>OY971426.1:16161630-19055760 GCA_963853865.1 Helleia helle | reverse complement strand
AAGTAGCATTGCATGTTTTGGCATTAGGCTTGTCTTATCATCGAAAACGAAATTAAGCCGAAGTTTCAGTCGGCTGCATAGAAACATGTCACTGCGTCTTACTAATATTATGTCTCTTCTTATTTAAATTCATTTTTTCTTGTATGAATCCACTCCTAAATTTATAATATAAGTATTATTAATTACCATAAAAATCTTAATAAACCGCGATAAAATCCGTAAAAAAGTGTTTCATTATAATACCATAAAATGAATTATAATGCTATACGTATGTGCAACAGAATATAAAAGCCTGTGTAATAATTTCATCAAACGATTTCTAAAACTCGCGTATAATTGTTCAAACAATATAATAGCCGATTATCGAATTTAAAATGTTGATATTATTTATATAATCGATATAAAAAGAAAAGCCACAGTTATATAACATATAATTGTTAAGTGTTTCGATAATAAGAAGATGATAGCAAGATGTAACCATTAAACTAAACATTGTTAAATGAATATTTTAAAGTGATTTCACCCAATATTTTTATCTACACTATAATATACTAAAGAGTTTTTTAACATACGTCAATCAGTGGAACTGTTAATAGGGTATAAGGTGCGGCTCCACCGTGAAGCACGCAGTGGCAATTGTGTGGCGTGTCCGTGGGTTGCAGTGGAAATAATTACATACATTTTCTTACAAAGCGAAATTTGACAAACAACCCGGCGCCAGGAGGCCGTGTGGTCGCAGACTGCACGGTTGGCGGGGGGCAACCCCCCACTTTTACAAACCAAAAGTGAGCCAAATGGGCTCACACTAATCCGATGTAGCATTAGGGCCTTCGGGCCGTTAGCATAGATCCAACCGAAAAAAAAATGACAAACATGCGTAATCTCTGAGCGCCATGGTGGAGCCGCGCCCTTATACGAAGAAAGTTTTGTTGTAGTTTTTGGGGAGGGCGAAAACATAAGGAACAGCTAGTTCTTAGATGCGTGACTTTGTAGCGTGTGTTGTATATGTATGTATTTATTGTTATTAACTTCTTATTACCAGTGGGAGGGTGGCGCTGTGCCGTCTTCTATCTTTGGTAGAGCTTATATAGGCTCTCTAAATTTGCTATGTTCCAGATGGGCAGACTATCTTTGCGAGATAGACACAATAAAGTCCCGGTGAAACTCGTGATGGGCGACACCTGTCTGTCAGTTTATGATATATTTTATTGTGCACGTAATGCTACTTTCTATCTTTTACAGTCTGTAGGAAGTATTGACAGCGTAACCGTGTCATAACAGTTATTATATACATATCACATTTACATAACAATGTTTGTTTGAAGTAATGTTATCCAATGCACGTATCAATTTTAATTAACGCTGTCTTATTATAACTTTTATCGTTTAAGTAAATTAGTACTTAAATCGTAAGTTCCCTACGCACGACCCTGGGTTATATTATAAAGCGCTGTATGGTCTTACGCCAAGTATCCTTGTTTTTGACGTGACAACGTCTTATAATTAACTGAATTTGATAGATGGAGCCGGCTGCAAGAACAAAAAACATGACGCATGCGGCGTTACCTCGCGCTGAGGCGTTCCATTTACTTATGACGTTGTCACGTTCAACTATCGTCAGTAAATCGACTTTACAGACAACCGATTTTTATCTGTAAGTCACTATTGTTGCAGATATGCAGATGCGTTGCCTTCCTCCTCCCTACCCTCCCAATGGGCCACAGGAAACATACAAACCGCATGAAACGCGACAGCATAGCTGTCACTTGACACCGGTGTTATGTGAGCGAGAGGTCCACCCCCGTCGTGCCGGCTCATTGGTGATGGTACTTGGGCTGATATGTTATCAACATCATTATCGTCATCATGTCATCAGATGATGACGGCAATGCATATGCACCTTTCTACTGGCATGATGGCTGTCATCGTCATCATCATCAGCCCCTATCCGTCCACTGCTGAACATAGGCCCCCAAATAACACCAAGACCGAGGAATATTTCGTCGACCTAAATATGGCCTCCACTCTTGAACCTTATTGGCCCATCGGCCATCCGTTCTTCTGAGTTTGTGACCAGCCTGTCGGCACTTGAACGAGCTTATTCTTTGCGTGATATCGGTAACCTTAGTTCTGACGGATATCTTCGTTTTAAATCCTATCTGTCAAAGAAACACCCAGCATAGCAGGCTCCATAGCACGTTGAGCTACGGCAAACTTACGGACCAGTCGTAAATTTAGAGACTACGTTTCAGCCCCGTAGGTCATCACGGGGAGAACGCATTGGTCGAAGACTTTCATCAAACTCTGGGGTATAGACGACGTGAGAATATGGCTAAGCTTCCAAATGTATTACATAAGTTACACAATATTCTATCAACGTGGCCGATCGGCCTTCTGAGTATAGCCTATATTATCGGTTATATTCGTGGCTTTTGTTAAATAACACTAAGGAAATATTGTGTAATTAATATATCCTGTAACAAATCAAATATATTGCACGATATAGTTTACACAAGAGTAGGTATACGTATATAGTAACTATATTACATTTATTTCCTGCGATCACTTATGTTTTTGCTTTCTAAAAAACCGAACATTTTTTTACTATATTGCGAAGTTTCACCTGTTTTTATAAAAATATACCTAACCTCCGTCATGTAATATTAAACACTAAATAGCATTCTATTTTTCAACGGTCACTAACGGTCGTAATGCTAAAGGCATGCATGCATTATGGGTGACTTTAACCATGTTCAAAAGTTTTGAGCTTCCAACGAAATGTATCCATGGCCGTTCAGTGAACTTTATTTGTATATATTTTCATTTTTTCGCCAGGATCTCCAAATAGCGACTTCTACCATTATATAAAACCCGAAGACGATTTAAAACTATTAAAATCAAGAATTGGCGTATCCGACGTACAATTCTGACAAAATATATCATTGGTACTAGAAAATTAATTACATCACTAATTTGGTGTAATAAGCGTTATTGTCCGGGAAGATGCCAATCAACACGAGCTCGATACGAATCATCAACAATCATAAGCGATCATCAACAATTATCAACAACCATCAACAACCATCAAGAATCATCAAGAATCATCAGCAATCATCAAAAATCATCAAAGATCATCAACAATCTTCAAAAATTACCAGCTATCATCAAACCATTTCGATCGAACATTACTAAATAGTAATCGTTCAAGAGAATTCTCATAGATATTATGAAGAATTTAATAGTGATTGATTCATTTATAGTATAAAACGTATCTAAGACCACAAAATGGAAGCATCACCATCATCTTCAGTATCAGCGAAAGTTTTATTGAAGGTTGTGCGAATGGACAGTTCCCACCTAGTGATAGGCTCCCTATTAAAGATACGCTAAAAAGGAGGAAAGTGCTCCCGGCTGCATGGGTACCATCATCTTGCTTGTTTCTCCCGTGTAACAGCTTTACTGTGTTTCGGAGAGAAGGGCAAGGCAGGCAGTGTAATTACTGGCACCGAGACTTAACATCTTATGTCTCAGGATAGGCAACACATAAATGAGTTGCCTGGGCACGTTCCAGGTAAACTAGTTTATGATCATGGGCGACGTCGACCATTTACCATCAGGTGGCACGTTTGTAAGTTTGCCTATCCAACTAACATAAAAAAAAGGACTTTAAGGTGCGTTGACGGCTGAAAATATGAGTTTGAATTGAACTGACTTTTTAAATACATTGAAGTTATATTATGTTCAAGTTCATCCATATTGGATGCAAATGGTAAGGGTTGGTCGCCTTGTCGTTGAGGAAGGCCTATGTTCAGCAGTGGATGGACAGAGGCTGATGATGATGATGATGTTTATATATGAATAGCGACACTTATTTAAATCAAAAAAGTTGTCTCAGTAACGAAAGGTCATTTATAATTTGAAATTACAATCTCTTTATCCAAGAACCAGTTACTTAAAAATGTTTGAAAATTTTGTCCACCTATTCTTAAATATAGCACAAGCACCCACTGCTGGGCAAGGGTTTCCTCGAAATAAAGCGGGGAGGGGTATACCTAAGCCATAAATAAAGCCAAAAATGCGTTGTCTCCATTCGGGTTAGCCGCTAACACCCTCAAAGACATTTCATATTATGCAGATTTTCTTTCAATCCTCCACTGGTTTTGAAATAATACGTTCTAATTCGTATTCCATTATCTGAGGTTTCAATAGGGAATTGTTTAATTTGGCTATTAGTATGCACATACGGTGTCGAAGCAGGGACACACTGAACATCGCAACAGCTGTATACTGAATAATTTATGTTTAAGGCCTGATATTGCATGACGTTAAATATCAGAGGCAAACTCAGTACAAGAATGTGGTTTAACCTTAGAAGTTAGAAGATTTATTCAAATACTTGTATTACCGACTTTCTTATACTTAAAAGTGTAATGAATTGATTATGAATGGATTAAAGCCAATGATGTCCATGTTGGATACGAGTGGCAAGGGATCGGCCGTCTTGGCATTCATTGAGATAGGCCTATGTTCAGTAGTGGACAGATAAAAGCTGATGATGATATTTATTTAGACACAAATCTTAATTATTAAATACAATATTGTGTGTGCCCAAAGAGATCACACTTCTCACGACAAGTTTTATACAAAACACATACCGCTCTATTCCGGTTACATACTCGATGATAGTGGGGATCATTAGTAACAATTTCTAGATTTGAAATGATGACGAGCATTTGGTACTTGGAACTGATAATATAGTACTCGGTCTAAAGTTTATTTAGTAGTAGCTTACTTAGAAAGACCAAATATTTTTACTAATACAAAATACTTACCAATAGCCAAAAGCGTCTTCAGTTTGGGGTTGGCTTTCTTCAACGCGTTGATTCTGTCGTATAATCCAGTTTTGCCATCCTTGGTCTCGTCGTTGGTCTCGAAGGAGCTGAGCTTTCCTTTCTTCATCCAGCCGAAAGCGAAGATGATGTGGGTGCAGAGATCTGGAGAAATGTCCTCTGGTGTGAACTTGCCGATCTTCGTACGGTATTGGGACCAGTTCGTGTAGTAACAGACGATCTGGAGACAAATATATCCGTGAATGAAGGTTTACTTGAATTATAGTACCTATTACCGTACTTGTAGTTAGGTAAATAATACGGAATGAAACTAAAAGAATATTTTTTCATATGAGGTAGGCTCGCAGACTTCACACGTCTTGGAAAGTATGGCCTATGAACATGAACAAGTTGACTTAAGTGGTTTAAACGCTTGTACATAACTAATAAATGTATGGAAATGACATTTAAGACCTCGTGATTTATCGATGTAAATGTAATTTCCATACATTTATTAGTTTTCTATTAGCGTTTACGATTGTAGAATGGCATCTTGACTAGCCCACTAGCCCGGGCAACTAATATTGCGTCGCCTGTCCTGCATCGAGCATATAACCGAAATAGAGCGGTATTGCTGTGTTTTGTATGAATACAAATTCCGCCAAATTTGTGCTGCGACTCTGCGCCGGTTCTGCGCTCTGATTGGCCGACTGATGCCCATTTATGGATGATTGGTCGATGGAACGTACATACAAATCACTGATTGGTGGAATTGCTATTACGTCAGTGCCAAATCACTGACCAGTTTCGGAATTGTATGGTTTACATTACTACTCTATCCGGTTATATGTTCGATGCCTATCCTGAGACATAAGACGGTAAGTTTCGATGCCAGTAACAATTCTGCCTGTTCTACCCTTCTTTATAAAATACAGCAAAGCGGATTCATAGAACTAATAGGCATGACCCATGCAGTCGGGGGTGCGCCTTATAGCACATGAATTACAATTCTTTCAAAATTACTTCGTTCACGCAATGACCTTAAAAGAACGTACTATGTATTGGTCTTGTTTATGTCGTTACCATTTTA
This sequence comes from Helleia helle, assembly GCA_963853865.1. NCBI lineage: Eukaryota > Metazoa > Arthropoda > Insecta > Lepidoptera > Lycaenidae > Helleia > Helleia helle. Next base: position 19,049,841 of record OY971426.1, on the reverse strand, counting down.
TCGCCAAATGCCATAATGGCAATATTTTCCTGAATCTGAGTATCGCATACTTTAAATACGCTTGACCTACCCCCACATGGCAATGTGACCGTAAGTGGCATTAACATACACGCCATAATGGTTTACGAGTGGTCGTAGACTTTTGAAGGTCAACAGCTCTCAAAACGAAAAGCTTCTATATCCGTGTTTTCAGATGCAATGTCTTGTTTTAGGTAGAAGCCATCAGCTCTCCTACTCTTCCGATTTCGCATAAAGGTCTTTGGGACCATAGCATAGGTCAATTCGAAAAAAAAAAAAAAAAAAAAGATGCAATGTCTGTTTGTTCGTTCAGTGTGATAAGGTCTAAAATTGCTCATTTCAGAGGTATACGGACTTACGACAAGTTTAACAGCCCCGTTTCCTGACTTGTCTCAAAAGGGAAAATTACCTTTCTAAACGCCTGGCTCGTGATTTGACCAAAATCTTATTCACGGCTTTCATTTTGTGTTTATATGGTGATTATGATATGATATGATGTTTAATGATGATGATCAATATCTTGTGTCACACTGAATGCTCCATCAAAGGGCGGTCACCACTTGACATGTTTAGTACACAATAACGTAGTTTTAAGGTCTAACCAATGTCCAGTGGGAGGGAAGCGCTGTGCCGCGCTCCCGGCTGCATGGGTACCACCATCTTGCTTGTTTCTCCCGTGAAACAGCTTTGCTGTTCGGAGAGAAGGGCAAGACAGGCAGTGTAATTACTGGCACAGACTAACATCTTATGTCTCAGGATAGGCAACACACAGATGAGTTGCCTGGGCTCGTTCCGGGTAAACTAGTTTATGTTTATAGGCGACGTCGACCACTTACCATCAGGTGGCACATTTGCCAGTTTGCCTATCCAAATAACATAAACTAATAATAATAAAAAAAATTGGTCGACCATATTAACCAGATGGAAAGACGATCTCCGTGCTGTGGCCGTTCCGTGTTGAACACGAGGGATCGGTCGTCTTGACGTTCATTGAAGGAGGGTTATGATAAAGGATGATGAGGATGATGATGATGATTTTATTATTTCACATTTTAGTCATTTTCATTATAATACTCGAATAAATGGATCATTTCTTCGCTATTCAGCAAACTTGCGTCGGCGCGACCGGGTTGATACATCTAGCTCACATAACACCGGCGTCAAGTGACAGCTATGATGTCGCGTTTCGTGCGGTTCGTGAGTTTCCGGTGGCCCATTGGGGGATAGGGAAAAGGAGGGCAACGCATTCGCATAACTTTTGGTTGTGTGGATGTCTATGGGCGTCGGTAGTCACGATAAGGCTCCAAATGGTCGGTTGCCTCCTTATGACATTAAAAAAAAAACATTCTTTAACATATTCTTACAACCTGCTGAGCTGCCACCCTGCTGAGCCACTACTGCTTCTACGTGCAGTAGTGTACGGACAAAGGCTGATGATGATGATGAAGAAGGTCCAATCTTGATATAGCCCATTAATATGTATAGTCTATCTACACGAAATTCAGGCATGCGTATCTTTTAAACTCGTGTTAGTACGTAAAGTTTAACACTAAGTACCTAAAAAACAATGTGATTTTTCGCATCGCTACCACCGTCTTACTTTTTAAATCGCTAAGCAACTTGTTGTTTTGTAAGCAAGGGCGAAACAGGGCGCTGAGCTGATTCATGGGTAACATTGAACAACAGATTCGTCTGCTTTTCTATTTCCACCATCGAGCATATTACCAGAACAGAGCAGTAATGTCAAAATTGTGCTGCGACGCTGCGCCAGTTCTGCGCTCTGATTGGCTGACTGATGGCCATTAATAAATGATTGGCCGATGTGACGTACATACGCATCACCGGTTGGTTGAATTTCTATTGCATCAGTGATAAATCATTGACCAGTTTCGGAATTTTATGACTCGCATTACTATTCCATTAGGATATATGCTCGAAGATTTTCACACACAATACAAAGGTCACTTTTTCTTATCATAACATCCATCACCCATAACATCATCATCACATTAATAAGAGCAACACCCATCATAATGATGAGGAAACCTTTAAAACACATACCTTGTATCCATCTTTGTCTTTGTGGTCGTCCGTGCCAACCGAGTTGTCCAAGGCGGCGGATGACTTTCTGCTGGCGACGCTGGGTCGTCCACGTATCTTGGGCCTGTTCACGCTCGCTGACAACACCTGGTCGGTAGACCTGGATACACTGGTCGACACCGATGTTGACACTTTGCTTGGCTTGCGCAATCTTCTGCGGACAGCTGCACAAATATGTGTGTTAGGCATTGTTCAAGGCGTTCTTACGGCTATGCGTGGAATACATTATAAAATACCTTGGATTGTCCAGAGATCGTTTATGTATGATGCTGATCACTTAATATCAGGTGGTTTCTACCATTTTGTCAGATGAATTACATAAAAAAATGGTATTTGTGTTGTTTATAAAACCAAAATATATTGATTTTAGTAGGAACATTTTATAATTATATATCACTAAATAAACACAATCCATGTAAAATAGTTTATTTTTGAAGTGAAAACTACATTAGCCGCATTAGCACTTTTTGGTAGGGGAAAATCTTAAAGGATCGGGTTTACCGACGCTAATGCGACATTATGACGTCACAATTCTAAGTTATAAGTTGTCTCTTCTATCGACAGTCCCAATTACTGCCAGTATTTTTTATAATCAAATATCCACTACATGATATCTTTCAATGTATTGAAAATACAATTTGTCAAGTCAAGTGTTAACAGCATTCTAGATATAGATTATCCTAGATAGTAAATGGACTATTTACGAAGATAAAATAGCCGCAATACTATTAAAGCAACGCCTTTCCCTTAAATTAAACTTATAGACAGCAAACAATATCAATACTGTCATCCAAATTTGCACCTAGTGTGTATGGAGATAAAGTAAATTTTAAAGATGCTGTATAAAGATCCCCTAGGGTACAGGAAATTTATTATAGGGAAGCGATCAGAAATCGGTGCCTCACCCCTGGAATATATTAAATAATATAAAACGCCGCTTCGTGGACAAAAAGTTTTATATTTCATATTTTTATAGTTTTTGGCGAACTGATTTCATTCATGAGGTTCTGGAGTTCATTGAGAGATGCCTATGTCTAGCGGTGCATAGATATAAGATGATCTTAATTACAAAGAAACTAACTAACCAACCCCAATTTTAAGTTTTTTTTAATGAAGGATGCTTCTTCTTCATAGATGGAGGCAAGATCACCCTTCAGAGGTAACAAAATATTAAATATTCACGTTAAAAACGTAAAAAGAGCAACTTTTTACGACTTTTTTCGCGATAAAGATTTCTTCATTCCCGACGTTTAAGATACTGCTCATGGTCACAACAGGAGCAATGAAAGTTGATTGAAATATGCGGTCGCTGCTGCGGTTCTCAGATTGGTCTGCGAAGTTAACACGTACCAAGTATCATCTGGTAAATATTTAAGGGCCTCTGATAAAACATTAGGAAGGAAACGTGTTATACTTACTGCTGGTGGAGTCAGAAGTGGGCGCGAGGACAGCAACTATGAGCAGGACGGCGACCGTCCACCGGACCAGTCTCGGTGGCCACTGTAACAACACACTCCGGTTAACTCAACATTGACCAAGGAACTTAACTTAACTCGTGGTAACTGTCGAAGAGTAGACTTAAAGTCAGGGGTTCTTAACATGTATTTTTATTAATGTCTGTACTAATAATACTGGTTATTTGCATTTGTATGTTTTGACTTTCTTTCTACTAACAGAAATCTTCTATTATATAAAAATCTCGTGTCACGGTGTACGTAATTAAACTCCTTCCAAATGGCTCGACCGATTTTCATGAAATTTTGTGTGCATATTGGGTACGTCTGAGAATCGGTCAACATTTATTTTTCATCCCCCTAAATGTTAAGGGTGGCTTAATTAATTTTTATTTTAAGGCAATTTTTTTATTATAACGATATGGCTGTCAATCCAAGCTAACGCGGGCGAAGCTGTGGGCAACAGCTAGTATAATATATTATTTACGAATGTTATTTGCCAAGAAACTGGTTAAACGTGTGTTTAAATTTTCTTGTAAGAAGGATAAGCTTGTGCCGTGTCTGCTACCATCTTGCTTATTTTTGTAAAACAGCTCTGAAAAGTTTCGGAAAAAAGGCGAAATAGGCAGGAATTACAGGCACTGAAACTTACTTTCATACTTACCAAGGTAGCAACCCATGAATGAGTTTAAATTTCCTAAAAAAGTCCCAAGGAAACACGTTTGTTCATGGGTGATGCTGACCACTTTCTATCTAACTCTACCGTAAGCAGGGACGTGGGTGCTAATCCAATTAAAAGTATAATGGTGTATATTAGGATCGAAAATTTATATTTTTTATATTATCTGATACCCGATAAACGGTGTGGTTGCTCAAATATATAAAAATATTTTGACTTCCCCGGGGACAGTTGGGTTGGTGGTTCATGTATAATACATCCGCACGGGATACGAGCCGATTTTATTAGTTCTTTGTTTATGCATGATCTGCCTGCCACCCGGTTTCAAATAAATCTAGACTGAAAACAAGGATTTTAACACTTTTACGATTACTTATATTTAACCACTACGTTTTTAATAGAAGAGGGAACAAGCGGGCAGTCGGGGCACCTGGTGGTAAGTCACTGACATCCATTGACACCTGTTTAGCACGTTTAACGCATTAGCAGGTGCGTTGTCTTTCAAATATGAGTATGCTCTTCTTGAAGGTCCCTAAGTCGTATCTGTACCGAAATAGTGTAGGTGGCAGCTGGTTCCCTGTCTAATATAAGCGTATAGATACCACTGCTGAATACAGAATATATCCAGCAGTAGAACTTAAAAGAAGACTTTACTATAATACTGCCTGTATAAGAGCAAAGATTGCCTTAAGGCAATGCTGGCTCAATGTAGATGGGCAGACTTCTAAAACCTTCGATAGAATTTTTGATTCAAGGTCTAAGATGAACATACAAAATTTAGGCCTAATATAACCTAAAACCTTTGACATTTAACAAGATTTAAACTCTTTGGTATATTTGGTATGTTTTGTAAAACACTCAGGCACGTCCACCATAATTTTCGGCTAATCTCCGAAAGGGATATATGGGGCCATTTAAAAACAAAGAGCCCATAGCTATTGGATCCTTTAGGAGCTGATCCCTATCTCAACGACTCGCCGGACAATTGACTGGAATTTGGGAAATATTTTTTCAGATTTTATCATGCTAGTGATCTCAAAAGTAAGATATAATCATATATAGCTTTTTATATAGCTAAAAAAGGTTATATTTTATAGAAGAGAGGACAAACGGACAGTCAGTTGGTAAGTGATGGCGACATCCACAGGCACCCGCTACATCAGAGGATTAGCAGGTGCGTTGCCGGCCTATCCGATATGAGTATGCTCTTTTTTGAAGGTCCCTAGTCGTATCGGTTCGGAAACACCGTAGATGGCAGCTGATTTTTGTTTTACTTATTTTACATAACAACCAGATTTGCATGCATTTTTTTCTAAAATTGTTTCACATATTATAATCAACTAGCTGTTGCCTGCAGCTTCGCCCGCGTTACTCAACTCCTATATGTCACAGCGTGATGTTATATAGCCTATAGCCTTCCTCGATAAATGGGCTGTCTAACACTGAATTGTCTGAATGTCTAAAAGAATTTTTCAAATCGTTCCTAAGATTAGCGCGTTCAAATAAACAAACAAACTCTTAGCTTTATTATTAGTATAGATTGTTAGTGAACCTAAATAAATAAAATAAACCATCTGGTGATACTGTCCGTTTGCCCCCTCTTCTATAAAAAGGATGTAGGCAAGTTTGTTAATTGCTACTTGGTATAATTTTATCAAAAACCAGAAATATGTCAACAGAAAGCGAAGTGAAATAAATAGCCATTTCCCTTTTCAGGTTTCCGTAGTCAAAGTGACAAACCCTAACCTGATATCACTCCGTGGTCCGTCTGTCTGTGACACCTAAACCCATGTGATACTTTCACATGGACATGGACATGACATGGAATCTGGGAATTTGGTAAGAAGCTTATAAAAGTAATAAAAAAAATTGAAACCGATAATTTATTTTTCTTCTTGCAATCTATTTCTAAAACTGTACTTTTACCGATGGGTGGGAAGCGCTGTGCCGCGCTCCCGGCTGCATGCGTACCACCATCTTGCTTGTTTCTCCCGTGAAACAGCTTTGCTGTGTTTCGGAGAGAAGGGCAAGACAGGCAGTGTAATTACTGGCACCGAGACTTAACATCTTATGTCTCAGGATAGGCAACACATAAATGAGTTGCCTGGGCTCGTTCCAGGTAAACTAGTTTATGTTTATGGGCGACGTCGACCACTTACCATCAGGCGGTACGTTTGCCAGTTTGCATATCCAACTAACATAAAAAAAGAAATAGATTGAAATAATTTTAACAATGAATCTCATTGCTCACAAGATGCTTTTTTACAATAAGTAATGTATTTTTTTTGTTAATCCAGTTAATTCTTGTATAAAAAATATTATCAATTTTTTTGTTCGGTTTGCTATTAAAGCGAGTATTTTAGTTTTTCTTTTAAACCATAATATTAAAGGACATTCAAAATATCTGTAATTTAATTTTGTTAGTTCCTTCAACTAAACGGGATGACCTGCGCAATGGCCACTCGTACCTGGATACGAGTAGCGGGGTTCAGTCGTCTTGACGTTCATTGATAGAGGCTTAGGTTTATATGACGTATTAACAATCAACGATTACGGTGACATCTTAGTGCATGCGTAGTCGTGGGCAACAGCTAGTCTTTAAATTCCATATAAAAAGTTCGCTTGGCAACGAAGCTATATTTATTTTAGTTATTGAAGATGTTTATGCAAAAGATTTAATTAAAGATGTAAAAAATAAAGAATCTTTCCTTGACCTTTGAGACTTTCAAAGGCTTTAGCTAATTTCACAAAATGGCTAAAAATTCTAAAGATTTCGTCAAGGTGATATTCGTTTGATCAAAATTTTATGTAATTTTAGGGGAAGCTATCATGATAATCATCGACGCCTCCTCGAAATAAAGCGAGGAAGTGGTGTATTGAACTACACACCTTCAAAAGCTTTATGGGATTACCATCAGACATGCGGGTTTCTTCACAATATTCCTTCACCACTGAGCAAGATATGTTCTCAAGTGCACGGGGAAATTTAGAAAACCCTAATTTAGGTGCACCCAGGCAGGATTAAACCCCTCTTTTCGAAGCCAATCCCATACCCACTCGCAGGAAGTTATAGAATTTCTAATTACGCGGATGAAATTAAGAAATGCGGAATGACCCACATTTCGTGAATTAAATTTGAAGTGTGATTAAAACTTATTCATTTAGGAATTTCTTGTTAGGGTTTTCAAGAATTTTTATAAAAATAAAAAAAATCATATATTTAACCGGTGGAAGAATTCGCTTGTGGCACACTCCCCTCTGAATAGGTACATCTTGATCGCTTATCCCGTGAAACAGCTTTGTTGTCTATTGAAAAAAAGGGTGGGACAGACAATGTGACTTGCATAAGTTGCCTTTTTTTTCCTTTAACGCTGGGAAATGCTCTGAGGCATCCCGCGGGAGAATGGGTCTCCCCAGGCAGGAATGTGGGACTCGCTGCGCCCGACAGCTGGTAAGTGGACGCAGCTCTACCCACTATAACCCGGCGAGTGCCACCAATGCTGCCTTTGGTGAGGTGCCCCGGATCTAGTAAACAAACAGGGCACCTCGACAGCTAGTTAGTCCCGCAAGGGACCGACGCCACCTCCACAGAGGAGTTGTCCCGCACCAGAGAACAACCCTCCCAACGTTGGGACAGTACAATGGGGTGAGGTTCCCATCCTCATCCCTTACCCCCTGCTCTTCTGTCCCCTCTTCTTATAAGAGGGGTACTAAGAGCCCCCTCAGCCCAATTCTCTTCGCCCAAGGTGCAGCGGCTCACCCTAGGTTACTGAGCCCCACTGCCACGACAAGGCCTGAATCATGGTGGGGAGCATAAGTTGCCTGGGCTAGTTCCAGGTTAACTAGTTTGTGTTCACTGACCATTATGTGCCTCCTCTGCCCGTTGGACTATCCAACTATAAAAAAAATGGAAGTTTAGACGAAATTGCCCCTTAGAAAATTGGGTAAATCCTTTCGTTGCCGCCAAAATCTCAATTGCAATAAACTCTCGGACGTTTTGGATTTAAATCGAGAATTCCTTTGCCTTTCGACAAACGAGTGAAGTTGCTAATGAATAGTTAAAATGAATGATAAAAAATCCATTTTCAAATTTAAAAAGGAATTGTATAATGGATGAACAGGCCAATATACTAGTTTTTATCTTTGATTAAAAAGAAAGCGTTTAACAGGGAAAATGGTGGAATTTAGTGTTCCATGGTGATATTTTTATACGATAATAAATCTGTCTGCTGTTTCAACGCTTTAGTGGTGATGAGATTCCCATAGAATCTATGAACATTATATTCTGATGACGACTTTCTTGCAAACATGCGTTAAATATTATGTAGATTTGATCCATATTAATAAGTTGACGATGCAACCCGCGGGAAACTTAATAAAATATAACAATATATTTCAAAATATCTAATTACGTAAATTGGCTTCAGTTTTCGGAATTATAAAATACTAGCTGTTGCCTGCAGCTTCGCCCGCGTTACTCAACTCCTATAGGTATGCCACAGCGTGATGTTATATAGCCTATAGCCTTCCTCGATAAATGGGCTGTCTAACACTGAAAGAATTTTCCAAATTGGACCAGTAGTTCCTGAGATTAGCGCGTTCAAACAAACAAACAAACTCTTCAGCTTTATAATATTAGTATAGATTATTATAATTCACTTTCATGTTCTCTTGGGACATTATATGAATATTTAACATGTGCCGCCCCGCGGACTCGCTTATACATTATTAACATTTTGATATAGTAGTAGACAGGAGTCCTCCCGCATCAAACATATACCCGAATAGAGTAGTAGTGTGAGCCATAAAATTCCGAAACGGGTCAGTGATTTGTCACTGACGTAATAGCATTAAAACCAACTAGTGATCTGTATATACGGCCCACGGGCCAATCATCCATCGATGGCCATCAGTCGGCCAATCAGAGCGCAGAGCCGATGAATTTGTTTTCATACAATACACTCTATTCCGCTCTATTCCGGTTATATGCTCGATGTCCTCCCGTGGCCTTAGTTGCTGTAGAGTATCCAAATCTTGGGGCTAACCGCGATAAAGTCCATCCGATACTTAGTACTAGATAATTAGGAGACAAAACTGGAACCAGTGGGAGAGACGCGCTGTGCTATATGTGTGCTTGCCCCACCATATTGCTTCTTGCGTGGAACAGTTTTATGTGCTTTGGAAAGTAGGGTGGGGCAGGTTACTTGGGACCAAGACTTAAAGAAACGTTAAACATTTCACACATGCAAAACACAGTGGTCGAGACCGAAGCCACATGTGCAAACCTCCCATTTCCACAGTCGGTGAAATTTAATTGCTGTGACCCGTTTCAAGTAACAGAATCTAGATACACAGCGGGAACAAGGACAAAGCTCGCGGCGTTTTAATTTAAAATCAGCGCCACAATGGGCGGCCACAAAAAAAAAGTAATTAAAAAAACTGCGCACTAGCGGGAATAATCCCTGCTAAGATTAATAAGTCTTTTCACTGGCTCCTAATTACTCCCTTTTGAGGTCACTTTTGGTTGCAACCCTTTTTGGGTTTTACGCTTTGGGACTTATGTTCATGGGTGATTATTAGGAAATATTATAGGATAGTTTAGATAATTTTTAATTTTAGGTGCTTGTGAGAATAGCTTTTCTGTAAAAAAAATTACAGCTTGGAATCGAAATTCGCTGTCATTTGTCAACATTCATATATTTATAAAGAAAGAAAGAAAAATATTTTATTGTCCACAACAAAGATAAAAACATAATCGTACACAACGTAGTTTTATATGGAATTAATTCATTATTTAATTAATTCACTAATACGTCAAAATATTCCAATTCAATTTAACTACGTAGATTCCATTGTCGTCAGTTGTCGTGCTAAAATGGTGTCCTAAGGTAAGCGTCCACATTTCCGCATCGTACGCATCACAATAAATGGATCATGTATAGTGCGTCTACTGAGCCGCACCGTACGAATCGCATATCGGCAATGCCGACACAGTTGCTGGGCAACTTTTGCGATGCGTGCCGATGACGGATACGGAATGACGGATCTGTGGATGCTAAACGTAAATGTGGTTTCTGGACGTCAACAAGAAAAGTTTATTAAATTAAGTTTTAGATTTTTTTTGCATTTTCTTCCTCTTCTGATAACATGCAATAACTAAAAAATGCTCTTCTTCGCTTACTTCCATTCTCACAAACACTATTCGCACGTACAATCACCGCAAAAATCCGAAGAAAGTTGAATTGGCAATCCGCTTGCTGGCAAACCTGATTACTGCCGACGATGGACGAAGGACGCATCATGAAAAAATTATCCTTTTGATGCGATGCGTGTGATGCGTACGATGTAGACATGTGGCATCAAGCGGCAAGCGACAACTGAATCTCATAGCTTTTAAGCGAAAATAAACTTGCGTTAATTCATTCATTCTTTAGTTCAATCTACAAATACTATTTGTAGGTATGAACAAATACGAAAACAGCCGTAATATTTTAAAATATAATTGTAAGATAGACTTATTTTATACATCGTTAGGTACGAGGTCGTAATTGTTCAGACTTGAGGTCATAGGTCATCCGACAAATTATGTGAAAACTGTGTGTAGAGGTCATGATTATATTGTTAAAATGATCAGATTTAAGACACTTTTAATATGAGTTGAGATAAGCAAATTGCTAGACAAAAATATGGTGAAGATAACTCACACAGGGCCATCTGATCCCAAGCTAGGCAAATCCTGTTCTAATGGTAACCAGACAACTGATACATACTTATATATTTCTAAATACATACATATTATAGATATATTACACCCAGGTACAGAAAAAAATAATGACCATGCTCATCACACAAACATATTAGTTCCGAGTAGGAATCGAACCCACGAAGCAGTCAGGGTCACTAACAACTTGACCAACAGGCCAGTCAAATTGATTTGACTCTGAGTTTTTATATAAACATAAATAAGTTCAGTGCTCCCAGGATTAGTTCTTTATTGGTCCAAGTGACACACTAATTCTCTGACACGCAAAATAGTGTAGGTCCCAGTAGTAATCACAGTCCTGCTGTCCTTTTCAGAATACAGCAAAACTACTTATCTGAAAAATGTATTAGATGGTGGTTTCTGTCTGTATAAATAAATATTAATAAACCAACAATAACACAAAGATAACCTAGTCCGATTTGTTCGTGAGAACTGTGTTACTAGAAACGGAAATATTTAATTTTATACAGATATACATCCAGGACTGAATACACACAAATTTATACTTGGCGGGATTGAACCCGCGACCTCTGCGTGTCCAGCCCCTCGACCAACCGTCAAATCTGTCATCACCTTACAGATGGAAATTTTTCCACCCGGATAGAAAGGCAGGACATGTTATTACCAGACGAGATTATATTTTTTGTTTCAAGGTGAAACTTAGACCTACCAGACTGTAGACCAAAACGTTAAAATAAGTATAATTTCATAATAAGTAAGCTTAATTAAAAACATAATATTGGCTATAAATTACAAAGAATCTAAAACTAAAAACCTTAAGAAATATAATATAATAACTTAAGTAGGAATATTATTAAAAAGGAGTCCCTTTAGGCAAGGTTCCGAAGATACTGGCAGCGTTTCTTTGAATTGCTAGACTAATTCTTTGTCCGAGGTAGCTGCCAGCTCTTCGGTCTCCTGTGATGTCGACTAACCTTTTTGTTATTTCCTTAAAGAGCGCTAGGACCCCACGGACCAAGGGTCTCGACACCGAATGGGACAAAATCATATTCGGAGCCTAGACCCCTGCATTAATAATTTACACATAATTCTATAATTGTGATTATCTGCTAATTTTCATTCAGCCTCACTTGTAAACGCCTCAAACGCATTGCATGAAATAGCACACTAAAATAGATCATGATTCGGAAAAATATTAAAAATATATTCTTAATCATGCGTATAATATAATTTTCTATTCAATTTAGTTTAATTAAACAAAAAAAAAATCTATTAACTAATAATTAATCAATCAAGTTAAACGTTATACGTCAAATTATAAAAAATATCATAAGTAATAATTTAAAAATATATCCAACTGCATTTATTTCAACATATAACTTTAGTCTAGACTGTAATTCTGTAGTCGTTCTAATTCATCATCATTATCATTATCATCAACACCATCATCATCATCATCAATTGACATTAAAACAAAACGTCACCCCAATTAGAAATCATTCCAAAACAATACATTTGTTCCAATCAACATACGTCTCATATTTCGTCATAATTGAGTTGGAAACTTGAACAATGAACGGCTATGTGCTCTAAGGTCCAGTCTACAAGGCCAAATGAAAGGAACCGCCGGCAAAAACTGCGCACAGACCAGTTTGTGAACAGAGCATTTTGTAACAGCCAAGCTTCCGATACACGATGTTTATATATGAAATTATTTCTTGAGTGTTTGTAACCATACTCCTCCATATCAGCTGAACCGAATTGGTTTTTTTAAATGTCATAAGGAGGCATTCAAGCAGTCGGAGCCTTATGGTGACTGCGTCGGTAGGCATAGAAATCTGCACAACCAGAGGTTATGCAGATGTGTTGTTCTCCTTTTCCCTATCCCCCAATGGGTCACAGGAAACTCACAAACCACACGAAACGCAACAGCATAGCTGTCACTTGACGCCGGTGTTATGTGAGCGAGAAGTCGGGGCCCAAGTCGGCCTCTTATTAAAAAATTGTGTATATTTGTGTCATTTTTGTAAGAAAAACAATTCTATTTCAATCAATTGGCTTTACAATCTATGCGATTTAATTCCAAGCTAAATTCATATTTTCTCTTCTTTCGAAGCAAACTAAATTCATACTGATACAATTATTGCTTTATACTAGCTGTGAACAAGTTAAGCTGTGAACTGCAGATTTTAAATTACCTAAATAGTTTTAGATTTTGTTATGCTTAGTTTAGATTTTCGATAGATACACTAAAATATTCGTACTGTACAAACACATTGCTTGTATTTTGCCTAGACATCTGTAATTTTACCACACACATATACACATAAATAATTTTATTCCCATTACAAGGTTTCATACTAAAAGCTTCGATTCATAGCGGTTTTGATGTGTCTGTTTGTTCGTGTTCTGTATGTCGTAGAAGGCCGTCCGACTATGGGCCTTTAGGAATTATTTCACTGCCAGTGGACACATGCGATATAAATCAATGTTATATTAATTTAAACCCGGCTATTCTAGAACGGTCTACAAACTTATTTGCTCGTTTGTGACTTACATTTACAAATATGTTGTTGTTGCGATATTTAGCAGTAGTAATTAATGGAAACTATTGAAGAATGTTATAGGAAAAAAGAGATCTAAAGTTTTAAAGCTCTAAATGAGATTATAATTTATTCTAGTTAAATAGTTAATTCAGAAAAAAGTTATCTCAAAGACGAGTGTACGTATGAACTGATAGGAGAACATAAAAAATCAAATTAAATATAATTAATAAGTAATAAATTTATAACACTCGAAACACTTCAAACTAGATATAAGTCAATAAAAATTGCTACAAAAATACTAAAACTAAAGCAGTTTATATCAACTATCTACGCGGTCGAAGCCACAGATACAAACTACATCTAATGGACCGTATAACCCCCGTTAAAATGAAACACGAATTTTATCGCATCACCCCGTATACATCATCATTAACGTCACAGCGTGACGCGTCAAATGTGAACACTCTATATAAGGTAAGTTCAGCAACAGGTGAAGGATGACATGATCAATCAGTATTATGTGGGGTACCGAAAATAGCCTAAATATATCAAATTAAACTTTTACCGTAGAAATAGGGATGAGAATTACTATATCGATGAAAAAATATATTTAATACAAACAAAATAAATATATTGTAACAATATGACAATAATGAAATTGAAAGAAAAGCGGAGCATAAAATATAAAATTCTTAAGATTTTTGTTTGATTGAAATACCTACGTTGCTTTGGCGTGGCCGGATGGCCCACAGGGAGCCGATGACATAATGTCATAATTGTGGCGTGACGGTGGACTTGAACCAGCACACCCTCGAGGAGTGCCCGAGATGGGCGCCGTTGCGTCGCGATCTGACGTCGGTCATCGGAGAGGACTTGTATCTGCCGAGAATTGTCACCATGGTGCTCGGCGATGACAACTCCTAGACGGCGATGGTCTCCTTCTGCGAGGGAGTAATGTCCCAGAAGGAGCCGACGAGTGGAAAAGAGAGGAGGTTACCGACGAGGCCTCCCCCCACGGACTGTGTGACGGGTGCTTAGGAGACGCTAATTAATGCGCCTCCAGTAACACCCTGTGCTCCTATTGGCTGCAGAACCAGAATCTTCAAAAAGCGGCTGTAGGCGTTTGCAGGTGTTTTAGTTTAAGTGTGTGGGATTCGCACTTGGGGGTGTCCAGGGTAACCTGGATCCCACCATGGTTCAGGCCTTAACGTGGCGGTGGGGCTCAGTAGCCTAAGGTGTGCCCAGCACCTTGGGCAAAGTTAATTGAGCCGAGGGGACTCTTTGTACCCCGCTTATAAGAAGAGGGGACAAAAGAGCAGTGGGCAAGGGGCGAGAACGGGAACCTCACCCCATTGTACTGTCCCGACGTTGGCAGGGGTCGTTCTGTGGTGCGGGACAACCCATCTGTGGAGGTGGCGTCGGTCCCCTGAGTGGCTGACAGGCCGTCGAGGTGCCCTGTTGGCTCAACATATCCGGGGCACCTCACTAAAGGCGGCATTGGTGGTTTTTTGGACACTCGCCGGGTTTTAGTGGGTAGAGCTGCGCCCACTTACTACTTTCGGGCGCAGCGAGTCCCAATTACCCGCATGGGGAGACCCACTCCCCCGCGAGATGCCTCAGAGCATTTCCCAGCGTTAAAGAAAAAAAAGGGTAACCTGGATATTTCACTGCGTTAACAAAAAATACGTTGTTAAGAGACACGACAAGTTAAGGCTAAGTGCCAGTATTAATTCCCTTAGTTTCTCTACTCTTCCTTCTTGAATATAGCAAAGCTCAAAAAATAATATAATCAAGCTAAGTTCCGCAAAAAACTGCATACAGATACACATAAATCATTTCCGTATCCGGTGCAAGTCCAATAAAGTTCAAACCTCAAAGAGAATGAAATAAATCTCGTGGGCCATGCATCATGTATTAACCGCTCTGGTCTAGAATATGCAGGCGAATGCAGAAACGTAGAAACAACATTAGGTCTCCCAGTCTCGATAAATTTCCAATGAGACACCTTTTTGTGAACTCAACACAAAGTGACGCAGTGATCTGCGCAAAGATGTCGATAGTTTTATTAATATTTTAGTACTGGTAATTTTTTCACTAGAAACTTTTTTATATTAGCAGTTATGGAAAAGCCTTAGACCTTGGTACCTGATGATTAATTTCGAGAGGACTTAATGCTGTCTATAATTATTTCCACCATTAGTCATATGGCTTTTCCTCGATGCTCAAAAGTAACAGTGGTAATATACTACATCTTGCCAAGTTTAACTTTTCACCTGTGTAATGTTAGAATGCAAATAAATATGTTTTCGTAAAGGAAATTCTAGCATTTAGTGTAGCGAAAGATATTGCACATACTAACTAGCAACACTTGACATGTAAAGATAATAATTATTATAAAATATGCTAAGTGTCTAGTTGTATTTAACTGTAGGTGTTTATGTATATAAAATTATGTATAAACATATTATATATAATATTGGCATATATAAATTAAAATCACTTTGATTTTTTATATAAATAAATAGTATATTTCATAATACAATGTATAAATACTTCGTTCGTTCGACGTACTTCTTGCATTGACGTTCAAAATGTTTAGATTTGGGGTCAGGATGCGTGTGTTGGCGTTGTAATGTATGAGCAAATTCCTGACATACATAATGTAATGACATTAAGTTATGACTACTATTATGATAATATTGGTTAAGTGGCTTTTTCTAGGCTCATTTATTAAGCACACTTTGTTAAGGTAATAATTAGCTTTTTTTAAGTATTTTGGCCATATTTTTTTCTACTTCTGCTATGTAGCGAATCAGTGGTGGACCATAATAGACTATTTGATGTATCGTGGGTTCTACTACCAACTGCAATTATTGTGTAGCTAGGATCGTAAGTTATTTACCTTATCAACTATTTTTCAGTTCATGATCTAATCAACTATTTATCAGTTATTGACCTACTCAACTATTTATCAGTTACTGACCGAATCAACTACTTATTAGAATTTGATTAGAGACACCAAAGGTATTATCACGATATTCTTCTTCGAAGACCTTCAGTCTTGTGGATTAAAACTAAAAGGTTATATTATTGACGTAAAAGCTCATACGTTCTATTGCTAGGCAAGGATCTTCTCAAAATCAAGCGCAAAAGCCATTGTTGGCCTATGCGTTCGCCCATGGCTTAGCCAACTCACACAAGGTCTTTTAATCTTATCAAGTATGCAGGTTTACTCACGATTTTTTTTCTTTTACGCCGGGAAATGCTCTGAGGCATCCCGCCTGGGGAGTGGGTCTCCCCAGGTGGGTATGTGGGACTCGCTGCGCTCGAAAGATGGTAAATGGACGCAGCTCTACCCACTAAAACCCGGTGAGTGCCACCAGTGCCGCCTTGGTGAGGTGCCCCGGATCTGTTAAGCTAACAGGGCACCTCGACGGCTAGTCAGTCCCGCAAGGGACCGACGCCACCTCCATAGAGGGGTTGTCCCGCACCACAGAACAACCCCTCCCAACGTCGGGACAGTACAATGGGGTGAGGTTCCCATCCTCACCCCTTGCCCCCTGCTCTTTTGTCCCCTCTTCTTATAAGAGGAGTACAAAGAGCCCCCTCGGCTCAATTGGCTTCGACTAAGGTGCTGGGCTCACTCTAGGCTACTGAGCCCCACCGCCACGTCAAGGCCTGAATCATGGTGGGGAGGTTTACTCACGATATTGTATACAAATAAATCCAAAAATATCGTGTCAATACGCTCACGAAACTCATAATTTTAAGTGACCATGATATTCATACAACTAGACACTAACACGAGGTCGATACATGGTCACTGTGGGTCAAATACACATTAAATAAGGAATCTAACAAACGAATAGGTGCTATAGAACTAGTTGTAATGAGCGAAGTATTTTTTAGTAAGAGCATGGTAAACGACGGAGTTATGGCCGGACAAACATAAAAATCATACAAACATCCGAATTGAGGAGCTTCTCCTCTTTTAGAAGTCGGTTAAAAAACCAAGCGTAATCTGGACTATTTATTTTACAATCTTCTTCTTCTAATAAATTTGCTATCCTGAATAATTAAAATTAACACTTCCTCTAGCTTTTTTATCACTTAATTTTCTTAAATAAAAACAAATTTCCGTTTAATATGCGATTGTTTATTTACAAATTATTCAAAATACGTTAAAAACCACAGGACAAAGCGATATTACCGAGCATGTACAGTTTTCTGGTCGCTATTGTGTGAGATTTATCTCGTTTGAGGCGAACGTGCTGCCAAGGTCTACCAAGACATCTAGCCTCTATTACATGTAAATACTATCCGCCTTTTACGATACGAGGCCGATTTTGGGCCACATCCTCCCACCTGATAATAAATTGGTACTATTATAAAACCGACTTCAAAAAATGAAAAAGTAATAAAATAATTGCGTTGCGGCTGACACCGACTCCAAAAGAAACAATAGTGACGTGAAGAAAAAAAGTTGATTATGAGATATAGACACAAACAGTAAAGAAACGTACTAATAAAAAAAATGGTTTTATTTTTTCATTCTTTTAAAGTCATTTTTTATGTTTCTTAATTTTGAGTGATTTCGAAATTCGATAACTAATTTTATTTGTCTGAAATATAAATGGGTAGAGCTATTAAAGGGGTTACTAATATTAGTCACATTTTAATGCGACGAACGAAGAAAGGGTTTCAATCAATACATAAATAAAAAAGCAATTTGGAATTGTGTAAACAATACAGATTTGCTGCCATTTAACATCACCCGGTGGGAGGGATGCTGTGCCGCACTATCGGCTACATGGATACTGCCATCTTGATTTTTTCACTCGTGAAACAGCTTTGATATAATGTTGACAGATGGGAACATTCTAAAATATTTATTTTGGATTTTATTGTAATAAACAAAAATATTTTTATTTATATAATATTAATAAAAAAACTTTCTTTGAATCGTGTTACATGCACAAAATAAAATAGAATTATTTACGTAGGTATAAGTTTAAAATCAAATTACTTCAAGAATAATGTTAGGTAAGCGGCAAGTCAAGAAAAGCTTATAAAAAGTGAAGCCTTTATGTCTCAGCGTTTCCCTCAACCAAGTTGACATAAGATGATTCCATCAACAGTACATAAACTACAAGCTGTGACCGTATGTAAAACTAGTTGATCGATCTCAAAAACCTCGCTAATTATTTGGCGATTAACCTTGATCGTTCGTTATCTAATCCAAGTTAAAATTCTGGTTTGATTTATGACGGAATACAGAGTATTGGAATATTTGTACAAAAAATAAAGATTATTTATAGACATGAATATAACATGACATATTGATTACCGGGGAAGCTATAACCAGTTTGGGACAAAAAACAGTCAGGTAATTTTTTCGATATTTTACCTGACATGGGCTGTATAGTCGCCATGTATTCCCCACCATGGTTCAAGCCTTGTCGCGGCCGTGGGGCTCAGTAGCCTAAGGTGGGCCCAGTACCTTGGGTGAAGCAAATTGAGCCGAGGGAGCTGCTCTTTGTACCCCCTCTTATAAAAAGAGCGACGAGGACAAGGGGCGAGGATGGGAAACTCACCCCATTGAACTGTCCCCTCTGTGGAGGTGGCGTCGGTTCCTTGAGGGTCTGACTAGCCGTCGAGGTGCCCTGTTTGCTCATTAGATTCGGGGTACCTCACCAAAGGCGGCATTGGTGTCACTCGCTGGGTTTTAGTGGTTAGAGCTGCTAGTCACCATGAATAAAAAATTCTATAATATTTACATTGTTTTTAAATATTAAAGCTTCTCATTCAATACTACTTTGAACTGATTATATACAACTTTTTTTAAATTTCCGGCGTTTGGAATACTTTCACGGCGATTTACTACTGACGTCATAATTTCACATACGAACTGAGTACATACAATAATGTATTGTAATTAATGATCTTGAAAAAAATATTTTATCGATACGTTTGATGTTCGTGTCCCAACACTATTCGCTATTTGGGCAAGCCATTGCAGATGAATGCATCCAAATTGAGATTATTTCGGATGTGTTCTATTTCTTTATGCCCAAACGAGCTGTGCAGTCTGTGCAATATCTGCTGTCTGCAACACTACTTATAAACGAAAATTTCTTTTAGTTTTCTAATATCTTATTTATGCACAAAGGCTCAATCTTGAAGAAATATGGCAAAATAACCTCTCTTATTCTAAATAATTATATAAACAAATGCATTATTGAATAGCACAGTAATGAATAAAATAAAATATATAATATAAAAAAATTACACTTTACGCAGCGGTCGCGGGTTCGAATCCCGCCAAGTGCAGAGAAGTTGTATGATGAATTTAGATGTCTGCATCAGGTCATGGACGTGTATGTATACACAAGTTCTTACGAACTTAGCACTGGGCTAGGTGAACGTGATTGTTGGTTTGTACAATGTACACACTCATTTTCGAAATTACCAGCTGGATTAAAAATAAAATATTTGTTTTTAATGCACCAATTATTGAGAAAGTTTACATAATATTAACTTTAGAGGAAGATTTTGTTTTCGTTTTAGTTTTTGAGTTGGAATCCACGAAAAAGCAATCAAAAGTAAATATTATGGCTCTCTTATATTTATGTGAAACTAGCTGTTGCCCGCAGCTTCGCCCGCGTTAACTTTGATTTACAGCCGTACGCGGATTGATGATAATTATTTTTATAGCCTAAGTTACTCCCTATAACATCAGCTATCTTCCAGTGAAAATCCCGTCAAAATCGGCCCAGCCGTTTCAGAGATTACCCGGAACAAACAGACAGACAGACAGACAAAAATTGTAAAAAAGGCTATTTTGGTATATGTATCGTGTATACATCCATATGCATTTAGTAAAAAGCGGATATTTTAATATTACAAACAGACACTTCAATTTTATTTATCTGTATAGATTCATAGAATAATATCACTTTTGAGTTATTTTATAGTTCGTGATCTCAGTCCTTCCGTGATCATGGCCTTAAAATATCAGCATGTAAAAAAAAGTAAAAAAAAACCAGAAAAAATTAATTCAAATACAAAGTTCTTAATTCGCTCCCCGCAAATATTTCATCGTAAGCTTTAAGTTGACCTAAATTAAAAAGCTCCGAGGAAGCACCAAATTTACAAGACACTAGTGTATTATTTTTATTGCGAAATCAAAAACTCATTTCGGCGGATTGCAACTGTACATTTATCTAGGATATACTATTCATTTATTTTAAAATGTATGAATAAAGTATATATAGTATTAAATACACCTGATCAAAAATCAAGTCTGAAATTAGATTCTGCATAGAATGGATATGTAAAAAGTAGATTAATAAGTAAATGTTAATTTATTTTCATCTCAATGGTATCTCCCAAACACCACACTGTAAACCTAAGCATCTTATAAGAGGTACGACCTTGTTTCCGATCTATTATTCGTCTTAATAAGACACTTTCAAACTCATTATCGCTGGGATGCACTTGTGCCGCTCCCGTTTGCATATTTCTCACCGTGTAACAGCTTCGACGTGTTAAAGAGGGAAGGGCTAGACAAACGATAGAATTAGCAACGCAGACTTAAGATATTATCTCAATGTTAAACACATTCGTGGACAACATTGACCACTTATCATCATATGGCTTAACCCTTGGCTGGTATCGCTATTTTAGGCAACACTACTGGCATCGTGGGTCATATTTTACCCATACCAAAAAAATTGTTGTAGTACTTATGCATTTGTTTTATTTATGTAAATAGGGATAGAAATTAAATAAAAAAACTATTTTTTACAAAATTATCTTAGTTAAATTTTAGAATATTAAAAAGTTATTTAGTTCTACATGAATTTGTAACTAACCTAAGTTTTTCGGACTTCCTGGTAAGAGTGTATTTAAAATGAAATAAAAAAATATAAACGCTAGAAAAACTTAAACAAAAATAAATTAATGGCACTTCTTATATCCTCTTAATAACAAAAAAGTATAATTCTCATGAGATCAGCTAATAATTTAAAAAATGACAATCAAAAACAGACGACTTACCGCTAAACCAACAATATGACGTCATATTTCAGTCTTATACTTTTTAACAAGTAGTACACAATATTTAGGACGGAATACGTCTTACAAACAAAATGTAAACATTTATAACATTTTAGAGAATGTTTTCGGTCATTTTTCCAATCACATAGGTACCATCTGGCCCTTTTCCGATTTGAATTTGAAGCGACTGAAGAAGTATGGTCCGTTCTTCATCGTCATCTCTGCTTTCTTCCTCTTCGTCTCCGTGTTCTTCCCCCTCATCTCTTGTATATCCGTTTCTAGTATTCTCCCTTTCGTTTTCACTGTCAGAACTTGCTTCAATAACACTGTCTTCTGAACAAGTAATAGGTTCGGGACTGTCTCGATCGCTGATAACTTCATCGTCACAAAGAAGATTTATATTTGGGCTCCTTTGAACATCTTTTGACTCCGAATCATCATTTACGTCGTGCAACAACTCCTCAATTTGTCTATCGTTCAAAAATCCTCCCATTGTTGTATAAATATTCACTAAATACAAAAAGTTTAGAAATTACACTCAGTGAAAAAAGTTACGTATTTGGTGTCGTGGGTCAAATGTGACCCAGCCGGCTCCATACCTCAGCTCCTATGATGGTCACCACGCTGCACGTCCGTCCCCCGCCGCAGCTTGCGATGTACTGAGAATACGTAGAAGCACGCACTTGTACCATGAACATTAAAAGAATAATAACTAAAAATGTTTGCGTCTGGGTCAAATTTGACCCACGATACCAGCTAAGGGTTAACTGCCCCTTTGCTTTTCCAACGAACATAAAAAACCTTGTCTTAATCTAATGTAAAAAAACCTTGTCATAATCTAATGTTAAAACCATCGAGCATATAACCGGATAGAGTAGTAATGGGAACCATACAATTCCGAAACTGGTCAGTGATTTGTCACTGACGTAATAGCAATCCAACTAATCAATGATCTGTATGTGGCCATCAGTCGGCCAATCAGAGTCGCAGCATATTTGGCGGAATTTGTTTTTACAACATAACATTACCGCTCTATTTCGATTAAATGATCGATGGTAAAAACAAACAATTCTAAATTCCACAAAATACTTTGTATTATAGTATATTATAGTATGACGTTATCGTTTTAATGTTAATTGAAGGTATCTTATGCGAGCACACGTTGTCCCACATTAACGACGCTTCTCCTGTTAACGCTCGCCAGTCTAGAATCTAGATCGTAGGCGATTCTAATCTCTATCTTCATACATTTAACACCCACACGGTGCTTGGTGTTTTTGAAATATTTACGTAGAAATTGACAAGTGGTACAATTAAAGGAATTAGAGCGTGGTGGATTCCGACACGCAGCGGACATGTGGTACAAGTTGTAGGCGCAAAGCGGGAGCGGGAAAGTGAAAGATGATAAATGAATAAAACAGTGTTTTACGGTTCAATTTGCACTATGGAGGTTTGATTAAAAAAATTACATTTTTTAAACGACTTCAAAAAAGGGGGAGGTTCTGTGTACGACTGTATTTTTTTACTTAAAATGATCTAGTTATAGTACAAAATTTTACTCATATCTTTTTGTCTTTATTTATTTCACGTTTTGTTTTTTTTCAGATCTTCAACATTTTCCTTCAGACGTGTAACTTAATCAATCTTGGAACTTCAATCAAAAGAAATAATTTTTATATTTTGGATTGATACATGTTGAGATAGGCAGGTAATTCATGTGACGGGTATCGCCTAGCGCTATGGGAATAAGTTTGTTCCCGAAACAATATTTTATGTTCCTGTTCTATATTTTGGACCATTTTTATTTTGTTGGTATAATGTATAATTTTATAAATACTTATATTTTTTTGTGGTAAATTAGAATATAGGATGTACGCTTCCTCACCATGGTTCAGGCCTACGTGGCGGTAGGACTCAGTAGCCTAGGGTGAGCCCAGCACCTTAGGTGAAGCTAATTGAGCCGATGGGGCTCTTTGTATCCCTCTTGTAAGAAGAGAGAACAAAGGAGCAGGAGGCAAGGGGCGAGGACGGGAACGTCACCCCATTGTACTGTCCCGACGTTTGGAGGGGTTGTTCTGTGGTGCGGGACGACCCCTCTGTGGAGGTGGCATCGGCCCCTGGGGGCACTGACTAGCCGTCAAAGGTGGGCCTGTTTGCTCATTAGATCCGGGGCATCTCACCAAAGACGGCATTGGTGGCACTTGCCGGGTTTTAGTGGGTAGAGCTGCGTCCACTTACCAGCTTTCGGGCGCAGTGAGTCCCACATACCCGCCTGGGGAGACCCACTCCCCACTACGTACGGTTATGGTGACAAATAAAAACAAAAAAAGTATGTATCATAGTAATCAATTCTCAGTTATTCATCATTTAAATTTGCATAATTTTACGATTTCGTACATCTTACATCAAAATATTTTTTATAATGTAAGATTTTAAACATTTCTTAAGTGTACATAAAAATTGTTCAAGTTGCGTAATTAAGAATTGCTTGTTGCATATTTTTCAACTTTCAATATTGCTTGGTAAAAGTGAATTCTTAAAAAAATATAATTTTATTTCCTGTTTTCTGAAGTTTTGAAAAAAAAAATTGAGGAAATGAGAACTCATCGACGAACTCTGAGACGAAGTTAATTCTATAATTTTTAAGCATTGCGAGATGTCGGGGTTTGATCCTGACCAGGTGCACTTAAAATGGGTATTCCGAGATTTCTTCGTGCCTTTGAATACAATAACATAGCTTGAACACTGGTTAAAGAAAACATTGTGAGGAAAACTGCATAATATAATTGATGAGTCTATGGGGGTGTGTGAAGTTCCTCACCACGGTTCAAGGCTTGTCGTGGCGATAGGGCGCAGGAGCCTAAGGTGAACCTTAGGGCAAAGCCAAGTAAATCGAGGGTGCTGCTCTTCGTACCCATCTTATATGAACAAAAGGGGACAAAAGAGTAGGAGGTGACAAGGGGCGAAAATGGGAAGCTCACCCCATTGCACTATTTTTTTTCACGTTGGCAGGGGTTTTTCTGTGGTGCGGGACAACCCCTTTGCGGAGGTGGGGTCTGTCCGGACCTCGGTCAGTCGGAGCTGCACCCACCTTACCATCTTTCGGGCGCATCGAGTCCCATATACCCGCCTGGGTATATGGGTAGGGGTAAAAAAAGGGTGTGTGAATTTCACCACCCCGCATTTCGAGGTGGTGACCCGGGCCCAGCAGTGGGTCATAAAGGGATCGATGCTGGTGATGATGGTCTAAGAGTAGATACTCTTTTATTATCCTAAAAGTATTTAAAAATTAGGCTTTTTTAGTTTCTAGACCAGCAACTGCTTACAACTTGCACAAGTCTGTACCGCCTGTTACCTTATCCGACTGAGGCAAGAGCATTGTGCCAATTGACATGTTTACCTTCGTATTAACTAGCTTTGGTGTTATTATTCCAAATATTTTTGTATTTCATAATTATCGTAAATAAATATTTTTATACTCAAACACATACGTAAAAATTCCGGTGCGCTGCGCTGCGCTCTCGTCCGCATGAGTAGTGCCATACGTTTTAAAGCTTTGCTGTGTTTAAAAAAAGGGCAGGACAGTTTAATTACTGGCACAGCAACTTGCCATATCACAACCGACGCCAGGAGGCCGTGTGGTCACAGACTGCACGGTTGGCGGGGGGCAACCCCCCACTTTTACAAACCAAAAGTGAGCCAAATGGGCTCACACTAGTCCGATGTAACATTAGGGCCTTCGGGCCGTTAGCATAGATCCATCCGAAAAAAAAAACTTGCCATATTTTGCCTCAGGATTGGCAATACAAGAATAAGCCCCTTTGGAAAATGTTTAAAAACAGAATTTGCAAACCTTATTTATTTAGCATTTAAATGAATAAGGGAAGAAACTTAAAGATTTATACCTAAAGATTTATTATTTGAAGAGTTTGAAAGGATTAACAACAAACTCATAACACGTGAGACCGAACTAGTTCAAGAAAACTGGTGAGCACCCGTGTCTAATATTTGGAGCCGTTTTTGATTGCTTTTACAAATGCGGGGATTTTTTTTTGTTTTGACAAAATATTTTTCGGATGTTATTAAAAAAACTAAAACACATTCATTGTCAACATTACAAGTATAGGTCATAACAAAAAAAAACTATTTTTTTTTGTTGGATTGGCAAACTGACAAACAAGTCACATGGTAAGTGATCACCGTCACCCATGAATACTAGTGAACCTGAAAGTAGCCCAGACAACTCATTCACGTGTTGTCAATCCTGAGATGTAAGTCCTCTGTGCCAGTAATTACGCTGTCTGTAATGTCCTACTCTCCGAATATCAACAGGATGGTATTAAGATGCAAGCGCATTCCTCCTATCGGTAAAATGCTTGCAGTATTAATTGTAGCAAATGCTGCTACAATTAATACACGCAGGGGACATGTGGTACAAGTTGTAGGCGCTATGCGGCTATTGGACCATTTTTATTTTGTTAATAAGCCTATTTCTATTAAATGTACGAAATATGAATCAGGTAATGTATAATTTTATAAATACTTATATTTTTTGTGGTAAATTAGGATGTACGCTTCCTCACCATGGTTCAGGCCTACGTGGCGGTACTCAGTAGCCTAGGGTGAGCCCAGCACTGACTAGCCGTCAAAGGTGGGCCTGTTTGCTCATTAGATCCGGGGCATCTCACCAAAGATGTATTAATTGTAGCAGCAGTGTAAATAATACAAAAAGTTATCTCAATTCAAACAAACAATTTCTAATTGTTTAACAACATTCGGATGTACCTGAAAACTTCTCACGACATGCAACGTGAAATATGAACATGAATCTGCAATTAAATACCCGAGGTGTGCCAACTGCCAAGTTTCTAGCAGTTACACTTGGTAATATCTTATAAGCATATATTTTTTTAGAAGATTTTTTTTCTTTTATCGAATCCCTTACAGTTGATAAAATAAAGTGGGAAAAATTAATGAGATTCATTACCTGATTTTGTATGATATCATCATCGTCATCATCATCATCATCATCAGGCCCTAACTGTCCACTGCTGAACACACGCCATTACTCGCATCTAACACGGACCGGGCACTGACCACTGTACGGAGATCTTGAACATAATATGAAGAATAAATATTGTCTGTAGTTTATTATAACATTTTAGTTAAGCTTCTACCTGAGTCAAAACTCATGGTTTTCTTTTAATAAAAATCTGCAACAGAGGTTCAATTTGAGCGACAATTTTGTACTATT
The DNA here is from genome assembly GCA_963853865.1 of Helleia helle. Lineage (NCBI taxonomy): Eukaryota > Metazoa > Arthropoda > Insecta > Lepidoptera > Lycaenidae > Helleia > Helleia helle. Next base: position 19,023,008 of record OY971426.1, on the reverse strand, counting down.
ATCCAACCAGCCGCCCGACCTGTTCAAGTCGAAAGTAAAAGTTCTTCGACAGGTTCTATTTGGGTTGCGTAACCAATTTTTAACGAGGCCGAGATATAGATTTTAAAATTAAAGGTTTTTTGTAATTGCTCTGCAATGACATATTGCGTCAGGACCTCGGCATCTTCAAGTCCGGGTGTTAATCGGGAGCTTTTACGACAAAAATATGTAATCATCATCATTTCCATTCACATGGGACCTCTTTCCATGAGGGCGAAAAATGGCCCATTATTAAATATGGAGTTTATCTGTTGCATAGAACCAATGGCGCTGACTTATCCTACTAACATTATAAACGCGAAAGTTTGTAAACACGGTATAACATCCGGATGTATGTTTGTTGTTCTTTCACGCAAAAACTACTGAATGGATTTTTTTATAGCATAGGAGGGCAAACGAATAGTCGAAGCCTTTTTTCGACGCCCATTGACATCTGCACAACCAGAGATTATGCAGATGCGTTGCCCTCCAAAAGGCTTTCAAAAGGTTATCTATACAGACTTCCTTTAAAAGAATTTCAGAAACCGAACATAAGACATCTAATTATAGACCTACATAGCGACTCGTATAACATCTGTATTGACATCTTTACGTTGCCTACTTAAAACTTGTTGGTCTTTACTCTTTACCTACTTATATGTTGATGTTTTTAGGTAACGTTGACTGACCTCTCGTCGTTAAATGAGTAGGAAAATTCATTTTAATGTTATAATAGAACAGATTTTAATGATTTTATCGCGGTTTATTAAGATTTTTATATGCCTGACGTTTCGGATACTTTACAGCAACCATGGACACGGAAGAACCACATGATTATATTGAGTGAAATTCGCGTAAATACGAGTACGTAGAAAATAATGAGATAAAACATACAATAGTAAATATCACATATATTAGAATACCTATTTAAATAATCGTTATTGTCTCTCAAACGATACAATATCTTTAAGTCTGGAACAACTTCTGACCATAAATTTAATTATTTAACATAATATTTATAATTATTATGCTTTAAAAAAAGTAGAAAAAAAGTTTTTTATGAGTTGAGAGAGTACCTGATCAGCCTCTTCGACGTAGTGGTTAATTGGCGGCTACGCGAGGTCACAGGTTGGGATTCTGCCAAGGGATTATGTCACAAATGTGGATATATCACTTCTACCTAATTTGTAAAAATGCATATTTGTCAGCATGAATATTTTGTAGGCAATGACAAAAACATCTAATAAATATTTTTTTAATATATAGGTAGCTGTGATTCATGAAGTAGATAATTGTCCTATTTCCCACCATGGTTCAAGTCTTGTCGTGGCGGTGGGGCTCAGTAGCCTGTGAACCCAGTACCTTGGGTGAAACCAATTGAACTGAGAGGGCTGCTCTTTGTAACTCTCTTATAAGAAGAGGAGACAAAAGAAAAGGGGAACACAAGGGGTGAGGATGGGAACCTCATCCGGACGTTGGAAGGGGTTGTTGTGTGGTTTAGGAAAATCCCTCTGTGGAGGTGGCATATCGGTCCCTTGGGGAACTGCAGACTAGCCGTCGAGGTGACCTGTTCCTCAACAGATCCGGGGCACCTCACCAAAGGCGGCATTGGTGGCACTCGCGGAGTTATAGTGGGTATTCGGCACAAATATGTGCCGCGTGTCCGCCCACAATCCATCGGACCCCAGCCAGTGCAGTTGACGGCGCGTAAATGCGTTTGCCCGTGTTAACAAAAAAAAAGTATATTATGTAACTTTGATCAATACCTTATTTACATCTATTAAGATAAAATCAAGAAGAATCTGTATTCTATATTTAAATAGATATACTAGCGTAACAGAAATAGTTTTCTACCAAATAAGAGAAGATTTTATATAACCCTATGGGAACATATAGTCGAGAAAATTATAACAGAGTATATGTAACATGAATTTAAGTATATTAAACAGGATAAGTGAGATAGTAGGAAGTAGAATAAGGCTTCAAAGAAGACCTTTACATATGATATTTCCAATACTGAGCCCTGCATGCACTGACGCAATGCGTCGAGCCTGCAAATGTCAACGGAGTTGGTCGATAAGTTGCCAAACCAGTCGACCGCTGAGTCCACGTTGATACCTACATTTTGATTGTCATTTTGTGTAATCATTATTAGCTGGGGTATGTCGTTTTGTATCATCGTGTCATGAATATCTGATGAACTGCAAGACGGTGTACTCGTATGTATCTGACGATCGTTGGTTAGGAGGAGAATTTCGTCCTATCCAGTTGGGCTATGATAGTTACTTTCTCAGTGAACATAACGAGAAATCTGTTGCATAATATATTTTTCATATAAGAATATGATTGCAACTTAATAGAATAAAGAAAGAACTGCTTTCAAATTTTATATATTTAATTAAAAGTTCTTCTTATTTTTACACAGAAAACTATTTTGTAATTTAGTGATTTAAATACCGAACTAAAGATATGTATGGAGTGACCAGAAAAAAAGACCCTCGCCATATTGCGGAAAATTTCGGAACTAATGTATGTATGGAAGATACTACAGCTTGGCAAAAAAGAATATGGAAAAAATGAGGGCGCCACTTTCACTTTGTCAACATCATATGTTTCGTATTGTCAACATCATATGTTTCCATTTAGTAAAATATTTAGTTCCACCTGTCACCACGTCATACTCTTTTTTGACAAGTTGTAAGTGCTACCGTATAAAAGATACAGTGGCGACACTGGTCTGGACTACACAACAAATCGTAATCGGTCCAGATACAGCAGTAAAATATCTAAGATAACGCGGGTGAAGCTGCGGGCAACAGCTAGTGAGAAATAATTCCAAATGAATGATTTCGCCACTAGAAAGAGTAAGAACAAAGTTCTTTGGACGCTCTTTAAATTGTTTTAAATGATTCAAATCGCTACTTGGCGAGTTATTCTCGTTTGGAATATTTAGAATTAAATCCTTTTATGTTACCATCGGTCTGAGATGAATCAAAATATTCAAAACAACAAAATAACTGGAAACTAGTTTTGCTACGTTGCTGCCGAATTTATAATAACCTTTTTATGTATATTTTATGACCGTGATCAACAAACGACGTGCTAGAAGCTTTATACCTCGAATTACTTACTTGTTTCACTTCACTACTTGTACTGTAAAAACTACAGTGACCATACGTCCACTTTAAAAAGTGTTTATTTCGTCAGTACTTTTATGCGTCAACCATTCTTAAACATATTTTTAGGGATTGAAATATTAATTATTCTAGTAAAGTATTATTATATGTTTATTATATATTATTTATTATTATATACCTATTAGATATTACCACTCATACTCCTTTCTGATGATGTCGAACTACTTGGCTTACCTGAAAAAAGAAAAATAATGTAAATTATAAAAAAAAACTATCGTGAATATAAGTAAGACATAATTAAAATATATTTCGTTAAACAATAGTGTTCAAAATAGAATTTAAAAAACATCCATCCATATTTTGACGACCTCTGTGGCTCGTTGGCGCTCAAGCCGGAGGTTACGGGTTCGAATCCCGCCAAGGAACAAAAAAGTTTTCTGTGTTCCTGGGTCATGGATCTGTATTAAATACGTGTATACATATAATAAAATTAGAGTGTCTGTTTGTAATATTAAAATAACCGCTTTTTACATTGCCAAAATAGCATTTTTTACCATTTTTGTCTATCTGTCTGTTTGTTCAGGCTAATCTCGGAAACGGCTGGGCCGATTTTGACGGGACCTTCATTGACAGATAGCTAAATTTCCAAGGAGTAACTTAGGCTATAAAAATAATCATCGTCAATCCGTATACAGCTGTAAATTTAAGTTAACGCGGGCGAAGCTGCGGGAAACAGCTAGTAATATAATAAAAATCTTAAATATATGTATAATATAAAAGTATTAAATATCCGAAGAACTTACCACGGGACCAGATTGACGTGGTGTAAAAGCGTCCATAGATATTATTATTATTATAATATTATATTTGGAATATGTACTATAATACAGAATATAATATTTATGGCCTAATCCTTCTTCGTCTGATATCAAGGAGGAGGCCCGTGTCTAGTAGTGTGATGTACGAAAGTCTATTTTGGCTTTCTAAATTATTTTCCATGATGAACAGATCTAACACATCATATAAGAAAATCCACTCTCTAAACATAAGCATGCTCTTAAAATGCATAACTCCTTTTCTCGGGCAGTCGGTCAAAAGCCATACGATGGTATTTATTATACTTAAGGGAAACTTAACTCATCACTTATATCATCTTAACATAACAATGCTAGCTTTCAAAGCTCCGTAAATACAATGCAAAGTAAACCATAGTTTAAGGGAATAAAACACAATTTCATGTTGAAGTAAAGTTTCTGTGGTAGACAAAAGATATGATATATTAAACATATTTAGTGTGCTTGAAATTGTTGTCCTAATGCAGATACATTTAAATGTATGTAAAGCTCTTTTTCATGAGCATCATCGGCCTCTATCCGCCCATGGCTGAACGATGGATGAACAATTCCCTCAATAAACGCCAAGACGGCCGATCCCTTGCCACTCGCGTCCAACACGGACCGCCCACCGCACGGAGATCATCTTTCCATCCGGTTAATCGCTGACCAAAACTTACTTCTTCCTAAACGTGGGCTCGACTTATTGGCCCATCGGCAATCCATTCCCCTGAGAGTGTGACCAGCCCACTGCCACTTTTACGAGCTTATTCTTCGCGCTTTTTTACTTATAAAATTTATATAACTTAGTAAAAATTATTTTATAAGTGTCACAATTTTAATGGAGATTTTGCTTTTGATATTTATAATTATCAGATTTTATCTGTTTAAAGAGTTTAAATGAACATCACGACCGCTTCGAGCGAACTAAGATCACAAGATCACCAATTGAGATCGTATCGTACATCTAGTTGGAGAGCTTTTTTTTTTTCTTTAGCTCCGGGAAATGCTCTGAGCCCTGAGGCATTCCGCGGGGGAGTGGGTCTCCCCAGGCGGGTATGTGGGACTCGCTGCGCCCGAAAGGTAGTAATGTGGACGCAGCTCTACCCACTAAAACACGACGAGTGCCACCAATGTCGTCTTTGGTGTTGTGCTCCGGATATGTTGAGCAAACAGGGCACCTCGATGGCTAGTCAGTCCCTAAAGGGACCACGCCACCTCCACAGAGGGGTTGTCCCACACCACAGAACAACCCCTGGTGAGGTTAACCTACTAACTATAAGAAGAAACTGAAATTCCATCAAAAAACAAAGTTCGTTTGATAGTTAAAAAATATTACAAAAATGATCTTTATTGTTATCACTAGATTCCTTCTTAATCTGTTAATATGTATTACTATGTGCTTGCATATCTTATCTACCTTCAAACATACTCGTATATAAAACGTATATTTATTTAACATTATTATAATAATGAATTCAAACCACAAATTATCCGTCCAGATAAGGTCATTGTCCTTTTGAAGGCTCTCAAGGACTGACCCTTACGTTTTTTATTACCTTTCCGGCTTTAACGGTACGCCTGTTACCTTTGAACATTCTCTTTGTGTTAATTTCTTTTAAGTACTTTCGTTAAATTCAATCTCTTTTACGATTATGGTTATTTAAATCTGTCTTATCAATCGTTTATTCGTGTCTATCTTTGTGCTTCAAACGTTTTACATTGGTTTTTTTGAGGCTTAATTGTACTCGTTGATAAGAAATTTATATCGGCTATTTATACAATTTAATTTAAGTTTCTTTTTATGTTAGTTGGATAGGCAAACAGAGACATACCACTAGAACTATAAACTAGTATACCTGGAACTAGCCGAGGCGTTTATGTGTTGCCTATCCTGAGACAAGATGTTAAGTCGCGGTACCAGTAATTACACTACCTGTCTTGCCCTTCTCTCCGAAACACAGCAAAGCTGTTTCACGGTAGAAACAAGCAAGATGGTGGTACCATACCATCATTCAATCTTTATGTCCAATTTTGATTTAGTTTTTTAACTTGTACCTACTTAAAATATTAACTAGGACTTAGTTTATCGATACGATAGTTCTTACTACATGGTAATCACTTAACAGAAGAAAAGCTAGTTGAACTATACATACTTACTAGTTTTTTTTTTTTCGGAGGGATCTATGCTAGTGGCCCGAAGGCCCTAATGCTTCATCGGATTAGTGTGAGCCCATTCGGCTCACTTTTGATTTATAAAGTAGGGGGGTTGCCCCCCGCATACCATGCAGTCTGCGACCACACGGCCTCCTGGCGTCGGTTGTGGGTCTATACATACTTACTAGTGCGTACGGATATCTTCCTTGAAATAAGTTATTCGTGTTTACTTTAATTAAATAACGATTACCAAATCTAATTAATTCTAAATATCAAACCGCAAACTTTATATTATATTGTTTTGTTATTGGGATTTGAAAGCTAACAATACTTTAGTCTTTCCCTGAGGTAACATTGTATGGAAGATTGCATAAACTTGTGTAATTTAAGATTCCAGTCACGATAACTGGTATATGAAAGTGAATACGACGTGAGCGACGATGGCCTGGTGGGTACGGGCTCGGCCTCTTGAGTGAGTGAGGTCCGGGTTCGATCCTGAACCCCCCCCCCTGCAGTGATGCCTAGAAATGGGTTTTTCTAAGTTTCTATGTGTACCTGAACATGAGACCATCGCTTGCTCACCGGTGAAGGAAACCTGCATGCCTGATGAGATTAAAAGTCTTTGAAAGTGTGTGAAGTTCACCAACTCGCATTGGGCTAGCGCATCGGTGAACTATGGCCCAAAACCCTCCTCGCCTGATTTCGAGAAGGAGACCCGTGCCCAGCAGTGGGACATCATATAAGGGTTGATATTATTATTATATATTATTATATTATTTTAGTTTTTTTTTAAGTTGACGGGAAAGACGTGAGAAACAACATATTGTGTATTTTAAAGTATATGCATAATTATTCTTGGTATCATCATCATCAGCCTCTATCCGTCCACTGCAGAACATAGGCCTCTAACGCGGACCGGCCACCACATGGAGAATATATCGTCTTACCTCTATCTAATGTTATCACCAGCAATGTTTCATCACCGTAAGCCCATTTCTATGGATCATGTGAGTCAAGGCAGAAACACAAAAAATCATGGTTTTGATTTTTGTATTTTGGGCTTTGGGTTAAAAGTTATAAAAATTGTACATAATATACTAACGGAAAAGTTAACCCTTCACTTATACCATTATACATGACAATCTTAATTTTCAAAGTTTCATAATTCATATTATTTTCTAATGTTTACGAGAACTCTAATAACATTCTTCACTCATTATAATGAAACTATTTTTACGTATTTTATCGCGGTTTATTAAGTTTTATACAAGCCCGACGTTTCGGACATTTTACAGCTAGGTACCAAATAACAGGAGTTTCTTAAATAAATTCTAAAGGAATTAAAAAGCTTACCTACAAAGTGACCCACTATGGAAACCATTTATTTTGAAGTCGTTTAAAATAAAGCCTACATCCCCCGGATAACGAATCATAATTTATTCGTCACTTCATCCAAATGAGATAAGTTTTATAGCTACATACACAACATATAAATACAAATTACAAACATAGATTGTTAAAATCATGGATGGCCCTTCTATGTGGTTATGAGTAACGTCCTTGAAACTCATCTCGTCTGACCACTCCTCATTGTGTTACTGGGTCACTGGCTATGCCGAGTTCGATGACTTTCAAAATGGCCGCGAGAAGACACGTCCAGTGTACTTACAATCGATGTGCGTATAATCATCATCATCAGACTCTATCCGTCCACTGCTGAACATAGGCATCAATGAACGTCAAGACGGCCGATCCCTTGCCACTCGCGTCCAACACAGACCGGTCACCGCACGGATATTGTGTTCCCACCTCCAACACTTCCTCTACCTAAACGCGGCATCTACTCTTGAACTTTATTGCCTATTGGCCCATCGGCCATACCCATGCATAAACAATAATTTACCGCTCTGTGCTGCGCTCCCGGCTGCATGGGTACCATCATCTTGCTTGTTTCTCCCGTGAAACAGCTTTACTGTGTTTCGGAGAGAAGGGCAAGACAGGCAGTGTAATTACTGGCACCGAGACTTGACATCTTATGTCTCAGGATAGGCAACACATAGATGAGTTGCTTGGGCTCGTTACAGGTATACTAGTTTATGTTCATGGGCGACGTCGACCACTTACCATCAGGTAGTTTGCCAGTTTGCCTATCCAACTAACATAAAAAAAATGTAGATTCAATTTTTTATTAAAGTTAAGGCGAAATAACTAGCCGATATGTTTTTGTAAAGTTTTGTTCTAAAATCTATGTCCAAACTATTAATAATGTTAGTTTTACTTTTTTTCTCTTGTTGCCTCTATGGCACAAAGAAACAAAGAATTTTAAATGAATATTATTTGAATAGTTACAAACTTTTTTTTTTTTTTATATATACCAATGTCAAGATTATTAACAATCATCAAAGTTCATTAAATTACATTATTTAATTTAATTTTTATTTCATATGTGCTTTTGGCATACTTCAAGTTGTGTTTACAGAACTTAGTTTTCCAACAGTTACATAACCTGGTTATCAATCATCGAACCTACTACCTAGGTATTACGACATATTTGAGCTTTATACTAACATGTACAGTGTTTTGACACGTATGACGTAGTATATAATCTGTTGGCCAATCACAAGCCTTGCCCAATGTAAGGGCTACGTTGCAATGACAGGTTTGTGTTAACTCAATACAAAGATCAACCACGTTTCTGAGGTAGTTAAAAAATTAACTACGTAGTCATTTGTCAACGTCACGGTTTTTATGGATTTTATCGCGGTTTATTAAAATTTTCACATGACCCACGTTTGAGATAGACCATATAACATCCTGTTGAATGCCTATCCGGGACCCTCAAATTAAAGCGGCTGAAGGCGCTCGCAGTGGTTTTAGTTTACGGGTAGGGCACTCCCAGGTGCGAGTATAGGGTCAGGATCTACCCGAGATCCTACCCGAGATCCTGGCTACATGCGCAAAAAGCATTTCCCGGCGATAACAAAAAAAAAAAAAAAAAAAAAAAAGACCATACAACAATAATTGCTCTGTCCATGAGACCCTGGGGTCACTGGAGGACTGCGATAAAATACATAAAATTGGTTTCATTATAGGTAATGAGTGAAATTCGCTTGAATATTGGAACAACAAAATATACGTTAATATATTTTGGTGTGAATAGGATTTAAGATACTTTATGACCGACTCCAAAAGGACGAGGTGCTGTGTTCGACTGTATGAATATTTTTTTAGCAATACACTTCGAAGCGGATGAATATAAACCACATTAATCGATCATACTTTAATTGATATTTTAGTTCTCCCACGACATTTGGCGAACGATCGATTTCTCAAGGCCTATTAAACTGTACCGGTGTATTATATAAATTATTATATCCTTTAAAATTAGTTTGTAGATCCGCCGTCTAATGCGCTGCTTTAATACTTTCCGGCATAAAATAAATAAATGTAAATAAACTAGTGCCTATAGGCCAACATCATTTTGTCATCTACAGTAGTTACCTATCTAAAATTATCCTATATATTAATTTGAATTTAAAAAACCTAAAAATTATTAATATTAAGCATAGGCACAAATATTTTTCATCGTAGAAAAAATAAAAAATCGTTGGTGTTGGTCTAACCGTCCCTATCAGGATGCTAAGGGTTTAGATATGTACTATTACATTGAATAAATGTACTACTACTCTACTTACTAAGTACTCTCCTCTCTTGTCCTGGAAAGTTGGAAATAAAAATTTAATATGTAATGAGTACAAACAACAGAAATAAACATTATTATTATTATAACTAGCCTATGCTGTCCCACTGCAGGGCAAAGGCCTCCCCCAAGCTCTTCCATACATCGCCACTTCCTTCTCTCTTCGATCTTTCGCCACCGCCGGCCAGTCAGCCTGGTATGAATCCAACATATCACGCCATCTTTTTCGGGGCCGGCCTCGGCGACGTCGTCCATCTTCTGGCACCCAAAATGTAGTGATATTTGCTCAGCGGTCGAAGTGCATTCGGCTTAGCAGCTTTGATGCCCACGTCAGTTATGCCCGTTAATGAGCGCAGTCTGGTGTTTCGCACTCTGTCTGTTCTTTTTATGCCCAAGATACTGCGCTCCACAGCTCTTTAGCAATCCCCGAGACAGAACTTCTGCGATTCGGTCAGTGACCAGGTCTGAGCACCGTAGGTCAGGATGGGGAGGATCAGGATGCACATGTCAATAAGCCTTTGCTTCAGGGAGATTGGTAGGGAGAAATAAACATTACCTTATATTAATACATATTCATCCAACAAACCGTCCGACCTTCGGTATCCGAACTTGCATTTCCATATTTAATAGTCAGTTATCATAAAATAGAAACAATTTAATGTTAATAAACAATGGCGATTAGATAGAAGAAGTGTTGGTCGTATATTAACCAAATGGGAAGATGATCTCCGTGCAATGACTCGTCCGTGTTGGATGCGAGTGGCAAGGAATCGGTCGTCTTGGCGTTCATTGATAGAGGCCTATGTTCAGCAGACGGATAAAGGCTGATGATGATAAAACAATAGCTACCCCTCTATCTCCAGTTGTAAATCGCAGATAATGATACGATACTAATTACTTTATTTATTAAACCATTGCATTACAAAAAAAAAGCTCTAATCGGAACTCTAGGAAGAATATACGATCTCACTTCCAGCACTTGGCCGTCATAAACACATGCCATACTCATGCCGTGAGCAGAACATCAACGTAAGTCTTTATGAAATTTCCTCGAGAAAATTCAGTAATGTAAGCAAAAGATAAAAGTATTTTATGCCCCAGGATATTCAACGCGTCAAAAGAACTATATTATTACAATATTGAATATTTTAAAACTAAGGAAGGAAAATGTTAAAATGGAATAGCAAAATGGAAATGATATTTAGAAACACTGGCACCAAAATGTGTTATTTCCAAAGAAGGTTTTTTTATTGGATAAAGAGAAATTCAGGGGCTAGTGTTTTTATAGATATCTTGCCATCAGGCTATTCTTTAACATGGCTCGAGCCTTGTCGTGGCAGCGGGGCTCAGTAGCCCAAGGTGAACCTTGGGCGAAGTCAATTGCATCGAGGGATCTGCTCTTTGTACCCCTCGTATAAGAAGAGGAGACAAAAGAACAGGGCGAAAATAGGAACCTCACCCCATTGCATTGTCCCGACGTTGGGAAGGACTGTTCTGTGGTGCATGCAGGACAACCCTTTTGTGGAGGTGGCGTCGGTCCCTTGGGGTACTGACTAATCGTCGAGGTGCCCTGTTGCTCAACAGATCCGGGGCACCTCACTAAAGGCGGCATTGGTGGCACTCGCCGGGTTTTACCTTACCAACTTTCGGGCGCAGCGAATCCCACATACCCGCTTTGGAAGTCCGGGGGGATGATTGGATGCATGAGCATTTTCCGGCCAAAAAGCTTTTTTTAACATTTAGCAAAGCCATATCATAAAACTTTATGTCATTGGTAAAGTGTATAAATAAATAAAAAATGGTTGTTATTTTTATTGGAATTATTTCGCAACGGATTAGTGGGTTTTGCTTCAATCTGGTTGGGTTAGTTTTTAGCAAGGTTATTTTTATTCGGATCAATAACTGAATATTTCAAAAAGACCTGTTTTAATTTATTACTATTTAATCTATACATAAATAATAAAGTTGAAACCTTCGTTTGTTTGAATGTCTAAATATTTGGTCGCTCCATGTCGAAATTGAAAAAATCTTTTTGCATTACTAACCAATATATAAAGTAGGTAAGAAGTTGTTTATTTTTCAGTATTTTTCACACGAGAACTTTAAACTATTACTGAATTCACTATTCTTTAAAAACGCCAATAACTTTTTACTACGTCATGCGCGGTTTTGCTGTTTGTATACTTTCACTTTTTAATTTCTCTTGGCCTAAAATGCTAGAACTTATTTGTAATGACTATATTATAGTATATACACATACTTGTGGAGACTCCAAAAAAGTTTTAGCTCTTTTACTTTTATTAACTACTAGCTGTTGCCTGCAGCTTCGCCCGCGTTACTCAACTCCTATAAGTCACAGCGTAATGTTAGCCTATAGCCTTCCTCGATAAATAAGCTGTCTAACACTGAAATAATTTTTCAAATCGGACCAGTAGTTCCTGAGATTAGCGTGTTCAAACAAACAAACAAACTTTTCAGCTTTATAATATTAGTATAGATATAAATTATTAAAGGAAATTTTAGAAAGTAGACCGAGAGCTTTTTTCCTATACTACATCACCTACAACCTGCACCGCCCATCTACACATTAAAAACTATAACAGTCTTCAAGGTATAGATGGGCAAATGGAGTTCTATCTACGGATAAGTGCTCTTTGCCCATGACTTTATATCTGTTTGTTTGTTTTAATGACAGTTAATAAGTCTTAAACGACTAAATAAACCTCTGCACCAAATCTAGATCCATCCTTAAATACGGAAGAAATAGCGAGATGGCAAAAATATGCAAACAGACATTTTACGAAAGAACATCCAATGGTAAAAAACTAAAGAGAGGTGTCAAGGGACACCCGGATGGAACGAAGTTCCTTTCGATTAATTAGTGAAGGAATTGTAATAAAAAACAAAAAAAGGTGTAAGGAAAAATAATATTCGGGTAGGTATAATTTTCTTATGATTTTTTTATCGATGAAAATCAGAGTATCTCCCGGCGTAAAAAAAAACCGAGATCGGTGGTATTTGAACTGGGTTTTTTTACTAAGCAGCCCCAATAGTGTAATAAAAACAGCTACCGACGCAGTAATGTGTCATTCAAAAAGCCGCACGGCTTACAACTATAGCAAAAAGTGTCGTTTTAACTTTTCATCTTAATTTTTTCCGACTAGTCCCCTTTCATAACGCGTGATAAGGAACTACGTTCCAAAAAGAATTTAGCAACAAATTTAAAAAAATACGAAGAATTCGAAAAAATTTAATAAACTTGTCAAACTCATAACATACATTATCGTAAAAATTATTTAAATGATATTTCCAACATTCGTTTTATTTCGTCATAAAACCCGACATTGTATTTATGTACTAGTTATATAATATTGCGAAATTAATTTAATAATTTACATTCATAGTACCTAATATTAAAGTAGGTAACATACGTAGCTATTTTTATAGCCTTTACTTTTACATCACTTTACTTTTACTACTATATATATAACTTAATCATTTTCACTACGTACTATAAAAATACTAAAGTTATATTATAACTGAAGAATTTTATATAAATATCTATTGGCGCGCCTTCGCAGTTAAATCGACTCAAATGCCATGACAAAATAACACTCATGACGCGACTGTATTCTATGTTTCTTTATTTTTTTAAATATATCGTTTTAGATTATTATTATTTATGAATTCTTTTTTTTATTTAACGCCGGGAAATGCTGTGAGGCTTCCCGCGGGGAAGTGGGCGCCCGACAGCTGGTAAATGGACGCAGCTCTACCCACTAAAACCCGGCGAGTACCACCAATGCCGCCTTTTGTGAGGTGCCCCGGATCTAGTAAACAAACAGGACACCTTCTTCTAGCTTCGCCCAAGGTGCTGGGCTCACCCTAGGCTACTGAGCCCCACCGCCACGTCAAGGCCTGAACCATGGTGGGGATTATTTATGAATTCTAATATTAGCATACATATTCCAAATTTAGTCAACTTTTTTTCATATTCTTATTCAGAGACTTAATATCGGGATCCGAACCCACTACCTGCACTTAAACTTGATGATTAAGCTAACAGTATCAAGTACAAATGAAGTTATAACTTGGGCGGCAATCAAGTTAGCCGTGGAATATTCATGTCGGTGTATCAGTCCAATTATTTACAAGTTATGAAATAACTTTTGGCAACCAACCTTGTTTATGTAACAATTGAATATTAAACTTTTGTTGATGTACTCGAATTATGTATAATCATTTTTGAGAGTTATAGCCAAATTTTTACATTTTTGCATACAATGTGATGTAGCAAAAAATAACTTTTTTATGTTATAAGAAGCCAACCGAGCATTCGGAGCCTTTTGGTGACTACAGACGCCCATACCATCTGCACAACCAGAGGTGATGCAAATGTGTTGCCCTCCTTTTCCCTATCCCAAAAGGCCACCGGAAACTCGCAAACCACACGAAACACGACAGCATAGCTGTCAGTCACTTTATGTCGATGTTATGTGAGCGAGAGGTACCACCCCGATCGTGCCGGCCCAATTCGGCTGTAATGCAGCATGGCACTACCTCTTCTTATAATATACTAATGAAATTACTCCTCCTCGCCTTATTTCGAGGAACCCGTAACAGTGGGACGTCAGGTAGCCTTTATCTATGACTAGCTGTTGCCTGCAGCTTCACCCGCGTTACTCAACTCCTATATGTCACAGCGTGATGTTATATAGCCTTCCTCGATAAATGGGATTGTCTAACACTGAAATAATTTTTCAAATCGGACCAGTAGTTCCTGTTTTAGTATAGTATAGATACTAGTAATGTAATCAACTTTACTTTTAGTACTACTCCGCTGTTTCATTTCCAATAAAGCTGCAATATTCTAATGGCTTGTGTAACCTGATAGACCTAAGTTCAAATCTCATTAGCGTAATGCCTTTCTAATTTCATCTGATCGTTTATTATATTACAAGCCATTGGCAGCACCGGCGATGCTTCAAATGATTTTAAAGCTAATAATAAAAAAGGTCCTTCACACAAAAGTTAATTCTGTATTCAATTTTATTCCTCTAAATCGGGTTCTGCGATTAACTGATGATTAATATGAAGCAAGTCTCTAGAATCCCCGCCATGGTTCAAGTCTTGTCGTGGCGGTGGGGCTCAGTAGCCTAAGGTGAGCCCAGCACCTTGGGCGAAGCGAATTGAGCAGAGGGGGCTCTTTATCCCATCTTATAAGAAGAGGGGACAAAAGATTGTACTGTCCCGACGTTGGTAGAGAATTGTTCTATAGTGCGGGAAAACCCCTCTGTGGAGGTGGCGTCGGTCCCTTTGGGGACAGACTAGCCGTTTAGATCCGGGGCACCTCACCAAAGGCGGCATTGGTGGCACTCACCGGGTTATACTGGGTAGAGCTGCGTCCACTTACCAGCTTTCGGGCGCAGTGAGTCCCACATGCCTGAGAGCATTTCCGGGCGTTAAAGAAAACAAACAGTATCTAGAATAAATTCATTTAAGGGTCTAAAATATTTAAAAATGCGTCTATATTAATCCCAGGGATAAAGATTGAAACAGACAGTAAAAGTAATACTAATATTGTTGGTCCTCAGCTACGTCGATGATAATGTTCATCAAACATCACCAAAACTATTGATCTTTTGTCATGTTCGAAAAATTATTTTCAAGATGGCCGCCGTACGTGACCTGTATTATAAATAAGTAAAATTAAGAAAGCGTTTGAAAGTTACAATTTCACGGATATAACATACGACTGTATTAAAATTATTTTATTAGTTTAGCAGTAGGTTATGGTTCAATGCAGGACGCAGGTTCAGACTCGTCAATGGCATATTTAGTGCGACAAGTGTAGCAGGGGATCTGTTTTATATCTAATAAATTTCTAAAATAGTTTTAACGAACTCACAACCAGCTTAAGTAAGCGTATTGTTAATTATAACGAATACGTATTATTGTAAAAAAATATAGCGTTTTTCTTTTTAATTTTCTTAACTTCAGCCATGAAGAATAAAAAGTAAGGAGGACTAATTATGACATATTACAGATGGCGCCACAAGTAGCAAGTGGAAGGATTTTTAAACGTGTGTGCACCGAAAAATTACGCACACACATTTATATATATAAACACGCTTCCACATGCTACACCAGCGCCATTGCGGACGGTTTTTGAACTTTAAAATTTGCGACTAATTTTCGTTTCATGTGGACACGTTTTCAACTGGTCGCCTATACAAGATGGTTCTCCTTATTTTCTATTCTTCACGACTTCAGCGGAAGGGCATAAAAATGTAAAACCTTATCAGATAAACAAAAATTGAAAAAAAATACCGATTCCATTGAATGAATTTTCAGTAAAACAAGGTTTTTTTTGTAACACGCATGACATTGTTGATGTCTATTAGGTTAAGGTCCACTCAGTGAAGTAACAGATTTCACTGCACGCGTGTAATGTGATTAACTACCGTAATATGCAAATGAGGTTTCCTAACGATAGCCATACTGTCATAAGATCTAAACCATTGGTTGTACTTAACAGAGGAAGGGATAGCTGTATATCCTGCTTATTTCTTCCGTAAAGTTTTGTAGTGTTTCTAACCACTTGTTTCTTGCGTAAAGTTTTGCAGTGTTTCTGGACACTTGTTTCTTTCGTAAAAATTTTCAGTGTTTCAAATCACTTGTTTCTTCCGTAAAGTTTTGCAGTGTTTCAGGATACTTGTTTCTTCGTAAAGTGGCGCAGTGTTTCAGGACACTTGTTTCTTCCGTAAAGTTTTGCAGTGTTTTAGGACACTTGTTTCTTCCGTAAAGTTTTGCAGTGTTTTAGGACACTTGTTTCTTCCGTAAAGTTTTGCAGTGTTTCAGGACACTTGTTTCTCCCGTAAAGTTTTGCAGTGTTTCAGGACACTTGTTTCTTCCGTAAAGTTTTGCAGTGTTTCAGGACACTTGTTTCTTCCGTAAAGTTTTGCAATGTTTACGAACACATGTTTCTTTCGTAAAGATTTGCAGTGTTTCAGTGTTTCCTTGGGTAAAGCAGGTCTGCTTTGGTACAAGACGGGTAGTGTTATATATTTCTATTTTATTTGTACTTGTGAGAATAAGCGTCATGGGTTTCACGATAAACAGTTACAAAAGGATAGGTTACTGAGTCTGACTTTGACCTAGTTTTAGAGGTTGCAAACTGTATACATTTTAATTCGTCTAACTAGTGAACACAATGCTACTTTTTTTAGTGACGACTCTTCCAGTCGTTAATCACGAATTAAGTTAATCAAGTTAGTTAATCAATCAATCAGTGAGAGGGTACCAACTAAGAAACAACAGAGGTCTGAAACCTGAAATATGTATATTATAATAATCATAATCACTGTAAAACCACCGCCACGTCTCATAGATGCCTAGGAAGGCACGAGAACATATTGTGAGACGGTTGCGTTCTGTCCTTATGAGACCGGCCGGCCTTGCCCGCGCGTGCGCCGCTTTCGACACAGCTTGCCCAACCGACCGTTGACATGCTACATTAACTAGACTCTCTGTCTATTATAGTCAGTCAGTCAGTCAAAATTACATAAATATTATTACATAAAATTACATACAGTTAATATATAATATTTAAAATAGTCGAATACATAAAATATTTATTCATATTACTAGCTCACTGTAATTTTCTATTATTATTTTTTAAATTTCATGAAAACAATTACGACATGATAATATTTAATTCTTACTGCGGTAAGCTGCAAGAAATTTATCACAATGCGTATTCAATGTGCGTGGCAAGAATTCGGCCGTCTTGTCGTTTATCGAATGAGGTTTGTGTACAAGTGGATGATATGAGACTAATAATGATGAAAATGGGTGAAATTCCCTTACAATAAATCAAAAACGTTCAATACCAATGATTACATATCCACGCAACAGACCGCAGTGTGGAAACGGCAAAATGGTGTCGCGGTTACAAAAGTACGGGAAATGCAATATTTTCTCAATTTAATATTCAACAATAATAGGGTTAAATACCACATTATCAAATAACAATCTCCTAAGTGTTCCGTACGTAATTATTATTATTATATAAAAGATAAACAGCTTTTTTAACGCTTTTATAGGTCACGATATTAAGCAAATTATAGATAAAGACTAAATAAAAGAAATCAAAGGAATAACAAAAAAATGTCTTTTTATAGCTTTGATGAAAAGTTAAAGCTTTGGAGTTTAATGTTAAGCTATCAATTTTATAACGTTATATGATATCGCTCTGCCGCGCTTGAAAATAATTAGTGTTTGTTTGCATTTTATTTTTTTCTTATATTCAAAAAATACATCATCATCATCATGAGCTCCTAGCCGTCCACTGCTGAACATAGGCCTCCCTCAATGGACGCCAAGACGACCGATTCCTCGC
This sequence comes from Helleia helle, assembly GCA_963853865.1. Classification (NCBI taxonomy): domain Eukaryota; kingdom Metazoa; phylum Arthropoda; class Insecta; order Lepidoptera; family Lycaenidae; genus Helleia; species Helleia helle. The sequence continues at coordinate 19,004,762 of OY971426.1, read as the reverse complement.
CACTCGCATCCAACACGGACCGGCCATAAGAGTAATACGTATACTAAAAATAGATAAATACCAAAAAAGACATAAATAATTAATAATATCAAAATTAATATTTCTATAATAATTTAAACAAATATTTAGGCACTTTCAATAAGAATTTTAATGATAACTTTCTATATTCCTAAAACAATTGAATAAAATGAAAGTCAGACAAATAAAAACTAAACAAAGATATCATTTATAAATCAATAACATTATCATTATAATGACATGATATTGATTTAGACTCATGTGTTAATTAACACTTATATAATTCAATGAGAAATGGGCGTACGAGGAAACTAATAAAACAATGCGGTGCAGCTTCTGTCGCTTTTACTTTTACTACATGCCAGTTATTACATGACACTATGACATAAATTACACAAACACATATTATGACATTCTTGAGTATTTTGCGTTGCTGATATTACTGACTGTTTGGCTGTAACTCTACAGACTTAAGAAGTTATTAAAGAATACAATCCACATACATTATACATTCATGATTAAAGGTTATTTTATATAAAATCCTTGCTTCCATCCTAGAATTCAGCAGAACGTTGGTGTTACGGGGTTCTTTCTTAAACGCATATAGATAAGAACCCCGTGAGTTTTATAGAACTTTGTACATTAATAATTATTAATATCACAGATATGGATCCTGGTATCCTGTACTCCCACGAGAATGGGAAGTACGCGGGTGAAACCGCGAAGCACTGCTAGTATATATATAAGCTATAAGCTTCATTTTCATTCTCCATCAAAAGCTCTGTCTTATTTCTGGTTTTCATTGATTACCAGTTACATCTAATTTAGGCTTTTATTTATGTCTCTTATCTTGTGTGGACACATATGAATAAGCGATAACCCTTCACATGTCATAAATAAAACACGTACGTACACTAATTAAAACACAAAAACCAGTTATAATTAATTATATTAACGTTGATCAACATATACGCATATAATGGGACTGAAATGAGTTTTAAATGGAAACGACCATAAAATGACCATAAGTTACAAATGTCATGGTCTACAAGATCCACATATTCTATTATGTCGTGTCATGTAAATAAAATATAGGGGTTTATCGGATTGTTTTGGATATAATATGTACTATAATTCGTGTGCGCTTTATAATGATATTATAATTTATTGAAATTATACAGGGTTTAGTACATAGTAAATATGTGTTTAAATAATAATAATAATAATAATACGTTCGAAAAAAATATGAGTCGCGTAGAACTTACTGATTTGAATGATACAAGATGGTTCTATTTATATGTAGTAGGTATGTAGTCAGTTCAGGTAAAAAAGTAAAAGTATATACAAAATTCTTTTTAATAATGTCAACTTTACATGATTTAATTAAAAAAATAGTTTAGAATGGTGAAAACCTTTTTTACCGTATAATATTCAAATTCTGTTACAGCAAACATTAAATTACACTTATATAGTATATGTAAAATTACTATGAGACTCAAGATAGAATTGTATCGGTAATCGGAATTAAAGTACGCTATTATTGTAATTGGATCGTTGGAAGTTCAGCCCACGGTTCATTTGATATAGGTACTGTTAAATGTGGTATTTTAGGAATTATTGAGAGAAAATAACCTTTTAAGTTATTGGGGATATAATCCGATATCTCTTACTTCTGTCTGGAGAAGAATTTTCTGGCGACTACAGCAAAACTGCTTGTTTTAGCACGATTAAGGAAAAGTCAATCACACATATGATAGCCGCCATATTGGAATTAAAATGAGTTGTTTTTGAAGAAAATTCTAGAATGACAGACACGACAATGTCAAGTGATACGTATGAAACTAGTTACCGTCCAAAACCCGGTTTGGGTGATTTATGCAAGCTTGGAGATTCCCCGAAACGGTCATAATGTTAACGTAAATAAAATACGCATTAGTTTTCGTTTCCACAGATGGACTGAGGATGTTCTCATGGACTAACTAGCTATGAATTTAATGTTAGTTGGATAAGAAAAGCTGCTCGTGAGTCTTCAGCGTCGCTCTTGAGTGCCCAAGCAGTTTTTTCTTTGTTGCCTTACTTATGGAATAAGATAGTAAATCTTGGTACCAATGATAACACTACCTATGTGGCTCAATGGTTAGCGTGTTGGCGCTCAAGCCGGAGGTAGCGGGTTCGAATTCCGCCAAAGGACAAAAAGTTTTCTGTATTCCTGCGTCATGGATGTGTAATAAAAATCTTAAATATAATATGTATAGTATAAAAAAGTATTAAAAATTATGTTGCCTGGTACCCGTAACACAAGTTCTTCGAGAACTTACCACGGGACCAGATTGACGTGGTGTAAAAGCGTCCATGGATATTATTATTATTATTACCTATCGGGCAGTGTCCAGGTACTACTTACCTAACTCTTAAATTTATAAAATCAAAACCATGATTTATGTAACCTACCGATATAAAAATAAAAAAGGCAACCATAATAATATGCTATTTTCATAATAGATATCGTACTATGATGTGCGTTTATACAATTTCGCGCAGGAACTTTTTTATCAAGATTCTCGTAACCATTCTTTAGTGATATGATCGTATATCGTGATAGGTGACATTTAGTGCGTGATAGTTGGCGACATGTTAGGTAATAAAAAGTGTGATGACATGGCATGATGAGTGATGCGTGATGCATTTTATATAATACTAGCTGTTGCCCTCAGCTTCGACCGCGTTAACTCGTAAAATTTGAGGGGTGAATCACCCTTAACATTTAGGGGGATGAAAAATAAATGTTGACCGATTCTCAGATCTACCCGATATGCACAAAAAATTACATGAGAATCGGTCGAGCCGTTTCGGAGGAGTTCAATTACGTACACCGTGACACGAGAATTTTATATATTAGATATAACGTAATTTTGGATATATGGATAAAATGTTTTAAGTGTGATATTATGTGTATTCTAGTTTTTATATTCTTGACATGTATTGGAAGGCCTATATCATAGACTGCTGATGCTGATGATACTAGTCTTCCTCCACTGACCTGGATGCTCGTAAGAACCTGTCATCAGCTTCTTCATCATCTTCATCCCCTATCCGTCCACTGGTAAACATAGGCCTCCCTCAATTAATGCCATAACGGCCCATCCATCTTGTCATCAGCTTGATTGAAAATTATTGTCATTATTTCGTATATTAAATTTATTTCTTATATCAAATTTCGAAATATATACTTAAATATTTTTTTCCAAAAAAATAAAAGGTAAAGGACCGAATAAAACCGTCATTAGTATAATTAATATTAGTAAAAAGAAAAAATATTGGATACAAACAACTTGCTTTATTAATTCGACCTGTCTCTCGTCTGAGGCAATGGCTAATACAAGGTCGTTTGTGCAGGTTTTAGTTTAGATATTTTTAATATTTGTACACAAGGCGGCACGTCATGCTTTACACTTCTAGTATAACGTGGCCTCGCTTTGTATATATTTTCTATACAATAAGAAATCCGCATAAACTGACTTTGTCATCAGCGGTCGTGTGCTTATGACTTGTTGTTATCCGCGGGAGGGTGAACCACCAAAAATAAGTTTTTTTTTTTTTTGGTTTTTTTTTTTACTTTTTTACTAGCCGAAATTTTTTTCGCCGATTACTAGCCGAAATTTTTTTCGCCGATAAAATTATTAGCCGATAATTTTTCTGAGTAATTAAGCTATCAAATGTAAGAATGTTTTTTGAAATCCAACTCGTAATTCCGGGTATTGGACAAATTAAAACCTGTGCATTTTGTTCATTACTTTTAGAGAGAAAGTAGAGCAGGTTGGTTGGTATGGAAAAATTTAAGATAGGAACGAGTGCATGATAATGATTGTCAATTGTAACTACATAATATATATACACAAAATTCATTAATTTCATTCTTTTTTTTTCGGATGGATCTATGCTAACGGCCCGAAGGCCCTAATGCTACATCGGATTAGTGTGAGCCCATTTGGCTCACTTTTGGTTTGTAAAAGTGGCGGGTTGCCCTCCGCCAACCGTGCAGTCTGCGACCACACAGCCTCTTGGCGTTGGGTTGGATTTCTTTTTAATCTTTCGTGGAATAAAAGAAAGAATTAGCATTATCAAATTGTATTTACGTATAAATAAGAATAATTATATTATTGTATGTTGGAAAACAAATAAATCTACATATTAATATTATATTTTTGCGTTCTTAGCAGCTTGACATTTATGCATTTTATTAAATAATGAATCATCAATTTGTTGATTCAAAAATCAATTTGATATACATAAAAACAAGTTTCATTTTTTGTGTAATTATTTTATCATTTTTCACGTTTTTTGCCTCAGTTTTGTTAAATTATAGAAAATATTTTTAGCAGCATCACCCAAAATTATAAAACACTAATATAAATGTGTATATTAAAATACTAACTGATACCAATTATAAGATCGATATTAGAGATTCTTCTATAATACTTTGATGTAGAGGGATATTGCTATTTTACTCTACCGGCGCCATACCAATTCTTCTCGTGGGTATCGTAAGAGGCAATTAAGGGGGAGAAAGTACCGACCCCTTGTAACTCTCTCATCGCGATACTGTTCTATCTGTCCGATTCTTTCTCCGGTCGTAACGGTTTCTGTTCCGTTGGATCCATAAGGATAAGGGCGAGTATGCACCTGTGCCTCAACGTACTCTTGTGCACCTATACATATCCTGCACAACTTACCGCTTTCGTTACTTGACTCCGAATAAGCGCCAAATTCCTGGCTAGGAGTCTGAAGTGGTCGCCGTGGCCGAAAACGGTCGGACAGATCATCAGTATATTGATGTAGATGGGGGTATTGATGTAGAAGAATATTGATGTAGGGGGGATACTACCGTGTTTCTTCCATCCTGCAGGAATTACCTGCTTTGGCAAAACCACTTTCTTGTGTTTCGGAAAGTAGATCAGCCAGTGTAGTTACGGGCCCTAGGACTTAACATCTTACGTCTCAGGGTAGGCGGCACGTGAACAGTTTCATAGGGTAACCCCACCATGGTTCAGGCCTTGACGTGGCGGTGGGGCTTTGTAGCTTAGGGTGAGCCCAGCACCTTGGGCGAAGATAATTGAGCCGAGGGGGCTCTTTGTATCCCTCTTATAAGAAGAGGGGACAAAAAAGCAGGAGGCAAAGGGTGAGGACGGGAACCTCACCTCATTGTACTGTCCCGACGTTAGGAGGGGTTGTTCTGTGGAGGTGGCGTCGGTCCCTTGTGGGACTGACTAGCCGTCGAGGTGCCCTGTTTGCTCATTAGATCCGGGGCACCTCATCAAAGGCGGAATTGGTGACACTCGCCGGGTTTTAGTGGGTAGTGCGTACACTTACCAGCTTTCGGGTGCAGCGAGTCTCACATACACGCGTGGGGAAACCCACTCCCCCGCGGGATGCCTCAGAGCATTTCCCGGCGTTAAAGAAAAAAAAAGATGTTTATGGTAAAAGATGCTCACTACTTACTACCGGGTGCCTCGTCTGTCCATTTATCTACATTTACGTCCACTTATCTACATTTACGTCCACTTATCTATATTTACGTCTAACCCCCAAATACTCAAACGAATCTCAAATTTAAGACGTACTTAAACTCATGTTGTCCCTCTTTTTTCTTTGAATCTGATACGTCGTAGCATGAGTTTAAGTACGTCTTAAATTTGAGATTCGTTTGAGTATTTGGAGGTTAGTTATATAATAATAAAAAGGCGCGCCAAAAATATTAACAAATAATATTAGACAAGTAATAGTCATTGTGCAAAATACGCGATTAATTTTGAAACAATTACGTAAATAATGTAACGAGCGACGCCGGGTGGGTTGCCCAAGCGAGCACGATTCGCAACTCCGCCAATTTCCCACCAACAAAGATTTGTGGTTGTGCAATTCATTTTATTATGATTATGGCCTTATTTACTTCCCTGTCGATTGAGTGGATGCGACTTCGATTCCCATTTTGGGTATTTTTGGCTCCTTTCCATAGACGGACAAACGGACAGGCGTTTCACCTGGTGGTAAGTGATAAGTGACATCCATAGACAACCTACATCATTAGCAGGTGCGTTGCCGGACTTTCAGCTTTCTACGTCTCATGCTTGGGAAGTACCCTAGAGATTTTTTAATGACAATAAAGTGATCAAATAATTTTTGTCGTCCTATTAAAAAGCTAGCTAGTCTTACAATATAAGTAATAGAAAAACTACTTGTTGTAATGTTATATAAAAATACGTTTTAATGTTTTTTTTAATTGCCTAATTATATAATTATAAGTAGTAATACATATTTACGCCAACCTCACTATGAAACGGGATTCTTACAATGTTAACTTCCATTTCGCGAAGCTCAATATTTCGGCATCTACAACATTCGTAGACGATGGTGAAAAATCAAACTCAATAAAAAAAAAACAATTGAGAACCTAATTAATTAATTTGTGTGAATCCTATACATTACAATATTATGTCCAATTATTTTTTTCTGGTTAATATTATGATCTGCATTACATTTGTGGATTAGGTGTTAACCGAATATAACATTTTTAATTATTAAAATGTTTCCTACATGGAGCTCCGTATATAACCAAAATATTAATAATGTTAATTACATAACATAAATTGTAGGATTTAATAAAACAGATCAGATTTATGGCGATAGATTAGAAAAACATTTGTATATTCCTGTATAATTAATTATATTCAGTTAATTAAAGAAATCACTATTATGATAGGTATATATGATCGTTTTGTGTTTAATCATTATTTTCAGGGAGGTCATTTTCAATGTTGTTATAGTGTTAAAAAAAATATCTGTTAAGATTTATAATATTTATCATGTCCAAAAAAAGATAATTTATGAAATTGTTAAGGTAGTTAAGTAAGCCTAAAACGCATATTGTATATTATGGCCCCCTTAAACTAGCGTTTTTTTGATGAACATACAGCAGCAGCCTACGCTGGATAAAGGCTAGTGTGAAGAGACTTTAACTAAAAATAAAATAAAAACAGTTAGTAAAATTCAAAACTGCAAGCCTCAATCTCGTTTCCCACAGTAAAATTGATTATTTGTAAAAGTCTGTCGGTTGCTTAGCAACGAATGAATAGTCTGATATAAATGCACATTTGTTAGTCGTATCTTAGCTTTTGTAAATAACAAATAAATAAATACTATCCGATAATCCTACCACGCCAACCTAGCCCCGTGGTAAGCTCGTAGAGCTCGTGTTACGGGTACTAGGAACGGAAATTAATTTAAGAAATTAATATAAACATACACATCTATGACTCGGTGCAGACATTTTATATTCATCATACAAATTATCTGCACCTGGTGGGATTCGAACGCGCGACCGCTGCGTAAAATGTACAGTAGCCTCACCTATGACCAGCCTGCCTTCAAACGTATGTACGACTAGTTTCAGCACACGGGCTCTATAAACGCGGTGATTACGCGAACAAATATATATTTACATATTATAGTGATCGCGTTAGTTTAAGAAAATATTCCTATAAAAATTATAATAAAACAATTTGTACGGATTTTATCGCGTAAACATTAGAAAACAATATATTCCTATAAAAACATAGTTGTAATATTTAATAAGCTCTTTATTGAACATCAAATTAACTACTACATAAATGCCAAAACCGTCCTCTACGATCATTTACAGAAAATAAGATTATTTGTAAGAGCGAGTTAACTTAATCCTTCGCTAAGTAGACACTTAGTTGTCGGTAAACAGGATAACTTTTATCTCGGTGTTATCCAATAAACGCCAATCGCATTTTATCTTAGCTCTACAAAAGCTCAAGTAACTTAGGTGTTAAGCTAAGCTCTACATATAAACTTTTTAACAACGATTGGCCACACAGTGGGCGGGGGGCAACCCCCCACTTTAACAAACCATTAGTGAGCCAAATCGCCTCATACTCATCCGATGTAGCATTAGGGCCTTCGGGCCGTTAGCATAGATCATTCCGAAAAAAAAACAACGATTGACTTTTTTTTCCTTTTATTTGTAGTATAGCCTAGTTGTATAATGCGTCTTTTTCTGAATTGGGTTCGAATCCCGCGTTCTTTTTCTTTCTTTCTTTCCATAGAGTTGCGCTAAAACAGAAGGTACCTAGGTTGTTGACGGTCTTTAAAATATAAGTATGCTCTTTTTTAAGGTCTTAGTTGTAACAGTCCGAAAATACTGCAGGTGGCAGCTGTTTCCATATAGTCGACCACATACCACAGAATTCATCATCAACATGTTTGTCATGTCAACCATTTTTTTATCGATGAGGAGGCAAACGGACAGTCGTGGTAAGTTCTCGAAGAACTTGTTTTACGGGTACAGACAACGGAAATATAAATAATACTTTTATACTATACCTAAATACATTTAAGATGTTTATTATAATAATAGAAATATTTAATACACATCCATGACATAGGAACACAGAAAACTTTTTGTTCCTTGGCAGGATTCGAACTCGCTACCCCCGGTTTGAGCGCGAACGCACTAACCATTGAGAGCCACAGAGGTCGTCAAATCCATCTATTCAAATCAATCCATAGACACCCGCTACACCAGAGGTTTAGCGGGTGCGTTGCCTGAGTATGCTCTTTTCTTGAAGGTCCCTAAGTCGTAGTTGTAGTGGTCCCATATTATATCCCCAGACAATCGCATCTATCTACATAAATATCAAGATTGTCGTCCCGTCCTCCCTCTGCCCTACCAAACGTGACCTCCATTCTCTATCAGGCTATCTAGAATAAAGTGATATTTGTTTGAATATTTTAATGTCATCATCATCAGCCTCTATCCGTCCATTACTGAACATAGGCCACTCCCTCAATCAACACCAAGACGGCTGATCCCTTGCCACTCGCATGATAATATGCCACCCACCAATTAATCCTAGTAATTATTAATTTCCCCTACAAGTAAGCTTCCTTATCGCTAATTCGCTTGTGCAACAATTAACCACCGAAACACTTGTGTTTTAAATTCCTTTTATTTGTAGTATAGGCGCTCACCCGTTGTATAATGCGTCTTGTTTCATCAGCGATCACTGGTGGGGGGCGGTGGTATCACCAGCCTGTTTATTATAAGCTATCATCATCATCATCATCGTCAAACCGTGGGCACGGAAGCAGCACTTAAAGCCTACCACGGATACGTGTCTTCTGTCCTCTCGTATGGTCTGTTGTTGTGGGGTAACTCAGTTGAAGTAGAAAAGGCATTCCGTGTTCAGAAAAAATGTGTGAGAGCAATTTGTGGCGCCTGGTATTTAGATAGTTGTAAACCATTATTTAAAAAACTAAATTTATTACCACTTACATGTATGTATATAAGAGAAATTTGCATTTTCGTGAAATTACACCCAGAGTATTTTACATTAAGTTCAGACGTAAGACGGAAAAATGAAAGATATAAATGGAAACTTTATAGACCTTGGTGTAATCTAAATATCTATAAAAATAATGTATATATACAGGCCATACAAATATTTAATCATTTGCCAGACAAATTTAAGGAATTACCTTTTAATAAATTTAAAAATCAACTTACGACATGGCTTAAAGAAAATTGTTTTTATGAATTAAATGAATTTATGTTGCAAAATAAATGACCTTTGGGATTACAGATAATATTGGAATTGTATTTTTTTTTATTATATATTGTGACATTTTTATTGTTGTTATTAAGAATGTAATGTTATTTCTAAGTTTAAATGACATTGTTACAATTTTTTTATCACTATACATGACAATTGTTTTTTTTTATGACATTCTTTATTTTATTATTTATTGACAATAATTATAATGAATTTATCTTATTAATTAAGTATAATATTAACATAAAATGATATTTAATGAATTAAATTTTAGTAGTTTTATATATTAGGTATATACATTTTCTGTCACACACCATATTTATGGTAGAATGTACTAGGTCACTAATTTAAGACACCACCATTGTACTACATTCATGTGATGAAATAAATGATTATGATTATGATTATGTCATCATCATGTTCATCATCAGCCTCTATCCATCATATCATAGCCATCCAGTGCTGAACATAAATCTCCCTCAAAGAATGCCAAAACGGCCGATCCCTTGCTACTTACATCCAACACGGACACGGAGATCGTCTTCCCGCCCGGTTAATGGCCGGCAGACACTTCATCTACCTAAAGGTGGCCATTCGTTTTCCTGAGTGTGTGTCCAGCCAACTGGGACTTCAACGATCTTATTCTTTGCGTGATATCGGTAACCTTAGTTTGCTGGCGGATGTCTTTGTTTCGGATCCTATCTGTGAAAGAAACACCCAGCATATCACGCTCCATAGAACGTTGAGCTACGGCAAACTTACGGACCAGTCGTAGATTTAGAGGCCACGTTTCAGCTCCGTAGGTCATCGTAAGCTATACTGAGGCAATATCGGGAGGCAAGCAAAGGCGTTGGCACAATCTGTTCGATTCTTACAATCTTAGGAAATATTAGGACGCAAATAAGTACCAGCAAAGAGTTTATGTACAAATGTCAGCTTCACCATTGACACTCAGAGGAGGCAAAACATGCCGATTTGTTTGTTTCTTATAATATATAAAAAATGGTGATACAGATAAGTACTAGCTGGGAGCTAATGGTCATTAATATCAGTGTGAGTGAAGCATCGAAAGCATCGAGAAGCCGAAAAAAGAGGAATCTTAATGCCAGCCATTACAGTATGTGGGACACGGAAAAACTGCTTAGCAACAGAAATAGATTACCCACGAGCACACCACAACGCATCTCATTTTTATTTTGAACCCTAAAATAAGAATTACGACAAAAGGGAATAATGTCAGTGTCAATGGAAAGAACTCGCTGTTTATGAGTAGTGTCATCCTCTTAAAAAATAGCAAGTAACTAAGTAGTATTAATTTATTTTTAATATATTTTGATCAGCAAGAAAAATGGGCCAAAGATTATAATAGTTAGAAGCAGCTCAATTAATTGATTTAACAAAATATTTTTAGGGGCCGACGAAACATCTCTAACCCTCAAAATTTCAGCGTTAGTAACGACTAGGAATATACAAGCGACTAGTATTTTATTGCAAACGATCCTAGCAAGCTTTAAATTTAATAAATAGCATTAACTATAGTATGTACGGTACTTAGAACCAGTTGCGTGTATTTTTATCAAATTCGGTGAAACGTATGTGAGAGAATGTCACTCGATGTTCGGGAGTTGCAAATAATTTTAATACTAGCGACCCGCCCCGACTTCGCACGGAAGCACTAAAAGCTCGACGACTTAATATAATTTAGTGACAAATTATAGACACACCGATGTGCGTATAAAATACATAATACATAGTCGATACTTTGAACCAAAAATCCTAGTTACGTAAATACAATAAATATAAACAGATTTATTTGAAAATTGCCCAAAAATTGCATCAAAATCAGTTTTAGAGGTTACACAACTACACACACAAATGTATAGAGCATATTCATAGAGCACGCGTGGAGAAAAATTTGTATCCGTTTTTACGCTTTTTGCACACATCTCCGTGAAGCATGAAATTTCGCATTGAAAAAGTTGTCCAGCAGTGGGCAAATGGGATAATAATGAAACTTCAGACAGACAGACTTTACGATATGACAAAAAAAATCAATTAACAAATAATATCGGTATCGAAATAACGAAATAAAAAGTGGCCCGGATTTGAACCTATCAACCACAGTTTAACACTCTCCTCGAATTATTTCGAGGTAACTATGACAAGAAAATAAATTTCAATTGCACTAAACTCACACGGCCTTTGCTACTTTAACTCATTGTTTAACTCTTTAGTTAAACTAAGCGGTTATGGTAATTATATCACATTTTAAAATTACTCAATTATAACTTAACGAAACCTTCGTTAAATATGAAATTAATTACATAACAAGAGGATATATTTCTTAAGTTAAAACGTATTTCGGTTAAGGCCAGATATAAAATAATTAGTAGAGCCGAACTTACTGATCAATGGAAGTGAATGAGATTATATATTTTTGAATGAAATTAATGAGTGAACGAAAGAGCGGAATGGAGTTGATATATCGAACTTAATTTTCTGCTTCATAATTCTTCTGATTGAATTCGTTATAACAAGGCAGTTTTAACGTATCCTTCGGGCAGCATGATATCGCATCAAATGGTCATTCGGTGGTTACCGCTGTCAATCCTGGCTGTACAGGAGTAGTAGCAGTGGGTACGAGTGGTGGTAGTCAAAAAAATTATACTATTCTTGAATTTCAAACATTAAGCATCAACAATATTGTTGGTATTTGAAAGCAAAGAGGTAGGAATATAATATATTTTGAAAGCAATAAATTTCATGGTTACAATAATTATTAAATTCAATATTGTTGAAATAAGGATTTCCTTCATAATTTTATTCTATTTTTATTATTAGTAATGGCAAACAACCAGACATTCTGTTGGTAAATGGTGTTCGGCCATAAACATAGAGGAACTCTAGTCACATTTGTTTAGATAAAAAAACGAATTGAGAACCTCCTCTTTTTTTGAAGTCGGTTGAAAATAGCTCTTTGACGGTAAAATAGCGGGAAGGCGGTCATACAGGGCCTCATATCGGTAGCTTTAAATAATACTAGAATATACGTTACTTATCACTTTAAACTTTATAAACAAAATTTTTAAACAAAAGTAAAAAAAAATCTACATTCTTACCTAATTTATAATTTTTCGCATTTAAAACAAAAAATCGGCTGTCTGTAAAGTCGGTTTACTGACGATAGTTGAACGTGACAACGTCATAAGAAAATGGAACGCCTCAGAGCGAGGTAACGCCGCGTGCGTCATGTTTTATCGTTCTTGCAGCCGGCTCCATCGAATTATAAGACGTTGTCACGTCAAAAAAAAACATAGTCGAATTCAGAAACTCCAGAGAAGTCGGTTAAAAATACTCTTCGATAATTTTAAAATAACATTTCTATTTGATTCCAGGAAGTTTAAATATCAAAATATTTATAATATATCCTACAAATTACCATATTCCCATAAACCATGCTATATTCAACTCTATATATAATCTATACAGTTTATATTAGCATACTTATTTTACGCTCGCGATTTCTACAAGACACTTTCTCTTAGTGAAACGGTGTGTTTTTATCCATTGTCAGCGTACGTTCCGATACAGCAAAGATTTCGAATTTCAAATCTCTGCCATAGACAATTGATATCTTTTTAAAAATCATTCATCGAGGCTATGATTTTTAATCTATTCAGCCTGTAGATTGTTAATCACATATAGATTATTCTTCCAATGCTACGAGTAATAACTAAAGAATTCCGGCTTCATTTCGTATGATAAAGAGAATAAAACACATCTAAATAAATGTTGAATCCCACCATCATCATCATCACCATCACCATCATCACCACCACCACCATCATCATCATCATCAGTCCGTTACAGTCCACTGCTGAACATAGCCCTCCATTTTTCTGCCCATCTCCTCTGTCTCCTGTTTCATCCATGTTTTGCTCAAAATATATTCAACATAACAAGCAAGGCCTTTATTGTGTGTACCGTTTTCATAGTTTAAGTAATATTTTTTCATTAGTATCAAGTAATTAGGCTTTTATCATTCACATCTGAAATGCCTTTTGAACTAACGCCAAGGCAATCAACAGTACACAGTTGGACTTTACGTTTCAAAATGATGAGGTTATTATCAGCAAGGATTTTCTGGCACAAAATACGAACTTGTTGCTTTTATATTGATATATCAAGATATATCAATAATTTATTGCTTTTGTAGATTTTAATGATGATTATAAAACTAGTTATTTCATTATTATTTCAAGCGAAATCTATTGGACCCTGAGAATTTATTAACAACGTGGCTTTTTTATTAATTAATAATATTACCCGTAAACTTTATTGTAGATTAAAAACTACGAAATTCAAAGTTTCATCATAAATAATTAACTAACTATGGTTATGAGTTATATCGTAACAAATATTCATCCATACTATACGTACGTATTAGTAGTACAGTATTAATGAAATAACTCTCATTGATTCATAATCATCAGCCCGGTGAGCGTGACCCCGTTCAACAAACGAACGTTTAATAAATATGTATTACACAGCTACCTCTCGTTTAACCAAGGAAAACCAATGGACGTCGTCTCAATCAGTTTATAAGAAATAAGACTATATTCATAAAAATAATAATCTTTAAGAAAAATACGGTCCAATACGAATATAACATCATCACCAGCCTCTATCCGTCCACTGCTAAACATATGTCAAAAAATGTCCTATACAAAACATTTAACGAACATAATATGAACTTTAAAAATACTATCATTACAATCGACGACAGAACAAAGGCATTTGAAATCGTTGATAAAACATCGTTAAATATATTTCCTTAATTAAATAATAATTCTGTCAGCAATTAACGTAATTTATTAGATTTTTAACTTTCGATTTTATAATGACTCATACGTGGATATCCATTTTATTAAATACGTATATAAATATGAATTATTATATTTAAGGCAATTTAGAATATTGTTATTATTTTTTTCGTCGTAATAAAGCTCAAAAGCTTAATAAAAAAAATTAAGCACTCGGTTATAAACGGTCTTTTAAAGAAACGATATGTGACATTTCGAAAAAAAATCTTAAATTGTGCATAATACTCACATTAGCATGAATAAATTAAAAAATATCATAATTTCAATTTTGCAAAAGATAAAAAAAATAACAAAAATTCTCAAATTCTCACCATTATGCCGATCCGCAAATTCACTTGAAATAAACACTAAAACACACAAAGTATACGTACAGTCGAGCACAGATATCACTAACAGTTCACTGTAGAAGAAAACTATTTCGAAAGATAAAGGATAATTGTCTATAGACAAAACATGTCTGTCCGCCTGTCACGTTGAGAGACGGTCGTGGACTGAACTGGTCGAAAGTGCCGCGTTTCGCCCCGTCGTTGGCGATTCTGTGCGCGGGCGCCGCTGCCTAACTGTCTTGATACTTTACTTGAATAGTAATTAAACAAAAATGAAAGTGTTACTTATTTACTTTTCTTTCTGTACTTTTGGTTTTTTAATTTATATTTTTTCAATATTTTATACGTTTTTTTTTTAATTCAGTGTAATGCTTAGCCTTCTGGTTTTATTTCTCCATAAAAAAGGCGCCAAAAATCTACCTTTTTTACAATTCCGATATATCCAGGGTACATTTTACAAATCTAATAACATCACTCAAGCTAAAATCCATCAAGTCGTTCAGGCTGTAAAGCGTGTCAAAGAAGTAAACATATACATACATACATTTATACTCTATAAACAAAACTTTCATTTTGACGTGGTCAGGTAAAAATTAAATTTATAAATGAAATGGAGTTGTCCAAATGTTTTAAAATATTTTTGGTGAAAACATTACATTATAACAGTGAATAAAAATATAAAAGGCAATAAAGAGCTTACCATAATTTTGTTGATTTAATATTGGAATAATGTGTTACAGATTCCGCAAATTACGTATTCCAAGAAAAAAAGAAGTTACTATGTATTCATTCTTTCATTTAAGTCCTGTCAAATTTCGTCCAAATATCTAATTCCAGATACCGTCCTAATTCACAAAAACTTTAAGCTCACGTAAAGCCCAAAGCTTCAACATTAGAAGCAGCAATAAATAAGTTCTGAAGAATTTAAACATTTCAGCCCATGCTAATGAAGTTCCAAGTACTTTCAAACGAAACTTTTAATGGCTGCCATTTTTATAATGAAGATAGTTTAAATAAAACCGAAGTTACTTTATCTTGCGAATTTCAAAACTGAACATACGATTCATTTTATACATTATAAAGGTTGTATATTTTAGAACTGATATTTGTGTCTACAGTAAGGTACACTTTAGTATCTAACGATGCCTTTTTCAATGGCATTTATAATAAAAATAAGTTATTAAATTAATGCTTAAAAAAAAAAACAAAAAACTAATACACAAAAATGCATAAACACCTTTAATTTTCTCAGCTTTCACAAAAACCAAAATAAAATACAATCGTTAACAAAAATTATCTTACTAAACATTTACGAGGATATAAAATATTTTTTCTCTATTTGAAACAATCGATAACACATCAATTAATATAATAGCCTATTAGTTGTCACCGGCTGTTGAGTCTAATTGCTAAAGGTATTTACTAACGACTCAATTACCCTCATAACACCGATGTTTTATAAATGAACATCTCTTTATACCACTTTCGAGTTCTGATATTATATTTTTCTTTGTTATCGTTACGATTGAACTCAAAAACTACCGCACCAATTAAAATGCTCTGAGACATCACGCGAGGGTGTGGGTCTCCCCAGACGGGTATGTAGGACTCGCTGCGTCCGAAAGATAGTATAAGGTGGACGCAGCCCCACCCACTAAAACACGGCGAGTGCCACCAATGCCGCCTTTGGTTAAAATAATATATAACTTCACGAAAGGCGGCATTGGTTGCTGATCCGGGGCTGGTGCCCCGGATCTATTGAGCAAACAAGGCACCTCGACGGCTATTCAGTCCCTCAAGGGACCGACACCACAGAACAACCCCATAACGTCAGGACAGTACAATGGGGTGAGGTTACCGTCCTCGCCCCTTGCCCCATGCTCTTTTGTCCCCTTTTCTTATAAGAGGGATACAAAGAGTCCCCTCGGCTCTTTTTTTTTTGACGCAGTGGAAATGCTTTACGCATTTACCCGGGGATGGGTTGTCCCCAGGGAAATGTGGAACTCCCCCCCCTCAATCGGCGCCGGTATACCGCACTAAAGTCTAAAACCACTGCGAGTTGCCCTCAGCCGCTTCAAGAGGATAGTCCCGGATCTGTCTAACACAGGACACCCCCCGCGACCAGCCGGTTCCCTCAAAAGGCTAGCCGGACTTCATCCTAGTATGGGGGTACTCCGACCACCTAGAGCAACCCCGCCGACGCTGGAACTTTTCTACCGGGGTAGTTACCCAACCTTACCCCGAGTACCGTTAGACGGGAGGCAGGAGGTGCGCGTAGCGCCTCCTCCGCACTCCCGTCCTACGTGCCGGAGCGGGATGAACCTGATTTAGCGTGGTCCAGGTTTTAGGTAAGCTCAACGATCACGAGTGACGTTGACTTACTATCAAATAGTTGGTCATTTGTTGCTCAAATAACAAAAATATATGCCTACAAAAAATAAAATAAAAACGTTGTTTTTCGTTAACCTAGTTTTGTGGTAGATCGTGCGTTGCGGGACGGTGGAGGTAAATATACGAATATTCGTGGATTTGACAACCGAAAAGTAATAAATGTATTAAAATACATTTAAAACTCAATAACACCAAGGACAGTATTACAAGGAGTGAAATTAACGTACACATTACAAAAAAGTAAATGCATTTAATAGGTTCAGTCAATGACAAAGTCCCCACCATAGTTTAGGCCTTGACGTGGCGGTGGGGCTCAGTAGCCTAGGGTGAGCCCAGCACCTTGGGCGAAGCTAATTGAGCCGAGGGGGCTCTTTGTACCCCTCTTATAATAAGAGGGGACAAAAGAGCAGGGGGCAAGGGGCGAGGACGGGAACCTCACCCATTATACTGACCCGATGTTGGGAGGGGTTGTTCTGTGGTGCGAGACAACCCCTCTGTGGAGGTGGCTTCGGTCCCCTGAGGGACTGACTAGCCGTCGAGATGCACTGTTTGCTCATTACATCCTGGGCACCTCACCAAAGGCGGCATTGGTGTCACTCGCCGGGTTTTAGTGGCTAGCTGCGCTCACTTAGCACTTACTTTTCGGGCGCAGCGAGTCCCACATACCAGCCTGGGGAGACCCACTCCCCCGCGGGATGCCTCAAAGCATTTCCCGGCGTTAAAGAAAGAAAAAGTTAATGACAAAGTAGACGGCTCTTCAAAGAAGATATCTACGTTTTTTATTTCCTACGATCTAAGCTTGACACATTTAAAACATAATACTACCAATAAAATATTTCTCTGTGTTTTTTGCCTTTATGCTTTATCGGAAATAATTTAAAAACTGTCATTTCAATCTATCAAGATTGTTGAAGCGTTTGCAGTTTGCACTCGCATTATTTATTTCATAAAAGTTCGCACGTTTGCTTTATCTCAATATATGCGAGGAAGATAAACTTGTGCAAATCAAATGTTACATTTTTAACCGACTTCAAAAATAAAAGAGGATGTTCTCAATTCATCTCTATGTTTTCTTGTATGTACGTGACACGATTACTCTGCCGATTGCGAACTTTTTTGAGTTATTCCCAGTTGTTTGTTTGCCAGTTATTATAGTCCATACTACATAATCCAACATAAAAAAAAACATTCGATGTGCTTCCTAATTTCTGTTTAGCGGGCTGATATTGATACATTTGATAATATTAAAAATATTATCTATACATAGCATATTATACGTTCTGTATTGTTTGGGCAAGAAACAATCATTCATATCTTCCACAAATTTTGATCAAAATTCCACGTTTGCATTGACTAAATACACGTACAAATAAAACGACGCACAAAAATATATTTACATTTATCAATGATGAATATTAATTTACATATTTTGCTAAATATTAGCGAATTTGGACCTGTTCTGATGTCCTCGTGAATACACGAATGTGGTTTCAAATAAGATAAAATTAAAATGTTATCTTAATGCTTACTTACCGGACGGTGACTCATATAGACCTTGAAATGACATGATCTTATAGAATGATTAGTATAGGATATAGTGCATGTTTCGAAGCGAACTTTTCTATACTAATAATATAAAGCTGAAGAGTTTGTTTGTTTGAACGCGCTAATCTCAGGAACTACTGGTCCGATTTGAAAAATTCTTTCAGTATTAGATAACCCATCTATAGAGGAAGGCTATATAACATCACGCTGTGACTAATAGGAGTTATCTAAGTTAACGCGGGCGAAGCTGCGGATAACAGCTAATTATAAATAAAAATCTACCAACATGGGCTGAATGTAGATCATGGGTGATCGAGAACGAACTAGTCTTGAGATAGAATTGTAAGTTCATGTATAGGTTTCTGTTTTAGACAAAAGACAAACATACAGAACCACATGATGCCTCCAGTAACGACCCTCTCCTAGTGTCGGGTTCAGGTTGAGAACCTGGGCCTAGTATAGCACGACGACCCGGGAACTTCTTAGTAGCGGCCGAGCAGTCCCCCTTACGAGGAGTAGCCTGAGCTTCGCCGGGACCAGCCTATCGCTGAGGTAATATTATTGCCTACAGATCCAGGACCAGTGCTTGCAGATAGTTTAATAGGGTAGTGCATTTCCTAGTGCGCTTCCCCAGATAGGTCCAAGACCCTTACCCGAGGTAAACCTGGATCATGCAGAGCCCAGCTCTTCTTTTTGAAACACAGCAAAGCAGTTGACACGGCAGATGAAATGACGGTTGCCATGTAGATGGCCAGTAAAAATGTCAATTAATAAGATGTCACAATAAAGCACTTTTGTTTCTGTTGCGTGCAAAAATACGTTCGGAAAATACCTATCGATTTGAAAGATGGGGTGTTGGCATTCAGCAAATTGGTACGCGGAAAAAGACTACTCCTACCAGTTTTTATATTCGTTCGATTTTTATGTTCGTTCTGAAACTGGCAGACGTGCCACCTCATGGTAAATGGACGACGTCGCACATGAACATAAACTAATTTACCTGGAACTAGCCTAGGCAACTCATTTCTGTATTGGTCTTCCTGGATATAAGATGTTAAGTCTCGGTGCCAGCAATTACACTGCCTGTCTTGCTCTTCATTCCGAAACACAGCGAAGTATGAGTGTCACGGGAGATACAAGCAAAATGATATTACCCATGTAGCCGGGAGCGCGGTAGAGTGCATCTCTCCCACCAGCTAAACCAGTAACCACTTAACATGGTTTAGTTATTTACACCAAATTTCATCAGTACATTGACCCGTCCTGCAAAGGTCCACTCATTATTGCGTCATCAATCATATAGTGAAAGTTCGCAACGATAGCAGAGCATTAACTTTTGGTCAACCAAAATACTTTACGCATTAAATGTTATGTATGTAATTATGTCTGAAGCAATGGAGTATTAAAAATAAAATGTAAATGGAACGAGAATCCGAGGACCCAATTATAAGTATAATAATATCAAAAGAACTTCAAAGCTTTAAGAATTTAGTGAATAAATTAACGACTAGTTAGTATTATTATCGAATACTTACTTCGTAACGTAACCATTGCTGTATTAAAACGAAGACGTGTAAGTGTAAGAATTTTAATAATATCTTAATTATATATCTTGTTATTATATCTTGTATTAATATATGGTAAAGTGAGTTAGATATAATTTCTTTATTATTCGGTTTGTGCAATTATACAGGACTTTTACTTGTTTGATGAAGAGAAACATATTGTGATCAGTTGAAGTAGTGCTGCTTGAAAAGACAGATAGTAAGCACTCAACTTATCCATCAGCAGGGAACAGACACAGGCAACTCATTCATAACCTAACCTAAGCCTCAAGTTGGTAGGATTTCAACAATTACACTGCTTATCTTTTCAGAGCACTATTAATTCGCTGAAGGAATAAATAAAATGGTGGTACGCATGACGGCTGATCAATCTATAAATAACCAGTTTATGCGGATTCTTTTTTGTACAGAAAATATTAATCAAAGCGAGGCCACGTTATAGTGGAAATGTAAAGCTTGAGCTGCCGCCGTGTGTACCCTTGCAGACGGATGCGCTGCCGAACACATTCCTGCAACTGGATCTGCAGATGTATAATTTTTAGCGAAAGTATGTTGGTTGTACTTATAAGAGTATATTATGTACTATTGTTTTATAATATTAAAAGATTTAATATTTTTGTTTTTTCTTCACAGCTCTGTGTTTCCCATTTAGCCCAATAATTATAATATTTCTTACATGTTCCATAATGTCCAACATGTTTAATACCCGTCATTCTGAGTCCATTGAACTACAGATTGTCTCTTCAGATGGAAGACATATCATTGAAGTCTAAAAATCCGCTCAGAACTTTCAGTCAAAATCAGATTTTGGCAAATTACAACAAAGAATAAGATGTATGAATTTAGGTACAATCTTAACTAAAAAGGCCTTGTCCATTTACAATTTCAAGTTTAAAATTTGGCACAGTTGAAGAGTTTGCTTGCCCGTATTTATTCTACGTAGAATTTGAAACAGCCCATAGTTTTATATAAAATAAAGTCTGGAAAAGAATGTGAAATCTAAAATTTAACATTTAAAAACATATTTTTAGTTGCCATTTTTTCTGTTGTACTTCCAATATGTGTGGTGCAGATTTCAACCTGCAGGAGGAGTCATGAGTCGTCAACGTTGCCCATTCAAATAAAATGAGTTCATCAGAGACCTTAGAGATTACCTTAGACCTTTTTAGTCAGGCCCAGCACACGATCGAGAATTACCATCGTTCGAAGGTTGTATTAGTCGATGATGTTCTTCCCTTCATCTCTCATAGAGACTTGGGTTAGGGATCTTCTAACATAAGTCTCTATGGACTTAAAAGGAGCTCCCAATCATAAATCGGTTATTTTAAACCTGTAAGATACGGGAAGATTATTATAATTATTCTTTAACCAAACTGTTTCGCATAAGAAATAAGGAAGATGACAGGCAAAGCGGATCCCTCTCACTGGTAATACATATTCACACATATCATTGCAAATAATTCCATTTTGTTTGAAATATATTTTGCTCTAGTAAATTTCAGAATTGCACAGTTATTTTTACATCGCAAAAAAATTATAAATTATTTAATTATCTTATGTAAAATACTTGTGAAAGTGAATAAAACGGCGACCAAACTTAAACATTTCATAGAGTTAAATTATGTATATTATTTATTGTTTTTCAACGATATTTTTTATAGATATTAGAGACTATAATTTTTTTTATCACTGATTGACGGCTATAAATATATATATGCTTGCTTATTTCTCCCATGAAACAGCTTTGCTGTGTTTCGGAGAGAAGGGCAAGACAGGCAGTGTAATTACTGGCACCGAGACTTAACATCTTATGTCTCAGGATAGGCAACACATAGATGAGTTGCCTGGACTCGTTCCAGGTAAACTAGTTTATGTTCTTGGGCGACGTCGACCACTTACCATCAGGTGGCACGTTTGCCAGTTTGCCTATCCAACTAACATAAAAAAAAACATCGTCATTCTGAAAACAGCTAAAACTCAGGCGAAGTTGCAGGTAATAGTTTGTATAACATAAAGTAGATGGTCTGTAGACATCATGTTATATTTATGAGACAAATAGTATTTTGATGACCTCTGTGGCTCAGTGGTTAGCGCGTTGGCGCTTAAGCCGGAGGTTGCGGGTTCGAATCCCTCCAGAGAACATAAAGTTTACTGTGTTTCTGGGTCATGGATGTTTATTAAACGTGTATTATATTACTTATATAATATTTTTTTTAAATATAATATGTATAGCTGTAGTATTAAATATGTTGTTGTTGCCGATGTCTGGTACCCGTAACACAAGTTCATCGAAAACTTACCACGGGACCAGATTGACGTGGTGTTATAGCGTCCATAGATATTAGGTAAAGTGAGCGAGGATCCGATATATTGGATATTTATTGGAGACCTCTAAGTACATTATGTAAAATATTATTCAAAAGAGTAAAAGCTACCGTAACCTATGCTCTTCTTATCGTAACTAATATTCTTCAATCTACTTCTTCTACTAATATAATATTACTGTTACATTGACTGTAGATCTCTGTACGATAGCCAGTCCCAGGATACAAATTGTGGAATCTTGGCGTTCATAGAAAACTTATATCAATTTGAAAATTAAGATACTTTTAGATAAAATAATGATAACGGTCAAGAATCACTCAAACAAAATCCTCTCTAAACGCAACTTAACACGAGAGTACTAAACGTTCAAAAATTCACCAAACCACAATATTCTTATAACTCCATACCCTAACAGTCGAACTATATACCTTTATGGAACCTATTCCGCGTCCACCATAACAAGACCCCCGCCTCTGTAATAACAGCCTCTCCACCGCCCGGTTATTAAGGGCGATGGGGCGGAAAGGTAGATCATTATGACTGGCAAGACATAACTACTTTCACCGACTTGGTACATTTAGCAAGCGACCTTAATATTGTGTTGCAAACACTTCGGAACAATTACTCTACATCTCACTACGTTTACAGATAAATACAGATAAATACAGATAAATTAGATATTATCTACAAGCTGACGTTTATTAAATCACGCGTAATATTTCCGAACCGATACGAATTAGGACTTTCAAGAAAAGAGCATATATGTATTTGTAAGGCCGGCAATGCACCCGCGGCTGTCTATGCCTTACGCTGGACGGGATTCTGCGGGTTCGCCGACTACGGCAAGAGACGTTAATGCGGAGGTAAGGGGAAGGACCTGGCGCGGCAGCTGTATGGCAAAAGCCTAACGGCTGCTCTATGTCCAGTCCTCGAGCGGTGGATGCGCCGTAAGCGCAAACCCCTCAACTTCCGTCTGACACAGGGCATGGCTGTCGAGTTCAGGGGGGAACCTGGACCCAGTATGACGCGACGTCACGGAGACTGCTTAGTAGCGCAAGGGACCGACGCCACCTCCATTGAGGGGTTGTCCCGCACCATAGAACAACCCCTTCCAACGTCGGGACAGTACAATGGGGTGAAGTTCCCATCCTCGCCCCTAGCCCCCTGCTCTTTTGTCCCCTCTTCTTATAAGAGGGGTACAAAGAGCCCCCTCGGCTCAATTAGCTTCGCCCAAGGTGCTGGGCTCACCCTAGGCTACTGAGCCCCACCGCCACGACAAGGCCTGAACCATGGTGGGGAAGCTTATAAATCTATCTTAGCTTCTGTTTCTCACCTTTTCCATGATTGAAGACTGTTAACATGACCGCAAATATATTAAGATCCCTTGTTTAAATTTGATGGGGTCCCCACACAAGAACGCAATTTTTCACTTGATTCTGGAAAGGAAACTCTTGCCCAGCAGTGGGAAGTAAAGATCACACTATTTTGTATGTTAGTTGGATAGGGAAATGGGCAGACGAGCCACAATACATGATGGTAAGTGGTCGACGTCGCCCATGTACATAAACTAGTATACCTGTAACGAGCCCAGGCAACTCATCTATGTGTTGCGTATCCTGAGACATAAGATGTTAAATCTCGGTGCCGGTAATTACACTGCCTGTCTTGCCCTTCTCTCCGAAATACATCAAAGCTGTTTCTCGGGAGAAATAAGCAGGATGGTGGTACCCAAGCAGACGGGAGCGCGGCACAGGGCAACCCTCACCACTATTTTAGTGCCATTTACTGCAATAAATCATATTTTATTCTGCTATATCCTTTTCTACATGTTGAACACATCAATAACTTTTCCCGTGTCAAATAAATTTCTATAAACGTCTACCTGTCAAACGCTCTGAAGTCTGTACTCTGTAGTTTAATGGACGGGGGATGACAGTGACAGTAAGTACATGTAGAACATCACGGAATGTATTGGGAATATGTTACCGGGGGGTGGGATGGAGGGAGGGGAGGGATGTTCCGGATTTCTGCGGTAAAATAGCTTTGCCGTACTTTTCGAAAATCTTACGATTGAGGCAACGCGTAAATGCTTGGGCTAGCCCAGGTACTTCGTTGTTGTTGTTATTGGCATGTCTGCCAGTTTGCCTATCCAGCTAATATAAAAATTTAGTTTGTAGAGTGTTAGTGCAATGTAATCCTATTCCCCACCATGTTTCAGAGCTTGACGTGGCGGTGCGGAGCCCAGCACCTTGGGCGAAGCTAATTGAACCCAGTGGGATCTTTGTACCCCCTTATAAGAAGAGAGGAGAAGCGAGCGGGCGCAGCGAGTCACACATACCCTTCTGGGGAGACCCACTCCCCCGCGGGATGCCTCAGAGCATTTTCCAGAGTTAAAGAAAAAAAAGTGTAGTCGTACTAGTATTATAAACGCAAAAATTTGTAAAAATATATGTCACCTACACTACCTACATTTGTTACTCTTTCACGCGAAAACAACTGAATGGATTTTAATGAAACTTTACAATAATATAGCTTAAATACGTCAGCAATGGTAAGTACGCTGGATTAGCTGCTGCTAGTCACTACATAATCTACATAGTATAAAGCAAAGTCGCTTCCCGCGTCTGTCTGTATGTATGCTTAGATCTTTAAAACCACGCAACGGATTTTGATGCAATTTTTTTAATAAATAGAGTGATTCAAGAGAAAGGTTTATATGTATAATACATGCATAATAAAGTAGATAAGCATTGATAATTTTAGAGGTTTCTAATGTGACGTCGTAAATTAAAAAAAAATGCCTTTACATTGCAAACGCTGGCTGAACTCTATCGGATATATTATCAATATAATGTACTACATTATTGTATAACTTAAAAGGGTCTACAAAAAAGTCCACGATGGAATATGTCTATCTCTTAAGGATAACATACTATATCCATTTCAATATTTAAAAATTGGCAAATATAAAGCGGTAATTGGAAAGGTATTTACACAAATGCTTGCTAGCTTGAGAATTTCATGAAAATTATTTTTACTCTTTACACCGAGGAAATTAAATGAATACCTTAGGAGATATAGCAAAATCAAAATAATGCGTCGCCGTGATTCGACCGAGCCGCGCGGGCGCTCCGTGACGCCGCGCCTCGCGTCCGGGCTGGACGGAGTTTCCGTCAGATAATGTATGGTGGAAATTGAAATTGTATATCCTAAATATGTCTAATACGAACGACGTAGACATAAAAACGAAACCGAAATTACTTATTCTTATACTATGACGACCTCTGTGGCTCAGTGGTAAGCCCGTTGGCGCTCAAGCCGGAGATTGCGGGTTTGAATCCCGCCAGGGAACAAAAATATTTTCTGTATTCCTGGGTCTTGGATGTGTATTAAATTTGTGTATTATTTAATAAAAATCTTAAATATATGTATAGTATAAAAGTATTAAATATATTTCCGTTGTCTAGTTACGGATACTAGACACAAGTTCTTGGAGAACTTACCACGGGACCAGATTGACGTGGTGTGAAAGCGTCCATAGATATTATTATTATACGTTTCATTGGGCCTAGGGCATACTGGCTTCGATACTAAGGACACTGTAAGTTTGTCTATCTGTCCCACCTCTGTAATATGTAATCGGTCGATATTTGGACAAAGTATGTCATTCTATGGCATATGTAACCAAAAAATAAAAATAAAATGAATTAGGCTAAACATTAAATAAATAAAATAAATATATTTTGGGTCTTAAGATATTGCATCGCTGATTATAAATGAGTTATATAGACCTGGCACAGTGCGAATCACGTTTATATTTCATAAGCAAAGTTTACCTCTTACAATCCACTCGTATCCACAATTCAATAACATTTTTGTTATGTTAGTTGGATGGCATACTGCCAGACGTACCACCTGATGGCAAGTGGTCGTCACCATCCCCCCGAAGGCCGGTCCCATCCAGCCGTGAGCGCGGCAGCACAGCACATCCCTTCTACCAGAGGAACATAAAAGCAGATATGAATAAAGTAAAGTAGAGTAATATAAAATAAATAAAACATTTTTAAAAATTGGACTGTGGCTAACTCCCCCTAAAATTAAAATAAATATAATCAGGAAAATAAAACAATTTTTTCATTCCGTATTATGTGCGTTCAAACAACTCATCAGTTTTATTATATTATTAGTATACACACATTCTTCGGCCTTTTCCAAAGGTTGTATGTAAGGGAAATCAATTTAACACATGTAGGCGGATGCCATTTGCCGGACAGGAAGTAACAGAGCGGTTAGCCATGAGAGCGGTTACCGGTTAAAATAACTAAATGTGTATGCAATCGTTGTAGTTAATGGTATGTAAAGTTAAAATGTTTTTTTAATATTTTGGCGCGTTTCTTAAATATTCCAATTTTATTATTTACATGCTCAGATCAAGTAAAAAAAGGTAGATAGCGCACTTCGAACATGAAAGTGAAGCCACTTTTTAAGTATGTGTGAGTGAATGAAGGGTTGCCATTTTTTAAAAATATCCCTTAAAATTGCATATTAATAAAAATAGGTAATAAGTGAATGCGTCATCTACCTTTTTTTACTTCATCTGAGTTTACATGTCACCATCTGAGTCGCCATTTTGTTTATCGCAGTAGTGGTAAAATGCCGCCACGATATGCTCGACAGATGAAATCTATGTTACAGCGGCTCCACACGCTTGGCGAACAGCTCCATAATTTATAAAGACTGGCCTGCTGGTCTAGTGGTTAGTGACCCTGGCTGCTAAACCAGAAGGGTGTGGGTTTGATCTCCACCCAGGACAAATGTTTTTGTGATGAGCATGATCATTTGTTCTGTGTCTGGGTGTAATTTATCTTTATTATGTATGTATTTATAAATATATAAATAGGTAATGTATCAGTTGTCTGGTTACCATAAGAACAGGCTCTGCCTAGTTTGAGATCAGATGGCCGTGTGTGAGTTGTCCCGACATTATATTTTTATAATTATTATAATAATTATTAAAAATCTATAACGAAACATAGAATGTAATCATAAACGGTTTTTTTTTCTTTTCCGCCAGAAAATGCTCTTAGATATCCCGCGGGGGGGGGGGGGAGGACTCTCCAGGCGGGTATGTGGGACTCGCTGTGCCCGAAAGACGGTAAAGTGGACCTGACGAGTGCCACCAATGCCGTCTTTGGTGAGGTGCCCCGGAGTTGTTTTTTTCCGGGTACTTGATTGGCCCGCCCGGGAAATTCTCCACAGACCACTGGTCCTCACCATTGATAAATTAACTTTTGATGAATGATAATTTAATTTTTGATTTGTTCCGCTATTCTTAAATTGGTTATTGTAAGGATTAATGATTTCGAGCTTAAGAGGAGCCCTTAATATGGAAGAGGGGAGGATGTTACCACAGGCTTAAACACTGGCCCTATCCTGAGAAGAACCAGCAAGAAATTCAGTGGGCAGCGGCCAATGGATGTTTGAAATCAATAGTTTGCATTTCAGTATGCCCAATACATCATCTGCATGGATGGATACTATCCTACTCACTTCTTCTGTTCTTCTGCGAAGCTATTTAGTATTTATGTTCCAAGTAGCCGAAAATTAAACTATTGGCTCAAGAATTTGAATTGAAGTTTCTTTGAATGATGTAGATGACCATGTACTATTATTTAAGTCGTCTTATCTGTCTTAACTGATATCATTATTTTCTGAAGGAAAAAAGAAGTGAAAAAATAATAGCTACCGAAATCTAGCGGCCGTGAAATACAAACATATTATATTAGGATTATGTCTTTAGTAACATAACGTATTATGTAAATATTTCATAGGCGTGAGAATACCTCGCTTCAGTTATGATATAAATTGATATAACTGCTGGTTAACATTTTATTCACAACATTTGTATGTGTAACTCTATATATCTTTGTAATTTCGTACGTGTAAACTGTAGTCTACACACACATTTAGGATAGTCTTAATGTATTTAAACTGTAGTCTACACACACATTTAGGATAGTCTTAATGTATTTAAACTGTAGTCTACACACACATTTACGATAGTCTTAATGTATTTAAACTGTAGTCTACACACACATTTACGATAGTCTTAATGTATTTAAACTGTAGTCTACACACACATTTACGATAGTCTTAATGTATTTAGACTGTTCTATATCTTTTGACTATGTGGCTTATGTTACGCACCTTTTTTCAGATGAAATGAATTTTCGTTTATCTAATAGTAAATGTTCAACGACCATAGATGTTAGACCGGAGGGACTTCTAGGCGAGCTTTTAAAGTTCGTTTGCTCCACCTTTTACATTTCGTACTAGCTGTTGCCCGCAGCTTCGCCCGCGTAACTTACCTAGATTGATGATACTTATTTTTATAGCCTAAGTTACTTCTTATAACATCAGCCATCTGCCAGTGAAAGTAAGTGCCAGTGAGTCGGCCCAGCCGTTCCAGAGATTGGCTGAAACAAACAAACAAATAAATGCTATTTTGGTATAAATAACGTGTATACATTCATATGCATTCAATAAAAGCGGTTATTTGAATACATATTACAAACAGACACTACAATTTTATTTCTCTGTAGAGATATTATATTTTCAGGACATTTAGATTCTAAACTATATCAAAATATTAGAAGAAAAATTCAAATACACGGCTGTATAGTCCCTAACCTTTGCCTATTCTGAATGTAAGTTTATAAAACACGCTGTCAAAAATCAAATAGGCATAAAAATAAACTGTTTGTATTATTAATTATTATTATAACAATAGTAGTTTAAAGTTTATTAAATAATAAAATAATATAAGAGTGTAATAGCGTTCGAACAATGTCGAAGAAGAGTGACGTACACAGCATCATTCATGAGATCGATCCAACTGAATGTCCTTTCAGAGAATTTCGAGACAATGAACTCTCTGCAGACTTCTGGGGCTTGGTTGGTATTGCCTTTAATAATAAATCGCTGAGATGAAACCTCGCGGTAATTGATCACTTTATTGTGTAATTTCAGTGGAATATTCTGAAATTTCAGCCACTACAGTTTCAACAATACTGAAGATTGCTTACGAGAATTTATAGTTTTCTTTTTCTTTTTGAGAGAAAAAGAAAAAGAGATGTATCAACTCTCATCTCTCTCTGTCTACTATCCCTGATTTTTTCGATTTTTTTATTTTGATTGACCTGGTTGTGGTTCCAAAACTAATAAAGTTCTGAATTGGAGTCGGGCGTAAGACGATCTCTTTCTAGTTGCCAGTCTAAGGTTATGAGCAGGAATTAGGTCATCTTGGCGTTCATTGAAGAGACCTAACGCCCAAAAGCAATCGTTAGAATTAATATTGATGATACAATATGAATGTATACGTATTGGTTTTGTATTTATGTAATTATACACACAAGTAATAATTTAATAGGCTTGGTTATCATCATCATCATCATCAGCCTCTATCCGTCCACTGCTGAACATAGGCCTCCCTCAATGAACGCCAAGATGGCCGACCTCTTGCCACTCGCATCCAACACGGACCGGCCACCGCACGGAGATCGTCTTCCCACCTGGTCAATGGCCGACCAACACTTCGTCTACCTAAACGTGGCCTCCACTCTAGAACCTTATTGCCCCATCGGCCATCCGTTCTTCTGAGTGTGTGACCAGCCCACTGCCACTTCAACGAGCTGATTGTTTGCGTGATATATACGTTACCTTAGTTTTCTGACGGATGTCTTCCGTCTTGGTTAGCATGTTGGTAATCAGGTGTTTCTGTATGTACTCCTGGGTGGCAGCCACTACCACGGGTGGAGATTCACCAAGCGAGCTCGAGGTATTAGTGCTCGCCGAGGTGCGCCTCCTCGTTTTACAGAAGAGGTCACAATTCACCTAGTTAGGAGGATCTCTCATGTATGCAGAGACTGGGAAAACCAAGGCTGTTGTGAAGGTGGGGGAAGATCCTGGCGCAATAGCCATACGTCCAACGTACTGGTGCCATGGATGCGCCGCCGGAGGAAACCCCCCACCTTCCGCTTGACACAGATGCTCACTGGATGTTTCGGTGAGTACCTGTGTCGGGTGGCCAGGAGAGAGCTGACACCAGCTTCCCACAAGTACGGCGTTGTAGATAACTCAGTACACCCTAGAGGTGTGCAATAGTTGGTCCGCACGGCGTCACGATCTCGTGGCAATACTTGGAGGGGGCCCCTCGCTCTCGAGTAGGGTGTGCTGCATGTTCGAGAGCGATGAGGTCTGAGGTGATGACCGGGACAGAGAGGATGACGCCACGTCCGTCCTGCTCCGTCGACGTAGGACGGGAGTGTGGTAGAGGCGCTATGCGCATCTCATGCCTCCATACTCGAAGTAAGGTTGGGTACCTGTCCCGGTAGAAAAGTTCCGGCGTCGGCGGCTTTAGGTTGTCGGTGTTCCACCATACTAGGAGAAACCCCCGTTTAGCCCTTTTGATGGAACCGGCCGGCCGCGGAGAGTGTCCTGTGTTAGTCAGATCCCCTCCAAGTGGCTGCAGGTAACTCACAGTGGTCTTAATGCCGTATACCGGCGCCGGGGTAGCGGGGATCGCCGGGAGCCCACATATTTCCAAAGACAACCCATCCCCGGGCGAATACGCTGCGTTTTAAAATTCCACTGCGCAAAAAAAGTTTAGTATGTTGTGAATATTATATTATATAACAATAAAAAAATCTTATTTCGTTATTTACGTCAACGTTTCCATATTAAAACTCGTCGCGGCCTTGCATCAAAATATTGGTGAACGGATTTAGAAAGGATCCGACATACCTCATCTGTTCACCGCGTCTTGATTAAGGTATTGTTCATCCACTCGTCGGATATAATGCGTGATGGAATCCAAAACACATGTTGACCTTGAAGAAGAGTATTCCATGGTTCAATATAATATTTTAAAAAGATCACCGGCTAGCTTTTTCATGTATAGTACTATGGTACTACATAATATATCGAAAGGAGGATTATTAGTATTTTTTTTCATGTGTAATCTCTATGATTCTACATACTATATAAGGAGTATCATTAATTAACTTATGCATGCGTTGTTTTTTTTTTATGTTAGTTGGATAGGCAAACTGGCAAACGTGCCACCTGATGGTAAGTGGTCAACGTCGCCCATGAACATAAACTAGTTTACCTGGAACGAGCCCAGGCAACTCATCTATGTGTTGCCTATCCTGAGACATATTAAGATGTTTAGTGTCGGTGCCAGTAATTACACTGCCTGTCTTGCCCTTCTCTACGAAACACAGCAAAGCTGTTTCCCGGGAGAAACAAGCAAGATGGTGGTACCCATGCAGCCGGGAGCGCGGCACAGCGCTTCCCTCCCACCGGTGAACCGGTTGTGTCTATGGTTCCACATACTAACCTATATAAGGAGTAGCATTGGTTAACATAGGGATGCGTAGTACCTATTTTTCTACGTATTCCGAAAGTGAAATCATTGGTTAGCATTTTCCTTGATGTTTGGTGGATGGTGTATGGTTCTACGTATTTCACTTTATGATTCTGTATTTTCATGGTCACCTATTAATGTCAACTTGATGAATTATGACTAGCAGCACAATCATCCTCTATAACAAACCTAAATATTATATATCGGGTGTTTAAATTTATTGACCCCCCCCCCCTACCTATCAGTTAGATTACATTACAAGTGAGTATCCTAACAGAATCTTTAATGATATAAAAATGCTCTAATATCCCCAGTATGTATATTATGTACAGTCGCGTGCAAAAATGTACACATCTTATTTTTCGAATCGTTTCACATTATAAAATTTTCTAAAAATGTAAATAACTGAACTCGAAAGTGAACTAAATATGTAAATGTAATTACGTTATCTTTAAACATTTTTTGAAACATAATATTTTAATCAATAATTACAATATTAAATAATGTGCACGCAACTGTACTTCAGAATTCGGCAAATGTACTGCACGAGTGGATAGAGTATTTTCAGTGTAAGGAGTTACCACGTTAAATTGTACTCGACAAAATTATATTTTATTTGACGAAATAAATAATCACTAACTCAACTGTATATTTTTAAAAAATGTTCTGTATAGTTGCAACTTTCAGCAGTGCTGTCTTATTACGTTTTTTTTCGAGAAGAAAACTTACTAATCTTAAAATAGGTAAATATTTACTAAGAAAACCATTTAGTACTTAATTTTACGTTTCTCCTTTTTTTACTTGGATAGGCAAACGTCGCCCATAAAAAACAAATTCACATAGGACTAGCCCAGGCAACTCATTCATGTAGGCAACACATCCTGAGATATAATGTTGTCTCTGTGCCAGTAATTACACTGCCTGGCCTGTCATTCTTCAGACAAGAGTGCGGCACAAATGGAACCTTATCACCAGTGAATACGTCATAATATTCATTATAAAACAAGAACTTTAATGACAATTTTCTCCATAAAATTGACTAACTTCAAAGGGCCACACCAAGATTGTCAATCCTGTCGACCAATTTCCCTACAAGCCTCACGTTTCCAGGGATCTACAGGGATGCGAGCGAGCTACCACATTACTAGAATCACGAAACCTCCCCCCGACCACGTGTGGATGGATGAGCAAGCACAGCCGTTACCGCGGTCTCTGAGGAGGTACCTTCACGGGTGGGTCAGGGCTGAAGAGCTGGCTGAGAGGCGGTGGGAAGCTGATGTTTCGGTGTTTGAGGTTCTCTTCATTTCTTTATTCTTTTTCTCTTATTGTCTGACCTGTAGGTCTACATTATTTATTGTAATTATTTAAGCCCAGTGTCAATTTCACAATTAAAATGAACCTAACAACACCACTCAAGCCATAATCAATTAAACCGTTCAGGCTGCGGAGCATTCCAAATAAATATACATAGATATATAATATAATACATATTCGAAAAAATAACACTGACGCATAGTGGCGTAAAAAATACACAAAAGCAATAATTAAATTTACCACTATACATATTATAAGACTTTCATACTACCTGTTGTCTTACTTATATCCATACTACCGGTTGTCTTACTTATATCTATACTACCTGTTGTCTTACTTATATCCATACTACCTGTTGTCTTACTTATATCCATACTACCTGTTGTCTTACTTATATCCATACTACCTGTTGTCTTACTTATATCCATACTACCTGTTGTCTTACTTATATCCATACTACCTCTTGTCTTACTACCGGTTGTCTTACTTATATCCATACTACCTGTTGTCTTACTTATATCCATACTACCTGTTGTCTTACTTATATCCATACTACCTGTTGTCTTACTTATATCCATACTACCTGTTGTCTTACTTATATTCATACTACTTGTTGTCTTACTTATATTCATACTACCTGTTGTCTTACGTATATCCATACTACCTGTTGTCTTGCTTATATCCATACTACCTGTTGTCTTACTTATATCCA
Organism: Helleia helle; assembly: GCA_963853865.1. NCBI lineage: Eukaryota > Metazoa > Arthropoda > Insecta > Lepidoptera > Lycaenidae > Helleia > Helleia helle. The sequence goes on along the minus strand of OY971426.1, from coordinate 18,970,621 downwards.
TACTACCTGTTGTCTTACTTATATCCATACTACCTGTTGTCTTACTTATATTCATACTACTTGTTGTCTTACTTATATTCATACTACCTGTTGTCTTACTTATATCTATACTACCTGTTGTCTTACTTATATTCATACTACCTGTTGTCTTACTTATATCCATACTACCTGTTGTCTTACTTATATCCATACTGCCTGTTGTCTTACTTATATCCATACTACCTGTTGTCTTACTTATATCCATACTACCTGTTGTCTTACTTATATTCATACTACCTGTTGTCCGCAGCTTTGCCTGCGTTAACGTAGAAATATAGCCGCATCCGGACTGACGTTTATTATGTTTATAGTCTATGACACTCATGAACAATGTCGCTTTCAATTGGTAAAAGAACTTTCAAAACCGGTTACGTGGATCCAGAGATTAACCCCTACAACTACACAAACTTTGCCTCTTTATAATATTAGTATAGATAAAACTAGTTGCTGCTCAGAGGGGAAATAAGTTTATTGATAGCTTTTCAATAGCTCTACTGAAAAAAAAATTCTCAGCTTTTGCTGAGTAGAGGAGAAAAATGCAATAAATTGATTAGAAATGTGAGCCATAAAAATCCGAAACTGATCAGTGATTTATCACTGACGTAATAGCAATTCAACCAACCAGTGATCTGCGTGTGCGTCCAATTGGCCAATCATCCATCAATGGCCACCAGTCGGTCAATCAGAGCGCAGAACCAGCGCAGCGTCGCTTTGGCGTAATTTTTTTTCATACAAAATGCTCGATGCCTAATAATAACATCACACATAAACATCTCTTTTTTGTTCATTAATGACTTTTTATCAGGAATCAGGTGATAGTAAGATGTCACCAATGGAGATACAAGTGACCCACGCCCAGGTGCTGACCAGGTCCTCGTTCTGCAGGCGAGTCTTCTCCGCTTGCTACATGCTGGAGCAAGTAGACAACTTCACTGTAAGTGGAAACAGAAGAGAAGGCATAGGAATATTAGCTGACCACTTAAAAGAGGCTTAACGGGCTTAACTTTAATTGTTGCTAGCGTCGCACTATGTAAACATATTTTGAATCTAAAACAGATATAATATATCAGAGACTTTTTTTTTTACACCGGGAAATGCTCTGAAGCAGCCCGTGGGGGAGTGGGTCTCCCTAGGTGGGTATGTGGGACTCGCTGTACCCGAGGTACTAGTGGTAAGGTGGACGCTGCTCTACCCACTAAAACCCGGCGAGTGCCACCAATGCCGCCTTTGGTGAGCTGCCCCGGATCTATTGAGCAAACAGGGCACCTAGGGGTTCGCCTTCAAAGAGGGGTTATTCAGCACCACAGAAAAGCCCTCCCCTGAGGATCCCATCCTATCCCTTGTCCCCTTGCTCTTCTGTCCCCACTTTTTATAAGAGGGGTACAAAGAGCAACTCCCTCGGCTCAATTTGCTTCGCCCAAGGTGCTGAGCCCCACCGCCACGACAAGGCTTGAACCATGGTGGGGATATATCAGAGAGTATATTTACTCACATAACACTGACGCCAAGTATATAGATAGTCAAGTTATATAGATATTTATCTATAGTAAAGCGCCGTGTAAAATCATCACCATTAGCCTCTATCCATCCACTGCTGAACACAGGCACCCCTCAATGAATGCCAAGACTTTGAATGTTATTACTTTCTTTTATTTTGGTTCCAGGAATCATTCTAACAAATTTTACTATTTTAACATAAAAACAAATATGATGAAAAGCGCTTATTGTTTTGACACTGATTGAACGTTTCCAAGACAATGGTCATGTCTATGTTCATACCCGTGCTTACAGTTCATACTTGCTGTCGCGCGCTCTATATATATTATGTATACTTTAAGGTAGTAACCATAAGGCTCCGACTGCTCGGTTGCCTCCTTATGACATAAAAAAATATCGCCTGTATATGCTGCATACTTCTGGACATAGGCCAACATAAATGAAAATCCAGACGACTAATTCTCTAATTAACTTGACATAGTCATAATATATTTCTGCAGTATCTATGTAAGCCATCGCTAACAAAGCACGCACGCACCAGATTGTTCATTTCTGATGCTCATTGGTGGATGGAATTCTTCGCATCGATGCCACGGATATCCGCAATTTGTGCTACAATTATGCACCAGTGAAGAGAAATGTTAAGATTCGATACTATTGGAATGTACGGAGACAAATAAATCATTATTATCATCATCATCATCAGACCGCATCTGCCAACTGCTGGGCTGGGGATCGGTGGTAATGGCGTTGTAAATATAAAAAATCAGAGGTCAGCCAAGGTGACCGTATCTTTGTGAAGGTTGCGTCGGTTCCTTGGGGGACTGACTAGCCGTCGAAGTTCCCTGTTGCTCAACAGGTCCGGGGCACCTCACCAAAGGCGAAATTGGTGGCACTCGCCGGGTTTTACTGGATAGAGCTGCGTCCACTTACCATATTCCCCTTTCCCCAGCGGAATGCCTCAGAGCATTTCCCGGCGAAAAGATAAAAAACTATTGTGATGTAAAAAAATATGCTTATTTCGTTCTGATTCTCATTTTAAATATCGTAAGGTGACGAATGAGTGTGTCATTCATAAGAAGAAGAAAAAACTCAGGGTTCCAAAAAAGTGTTTCATGTCGTTTAACAACAAATTACCGGTTTTCAGATTTTTTAAAATTGCGTAATGAGACCTAACTTACCTTTCATGATTGTATGTCAATGGGAAGCACCAGACAGTTAACAGACAGATGGGGAAGAGTTTGTGATAGGATAGGGTTCGTGACTTCACTTACAAGCCGAAACGCAGCCTGTATGACGGCAGTTTCAAATACTAGGAATGAGACCAGAAGAACACTGACCTGATTAGCTTAGAGTATAGGAGCAGCTTATACCAATTCCTCCTACGCCTAGCTCGTCGCCACCTTATCTCCTATAAAATCATATTGTCCTTAGGTTGAGCACCAGTGGGAGCAGTTCATGTTCAACATCGGGCCGGAAGGCTGGAGGGCACGCTACCACATATACTCCCCCGGAATGAAATCTGGTGGTGGTAACCAGCATCGACCAACCATATCTAAAAATGGTAAGGATTTTGGGTCTTGTGAAAATAGCGATACTAAAATAGCTAACCTGTAGAAGGTAATCGATGATGGTCTAAGTATAGCCTAGAAGTCAACTACAACAGCATGAGATCCAGCACAATTTGTGTTCTGCTCAAAAACCAAATAACGCGTTGATAACTAGAAATTAACAGTTTTCATAATTTTTCCCATATAAATTACGTCACACTTTAATAAGGAGGGAGAGGCTAGACGAAATGTGACATTGTGACAATCGGCTAACCTTGAATAATATATCTAAGTTACACGAACTTAGAAGTAACAAAGTAAACGAAATTTAAAAAATAAACTTATTTAGGAACGGCTCTTTTTTACTAATCTATGTGTAAAAATGGCAAAATACGTGTCTAGGGAGGGGCGGGTCTCACAAATGTGATCATCTGTGACAAGCCGGGGGAGAGCTCAAAAAATCATTAAATTATTGTGACGTAATTTATGGATGCCCCTTACTAATTCTGTGGGACCTAAATTCTCGCCTTTCATAATCCTATGACCTATCAGTCTTTGACAGATATAAAATAGACAACGGCGAGATCCATGGGTTTATTTGGTAAATACAAACATTGGTAAATACAATTCAGTATTCCTAGAATACTGAATCTGTGAAAGTACTAGGCATTAAATTGTTAAGGCCTTGAAGGCATGCAGTGTCTGCAGGCGAATTATGGCTTCATTGGGTATCAAGCATACTGGCCTCGCCGAACTTTGGAGAAATGTGATACAAGTACTGGAATGAACTAAAGTCGCTTCTGCTTACTATTAGGAAGCATGCAGAAGCGTGCCAGTGTGCACTACATTTTATGTCTTGCAACTAGCCAATTATATGACTGATTGTGTCTCAAAGTGACGTATAAACTTAGTGACGTATTCAGACATTAGTGAAATGCATCCCTTCCACCAGTAAACCTTTTCTTCTTGTTAAGTCTCTTGCCCCAGGTTGCTATCTGGTACGACTGTATTACCTTGGAGCATGGAGGTGCGTGTGGGTCAGCGACCAGGTGCCTGTGGATGCCACCGACTCCCCCCTCCTGCCGTTCTCGCCCCAATACAGCAGGCTGTCCCGGTCGAAACAAGTTTCGGTCACGATTTACTCAAATATCGTCTATCTTTGGCCTCTGCTGCTTTGTAAGGTAAGTTTTAATTGTTAATTGAAAATTTTGGCAACGGAGACTGATTCTCGCACAATATTTTTACTTGACTACACCTTGAGAAGTGTTATGGAAGAAAGTTGCCTACTCTGGTACGGGTACGAAAACTAGCAAACCACGTAGGGAACAAGGGAGTAGACCTAAAAAAATGTTGGTTTGATGTCACACAATACAGGATGCCGAACAGTGCGAAGTGGAGGAGAAAAAGCTGGAAAGCGTATCTCCACGAGCTTCGACGCAGTAGCTGAAGATGCAATCGCAATAGCGCTTAGAGAGAGAGAGAGAGTAAAATTGACCTTCACTAAAAATTGTACTGTAGTATTGTACTTTTTGGGACGCTCTGTTATATTATAGTCTAAACCTAGGGTGGCCAACCCGCGGCCCGCCGACTGTCAAATTGTGGCCCGCGGAGCTGGTTCAATTTTTTTAAAAAGTTAACTAAAGTGACTGTATATTATTATTTATAAAAAAGATGTTTTTTTAAAAACACTAATGGGTCTGACAAACGTTTTTTACTTTATATGCCAAATAAATCTACAAAAAATTACGAGAAAAACTGTGTTTTTGCTTTTAAGATATTTACGATCAAAGTGCGTATTTTCAGCCGAAGTTTTTTAAAAACGTGGACGGGCGTTCACTAGCCGATGATGTCACACCCCTGCTCATTCGACAGTCGCGCTCTCGTTCGCACGACTTTGCGCAATAAAAATATAGTTATATAGTTCTCTGTGGTAAAAATGAAAAAAAAAACAATTTGGTAGTGCGGCCCGGTTTGAAATTCTATTTCCGAATTTCGGCCCGGCTGCTGAAAAGGTTGGCCACCCCTGGTCTAAACGGTTTGATGGATATTTAGTTTGAGAGATAGCGTTAGATTCTCCTAAGTGTGAAAGAGACACTGGGTGTATGATGACTAAATTACTTCTCACGACAGAGCGTATCAATGAGTTCCCTTGGTTAACCCTGGGCAAACTTGTTTATATCCATGGGCAAGGTTGAACACTTACAAGAAGGCTTACTCGGAAGGCTATTCAAATGAATGAACAAAATGAATAGCCTTCCGAGTAAGGCTTCTTATAAATAAAAAATTGGCAAGTTCTATTTAGATCTCGACAAATCGTGATACAATTCGTATAAATTACTTAAATTATTATTCATAAAAAGGCGAATCACAGAATTTGGTTTATTTGCACAATTATATACAATTGAGTTGGCAAATTGGATTAGTGTTTCGATACCTACAGCCTGCAGTTACACAAGCGGTTACCGCCGGTTACCGATACCGTGATGCAACCGCTCCCTTAGGCGTTATCATACTTTCATAACGAATCAGTGCAGACTACGACAAAATGTACGAAAACTGTTATCCTAATGTTTAACTTGGATTTACAGCAGTATCCCTGAATTTGTGCAAAAAGTACAGCAGTATCCGGAGTGATTATAATTATTTTGATAGTCCATTCACTCGTTAGCTATCCGAGTTGTAATGCTAAGACTAGAATCAAAGCGAGCGCCATCAGCCGCTTTTTGAGAGTCCCGGAATTACAGGCAACAGAAGCACCGCAGCCTGGCCCCAGTGAAGGCCGGACTACTTCTCGCCTCTCTGTTACTAAGCATTCTCCGCGACGTCGTGCCATATGTTGATGGCCTGGGCCAACCCAGGTTCCCATCCTAAAGCCCGACACAAGCACAGGGGCGTTACTGGAGGCGTATTAAGTAGCACCTCCTACGCACCCTCGTTCTCACCCGCGGGGGGAGGCGTCATCGGCTTCCTCTCTCACCTTCTCATTTTATTTCATTGTGCATGCCGAGCGTCACCACCGAGCATCACGATGATGTCGCTCGGCAGAGACAAGTCCCCTCCGATGTACGCTGCATCTCCTGCCCTTATTTTAAATATAATGATATAAGCAGGATTGTGGTACCCATGCGGACAGACGCCGCGCATTTTAGTAATAATCTCATATCCCAGATTTTTCTTTCCATCAGTAAAATAAAATCTATTATTAAGCCACAATAAAGCCACTATGCTTTTGTCTATGAAATAGCGTGCGAATGCGTTCGGAAAATACCAATCGAATTGGCACCACAAACTAATGCAGATTAATGGCCGATTCAAATCCTGATTTAAATTTACATTCCGGATATTAAAGGAAGTTTTGATTGTTTGCTCGCTGATATGTATTAGTTTTGTTTGAGTTATGTTCGTATTAATTTATGGATTGAGGGATTAGAAACAAGATGAGAGATATTGTTTGGTTAGACTACGCTATTTATTTATTGAATTGGAAACTATACATGATACACTCGTGTTTCTTAACTTTACAGGCTTCTAATAACATTTTATAGGTTCTTAAAATTTAATTCATGAACATAAAAGAAGACACTACAAAATAATAATCAGAATTAGTCCTTTTATGCAAATCTGAGACCAATTAAAGCAGCGACAACTAAACAAATAATAATACTAATAATAATGATTACCAAGCCAAGGATATTATTATCATGCTTACTATTTTAATCATTAGTTACTTATGCCTATTATTACATTATAACTATCTACAAATACTTCATTGCTAATTTAAAATGGCAGGCGTTTCTGAAATTAGCTGCGCCTGACATGAACTGTGAGGATGACGAGGATTGTGAAGACGAGCTGATGCCAGAATTTAACCTGCTCCACTCCCTTACTGGATCTGTTAGTGTTACACACAAATTTACTGGTAAGTATATTTGCTATACATAAATAGCTAACTGCTATTCAAGTGAATGTTTTTTTTATTTGTCAATAGGTGCCCTAGATGGTAATCGTAGATGGACGCAGTTTTATTATAATAATGATTATTGTAAAGGCGTATTTTAACATTTAATAATTACTATAATTCAATTCCCGTTTTTAAGTAAAACTTCTTTGGGCGCGACTATATACGCACGGGTGAGTGTGCTCAGTTTTTTTTTATAACGGAAGTAACGCTCAGGATTCTTTATTTAAAAATAGTAACTTGCATTGGCGATTCCACGATGACATACGGAACGGCGTCTGTCGAACACGTTCTAACATAAGATATTATTTGGAGGACTCTCGGATAATTAACTTGTGTCAGACTCAATACTATTTCGCTTTAAATTACTTAGTTCATAATTTGTTAATTATTTTTGTGACTAATAATTATTTTGTGAATTTTAGTTTTTATAATATAATAATCCGCTCGATTTACAAAAATAAAACATAAAACAAATAATATCTGAAATGAAATGGCGCAGTCACTGGAACATTTTACTCTTTCATCAATAAATAATCATAGAAAATCAAACTAACTTACCTATAAGTGAAGTTTGATTATTATTAAACGAAGTGATTCGCTCGAGAGATTACAACCGAGAGGGTTGTTAGTTTAGTTAGGGACCCTAATTACATCTTTATTTTTTCTAATTTAATATCCCTTAGATTTGAAATAGCTAACAGGGAACTAGATGCACACGACCTGTAATGCCTTTGCAATAAAAATAGCAAATAAACATTTTGTATCATTTCAGTCGCTTTAAAATTTTAATTTTATCTATCAAATAATTTAATATCAAGTCTATCCAACAGAATAATTTTGTAGCAAAATATTATAGTATATACTATTTCAAAACGCATGGCCTATAATAGTTTTTATTTAAGTTAGGATAAAGTACGCCACATTAACGTGGTAAAAATGTTGTTACTCGTATCGCTCGTATCAATAACGTGTAAAATATAATAATAGTTATTTGTAATTGGTGGGATTCAAATTTGGGATTTCTTTACCACTATTCTAGCCGTCAAACCGCTTGAGTCTTAATTGAATCTGAACATGGTAAAATACAATCACACTCACATTAATTGTTTGCAAGAAATGTGTTTATATCCCTCCTGAGTAGTTCACTAAAGTAGCAAAGATGCACCTATAGAACACACAATGCTCGCTATTCGTTTCAACGAGTTTAATTATGCTCTTATATCACGCAGACCTAAGCATTGAGAATAAAAGACTTTAGAAAACATCTTCTTACATTATGAACACAAATACGTAAAAATGTAAGCCAGGACAGAAGCAAATTTAATTAATTTCATAGTCTTTAGGAATATTTTAATAGTACTGAATTATACTGTTTAATTCTTAGCAAGATTTCTTAGAAAAGGCCTTACATCTTGTTATAAAGGATTATTAAAAGAACCAGTTGTAGGAGGCACAACTCCTGAATAGGAAGGTGGTCATAAAGTATTTTTTTATATCATAGGAGGGCAAACGAGCAGTCGAAGTCTTTTCGCGACTATTGACGCCCATATGGATGTATATGGGCATAACTAAAGATTATGCAGATGCGTTGCCCCCTCCCTGGGCCACCGGAAACTCACAAACTGTACGAAACGCGACACCATAGCTGTCACTTGACGCCGGTGTTATGTGAGCGATAGGTACCACCCCGGTCATGCTGGCCCAATTTGACTGCAAAGCAGCATGGCACTACCTCTTGCTTCATAACTCGGGAGAGTAGGATTTAGACTAATCAAATACGATATCGCCGATGAATCTTTAGCGGTTGAATTTACTCTAACATTAGGGTCACCCCTCACCTCACCCTCTAGCGGGGGAGATAGTAGTAGTATTACAATCAAACGGTAGCGTGTTGCTACCGGCCTTCATTCCTCAATTCTAGTTGAAACGACCGTAAAATAGCACAGTTTTTTTGGGCTTAGACGTGTCAGAGCCTAAAAACTATCCTTTCCAAAAACTCTTTCCTGTCTTCATTTAACGGTGGAAGGGGCGCGCTGTGCTGCATACTCGTCTTCATGGCTCCCACTATCCTGTCTATTCGTCAAACAATTTGCTGTGTTTCGTTTGATCTCAAGAAAATTATCTTGAAGGAGGCCTATGTTCAGCAGTGGATAGATAAGGGCTGATGATGATGATGATGAATTAATCTTAGGTCAAGATAAACAACGCATAAATCTCCAGGTACACACTTAACATCAGGGGGCACATTTGCCAGTTTGCCTATCCAACAAACATAAAAGACCCTTAACTTATTTTATCGTCCCTTCCCTATGTACCCTTTTGTTGTAGAGATTAATTCTTATCACACAGCTTAATCAGACCAGTGGGCATCAGAGGGCGTCGAGGTCTAATGTTTTTTTTTTATATCGTTCTTATTTTCCTTGCATTTTTAGATGCAGAAGACCTGTGGAATGTACTGATATCAGAAGTACCTGTGTTCGCTTGGGATGATGATGACGACACACTCACGGGCACGGTCAAAACAAAGAGCACAAAGAAACCCTCCACCAAGGAAGCTACAATCGTCAAAGTAATACTTCATTAACAAAGATTTGAAGTGAAAACTTCTTTGGCTGTAGTTTTTGGCACTGTTTGTCTTTTAAGTAGTAAAACTATAAAGTAAACTATGTAATATTTATGACTGTTTGATGCCAAAATACAATCAATAAATAAATTAGCATCGTTGTGATTTGAAAGTCGATGAAACGAAAAAGCGACAGTGAAAAGAGACAGACACATAAATTTATAAAATTTGACGTGGGAGTAAGTGAGATAGGAAGCATTATACAGTATTTCTTATAGTCGTGATTTTTGAAGGTTCCACTTCTACCATGTGTGGATTGCACACATGTTTTTTAGCATAACACCTCGGCTACGTCGTATTCTTCGTATAATGTCGGATAGTGTCGGATGACTTCGTTACACATAATATACATTAGATTTAAAGTTAAAATTATTATTTTCGTAACTGAAATTATTAAACGGGTTTTTACCATGTTTTTCATGTGTGAGTCTCGTGAACAAGACAATCGTAAATGTCGAAATATCGAGCTCCGCGAAATAAAAGTGAAAAACATAGTAAATATCACTTTAGTGACATGATATATTTTTAATAGAAGGGGCAAATGGACAGTCGCTTCACCTGTTGGTAAGTGAGTACCGACACCCATAGGTACCTTCGGAGAGCAGACGTGTTGCCGGCCTCTCAAATATGAGTATACTCTTGTTTCGAAAGTCCCTAAGTTGTATCGGTTCGGAATTACCGTAGGTGGCAGCTGGTGGTCCATTTCAATCAATCCGATGGGAGGGAAGCGCTGTGCCACGCTCCCGGCTGCATGGGTACCACCATCTTGCTTGTTTCTCCCGTGAAACAGCTTTGCTGTGTTTCGGAGAGAAGGGCAAGACAGGTAGTGTAATTACTGGTACCGAGACTTAACATCTTATGTCTCAGGATAGGCAACACATAAATAAGTTGCCTGGGTTCGTTCCAGATAAACTAGTTTATGTTCATGGGCGACGTCGACCACTTACCATCAGGTGGTACGTTTTTGCCAGTTTGCCCAACTAACATTAAAAAAAAACTCCAAATTTCACCCACACCATCTCGATGTCCGGAAATCCACAACATCTCGATTTTTACGGCATTTCCTGCCTCGCACGACTAATATATGGAATCAGCTGCCTCCTACGGTGTTTCCGAACCGATACGACTTAGGGGCCTTCAAGAAAAGAGCATACTCATATCTGAAAGGCCGGCAACGCACCTGCTAATTAACTGGTGTAGCGGGTGTCTGTGGATGTCGCTCTTCACTTACCATCAGGTGAACCGACTATCCGTTTGCCCCCTCTTCTATAAAAAAAAAAAACCGAGGTTCCATAAGTGGTCGTGCTCGGAAAACCGCAGTGCTATCTAATGCATATTACTAAAACACTGTCTGAGAAAAGAAAAAGGCAGGACAGGCAGCTAAGATCCCTCAAACCAGAAAAACAGCAGATTCAATATTATAATACTAGTAAATCCTCAGATTTACGGAAATGTAAAGTTACCTTAATCCCGTTCACATAAGTCTTCATAAAACTAACTAATTTTCCACGCTTTGTATGCAAATGTTTTGAATTTTCAACTAATTTAAAGTACTAAAACTTCTCAACTTTAATTCTAGAGGAGTTCTCTGTGTTCTATCACCATCAAGGATACGAAGGCGTATGCTCCCTTCGTTCTGCCAGGGATATCGCCCGGTCAGGAGATGCAACTTGTTTTGACCATGGTCAGAGATCTTCCCTTGAAGAAGCCTTTGCCTGAACCAGGTATTTAATACAGTTTAATTAAGTTATGGAATGTTGGATGCGGGTAGCAAGGGATCGGCCGTCTTGGCCTTATATTAATGATGATGATGATGCACGTTATATTAATTGAGTTCAAGCAATTGATTATTTTTTAAATTAAGCATTACCTACCATTATTTCCGTTTTTCCGTTTCCGATTGACAGGTCATTTTGGTTCAGAATCTCTAGATGCTTGTAGATAGGGACCTATCAAATTAAATGGAGGGATTTTACTTCATCATGATGGTCAATTAAAATAGCTCTTTGAAAACGAACTCCTTTTTTGTAGTTCAATTAAATATAGCCCAATTCATTTAAATTTTAGACTATAGCGAATTGTTTTAATCCTCATTAATCGTAATTATAAATAATTCAGACGCTATGGTGTAATATATGTAAATAAATCAACGTACATACATAAAGTCATACATTTATTAATTATGGCTTAGCAAAAGCGAGTAAATTTCCCACTAAAGTCTTCTTTTTTGTTCAGGGTTTCTACCCTGCAACATGTGAGGAACTAGGAATTCAACAATCTGTGCCCTATTGCTCAACAGATCCGGGGCACCTTACCAAAGGAGGCATTGGTGGCACTCGCGGGGTGATAGTGGGTAGACCTGCGTCCACCTTACCGTTTTTCAGGTGCAGCGAGTACCACATACCCGCCTGGGGAGTCCCCCCTCCCTCGCGGGATGCCTAAGAGAATTTCCCTGTGGAAAAGAAAAAAATGAATTCAACAATCTGAACTAAACCTTTTGATTCAGAGGTACCTTTATGGAAGACCTACCGATGGGTAGACTGGGCGAGGAAACACGGGTTGTACGATGAGTATGATTGTCCAAGAACAAGGTTCCTGAAAGTCAGCGGAGTTTTGAAGATCTCCTATGCACCCCATTTGTTAGATGTTGTCAGCAATGAAACGGTAAGTCCCCAAAGATATCGGTATAAACGACTGTATGTTATGGTGGTGATGATAGGTGTGTTTACCACCATGGTTCAAGCCTTGTCGTGGCGGTGGGGCTCAGTAGCCTAAGGTGAACCCAGCACCTTGGGGGAAGCTAATTGAACTGAGGAGGCTGCTCTTTGTACCCCTCTCATAAAAAGAGGAGACAAAAGAGTAGGAGGGGGACAAGGGATGAGGGAGGGAACCTCACTCCATTGTAAAGTCCCGACGTTGGGATGGGTGGTTCTGAGGTGCGGGACAACCCTTCTGTGGAGGTGGCGTCGGTCCCTTGAGGAACTGACTAGCCCTGAGGTGCCCCGTTGCTCAACAAATCCGGGGCACTCACATTCGGTACAGATATGTCTCGAATCCACAATGGACCAACGCATAATTGAACCTAGAGCCTAGAAACCTTTTTGTACCATGCTCGGAAGTGTGAACACATCAACAATTTTTTTTTGTTAACACACCATCGGAACCTACCCAGGGTCGTTGACGGCGCGCAAAGGCATGTTCCCATGTTGTGTTAACAAAAAAAAATTGTTGATGTGTTCACACTGCCGAGCATGGTACAAAAAGGTTTCTAGGCTCTAGGTTCAATTATGCGTTGGTCCATTGTGGATTTATGAAGTTATTTCTAATGATATGGTTGGGTGTAGTTATATCGAGTGAGACCTGTTTCACGTGCAGTTCGAACCCCGAGCTCTCATTTTGAGGACGAGCTTCCAAATAAAGCATAGTTTATCAAAATCTCAAAGTAGCAAACAAGAACCCGTCTAACGTATTCAACCCTCACAACAAATTGAGGGATAATCTTGAAGAATTGTTCCGTCTGTTGCGAAGGTCTTTGTATGCATGTCACATAGCCAACGAGGATGGAGTAGTTGTAATATATACAATTTGTCAGGAGGATGTAAAAAGTCAGGATCGAAAGTTTTTGAGATAAATTTTTAAAAGTCGTCGTCAGAAAACACTACCTGTGTTTAGGGATGTGATAAAGAGTTGACGTCATTCACGTGACTCGTGAGATCAAACGACAGATCCGTGCTACTGACTGAAAAAAAATAGTTCCACTGAGTTTGTTTCGCTGGTTCTTCTCAGTGGACTTTCCTTGGAACCGGCGGTAGATTCAATTGACGTTCAAAATATACTTTATTAGTTCTAATTTGAATTAAAAAAAATGATTTTGATTTTTGATTATGATCGTCCTATATATCGGCAGTCTTGGCGTTCATTAGGTACTAAATGGCTATATCCAGCAGTGGACGGAAGAAGCTTGATAATAATGAATTTAACATAATTCCCCTCCTCACACTCTAAAACAAAATACACATTTTTTATAGTCGGATAGGCAGACGAGCCACATGATGGTAAGTGGTTAGCGTCGCCCATGAACACTAACAAGTTAACCTGTTGCCTATCCTAAGACATGGTAAGTCTCGGTGCCAGTAATTACACTACCTTTCCTGCCCTTCTTTCTGAAACACAGCAAATCTGCTTCACGGGAGAAACAAGCCAGATGGGTTCCACAACCCATGCAGCCGGGAGCGCGGCACAGCGCAACCCTTCCACCGGTGAAGTTTCAAGTATCCATAGTGTAATCGTGGTTTAACCAAAACAATATATAAAAATAATTTTTTTCACAGATTACAACAGCTTTTAGAGAAGAACAAGGAAAAGGTGTTATGGTAAGATATAAAATATATTGTCGATTGTATTAAATACTACTAGCTAGCTTACTATACTAGCTGTTGCCCGCAGCTTCACCCGCGTTAACTTAGATTTACAGCCTTAGACGGATTGATGGTGATTATTTTTTTGCAGTGAAAGTCCCGTCAAAATCGGCCCAGCCGTTTCCAAAATTAGCCAGAACAAACAGAAAGACAGACAGACAAAACTTGTAAAAAAAAATTTGGTATATGTACCGTGTATACATCCATATGCATTTAATAAAAAGCTGTTATTTTAATGTTACAAACAGACACTCCAATTTTATTTATCTGTATAGATATTCTCTATTTTACATGAATCATAAATTATACGCGCAATTTAATTTGACCGGCCTGAACTTAGCTAAGAGCGACGCGGAAAGCTTGGTGCTTACCGTCAATATACAGGACATGCCCTAGATCAATCTTTACAATTAAAGAAATGGATCGATCAAGACGCCTTCTGTCGCGATACGCAACAGATGAAAAGCACAGAAATATCCTCGACTTTAACGACGAAAAAATTTTCAAATTGCAATTTGACTTCTAAGTACACATAAGGCATCTATACTAAAAAATATGTTAAATTAACTTTTATTCGGAAAATTTACATTGAGGTTACAGTAAATATGTATGTTAAAATTTATTTATTTAATTTAATTAATATTAAATGACATTTGTAAGATAACACAAAATATACCATGAAAATGGTGAGTTGTTAGTACGTTATGTGCATGAAATGGTAAGTGTAGTCATTACATGCCCTTCCTGCCATACTTTCTAAATTTACACTGTTTTGTTTTAGGATATCATAAATAGGCTATAGTGATTTCTACGATGCAGGCTTTTAAAAAAAGGCAAAACAAGAAGTTACTGGTTTTGCCTTTTTTTCGTCATCCGTTGTAATTGAATTTGAAAATGCGTAGGAAAATATTCCCAAAATTCTTCCAAAAGTTTCATTTATATTTTATAGCTGTTAAAAGGAAATTGTAATATTACCTATATTTTAACTATAATCAGCGATACTGCGGAACATTTGCAAAACTTTCTCTTTGTAGATCAAATTCAGTGTTAATTTAAAAGTAGAAATTATTTGTACAATTCAAACTATTTGATATTGTCTAACTTCTGCAAGTTAGCTGACTTCGAAATTGCTTTCGACGCGATGGAATTTTGATTTCTTAAATTCTTTTTAGGGTTCCGTAACTCAATAGGTAAAAAAAGGAACCGTTATAAGATCACTCCTGTGCGTCTGTCTGTCCATGTGTCATCACCGATTTTCTCAAGAACGGATGGACCTAGCAAGTTGAAATTTATACCAAATACTGAGAGGTCTATTAAGTCCCTAAAATATTAGGTATATGAAGGTCCTGAGTTAACACTATAAAAGATATGGACTTAACGATTACTAATCGTAGAGTCTACATCCTGAGGATGCCTCGGTGTCGGGGCGAAACGTACGTAGATTGTTTGGTGGTGGTCTTTTACTGTGGTTGTGGTGCATGTGGGGTGGTGGTGCATGCGAGTGTACGCATATGCAGTGTGGGAAAGGAGGGCGGTGCTATATGCATGCATATGCGTGCACTCACACATTTGCTGTAAAGACTGCGTTTTTCGCGGGATAATTGCTAATTAATATAATTAATTTAATATCTTATATAATGGATTTCCGCAAGGTAACGCCTGATTCTATTATCTATTAACTAGATATGGGCAAATTTAGCCGGAAGTACCCTATAGGTTTTGGGACGAAAACCTATTTGGTAACTACCATATCAGTTGGTGGTACACCCGTTGACCTAGAATCACGAAATTTGGCAAAAAGCCAGGTACAACATAAATAAAAAAAATGAAAATAAAAGGGTGTCACCATACATAGTTGACATGATAGTCCTCTGAGTTGTTTAGGCGCTCATAAAATTTAGAGGACTTTAGCCTCCTCCTTTTGAGACATCACGACCTCGCAGAAAAGGTCCCTTTGTCCTCGGTCGCTCCCATGCACTTTCTCTGGCGGTCATCGCGTGGATGACCGCAGGGAGTGACTCATACAATTTAGAAAACTAGTTTAATTGGCACCAACTTCAAATAAGGTAAACAAAAAAATATGCTATTGTGTGAAAGAAAATAAAAGAAAATATAGCATTTATTAAGATTTTTACAAGCCCGACGTTTCGTAAATCCGTAAAAAAAAAATTGTTTTATTATAATGAGTGAAATTCGCGTAAACATTAGAAAACAATAAATATAGCATTATTATACTCGTGTGCGCAGAACATTTTATAGTATTTAGACTCTAGCGATCGATACAGTAGGCACTTTCCAATTCTGTTTCAAGTGTGTGGTAAGTTAAAAAGTGTAAACCGACAAACGTGTCTATTAGAATAGCAATGATTCAATTGTAGGTTAATATATTTATTACTTTTGTTTATTAAATCAATTGCTCGATAGCCAAAGAAAACTGCAAAGGATCACACGACCGCAGTAGCTCCAGCAACAAGTGAATACCTGAAAGAAGACATGCGGGAATGGATGCCATATGATGTGGTTAGTTGTTATTTTAGGAACTAAGTCTTTACCTAACATAGAAGGAACACAATCGCGACGACACACCATGACGTAATGTGTCACGTCACAAGCCTTGTCACTCAATGACAGCATCACATTATGACACCGTAACATATGTACTCAATATGTGATAAAATCTAGCGTTTTATTAAATACAGACCCGTGAAGAAAAATATAGTGAGGAATTCTGAATGTCTTACAAAATTAAAAATCTTTTGGAGGATTTGGGTGTAAAATTTAGTAAATTTTATTGTGCCAGCGCATAGATGAAGAGCTTATATATCCTCGTCTAAGAAGGGAACTCGTGCCCAGCTAATCAAATTAGATTATCGCTGCAATACAGAAACAACAATAATAAAAAGTACAGCTGTTTTTTTCCACAGATACAAAACTTCATATTACATTATGAGGTGTTATATTATCCGTCTATGTACAACTTCACTTCGGTGGCAAGCAATCCACCAATACGCGTGACGAAGATACCGGTAAAGGCAGATATTGCAGCACCGAAGTCTTCACCACTTTATTTACAAATTGATGGTCCAGATGAGAATGCACTTAGGATATCCCTGCAGACCCTTCACCCAAGAGTTCTTCTTAACGCTGGAAGACCTCTTCATGAGTACATCGAACCAGCTTACCTGATATTGGAGGTTTTTGATTGGTTTGAAGATTACGAAGTGCCCGTTACTAAGGGGTTTGTGGAGACGAGGGGCTATGGATCGATTGAAGTGAAGCTAGCACCAGGAAGACATGTTTGCAGGTAAGTGTCAGTAGTGAGAGATTAGCTAAAAACTATTCATTTCTAATATTTGCGGATATTTCACTTATGGTCTACGGCAACCTCAGCGATGAGGGGCGACCTTACCTCTACTCTAGCTGGACACTTCGCCAGGGTGTTGCCACCTGATCTTTTCGAAGCAGCCGTGCTCCGTCAGGATTTGCACAAGGAAGGTGATGATGCCGTACCCCCAGTCAATCCACTGCTCCAGGATTGGAATCTAGCATTTTACCTAATAAGTGACTATTTACTATATTCGAATAGTCTCAAAAGTTTGTAATTTTGACGTTTATTCATAGACACCCACCGATAACAGTTAATATGGTATTTTAAGGTTATGGGTTCATTATCGTCTGCACTATCATGCCATGCTCCTCAGCAAGTCTTCCCTATTGCTGGGAACTAGAGACGTGGTGCTGTCAGCGGCCGTCAGGGAGTGTCCCTGGGCTGCTCGTTTCTTACTTAACCTGGGATCAGCATTTTCCAATTGGATTCGAAGCAACAGATCTGCAGTCAGTATTTCTGGGAATGAGAAAGAATTTTATAAGTAAGTACAAACGAACTAATTCAAAAATTCTTATGACCGAGTGTGTTTAAACAGGATAATCCTGTAAACTGTTATTCCGATTTAAGATTATTCAATCAGTTCAGAATCAGTTGAAGTTTTGGATTTCTTTGAAATTGAAAGTTGTAAAATAATTATTTGCAGATCCTATCAACCAGACTTAGACTGGATTCCAGAAATGGTTGGATACCACAAACCACTTCTTCATTGGATGTTCAGACAAGCCTTACAATACTTCCTGAAGACAAAGCTCACAAAAATTGACTTTGACAATGTGTGTGCGGCTTTGAGACGGTACTTCTGCGATCCCGATTTTGGTCTCCCGCCTAAACCTCCTCTGCAGTCGTTAGGACACGTGCATGCAGATCCTTGTGATTGTATGTCAGTGAAAGACATGGAAGAGGAGAAGGAACAGCAGGTTGGTCTTCATGAGTACCATCATCTTACTTAAATCTTCTGTGAAATAGCTTTATTTTATTTCGGATAGAAAGGTAGGCAGTGTAATGTACTGGCTCTACGACATAGATACAAGACAGGCAAAGGCATTTTGGTGTCTACCAATAAAAATTAAAAATAAAAAACATTTTTTTATGCAGGTACCGTACTGTACCTACCTACAGTACTTACATATGCATTTATTAAACTGTTAATTTAAAGGACAAATAATTATTTTATTCTGCGCAAACCTAGCATTTTGTGTTGCTTGCATTTTTATCATATTTGTACGTAAAATATGTTGAATATTCTTATTATTTTATCCCATTTATGGTTTCAGTTAACATTAAGGTGAAGATTCGGATTGATGATATTATATCGTAAATTCTTTCGTCTTGCAAGTCAATATGCTGATTATTTAGATTCCTTCCTCCTTCTCCAGTTATAATCTATCGTACATGACACTTCACATCGATCCGGATCGATCGCAGCAGCTTAGGTTCGAATCCGATACGACTAGACACAAACCCAGACCGCGCAAACAGCGCTAGCACTACGCTACCGCCGGGCACCGCGCATGACCCGCCTCCCTCTCCAGAGGGAGGGATGAGGGTTGAGGGCCGGCCCTCATGATGATAGGTTAAATTCAACCGTAAAAGATTCGTCGACCGTATCGGATTTGAGTAGTCCAAATCCTGTTCTCCCGAGTAGCGCGCGCGATGAACCGCGTCACCTGCGGGGCGCGGAGGGGGGCATCCCCCTTTCGAATATTCTGCTCATTACTGTACCGATTGAGCTTAAAGGCCAAGACAAGGCCGAAAAGTCTAGCCTTTCCGAAAAAGAAAAAAAAAGTGACACAACATGCTGGCTGTTGCTCGCAGCTTCGCCCGCGTTAACTTACATTTACGTACATACGGACGTACCCGGACTGATGATGATCATTTTTCTAATATTATTATTTTATATATCTAAAAAAATAAGGCGGCGTTTTGAATGTAACCTCTCATCGGCTTCAATTTTTCCGACTCTTACAATAATAATTGTCCATATTATTAGTAAGGATTGCACGATTTATCATTTAAATTGATTTTAATTAATGTTACAAAAATTTTATAATTATGTCAGATAAAATCTGCTGTCATCTCATCACATGAAGTCGGATGAAACTCTCTGTCATATCAAAAAGTAAAACAACCTTTAACCCAAGATAGATTCGCCAAAATGTGACGAGTACTAAAATCTGTTCGTCCGACTTTGATAGAATCTCTCAGATTCCCACAACAGGACATCAAATGCAAATTACCTTAGTGCCTTTTCACACGTGTCGGTTGCCGTGTAGCCGGCGCCGGGTATCCGGAAGCGAAGTGTATGGGCGTGTATGGCAGCTTTCACACGTATCGGCGTAATTTGCTTACACTTCGCTACTGGATACCCGGTGCCGGCTACCCGACACCCGGGACGTGTAAAAAGGCACTTTGTCGTAATAGTTAATAGTATTTTCTATCTTCTTTCACCCTAATCCCTTTTAATAGCTTAATGAAGAAGTTAATTTAATTGACCCCGAAATAATGGATGAGCTACTAAAACATCCAATGCCACCAGAAACTTCCAAAGTATGTGAATATGCCACCGAAGAGCTCCCTTGTGGTCTGTTGAAAGTTGAACGGGCGAAAGTGGTCAGAAGACACGAGGCGGCCACGATCATTCAAGCACACTGGAGAGGGACTTGGGCACGAAATTGCTTGAAGACTTTTGTTGTGGTGTCACCGGAAATTTTAAAATGTGTGAGTAGAGACATATTTGAGGTATTATTACGCAAGAGCTATCAATGGAGGTTCTTGCCGAGACGCCGGTGGGAGGGAAGCGCTGTGCCGCGCTCCCGGCTGCATGGGTACCACCATCTTGCTTGTTTCTCCCGTGAAACAGCTTTGCTGTGTTTCGGAGAGAAGGGCAAGACAGGCAGTGTAATTACTGGCACCGAGACTTAACATCTTATGTCTCATGATAGGCAACATATAAATAAGTTGCCTGGGCTCGTTCCAGGTAAACTAGTGTAAATGTTCATGGGCGACGTCGACCCCTTTCCATCAGGTGGCACGTTTGCCAGTTTGCCTATCCAACTAACATAAAAAAAAGACGCACTCATGTATCGGATAGGAGGTATCTCGGTGAGAGCCGTGCGCTGGATGGGATCCTGCGGGTTCGCCGACTAGGGAGAGAGGCGTTAATGTGGAGGTGGGGGAAGGATCTAGCGCGACAGCCGTATGGCAAAAGTATGGATGGCCGTATGGATGCGCCGTACGCAAACCCCTCACCTACCGTCTGACAAAGGTGCTCACCGGGCATGGTTGCTTTGGTGAATACTGGGCCAGGCTGTTGCTGAGGTCATCCTGTTGCCTGCAAATCCGAGACCCACAAAAAGCGGCTGAAGGCGCTCGCAGTAGTTTTAGTTTTCGGGTAGGAGACTCCCAGGTGCGAGTTCCACATAGGTTCGAGATCCTGGCTACATGCATAAAAGGCTATTAACTGGATTTATTCTACCTAAAGTTAAAAAAAGGTTTCCGCAAATCGTTGCGGTACACAATACACTATTATGTCAATTTAAAGCTCTTAAATGTTGTAGTATAACACTATGAGTAATAGTTTTATATTTTAATACGGGCAACGTATGTCGTTATCAGTAACATTTAACCTTTGATTTTATTTTAAATAGAGTAACCATATTCACAAACATCTTTTATTCTTTAGTATAGATTTTATGACATATTTACAGATAATGGAAAATGCATTCGGAAATATAGAAGTGCTGTCGGAGTTAATGAACGAGTTCTTCATCAAATACCCCGGGGCCAGGAGCGCATATTCCGTCGCATCAGCGCTATCGGGCACCAACTGCCTGAGGCAGTATTTCGGCACGGTCTCCGTGACGCCGAAATGCAAATGGCTGCCGTATTTCCAAGCAGTGTTTTACTGTCACGCAGCAGTGAAGGTGCATTTGGATATCAAAAGCCCCTACCACGGTATGGTGTCTGTTTATGACAATGATACAGAAGTACAGAAGCCACATGCCTTAAGTGCCCATGTTACGTATGATTTCGAACCAAACGATAAAGGGTAGGTGGTGCACCTTTATTGATTATGTTCACGTAATAACGCACTGTTCGAGTAAATTATTTCAAAGATTTTTAGAGCAAAAATAAGTATTCATGAGTGATGTATACCACTTACAACCAAGTAGCTCGACAGCAAGCCTTTCTCAATTAATATTGATCAACAACAGTACACAGGTTACCTACGATGGTTTTAAATCCCAAACAAAATTTACTTAGATATTTAGCTTAGGTCGTACTATTTCACAACTGTCTATTTTCTCATACGCGCAGCATTTTTAAGCACTAGCTTGTATTTTGACTCCTACTACTAATTAAACTAAAAAATTACAATCATATTCATATCTCATTGCCGTTTCTCCAAAAAAATAAGGTTGACCTTTCCGTATCTTTTCAGATATACCGTTATATGCCATGCCAAGTTGCTACAACCACACCATGCGCATACAGATGTGAACTGGCAACTGACGGTGTTGTGCAGCTTACCTGGTGCCTTCCACGTATGCGACAATGATATCCACCAGTGCAAGGAGCTGCCACTACCATCGGCATCCAAGTTCCATGTTGACGAGATGTTTGTGCCCAATAGAAGAAATATCCTTGGTGGGATACAAGTTTTGGTGAACAAACAGACTACGATCAGCTTCAGAGCTGCTGCAACGACAGAGGTTTGAACATTTTGATATTGCCTCCTTATATCGTGAACTAGTGCCTATTTTATTATATTAAACACTTCATGATCATACATTGATCTTACGACAATTTAAACGCGGCCGCGATGTATTTTTAACCGAGTTCAACCAAAAGGAGAAGGTTATATTCAGTTCGATCGGTATTTTTTTATGTATGTACACGGATTTCTCCGTCCAATTGTGGACCGATTTTCAAAATTATTTTTTTGTTTGAAAGGGTATACTTGCCAAAATATGGTCTCATGATAAGGAAACCAGGGTCTGATGATGGCATTCTAGAGAAATCGAGGGGAACTTTCTACAATTGTAGGAGCGACTAGTGCGCTTAATATTTTTTTAATTAAGCATTTTAAAGCACTACAATTCAATGAAGGTCTAGAGTCGATCTGATGCTGGAGCTGAAAGACAATCGAGGGAACTCCTCGATGATTTACTTCAGTAACCTTGTGTTTGGGCTTGATTAATTTATATTGATGAGAAATTTACACCTAGATGGGTTGTGACTATGATTGGGGGTCTGATGATGAAGACAAAGGACAGTTAAGGTAACTCCTAAATAGCTTACAGTAGCTACATTGTGATTGGACTTAATTAAATTATACTGATGAGAACTTTGCATCCATATGGGTGATACATGCCATTACAGGTCTGATGATACGATGATGAGACCATAGACAGTCGAGGGAACTCCTCGACGATTTACAGCTTTTTTGGGCTTACTTCATACGGTCCAATATACCAAAATGTCTATCTCTGTATGTCTTTCTTTAATGAATCACTAAAAATTAAGAAATAATTTTTTAATAAAAATCGTCGGGTTTTAGTGGGTAGAGCTGCGTCCGCCTTAACTATTTCAGGCGCAGCGAGTCCCACATGGGTCCTTCTGAGTCCCTCCTTCCCCGTGGGATGCCTAAAAGCATTTTCCAGCGCAAAAGAAAAAAAAAACATTTAGGGCGGGTACGAATAAAGTGTACGATTTTGAAGATTTTTAATACATGGGGTATTAAAAAATCTCTTGATAGTTTTGTCGTGAAACTTAACTTAAACATCCTGACATGATTTTGCAAAATGTGGTATTGATTAAATTAAGTAGACACTTGTTTTATTACTTTTAATACGAACAGAACAAAATGGGAACTTGAAAGTGAGATTGTGACGTTCACAAAGCCGGGATAAATATGACCCCTCTTTCCCCCTCCTAAATGTCCCACGTAGGAAGACTCCTAGCTTGTGATTGAATTAGTATCTTGAGCATCAGATGACAAATCATAACAATCATGTCTCTTTTTTTTCTATTTGGTACTGAAAAAAGATCTGAAGAATTTACTACTTTCAACTTTGTATTTTGTACGTTGATGCTGTTGACAAATAAAATACCAAAACTATAAACGAAATTGTAGGTCATCTCAATTGGTCATAAAACATACATTGTTCAAACAACTCACGTTGGCTCCTAAAAGCATTTATTGCGGAAACATTAATGTCCGTATTAAAAACGCAATTAGCTGCATTGTAGCTTCATAGTTTGAACGTCATCATTACAACAACGAATGAATTACTACATGTATACTTCGACTGATCTGATATATAGAATACAATACATATTAAAGTATGTCAAAAATGGCTATAACTATTGTGACGAAATTTTGTACTAGGTAAAGATCAAAAAACCTTTGAAATACATCACACTGGTTTTTTTATAGACGGGAGGGGGCAAACGGATAGTCGTTTCACCTAATGGTAAGTGATAAGCGAAATCCACAGATACCCGCTAGACCAGCTCAGAATTAAAAGCAGGATTTTAAACTCCAAAATGAACTCCTTTTTTACCAAATCAAAAAGAATTGTTTGAATACGACTAGTAGTTTCACAGATTATCGTATTCAAACATTCAAACAAACTCTTAATTATTTTAGTATCTCTAAAATAGCCTTCGATGAAATTTTGAAAGTGATAATAAAATAATCTTTAGCGAAGGGTAATCTATACTAATATTATAAAGCTGAAGAGTTTGTTTGTTTGTTTGAACGCGCTAACCTCAGGAACTACTGGTCCGATTTGAAAAATCTTCAGTATTAGATAGCCCATTTATCGAGGAAGGCTATATAACATCACGCTGTGACTAACAGTAATTAAGTTGAGTAAGTTAAAGCGGGCGAAGCTGCGGGTAACAGCTAGTTTTGAATAAAATTCAGCTTTGAGAATCTAATGTTATGATAATTTGATATAAAACTTTTTTTATATGACTCGTAAAAATATCAAGTTTGAGTCTATGTTTTTTATGTTATTTGGATAGACAGACTGGCAGATGAGCCTTATTTTGGTTAGTCAAAATCAAAATTAATTGTTTTTATTCAAAATAGTACCAACGGAGTAAGTATCTTTTAACGTTAATTGAGTCTACCACCGGTTCCAAGGCGAGCCCATTAAAAAGAACTGACGAAACAAACTCAATGGAACTAATCTTTTCAAATATGTTCTAACAAATTTTACAAATTGTTATCCTGAAATCATAAATGAAAAAATCCTGGGAGGAACGCCCTATTCTCAAGGTGTGGTATCTTCTATAAAATCTTTTACTTTATATTATCCTTTACCACACAAACGCTCTTTTTTAACTTTTTGTATTTTTTAATTGGGAGGCTTTGAACATTTTCTGGGATCCTATTGTAAAAGCGTATACTGCCTTTAAAAGAATTGCTTACTTTTGTGAGTCTAATCACTAGTATGTCTAGCCTGTGCCTATTCCGTATATCCCTACTATTTATGTCACTTTTTTAGTGATCAGCATCATCTATGAACATAAACAAGTTTAGGTATATCTTTCACACACACATGGATAACGTAAGACATAAGATGGTAAGTCTCGGTTCCATGTAGACGGAAGCGTGGCACAAGTTCAGTCCTCCCACATGTAAAACCACCGAGCATATAACCATAATAAAGTGGTAATGTTATGTGTTCTGCACGAAAACAAATTCCGCCAAATGCAGCGACGCTGCGCCGGTTCTGCGCTCTGATTGGCCTACTGATGGCCAGAGATGGATCATTGGCCGATTGATTGGTTGATTTGCTATTACATAAGTGACAAATCACTGACCAGTCAAAATTTTACGGCTCATATTACTACTCTATGCGGTTATGCTCGATGTGTGAACCCAATGCTAGAACTCTATACGCGTGCTCTACACTCACCCTGCTAAAATACTCTGTTTGAATCCTCATCGGCAAACAGTAACCGATTTGTCTTTATAATGAACGATTAATCCGATGATTAATCCGATTGAATGTATGGACCAATTAATATCATGCGATTATTGATTGTGTACTATGTCAATACTGCGGTGTGTCGCTAATTATTGATAATGTTAAGGGGTTCGAAGATTATCAATAGTATTATTGGTTTGTGCAGGTCTCCAACATAATTTAGTTTGATTAATTTTGCTAGAATGAACCTACCTTTTCTGCAGGCATAGGTGAAACCATAGAACTCTAAATAACAAGGTGATATTTATTTTTAGATTTCTATGTGTGAAACCTACCATAATTTCGTTTGATAAATTTTGCTACCATGGACCTACCTTTTGTGTAGGCATAGCTGAAACCTACCATGATTTCATTTGATAAATTTCGCTAGCATATACCTACGTTTTGTGCAAACACAGGTGAACCTACCATAATTTCGATAAATGATGCAAGCATGGGCCTGCCTTTTGTACAGGCAAAGGTAAAACCTATCATGATTTCGTTTGATAAATTTTGCTTGCATAAATCTAGCTTTTGTGCAGGCATAAATGTAACCTACCATGATTTCGTTTAATAAATGTTTCTAGCATGAACTTACCTTTTGTGCGGGTATTACAATTTTACTAAAAAGCTTCTAGGATTCTGGTAGGAAATTTCTATTTTTATGACAAACTCATATTGTTGTAAAATTTTCATAGGGTAATTTTTCAGTATTAAAAGCCCGTAATTCAGCACCTGTATGGCTACGCGCTTCTGGCTATATCTTCATGCATCAAAATTTCACATTTTCTACATTAATAAAATCCCATATTTCCTACATTAATAAAATCCCATATTTCGTACATTAATAAAATCCACTATTTCCTACATTAATAAAATCCCATATTAACAAATTCATCAACACTTGAAATTATAGTAGAGAGTTTAAAATGTTTTCGAAGTGAATATATTTTTGAATTTGAATTATTTTCCCCGTTGAGTGACTTAATATAAAGCATTGCTGTGGGACCTGGGACGCTGCTCTGCTATTCCGTTCTGAATTACTTTATATCCACCTTATATATCACTGCTAGCTGACAGTTTACTCTGGAATTTTCTATGAATATCTAAATGTGAAATCTTGTTACGGATAAAAGTGTGCATAAAAATTGGATTTTCTATCTTAAAGTACTATCTCCAAGTTGAATAAACTTTTATTGAAGGATATGCCTTGCCCTGATCTGGACTTGTGATGATTATGGTGATTGTTGAGCAATGAATTAGTATTGGTATTATTAATAAATAAGGTTAATAAGGTTCTAGAGTAGAGGCCACGTTTAGGTATACGAAGTGATGGTCGGCCATTGACCAGGTGAAGACGATCCATGTGACCGGTCCATGTTGGCGTTCATTGAGGGAGGCCTATGTTCAGCAGTGGACGGATAATGGCTGATGATGATGATGATAATGATTGGTCTTATTATATGATGAAACCATCTGGTCAGAGGCATATAATATGTTATCGACAATCTGTATGATCTAGTATTCTATGCAGTATCAAAGGCATTTAGGTTAGGGCAAAGTATTATTAAAGTGTAAACTTCTTTTAGCGCGGTACGCATATTTTAAGATGAGATAAATTCTTTGGACTCGCGACACTGTTACGACACGCAATTTGACATTTATATGACGTTTGATTTCTTTATATAATATTACTCGCGACACCGTAACGAGACGCGATTTGACGTTTATATGACGTTTGATTTATTTATATAAGAATATGCAATATTTGTTTTGCAAATTGTGTTGCTTCTAAATTATGTCATGCAGCCATTTAATGCGCCGTTTAAATTGTATAGGTTGTCATAATCTTTTACAGCTTGCATTACACATACATACAGGTATTTGAATTTAACTATTTTGTGTTGTGAGCGAGAGGTCACATAATACCGGCGTAAAGTGACGTCGTAAACCCCGGTCGTGCCGGCCCGATTCGGCTACAAAGAAGCATGGCACCACCTCTTACTTATATTTCATAACGCTGTATTAACCTATTTTATTTCAAGTTAAAGATGGAAGCGGTGTTACGTACCTGCAATGACGGTCAGACGGTGGAGGTAGGCAGGTGCTCGGGGCTGGGCGAGTTACACTGGTCGTATATACGACTGGAGCCAATGATGGTGGAGAAGCCATCTGTTTCTCAAATTAATTTACCAACGGTAAGTTGCATTCATGTCCGAGAAGACGGGTAGGTTGATTTGCATCTGGTTGGGACGATGATCTCCGCGAAGTTTTATAAAGTAAAGTGACGCAAGTACTTAAGGCGGGGATATCCGAGAACAGGGTGAATATGGAGCTCTGCTCGGCACTGGCACCGCGTCGAGCGCTTTCGCAGCGAGTGAAAACACATAATATATTAAAGGGAGGGATTAATAAAAAAAAATATGATGACCTTTTTAATAACATTTTCTACAAAGTTTAATGGGGTATTTACTAAAATAAAATGGTTTTTTCATCTCAATTTAGACTAATCTTTGCATTTTTTTAATGTAGTAAAATATAAGTCATCGTGTATCGAACAACCGAAATATAATGACAAAAGAGTGTTAAATAACATATATTTTTGTCAAAACTTAAATCGGCTTAGTTTCTAAATAACACATAATTCAATATGCCGTTTATCGGGAAAGGCCCGCCTCAAGAGCTTACCACGGGCACGGGTGGTGTTTCTCTTAAAATTTATCTTATTAAATTACAGGATAAGAAACATAAGCAGTCCGGTTTAAAATCCAAATCGGTAACAAAGGTAAGAAAAACAATAGAAATAGACATAATTTTAAGAAATATATTATTAGACACCAATTATTGGAATGTATACATTAAAATATTCACTTCGTTTTCATATTAACGAAATAGCTTATGACCAAAAATATTCAGTTTTAAATCTAAATTACTTGTGTTTATTATCTATCTATACTTATATTATAAAGCTGAAGAGTTTGTTTGTTTGTTTGAACGTGCTAATCTCAGGAAATACTTTTCCGATTTGAAAAATTCTTTCAGTGTTAGACAGCTTATTTATCGAGAAAGGCTATAAGGCTATATAACATCACGCTGTGACATATAGGAGTTGAGTAACGCGGGTGAAGCAGTAGCTGTTGCTAGTAACAATATAAAATTCCTTTTCTACCTGTGATAGTCAACGCAAGTATTTACCAGCTTAGTGTGGGAATAGGTTGACCTAACAAACAGGGCACCTCGACGGCCAGTCAGTCCCGCAAGGGACCGACGCCACCTCCACAGAGGGGTTGTCCCGCACCACAGAACAACCCCTCCCAACGTCGGGGCAGTACAATGGGGTGAGGTTCCCATCCTCACCCCTTGCCCCCTGCTCTTCTGTCCCCTCTTCTTATAAGAGGGGTACAAAGAGCCCCCTCGGCCCAATCAACTTCGCCCAAGGTGCACCGCTCACCCTAGGTTACTGAGCCCCACCGCCACGACAAGGCCTGAACCATGGTGGGGGGAATAGGTTGACCTGATGTGGCTGATATGTAATAAAAAGGGAAAAAAAATCTAATTGCTTCTCTCGTAGATATATTTGAGGCGATGATATATTCTTTGGTCCAATAATTCGATTATATAGATGGCAATATCCGATACTTACATTGTTGAGGAGGTCCTTAGACGACCCAAATTTCATCAAACGCCCGTCCACTTTGTAGTCAAAGGACTTTGTCTTATCGAGTTCCTCACCTTATTGATTAATATCAACTTGGATATGTCCAGTGTATATCTTACACAATGAAAGTACTAATAAGTCAGCTATATTTGGAAATTAAAAAAAAAATCTAAAATTGAAAAAAAAAAACAACAAAAAGAAAACATGTGCTATTGAAATTAAAAATATTATATAAATAGCACAAAAATTTAATAATAAACTATTGGTACTAAATTGGCGTAGAAAATAATAATACATTTTAAACCATTTGTCTAGGTCAGAGATGGAAAACCGGCCCTGAAAGAACCGAAGTTATATTACATTGAGTGAGTTTACTGAATGTCTACAATAAAGATAGAAATGAATTGACGCTTTCGTGAAAAATATTTGGTACAAGACATTAATATGGTTTATTAAACATGCATATGTATCTAAAAGATTATTATTGCAATCGTATATCCCGTTAATATTATAAGCGCAAAGGTTTGTTTGTCGCTCTTTCACGCAAAAACTACTAAATGGATTTTAATGAAACTTTACAATAATATAGCTTATACATCAGAATAACATATTGGCTAGAATTCACCCCTGTACTCCCACGGGAATGGGAAGTACGCGGGTAAACCCGCAGGGCGCTGCTAGTACATAACATATTCGCCTATTATACATACTAGATCCAGTTCATATTTTGACTGAGTGTAAAGAGATTTTATTTAAAATTTAGATGTTTTTGGGTATTTATAATACTCTTGTCCCCTTGAATATATCTTTTTAATGGTGCATTATGAAATCAACAACTATTGACGATATAAATTGGTCATGGGTTCTAATCCTGGGTCATTATTTTTGTGTATCTATATTCACATTTTCACGTTCACTGTTTTATCTTTTCAAATTACACCTTAACAAACACGCGATTATATAGAATTTTATTTAGCACGTTGTAATCAACAGGGTAATAGCACCAGATGGGTGGCCACTCACCGTCGCCCAGTGGACCAGAGTGGACCAATACCGGAACTCTCTGGAGCGATACAAGACGGAGCAGGACGTGTCCCAGAGGAAACTGGCTAAAGAGAAGGTTCGTCATAGAGATGACGATAATGATGATGAACGTGATGAGGTTGATATGGGTGGGTACATAAGGGTCGCGGATACGAATCCTGCCAAGAGCAGGCAATAGATATATGTAAATATCTTTACACATCAGTGTGAAACGATGAGTGTTGAAGTACCAAAAATTACACAATTTTACCGATAAGGAATGTACTGCTGTTACTAGCACTGACCGTGTTGTATTTCATGTTCTTGGAGAGGTGGTCCCCAAGTTCAAATCCTATAATCAGCCTATAAAATTGACATATAATTTAAGATTAGTTTATTTCTAAAAACAGTGGGAGGGACGTGCTTCCATCTTGCTTGATTCTCCCGTGAAAAAGCTGTGCTGTGTTTCGGAAAGAAGGGCAAGACAAGCAGTGTAATTACTCGTACTGGCACCCATACTTAACATCATATGTCTCAGGATAGGCAACACATAGATGAGTTGCCTGGGCTCGTTCCAGGTAAACTAGTTTATGTTCATGGGCGACGTCGACCACTTAACATCAGGTGGTATGTCTGACAGTTTGCTTTTCTTTTTAGACAGTCGATTCACCTGTTGGTAAGTTGCGTTGCCTATTCAACTTACATAAAAAAAATCAACCATTTGAATCAGGGTGGACTATCCAAAGATAAAGAGAAGAGCGCATCAGTTCCCCATTACCAGCCGTTACCTGGTGACGCCTACGTCGAGCTGGAGTGCTCGCTCGGACCTGACTGTTCAGCGCGGCGTGATGATGAACGGGATCTGCAGTTCATGGCTGAAAGACGATCCTGGTCTGCCAGTGAACCTGGAAGAGGTGTAAAATGCGCTAAAGTCAGGTATATATACTTATATCTTTATCTATTTTATCCCTTTTTTTACGCCGAGAAATGCTCTGAGGCATCCCGCGCGGTATGTGGGACTCGTTGCGCCTGAATGGCGGTAAGGTCTACCCACTTTACCCACTAAAACCCGTCGAGTGCCACCAATGCCGCCTTTGGTGAGGTGCCCCGGATCTGTTGAGTAAACAGGGCACCTCGACGGCTAGTCAGTCCCTTAAGAGACCGAAATCACCTCCACAGAGGGGTTGTCTCGCACCACAGAACAACCCCTCCCAACGTCGGTACAGTACAAACGGGTGAGGTTCCCAACCTCACCCGTTGTCACCCTGCTCTTTTGTCCCCTCTTCGTATAAAAGGGGTACAATAAAGCAGCTCCCACGGATCAATTGGCTTCGCCCAAGGTGCTGGTGGTAGGCTACTGATCCCCACCGCCACGACAAGGCTCGAACCATGGTGGGGGTATTTTTTTCCTCTGCCTATCTCTATCTCCTACTAGATTTTTATTAAAATACTTACTCAGTGGGAGGGCTGCACTTAGTCTACGCCCGTAGGTATGGGTACCACCATCCCACTTTTTCTCTTTTATGTATCGCTTTTGTTATATTCTGGAAAGAACTTTAATACAGGGCTTTAGATAGGTAACGTATATTAATTACCTAAGGTAGTCCTGAGTCGACACTTTTCATTGTTGGCATAATATGTTAATGGGCGACTTTTACCACTTCCCACTCAGGGCAAAGCTTTGTTTGATGAGCATGATCATTAAATAAAATTTGTTCTGTGTCTGTGTACAATTTATCTATAATGAAGACATACGTATTTAGAAATATATAAGTATGTATCAGTTATCTGGTTACCATAAGAACAGGCTCTGCCTAGTTTGGGATCAGATGGCCGTGTGTGAGTTGTCACAACATATTATTATTATTATTAGTATACCTGCTAATTAAGGTGATGATTATTCAAGTATTTTCTGCCCACCTGCTCCTTAAGTGTAAACAGGTAGAAAACAATTTAATTCTTTAAAACCTTCCGAAGGTTTTCTGGAGCGAAAAATGTTGCTTTTTGTGAACTTTAATATCGCAGAGTGGTTTTTTGTCTTATCGTAATTTAGAGCGTTTTTATAATGAATGCTTAGGAAGGAGTTTCGAGACGAGTTTTTGGTGGAATCACCAGCGACACCCGATGCGAGCACTGACACCATATACAAGGTAGTCACGTATGTAATATATTATATACATATTAAGTATAAATTAATTGTGTGTGTGTTGTGTGTGTGCGTGCGTGTTTGTGTGTGTGTGGGTGGTTCTGAATTTTTCAACAAAGTCTATACTAATATTATAACAAATATGCAATGTTTGTGTTTGGTTGATGTACTTAGGAGGAAATTGAAAAGATCATCTGATTTCAAATTTTTTTTTATTATATAACGCAACGTTATCACAGAGTGACACATTGATATCGGCTTATTTTCTCTATTCTCATAACTTGTCTCCATCTCACTGTAAAAGGATTCATAGTTTTCAAAGCATCAGGTATGTAGTTGTGAATAAAGCAAGATGAAGTCCGTAAGATGCTTACTACATTATTTTGTGAATTTTATTTTCCATTATAGGTATGATGATTAATGAAATTTCCTTGTAGGAGTCAGATGGAGTAGAAGCCGTATGGGAAGGTACAGGTAAGTGTCACAGTAACCATAAAATAATGAACTTCTAATTTGTACTACCGACATTTAATTAAAAAGTTCGGGTTCGATCCTGAGCACCTTTGTAATGCCTAGAATTCGGTTTTTCTAAATTTCTACGTGCACCTGAACACGAGACCATCGCTTGCTCACCGGTGAAGGAAACATCGTGAGGAAACCTGCATACCTGATGAGATTAAAAGTCTTGAAAAGTGTGTGAAGTTCACCTTCATTGGGACTCCGCATCGGTGAACTATGGCCCAAAACCCTTCTCGCCTGATTTGAAGGAGAAGATCCGTGCCCAGCAGAGCGACATAATATAAGGGTTGATATTAAATTATTATTATTATTATGCATTAAATTATTACACACATTTTTTTTCAGAAACCCAAACTTTACAACAAGGGCCGAGTCCTGCTACTGAATTAGTTAGTGACGGTAAATATTTTAACTATCAATATGTAAGAGTGAAAGAATGTTTGTTCAACAACATGAACAAACACAACAAATTGTTGTTGTGTTTGTTTGTGTTACACATTAGTCTACCTACTAGATATACTTTATAAACTTGACAGTAATATAATAAAAGCAATCAAAATAATAAAAGGACTACATTTACCATATGATTGTCACGTGGCACCGCTTGTCCATGCTCAAATTGTATCACAAGGACCATTAATGTACCTCACGAGTTGGAAATTCCCGTATCATACTATAATGCCAAGAAATCCTCATATCCTTTAAATCTTTACTTAGATCTAAACTTTAATGATTACGAAACACGAACATACTAAGGTAGTTGATTGGTGTTCCGTTATCTTTTTATTGTTTTGATTTATATTTTATACCCAGTATCAAATGATTATAAAATTAACACTGATATTTATATAAGGACATTTTTTAAAGAAATATGTAGGTACAATTATAATTCTTATAACATTATTCTTACATAAAAGAAAGCATAGAAGTAACGAATTCCTCTAATAACACGTTTTATCAAAAAATTGAAACGACTTGAAAAAGTAAAAATAAACTAAAAAGTAATAAAATAATTGCATTTCCTTAATTTTTGTGCCTAGAACTTATAATCAACTTGTTATACTAATTACAATCTTTGCGTTTACCACGTCATTGTTGTTACTATTGGAGCCGGTGTCAGCAAAGACAGGTAGGTAGGTGACTGACGACAGTTTTGGTGCTGTACGGTCTATTTAACTTAGCTTATTTAACTTACCTTAATCTTTGCATTTACCACGGAAATGCAAAGATTGTAATTAGTAAAATAACAAGTTGATTATAAGTTCTTGGCACAAAAATTAAGGAAATGCAATTGTTTTATTACTTTTTAGTTTATTTTTTACTTTTTGAAGTATTTTCAATTTATGTTTAAAAAAAATTATTTCTTAATTTTCAGTGATTCCGAAATTCGATAACCGATTTTATTTGTCTGAAATATGGATATAACTGTTAAACGTATTTCCACTGTCTATACTCCTGTCTATATTCCATCATCAGACCTATAATGAGACTTATAACCCATATGTGTGCAAGGTACTCGTCAATATAAATGAATTAATATGATACCTATAGCCCATATGGGTGCAAAGTTCTGGTCAACATAAATGAATTGTGTCTAAACACAAGGTAGCTACTGTAAACTGTGGAGGAGTTCTCTCGACTGTCTATGGTCTTCATCATCAGACCTGTAATGACACTTATAACCCATATGGGTCCAAAGTTCTCGTCAATATAAATGTATTAAGTCCAAACACAAGGTAGCTACTGTAAACCGCTGAGAAGATCCTTTAACTGTCCTTCGTCTTCATCATCAGACCCCTAATGATAGTTACAATTTATCTAGGTGTAAAGTTCTCATCAATACAAATTTATCGAGCCCAAACACAAGGTTACTGCTGTAAATCGTTGAGGAGTTCCCTCGACTATCTTTCAGCTCCATCATCAGATCAACTCTAGACCTAGATGAAATTGTAGTGCTTTAAAATACTTAATTAAAAAAATATTAAACGCACTAGTTACTACTACGATTTTCGAAAGTTCCCCTCGATTTCTCTGGGATGCCATCATCAGATCCTGGTTTCCTTATTATGGGACCACCTCGGAAGTGCACTCTTTTAAATAAAAAAATAATTTTGAAAATCAGTCCACAATTGACGGAGAAATCGGTGAACATACATTAATATATATATATATATATATATATATATATATATATATATATATATATACACGAACATATTATATTTTCGAAGTCGTTTAAAAAATATAATAAGTGTAACCGTGGTATTATTTAACAGCTGATAATAAATAATGCTGGCGGAACCCCGATGAATATTCTACGGAACCCCTGGACCTAGGTAACTTTGGGAATCCCTGCTCTAGATTCTTATCATTGTTGCTAACAATAGTTTCTCGTATTATTTTGGCATGATTATGATAATACTTGATAATATGATGATGATAGTAGGATGATGATTATCATTATCAGCCTTTTTCTATCCATTGCTGGACCCTGAACTGAACATCATTAAGCCAATCCCCGCTCCTCGCATCCAAATAGGACCAGCCACTGCTCGGAGATTGCTGTCCGCTGCAAGCGCCGCTTTTTGAGGGTCTCGGATCTGCAGGCAACAGGAGCACCTCAGCGACAGGCTGGCCCCGGCGAAAGGCCAGACTACTCTTCGTAAGGCGAGACTACCCGGCCGCCACTAAGCAGTCCCCGCGACGTCCTACCATGCAGGCGTTACTGGAGGCGCATTTGATAGCGCCGTCCGTAGGGGGAGGCGTTGTTGACGCCCTCTTCTCTCTCCCGTTCGTCGGCCTTCTTCTGGGACACTAATATTTCGCAGAAGGAGACCATTGCTGTCCAAGACTCATCGTTGTTGAGCATCTGAGATCGCTGCCCCATGTAATAGTAATCTGAATGTACATATTTTGTTTCAGTGACAGAGATACCTACAGATAGCGAGGAAGAATTATATCTGGACATGCCTGAAGTATTGAAGGACAAATTTATCCCCCTGCACTTCGTGCCGTTGTGTACAAAAGAGCTAGCAGAGGAGGGAAGGTTAGTGATACGTATCTTATACCTGATTAAAGAAAATGGTAGTGTCTTGTTCGAAAGTGCCTAGTTTTTCTTGTCCTGGTTAAACTTCGGTGCAGTAGATGAGCTTACTTACCTAAATTAATAGAGTATCCTTTTTCTATATTTATTATTTCCAACAAAAACCTAGACGTTTCCACCCGACGGTGACGCGGCCCAGTCCCGCCACAGAATCCAACCCGACGCCAGGAAACCATGCAGTCGTAGACTTCACGATTGGCGGGGGGGAACCCCCCAATAATAATCAATCTTAAGTGAGCCAAATCGGCTCACATCAAACCGACGAAGCATTACGGCCTTTTGGCCGCTAGCCTATTATATCCGTCCGAAAAAAAACCTAGAGATATAAGAAGATTAGTGTTCTGTGTCACTTCTTATACTCTCGTGAACTATCAAATTATGATAACGAATCTCTAATTGTCTGTTGGCTCAACATTAAAATTAAGTAATTAAGTATATTATATACATGTATAATAATTTTTAATATGTATGTTAAATTTTTATAAAATGTAAAATAATTTTTAGTAGCTTAATTACTATTAAGCTACTAAAAATTAAGAAATTGTCACAAATTTTCAGTTCGGTACCATATACTCAGGATTTGAATATGTTTAGTACACTAGAAAGAAAAACATCGTTGTACTCAAATACATACATACATACACAAATGACAATCCCTTGTCTGTTTTTTTGAATAAACATACAAAACTAATGTAAGTCAATATTCACAACTCAATATAATAACCAATGATAAAAAAAGGGCATACACATTTTTTTACTACAAACAATAAAAATAATGTGAATTGGGAATTTGCGTATGCAGTAATAATGAGCGGTGATAAAATATTCGTATAATTGATTTAGTATCGACAACAAACACCGCGACGCAAAAGTGTGGAGGTAGATTTGATTATAGGCAATTTGAAACCGATGTTTATCGTGTCAATTTATTTGGTCCAGTAATTTTGTATAATTATCACAAGTTAACGTAATAGTACTATAATTATTGCATAATATCTGCACCTTCACTACCATGGATCGAGCCTTGTCGCGGCGGTGGGGCTCAGTAGCCTAAGGTGAACCCAGCACCTTAGGAGAAGGCTATTGAACCGAGGGGGCTGCTTTTTGTACCCTCTTATAAGAAGAGGAAACAAGGACGGTATTTTCCAAGTACTTCTAATGTTGTCAAAACCACACTAACTACGAAATCAGTATCAATTCATGAGAATATTATACAAAGATGCATGCTGTAGTAATTTACCATAATTCAAACTCATCGTAAATTTGTTGACAGTGTCATCATGACACCAGAAATTATGGAGGCCGCAGAAGTAAAAAGAAGAGAGGAGATTGATAAAGCATTAGAAAGAACACGGGAGCTGCAAGCATATAACGAGAAGTATGTATTGGAGAGACATAAACTAAGATGTCAAATGCTGGAGAAGTATTATACGCGTAAGTATTTATTTCTTATGAAAAGCCAGGTCAATGCAAAGCCAACGTCAGTCCAACGTCAGTCCAACGTCAGTCCAACGTCAGTCCAACGCTAGTCCAACGTCAGTCAAAGGCCAGTCCAGTGTGGATTGTGAACATCGATAATATTATTACAAGTCTTAATTATCCACTTACATACTCATGTCTCATGTAGGATTTGATAAAGGAGAACATTGCGACAAAACCTTTTACTTCTTTTATTTCTCTTGACTTAAATATAACGTGTATGTTAATTCGTTTTATACTTTCCTGATCTTCTCGTTATATAAAATATTATGACAGATGCATATTGGAGTCCAGAACTTACAAAGGCTTTCGAAGAGAGAGATGACGCTATCGCTCAAGAGAGCCTAAACAGAACACTGTCAGCTACGAAGAAGAAACAAGAGGTTAAAAAGAAATAAGCCAGTTAATACTTAATGACTAATACTTGTTATTTTAAAGATAATATTATAAAACAATATAGAAAGTATTTTATAGTTTTTAATTAAGAAACCTACTACATGCGTTTATAAATTTATCAAATATTAAACACTAGCTGGTGCCCGCGAATTGGTCTGCGCAGGATATATTTTTTTTTTTAATAAAAAGTATCCTATGTTACTTCTAATACCTCCAAGAATATGTGTACAAAGTTTCATGAAGATCGCTTAAGTAGTTTTCGCGGGAAAGCGTAATAAACATCCACGCTTTCACATTTATAATATTAGTAAGGACAAATAAATTGGTCCTTTAATTTTACTGTTTTAATATAATTGAAGTATGTATGTAATGTACTGGAACACGGCAAAGCAGCTTGCACGCAGAATACTATAGAATTTAAAATCTAGAACTTTAAGAGGCTAATTGGTAAATTTTGGTTATAAGCACACGAAACTTAAGTAGCAATGGATAGGGCACATAGCTTGCAGAACCGATGGCTGCTGGGACTGAAGAGTTATGGGGTGGCGACCACATACTGGAAAGCGCAGTGTCGGTAGGTAGGCGCGACCTGGTAAAGGAAGCGAGAATCTGCTGGATGCGGCCGGCGCATGACCAGGCATAGGGGAGATCCTTTGGGGAGGCCCATGTCCAGTACTGGACTTCTGCTGGCTGATAGATTGGATGGGATTAGTCACAGTAATTACCTTATCCCGCCTTGGACACGTTAAAACAGGAGAAGCAAGGTTAGAGAGGCAGATGACATAACATTATAAAATACTAGCTGTTGCCTGCAGCTTCGCCCGCGTTACTCATCTCCTATAAGTCACAGCGTGATGTTTTATAACCTATAGCCTTCATCGATAAATAAGCTGTCTAACACTGAAAGAATTTTTCAAATCAGACCAGTAGTTCTTGAGATTAGCGCGTTCAAACAAACAAACAAACTCTTCAGCTTTATAATATTAGTATAGATTTAGATTTGCGATTTCACAAGGGAATTCCAAAAGTGTATGTATTATGTATTCCGCGCGTTCATCCGGCCTTTCATAATGTGTCTATACAATGGTTTTTACCTTTATTTTGGCGACAAACAAAATTCTGGACCATGAATTTTCGAACGCGCTGACGTATCAATGAATAATTAATGAGTGTAAACGCCATGTTTTTTGTCAAAGAGTAAATTATTACAAACGAACATTTTTCACTCATTAATTTTCATTCGAGATTTTCGAGAATGATCTACGACATTGTTATGCTTGGTGTAAGAATTGAGCAGTCTGTGTTACCTTTCTTCTATTATTTTGTGCTCAACTTTTCAGTGTCTACAGGGACAATGTAATTGTTGGCATCAACATCTATCTTGCCTACTCTTACTACACTACACTCCTTCATAACATTAGATAACAACGGACAACGGACAACGGACAACGAACAACGAACAACAGATAGCTGATAACAAATAACATTAGCTATCTGTTATAGGTATGCGACAATCACAATAAAAATACAAGGAACAAACATAAACTTGTTGTGCCATATTTTAGGCTACATAAGGTCAGTAATTCTTTTATGGGTCAATGTATACGCTTCTACAATAGGATCCCAGAAAACGTTCAAATACTATCACACCGGTGGGAGGGAAGCGTTGTGCCGCGCTCCCGGCTGCATGGTTACCACCATCTTGCTTGTTTCTCCCGTGAAACAGCTTTGCTGTGTTTCGGAGAGAAAAGCAAGACAGGCAGTGTAATTACTGGCACCGAGACTTAACATCTTATGTCTCAGGATAGGCAACACATAAATGAGTTGCCTGGGCTCGTTCCAGGTAAACTAGTTTATGTTCATGCGACGTCGATCACTTACCATCAGGTGGCACGTTTGCCAGTTTGCCTATCCAACTAACAAAAAAAGACTTGTGCCCATTGCTCTTTGGTATGAAATTTCTCCTCACCCATACAATTATTGCTTATTGGCCAATTATTAGATCTATATCATTCAAAGTTAATAAATTCTTTGATCGTTTATTCGATTCCTTCAATTTTTAGTCCATTTTGATAACAGTCCAATCAGAGAAAACTCCAGAGCTTTTAGCTAAAGCTCGAACAAACTCAGAGAACTCTAGTGATTCGGTATTATACCAATTATATCTTACAAAGTAAGAGAAGTCCAGAATATCGTCCTATTCTGGTTATTCTTTTTAATATATTCTTTGAGATACTGGTGGATGTGCTTCTGCTGCGCTCCCACCTGCATGGGTGCCATGGGTTAAAAGAAAAAAAGGACTATCCTGCTTGTCCTTTTTTTCGTGGCACGTTGCAGTTTTCCAATTAACATAAAAAAACAATAAATAAATAAAAAAAACGGTTAAAGAACGTTTGTGTGGTAAAGGATAATACAAATAAAGGATATAAGATATAACAATTGAGGAAATAGGATATTACAAAACAAAGAATTTATCGAAGATACCACACCTTGGGAATAAGGCGTTTACTCGAGGCTTCTATGTATAATTATATCATATTATGTACCTATATTGTATAATATTGAAAAGATTAGTTTTACTGAATTTTTTTCGCTGGTTCTTCTCAGTGGACTAGTTTGGAACCGGTAGTAGAGTAATTAAAATACCTGTCTTGCCCTTCTCTCCGAAACACAGCAAAGCTGTTTCAAGGGAGAAATAAGCAAGATGGTGGTACCCATGTAGCCGGGAGTGCGGCACAGCGCAACTCTTCCACCGGTGTGTCTTGAACATGATACAAAGGCCACAGTAATAAATAAATCTAGCCTTTTTCTCCGTCCAGATATTGAATCTAATATTATTTTTTCTATCGATAAGAGAGGCATTAAAAAGAGTATGCGGTCGAGCAAGAGAAATATTAAAGAGCTGGTATCCAATAATACTTGTGATCCGAACAGATTTCGTCAGGACAAAGATTATGATAGGGCCAGGAAGTGTAGATCGTTCATGGATTGTTTTAAATATTAATGCATTTATTGCGTTTTAATAATTTAATATGAAGACTTTTGTGGTATAATATAATAATAATAATATCTATGGACGCTTTCACACCACGTCAATCTGGTCCCGGGGTAAGTTCTCGAAGAACTTGTCTTTCGGGTACCAGACAACGGAAATATATTTAATACTTTTATACTATACACACATTTAAGATTTTTATTATATAATACACATCCATGGCCCGCAACTTCGACACAACAACGGATTCGAACCCACAACCTCTGGCTTGAGCGCCAACGCGCTTACCACTGAGCCACAGAGGTCGTCCTATATGGACCATTGTGTCTTATTAGTATTAATAAGACACAATGGTAATAAAATAAAAATAAAATAAAATTCCGAAACAGGTCAGTGATTTGTCACTTACGTAATAGGAAGTCAACCAACCAGTGATTTATTATAAAATAAAACAACGTGTTACGTGCGTGACTTCGCTGAGATTAAAAAACAGAACCAACTGACGTTTATTTTAGAACATAAAAAACAATATAGCAAAACGAAACATGTGTCAAAGGAGTATGTAAGTAGTCTCATTTTGATATTTACAACACTCCCACTCAAATTGAGACTAATTGATAAGAGAACAAACAAAAAAAAAACACAGAAATCATACCTTAACAATTCCTAAAGCCTTCAAATGCTTATAATGTTTTATAGTGCCTAAGCTCTTAGTGAGCAAATCTGCAGGCATATCTGATGTACACAAATAATTAACACTAATAATGTTTTCATTTATCATATCTCTACAATAATGATATCTGACATCGATATGCTTGGTTTTATTGTGAAAAACCGGGTTCAGTAATAGTTTTTGTGCACTCATACTGTCATTATAAATCTTCATCTTATATAATCTATTAGTAACTTCATATTGCAAATTTCTTAAATACACTGCCTCTTTGCAAGCCTCTGAAATTGATACATATTCGGCTTCTGTACTAGAAAGCGCAATACATTTTTGCTTACTACAACTCCAAGATATAGCACATCCAGATAAGGTATAACAAAATCCTGAGTATGATCTCCTATCATTTATGTCATTGCTCCAGTCAGCATCCACATAGCCTTCAATATTAACATTTTTATCTTTGCTATATTTCAAACCTAATTCTTTCGTGTTTTTTAAATATCTTAATATCCTTTTAGCATAAAGCCACTGATCTTGAGTATTACAATTATTAAATTGACTTAAATATGAAACTGCATACGCTATATCGG
Organism: Helleia helle; assembly: GCA_963853865.1. Lineage (NCBI taxonomy): Eukaryota > Metazoa > Arthropoda > Insecta > Lepidoptera > Lycaenidae > Helleia > Helleia helle. Next base: position 18,928,584 of record OY971426.1, on the reverse strand, counting down.
GGCGCGTAAGAACAACTAAATACATTAAGCTCCCAATAAGCTGCTGATAGGGATTGTGATTATTACAATAATTATTCTCCTTTTTACTTTTTAAGTTTGCCTCCATCGGAGTTTTAACTGTTTTACAATCAGTCATATTGAATTTAGACAGTAACTTATCAATATATTTCTCTTGGCTTAAAGTAACAGTACAATTCTGATTGTCAAAACTAACTGACATTCCAAGACAATCCCTTACAGTTCCTAAGTCTTTTAACTCAAAATTCTTACTCAACATACTTTTAAAATGATTAGTTTCACTTATATCATTAGAAAAAACAAAAAAATCATCAACATACAATGTCACTATACTTTTGCTACTGCCAACAATTTTAATATATAAACATGGTTCTATTTTTGATTTTACATAACCATCAGCTAACATACAAGCATCCACCTTCTTATACCATGCTCGGGATGCCTGTTTGAGACCATATATAGCCTTATTTAATTTAAGAACCTTTTTATCATCTGCACAAACGTAACCATTAGGAATTTTCATATATATAGTCTCAGACAAATCCCCATTTAAGAAGGCTGTTTTTACATCCAGGTGAGTCACATCTAGATTTAACTGCACCGATAATGCAAATAATAACCTCAGTGTTGTATGCCTCACAACGGGAGAAAAAGTTTCACTGTAGTCTATACCGTATTTTTGAGAACAACCCTTAGCCACAAGTCTGGCTCGATAACGCACATTGTTTTCAGAATCACATTTCTTTTTTAGGACCCACTTGCACTTCACTATATTACCACTAACAGGAATATCAACAATGTCCCAAGCTTTGTTGTCTTCAAAACTTTTCAGTTCTTCTTTGATAGCCTGTTCCCAATGCTTCTTTTCTGGTCCATGCAGTGCCTCTTCTAATGTCAATTCATCGCTAAGAGAATCAATACCTTCTTTACACATCCATCCGTATCTGTCAGGTTGTTTTTTTTGTCTTTTAGGTAATGTCCTTGTTTGATAATCTGTTTGTGACTCTTCGTCTGATCTCATCAATTCCTCATCAGGAACATAGGTTTCATCTAGGTCATAGACACTTTCCATCGAAATAAATGAATCCTCTTTGTTGGTGTCTGTTACATCTCCCACTGCAGATTGAGACGTTCTGCATTCTTTTAGTTTGTCATCTATCACTTCTATTTCCGCCATATTCACCGGACAAGAGGTGTTTTCTTCAATAATTATGACATCTCGACTTGTCGTGATTGATCGCGTGGAAGGATTGTATATTCTGTATCCTTTAATATTGTCAGGATAACCAACAAGAATGCATTGTTCTGACTTCATGTCCCATTTACGTCTTTTCTCCTTGGGTATATGTTTCATAACAGTACTACCGAAAGTCCTTAAATGAGTGAAAGGTAGCCGAGTTTGCTTTGCTTCGCAGCACACTATACAGTTAGACTTGCTGATATTGGCCATCTCAGAGAGTTTCACTCCCTCCACAGCATCCTGCATTTTATTCATGCTATAGCTGTTTATATGTCCCAGCCTACGGTGCCAAACATCTTGAGACTCGGCCACTGCTGCCACTAAACAAGTAGCGATATTCAATTTATAAACACCATTCATAAGCGAAGCAGTAGCTACCAGAGTATGCTCTTTGTTAAGTATTTCACACCCTTTACTTGTGAAATGGACCTTGTTGCCTTGTTTTAAAAGTTGACTAACTGACAATAAATTAGTCGATAACTGAGGAACACATAAAACCTCTTTAACTGTTATGTCATAATTGCATTCTTCGGTTGAGGTTATAACATTTACATTTCCACAACACATCACCGGAACTTTATTCTGATTGGCCACCATGATTTCTTTAGGAAAACCAGAATAACATACGTCGATCATCCAATGTTTGTTACTTGTCAAATGGGAACTGGCACCCGAGTCTAAGTACCAATCATTCTTGTCAAATGTACCATTCAAGAACACAGCACTAAACGCGTTAGAAGTTTTTGTAGATTTTTCTGAACTTTCCGTATTCTTAGAAGATTTGGCCATATTAGTGCACTGGTTGCGATAGTGACCATATTGCTTACAACCATTTAAATATTATATAATATAAACATAAACATTAATTGTCTTTCCCTTGACGGCTATCGATCCACTTTTGCTATCTTTATTGGCTATAGATTGTGGTGTATACTTCACATTTCTCGAATGCTGATTGGCTTTATTACGAAAACATGCAAACGCATTATTAACATCGCTCTCTGCTGGTTCCATATCCATCAACTTGGCTTTAATGGCGTCAGATGTAATTATCATCCCGGAATGTTCAATTGCCATTATCATTGGCATGTATTTTTCCGTTAAACCAGCCAATATGATGGAACCAATCCACTCGTCGCTTAAGCCAAATCCCGGTCCTTGTAGCTTCTGACCCGCTTCAACAATCTGTGTCACATACGACGTCATCGAAGTGCAGTTTTCTAGCCGAATAGATATAAGGTTCCTCAGGAGACTTATTTTCCTAGTGAACCCCGTGTCATCAAATAGGATTTTCAATCTATCCCATAACTCTTTCGATGTCCTGACGTTTTTGATATGGACATAAAGCGCTGGGTCAATAGTTAAAATCAGCTTGGCTCTCGTTTTCGCGTCATCTGCGTCTCCTGGCGGCTGATTGGGTTCGGGTTTTATGCACCCAACCATTCCTTCTAACACCAAGAAATTCTCCGCTGCGAAACACCACTCGCTATAGTTCTCGCGTCCTTTTAGCTTTGGTACGCTAACTAAATAGTTCGAGCTAGACGCCATGATTGTCACTCACGCAGTCACGTATCACTTTTACTATACCGGTTACAGTTCACTTTAGCAATACGCAGAGATTATTGTTCATCACACCGATAATGATAATTCTAACAATAACTCAAATAAGCTAACTATACGGGACCTAGTCCTGAGCTTGGTCTGGGACTGGTTCTGGGCCCATAACCTATTATAAAATAAAACAACGTGTTACGTGCGTGACTTCGCTGAGATTAAAAAACAGAACCAACTGACGTTTATTTTAGAACATAAAAAACAATATAGCAAAACGAAACATGTGTCAAAGGAGTATGTAAGTAGTCTCATTTTGATATTTACAACATGATTTGTATGTACGTCATATCGGTCAATCATCCACCAATGGCCATCCAGGCAATCAGAGCGCAGAACCGGTGCAGCGTCGCAGCACAAGTTTGGCGGAATATGTTTTCATACAAAACACTTAACATTACCGCTCTATTCCAGTTATTTATGCTCGATGAACTGAAATCATATTCATCAGCCCCAGTCGAGGTTTAGTGTCAAATGGGATGATCGTTTTAATGTCTTTAGCTAATGTGTTGTAAAAGAAGGACTGGGTGGGATATAATTACTGGAATCGAGACTTACCATGTGTTTTCTCATGATAGGTTTGAAATTGTTCCTGTTCATCTGTGACTTTTTAATAACATTATTGCCATTTTCTTCTTGTCTGTCTAAAAAGCCTACAACTTTCATGGGTATTTTATTTCACTCCATGCTTGACGTATACAAGCTCTTGGAATATGGTAAACTTAAAATGGTTCACTTTTTAGATTAATATCAACTAATAGACTCACCTATCTTATATATCTTTATTTGTAAAAAAACGTGTCATGTTATTTGCTCGCGACGAATTTAACAACTGACCTGATCACAATAAAACTTAGCACACTATATGCAGATAGAACCTTTAAGTGATAACGTCACTTTCACGTACGCTTTTAAACTTGTTAGACATTCTGGTGGTAGGTACTGTTCTGCAGCAGAATGACGTCAGCCCAGGTCGTTTCAAATCCCCACCATGATTCTAACCTTGTCGTGGCGGTGGAGCTCAGTAGCCTAGGTTGAGCGAAGCAAATTCAGCCGAGGGAGCTGCTCTTTGTACTCCTCTTATAAGAAGAGGGGACGAAAGAACGAAACTGTCCCGAGTTGGGAGGCGTTGTTCTGTAGTGCAGGACAACCCCTCTGTGGAGGTGGCGTCAGTCCTTTAAGGGACTGACTAGGCCTTTGAGGTACCGTGATTGCTCAACAGATCCGGGGCTCCTCACCAAAGGCGGCATTGGTGGCACTCATCGGGCTTTAGTGGGTAGAGCTGCTTCCACCTTACCACCCTTCGGGCGCAGCGAGTCCCACATCACTCACATCACACACAGAGCGTTTCCCGGCGTAAAAAAAGTATTGTTCTGCAGCAGAATGACGTCTGCTAAGGTCGTTCCAATTTACTGTTTATATTTTTAATTTTATTCTGAGCACCACTGTATCAAATTTCTAGAGCAATTTCTGCATAGGTAAAACATCTAGTAAATATCCAGCCGATTCTACAGATAATTCATTCTTACGAATAGGCATAAAACTGTCATGTGACTCACTACTGTTCTACGAGTTATTTGCTCTTTGCGATGGTGAAGCAATATCAGAGTTATTGCAATAGTGATGGCCATTCAGTCGGCCACTGCACGTATTGACTCGGTCACACTTGGCTCCAAGCTTTAACTTATTACTAAAAAACATATTTCATCGCCTCCAATAGATATAGAAGATTCTAGTGGAAAATGTATTTTTGTGAAACTTATTTTTGCCAGATTATGGTCTACAAAATGATTTCCTGTCTCCGCACCTTACGTTAAATTTCTAGTCATATTCGGATTGAAAATTATTTTCATTGTCCTTTTACAATACCAAATTCTGGGTAAATGTGGTCCTGTGGTGTGTGGTCTTTTTACGACTCCCTCCCCCCTCTCGTTCTCTCTCACCCCACCATAGCCACTCCCGTCAAAACCAGGATCGATAGCAGTAATCACAAAATCTTCTATTGATACGATCCCAAGGAGTACAAGACGATAAATCTTATAATTTACTAATCTATCTCTTTGACTATCGATATCTGATCAGGTGTTCGTAAATTCTACATTAGATTATTACATTTGGGGGTAGGTATAGCCGAATACAAAGTATTAGGAACGAGTTTTCTAGCGAGAACATGAAGAATTCTCAGTTAAAGTAATTATTATCAATATCACTTACTATCAGGTGTTTAAACTGAAATTAAAATTTTTGTTATGTTACTTATGTAAGTGTTGGTTATGTTAAGTCCCACTGGCCAATAACCAGGTGGGAAGACGATCTCCTTGCATTGGTCGGACTGTGTTGGATCTGAGTGGCGAGGGATCGGCCGTTTTGGCATTCATTGAAAAAGGCCTATGTTCAGCAGTGTACGAGTAAGGGTATGGGTAAGGATGATGTTAGTTTGATAGGCAATCTGATAGGGCTAATTAATAAATATTATAATAATAGATAATAATAAATAGAAATATATGTATAATAATATAGTACCTGGATGACCGAGCTTTGCTCGGTTTTTTTTTTATTTTTATAAAATGACATTTTCTAAAAATGATTCCTAGCTAGATCGATTTATCGCCCCCGAAACCCCCTATATACTAAATTTCATGAAAATCGTTGGAGCCGATTCCCAGATTCCAATTATATATCTTCTCTAATATATAAAATTTCCATGTCACAATGTTAGTTACCGTACTCCTCCGAAACGTCTTTACCGATTTTTACCAAATTTTATATGCGTATTCAGTAGGTCTGAGAATCGGCTACTATCTATTATTCATACCCCTAAGTGATAAGGGTAGTCAACCCCTTAAATTTTAAAAGTTAACGCGGGCGAAGCTGCGGGCAACAGCTAGTATTATATATATACAAAAATTGCTTATTTAAAGATATAAGATAAATAGAAACGCGAAAGAATATTAACCTGAATTATTAACTTAGGCAACTTACGTGTTTCCTAAGACGTGAAATGGAAAGTCTGGGTGACAGTAATTACATATCCCTGTCCTGCCCTTCTTTACAAAATACAAAAAAGCTGTTTGCAGGACTACCCTGCCCACCCTGCTACTCACCATGGTTCAAGCCTTGTCGTAGCGGTGGGGCTCAATAGCCTAAGGTGCACCTTGCGCGAAGCAAATTGAACCGAGGGGGCTTCTCTTTTATTAGAAGAAGGAACTAAAGAGCGTGGGGGACAAGGGGCGAGGAGAAGAACCTAACCCTATTGCACGTTGGGAGGGGTTATTCTATGGTGCGGGACAACCCTTTTGTGGTGGCATCGGTCCCTTGGGGGACTAACTAGCCGTCGAAGTGCCCTATTGCTCAACAGATCCGAAGCACCTCACCAAAGGCAGCATTAGTGGCACTCACCGGGTTTTAGTGGGTAGAGCTGCGTCCACCTTACCGTCTTTCAGACGTAGCGAGTCCCACATACCCGAATGATTATCAGTTATCACCCCTCCTCCTCCCTTCTGCGCAGGTTGCCTAAGAACATTTTCCGACGCAAATGAAAAAAAGGACAAGCGGAATAGTCCTTTTTTCTTTTAACCAATGGCACCCATGCAGGTAGGAGCGCAGCAGAAGCACATCCACCAGTATCTCAAAGAATATATTAGAAATAATAACCAGAATAGGACGATAATCTGGACTTCTCTTACTTTGTAAGATATAATTGGTATAATACCGAATCACTAGAGTTCTCTGAGTTTGTTCGAGCTTTAGCTAAAAGCTCTGGAGTTTTCTCTAATTGGACTGTTATCAAAATGGACTAAAAATTGAAGGAATCGAATAAACGATCAAAGAATTTATGAACTTTGAATGAGATAGATCTAATAATTGTTCAATAAGCAATAATTGTATGGTTGAGGAGCAAATTCATACCAAAGAGCAATCGCCACAAGTCTTTTTTTGTTAGTTGGATAGGCAAACTGGCAAACGTGCCACCTGATGGTAAGTGGCCGACGTCGCCCATGAATATAAACTAGTTTACCTGGAACGAGCCCAGGCAACTTATCTATGTGTTGCCTATCCTGAGACATACATGTTAAGTGTTGGTGCCAGTTATTACACTGCCTGTCTTGCCCTTTTCTCTGAAACACAGCAAAGCTGTTTCACGGGAGACACAAGCAAGATGGTGGTACGCATGCAGCCGGGAGCACGGCACAGCGCTTTCCTCCCACCGGTAAAGTCTCTTTGAAATCAGGTAACGAGATAGTTTAGCCATAGGTTCTTGTCTTGATCCTAAATACTTGATATAGACCTCTTCGCTGAGAGCTAATTACTCGCATCCAACAGACAATCGTTCCATCTGACAAGTCTTAGATTGCAATCATTATCATCAGCCTATCTCGGTTCACTGCTGCCTTTAATTTCTAATTACGATACCATCCTAATATTCAATATTTTAATTGTTCCGTATTTGTGGTATTTAAATAATTTCTCGTGCAAATGGTTTTCGTCGTAAATGTTACAGGTATGGATGTGCGCTATTCAATTATTTGGTATCGATTCTAGTGGCTCTGACCAGCGGTGGACACACCCTATTATAATGTTATGAAAACACTTTTTATACATTTTATCATTATCCTCGTTAAGATCATCATCATCATCATCATGATCATGATCATCATCATCATCTTTATCAGTTTCTGTGAACTCTTTAATTGTACTTACATGTACACCCTTAGATATTCTATATATATATATATATATATATATATATATATATATATATAACTCTTCTGCACGTTTGTATGTCACTGAACTCCTCCTAAGCGGCTGGACCGATCTTGATTTGTGTATTTTCAAGTGGATTTGAGAATGGTTTAGATTAAAAAAAAATGTACAGGACAACGTCTGTCGGTGCCACTCGTGTTAATATATTATATTATAGTATGGTAACAACATGATCCCATAAAATATTCAGAACCTTTATAATATCAAGTTTTAAAAAGTTGTCAAAGCTTTTATGTGGGAAAGAAAAAATGCAGAAAAAGGCTTTGTGAATAATATAGTAGCACTTTAGGAATGAGGTGTGAATGAAAACAAAATGTTACAATCTACTTTAAAACTCACCGTCTGTTTTAATTGATGATTAATGAACTGCTTTGTTAGATATTAACGTTTTTTGATATAGGTATTCTATCTTTTAATTTTATCAATAGAAATAAAAATGAATCGCCTAAATATATGTACGCTCATGACTTCAGAACCACGGCACCAAATTAGATGATTCTTTTTTTGTTGTATTGGTTATTGTCTTGACAAGGTTTGTAAAAAAATTATGATGATGCAAAAGATTTTTGGGTAAGGGCCGGGTTTTCCGGTGCCACTTGTATCATATAATCATGATAAATTCCGTGAAAAGTAATTTTATCAGCGCGTGAAATTCAGATAGGCATTAGGAAACAATATGTCATATAATATAATAATAATATCAACCCTTATATATCCCACCGCTGAGCACGGGTCTCCTCCTCGAAATGCTGGGCCATAGTTCACTGATTTGCTGGCCTAAATATGCGAGTAGGTGAACTTCACACACCATCAAAGACTTTTAATCTCAACAGGCATGCAGTATTTCTCACGATGTTCCTTCACCGGTGAGTAACCAATATTCTCATGTTCAGGTGCACGTAAAAATTCAGAAAAACCCATTTCTAGGCACCACAAGGGTCATGATCGAACCCGGACCTCTCGCTCAAGAGAACGAGTCCATATTCATTATGTGACTAGACCACCGTCGCTCGCACTGTAGTCTTAAATCATCCACTTATAAATTTTCATAAAGCATATTTTTTTATTTTAATAGTCGCTGAAGCTGTCATCCTACAGAACAAACTGTCTAATTTTAAAAGGATAGGCTTTTAATTTTGAGCCTAGCCACTTTCGACAGTTTGCAGATTCGAATCCTGTAACGTTAAATTTAATTAAAATAATCTAATATATCTGGTAAAGGTACCTATACCTATTACAATATTAATTTAAAATTATATAATATTATTAAAGACAGTATAATATTAATTAATATCAAAGTTACGATGAAGGTAAGGTAAAGGTAATGGAATGGTAAGGTAAAGGTAACAAAATCACTTATCGTTTCCACCTGGTACAAACTAAATACTTGGTACAAGAAAACTTCTTACAAGAAAACTCTTTAATGTGTCAACTTTTTACGTGTCATGTTACAGTATGCCCTCATAACCAAGGCTTACGCTAATCAAGCTCTTATCAGAATTCCATAAGGATGATATCTCTTTGACATAATTTTTAAGTTGCCTAGCGTACAGGTAGTCTTAGGAAATAGATTTTTTCGAAATTTTAAAGTTTCAGATTGTAAGGCTAAGTCCAAAGATGGGGAACACCTGTAAGAATTTCTAAACTAGATTAGCAGTAGCTGTTTACATACAAACGAGTTTGTGGATAAAATTGTCAGTGATAACACAGTTAGGTTCACAGGCATCACCTAGAGAAATCTTACTTTCGCCTCAAGAAAAGAATTAACATTAGGATGGGATCTGGTAGAAGAAGCATGGGATGAGATGGGATGGGGTAATTTGTAATGAGGATAGGGGAATAGGATAATATAATGGTAGGTAAATTGTAATGATTCAAATTATTCAAGTGTAATGCGTAAGGCTATTACTTTATCATGTCAATTTATTTTAAAATTAAAATTAATTAACAAATCTTTTGCCACTATCAGATACAAACATCAATGTTACATTTAAATTAAATACCTAACACATTCTAGAAATGGTAGACGCCCTCAAAGTTTTTGGAAAATACTTGTATAGTGTGGCTATAGGCGCATGGAATAAAGAGGGAGTCCTTTGCCCAGCTGTGGGACAATATAGTGTAGAAAGACTGATGTTGTAGAAGGAGTAGGTGAAGCCAGAGAGGGGTGCACTGGTGCCTCTACTCGCAAAGATCGTGACGGCGACGGGAGGTCGTTCCGCAGTGAGGGTATATAATACACACTTATATGTTCGGGGTGCCTTAAGCGGAGAAGAAGGTGAAGAATCCACTCTCAATGCCTCTAAAGGAGACTGCCAGCACGCCATCGAAGCATCGAAGCATCGAAGCATCGAAGCACCGAACCCTCTCAGGCCCGGTGGTATGCATAAGGACATTCCCCAGCGAGAACAAAAAAGCTTCGTAATAGCACAGGATTGCACAATATAATACCGTAACATGTCACACGGAACTGAGAGAATCTTTGATATTTATCTCAAAAGATAACACCCAACGAGGCAAGAAACGCCAAACAACGACAAATAACAGAAAGGAACGGCAAAGAATGGCAAGTAGAGGAAAGGAAAGGCAAGGGGAGACAAGGCACTCAAATAATTAAAGAGAGGCTAACTGGCACGCCGTCTTTTTTTGTCATTCTTTCAGTAAATACAACGCAGACTATGAACACTAACATTCTTTCACTTCTTTCTCTTATTATTTTACTCATTAATAAATGTGATTGTGGATAATTTTTGAAGTGAAAACTTTTTTAAGCGACATCGTCGCCTCCGTCCAATGTGACATCTTATGACGTCATAATTCTAAGTTATAAGTTTTCACTTCTATCGGGAGTCCCTATAATTGTCCGTCTTGTTATTATAATAACAAAAATCATGTATAAAATACTATATCAAAATATATCGAATAAATTATGTTTAACTTATGTCTTTTTTGCTCATTTGCTTTCTTCGTGAAGCTTAAAAGTACGTATAAAGTTTGTCAAACAGCAAATAGCCGTAGTGAAAGTGATGCTATAGGCACATATAATAATAATAATAATCATTAATTTTCAGGCACTATGGCCCATAGATATATACCTTACAGACTAACATACATATATTATATTACATTAGTGTTAGTATAAATAAAACCTTAAAATTATGTTAGTAAAACTTCCTAATGTTACGTTTTCGTGCGTTCCAGTGGAATTGTTCTATATGCTTGACATGAGCTGATAAAGATGTGGTGCTATGTAGGGTAGTGTTGCTACGTTGGTTAGAGTCTTCACAGCGATCATAATCACGGGAGGACCATACCCGATCCGGGACACTCCCTTTCAAGCGGCTGAAGGCAACCCGCAGTGGATTTAGTTCGGTATACTGGCGCGGGGATATGGTCCCCACATATCCCCGGGAACGACCCATCCCCGGCTGAATGAAAGCATTTTCACTGTGACAAAAAAGGACCATGTTCCTCTCGTCTCACCACCAGGCCTTATTCATGGGTGCTGTAAAGTATCCGGGAATTTAAAAATCTTATTAAACCGTGTCAAAATTCATAAAAATTGTTTCTGTAAAATAAGTTTATATCACGTAAACAATAGGTATTGAACTTATTAATTGCAGTTAATATTCGTCGTAGTTAAAACAAAATAGTGTGCGTGTAGGTTAACACAGTATAAGGTATAAGTATGTAATGTGTATCCTGAACTGTGCACTTGATTAAAAACAACAGCCAGTTAAGATGGTGACACACACACTGCAGTTTTCTTTTATTATAAAACGATTTTTAAGTTTACCTTATTACTAGCTGTTGCCCGCAGCTTCGTCCGCTTTAACTTACTCAATTACTGTTATTGTCACAGCGTGATGTTATAGCCTATAGCCTTCCTCGATAAATGGCCTATCTAATACTGAAAGAATTTTTGAAATCGGACCAGTAGTTCCTGAGATTAGCGCGTTTAAACAAACAAACTTTTCAGCTTTATATTATTAGTATAAAAGATATCGGGCACAGAGCTGCCGCCATTGTTAAATGTTTGTATACTATAGTGTATAATTTTCCCCACCATGGTTCAAGCCTTGTCATGATAGTGGGGCTCAGTAGCCTAAGGTGTACCCAGGACCTTGGCCGAAGCAAATTGAGTTGAGGGAGCTGCTCTTTGTACCCCTCTTATAGGAAGAGGGGACAACAGAGCAGAGAGACAAGAAGCGAGGATGGGAAACCTCACCCTATTGTACTGTCCCGACTTTGAGAGGGGTTGTTCTGTGATGCGGGACAACCCCTCTGTGGAGGTGGCGTCGTTCTCTTGAGGGACTGACTAGCCGTGGAGGTGCCCTATTTGCTCATTAGATCCGGGGCACCTCACCATAGGTGGCATTGGTGGCACTCACCGGGTTTTAGTGGGTAGAGCTGCGTCCACGTCCAACATAGCCGCCTGGGGAGACCTATTTCCCCTCAGGATGCCTCAGAGTATTTCCCGGCGTAAAATAAAAAGAAATTGTATAATTTTGAGAACTGTACTTGGTCATCTACCAATACTTTTAAAGTATTTTCAATAAATCTACAAACCGAAGCCGACCAATATAGTGATATATCGTCAGAAAGGCTTTTGTCTGCTTTGTTTGTTTAATGTTTTCTAATTCCACTGAACAAGCATATGGTGATCAATTTAGAGACTAAAATCAGATTGACTAATTTTGTTAAAAAAAATGTGCATCTCAAAAAATGTGCAAATGATACAAGTACAATCCTTAGAGCATTTCGTGTATAGCATTAGGTTAGAATCCCCTATGGAGTTACAGGTTTAAGTCCATTTAAAAGAATCACTATATACAGTACGGGTTAGGGAAAAATTGGGACTTGCTGTGTCGCGATCAGCGGGGCGGAAAATTAAAAGCCTCACATGACGGCCCCCTTAGATAATAGGGAGGGGGTTTCAGGACTTCCAAATACACACATAAGGCTTAAAGCACTTAATAGGTTAGTCGATATTATACGATGTATGTACCTAGTTGCGTAGAATACGAGGGCGGCACTGAACATTTCGGGAATCAAGGAAGTGACACAATATTACTATTTAAAAATGTATTTATTGCTTTACGAAGTATTCTCGGCGAAATTTGACACATTTTTCCACACGATGGAACCAATCATTGAAGCAACTATTCCATTCGGAAGTTGGGGTCTCCAAAATGGCCGTTTTGTAGGCGTCCACAGCGATTCAGGCGATGAAAATCTCTGACCACGCAATTTATTCTTTATTTTAGGGAAAGTATAGAAATCATTAGGGCTTAGGTCGGGGCTGTATGTTGGATGGTCTAATATTTCTATGTTTTCTTGCTCTAAAAACTCTTTTTTCTGTGCGCGGTGTGAGAACTCGCATTTCTCTTTATTTTTCTTTTTAGGTTCTTTATTTTAGGTTGCAGTTCTATTTACGGAGTTCAGAAACGACCTGTGGCAAACAAATGCTAGCATACCATTCTGCATTAACTGTTATTTGTCCCTCAAGAGGAATAGTCGCAACATGGCCGGTTTTGGAGACAAACGTGGCCACAATTTTTTTGCAACACTCCGTGTACGAACATTTTTGTTGGCTTTAACTCATTTTCGAACACCCAAACTCGTGACTGGTTTTTTGTTTTGGGTTCGTACGCATATATCCAGGATTCATCACCTGTTACGATGTTGTAGACAGCATTTGAGGATCCTGCGTGGAATCTTTCGAGAGTTCTGACGCACCAAGTAACGCGAGCCGCTTTTTGCTCTTTACAGAGCAAATGCGGTATCCATCGGGAAAACAACTTTTTTACACCTAATTGTTCATGCAAGATTATTTGTATTTGACTCATGCCAAATTCTAAAGTTGCCTGAATTTCGCGGTATGTCACAATATGTCGATCTTCCTCAATCAGCTTACGCACATCATCAACGTTTTCTTGGGTGACTGCAGTTTTTGGACGACCTGGACGGGGATCATCACTGAGCTTGACACGTCCACGTTGAAATTCAGAAAACCAGCGATAAATTGAGGTTTTGGATGGGGCTTCATCACCAAATGCAGAAATCATCCAGTCAACACACTGTTTTTGTGTTAAACCACTTCGAAAGTCATAATAAATCATCGCTCTAGAATTTTCTCGAGTCAATTCCATTTTCTCAACGACTAAACAAGTTTGACAAGACCGAGAATCTTTTTTTAAATAAATAAATAAATGGTATTCGATTTTTAAAACCAAGGAGTTTTCAATTAAAAAGATTTCGATATGACAGGAACAGTGGAAATATTCCATTCCCGATACTTTTAGTGCAGCCTATGTAATAATAATATCTATGGACGCTTCCACGCCACGTCAATTTGGTCCCGTGGTAAGTTCTCGAAGAACTTGTGTTACGTGTACCAGACAACGGAAATATATTTAATACTTTTATACTATACCTAATATTATATTTAAGATTTTTATTATATAATACACATATTTAATACACATCCATGACCCAGGAACACAGAAAATATTTTTGTTCCCTGGCAGGATTCGAATCTCCGGCTTGAGATACAACGCGCTTACCACTGAGCCACAGAGGTCGTCAACCTCAGTCAACACACAACAACAACAACAATTAAAAGATTTAATAGACTTCATGGGTTTCATCGATTTCATAGATTTCATTGATTTCATAGTTTTTTTTACAACAACAACCATAACGTAATTATTTATTAAAGTAGTTGAGCTAATTTATTAAAATCTGATCATTATTAGACGTAATAAAGTAACATAGGTACTCACTTTTTCACTTGATTAATTATGCAGATTGTAGAGTTGAATAAATCTCCTTCTAGTTGTGTAAGTTTAAACTCCAGGCGCTGGTTCAAAGTTGTCTCCACAATATATGTGATGTATGCGCACGTAAGCGAACATAATACGCCATGGAAAATGTACGTTGACACTCTTTGCTTCAACTTATTGCGTGTAGGGCTGAAGCGGGTACATCATCATCTGGTAAAGGAAATTATAAAGTAAAAAAATCATGGAAGATACCACACACCTTGGGAATAGGGCGTTCTTCTCAGGCATTTCACGATAAGAAGTAAAAATTGTTATAGAATACATATTATTTGAAAATTAGTTCCACTGTTTCGCCAGTTCTTCTCAGTGGACTTGCCCTGGAACAGGTGGTAGATTCATTTGAAGTTCAAAAAAAAAAACTTTGTTGGTAGGTACTATTTTGATTAAAACATTTTCGATTCACTTACCAAAGGGAATTAGTCTGTTGAAATCTGTGGCGAAGATTTACGGGTACTGGGAACGGAAACAACTAGAAATGTTTATTAACAACCACACTACGTTCGCCTATAACCTGGACAAGCTCTTGTGACGTATTTTAAACCTAGGTATGCGTGAGGTCCCCACCATGGTTCAGGCCTTGACGTGGCGGTGGGGCTCAGTAGCCTAGGGTGAGCCCAGCACCTTGGGCGAAGCTAATTGAGCCGAGGGGGCTCTTTGTACCCCTCTTATAAGATTATAAGAAGAGGGAACAAAAGAGCAGGGGGCAAGGGGTCAGGATGGGAACCTCAGCCCATTTTACTGTCCCGACGTTGGGAGGGGTTGTTCTGTGGTGCGGAGCAACCCCTCTGTGGAGGTGGCGTCGGTCCCTTGCGGGACTGACTAGCCGTCGAGGTGCCCTGTTAGCTTAAAAGATTCAGGGCACCTCACCAAGGCGGCATTGGTGGCACTCGCCGGGTTTTAGTGGGTAGAGCTGCGTCCATTTACCATCTTTCGGGCACAGCGAGTCCCACATACCCACCTGGGGAGACCCATTCTCCAGGCGGGATGCCTCAGAGCATTTCCGGCGTAAAAGGAAAAAAAAAAGGTATGCGTGAGGTACTCCATATTCATTGTTAAAAATATTTCATCGGTATCTATTTCTAAAAGTGAAGTTAGTATAAAAACTTAGTACAAAGCACCACACGCTTTTTTACAATAAGTAATAACAATTGTTTTGTTAATCCTTAATTCTTGTATTAAAAATTATTTTCAAAGTTTTAGTTCGGTTTGCTTTATAGCGTATTTTTTTGTTTTTGACGTGACAACGTCTTATAATAAAAAATAAAAAAACATGACGCATGCGGCGTTACCTCGCTCTGAGGCGTTTCATATTCTTATGACGTTGTCACGTTCAACTATCGTCAGTAAACCGACTTTACAGATAACCGATTTTTTTGGCATAAAATGTAGCCTATGTTAGAAATCCAAGGTATAAGCCATCACTATTTCAACTTTCAGCCAAATTGTTTCAGCCGTTTTGCCGTATTTATATTAGTAATTAAAATAATATTAAACTGCAGAAGTATTTATTATTATGATAACTTAGAATAATTACACTATAGAAACCAAGTCCACGCGCCCATTTTGAAGTACTTTTTTTGGAGCCATCATGGCTCCAAACGCGGGGCCGCTCCGTAGTCTTCAATGTCAAAGCGAGACGTGTCTCGCGAAAAAAATTAATTATGACGATTTGTGTAGTTGAATTGTATCACAATACATATGAAAAAGAAAATAAATGTAATAAAATCACTTCTCACAAGTAGTCTTTCAATATTTCGTAGTATCTTGTAGTTAATTAATTTAACTGATGGTTTCAATGATCAGTGTTGTCCGATTGTATAAATATTTTAACTGACTTTTTTCCCCTAATGACTAATTTCAAAACAGTTGCTATTGACACAACAAATTACAAGTTTAAATAGTGTTATTTAATATTAAAAAGTAATGCACTTAATACTTTACCTTACTGTGTTTCATTCGAATAAAAAAAAAATTAAAAAAAAAAATATTTTACTAATTATTACTGTTATTATTTTCTTTTATTCGTTTCATATAAAATATAACCATTATTTAACACACATAGCTATTTATTTATTATTGCTATAACAAATTATTATCACCACCACCACGTTAATTATGAAAAAAAATATCAGCGGCCGAATCATTCCCCGCTTTCGGGAAGACTTCACCACCACTGGCAACACTGTGAATTGATTTTGCTTCATTTTTGACAGAGCACTTGTATGAAGACTGACTTTCTATAGTGTAATTATTTTAAGTATAATAACTATTACAGAAGTTCAGATCTTCAAACAAAACTCCGCACCATTCTTCAACAATATATTGAGATTTCGAAGATTTTCTCCGATAACGAATAATGGGAATAATGGGAGTGTAGTCGCAGCCGTCTCGGGGGTCCAGACTCGACCCGGTCCGGAATGAATGAGCGCGATTTCATTCAGCGACCCCGCGGGACTAATGCCGGGTATAAAGAACGTGATGGGAATTTCAAAACTGGTTTTATGATTCGATTCACAATTTGAAATTTTGAATTTGGAATTGTTGTTTTATTATTGAAGCGTTGACGGAGATCGTACGGATAGAGATCCTTGTATGATGTATTGAATTTCAATTATTTTTAAAGTACCAGTATCAATACTAGCTAGATAAGCTTTTAAAAAATAATTCAAGATTATTATTCCATCTTTTTTCAATTTTAACTAAAATTTTGCCTGACTTAAAAAATGAAGTCGATAATAGCAAATGGTAGATAAAAGTCACTTATAAATAAGTTCAAAGGCAGGATAGAAATGCTTTATGCCGCGCTCGTTAGTGCCCACCCTCCTTATTTCTTTCAGGGTATGTAGTGTTTCGAAAAAGAAAAGGAGTTATATTTTGTACTGAGGATAATACGTATATTTAAGCCATGCTTTGGAAAATTAAAAACGCTTTTTACTATTAGGTTTTAAACTATATGGAAATATAGTTTAGAGCCCAATAGTAATAAAAATAACCCTTCACACAAAATGATTTAAGATGTCTTAATGAAAATTATGAAACAAATTTAATTAACTATGTGACAACCCTGGCACAATCTCTGACAATGATTGTTCAACTGCCAACATCGATAAGGGTACAACACAATAGCGCCAGCCCGTCACTTAGAACCCTGTCAACCTTACATATCGATTACTATGTTACTTACATATAGTCAAGATTGGGTTACGGAGCGGTCGCGGGTTGCAATCATACATGTGTTTGTAGTAAAAAAATGTTTTATATCCACAATACAAGTTCTCATAAGATTACAACATGTAAACGTGGATCGTAGAAGAAACTAAGTATTGACGTTCCAACCCGTTGTCCTAAGCTTCCCGGTTTGAACCCCGTCGAGAGGAGAGATGTTACAACTGTACCAATCCTATAGACGTGTAGATGTGTATTTATATTATCCTAAATTTATTTTAGCATTTTAAGCAGACCACGGGACGAGGTTAATGTATTGTTCATAAATATACTAAGTAAATATAACACTCTGTAAGTAAATATGATTACATGTAAACATCATGTCGTCATAGTGGACGGAAACTGAATGGTAACGATGATGATGATGAAATTGATGATGGTGATGACGATGATAATATAATATAGACTTAATTCGTTGTAGTACAGAAATAACCTCAAGTGTAAAAGCTACAAGCTACTAATTGTAAATACACCCACAAGCTTACTACGAGCTTTTACAGCAAACGAGCCAAAGAGGGCTTTTTGTTTCATTAACTAGCGCTTTGAACAACTTTCCCGATAGGAATGTACTGAGTTAGGAAAGGAAAAAGTTAACTATAGAAGTCTAAATGTTAAAGAGTTTAAAAGGAGAGGATATTATGTATTCGACTGACTGACCCCAGAAAATAATGTCTATTTCCAGAACAGCTAGCCTATTTTTAACCGACTTCAAAAAGGAGGAGGTTATCAATTCGTCGAAATCTTTTTTTTTTATTTTTTATTTTTTTTATGTATGTTACCTGATTACTCGAAGATGGCTAGACCGATTTGAAAAAATATTTTTTTGTTCTAAAGGGTATACTTCCCAAATGGTCCCATGATAAGGAAACCAGGATCTGATGATGGAATCCCAGAGAAATCGAGGGGAACTTTCGAAAATCATAGTTAGTTTGATATATTTTCTATAAAGTGTTTTGAAGGACTACAATTTAATGAAGGAACTCCTCGACGATTTACATCAGTAACCTTGTGTTTGGGCTTGATTAATTTGTAATGTTGAGAACTTTACACTTAGATGTGTTGTGACTGTCATTAAGGATCTGATGATGAAGACAAATGACAATTAAGGGAACTCCTCAACAGTTTACAGTAGCTACCTTGTGTTTGGACTTAATTAATTTAAATTGATGAGAACTTTGCACCCATATTGGGTATAAGCGCCATTACAGGTGTGATGATGGAGACCTTACACAGTCGAGGGGAATCCTCGACGATTTACAGCTTTCATTGGGCTTAGTTCATACGGCTAAATAATATACCAAAATCATGTAATTTTGTTTAATTCATTTAATTTTACTTGTCGTTGTTAAATGAACAAAAAACAACTGTGCCTTGGAAGCGCATCATAGTATTTCAAGGTCACGTTAATATCCATTCTATACCTATATATTGGTGATGGTGATGTTCTATACCTATATATAACAGAATTATTTAATGAATAGCAGCAAATCTGCCATGATTGCTTTCAATTACATGTATATAAAGTTTTACACAATTTCATTTCAGTTTTTGCATTTGTTATGTAATGATTTAAACCCTTTCTACGTTCATCTCATTAATACAGCGCTATCTAATCTGAGCAACGCGTTTAATAGTTCTACCCATATTTCAGACAAATAAAATCAGTTATCGAATTTTGCAATCACTAAAAATTAAGAAATAAAAAATTTTTAAACAAAAATTAAAACCGACTTCAAAATTAAAAAAAAACTAAAAAGTAATAAAATAATTTCCGTAATCTTTGTGCCTACAATTTATAATCAACTTGTTCTTCTACTAATATACAATCTTTGCATTTACCACGTCATTATTGTTACTTTTGAAGCCGGTGTCGTATTCGTTGATGTACCTACCTCCTTACTTACCTTGGCTGACACCGACTCCAAAAGTAACAATAATGACGTGGTAAATGCAAAGATTGTATATTAGTAGAAGAACAAGTTGATTATAAATTGTAGGCACAAAGATTACGGAAATTATTTTATTACTTTTTAGTTTTTTTTAAATTTTGAAGTCGGTTTTAATTTTTGTTTATTCCAATACCAATATTGCTGCCTTACAGTGAAAGAAAACAACAACAAAAATTCAAGAGGTAGTGCCTCGCTGCTTTGCAGCCGAATTAGGCTGGCACATTAGGATTACCTCTCGTTCACATAACACCAGCATCAAGTAACAGCTATGTTGTCTCGTTTCGTGCGGTTTGCGAATTTCCGGTGGCCCATTGGGGTATAGGGAAAAGGAGGACAACACATTTGCGTAACTTTTGGTTTTGCGAATGTCTATGGGCTTCGGTAGTCACCATAAGGCTCAGACTGCTCAATTGCCTCCTTTTGTCATAAAAAAAATACAAAGGAAGAAGTGATTGAATATGAATTCATAAATCCCTCTAAGTAGTCAACACAAAAGAGATTTAATTTGCCCCATGACTCCTCCGTGCACTGCTTACCCTAAGACACATGATGGTTAGACAGACAGACAGAAATACCTGTCCTGAAGTGCCTGTTCTAAAGTCCTGCCCTTCTTTCCATAACACTATTTAGATATTGGTGCATAAACAACAAACTCAGCAATAATCCCAGCATTATTCTGATGTCGAGTCAAACTCGCGACCTTGTTATCGTGGCTATCAAAGCAGGTGTAATACAGGTATAGCTAATGGGTAACGTGGACACCTGCACCAGTACACATGAGCTATATGTTTACTTACTAGCTGCAGGGGATTGCGCATCTCCATTGTTACATGATTTGTTGTAATAATGCCGTTTAAAGTGGTCGCAGATTTGAATATGAGTAGATATTTGTATCATGGGTGAGCATTGATGGTCTAGTGGGTTTGGACTCTTGAGTTCGGTTTCTATCTTAACTTATCTTGAAATTTTTTATTTGCACCTGAATATGAGACCATCCGGAGAAATAAAGATTAAAAGTATTTGAAGGTGTGGGAAGTTCACCAACACGCATTGGGTCAGCGATCGGTGAACTATGGCCCAATACTCTCCTTGTCTAATTTCAAGGTGACCCGTTCCCAGCAGTGGGACTAATTATTACGGTTGATATTATTATTTAGCATTAGATATTTGTATGATGGTTATAAACGTGCAAGGGTTTTATTATGGGTTTAAGACTATACGTATTAATCTCTTAAACTGGTTTATGCTACTTTTATTATAGCGAATTTTGGAGCTTCGTAAAATCATTAACAATATAGTTGTGTGATTGCTATTTAAAATATTCATTTGTTATTTATAACCACTTCAATTCCTAACAATATTGATTATTTCATGTTTCTTGTCCATATCAGCTGTATTTGTGTATCATATAGGTACTCTTACAATATAGCCTATTATATTAAACTATTCCATAGGTTTTTTTTTTTGTGTTAAACTAATACCATCGATACCCAAGAGAATGTAATCACTACGATTATCGATACAATTATAGCATCATAGCATCACATTAGTTGCATCGATTTGACAGCTGTCATTCTAATCTAGTTTTATTCAACTTTTATGGTAATCAGTGTCTTACTAAGTGCTAGTATCTAATCTATACTGATATTATAAAGCTGAAGAGTTTGTTTGTTTGTTTTAACGCGCTAATCTCAGGAACTACTGGTCCGATTTGAAAAATTATTTCAGTGTTAGACAGCCCATTTATCGAGGAAGGCTATATGCTATATTATGACATCACGCTGTGACATATAGGAGTTGAGTAACACAGGCGAAGCTGCAGGCAACAGCTAGTCTAGTTATATTCTAATGAGTATCTGCTACAGTACAGTAATTGGCTAAGCCAAAATACAAATTATAGAATATTTCTGTATGTTTCTGTATGTAGGTACTTAAAATTATTATTCCTACTTCGATAAATTTCGTATGCTCTATACTTTAATTTCGTTTAAATTTTGTTACAAATAAATATATTCCTATGACAAAAGTCGTGTCGTGCCGCGTGTCCATGGAGCCGCGGCCTATTACCTTACAGCATGGACATTAAACGGTCAATATTCATCGATGCATGCACGTGTGTGCACGGGGCCTCGTCTGCCACCTCTCATGGACGGCGTCATGCCTTATATCGTAAGTCTGCATTATTTCATTTTTAACCGACTTATAAAAAAGGAGGAAGTTCCCAATTTGGATCTTTGTATGTTATTTTTACTACTTATTCTACTAATATTACGCGCAAGTTTGTATACATATATGATACAACTGAATGGATTTTTATGAAACCTTACAATAATATAGCATATTATATACATCAGAATAGCACTTAATAAAGATAATATTGTGTAAATTGTCCAAAATCTAATCCTATGTAGATCGTAGGTCCGTTCTGATCAAGGTTTGGGACCAAATAAATTAATATTTCTCACTAATTCGACGGCATGAGGTCAGCGATGCATTTAAAATATGCAAAAATCATAATTAATTACCTTATGTAATTACAATATTATAATGGTTCACACGATTTCTTTAATGTATAATAAAATACATGACGTAATTGATTTAATGTTTACCCACGACTATCTCATTATAATAATATTATAATTGGGAATGAAGATAAAATATATTTTAATACATACATACATATTGTGTTTTTGGAAATAATTTTCTTTCCTTTCCTTTCCCGCTTTGCTTTCCCGCTAAAATGAAATTTAAGATGGTCGCGAAAATAAATGTCATCTTTAGTTAGCAACTTTTTCGATGAACGAACTAACTTTCACATTTTTGATTTAAAAATAGAATTAAGCCTTTTTTCTTTTTTTCGCAATCATATTCAACATTAAGCAACGTATTTGTATTTTCATTCGAGTAAACGTAGGTAGGTAGGTACATTTGTAAAGATTTTGCCTGACTTTAGTTCTAGTTTACCTTTTAATTTACCCGTATGTAGTCTTTTTGTTTGAATCTGATGCAGTGATGAACTAGTTATATCTTTTCCATTCCGTTCAGCAATACTTTACAATTCTTTACAAAACATTCCGTATTACTGTACTTACGTTTTCCGAGCTAGTCTCTTCATTACTTAACACTGTCAAAGCGACAAGGAATATGATATTTTAGTGGTTTTCCTTTGGTTTCAAATTATTCACGGTTTTATTACTTAAAAGAGCGCTTTCGTCACCGGGTTTGTTTGGCAGTGCGGGATGAGGTGGGGCGGGGTATAAGCGTCTCTTGTGACGTTACGTGGATGGTTTAAAACAATCATAACCTCTGTCTACTGCTTTAGGCCTCTTTCATTAAATATCAAGACTTATATTAGTATAATATATTAAATTCACTAGTAACTGGGTACATAGGGTACATAAAATACACATATAATAATATGTGAGTCCATTTTCAGATTTAAATCTGTATGAACACTATAATATACCATCCATAATCCATCCCATTTAACAAGACTTCAAATTATATTTTTATGTGATTCATCTAGCGAAGCGGGACGGGTTCAGACATAAATATTTTTGATACCATCCACCTGGCATATGGTAAATATGTCATATTGTAACACCTGCATCGTAACGGTATCGAGGTCAGAGTTAACTACTTGCTCGTCATTTTGGTGACCCACCTAAACTACAACTTATTGGCTATACGACGTAAGTAAATATTATTAGAGGCCTTTTCCTGGTAGAGCAAAATAATCTACATTCAAATCTGACTTACCTAAGTAAATCGATAATAATTAAATAAATAAAAAAATACCTTTGGATTTTACAAGGCATTTAATAAAATTTTCACTGGAATTCAATAAAAAAACGTTCAACGTTCAACATTATTAATGCAATACTGCATTTTACATTTCAAAACGTAATTTCTAATGAGCACTAAAAAAATTCACAGCATGTTATTGTATTGTCCGAGTGTATGATACATTCTTACTCAAATGGAGCGTGGACAGCGAAACCATACTAGGTTTGTATTAAAGTAGGACTAGCATTCAAGAACGCCGGCTGTTTTTTCAACAGTCTGTGCGACGAATTACGGTATAAATAAATAAAAATTGTCGCTTCTGAATTCGAAATTTAAATTTCGCGGTATTTGGTTTAATGCTTTAGTTTTTTTAGTGAATTGTTTAATGAAATTTAATAAGCTTGTGTAATGTCAGGGTTTAGAATAATAGAATTAGCAGTAATTAAATTAGTTCTCTGTTACGCTGTAAATGTCCTCCATGTCATTTAGGCGACCGCGTTTGTAAATTAAAACTTTGTTTTTTTATTGTTTTTAGGCGGCTGATTTAAGAAAACCTTCCGGATTTCAAGTGAGTAATTTTTATTACATCTATGTATGTTTATTTTCAGATGATATTGAATATAGAGTTGGTTAAATGACGTGGAATATACGTGAGTTTTAAATAATTAGATTCAGGTAATTTTTTTCCTTTAATGCTTGAATCGCTTGTTTTATGCGAATATGATAAATGGGGTGTTTAAGGAAAATATATTAAAGGAAAGTTTTTAGTTAAATTAGTATCGTTGACCACATACCTAGATGGCCTGTCCTCTTTATTACTATTAAAAATTAGTAAATACCATTTATTATTAAATTTTAAATACATCGGTACATGTAATGAGGCATTCTAGTTACATCCATCAAATATTGTTTCGGGCATAACTTTTATAACTAGATACTAGATTATAATTTTGTTTGCAATTTGCTGAGTTCTTTGTACCACCTTTAGAGTAAGCAACTTTATTAAATTAGTCAATTGACGAAAAAATATTGCCACATTATTTTTGTAAGTACGATAGGAAAACTGAGAGCTGATGATGGTAAGTGATCACCGTCACCCATGAATAAAAGAATTCACCCGGGTGTAGCCCTTAAATTAGCTGGAACTAGCGACTGCGGCTACTATACATTATGGGTTATTTTAAATCAGCTGATAAAACTCAAACTCCTCGCCTTATTCGAATAGACACGTGCAGTGGTATTTGAGACTCACTGCGCCCGAAAGATGGTAAGGTGGACGCAGCTCTACCCACTAAAACCCGGCGAGTACAATGCCGCCTTTGGTGAAGTGCCCCGGTTCTGTTGGTCAACAGGACACCTCGACGGCTAGTCAGCCCCCAAGGGACCGGCGCCACCTCCACAGAGGGGTTGTCCGATCCACAGAACAACCCCTGCCAACGTCGGGACAGTGCAATGGAGTAAAGTTCTCATCCTTTTTTTTTTTTTTTTTTTTCGCAGGGAAATGCTTTTTACGCATGTAGCCAGGATCTCGGGTAGATCCTGACCCTATGTGCGACTCGCACCTGGGAGGCTGATTTGAGGGTCCCGGATAGGCATTCAACAGGATCACCTCAGCGACAGGCTGGCCCCGGCGAAGGCCAGACTACTCCTCTTAAGGGGGGACTGCCCGGCTGCTTAGGCAGTCCCCGCGACGTCGTGTCATACTGGGCCCAGGTTCCCATCCTGAACCCGACACGAACACAGGGGCGTTACTGGAGGCGCATTAGGTAGCGCGTTCGTCGCCCACGGGGGGAGGCCTCGTCGGCGGCCTCCTTTCTCACCCGCTCATCGGCCTCCTGGGACATTACTGCCTCACAGAAGGAGACCATCGCCGTCCAGGACTCGTCATCACCGAGCATCGCGGTAGTGACACTCGGCAGAGACAAGTCCCCTCCGATGACCGATGTCAGATCATGACGCAGCGCCGCCCATCTCGGGCACACCTCGAGGGTGTGCTGGGCCGAGTCCATCGCCGCGCCACAATCGTGACACACTGTCAACGGCTCCCTGTGGGCCGTCCGGCACAGGTATTCACCAAAGCAACCATGCCCAGTGAGCACCTGTCTCAGACGGAAGGTGAGGGGTTTGCGCTTACGACGCATCCACCGCTCAAGGACCGGACGCAGAGCAACCGTTAGGCTTTTGCCATACGGCTGTCGCGCCAGGTCCTCCCTTCACCTTCGCATTAACGCCTCTTACCCTAGTAGGCGAACCCGAAGGATCCCGTCCAGCGTAAGGCTCTCACCAAGAGACCTCCTATCCGAGACATAGGAGTGCGTCTCGTCAAGAACCTCCGCCACGAGTTCCCACGGGGGGTCACCGGCTAGGGCAGTGGCTGCCGCCCACGATACTGTACGGTACCCCCGGATCACTCTTACCGCGATGACCTGCTGCGCCGGGCGCAGCTGGGCCTTATTCCTCGCGGTAAGGTGATCCGCCCAGATGGGTGCACCGTAGGTTGCCATACTCCGGCAGACTCCAGAGAAAGTTCTCATCCTCGTTTCTTGTACCCCAATAATCTTTTGTCCCCTGTTCTTATAAAGGGGGTACAAAGCGAAGCTCCCTCGGCTCAATTTTCTTCGCCCAAGGTGCTGGGTTCATCTTAAGCTACTGAGCTCCACCACCAGCTACGACAAGGCTTGAACCTGTGATCTGTGATGAAGACCTGTGGATCGGTACTAGGAAGGGCTACACCCGGTTGAATTCTTTTATTAATGGGTGACGGTGATCACTTACCATCATCAGCTCTCAGTTTTCCTATCGTACTTACAAAAATTATGTGGCAATATTTTATTCCGTGACGCACACAAATTGAATAAGATCATATTACCTTATGAGTTATAACAAAAGTTTTTCCATTACCTCTTATGAAAGTGCCTTAATGAAGAAATACCGTTGTAGGTAAGATATTGTTATGTGAAAAAAGGAATTTTTGTTAGAAATTTTCAGGAATCAGACCTTTTCTAACCTAACATTTAAGCCTCGATATTTGTTCATCCATCCATTGAGTACCAATCAAGGATTCAATTTATTTATAAATTGATTTTTGAAATAAGGTAGATGTCCCAATGTATAAGAATAAATAAACACCATAGTTTAGATAATGTTTAGCTTTTTAATGTAAAAACATACTTTTTTCAATTTTTATGTGTACTCCACGATGTACACATGGATAAGGTAGTTAAGGTAGACCTTCCCCACCATGGTTCAGGACTTTTCGTGGCGGTGGGGCTCAGTAGCCTATGGTGAGCCGCTACACCTGGGCGAAGCGAATTGAGCCGAGGCCAAGGGGGCTGTTTGTATCCCTCTTATAAGAAGAGGGGAGAAAAGAGCAGGGGACAAGGGGCGAGGACAGAAACCTCACCCCATTGTACTGTCCCAACGTTGGGAAGGGTTGTTCTGTGTTGAGGGACATCCCCTCTGTGGAGGTGGCGTTGGTCCCCTGGGGTACTGACTAGCCGTCTAGTCCTGTTTGCTCAACAGATCCGGGGCACCTCACCAAAGGCGGCATTGATGGCACTCGCCGGGTTTTAGTGGGTATAGTTGCGTCCACCCACCAGCTATTATATTTGGCGCAGCGAGTCCCACATATCCTGGGGAGACCCACTCCATCGCGAGATGCCTCAGAGCATTTCCCGGCGTTAAAGAAAAAAAAGGCAACTCATTCAAGGCATCAAGGCAACTCATGTGTTGCCTATCCTGAGACGTAATCTAAGTCTCTTTGCCAGTAATTACACTGCCTGTATTGCCCTTCTCTCCGAAACACAGCAAAGCTGTTTGACGGGAGAAACAAGCAAGATGGTGGTACCGTGCAGAGAGCGTGCCACAAGCGAATCCCTCCCATTGATGGATTAAACCTGCATGCCAGAGATTTTATATATGGCGTGCAAAATTTTATTACAAAATATTAAAATAACACGTATCTGCACGTACGTCACGGTACATTAAGTATTAACCAGTAATTATTGCGTCAATGATAGACGTAACTGAATTGTTAATGATTCACCAGATTAGCTGAATTGTTGATGGAGTCTGAATAGAACTTACTAGCTGTTGCCTACTACTGTTAGTCACAGCATGATGTAATATAGCCTTTCCCGATAAATGGGCTATCTAACACTGAAAGATTTTTTCAAATTTGACCAGTAGTTCCTAAGATTAGCCCGTTCAAACAAACAAACTCTTCAGCTTTATAATATTTGTATTGATTACATAAAAATATAATCGGGTTCATAGATGTTCGAGACCTAGAAACAAATGAATTGACTATAGATCTTGAACAAGCATTAGAATGTAGAACATTTCGAGAGCTGGTGAAAATCATCCAATTTACTTCAAGATAATAAGATCATTTTAATTATCCATTACTTTTATCTTCATTTCAGACCCCTCGGGAGCGTCCGAATTTGTTTCTTCAAGGCGATTAAGGTTTATTAAGGTGAGATATTTGATTTCTACAAATGCTTTGAAACCTTTTACTCCGGACTTACATTTTACAATCGTTTTTTGTTGAGCCAAATTACGTTTCAAAAACGTCACGTTCCCTTACTTGTTTCGATGTCAGAGAATACGTATTTCGATTTATTTTAATTAAAATACCTTAGGCTAACTAGAGACCGTGGCTATGCTTGTGTTTATTGTATGTTTAGTAATTCGTGGTACAGGCTGGTGTAGAGAAATATTATCTAATGTTGACGACATAAATAATACTGACACACCATTACACTTTTTTTTTCTTTAACGCCGGGAATGTCCCCTCTTCTTATAAGAGGGATACAAAGAGCCCCCTCGGCTCAATTAGCTTCGCTCAAGGTGCTGGGCTCACCCTAGGCTACTGAGCCCCACATAAATAGCTCATAGTTAATATACACTAGTATATGACTTCACTATGTAGATATTAGTTGACTTAAAAATACAAACCAACTTTCAAACAACAATTATTATTTCAACCATGATAATCACTAAGTTATACATAATAACTCATAGTTGATATACATGTATATTAATCATACTATGCAGATATTTGTAGACATAAAAGTTTCTCCGTGGTGCATTGCAGCTGGGCTTCCCCTGGTTGCTGTCTTTTCTTGACTTTTGTTAGTCATTGCATTCTTGGACTGTCTCCCGCTTTAACCGGGGAGGGAAACTGGAAATTTTTCCTACTCCTCCTGAATACTTCTGATTCAATTCGTTGCGGGTCCCAAGGCGGTTTTAACGTATCCCTCGGGCTCCCTGAGATCGTATCAAAGGGTCATTTAGTGGTTACCGCTGTCGATACTGGCTATACAGGAGTAGCAGTGGTGGGAACGAGTGGTGGGCCTAGCCCGTTTAAAAAATACTGAGCCCCACCGCCACGTCAAGGCCTGAACCATGGTGGGGACACCATTACACTATATTATTCCCACTGTTGAGCACTTTTATTGGAATACTATTAACATAAACATTTATAATCACCAGTCATCGAGCATATAACCGGATAGAGTAGTAATGTGGGCCATAAAATTCCGAAACTGGTCAGTGATTTGTCACTGACATAATAGAAATTCAACCAACCAGTGATCTGTATGTACGTCCCATCAGCCAATCATCCATCAATGGCCATCAGTCGGCCAATCAGAGCGCAGAACCAGCGCAGCGTCGCTTTGGCGTAATTTGTTTTCATACAAAACACAGAATCTCTATTCTGGTTATATGCTCGATGTAAGGAATAGAGACTAACCCCCGAATACTCAAACGAATCTCAAATTTAAGACGTACTTAAACTCGTGTTGTCCCTCTTTTTTCTTTGAATCTGACACGTCGTAGCATGAGTTTAAGGGCCGTATTAATAGTTCGCTCTCAATACTGCTCTCAAGATCGATCTCACCTGAGTTACACTCAAGATTCGGACAGCATCTCAAGTTCGTGGCTAATCAATAGACGGATTTTGAGCGCGTATCACTTGAGATCGGTTTCAAGTTCAGCATCTCAAGATTTTCAGATTCTGCACTCAAGTAAGCGTCATTTTGACATGATTACGTCTTATAAATTGATCCGCTGTCAACCGTTGGCTTGGAAACTATTATTTATAACAAATATAGAAGTAATTATTGTAGATTAAATAATTTTGTAGTCATATAAAGAAAAAAAAGAATCTCAAAACTATTTAAGCCTTACCTAAAATGATCCTGTTGCATAAAACCTTAATGTCACTGCCATTTCTGGTGCTATAGGAAAACCTCTGTTATCGACTTTTAGCAGGTGTCCTCTAATTAAATAATATGTTATTGACTGGCCTGTTCGTCTAGTGGTTAGTGGCCCTGACTGCTAAACCAGAAGGTCGTGGGTTCGATTTCCACCCAGGACAAATGTTTGTGTGATTAGTATGATCATTAATAATTGTTCTGTGTCTGGGTGTAATTTATCTATTATATGTATGTATTTAGAAATAGATAAGTATATATCAGTTGTCTGGTTGACATAAGAACAGGCTTTGCCTAGTTTGGGATCAGATGGCCGTGTGCGAGTTATCCCTACATATTACTATTATTATATATAAAACAGAAATCTTAACTGAATCTTTACCTTTTCTTGAAATTTTCAGTAGCTGTTTGAAAGGAATTTTGGGCGTCCCTTATGTAAATTTTTGGCAAACGAATTCTGCTGGGCCATAAATTAAAATCATCGTAGTGATCGATAGCTTCGTAGTAATTAATTTCGTTTATAATATTTTCCATATTTGCATAGTTAGCATAAATTGAACAAGAACCTTGACAATACATGCACTCAAGTCACCGTCGGACTGCACTCAGCAAAGACGCACCTGAGCGCGATCTCAAGAGTTCTCTTAAGTGCCGAGTTTGATTTATTAATACAATGTCACTCAAGTGATTACGGGATCTTACAATGTGAACTCAGGTTCGGTTTATTAATTAGAACAACATCTCAAGAGCGTGATTGAAATCGCTGTCAGAGCTGAGTTCGATTTATTAATACGGCCCTAAGTACGTCTTAAATTTGAGATTCATTTGAGTATTTGGCCGTTAGTCCATATGTCAGGAGTTGACTCACACACCCTTAAGGACTTTGAATCTTTGCAAGTTTCTTCACCAGCAAACAAGCGATGTTGATGGGCTTTCATTTGGGAAAACAATCTGTCTGTAGAGCATAAAAATTGTATATCCATACTTACTAAGTATGACTACTTAGCTTAAAGCTTACAAAATAGTTGTTGCTTTCTAGGTTGCGCCGTTACACAATGTATTGGACCTCTATTAGAAGTCATTACTCGTAATTTCATTAACAAAAGTAACTCTGGTTGACCTCGAAATAATGCCCCATGAGAGTTATAAACTGTTAGGTACTCTGTATATAAGAATTTATGAACCTATAAAAGATTATAGTCCAAGGGCTTAATGGACTTATGGGGACTAGAGTTTTGTCTAAAACAGAAGAACAGCTTTTACGGATTTTATCGCGGCTCAAGTTTTTTACATGCCCGACGTTACGGATACTTTTCAGCCATCGATATGCTCGATAGAGTAGTAATGTAAGCCATAAAATTCCGAAACTGATCAGTGATATGTCACTGACTTAATAGCAATACAACCAATCAGTGATATGTAAGTACTTCCCATCACCAATTATCTATTGATGACCATCAGTAGGCCAATAAGTACCCACTAAAATCCGGCCAATGCCACCAGTGCCGCCTTTGGTGAGGTGCCCCAGATCTGTAAGCTAACAGGGCACCTCCACGACTAGTCAGTCTCGCAAGGGACCGACGCCACCTCCACAGAGGGGTTGTCCCGCACCACAGAACAACCCCTCCCAACGTCGGGACAGTACTATGGGGAGAGCCCTTGCCCCTTGCCCCCTGCTCTTTTGTCCCCTCTTATAAGAAGAGCCCCCTCAGCTCAATTACTTCGCCCAAGTTGCTGGGCTCACACTAGGCTACTGAGCCCCACCGCCACGTCAAGGCCTAAACCATGGTAGGGAAGGATGAGTTCAGATTCGCACAGAGTCTAGTCCCGAGTAAACTCATATGACCAGGCAGGATCAAAACAGGAATGAATTTGATGATTATTACACGCCTAACACTGTAATACAAATGTTTACACAAATTTAACAGCTCTAACAGAGTAACGCTACACGTGTTAATGTACGTTAATACAGCTGTACACAATTTATGGGTGACGGTTTTATTGTTCCTGCTTTGGGAGCCATTCGCTGGGAAGGAATGGGAACAGCTTGGAGACTCATGTAAACTTTCTTCACTATCAACCTATTTTGATAATTCTACCCAGTCTGGGCTAAATGTAACCTGTCTCTTGGACTACAATTACAAAGCGATTTTCATAGAAATAAAGTAGGTAAGCTTAAACACCGTATACGTAAAAATAAAGGTACATTAATTGGTTAAATAATAACTCCCTCTAACCATTATTTTTGATGTTGTAGTAGATTAGTAAAAACTCATCGACTTATAAAAATTTGATAAAAACGTTTAAGCTGAAATTAACGCAAAGGAAAATCTGATCAGGCAAAGGCCAACATATTTTTTCATTTTATGAGCGCAGGCTTAAATCTTATCCACGTGCTAAAGCACAGCTTACGCTATTTTACGGCAGTTTTAAGTAGAACGCAGGTATAAAGCCCTGTCTAATACGCGTATACCGTATCTAGTTATAGCTATGACCTTCTTGCAAAATTATTTACCAATGGGAGCATCCCTCCCACTAGCCTAACTAAAACTAGCCTGCACGGGTACCACTATTCCTTCCATGGAGCTTCGCCGTGTTTCGGAGAGGACAGAATAAAATAAAGCAAATAATAAATGAATAAAGATCAGAACTTTTACTAGGGTCGCGCAGGACTCTCGGAATTTCTCCACCATGGTTCAAGCCTTGTCGTGGTGGTGGGGCTCAGTAACCTAAGGTGAGCCCAGCATCTTAAGCGAAGCAAATTGAACCGAGGGACTCTTTGTACCCCTCTTATAAGAAGAGGGGACAAAAGAGCAGAGGGGCATGGTGCGAGGATAGGAACCTCACCATATTGTAATATCCCGACGTTGGGAGGGGTTGTTCTGTGATGCGGGACAACCCCTCTATGGAGATGGCATTCAACAGATCCTGGGCACCTCACCAAAGGCGGCATTGGTGGCACTCACCGGGTTTTAGTGGGTAGAGTTGCGTCCACCTTAACACCTTTCAGGCGCAACGAGTCCCACATACCCGCCTGGGGAGACCTACTCCCCCGGGTGTCTCAGAGCATTTCCCGGCGTAAAAAGAGCCTTTTATATGCGTTTCGTAACTTGCAGAATTCCGATGTACACTCATCTGAACAAAATTCTCTAAGACGTCGCTATCGTGATCATGCTGCTGAATAGTTTAAATAGATGTCGTGTGCAGAAGTCTTGAGAGGTTGTAAACTAACATTTAAGTGCAAACGTATATCCAAAAGGAAACTACATTAATGTTAGTATTCTAAAAGCGGTATGTCCTGTCTAAAGCAGATGTCTTTAGTGGCTAGCGCACACTATTTTTGGAAACGTAGCTGTACCTATGTAGGTATGTTTAAATTTATTTGCCCGCAGCTTCGCCTGCGTTAACTTAGATTTACAGACGTATCCGGGGTGATGATGATTATTTTTGTAGCCTAAGTTACTCCTTATAAATTCAGCTATCTGCCAGGGAAATTTTCGTCAAAATCGTCCCGGCCGTTTTAGAGATTAACCGGAACAAACAGACAGACGGACAAAAATAGTAAAAAATGCTATTTTGGTATTTATTTATTTTCAAGGAATACAAACGGTTACAATTTATCTTAAAATAGGTTTAAAAAATTACACAGAAGCCAGTGAAGTGTCCACTAAAATATAAAACAAAATATTAAATCGTCACCATAATAATAAACTAAAAAAAAATACAAAATAACAAAAATACAGAAATTCTAAAATTAATAAAAAAAATATAAATTAATTAAGGTCCAGAAATTATTTCCTTTTAAACCGACTTCAAAAAAAAAGGAGGTTCTCAATTCGTCTGTATGTTTTTTTTTTTTTTTTGTATGTATGTGACACGATATCTCCGCCGTTTGTGAATGGATTTCGATGGTTATTTTTTGTTTGAAAGCTGTAGTTTCCAATTTGGTCCCATATTAATTTTATTAAGATCTGACAAGCCGTTTTTTAGTTATTCACAATAATGTCTATTTGGTTGGTTTTGTTTATCTTGATGATATGATCATTTTATTACGTGTCGATGTAATAATTGTATAGGATGCTTTGTAGGTAGCACACCATAGTATGTCGCGGTCATCGTAATCATCATCATCATCACCATCATCATCATCATCATCCTTTATCCATCCACTGCTGAACATGCCTCCTTCAATGAACGCCAAGACGACGAATTTCGGAATCACAAAAAATTAAGAAATAAAAGCATTTTACAAAAAATTAAAACCGACTTCAAAAATACTAAACTAAAAAGTAATAAAATAACAGTTTCTTTAATGTTTGTGCTTACAACATATAATCAACTTAATCTTCTACTAATGTACAAACGGAAACCCACTAAAACCGCTGCAAGTGCCCTCAGTCGCCTTTTATGAGAGTCCCGGATCATGCAGGCAACGCAGGACCCTCGGCGACAGGCTGGCCCCGGCGAAAAGGCCAGACTCCTCCTCTAAAGGGGGACTGCTCGGCTGTTCGTTTGCACGATACTTTTAGCAGTCCCCGACGACGTCGTGTCTAGCTGGACCCAGGTTAAAACCCCATCCTGGGCCCGACACGAGCACAGGGGCGTTACTGGAGGCGCATTAGGTAGCGCCTCCTAAGCACCCCCGTTCGTCGCCTGCGGGGGGAGGCCTCGTCGGCGGCCTCCTCTCTCAACCGCTCATCGGCCTCCTTCTGGGACATTACTGCCTCGCAGAAGGAGAACATCGCCGTCCAGGACTCGTCGTCACCGAGCATCGCGGCGATCACCGCTGTCGATCCTGGCTATACAGGAGTAGCAGCGGTGGGAACGAGTGGTGGGCCTAGCCCGTTTTTAAAATGTACCATGCTTACATCCATATGCATTTAGTAAAAAGTGGTTATTTTAATATTAAAAACAGAATTTTATTTATCTGTATAGATGTAAAGATTATTTTAACAGTATTTTTACAATAATTATTTATAATTCTGAATAGGAATCACATGTAGGTATTCCTATTAATAAATAGCTCGGTGTTTACGGGGATTTAAAACTTTAAAGTTCCGAATGTGTTTTGCCTCGAGTGTGCGCCTGCCGTGCATCCTCATTCACAAATACTTCTTGTCAAGATGTATTCATTTAACCTTTTGCTCGAACCAAAACCACATAAACTGTGGACACAGGTGCAACTTAATGAATTTCCTATTTATTCTATGTGGCTGTACATAGTCATAGTATTTATTATGAAAAAGGCAGAATGGCAGATGAGAATTTGAGTCAAGCCAAATTGTACCACATGAGTCATCCATGCATCGGCTACCCTGAGATGAGGGATTATATTTCAAGGGTGTCGTTGATTTCACTCGTCTACTATTTTGCATATCTTTTTAACAAAAAAACTTTAAATCAAATATCTAATTAGAAAAAATTCAAAATTGTGACCTAACTTGCGTAGTTAGGTTAAGAGTAGTAGAAATTTACACCTTATGAAATCGATTAAAATAATGTCACCGAGATCATAATAAAATTTGATTGGCACTATAGGGTGAAACACACGTGAATATGTAAAACATAGACTTTTTAAGTAAGAATCTCTTGAACAAGGCGTTCGTAGACAATAAGATTAATAGGACAAAAAATATCCCGTTTTAAATGGTATCATAGATTAATAAAATCATATATCTTCATCCGTGGTCAGGAAAAATCTTTACCCAAATGCTCTTTATTTAGTCGGATTATAAATCCCACTCAGTAGAAGAGTTGTTTTTTTTTTACACAAGAGTACTTTTTTATTTTTTTACCCAAGTCCACAAGTACGTGGGCGCCATGATTGAATCATGTCGAGTGGCTCCACTTGACCCGTGTAGTCTCAGATTACAACTTGTAGCTCTAAACGACCCGAGGGCTCTCACTCTTCAATACGACTGCTATTTAACTACCGAACAAA
Source organism: Helleia helle (assembly GCA_963853865.1). Lineage (NCBI taxonomy): Eukaryota > Metazoa > Arthropoda > Insecta > Lepidoptera > Lycaenidae > Helleia > Helleia helle. Next base: position 18,892,984 of record OY971426.1, on the reverse strand, counting down.
CAAAATATGGTTTCATACTAGATAGCAATGTGACTTTGATTATAAAAAACTAGAGCAAAGCAAAGTCGGTTTTTCATCATTGCTATAGTCCATCGAACATACCTATAACCGGATAGAGTAGTAAAGTAAGGCATAAAATACCGAAACTGGTCAGTGATTTGTCACTGACGTAATACTAATTCAACCAACCACTGATTTGTATGTACGTCCCTGTAAAATTGTTGTTGTTGTTATAATATGTTCGATGCTTTAGTCTTACTATGGACATGGTACTGAGGTTCCTCAGAGTCCCAAGGTAGATCTAGTCCAACTCTGTTCCTGCTAAATCCACTATTGACCGTTACGAACTTGCAACCACGTTTTAGTTTTCTACCTTGCCTCTCTTCTGTTGGATGATTTGGACCTATTATAATATTATGTATATTTGGAAAGAAGCGAACTATTTATTCCCAATGTATGTAATAATAAAAATAAAATCTAATAATCTGCACATTTGTTAGCTACTCGTTTACGAAATTTAATTAAATTTATGTTTTTTCATATTAAAAACACTAAGTAATTTTAAATAGTCTAGCAAGCTTAAGCCATGACACTAATCAGACAGTTTTGAATTTGCAAACTAACGAGCTGTATTCTAATTAAATTTGAAGTCAAGAAATGGTAAAATGCTCAATCAGAAGTGGTGAGAGGCGGAGATGGGGCGAGATGGGTCGAGACGGCCGAGACGAGCGAGATGAGACGTAAACTCAATTTGTCAGCCGACTAGCCGCTGCATACAATTACACTCAATTACCGGCGCCTAACTTAAATCATTGAATTTGTCATCCGATGGAAACTGGCGTAGAGGATTCCGCGCGTTAAGTAATAAAACGGTTAAAAGATAGAAAGAAGGATTTCAGCTGTTTATTCCAGATATTTAAGATACTTTACGGCAGGGTTTTTCAAACTGTGGAGCGCGCGCCCCAGGGGGTGGCAAGGACACCTTCCAAGGGGGCGCGGACTACTTGTATAATTACCTAAGTACTAATAAAAACCTGTCACCGCTGAGAGAATACATTCTAGATTACTGAATACGAGCAAAAAGTAAAATTCATTTTTAATTCCTTTCCTAATTCATTTATCGACTGGCAACGGATCCATTCTATCTTAACGTAGCACTTCAAAACGAAGCCTTGGACACACAGATCATCCCAGGAGCTGATCTGTGCTAAGACATTAAAAATAATTCTCCAGATAAATACGATTGTAAAAAATGGGTCAATCCCTGTTTTTGGGTCAAATTTTACTTAATTTACTCCAAAATAGCAGAAAAAGCACTTTGATTGTATTTACTTTCTCAAGGTACATATTTGTGCAAAAAGGGATTTTCTTTTGTAGTCCTTAACAAATACTTTTTGTATGATTTTTGTATAACTTTGAATTCAATACTTTTTCATTTTGATCTGATTGTCAATTTTTTTTTTGGTTGAAAGGGGGGCGTGTTCGAAATACGTTAGGGAACCCGGCAATGTAAACGAAAGTCACAAAAATTGCACCGGTGGGAGGAAGCGCTGTGCCGCGCTCCCGGCTGCATGGGTTCTTGCTTGTTTCTCCCGTGAAACAGCTTTGCTGTGTTTCGGAGAGAAGGGCAAGAGAGGCAGTGTGCCAGTGCAGAGGCAGCACTGGCACCGAGACTCAACATCTTATGTCTCAGGATAGGCAACACATAAATGAGTTGCCTGGGATCGTTCCAGGTAAACTAGTTTATGTTCATGGGCGACCGACCACTTAGCATGAGGTGGCACGTTTTCCAGTTTGCCTATCCAACTAACATAAAAAACTTGGTGTTTATGTATTTCTTAAATTGTTCTCTGCTTATGTCGTTTCATTGATCACTAAAGCTACATAATATTTTTTCATGAAGAATTAACGTTCAACAACTCGCCACAAGATGGCGTCAAAACAGCTTCAACAGATTACCATGAAAATAGGTACCTTACATAAACACTGCCTGTCAATTTTCTTCATGAAAGGACGGGAGCTATATTCATCTACATATAAAAGAAAAGTTTATGCATGTTTAGTATGCTAACGAAGTTTTTCGAGTGTAAGGCAATAGTTACTGAAACTTTAACTCCATATTGATCAGGTAAATATAAGTAACCATTTTTTTCATATATAAAATACTTGTTTTGTAAGAAGTAGTTCCATGCTGCTTTACAGCCGAATTGAGTCGGCACGACCGGGGAGGTACTTCTCGTTCACATAACACCGACGTAAAGTGACAGCTATACTGTCGCGTTACGTGAGGTTTGTGAGCTTTCAGTGGCCCATTGGGGGTGATAGGGAAAAGGAGGGCAACGCATCTGCATAATCTCTGGTTGTGTGTATGAGTATGGGCGTCGCCAAAAAGCTCGAAAGCTCGTTTGCCCTCCTATGCTATAAAAAAACTTGACATTTGAAAAAAAAAACAGATAAAATACTTTCAATATTAATACCACGTTAACCTACCCCATGGTAAGTTCGCAAAAACTTGTGTTTCTGGTAAGAAAAAAATTTTTAGAAACTTATATATTATAATTTACAAGTTCAAGATTCTATATAAACGCATTGACAGAATTCAAACCCGCGACCACAACACGTATTCTTATATTTTATTGTCTGGAAGCAATTAGAGGTGTAATAAATTTGACCACTGTGTGTTTGTGGCACCGTAGCTTTTAAATCTCTGAACCGATTTGGATGCGTTTTTATTTATTAGAAAGAAGGTTTTCTAACGCTGATTCTTAATCATGTTTTATCGAAATCGATTCAGCCGTTTCAAGTTCATTAGCTATCTTATTATCGTTTTGTTTTTTTTTTTAATATAAACTTTTTTATTCACTTAACAATGTCGAAGTAATTAACTATGTATTGTCTGTTTCCGACATGCGATAGAAGATCGTTGGAATAAATTTCTTTTCTATTTAACACAGTTTTATTCACGAAAACGCTCGAAATAACGAGAAAAAAACTACAATAAGTCGTTTAGACACAGAAAAAGTGTATTGAGATACTTAATCTCATATAAATTTTCTCATATATTTCTTTAAGACAATCATTCTTAAGCCTGGAACCATCCTCTATATTATGTACATGGGCTCTATACTAATAATAAAATTGCACTATTTCTGTAAAACAAAATGTATTTACGTAACTAAACTGGTGCTAAAGGGATCTTTTGGCTTTTGAACATTGTTAATTAGCTTGGCTGACGTTATGTAACGACTAATACCCTTGGTGAAAAATTTGGTGCTCTTTATTTAAAAAAGGAATTCATTATGCTAAGATATAATATTCACTATGGTAATCGTTACAATTCGAATGTGTATTAAGTATGCTCCCCAGCATGGTTCAGGTCTTGTCGCGGCGGTGGGGCTAAGTAGCCTAGGGTGAGCCCAGCACCTTGGACAAAGCGAATTGAGCCGAGGGGGCTCTTTGTACCCCTTTTATAAAAAGAGGGGACAAAAGAGCAGGGGACAAGAAGCGAGGATGGGAACCTCACCCCATTGTACTGTCCGACGTTGGGAGGGGTATCTCTATGGCGCTGGACATCCCACCTATGGAGATGGCGTCGGTCCCCTGAGAGACTGACTATAGCCGTCAAGGTGACCTGTTTGCTCAACAGATCCGGGGCACCTCACCAAAGGCGGCATTGGTGGCACACGCGGGTTTTAGTGGGTAGAGCTGCGTTCATTTACAAGCTTTTCGGGCACAGCGAGTCCCACATACCCACCTAGGGAGACCCATTCCCCGCGGGATGCCTCAGAGGATTTCCCGGCGTTAAAGAAAAAAACAGTACATACCTACACATCTGTGGTAGAGAGCCCCATCTGCATTGCCAGGTACTTAATCTAGTTTACTAATTCCTTTAACTTATATAAAGATATATACCGGTGGGAGGGAAGCGCTGTGCCGCGCTCCCGGCTGCATGGGTACCACCATCTTGCTTGTTTCTCCCGTGAAACAGCTTTGCTGTGTTTCGGAGAGAAGGGCAAGACAGGCAGTGTAATTACAGGCACCGAGACTTAACATCTTATGTCTCAGGATAGGCAACATAATATAAATGAGTTGCCTGGGCTCGTTCCAGGTATACTGGTTTATGTTCATGGGCGACGTCGACCACTTACCATCAGGTGGCACGTTTGCCAGTTTGCCTATCCAACTAACATAAAAAAATGGCAATATATTGTTCATTGTAATAGTTTATTACAAGTAATCATAATAGATATGAATGCTACTATTTATAATTACAATATAAAATGTGGATCTCCAAAGTAATTTAGTGTTGACGAGATAGCCGTGAGAAAGTGTTTCGTTATTTACAATGGACAACAAGTTTTTTCCACGCTCACAATAGAATATTTTCCTGTAGATGGTACGTAAAGGTGTGTTATAGTATAGAAATGAATAACTTAAAAATTGCATTTTAAAGCTAAAAAAACAACTGGGATTATATTTTTTATATTTTTTTATATAAAAATAAAATTTATCGGTGCCCTGTATCACCCATCCATCTTGCTTGTTTCTCAAGATAAACAGCTTTGCTGTGTTTCGAAAAAATGTGCAAGGCAAGGCAGGCAGTGTAATTACTGGCGCCGAGACAATATTGTACGTCTCAAAATAGGCAACACATAAATATTTTGCCTGGGCTAGTAAACTCCAGGTGGTTTAGGTCATGTTCATGAGCGACATCGACCACTTACCATCAGGTGGCACGACTGACAGTTTGCCTATCTCACTAACATTATCTTCAAAAAAAAATAGTTAAATGAAACTGGCCAAATATAAGTCGGACCTACACATTAAGGACTATTTTTTCTACCCTTTAGATACGCAAACCTTAAACTTATATATACAATGCAAAATCAGTTAATTAAATAAAACTGGCCAAATATAAGTCGGACCTACACATTAAGGACTATTTTTTCTACCCTTTAGATACGCAAACCTTAAACTTATATATACAATGCAAAATCAGTTAATTAAATAAAACTGGCCAAATATAAGTCGGACCTACACATTTTTCTACCCTTTAGATACGTAAACCTTAAACTTATATACAATGCAAAATCAGTTAATTAAATAAAACTGGCCAAATATAGGTCGGACCTACACACTTTTCTACCCTTTAGATACGCAAACCTTAAACTTATATACAATGCAAAATCAGTTAATTAAATAAAACTGGCCAAATATAAGTCGGACCTACACATTAAGGACTATTTTTTCTACCCTTTAGATACGCAAACCTTAAACTTATATATACAATGCAAAATCAGTTAATTAAATAAAATGGCCAAATATAAGTCGGACCTACACATTAAGGACTATTTTTTCTACCCTTTAGATACGCAAACCTTAAACTTATATATACAATGCAAAATCAGTTAATTAAATAAAACTGGCCAAATATAAGTCGGACCTACACATTTTTCTACCCTTTAGATACGCAAACCTTAAACTTATATACAATGCAAAATCAGTTAATTAAATAAAACTGGCCAAATATAGGTCGGACCTACACACTTTTCTACCCTTTAGATACGCAAACCTTAAACTTATATACAATGCAAAATCAGTTAATTAAATAAAACTGGCCAAATATAGGTCGGACCTACACATTTTTCTACCCTTTAGATACGCAAACCTTAAACTTATATACAATGCAAAATCAGTTAATTAAATAAAACTGGCCAAATATAGGTCGGACCTACACATTTTTCTACCCTTTAGATACGCAAACCTTAAACTTATATACAATGCAAAATCAGTTAATTAAATAAAACTGGCCAAATATAGGTCGGACCTACACATTTTTCTACCCTTTAGATACGCAAACCTTAAACTTATATACAATGCAAAATCAGTTAATTAAATAAAACTGGCCAAATATAGGTCGGACCTACACATTTTTCTACCCTTTAGATACGCAAACCTTAAACTTATATACAATGCAAAATCAGTTAATTAAATAAAACTGGCCAAATATAGGTCGGACCTACACATTTTTCTACCCTTTAGATACGCAAACCTTAAACTTATATACAATGCAAAATCAGTTTTTTATAACATAGGAGGGCATAGGCTGTTAATGTGGTATCGGGTAGTTAATAATTAATATCGAACTCGCTAAAAGTGCAATTAGTATTGTGTAAAGTCTGTATAGTGTAGGTTAATTGTAAATATTTATGAGTATGTTTGTTACTCAATCACAAAAACTAATATGCATTTTGATCTATACGGATTTCCGTGTAAGTTTTTTTAAATATTAAGTAACCAAATCAACATTGTTCCTGTAATCCATTTGTGGGTAAAGACTAGTAATTGACACGCAGTGCAGGCGGATTGGCAATCGCAGATGATAATTAATTCGCATCTTTGTGCAATGGCAGATTCGTGTTGGATGCAAGTGACAAGGGATCGGCCGTCTTGACGTTCTTTGAGGGAGGCATGTGTTCAGCGGTGATGAATAAAGGCTGATGATGATGATAAAATCAACATTTCTTTATAAAAAATTAGATTGACTAAGCAAAATTAAGTAAGAATTAGACACTTGACGACATTTGACGTTGTATCTAACCTAGAAGATATCTGGAGTAGATGTAACATTTAGCATAACATTGTTCTTTGATTTAAGAATAATGTAAAATAACTAAATATTCCATTTCGATAAAGTATTTAATTTCCTTTGGGTAGTTACTAGTTATGTTACATAGTTTAACTTGTTTGTTTTTTCCGTCTTATTGTCTGCATTCGTGTATGTATAATTTTTGGTGGAAACTTTGCTGGTGTAATGTAAATTTTAAGTTTAATTGTGTTAATGTACTGTTTGTTTCTCGAATAAATAAATAAATAATACGATGATTTTTCTATCTTGTATTTTATAACACAGATACGAATCCTGAAAGGTGCAGACGATTTCGATGACAAAAATAAAGATCTTATGAATGTTTTATGTATCTATAAAAATATTTTTATGTCTGTTATCTATTAACCATAATACTAGTTCTTACCCTTGGCTAATGTGTGATTTATAAATATTTCTTGCTATTCCATTGACCTGGGTTCACAGCCATTATGATGAGTTTTTTAAAAGCCTAAGTGGTTCAGTGTCTTTTTTATGTTAGTTGGATAGGCAAACTGGTAAACGTACCACCTGATGGTAATCGACGTCGCCCATGAACATAAACTAGTATACCTGGAACGAGCCCAGGCAACTCATTTATGTGTTGCCTATCCTGAGACATAAGATGTTAAGTCTCGGTGCCAGTAATTTCACTGCCTGTCTTGCCCTTCTCTCCGAAACACAGCAAAGCTGTTTCACGGTAGAAACAAGCAAGATGTTGGTACCCATGCGTGGTACGCAGCGCGGCAGAGCGCTTCCCTCCCACGTTGCATACTGAAGGAATTTTTGCAATCAAATGAGAAGTATCGAAGACTATGTCCTACTAAACTACACATAATATCTTTATATTAGTATAAAAGAACTTAGACTATCATTTTTATCAGTGATACACTTATATTTTTAACTCTATTTTCTTTTTATAATGAAACACTTTTTTACGGATTTTATCGCGGTTTATTAAGATTTTTACAAGCCCGACGTTTCGGATACTTTACAGCAACCATGGTCACGGGAGGACTGAAGTGTCATACGTCCTATCATTACAAAGTTATTCGAAACTACCCTATGATACATCAATATTTTGATTAGTCCTATCTACGTAGAAAGTGCTTAATAAACCGCGATATAATCCGTAAAAAAAGTGTTTCATTATAATGAGTGAAATTCGCGTAAACATTAGAAAACAATCTATTTTCTTTCATTCCACTTCACCGACTATTCCTGTGTTGAATGAAGCAATTAATAAAATTAGGACCACCATAATTACGTGCCGTTTAGTTAGCGTTGGTAATTGTTAGCTGTGAAAATTATTTATCAACCGTGAAATGAATTAATATTACGTAATACCTATCACAAAACAACTTATGGGATCGTAAATTTAATGCAATATTTTGTGTTTTATTGATAGCGCGATGTATCTCTCCACCAAAAAAGGATATGTTGAGGATAAAAATAAGTTATTCAAGATTATGTTTCCGAACACAAACTAAATAGTGCAATATAAATCAAATAGAAGTTTATCACTACTGACAAACGGCAGATCTGACAAATTTCATCGAAAACAAAATAAAAACTTCGCCAAAAAATGTATAAGAAATGTGCATATTAAAACAAGCTTAATTTGGAGAAGCTATGATATTATAAGGACAATCTCCTGTGGGAGGGAAACACTGTGCCGCGCTCCCGGCTGCATGGGTACTACTATCTTGTTTGTTTCTCCCGTTGTAACTTATCATCTTATGTCTCAGGATAGGCAACACATCCCCACCATGGTTCAGGCCTTGTCGTGGCGGTGGGGCTCAGTAACCTAGGGTGAGCGGTGCACCTTGGGCGAAGCTAATTGAGCCGAGGGGGCTCTTTGTACCCCTCTCATAAGAAGAGGGGACAGAAGAGCAGGGGGCAAGGGGTGAGGATGGGAACCTCACCCCATTGTACTGTCCCGACGTTGGGAAGGGTTGTTCTGTGGTGCGGGACAACCCCTCTGTGGAGGTGGTGTCGGTCCCTTCCGGGACTGACTAGCCGTCGAGGTGCCCTGTTTGTTTTCTAGATCCGGGGCACCTCAACAAAGGCGGCATTGGTGGCACTCGCCGGGTTTTAGTGGGTAGAGCTGCGTCCATTTACCAGCTGTCGGGTGCAGTGAGCCCCACATACCCGCGTGGGGAGACCAACTCCCCGTGGGATGCCTCAGAGCATTTCCCGGTGTTAAAGAAAAAAAAAAAAAGGATAGGCAACACATAGGTAAGTTGCCTGGGTTCTTCCAGGCAACTACTATATACTAGTTTATGTTCATGGGCGACGTATCACTTACCATCAGGTGGCACGTTTGCCAGTTTGCCTATCCAACTAACATAAAAAAACGATGTCTCCGTGATCATAATCAGGATACCTAACTGGAAAAGACAGTTATCTAGAATTTTATTACAAAGACTTTGTAAGTATACTAAAGTGGATATATATATATATATATCCAAAACACTAACCTACGAAATACCACACATATTTTTGTATCAGGATTGATGATGATTATTTTTATAGCTCTTTATTACATCAGATATCTGCCAGTGAAAGTCCCGTCTAAAGCGACTTAGCCATTTCAAAGATTAGCCGGAACAAGCAGACAGACAGACATTTTTTTATGTAAGTTGGTAACGTATACTTTCATTGGATTTAGTGAAAAGCTGTTGATTTGAAATTACAAACAGACACTTCAATTTTTTATTATAGACAAACTCACAAATTAAAATCATTATGAACGCGACCTTAACGGGTAAAGCGCTTACAAAATATTATCCACCGTATTCACTCATTACATTCAGTTCGCGTCGGTGGGATACAATTTGGGAGATTTAGTGATAGTAATAATTTATCACCCGTTATTTTAAAGGTAAGATTATATTTTATTAAACCATGTCAGTAATAAGAAAATATTAGCGGATCAGATATACTTACTGTCCTTTACTTCGAGATGGAAAATCTGCATTTTTATGTTAGTTGGATAGGTATACGGGCAGACAAGCGCGTATCCATGATGGTAAGTGGTCAGCGTCGCCCATGACCGTAAACAAGTTAATCTGCGACTAGCCCAGACAACTCATTCATGTGTTGCTTTTTTTTTTCTTTAACGCCGGGAAATCCTCTGAGCAGGGGAGTGGGACTCCCCAGGCGGGTATGTGGGACTCGCTGCGCCCCAAAGCTAGTAAGTGGACGCAGCTCTACTCACTTAAACCCGGCGAGTGCCACCAATGCCGCCTTTGGTGTGGTGCCCCGGATCTGTTGAGCAAACAGGGCATCACGACGGCTAGTCAGTCCCGCAAGGGACCGACGCCACCTCCACAGAGGGGTTGTACCGCACCACAGACCCCTCACAACTTCGGGACAGTACAATGGAGTGAAGTTCCCGTCCTCACCCCTTGCCCCATGCTCTTTTGTCTCCTCTCCTTATAAGAGGGGTACAAAGAGCCCCCTCGGCTCAATTAGCTTCGCCCTAGGCTACTGAGCCCCACCGCCATGGCTGGGCCTGAACCATTGTGGGGATTCATGTGTTGCCTATCCTAAGACATAAGATGCCCCTCTCTATGAAACACAGCAAAGCTATTTCACGGGAGACACGCAGGATACTGGTATCCATGCCGACGGGAGTGCGCCACGCTCCCACCGGCTAATTCATAAATTAATCGTCCGCTTTGGTAGAACGGAGAGGGTGTGCATACTTAAACTTGCTGAAAGCATCCCAAGACCTATGAACGGGGTACGGGTTATGCACTGCATTCTCCAGATCGACCTGTCAGTGGCAGATGATCTTTATGGACGCACTGTCCGAAAGTTGGATTAACGTGAAAAAAGTAATGACCATTACTTTATTCAGTTCTCCCATACCCAAACTAGATGTTTTACTTAAAAAACATTATAACACGCCTTGGGCATCAAATAGTTGAGAAAGGAATTACTCATTCCGACATAATTCATTTTTTGCGTATATAAATATCATTATAAGGATACACACTTATAAGGATTACTATGAAAGTTATCAGTAGTTAAGCAAATCAGGAGACACGTTAGTGTCTAGCGCCAAGAACACATCCAAGTAGTTTGGCGTGAGGCACTGTGTATTATTATATATTCTCGAGACATATGTAAACATAACCTCCTCATATTTTTGGGGCTAAATTTTGTTATTATTGCCAAAACACTAAGACTTCACACTATTTTTAATAAGTTTCTTTTTACGAATTTTACACATATTACAAAAAATTATTGGGTCTCAGCAATTATTTATTACATTTCAAACATGAAAATTATTGCTTGCGCCGTTTTCCGATTAAAGAGGTTTAGAGAAAATATTGTATATGACGTTACAGTGAGAATTTTGAGTTTTGACATCGAAGTTGGTTGCTTGTTTTTTAGTTTTATCCTATCGGAACAGGCAAAGGCTAGAGGCCATGCTGCCTATCGTTATCAATATACGGTGTTGTATTAAAAATTAAGTATTTCGTTTTTTTTTCTTGTATTCTCTATAACTTATTTTTATTTATTTTTTCTGTCATATTTTATATTTGATAAACGTCTTTCGTATAATATATTTTTTCTGTCGTATTTTTTATTTGATAAACGTCTTTTGTTTCATATATTCGTTTATATTAAGAGGCCAATCTTCTTCGTTTCTTCCCAGTTTCCCGTTAATTAATTGTTATTTTGTGTTTTGTTCATTCTGAGTGATTTACTAGTGTTTGTTTTAAAAACTGTATATATTGTGATTGGTTGGCGAATATTGTGGAGAACTGTTCTGGAGTGGTTTTCTATTGTAGGACTGTTCGGATGGTTTTCTATAGTGTTTGTTTTTAAAACTTAATCTGTGTACCTTATATGTAATGTGATTCGTAGGCGAATATTATGGTGAATAGAATGGGAAGTGATAGTTGATTGATGGGTGCTAGAGGGGCAGAGCCGCGCTTTTTGGCATTTTCCGCCGTTTCTCTAAAGCACAGACAAGATATTTTTGTTAACACAACAGATATGGCAGCATGGCCTCAGGTCTTAGCCGGTTCCAACAGAAAATGCCAATTGGAAAGAAAAATGACAATACAGTCTAATTATTTTTCGAGAAATAACAAAATTATTTAACAAAGTGAGATGTACTATCTCTATCTATGTAATTGTGGTGCTTTAATGTGATTTTAATGTATTATTTTATTTAGTTTCAACCGATTTTATTCGGTCAAAACTCAAAAAATTAGACATAACCGCATAATAAATGCCGCTGGAGTTTGTTTCTTGACTTCATCTCCTACAAATTAAATTGGTATTAAATTTTTGCTATACTCTACTATAGCCTTGATTTACATTAGTCAACTTATCAAGAATGGAAACAATGTGGAGTTTATGGAGAAATGCTGTTATGTTTACAATAGAAAAAACAGTTTGGTGGCTGTAGCAAACCAAGAAGATGGTGTTTATAAGTTGGTCATGGAACATAAACAATGTTTTTTTACTTCTACTTCAACAGTAATTAGTGAAGAGTGTCATAGGAGATTGGCCATTTGAATATAAATGACCAGAATAAAATGAAAGATGGAGCAGTTACGGGAATATCATACACAGACAGCAATCTGAAGAAGAAAATGAGGAACCAGTACCATTTACTTTTAGTAAAGGGGGACCCAAATTAAGTGAATAAAAAAGCTGCCAGAGCGTTATAGATTTCCAAATCTATGTACAACTAGTTGAGTCCAAATGTTACTAATGATCCAGTCTGTGTCCATGAAGCTCTGGAGAGCCCAGAAAGAGACAAGTGGATTGAGGCAATAGAGGAAAAGCTGCATGCAAGCTTTTGAAGAAAATGATGGATGGGTTCCTGTGAGTGAATTACCTTTTGATTAAACTTTAGTACAGTGCAAGTGGGTATATAAAAGGAAATTAAATAGTGTATGTTACAGAGCATGTTTAGTGGCTAAGGGCACAAGGTTACACAGAGGCCTGGTATTGATTATGAATAGACTTTCTCACCAGATGTCAGACATTCTACTTTGAAATTATTGTTCGCACTATCTGTTCAGTTAAATTTAGATGTCACTCATTTAGATGTTAAAACAGCATTCTTAAATGGTCCTCAAAGAGGACATTTATAAGGTTCAACTAGTTATTAATTGTGATTCAAATAAGAATAAGATTGTTAAACAAAGTAATTTATAATAATAAAAAAAAATTAATAAAATGTTTATTTCAGAAACTTACATATTAAGTACAATAAAACTAAGTCTGCCATCTGTGAACATAGTCTTGACAAAGCTCGCCATTATATCAGATTTGATAAACCACAAGTCCTCGCAAAAGAACACCGATTCCAACCAAGGATGATCCGTGAGGCTATTGAAATTAAAAAACATCCTAATTTCAATAGAGAAGAAGGCTGGCTCTTACCACCTGCTTGGGATCCCATTATTAATATTATCAAATCAAAATCCAAGCATAATATGTCACAGATTAAAGATACAGTTAGCACTTTCTGCGTAGATAGGACTAACCAAAATATTGATGTATCATAGGGTAGTTTCGAATAACTTTGTAACATTAGGACGTATGACACCTCAGTCCTCCCGTGACCATGGTTGCTGTAAAGTATCCGAAACGTCGGGCTTGTAAAAATCTTAATAAACCGCGATAAAATCCGTAAAAAAGTGTTTCATTATAATAAAGTACAATAAAATCTATAATTACAATGCAATGTTTCTTAGGTATTTACAATATATGTACTGACTGCCTGAACTAGGAAATCCTGTGTTTCAGGCTAAAAGGGCTAGTGTACTTGCTTCACGAATCATATTTTATCATTTATATTAAACTATATATAACTTATAAGATAAAAGTATAAATATGTAAAGTCTGTTGTAGAGATAAGGGCCTAGGTATATATAAAATTTAGTTATAAAGGTATGTTTTATTGCAATTTTTTGGGAGCAAACTATATCTTTTCTTCGTTTTTTAGTAAGTTCAGTACAGTAGGCAAGAGCTGCGTGCTGTTTTAGTACTATGTTTAGTATAAAAAGTTGTCTGACTGTTAGGACTTTACATGTTTTATAAAGAAGGTTAGTAGGGAATAGGAAAGGGCGAAATGTAGCCACCTTGAGAATTGCTCTCTGCGCTCTCTCGACGGATATCAGTAGCGTTTTCGCTGCACCACCCCATGTGCTGATACTTGATGATTTATGGTTTAAAGCAGTCATCTAGATCATGGTATTAGAGAGTGGAGCAATGTTTATGTGAGTTAGGTTTCAAAAGGAGTCGTATAGAGCCATGTGTTTTTACAAAAATGAATAATGATGTAAAAATTGTTATAGCATTATATGTTGATGACTTATATTTGTTCCAATAATCAAATAGAGACAGACAAGTTAATTTCAGTATTGATTATGATATTATGTAAGTAAAAAATACTTCAAATTTCTGACTTGTCATACTTTTATTATTGTCAATACAATTTGTTTTCCCATTGTAACAGACCGTGCAATAAAAAAAAAACTTTAAGTGGAAAAGAGCTGGTTGTAAACAAAAATTGCGAGACATTATGTGTGTAGTATTTCTTAATTTTAATTATTTTCATTTGAAGTTATTTCCTTACTGTTTTACATTTTTTTAGCTTCTGGAAAGGAGAATATTTAAACCTTAAAGGACAATAAACATAATAATAAGTACATTGGTATCAAGTAAATTTATGACTTTCTTCGTATGGAGTTGGATTTGAATTATTCTTAAGAAAACAATAAAGAAAGTAATACATCCACAAAAAAAAGAAGCCAAGTACGTTTAAAAAATTGCTTTCAATTGTAAAATTTGGCACAAAAATTTTGCAATTATTGAAAATCACAATGATTACTTTTTTTAATTTATATTTTTTTGTAGATTGCAAATTTTTCTTTTTTTTTTGTAAATATACTACACCAATTGTTTTTTCGATTTTCACAGTTTTTAATGAGTGTTTCTTTTAATCCGAGAGGTTTTGTGTACTTGGTTTTTTTATTTCATATTTTTTGTAAAGATTAGTTTGTTTTTTTATTTTTGCTATACGTGTATATAGTTAGACGTGTACTTGGCGCGACATTTTACAGTGAAACTGTTTTTTGTGGGATCTGTTTTACACGATAACACGATCACTATGTAATCTGTCAGGTACAATTATTGTATTTTCAAAATATTCGGGGACTCAAGTAATAAGTATACTACACAATATTTCAACCTAATCAGTCCCGCCGCTTGGGAGGAGTAGAGTGACAAACACACGCACAGATGAAATTTATATGTAAAGATATTTCATCACGGTGTGTTGGAATTTTTAATCCGGATATTTTATAACTAAGACTGTGTTACGCGTCCTGTTACAAAATTACCCTTAGTTATAGGGTTCTGATACAGATGGCCACTTAAATTATAGATACAGGTTTTTCTACAGTCTGCGTCCATCTCGTACTAGATATAAATTTATTTTATTAAGGCCAATAAAACCGATCGTTGACAGAGCAGTCGTAACCAACTTAAACTAGCCTTTCCTTGCAAGTGGCCTATATGTTGGAGGTCGAACTATCTTGACTCTTGCGCCCGCTATCCTAAAATTGTGGTTTATTTAATGACTGAATTCCAAAGAATATGACAACATTATGTAATTGAGCACATAGCCGAATAGAGTAGTAATATGAACCCTAAAATTCTGAAACTGGTTAGTGATTTGTCACTTACGTAATAGTAATTCAACCAACGAGTGATCTGTATGTGCGTCCCTTGGGCCAATCATCCATCAGCCGGCAAATCAAAGCGCAGAACCGGCACAGCGTCGCGGTACAAATTTGACGGAATTTGTTTACATACAAAACACATAATATTACCGCCCTATTCCGGTTATATGCTCGATGCATTATGTATATAAATAATACATTAACAGAACCTTGTAACCACTTTGGTTGTACATAATGTTCGTCGATTTTTTATTTTTTTTATATTAATGTCTCCTTGGTTTGATTTGAACCTACTATCTTTCGTCTGCCTAATTTTAAGTATGATCGCTAAGAATTTAGAATTATTAAAATTTATACAATATAGTTTCTTCTTATTCACAGACACAAAAACAATAATCTGTTTTCCCAGTCCTTGGTAAGTCTCATACGGATGTCTCGGTGTAGAATTAATTTAGAATTTCCATGATAATTAAAAACGTACTGGCTGTTTCACGGGGTTTCACCCACTCACCCCAAAATTAAAAAGTTTCCTCCAAAATAAATGACCTCTACAAGCAAAAAAATGACAAAATAATCAAATAGAAAAATATTTTTTTAAATCCAACATCACGTCCTAATTTAATTTAAAATCCTGTTTGATTTTAAAAATCCATTTAGATTTTTAAAATTCTGCAACTAAATATAATACGATACATCGCCAAAACGTCAGTCATGTAAAAATTTTATCAAATAAAAGCCGTAAAAATCGTTTTATTTTAATGAGTGCGATTCGCGCAATATCACAATACAATAGATAATATTATTATGTTATCTTCCTTTTTTATGTAACTGTAAGAAATTATATAACGAATTAATTTAACATATAAATTACAGATTACATAATATTTTATTCCTTTATTATCTACTAATACACTCATATAATATTTCGTGGACTGGTGTTACAAGCATTTGATATACCTTGCCCATAATGCGCGTCTGACACGCACTGAAAATTGATAAACGCCCTTACATATCATCCCTCCCCCAGGCCCCATGCGAGGGTTGCGATCGAGGACACGTCTGGAGACAAGTACTTTTTATTGATCTCAGTGTAATTATAAATAACTCCAACTGTTTTTATTGATCTGTAGTGTAATTATAAATAGCTCCATCTGTTAACTTATTTAGTTTAGGAGTAATTTAGTAGGAGATTTACTGAAATAAAGGAACAATTCAAATATGAATTATAGCATGTTCATTTTGTATTAAAGATTTTTATTAATTTTATGGTATCATAATAGAAGACGATTTTCGACTGTTAGGCAATTCCTGTTAACCGGAGAGGTACATAATTAAGGAGGAGAGTTGACATTTTATTTGGATCATAGAAAACGATCTTCATCTGAAACCTAAATCAGTTTTAGGCAGAGATGCTTAAGTTAACAAGATGATGATTATGATCAAATGCCAGAATTGAACTCACATCGTCTAATCGATAGGATTTCTAATTACATAGTTCAAAGCTGATAGGATAACCAGGTGTATGGTGTTACCTAGGACGGTTCCGATAATTCCTTGCTAGTAATTTCCTCTGCTTATTCTTTAAAACATTTTATTCTGAGGTTATCAATATATTTATGTAATAACCTCCTCCTTTTTGAAGTCGGTTAAAAACAAGCCACGTGCTCATTGGAACACGTACAATATTTCATAATTTGATAACAAGGAGTGTTTAAGTAGAATGTTTTAAAATGTCAAGAAAGTTTTCGTTCAATTCAATTTTCATTAATATTTTTATTAGGACAAAACATTATTTAGATATTGGTAACAATTTAAAAATTTTATGAGTAGTTTGTTGTGAATACATTGAATAAACAACTAAGTTTGTGAATTATATTTTCATATATTCAATTAATTTTATTGAAGACTTTCCTGCCACTATAATAATTACACACCGCTTTATTAAACCTATAGGACCAAGTGGTTATATATTTTAACATGTGCACAGTGGGACTCAAGTATCTATATAAGTTGTTAAATATATTATATTCTAAACTAGCTGTTGCCCGCAGCTTCGCGCGTGTCAACTTAGATTTACAGCTGTTTTCCGGATTGATGATGATTATTTTATAGCCTAAGTTACTCCTTATAACATCAGCTATCTGCCAGTGAAAGTTAATCAAAATTTGCCCAGCCTTTTCATAGATTAGCCGGAACAAACAGACAGACAAAAATTGTAAAAAAAAATATTTTGGTATACATGCATTTAATAAAAAGCAGTTACTTTAATATTACAAACAGACACTAATTTTATTTATCTATATTGATATTCTATCATATCATATTTAATGCGATGAACCTACTAAATAAATTACAATATGTACTGCAACGATCATTGTATTTTTTTATATATATATCTTACTTGCCATAAATGTTTAAAATATATTTTATAACATAATTTATACATATATTAGTCTAACATCTTTACTCTTCTATTTATTTATTAGTCCTTTTTTTCTCGCCCGTGTGGATATCCTAGTTAAGTCCCTTTATACACTTTAATTAAGCTACCACGTATCCGCTTTTAAATTGAATATGCATAAAACATAGCATAATGTGCAAATGAATATATTTGCACATTATGCTATATAAAAAAGTATCGAAATTTTATAATAAATTTCGTAAAAGTAATTCATGTTATGAATAATGATTAAACTCGCACTCCACACTTTGAATGCAAAGTGCTGACATCTTTGTAATAGCGCAGTTATTTATAGTAAACGGATATGGGAATATCGCCTGTATGGTATCAGAATAACGCCTAAAACGCGTACTGAGTTCTGACAGATGGTGCGCGCTAGCGGGCCAGACGAAGAATAATGGGATACAAAACACGGGGCTACCGGGCATTACGCCTAATTCATTAATTTTACGCGAAAATATCAAACAAAAAATACACCCTAAAATTTTGGGACGAAAGTCGAAAGTCGGATAAAGAATTCATTAACTAAATTTGCGCAAGGTACGTCTGTGTGAGGGGTTGTCATAGAAACTGTAACACCATGCGCGCGCATACACTTACACACACACGCGAACCCTCCCCTTGAGTGTAAGGCAGGCTAGGTACAGTTGATAACTAAAACGCTTAACATAATAATCCACATATTGATTACATTAAACATCCCTCATAAAAACTAACGACACACGATGTAGTATAAAAACATATATTTTTGGGAAATTATAAATATGTAGTACTTTTACTAGTTAAGTATAAAGCTCTTTTCTGTGAGACTGTACTTTACACTCGCATAGCCGTGTACGTATACGTCACTAACCTGTGTGGGTGTTTTATACCACAGATTCTGCGCTATGGATCCCAGTATTCTCGCAGCCATGGACAAAGAGGCACTGAAAAAGCAGATCGAAAACATGAAGTACCAGGCTTCCATGGAGCGCTGGCCGTTATCGAAAAGTATTGCAGCGTGAGTAAATTTGTATATTTATCAAATATTGTGCTGTCGTTAAGTAAAAAATTAGGCCGTATGAGGAGTGGTTGACGTGCACGCTATATTGGTGCCTTTATTGGAGTTAGTAAGATGTATAGTCGCGTGACGGGTGAGCTCGACCCTATCGGGCGTTTCAGAGCTCGTTTTTAATGATTAAATCGGGTTTATGGAAGAACCTGAACCATAATATGTGAATCATGTCATGTAAAACGTGTACGTTAATGTACGGCAACAGGCAGACTGTAATTTCAATTTTCATGACATTCATTGTAGATCGATGAAAATATTATTTGCCCAAAAAATTCGGTTTAAAATGCTTTTAAAATAACACATCGTAAATTGTAGCTCGAAAACGTTTAAACATAATTGTAAATGTTAAAACATGGAATCTAATAAAATTGTGAATATTGGAATATTTAAGATATCGGAGGTGTATTTTAATCTGACCATATTGTGAATTATTGTTTGTGAATGCCCGCTCATTTTTCCGCATCTGCTATATTGCCCTGCCTACATGTTTCTAAATTTAAAAGCGCTTATAATGGTTGTTTTGATAATTGCGTTTACTCAAATTCGTTTAGTGTTTTTGTGTGATTTAGTATCGTACAATAAGCGTACAATATAATATCTCAAATGATTGTTGCATCTTTTATAATACTTTTAAACGTTGATTTTAGAATCTCATACTTCACTGCTTTCTTATTATTTATTATTGTATCATAAATTCATTTTATATTATTATCTACTCATCTATTTTCTACGCTAAACAATCCATTTCTGTCTACAATATCGTTAAACAACCAAATTGGGCCATCCATTTAACCGCTCCGTTTAATAATTATTTAGTGACAAAATACTGTCTTATGTTTCCTTGTTATGAGTATCGTTTTCCTGTTTCATCGATATTTTATCATTTGAATTATATTATTGTTTATGTTAATTTAACTCATAATGAAACATTACGGATTTTATTGCGGCTTATTAAGTTTTTACATTCCCAACATTTCAGATAGTTGTCAAAAATTATTTTACAACATTCAGTAATTTCATTTGTTGTGTATCGTTTATCATATAAATTTCTCCTCAGTATTTTACTATTGTATTAACTTGGTTTGAGTTCAATATATAGGAAGGGTAGTTTATTTGATACCTACATTGTTCGTACACAATACAATGTCATTTATCACGTGTTCGCCTCAATAGATAGGGGCAACTCCTTTTATCCTTATCAGGGGTAATATTTTTACTTTTGCCTTTATTCATCTTTACTTCTTTATTTTAATTTTATTTGCCTTTACTTTTCTCTTTACTCAATATTTCAAATGATTTTGAAATATTGATCGAATTTGATTCTATACCAACTCTGCGAACTCTGTTTGTCCACTAATTATGTCAGATAAGCGGACTCACATTTCGTAAGTAGCCCAATGATCCAAACAAGACCATGATTCATAACCCAGAATGCTTTGTTGATTTTACAAACGGGAATTTGACACTTATCTGTGCCTTGCGGCTTCACTCTTCCTTAATTTTATTTAAGAAAACTTTTCTCTAAATATCCTTCAACTGTCCTCAATAATTTGGCAATGTAATGCATAAAGACTTGTAATTGTGGAGATCAACGAGCTTAAACAAACGAACAATCAAATAAACAAACTCGTTTGTTTTATTACAACCATATAGGTCAGGAAAAAGAAATCTTTTAAATAATTTATTTTTCAATTCACATTCATCACCTATTTTTAATGTCAGCAATTTATCTCATAGGTAAAAGTCAAGTATTATTATTTTTATTATACTCACAAACCCTTGAATACTATTTCCAGGGTCTCAAACTGTATAGGCATAGGATATGGACAGGCATCCATCGCTTCGATAGATCTCGGAGTGCACTATACTGCATTATGTCAAACCGCAAACTGAACTGGGAGGATAACTTGCCTTGACGAACACTGCTTTATGCACAAATTAACATTGCATCCAGTGTGAATCTCTGTTATTAATAAATATGTTGTAATCTAAACTAATATTATAAATCTATTTTTGTTTGTTTAGTAGAATATGCTATTCTCTATAACTATTTGAAAAATGTCTTGCTTTGAAGAGTCCAATTATTAAGGAAGGTTATAAGTAAGTTTTATTTTTTATTTTTGAGGGAAGTTTTTTTTTAAATCTCGAGGTAACTGAAGCTAGTGAAGTTATAAATATAATTCATAATACATACTAGATAAACAATATCAGCCTCGCGTTTGCCATAGGGCGTGAGTTTTTTAATAATGAATTCTTTAGTCTTCATATAATATGATAATGAACAAGTTAATTTATTAATTTTATCTTTCTTCTTGATATTTTTTTCTGATCAGAGGCTTAGGCATAAAAAATAGTCAGTAGATAGAATAACTTTAGCTATTTTACAATATTAAAAATGAAAACATAGAAATTAATGTGTACTTTCTACTTAATAATAATAATATCAACACTTATATGTCCCGCTGCTGGACATGGGTCTCGAAATCAGGCGAGGAGAATGTTGGGTCATATTTCACTGATGTGTTGGCCCAATGCGGGTTGGTGAACTTTTTTCCTTCACCGGTAAGCAAGCTGGTCTGATGTTCAGGTGCACGTAAAAATTAAGAAAAGCCCATATCAAGACATCACAGAGGTCAGGACCACTGTCGCTCACTTACTACAGTGCCTGTACATATTCAGGTATATTCTAAGACCTATCATCATCAGCATCTATCCGTCCACTGCTGAACACAGGCCTCCCTCGATAAACGCCAAGATGGCTGATCCCTCGCCTTCGCATATAACACAGACCGGCCACCGCACGGAGATCGTCTTCCCACTTGGTAATTGGCCGACCAACACTTCGTCACTTCGTCTACCTAAACGTTGCTTCCACTCTAGAACCTTATTGCCCCATCGGCCATCCGTTCTCCTGAGTGTGTGACCAGCCCACTGTCTCTTCAACGAGCTTATTATTTGCCGGACCGTGGCTTTTTTCTAAGACCTATACTAGTCTATATTCTTACTTAATTCCTGAAATATTTTTGTATTATAACAAACTCACTTTCATATTATTTTCATTACTAAGATTTACGATATGATAATTTCTTGTGCCCTTTCTGTTAGATTAAGCTTACAGATTTTAAGGTAGCGAAGGGTCTGTAATATTTAAACTAAGTACAACTCCCCCTAATCTCCCTAAGGTATACCAGTCCATTAAATTCACCACAAAATGGAGGATATGAACACATAAAACCCGCAGCCGCTCCTGTAATCTATGACGGTCAATATATTTAATAATGTCGCCCTTAGATCGGGGGTCTTAAACCTAACAAGAACAGGGGTTTTTCTAACGTTTTGACAAAATCTAGATAAAAATTAGAACTAATTTTCGCTCTTGATGTAAAAAGGTTGTGTCTGTGTGTCCGTCTGTGCCGGTACCGTAGTTCCAAAACGGCTAACCCATTTCGATGCGGTTTCTTCAAAGTAGGTCTTCTAGCGCAGGTTCTAAGACATGATTTGTCAAAATTGGTTTTAAGGTCATCAGCTCTATTGTTATTGCATTGGGATTTATTATAGGACCTGTTAATATTTTATTTTATAATATAAAGGAACATTATAATGAAACATCTTTTACGGATTTTATCGCGACTTATTAAGATTTTTAAAAGTCCGACGTTTCGGATACTATATAGCAACCATGCTTACAATTATTGAAATAATTGAGAAAAATACTAAAGCAAAAGTAATTGATATAATAATAATATGTTGGGACAACTCACACACGGCCATCTGATCCCAAACTAGGTAGAGCCTGTTTTTATGGTAACCAGACAACTGATACATACATACTATATCTAAATACATACATATTATAAATAAACTACACCCAGACACAGAACAAATGATCATGCTCATCACAAAAATATTTGTCCTGGGTGTGGATCGAACCCACGACCTTCTGGCTTAGCAGTCAGGGTCACTAACCACTAGACCAACAGGCCAGTCATATTACAATGATCTCTATAGATAAATAATTAACGTCATCAGTCCGCCCTTCAGGTAGCTCCCCTCAATGAAAAAACATAAGCGCTGACCCAAATTCAGTCACCGAACTTTACATGCTTTAAAGTTTTTGCGTAGCTTTGCACAGTGGTAAAGTGCGTAGTACATTTAACTAGTGTAACGATACGATATATTTCAGCAGAGTAACGCTTTTTACAAAGTTTTCTGGTAGAATGCTTTAAAAGGCCGCCATTGGGTTCTTTTATACCAAACCTAATTATTATAAATATTGCCATAATATGACGAATTATTATTGTAAATACATAAAAATGATAGGATATTGTCTGAAGACTCCAAAATCAACCTGTCTTTTTGCCATTAAAACTTAAGTACTTGGAAACTGCTTGAGTTTCGATCCCATTAATTTGTCCCATTAATTATAGATGACAATTAAGCCCACGCTAAAACGATGAGTTCCCAATTTATCCAATAAATCAGCGCCACCATGCCATTGTAGAAATTATAATATTTATAGCTTTTTAATACTGAACAATACAAAATATATATTTACATGTACTGGCAGAATTGTTTTGTTTTCAACTCTTTTTCCAGATTTCACAAATTATAATGAGACGACTTTTACGGATTTTATTGCGTTTTAATATTTTTTTACATTCCCGATGCTTAGGATACATCAAAGCAATCATTTTCAGGGGAGGCCTGAACACTTTTGAAAAGCGTTTTCTCGGCCTTTCTATTCATTATAATGCAATTATGAATAACGTCAATTTATTAAAATGTTCAAAACGCTGTAAAGTATTGATTATAATTAGTAAAGTATTTATTATAATATACTACTACATATTATATGTAGGGGACAACTCACACACGGCAATCTCATCCCAAACTAGGCAAAGCCTGTTCTTATGATAACTAGACAACTGATACATACTTATATGTGTCTAAATACCTACATATTATATATAAATTACACCCAGACACAGAACAAATGATCATGGTCATCACACAAACATTTGTCCTGTGTGGGAATTGAACCCACGACCTTCTAGTTTAGCAGTCAAGGTCATTAACCACTAGACCAACAGGCCAGTCAACTTTAAAGCATCCAAGTCAAAAGATTACAGAAGATACTCTTAAAAATAACATAGACTATATTATTTTAACAAAACAGTGGTGGCACTTTTTTGTTAAAATTGTCCAACAGTCGTCATTACTTATTATGCTATCGCTATTCCAATTTACATGACTATGATAACTATTAGAATTTTTTACTTCTTATAAATACCAGCTGCTGCCCGCAGCTTTGCCCGAGTTAACTTAGATTTACACCCGTATACGGATTGATGTTGATTATTTTTTAGCCTAAGTTACTGGTTATAACATCAGCTATCTGTCAGTGGAAGGCCAGTCAAAACCGACCCAGCCGTTTTAAAGATTAGCCTGAACAAACAGACAGACAGACAAAAATGGTAAAAAATGCTATTTTGGTATATCTACCATGTATACATCCATATGCATGTATGTTTGTAATATTAAAATAACCGCTTTTTATTAAATGCATATGGATGTATACAAGGTACATATTATACCAAAATAACATTTTTATTCAATTTTTGCCTGTCTGTTAGTTCCAGCTAATCTCTGAAATGGCTTGGATTTTGATGGGACTTTCACTGATAGATAGCTGATATTATAACATAGACATAAGAACTTACAACTATCATTACAGGTACAACCCAATTCGATAGTGAAGCACACATAATTTAACGAATATAACATATTACGCTATCCTTGTGAATACATTTAGTGTACAATTTGAAAAAAAAAAACTAATAATAATAAGAGCAAACAGGGCACCTCGACGGCTAGTCAGTCCCTCAAGGGACCGACGCCACCTCCACAGAGGGGTTGTCCCGCAACACAGAACAACCCCTACAAACGTGGGGACAGTACAATGGGGTAAGGTTCCCATCCTCGCCCCTTGTCCCTTGCTCTTTTGTCCCCTCTTCTTTTATGAGAGCTACAAAGAGCAGCTCCCGCGGCTCAATTTGCTTCTCTCAAGGCCCAACCCAGCAGGTTCACGTTAGGCTACTGAGCCCCACCGCCACGACTAGGCTTGAACCGTGGTGGGAACAGTCTTCGACCTGACTCAAACCTACCCTGCTAAACTAATATTAAATTCGGTAATTTGGTATGAAGGTCATTTCTGTACAAAGTATAGTAATTAAGACCTATTAGGTAAAACTTTTGGGCCTAGCAGATAGATTGCATTTGGCTTTTTTCTTTTATGTTCCTTGTTTTAAGTTAGTGTAATGTAATAATTCATGAAAATGAGAATTACTTCTTACCCCTTTTTTCTTTGATAACACTGTAAGTCTGCGCGCGGCCAAAATTGGAACTAATCGCAGACTGCCATATATTATGTTGCAAACTTAGTGGATATTCCACTACGACTGGTGTCTTTGACCTTTTGATTATGATAATAATTATTATTATTTATTTATAACAATACTATATGCCTATACCGTCCACTGCTGAACATAGGTCACTTTCATTAAACGCTAAGACGCCTAACCCATCATTCAAGAACAGCCGCAGGGATGTAATATTCTTACCGCTAAATCATACAAAGTAGCACGTTAAATCATTTGAAATGTGCCCAAACTTTCTCTATTGAATTTGAAACTTTCCCGTCTCATATCTCAAGAGAACGACTCTATGGTGTAATGTTTTGTCTTCAAAACTTCACGACTATCCAATGTTTAAATGACTGTTAATAGTGTATTGTCTTCGTTATCAGTGTATTCGGAAATGCTCATTTATTTCCTAACTAAATCGTACTCAGAAAATGACGTTGAAAACATACATAGTCTATCGTTTGCTTGGCGGTGTGTGACAAGGCGTTGGTGTGGTGAAGGAGGGTGCTACTCTGAGGTCGTTTCTGTCAAACTTTTTCCAAAACAACTGACAAATAGTTATTATTAGTGTACCATTAGTGTACTCTGCAGTAACTGTTTTTAGATCCTCTAAAAAATTTTTTGCCTAATAACATTTCCTTCCGCAGAACGAGGCCATCATCATTTTTCCAACGCTTCGGCCTTTCTTCACTTTTGTTGGCAACTCCTCTGAAGGAAACATCCATTTCGCAGATTGTCTTTTAGTTTCAGGTTCATAACAGTAAATCCAGCTTTCGTTCGTATTTCATTTCGTATATCGAACACAGCATTTGAGTCACCTCCGTTAAATCTTTTAACCATTTCAAGACATCAATCGACACGACGGAGTTTTTGGGCCTCTGTCAAATTATGAGGTATCTACCGAGCACAAAGGTTCCTGACCGCTAAATTTTCATGAAGGATTTTATGCACTTGACTCATGCCGATGCCTAAGAACGAAGAAATCTGCTCAAAATAAATAAGGTACTCTTTTGTCAGTCTCTATCGTACCCTTTTTTTTTTTCTTTTCTTTTACGCCGGGAAATGCTCTGAGGCATCCCGCGGGGGAGTGGGTCTCCCCACGCGGGTATGTGGGACTCGCTGCGCCCGACAGCTGGTAAATGGACGCAGCTCTACCCACTAAAACCCGGCGAGTGCCACCAATGCCGCCTTTGGTGAGGTACCCCGGATCTAGAAAACAAACAGGGCACCTCGACGGCTAGTCAGTCCCGCAAGGGACCGACGCCACCTCCACAGAGGGGTTGTCCCGCACCACAGAACAACCCCTCCCAACGTCGGGACAGTACAATGGGGTGAGGTTCCCATCCTCACCCCTTGCCCCCTGCTCTTCTGTCCCCTCTTCTTATAAGAGGGGTACAAAGAGCCCCCTCGGCCCAATTAGCTTCGCCCAAGGTGCACCGCTCACCCTAGGTTACTGAGCCCCACCGCCACAACAAGGCCTGAACCATGGTGGGGAGTCTCTATCGTACCCTGCGCAAAATTGATGTTATCTTCAGTCGTCGTAGTAGGTCATCCGTCACGCAGGTCAGTCACGTTAGTCTAAAAACGAATTCTGTATTATAACCTCTAAAATATAATTAAGCATCTTCACCTTCTGCTTTTAAGCTGATAGTGATAATATTATACTCCTCCACCCATTTATAGTACGGATTGAAGTCAAACCAGACATTTGTCATACCAAAGTTTACGGCGTTCATAAACAAACAATAAAACCCTTTTTGGATTTTGAGCCAACGATAGAGTTAAATATCGTAGATTCCTTGCCAAATTGGCTCTAGACCACTTGGACTGGATTTTTATTGGCCTTATCTAGATTAGCATGCTAGGGTTTGTGTAATCATTGTTATGGTTGGCCTATAAAACCTTTTTGTGCTTTGATAAAGTTTGTTAACATACTTTTTATCATCTTTTTATGACTCAATTATGTAAATAAAATACTGTTATCTCATATTTCTTACAAAAAACTAATTTTATATTCTTAGAAAGAAGAAGCGTTATTGGCATACTTTAGAATTTATATAGTATAAATGTGAAAGTAAGTTTGTTTGTACTTAACCAATCATAATGAAACTTTGAACACATATTCTTGGAGGTATTAGAAGTAACATCGGATTTTTATGAAAAAAAAAACTAAAATCTTATCCTGCGCAGACGAAGTCGCGGGCACCAGCTAGTATTATAATAAAACATTTTTTACGGATTTTCCCAACGTTTCGGATACTTTACAGCAATCAGTCACAGTTACAAAGTGATTCGAAACTAACTAAAATTTAATTATTCCTATCTACGCAGAAAGTTTTATAATATTTCAACCATTTGTGTAATATCATGTTAAGTTGAGACGTAATAAGCTTATTGTGTTACAGATGGTATAATATATTTATGGCAGTATAATAAAGATCAGGATACATGAATATAATATAAAGACTTATTTTTATTTGCGAACCATTGTATTGGTACGACTTCAAGGAAAGAGCATACTCTTGAAAGGCTGGCAACACTTATCACCACATTAAACGACTGTCTGTTTGTTTTCTCTTCCATAAAAAAATACTTGGTAGTCACAGACGACAAGTTGTATCCCTGTATGCAAGGATATTCAACCCCATTTTATAGATTTGTCAACATAAAACAAAAAAAAATGAAACAATTTTTTTCTAAATAAATTACGTTTTTGCCGGCTTCATTTTAATCTCTTATTTACGAAATGCTAGAAAGATGGAAGATGAATGGATTCCTGCAGTAATCTAAAATTAGTATCTAATTTGGTGACGTCCGAGGTTTCTTGCTTCTTGTGGAAATGTAACAATGGCGATAAGATCCTTTGTTGGACATCCCTGCAGAATAATAGCCAAGGAGACGAGTTATTTTTGTCTATTATGGCTAGGAACGTAAAATAACATACATAAGTATAATTTTTTTCTGATTATAATTAGTTTTATTTAAACAACGGTTTGCGTTTTACATATACCGCCAGGCGTGGTGTAAATATTAGGACTGATGTGGGACTTAAGGTAAATAAAGTACTTATTATTATTATTAAATACTTAATCATTTCGATTGTCTCAATTATCATCTTATTTCTACCTACCTAGGTACTATATTTTTACCATTCTGTATGCTATGTTAATAAGTTACCCAACGTTTCATCAATCGGTTTTCTTCAATCGGGGATTCATGGATAATGTCGAAGATACAAAAATCAAATAATTGTTGCAAGTTGTGACATCAATGATCAAAACCCGATCTTTTTGTTATTGTGAACTTGTGTGTTAAGATATATTCTATTCATTCAGTCATATTTTGAGCATTTTATGAGCATTAAATGGTACCAAAGATTCTCCTCATGACTAACTTTATACGATGAAAACATAAAACCCTTCGAATGGATCAGCCGAGTAATAAAATCGTCTGAAACATTCTTGGTGTATTTTTCACAAAATAAGTGATAGGACATCGTTTTTATCTAGTAAGGGTAGTTCACAGTTTACTGTCTTACTAATATTATCAAGATGAAAGTTTGTAAGTTTGGATGTTTGTTGATCTTACAGGCAAAACGGCTGAACTGATTTGGCTGAAAGTTGGAATGGTGATGGCTTATACCTTGGATTAGGACCTAGGCTATAAAAATAATCAGCATCAATCCGAATACGGTTGTAAATCTAAGTTAACGCGGGTGGATCTGTAGGCACCAGCTAGTTGATAATAATATCGTGAAAGTTTGTGTGTTGATGTGTTTGTTACTTTGTAACGCGAAGTTGAATAGGTTTGTCATGACGTTTTAGCACAATATTGTCTCGTAATAGTGACTTAGGATTATTTTAATAAAAGGCCCGAGTGGGTTAATTTACAATCTTTTTTTATTTGGTATGGAGAGGCGCCACTGAAGAATATAACAAGACCCATGACATAAGATTCGATTGTATGTAAAATCTATAAATCTATAAATTTTCTGAAAATAGTTAGTAAATAAATAAATGTAAAAATTTAATAAAACAGAGCAACGTACCATTATAATGAAATGGCTTTTGATGTATTTTATCGCAGTTTTTCATTCCCGTCGTTTCGGATACTTTACAGCAACCATATCACGAGTCCTCTCGCCCTTTTATCTTACGTGAAATTCGCAACTAAATTAAATGTACAAGCAATATGTCACCTTAAAAACTTCAAATAATTTAAAGCTGACTTTATAACATTAAAAATTCTTACATTGAAATATAGCTCTTAATTATGTGCAAAATATATTTCCCGGTACCAACTCTAATTTTCCGGGAGGCTTGGAGGTATATTGACGTATCCTATATTGCAGAGATCGTCTCGATTCATTGAGCCAATAAACTCTACTGAGTTTAGACTTATTGGATAAGACGTCGACCTGTTGGACGTTCTGAATTATATTAATTATCTTTTTATACGGATAATTGGTGTAGCGGGTGTCTATTGATAATAATAATTGGTGTAGCGGGTGTCTATTGATAATTGGTGTAGTGGGTGTCTATTGATAATTGGTGTAGCGGGTGTCTATTGATAATAATAATTGGTGTAGCGGGTGTCTATTGATAATTGGTGTAGCGGATGTCTATTGATATTGCTGATCACTTACCTTCAGGTGAACCGGCTGACTGTTTGCCTCCTCAACGAAAGTCTCAAAAGTTTGTAGACACAATTTCAATTCAAAGCCTTAAAATCCTTTTGCGAACAAACCATTCTCATATCTTGTGTTTGTCTTTCCTTTGTTCTTACAAACTTGGTAGTGCCACGCAGCTTTGCAACCGAATTGGGCCGGCATGACCGGGGTGGTACCTCTCACTCACAAACACCGGTGTCAAGTGACAGCTATGCTCTCGCGTTTCGTGCGGTTTTGAGTTTCCGTTGGCCCATTGGGGGATAAGGGAAAAGAGGGTAACGCATCTGCATAACCTCTGGTTGTGCAGATGTCTTTGAGCGTCGATAGTCACAGGGCTCCGACTGCTAGGTTTCCTCCTTATGACATAAAAAAATAGAATTCCAGTATAGTATCTTGTTTATTCTTACCGTGAAACTACTTAATAATATAAAAAGGTCAAAGAGTAACTAGGAATAATTTTTACCGACATAAAAAGTAATCAGGATATTACATAATATATTATTTTCCTGTAATGCTAGTTCACAAGATACTACTGAAAGAAAGAAAGAAAGAAAGAAAGAAACATTTATCTACTGAAGTGAATAACGATGATTATGATGTCAATGATGATGTTGATTATGATGTCGATGATGACGTTGATGATAAATAAACAAACAAAACCTGTGGAGATCCGATCCTAACTCGGATATTATGCTTCACTTGTTATCATAGTTTACTTAATCTAGTATACCTAATGTAGCATGAAACAGGTTCGCAAACTTTTTTAATAATATCAGGCATACCCGCTTTCTTACATGTTCCTTTATTATCTCTTAGACTGAAGTGATATCAACATAGTGAACGGTTTTGTACACTTAAAATATTTTGTTAGAATGGGCCGCACAATCGGGGTGGTGCCTCTCGCTTACATAAAGCCAGCGTCAAGTGACAGATATGCTGTATGTTTTGATAGTGTTTTCGTAGTGATCTGTATGTAGGTCCCATCGGCCAATCATCCACTAATGGCCATTAGTTGACCAATCAGAGGGCAGAACCGGCGCAGCGTCGCAGCACAAATTTGCCAGAATTTGTTTTTATACAAAATACACAACATTTCCGCTCTATAACGGTTATATTATGCTCGATGGCCGGAACAAACAGACATATAGACAAATTTAAAAAAAACTTATATGTTTATGTAAATATCGGTTATTTCCTATTAATTTGAAATCACAAACAGACACTTCAATTTTATTTATTTGTATAAAGCATTAGTCCAGCAGTGAAATAAAAGCTTGATACGAGCTCATCCACGAAAAAAATCACAAAGCGCCCGTAAATATATCCATTGAGACAGTTATAAGTTATAAATAATCAGCTCATTCAAAATATATGACGGAGAGCATTTATTACAGAAGCAATAAAAATTCATGAGTCAAACCCCCACATCAATTAGTATCAGGGTTTCAACTGATACTTACGTTGATTTATTTTTATTCCTTTCATTTGTATACCTTTATTTATCTGATCGTATTTCATCTAAATAGTACTGTCTAAACGCTAAAAACTCTACTTCCGAAACGTAAGGAACAAAATATTCTATTAATTTGTGTGCTGAAATTATTTTTTCATTTGTTTTGCGGTAGAGATAAACATCGTTTAAAGGTATTGGGTATTTAGTGCATCTAACAATAAGCTTTTTTTAAGGTAAATTATGTATTGTAGAATGTAATATATTAAGACCAGAAAGGACTCTTTCAAGACGTGCTGTTGTTGTTTTCGTGTCAAGTTTTGAATCTGATCGTGGGGTATCCTAACGTTCAGGGAATTATCAAGCCCTGAAGAAATGTGGCCCGATGTAAGAAAGAATAAGGATAAAATAATAGACTTTTTTTTTCTTTAACGCCGGGAAATACTCTGAGGCATCCCGCGGGGAGTGGGTCTCCCCACGCGAGTATGTGGGACTCTCTGCACTCGAAAGGTTGTAAGGTGGACGCAGCCCTACCCATTAAAACCCGCCGAGTGCCACCAATGCCGCCTTTGGTGAGGTGCCCCGGATCTGATGAGCGAACAGGGCACCTCGACGACTAGTCAGTCCCTCAGGGGACCGACGCCACCTCCACAGAGAGGTTGTCCCACACCACAGAACAACCCTTCCAACGTCGGGACAGTACAGGTGAGGTTCCCGTCCTCGCCCCTTGCTTTTGTCCACTCTTCTTATAAGAGGTGTACACAGAGCAGCCCCCTCGGCTCTATTTGCTTCTCCCAAGGTGCTCTGCAAGGTGGTGGGTTTACCCTAGTCTATTGAGCCCCACCGCCCACGATAGGGCGTGAACCGTGGTGGGGATGTCTTGATTAACGTAAAAGTATGTAATGCCTGCGGTTTTTTTTTTGATAACGTAGGTTAATGCTTTAGTATGATCCAGTTTTACCTCGGGCAAGGCTCGTGGACCTATGTGGGGATTTGCTCTTAGGAATGCACTACCCTACTAAACCACCTGCGAGCGCCTTCAGCCGTGTTTTGAGAGTCCCTGATCCACACCGACAAAATCGCAGGAAGCCACTCGTAATACCATACTTATTTGTAAACATTACATCAAGGAAAATACACGGTTATAAGTGCCTCTTTACAAACATGATTAATAACTTTAATTAATTTGGGTATGGGTGTGTATATATAATTATTGGGGTGTCTGTATGAGTCTAAATGACTCACGATATTCATGACACACATGCATATAACGATAGGCTATAATCAAAATGAAGTTGTTTGTTACTACATTTGTTTTTACCAAATTAAAGTTAGTTGACAGAGTTCTGGACATGTGTCAGGAATTTTGTGTACAAAATGAGAAAAGTAACGTTTGATACTTCAGCTAACCTCAGTCCAACCACGTTCAGACAACAGTACTTTAACTACACTCTCGTTGAAGTAAACACTACACAAAAGTAGCATTAAAACATTTTTTTGAGTTTACAGAATCCTTATGGTAAAAATAAGTACGAGTGTCCATCTTTTAGGTTGTAAACTAGCATACGACGTATAACATCGAACAAATCTTCATTTTATTTTATTATAAGCTAGTAAAAGCTAATAAAATATGCAGACTCAACTAAACTCAAGAAGTCGATTTAGCTGTTAGGGATCGACAGTTTTTTTTTTTTTTTTTTTTGTTTTCGCAGGGAAATGCTTTTTACGCATGTAGCCAGGATCTCGGGTAGATCCTGACCCTATGTGGGACTCGCACCTGGGAGTGCCCTACCCGTAAACTAAAACCACTGCGAGCGCCTTCAGCCGCTTTAATTTGAGGGTCCCGGATAGGCATTCGACAGGATCACCTCAGCGACAGGCTGGCCCCGGCGAAGGCCAGACTACTCCTCTTAAGGGGGGCTGCCTGGCTGCTTGGGCAGTCCCCGCGACGTCGTGTCATACTGGGCCCAGGTTCCCATCCTGAACCCGACACGAGCACAGGGGTGCTACTGGAGGCGCATTAAGTAGCGCCTCCTGCGCACCCCCGTTCGTCGCCCACGGGGGGAGGCCTCGTCGGCGGCCTCCTCCTTCGCCCGCTCGTCGGCCTCCTTCTGGGACATTACTGCCTCGCAGAAGGAAACCATCGCCGTCCAGGACTCGTCGTCACCGAGCATCGCGATGATGACACCCGGCAGAGACAAGTCCCCTCCGATGACTGATGTCAGATCATGACGCAGCGCCGCCCATCTCGGGCACACCTCGAGGGTGTGCTGGGCCGAGTCCACCGCCGCGCCACAATTGTGACACACTGTCAACGGCTCCCTGCGGGCCGTCTGGCACAGGTACTCACCAAAGCAACCATGCCCGGTGAGCACCTGTGTCAGACGGAAGGTGAGG
The DNA here is from genome assembly GCA_963853865.1 of Helleia helle. Taxonomy (NCBI): domain Eukaryota; kingdom Metazoa; phylum Arthropoda; class Insecta; order Lepidoptera; family Lycaenidae; genus Helleia; species Helleia helle. The sequence goes on along the minus strand of OY971426.1, from coordinate 18,859,162 downwards.
GGTTTGCGCTTACGGCGCATCCACCGCTCAAGGACCGGACGCAGTTGTAGTTGTTGCAGTAACGGTTGCCGTTAGGCTTTTGCCGTACGGCTGTTGCGCCAGGTCGTCCCCCCACCTTCGCATTAACGCCTCTTGCCCTAGTCGGCGAACCCGAAGGATCCTGTCTAGCGTAAGGCTCTCGCCAAGAGACCTCCTATCCGAGACATAGGAGTGCTTCTCGGCAAGAACCTCAGCCACGAGTTCCCACGGGGGGGTCACCGGCCAGGGCAGTGGCTGCCGCCCACGATACTGTACGGTACCCCCGGATCACTCTTACCGCGATGACCCGCTGTGCCGAGCGCAACTGGGCCTTATTTCTCGTGGTAAGGTGACCCGCCCAGATGGGCGCACCGTAGGTTGCCATACTCCGGCAGACTCCAGAATATAGCTGCCTGCAGGCGGCGCTGGGTCCTCCGAGGTTCGGGAGGAGTCTGCCCAGCGCACTTGCCGCCTTCACGACCTTCGGTCCCAACATTGAGAAATGTGGGCCGAAGGTCCACCCACCGTCAAGGATGAGCCCCAGATATTTGATATGGGGGCTCATCCTGACCCTCACCCCTCCGACCTGGAGGGCAGCCCCCGGTGGGGGTCCTTTCCGCCCGGTCCCGCGGAAGAGAAGGGCTTCGGTCTTCTCAGGTCTGACCCGAAGCCCTAACCTCTCTATGCGGCTGATCACGAGGTCGAGCCCGACCTCGGCCAGCCGCGCCGCCTCCTTATAACTTCGTCCCCGGGCATACACGAGGGTGTCATAAGCGTAGCAAATGACACCCATCCCGGAGAGGAGGCGGCCTCGCAGGACCCAGTCGTATCCGATGTCCCACCGGAGCCGACTCGCCGCCACTCAGGGATCGACAGTATGACGAAAACATAATAATTTAAAAAACATTAAAATGATTATATAATATTTTTTCTCTCACTCTTTTAACTACATACAAATTACGTACACTCTTAATTTCCAGCAAAATAGCTGTGACAAATTATAAGAATAAAATTAATGTTTCGTCTATGCATAATTCGAATACATACTAACACATACGTGGTGTTAGTCGATCATTAACCAGGGAAGACGATCTTCGTGCGGTGGCAGGCCCGTGTTGGATGGGAGTGGCAAGGGATCGGCCGTATTGGTGTTCATTGAAGGAGGCCTATGTTCGCCAGTGGACGGATAAAGGCTGATGATGATGATGATACTAACAATAAGCCTAAAGAACTTTATAAACGTGCTGATTTCCGAAACCAAATGTCTGATTTAGGATTGCATTTGATTGCCAAATGATTATATATGCTAATTATTTTGATAAGAAAGAGCTTCTTTTAAGTTTTGTGAGCAAGGAAGCATAGTTCATAAAGAAAATCAATGTTATTTCTAACCTGTGATTTCAAATACAAGACTAATTTATTATCAATACAAGTATTGATTCCTGGCTGGTTAATTTTACCGACACACGTCACTCGAATCAATATTGGATATTGGCAATTACACTAACCTAGACATTGGCCCGATCAAACGTACTAAATCCACTCATTACGTCACAATGTTATTTAATTTGTGGCCAATTCAGTTTATTGCCGTTGGAAGGAGATTGTTTATTTGAATTTAGAATGTTTAATTTACAATATAGGTCTACAATCTATTATATTATATCAATATTTTACCGGTGGGAGGGAAGCGCTGTGCCGCGCTCCCGGCTGCATGGGTACTACCATCTTGCTTGTTTCTCCCGTGAAACAGCTTTGCTGTGTTTCGGAGAGAAGGGCAAGACAGGCAGTATAATTACTGGCACCGAGACTTAACATCTTATGTCTCAGGATAGGCAACACATAGATAGTTTATGTTCATGGGCGACGTCGACCACTTACCATCAGGTGGCACGTTTGCCAGTTTGCCTATCCAACTAACATAAAAAAGAGCACCACCGCCACGTCAACGTGACTAAACAGATTGGTCAAAAGTGGTTTTGACTGAAAATTTTTGGTTATTAGTCTATATGTGTATGTACACACATACACATATAGACGGGTATATCACTACATAATATAAAACAAAGTCGCTTTCTCAGTCCCTATGTCCCTATGTCCCTTTGTATGCTTAAATCTTTAAAACTACGCAACGGATTTTGATGCGGTTTTTTTTTTATTAGATAGAGTGATTCAAGAGGAAGGTTTCTATGTATAATAACATCCATTAAATCGTGGAAAAATACTGTTATTTTTGAGGTTTCTAATGTGATGTCGTAAATAAACACATTTTTTGCACTTACATTGCAAACGCTGGATGAACACTAACAGATTGATCAAAATTATGTACTACATCATTGTACACCTTAGAAAGATCTACAAAAAAGTCCGTGATGACATATGTGTATCTCTTGAGGATAACATACTTTATCCATTTTAATACTTAAAAAATGGGCAATTATAAAACGGTAGTTGGAAAGCTATTTACACAAATGTGGTATTAATCCATATCATTTTAAATATGTTAGTTAGCTTGAGCATTTCATGAAGTATGTTTTTCCCGTTTACACCATGCAAATGAAATGCATATCTTAGAAGATATAGCAAAATCAAAATAATGCGACACCGAGATTTCGACCGAGCCGCGCGAGCCGGACGCTCCGTGATGCCGCGCCTCGCGCCCGAGCCGGGCCGAGCCCCGGTTCCGAAAGTTAGGATAATAATTATTATTGTATCAATGTAATATGGTAGAATTGTGTATCCTAAATATGCCTACTGAAAAGTCCGCGATGGCCTAATATATAATATATATATTATGTTAAATATAACATACTACCTATATCCATTTTAATACTTTAAAAATTGGCAATCTTAAAGCGGTAATGTAAAAGCTATTTACAAAAAAAACGGTATTAATCACTTCATATTATAAAATAATCATCATCAATCCGTGTACGGCTGTACATCTAAGTTAACGCGGGCGAAGCTGCGGGCAACGGCTAGTATATATATAAATAATAACGAAATGTCTACGGTAAAGTCGGTATTTTTATTGATTTTTATTTATATAATAAGAAATATGAACTGCACTATGCAAACGACACAATAGATACTTTTTATGATGTCGTCATCAAAATTAGAAATACATTCAGCACTTCTGTACAATGTCAGTACAATGGTTTTCAGTCGTCATCATTATCGTTGCCATATTGGCTGATGTACTTTCCAATTTCCATAGCGCCTCATACCTATTACACAAACATTATGTCTACACTCTATCGGTCGTCTTGTCGTCCATTGAGGGAGGCTTATGTTTAGCAGTGGACGGATAAAGGCTGATGAGTATGATTATGATGATGATGTCTGTACTCACGTCGCTAAAAACGGTCAACTGTTTTATGTGAAGTTGTACAGTGAAAACTTGGAATTGATGGACTCCACAGTTTTCCTAGGAATAACTCTAGATCTTAAGCTGCAGTGGGGTCCCCACATAGCTAAATTGGCGAATAGACTCAGTTCAGCAGCATATGCAGTGAGAAAAATAAGACAGTTTACTGATGTAGATACAGCGCGAATAGTATATTTTAGCTACTTTCATAGCATTATTTCTTATGGCATACTTTTATGGGGAAATGCGGCCGACATAAACAACATTTTTGTGCTGCAGAAGCGGGCTATTCGTGCAATTTACAAGTTGCCTCCCTATTCATCTTTGAGAGAAAAATTTAAAGAAATAGGAATTCTGACTGTCACCTCTCAATACATCTTAGAAAATTTACTGTATGTCCGGAAAAACATAAATGAATTTTGTAAGAAAAGTGACATTCATAGTAGGAATACACGTAATAGACACAGGTTACATGCACCAATGATTAGACTTTCGAAAGTAAGCAATTCTTTTAAAGGCAACTGTATACGCTTTTACAATAGGATCCCAGAAAACGTTCAAAAGCTCTCCATAAAAAAATTCAAAAAAGTTGTTAAAGAGCGTTTGTGTGGTAAAGCATATTATAAAGTAAAAGATTTCATGGAAGATACCACACCCTGGGAATAAGGCGTTCCTCCCGGGCATTTCAAGATAAGATGTTAAAATTGTTATGTAATATATATTATTTGAAAAGATTAGTTCCACTGAGTTTGTTTCGCCGGTTCTTCTCAGTGGTCTTACCTTGGAACCGGTGGTAGATTCAATTGACGTTCAAAAAGATACTGTATTAGTACTATTTTGAATAAAAAAAATTTGATTTTGATTTTGATTTTTTTGTACTAAACGAATCACACTGTAGGTATATAAATTTTGATAAATTAGCTAAATGTATGTGAATATTGGCGAATCAAACGCATATCCGATGGTATCGAGCGACTATCATCACGTCTGATCAGCTAACAATTACGGACGATTAAAAAAACGATCACGCAACGTTGACCTAGTTTCGTGATACGCAGGATCCTGTACTCTCTCGGCAAATAATAGCATATTCTCGGCTCGGGAAAACTTGATAATATATTTTATAAATATTTACTTTTATCAGGAATCGGGAATATATCAATGTAGTAGCTTTTTCCGTTTAACATTAAACGAATCGCCGTTAATCTTTATTTATAAGAACCTACAATATTCACGCCTATAACCTTGTGATAAACTTTAATCATTTTCTGTAAGATGTGGATTTAAACCTAATAACCTTAACTGATCTTAAAACAAAGTATAACTAGGTATTTTACTGATTTTCAACATAAAGATCAAATCATTTGTAATTTTTATAAAACTACTAGTGGCACCGACTGACGTTATCCTGTACAAAATATTTTTTTTGTGAATCTAAACCATCCTCGAATCCCCTTGAACTCACACAAAAAATTTCATCAAAATCGGTCCAGCCGTCTAGGAGGAGTTCAGTGACATACACACGCACACAAGAAATATATATATATATATATAAAGATAGTGCCTCTTTTGAGTTTTAGCTTTATAAGTAAGTTGAAGGCTCACCAAAAATCGTATTTCAAACTCGTATTCAATTGAGTTTACTTGAGGACCTTCTAAGTGTCACTTTTTCGTGTGTTGAATTCTTATCTTGTCGGAACTAAAAATAAATAGTTTATACGGGACATTTTTTCTCTTGACATTATAAAATAGCCATTGCATTGAGTTAGACTTTAGCTGTTGATGCACTGTCTAACTTAAGATATGGGTACCTAAAACATCCTTAGGACACTACTATACATACTATACATGGTCTGTATATACAACAAAAGGATTTGTCACAAAAGATTTAAGAGAGCACATAATAAAATTACTAATATTTTTTTCGTTTGTTTCAGGATGAGAGAATACGTAGAGGAAAATGAGAAAAATGATCCTCTCATACATGCGCCAGACAAGAAAAACAACCCTTGGGCTGAAAAAGGGAAATGCATCATTATGTAATCATTCCAAACTAAAGAAAAAAATAATATCACCAAATTATAAAGACATTACGACGTTTTGGCAAGAGAATTCGACTTCAGCTCTGGTTCATCGGTCGAGTGCAATTCAAAGGGGTATCAGGATGGATTACATTGATTCAAAGCAACTGCCAGACAATATGATTAAAATAGATCCGTAGAAAGAGTCCATCGCTCGACGTTAACTTGCGACGCCAAAACTTCAGTTCATAAGTTTTCAGTATGGTTTTCATTCCCCAAAACAATCTAGTCCAATCCCTATTTGTAAAGAATGTACATTTGACCGTGCGCGACGCAAGGATGTACTTATGAATGTTTTGTTAGAAGAATTAAAAATGGTTGTAAATACGTTAAATTTTGTATTTCTAGTAAAGTAACGTTTGGAGATTATCGATAGAGAATAAAATGGGAAGATTAAACTTTGGACGAGTTAAAATTGTACATTTAAAGTTAGATTTGTTTCGACGTGAATCCGTTTGTGTAATGAACGTTCGTTTACGGACACTGAAGTATGCCTTGGAAATAACAGAAGTGTATAACGAAGATAAATTCAAAGGAACCCAAGCGTTTCTATGCAAAGTATTGCAACTTCCTCTAAGAAATTTGCATAGATACTATATGGATTCCTACGTACTGATTGAAGTATTCAGAGCGAGTTTCTTATACTTCTGTCAGTTATGCGAATAATAAGCGACCTATCTTATTATTTGATTGAGAATGCAAAACTTTGCCGCCGCAAATAGATATAAAAACTTGAATTCTTAAATGCATAGATTCTTTGAGCTCGTGAATCTTTGTATTTAAATAATATTGTACTAAATAATAATAATTAAAATATAGGGTATAATCGCACATCACAACTTAACATCTATTTGCTGGATCACAGAGATAAGAATGCTTTTCAGGAATTTAAGTTAGGTAATGCCAGTAAAGTCTTAGTGGTGAAGTAAAACGAGGAAATGTTAAACGTAGTAAAGTGAAAAATAATCGTTATGTAAGGTCATTTTCATAAATAAAATGAGTTATAATCTTGTTCAAAACAAATGTAATTGTAAGTTGATTTAGGATAATTTTTTATAAACTGGTACATTCCGCAGTGCCATTATATAGTAATGCTTCTATTGAATATAATTAAGTACTATCTCCTCACTACATATATTTATTTGTCTTCGTTACGTTGAATAGTTCCATCGTTAGCCTCTATGCTTTCACATATCCCATTAACCTTTAAGGTAATTTAACTATGAACTACAATTTTAAATCTAGCACTTGAATAGCTTAGTATTAATTCAAAATTTAAATTGAAATAAACTCTACCTAAGTCACAAAGATAATCACTAAATCGAAATCGTAGTTTCCAAAATAAACTTCTTCTAAATTTAAGAATTATTGGATTTGAGATGCTGAAGATTCTTATGAAAATGGACACTGTATCTCGTGTTTATTAAGAGTTTTCGTAGCGTCATTATCTCAAGTAGTACTATTATCTAATGCCCCATTAAAAGGATTGTCTATGATCCTATTTCGATTAAAATAGAAAATTTAAACTTACGCACTGTAGGTAATTATAGATTAAAAGTAAAACCTAACCTAAACTTTAAACTTAAATTAATAAAAAATGTATTTCCCCTTACCATATCTAGACACGAACTATGAAAATCATTCTGGCTGTGAGTATTTCCTCTTTGTTTAAATGCTTTTTATTATTAGTCACAATGAATTTGCTATAACCGACAATAAAAATTAATCGCAATTTTCAAATGCATTTTTCCTTTTATTGTAAGTCATAGAGTCGTGAAGTCAATTCCATTATTTACACTTACAAAACCATTAGAGTCTTTCCCCCTATTATTGACATCTTCAGCGATAACTTCCTCTTCATCATTATCATCACACATGTCCTTTTCTTAGTCGTGAATAGTTTTACAAATAGGAATTTAGAGTATCTTGTAGATTAGCGGTAAATTAAATGCGAAAGTCAAAGTTGTTTGTTAACTTATATAATAAAAATGCAATTCAGAGGATTAGCCTTAGTTATAATAAAATGAAACGTAACGAGTTTATTTAAAACTAGTAAATAAATTAAGGGACTTTGTATTATTGTGTGCGACGGCAAAGTTTTCCAGCAACCCATTCCTACATTCCACATGTTTAATGTTGTTGTCAAGGCGACTTCACTGTCAGACTTAATTTTTTCGTCCGTTTCACTATTACCTTCGAAACCAAAGATTTTATTTTCATGTTTTAATTTATTTGTGTTACAATTCTATATATTATTTAATGTCGTTATTTTATTATAAACAGTTAACTTAATCAGTAATTTTAATGGATTATTCCAAATCTAATAACTAGGTAAGGTGATATTGGAAATGATTTTTTTAGAATCAATAGGTTAAGGATATGTTATTAATAATATGTAATCAGTAATCACTGAAATAAATTAAAAACTGTAATGTTTTGTTTTATTTGCCTTTTGTACTTATCATTTTAATTTTGATTTGATGTCTATGTGATGTGGTTAGGATGACGTGGTTCCTATTGAGTTTATCATTAATTTAGGCCGATAATGAACAATAAATATTGAAAATAATGGAAATAAAATCAATCCTTTTTTTGATGACGCTGTGGAATGCATATATTCCGGTACTCAAGTAGGCTCCTGGACCCTATGTGGGACTCGCACTGGGTTGCTGTATCCTAATCACTACTTTTCAGGATCTGCAGGCAAATAATAAGCAAGTGAATGTCTATTAAAAATTTAAGGGCTATTTTAATATTAATAATAACTTCAATTTGTTTTATGACACAAGTTTCTTTTTTGCTTATATTTCTACAGACATAATATACTCACAGAACACTTTTATTATTTCTATTTCTGTACATACACTATAGCTAGACATATGGAATCGTTGTATTAAAGCCAAATTTTGATTTTATTTCCCAAAGATCATAATAACGAGACAAAAATAGTCTGCTGTTTCAGTGAGGCTAATGATCTATTTATCCCAAAAACTATTTTACCATAAGTAAGTAATGGTTTTTGATGCCAAATCAAAAGAGTATGAAAACAAACAAGATAGCTTTCTATACATTTGGTAAGAAATCGTTTTCCCAGCCTAGAGTAGGTCGTTTTATGATATTGATTTCTCTGAAATATTATGAATGTTTAGATCTGAGTAAGCGAATAGTTTGCGTGACCGAAAATTGTCGTATTTTAAAGTACGTGCAATAGTAATTGGATTTAACCAAACGTCTGTCCAGGACATCCAAAAATTTACCATCCTTCCTATCGTTAATATTTTTATATTAAAATCAAATATAACAATGACTTAGCATCCAAAAAATGTTTTCCGCATCAGACGGAGATTATATGCCGTCTAAAAGAATTATGTCGCAATTTTTTTTTATTCAATTGTTTTTTTTTTCTTTTTCTTTTATGAATGAATAATATATTTACCGAAATAAAAGTAACCTTTAATATTCTAAATTATTCTATTAAAACTTTGGTGGAGCTTGATAATTCGTCTTCGTCTGCGAATGCCTGGTTCCCATGAACAAAACATAATATGTAATTTTGCCGTAAATGTGATAAATCCCTAATCAAATCAAAACAATTTTTTTTTATTCAAAATAGTACCAATACAGTATCTTTTTGAACGTCAATTAAATTTACCACCGGTTCCAAGGCAAGCCCACTAAGAAGAACCGGCGAAACAAACTCAGTGGAACTAATCTGTTCAAATAATATGTATTCTATAACAATTTTAACATCTTATCCTGAAATGCCCGGGAGGAACACCTTATTCCCAGGGTGTGGTATCTTCCAAAAAATCTTTTACTTTATAATATCCTTTACCACACAAACGCTCTTTAAAAACTTTTTATTTTATTATGTCGAATATTTTCAACGATGTTTCAATCAAAAGTTAATTGCAAGTCATGAAATGTGCTTGCTTTTAAAAATGTACAGGCGTTTAAAATTATTACTAATTTTCACTGTTCTCAGTTTGGCATATAATATGATATCAGTATATTATATTTATTTTCATCATCACAGATCTACTGGAGTGGGAGCGATTTACTTGTGGCGCACTCTTGCCTGTATGTTTACCGGTGGGAGGGAAGCGCTGTGCCGCGCTCCCGGTTGCATGGGTACCACCATCTTGCTTGTTTCTCCCGTCAAACAGCTTTGCCGTGTTTTGGAGAGAAGGGCAAGGCAGGCAGTGTAATTACTGGCACCGAGACTTAACATCTTATGTCTCAGGATAGGCAACACATAAATGAGTTGCCTGGGCTCGTTCCAGGTATACTAGTTTATGTTCATGGGCGACGTCGACCACTTAACATCAGGTGGTACGTTTGCCAGTTTGCCTATTCAACTAACATAAAAAAAAATGGGTACCACCATCCTGGTAATTTTTTGCGTCAAACTTCGCTGTATTTTGGGATGAAGGGCAGGACCGGCAGTGTAGTTACTGACACCAGACTCTCGTGATAAGAAACACATGAATTCGTTGCCTCGGCTAGTCCCAGGTAAACTTGTTTATGGGTGACGCTGACCACATATTATTGCTGATCCGTCTGTTTGCCAATATAATAAGTTCCATTCACCCGCTGAACCTTATTTAGAAAAGCTTTTTTTTTTTTTTTTTTTTTTTTATATCTATGGACGCTTTCACACCACGTCAATCTGGTCCCGTGGTAAGTTCTTGAAGAACTTGTGTTACGGGTACCAGACAGCGGAAATATATTTAATACTTTTATACTATACATATATTTAAGATTTTTATTATATAATACACATATTTAATACACATCCATGACCCAGGAACACAGAAAAATTTTTGTTCCCTGGCAGGATTTGAACCCGCAACCTCCGGCTTGAGCGCCAACGCGCTAACCACTGAGCCACAGAGGTCGTCAAAGCTTATTACCATATATTATTTTTTATGGCATAGGAGGGCAAACGAGCAGTCGAAGCTTTAGACTATCGACGCCCATACACATCTACACAACCAGAGATTATGCTGATGCGTTGCCCTTCTTTTCCCTATTTCCCAATGGGCCACCGGAAACTCACAAATCGCACGAGACGCGACAGCATAGCTGTCATTTGACGCCGGTGTTATGTAAGCAAGATGTCCACTCCGGTAGTGCCATGCTGATATGCAGCCAAGTCGGCTGCATAGCAGCATGGCACTACCTCTTACTAACTGGTGAGTTTATTTGTGTCCAGTATTGTACTAAAATCACTTGCCGACTTGAACCGGGGTGGTACCTCAGTTAACACCCTCCTCGCCTGATTTCGAGGAGACCCGTGACCAACGACAAATAACGTTCTATAATAATGATGTTGTAAATATCCGATGATGATGATGATGAAGATTTTTAGCAAACAGGACCACGTTTCGCGCCATAAGCGCCCCATTAAAACGGCACATAACTATAAATCTTGTGTCTACTCTAAGCTGACAGTGGGTAATTATTTAAGGGGTCGAAGAGCCGAGCAAATTTACACCGGACCCCAATAAATGGAGTGAAAACTGGGACCTGAAATATCGTTTATCCTAATAAGGTTAAGCTTTTACCCCTAAAATTATGACCTTTTAAATCAAATACACGTGATATATAATATGGGGAAACCAAACGATTATATTGGTGTAAGGGAAAGCTGGTAGAGCTATAGATGGTATGTGGTTAACGTCACCCATAATCATAAACAAGCCGCTCCATCGATCTCACAACCCACCGGTGCGCAGTGTGAATGGAGTAAGAACCTTTCCATCAAAGTTTAAGCAACTTTAAGAACTTCTCGCAAGAACATCACTTGTAAGAGTTCCTGTCAGATTGTTGAGTGTCGACAGTTCGGGGATTTGTAGAAGGTTATGTGCGTTCACACTTCACTTAGTTTCACTAGCACTGAGTGATATTCGCCCACGATCTGATGGATACAAAACTTATACATTATACAATATCTATTAAATACAATTAAGTTAATTTAGTTTTCTAAACTACATTCCTTGTTTAAAATTGATGTATACATTCTTATACGATCTTTTTTATAACCACTTTTTTCTATTAGCTCACTTCGTGCTATACCTCTCCGATTGCTTGATTTTAAGCTGATTTTCCCATGATTTTGAGTTTTCAAATTGGAACTGAAAATACAAAGGGTATGCTTGCCAAATAGTCCCGTGATGAGAAAACTAGGGTCTGGTGATGGCATCCCAGAGAAATCGAGGGGAACTTTCGAAAATTGTAGGAACGACTAGTGCGTTTAATATTTTTTTTTAATTAAACATTTTAAATACTACAATTTAATGAAGGGTTAGAGTCGATCTGATCCTGGAGCTGAAAGACAGTCGAGGTAACTCCTCAACTATTCACACAAGTAACCTTGTATTTGGGCTTGATTAATTTGTAATGATGAGAACTTTACACCTAGATGAGATGTGACTGTGATTGGGGGTCTGATGATGAAGACGAAGGACAGTTAAAGAATAGTTTACAGTAGCTACCTTCTGATTGGACTTAATTAATTTATACTAATGAGAACTTTGCACCCATATGGGTGATACGTGCCATTACAGGTTTGATGATGGAGACCATAGACATCACAGTCGAGTGAACTCCTCGACGATTTACAGCTTTTGTTGGGCTTACTTCATACGGTTCAATATGCCAAAATGTCTATCTCTGTATGTCTTTCTTTAATAAATCACTAAAAATTAAGAAATAAAAAAAATTTAAACAAAAATTATAACCAACTTCAAAACAAAAATTAACTAAAAAACTTTTTAAATAATTGCGTTTCTTTTATTTGTGTCTACAACTAATAATCATCTTGTACTTCTACTAATGTACAATTTTTGCGTTTACCAGGTCATTATTGTTACTTTTGGAGTCCGTGTCAGCCAAGGTAGGTAGGTAGATACCCCCCACCATGGTTCAAGCCTTGTCGTGGCGGTGGGGCTCAGTAACCTAGGGTGAGCCGCTGCACCTTGGGCGAAGCTAATTGGGCCAAGGGGGCTCTTTGTACCCCTCTTATAAGAAGAGGGGACATAATAGCAGGGGTGAGGGGTGAGGATGGGAACCTCACCCCATTGTACTGTCCCGACGTTGGAAGGGGTTGTTCTGTGGTGCGGGACAGCCTCTCTGTGGAGGTGGCGTCAGTCCCTTGAGGGACTGACTAGCCGTCGAGGTGCCCTGTTTGTTTACTAGATCCGGGGCACCTCACCAAGGGCGGCATTGGTGGCACTCGCCGGGTTTTAGTGGGTAGAGATGCGTCCACTTACCAGCTGTCGGGCGCAGCGAGTCCCACATACCCGCATGGGGAAACCCACTTCCCCGCGGGATGCCTCAGAGCATTTCCCAGCGTTAAAGAAAAAAAAAAGTAGGTAGATACCCCCCACTATGGTTCAATCCTTGACGTGGTGGTGGGGCTCATTAGCCGTTAGGGTGAGCCGCTGCACCTTGGGCGAAGCTAATTGAGCCGAGGGGGCTCTTTGTACCCCTCTTATAAGAAGAGGGGAACCTCACCCCATTGTACAGTCCCGACGTTGGGAGGTGTTGTTCTGTGGTGCCGGACAACCCCTCTGTGGAGGTGGCGTCGGTCCCTTGGTGTGCTGACTAGCTGTCGAGGAGCCCTGTTTGCTCATTAGATCCGGGGTACCTCACCAAAGGCGGCATTGGTAGAGCTGCGTCCACTTACCAGCTTTCGGGCCCAGCGAGTCCCACATACCCGCGTGGGGAGACCCACTTCTAACGCGGGATGTCTCAGAGCATTTCCCGGTGGCAAAAAAAAGGGAGGTAGATACCTACAGCAACAATTACGACACCAGTGATGGACGACGGTGACGTATTTGTTGCTATACCTTTTTAACTTAGCTGACACCGACTCCAAAAGTAACAATAATGACGTGGTAAACGCAAAGATTGTACATTAGTAGAAGTACAAGATGATTATTAGTTGTAGACACAAAAATTAAAGAAACGCGATTATTTAATTACTTTTTAGTTATTTTATTTTTTGAAGTCGGTTATAATTTTAATTATCTATACTTGTCGGTCGTATTGGCGTTCTTTAAGGGAGGCCTATGTTCGGCAGTGGACGGATAGGGGCTGATGATGATGATGATGATACTTATTTAAGTCGACAAAGTGTTGGTCGGCCATTTACCAAGTGGAAAGATGATCTCCGTGCGGTGGCGGGTCCGTGTTGGATGCGAGTGGCAAGGGATCGGCAGACTTGGCGTTCATTGAGGGAGGCTTATGTTCAGCAGTAGATGGATAAAGGCTGATGATGATGATGATGATGATGATACTTGTCTAAACAAGACCAATAAGGTTCAAGAGCAGAGGCCACGTTTAGGTAGAAGAAGTGTCTGTTAATTTTGGCACATTAACCAGGTGAAAAGACGATCTCCGTGCAGTGGTTGATCCGTTTTGGATGCGAGTGGCAAGGAATCGACCGTCTTGGAGTTTATTGAGGCAGGCCTATGTTCAGCAGTGCTTACAACATTAGGCGTTGATATTGATAATGATACTTGTTTAACGGTAATTATTCTTAAATAAACCGTTTACTCATACAAAATAAAAGCTTATTTAAATAATACATGCAAAATGTAATAACGTCTTTATTGTAATGGAGAGGGCTTCTTCATTTTATAGTTATTCTCATTTATGTACTCGTAATATTTTAGGCCATCCATTAGGTATTAAAACAATTCTCAGGCTTCGCATCTCCTCCAAATTTCATTCGTGAAAGCTTTTTAGTCATCAAGTTTTTATTTGTACCATCAAATTAAAATTAAGTCTGTTAATTTACTGTTAGTCTTCTAATAAAATACAATGTTTTTATTTGTCAACTAGCTGTTTCCCGCAGCTTTGCCCGCTTTAACTTACTCAACTAAACTACGGTAAGTCACAGCGTGATGTTATATACCCTAAGGCCTTCCTCGATAAATGGGCTATCTAACATTGAAAGAATTTTCCAAATTGGACCAGCACTTCCTGAGATTAGCGCGTTCAAACAAACAAACAAACAAAGTCTTCAGATTTATAATATTAGTATAGATTTTGATATTCTAATTTTTAAATATCCCAGTGCTTAAAGATGAGCTGGGACTAGCAGTTCTTTCCTGTATATCAATGTGTCCTCAGACGCAAGACGCCAAGTAACAAGTATCACTTCACACGTCAGTAGGATATTTGGCTGAAACCAAAGAAATGGCAAATGCAGCCATTTAGCTATCACATGCCAAGCAGGATCATCTGTATATAAACTAAAATAGCGATTAATATTTCCTTAAATTATTATTTTTTAGCTTTGTAGGTTATGTTTAGCTTTGTAAGTCTAGAATAGTCTTATTTGGTGAGAGCACCATCCTCACAAGCCAAAATAAAAGTATTTATTATTTTCATTAATAGTATATAATGAAAATATTAAATTCGAGATAAGTTTGACCGGTGTTCGTTGATCGCTCTGCGGTAAAGTGAGTAGGGACTTCGCGACCCTACAAAGCCAACCCTTATGTTTTATTGAAAAAAAATACATAAAGTCCTGTTTTGTGTTTACAAAACAGGACTTTATGTATTTTTTTTTTGTGAATTCACAACTAGGTCATCTATTTTTAGATTTTTTTAGGTTCGTACTTATAAGGTAAAATTTGTATTTGGATATCACAATTTTCTGCCACCAATGCTCAAAAATGGAATATTTTTACACTCATACATAATACAATTTATTGAACTTTTAAATGTTAAGTTTGTTTGAGGGGAATAATTTGAATTTTGGGCATCTCACGTTCGTATTTAGGGTTTCATGCTCGAAGTGTGCCAACAAAAACTATTACTAACACTCCGCTGTGAGCGACGATGTCCTAGTGGGCTCGGCCTCTTGAGTGTGTGCCGAGAGGCCCGGGTTCGACCCTGACCCCCCGTGATGCCTAGAAATGGGTTTTTCTTAATTTCTACGTGCACTTGAACATAAGACCATCGCTTGCTCACCGGTGAAGGAAACACCGTGATTAAACCTGCATGCCTGATGAGATTAAAAGTCTTTAAAGGTGTGTGAAGTTCACCAACGCGCACTGGGTCAGCGCATCGGTGAACTATGGCCCAAAACCCTCCTCGCCTAATTTCGAGGAGGAGATCCATGTCCAGCAGGGGGAAATACAAGGGTTGATATTATTACATAATATATTATACTAGTAGCACCGACAGACGTTGTCCTGTACATTTTTTTTTGTGATTCTAAACCATCCTCGAATCCCCTTGAACTCACACAAAAAATTTCATCAAAATCGGTCCAGCCGTCTAGGAGGAGTTCAGTGACATACACACGTACAGAAGATATAAAATTATATATATATATATATATATATATATATATATAGAATATAGAACATATAATACATAGAACATTGTCATTCACGCGCGTTTCACTACCCGAGTCCAGAACGCATTCTTTAAATGTGTGTAAATAAAGTATTTTATGCAACTATTGATAAAATATGGTATTTAAACACTCCCCACCATAGTTCAAGCCTTGAAGTGTCTGTGGGGCTCAGTAGCCTAGGGTGAGCCCAGCACCTTCGACGAAGCTAATTGAGCCGAAGGGGCTCTTTGTACCCCTCTTAAAGAAGAGGGGACAAAAAAGCCGGGGACAAGGGGCGAGGACGAGAACCTCACCCCGACGTTGGGAGGGGGTTGTTCTGTGGTGCGGGACAGCCTCTCTGTGGAGGTGGCGTCGGTCCCTCGGGGGACTGACTAGCCGTCGAGGTGCCCTATTTGTTTATTAGATCCGGGGCACCTCACCAAGGGCCGCATTGGTGGCACTCGCTGGGTTGTAGTGGATAGAGCTGCGTCCACTTACCAGCTTTCGGGCGCAGCGAGTCCCACATACCCGTGTGGGGAGACCCACTCCCCCGCGGGGTACCTCAGAGCATTTCCCGGCGTAAAAAAAAAAAAGGTATTAAAAAAGTTTTAGATACTTTCGATTGCAGGTATCTCATAATTAATTGATTTTCAGTTGTTTTAATACATTTTGATACTTACAGTACCCTATTATAAATCGTGACGTGTTCTGTAATAAAGGACATCATTTATGCAGCGGCACGACTCCTTTTCGGCAGACTTAGAGTACAACGTTATAATGTGTACTCTTGTAGAGTTGGCATAAAGGGAGATTTCGATTAACATGAATAGCATATATGAGTGGTTTGTCCAGTGTAGTGTGAGCCTCTTCGAACAAAGACGAGGGATTACCGGGCCATGGTGCGCTAGTGTTCTCGCCCGATGCCCTAAAACCTTATGAGTAAACATGCATACCTGAGGCCTTAGACAAAGTAACATTAAAAAAACGATAACGAAGTTCGAAAAGAATAAAATGTATGGGATTGACATAAGCCGTCGTCAATTATGTCACTCGTTATCGTTATCGCTAGTTGGTAGACAATGTTAAAATTCGTAACAAAATCATAAACTGTCAATTGGTTATCGAACACTTATGTCAAACTTATGTTATTTTATTATTGATATTGATTCGTTATCCGCGGGCGTGGGCCATGGAGGGCAACATTTTCACATTTTTTATGAGTTATAGTGTGTATGAGGTCTATTCACATAGATATTAATTTTAATTTTTTGGTCCGATTTGACACTTCTTGTCGAACTTTGTTGACACTTGACAGTTGTTGTCGTTGCAATGTCACGATCTTTGATTGATCATTGGCTAGAAAATTATTATCGTTATCTCAAAGACGATAACGAATTTCGGCTACAAAGCGATGTCACTTTGTCTACAGGCCCAGGTGAGATTAAAAGTCTTTGAAGGTCCATTACTCTCTTGTCTGATGTCGAGGAAGACAGTCGTGCCCGGTAGCGGGTCGATGATGATGATGATACAAATTATTATAAAAGCTAAAAGGTCATACTTTTACATAAACTTTGATATTCCATCTTAATACAACAAAAACTAAATAAAATATAATATTTTTAATAGAATATAATTATTATAACTTAAAATTTTAAATATACGAGTTTTGTATTTGTTCGCAATTCGAAGTAATGTTTATTTCATAAGTAACCTAATTAAAGTTGTACGAAGTACTTATAACCCGCAAAATTTATGAAAATCTATTTTATTACATCACTTGCCTTAGTCGCATCATTTCAAATTTTGTCCTCATTCAGACTTCTACGATATATGAGGACAAATAATCTACCTGTTGTCTTCAAAGTCGGCTAACCGATGAAAATTTTCCGTGATAACGTCATAATGCGTCACAAGCCACTTAGGCTGACCTTGCCTCACTATCGCTCTCTTGCACGCCCTTCTTAGGCGGAACGTGACAATTTTTTGTGCGTGCAGCCGACATTCATCGATTTATAAGACGTAGCGCAGCGCAAGCCGTCGCTCGTGATTATATTTCGCCATGAGCCAACAACTCGTGGCGAACGAATTACTGGCGTTCCTGCAGCAGAAGCTGGACGTGATGGATGAGCTGTCCGCTGTTCAGATCTGCTCAACAAACTTCAGCGAAGATGACATCGCCGCTGCCAAGCTGTTGCTGTACAGGTCACTAAACAAGAGTGACCAGATGGTGTCCCGCCGCCGTGACGGGACAAAGAAGAGCGTGCAGGACATCATCACGCTGCTTAAGGAGACCGACCCCGACGACGTGCCGATGTTTGTGGCAAAGGACTTAGGAAAACTACCTCCTGTCTCCTTCGACCACGTCGACGTCACGAGCCTCCTGAAGGATATTGTCTTTCTGAAGGCTAGCCTTGTGGACATGCAGAAGAAACTCGATGCATCCCTGAATAATGTTGCTGATTTGTGCAATGAACTCACAGAGTTGCGTAAATCGGTAGCAGTAACTGTCACCATCTTATGCATCGAAAGTAAACACGCGTCGTGGAGCATGCCTCGACTTATCGGGCGTCAGCTTCGCGTCAGCGCTTTTGTCTTCGCCGTCACCGAACATTGAGTCTGCTGAGCGCGCACTGTGCATGCCCGCGACCCCACTTCCGCCCCTGCAGCTCCTACTCGTATCGCTGCACGAAATTCCCGGCTATCTGACCCGCTGCCTGTGTCTGCGAGTAATGATGTCGCCAGCAGGACCGCCGTGAGCGGTACTCAATCTACGAAGCCCTTGCCAGAGAAGGCATCGAAGCGGGATGATGATGATGATGGTTTTGTGACGGTGCAAAGGAGGAAGCGCCGTCAGAAGACTAGCAAGAACCGCTGTGGCACGGCTCCCAAAGAGCCCAACAGTATACGTGCTGCAGAACCGAACACCCCGGTGTATATCTCCAGCCTACACTACACCACTGAGGCGAAGGACATCGTGGAGTACGTGCGCCAAAAGACCAAATACACTGAGAGTGCAGCTTCTGGAGTTGCGCCGCAACGTCAACTTCAAGGCGTTCGTGGTGCGAGTGCCGACATGTTTTCTGCACCTCGTCATGCAGGAGGACTTCTGGCCACAGGGCGTGGTGTTCCGCCGCTTCCGCGGTCAAGTGCCACCGGAACGCACTAAGACCTAAGTGCAAGTGAAGTGATACTAACATAGTTTTAATTTTTATTTACTAACAACCTTGTTTTATAATTATGTTTGTTTAGGTTAAGGTAATTATCTATGGGCCTATGCAGCCCGAAATAAAGGTTTATTATTATTATTATTATAACCTGCGTTAAGGCTCGCCGGTGGGAGGGAAGCGCTGTGCCGCGCTCCCGGCTGCATGGGTACCACCATCTTGCTTGTTTCTCCCGTGAAATAGGTTTGCTGTGTTTCGAAGAGAAGGACAAGACAGGCAGTGTAATTACTGGCACCGAGACTTAACATCGTATGTCTCAGGATAGGCAACACATAAATGAGTTGCCTGGGCTCGTTTCAGGTAAACTGGTTTATGTTCATGGGCGACGTCCACCACTTACCATCAAGTTTTTTTTTTCAACAAATGTGATTTTTTCAGCCTAATCTCTGGAACTGTCCAAAATTTCTATAACTATAAAATGGTGGTCCTTAGCTCACTTAGCGCAAGCAAATAAACTCTAACAATTTATTCTTAGCTATAACTCGTATCATAGGCAAACAGCGGAGTTTTATAATCTTTATATATATATAATACACGCACCGAGCAGTAAGAATGTGGCTGTCTGTTGAGTAAGTCCTTTGCGCAGAAGGAATCGAAAAACACAAAGGAGTGTCATTATGAAATTCAGTACAACATTATAACACCCGTTAGGATGATATTATGGTTATTAGCTGACATTGGGTGTTTCAATGTTGCAATAAGCTTACTGTTTCAGAATCTTTAATAGAGGATTTAAAGCATGGGATAAGATATAAACGGTTTATTTAAGTCACACACATATTAGACCAAAAGATTTTTCATATTGCAATAGTCTTAATAATACAATATAATATTATAGTCCTATTGCAACAATAACCACCACAGTGAGATATACAATCTGCAAATAGTAATGTGTTATACCTTTTTGCAATCATTACTAAATGGCCATTTTTTCGAAAAAAAAGGGTCACTTTGGGTTGAGCATTTTTGTCACAATTGGGGTAAAAAAGTAAAGCTAATGTTTCCTTGATAAAAAATAATATTCCCGAAATTCAATATTTTTCGCAACACACACGATCCACAACAACAAAAAGTTACTACCAATGAGATGAGAATAAATAATATTTTAAAATATTGGAATTTATTGGAAAAAAACGTTATTTCCTTAAAAAAAACACAAAATAAATCATAACTTTTCACGCGTTGATCTTAGACACGTATATTGGTACCTAATATGTAATGTGTCGGCACTCAGAACTAACTCTATATTCTCGATAATTCGGGACGTGTTATGATATATTCTGACCTTGCCGTGATGCGTGATACACATGATAAATTCCGCCCAACTTGACGATTATTGGCCAATAAAACGTGATAGCTGTACTCAGTTTACAGCTAACGTTTATGAACTTTAAATTTTATGTCATGTTGATACAGGTAAGGAGATACTAGCTGCTGTCTGCGGCTTCACGGATCGGATTTTATTTTTTTCGTCACTTCAATGACTATAAAGTTTAATAAAATCTCGTTCGCAACCTTCACACCTTCCTTACAAGTGTAATGACCTCTTAGGTAGTGTAGTTATTCCAAGCCTTAAGAATATTCTTTTCGTTGGATAAGGTACATTGAAAATAGTTTTTCCAACTTAGGACAAGACCAAATGCTCTCATATTATCTTATATCATCACACACCTTTTATGAAAATCAAAATTAAGGTTCCAATTCAAGTACAGACAGACATTAGTGTTATATACACCTTGTTATAGTCTCATATAAGGAAGTAATAGAAGGTTTTCAAGACAAATTTGCAGTTTGGAAAAAAACTATGTGTACACCCATTTTTTTTCTAGAGATATTTCTAAAGTGGGTTATTTACAGCGAGGCTTGAGAGCCAGCATAAGACGAAATATGATGATGATGATAGTAATGGGATAAATTTGTACCTAATTAGTCGCAATAAGTGACAGCATAAACCATATTACTATGTCAAGTAAAAAAGATGTGCCTAGATTGGGATACCAACCACGTCTTTTGGATACAAGATATCTCCTTCCACTTTTCTCCTTCTCTTTCAGGATGAAACAGACATTTAGTCTACTAACTAACTTGTGAACTCTTGAAAGGCGCCTGGTTCAAAATAATAAACTTGCTGAACCTTCTCGAATGCGGTGCTATTAGACGTTCCAGGTGATCATAGGAGCCCACCAATAGCAATCGTGGACCCTAAAAGATTGTTAAGTTATCCTGAAAGTCATTTCTTGTAGAACAAAACAAAAGAAATAAGCTCTTTGGTGGTATTTCAATAGTTACAACGAAAACAATAATAAGTGCCAAAAGGAATTATTTTCTGGTATTTTTATTCGCGTCTCAGTCATGTGTATCTAATCAGCCTGTGTCAACCTAGGTGAGTCGTTTTATTTTTACGACCACCGTAATGTTTCCTTACTACGAGTGACGGAACCATAAGCGTCTCGTATGAAAGCATCAATAAATGCTCTATCTTGTATACCATCATCATTATATTACCCTCCAGACGTTTAACGTGACATAACATCCATATTGATGAATACTAATCACTCATTATTCATCTATATAGATAAATAAAATTGGAGTGTCTGTTTGTAATATTAAAATATCGGATTATCGTTATAAATTTAAAAACTTGGCGAAGGAATGTTATAAGTTCTGAAGTTCTGGAAGTTCGTTAATAATCGTAAATATAAATCAGGTATTCCTAATGAAATGGTGTACAGTGATGAACGCTCAGATGATCCCCTTAGGATTTGCAATCTCTTTTCAAACTACTTTGGTTCAGTTTTTGAAGAAAGTAATTTAAATGAATTTAATTTAGATAATTTGCCTCCGGCACACCCAAACTGTGAAATAATATCTGATATATATATATATTATTTTTTAAAGTAACTGCTCAGTCTATTAATAAACCTGTTCATATATTATTTAACAAAAGTTTAAACAGTGGTATAATGCCACTAATTTGGAAAAATGCTAATATTACACCTGTCTTTAAAAATGGTTCTAGAAATGACGTAACTGACTATCGAAGGATCTCCTTGTTGTCTACCTTGCCGAATGTACTCGAAAGATTAATTCATAATTCCATATATAACATTTTACATCGTATAATTATTCCTAATCAACATTGTTTTGTAAAAAAGAGGTCAGTAATAAGTAATCTTATGATATATACAAATTTTTTATTTAATAATATTGACAATCGGCAACAAATAGATACTGTTTATACTGATTTTTGCAAGGCCTTCGACAAGGTCGATCATTTGCTGCTCTTAAAAAAATGAGCTTTTAATAGTTTGCTTCCTATATTCAAAATAGAGCACAAAGGGTAGTCATCAACGGATTCGCTTCTAACTCGATTACTGTCAGCTCTGGGGTCCCACAGGGGTCAATACAAATAATAATGCACATAATGTTTTAATTTGTTAAATAATTTTAATAGGTTACTAGTGTTTGTTTTATCTTAACTTTTTATGTTTTTGTATACTTTATTTTATATTTTTATGCAAGTACTTGTGCTTTTTCCTCTTGTTCAATTTTTAAATGGTGCAGTATGTTTTTGCAAATAAAGTTATTTATTATTATTATTATTATTAATACTTGGCCCACTTTTATTCATATTATTTATTAATGATATTGGACGTTGTTTTCATTACGCCAATTATTTATTATATGCTGATATTATTATTATTATTATTACAAGCGGACCTTGACAGATTTTCTGATTATTGCATTGAAAATAAATTACAGCTGAGTATCTCAAAATGTAAAAGTATTACATTTACTAAAAAAAATCAATATTTTAGATTATCAGTACAATCTTTGTAATGTTCCGTTACACAAAGTGTCGCTTATAAGGGATCTAGGTGTATTGTTGGACTCAAAGTTGCACTTTGATTCCCACGTAGATCATGTTGTCAACAAAGCCTATCAACTTTATGGTTTTGTTATTAGGGCATGTGCTTCATTTAGATTCATATCATCATATTTAATTCTTTTTAAATCCCTTACCAGATCACAACTTGAATATGCAACAGTCATTTGGAATCCATTTTATGATAAGTATAGTGATCGTGTGGAAATGGTTCAGCGTAAATTTCTGCGCGTCATTAATTATAAATGTTACCACAGTAAGACTTCTTATGATGATTTATTATCAAAGTTTAGACTACTTCCATTGTATAAAAGAAGGATAGTCTTTGACCAGACCTTTTTATACAAAATTTGTCATAATATAATTGATAGCAATGATTTAAACAATCAACTTTACTTTAGAGTTCCGGGTAGGCCTAGCCGTTCATGTAGTGCTTTGAATTTTCGTCTTTTTGTCCCTAAAAGTACTAAAACGAATGCAGGTGAACGTGCACCTCTGCGGCGTCTTATGCAATCATATATTGATAGATTCACAGGAGTTGACTTGTACTCTTTGTCACTTCCTTCTTTTAAGAAAGAAATTGTTGGCACTCTACATTGATTAATTTACTGTACCTATTCTTTATTTTGCTATTTCTTTTTTTATATTTTATTTTGCTTTATAAACTTTTGTTAAACTACCTACCACTTGTCTGATACTCGTGTGCTGCAACTACTGTGTTTGTTATATTTAGATTTTAGAGTAATCTGAGGATAATGGTGTTGATTGTACAACAACTCATATGTTTATGTAACAATACTTTGTTATTTTTACCTATTGTACAATTGTTTTTTGTCCTTAATAAAAATAAAAAAAACCGCTTTTTATTAAATGCATAATATTGATGTATACACGGTAGATATACCGATATACATCCATATTATGCATTAGCTGTAACCGTTTGTGTTCCTTGAAAATAAACAAATAAAATAAAATATAAATAGGTACCGATATAACGTTTTTTACATTTTTTGTCTGTCTGTCTGTCTTGTTTCGGCTAATCTCTAAAACGGATGGGCCGATTTTGACACTATTTTCACTGACAGATAGCTGATTTTACAAAAAGTAACTTAGGCTATAAAAATAATCATCATCATCACGGATACGGCTATAAATCTACGTTTACGCGGGCGAAGCTGCGGGCAACAACTAGCGCATAATAAGCATAAGCGTCGACGTTGTGTATTCTTGAGCATAAGCTTAAGTGAATACGACAGCGTCAACATAATCGTCGTCGTTATTATAAAGCGTAAAGCGTAGGTGTGAGCGTGAGCGTAAACTCAAGCGTATGCGTAAGCACTTTACATATCTTTAGTGAGAGCGAGAATATTGCATCAGATCATTATTGAATTAAAACTTCTTTAGGTGCGACTAGATGGTGACTTAGATTCTTTCCTGACGGAAATAACGCTCTTTCTATATGCAAAAATAGTAAATAGTAGGTGTAAAAAAACTTTTACCGTGTAAAGATTACACTCACACACTTTTCTTATAAAGCGTGACTTCTTATTACTTTTGATTATAAGTGTACATGCGAGATTGAGTAAGAGCATAACTTTAGGTTGTGCGGATGACTATGGTCGTCGATAGTTGTTTTTGGTTGGTTGCCACCTTGTGACATAAAAAACTATGATTGAAAAAAACAAACTTGCTATATGTTTTACAGAACAAAAAGCACGCAGTCCTTTTAGTTCTATTCCGTAATTCGGACACAGGAATAATCCCAGGGCACTATAAAAGCCCAAAACGTGCCCAAAACACACAAGTGGCCATTACACGTGCACAGTATAACGTGTCTATTCTCTCGGGATTACTCTGTCGTCATCGGCGGGTTAATGAACTTTCGAGGTACGGACAGCAGAAAAGTTTTACATTTGAATAATTCAACGGACAACTTCTATCCAATATTTTCCTCGGTAGTCATATTGGTTTTATTAAAACTGATTTTTTTATTATTATAGTGGGTCTACATTGGTTAAACTCTGTAGTTTAACCAATTTAATTGTTTACTACAGCCTTTTTAGCAGTTAAAGAGTATCACAACTTGAGTTTTAGTTATTAAAAATACTATAAACTGTTCACTATTGATATTATGTATTAAGATTTACAACCAAATTACAGCAATGTTAAACGTAAATTCTAATTATCCACACGTCTGTAGTGCCGTAATAAAAAAGACCTGCAAACACGTTTGCGGACCGTACTACCGCCTGCTATTCAATAGTCTGCTGTATGCTCACTTGGGCCCCGCCGCAGGCTACGAGGCTTTCCTGCTTTTCTTCGCATTTCACCACCGTGGTGCGATTCACTAACGAAACGCTGAATATATTTAAAATAAAACTTTTTTACGGATACAAGCAAAGATATCATAAATTAATCTTGAGGATTTCATATGCAAAATATTATTCAATCAAAAATACTACCTTATTGTCAAGCCTTAGGAACCTTTTTTTATAGAAGAAGGGACAAACAGACAGACAGAATCTGGTGATAAGTGATAAGCGACATCGCTACAACATTAGCAGGTGCATTGCCGGCCTTTCAAATATGAGTATGCTCTTTTCTTGAAGGTCTCCAAGTTGAAAAGAATAGCATCATAGTAAGCTGTATAAAGAAAACGGTTGCTCTTAGTAATTTTAGTGTTTTATTATCTAAACTATTTTCCACATTTGCACCACTTTCAACCTACTAAAGTTTGAATGACAGGATTTCAAGCCTATAATATTATCCTTCATAAGACCTCACTACGCTAGACAGAAAGAAAGAAGAAAGAAAGAAAGTTTTATTTGTAAACTATATGTATAAAAACTAGATACTTGTTCAAAATGTTATACTAAATACATATCCAATCTACTTCTTTTATAAACTTTAAGCTAATTTGTGAAAGGATTTACCGGTGGGAAGGAAGCGCTGTGCCGCGCTCCCGGCTGCATGGGTACCACCATCTTGCTTGTTTCTCCCGTGAAACAGCTTTGCTGTGTTTCGGAGAGAAGGGCCAGACAGGGTGTACTTACTGGCACCGAGACTTAACATCTTATGTCTCAGGATAGGCAACACATAGATGAGTTGCCTGGGCTCGTTCCAGGTAAACAGGTTTATGTTCATGGGCGACGTCGACCACTTACCATCAGGTGGCACGTTTGCCAGTTTGCTTATCCAAGTATCATAAAAAAAACAACTCTTGTATATCATCTCCCAATTTCCCATGACTTATATAAATTTTAATTTTGTTTTATTTGAATTAAAATTAAATTCAAACTATAAATATGTTTGTACCATACACAAATCTATACAAACTGAGATTCCGACGAATATATTTAAAAGCGAGATCTTGAAATATTTTATAAGCAGCTGTTTTCTGTGAGAAATCATTAACGTTTCATCTGTAATTGATTTTTTAAAAGAAAATACTTTACTTAACAATGATTTGTTAAGTGTTTTTCAAGTTTAAATAACTAGATCATGAGAAACGTACACTTAATATATTATTTTAGCTATAAATGCTTACAGAAAATCCGTAAAAATAGATATTTCTTAATCACTAGTTGTAGTGCAGGCCCCACCATGGTTCAGGCCTTGTCGTGGCGGTAGGGCTGAGTAACCTAGGGTGAGCGGTGCACCTTGGGCGAAGCTAATTGGGCCGAGGGGGCTCTTTGTACCCCTCTTATAAGAAGAGGGGACAGAAGAGCAGGGGGCAAGAGGTGAGGATGGGAACCTCACCCCATTGTACTGTCCCGACGTTGGCAGGGGTTGTTCTTTGGTGCGGGACAACCCCTCTGTGGAGGTGGCGTCGGTCCCTTGCGGGACTGACTAGCCGTCGAGGTGCACTGTTTGTTTTCTAGATCCGGGGCACCTCACCATAGGCGGCATTGGTGGCACTCGCCTGGTTTTAGTGGGTAGAGTTGCGTCTATTTACCAGCTGTCGGGCGCAGCGAGTCCCACATACCCGCGTGGGGAGACAATCAATCAATTTATTCCTCAATATTTATTGTACATAATTAAAAAAACACGGGTGCAATTCACACGTGGTAGAAGAAACCTTCAAAAATTACGAACATAAGAAACACTATATTATAATGCTTCCTAACTCACTTACTCCCACGTTAAATCACTGTCTGTCTTTTCACTGTCGCTTTTTTGTTTCATCGACTTTCAAATCACAACGATGCTAAGTAAGTTTTCACCTCAAAAAGCTTTTCGTTTCCAAATCCGAATAGGCCTCATAACCTATTAATAGAGGCCGTTGGAATAAGTCTGCGGCGACACCTCCCGATATACCTCCGTTTAACACCAAATTGTAGCTTTGAATATTTAATTGATTCCAAATATAGATGTTTCAAATCAGGAAAAACGGTTTAAACCGTATACCGAATTATAACAGTAAAGTTTTTTGCACAGTTCAATATAATCATTAAATGTAGGGTTCCATGTTCCAATATCATAATATTTAGGTGATGTTTCGGTATGAAGTTTTTGGATATCATATAAATATAAGAGATAAAGTTATATGCAGGATCTTCAGAGCTAGTTATCCAATTTTTGAGTCTTTTCTCCAGTACAATAAAGTCTTTTTTTTTCTTAAACGAAACGAATGCTCCGAGGCATCCCGCCTGGAGAGTGGTTCTCCCCAGGCGGGTGTGTGACACTCGCTGCGCCCGAAAGATGGTAAATGAACGAAGCTCTACCCACTAAAACCCGGCGAGTGCCACCAGTGCCGCCTTTGGTGAGGTGCCCCGGATCTGTTAAGCTAACAGGGCACCTCGACTGCTAGTCAGTCGTGCAAGAGATCGATGCCACCTCCACAGAGGGTTTGTCCCGCACCACAGAACAACCCCTCCCAACGTCGGGACAGTACAATGGGGTGAGGTTCCCATCCTCGCCCCTTGCCCTCTGCTCTTTTATCCCCTCTTCTTATAAGAGGGGTACAAAAAGCCCCCTCGGCTCAATTAGCCAACGCGCTTACCACTGAGCCACAGAGGTCGTCAAATGTGTTATGACTGTGTATTTGAGTGTTATAATTAATAATAATAATAATAAAGCTTTTTAGTTACTTAATAATAATGTACACTTTGTTAAAACTTTTTTTTCATCGCAGGGAAATGCTTCTTGCGCATGTAGGTAGTCAGGATCTCGGGTCAGCAGCATGTAGCCAGATCCTGAGCCTAGAGCTATGTGGGACTCCTGGTGATAGGGCAACTGGGAGTGCCCTATCTGATATAAGTGCGATATAAATAACAAAAAATCTATTTTAGTTAAACTGTTTTTTGGAACGTAGTTCCTTATCGCGCGATATGAAAGGGGGCTAGACGGAAAAAATTAAGATGAAAAGTTAAAACGACACTTTTTGATATAGTTGTAAGCCGTGCGGCTTTTGGATTGACACATCACTGCGTCGGTAGCTCTTTTTATTACACTATTGGGACAGCTTAGTAAAAAACCCCAGTTCAAATCCCAACGATCTCGGTGACTTTTTTTTTTACGCTGGGAGATGCTCTGATTTTTATCGATAACAAAAAATAATAAAAAATGTATACCTACCCGAATAATTATTTTCCTTAGACATTTTTTTTGTTTTTTATTACAATCCCTTCACTAATTAATCGAAAGGAACTTCGTTCCATCCGGGTGTCCCTTGACACCTCTCTTTAGTTTTTTTGACATGTCCCGACTCTCGACCACAGAACAATATTACCCTAGCGGGAAAAAGGTCAACTTCATACAAAAAAATTTAGGACGGGACACAGCTGCCATCTCTGTTAGTCACACAGAAACTGTTTGAGCGGCAATTTTAAATAACCCTGATTAGCATGGTTTTTTATTCAAAATAGAATATACCTACTTTGGCTTCATAATTGATATCGACACTTCCATAAACAGATCTTATAAGTGCCCTTAATTAATTCAAAAGCCAAATTATTAATGATATCACATTAAATAAAACAATTACAATTTTGTTCACTATATATATTTTATTTTAAGTTTATTTACTTTTTAAACACAAAATGCTCAACAATTAATGTTTTAAAACTCATAATAATAGTTAAATATTTTTACTAATAATAACTCTTCAGCTTTGTGAAGTATTTTTATTATGAAAGACCCATTTTTATTTATAGGCTTGCAGCACTGAACAATCCCCAAATAGGTCTCAAATAATGTCGAAGTTGACCACCCCTGCTCTCGACAGTAGAGCACTACGTGTGAAAACGTCAACGGTTCGCTTATAAAGCAAGCAGTACTTTCATTGTTTAAGCACAGACACAAAATAGATACGAACAGAAAACAATCTCAACGCACACATATACACCGTTCACGGACACGATATTTAATTGTTCAGTGGACGGTTGTTTAAATTCAATCTAGATGTCTTGTTGAGAATACGAATGCAAAAAAAATACATGTCCAGGAATAACTTAAAATTAAAAACAAATTAACTTTTACTATCATCAACTAATGAAACCATTACATAATTTATGTGATCAACTAATGAACTTGTCACATGATTTAAGTACTCGTATGGACTTAGTTTAATATCAATCAGATCAAGTTACTTGTTTATAGAAACAGTTAAATCACGTGACAAGCTTTTACATCATATAAGTTGTATAATGACGTTATAAGTTGATAGTAAAAAAAATAAAGGAAAAGTTTATTTTATTCTTTTAGTTCTGTAATTTTTTGTTTTTAGAAACTTATTTTTACTTAGTGATCTTATCATAACAGGTAGAAATTGAAAATCAATCAATCTTTTAGTACTGAGTTACCTACATATCTTTTAAGTGTTAATGCCGTAGGGATCTTTTATTTTAGTTTTTTTATCATAATGAATCAACTTTACGGCTTTTATCGCGGTTTACATAATATGCCCGACGTTTCTGATACTCTATAGCAACCGTGACCATAATTTATTGATGTAGTTGTTTCATTATAATTATTTTTTATTTCTTTTATTTTAGTTATTTATTTTATTAAGTATTTTTATTTTATATAACCTTTTTATAGTGTATTTGTAGTATGTGGAATTGTGAATAAAGTTTTTATCTATCTATGTTAATTTAAAATCACGAATCCCAATGGCAGTCACAATTCTAGTGCTTCAATTGAAACAAACAGATAAAACACTTCACGTTCCTTATCGCAGTAATGGTTGGGAAATATTTTCGCAAGTGCTAAGATATCAAGTAATGAGACCGTCGAGTGGCTGATTCATTCAAAACGTCATTAAAGTATATCTGATTGGACATCAATGAATAATGTCTCGATTTTGAAGTTAACTTACATATTTAAAATACTACGTTTCATGGAATTTTCATGGAAAACAATTTTTAAATATTTGCATGGGTACTTTAAATGGTATTAGAGGCCACGAATAGGAGCGTTTGGCAATTTGATTGCGTTGACCGGGGTGATACCTCTCGCTCACATAACACTGGTGTCACGTGGCAGCTATGCTGTCACGTTACGTGCGATTTGTGAGTTTCCGGTGGCCCTTTGGGGCGATAGGGAAAAGGAGGGCAGCGCATCTGCTTGGCCTTGGTTATGCTGATGTGTCTGGGCGTCGGCGACGTGAGGCTCCGACTGCTCGTTTGCCCACTGATGGCATAAAGAAAATATTATCACAGACAAAAATCGGCCGTCATGAGGCCCGGCAAATGTACAGTAAAAAAATTAACAAAATAGAATAGAATAGAAACAACTTTATTCAGATAAACATACATGGCACCGCAGTACAGATGAGTATCAAGCGCAAAATATATAAAAGTAATTTAAAAAAAAATTAAAAAGATGTAAACATTTGGTACAAAAATAAAATAAAAATAAGAAACATACAAATCACATACAAAACAAACTTAAAAAATAGTAATGACAGTGTTATCATCTGCAAAGCAGTGCAATTTGGAGCACTGAAGGGATGTAACTCGGCATATGTTGGATGACACCAACACCGATTTTCAGTCACATCCGGATTGAGAAGGACAGGCGGATGGAACGCAGTGACGAGTTAGATAAATACTAATTAAATACTTAAAATAATAACAAGATTAATGGCTCAATAAAAAATATATAAAAAAATGTTATGTATAATATAAATATTAAAATAGAATAAGAAATCAATACATACGTTTAATAAATAGAAAGTTTTGAATACAAGTACACAATTAGTCTTGAGGTACTCTGGTATTGCTGCGGAGTGGTGTGCGATCTCTATGGAGGTTAAGGGACAGGTATGTGCACACAAGCGTGTATTAGGTATCATTATAATATATCATGCATACATAATGTGTACAAAAATGAACAAAAAATTAATAATACAAAAAAACACTACATAAAAGAAAATTCATTAGTACCAGTAAGTTGCAATTTTTTTTTTTTTTTTTTTTTTTTTCGCAGGGAAATCCTTATGGATGCAGCCAGGACCTTCGGGTAGATCCTGACCCAATGTGGGACTTGCACCTGGGAGTGCCCACCCTAACTAAAACCACTGCGAGCGCCTTCAGCCGCTTTTTGAGGGTCCCGGATATGCAGGCAACGGACAGGATCACCTCAGCGACAGGCTGACCCCGGCGAAGGCCAGACTACTCCTCGTAGGGGGGAACTGCCCGGCCGCTACTAAGCAGTCCCCACGACGTCGTGCCATACAGACCCAGGTTCCCATCCTGGGCCCGACACGAACACAGGGGCGTTACTGGAGGCGCATTAAATAGCGCCTCCTACGCACCCCCGTTCGTCGCCTGCGGGAGGAGGCCTCGTCGGCGGCCTCCTCTCTCACCCGCTCGTCAGCCTCCTTCTGGGACATTACTGCCTCGCAGAAGGAGACCATCGCCGTCCAGGACTCGTCGTCACCATCGAAGCATCGCAGTGGTGACGCTCGGCAGAGACAAGTCCCCTCCGATGACTGATGTCAGACTGTGACGCAGCGCCGCCCATCTCGGGCACACCTCGAGTGTGTGCTGGGCCGAGTCCACCGCCGCGCCACAATCGTGACACACTGTCAACGGCTCCCTGCGGGCCGTCCGGCACAGGTACTCACCAAAGCAACCATGCCCGGTGAGCACCTGTGTCAGACGGAAGGTGAGGGGTTTGCGCTTACGGCGCATCCACCGCTCAAGGACCGGACGCAGAGCAACCGTCAGGTTTTTGCCATACGGCTGCCGCGCCAGGTCCTCCCCCCACCTCCGCATTAACGCCTCTTGCCCTAGTCGGCGAACCCGCAGGATCCCGTCCAGCGTAAGGCTCTCACCCAGACACCTCCTATCCGAGACATAGGAGTGCATCTCGGCAAGAACCTCCGCCACGAGCTCCCACGGGGGGTCACCGGCTAGGGCAGTGGCTGCTGCCCACGAAACCGTACGGTACCCCCGGATCACTCTTACCGCGATGACCCGCTGCGCCGATCGCAGCCGGGCCTTATTCCTCCCGGTAAGGTGATCCGCCCAGATGGGTGCACCGTACGTCGCCATACTACGGCAGACTCCGGAGTATAGCTGCCTGCAGGCGGCGCTGGGTCCTCCGAGGTTCGGGAGGAGTCTGCCCAGTGCACTTGCCGCCTTCGCGACCTTCGGTCCCAACATGGAGAAATGTGGGCCGAAGGTCCACCCTCCGTCAAGGATGAGCCCCAGATATTTGATATGGGGGCTCATCCCGACCCTCACCCCTCCGACCTGGAGGGCAGCCCCCGGTGGGGGTTCTTTCCACCCGGTCCCGCGGAAGAGAAGGGCTTCGGTCTTCTCAGGTCTGACCCGAAGCCCTAACCTCTCTATGCGGCTGATCACGAGGTCGATCCCGACCTCGGCCAGCCGCGCCGCCTCCTTATAGCCTCGTCCCCGGGCATACACGAGGGTGTCATCGGCGTAGCATATGACACCCATCCCGGGGAGGTGGCGGCCTCGCAAGACCCAGTCGTAGCCGATGTCCCACAGGATCGGACCAAGAACCGACCCCTGTGGAACACCGCACCCGACTCGCCACCACTCTACGGACCCACACCGGTTCTCGCAGGCTACCCTCCTCTCGGAGAGGTACGCCTCCAACAGCCTCCTTAGATACGGGGGCACTCCGAAGAAATTCAGTGCCTCCCGTATCACACTGTGAGGGAGGCTGTTGAAGGCGTTCGCGATGTCCAAGGACACCGCGACCACCACCTCCCCTCTGTGTTCCGACTCAACCGTCACCGCCCGAAGGCGTTTGAGGGCATCGACGGTTGACCGGCGTGCCCGGAACCCAAATTGGGACTCTGAGAGTCCCGGCCCCGGGCCCTCCTCCAGGTGCTGAACGAGCCGGGAGGCCACAATTTTCTCCAAGGCCTTCCCAGCTTCGCTCAGCAACACCACCGGTCGCACCGCCGAAGCCGAGTCCGGGGTCCGCCCTGCCTTTGGTATCAGGCAGAGCCGACCCTCCTTCCAGGCCCTCGGGAACTGTCCGGACCGCAGGCAGCGGTCGAACAGCTCCCGAAGGCTATCGCCGAGGTACGCGAGAGAGATCGCGAGGACCCTCCCATGCACCCCGTCTGGACCCGGCGAAGTTGCATGCTTAGCAAATACTTCTTATATTTACATTTAAAGCTATTAACTGTTTTTAGTGATCGCATGGGTGGGAAAAATTATTCCAACACTTTGTTGCCAAGTACCTGAAACTTCCTCGGAATGCTGAAGTTTTGTGCATTTGTGTAATAAGCATATACGCTGATCCTCTCGTGGAATGAGTAAGCTGCTTATCACGGACCGGTATCTAATGACTACGAAGAGCATGGTGGCAAAATGAGCTGCCTTCTCTGATTCATGCTGAGTATCTTAGCGTTGATCGAGATATCGAAACTTGCTCGCGTGGGGGGCAAAATAAAGAAAATACAGCGTCACGCCGTTCGTCGTCACGGCATTCGAGTTTATTATAGTGCCAAGGCGCAAATACATGTTTCACATAAAGATTGAAAATAATTCACCAGAAAAGTAGGCTTCATAAAAATATTATGATATCTCAATAGAAAAAGTGTGTGCCGTTCAGTTTTAGAGTTGTGTCCATCGTCATCATTATCAGTTCACGTTCGTCTACAGCTGGATAAGCCTTTTTGATGAAAGTGAAGACGCGAATTTTGTAACTGCTAACACTTTTCAAATGAATAACGATAATATAACAATGTCAGAAGAGACAATACTTTGCCTATACAAGTTTATACCCACGCGAAAAACTATAAAATGTATGTAGTGTATTTCAAACATTTAATTGATTTATTTTAATATATGCAATTTCTCTAGCATTAGTTAACAAATAATGCAAATTAAAAGAAGTAATCCTGACAAAAATACAAATCGTCAAATTAAGGATTCCCTTATTTTAAAGCCGGTATACGGCACCGTTTAAACCGGCAAAGTATATCTAACCTAACCTAATCAGGGTCCGACTTACCGTCTTATATTTTGAAAACATTTGAAAGCCTCAACAATGTCCCAATTATATTGCGAATGAGAGAATCTATAAGTAGGCGCATTTTACTTAGCCAGATCGTAGTTTTAAAGAGTTTTGATCATACGCATAGAGTATTGATGGCATCACTAGGATATCACTTTAGGCAACTTCATTCAAGTAAATTAAAAACCGCGTAGTGTAACCATAACCACGTAGAATGGGAAAGTAAAACAAACATATTAGACTAAACCAATCATACTTGTAATAAAAAAAATCAGACTACACAAACAACAAATAATAAATTATTTTTACAATGAATTTTCACCCACAACAGCTGCAACGAACATTAGAACCAAAGTGGAGATTTGGACGGCAGTAGCAGAATTAATTGTACAAGATTTTTCAGTGTGGGATATGGTTTTCCAGGCAGCATTTTGTAAATCTGATCCATTAATAGCTTGGTTAATTGCAGCTATGTCAGTTGAAGATAAAGTTGCATTTTTTGCTAATTTCCAACCGTACACTGAAATTTAAAATATTATTTTTACAGAAAATTAGAATATAACAAATTTTAAAATTTTCATGAAATATAATCAAATGAAATGCAGCCATGATGCAACGCATTTGTATATAAGGTTTGGTAAAATCAATTACGGAAACTTTGTGCACGTGATCTACTGCTTGTGTAAAGACGTTTAGGCAAAAAAAAATAATGCAATTCGAAAAAAAAAATGCAAGAAATGAAATCTATTGCATTACGTCATCCGCCCACAAGTCATACATACAAGAAAGGTATACAAAATTAAATTATATTGCAAGAAATAAAATCTATTGCATTAAATCAACAGCGCGAATAGGCAAGGTAATCGGGTTCATGTCTCGATAGCTGATCGACTTATGTAACGGGGTTTTAACGATTTCATTCATGTTTTAAGAATTAAGACTGCCAGATTAATAGCAACATATACAACTAAGTACCTTTTAAAATTTACATCTCATTTAGGGTATGAAATCGTTAAAACCCCGTTACGTCAGTCGAATCAGCTGTCGAGAGATGAACCCGATGACCTTTCTTGTGTTTATTTATTACGCGCTGGCGATTTAATGCAATAGATTGAATTTCTTGCAATATAATTTAATTTTATATACCTTTCTTGTGTTTATGAATTGCGGGCGGACGATTTAATGCAATAGATTTCATTTCTTGCAATTTTTTTTATTTTTTATTTTAATTTTTTTCGAATTTTAATTTTTTTTTTGCCTAAACGTCTTTACACAAGCAGTAGATCACGTGCCCAAAGTTTCCGTAATTGATTTTACCAAACCTTATATTATAGGTATATGAGCAAAACTACTTAATTTAGTACCCATAAAATCACTTTGTTTTTAGTTAAGAGTATAATATGAAGCATACATATTTAAGTAAAATTAATTAGACCTAAATGTACTTCTAGTTGAGTTCTATAAAGGATGTTTAAAGTTACTAACCTGATTTAGTGTTATTTCCAATAATTTTACAACCATAGAGTAAAGCATAATTTTTATAATCCGATTTCAGAACTCTTACGTCTAATTGAACATCTGAAACAAAGTTTTTGTTATTATTATTCTTCAGAACATTTCCAAATCAAATGAGCCGCTTGATAGTAGCAGTTTTAATTTAATTTTTGACTGGTTTTAAATTAATTTAGTTTTCTTTTATTGTTAAAAATAAATGTAACGTCACAATTGTATTCTTTTTATTTAGCTTAAAACATTTAAAAAAACGCATACAGATCGGTTCACCCGGCACAAACTTATAACACTTGTTTTTTTGCGTCGGGGGTTCAAAATCTTGTTAGTATTGATATAGTGTTGTGCACAAAGGAAGTTTACTTACCAGTAAAGTTCAATCTAGCTACCTCTGTACCGCTGGATATATTCACAACAGTACCATTATGCCAGTGTGCCGTCTTGTTCAGCACTTCGCGGATGGAGACGCTGACTTGTGACTGTCCATTGGCGAACGTTATTGTGACACAGTCTCCGCTTTCAAGTTCGTTGGCTGTTCTTTCTACTTCATGCCAGTCCCGTCCAATCTAAGAATTGGAAGCATCAGGTTTATTTCAATTGAGGAAAATATTTTTTTAAGTAGGTTCATAAAAGTGAATGAGTGCACTCATGACTAGCCCAGTCAGCTCGTCCATGCGTTGCCTATCCAGAGGTGTATGCTGATGGTAAGTCTCCGTGTTGATAACTACATTGCATCTAAAAATATGCATTTTTTTGCAAAAAAATAAAGAAGCTATTTCACAGAAATAGAGTGTTGTGTCCTTGCAGACGGGTGCAACACCTCATCCCTCCCATCGGTGGTTTTACGGATTGAAATGTCTATAGAATTTTTTGGTCAATAAATTCTATCAGTATACTACAAAAGTACCCCCAAATACCACTACGAAGACGGCACTGACATAGAGACAAAACCAGGATATAAGGCTCCACTGTAACGATGAACACAAATAGTCTAGGTTGGGTATAGTATCTAGTGTGCTTAGTATTGTTGGCTCCGTCAATTCGGTATCGCTTTTCTGCAAATTTGAATAAAGAATTAGTAATTGATTTTTTTATGAGCTTGGATAAGAATTTAATCTTTATTATTTAAATAAAGAACTTTTTACGTCTTAGTCTTTGGACAAATTTAAAGATGAACTGAGTCTTAAAAACTCGTATAGATTAAATTTTATATTTTATTTATTTGTTTTGTGGACATTTTAACGTTAGCTTATAAGAATAATAGTTTAAGGATAATATATTCGAAAGCTTAGTTTAGTAATGTTTGCTTTGGTTTCGTAAGTGGTTTTCCAAAATAACAGCTTAATTTTTTTTCCTTTTAGAACCCAATTTTAAACCTTTGAAATTTGGAATAAAAACAGCAAGCCTTTAATCAAAATATTACAAGAACATACCGTTAAATTCAAAAATGGCGCATTGAATGCAGTTCCAAAATCGCAGGTACCGTCGAGGATCGTCTGACCGTAGGCCGCAGAAGCGAGGGCCACAAATAATATTCTATACATTGTGGTAATGACTAGCACAGCTATACTTAGTGGTGTGAGGTTGTGTATTGACGCTTAAATATTGCGACTTTAAAACACTTATCTTATCAATTTCTATCTTGAAATCGCTAATACCTTGTAAAGTATACAAGGTGATTCAATACAGCTTTCAGAATACCGCGAATGGAAATAAACTGGCCAAGTTCGAGTAATGTTCATCCCCACAAACCTCCTTATAGTAAAACATGTTTTTTGCTACTAAAAAAGGAGAAACCAAAAGAGGTGTGGTTAAAGAAAAAGCAAGAGGAAACGATAATTTTAATTTACTCCTTAAGTTTCTACTGAAATAAAGCACAGACCTAGGAAGGGCTAAATAAGAAAATCTAAAAAAAATCTAGCGCAAAGCTAATTACTTACAGAAATACATTGCTTGGGTTGATTACGCCGATCATGATCATGATGTCATGTTGATGTTAATGTCATGTTGATGTTAATGTCATGTTGATGTTAATGTCATGTTGATTTTAATGTCCCTTGCAGGACTGACTAGCCATCGAGGTGCCCTGTTTGTTTACTAGATCCGGGGCACCTCACCAAAGGCGGCATTGGTGGCACTCGCCGGGTTTTAGTGGGTAGAGATGCGTCCACTTACCAGCTTTAGGGCGCAGCGAGCCCCACATTCCTACCCGCGTGAGGAGACCTCCCCCGTGGGATGCCTTTCCCGGCGTTAAAGAAAAAAAAAGTTTGTAGCAGCTACACAAACTGCTCTCTGGTAAACATATATCTCTATGGAAGCCATCAAATATAGTCTAATTAGAAAAGGTAATTTATATTTTTTTAGACTGTATATTCTTTAATATCGCTAGTGCAAATCGATAGCATAAATAAAACACTCATGTGGAGTGCATGTTATCAGTACATGCACTTTATTGGTAACGCTGGAGACGAGCCGGGAAGTACCTACTGCACACCGGACACAATCAGTTCTTCCAATCAAGATTTATTGTAATTTCAGGGGAAAGGGGGCATATATCTTGCACCTTTTGGCATCTCAGGGACTCAAGTAATACAAGCAAAATTTCCGATGAATCATTCAAAAAACAAAGGGGAATTAGACAGAGAGTTAAAACGGTTGAGGCCACTTTCTACCAATTGCCACAAACCGGTGACTCTTAATCATGCACTTCCCCAAGAAGTCCTAGGATCTGATCAACTAGGTCCCAAGTTCTGAAGCTTTCTTCTGTTTCCTATTTTTACTAAAATGAATATCTACGATTATAGTGCACATCGTACGAATAGATTTTATCACCAAAACCAATTATTGCCAGTGGGAGGGATGCGCTGTACCGACTCCCGGCTGCGTGGGTACCACTATCTTGCTTGTTCCTCCTGAAAACAGCTTCAGCAACAGAAATCTGGTTCATTCCATTTAAATTTGATCAAGATGTGATACGTAGATTCTAAGTTACAGTACGTATTTGGTTCTTCGACAACATACATGTAATTTTAAGTCGGTTTTCTTTTTTGTTATATATTTACTTTTATTTTAAAGGTCGGCAATACTGGTGCAAACCATAATATTATTTACCGGTGGGAGGGAAGCGCTGTGCCGCGCTCCCGGGGCATGGGTACCACCATCTTGCTTGTTTCTCCCG
The DNA here is from genome assembly GCA_963853865.1 of Helleia helle. Lineage (NCBI taxonomy): Eukaryota > Metazoa > Arthropoda > Insecta > Lepidoptera > Lycaenidae > Helleia > Helleia helle. Next base: position 18,820,097 of record OY971426.1, on the reverse strand, counting down.
TGAAACAGCTTTGCTGTGTTTCGGAGAGAAGGGCAAGACAGGCAGTGTAATTACTGGCACCGAGACTTAACATCTTATGTCTCAGGATAGGCAACACATAAAGGAGTTGCCTGGGCTCGTTTCAGGTCAACTAGTTTATGTTCATGGGCGACGTCAACCACTTACCATCAGGTGGTACGTTTGCCAGTTTGCCTATCCAACTAACATAAAATAAAAATAAAATAAAAATAATGGTGTAGTGGTGATAACTTACCACCAGATGGACTGACTATTCGCTTATCCCTTCTTATCTAAAACTATATTGTAATTTTTTGTGAAATTCTCACATCCATTCTCTCCGTTCATTCCATTATCCAGAGTATTTAATATGACCACCCAAAATCGCTTCATTCATATGCAAAACGGACGAATAGCTCATGAAATAAATAATAGAAACAATCCCACAAAAACCACGACCGCAGTTGTGGCGAGATGTAAATCACTCATGCAACAATAACGCGTAAACTATCACTTTAATTTTGGTTAAAATGGGCACCGATATACGGAACTTTTAGATTATTTGGCGTTCAGATAACAATTATGGTCTCTACCATGGAAGCCAGCACCTTGGGTGCAGCCAAGCACCTGAAGCCAATTGAATCGAGAGAGCTGATCTTTATACGCCTCTTATAAGACGGGACAAAAGAGCAGGGGGACAAGGGGTGAGGATGAGAACCTGTCTTTTTTGCGCTGTCCCGACGTTGTTCTGTGGTGCAGTACAACCCCTCTGTGGAGGTGGTGTTGAGGTGCCCTGTTGCTCAACAGACTTGGGGTACCTCTCGGGCACTCGCCGGGTTTTAGTGGGTATAGCTGCGTCCACCTTACTATCTTTCGGACGCAGCGAGTCCCACATACCCGCCTATGAAGTCCTCCCTCCCCCGCGGAATTCCTAAGAGCATTTCCTGGTGGGAGGTATACAATATATGTCTGTATAAACAACATTATCCTACGTATTTCTCCTATGAAGCAGCATTTCTGTGTTTCAAAATGGACTTGACGGACAGTGTGATAACTGACACCGAGACTTACCAAAAGAAAGGCCACACATGAATGAATTGCCTTTTTTTTTCTTTTACGCCGGGAAATGCTCTGAGGCATCCCCCGGGGGAGTGGGTCTCCCCACGCGGGTATATAGGACTCGCTGCGCCCGACAGCTGGTAAATCGACGCAGCTCTACCCACTTAAACCCGGCGAGTGCACCAATGCCGCCTTTGGTGAGGTGCCCCGGATCTAGAAAACAAACAGGGCACCTCGACGGCTAGTCAGTCCCGCAAGGGACCGACGCCACCTCCACAGGGGGGTTGTCCCGCACCACAGAACAACCCCTCCCAACGTCGGGACAGTACAATGGGGTGAGGTACCCATCCTCCCCCTTGCCCCCTGCTCTTTTTTCCCCCTCTTATAAGAGGGGTACAAAGAGCCCCTCGGCTCAATTAGCTTCGCCCAAGGTGCTGGGCTCACCCTAAGCTACTGAGCCCCACCGCCACGTCAAGGCCTGAACCATGGTGGGGATTAATGAATTGCCTCGTCTAATGCCAGGTAAACTTGTAATGTCATGACGCTTACCACTTACCATCAGGTTGTCAAGAAACATAAAAAACGTAATGATTCATATTACCTTGTACGGTAAAGGAGTTTCGTAATTACATTACAGAAAATGTGATGGAAAATTACTAAGAAGATTTGATATTTTGTAAGGATATTGCGCACATACAACAGTGAAGTATTTTGTTTAGGCGCGGGAAGAGAAAAGATACTGTGGGTAAAAATAGTTTACGTGCTGTAGTAATTAATGGTTAGTAAATTTAGTACAGTGTACCTGTTACTAACCATTATTATCGTATATACCTCTGTGGCTCAGTGGTAAGCGCGTTGGCGCTGAAGCCCGGAGGTTGCGGGTTCGAATCCCGCCAGGGAACAAAAATATTTTCTGTGTTCCTGGGTCATGTATGTGTATTATATAATAAAAATCTTAAATATATGTATAGTATAAAAATATTAGATATATTTCCGTTGTCTGGTACCCGTAACACAAGTTCTTCGAGAACTTACCACGGGATCAGATTGACGTGGTATGAAAGCGTCCATAGATATTATTAATATATATATATACATATACATATACATATATATATATATATATATATCGTTGGCCAGCATTGTCCGTCCGTCAATATAGAAAAACAGACCTTCCAAAAAGACCTTCTCCGAATGTCCAAAATTATATTTTATTTAAGATCCGAAATCATATTATGTTTTTGTGAAAAACATTTCTTTATCAAACATATTTTGGGAATCACAAAAGGGTAAATAAGGTCAACGAAATGAACAATGTTCCGAAACCCAAATACACGTTAGCGACCTCTGATACCACCATCTTTGATCCCTCGGGATGAAATTAAAGATTTGGGTCTGGAAGAAATGGCATTTATCATTCAAACAGACGATCCTAAAATAGGATTAAGAAAGCTGGTTTTTATTCTAAATTCCGGGAATTCTATTTTGCCAAGGATAAATAATAAAATAAAAATGTTTAAAACATTCTTACGAAAAACTTAACCCCTTCTTTTGATGTCGATTAAAATGTAGCCCATTTATCCTGGACTAAAATAATTGTAACGAATGGATGGACTCCTCAACCAAGTCAGATCAACACAACCAGTCAGGGTAGTGTAGGTGCTACGATTGTAAGAAGTAGTACCGAATCGGGCCAGCACGACCGGGGATACCTCTCACTCACATAATACCGGCATAAAGTGGCAGCTATGCTGTGGTGTTTCGTGCGTTTGCGGTGGCCCATTGGGGAGGATAGGGAGAAGGAGGGCAAAGCATCTGAGTAACCTCTGGTCGCGCGGATGTCTATGCTGCACGTCGGTAGTCTCCGAGTTGCTCGGTTGCCTTCTTATGACATAAAAAAAATCGACGAAACAATTCACCCGATATTAAGACATCTTACACCAGTCACTACGTTATCACCAAATGACAAAGTCTATAAAAAAAATTAAAAAAAAAACTATCGTTGGCCAGCATTGTCCGTCCGAATATAGAAAATCAGACTTGATCATCGGTCAAGGTACAGCTGTAAATCAAAGTTGGAAGCGAACACGCGGGCAACAACTAGCTACTAAAACTATTTAAACGAGGTCTTTACTACTTGTTTCTTGACTTTTGTTTCGCGGAGCTCAATATTTTGACATTATCTACGAATGTCTTGTTCACGGGAATATTGTAATAGATTTTAGAAGTGAAAAAAAAAACATTATAATAATATTAACCCTTATTATATGTCCCACTGCTGGGCACGGGTCTCCTCCTCGAAGAGGGTTTTGGGCCATAGTTCACCGATGCGCTGGCCCAATGCGGGTAATGGTGAACTTCACACACCTTCAAAGACTTTTAATCTCATCGGGCATGCAGGTTTCCTAACGATGTTTCCTTCACCGGTGAGGAAGCGATGGTCTCATATTGAAAAAAAACATGTTTATTTAAAATTAAGTTAGGTACTACTACAAGCTGCGACGAACGGGGGTGCGTAGGAGGCGCTACCTAATGCGCCTCCAATAACGCCCCTGTGCTCGTGTCGGGCCCAGGATGGGGTTTTAACCTGGGTCCAGCTAGACACGACGTCGTCGGGGACTGCTAAAAGTATCGAATCAAACGAACAGCCGAGCAGTCCCCCTTTAGAGGAGGAGTCTGGCCTTTTCGCCGGGGCCAGCCTGTCGCCGAGGGTCCTGCGTTGCCTGCATGATCCGGGACTCTCATAAAAGGCGGCTGAGGGCACTTGCAGCGGTTTTAGTGGGTAACGCATCTCCAAGTGCGAACCCCACACACGGCTAGGTTTAAAACTCACCCCGGTCCTAGTTATGGTTTGGTCTGCAAATTTCCGCTGCAGACCAAAAAAAAAAAAAAAAAGGTACTACAACAAGTTAATACAAGTTAATATAAAGCATCACAAAGCTTCATTATTACATAATATCTTGCCACGAAGTTTTAATAAAACTGAGTCTGAATAATTCTGAAGCTCTGAACTTCGCCCGCACTTATTTGCTTTATAAACAGGGGAAAACATCTTCCTGATCCCTTTTGACTTTGATGTATGTACAGGAAATGAAAGTCTTAAGTAGCTGATGGAAGTTTAAAATGAGGAATAAGCTCTCCTGACAGCTATTTATAACTCGTTCACGCTAATACCCTGTTTCATTCAAATTCAAATTATATTTATTTTGTCTTGGTACTAATATAATAGGAGGTAAAATAAAAAAAAAATACATAGAAAATTTTACATAACTACATCCACATAATAATACATTCAAATAATAATACATTCAAATAATAATACCAGAGGCCACTTTGTCGAGGATGAAGGGTCGCTCTAACCCTAACGAGACAGGACGAAGATTTTCATGGAGTTCCTAGTTGGATACGAATGGCGGGGAAATAGCCGTTTTGACGTTCATTAGTTTTTGCCCGGCTGTAGGAAAAGAGTTGATGAGGATGATCAAGATTATATAGAAATGTAAAAGGGGGTTGTGTTCGCAATTATTAGCCGTTTTAACGTAGGGTCGCCGTATCCTATGTTTATTAAGGACCTAAAGGAAGACCTTTAAAAGATCAATCCTAATTTAGTGAGATGACCCTAAGGTCATCCCTAGATTCTAAAATCTAGTTCTGTGGTTATAAGCATCAAAAACTTTGACGAGACACTGGCCCCAAATAATGATAACGCAGGGAATGGTTAATAATTCCACGATATCCGTATTCCGATCATTACACGGTAACATATCGGTAATTTTAATGTTTTTTTTTTCTTTAACGCCGGGAAATGCTCTGAGGCATCCCGCGGGGGAGTGGGTCTCCCCACGCGGGTATGTGGGACTCGCTGCGCCCGACAGCTGGGGACGCAGCTCTACCCACTAAAACCCGGCGAGTGCCACCAATGCCTTTGGTGAAGTGCCCCGGATCTAGAAAACAAACAGGTCACCTCGATGGCTAGTCAGTCCCGCAAGGGACCGACGCCACCTCCACAGAGGGGTTGTCCCGCACCACAGAACAACCCCTCCCAACGTCAGGACAGTACAATGGGGTGAGGTTCCCATCCTCACCCCTTGCGCCCTGCTCTTCTGTCCCCTCTTCTTATAAGAGGGGTACAAAGAGCCCCCTCGGCCCAATTAGCTTCGCCCAAGGTGCATCGCTCACCCTAGGTTACTGAGCCCCACCGCTACGACAAGGCCTGAACCATGGTGGGGAATTTTAATGATACATTGACGCGGTAAAATGGCAATTTAAATTCTTCCGATGGCAACACCCAAGCCCCAAACCGAAGGGACCCGCGTCCGTCATGCGTAACACCCTCCCATTTCACTTTAAATTAATTGGAAGGGTATCGATTGCGAATCGACTTGGTATAATTGTTTGCTCACCTCAAGCGAAGATACGTCGGTTTATATTACATGTGCGTCACTCTAAACTCACATCTACTAATTGTTGGGTGAGCTGGTGTCTACATGTAAAGAATGATTTACCGAAACTGCATCCTAAATCAATAAAAATCCTAAGGTTTAAGTAGCATGTGAATACATGCACATGCTACTTAAACCTTAGGATAGGTGCATAGGCAACGCATGCATGAGGTGTTTTTTTTCCTTAACGCCGGGAAATGCTCTGAGGCATACCGCGGGGTAGTGAGTCACCCCAGGCGGGTATGTGTGACTCGCTGCGCCCAAAAGCTAAGTGGACGCTAAAGGCAAGTGGATGCAGCTCTACCTAGTAAAACCCGGCGAGTGTAACCAAGGACGCCTTTGGTGAGGTGCCCCGGATCTGTTGAGCTAACAGGGCACCTCGATGGCTAATCAGTCCCTCAGGGGACCGACCCGCACCACAGAACAACAACTCCCAACGTCGGGACAATACAAAAGGGTGAGGTTCTCGTCCTCGCCCCTTGCCCCTTAGTCTTTTGTCCCCTCCTCTTATAAGAGGGGTACAAAGAGCCTTCACGGCTCAATTCGCTTCACCCTAGGCTACTGAGCCCCACCGCCACGACAAGGCCTGAACCATGGTGGGGATGCGTGAGGTGCTAGTGTTGAGGTTCTGTGAACTTGTCGAGAAAGCCTATTGTCGTTTGAAACTTTTTCCTAATGCATACCTCCAAAATGAAGCAGACATATTACCAGTTAAATTAACTACTTATTATGTTATTGATGAACTCTATGATCTATCCTTCGAAAACATTAGGACATATCGTACCTCGATCTCCCCGTGACCAAGGTTGCTGTAAACATTAGGACATATCGTACCTCGATCTCCCCGTGACCAAGGTTGCTGTAAACATTAGGACAAATCGTACCTCGATCTCCCCGTGACCAAGGTTGCTGTAAACATTAGGACATATCGTACCTCGATCTCCCCGTGACCAAGGTTGCTGTAAACATTAGGACATATCGTACCTCGATCTCCCCGTGACCAAGGTTGCTGTAAACATTAGGACATATCGTACCTCGATCTCTCCGTGACCAAGGTTGCTGTAAACATTAGGACATATCGTACCTCGATCTCCCCGTGACCAAGGTTGCTGTAAACATTAGGACATATCGTACCCAATCTCCCCGTGACCAAGGTTGCTGTAAACATTAGGACTATTGTACCTCGATCTCCCCGTGACCAAGGTTGCTGTAAACATTAGGACATATCGTACCTCGATCTCCCCGTGACCAAGGTTCCTGTAAACATTAGGACATATCGTACCTCGATCTCCCCGTGACCAAGGTTGCTGTAAACATTAGGACATATCGTACCTCGATCTCCCCGTGACCAAGGTTGCTGTAAACATTAGGACATATCGTACATCGATCTCCCCGTGACCAAGGATGCTGTAAACATTAGGACATATCGTACCTCGATCTCCCAGTGACCAAGGTTGCTGTAAACTATCCGAAATCTTTTCGAAATTTTTCAAAATATGTAATAATAATTTTTAATTGAGTCCGTTTATAAAATTAATTAATATCTTTTTAATAATATCTAAATTAAATAATTATTAAATGTTTTGTTATTTCAGATTATAAATTAATTTTTTGAAAATGATTTAATGATAAATTCTAATTGATGTTTTGTAATTATCATAGTTATACGTTATTTATAAGCTTTTCTTTCTTTTATTTTTTTTGTATATGAATCTTTGATATCTGAGTTACGAATAAATAAATAAATAAATAATAAATAAATAGCATTTCCCGGCGATAAAGAAAAAAAAAAAGAATCTATGGACGCTTTTTACACCACGTCTGGTCCCGTGGTAAGTTATCGAAGAACTTGTGTTACGGGTACCAGACAACGGAAATATATTTGATACTTTTATACTATACATATATTTAAGATTTTTATTATATAATACAGATATTTAATACACATTTATGACTCAGAAACACATAGAACTTTTTGTTCCCTGGCGGGATTCGAACCCGCTACCTCCGGCTTGAGCGCCAACGAGCTTACCATTGAGCCACAGATGTCGTCGTTTTATATACAGATACTTCAATCTTTATTGCGACTCTACAATCTCGATCGAGAGCACTAGCTATGTCTCGCCTGAGGCCTCTCGGTAGTCAGTCCGCCTATTAATACACTTATAAACGACAGACCGAGGCGGGCGAGCGCTCACATTTACACTCTCGCGCTCGCCTTGCCTCGGACTGTCTTGGGGAGAGTGTAGAGCAGCACTTACAAAGTTTATTATCAAAATAAAGTATGTAGACAGCAAAATTCTCTGCCGCGAGTCGCGATGTCATAACATCCGCCATATTCATTTCCTATGACGTCACATCACGCGTAGTCCCGCCAATTTTATCCGCCATTTAGTCTCATTTAGAATCGCTCGAGACGAAAAGAGCGGAGGATGTGTATAAAAATTTCATAAAGTTTGTAGGAAGTATTCATAGAGTATATTAAAAAATGTCTTTTTTCTGAGCTTGTATAATTAGCGCTTTGTAAGACGTTTCTTCTTCTTCGCGTTCTGCATTTCAAAGTTTGGGCTCACAATGAAACTAGTAGTGCCCAAACCAAACTAAAATGTTCCTGAAAACGCCTGAAAATTGTTAATCGTTGGGAAGTGACGACTGACGACCGATAAAGCTGAGAGCTACTAGCCTATAGAAATTAGAAATGTGTTATCAAATACCATACTAATTCCTATACAATATAATTTATCAATATTGATTGATAAAGTTGATTGACACTGGCCTTCGTACTTTTCAGGCTTAGGACTGTCTGAAATGAATAATCCCTCTGATGAGCGCACAACATGGTAAGGCTTATACACTCACTTATAACATTGGCTATTATTTAAAACGACAGACGAAATCTCGTGCAACAACTTGTACACGACCACAAAGATAAAAAACGCGAGATGGATGTTAATATTAATTTGTGACTCTGATAACTTAACATCAGCTGGCTTTTTTTTTTTTAACGCCGGGAAATCCTCTGAAGCATCCCGCGGGGGAGTGGGTCTCCCCACGCGGGTATGTGGGACTCGCTGCGCCCGACAGCTGGTAAATAGACGCAGCTCTACCCACTAAAACCCGGCGAGTGCCACCAATGCCGCCTTTGGTGAGGTGCCCCGGATCTAGAAAACAAACAGGGCACCTCGACGGCTAGTCAGTCCCACAAGGGACCGACGCCACCTCCACAGAGGGGTTGTCCCGCACCAAAGAACAACCCCTCCCAACGTCGGGACAGTACAATGGGGTGAGGTTCCCATCCTCACCCCTTGCCCCCTGCTCTTCTGTCTCCTCTTCTTATAAGAGGAGTACAAAGAGCCCCCTCGGCCCAATTAGCTTCGCCCAAGGTGCACCGCTCACCCTAGGTTACTGATCCCCACCGCCACGACAAGACCTGAACCATGGTGGGGAACATCAGCTGGCTACTCCTACCAATACAACATTCACTTTATCCTACTTTTGTGGAATGACCTTAGAACTAGATTCTAAGGTCATCCCACAAAAGTAGGATTCATGTTTTAAAGGTCTCCCTTTAGGTCCTTAATAAACATAGGATATGGCGACCTTACGTTAAAACGGGTTATAATTGCGTGCTTAACCCCCCTTTTACATTTCTATATAATCTTGATCATCATCATCATCTTTTCCTACAGCTGGGCATAAACTAATGAACGCCAAAACGGCTATTTCCCCGCCATTCGCATCCAACAAGGAACTCCATGCAAATCTTCGTCCTGTCTCGTTAAGGTTAGAGCGACCCTACATCCTCGCGAACGTAGCCTCCACTCCAAAACTCTACCGGCTCACCGGCTATAAGTTCTTTGGCGTATGTGACCGGTCCACTACCACTTCAACGTGCTTATCTTTCATGAAGTTGAGTTTATGACTTGACTTGACTTGACAGGGACTTTATTGCTGAATGAATCCTTTTATCCTGATATCGTAGCCTGACAAATATTTTAAAATTCCCTTCCAATAGCCTCATTCACATATAGATTTGCAGATTAATATCCAGATGGTGTTCCCATTCAAATTGGCACACAACGCTGATCAAACACGGAGGTGTCCGGACACATGATTGGAACTGGTCCGAACATGTCGCGTCATTTGGACAGGATTATAAACCGATTTCATAATACTGATTGGATGAAAAAATTAAATTATAATTCATAATCGCTTAGTTCTGTGAGTTTCTACTCACATTCCGGTTTCACAGGAGGTTTGCACAGGCTAATTCTTGATGAAAAATTTTCTTTTCGAAACACTGCAATGGTTCGCAGGACAGGCAGTGTAATTACTGACTTACCATCTTACAACGTATCTAACGCGTGAAGACGTTATTTTCGTTGGCAATGTTAAACACTTACCGTCAGGTGACTCGTATGCTAGTCTATCTAAGTCTGCTGAACCTATTTCAATATCCTATCACCATTTCGGTCGCATCGCGCATCGAATACGGACGTGCCTTATAAAGTGCACCGTATAGTTATTTAATTAATGTTTAGCGCGGCTATATGCCGCTGCCCGCTCGCGTCGCTATGAGTTCGCAACTCATAGCCAACGAACTGTTGGCGTTTATACAAAACGCCATAGACACCATGGATGAAGTTAGCATCTTACAAATATGTAAGTCTAACTTCAGAGAAGAGGAGATAATCAGCGGGAAGCGACTGCTGTACGAGGTGCTAGGCAAACTCGACCAGATGCCGTCTAGACGGAGGGACGGAACTGAGAAGAGCGTCCAGGGCATCATCACCTTGTTAAAGGTGACCGACCCGGACGACGTGCCGAGCTTCGTGGCGAAGGAGCTGCACAAGCTGCCCCCCGTCACGTTCGACCACGTTGACGTCACCAGGCTCCTTAAGGAAATCATCTTCCTGAAGTCGAGCGTAACAGTCCAAGTTAGAGGTCTCAGATAGGACCATTCAAGATCTGCGTGCCGAGGTAGTGTCATTACGCAACGCTATGTCGGCAAGTAGGTCACCTGAAGAGGCCTCAAACGTGAACATGCGTCGCGGGGCGCAAAATGTCTCTGTCTGCAGTTTTGCATCGGCGGACTCCGTTGCGTCACCGCATGCCATCAAGTGCGATGCCCCAGCGGTTGCTGCGAGTGTAAGCGTGTCGACACCTCGACGCGTTTATGTTGACGCGGCTGCTAGTCGGGTCGCGGCTCGTCCACCGAGCTGCGCCGCACCAGCGCCCGCCACCGACGCTTCCGCGGAACAGTACCACCGGAACGCACGAAGACGTAGCGCTAGGAAGTTTACTAACATAATTTTAAGGTTTTATACTAACCCTTGTGTAATATAATATATGTATGTTAGTGTGTAAGGTATATATCTATGGGCCATATAGTGCCTGAGAATAAATGATTTATTATTATTATTATTATAATATAATCTTATCTTACAATATGCCTCAAATTCAGTTATTACCCTCTCGTGAGCCGTTAATAATTATTACGCACTTAGGTATTATATTACCTACTTATACTTAAACGTAGATCTAACTTACGGCTTAAGTAAGGTTTCAGTTGACAGATTGTATATAGCAGTGACAGATATACATGATATCATTGTCCTTGTGGAATCTTATATGATTTATATCCGAAATTTGTGGCTTTACGATATTGATAGCCACTTATACCAAATTAATTAACAAATTGGAATTCGCAAAGCTGAGTGTATCGTCTTAATATAATAGAATAGAATAGAAGAAAAAATATTTAGGTAGATCATTACACTGTTACACGCTTTATATAATAATAATACTGCTGTCGGATATATAAGAAGATATTTTTTTTCTTTAACGCCGGGAAATGCTCTGAGGCATCCCGCGGGGGAGTGGGTCTCCCCACGCGGGTATGTGGGACTCGCTGCGCCCGACAGCTGGTAAATGGACGCAGCTCTACCCACTAAAACCCGGCGAGTGCCACCAATGCCGCCTTTGGTGAGGTGCCCCGGATCTAGAAAACAAACAGGGCACCTCGACGGCTAGTCAGTCCCGCAAGGAACCGACGCCACCTCCACAGAGGGATTGTCCCGCACCACAGAACAACCCCTCCCAACGTCAGGACAGTACAATGGGGTGAGGTTCCCATCCTCACCCCTTGCCCCCTGCTCTTCTGTCCCCTCTTCTTTAGAGGGGTACAAAGAGCCCCCTCGGCCCAATTAGCTTCGCCCAAGGTGCATCGCTCACCCTAGGTTACTGAGCCCCACCGCCACGACAAGGCCTGAACCATGGTGGGGATATAAGAAGATAATATACTGGTTTACGATATATAGATATCAAATGCTAAGTATAATATGAAGAGCTCGTGGCCCTAACAGCCGCACGGATCAACCAATCAGATTAAGCTACGCTTGCCGGGTCGGTCCGTAGATGGGTGACCATCGTTACATACGGAGACTCCTCCGTGCCTCGAAAAGCACGTCAAACCGTTGGTCCCGGCTGTCATTCATAGATCTCCGACGGGGGTTACGGGTCGCCAGTAGCCTGAAAGTGTGACAACCATCTTACCACGGGGTACCGTATGACCCAGTTACTGGGTTGTGGAGGTCAGATAAGCAGACACTAGGTATATAGTATCCAGCTGCATATTATGGATAGACTGGAAGCCCTCCTCAACATAATTAGGAAAAGGTTAAGCAGAAACAGAAGATATCGTATACTGCTAACATGAGAAACCTCGATCAACACCACCGTGTTATTTTTGCAGCCGAATTGGGCCGGCACGATTGTGTCGCGTTTCGTGCGATTTGTGAGTGTCCGATGGCCCATTGGGGGAGGGAAGGAGGGCATCGCATACGTATCTACATAACTTTTGGTTGTGCAGATGTCTATGGGCGTCACCATAAGGCTCCGACTGCTCGGTTGCCTTCTTATGACATAAAAAAAATCCAACCAGTCACAGGGACCGCCGATAGAAGTGAAAACAAATAAATTAAATTTAAATATCTATAATACAGGCTGTAAGAGATAAAACTATACAATTTAATCGGCGCACAAAATAGCTGCATGACATTGACATTTCAGTGTGTTTGACTATGTAAACAAATATTGCATAATCTTATATAAATAAATCAAACGTCATATAAACGTCAAATAGCGTCTCATAACGGTGGTAACGGTGTCGCGAATTCAGAGATTTTATCTCATCTAAAAATATGCGTACCGCACCTAAAGAAGTTTTCACTTCAATAATAGTTTTCAACCTGTGTAATAAGGCAGACTTATTACCAGCAACAAATAACAAAGTCATCCTACTAAAAGTCTATTGGGCTTAAGCAAGCCCATTTTTCCCTTTCTAGGATTAGAACGTTTGACCATTTTATAAGCCCATTCTGCCTTCTGCATTCTGTAGCAGGTATCAGTGGATGTCGCTATCACTTACCATCAGGTGAACCGACTGCCCGTTTGCCCCCTCTTCTATAATAAAATAATAATAATAATAATTCTTACCTTAGTCAGTTTGCACGGCCTCTACTTTTTTAAGTGAGCCAACTGCTCACTTACTGTACTGATTGAGCTTAAAGGCCATCAAGCCAAAAAGTCTAGCACTTCCGAAAAAATGCGGCCTCTACCACATCATCAATTACAGCAGTTTAAGGCCACTGCATCTTCAATAAACGTCCGCCATCTTTAAATACATAAATCAACACAAACTTTTACCGTCGAAAGAGTTGTAATTATGATTTTTTGTAATTACACAAAAACAATATTTTATTTTCCCCCTGCTGACACGGAATTCCCCAATTCCCCACTTCGCCACTTCCATTACCGAGCCTTATCTTGGCTATAAATCATTTTATTCCCCACTCCCCACTTTTTAGGTTTAGCTGAGAAAGGCTTTTTTGATTCCACTTAACGCATATGCTGACTCGGTTTTATGATTCTGCGTTTTGGTTGATAAAAGATTTCTTTTAGCGGTTCCCTTTATACGGTTCGTGTATGATAAAGCATGCGCACATAATCGAGAAATGCAATAAGTAGACCTTTACATACCTCAAACATTGTTTTCTAATGTTTACGCGAATTTCACTCATTATAATAAAACAATTTTTACGGATTTTATCGCGGTTTATTAAGATTTTTACAAGCCCGACGTTTCGGATACTTTACAGGCTTGTAAAAATCTTAATAAACCGCGATAAAATCCGTAAAAATTGTTTTATTATAATACCTCAAACAATTCTCTTTTGTACAATGTGGTATTTTTAAGACTTGAATCTATATAAAGTGGGTAAGTAATATAATATTATGATAATTACAAATCCTCTAATATTTATAATATATAACAACTCATTTTATAATTTTATTTACTATAATGACCAGTTAAATATAATTATTATGAAACAAGAATTTCCATCTAGATCTAGATCTGATGGATGATTGGCCGATGGGGTGTACTGTAGATCGCTGGTTGGTTGTATTACTATTACGTCAGTGACAAATCACTGACCAGTTTCGTAATTTTATGTCTCACATTACTACTCTATCCGGTCATAATATGCTCGATGAACTGATATTTACTAAATTCAATTATTCAAATTTACTTCCTAATAAAAACGTCAATACGGCAAAATAAAACGTCTGCTTAGGCATTCCCTGTTGGATTTAAATATGTAATCTATTTTCCAGTTAGCTGTTAACGGCGAGGGGTTAAGACAAAGTGAATTTTCATAATGGAGTACGTGACTTCTTTATTAATTGTCGGATTAGATTCGCCCGGATTTAGAGTGCTTTCTCATTTCTCTAAGTTGGTTTTTAGTTGAATTTAGAGGTCTTAAGATGCAGAAGTGAGCGACGCTGGTCTAGTCACTAGTGGGTACAGACTCGGCTTAGTGGGTTCTGGGTTCGATCCTAATCGGTACCATGAAATGGATTTCTTCTAAATTTCTCTGTGCGCTGGAAAATGAGAACATCGCTTGCTTACCGGTGAAGAAAAGCTTCTAGAAAAAAAATCTAAGTTCTCTAAAAAAATCTTTGAAGGTGTGTGAATGATATCTTCGTCCTTACACAAAATAGTTTCTTTATCTACCAGTAATAACCTATTATTAAGAGGTAGTGCCATACTGGCTTGCAGCACAAGTGGGCCGGCACGATCGCAGTGGTACCTCTCGCTCATATAACACCGGCGTCAAGTGACAGCCATGCTATTACGTTTCGTGCGGTTTGTGCGTTTCCGGTGGCCAATTGGGGGGATAGGCAAAAGGAGTGCGAATTCGCACTCGGTTGGTAATTATTATTAGGGAATGTTACAAACCACTGGGAGCACCGGCCGGATGTGACGCAGTTGACCTATAATAATGAATAATGATAGACTTTCGTAGGCGTTAAACGGATGTTGTATTCATGAAGACAATGTTGATTAATAATTGGAGTATAACATTGGTAAATCTAGATGTTTGATTAATGAAGTTAATAATTAAATATGTCATAGTTATCTACTGGCTGTACTTTGTGAAGGGCGGTATTCTTCGAAAATAATATCGTGATGTAGAAGATTCAAATTCAAATTCGGGCATTCCTGCTGCAAGTAATTTACAGGAAGTAAATTAAAGTTACAAAACTAATAAAAGAAAATAAGAACGAATTTAACTTTTTAATTTAACCTTAGTAAATAATAAATGCAGTTTCACCGTGAAGTGCCGGTGCTAGATGAGTGCGAGTGGCGGCGGATCGGCCGTCTTGGCGTTCATTAAAAGACCTATGTCCACCAATGAACGAAAAAGGATGATAAAGATAATGACGATGAAATAATGGGTGAACAGTAAAATTACCATGGTACTATTTAAAATACTTTCTATATGCGTGTACGCTTGTACGTATTGAAATTTTTATTAACGGCTCGCCGGAGGAATGTCTGATTAAAACAATTGGTTCTTCTCCATTACAATATATTTGGGCAGAGTAACGCCCTTCACAAAGTATACTAGTAGAATACTCCTAATTGCGCTATTGGCGCTTTTTTATACTACATTGATGTAGTCAATAGAAAGACTATTTATTAATTACAATTATTATAAATATCGTCATAACATTATATACAACGACTGTAAATACATTATTAATTAGTGCATAATTATTATTATATTAATTATGTACATTAAGATTTATTAGTGTTATACTTTAATTAATATTCAACATTATTACTATACAATATATATCCGTTTGGTGCCACCTGATAATAGATGTATTTAGATAGGTAACACAGCATCACAACCGGCTGGTTTTGCCAGTGGTTTGTAACATTTTTCAACTCAATGCGTCCTTTATTGGAAATATAGGCGTCAATAATTACAATTTATTTCAGTAATTCCAAAACGAATGAAAATATGTTGGTAACCTAATAGTTCATGATAAAAACGTTATTTTTCTTAGTTTTCAATACATGATTAGGTGACATTTGTAACAGAGAAAAAATATCTAACATACCTCTTTTAAAAAGAGATTCGCATCTTACGGGCTAATGGGACCGGTTTAAGCCTCTCAACTTTCTTCCTAGATGAGTCTATACATTTTATTTAAAATATTAGAAGGAATTTCTCCAATTATCGTTTTTAACGCAAAAAAATAACAAAAACCATTTTGTCGCTTACGTCCTTTAGTTTAGAGAGCCTCGCCCGTTCATGACGCTCAGTCCCCTCTGGCGCGTATCCGGTATTAGAATTCTTGGTTAACAATGTGTCACCTTAAGAATATGATACTACCCCACTATGGTTCAGGCCTTGGCGTGGCGGTGGGGTAGGGTAGTAGCCTAGGGTGAGCCCAGCACTTTGGGCGAAGCTAATTGAGCCGAGGGGGCTCTTTGTACCCCTCTTATAAGAATAGAGGACAAAAGAGCAGGGGGCAAGGGGATTAGACGGCAACCTCACCCCATTGTTTTGTCCCGGAGTTGGGAGGGGTTCTTGTGTGGTGCGGGACAAACCCTTTGTGGAGGTGGCGTCGGTACCTTGGGGGACAGACGAGCCGTCGAGGTTTGTTCATTAAATCTGGGGCACCTCACCAAAGGCGGCATTGGTGGCACTCGCCGGGTTTTAATGGGTAGAGCTGGGTCCACTTACCAGCTTTCAGGCGCAGCGAGTCCCACATACCCGCGTGGGGAGACCCACTCCCCCTTGGGATGCTTCAGAGCATTTCCCGGCGTTAAAGAAAAAAAAAGAATATGATTCCAAGTACCCAAGCTTATTTTACAATAACATGAAATTTTCGTCGTTTTTGTATTAACAAATATTTTCAAGTTTTCACTTTAATTTAGCATTAGATCGTATTTTTTAGTTATAAAAAAATATTAAAACCGACTACGTAATATTGCCCACATTAGACATGACCGTTTTAATGAGACGAGCAAAGAAAAGGTTCAAACCGATAAGAAAAACCAATACGAAATTGTGTAAAAAGCAATCACAAAATATTAGCAGCCATTCATTAAAGAATTCCGTTATAAATCACCGAAGATCTTCATTAGAACATCACCAAATATGAAAAGATATTACGATGACTTCAAAATACTATGATGCGCTTCCAAAGCATCCTATACAGTTTTTTTAAGTTCATTTTACATCATCAAGTAATAAAATCGTACATCGATTACTACTATCATTCGTACGAATTAAACATTTTGGCATAAGGAACCATATAAAGTGATAAAACGTTGAGGACTTCCCTCGACCGTCTATGGTCTCCATCGTTACACATGTAATGGCACTTACAACATCTATATTATGTGCAAAGTTCTTAATCAATATAAATGACTTAAGTCCAAACAAAATTTAGCTAATGTAAATCGTTGAGGACTTCCTTTAATTGTCCTTCGTCTTCATCATCAGACCCCTAATGACAGTCACAACCTATCTAGGTGTAAAGTTCTCATCAATACAAATAATCAAGCACAAACACAAGGTGTTTCGTGTTAATCGCTGAGGAGTTTATTCT
Organism: Helleia helle; assembly: GCA_963853865.1. NCBI lineage: Eukaryota > Metazoa > Arthropoda > Insecta > Lepidoptera > Lycaenidae > Helleia > Helleia helle. Next base: position 18,802,626 of record OY971426.1, on the reverse strand, counting down.
ACTTTCTTTTGGCTCTAACATCAGATCTACTCTAGACCTTCCTTAAATTGTAGTTCTTTAAAATACTTAATGAACAAATTAACAAATATTCTAGGTACCCCTCGACTACTCTTCGGGCGCAGCGAGTCCCACATACCTGCCTGGGGAGACCCACTGGGATGCCTTAGAGTATTTCCCGGCATTAAAGAAAAAAAAGGATGCCACCATTAGATCCTGGTTTCCTTATCATGGGACTATTTCAAGTATACCCTTTCAAACAAAAAAAGAATTTTTCAAATTGGTTAGTAAACGGCGGAGTTATGCTCGAACAAACATAAAAAAACATACAAACATCCAAATTGATAACCTGAATTTTCAGAAGTCGGTTAAAACAATGTTTTATCATTTCTTTTAACATGTATTAAACACAATTTTCCACACGACTATAACTACAAAAAAATTAACCCAACCAGTCACAGAGACGGTCAATAGAAGTGAAAACAAAACAATTAAATTCAAATACCTATAATACAAACTGTAATAGATTATGACAACCTATACAATTTAAACGGCGCACAAAATGGCTGCATGACATTTCAGAGTGTTTGACGATTGGGTATGTAAATCTTGCATAATCTTATATAAATAAATCAAACGTCATATAAACGTCAAATTCGGTCGCATCGCGCATCGAATACGGACGTTCCTTATAAAGTGCACCGTATAGTTATTTAATTAATGTTTAGCGCGGCTATATGCCGCTGCCCGCTCGCGTCGCTATGAGTTCGCAACTCATAGCCAACGAACTGTTGGCGTTTATACAAAACGCCATAGACACCATGGATGAAGTTAGCATCTTACAAATATGTAAGTCTAACTTCAAAGAAGAGGAAATAGTCAGCGGCAAGCGACTGCTGTACGGTCAATAGAAGTGAAAACAAAACAATTAAATTCAAATACCTATAATACAAACTGTAATAGATTATGACAACCTATACAATTTAAACGGCGCACAAAATGGCTGCATGACATTTCAGAGTGTTTGACGATTGGGTATGTAAATCTTGCATAATCTTATATAAATAAATCAAACGTCATATAAACGTCAAATTCGGTCGCATCGCGCATCGAATACGGACGTTCCTTATAAAGTGCACCGTATAGTTATTTAATTAATGTTTAGCGCGGCTATATGCCGCTGCCCGCTCGCGTCGCTATGAGTTCGCAACTCATAGCCAACGAACTGTTGGCGTTTATACAAAACGCCATAGACACCATGGATGAAGTTAGCATCTTACAAATATGTAAGTCTAACTTCAAAGAAGAGGAAATAGTCAGCGGCAAGCGACTGCTGTACGAGGTGCTGGGCCAACTCGACCAGATGCCGTCCAGACGGAGGGACGGAACTGAGAAGAGCGTCCAAGACATCATCGCCTTGTTAAAGGTGACCGACCCGGACGACGTGCCGAGCTTCGTGGCGAAGGAGCTGCACAAGCTGCCCCCCGTCACGTTCGACCACGTCAACGTCACCAGGCTCCTTAAGGACATCATCTTCCTGAAGTCGAGCCTAACAGAAGTCCAGTCCAAGTTAGAGGTCTCAGATAGGACCATTCAAGATCTGCGTGCCGAGGAAGTATCATTACGCAACGCTATGTCGGCAAGAGGCCTCAAACGTGAACATGCGTCGCGGGGCGCAAAATGTCTCCGTCTGCAGTTTTGCATCGGCGGACTCCGATGCGTCACCGCATGCCATCAAGTGCAGTTGCTGCGAGTGTAAGCATGTCGACACCTAGACGCGTTTATGCTGACGCGGCTGCTAGCCGGGCCGCGGCTCGTCCACCAAGCTGCGCCGCACCAGCGCCCGTGCCCTCCTCGGCGCCCCCCCCCGCCCGGCTCCTGCACGTGCCGCGCGCGCTCCGTGCCCCGCCCCGCTGCCCATGCCTGCGCGGCAGGCGCCACGTCGGGAAGATGGTTTTGAGGTGGTGAAGAGGAAGAAGCGCCATCCCAGAACCATCCAGAATCAATTCAATTATACAAGGCGCAGATCCGGCCTCACATGGAATACTGCTCTCACCTCTGGGCTGGAGCGCCCCAATATCAGCTCCTTCCATTTGACCGCGTCCAACGCCGGGCGGCTCGAATCGTCGATGATAATGTGATCTCCAATCGGCTTGATCCCTTGGCGCTGCGTAGAGATGTCGGATCGCTCTGCATCTTCTACCGCATCTACCACGGGGAGTGTTCTGAGGAATTGTTCGGATTATTACCTGCGGCAGAATTCCACCACCGGACATCGCGTAAGAATTCCAAATTTCACCCACACCATCTTGATGTCCGGAAATCCACAACATCTAGATTTTTAGGCATTTCCTGCCTCGCACTACAAATATATGGAATCAGCTGCCACCTATGGTGTTTCCGAACCGATACGACTTAGGGACCTTCAAGAAAAGAGCATACTCACAACTTAAAGGCCGGCAACCCACCTGCTGATCTCCTGGTATATCGGGTGTCTGTGGATGTCACTATTCACTTACCATCAGGTGAACCGACTGTCCGTTTGCCCCCTCTTCTGCATCAAAAATCGCTGCGGCAAAGCCCCACTGGAGCCCAGTCTGCTCGTACGTGCCGCCAAGCCGAACACGCCGGTGTATATCTCCCGCCTTCATTACACCACAAAGGCGGAGAACATCGCGGAATACGTGTGCCGGAAGTTGCAGTACTGTCCGAGGGTGCAGGAGTTGGAGTCGCGCCGCAACGTCAATTTCAAGGCGTTTGTGGTGCGAGTACCGACCTGCTACCTGCAGGAAGTTTTACGAGAAGACTTCTGGCCTCAGGATGTGGTGTTCCGTCGCTTCCGCGGAACAGTACCACCGGAACGCACGAAGACGTAGCGCGAGGAAGTTTACTAACATAATTTTAAGGTTTTATACTAACCCTTGTGTAATATAATATATGTATGTTAGTGTGTAAGGTATATATCTATGGGCCATATAGTGCCTGAGAATAAATGATTTATTATTATTATTATTAAATAGCGTCTCAAACCGGTGGTAACGGTGTCGCGAATCCAGAGATTTTATCTTATCTAAAAATATGCGTACCACGCCTAAAAAAGTTTTCACTTAAATTTTTTTTTTCTTTAATTTAGACCCGTATAGAACGTATACCATGTTTTAAATTTTTACAACCATAATAATATGTTAAAAGAAAGTGATCACATTTCTTTTAACATATTATAGCAACACAATTTTCCCACTGCGACGAACAAAAAAACAATTTTCCCACGTCTCAGTTACAGAAGTTGTCAATATTCAGACAGCGTTTGTCATTATTCGCCTGTCCGTCTGTGGCACGTTCTTTATTACAGAAACATTCGGTATTCAGAGAATATAATATACTTATTGTTATAGAAATGAGCAGAAATAGTGTTTCTTGCTACATAATATAATATATCAACATTGTGTATGCTGTATATGACTTCGTTCTTTTATCTTGTTTGACACTTGTACAATTTTATTAGATATGTTTGAAACGAAAAACTATCTTCACTTTTATAAGTATAGTCTAGTCTTAAACAAAAGTTTTATTATTGAAAAATATAAAAATACCTACAATGTCATATTGCTGATATGTATAAATATATGTATATAGCCGCTGTCTGCAGCTTCGCCCGCGTGAACTTAGATTTACAACCGTGTTCGGATTGATGATGTTTACTTATATAGCCTTAGTTACTCATTATACCATCAGATAAAAAAAGAAAGTCAGTCCCGATAAAATCGGCCCAGCTGTTTTAGAGATTAGCCCGAACAAATAACGAACAACGACGAAAACAGACAGCGGACGGCGAACAACGGACAACGGCCAACGGACAACGGACAACAAATAACATCAGCTATGTGTTAGTAAAAGTCCCGTCAAAATCCGTCCAGACGTTTCAGAGATTTGCCGGCAATAGAAAAGACAGACCACAAATAAAATTTTAAAATTAGTTTTTTGATGTAAGTTCCGTACCGTACCCTACTTAATCCGGTATATTACGATAATCCGGACAATTTAGACATACGAGGGATTCGCATCAAACTGAAAATTGGTAGGATAGTTCAAAACACCATCACAAATGAATTGTATATAGTCCTCATCCGACACCTGGAGAAAAATTAACTCGGGGTCAAAGGTTACCAAACGGGGCTTTCATAATTTTCAGCAAAATGATAAGTTTTATCATAAAATTAGCAAAGACAGAAATTGTAAAGCATGACTTCATTATTTTTTTGCATCTCAAAGGGTTTAGGAAGCGTTTTCGATGAAAACTCCCAGATTGTTTATTTTGTGCCGTCGCGCACTTTTACCCGCGTTTTTGCCGTGGGAGTGCATGGATAAAGTATACTATATGTTATTCTGATGTATAAGCTATATTATTGTATAATTTCATCAAAATCCACTCAGTAGTTTTTGCGTGAAAGAGCGACAAACATACCCATACATTCTTACAAACTTTCACGTTTATAATATTTGTAAGTTAGGATACATTTCTATATCTGAGGCCTTAGACAAAGTAACATTAGAAAAACGATAACGAAGTTCGAAAATAGTAAAATGTATGGGATTGACATCAGCCGTCGTCAATTATGTCACTCGTTATCGTTATCGCAAGTTGGTAGAGAATCTTAAAATTCGTAACAAAATCTAGTTATCGAACACTTATGTCAAGCTTATATTATTTTATTATTGATATTGATTCGTTATCCGTGGGCGTGGGCCATGAAGGGCAACATTTTCACAATTTTTATGAGTTATATTGTGTATGAGGTCTAATTACATAGATATTAATTTTAATTTTTGGTCCGATTTGACACTTCTTGTCGAACTTTGTTGACACTTGACAGTTGTTGTCGTTGCACTGTCACGATCTTTGATTGATCATTGGCTAGAAAATTATTATCGTTATCTCAAAGACGATAACGAATTTCGGCTACATAGCGATGTCACTTTGTCTACAGGCCCTGTTTTTTAAGGCTTATGGGGGCAAAGGATCAGTCGGTGCCTACCGGATATAAGGGCGTTAACTATAAACTATGCATCTGAAAATGAGTGCAACACATCTGCACTCATTTTCCCTATCACCCCCCATAGGCCACTGGAAACTCACGGGCTCACTGGAAACGAAACAAAACAGTGATACACAAAAATTACAGTTTTGTTTGAAAAACTCAGGAAAAAATTTATCTATAATTGTAAGCAAGAATTATTAGCAGGCTGTAAATATGTATTATTTTCATACCAACACCAAATTATTACGTATTTTATAATACTACTAAAACTAAAATCATGTAAACGGTATTTATTCAATATATATACGGACATCGCGACGTGGAGGGGTTGTAACTGGCCCAAGGTTGAGTGAAGCCATGTTAGGACGACATAAGGGTGCGTACAAACGCACGTTAACTGAGTCCAGAAATATTTGGAAGGTTCTATAAATTTTATCATTTAGCAGTAATGCAATGTATGACTTTACACATGACTTTGTGTATTGGCAGGAGGGAGGGATGTATTGTGCCGCGTGCTGCATGGGTCGTGGGTACCACCATCCTGCTTAGTGTTTCCTGCGTGTGTTTCTTCTGCCAATTTGCCACCGCGGCGCATGGAGAGACTACGCACGTCTGTCAAGTTTCGCTTGGTAAGAAAATGTATATTGTGATTGTTTCCACTGCAACCCACGGACACGATACTTAATTTGTGTCAAATAAATCAAATTTTTTCTTTCTTTCTTTCTAGATTAATTGACATTTTCTTGCAATTGACATTTTGAACGTGCATAGGCTCTATTATATTATTATTTTTAAAAAATATTTTAAATTTTTCACCTCAAAGGTAGCATCTTTCGGTTTTATGTTTGATGATTGTTATATTACACAAAAAACTAATATTTACGGAACACGAGTCAGATCCGCATTTGTCTGTTTTTTTTTGACACAATAAATATAGTTGCACTCCATAAGCCACTCAGCTAGGTAAGTGATTATACATTAATTCGCTAAGTTGGCTGAAGTTAGCCGACACGTAGCCGGTTGTAATCAGCCGGGGCTGTGGCCTGGCGTCCTGCCAACGGCTTTGCCAACGCCAGACATGTTTTGCCGTTTCTTCAAAACACGACGAGATAAAACATAATTTTGCTGATTTAAAGGTTCGGTTGAAATTTAACCCGCAAATTTCTTATTATTAGAATAAAAATAAAGATCAAAATCTTTAGAAGATTCTGACTCCATCTGTCCTGCGGTCTATTATACTCTTATTTTGAGGAAATGATTCAAACCATCATAAGGCTGCGTTTCCACCAGAGATGCGCGAGGGGAATGTGTCGTACGAGGATGTGTAGCGGAGCTGTGAAAATGCGTATTAATGTGCGGTGCGAACCGTGCGAGGATGCGTTGTGAAACTGTGTAATGTGTCTATGGACTGGCTACTGGACTCAAACCTCGCAACACATTCCTCGCAACACATCCCTCGTAAAACGTTTCTCGCACATTCTGTCACTTGTCTTGTACGTAAAAAAACCTAGCTTTGCTAGGCCGTTTCCACCAGAGCTGTGCTAAGCGAGGCCAGGTAAATGAAGCAATTCTATTAGTTCTTCAAAAACACATCCTTCGTTACGCATCCTCGCACATCTCTGGTGGAAACGCAGCCTAATTGTGTTGATATTAGCATTTAGTGTTTAAGCTACCTACATTGAATCTGTAAGAAATATTTTTAGTCGATACAAATGAAAAATGCAATACATATTAGTAGCCTATTTTGACAATAAGATAAATCAAAACTTTAGGGAATTTCCCGTTGACCCACAATTCGAAAATTTGGCAAGAAGCAAGGTTGCTTTCCAAATTTATAAATTTCTTCTTACATAAAATATATTTTTGGGATTGTAAAGGAGACGGTCCAAAATTGTATGGGACGTTGGTCTACTTTTGTACATGTAATGATATGAAGGAAAGAAAATATTGAAACAGTTTTGATTTGTTCATATCCATGAATTCATCTCAATTTCAGTGGTAGAATAATTTAATGTTTCCCAAGATTTGCAACACTACGTGTATAAAAAAATTGCGTATGGCGTATATTCCTTGGTGTTTTAAGTCAAATGTAAGGAATTATGTCATTGTTAGATATAGTGCCACAAACTTTTCTTGGCCGGTAAGAGCGTCGCTGTCATGGATTAAGTATTGCTAGTAAATAAAAATTAACCATTATATGGGGAAAAATTTGAAGTGATGCAGGCTACCATAATAAGTAATTTATTGAAGTGTCTTAATAAAACAATGTATACTAATATCTAGAAAATACAGTCCTAGGGAAATAAATGTGACATAAACTTAGGAACAATACTGATATGATAGGTTTTGTTACCTGTACTATTAATACAATATCTTTTAAGATACATAGAAATCGGAACCGTTCGATGATTAAAACTTTGCCATTGTAATTAATAATGCAAGAAATAAAAATAAATACATTTTAGTTGGATTTTTATTAGGTGTTGGTGGATAGTAAAATTATTTATTGTACGCACCAAGAAAGAAAATAAACACTAACATTACAAAACAGTACAAATAGCGGGCTTATTGCTAAGAGCATCATTAATAAATCATTTTAAGCAGTTTACACGTGTTTTGCCTCTATATTTTGATACAATAATTATGATCAAACAAAACAATATCTGAAGAATCACACTCTAGAGGACGAACTCCATCAATTATTTGATTTCCCGAATAGTCAAAATGTTCATCTTCCAATCACTGCTTTCGCTTTCACTATCGCTGGCCAAACTAATAATGAACGGTTCATCTAAAAACGCATATTTTTCTCTGTATTTGTTTTCATTTTTTTACATGATCGCAATGTTTTTTCCATTATATTCTGTCAAAGGCTTCTGCAATCAACTGAGGCATTTCAGTACTTGATTTCCGAAGGTTCTTCTCTGCTCATTCCGTTTCATTGAACTCCAGATCATTTCTATTGCATTAAGATCGCAATGATATGGTGGCAATCTTAACACCGTGTGTCCTCTATCTTTCATCAATTTATCAATTTCGTATTCTGGTGCCGGTTTGTGTCTTGTAATTAGTTCATAAAGCTGAGGTTTTGTATAGCTTTCGTGGAATTCCACGTTCTTTTCAGTTAGCCATTGTTGCATGGCTAACTACATTGCAATTGCAAATCAATGCAATGCAACCGCATTGCAATGCAGTTACATTGTCCAGCTGTGTGCAAAGATGTTTCGTCCAAAAAAACTACAGGTTTCTTTTTGTCGCTAAGTTCGTTTTCCTGAATTTTTTGTAAATATGTCCCCTTAAAATCAATTTCTTCTCGAAGAACATTAAGTAACTTCGGTAAAGTGGGAATTTCTTTTTAACTGAGTAAAATTCGTAAACTTATCTTCTTATGATACCGAGATCAAAGTTGTCAACTTCTATCTTTCCTGTTGTTCTTTTTCTTCTTTTCCCCGGAGTAGAAACTTTTGTCCCTGTTTCATCGGCCTGTTTCTTGTCATTTACAATTAATCGCACTGACCTTTCACTAACGCCTGTAATAAAAAAAGTAAATAAGTAAGTTTCCGTTTCATTAATACGTAGGTAAATTCATCCCCATCTATGCTAGTAACACTAACCTATAGCGGCAGCAACTCGTTCATATACTTTTTGTAATGGTATAATTGGCGCTTGGTTGCGTTTTTCTTCATTCATGAAAGAAAGAACGCGTAAAACAATGCTTCTGCCATCGCTTTTCAATACTCCAGGCATGTTTGATGTTCATAACAACCACGAAACACAAAACTCCGCAAGTTGTATTTGAGAGCTAACTGACAATGTCAGCCTGACATTTCAAAATGCCGATGGTAGTACCAATTTCAGCCGCCGGCCAAGAAAAGTATGTGGCACTGTAATCATCAACGTAATCATCCATGAAGTTAGAAAATAAGAGGATATGCCCCTTTCTTTAAACTTACAGCTGTAAGTGAGTACCTGATCTCCCATCTTGAGTGCCCTTTTCATAGTAGTATTCTCTATATAGTTTGTGGTTTTGCTCTCAAAACCCTAGTAATGCTAGCCATGTTAAGTGCCGATTTGAGTTGTAGGTTACACCTTTTTTTCGTAAGTATGCCCAGTCCTTCCACATATATTAAGTCTATGTAATCATCCGTCAGAAGGGCGCCATCTTCTTTAAGAATTGCCAACAAGTTAAAAAACTTGAAATATATTTTTATTTTTTGCATGTAAATTAGTTTCTTATACTAATTTATTTTATTTTTAATGAAATCTATGTATTTTTTCTCTAATTATGGTATACTGTACAAGACCAGACCAGAAATGGACCGTCTCCTTTGCAAGGATTTAGGAATTAATATACCAATGTCTGAAATTACATTTTAATAACACTTAGTATCGGGACTGATATCTTGGACCACCATCAACGTATGTTCAGTCAAACAGCTTTGCCGTTTTTCGTCTGTCCTAAACGGGAGGTGTAATTACTTGCACTTTTTATTTTACGTTTATTATTTGTATTAAGGTTTATTTTACGTTTGAGGATAAGCGAATGAGTTAGCCGGATACTCCCCGGTATGTGTGTTTTTGGGCATCATGAGTAACAGTTAGCACATCTGCCAGTTTACCTTATAAATATAAAGTTGTATATAACATATTATATAACTAACATAATAATATATTTTTACACTTCATTTTTCTCAAAGACTAACAACCTCTTGAACGTTATCATCATCATCATCAGCCTTTATCCTTCATCAGCTGAACATATGCCTTTTTGCTCTTAGGCATCCCGCGGAGGAGGGGGGACTCACCAGGCGGGTATGTGGGACTCGCTGCACCCGAAAGATGAGAAGGCGGACGCAGCTCTACCCCCCAACGTCAGAATAGTGCAATGGGAAGAGGTTCCCATTATTTCCCCTTGTCCCCTTGCTCTTTTGTCCCCTCTTATTATAAGAGGACTACAAAAAGCAGCTCCCTCGGCTCAATTCGCTTCACCCAAGGTTCTGGGTTCAACTTAGGCTACTGAGCCCCATCGCTACGACAAGGCTTGAACCTTGGTGAGGTGCTGAACGTAGGCCTCCTTCAATGAACGCTAAAACGGTAATGTGAGTCAAATGATTGACAGTCAAATGTTTTGAAACAAGTCAACTCACAAGATTCATCCGCTTGTATAATATCTGTGGTATGTTAAAAAAATCCAGTATTGTACAGATGTCGCAGTTATGCAGATAAATGCCCCGAATGCGGCCGGCCCGCTTCCAGCCGGAACATTATTCATTCCGGATCCCTGGATTTGGGGGGCCCGGATTCCGTTTACATCCCAACGAATTGTTTACGAAAAACACTGGAAACTGATTATTAAAACGTTATTAATATTATTTTATTGAACCATATAGACCTCACACAAGGCCATACGATTCTAGGTGTCCGGTTATAAGTAGATAGGTATACTTATGAGAGAGAGGCACATTGTATCGGGCACCCGTTTGCTAAAGATACACCATCAACGCTTACGCCTACTTCTCTTACTCACAAAAAGCGTTAACTCGAGTCGTATACTCATACGTTACGTTACGATACGGGGAATAGAGAACGCAAGTGCGTTTTCTATTCTCCGCCGCGCACAATCTAAGCTCGGTGCATTTTTTTTATGTCATCAGGGGGCAAAAGAGCAGTCGAAGCCTCACGGCGCCGACGCCCATACACATCCGCACACCAAGGCCACGCAGATGCGCTGCCCTCCTTTTCCCTATCCCCCCAATGGGCCACCGGAAACTCACACTACAGCATAGTTGTACTTGACGCAAGTGATATGTGAGCGAGAGGTACCACCCCGGTCGTGCCGGCCCAGTTCGGCTGCAATGCAGCATGGCACTGCCTCTTGGCATCTGCCACTCAATTCAGCTATGCATTGCAAAATCATTCATAAAAATATAACATTTCAGCGAAAGTCCCAAGATATTATTTCGCTACATATATCTCCTCCGGAAAAGTGGTAATAAATATTAATATTCCTGTTTCGTTAAAAACCTGCCACGACATAATTCTAGAAACATCTCCCGCAGTAAGAACACTAATACTCGACGATAATATATGAGTCTGTAAGGGAAGTTACGAAACACATACATTACTGAGATATAACTGTCTTTGCATTTCTTGTTTTTGTCCTGAAAGGCTTAGGGATGTACCCTTTTATCGATTCCCAGCTGGAATTGTTAGTGCACTACCCGTAAATTCTAAAACCTTCTTGGCACGTTGCCAACGAATATTTGGATACAATTTTGGCTATCAAAACGTCTTAACCATGGTGTTCAAGATTTTATATCGATATTGAACATTTATAATTAGATAAAAATTATTGAGCTTTATTTAAAAAATATAATATTAAAAAAATGTATAATAGAGTTAACGTTAAATAAGTTCTTGTAAATATTGTTTGTATGGGTCGTGTAGTCTGTGATATAGATCTCAATGTAGACATAATACGTAAAATGAAACTGCAAAACCATTTCTATTCTATCTTCATATACAATATTTACATTATCGTAACACTTCGGGACATGTATATTATACAGAGTGCAATTGAAATCATGAGCAATAAATTTAGACACTGCCCATGTAACTACTAATGTTACGAATACGTTGGTTAAAAATAACGAAAACTAATAATGTTACGAAAATAAAATTAAAGCATGTTATTGAAAACCCTTATAATTAAATCCTGTCATAAAAAGTATCAAGTTCGGTTCGGCGCAGTTTGGTTTACGAAAATGCCGCCCGCGCCGTGTAGAATACGTAGACCTCGCATCAGTTATGTACGTGACGGATACCTATATTATAGAAATAAATAGCTTGTAAATAAATAAATAAATAAATCCCTTGCTTCCATATTTTTTTTATAAATCAGCTTATTATTAGCCGTAATGCAAATAGTATCATTAGTAGTGTCTAAATTTGAAAGGATGCCCATGATTTCAATTGGACTCTGTATATTACATATATATACAAATATATACAAATATATATGTAAAATACAGACAACAAAATACGCAATGAAAGGCCGAACTACACTGGTATCATAAACACTAAAGAAACAAAATTATTTACCTATTATAATATTTTAAAAATATAATTAGAAATACTAAGAATCGATAATATCTATCGACATCGTCACACCCCTGCACATACAATTTGTGCGTACATTAGCGTATTATTTTTTGTAACAATCCCATCGTTTAGAAAGGTTTCTGGTGTCAAAATTATATGCTTTTACGTTATTTATCATAAAATCCTAAACGATGAGTGGGTCCTTGGATTTTCTTATATTATAACTGTAAAAAATGAGACTGAAGGAGAACTCGTTTTGATATTGGAGATATTTAGTATGAAATTATAGACCTCTCTGTGGATGTGGCGTTTGTCTCTTGGCGGACTGACTAGCCTTCGAGGTACCCTTTTGCTCAACAGATCCGGGGCACCTCACCAAAGGCGCATTGGTGGCACTCACCGGGTTTTAGTAGGTAGAGCTGCGACCTTACCATCTTTCGGGCGCAGTAAGTCTCACATATCCACCTGGGCAGTCCCCCCACCCCCGCGGGATGCCTTTCTGGCAGATTTTCCGGAAAAAGAAAAAAAAGTTGCTGTTTGACACATAACAATACAACTAACAATACTCTGAAGTCAATTTTGTTCATTTCTCTTGATATGAATGACAAAAGTATAAGATTAATAATATAAATCTATACTAATATTATAAAGCTGAAGAGTTTGTTTGTTCGTTTGAACGCGCTAATCTCAGGAATTACTGGTCCGATTTGAAAAATTCTTTCAGTATTAGATAGCCCATTTATCGAGGAAGGCTATATAACATCACGCTGTGACTTATAGGATTTGAGTAACGCGGGCGAAGCTGCAGGCATCAGCTAGTATAATATAATCCAGTACAAAAATCCCTTCAACGTGCAGACACCAAAATATTCTCAACTCTTAAACCCACTCAGGTGAAAAAAGTAACTTCAAATGCACAACTCAGCTGAGATTTCTAACGAGATTAGAAAAGTTTATCTCGTGAATTTATAGCAGTGAGTATTGAGGAATATACGCTGGCGCTAAGAGAAAATACATTTTACTATACTTGTGGATAATTGAAAGATTTTTACACGACTTCGAATTGAATCGAATCGAATCGAAATCATGAATAATTGTGATTTTTACCTTTTGACGCAACACAAGGAGCGTAATAAATTTGACTGATATTTGGGACTGTCCACTAACATGCTTTAAAAATGGATTTTTTAAAGCATGTTTTACTAAAAGGGGTACAGTCGTTGCAAGGTTATCAATTTCTTTTTTTATTTTGCGCCAGAAATTAATGCTCCTAGGCATCCCGTGGAGGAGGCGGGTATGTGGACTCTCTGCGTCGGAAAGATGATAAGGTGGACGCACCTCTACCCACTAAAACCCGGCGAGTACCACCAATGCCGTCTTTGGTGAGGTACCCCCGATCTGCTGAGAACAGGGCACCTCGACGGCTAGTCAGTCCTCCACTGATGTGTTGTCCTGCACCACAGAACAACCATTCCTAATATGGGAACAGTGTAATGGGGCGAGTTTCCCATCCTCGCCCCTTGTCCCCCCTGCTCTTTTGTCCCCTCTTCTAAATATATATATAATAATAAGTGGTATCAGGTGTTGGGTTCACCTTAGGCTGCTGAGCCTTACCGCCGCGATAAGGCTTTTTAAAGTATTTTTATTTGTTAATGTAAAATATTTTCAGTCACGAAGGATTTATTCCGTGAACAAAAATTTGTCTGAAATCATTTCGAGGCTGAGACCTGTTCAACGTCCGACAGCAACAGGGTTTACGATGACGATTCAATGTGTTATTTATGAATGCGATAAATCACTTAAATTGGTTCGTTGAAACAAGCTTTTAATAACGTTCCAAATTGCCCAATTCATGCTGTTCGTTCATTCAATCTTGTCACACTTTGATTATAATTAGTTTTTTCAAGTATTAGTTGAGATAGATTAACTATTGGTTGACGAGTGGGTGAGGGAGGTGGTCGCCGACGAGGCCTGCCACCGCAGGTGACGAACGGGGGTGCGTAGGAGGCGCTACTTAGTGCGCTTCCAGTAACGCCCCTGTGCTCGTGTCGAGTTCCAGCTGGGAAACCTGGGCCCAGTATGGCACGACGTCGCGGGGACTGCTTAGTGGCGGCCGTGCAAGCCCCTTACGACGAGAGGAGTAGTCTGGCCTTCGCCGGGACCAGCCTGTCACTGAGGTGATACTGTTGCTGCAGGTCCGGTTAGCTAAGGTTAGCTTAAGGCGCTCGCAGGTGGTTTAGTGGGGTAGTGTATTCCCAAGTGCGAGTCCCCACATAGGTCCTGGTGCTGTACGAGATAAACTTGGATAATAAAAATAAGCGTGATGGTGGCATCCATACAGACGGGGGCGCGGCACCAATCAGCCCCATAATTGTCATGAAACCACTTCTACGGACTTTATCGCGGCTTCTTATTATTTTACATGCCCGAAGTTTCGGATACTTTACAGCTTTACAGCAACTATGATCACGGGCGGACTGAGTAAATCATAATAAACCATTGAATCGTATAACTAGTAATTACAACTCACTGTAATAAACCGCGATAAATCCGTAAAAAGTTGTGTCATTATAATGAGTGACATTCGCGTATAAATTAGAAAACAATGTGTAAACCCTTGAACAAAATGATGACCGAGGACTGGTCCTCAATGATGACATCGGTCATCAATGATGACATCGTCAATGATGGCTTTGTAAGATTACTTTGGTGTCTATCTACACATTGAACTTATTGGAGCGCATTTAACGTTCATATTACCTGCGTTTGGTATCAATTTAGTGGGCCCGTCAGATACAGCGCGGTATTAACATTCTAATCTCGCGGGAGAGATTCCAATGGCTCGGAGCCAACTCGGCTTGTTCCGACTTCGCAACTTAGGAGTTGTTGAGATGAGATTAATTGTTTTATTCTTTCTAGAACTTTCAGGGATGTTTGTCTTTAATGTTGATATTGGAATATGCTGACCGCGTCGTCGTGAGTCGTTAATGAACAATAACAGGTTTATTATAATTAGAATATCCACCCAGCCGCCCAGGTGAAAAGATCAACCTAAATAATTGTCCAGTTTCGCGCCATCGTAACTATGGCTACCCGGCCTTGCGCCGTTCAAACGAGTTTTTATCAATTAATTTTTTTTTTAAGTTCCATTTATCCGATACTAGATGGTCTGTAATAAATGCCGCGTCTATGGACGTTCTGACAAACTTGACCTATGCCCAGTCATTGACAACTTAGACGCGATTTTTTACGGGGAGTGTTTTGTATTGACGCGCGGGCGGCTGAGTGGCTATAAACTAATATTCAATTGTAAAAGACCACACACAACTGTGTACTCCTCTTGGAAAAGTGGAGTCAACGTTAGGAGGAGCTGTTCTGTGGTGCGGGACAATCCCTTTGTGGAGGTGGCGTTGGTCTCTAGAATTGGGAATGACAATGCCGTTGAAGTGCTCTGTTCCTGAACAGATGCGGAGCATCTCTCCAAAGGCGGCATTGGTGTTGGCACCATTTTTCGGGCGCAGCGAGTCCCTCGGCAGGCTCCTTAACGGGATGCCTTAGACTTTAGAGCATTTCTCGAAAAAGAAAAAAAAATTGGTTATAGTCATTATTACAAATATGTTATTATCAAAAAAATATGTATAATAATTTAAATTTATTTTCTTGTAAACTTTTACAATTTTTATCGCGATTTGTTTAGATTTTTACATGCCTTCGGGCATACTTTACAGCAATCGGTTACGGGAGGACTGAGGTATGCGTTTAAGTCGAACAACATTACACACAGTGAGCCGAATTTCATCAAAATCGATTGGGTTTCTTCGGGCAAACATTGTTTTTTTTAATGTCACAAGGAGGCAGGCAACCGAGCAGTCGGAGCCTTATGGTGACTACCAACGCCCATAGACATCTGCACAACAAGAAGTTATGCAGATGCGTTGCTTTCCTTTTCCCTATACCCCCCCATGGGCCACCGGAAACACAAACCGTACGAAACGAGACAGCATAGCCGTCACTGGACGCCGGCGTTATGTGAGTGAGAGGTAGTACCCCGGTCGTGCCGGCCCAATTCACGCATGCATGGCACTACCTCTTACAATTTGAGAATAGAATTGTGCCGCGAGATATTTAAAAATAAAGATTTTTGTTGATTTAAGACTGTATGTATCAATTTCGTGTTTCTTCACGTGATCCGTCTGTGCGGATACGTTCGTCGGGTAATGGAAAAAGTTGTATCGTTGGCTCGGCACGTGCTGTTCGACGAACAAGGAAAAGTTCGCCAGCTCGTGGCCAAGTATCGATCACTCTGTCAGTCCTACAACAAACACTTTATCTTAAGCTTTTACTTTTGGATTTGCGCGTTTTTCAAAATGAAAATCAAAGCTACGGAAATATACATCTATTTCAGGAACAACTTCTTCATGAATTGTCTATCCTGACGCGAAAACGACCAAAACTCAAAATCCAAGACAAACAACATTTCTCGACTGCAGCCTGTTTAAAGTATAGAACTAATCTTGACTATACCAAGAATATTTAAAGTTCCACTACAATATTTGAATAACCGAAACTAGGCGGGGATTCATAAGATTGCAGTGGAAATAACTAGGCTCATATATAATGGAAACATAATTTCTGAACGTGCAACTTTGGGAATTCAGCTAAGGACAACGTTGCTAAGTCGTGGCTAATTCAAACTGAGATATGAATGTTTAAAATGGTTTGTCGGTGTCATGTACTTATTAAAATGTTCATGGAATAGAGTAGTATAGTATGCATAAGGGGCCCGTGTATATGCCAGAAAAAATGCCCTCAAAAACAGGTACAGGTGGAACAATTATGCTATGAACAAATTGCAATAATCAAAATTTTATACCAAATGTGGAATATGACATTAATAAACGCGGTAAGGGTTCTTTGGTTAAGAGCACCAAGCTTTTAAAAAAGTTTCATTGATTGTAATAAAACATCTTCAACAGGTTTTATCGCGGTTTATTAAAAAAATTACATGCCCAACGTTCCGGATACTTGATAGTAACCATGGTCACATAATTCTCCTCTCCCGTCCCCTTCCCTTCTTTCTTCTCTAGGTCTTGGACTTAGATTCAGATTCTAGGTCTAGTTGTTAGAACTTGCTAAAATTACGAAACATGTCTCAAAAACTTCATACCAGCAATTCATGCTCAGAAATTTGACGTGAATCACAAAGTTACCACTGTACTATAATCGGACATACAATTCGAAACGACATAGTAATTTCACGCGCAAAACTATAATAGATCCCATTCAATTGATACTATTTCTATCCGAAGTTGGGGAAACCGATAGTGATTAAATTAAAGTTATTAATAAAATTTTTAGTTGCATAACTTGAATATTTGACAAGTTACACAAACTATGTCTCAAACTGAGGCGAATATATCTACGTGTATCTGGTAAATAAACAATCTGAGTTTTCTCCTTCTTCTTCTCTTGTCTATCTCGTACAGACTGATTCTCATTGTGTGGCTATTTTTATGTAAAAATCAGCACCGCCAAATATGGCTATGTATGTGGATAAAGTTAAAAAAATATATATGATAGGAGGGCAAACGAGCAGTCGAAGCTTTAGATTACCGACGCCCATACACGTCTACACAACCAGATGTTATGCAGATGTGTTGCCCTCCTTTTTCCTTGCTTGTTCCCGTGGTTTTTTATTTCTCGTTATCGTTCTGACCAGAGTACACTATACCAGTCATACATTTTAGGGTACTATTCGGGCAATTTGATATAAAAGTTTTGATGGAAATTTCCAACACTTATTTCATCATAATTCTTCTTCTTCTTTTACTTTGGCTCCCTGAAGGATTTGCCAAATTTCATCATAATCCTGCTAAGATCAAGTATCAATTACTTTAAGATTTGACAAGCTAATAATAATACCGTATTGGAACGTGATAACAACATACGAAAAACTCCAAGAGTGACAGAGACATAGACACTTTCTTTTGTCTTTGTCAGAATATCACTCTTCGTTTGTTGGGCACATCATTTTTGTGGCCAACAAAAAATTATCGACTAAATTTGAATGCCATACAAACATTCTCACTCGCGAACAGTTTGTCAAATATGCCGCCATTTTGTACTACTTTTTAATTTGGTCGGCTTATGTAGGTATGGTGATACCAGTTTTGTTATAAGCAGAATTACCCAAGAATGTGGTATTATATAAAAAGGGTGACTAGAATTTTCGAAATAAACACAATAAAAATAAATATGTTTATTGCTATCCTAAAAGGCTATGTACTATAGATCATACATATTAAGACGTATATAGCCTTCTTTTTTATTATTTATGTTTTTAGCGGTTTGTTATTATGTATAGTTATTACATAATATTTTCGATAATCCGGAAAAATGCAGCTGTCTAAAATTACAATAAATGTTTGGTTAGGGCTAATGCTTATAGTTATCTATCAACCTTTACCAGTTTTTTATTATTTTTAATTCACTTGTTTCAAGAAAATAAGTAGACTTGTTATTATGAATGTGGTATCCCTGTAAAATATGCCTGTCCCTTTCGGGTATACGCAAGTGTCAATTCCATATGATACTTGTTCCAAGTAATCCTGTGTATAAAGATAAAGGCTATCCACTTGACAGATCAATCGTCTCCGACTGTCACATAGTGACGGTTGTGTCGCGACGAGCACTCTACGCGGCATTGGGTAGTAATTTGGTTATGGGTTATTGAGCTTCATGTCCATTATGAATGCATAGGATTGGATATTCGTGGTTATTTTTGTGTCTATTGAATAATGTCTAGGCTAAAATATTATCACATGAAAAAAAATATTTTCAGAAGTATGGGTAGAATGAGATAAGTTGAAAGAATAAATAAAATAAGGTTATGATATTTCTGTGCATAATTTATTTATATTATAATATACTAATTGTTACCTATTTTTCCATACCTAATTCATTTATTACTCAAAAAAAAAAAAATAAGTTTCTACTATATTTTCTTAAATAGTATTATTTTATTTCTATAGTTTTTTCCAATCACACTGAGATCAACTAACAACTGAATACTAATATAATGAAACAATTTTTTACGGATTTTATCGCGGTTTATTAAGATTTTTACAACACAACAAGGACGCAACATGGTCCTCCCGTGACCATGGTTGCTGTAAAGTATCCGAAACGTCGGGCTTGTAAAAATCTTAATAAATCGCGATAAAATCCGTAAAAAATTGTTTCATTACCTATAATGAGTGAAATTCGCGTAAACATTAGAAAACAATATGAATACTAATAGTTAATAATACTAAAAACGAATAAAACTAAAAGTTAAATAATAATGCATACATTTATATTAGTCCAAATAAATAAATACAATATCTTCATCATCATCATTAGACCCTATCCTACTGTTGAATATAGGGCTCCCTCAATGCCAAGACCGATCCCTTTCTTCTCACATCCAACACGAACCGACCTTCACAACGTCTTATAATGCAAATATTCTAAGTCATTCGAAAGGGATTAGTTTGCATTTGCACTTTTGTAATAAACATATCTTTCCACCAACATAATGATTGTTCCAAGCACGTATCCCCCGGCCAGCAGGATGAAGGCTGGTGCCGCCCCACCCAGGGCCAGAGCTCTGGGAGAGCTTCCTTCACATTTGGACTCGTGCGACGAGATCCGGCTCTTGATGCAGGATATGATACCACGCTCGTTCAAACGCATGAGACTGCAATTGAAAAGCCTAAATATTATGTTGGTCATTCAAATCTTCAATAATAAAATAAATGAAACGTAAATGATACCTAGAGAGCAAAAGAGTATAGACGTTGTTGGTCAAACCACTTTACATCCATTATTAAATATACTTTACTAGCTGTTGCCCGCAGCTTCGCCCGCGTTAACTTACTCAATTTAATTACTGTTAGTCACAGCGTGATGTTATATAGCCTTCTTCGATAAATGAGCTATCTAACACTGAAATTTTTCAAATCGGACCAGGGCCTGTAGACAAAGTGACATCGCTTTATAGCCGAAATTCGTTATCGTCTTTGAGATAACGATAATAATTTTCTAGCCAATGATCAATCAAAGATCGTGACAGTACAACGACAACAACTGTCAAGTGTCAACAAAGTTCGACAAGAAGTGTCAAATCGGACAAAAAATTAAAATTAATTTCTATGTAAGTAGACCTCATACACACTATAACTCATAAAAAATGTGAAAATGTTGCCCTCCATGGCCCACGCCCACGGATAACGAATCAATATCAACAATAAAATAACATAAGTTTGACATAAGTGTTCGATAACCAATTGACAGTTTATGATTTTGTTACGAATTTTAACATTGTCTACCAACTTGCGATAACGATAACGAGTGACATAATTGACGACGGCTTATGTCAATCCCATACATTTTATTCTTTTCGAACTTCGTTATCGTTTCTCTAATGTTACTTTGTCTAAGGCCTCAGTAGTTCTAGAGATTAGCACGTTCAAACAAACAAACTCTGCAGCTTTATAATATTAGTATAGATGAAACCAATAAAAAACTCTTCAAATACATAAACTATAATAATTGCTCTTTACTTATTACTGGAAATTATATCCCGTAGTGAATACAATTTGTAATTCTTTCTCTATAGATTTTATTTTATAAACATTCATTTCAAAACATACCCCCACGAGAAAAACTCTTTGTAAGGACTGTTCTGCTGCACTGCTGCAAATAAAACGGTTTTCTCCATGGATTTGAGGGAATCCAAGTCACACAGCTCTCGTTGATTGAATTTTCTAGAGATCCTTTCGTTGGCTCCGCTTACTTCGGTATGATATGCGTAACCTGCAGAACAGAGGGATTATATTATAACAAGTAACAACTAACTACGAGTACAAGAATAAATAAATTGTTTATTTTAGTTGGACAAGCAGTAGTGACACTAATTGGGTCTAGCGAAGCCGAGGTGATGAATGAGTTTTTTTTTTATAAAAGAGGGGGCAAATGGACTGTCGTTTCCCCTGGTGGTAAATGATAATATGGGTCATCCATGGACACCCGCTAACCGTGCGTTGCCTTTCAAATATGAGTATGCTCTATACTTGAAGGTCTATAAGTCGTGTCGGAAATACCATAGGTGGCGATTCCATATAGTGATCGTGCGAAGCAAGAAAAGATTTGCAGACATCGACATCGTGGGTAAAATTTGTAATTTTATGCGACGTCCGATGATGAAATCCTGCTGCAGGTATTAGTCCGAACAATTCCTAAGAACAGGCTGCCTATTCAAAGACGTAATAGTATAATAGTCAATCGGTGTCAGTTATCTCTTTTTTTATCAAACACCAAAGCTGTTTCATGGGAGAAATTAAAAAGCGCATAACACATTTAAAAACACTAAAATCATAACTGTGAAGAAGAAAGATAAAATAAAAGATATAATAAAAGAAAAGAGATAAAAGTAAAGTATTTTATGTAAAATTGAAGAAAAATTATATTTTTCTTTCTACTTTCAACTTTATTATAGCTGCGCTCAGTCTATAGCTACTAATATTACAAAGAGGTATAAAGTTTGTGAGGTTGTAGGGGTAATCTCTTTATCCACTGAACTGGTTTTGAAAGTTCTTTTACCAATAGTATGAGTATCATAGGCTATAAAAATAATAAACAACGACTGGATTTTTACGTTAACGCAGGCGAAGCTGTTGGCAACAACTAAGTAATTACAAAGGTACATGAAAATTGTATCACCTCCTAATTTCACCAGCTCAATACCATCATCCACGGTCCGGAATATGGAGCCCTTTTTTATACTTTTGTACATCTTCTGTTTTAGCTTGTCCTCCGCCTCTGCATTTCTCTTGTTGTAATAGTAAACTGGTAACTGAATACAAGTATGGTTATCTTAAATTATGGACTTTTACTATTAAAATTTTATTTCTTTTAATACACACACAGAAAATATTTTTGTTCCCTGGCGGGATTCGAACCCGCAACCTCCAGCTTGAGCGCCAACGCGCTTACTACTGAGCCACAGAGGTTGTCTTTATATATTTATAGTATAAAAGTATTAAATATATTTCCGTTGTCGGGTACCACCGTAATACAAGTTCTTCGAGAACTTACCACGAGACCAGATTGACGTGGTGTGAAAGCGTTCATAGATATTATAACAAATATATAACAATATATTTATATTTTTAAAAGCAGAAATTCGAAGTTTTTATTTGAAGATATGATATTTGTTTGGGTTTAAGAAGGAAAAAATATTTGTCGCTGGGATAAACGAATTATAGACTAAGTATCGTAAAAATAGTAAAGAAAATATTCGTATATTAAAAAAGGTTTACAGATATTCAAAATATCTTTATTATTAAATACAAAAATATCTCACAGAACGCTTTTATGGTAGAGGATATTATTTTGGGAATATAGTGTTGGTCCCAGGATAGGAGGAAAATGTAAAGTTGATGGAAGATCATGTAAAGATGTTTCTTAATAGGTTAAAGAGTTAGAAGTGTAATAACCTGTAGCCAGGACCGCGTGTAGCCGATGTCCTCGAATATGGGCTGGAGAGGGCTGTCTATGAGCTCCCACAGCGAGTTGATGGAGGGTGGAGGCCCGTTCAGCAGCCAGCTGACCACGCTGCTGGTGTAGTAGTTGTAGATCAGCACGCACGACATTCCCGTCACCAGGATTGTTATCTTGCGAGCTGGAAAGCAATAGTTGTGAAGATAAACGAAACCAGGATACTCTAAAGCAGGGCTTACACTAAACGTATTTAATTTGTGATGCCCTTAGGAATTTGCTATTTTTGTGACATCCTCCCCCTGACAAAAACTATCTACCATACCAGTTGTAGTTTTATTAACCTAGTATTAATTTTTCAGAAAAATCCTATATTACCTCTATATTTATTATTAGTAAAAAAAAACAAAAATCAAAATATAAGAAACACAATTAAGATATATATAATAGACACTCTCACGACGTCTTTTAGACAATGCTGTTGGAAAGCCCTGCTTTAGAGTAGTATAATTAACACTATTGCCTTTTCCCGAAAACTAATAATGAAATAAATTAGCTGAAGGTGTAGCAGGAGGTCTATTTCCAGATGGAAATTATATAAAAGAGAAATTAAAAATAAATTTAAGTGTATTAGTCAATAATTAGGTTACAATTAAAATAAATAAAATTTAACAGTTCATAAATAAAAAATAGTAATAATAGTATTTGAAATAATAATAATGATATGTTAATACTTAATTACAAAAATTAAAGTTAAAATACGTCATAAAATGTCAAAAATAATTATAATAAATTCATATTTTATATATAAAAAATAAATCCATTAAAATATTAAAAATAATATACCTAACCAATTATATCTAAAATTTCGAATTATTCAGAAAGTCTTTAACCAAGTAGTAACATTTTTCCACTAAATAGTCTTTTAGATGCCTCTTAAACGATCCTAATTCTAATAATTTAATTTCTTTAGGTATTCTATTAAATATTTGAATTGCCACGCAGAAAATACTTTTGCTCATTAATTCGGTATTTACTTTTTTGCTTCTTAGTCTACAGATATCCCTTCGATTGCGTGGTACATAGGCTGCACTAAAAGTATCGGGAATGGAATATTTCCACTGTTTCTGTCATATTAAAATCTTTTTAATTGAAAACTCCTTGGTTTTAAAAATTGAATACCATTTAATTTAAAAAAAAAAGATTCTCAGTCTTGTCACAAGGTCTTGTCAAACTTGTTTAGTCGTTGAGAAAATGGAATTGACTCGAGAAAATTCTAGAGCGATGATTTATTATGACTTCGAAGTGGTTTAACACAAAAACAGTGTGTTGACCGGATGATTTCTGCATTTGGCGATGAAGCCCCATCCAAAACCACAATTTATCGCTGGTTTGCTGAATTTCAACGTGGGCGTGTCAAGCTCAGTGATGATCCCCGTCAAGGTCGTCCAAAAACTGCAGCCACCCAAGAAAACGTTGATTCAAAAAGTAACTGATTATATATTAAGCTAGAGAATATCCGAACTATACAGACATTATCATCCCATCTTTGTTTCACAGCTTTCACTTATACTCGAAATTTCCCAATTTTTCTAATAACAAAACTATAGTCATAATACTATAGTGACGTCATTATATCCCATGAATCTATATTTTCTGGGTAACTTAACGTTTATTTTGCCATAAAACACTTATTTGTGTTTGTACATAAATCCTTATCTATTGTCGCCGTAATTCGAGCTATTATCAGATTGGCAACGGCTAAGAAAACATTTACTGATATACATAAAATATGGGCATAATATATTGGTGAGATACGTCATGCCATTTTTGTTTTCAAAGATTTGTAAGGTTCTATTGTTGCGGTTAAATTTGGTTCTTTTAGATTTTTGGCAACTTGTATAGACACTTATTTTTAGAAATTTAAAAACTCTATTATTATTATTAAAGTGACAGTTATGCAGTCGCGTTTCGTGT
Source organism: Helleia helle (assembly GCA_963853865.1). Lineage (NCBI taxonomy): Eukaryota > Metazoa > Arthropoda > Insecta > Lepidoptera > Lycaenidae > Helleia > Helleia helle. The sequence goes on along the minus strand of OY971426.1, from coordinate 18,777,973 downwards.
GGCTTGTGAGTTTCCGGTGGCCGATGGGAGGATAGGGAAAAGCAGGGCAACATATCTGCATAACTTTTCGTTGAAACAGCTTTGCTGTGTTTCGGAGAGAAGGGCAAGACAGGCAGTGTAATTACTGGCACCGAGAATTAACATCTTACTCGTATGTCTCAGGATAGGCAACACATAGATGAGTTGCCCGGGCTCGTTCCAAGTAAACTAGTTTATGTTCATGGGCGTCGTCAACCACTTACCATCAGGTGGCACGTTTGCCAGTTTGCCTATCCAACTAACATAAGAAAAAGATGCGTTGCCCTCCTTTTCCTTATGCCCCCAATGGGCCACCGGAAAATCACAAACCGCATGAAACGCGACTGTATCGCTGTCACTTGACGTCGGTGTTATGTGAGCGAGAGGTACCACCTCGGTCGTGCCGGCCCAATTCGGCTGCAAAACAGCATGGCACTTACTCCTATAATGATGATTACTACCCCTTACCTGAAGATGTCCTCTTGATGCCTCGTTCATCGGTGTCTTCAAAAACTATGAATAAAACATAATAATAAAGTTACTCTCGGTGAACTTCAACAATACGGAGCCACGTGATGAATACTTCTCTGTGAGTTTGCGGGAATTAATTTTATATGAAAGTTAGCTGGTAGCTTTTCTTACTTGGACGTTTGTAAGCACTTTTTAGGTCATTAAAAAAGTGTAAAATACTTTAAAATATATTCAAGGGAAGCCATTGATGGTACTATAAAAAGACCAAGTACACAGCGAGAGTGCAGCTATTGGAGTCGCGCCGCAACGTCAATTTCAAGGCGTTTGTGTCAAACATGTTTTCTGCACCTCGTCATGCAGGAGGACTTCTGGCCACAGGGCGTGGTGTTCCGGCGCTTCCGCGGTCAAGTGCCACCGGAACGCACTAAGACCTAAGTGCAAGTGAAGTGATACTAACATAGTTTTAAGTTGTATTTACTAACAACCTTGTTTTATAATTATGTATGTTTAGGTTAAGGTATTTATCTATGGGCCTATGCAGCCCAAAATAAAGGTTTATTATTATTATTATATTATAAAATCTTAACTCACATTGCTGGCAGACCAGCGCGAACACGGAAAAGAAGGCATATGGGAAAGAAAATGGCCGCTCTTCAAACAAGGATGCTATCAACAGCACAAGACCACAAATGGTGCACACCCCCACCACGCACCACCAGGTACCGGTGGAGAGGGGGGTGAGGAACTGGTTCTCGAACTTTCCAGGTCCTTGTGATGGGATTCGGTAGTAATACCTGGTCCTGTAAAAAAACGTAACGTAATACCCGTATATAACGTAATACGTAATTAATAAAAACATAATACGTAAATCGTAACGCAATACGTAATAACGAAGAACAGAATACCCGAAATATCACATAATTGAATCTCGGAAAAAGGTAGACACTTAGATAACCAGACAGGGAGCATCGCCTAGTACCCGTTACCCAGGACTAGCCCAGGCAGGCTCTTACGAGGAGTAGCCTGGCCTTCGCCGGGGCCGAAAAGCTCCTGTTGCCTGCAGATCTGGAACCCTCTAAAAGAGACTGAAGGCGCTCGCAGATGGTTTAGTGGGAAAGTGCATTCCTAAGTGCAAGTCCAGGTCCAGAAGCAGTACCTGAGGTAAACCTGGAACATTCGAAAGCATTAACCTGCGTCATAAAAAAGTCAATATTCATGTGTTGCCTATCATGATACGTGAGATTGTGTCAGTTATTGCCTATCCTGCCCTTTTTTCCAAAACATTAGTGAACATGGCTGCGCGACATGCGCACATCCCTCCTATCGGTTGTTCCTTAAAAAACAGTTTCCTTACTCAATACCACTTGTAGAAGTCTGAACTAGACCCAGTTTCTCGACGAAGACTGGGTTGAAGCGCAGGATAGGTGTAATATCAGATTCCCGAAAGTAGAGTGCGTTGGTCACTGCCTGTGGAGACGGTCTACATTAAAGAGATTTCATCAGAAGGGTCAGCAGGGGCCTTGTTAGTCTATCGGAGACCCTGGACACATTCGTGAAACTCCTATGTCTTTGCGATTTTTTTAAATATAATGGGATCCCTTGTTAAAAGAATTGTGGCTTTTTTAATGTTCTTTTTTTCATATTTTAGAGACCTATTAGATTTAAAAATGTTTGAAATACTTTAATTTGTTACATGTATATTAATGCGAAATCAGTTCAGTAATTATTTTCTTAATTACAGAGCCCTGAAAATTGGTCAATATAGCAGATGGTCGAATAGAAACTTTTTAACTGGAAAGATCCATATTGGTTTCAGAATTCAAGTTGACGTAATATTTTTCTCGTTACTTGAATAGGTAAATTGGCAGACGTGCCATCTGATGGTAGGTAGTCAGCCTTATTCATTCCCATCATCATCATCATCATCATCATCATCATCATCAGCCTCTATCCGTCCACTGCTTCATTCCCAGCTCATAGGTTATTCAGGACTAGCCCACGCAACTTATTCACGTGTTCCAGAGACATAAGTAAGTCTCGGTGCCAGTAATCACTCTGCCTCACCTCTTCTCCATTTTCTTACAACTTACGTATGTACTATTCCGTTTGAAGTTGCCCACCCATCTGTCCACGATTGTGTATGAAAACCTGAAAGTTCATAATATGATAAAATAATGATTTTAGAAGCATGTCCATCATTTTTAATTGGAAATAAAAGTGACGTGACCACTATTATCAATTAATTTATGTCATAATAACTCGTTGATAATATCGTTTAGTTGGGTTAGCAATAATATTTAGGTAATTTAAGACAATTCATTTTTTGTCCTTTTCCGCCGGGAAATGCTTTTAGGTATCCCGCGGGGGAGGGGGGACTCCCCAGGTGGGTATGTTGGACTCGCTGCGCCCGAAAGATGTTAAGGTGAACGCAGGTCTACTCAATAAAACCAGGTGAATGCCACCAATGCCGCCTTTAATGAGGTACCCCGGATCTGTTGAGCAAACAAGGCACTTCGACGGCTAGTCAGTCCCGCAAGGGACCGAGGCGACCTCCACAGAGGGGTTGTCCCGAACCACAGAACGACCGCTCCCAATGTCAGGACAGTGCAATGGGGTGAGATTCCCATCCTCGCCCCTTGTCCCCTTGTCATCTAGTTAGGTGCGAGTGGCGGGGTATCGGACGTCTTGGCCTTCATGGGAAGAGACCTATGTAGTTAAAATTATGATGACGACGCTGATGACAATAAGGATGATGACAATGATAATAAATATGACTTTACTTAAAGTTGTGTATTTCTGCGATGACGTGCAGCATCTGAGCCCCACACTGGGTCACCTGAGCGACGCGCGGATCCCGGACTCGGCCGAGGATCATTTGTGGGTCAAACACGTCGGGTATTGGAGACATCTGAGAAGTTGATATTAGTTTTATATTATATAAATTGCATAAAATATAACATAGATAGAATAGAAAAGTTACGGGTCTTTTCCATTTTTTTATTGTTGTTATGTTGTCAATTAGAGCTATTAACAACAGCGACAAATATAAAAAAGGTAAGAAATCGAACTAAATCAAAATGGAGTCGAATTTGAAAAAAAAACTTACCACAGCAATCATATTTATATTAATCGTATTAAAGTCCCATCTTCTATAATATAAGTACGATTTGTCCATTTCAATTCCTTTAAAACGTAACATATTATACTAATTAAACATATTTTATAGTTTTGTCTCAAAAATACTCACGACACAATACAATAAATGTATTGTTTAAGAATCTAAATATCTTACCGCGTTTATCGTATTTACCAGATTTCTTTATTATAAGTGGTCCTCCTTGCTTCTTACCAAAATTATATATCTCATACAGATCGTAAACGTTTTCTAAAATTGAATATATTTTTAGTGTTCCCACTGCAGCACTGTATGATGACATGCCAACACTTGTTATTTAATTGGCTACTGCAACTCCATCAATTTTGGACATAATATACATAACTCCAAAAAGGATTTGTATTTATCAAATTCCAACAGGATTTAAACTCGCGTTCTAAATGTCTACCCGAGAAATCGAATTGCTTTTTAATTTTCTTTATAACAAGTTTATAATTTCGCCTCCCATTGTGTTTCTCCCTTTATTTTTATTTGTACATTAGGGACAAACAAATATCTTCCCATTTCATATTCAGAGAACAAAACGTTTCAAAGAAATGAGCCCAAACCCTCGTCATTCCAGACCTTTCCATTTTGGGGGCGATTGTTATTTGGATCCAGGCGGATGTGGCCAATCCAGATCCATTTCAGTTGCGGTCTCGCCACTTATAACAGATATACGGGTCTCCGAGTGCTGTATTTCTGACATTCCACCCAATATTACGTGATATTGGCAGCGGAATATCCAATTTTTAGCTTGGATTTATTGTAAAAAAATATATTTATAGTTGGATTATATTGAAATAATTTTAGATATAATATTATGTATGATAGTTAAGGAAGAGATATGAAGATTTAAATTATTTTCAATATCTGCAGTTATTAGAATATTTAAAATTTTCTACTCAATATTTTTTCTGGAAATACATGTTATGAACAATAGAATTATTTTATTATTCCAGTGCCGAAAAGCTGTTTTTGTTTTTGCTGATTTTCTCTCAAAAAAACACGTGCTAAAGCATATAAACCAAGCAACCAGATCTTTACAAGTGAAACCTAAAAAAGGACGGCAAAAGAAAGACTAATATAGAAACATGTTACCTTTGCGCTTAGCAAATGTTATATCAGTATTCACACTCATGTTCAAATGATTAAATATAGAAACTATTTCTTCCAAATCATTGTTATCATGTTTATTAGTATTTAATATTTCTGAATTCCACATTCTTAAATCTGCATTCTTATTTTGAATATTGTTATTACATAATTCTTCATTTTTATTATCTGTATTATTTGTGAATTCTGTACTATTATATTCTGTATTTATGAATTCTATGTCTTTGGTACAGTTAGTATTTGTTCCTGTACTTTCATTTATTGCTTCAAAAATGGTATCTTCTATTATATTATTGATAAATATTTTATTATTATCTATTCCATTGATATCTGTTAATTCTTCAGCAGTTTCAATATTTATAGTCGTATCAACAATAAGCCATTTTATTTTTGAGTCCAACAGCATGTTTTCAGAAGCCTTAAAATATTTTAAAACTCATGTTATAGAGATTGAATAAAATAGAATGCATGAGATGCCTATGTTATAGACCGTAGGTACAAAAAATTCTTATGAATAATATCTAACCTAACTCTGATACTTATTTTTTACGTTAAGTAAATGCTAGTGATATCTTAATATACTATTTACCACATGTAGAAAAAAAACAAAACTTACATAGTTCATGACTCTTTTGAATGCTTTACATTTTTTATCGACCAGTATACCTATAGGCAGTCTCTGTGTCGCGCAAGCATCAAACTTGGAGAAGTCTTCAATTCTATCAATATCCACTTTCGATACTAGCATATTCTGTGTTGACGCATATTTTGCAAACGATGTACTGCCTATGAAGATTAAGTTTTTCGTCAGTTCCAAGATGAGTAGCAAAAATGTTGTAGGTAATACCTACCTATAGTAAATCTTTAGAACACCCAGCTACATCATCACCTATATTATGTGTCACTATTGTGTAAAGAACTACCATAAGAATTTATTAAAAAAGGAGCAAACGAGCAGAACTTGCAGGACCTTAGCCTAGTAAATAACAATTATTCTCTTTGATGGTAAAAACAGTGGTAGCTTACGAGTTTTGTGATGAAAGATATTCCTTTTGCAAAAAAAAATATAGATATTTACCTGCATAATGCAAACGCTTAATAGAATTTATTACTAATATAGAAACAGCAGACACTTATATACCTTAAACTATTTGTAATAGTGTCCAAAATGGAAAATTATTATTAAATATATGTTATAGAAAATTACGTAGCACTATTAAGTCTAAAAATACATTTGAATTAAATAAATTAATATTAAGAAAAAACCTTAAATACTAATAAATTAACATACTTTTATCGCACATCGATAAACATATAAAATTCACGTGACTGCGTTCGTAAAACGAAACTGCCATATCCATAAAATTATATCCATTCGAGCATGGTATGAGAATAAAAAGTGCGACAAACATTATGCTATTAGGATAGATACAATAATGTAATAAAGGGCAAAGGGAATCGCTTTTATACAGCCATGTGTTATAAATTCATAGCCAATTGCTTCGTCAACGTTTTGCAATAAAATTATCCGAACGTTTGATATTGGATTATAAATTGACAGAGTAACAATTCAATTGAATGTATTAAAAATATTCTATTTGATTTGTGGAAAAATATTTATTCACAAAGAAATAATTAGATTGATTTTATTTATGTTTCGATAAACTGTGATAGGAGAAATTATGACAACTGATTTCGATTGAAAAATGATTCGGAATCCATGAATAAAATAAATATGTTTTTGGGTTCAAATGAGCAGTCGGAGCCTTACGGTGACTACCGACACCCAATAGGCCACCGAGAACTCACAAACCGTACGAAACGCGACAGCATAGCTGTCACTTTACGCCGGTGTTATGTGAGCGAGAGGTACCACCCCGAGCGTGCCGGCCCAATCCGGCTGCAATGCAGCATGGCACTACCTCTTACTCTATATAGACAATATTATATGAAATCATCATGATCATCATCTGAACTGAATTGATCATATCTGAACTCTGAACTGAATCTCAGCTGAACATATGCCTCCCTCAATGAACGCCAAGACGGCCGATCCCAATAATGCAATAAATTATATGCAATATAATGCCACACCTCAGTCCGTAACTGAGGTGTGGCATCCTAACGTAACATTTGAAACTATTCTTTTTTTTCTTTAACGCCGGGAAATACTCTGAGGCATCCCGCGGGGGAGTGGGTCTCCCCAGGCGGGTATGTGGGACTCGCTGCGCGCGAAAGCTGGAAAGTGCCACCAATCCCGCCTTTGGTGAGGTGCCCCGGATCTAATGAGCAAACAGGGGCCTCGACGGCTAATTAGTCCCTCAGGGGACCGACGCCATTTCCACAGAGGGGTTGTCTCGTATCACAGAACAATCCCCCCCAACGTCGGGACAGTACAATGGGGTGAGGTTCCCGTCCTCGCCTCTTGCCCCCTGCTTTTTTGTCCCCTCTTCTTATAAGAGGGGTACAAAGAGCAGCTCCCTCGGCTCAATTTGCTCCACCGCCACGACAAGGCCTGAACCATGTTGGGGATTCGAAACTATACTAAGATACATGATCGTTAAATAATCCTATACAGAACCCCAGTAAACAGTATAATTCACCGTAGTCTGTATTATCTTGTCATAATACCCGCTCTGTAAAATCGTTTATGGTCTTGTTTTCCGACATTTTATAGAGCAGGGAACGTCTCATAAAAGATAAAGATATATTTTAGTCTTTACCATGTACAAGTTAGCGGTCCACTGACAACGGTACCTCGGGGACACGTATTTAGGTTTAGTAGTGCAATGTAATAGACTAACTAGTAAGATATGGGTATGTTATTTTCAAAATGGTAAACCACTCGCATTCAACAATGTATAAAGAACCTGAAACTAAAAACCTTAAAAATATATTTAAAAAAAATACTAAAATATATTATTAAAAAGGAGTCCCTTTGAATAGCTAGACTAATTCTTTGTCCGAGGTAGCTGCCAGCTCTTCGGTCTCCTGTGATATCGACTATCTTTTTGCTATTTCCCTAATAAGCCTTATAGCGCTAGGACCGCACGGACCAAGGGTCTCGACACCGAATGGGACAAAATCATATCCGGAGCCTAGAGTATTTGCATACTTTACCGATATTAGATATATAGCTAAAACATTATATTATTCATATTACATGACTGACAACATTGTGTTATTGAAATTATACTGCTTAAAACAAATATCTCTGAAAGGACCTTTTTTCGTAATACTCGGAGTTTCATTCATCCATCTAAGGTAAATAAGACAAAAGATGGTAGTCGAGTGGTGAAAATCTGCCTTCCATTATTATCACAATATTAACAGATTATTTTACTTTTATATTTTGATAAACTTTTTATTTTTCACCAATTCAAGCGCCCAAGAAAGGTTTTCTTTAAAATAAAAAATAATAAATTCCCATTGCTCAGCTTTAGGAGATTACCGCGTACAAAAAACAAACTCTTTAGCCTTAAAATTTTAGTATCTGATAATTATTATTAATATAAAACAGTCATAATATATCGTTTTCTAATATTTACCCGAATTTCAATCATTTTAATGAAGCAACTTTAACGGGCTATAACGTATCATTTTCTTTAACGCCGGGAAATGCTCTGAGGCATCCCACGGGAAGTGGGTCTCCCCAGGCGGGTATGTGGGACTTGCTGCGTCCGAAAAGTGCTAAGTGGACGCAACTCTACCCACTAAAACCCGGCGAGTGCCTCCAATGCCGCCTTTGGTGAGGTGCCCCGGAATGATGAGCAAACAACCTCAACGGCTAGTCAGTCTCTCAGGGGACCGACGCAACCACAGAGGGGTTGTCTCACACAGAACAACCCCTCCCAAAGTCGCGATAGTACAATGGGGTGAGGTTCCCGTCCTCGCTCCTTGTCCCCTACTCTTTTGTCTCTTGATCTTCTTTGTTCTTCTCATTAAAGGGGTACAAAGAGCCCCCTAGGCTCAATTCGCTTAGTTCAAAGTGCAGGGCTCACCCTAGGCTACTGAGCCCCACCACCACCAAGGCCTGAACCATGGTGGGGGCTATAACGTATCCTCCCATGACCATGTGTATCCGAAATCGCGATAAAATCCGTATAAGTTGTATCATTATAGTCAGTTATATAACACTATAATGATACACATTACGGCTCAAATCTTTTCCAGATATTTACTGGGTCATTTCGACCCTACGCCAAATTATAATAAATTATTATTTAATCGAAATAAAGACATAAATGTTAACATTTCGGGCAGAGGGCGCAAATGTCAGTTATATTAGGGTGTAGGGTGTAAATCGACGACGTCGTTAGCGGACACCCGGTGATATGGGGTATGGTATATTTTTTAGATGTTTGATGTTAGACATCTAGTGATTCACCTCGGCAGTCTTAGCTGTAAAATTTACCCAAATGCTCTTACTGCAGAGCCATGAATTCGAGATTTTTACGTCTGCCGTGTTTTATGACGGATAGGTAAAAACTTAGACAGGTTTGAGCTTAGAGTATGCATTGTAAGAGGTAGTGCCATGTGCGGGTGGCCCATTGGAGGGAAAGGGAAAAGGAGGGCGGCCGCATCTGCGTAGCCTTGGTTGTGTGGAAGTGTATGGGCGTCGGCGCCGTGGGGGTCCGACTGCTCGTTTGCCCCCTGATTACATTAAAAAAATAAATAGAGCGCGCGTCACTAAGTATGAACTGTAAGCACAGGTATGAACATAGACAATACCATTGTCTTGGAAACGTTCAATCAGTGTCAAAACAATACGCGTCATATTAGGTTCGAGAGCGATGTATATTTGTTCTTATATCGAAATGGTAAAATGTGAAGTATCAATTTGTAAGAATGATTCCTGGAAGCAAAATAAAAGAAGCAATAACATTTCTGTTTTGCCGTGAATTGAGGGGTGCTTATGTTCAACAGTGGATGGATAGAGGCTGATGATGATGATGAATTTCCTAATTTCAAATATCGATATTTTGACGTGACAACGTCTTATCATTCGATGGAGCCAGCTGCACGCACGAAAAAACATGACTCATGCGGCGTTACCTCGCTTTGAGACGTTCCATTTTCTTATAACGTTGTCACGTTCAACTATCGTCAGTAAACCGACTTTACAGACAACCGATTTTTTGACGTGACAACGTCTTATAATTCGATGGAGTCGGCTGCACGAACAAAAGAAGATGACGCATGCGGCGTTACCTCGCTCTGAGGCGTTCCATTTTCTTATGACGTTGTCAAGTTCAACTATCATAGTAAACCGACTTTACAGACAACCGATTTTTTTGAATGAATTACGCATGGAACGCTACGAATTGAAAATAAAATGTTAAGTATTTTAATATCATTGTCTTCATGTAACACTGTAGTACTACTCGGGTGCATTCATAAATTCGAAAATATTTTAGAAGTAAGATATTTAATTTATTTAAACAGATGTTATTTTTCTCAAGAAAATCTAGACAGACAAATGGTTGTTTTTATTTAAATTAAAACTTTTTGAATAGAAAATCCAATGTAAAAGGAAACTTAAACTAGGTTAGCATGTGTTTTGACTCTCAAAGTATTTCCTGACAATTTAAAGGATCATTTACTTGCTAAGTCCGGCAGACGTCTTTCCGGGCTTAGCTCTATACTTTTATTACTAATATATTCATGCTGTCCAATACTCATTGGACAGCATGAATATATTCCATGCTCAAATACCTTTTTGCTTTTCTGTCTTTGAATCATATAGAAGTTGATGCCGTACTAAGAAATAATCTACGATACAAGATCAATATGTTTATTTACATTAACATAATTTAAAGTGAGTTTTTAGAAACGAACTGCTAGTCACTAGTGGGTATTGGCTCGGTCTACCCCCTACGGTCCCCCCACCTCCCCACCCAAATAAAAAAAAATCTTCAAAATAAATCTATTTTACCTACCTAACTAACCAACCTATTGTACCTTCCTCAATAATGAGGCTAGCAGATAGTTTTTTTTTTTAATCTGACTCATCCGGAGATAAGCGCATTCATACAAGCTTACTAAAAAACCTTAAGCAGTGCTATGACAACGATAGAACCAGTCTCAACGCAATGGAGTTTTAATGAGAATTAAGAAGTTGGGTTGTTCTATAGATATTTTGGGAATTAGAGCAAAATAATTATAATAACGTTTTATAGGGTCTCGAAGTTATCAAATAAAGGTCGCCTCCCATGGGTCGTTTTGAGATAGTCTCCTCTTTATTACTTTGTATTAATTGTGTAAAAGTGTGTGTGTAAAAGTGCATTTTTAGGTCATAAGCAGGCAACAGAGCTTTCCGAGCTTTAAGGCGACTACCGACGCCCATAAACATCCGCACAACCCAAAAGTTATGCAGATGCTTTGCCCTCCTTTTCCCTGTCCTTAATAGGCCACCGAAAACTCACAAACCGCATGAAATGCAACAGCATAGCTTTCACTTGACGCCGATGTTATGTGAGCGATAGGTCGACCGGGGCGGTACCACCCGGTACCGCCCCGGTCGTGCCGGCCCAATTTGGCTGCAAATCAGCATTACCTCTTATAAATTTTTCATATCATAAGCAGCAGCAGCCTTTTATGAAGCCAATTGAACTGATGAGACCTCCAGTACTTCTCTTATCAGGCGAGAGAGGAGATTGCAGACGCGAGAGGCCGAGAAGGATTTTTCTCTATTAGACGAGCTATCAATAGTTCCGCAATCAAAAAAGAAGAAAGAAGCCTATCAGATGGGAACTGATGGCTAAGTTGGATTAGGCTTCAAAACCTACTAAAATCCGGCTCCCATAAGCAGTCGATAATATATTGTTAATATATAAGCAACATATAAGCAACAGGATACATTAATGACTGATCAGTTCCCATACACTACTAGTTTGCTTAGATATATATATTAATACAAGATATACTTGGCACATCATTGATCAGAAAAATACTAAGAAACCACTTCAAATCATTGCGTGTCAGCATTTATGAATTTAAAAAATAGATACAATTCAAACAGATCTCTATGATCGCCACCATGGTTCAGGCCTTGACGTGGCGGTGGGGCTCAGTAGCCTAGGGTGAGCCAAGCACCTTGGGCGAAGCTAATTGAGCCGAGGGGGCTCTTTGTACTCCTCTTATAAGAAGTATAAGAAGAGGGGACAAAAGAGCAAGGGGCGAGGACGGGAATCTCACCCCATTTTTTGGGTTGTTCTGTAGTGCGGGACAACTATGTGAAAGTGGCGTCGTTACTTGAGGGACTGGCTAGCCGTCGAGGTGCCCTGTTTGCTCATTAGATCCGGGAGACTTCACCAAAGGCGGCATTGGTGGCATTCGCCCGGTTTTAGTGGGTAGAGCTGCGTCCACCTAACAGCTTTCGGGCGCAGCGAGTCCCACATACCTGGGAAGACCCACTCCCCTCTAAAGATCTCTATGATAATAATATCATCAAACCGTACACCATGGGAAGCCACATTACAGTCTCATTTACTTATGAAATACGCTAACGAGCTTATGAGATTACTCCTCGACATTTTAGGCGATGAGAATGATTTATTTGAAAATCGAATTGCACCGCCATTTTTGAAACTCTAACGAATTCTTTACTCTAGTAATGCCATCCAAAAGAGAAAGAAAAGTGAGTCACTCGCCAGTGCCAATTTAAATGTCGCGTCCCATTTCTTTTTTTCTATACATAGCTTTGCATCTTTTCCATTTTTATCCTCACCATTAAAATTTTCAAATTCCGAACATCTCCTGGTAGCAATTGTTAGTGGCCATTTCGGAAGCGGCAAAAAATCAACGTAATGATGATGAAGATATCCATGTAGAGCGTTCTATTTAGGAGTGGCGAGAGTGATCTTGGAGATTTGACCACAGAGATATCTATCTGATGACGTAATGGCTTTTGTATGGCATAAGGAAGCAAATTGGGAGTGGGAATCTTACGGTGACTACCGACGCTCATAGACAACCAGAAGCCATGCAGATGGGCTGCCCTCCTTTTCCCTATCCTCCCAATGGGCCACCGAAAACTAGGAAACCGCACGAAACGCGAAAGTGAACTGTGCGTCGGTATTATGTGAGCGAGAAGACGATCTCCGTGCGGTGGCCGGTCCGTGTTGGATGCGAGCGGCAAGGGATCGGCCATCTTGGCGTTCATTGAGGGTGGCCTATGTTCAGCAGTGGATGGATAGAGGATGATGATGATTATGTGAGCGAGAGATCACCCCGGTCATCTCGAGCCAATTCGGCTGCAATGAACAATAGCATTACCTCTTACTGTTTTATAAATCCAAAAAAAAAAGTTTTTGTTTAAACTTATGATGAAAATTATTTATGAACTTAAAACATTAACATACTAAAGCGAAGAAAGTTGAACGTCGCCGAAGTTTGGTTATCAATTCGAAGTAAAGTCGACGGTTACCGTCGGCGGGTTGTAACTCACCCCCGAATGGTTCCACCGGGTTTATCCACTTTATTATTTTGCTAAAGCTTTCTTTACACGATACGACTGCGATACGAATTTATGCATTACATGGCGGAATGGTCAAGTTATCAGCATTCAGCCACAAAATAATTCAGATTACTGGTCATACTTAAGTTGCGGTGTCTATAATAAATAAAGATATGTGTACACCAGACCATAGTAAATTTAATATGTATTTACTATATAACTTAATTCAATTTATTTCCGTTTCATATATAAGTTCTTACGAACTTACCATATATTAGCGTGGTATGTAAAAATAATTAAGAAAGAAAAAAGAATTACAATCTTTACACATACTAATAAAATATAGGTAGTGTTTGGGTCGAAACATCGAGCATATAGCCGGATAGAGTAGTAATGTGGGCCATAAAATTCCGAAACTGGTCAGAGATTAGTCACTGAAGTAATAGCAATTCAACCAACCAGTAATCTGTATATACGTCCCATCGGCCAATCATCCATCAATGGCTATCAGTCAACCAATCAGAGCTCAGAACCGGCACAGCGTCGCAGCACAAATTTGGCGGAATTTGTTATCATACAAAACACATAACATTGCCGCTCTATTTCGGTTATATTATGCTCGATGGTTAGAAATTACTCATATTTTGGTAACATTTGTTCTTTCGGTTGAGTATTTTCGAAGATTTTCTACATCCAAACTTTATCATTCCGGATTAGTCGAAGTCAAGTTCGGGTGAAGCTGCGGGCAAGAGCTAGTATATTATAATCGTATCGTAGTATATCAACCCATTACAACTTGTACAATTAAATATTTACAGGTTTTGTATAGCGTGAATAAATTATGACCACGGGATGGACAGTGGAGTTAGTCGAGTAATCGCTGACTTTGTTATTGCTTTTGATAAAAATATATTATAATTTCAAATTATAATATATTAATGTTCTCATTTTACTGGTGATTAAAATAATATTTAAATCAAACTCGTGGTACGAAAAATAGATCCTATTAATATAGACAAGATGTAACAATAGTCCGTCCATCTGTTGCGTTTCCATTTCTTGAAGTGAAAACTTGTTTGGGTGAACAAAAATCATGCAATTCGGGACATCACGACGTCACCGAACTCTTCTAATTTAACATTTATGACGTCATCATAATAAGCACGATAGAAGTCAAAACTTATAGTTCTAAGTCATAAGCATAGATAAAGACCAATTTTTCATCTACTACTATATATACTAAAATCCGGCGAGTGCCACCAATGTCGCCTTTGGTGAGGTGCCCCGGATCTGTTGAGCTAACAGGGCACCTTGACGGCTAGCGTCACCCCATTGTACTGTCCCGACGTTGATAGGGGTTGTTCTGTGGTACGGGGCAACCCCTTAGTGGAGGTGGCGTCAGTCCCTTGAGGCATTGACTAGCCGTCGAGATGATGTTAGCTCAACAGTTCCGGAGCACCTCACCAAAGGCGCACCACCTTAGAATTCCAGATATATGCGGGTGAAGCATCAACAATTTCTACATTTCCTGCTACTCTTGAATTCTACTGAATTAATTCGTTATCCCAAGGTAGTTTTAACGTATCTCTCGTCCTTCCTGTAATCGTATCAAAGGGTCATTTGGTTACCGCTGACGATCCTGGCTGTACAGGAGTAGTAGCAGTGGGAGCGAATAGTGGATCTAGACGGTAAACAAAAACTCAAAATAGATTTATATGCTGGTGAAAACCTTACAATAATGAAACAATATATAATACAAGCTGTTGCCCGCAGCTTCGCCCGCTAACTTTTAAAATTTGAGGGGTTGACCACCCTTATCACTTAGGGGTATGAAAAATAGATAGTAGCCGATTCTCAGACCTACTGAATACGCATATAAAATTTGGTAAAAATCGGTAAAGCCGTTTCGGAGGAGTACGGTAACTAACATTGTGACATGGAAATTTTATATATTAGAAGAAGAAGAAGATTAGGTATATTAGAGACATCATTCACAGGTCCGTCAATAAAAGTAATAATTATATTTTTGGGACATTTTAGATTCAAAGATCTCTGGGTGACCCAAGAAACCCTTTCAAGAGGAACAATAATAACTGTCAAGATTATTTACAAAATCTCCAGTAATAATAATAATAATAATAATATCTATGGACGCTTTTTACACCACGTCAATCTGGTCCCGTGGTAAGTTCTTGAAGAACTTGTGTTACGGGTACCAGACAACGGAAATATATTTAATACTTTTATACTATTATTTAAGATATATATATTTAAGATTTTTATTATATTATACACATATTTAATACACATCCATGACCCAAGAACACAGAAAACTTTTTGTTCCCGGGCGGGATACGAACCCGCAACCTCCGGCTAGACTGCCAACGCGCTAACCATTGAGCCACAGAGGTCGTCATAAAAAGGTGACTTGTTTATATATACATAATTTCAAAGATATATTTTGCTGATTGCTGAAGATTATCACACATCTTGATAAAAATGAAAGATAATGACAAATCACATAAAGTATTAGTATCATTAATTTCTTGCACATTAATGAGTTATTTGTAGATAGAATTTAGTTTATACTTAGTAATTATGAGGCTCATATTCGGTGGTCAAATAAGTGTGGTCGTTGAGGAATGCGAGCTATGTGCCACTAACTGATTTGGAACACGAATAATATTTATACTTCGATCTACGTATACACAGACAATCGTATTTGTTTTTTATCATAGTTCATCATCAGTGTTATTAACCTTTTTCTGTTTATTATTAGACATAGGTCCCTTTCCGCGAAATCCCCCTCCCATCCTCCGCATCCGCCCAGGACAAGCCACTGCACGGAAATCGTCGTCATGAAGTAGAAAATCATGTCTGATACGCATGATGGTTTGCCAATTACGTTCCTTTGCAGTCCTCCTTCCCGGAGCGTAATATGCACGAAAATAAGTACAAAAATGGTAGCCATGTAAATTTTTTTTCTTTAACGCTTAGAAATGTTCTCGGGCATCCCGCTGGCGAGGAGGGGGACTCCCCAGGCGGGTATGTGGGACTCGCTGCACCCGAAAGGTGGTAAGGCGAGTGCCACCAATGCCGTCTTTGATGAAGTGCCCCGGATCTATTGAGCAAACAGGGCACCTCGACGGCTAGTCAGTCCATCAAGGTACCGACGCCACCTCCACAGAGGGGTTGTCCCGCACTACAGAACAACCCCTACCAACGTCAGGACAGTACAATGGGGTGAGGTTCCATCCTCGTCACTGATCCCCTGCTCTTTTGTCCCCTCTTCTTATAAGAGGGGTATAAAGAGCAGCTCCCTCGGCTCAATTTGCTTCGCCCAAGGTGCTGGGCTCACCCTAATTAAGCTACTGAGCCCCACCGACACGACAAGACTTGAACCATGGTGGTAGCCATATACGCCTGCTTGACTCTTTACTGTAATATATTAGGTCTTTACCTATGAAATTGCCGTTTTGTATGAAAAAATTTAAACGATTTTTTTTCATGTATTTTTTTTGTATTAATCGAAGTAATCACCCATGCAATCAATGCATCTTTGCCAACGCAGTGGCAGTTTATTGATGCCCTTCTTAAAGAAATCAGCTGGACGGGAGGCAACAAATTTTTCAAAGGTATTTTGTACTGCCTCTCGGGTATTGAATTTTTTCCCGCCAAGAAGTTACCCAAATTCTGGAAAAAATAGTTGTCTGTAGGTGCAAGTTCTGGTAAGTAGGGCGGATGACGGAGAGCTTCCAACCCCAGTTCTTGCAACTTGGAGACCGTCTGCTGTGCAGTATGAGGTCGCGCATTGTCGTGCAGGAGCAGCGGAGACGAACGATTGCGACCAATGCTGGTTGGAGTTGTGCCAGCTTCTCCATCATTGTGTTCAGTTCTTCACAGTACAAATCTGCAGTAATGCTCACCCCGTTTGGTAAGAAGCTGTGATGAATCACACCGGCGCTAGACCACCAAACAGTGACCATCTCTTTTCTAGGGGTAAGTTTTTGTTTAGGGCATTGTTTAGGTGCTGAACTAGGATCCAACCAACTTGCTGAACGCTTGCGGTTATCAAACAGAATCCATTTTTCATCACAGATAACAATGCGGTTCAAAATTCCTTCATTTGTGTGTCTTTTGAACAGTGCAAGGCACGTCTCGACGCGTACTTCGCGCTGGCGATCATTGAGTTCGTGGCGCACCCATTTGTCAAGCTTTTTTACCTTGCCAATTTGACGCAAATGGACCAATATTGTTTTGACGCTAACGTCGAAAGCTGCTGCTAATTCAGCCTCCACAATCGCCTTTAATTCTTCATTGTCGACCAAAGTCTTCGGACGACCGCAAGGTTAATTTTTCAGGTCGAAATTTCCAGAACGGAAGCAAGCAAACCAATAACAGGTGGTGCGTTGGTTTGTAGTGTTAGCTCCGTAAACGTCGTTGATGTTGCGTGCCGCTTGTGCCGCGTTGCTGCTACGACGGGACTCATATTCCATAATTACTCGAATTTTTAATGTATCCATGATGACTAAAATGATTGAAATGCGATGAAAATGTAACACTAATTAATTAACAAATGACTACTTTTGGAAAAAGAATTCCATGTAAAAACATGGAATTCTTTTTCCAAAAGTAATTTGAAATTAGAATTATTAGCCAAACAAAAATTATTTTGATTTGAAATGGCCAGTACTGCAGAACGGCAATTTCATTGATAAAGACCTATTATGTACATAATTTCCTTCAAGACATATTTTCCTTTCTATATAAATGGCCCAGACAATCTTACATCCAGTAACTGATGTATGTGTATTCTCAAATTAATTTTCTCCGTTCCATTCAAAATGAACCTTAAAAATACAAGACAATTTGCCGAGTTTATTAAGGATTGTTAACGAGATTAAGGCCTGTGTGTGACGGACCGGGCCCGTCTCCAAAACTCACATTACAGAGATAAACGTCTTGGCGCTTACGCTTTTGTTGTTACAAATAGACTTGAAAAGACTTCACAATCTTGGTGATACAACCATGTTAATTTATATCTGAAACGCACCGTGCGTATGGCCATTTTAAGACCCGTACTAAAAAGGGGTATAGATCAATAACAGACATTCAGACATTGTACAATAGTAAGAGTTAGTGACATGCTGCTTTTCATCCGAATTGGGCCGGCACGACCGGGGTGGTACCTCTCGCTCACATAACCCTTTCCAACGTCGGGACAGTACAATGGGGTGAGGTTCCCAATCTCACCCCTTGTCCCCCCCTGCTATTTTGTCCCCTCTTATAAGAGTGGTACAAAGAACAGCTCCCTCGGTCCAATTGGCTTCGCCCAAGGTGATGGGTTCACCTTAGGCTACTGAGCCACCACGACAAGGCTTGAACCATGGTGGGGCAGACAGGAATCCTCAGTTTACCAAAAAGGTTATTAATCTTCGAAACCCCTTTACTTTGTTTTATATAAACAAAGCATTGCTGTGAGCTTAAAATATTTGTGGTGTGTAATATATCTCCCACAATCCGGTGCACGCCACTGGAGTTGGCAACACCCCGCGTTTATTATCAACGGGACATGTATTAACATAGCCAAGAGGTGATACACTTTTTTATCGTAAAACTATTGTTGCCCGCAGCTTCGCCCGCGTTAACTTACTCAACTTAACTACTGCTAGTCAAAGCGTGATGTTATATAGCCTATAGCCTTCCTCGGTAAATGGGCTATCTAATACTGATTTTTTTTTTTTTAATCGGACCAGTATTACCTGAGACTAGCGCGTTCAAACAAACAAACTCTTTAGCTTTATATTATTAGCATAGATAGGATTAGTATAGATTAACTTGAAAACAATTACCACACCACGTTAGCCTAATCTCGTGGTTAATGTAAGAGCTTGCGTTTTAATAATTATGGTAGTGTTTAAATATACCTATGTCGCAAAATAATATCAAAAATTAAAGAAAAATCTTCTCCAAATTAAACGACTATTTTCGGCTGGATTCGACTTAAAATTTATACTGAAAAATCAGTCTTGGCGTTTATTAGAAGAGATGTCCAGCAGTTGGACGGCGATGGTCTCCTTCTGCGAGGCAGTAATGTCACAGAAGGAGGCCGATGAGCGGGTGAGAGAGGGAGAGGAGGCCGCCGACGAGGCCTCCCACCGCGGGTGACGAACGGGGGTGCGTAGGAGGCGCTCCTCCAGTAACGCCCCTGTGCTCGTGTCGGGCCCAGGATGGGGTTTTAACCTGGGTCCAGCTAGACACGACGTCGTCGGGGACTGCTAAAAGTATCGAATCAAACGAACAGCCGAGCAGTCCCCCTTTAGAGGAGGAGTCTGGCCTTTTCGCCGGGGCCAGCCTGTCGCCGAGGGTCCTGCGTTGCCTGCATGATCCGGGACTCTCATAAAAGGCGGCTGAGGGCACTTGCAGCGGTTTTAGTGGGTAACGCATCTCCTAGTGCGAACCCCATACACGGCTAGGCTTAAAACTCACCCCGGTCCTAGTTATGGTTTGGTCTGCAAATTTCCGCTGCAGAACAAAAAAAAAAAAAAAAAAAAAGATGTCCAGCAGTGGATAGTTAAAAACTAATGATGGTGATGTTTATTAGATGTAAGAGGTATGACCATACTGCATTGCAGCCGAATTGTACCGGCACGACCGGGGTGGTACCTCCCGCTCACCGGCGTCAGCGTTTCGTGCGGTTTGTGAGTTTTTACCATTAGAGAAAATGAGGGCAACGCATCTGCATAACTTTTGGTTGTGCGGGTGTCTATGATCCTCGATAGTCACTGATAACCTGTCCCGTGTTCAGTACTCTCATAATCATCAAATCGTTGTCATCTAATCCTTAAGCTTGACTAATTAATCATAAAATATTCTTGCCCGCAATGCCGTAATGCAAATGTTTGGCGAACGAGTTCTGCATGCCGCTGCCAAAACAATTTTGATTTTAAATTGATTTCATATACTAGGGACAGGCTTGGAGAATTTAATTTTCTGAATGGATGATCTCGTCTCGATTATTCACGTTTGAAGGAAGGTGAAATTTCACGTTTAATATAATAGTTTGTTTAAAATATTTTCCGTAACATCTCAAAGTGGAATGCTGCATTTTCTAAAAATCTAACATTTTTAATATGAAATTGAGAGTGTATTTTAAGCTATATCTATAAATGTTTTAAAACCGAGATTGTTCTTGGCGTATATTAACAAGGTGGGTGGCGGTCAAACTTAACCCTTCTTTTTGGTTAACATCCATCCATGACAGATTCACGGCTTTGCACGTTGAAGATTTATGCGAAGTGTTTTAGAAGAATTCCAGTCTTACATAATAAAGTTTATTTACGTTACAAGCTTTCGAGTTACCTACGTGTCATAAGTGTTTAGGTTAATAAATTAAGGGTTTTATCCCATAATAAATGTTGCTCCCGCGGGTGATGAACGGGGGTGCGTAGGAGGCGCTACTGAATGCGCTTCCAGTAACGCCTCGGTGCTAGTATCGAGCTTCAGGATTCGCGGGAACTGCTTAGTAGCGGTCTGGCAGCCCCTTACGAGGAAGTAGTTGGCTTAGAAAGGCATTTACAGATATCGTTATTTATCATAATATATATGTATTATAATATGGGGGCTGTTCTATAGATTGACTCATCCCGATATCTCAGGAATTATAATACCTAGAGACTTGAAATTTGGTAGGAATATTACTTTTGCCATGTAGAGGTCAGCTGAGAACGGATTTTAAGAAATTCCTCCCCCTTCCCCTTTGACTGGAAGAAGTCTGTGCGGGCAGTTAGTTCATTTAATATATTGGTAGGATTTGCAGAGGTCTACTTTTCAGTTTCTAAGAACT
This sequence comes from Helleia helle, assembly GCA_963853865.1. Taxonomy (NCBI): domain Eukaryota; kingdom Metazoa; phylum Arthropoda; class Insecta; order Lepidoptera; family Lycaenidae; genus Helleia; species Helleia helle. Next base: position 18,756,910 of record OY971426.1, on the reverse strand, counting down.
TTTTGATTGACTACAAAGTTATAAATTACATTTTTTGAACCTAACTCTCCTTAATTTAGAGAAAATGTTAAATAAACCGTCCTGTCCATTGGGGCGTGATAACAAACTCAGATGATTAGCAAGTATCGTGGAAGCGGAACAGCGAAGGGACTTAAGTACACTTATTAACTACACCCGGCCCGGGCCCTAACCCTAAACCTTCTTATGACATAAATATCAAAGTTTATCGAGATTGTAATGGATACAGATCGATATAAATGTGTGGATATATTGTAAATGGTAAGGACAGTTACGAACAAAAGTGGTTGGCGAAGTAAGGATTTTATATTAAGCCATTATAATATATCTCAGTAAGAATAATGCTTCACTTAGAAAAAAAGATTACGATTCGGTCAAGATTTCGTAATTAAATTTAGTCTATAACTTTTTTGTATTTCGTCCAAGGATCAAATTAGCTATTCAAATGCTCTCATTTGACCAAGTGAGCATTTAACGTACAAATTACGTTACATTACGTTTATTGTAGAGTAGTGGGCTCGACAGACGTTGTTTTGTTTGAAACATTTTGTAGGATCTAAACCCACACATCCATGTTGGATGCGAGTGGCGAGGGATCGGTGTCTTGACGTTCATTGAGGGAGGCCTATGTTCAGCAGTGGACGGATAGAGACTGATGATGATAATGATGATGATGAAACCAACGCAATTTAAATCATCAAAATCGTTCCAACTATTTAGGACGAGTTCAGTGGCATATCACGCGCACAAAAACCTTTATATTATACTAGCTGTTGCCCGCAGCTTCGCCCGCGTTAACTTAGATGTACAGCCGTACACGGATTGATGATGATTATTTATCTATGGACGGGCGTAGGACTTTATTTTATAATATGAAGTGATTAATACCGTATTTTTGTAAATAGCTTTTACATTACCGCTTTATAATTGCCAATTTTTAAAGTATTAAAATGGATATAGGTAGTATGTTATATTTAACATAATACATATAGACATATTATGCCATCGCGGACTTTTCAGTAGGCATATTTAGGATAAACAATTCTACCATATTACATTGATACAATAATAATTATTATCCTAACTTTCGGAACCGGGGCCGGGCGCGGCTCGGGCGCGAGGCGCGGCATCACGGAGCATCCGGCTCGCGCGGCTCGGTCGAAATCACGGTGTCGCATTATTTTGATTTTGCTATTTATCTTCTAAGATATGCATTTCATTTGCATGGTGTAAACGGGAAAAACATACTTCATGAAATGCTCAAGCTAACTAACATATTTAAAATGATAAGGATTAATACCACATTTGTGTAAATAGCTTTCCAACTACCGTTTTATAATTGCCCATTTTTTAAGTATTAAAATGGATATAGTATGTTTTCCTTAAGAGATACACATATGCCATCGCGGACTCTTTTGTAGATCTTTCTAAGGTGTACAATAAATAAATAAGGTGCACATTATTTTGATCTATCTGTTAGTGTTCATCCAGCGTTTGCAATGTAAGTGCAAAAAATGTGTTTATTTACGACATCACATTAGAAACCTCAAAAATAACAGTATTTCTCTACTATTTAATGGATGTTATTATACACATAAACCTTCCTCTTGAATCACTCTATCTATTTAAAAAAACCGCATCAAAATCCGTTCCGTAGTTTTAAAGATTTAAGCATACAAAGGGACATAGGGACAGAGAAAGCGACTTTGTTTTATACTATGTAGTGATTAGGCCTTTACCTATAAAACTGCCGTTTTGTATGAAAAAAATTAAACGATTTTTTTTTCATATATTTTTATTTGTATTATTTTAATCGAAATAATCACCCAAGCAATCAATGCATCTTTGCCAACGCAGTGGCAGTTTATTCATGCCCTTTAAAGAAATCAGCTGGGCGGGAGGCAACAAATTCTTCAAAGGCATTTTGTACTGCCTCTCGGGTATTGAATTTTTTTCCCGCCAAGAAGTTATCCAAATTCTGGAAAAAGTAGTAGTCTGTAGGCGCAAGGTCTGGTGAGTAGGGCTGATGACGGAGAGCTTCCAACCCCAGTTCTTGCAACTTGGAGACCATCTGCTGTGCAGTATGAGGTCGCGCATTGTCGTGCAGGAGCAGCGGAGACGAGCGATTGACCAATGCTGGTTGGAGATGTGCCAACTTCTCCATCATTGTGTTCAGTTCTTCACAGTACACATCTGCAGTAATGCTCACCCCGTTTGGTAAGAAGCTGTGATGAATCACACCGGCGCTAGACCACCAAACAGTGACCATCACTTTTCTAGGGGTAAGTTTTCATTTCAGGCATTGTTTAGGTACTAAACCAGGATCCAACCAACTTGCTGAGCGCTTGCGGTTATCAAAAAGAATCCATTTTTCATCGCAGGCAACAATGCGGTTCAAAATCTTTTCATGTGTGTGTCTGTTGAGCTGTGAAAGGCACGTCTCGACGCGTACTTCGCGCTGGCGATCATTGAGTTCGTGGGGCACCCATTTGTCATGCTTTTTTACCTTGCCAATTTGACGCAAATGGACCAATATTGTTTTGATGCTAACGTCGAAAGCTGCTGCTAATAATGCTGTAGATTGTGTATCATCAGCTTCCACAATCGCCTTTAATTCGTCATTGTCGACCAAGGTCTTCGGACGACCGCGAGGTTCATTTTTCAGGTCGAAATTTCCAGAACGGAAGCGAGCAAACCAATAACAGGTGGTGCGTTGGTTTACTTTTTAAGTATAATATTTTAGATAAAGTATTAAAATTTTGATAGACATAATATATTTGACCTGATGGTAAGTGATATGTATATGGAGCCCATTAAGGTAGAATATTCCTCTTCTAATACTCCCAAGTTTATGGCATAAAATTCCATCATTTCATAAGTTGAAGGCATACCCTCAGGCGCCCATTAGCATAAACTATAAATAGCCTAGCAATAGGCATATTCTCCATGTATTACTTCACGTTTGGTTTGTCACAGCGCTAATGATCGGCCGAGTGGCTCTCAACGCACTACTGAACTGCACGTCAAATTAGTTTTGAAAATGGTTCTAGCTTTTACACACATACCTGTAATGTCCTTGTAATAATTGGGTTATAACGATCGGTTTGAATGGCCACGAATATTAAGTTCGGGGATACGTGTGAATGTTCTTTTTCTTTACTATATACGATATATATAGTATTTATTTACACAGGAGTATACTAGGTTATATTTGGTCAAGGGTGTCTGTTATATTGATAATAATTTAATTGTTTAGTATATTGCTATTTTAATACAACAGGCATTTTATTTAAGAAACAATAATATTGTGTACACAATATTGTTCCTTGTTTACTAATTCATATCATATTTTCTAACTCATACGTTGCTTAAATAAGCGAAAAACAACGTTAAGTATTTAGAACACAAAATAATGGACAATAGGTATGCAAATAACGCACATTATAATACCCATCCAGATTGTCATAAACAGACAGACAGACTGAACATTCTAACAATAAAAAATAACAAAAAACGTACATTATTTCTCTACATACATTGCTTCACTAGATAAATTACATTTCATAGAGATGATAGGAGCAAAGAAATGTAGAAACATAAAAAGAAAAACATATTTGCTAGGTTGAGGCTTTCAAAGAGAGATTGAAATAGGAAAAGATGGTTGAATGTACCGTCTCCAAACAACCGAGGGTCATTTGGACCCAACAGGATATCGTAAAAACGGATCCCAGTATCTTTATAAAATATATGAAAAACATGTAAAGATATACAAATGTGTGGTGCAAGTGTTTAGAGATGAGACGAATAAATAAAAAGTCACGTCAAGCTTTATCGATAGGCGTATTATCTTCCATCATCAGTTAGATATTACACAAAACGATAGTCTGGACCAGTGACTTTTTATTTATAATTATAATGATATGTGTGAGTGCTCTTTTTCTTTACAGTAGTATAATTAATTTACACAGGAATAAGCTATGTTGTATTTGGTCAAGGGTGCCTGTTATATTATTGATAACAATTGTTTAGTTGTACATTGCCATTTTAAATCCAGACCAGTGACAGCATAATTTATTACCTGAACTCAAGATATTATGAGTTTCCTAATTTTTTTACAGTTTACATAAATAAATTTTACAAAATGTTTTTCTACTTTATGTTTACGCGAATTTCACTCATTATAATGAGAGAGATTTTTACGAATTTTATTTTACGAAACGTTAGGCATGTAAAATATTTAAAAACCACGATAATACCGTAAAATGTTGGTTCCTTATAACATATTTTACAGTTTTATTTTGAATATTGTGACAAAGCTAAATACGATCTCAAGGCCGTACTTGTGTATCCCACCGTACCGGCTACCGTAATAGGATCTGAAGACTTTTAAGGACGTTTCTCGGCCTCCTGTGCCTATGCAAGTCTGGATTATCGTAAAAAAGTTACTTAGATAAACTTCCATCAAGCAACGGTCTTCTTTTTATAACTTTTTTATATGGTAAACAAACATGCGACTCATGAGATGGTACTACGCCACCGATAGAAAACTTAACTTTAGTAAAAGGGCTTACTTTTTTTACAACAAACAAAAAAGAGAAACTTTTGACATAAAATAAAGAAATGACGTCCAAGATTTTGTGATGAAGTTTATTTAAATAACGAAATAACTAAAATTTGGCTTGTTTGAGGTTAAAAGCTACGTTCTCCAGCCCGCTGCATCTAGTGGTTTGGGGAGCGTACGATACCTTTCATTCGCACCACGCACCCTTGTCAAAGCGAAACACATGAAATACGCCTCGTAACTACTACTGACATACCAAAATATTGGAACTTCCCGCAACTACCTTGGACTGTTCTTATTTAATAATAAGTGTTGCGCCAGTCATCGCTCAGATGTATTTGAGACAGTATTCATATATTCAACAAATTTTATTTAACATAATAATATTAACAGTAAGATAATAATAACAGTAAGATGTAGTGCTATGCTGCATTGCAGCCGAACTGGGCCGGCACGACCGGGGTGGTACCTCTCGCTCACATAACACCGGCGTCAAGTGACAGCTATGTTGTCGCATTTCGTGCGGTTTGTGAGTTTCCGGTGGCCTATTGGGAGAATAGAGAAAAGGAAAGCCGCACAGATGTGCCACGCAGATGCGTGTCCTTGGTTGTGCGGATGTGTATTGACGTCCGCGCAGTGAGGCTCCGAATGCTCGTTTGCCCCCTGATGACATTTTTTTTTAATGTCATCAGGGGTCAATATTTGACAAAAACATGTTTAAATGATTATTCGAGTGTAGCCACCTCTACTATAAATTTGCTCGGCAGACGGTCGGTTCCACGAGTGAAGAAGACATGATCCTTAGAGATGATCCACGCTTTTACATAGGCCACCAAGTCATCCAAATCGTCGTAAATCTTATTCACAGTTTTATAAAGAACGGTTGACGTGATAGTCCGTAGGTGCTCCGCTAGGTAAATATGGCCGATGTAGAATCAGATCCCAGCTTTTATTGGCGATAAATTGAACGACGTGGTGAAACATGATGATGTGCGGTATTGTGGTGGAAGAAGATTGCTTCGATTGCAGCATGAAGGCGGTCAGGCTTGGCATGGTAGAAATGCTGATGATGTTGAACTGCCGCTTACTGTTTTTGTCCGGGATTCAAAATTCGCTTATTGTTCCTTTGTCAAAAAGATCGTTAAGATCGCGAAATGACTGCTGTTTTCCATCCCTTCTCGAAGTCGAGGGGCATAATAATATGGCAAATATGACTTTGGTTTTCGACACGCATTTTTCTAAAACATTGGAGAAGATTATTTTTATACAATAATAACAAACAAAACACTACTTTTTGCTAATGAAAAACGTGCCGATATAAACGCCGGATAGTTATGCATCAATCATATTATTATTTGTATAAATAAAGAGGTAAAGACAAAAAACCAGTAATTATCTTTTCCTTCCTCGTTTGGTATTAAAAAGAGTTTGAGAAGTGTAAGTATTGTCAGATACTATACTAACCACTAGTTTATATTTAATACAAAACATACTCAACCCGGGATTCACCTTTAAATATGTCTTTAAATACAGTAGAGTAATTTATCAACGAACTTGTATGTAAACGAGTGAGTGATAAAATTTTGATTAACGCTATATCGATAAAACGCTATTAAAATACTAATTCGAATCCAAGTTATATTAAAAATACGACTCGTAACAGCAATATCTTTAAAATAAATTGCTATTTGTTTTTTACAGGCTTAGTTAAAAGTTCCCTGGCTTTTCCCGTGTAACAATGAGATACATTATTTGGGATGCATAAAAGGCTGCATATAATCAGGCAGCTTATTTAACAAAAACTTTGAATTCGAAAAAAAAACATTCGCGTGAACATTAAAAAACTATAATTTGAAAACTGCCAAGTAGTTAAGTCAGTAATAGTAGTAGTAGAATATCCTAAGAAGACATGGGCACGGACATGACATACAAGGGTAGATTGTGGAGCCATAAGTTTGTTGATACGAACTAATTAATATTTTTTTCTGAATGAATCATATTGTAAATAGTGGGTTGTATGAAGCTATCTTTTTAGGCCTAGTTCATTGTACTTAAAAGTTAAAAACTTATTTACTACGAACTAACGTACGCGTAAATCGGGTAACCCCGCTTCCGGCAGTCGGGGTTTAACATAAGAGGGTTCCTTGGCAAATATATATTTTATGTATTATATTGCAAAAGGAAAATGTGTCACTCCTGAACATGTAATACGCCTGAGAGTGAGAGGACCCCACCTCTCACTCTCAAGCGTGCATCCATCGATCCATAAACTTGTTAAGTCTCTGTGCCAGTAATTACACTGCCTGTTTTGCCCTTCTCTCCGAAACAGCTGTTTCACGGAACAAATAATCAGGGTGATGGCACAGCGCAAACCTCCCACCACAATGCCTCTCCTACCTGATCTCCTTAAGAAAGAAGGTTCTCGAAGCTGCTTCTAGTTCTATACTCTTCTCTCTTCTTCTAATCTTCTTTGATTTATTTCGGAAACAGGGCTGGGTAAAACTACTGAAACGGATACTTACACACATAGTAAGAAATGCTTGTATGAATTGTCTTTTTATCGCAGGGAAACGCTTTTTACGCATGTAGCCAGGCTTTTGGGTAGATCCTGATCCTATGTGGGACTCGCACCTGGGAATGCCCAACCTGTAAACTAAAACCACTGCGAGTGCCATCAGCCGCTTTTTGATACTGCCCGACCGATACTAAGCAATCCCCGTGACGTCGTGCCATACTGGGCCCAGGTTCCCACCCTGATCCCGACACGAGCACGGAGGCGCATTAAGAAGTGATTGATTCCTACGCACCCCCGTTCTTCGCCCGGGGGGGGGGGCGCATATATTTTACCCATTGAAGTAATATAAAGAAATAGATTCCCCTCAAGAAAAGCGAGAAAAACATAAATTGTAAATAATTTATTTATAGCGCTAAAAAATAAGTGTCCAAATCTTATCTTACTGAGACGAATAACAGATAGTTGGGTCAAAGTGTAAGAGCCGAAATTCAGAGTCATTTGTGGTCTCATCGAGGAGTGTTGTGTCCAAAATGTGGTGGAATTTATTTTTGATAACGACCCTGGGGTGTGGTAGTGTGAGTATTTTCGTCTTGCCTTCGAGTCCCCTTACCACCTTGTCTTAGTCCGCATGAAAAAGCTGTTTCAGTTACTCCCAGATGAAGTCGTAGGACTGAGGAGCATCGGAACAAAAATCGATGTTTTTCTCGTAGTAAAGTAGAATTAAGTGGGGTTATTATACGAGTATAGAAGAGGGGATGAACTCAGGAAAGTAATCCTTTTTATTACGCCGGGAAATGCTCTGAGGCATCCCGCGAGGGAGTGGGTCTCCCCTCGCGGGTATGTGGGACTCGCTGCGCCTGAAAGCTGGTAAGTGGACGCAGCTCTTCCCACTAAAACCCGGTGAGTGCCACCAATGCAGCCTTTCAAGCTAACAGGGCACCTCGACGGCTAGTCAGTCCCCCAAGGGACTAATTACTAGCAGTTGCTAGTAATTAGTCCCTTTATTTGTCAGTAGTTGCAGTTGCAACTACTGACAAAAATTTGCATGTGCGTTGTCGAATCTTAACATCAGTTACCTAACCTACCGACATTAAAACTTCTATCGTATAATATACGCCTGTGAGAAAGGAGTCTTCTTACCATCTTACGTCCCAGGGTTAGCAACGCATCCGTGGGCTTGCCGCGGGTGAATGTTCGTAAATGGTATACCCGATGGTAAATGGTATGTTGCCTAACTGAGCAAGTCTATTTTTCCAGCAATTAGCACAAACGTCTTCCTAATTTTTTTAAGAAGAGCTTGCAGCTACCTCGGACAAAGAATTAGTCTAGCAATTCAAAGGGGGAACGCTGCCAGTATCTTCGGGACCTTGCCTAAAGGGACTCCTTTTTATTAATATACTTTAGTTATTATATTATATTTTTTAAGATTTTTAGTTTTAGGTTATTTTTTTAATGTCATAAGGAGGCTAATGAGCAGTTGGAGCCTTATGGTGACTACCAACGCTCATAGAATGCACAACCAGAGGTTATGCAGATGCGTTTCCCTCCTTTTCCCTTTCCCCCCAATGGGCCCCTGGAAACTCAAAAACCGCATGAAACGCGACAGAATAGCTGTCACAATACGCCGGTATTATGTGAGCGAAAGATCACCCCGGTCGTGAGTCGTGACAGCCCAAAGCTACAATGCAGCATGGCACTACCTCTTAATAATTAAATAATACGTACACTAAATTTCCTTTTATAATACTGCTACTATTTTACCACATTTTATATATCAACACAGTCACCTAGCATATATTTTGCCCACAACAGCGCAACTGACCACTTGCCATCCAGCGTATCTCGTGGCAAGTCTGTAAACCTATGTGAAGCCAGAATTACTAACTAAGCCTCCCCTCCTAACGAGTATAACCTCCTTTTTCCAGGCCACCGCTACTGTTTACCTTCGCAGTGTCGTGTCTGGCAATCGCATGGCAGCGGTACCTCTGGGCAGGTCACTTGGTGAAGGAGAAGTGGACGTCGAAGGTATTTGCTCGGAGCCTGGCATGGCATGCCAAAACTGCACCCATGCCATTACCTGCATCCCACTGCCAGTTGGATGGCTAAAGGTGAGAATTTGGAGCTTAAATAAGATCTGTAGCCAGTTGTAAAATAACTTTTATAATATAAACTTAATGATCATCATATTTTCCAGTCTTTTCGTCCACTGCTAGACAATAACGTGACTATCACACACAATGTATACTAAACGATAATGTTATTGTTGATCAAAGATACTATAAACATAAAAATAACGTTAGTTATCCTAGTAACTTTCTTACTTTATAAAGTCACTAACTGTTGCCCACAGCTTCGCCCGCGTTAACTTAGATTTACAACCGTATCCGAAGTGGGTCCCCCCAGACGGGTATGTGGGACTCGCTGCGCCCGAAAGGTAGTAAGGTGGACGCACTAAAACCCGGCGAGTGCGGGACAGTACAATGGGGTAAGGTTCCCATCCTCACCCCTTGTCCCCGTGCTCTTGTGTCCCCTCTTCTTATAAGACAGGTACAAAGAGCAGCTCCCTCGGCTCAGTTTGCTTTTCCCAAGGTGCTGGGCACACCCTAGGCTACTGAGCCCCATCGCCACGACAAGACTTGAGCCATGGTGGGGTGTATAGTCTCCAGCATTGATTCACTTTAAACATTGTAAGGTAGACGAAAGATACCTATTAGCGCCTCAAAATAAAACGTTTATGATATTACCAATATTTCAAACGGTTTCCAGGTTCCTCTGCAGCAATGTCCTGACGGTCAAACCTGCAACGCCCACCAGCGCCAATGTTCCGCTGAGAGTGTCCCTGAATGTGACGCCCTCACACAGAAGTACTATCATACATGCGAACAAGTAAGTATTAATAGTTTCAAACTGTAACTTGACAGAGAAAAAAAATTGCCTTTTCCGTTCCAAATATGAAAAAAGTAAACCGCGTCTTCTTGAAGTCAGTTAAAGTTTAGCCTATTAGACCTATTAGACCCACCCGGGTCATAATAACAAGTCAATTGAGACCTCATTCGTCAAAATCTGATAGGTAATTTAGGCGTCATAACGAAACGTACAAACGCGTAAACTGAAATCATAACCCTCTTTTCGTCTTTGCCGTAGTTGGGTAAAAAATGTATAGCTTATTTTTTGCAGTTGGGATCAAGCATATAACCGGATGAGTAATAATGTGAACCAAAAAATTCCGAAACTAGTCAGTGATTTGTCACTGACTTAATAGCAATTCCACCAAACGTCCCATCGGCCAATCATCCATCAATGGCCATCAGCCGGCCAATCAAAGCGCAGAACCAGCGCAGCGTCGCAGCACAAATTTGGTTGAATTTATTTTCATACAAAACGCTTATCATTACCGCTCTATTCCGGTTATATGCTCGATGGTCGTTACTCGTTGGTTATTAGCTGACTGACTAAACCACCAGCATGACAGATGACCGTCTAACTAATAGGTAATAACTAATTGTAATAACGACATGTATAGCTGACTACAGACCTTCATTTTACTCTTTAACGCCGGGAAATGCTCTGAGGCATCTCGCGGGGAAGTGCGTCTCCCCAGGCGGGTATGTGGCACTTCCTGCGCCCGAAAGGTGGCAAGGTGGACGCAGCTCTACCCCTCTAAATACCAGCGAGTGCCACCAATGCCGCCTTTGCAAACAAGGCTCCTCAACGGCTAATCAGTCCCTCAAGGGACCGCTTCCACCTCCACAGAGGGGTTGTCCCATTCCATAGAACAACCCCTCCCAACGTCGGGGCAGTACAATGGGGTGAGGTTCCCATCTTCGCCCCTTCTTATAAGAGGGGCACAAATAGCAGCTCCTTTGGCTCAATTAGCTTCTTCCAAGGTGCTGGACTCACGTCAGGTTTCAGGGTTCCGTAGCCAAATGGTAAAAAACGGAACCCTTATAGATTCGTCATGTCTGTCTGTCTGTCTGTCTGTCCGTCCGTCCGTCCGTATTTTATAAACAATATTAGTAAACCGTAGTAAAATCCGTATTTTTTTTTTATTATAATGATTTATACTATCATAAACACGGGTATAGGTAGTTTTTTTTATGCTGCTGGATACAAGTCCTTTGCCCGTGTAATAAAGTTCTTGTGCAAGCGTGTGTCAAGCTTCTCGCTATTATTATTGCAGATCAAATGACGTTCAAATATCACTGATATAGTTCATTCTCGCCTTGACATTAAGTGCAGTCGGTTCCTAGAACTTGTGAACAAGGTAAAACTAATGTACGTACGTTAGCTTGCGTGAGCCTAGGCAGCTATTCTTTTTTGGGAAGTTTTCATGTTGTTGAGAGTTAAAGAGTTAAGATTTTAAATTCACGTGGTTATTTCATTATTAAAACTATTTAAAACTTGACAACATATGTTCACGAGAACTTTTTACTACTACTCACCGTTGGCTTGAAGTGCCTTAAATTATGTAAAGAAAATAAAAAGTCCTGTTTGAGCATCGTTAGATCGACGATCGACAAATTCCGATATAGGACCCTTCCTAGGGCCTCTGGGTTTATAATGCATGATGATGTTATAAGAAAGATTGAAGAACTGCAATCTAAATCTCCATCAGTCTCTTCTTCCGCTATCCTTCGACTGCTAAACATAAACATAGGTTTCCCTCAATGAACACCAAGTCAGCCGATCCCTTGCCACTCGTATCCAACACGGACCGGCCACCGCACGGAGATCGTCTTCCCACCTAGTTAATGACCTACAACTCTTTGTTCAGCTAAACGTGGCCATCTACGTATAATTAGTTATAATGATATATTTTTGTTCCAGGTTGGTATATTCCCCGATGCTTACGACTGCAGGAAGTTCCATCTCTGCTCTCCACCAGCAGACCTGGCTGACGGGGGGCCAGCTGACCATCGAGCTGCTCTGTGTCCTAGGCATTACGGTTACGATCCTAAGACTGCGCAGTGTTCGGTATAATATTCTCATATAGTGGTAGAGATTATCAATTATTTCCAGGGTATCCCATACTCGTCTTAAATTATTACCGCTGTCAACCCTGGCTACAGAGTAGTAGAAAAATGCCTATTATATTTTGATCCCTCAACAGACTATACTATTGTCTTCTGTCACCGTGTCCATATAACTATGACAGACCACTCATAGACCCCACCATGGTTCAAGACTTGTCGTGGCGGTGAGGCTCAGTAGCCTAAGGTATTCCCAGCACCTTGGGCGAAGCAAATTGAGCCAAAGGAGCTGCTCTTTGTATCCGTCTTATAAGAAAAGGGGACAAAAGAGCAGAGGGAGAAGGGGCGAGGATGGTAACATCAGGGACTCGTGCACTCGAGAATTTCGAGAAACATTTTTTTTTTTTTTTATAGAAGAGGGGGCAAACGGACAGTCGGTTCACCTGATGGTAAGTGAATAGCGACATCCACAGACACCCGCTATACCAGGAGATCAGCAGGTGCGTTGCCGGCCTTTTAGATGTGAGTATGCTCTTTTCTTGAAGGTCCCTAAGTCGTATCGGTTCGGAAACACCATAGGTGGCAGCTGATTCCATATATTTGTAGTGCGAGGCAGGAAATGCCGTAAAAATCTAGATGTTGTGGATTTCCGGATATCAAGATGGTGTGGGTGAAATTTGGAATTCTTACGCGATGTCCGGTGGTGGAATTCTGCCGCAGGTATTAATCCGAACAATTCCTCAGAACACTCCCCGTGGTAGATGCGGTAGAAGATGCAGAGCGATCCGACATCTCTACGCAGCGCCAAGGGATCAAGCCTATTGGAGATCACATTATCATCGACGATTCGAGCCGCCCGGCGTTGGACGCGGTCAAATGGAAGGAGCTGATATTGGGGCGCTCCAGCCCAGAGGTGAGAGCAGTATTCCATGTGAGGCCGGATCTGCGCCTTGTATAATTGAAGGCGGTGTGAAGGCATGAAATACTGCTTCGCCCTATTGAGCACGCCAAGTTTCTTAGAGGCTAGTTTAGCCTTTCCTTCCAAATGACCACGAAACTGCACATCTCTCGATATGTCGACGCCAAGTATCCCAATGCTGGCTGCGGCAGTTAGGGGAGTGCCTTCAAATCGTAGAGGAACGACGAAGGGTGATTTTTTGGCGGTAAACGCGCAAACTTGTGTCTTGTTGGGGTTAAATTGGACCAGGTTAAGTCGTCCCCATTCTGAGACTTTGGTCAACAGAGACTCGATTTCAGACACAAGTTTGTTCCGACACTCATCGACTTGTTCCCGAGAAATTTTAGAGCGGCCAGTGTATAAGGTATCTCCGGTGCTGTCATCCGCATAACAATGAATGCCGCTGGTTTGCAGCATATCATTGATATGCAGAAGAAACAGGTTTGGAGATAGTACACAGCCTTGCGGAACAGCAGCATTAACAGACTTGAGGTCCGAGCATGTACCGTCGACAACGACCTTGATGCTCCTGTCTGCTAAAAAACTGGTGATCCACTTACATAATTTCTCGGGAAGCCCATATGATGGTAGCTTCGCTAGAAGTGCTTTATGCCACACCCGATCAAAGGCCTTCGCTGTGTCCAAACTAACCGCCAGTGCTTCCCCCTTGCTCTCAACTGCCTCCGCTCATCGATGCGTTAGGAATATTAGAAGATCACCAGCTGAACGATTCCGTTGAAAGCCATATTGGCGATCACTAATCAGCTGGTGCTCCTCCAAATACCGCCGGAGCTGGCAGTTAATTATGGATTCCATAATCTTTGAGAACAAGGAAGTTATGGCTATTGGTCTGTAGTTGGACGGGTCTGAGCGGTCCCCTTTCTTAGGGATCGGGTGTACCAAAGCTGTCTTCCACGAGCATGGGACGACGCCTAATGAGTATGAGTGCCGAAAAAGACGCGTAAGGACGGGTGCCAACTCAGGAGCAAAAGTACGTAGCACTAACGGAGGGATGCCGTCAGGCCCACTCGACTTATGGATGTCCAGCGAAAAAAGCGCTTTACGTACGGAGCTCTGTCGAAAAATTATTTCCGGCATTGAGGTATCACACCGAGGGATCGTCGGTGGTATTTTTCCCTGGTCATCCAAAGTCGAGTTGGAAGCAAAAAGAGAGCCTAGAAGATCGGCCTTCTCCTTCGTGGTGTGGGCCAACGAGTCGTTCCTCATGTGCAAATATGGTAGGGATGGCTTACAGAAATTCCCTTGAACAGCCTTGGCGAGTGACCAGAATGCACGAGTTCCCGAAGGAAGTCGAACCAATCTCTCGCCAATTCTGTTCACGTACTCCGCTTTTGCCTCAGCAATAGCTCTTTTGAAGAACCTGGAGGCAAAGTTATACTCCTTTTTTAATGCGCTGGTCTTTACATCCTGTGACATCGATGCATTGGCCCAACCGCTTGTGGCGTGCAGCCATCTTACAAGTTTGACCAAACCAGGGCTGGGATTTGCCGCCTATAGGCACTGAAGAGCTTGGAATAAAAAGCTCCATGGCTTGCAGCACCACCTCGGCGACAGAATCGGCAATGATGTCTGGATCATCCAGCGAGAAGCAAATTCGCCCCCATGGGTAGGATGCGAAGAAGGACCGCATTCCATCCCAATCAGCTGACCTATAGTGCCAAACATGGCGGCAGCTGGCAAAACGTGGCCATGATGGGCGGGCAACTTGCACAGAACTCCGGATCAGACAGTGGTCCGATGAGCCAAGTGGAGCGTCCACGGAGACCACGTAATTGTCCGGGTGAGAGGTCAGCAGAAGGTCCAACAGGGAAGGCGTATGATCTTCCACATCAGGGATACGAGTTGGTGATACCACCAATTGTGTCAGATCATATGCTGAGGCAAAGTCGTAAACAGATCTTCCTGCATGATCGGTTGTACGTGAGCCGAGCCACTCGGTATGATGGGCGTTGAAATCACCAAGTATCACGATCTCTGCAGATGGGATCCGTTGTAGTACGGAATCTGTAGCCATTTGGATGTGCTCTATGAGTCGATCGGTTTCGTCATTACCGCTGTGGGACCTATATAGGCAGGCATAGACGCGGGGATGGTCATCGCTGTCTATGCGCAACAAGAGGATGGAGAGGTCCCTACCTTCAAGACTGCCAAGGCGACGAGAGCAGACATCCTCTCTGACGTACGCGCAAACTCCAGCCCACGGTACAAAAAAGTGTTCTAATTTGTACCCCGGACAAGAGAGATAGGAAGTATCAGCCGGAGAAGATATCTGAGTCTCAGTCAAAAAGAGCAGGGCCGGCTTCGCCGTCTGGAGGTGGTAGTGAACAGCGTTGAGATTGCTATGAAGTCCCCTTATGTTACAGAAATCCACGGTCATAGTGGTAGGGGGCTTCTGCCGACTGCTCCGTTTACCCCGGGCAGTTTTTGTCTTGAGCACAGATTCGCCCCCCCCCCCCCCCCAGAATACGCTTGGTACATGTTTTTACATAATAAATTAACTGTTTCTAGATTTTTCGTTCTCTTCGTCGTCGTTTTGTTTGTCGTTTTGAGAATGTCGATTTTTACATAATGCCTTAATAAACAACTTTGTTTTAGATACCACTCGATCACGGCCAATGCAAGGAGAAACCTGTCCAAGGCTGCAGCAAAGTTGGTGAATACGGAGTACTATCCTCCTCTCCCAACCATTATTATGTATGCCTGTCGAAACACGGCAACCTGTACCCACAGATATTCATCTGTCCCCATGGTTGGTACTTTTGGGACAATTTCTGTCATCCACAACCTAAACCAATCATCGAATCTACAACAGTAATTGCAACAGAACCCACTACAGTGAAGGCTGGTATAAGCAGAATAGAAGCATTTTTCTCAACAGACAAAGCACCTACCTATGAGCCTGATACGTTCCTTGCTGATAAATATGATGTTGATAACTACGAAGTACTTGATGACGCTGCTCAAAATTCCGATGATAGTTTCTTAAATTCATTTGAAACTGAAAGTGACTTTTGGTAATTGATATTTAACAAAGTAGAAGGAAGAGGAATGTAACTAGCAGTTCCTAATTCCTCACCTCATCTCCAAACATACGATGAGAATAGGACCACTATAAGAGTAGTGAATTAGTTATTCTATTTTAAGCTTTAATCATATCAAATGTACAAATATCTTAATAAAATTTTAACACGGGAGTCACTCAACTTATTACCTTTTGACACTGCTAATTCAATTTACCTAGGTTATAAGTTTTGAAACCAAAATTAACTTCATTATTATATCTTTATAGTACATGGTCTTACATAATTACTCCATATCGATTTTGCTTTAACATGTTCTTTAAACGAACGAACGACAAGACAGCCAATTACATTGACAAACTTATTCAACCTGTACTGGCTACTGTACCAAAATCGTTATTCCATCATATTGGCGTTCAAATAATCATCAGTCTTCCAAACGTATCCTCTACAACTTTATAGGCAATTTTTTATTAACTAATATCCTTTGTGAGAACTCTGCTGCTTCATTCTTTTTAGTTATTACACAAAGACCTCCTTGGAGGCCGACAATCCCTCCATCGCCCGGAACGAAGACTCTACTCCAGAATTTATTGTAGTATATACCGTCTGTCGATATTTGACGACCTCTGTGGCTCAATGGTTAGCGCGTTGGCACTCAAGCTGGGATCGAATCCCGCCAGGGAACAAATAAAAAGTTTTCTGTATTCCTGTTTCTGTATAAATATGTGTATTATATAATAAAAATCTTAAATATAATATGTATAGTATAAAAGTATTAAATATATTTCCGTTGTCTGGTACCCGTAACACAAGTTCATTAAGAACTTACCACGGGACCAGATTGACGTGGTGTTATAGCGTCCATAGTTATTTTATTATTAAATCTAAAACTTTTATATGAAGGGTTTTAAAAGTCTTTGTATGCGTATAAAATTTAATCAATCATATGAAACTTACATAAAATTAAGTTGTAGAAGTTGATGTACTATACCGATACACATAACGCTAGATGTTACGAATCTAACAAACGACTGAAATATGTGCACATCTATGTTTATGATGGAAATGTATTTCGTCGAAATATTTATCCCTAATAGAAGGATTATTGACAATCCATTGACATTGAAACTTCAAATGTGATTTAAAAAAGGAAATAGACGCAGCAGTATATTTTGATTGGCTTTGATGTGGGACTCTACATTTTAAGGTTTTAAATATCAATTTTGTATTGAAGTTCTTTTTTGACGTGACAACGTGTTATAACTCGATGGAGCCGGTTGCACGAACGAAAAAACATGACGCATGCGGCGTTACCTCGCTGTGAGGCGTTCCATTTTCTTATGACGTTGTCACGTTCAACTATCGTCGGTAAACCGACTTTACAGACAATTTTTTTTACTGAAAGCCTGCAAGTTGGAGGCGGAGTATATAAAATATTATGTAAATAAGTATACTTTAGTTGGTAAATTATGGACAGGGTTGATCACTGTTTTCATTAATTAATAACTTACACAAAGACAATCTAACTATTATTCTCTCAGAGAACAGAGACAGACAACGCATGTGTAAGTTACATGGGCAGAACAGTTGGACACCAATTTAATTTATGTGATGAAGCTGGCTAATTGCTGGTGAATTCACTATTGTGGCGATACTGACAACCTCCATCAGCATAGCCAGTTGGCATATCCAATAAACTTTAAAAAATACAAACACTGCGTCTCTATTTTAAGCCCATGAGAAAATCGATAACGTCACGACCTCCGATGCGATAGGTACAGTTAGCCAAATCAATTGTATCTCCGTCTTACGTGGAACAACTGCATCCTGAGACCTTTGTCCCTAAGCACAAAGCGGACTTATCTCCACGATCTACCTCGAGGTGGGCTGTGGACCAAGCGATAGATGAGACTGCGCGTACAGCGGTCCAGACAGAACCTGACTTTATTACTTCAATTGGATGGACTAGCTAACTTGTTGCCTATTCTTAAATGACGGTAATTTTTGTTGCCAGTAATTACTGCCTGCCCTGCTTTACTTTTTTAATGTCATAAGGAGGCAACCGCGGTAAATTTTGTTGCCAGTAATTACTGCCTGCCCTGATTTACTTTTTTATGTCAAAAAAGGGGCAACCGAGCAGTCAGAGCCTTATGGTGACTACCAACGTCCATAGACATCCGCACAATCAAGTTATGCAGATAAATTGCCCTCCTTTTCCCTATCCCTCCCCAATGGGCCACCGGAAACTCACAAACCGCACAAAACGCGAAACTCGATAGCATAACTGTCACTTGATGCCGGTGTTAAGTGAGCGTTACCACCACCCGGGTCTTCACAACCCAATTCGGCTGCAAAGCAGCATGGCACTACCTCTTACTAATTACTTTCCGAAACACATCAAAGCTATATCAGGTAAGAAATAAGCATGAGAGTGGTACTCATGCAGATGGACGCGTGGCGAGTGTATTCTGACTGAAGTAAAACGTTACCTGATAATTCTATTGAATCTTCTTTTCTACATTTCAACCCATTTGGACATGCTACTATCTATTTCTATTTGGTGTCTTTGAATCGAATATATCTTGATGTGAATTGTTATCGAATGTCATGCATCATATAAAGTAATTGACAACTGTTTTCTCAACATTCGCATTGCTAACTAGACCCTATGGTGTACATAACACGAGTGACTTTTCAGAGTTTTCAGAGATCACTCTTAAACATCTTGATCAGATTAGAGTAGTCAGATCAGATTTCTCCACCGCGGCCACGGTTCAAACCTATCGTGGGGCTCAGTAGCCTAAGGTGAACCCAGCACCTTGGGTGAAGCCAAGTGAACAGAGAGGGCTGCTCTTTGTACCCCTCTTATAAGAAGAGAAAGAGTAGGAGGGGACAAGGGGCGAGGATGGGAACCTCACCCCATAGCACTGTCCCAAACTTGGGAGGGATTGTTCTGTGGTGCGAGACAACCCCTCTGTGGACATGGCGTCGGTCCCTTGGGGGACTGACTAGCCGTCGATGTGCCCTATTGATCAAGAGATTCGGGGCACCTGACCAAAGGCGGCATTGGTGACCCTCGCAGGGTTTTAGTGGATACAGCTGCGTCCACCTTACCATCTTTCGGGAGTCCCCCCTTCCCCGCGGGATGCCTAAGAGCATTTCCCAGCGGAAAAGAAGAAGTCAGATCAGATTTAAAGCAATAAATGTGAATAAAGCATTTCTATTTCTATTATTTCTATTTCTATTTCAATATCAAATCGCTCACTCTCGATACTTAGATCCGCCATTCGCTTACGAACGCATCGCGTATACGAAAAGGTTCCCTTTGTCCTATTCTCACGACACCAAAAACTTATTGTTATTCTCGTCGGGGAACAGGTTAAAAAGTAGGTTAATTACCACACGTGTAGATTAGGTAAATTATATGTTCGTCTTTTGATATGCCACAACTATGATGCAGACTCGACTTCTTGGTATAACTAGCTGCCGGTTACTATATATACTGGATTGTACAGGTCAATTTTGGGCTGCTTGGTGACTTGGTTTTTGCTCTAAATTAAGCCAACGTATTTAGTCGTTTAGATATGTCATACGAAATCCCTGATCAGATTCTATAAACTTGGTCACACTTGGCTTGTTGTTATCTCTATTTACTCAGCGTCATCAGCATATCAAACAAATACTCATTAGCATTTGAAAGAATAATGATAACATGAAAACGTTAATTCTGCTCTGCAGTAATAGGAAAACCATTCAGAGACAAAGAAATTGTAGAGTGGAAATAGAAGTGATAAATAAAAATTGACTTCAAATACAACCCTGGAGATTTGGCACGTCACGTGGAGTTTCAAGTTAGCGCATCCATTTTGGATGTTTACAGCAGTATCCTGACCGGGTTTTTATTGGACGCCACCCAACTGCGGGTATATTAGGGAGATGCATTTTTATCACGGGATTAGCTTCTATGATATTTCAAGAATATTCGTTACGTGCATCTGATAGGTAATTTTGGGGATATCTTGCATAAATTGAAAAAAATACTATATATTTGTAGAATTTGCTTCTTTATTTAATTTTTCTGCAAAGGATGCACATACCTTACAGAAAACTAATTGATTTGAATAAATTTCGCACAGAATCAATCAGATGTATTTGCAGCAATGGAAAATTGTGTAAAACCATACACAGTATTATTTTATGCAATCCGTAATAAGTCCTAATAACGCGAGAATTTAAAATCTATTAAAGGAATTTTCATTAAAACCATGTGTAATGTCAAAATACGTTACCTACCACTAGGTGGGAAGCAGTTGAAAAAAATTCTAGAAGATCAACTAATGCATGACTCTTCCTCTATCAGATCTAGGTAACCGGTGGGAGGGAAGCACTGTGCCGCGCTCCCGGCTACATGGGTACCACCTTCTTGCTTGTTTCTCCCGTGAAACAACTTGCTGTGTTTTGGAGAGAAGGGCAGAACAGGCAGTGTAATTACTGGCACCGAGACTTAACATCTTGTCTCAGGTTAGGCAACACATAAATGAGTTGCCTGGGCTCGTTCCAGGTAAACTAGTTTATGTTCATGGGCGACGTCGACCACTCACCATCAGGTGGCACGTTTGCCAGTTTGTCTATCTAACTAACATAAAAAAACCCAATAATCACACCACGTTAACCTAGCCTCGTGCTAAGTTCGTAAAAACCTGTGTCAGAGGTATTAAACAAGACTCTACTACTCTTTAGGCCATTTGATTTGTTTAATTTGAATGAAGTTGACTACTTACCATCTCACCTGCTTG
Source organism: Helleia helle (assembly GCA_963853865.1). Lineage (NCBI taxonomy): Eukaryota > Metazoa > Arthropoda > Insecta > Lepidoptera > Lycaenidae > Helleia > Helleia helle. Next base: position 18,736,048 of record OY971426.1, on the reverse strand, counting down.
TGTGTAACTATAAAAATGTCTTCTTCTTACATAATTAAGTTACTCCGCTGTCACCGGTCTCATGTCCCACACGCCTGGTCTAACGGTGCACAAAAAACAAGCACCTCTGACATTCAGAGTTGCATCAACTGTCTTGAGCCGTCGTGGACGTGGGAACCCCGCGGATCTTGCCTTACCGTCCAATTCTCTAAGTGCCTTTACTTGTTTACAGCCTTACGAATTATCACTCGCACGTAATATGTAATGTTTGCAATAGAAATAGCGCCATCTAGTACACAATAGCGGAACTCAATATTTCCATATAATATTATAGAGGTAAAGTTTGCCACCTTTGGTGAGGTGGCCCGGATCTAATGAGCAAACAGGGCACCTCGACGGCTAGTTAGTCCTTCAAGGGACTGACGCCACATAAACAGAAGGGTTGTCCCGCACCACAGAACAACCCCTCCCAACGTCAAGACAGTACAATTTGGTGAGGTTCCCATCCTCGCCCCTTGTCCCCCTGCTCTTTTGTCCCCTCATCTTATAAGAGGGGTACAAAGAGCAATCCCTCAGCTCAATTTGCTTCGCCCAAGGTGCTGGGTTCTGATCAACTAGTTTTATTATTGTTTTATTTGAAATAAATGCTAAAAGATATTAAAACTCTGATTACGTCAGAAGCGACACGCGGGCCGGGCCAATTAAGCGCCCGGACTATAAAAAAAAAAAAAAAAGGTGCTGGGTTCACCTTAGGCTACTGAGCCCCACCGCCATGACAAAGCTTGAACCATGGTGGGGTCTGCATAGGTCCCACCATTCTTCTTATTTCGCTTTGTTTCGACGGAGAGAATTACAGGTCAGGCAGCGAGACTTACCATTTTACGTCTCAGAACGGACAACACGTAATTGAGTTACCTGGCCTTTTTTACGCCGGGAAATGCACTCGGCATCCCCGGGGAGCGGGGACTCCCCAGGCGGGTACTATATGGGATTCGCGGCGCCCAAAAAGTTGGTAAAGCGGGCGCAGCTCTACCCACTAAAACCCGACGGTACTCCGTATCTCGACGCTGAGCCACGGGAATGTGTGCTTGTTGTGCGACTCTGCCGATGGCCGCCTGCTGGTGGGTACAGATCCTTCTATGGGGCATTTATGTGCCTTATGGGGCTAGCATGGATCATTTCTTCTCTATTTGTGATGTCGCGATGAGCTGGAGTAAATTGCGCATCGCGGCCTGATTCAACGGGTGACGTCCCCACACCACCGCCGCGAGTTGCTTGCTAAGGCGGGACATTGTGGTCTTCATGATCGACCGCACGACATTTTCTCGGCCTTCTTCTGGGGTCCAGCGTTGCCATCTCTCTCCAACGCTTGGCCTTGGGTTACCTAGCCTAGTGCCTGGTATGATCGTGTAGGATCCACACATGCTACATGCGTAAAAAGTATATCCCTGCGATAACAAAAAGAAACAAATGTATGATCGTGTTCATATGTGGCTCTTACCCACTTAACTAAGGTAAAAAATATGGAAAACTTAAAATATTATTATGTTTTAAGAATGGTAAATGTAATTTATCATCGTGTAAATAAGACTATATTTAGAGAGCAGAAAATCCCCAAAAGTACCTAAATCTTGGAAAAGAAAATCGTTGGCAATGAAACAAAACAAGTAATTGGTGTTGCGTATACCAATGTGTCGAAGCGGGCGACGGTACAACTACTTATACGTAAATTTCCCGCACAATTAATATAACATCCAACCTCCGGCACCGGCATTTGTTAGCCGAAATGCCAAACTGATTCGGTGCGAATCTACGGACCGCTAGCTTATACCGCACGTGAGGATGTTTGATATTTTAATTATATTTTAAATGTTTTTACGATTTTTTTACCTTTTTCTCTTTTTAAAGCAACATACATAAAACATTGATATATCTATTTGCTAATAACTACAATGGTGATAGTGATGTGTATCTGAAAATAAGGAACTCATAGCATTGAAAGATGAAAAACACAAGTCAGAAATTACTAGATGACCATGATCAATATTGCATATCTTTGCCATTTGGCTTAATTAACATGGAATTAGAGTTAATCACTTAATGAGTAAATCTTTTTTTTATGTTTGTTGGATAGGCAAACTGGCAAACGTGCCACCTGATGGTAAGTGGTCGACGTCACCCATGAACAAACTAGGTTACCTGTAACGAGCCCAGGCAACTCATTTATGTGTTGCCTATCCTGAGATATAAGATGTTAAGTCTCGGTGCCAGTAATTACACTGCCTGTCTTGCCCTTATCTCCGAAACACAGCAAAGCTGTTTCACGGGAGAAATAAGCAAGATGGTGGTACTCCCATACAGCCTCCCATACAGCCGGGAGTGCGGCACAGCGCTTCCCTCCCACCGGTCTTATTATCTTAACTACCTTACTTTTTAAAACCCCCAACGCTATGACAAAAGAGCTTCAACGTGATATGGCTGAACCAATTTTAATAAAGCATGTTGAAAAATCATTGAGGAGAAATCTGCAAATAAATAAAAAAAACCGCATTCAAATAGGTTCACTTATTTAACAACTACATTGAAACCTTCAACAGACAACCATAACGGTTAAACATATAACACTTCTCTTTTTGCGTTGCCGTTGCGTCGACAGTGTTGTGCGACGTATGATGGAGACTGACGAAAGAGTAACCTATCATCAGATTCCGATGTTCTTAGGCATCGGTTCTTAGGCATAGGAGGCACAAAATTCTCCATGAACATTTAGTCAGGAAGCTTTGTGTCCGGGGATACTTCACAAGAGGCTCAAAAACTCCGTCGTGTCGATTGGTGCAGTTAAATGATTAACAGATTTATCGTGACTCAAATGCTGTATGTTCGACATATGAAACGCAATAATAACGAAAGCTGGGTTTACTGTTATGAATCTGAAACTAAAAGGCATTTTGCTGAATTGATGTTTCCTTCAGAGGAGTTGCCAACAAAAGTGAAGAAAGGCCGAAGCGTTGGAAAAAAGATGATGGCCTCGTTCTGCGGAAGGACATGTTATTAGGCAACAATTGTTTTAGAGGATCTAAAAATAGTTACTGCAGAGTACACTAATAATTGTTTGCCTGTTGTGTTGGAAAAAGTTCGGCATAAACGACTCATAAGGAGCGCGGTATTGAAGTAAATATATGTATAAGTATAGTAAATGGACACTATTTTGAAAAGGTATAATAAAACTAATAACTTGCTAATTTGTTATTTTTTTAACCGACTTCAAAAAGGAGGAGGTTCTCAATTCGTCGGAATATTTTTTATTTTCTAAGAACTTTCAGTGTCGCTCCCGTACGTTAGGATCGAACTACACACATACTTCTGGGTTTTTTATGGTAGCAAATTTTTGTTTTCTAACAAACTTGTGCAAAGATTCACAGAAGTTCTTAGTTCATAATCTTACAGTGGTCAATTTAAGTTGAGTACGAGAAGTTGAAGTTCAGTTCAAGTTTTTAATTTGTTTCCCAAAGAAAGCATGCATTTAATTTAAAATATCAATAATTAAAATGTAACCAACTCATCAGCTTCTGTAAAAAATTGTAAGAGGTAGTGCGATGCTGCTTTGCAGCCGAACTGGGCCGGCACGACCGGGGTGGTACAGAGAAAGCTATGCTGTCGAGAGGCAACGAATCTGCATAACTTTTGATTGTGCGGATATCTATAGGCGTCTATAAGGCTCCGACTTCTCGGTTGCCTCTTAAATGATATAAAAGTAAATCTTTTTCACTGGTACCTTACCGTAAATTAAATATTTACATAATTTCTCATGTCTAGACAAAAGCTGTTATTTTCTAATAATAAAACTATTTATAAAATTTTTCAGTTTTATGAATATTTGCTATTTATTAAATTTCATGATTGGGACATTAGTTTCCACAAGTGTGACGGCTAATCAAAGCCTGACAAGGGTGGAAATAGGACGAGGGTTCGATTTTTAAACGTTAGCTTTACAACATTATTCATCATCATCATCAGCCTCGTACCCTGCTGAACATAGGCCTCCCCTCTCTCTCTCAATGAACGGCAAGACGACCAAATAATAACCGAATAAATTGTATTAATTATATTATAATAAAAAAATCATATCATTAAATGAGATATTATTTAAAAAAAAAATCCTGTTTACCTAACATTTACGTTTATTACCTTCAAAGTCATTTAAAAAAGGAAACGTCAAAATGATAAGAAATATTTTATTTTGATTTTATCTTTAAATCATGACAGGCCATTTATTTTTGACAAAACCAATTAATAAAAACTTTTGTGATTATTTAATTAATAATATAACTCAATCAATGTATAATTTAAATATATATATTTTTAAATCACTTTGATACATTTTTCTGCGCGCGTGAAATCGTTCCAATTTTAACAAATTAAAATATTTCGTGCTGAAGCTTTAAACCAAATCATTTGCACGAAATTCAATGTTTATATAGTGTTCATTTAATAGTATGTTTGTAGGTGTCCATAGAATTGACGTGCATAGGAGCTTTGGTCATAATTGCCCGGATGAGCAAATGGATGGGTATTATAACTAGGTATGTAAATTGAATGTATTTTTTTTCTATTTTACTTGTATACGCAAACAGGCGGATCACTACGAAGTGTTGGTAGGTGGTCAGCGTCGCCTAAGAATAAAAGTTCAATTAGGACCTGCCCAGGCATCTCGTTTATCTCCAGCCAGCCTCCTGCCAGCTCTTCAAATAAAATTGGTACTGGGTCAGTCTGAGAACCTGATTTCATTGCACGGTCTTAACGTCACCGGGAGCTATTCCAGCTGTCAGAAACGACGGACCGGCCGAGGTGCCCTGTTGCTGACAGATCTGGGCCATTAATGGTGGTCGATGGCATTCGCGGGGTCGTTCGTGGGTAGAGCCGCGAAAACAAAAAAAACGCATCTCGTTTATGTGTTGTCAATCTTAAGACATAGTACGTCTCGTTGCCGTATGCCTATATTTAATATTATTCATGAGGTATATATAAAAGTTATATATAACAGTATTCAAAATAACTCTTTGCGAATAGATTTGTAAGAGGTAGTGCCATGCTGCATTGCAGCCGAACTGGGCCGGCACGACTGGGGTGGTACCTCTCGCTCACATGACACCGGCGTCAAGTGACAGCTATGCTGTCGCGTTTCGTGCGGTTTGTGAGTTTCCGGTGGCCCATTGGGGGGATAGGGAAAAGGAAGGCGGCGCATCTGCGTGGCCTTGGTTGTGTGGATGTGTATGGGAGTCGACGCCGTGAGGCTCCGACTGCTCCTCTTGATGTTATATATATATATATATATATATATATATATATATATATAATTTTATATAAATATAAATATAAGTTTTTATTAAAATGAGGATGAGACCTGTTTCTCCTTTGCCTGGCTAAGAACAAACCCTGGTAGATACTTTGTATATAAAATAGTTTTCCATTTCTTTTCCATGATATATATTAAACACCAACAGACTTGCTGTTCCAGATTAAATCCATTCGATCTAGAACATTCATCTATTTGAGAATCAATTTACACTCGCTAGACAAAGCGAGCGAAACAAAGCAACACTTTTTTAGCTTTTTCATTATTATTCTAGTTCTGGTTGTAGATTTTATATTAATAATCGTTTGATACATATTGTGGACCTAAAAATTCATAAATGATAATCAGAGGTGGATTGACAGTCTTGGCCCTAGGCCCGAACCTAGTTGACCTTATAATAATCTGTCTCTGATGATAGCTAGATGTGACATTGTATGCAGAATGTAGATAAAGATTCATTAAAAAGCACTTTGGACCATTAAAAAACATTCGTCTTTAACATCTATCGTTTTACATTTATTAATACGCACCGAAAGCATCAATAATCACTACTCCCGCTACAATTTAAGACACATTTGCCGACATTGCCTCTCAGCGGGTACCTCACTAGCATTCATTACATTGCACCAACCGACGCGAATCGCGATGCAGTCGCGACACTAGCCTTTCCTAATTTAAACATTTTTCTAAATCTACTAAACTCTCGAACCATAGACATACTGCGTGCATAAATTGTGAAGTATTAAGTGAACTTTCATTAATCACTTCAAACATCAAGGTGAGTTGAATTTTACATTCTTAAGTAATATTTTATTAGCTTAATCTTCTACGCATCAATGATTTAATAGAATGTACTAGCACAATCAGTAAAAAATATGATTCGACATTCTAAATTCAAACATGCGTTTTATAAAATATTTATTTCAGGCAAATGACTTGTATCCAGATTACAGAAAGCACAAAAAATATTCTTATAAAATATCTTAATAATTTTCTTTGATAAAAGTGAAGTTTTATTGCATTTTTAAGAATAAACCTAGTAAAAATATTAAATGAATTTATAAATATCATATCGTTTTACATTCATTAAATACTTTTATCGGAAAATACATTATTTTTGAAGAAATCGTCAAACGGAACGTATAATCCCCCCTTCAAAAATAAAAGAAAGAAAAGTCACACGAGCCAAGTTTATATCGTTATAATTTGATTGCTAAAATGGAATCATCATATTAAAATACCTGCTTTTGCCCGTGTAATTTTGCAAAAATATTTTATATAAATGCTTAAATGTTAAATTAGATGATTCAATCTTTTACATTCATCATCATCATCAGCCTCTATCCGTCCACTGCTGAACCTGGCCGATCCCTTGCCAAAATAGATAAACATAAAAGTAATCACTTATCTAAATTTGACTTTACCCTCAATTTCTCTAAACCTATCGAACTTAAAAGGTTTTGGCCATCCCTAAAAGTTGAAACTGGTCTCTTGTGACTTCTGACCTTCACCCCTCAGCAAAAGTCCAATCGGACATACCCGAGGAATTTGCCGACAATAGGATGTAATTTGGATTTCCCTTGGTGGAAGTAAAGAATTCTCAAGCTCGAAGAAAAATTGTATGAATAACTAAGCTCTGGTAACAGCGCACTAGTGGATTCCACGACTTGTAAGAACAATGATAGCGCGATTTAGAAACATTCCCTAAGGAATGAGACGTTTTCTGGAATATATTGTAATGCTTTGATTAAATTACGTTTTTCTCACAACAAAAACGATGACTCATTTGTGACGCGATTTTAACATTTTCTTTATTCTGATAAGAGATTTTTTTATATAACAATGACAAAGCCCTTAGTACCTTCTTTATATACTATATCTAAGTAATAATAAATTACTTCTCATGCTGTTTTAAACTGCTATTTACTAATTTCATTCACTGGCGTCAAGTGACAGCTATGCTGTCGCGTTACGTGCGGTTATTGAGTTTCCGGTGGCCCATTGGGGGGATAGGGAAAAGGACGACAACGCATTTGCATAATTTTTGGTTAGGCTTGGATGTCTATGGTCGTCGGTAGTCGCCAAAACTCCGACTGCTCGGTTGCCTCCCTATGACATAAAAAAGTAATAATTTCAAACAGTATGCTAGTTGCATCAAAGATTTAACTTCCAAAAACAAGCAATCCAACAAACATTTAATGATATAAAGCTTGAAAAGACCACGATAATCTCTACTTGCATTAAGTGTAGATAATAAAGAACGTTTACACTTATTTAAAACGAGCTTCTTCCATTTAAGGAAACATACAAACGATACAGTACGGTATGGTACTTACTGTACGGTACGGTACAGTACAATATAGTATAATATAGGTGCAAACATCTTCCTTATTTCACTCAATCAATCAATAAATAAAAAAGGGATCATCCGTGTGTTCAGGATAGAAGAGAAGAAAAGACCATATAAGGACCCAGAGAACGAAACTTATTTTACGGTATTTTGACAATGACGAGGACTGCATTTTACAATAAGTACCTATTTACTTTTTTTACTGGTGTACGAAAATCGTCGTTTTGAAGTAGAAGCCTTGACTCATACACAAGATGTTATTTCTGCCAGTTAAATTCATTTCCAGGCCTCCTTTCTGGAGCGTGAGTTCTCATCCGTGGGAGGGTTGTGCTGTGCCGCGCTCCCGTCTGCAATTGGGTACCACCATCCTACTTATTTCTCCCATAAAACATCTTTGCTGTGTTTTTAAGAGAAGGACAGGACAGGCAGTGTAATTACTCGCTCTGAGGCTTAATATCTTATTTTTTAGGATAGGCAAGACACGACGTTCATGGGCGATGTCAACCACTTACCATCAGGTGACATGTCTGCCAGTTTGTCCTGCCCTTCTTTCCAAGAAGAAATGAACAGGATGGCGGCACCTAAGATGAAGGGCGCAGGGCTCAAGCGCATGCCATTCGTAAGAGAACCTCAGTTCATGTGGTTGTCTTAGCTTGGTGCCCTGTTAAGCTAACAGGGCACCTCGACGGCTAATCAGCCCCGCAAGGGTCCGACGCCACCTCCACAGAGGGGTTGTCTCGCACCAATGGAGTGAGGTTCCCATCCTCCCCCCTTGCCACCTGCTCTTTTGTCCCCTCTTCTTATAATCTTATAAGAGGGGTACAAAGAGCCCCCTCGGCTCAATTAGCTTCGCCCAAGGTGCTGGGCTCACCCTAGGCTACTGAGCCCCACCGCCACGTCAAGGCCTGAACCATGGTGGGGGTTGTCTTAGCTACTATGTTCAGCAGCCACTAAAAAATATATTTTTTACATATTCTTCTATTACAAAAATGATAATTAATTAAAAATACTTTCCACGTGATCTGGAATATATTCGGGTCATATCTCAAAGTTATTTATTACATATAATTAACCCCCGTCGGAAGGACCTTCATTCTCCAAACTACCCCATACGCGATAAATCATAATGTTTTAATTTCGTACAAATCCACGAGGGCAGAACTAAAACAGTACAGTCAACAACATTAAACAATGCTACACTTATAATTAATAACATTAAACAATGCTACACTTATAATTAATAACATTAAACAATGCTACACTTATAATTCATAACATTAAACAATGCTACACTTATAATTAATAACATTAAACAATGCTACACTTATTATTCATAACATTTAGATACAGTGTAAAAAGACAAAATATATAACAGTACGTAATTGTAAGCTACGCGGTAAATACTTGTATTACATTAATTGCAAAATAGCTTATGTAAAATGCCATAAACTTCATAATATTGTAGGGTCCAATAACTCCAATCTAAGCTCCTTACATTTTCAATTAAAATCGCAATGTGTTGCACAGGAGACCATTAAACTTTGACTCCTATTACGTCTCGGATACTTAAATAATAATTACACGATCAGCTATAATACTTATTGAATATTTAGTATTAATATCTTATAATGAAGAAACAGAAACTAAATGAGTAGATATGTTCATAATCACTATCACCCATTTTTACAACTATCACCATCACTGTTTTAATCATTATCTTTGTTAAGTTATGAAGTTTAATGACATAGCAATCGACCAAGCAGAAGAAAACGAAGACATCAGCCAGAGAACTAAGCTTACTGATATCACGCAAAGAAAAGGCTCGTTGAAGTGGCAGTGGGCTGGTCACTCACTCAGGAGAACAGATGGCCAATGGGGCAATAAGGTTCAAGAGTAGAGACCACGTTTAGGTAGATGAAGTGTTGGTCGACATTAACCAGGTGGGAAGACAATCTCCGTGTGCTGGCCGGTCCGTGTTGGATACGAGTGGCGAGTGGCTATGTTCGGCAGTGGACAGAGGTTGATGGTGATGAAGTTAAGCTAAACAAAACATTTCGTTAGTTCAAACGCGCTAATCTCCAGAATTACGGTCAAATTTGAAGAATTATTTTTTATTCGATAGGCCATATAGGAAAGTTATTTATTTTGTATAGAGAGTTCTTTGCACGCCTCATAAGCGAAGCGTTGAGTGTTTTACTCTCAACATTTTCTCGAAATTGAATCAATTTTGATAAGGTGAAGTTAGTAAGTAGGTAAGAAGTAGTGCCATGCTGCTTTACAGCCGAATTGGACCGACACGACCGGCACCTCTCGCTCACATAATATCGGCGTCAAGTGACAGCTACGCAGTCGCGTTTCATGCGGCTTGTGTGTTTCCAGTGGCCCATTGGGGTGATAGGGAAAAGGAGGGCAACGCATCTGCATAACTTTTGATTGTGCATCGGTAGTCACCATAAGGCTGCTCGGTTACCTCCCTATAACATTAAAAAAACATAAAAAAGGTGAAATAAATTATTTTTTATAAAGGTATTAATATAAGTGTATATCTATTATATTATCTATTATAATATTATACTTAAAAATAAGGTGGTATATATGTGTCCGACTGTACAGCAATACCGGTCACCTATAATTTATGATGTCCACTAAAATATTACGCCACACTTACAATACCTAATAATGATACCGAGGAAGATCTGATCGTAATACTACAGAGTACTTATATAATATACACTATATTTATATTATACAGAGGTAATATTTGTAAAATAGGGTGTATGATATTTATAAAAAAATCCTTCACTAATTAAATACTTATTTTTGCTTTTACTGGGAAATGCTCCCAGCGGGGTAGTGGGTCTCCCCAGGTAACCCGTCGAGTGCCACCAATGCCGCCTTTGTTGAGTTGCCCCGGATCTGTTGAGCAAAGAGGGCACATCGACTGCTAGTTAGTCCCTCAAGGGACCGACGCCACCTCCACAGAGGGTTGTCCCACACCACAGAACAACCCCTCCTAATGCCGGAACAGAACAATGGGGTCAGGTTCTCATCCTCGCCCCTTGTCCCCCCTGCTCTATTATAGAATAGAATAGAAGAAGATTTATTTATTTTGTATCCCCTCTTCTTATAAGAGGGGTACAAAGAGCAGCTCCCTCGGCTCAATTTGCTTCGTCGAAGGTGCTGGGCTCACTTTAGGCTACTGAGCCCCACCGTCACGACAAGGCATGAACCATGGTGGGCAGTTTAATAATACGCTATTCCTGAGTGACATAGTCTGTCTGACGGTGCTGCTAGTCTCTTCGAACATTTTTTCTTATGATAGTTTGATAGGCAAATGGGCAGACAAGGCACATGATGGTAAGTGATCAGCATGGCCCATGAACATAAACAAGTTAACCTTGAACTAGCCCAGGCAAGTCATACACCCACATGTTTTAGGCAACCTGTAGGTATGTGTTAGGTATTCTAAGACATAACATTTTAAGTAAAGCCAGTAATTACACTGCCTGTCCTACCTTTCTCTCCGAAACACAGCATCAAGGGAGAAATAACCACGAGGAGGGTGGCGTTGTGGCGCACTCCAGGGACCATCAATATTACACTTCTCATTCAGAACACCCAAACCGATTGTTTTGATGTTTTTCATAATAATGCTAAAATATACGAGGCCAATAATGTACCGTTCAGAAATCTATACAGATAAATAAAATTGGAGTGTCTGTTTGTAATATTAAAGTAACCGCTTTTTACTGAATGCATAATGGATGTATACACGGTACAAAATAGCATTTTTTAGATTTTTGTCTGTCTGTCTGTCTGTTTGTTCCGGCTAATCTCTGAAACGGCTGGGCCGATTTTGACGGGATTTTCACTGACAGATAGCTGATGTTATAAGGAGTAACTTTGGCTATAAAAATAATCATCATTCATCCGTATACGGATGAAAATCTAAGTTAACGCAGGCGAAGCTGCGGGCAACAGCTGAACTAGCTGTTAATAATAAAAATCCTTATCTTGTTAATGTAAAGGATTGAAACTGGAGTAATAACACTGGAGTATTTATCTGTGACACAACCGTTCTCGGTAACTCGCAACCTACTTGAAGACGCTCGATATTTCATGTGTGTTTATGTATTTCTCTTGAACTCATTTATTTCATATCGTGCAAGAGATCGCTAATATTTTAAAAGGCAAATCTTATTTTGCGCGGACTTTGGGACAACGGAAATTTGTAAAAAAAAACATTTCTAACACACCTTTTTCAATTGATTTCAAATATTTGGTGTTCGTTACAGTAGTTCAAACCCAGGTAAGTTTTTTTTGTTTTTGGAGGGATCTATGCTAATGGCCCGAAGGCCCTAATGCTTCATCGGATTAGTGTGAGCCCATTCGTCTCACTTTTGATTTATAATGTGGGGGGTTGCCCCCCGCCTACCGTGCAGTCTGCGACCATACGGCCTCCTGGCGTCGGTTGTGACCCAGGTAAGTACGACCATTTATTTCTATACAAAATACTTGAATTTAGCTCTTGATGCTTAGCGCTCTATCATAATATTAGTAGGTACATGTGTTGTGTATTGAATTTAATTTAATGGTGGAAAAACTGACTTCATGAAAACTTATTGTGCAGCGAATAAATAAAGTCTTCTCGCTTCATTCGAATTAAGAAAGAATAATGTATATGTTTTATAGCATCATAGGACAAACGAGCAGTCGAAGCCTTTTGGCGACTATCGACGTCCTTAGATATCCGCACAACCAGCGATTACGCAGATGCGTTGCCCTCCTTTTCCCTATACCCCCGGTTGGGCCACCGGAGACACACAAACCGCTCGAAACGCGACAGCATAGCTGTCACTTTACGCCCGTATTATATTGAGCGAGAAGTACCGTTCGAGCGAGAGTCGTGCCAGCACAGTTCGGCTGTGACGCAGCCTCTTACTTAAAAATTACATTCCTTTATTTTCATAAAATATAACAGCAATTTGGTTTGATAGTGGTGCCGTTTATTTATATATGGGTGGTAAATAAACCCCAATATTAAACTGGTAGTTGTTTAGCACCGTTATTCGAAAAATAATAAGTCAAAGTTTACGGTTTGCCGTGTCGTAATGTGATTCAATGACACCGTGTAATTTTTTAGTATTGTGGAAATTTTTAAATGAACATAATATTATTGACCAGAAATATATAAACCCTGCGCGGTGTCGCCACTCTATCTTTTTTACGTCAACACACAGTATCTCTATACAGAAATTAGTTCCGAAATTTTTCGCAATATGGCGAGGGTTTTTGCTTTTCTGGTCAGGCTATATATACATCTTATTTCAATTTATTAGAAGTTATTCCACATTGTTTACGTGAATTTCACTCATTATAATAAAACGGGCTTGTAAAAATCCGTAAAAATTGTTTTATTATAATCAGAAGTTATTCCGTTAGATGGTTTGTCTCAATAATCATGAATAATATTAACAGACAGAAGGTAGGATACAAGTATGGGGCCCGTCGTAGTTGGATTCGAGTGGTTAGGAAATCGAGCGTCTTGTCTTCAATTAAATTGCGCACGAGCAGCAGTGGACGAAAATAGGTGATAATGATGATGATGAGCAAAGAAGACAAGTTCAATTATCACTAAATAAAATATAATAAATAAATAAATATTAGCCAACAATCACACCACGTTAACCTAGCCCTTCGGTAAGCTCGTTAGACTTGTGTTACGGGAACTAGGAACGAAAATAAATTTAATAAATTTATATAAATACAATATAAACACGTCCATGACCGGTCCAGACATCTATAATCATCATACAAGATATTATCTGCACTTGGTGGGATTCGAACCCGCGACCGCTGCGTGTCTAGTAACCTGACCACTCGACCAGCCAGCCGTCTTTACAATTCTGTATCTGCTCAAAGTATATGAAGCCAAGAATATTATAGGAGTCAATATAACATAGTATGAAGGTTTTTAAGACTATTTGTCCGCACAAACTACTCGAGAATCCCAAAATAAAATTTCTATTTTCCCCAAAAAGAGTTTCCCGGGACGAAAGTAAAGTGCCTCCTTGTTCCGTGTCCGGGAATAAAAAGGGATAAACCAAAAAGACTTTCACATTTATTACATTAATTAAAAGCACTTCTAAAAGCTCGGGACATAAAAAGCTAGTCGTAAAGTAAAAGTTTCACAACCGATACGATTGCTCGACTTATTCATAAAGGAAAGTGGGTGACCAGATCAAATTCCGATACTCTATAAGGATAATTATTTGTTGCATATATAAGGCCGTGTGTATCATGGGATTTATCGAAATTTATTAGGTTGATTGTACTTTAATGATGTCCAGTGTCATGAAACTAAAAGCAATCAATTTTGTATATTTGTTTATATTAATGTTAGGTTAGAATGTTGTTAGTAAAAAAGAATTGCGTAGAAATGAAAGTACATATCGATTAAGATTAAGTATTTGAGGGTATGTGAAGTTACCCACCATGGTCCAGGCCTTGTAGTGGCGGTGGGGCTCAGTAACCTAGGGTGAGCGGTGCACCTTGGGTAAAGCTAATTGGGCCAAGGGGGCTCTTTGTACCCCTCTTATAAGAAGAGGGGACAGAAGAGCAGGGGGCAAGGGGTGAGGATGGGAACCTCACCCCATTATACTGCCCCGACGTTGGGAGGGGTTGTTCTGTGGTGCGGGACAACCCCTCTGTGGAGGTGGCGTCGGTCCCTTGCGGGACTGACTAGCCGTCGAGGTGCCTTGTTTGTTTTCTAGATCCGGGGCACCTCACCAAAGACGGCATTGGTGGCACTCGCCGGGTTTTAATGGGTAGAGCTGCGTCCATTTACCAGCTGTCGGGCGCAGCGAGTCCCACATACGTGGGGAGATCCACTCCCCCGCGAGATGCCTCAGAGCATTTCAGGGCGTTAAAGAGAAAAAAAAGGGTATGTGAAGTTGGCGCAGCTAACATTTTTTGTTACTTGAATAGGAAACTGGCAGACGTTCCATCTGATGGTAGATGGTCAGCGTCACCCATAAACATAAACAGTCAGGTCCTGCATTGTCTGTCTAGATACATAAGATGTTAAGTCTCTGTATCTATCTGCCTCTTCTTACCGAAACACGGCAACACTGTTAAACGTAAAAAATAAATAACATGTCGGTAGCCATGCAGACGAGAGCGCGACACAGCGCATCCCTCCTACTGGTAAAAACCATGGCCTAAAAGCCTCCTCGCATGATTTTGAGGAGACCCAAATGTTACAAAGATATATAAAACTTGTACCCTTACAGAATCTTTTATATGATTAACATTTTGCATAATTTAAAGAAGCAGAAATGCTTCTTATCGTTTTGAAAATATAATTCATTCATGTTATGCTGTGTTCATACTCACGCGAACTTCGTTTAACATAATATTCTCGCGATTGGCTTTTGTTGTTTATTATTAGCACAGCCTGTGTAAATGCATTTAGATGAATAGAACTCTCGGTGAAGATTTGCATGGATTTTTAACATAATTTCTGATATAGTGTAGCCAGCTATTTATTCCAAATTTAAATAGGCGATATTTAAATTTGGAATAATCGTTTTCCAAGTCTAGATAATATGGATTCTTATAAAGTATTGATTATACTTGAAACTATTGTATTATTTATATCATGTAGCTCGACGTTTCGATATTAACTACGAATGTTCTGATAAAGAGACTCTGCTAAGTATTTTATTAGTGCCAAATATGTAGATCCTTAGATACTTTAACTTATTTATGACTGGTCCAAACTCTTTTAGTCAAAAATATTTCATTCGCTTTTACATAAAAATATGACGGTGTCACACCACATTCACCGCTTTCTCAGTGTTTTTTAACACAAGCAGAACGGTGCAAAATAAAATTTCCTCAGCTCAGTACGCGACAAAAATACTGGTTATCACTGGCGGGACGTCTTATTAAATTTAGCATGTTTTCGTGTTTCTATGTAATGGGCTAGAAATTATTTAACTCAACTACTGCTGTACACGATATTTTGTTACACATTAATTTGTTTTTTACTTATGCCATTACTTATCAAGCAATAAGACTTTATAAGTACTCATGATTGAATGAAGGTTTTACTAAAATCTAAAAATGTTTTTTAATTTATTTCATTCTGTATGTATATTTTCCTTACCAACACTCCCAGGACTCGTTTTTCTTTCTTTTTTACTAAAAATGTTTTTTAATTTATTTCATTCTGTATGTATATTTTCCTTACCAACACTCCCAGGACTCGTTTTTCTTTCTTTTTTACACATCAATTTTTACCCAAGAACAAAAATTTCATGTGTTTCGAATTGCTTTTGTAGTTTTGTATACTATTACGTACGCTTTAAGGCGGTCGTAGTTACGGTACTTCATTGGAAATTTGCAAAAATATTATGCAAGCGGGATCGTGATGGTGTTCGTTGAAAGAGGCCGACGGAAATCGTTAAAAATCGCTAAAAGATAATTGATTCTACATACCTATCAAAAGTATTTTAAGTGGAATATTTACCATGTCATACATACACCTGTCATCGAGAGTGTGTCCATCGCTTTACAAATTGAGCAATAATTATCGGGCCGTCCACGCATCAGCCCACAAACAAACCCACAGACCAACGACTTAATCTTACTGAGATATTCTAATTTAATTATTTAGGTTAATATATAATAATATTTTAATACGTCTTTAACCGACGTACAAGATGTTAATATTAAAACCTGCAATTCAATAAACGTGGGTCATTTTTCCTTTAACAAGGAAAAATAAATAAGAATACTTTTAAGACAAATTTAATCTACTCAGCATGGCAATTAATGGCAATCCTGGCAATTGTCTCTCATAGCCCATTTGATGAATCACTAAGCAAGAAAACAGACAAAGCCAATGAGTTATAGCCTATAGGAGTCGTTAGACAACTAATTTTCCCAACAACCGGCTTTCTCGACCTAGGTTCAAAGGCCTAGACTTTCTCCAGACTGTAATGGCGGTATAAATGCTCATCAAGTTTTTGTTTAGGTTAAAAGCTTTACGGCTAAATAGATAATTGTAACTTATCATCAGCAAAGTGGTAATTTAATAGTTTTGATTTCATCATCATCATCATTATCTGCATGTAGCAGCCTTTAATGATTTTAAGATAAAGATATTCTATTTGTAAACATGAGTATTTTATAATATTTGGTGATATCAAATCAAAGCACAGTCATGTTACCAGTTACGGCGTACAAATTATATAAAAGTAATAATTATGTTAAGTAAGAACATTTTGAAATTATAGTTAAATTTACAATTTACCCCTTGCCACTCGCATACAACACGGACCGGCCACCGCACGGAGATCCTTCCCACCTGGTCAATGGCCGACCAACACTTCGTCTACCTATACGTGGCCTCTACTCTAGAACCTTATTGCTGCCCGTCTTGGCGTTCATTGAGGGAGGCCTATGTTCAGCAGTGGACGGATAGAGGCTATGATGATGATGATTACAATTTATCATTAAAATAATCTTTAATATCATAATAAACTCGATCTAATAGTAAATTAATAACTTCTTTTTAAACAGATTTGCATTTAAATTCTTCCAATCTTTTTCAATATAATTAAAATAAATAATGGATGCCTGGGTCATTGTAATTCAATTAAGCCAATCTTAGACACTAGTTCCCTCATATGATATAATAATACCAACCCTTATATTTCCCGCTGCTGGGCACGGGTCTTCTCCTCGAAATCAGGCGAGGAGGGTGTTGGGCCATAGTTCACTGATGCGCTGGCACAATGCGGGTTAGGGAACTTATGTGAAGTTCATATACTTTTAATTACATTAGGCATTCATTCCTTCACCGGTAAGCAGGCGATGGTCTCATGTTCAGGTGCACGTAGAAATTAAGAAAAACCCATTTCAAGACATCACAGGGGTCAGGATCGAACCAAGACCTCTCACTGGAGGCCGAACCCATACCCACTAGACCATCGTCGTCATATGATATATATACTGTGATGTTTAGTTAATTAGCAGCAGTTCAAATTTTGTCAGAACAACAGATTGTCAGAAAATAATGTATGAAAAATTGTTACTTCTTAATATTACCACATATTATGTCCCGAAACAAACCCAATGCAATGTTGGGAAAGGAATTAAGTGATTTATCTTGTTCATATTAAACTTTAATTATTATTCCGATGATTACATTTAAATACAATGATGTGATGATGACTTTTGAACTACAGAACAAGCAATTTAACTTGGGTGGACCAAAGAATGACATTTTGTTTTTTTCAGTTTTGATTTTTTCTATGCACAACGCCTAACTGTATAACTTCAATGTGGCTATGTTATGAACCTTTACTTACCATTATGAGTGGCCAAGTCATGATTCACTGCGGTTAAGTGGCCTCGGTGACAAAGAAAGCCGCTGGCTCTAACTAATCAGTGAGTAACAATGATATTGTATACTAAAACCCCATCGGTGAGTAACCACCGATATAACCATCATTATTTACAATTCCTGTTTTAAATCATCATCATCTAATTATCAGCCATTTTCCGTCCTAACGGACTTGATTTTAGCGAATTTTTGCATATCGTCTACAGTTTGGTCGGAGTGGAGACACTTTTTGAAATACTTACTAGGTACCTAAACTACTTCTTTCTTATTATTTATTCAAATATACATTAAATCAGGTGAACCGTCTGTCCGTTTTTCCCGCCCTTCTACTATTTTTTTTTAATCATCATCATCATCAGCCTCTATCCGTCCACTGCTAAAACATACGTCAAGGCGGCCGATCCCTCGCAAGTCACATCCAACACGGACCGGCCACCACACGGAGATCGTCTTCCCACCTGGTCAATGGCCGACCAACACTTCGTCTACCTAAACGTGGCCTCCATTCTTTAACCTTATTGGACCATCGGCCATCCATATATTTTTGACGTGACAACGTCTTATAATTCGATGAAGCCGGCTGCACGAACGAAAAAAGATGACGTATGCGGCGTTACCTCGCTCTGAGGCATTCAATTTTCTTATGACGTTGTCACGTTCAACTATCGTCAGTAAACCGACTTTACAGACAACCGACTTTTGAATATCTAAAAATAGACATTATGTATAAATAAAAAATAAGGTCTTTACTATCAAATCGTCTAACGGACTTGATCTAAATGAAAAAAATAGGACCTAATAATATATTACTCCCTTCTTCTTTAACGCCGGGAAATGCTCTGAGGCATCCCGCGGAGGAGTGGGTCTCCCCACGCGGGTATGTGGGACTCGCTGCGCCCGACAGCTGGTAAATGGACGCAGCTCTACCCACTAAAACCCGGCGAGTGCCATCAATGCCGCCTTTGGTGAGGTGCCCCGGATCTAGAAAACTAACAGGGCACCTCGACGGCTAGTCAGTCCCGCAAGGGACCGACGCCACCTCCACAAAGGGGTTGTCCCGCACCACAGAACAACCCCTCCCAACGTCGGGACAGTAAAATGGGGTGAGGTTCCCATCCTCACCCCTTGCCCCCTGTTCTTCTGTCCCCTCTTCTTATGAGAGGGGTGCAAAGAGCCCCCTCGGCCCAATTAGCTTCGCCCAAGGTGCACCGCTCACCCTAAGTTACTGAGCCCCACCGCAACGACAAGGCCTGAACCATGGTGAGGATAACAATATATTACTGCTATTGCAAGGGTCTGATTTAATTATGATAAGAAAATCTATTTTTTTAGATGTCTCAAATAATGTGACACATTTACAATCCTACTATAGAGCATTTTAACTTTCAACTTTTTTTGTAGAGATAGGCTAAATAGATCACCCCATGAGTTCAAAATTGAGTTCACCCGAGACTAAAAGGCTTTAATTAGGGAGTTACTTTTCCTGAGTTTTTCTTAAATCATTGTGGGCCCCGAGACAGCTTTAACGTATCCCCGGGCTTTAAGACTAATAAGTAGATGCCCACAAACATTACTTGCGAACCCACTACTTACTATAAGGCTATTAGTCATGTACCTACCGTGCTAGCATGCATACAAAGAGATATCTCTTGAAGAGAGAGAGATTTATATATAATAATAATTAGAATAAAATATGTAAAGAGATAATACGAGAAAAAAGGTGGGCATAATTGTGTCGTGGAGCGCAAGCTTCCCGTAATCATCATCATCACTTCCTCGCGATGATTATTTCGTTGGCTAAATGTAATATATGCAGTCATTAAATCCTTCCCTGGTGCGAATCATAAATGCACACACTTTTCGCAATTAAGCCTTTTAGGGGTCCTTTGAAAGGGAAATAAAACAAAATACTTAAATTTATCTGTCTTCGTTTTGTATATAAGTTTAATTGAAATGCTGATCAGATTGCAAAAAATCGAACAGGCGATATAAATATAAGAGTATTATATACTTACATATACAAACTCCAGGTTTTCCCGATAGCATGTATGACAAAAACGTACCTCAAGTTTACCTGTGTACCTATCATCCTGCTTATTTCTTCTGTCAAATAGCTTTGCTGTATTTTGAACAAAAAGGCATGAGAAGTACCTCCAAATACTCAAAGGAATCTCAAATTTAAGACGTACTTAAACTCATGCTAAGACGTGTCAGTTTCAAAGAAAAAAAGAGGGACAACACGAGTACACGAGCACGTCTTATATTTGAGATTCGTTTGAGTATTTGGGGGGTAGTGTAAGTACTGGCATCTTACGTCTTGCCTCATCCTTACGGAATAAACAACGCATGAAAGAGTTGTCTAGGCCAGTTCTTTGTGGTTTGCCTATCTTACGCCCGAATACTCAAACGAATCTCAAATTTAAGACGTACTTAAACTCGTGTTGTCCCTCTTTTTTTCATTGAATCTGACACGTCGTAGCATGAGTTTAAGTACGTCTTACATTTGAGATTCGTTTGAGTATTCGGGCGTTACTAACTAAAATCCAGGACTTTAATGATACCATTTGCGTACCTATTAATTTAATACGAATCGAGTCGAACACTTTTACAACCATTAAACACAACCAATTTAAAAATCTAAATTTCGTGCGGAACCTCGTTGGTTACGGTTCGCACTTGACCGACTAAGCGTAATTACGTAACATTAGTTCAAAGAACCACATTTTAACCACTTTTATTTCGGTTCGTTAATTCGCTTACTTTGTATCCACGGTGCGGTTAAATCTGACAGATTTGATTTATCTACACCTCTTTGTTACTACGTACATATTGGTATGACCATCCTGTCTATTCTTCCGAAATGGGCAGGACAGGTGCATTGAGACCTCTGGCTTTAAGGTTAAAGAACAAATCCTGCCTTTTTTAACCGACTTCAAAAAGGAGGAGGTTATTGGATCTTATACTTATCAGAATATAACGCATGAGTAATCTGTGTGGATTCCTATGGGGATCCGGGTGGAATTGCTAAGGTTTATGGGTGATTTTTATCAGGCAGCCTTTGACTATCTCCTTTTACGAGGGCAGCACTGAAAATTTCGGGAAACAAGGAAGTGACACAATATTACTATTTAAAAATGTATTTATTGCTTTTCGAAGTATTCTCCGCGAAATTTGACACATTTTTCCATACGATGGAACCAATCATTGAAGCAACAATTCCATTCGGAAGTTGGGGTCTCCAAAACGGCCGTTTTGTAGGCGTCCACAGCTTCTTCAGGCGATGAAAATATCTGACCACGCATTTTCTTCTTTATTTTAGGGAAAGTAGAAAAATCATAAGGACTTAGGTCGGGAATGTACGGCGGATGGTCTAATAATTCTATGTTTTCTTGCTCTAAAAACTCTTTTGTTCTGTGCGCGGTGTGAGAACTCGCATTGTCGTGATGGAGGATGATGCGGCGGTTGCAGTTCTCTTTACAGAGTTCAGAAACGACCTGTGGCAAACAAATGCTAGCATACCATTTTGCATTAACCGTTCTTTGTCCCTCAAGAGGAATAGTCGCAACACGGCTGGTTTTGGAGACAAACGTGGCCACCATTTTTTTTGCAACACTCCGTGAACGAACAATTTTTGTTGGCTTTAACTCATTTTCGAACACCCAAACTCGTGACTGGTTTTTTGTTTCGGGTTCGTACGCGTCCAGGATTCGTCACCTGATACGATGTTGTATACAGCATTTGAGGATCCTGCGTGGAATCTTTCGAGAGTTCTGACGCACCAAGTAACCCGAGCCGCTTTTTGCTCTTCACAGAGCAAATGCGGTATCCATCGGGAAAACAACTTTTTTACACCTAATTGTTCATGCAAGATTATTTGTATTTAACTCATGCCAATGTCTAAAGTTGCCTGAATTTCGCGGTATGTCACATGTCGATCTTCCTCAATCAACTTACGCACAGCATCAACGTTTTCTTGGGTGACTGCAGTTTTTGGACGACCTTGACGGGGGTCATCACTGAGCTTGACACGTTCACGTTGAAATTTAGCAAACTAGCGATAAATTGTGGTTTTGGATGGGGCTTCATCACCAAATGCAGAAATCATCCGATCAACATACTGTTTTTGTGTTAAACCACTTCGAAAGTCATAATAAATCATCGCTCTAGAATTTTCTCGAGTCAATTCCATTTTCTCAACGACTAAACAAGTTTGACAAGACCTTGTGACAAGACCGAGAATCTTTTTTAAAATAAATAAATGGTATTCGATTTTTAAAACCAAATAGTTTTCAATTAAAAAGATTTTAATATGACAGGAACAGTGGAAATATTATTGCCTATGTAATTAATTTAGAAGTTTAATTATTTAACTTACCAGTCATAGTCCAAAACAGACCAAACAGTCAGTAGAACCGAGACCGACATCTCACAGTAGATCGCGAGTTGTCCTGGTATAAGGGCTAGTCTTGGAACCCATTTATATCAATAGTCGACTTGGACTAGCAACAAACCACTCAATTGACTTTCAACTAGATGGGACACCCACTAAAACCCGGCGAGTGCCACCAATGCCACCTTTGGAGAGGTGCCCCGGATCTGTTGTGCCAACAGGGCATCTCGACAGCTAGTCATTCCCTCAAGGGACCCATGCCACCTCCCACCTATCCCAAAGTCGGGATAGTGCAATGGGGTGAGGTTCCCATCCTCGCCCCTTGTCCCCTCCTACTCTTTTAACCCCTCTTCTTATAAGAGGGGTACAAAGAGCAGCCCTCTCGGTTCACTTGGCTTCGCCCTTGGGTTCACTTTAGGCTAGTGAGCCCTGCCGCCACAACAAGGCTTGAACCTTGGTGAGGAGATGGGTGATCTCATTATAATGAAACGGGAGTCCTCCCGTGACCATGGTTGCTGTAAAGTATCCGAAACGTCGGGCTTGTAAAAATCTTAATAAACCGCGATAAAATCCGTAAAAAAGTGTTTCATTATAATGAGTGAAATTCGCGTAAACATTAGAAAACAATATGGGTGATCTCCTTAGATCCTAGTTGGATTCCAGGATCGCAGGATCGACCGTCTCGAAAGAGACTTATTATCATTGGATGGAAAAAAGCTGATAATGATGACGAGTAAAGGACTCTAATACCAAATTACGTAAAAAAACCCATTTACACCGAATTGTCTCCTATTCGGTGTAAATGGGTTACATATACAAAAGTCAAGGGTCAGAGTCGCGTCAGCCGAGGGCGTGATAATCATAACATACACAGGTTACAGGCGACCCCCAAATCCGCCTGATCCTGATGTAATCGAATCTGGAATCACACGAAATAGAACTATATCGATTTCTGTATTATTTCAACGTATTGTAGCATTTCAATTTTTGTGTACGGATCATATGTATAATCACTATCGCTTTGTTAACGACCATTGCTCTATATACATTTTATTTCTTTTTTTCTTTTCCGTGGGTAAATGCTCTTAGGCATCCCGCGAGGGAGAGGGAACTCCTCAGGTGGGAAGCGGGTATGTGGTACTCGCCACGTCCGAAAGATATTAATGGTGGACGCAGCTCTACCCACTAAAACCCGGCGAGTGCCATCAATGATGACGCCTTTGTCGCCAGATGGCCCGGATCTGTCGGTCAACAGTGCGACAGGGACAGACGCCTCACCTCACTTCAACACCTCACATAGGGGTTGTCCGAACCACAGAAAAACCCCTCCAGATATCAGGACAGTGCAAAGGGGTGGGGTTCTCATCCTTTCCCCTTGTCCCCCCTGTTCTTTTGTCCCTTCTTCTAATAAGAGGGATTCAAAGAGCAGCTTTCTCATTCAATTGGCTACGCCCAAGGTGCTGGGTTCACCTTAGGCTACTAAGCTCCTCCACATTGACAATGCTTAAATCATGGTGGGGTTTGCTCTATATGCTTGTATTAATGAACACCAAAACGGCGGATCTCCGCATCTAACATTCAAGTTATATTCCTACAGGATCCCGATGAAGGGCAGGTGAACAATGCTCGGTTCTTTGAGCGGTAAAATTTATTTTATTTATAAAAGTCCAGACCATTTTTTTTCTTTAACGCCGGGAAATGGTCTGAAGCATCCCGCGGAGAGTGGGTCTCCCCAGGCGGGTATGTGGGACTCGCTGCGTCCGAAAGATGGTAAGGTGGACGAACGCTGTACCCACTAAAACCCGGTGAGTGCCACCAATGCCGCCTTTGGTGAGGTGCCTCGAATCTCTTGAGCAAACAAGACACGTCGACGGCTAGTCAGTCCCTTAAGGGACCGACGTCACCTCCACAGAGATGTTGCCCGCACCAAGAACAACCCCTCGTAACGTCTTGACAGTACAATGGGGTGGGGCTTTTGTCTCCTCTTCTTATAGGAGGGGTACAAAGAGCAGCTCTCTCGGCTCAATTTGCTTCGCCAAGGTGCTGGGCTCACCCTATGGTACTGAGCCCCACCGCCACGACAAGGCTTGAACCATGGTGGGGAAACTTCAACCATATACATAACTATAACCACTGAATCTACACATCCACCATACAAATTACCCCAAAGACATGGGCCCTTCTTCATTTATCATTCAATGTATCTCAATATTGTCGAATCTTCTCGTAGATTGTCCTAATTTCGGTACAAATTATAAACATCATTAATCATCAAAATATTTAATGTAATAATGATTGATCACTTAATGATCATTAAATAAAACAGTCAATCAAATCTAATTCCCAGACCGGAATGTAAGCAAGCGGCTAGATATAATTTTTCTACGCACGCCGGATGTAACACGGTTCAACGGCCTCCAGTTTGGCCACACCAAAAGCGTTAGTTAATATTTACAAGTTACAGAACCTATCTATTTATTATTGAAATACTTATCAATTAAATTGTAGTAACACTTATGAGTTATGGACGGATAAAGAGATAAACACTGATAATAGCTGTCAAATAAAAATCATAGACTAACACTCGAATTCCACCAAATACTTACCGTAAGTATCGAGCATATAACCGGAATAGGGCGCTAATGTTATGTGTTTTGTATGAAAACATATTCCGTGAAATCTGTGCTGTAATGCTGCTCCGGTTTTGTGCTAAATTGGCCGGCTGATAGTCATGAATGGGTGGTTGGCCGATGAGACGTACATGTAGATCACTGGTTGGTTGAATTACTATTACGTCAGTGACAAATCACTGACCAGTTTGGGATTTTTATGGCTAACATTACTATTCGCTTAAGCTATGCTCGATGTTTCCTAGTTTTATTACTGTAATAAAACGTAACTCTAAACTAAAATAGCAATTTTATTATTCATGTAACAGCCAAATTTCACAAAGTCTCATCTAGACATGGCCGACCGAACTCCAAACCTAATGAGACCAAATGGGACGGCCGTCTTGGTTTTTATTGAAAGAGCCCTATTTCCAAAAGGAATGGACAAAAGTTGGACAATTATGATGACATAAGCCGGTAACGTTGGTTGATATCATCACCATAATTATAAACCATTGTCCGTCCACATTAGGTAGATTGAATTAAACGCGGAATTCATAAATTCAATATTGAGGAATTATTCACTATCTTTAATTTCAGTCTTGAATGAAACTGAAACTAATAAACGCTTTTCGCTGCATCTTAGCGGATACCCCGCTGTTTCAATGGCCACACACACCATCAAGAATTGGCACAGAAGTTCAGTGGAGCGTCTAGTGCACTAGCAATACTTAAATAGACAACAACCTGATGTTATGAAATACGGAAACGTCATCTCACGTATGTCGGAGTGCCACCTATCTGTGTCAACCCGCCTTTTGATGGGCTGGAAAGTTTAAGACGGTTGGTTACAAAAGCTTTAGAGGGGTTTAGAAAAAGTTTTCGAGCTCAAATATATTTATCCAGTAAAAACTGGATAGTTCTTATTTTTTCCGGTAATCCATTTGATATTGTTTTCGACCTTTTTCCGTCACTACTGAGGTTAGCCCTTTTTTTCATGTTGACGCAGGGAAATTCTTTATGCATTTAGCCAGGTATCTGGGTGATTCCTGACCCTATTTGGGACTCACACTTCAAGCGCCAACAACCGCTTTTTGAGGGTCCCGGATCTGCAGGCAACAGGATCACCTCGGCAACAGGCTAGCCCCAGCTACTCCTCGTAAAGGGGGATCGCCCGGCCGCCACTAAACAGTCCCCGCGACATCGTGCCATACTGAGCCCAGGATCTACCTTGAACTGGACCCTGCAGGGGATAAGCCTTCATGTTTTGAAAGCCGTCAGATATAACTGTCACCGAGGAGCATTGCCAATCCTAAGACTTGAGATGGTAGATCTGGTATCGTAGGGGTGGCAAAGCCTAAATTACCCGGTACAATAAGGGCTTAGGGTTTACTGTTTACCATAACAGTTGTTGGTCGACCCTACTTATTTAATAATAAATATAATATCAACCCTTATTGGTATGTCCCACAGCTGGGCACGGGTCTCTTCCTATCATTCATTAGATATCAGGGCGTTCGACCATAGTTCACCGATGCGCTGGCCCAATGCTGGTCGGTGAACTTCACACACCTTCAGAGACTTTAATCTCGTCATGCATGTAGGATATTCGTGTTGTATCAATGTCCAAAAATAGCTTCTCCTTTTTGGACTTTAGAGGTGATTGAAGTGGGGTACTTCTAATATGAGAAAACCTTGCCCTAATTATTTAAATACATTGTTTTAATATTCTCCTTTTGAAGGTCAAGAGAAACCTCATCCCGTCTACCCATCAGCTGGTTCTGCTTAAAACTGATTCTCGGAACTTTTTCTTTTTTCATCGAAGAGGGGGCAAATAGGGGGCGACATCCATAGACACCCGCTACATCATTAGCAGATGCGTTGCCTTTCAAATATGAGTATGCACTTTTCTTGAAGGTCCCTAAGTCGTATCTAATAGCTTAGTCACCATTATATTCCCACCATAAACCATTTATTACCACCTCCTAATTCCTCTCGTTATGTCACCTACAAAAAGGTCACAGGTCATCCATAATGTCAATGCACACATCCATATATCTCTAACAATTATTCGAAAGTTATTTTAACATATCTTTTAGCAAACTACTTTAAGAATACACAAAACATAGTAATTAATATACATAGAATACTAAACAAAAATATTTTTAAACTTTTTTTTTATCGCAGCAAAATCCTTATGGATGCAGCCAGGATCTTTGGGTAGGACTCGCACCTGGGAGTGCCCACCCTAACTAAAACCACTGCGAGCGCCTTCAGCCGCTTTTTGAGGGTCCCGGATATGCAGACAACAGGAGCACCTCAGCGACAGGCTGGCCCCAGCAAAGGCCAGACTACTACTCATAAGAGGGGACTGCCCGACCGCTACTAAGCAGTCCTCACGACGTCGTGCCATACTGGGCCCAGGTTCCCATCCTGAACCCGACATGAGCACAGGGGCGTTACTGAAGGCGCATTAAGTAGCGCCTCCTAGGCACCCCCGTTCGTCGCCCGTGGGGGGAGGCCTCATAGGCGGCCTCCTCTCTCACCCGCTCGCCGGCCTCCTTCTGAGACATTACTGCCTCGCAGAAGGAGACCATCGCCGCCAGGACTCGTCGTCACGGAGCATCACTGTGATGACGCTCGGCAGATGTTTAAACTAACTTCTTCTAAATTATATCATTACAAAAGCTAAAAATAAAACAATTAACTTTGACTAACAAAATCTTTCGTACTTTGTATAAAAATAATAACAATATATATAAACCTAATTTTTTATAAACTGCAAATGCTATTTCCTTAAACAACAAACAATAAACTCTGTGGCATAATTACAATCCGCAAAAAAACATCACGTCAAATAATAATTTCGAAATAAGAATCGCCACAACAACACAGAGAATTTTACCTCTACACTGTGTCCTGAAAGTATGTAAGTAAAATTCTAAATAACAATATTAATTTAGCATATTTTTTATAAATACTCCTTAATTACTTACACAATAAAAATTGTGGCAAAATTCCAAGCCACATCAATAAAAAACGAACGTCAAATAATTTTGAAATTAGAACCCGTAACCAGGCCATAAAATATTATTAAAAAAAAAATGAAATTAGAACCGCCACAACACATAGAGCAATTTGGTTTTTCCGTGTGTCCTGAAAGTATCACGTGAACCCGGATGTGGCGGACCGTTACCGCACCTACAGATTTTGTCAATAACATATTAAACCAATGCAGTTTCCTATTAATTGTGACGTGGTGTTGCCAGCTTTTAAACGTTGCGCTAAGCGTGGGAGTTTTTGCGAGTGAGATCGGAAAACCTAATAAGTTATTTTTTCTAATTACCACGGTAAGACTTTCAAAAATATCTTTTAAGCATTTTGTTTTATTCGTTACCTTTACTATTCCTACTAAACGCTAAAGTTTGTATTAATGTTTGTTACTCCTTCACGCATAAAATATTTGATTGATTTTAATGAAACTTTACAATTTTATAGCTTATGCATCAGAACATCATATAGGCTATAATTTATCTCCGTACTCCCACGGGAACAGGAATTACACGAGCGAAACCGCGAAGCGCTACTTGTACAATAGGATTTAGAGAGTTTTTTTCTTTATTAATTTGAACGCCGAATTTCTTAAATTACGTGTCGGCTTTACAAATTATTTCGTTTAATTTTGCTTGCATTTGATAGGCCAATCATTGAGGTCGGTTATAAGTTGTTTATTTTGATAATAAGTTATAGTTTAAACAAAACTAAAAAACAAGCTTTAAAAGCAAACTGAACTAAAAAATTAAAAAAGTTATACCTAAAATATATTTTTGTTAATAATTCTTGTATTAAAAATTATTTTAAAATTTTTATTTTTAACTATAATCAATTTTTTACTTTTTAGTAAGTAATTATATTATAATATAATATATTGATTATTTTTATTATTTTAAAGTACTAAACTTATGGCAATCACTTTAGAAATGAGTTTGAGACTAAAAACCACACAGGTGATGTAGGTAACTTGGGCGCCTTCCTTGGATGTGCTATCCTGATTATCCTGATCAGGATATTGAAACACGCAAAAATTTATTAACTTATTGTATTGTCATAGGTCCTTGATAAATCTACAAAGTTTGAACGAAATCTGGCCGTTTGAAGTGGGTCAAAATCGCTCCCAAAGAAGTCGATTATAAAAACATACAAACAAACATACATACAGGTGAAGCTAATATAAAGCGTGTAAAAAATCGGTTGTCTGTAAAGTCGGTTTACTGACGATAGTTGCACGTGACAACGTCATAAGAAAATGGAACGCCTCAGAGCGAGGTAACGCCGCATACGTCATCGCATGCGTCATGTTTTCGTTCTTGCAGCCGGCTCCATCGAAGACGTTGTCATGTCAAAAATAATAATAATCTTTGGGACGGTGAAAACGCGGAAACAGCTAGTTTTGCAATAAAATACTGAATTGTAGCAAATTTTGAGTTTCAAAAGGTTACCGAGTAATACAGCCGTGACATACAGAGATACTAGATGACAACAAAGTCTCGTTCATTTTTAGGGGTCCGCGGCTTAAAATTTATAGTTTATTATAAAAAGTTAAGAAAATTACCGGTGAGAGGGTTGCGCTGTGCCGCACTCCCGGACCCCGGCTGCATGGGTACCACCATCTTGCTTGTTTCTCCCGTGAAACAGCTTTGCTGTGTTTCGGAGAGAAGGGCAAGACAGGTAGTGTAATTAATGGCACCGAGACTTAACATGTCTCAGGATAGGCAACACATAGATGAGTTGCCTGGGCTCGTTCCAGGTAAACTAGTTTATGTTCATGGGCGACGTCGGCCACTTACCATCAGGTGGCACGTTTGCCAGTTTCCCTATACTAACATAAAAAAAAAGATTCTTAAGTTCGTAATTTTGAAAATAGTACCTAAAATTTTGCATAAAATGAGGTTGATATCTACAACTACAGAAAAATGATAAAAGACATACCTAATATTAGCTTTGTATCTTCGGTGTTATTTAAGTTTTTTTTTTTTATATATATAATAATAATAATATCTATGGACGCTTTCACACCACGTCAATCTGGCCCCGTGCTAAGTACTCGAAGAACTTGTGTTACGGGTACCAGACAACGGAAATATATTTAATAATTTTATACTATACATATATTTAAGAATTTATTATATAATACACATATTTAATACACATCCATGACCCAGGAACACAGAAAATATTTTTGTTCCCTGGCGGGATTCGAACCCGCAACCTCCGGCTTGAGCGCCAACGCACTTACCACTGAGCTACAGAGGTCGTCATTTATAACATATCATCGGACTAATAAAGATAATTTTGAATATAAGGATGTATGCTTGAGATATAATTTTATCGAAATCGATCCACGGTTCGGACGTAAAACACATTTTTAATATTAGTGATAGTAATATTAGTGATGGCTACGTTAAGGGAGATGCCCTCCAAGGAGGCGACGATCTCCACGAGGTGACCGGCCCTACTGGATGCGGACGGCGAAGGCTTAGCCGTCTTGGCGTTCATAGAAAGAGGACATGTCCAAAGGTGGACAATTAAGAACGATAATGAGTATGATTTAGCAATTGAAATGCAAAGCATAAATTTTAGCCTATTTGGCGTTTCGATGTTAAGGCGAATTTGACCTTTGGCTGGTATGAGATTTGTTTTTGGTTTCTTTTTTTTTTTTTAAGTTAGTACTATTCTAAATATTTCCTTAATGTTTATCTGTTACTACGGTGCCATGTAAGGATTTTTGAATAAAGATTTTTTCTGTTTTTCTAAGATGATTATAACTGGATCCTGTTCCTATTTGTGACTGACTGGCTCGCGTGTAGGTACGGAACACCAAAAACGGAATGCACGCGACAAATTCGTGATCGTATGAATGCAACAAGAAATAAGATCAAACCACAAAAATATCCGGGAAATTACTTTCAAAACGCCTGACATTGAAACATGACATTTATACTTTTTTAATACAATTCCCTTTTAAAGCAAAGGTTTTTGATATGAGTTATATATTAATAATTTGACCGGTGCCCATCGGTTGCAGGTTCCTCGAAATCTAGCGACGAGTGTACCCACAAATTAGGCTACTTTCAATTTGATGTCACAATGTTTTTGTTACCCGTAGACTAAGAAGGAATGTATCATGACAGAATAAAAAAATCCTTTAGTGGATTTTTTTATACAAGTTAGAAAAGTAGCAACAGATGAGCCCTTAGAGTATACATAATATATTATAGAGTGCGAGTGTTACGCCGCTTCATTGTGCCGATCGTAAGCAGATGCGTTATATATATTTATCTATAGTAAAGCGCTATGAGAGTGACCTTCCATGGAAAATACATAAAAAAAATATCTATATTTTAAATTGGGACATTCATCATCATCATTATCACCATCAGCCTCTATCCATCCACTGCTAAACATAAGCACCCCTCAATAAAAAGGCGGAGAACATCGCGGAATACGTGTGCCGGAGGTTGAAGTACTGTCCGAGGGTGCAAGAGCTGGAGTCGCGCCGCAACGTCAATTTCAAGGCAATTGTGGTGCGAATACCGACCTGCTACCTGCAGGAAGTTTTACGAGAAGACTTCTGGCCTCAGGATGTGGTGTTCCGTCGCTTCCGCGGAACAGTACCACCGGAACGCACGAAGACGTAGCGCTAGGAAGTTTACTAACATAATTTTAAGGTTTTATACTAACCCTTGTGTAATATAATATATGTATGTTAGTGTGTAAATCTATGGGCCATATAGTGCCTGAGAATAAATGTTTTATTATCATTATTATTAATAAACGCCAAGACAGAAATGTCATTGCTTTCTTATATTTTGCTTCCAGGAATCATTCTTAAAAATTGGGACTTCATATTTTACTATTTTAACATAAAAACAAATATTATGAAAAGCGCGTGTTGTTTTGACACTGATTGAACGTTTCCAAGACAATGGTATTGTCTATGTTCATACCTGTGCTTACAGTTCATACTTAGTGACGCGCGCTCTATATATTATGTATACTCTTAGGATGAGCCACATGATAATAAATATTGAAAGTCATCAACGAGTTCACCCTTTTTTTTCTTTAACGCCGGGAAATGCTCTGAGGCATCCCGCGGGGAGTGGGTCTCCCCACGCAGGTATCTGGGACTCACTGCGCCTGAAAGTTTGTAAGCTCTACCCACAAAAACCCGGCGAGTGCCACCAATGCCGCTTTTGGTGAGGTGCCCCGGATCTAATAAACAAACAGGGCACCTCGACGGCTAGTCAGTCCCGCAAGGGACCGACGCCACCTCCACAGAGGGGTTGTCCCGCACCACAGAACAACCCCTCCCAACGTCGGGACACTACAATGGGGTGAGGTTCCCATCCTCACCCCTTGCCCGATGTCTTTTGTCCCCTCTTCTTATAAGAGGGTTACAAAGAGCCCCCTCGGAACGAGTTCACCCTAGTAACCCTAGTTACAACCATTTCGACAATTAAAACTTTGCCTAATTAAAACGCGTGAATGTAGAAAACAGAAATCAGCAATGCATTTAAAATATGCACGACTAATTTCTGCGTCAAATTCACCAAGCGGAGCGGAGTGCTAACTGCTAAGTAATGTCTTGTACTTTTATAATCCGACGGAAACTCACTGGACGATTTTGGGGTCATTGAAAAAAAACCCAGACAACCGGGAATCTATATATAATATAATTTTTAAGTAACTTAACTACAATTCAATGGTGTTCATTTTTGACGAGACAAAGTATCACACATCGATGAACACCGGTTGCACGTACGAAAAAGTGTCACGTTCCCGCAAAATGGACCCAGCAGTTTCAGAGATTAGCCGTAACAAACAGAAAGACAGACAGACAGACAAACGAAAATTGAAAAAAATACCGTGTATACATTCATAATATGCATTCAAAAAAAAGCGGTTATTTTAATATTACAAACAGACACTCAAATTTTATATATATATATATATATATATATATATATATATATATATATATATATATATATATATATATATATATATATATATATATATATATATATATATATATATATATATGCGAATTAATATTCAACGTATCCCAAAATACAACGATAAAAAAGCACCAAAAGGTGGACTTATATAACATTTAATAATAATATCAACCCTTATATGTTCCACTGCGATAGTCTCATGTTCAGATGCACGTAGAAATTTAGAAAAATTAACGAAAAAATGACTAGACCCATCATTAATCGAGAAAAAAATAAAAAAATAAATTATGTTTATCTTTTTTTTCAATTAAATAAAAGAACTGAAATTCTTAGAAAATCCACTGAAAGTTGACAGAAAGTAATATTATTTAAAAAAATTAGAGTAATTTTTTTTTTTTTTAATTTTGTCTAATAACTCCATAATATGTATATTAAAATCCCAGAATGTCTCTGGGATTTTAATATACATATTATGGAGTAGCAGTACTACTTAGGTTTCCGATAAAAAATAATAGAAATATTTGAAGAATGGTGGTTTATTAAAACCTTTATTAAATTTTCGAAGAATTTCAGTTTTTTTTATGTAATAAAAAAATGAAAGCATTTTTTTTTCTCAATTAATAATGGCTATGTCTACCTTTCGGCGCTTTTTTATCGTTGAATTTTGAGACATTGTATATTCATGTCTTGAATATTATTTATATCCCTTTCAAAGAACGACAAGACGGCTGATCCCCAGGCTTCTGTCTTTCTGGAAAACGGTGATAATGAAGATGAGTGCTAACACCATGATGCAAAATGGGAACCCGCGACCAAAGTTTCGGCCAACAGATGACCGTTAAGTAATTACAGTTAAACCTTATGTCTATTTACGTGAACATAATTTTGAGCTCATTTCGCTTTTCGCTTTCAATCAGTTAAGGTGTGTGTTGTGTCTTGTGTTTGTGATTTAGAATTAAGTGATTATTTTACATTATTACATTTATCTTATCATTTAATTGTGACATTTGGTGAGATTTATTATTTTGTATATTTTGAGTTTTGCTAACTGGGGATAATTGTTTTTAATTGATTTCATGATTTCATAGTTTCTGTAAACTTTATTTTGTCTAAACTTTATTTTGTATACATTATATATTTTGTATACATTATATATTTTGTATACACTATATATTTTGTATACATTATACAAAGCTTGAGATGGTTGAATCGATGTTGGTTTCCTAAGACATATAAGATCTCTTTCATCTGATTATAGAGTCATCTTAGTGTATATAATTCTTATGTGCGTGTGTATATCACGGAAATCCGCGTGGCTGGACTGATTTTCTTGAAATTTTTGAGACATTTCATATGGATTCGAGAATATAGATTTACTATTCCGTCCTCAACATTTTTTTGTACAGGCAAATGTCTGTCGAACAGGAGTATTTATATTGAAGAGTAATTTAGGTAATTCAGATTGGCTGAAGTATCTGAAAACAATGGTTTCACAATTTTTTTGTGTAGCTAATTCTACCCTCAACTTATCCTCTACACTCATGTTAAACTGAAGATATTGTTTGTTTGTTCGAATCCAATCTTTTCAATCAATCAAACTTAGGGACCTTCAAGAAAAGAGCATACTCATATCTGAAAGGCCGGCAACGCACCTGCTAATCCACTGGTGTAGCGGGTGTCTGTGGATGTCGCTCTTCACTTACCATCAGGTGAACCGACTGTCCGTTTGCACCCTCTTCTTTAAAAAAAAATCCGGTCGGTTATGAAAAAATCATTTTGTGGGTGAGTGGGTGTTAGTAAAGATGCGTGTAGAGAAAATACACTAGCTGTTTTTGTTAGTTTCGCGTTTTAACTTACATTCACAGCAATACACGGGCTGACGATGATTATTTCGATAGTCTAGATTGAACATGATGTTGTTGAGATCTTACCAGCAAGCCGCTGGCAGACATAAAACATACAACTGTATGTAAATAACTACAACACATTTATAATATTAAAATATGGATATCGACAAAATGTTAAAGGACTTTTCCGAACGCCGGGAAATGCTCTGGGGCATCCCGCGGGGGAGTGGGTATCCCCAGGCGGGTATGTGGGACTCGCTGCGCCCGAAAGGTGGTAAATGGACGCAGCTCTACCCACTAAAACTCAGCGATTGCCACCAATGCCGCCTTTTGTAAGGTGCCCCGGATCTAATGAGCAAACAGGGCACCTCGACGGCTAGTCAGTCCCCCAAGGGACCAACGCCACCTCCACAGAGGAGTTGTCAGTAGAATGGGGTGAGGTTCCCATCCTCGCCCCTTGCCCCCTGCTCTTTTGTCCCCTCTTCTTATAAGAGGGGTGCAACGTGCCTTAATTTGCTTTACCGAAGGTGCTGGGCTCACCCTAGGCTACTGAGCCCCACCACCACGTCAAGGCCTGAACCATGGTGGGATTGTCAAAGAGGCTACTTGTCTCTTTTGCTACACTTGATACGCGTTTATGCAATTTCAGTTTATAATTTTTCCAATTAATATAAGCTGTTTTTTTTTTCAAGAATTTTAATACACCATGTTACCTCTCTCTCGAGCTCGTTAGAAATAATCACCGCCTACGCTTTGTATGTCTTTTTACAGATTAGCCATGTTTCAGAAGGCAGTACTTGGTTTTTATTGACACTGTGACATCACTGAATGGACGCATCGGGTTATCAACCTTTTTTAATAGCATAGGAGGGGAAACCAATATTCGTAGCCTTTTGGCGACATGGCATGGCAAGGCAGCATGGCACTAGCTCTTACATAAGGTCATTAGACCACATTGACCTATTTACCACTTTGCTCCATCCTGATCATCATTACTAACCTTATCAAACCACTGTCTATTTCAATGAACACCAAGACGGCCACTCGCATCACTACAACTCCGTCAGACCACTGATCATCATCTCATTCTAATATACAAAAAATAAAATGCATAATCAATCAATAAAACCCGTCCGGACATCCGTCACCGAGGAATGTGGAGTTCGAGCCCGGTCAGAGTGACCCACAGACGGTACAACCGGTCCTAATGTTAATTTGATATCGATCATTGGCTTATAAATAATGGAATGAACACAAGTACAGTCCCCTCGATAACAGTCGACGATGTTGATGACGCGCTCCAGAATCACATTTCTGGGGAAAATTGTTATAAGACTGGTGGGAGGAATGCGTTGTTCCGCGCTCCCGGCTGCGTGGGTACCACCATCTTGCTTGTTTCCCCCGTGAAACAGCTTTGCTGTGTTTCGGAGAGAAGGGCAAGACAGGCAGTGTAATTACTGGCACCGAGACTTAAAATCATTATGACGACCGGCTGGTCGTGTGATCAGGCTATTTTAGGACACTTTACGCAGCGATCGCGGGTTCAAATCTCGTCCAGGTTCAGATAATTTGTATGATGAATATAGATATCTGCACAGGTGTATATATATATTTATATAAATTTCTTAAATGTATTTCCTTTCCTAGTACCCGTAACACAAGTTCTTACAAACTTACCACGGGCTAGGTTAACGTGGTGTGATTATTGAGTAATATTATTATGTCCCAGGATGAACACATGACCCCACCGCGGTTCAAGCCATTTCGTGGCGGTGGGGCTAAGTAGCCTAAGTAAGCCAATTGAACCGAGGGGGCTGACAAAAGAGCAGGGCGACAAGGAGCAAGGATGGGAATCTCACCCCATTGCACTGTCCCGACGTTGGGAGGGGTAGTTCTGTGATGTGGGACAACCCTTCTATGGAGGTGCCTTGTTACTCAACAGATCCGCGGCATCTCAACAAAAGCGGCATTGATTGCACTCGCCGGGTTTTAGTGGATAGAGCTGCGTCCACCTTACCATGCTGGGGAGTCCATCCTCCCCACGGAATGCTTAAGAGCATTTCCCGGCGGAAAAGAAAAAAAGAATGGACACATGAATGAGTTGCTAGTTCCAGATACACTCGTTTACATTCACGGGCGAGGTTGACCACCCACCAGTTGACAAGTCTGCCAGATTCCCTATCCAACCAATAGAAAATACATCATACGGTCTCACCATATTCCGCACAGACTTATCAATCTCACACATACCACAAATTCCCCCAACGTCCTCACACCAGAATAGGATGTCCGGGTAAAGATTATATCATTAATTAGATCATATTCTCATAAAGAAATCATTATTGACTGATTGCGCTCAAGACCTCATTACTATGCGAAAATCTTGTTACTGTGGCATTTGTGATTTTTATTAATGTTTCTGATTGACACTGACTTCGTAATGACATTAACGTTAGATGTGTCATTTTAATGATTCATCGTCATCAGCCCCATGATAGCTGCTTTCGTCATTTCAGGGTTTTACGATTGAATGTTAACGTTCGTAGGGTGAATTATATTAATGCATTAGAAAATGAACGTCAAGACGGCCGATCCCTTGCCACTCGTATCCAACACGGACCGGTCACCGCACGGAGATCGTCTTGGCGTTCATTGAGGAAGGTCTATGTTCAGCAGTGGACGGATAGAGGCTGATGATAATGATGATGATGATAGTAGCCTGGGCTAGTTCCAGGTAAACTAGGTTGTGTTCATGGGTGCAGTCAACCACTTGACATCAGGTGGCGTCTGCCAGTTTGCCTATCCAACTAACATACATAAATAAAATAAATATATAAAATAAATAAATAAAAATAATTATGTTCTTTGATGTAGACCGTATAAAAACGCCCCCTATTATTTCAGTTTTACTTTAGTTTTTTTTTTAGTTAAATTGCATTTAAATCTATATTATTAGGAATATCTAACGCATGGAATCTTTGGAATAAAAATAAATATACAGACAAACATAGAACCTCCTCCTTTTTTGAAGTCCTTTAAAAAGTAATGGACATGAAGCAGAGGACAATGTAAAAGAAAACCTTTTTATAAGATAAAGAATAGATATCTCATGATAAGGAAAGAAAATAATGATAATTAATATATCTTCAAGCGTAAAATAAAGTTCAGGATTTCATCTTCCATTAAAAACCTTCATTGCTAATATTTTAGCTTTCACATAATGTTGGTTATGTATATTTGTAATTAAAAACGAGTCCAAACCTGAAATCACCTCACTACTATATAAGGTGAGGATCGGTTTTGTAATTGTATCGATATCGAGTTTATGAAAAATTCGCGTTAAATGTAGATCACTCGCTAGTGATGTAACGTGTAATATCGATTGTTGAATTATTTATCAAACCTGTTTACTGATTTAATGGATGTAACGTTATCCTTGCTAATGACTTTAGTATACTCAAGAGAGATATAGAGATATAGAGAAAATTAATTTTAAACATCGTATTTCAGTAAATTCAATGACTTTTTAAACCCTTTTAAACTTTCGAAGGGGGTTCAAGATTTCAAAATTTAATAACGACATTTTTTCGTTATTGAGTCAGTATATTTAGGCCAAAATCTACAAGTATTTGATTAAGTTTTATTTATCAGTAGCGAATCAGTAGCCAGCGTCGAAAATTTTTAACATTAAGACCGTGAATGACAATAAGAAAAAAAATTTAAAAAATATGAAATATCCAGAAATTAAATTGATTTTTTACTGATTAATCTTCCTTAATTTAAAATAATAATAGCTTAATATAAAAGATGAACATCTTTTTTATAAGACAAACCTTAATTTTTTTAAATTTCTCTTTTAAGATATTATTTTCTGTAACTATTTCAAACCTAGCATAAAACGCTGTGCTCCAACAATCCAAATCAGTCCGCCTTGACATCCCGCGCTAGGCGTAAACGCTATTGATGTGAGAGGAAATTTTTCCTCAGCATTTATAATTTTTGAGACAACAAAATTCATCGACAACAAACATATTTTTATCGAAAGCAAAACTACACTAAGAATCCAAAAAAAAACACGTTTATAAAATACGGTCGAAAATCCTATATTTTTTAATTCCATATGAAAATCAGAAACCAGTCCGCCCTTCAAGGTAATATTCAGTTGTCAAGTAAACCATTTAGTAAAAATATACCACCGGTTGTATTTTATTCAATTAAAATATGAGCCTTTCCGCATCGCAACTCCCTAATCCTGGATTTTGCCTTTGAGATAGTCTTAACGGCTAAAGCAGCGAAAGTTGTAAAGAAAATCGACAAAATGAAATCGGTAGTGAAAGGAAAACTCTGAAATATTTTTGTACTTTGATCTAATAAATATTAATATGGCAACTAACCAAACATTTTTGATAAGGTGGTTCGGATGCGCATTATAATATAACAATAATGTCCCACTGCTGGGCACGGGTCTCCTCCTCGAAATCAGGCGAGGAGGGTGTTGGGTCATAGTTCACCGATGCGCTGGCCCAATGCGGGTTGGTGAATTTCGCACACCTTCAAAGACTTTTAATCTCAACAGGCATGCAGGTTTCCGCACGATGTTTCCTTCACCGGTGTACATTACTAACAATAATTAAGATTTGTTTTAATAAAATTAGTTTATGTTTTGATCTTTGGTGTGAACAATAAAATATTTTTCTTTCTTCTTCTTTCTTTCTTATTTCACCACAATCTGCACAACTTTGGAAATTGACTTGTAATATTAAATTACATAATATTTAAACAGTTATATCATATTTATCCCTTATTAATGATTTTTTTAAGTATTAAAACACAATAATAGCCAGGCTTAACTAATATTAGAAAAAAATGGATTGTCTTAATGTTCATGACAACTACATACAATAGTGTAGTAAAACCATCAGGTGAACCGACTATCCGTTTGCCCACTCTTCTATAAAAAATAAAAAAAACGAATTAGTCCCTGCTTTCTAAATGAATTCATACACACGATCCCATTACAAGGGTTTGTGTAATCGCCTTTGTAATCTGTTCTACTGGTCTCCTAAAACCTACTGCTCCCGTGTTTTACCAACTAACAACAAGCACATTTTCAATCAAAAGTGGATACAACATATTGCCATTTCATTAATATCAAAACAATGAAAAAAAATGAGAAATACAAACGGAATATAAAAGACCCACTAGACATTTATTAAAAACTCCATTCATCTCATTGCATGTATCTTAACTGAAATAAAAATTTCGCGTGGGCCCCTGCATCTGACAAAAAGAAAATGGGTGATCCATTTTGACTGAACGCCGAAAAATATCCGGAGAGCACACGCTCAAGTCATGAGAACTCAGCGTGATTAACCTGTGACCTTAAGTTTTAAGAATCTTAATTTTTATTTTATTTTTGTGTGTGTGTGTGTGTTTTTTAATAGGTGCAAAAACTAAGAAACTAGTAAAATAACGCACATAAGTACATAAGTAAGTAGGAAATAAAATTGTTTTCTAGCCGCCTAGACTGTTGTTGTGATGTGTTGAATGTTAATTTATTTAAACAAAGAAATGAACATTTTGACAATCGCTTGGTATAATAAATTAGCACGCCACTTTAGGCATGTAGATCATTATTCTCTTTTATTTAGATTTATTTTTTTAGAAGTTTAACCTAATATTGAAAAGGACGTTAGCTCTTTTGGATAGCTTTTCATTTGAGACAGGTTCTTACCATTTTATGAACAAGAAAACTATTATCTTTAAATGGATGCCAGTAAAAAGAGTCCAGAAGACAATTAAAGTGCTGCTATGCAGCCGTATTGTTCCGGGGTAATATCTCCCGCTCACATAACACCGGCGTCAAGTGACAGTGTATGCTGTCGCATTTCGTGTGGTTTGTGAATTTCCGGTGGCCCATTAGGGGGATAGGGAAAAGGAGGGCAACACATCTGCATAATCTCTGATCGCGCAGATGTGTGATATGGGCGTCGGTAGTCTAAAGCTCGTTTGCCCTCCTATGCAATAAAAAAAATCTCAATACTAACACGTTTATAAATAATAATGTTATATATCGATTAAACGGGTAAAATAATTTGTAAAACACGCGGAAGAGAAGAAATTGATACATGCATATTACCTTAGGTCATTTTACCTTAGATATGCTAATGTATGTATCTGAGCGTCAGTATCAGTATATGGTTACTAATCCGCCGTCTGCTCGTAAATCATACACTTGTGTACATTAACAGACGGACATTAATATTATAATTGTTTTGTCTGCTATGCTTCCTTCTTATTTGTTTGTAAATCTAAGGTTTGGCTCAAGAATTTGTCCCGCGTGTTTCCCGTTCTCGTGAGAATAAGGGGATAAACTATAACCTATGTTACTTGCTAACGTAGTTTTCTATTGGTGAAAGAATTTTTTTAAATCGGTTTGGTGGTTTGGCGTTTAAGCGTAACAAAGAAACTCATATTAGTATTCATAATGTACTAGCTTTTGCCTGCTGCTTCACCCA
Source organism: Helleia helle (assembly GCA_963853865.1). NCBI lineage: Eukaryota > Metazoa > Arthropoda > Insecta > Lepidoptera > Lycaenidae > Helleia > Helleia helle. The sequence goes on along the minus strand of OY971426.1, from coordinate 18,694,567 downwards.
CGTTCTTCAAAAGTAGCAAAAGAAGCTTATACATTTACAAATTTACATTTTATATTATATAATTACAATACAATAGAGAAAACTTATGTGTCATTAAATTGATGGTTGCCAATCGAAGAGACATGCAACCATTCCTTTTATTAACGAGTTGGTCGCCACTGGCTTATCCTGGTTTGCTCATATTTCATTTAGTTGGCATATGACCAATATTCTGATCGCATATTGCTTGGCTTCTGTCTGTGTGGCTGGTGTGTCTTGGCTTATGTCATCTGAAGTCATCTCCAATGCCAAATTTATACTTGAGCACACTTCGTAATGTTAGGTCTACACTGGTGTGTACTTTGTAATTGTGCTCAAATTTTAAAGTTTACAAAAGTGCCATCAATAAATAAATATATATTATTATTATTTTGGTAAGAGGTAGTGCCATGCTGCATTGCAGCCTAACAGGGCTGGCACGACCGGGGTGGTACCTCTCACTCACTTAACACCGGCGTCAAGTGACAGCTATGATATTGCGTTTCGTGTGGTTTCCGGGATAGGGAAGAGGAGTATGGGCGCCGTGAGGCTCCGACTGCTCGTTTGCCCTGATGACATAAAAAACCTGCGTTTGCTTATTCGTATATTTGAATGAAAATTTGAAAGAGTATTACGTATTTAAACTCTGTTTCACCAATTTCTAAAAGATCTAACTTAAACCATTGCAAGTAAAGTAGATATACTCCTTTAACGTATAATCCAGGTTATTTTATAAATTCGCACATTCATGTCTATATTATGTATGCTAATTTTATTCTCAACTATTAATAACCTGCATTTTGATTAATTAGGCTTGTCGAAGCAGGTTTCTAAATACTATGATTGTTGTGTACTGGTTCTTTGGTCCAAGCGTTTTATCTAGCGTTAGTACAAAGCTCGTAAGATGTTTTATGAGGTAATACATTAGTATAATTAATCGGTACATACACATCAATGTGAGGTACATTTATATTCATCATATAAATTGCCCTTGGATATTAACCTATGCCCTCTGCGTATATTACTCAGGCACCTGATAACTTTCGATAGCATGAAGCAACAATAACATGGTACAGACATTGTTTTATAATGTTTACGCGAATATCAAATAATATTTTCTCTTGCTCCTTAAATAGCCCTGTGACATATGGACTTTAGTTCACGCATTGCTGCTATAAAGTTCTTCAAACGTCTTCGAAAGTTATCTTGACCGCGATGAATTCATAAAATGTTTCATTAAATTCATTGGGCTTTCAACTACGAAAATAATTTGTGTTGACCAAAAAAATACAAAGAGATTATTTTTTAAAACGAAAATCGCCGCCGCCTATCGCTTGTGCCACACATAATTGTCCATCTCGCGTTACGTTTACTGTTAATAACAGTACCACTACCAAACTTGCTACAGTTTTGGACGGGTCCAGTTTTTTAATTGCACTCCCAGCGTTTACCGGTAGCCGTACTTTTTATTACCTTGACCACTCGCGTCAGATTTCAATGTTTTTATACTTCAGATTAAACTCTAGATTATCATTGTTTAAAATAATTGGCTTTCTGAATGATATTGAAAACATTTCTTCACGAAATTGTAGACGTATGTTCGTTTCTCCAAATATTTTAAAGCTAGCGTTTATTAATCTGTTAATTGAGAAGGTTTTATGCACTTTCCAATGAAACTGACTGGCCACAGGCTACATGACTGACTAGGTACATGACCTAGGTTATGATAACACTAGAGAGCTTTGTCGTAATTCGAACCATCCACCTTGGAAACAACGACTTAGTAGATGATGTTGAAGGGAGGATCATTAGGCCCTGTTAGATATTCTTATCGCCAGCTGGGCAATGTGTACCAGAATTCGAAAGAATGAAACCACACGTTCTACAGCTTCTTTGGTCTTGTAAGAGAGCACAAATTTAAATAACAACGAACTTCTTATATAAAAATGTGAATTATAAAAATCCCAGTTCTTTACATAGTTACATAGTTCTTTACACACCAAAAAATAATTAATTTTGTCCCTACCAAAGTTTGTATGCCAATATTCCATTAACATTGAATCTCTTCTTAGATGGCATTAGAAAAGATCTCGGTTAGAATAAATCAAATATTTTATTTTGCATTTGTTAACAATGCAAGACGTTAAAATCTAGATATTAAATAGACAGATATTGAAATTTCTTCAGTTTTTATTGATGCAAACAATATACATAATCAATCATGCTTAATTTTTTCGTTTCTGTTAAACTAAATTTTGTTGTTCCGGGTCAGTTAGTAAGTTGTTAAGCGCACGAGAACCGCGTCACTCGTTTTTGGTCCTATTTTCAGCCCCTAATAAACAGACAGACAGACGGTCAAAAAGTGATTCTATAAAGGTTCCGTTTTATCATTTTAAGGAATGACAAATGAAACCTTAAAAATTATAAATATTGTTGGTAGAGTTCTGCACGGAATTTTTTATTGGACATTTTACCATCTTTCAAGAATCTCTTTGGCGACTTTGGATATCTGCAACAGTTTTTAGACAGTCGCGAAAATAGTAACACCTTTGTTTTACGCAATTGTTTATGACTTTTGCAAATTTTTTGAGCGAGAAGTCAAGTTTTCCATAAATTTTCGAGGAAGGAGGACCGGAATTCAAGAAAATGACACGAACTAGACTAACAAGCACGTTTTCAATTCCAGCCGCCATGTCGCAGAACTGCCAGACCTACACGGCGACCACGAGGGACGCGAACAACAACACCCTGTACCACACCGGCACAACTCCGGCATATGGAGGCAGGAGCTACACGCCGCCCAGCGCCACGGGGAATGGAAACTATCACGTAAGTTATCTACAAACAAGACGTGTGACAACAGGATGTGTCCACCTAGACCAGACCCCACTCGAGCCTTCAGTCCTTATTGTCAGGCTAAGTTGCCTCGTTTTTTGGAAGAGGAATAGTCAATCTAGAAATGAGCGTAAATTCATCTGCGACTATCACAGGAACATTTTGTGGCCTATTCTAAGACGGTGGTGGTAAGTTTCTATCTTGCCCTTCTCCCCGAAACACAACAATGTATTTCACGGGAGAAACAAGCAAGATGGTACCCATGCAAGATGGCAGTGTGGCACCACTCCTCTCTCCCACTGGTTAACATGCTGGTTACAGCTATGCTGTCGCGTTTCGTGCGATTTGTGAGTTTCTGGTGGCCCATTGGGGGGATAGGGAAAAGGAAGGCAACGCATCCACATAATCTTTGGTTGTGCGGATGTGTATGGGCGTCGGTAGTCTCCAAAGGCTTCGACTGCTCGTCTGCCCTCCTATGCTATAAAAAAAGCTCATCAAAATGAAGTTTCATCAAGGCTTGTTCGTGACTAAGATTCTTCCAAGAGCTGTCCAGGAGACGAAATATAGTATCGGTGCCAATTATTACACCGTCTGCAGCAGCTACTTGAGGAAACCAATAAACAGATGGCACACATGTACCTTGTGCTAGACAAAGGTTTCTTTTTAGTTCGATGTTTGATCTGTAGGTTTATTGTGCCACCCCCAACCTTTACCTCTCCCTAGATTCATATACCCTCTCAGACGTAGTTCGGCTTAGAGTTCCTAAATTTAAAGGTTTTTGTCTGATTGTTTTGTAATCAGCCGGAGCTCAAAACTTCAGTTCAGCCATAATTTGGCCAGGGTACCTTTACGTGTCATAAATCTAATTGCTGCATTTCTAGTCTGTACGAGCTTACTTGTCACTGTTATTTTCTTTCTGTTCGGTACCAATACATTCAATCACTCCCTCCTCAAACCACGTCACACCTTGGCGAGACAGTTCGTCTGCCTTTCATCAAGCCTGATATTATGTCCTAATGTTCTAAATGGTTTTAGTGTAAGCATGCCCTACAATTTTACATACAAACTGTCAATTTAAATTTATTCCCACAAGTATGTGACAGTTTTCAGTATTATTGCATATAAATCAAATGAACAGATTGACAGACACATATTTCCCATCGGATCGACATAACCAGAACATAAATAATGAACATGATTTATCTCACTAGCTGTTGCCCACGACTTCGCCCGCGTGATTTGATTACAAGTATAGGAGGTAATATTTCGTTATTTTACATAAAATTTGCAACAAACCAGTTTAATGTATATCAAATTTCTACCTTCCATCCTTTATAACTGCTAACTAGATGATCTGATCGCTCTTAGATGGTCAGAATCAACAAAGCCTGAGAAGCAACTTTAGATCCTTTAAGCTAGGCATCAATTCGGGAACCCCCCATGGTTCAAGCCTTGTCGTGGTTGTGGAGCTCAGTAGCCTAAGGTGAACACAGCACCTTGGGCGAAGCAAATTAAGCCAAAGAAGCTGCTCTTTGTACCCCTCTTACAAGAAGCGTGGACAAAAGAGCAGGGGGACAAGGGAAGGGACGAGAATGGGAACATCATCCCATTGTACTGTCCCGACGTTGGGAAGGGTTGTTCTGTGGTGCGAGACAACCCCTCTGTGGAGGTAGCGTCGGTACCTTGAGGGACTGACTAGCCGTCGAGGTGCCAAATTTGCTCATTCGATCCGGGGCATCGAAGGCGGCATTGGCAGCACTCGCCGGGTTTTAGTGGGTAGAGCTGCGTCCACCTTACCACCTTTCGGACGCAGCGAGTCCCACATACCCACCTGGGGAGACCCACTCGTCCGCGGGATGCCTCAGAGCATTTCCCGGGGTAAGAGAAAAAAATAAGAAAAAAAGGCATAAATTTTGGAAAGCATATTTTGGGACGCAGCCACAAGAAAACAAAATATTCTTATTATTTCTTTCTATTTATTCTGTCCCTGAACAAAAGACAGGAAAGTTTACGTAAAGATTATCATATTAGACAGTACATACTATGTTGAGTGTTCGATTGGTTATCTCTCTCATGAATTCGTTATCCCGTTCGAGATTAACCAATTAACTAACCTCCAACGTCTTAATTAAATGGCCACGTCCTGGTCCATATCAGCTGTCAATCTCGCGACAAACTTATAATTACGAAATGTGGAACGGTCATTATAAGAGTGCCTTCAGACCACAACCGTTGGAACTGTCCAAGGCAAGATTCATTATCATCAGAAATGTTACCGATATGGAAGCAATTGATGGAGTACTTACTTTGAGTAGTCTTCTGTGTGTTTTTTTTATGTAGGCAAACTGGCAAATGTACCACCTGATGGTAAGTGGTCGACGTCGCCCATGAACAGAAACTAGTATACCTGGAACGAGCCCAGGCAACTCATTTATGTGTTGCCTATCCTGAGACATAAGATGTTAAGTCTCGGTGCCAGTAATTACACTGCCTGTCTTGCCCTTCTCTCCGAAACACAGCGAAGCTGTTTCACGGGAGAAACAAGCAAGATGGTGGTACCCATTCAGCCGGGAGCGCGGCACAGCGCTTCCCTCCCACCGGTGTGTCACGGTTGGACCGATTTTGGTGATTTTTTGTGCGTGTTCAAGTGGTTTTCATAATGGTTTAAATTCACAATTAGATCCACTACAAACTCTTTTGTAGATAACGTCTGTTGGGTCCGCTAGTAAACCTATAAAGAGCAGTTCCATTTGTTGCACCCAAGGATCTGGGTTCACCTTAGGCTACTGAGCCTCAGCGCCACGACAATTGAACCATGGTGGGGTAGATATTTCTATATTAGCAATAACAAAACCAAAATAAAAATCTGTGAGGAACATAAAAAATCTCATTTGACTTTAAGAAACTTTTCAAGATGTTTTCCGTTCCCTGCGGACCCCTTGGCCGGATATTTTTGTTTCATAATCACAGTTATCCGAAATCGTTGTCTTGGTCTCCACAAATTTTATCCACAGACCGCATTACAAATATAAATATTATATTTATACAGAAATCATTCCCAAAATAAGAGGTAGTGTCATGCTAGTAACAGGTAGTGCCATGCTGCGTCGCAGCCGAATTGGGCCGGCACGACAGGGATGGTACCTCTCGCTCACATAACACCGGCGTCAAGTGACAGCTATTCTGCCGCGTTTCGTGCAGGTTGTGAGTTTCCAGTGGTCCATTGGGGGGGATAGGGAAAGGAGAGCAACGAATCTGAATAACTTTTGGTAGTGCGTATGTCTATTTGCATCAGTGGTCACCATAGGCTCCGACTGCTCGGTTGCGTCCTTATGACATAAAAAAACCAAAATTTCTAGAGTACCACGCAGCTAATTAAAGACCCCCAAACTCTAGTGTACGGACATTTCAAAAATATAAATAAAAGCGTATTGTTGTTTGAGTTTGTTGTTTGAGAGAAAAATATTTTTCCAAGACCCTAACGAGGACCCGACCCGTTTGCGAGGTGTAATGGCGCCAATAAATTCCTCCTTACTCTTCCACATGCATTTAAAGACCCAAAAAACTTTTCTGCTCCGTTACCCTACTAATAGTTAACGAGAATATAATGTATCCAATTATGTTATCTTAACATTCTTTGGAGTAGACAAATTGCTTACTGAAAATTATAGTCAAAGACAACATAGGTATGTTGTCTTTGAATTTTTTTGAGGAATTGTTATTGATGTATACTAGACAATATAAGCTTTAATTTAATGTTAAAGAGATAGTTTTAAAAGAGGAAGTGCCATGCTGCCTTGCAGTCGAATTGGGCCGGCATGAACGGGGTGGTACCTCTACATAACACCGGCTTCAAGTGACAGCTATGCTTTCGAGTGGGTTTGTGAGTTTCCGGTGGCAAATTGGATGATAGGGAAAAGGAGGGCAACGCATCTGCATAACTTATGGTTGTGTATGGGCGTCGGTAGTCACCATAAGGCTCCGACCGCTTGGTTGCCTCCTCATGACATGAATAAAACAAATAGTTTCCGACATAAGGACGGACATACATAACAGCGAGCTCAAACGGGTCAGTAGGTAAATATTAATTATTAAAAAAACCGAATATCCCGAAAAACCGACAGCCGGTGGTTTAATAGAATTCTGGATTGGGGACGAGACGGAGGTCGGTCAACCCAAGATGGAATGACGATGTCCATGCAGTTGACGGTCCTAGTTAGATGGGATGGGCCGTCTTGCCGTTTATTAAAATAGATCTGACTGAGTGAACAGATAAAGGCGATAAATAAATTAATAATAACAGCCCAAGATAATTATTCTGTTTGTAAACCTTTTATTTTACTTAGCTTTATAGTAATCAATAAAATAAACCTGTAACGTTTATTTTTCTCCCCTTCCATTTTGGTCGAAATTCTGTCCTCATTTTCTTGAATTAATCTCCTTTGTTGTACCTGTATCAAATTCTTAAGTATCCGGTTTCACATTTCTCCAAGGTTCCGTTTCCAAAGAGATCTCTCATCTCTGGCTATAACTTGAAGAGGCCATCAACATGAAGGGCCCAAGAAACGACATAAACCCGAGCCATAACTGAGATAATAAATGCGAGTATTATGTTTTTCACGATTAATAAAACACATGAATCGGTTATCAGTTCAGATATGACCAGGTTTACTAGAGTTTATCTATACATCTATACAGATAAATAAAATTATAGTGTCTTTTTGTAATATTGTAATAACCTCTTTTTACTAAATGCATAATATGGATCTATACGCGGTACATTTATCAAAATAAAGTTTTTTTAAAATTTTTGGCTGTCTGTTTGTTTTTTTTCTTCTGGCTAATCTCTAAAACGGCTGGGCCGATTTTGACGGGACTTTCAGTGACAGATAGCTGATGTTATATGAAGTAACTTGGGTTATAAAAATAATCATCATCACTCCGGATACGGCTGCGATACTAAGTTAACGTCGGCGAAGCTGCGGGCAACAGCTACTATACTATATTTACTAGCTGTTGTCCGCGGTAGCTCTCCTTAACTTACATTAACAGCCACTTCCGGACTGATGATCATTATGTTTATGTAGCATTTTGCTGGTGAACGAATATTTTTTATCGGATGAGCGGCTCCAAAGATTACTTCATACATCCAAACCCATCAGATCATATTTTTATTATGTTATTAACTAGCTGTTTGTCCTTATAACATCAGATATAGAGATTAAAAAAAACAGACAGACACTTCAAGTTTATTTATTTGTATAGATAACTTACCATATCTGTCTCCTAACATTTTAAAATGAAACCAAAGATGTGAGATGACGCTATCAGCTGGTGAGCTGTCTTCACGACTCAACTAAAATACCGAAAGGAAATAGCAATTCCTTTTTTCCGAAAAGGAATTGCAGTTTGTTTCAAAGACGTTTTTAATTAAAAGCTCGGAGAGTTCTAGAAGATTCTAGAATGCGTTGTTGTTATATTGCTCCATACGAGGTGGTTCCACAGGGAATGAATCCACTCAGTACTCATGTTGTAAATGTTTATTTAAAAGCTATGTAATTGAGTGCAGCCACAAACAAGCATAATGGATTTGATGAACCTTATATAAACAACTTTCAACTATTATTGGTTGTATTTTCACAATTATTAGCATTGTCAGAAAATAGTTACGTAAGTCAGTGTTTGTGCATGATCAAGTACCAAAAATTTTTTTTCTCGTGGTAGACAAAGTATGCTTGAATCTGTACTGTCTGTCAAATACTTTATTTTTCCTTTGCTACCATTTTCCATAATGGCTTCTTATTTTGTCTAAGTAAAGTTGTAACGGCCAAATATCATTATAATGTACTGAATATAATATTATATTCGTTTCTACCATTATATTGTATTCTCTGTTATTTTTACATAAAATATGTGTTGTGTCATTTTTTCTAACGAGACCGCGTGCTTTTGCAGCAAGTGACAGCGAAAGTCCTCTTCGGCAGCGTCAAAGCGATCAATGACCTCAAGCGACAAGAGAAGGCCGGTCGCGACGATAGACGGAAGCACTAGCGCCATCTGTTATCAGGTAGTGTAACTACTACACCGTTAAATAAAATGCCATTTGGGTTACGAACGTGATTTTTGAATAGCGTAGTAGATGGCGCTGATAAAATGCTTTTATTTATTTAAATAAAGTATGTAATAGTAAAGTTTAAAAAAATATTCATCATCATCATCAGCCTTTATCCGTCCACTGCTGAACACAGACCTCTTTCAATGAAGACCAAGACGACCGATCCCTTGCCACTTACATCCAACAAGGCAATAACAAATATTACAAGTATTTTTATAATCAACAAATAAAGTTCTTTAATCTTTTACGAATCATAATAATCACATTATTCATAATATTGTAGTTTCTATCTCTAGTAAGTACAAGATGTCATGTTCGTAAATGTTTAAAAATAATAAAATTTCACTATTAGGTATTGTTTTAGAGTAAATAAATGTGTTATAATATAACTTATATTATATATATATAATATAACTTATATTATATAGATAATATAACTTATATTATATAGATAATATAACTTATATTATATAGATTAAAAAAAAGTATACAGTGTGGAATTTCTATACGTTTGTTACTAAAATTTTATATTAAAAAAGTTATTAAATTTAAATGATTTAAATTAATTTGGTATAGTATAATATTATGCCAAGAACAGCTATTTCATTAATTGTTTTTGTTTCAGATACTATGAATGTGATATGAATTTATCGATGCTAAGGTATGATCTCGGAAGAAATAAATACTATAGAAAAAAGTGACTACAAAGTTTATATTGATAGGAACGGAACGGAGAATGCCATCTAGTATCGGACAGTACCAACAGAAATTGGATCAATCATTTTTTTTTACTATTTTACTGAAGATCGCTTTAATGGTTATAATACTTAAATATGTGACAGTATTTATCTGTCTTATCTGAATTTACAAAATGAAAATAAGATAGAATTACTCGTACTGTAGTCTGTATGTGAACTCCGGTAGGTATCTACAATAATTCCTTCCAAAATAAATTCATACCCTGTGGAATAAAACAAAAATGTGTTGAAAGCTGAGAGGCTATATGGAAGCGTTCAACTTATATCAGAACAATCATTTGGGGTGAGAATTATGCCTTGATGATTAAGGCCTTCGAGGTGTCTTTCACTGACAACGGCTGTAGACAGATGGTAAAAATAATAATTATCATTAGTTCGTAAATCACAATGATCAGTCCCAGTGATGTTAATATTTCGGGACAACAATGACTCTATAACTACTAGAAATATAAAATAAAAAGGCTTTATGCGCGAAGAGAGAAAATAGAGTTCAGAAAAGGTATCTTAAATTGTAATCTTTTTTTCTACCCTATGGATAATGGATGATATAAAGATATTATAGACTTACTAGAAATACATAAACCCTGCGTTTTTACGTCAACACATAGTGTCGTCCATACAGAAATTAGTTCCGAAATGTTCCGCAATATGGCGAGGGTTTTTATTTTTCTGGTCAGGCTATAAATAATGTTTTGAAAAGTTATTTTTTTGTCTAAACTCAGAGAGAGCAAAATCTCGTATTTTCTATAGTATTTAGATAAGACTTGTACAAATAAGAGTGCTACATATAGACTTGCATGCCGGTCATAACCACAAGCGCCTAGGTATTTTTCATTTAGTACGTTGAGTTTGATTAGACGCTTGATATCAAATTTTTAAACACAAAAGCTATCATCACTGAATATTGAAACTTGGTTAATTAATATAAAAGTATAGATAGTTATATAGGTACTATTATTTTATAGTAATAGTTATTTTTGTACGAATTTATCAATATTTGTTTAGCGATAAAAAAGTCATACAGAAGAAGATTTACGCTAGTTAGCACTAGGTATTAACTAAAATTAATATTATGTTATTTGTTGCAAATACAATAGGTATTCCTCTATTTTATAATTTGGAAATAACATAAAGTGTATTCCGAAAGCCAAATCTAAATAAAAAAACAAATAATTGTTATATTTTTGGAAACTTTAAAGTTTCAACACAAGGCGATATGTAGCATTCCCATTTAGAACGAAAAAAATATATTTTTGTATTATTGTTAGTGTTAGTATTTTTTACACTTTAATAATTTGTATCTAATATTTTTTAATAAAATATTTTATTATTTTTATTGTTTATCAAAAACCCAAACCTCTATCCTGATCTTTTCATTTTACTATGTTGGAAGTTATTATATCGATGATTTTGCAAAAGTGATTCATTAGTTAAAAACAATAATGAAAATTACATTATTGACGAATACGAGTAGATGATGATATTGATATTGTCGATCATCGTCATAACAATGATGATCATAAAAGACCAACGAAGCCATGCGATTGCATAACTATTTAGCAATCGCATTGCAATCGCTTACATTGTATTCAAAATCGTACATACTCATTTTTTTTATAGAAGCTGCACCGACTGCAAACGGGCAGTCGGTTCACCTGATGGTAAGTGATAGCGACATCCACTGACACCCGCTACACCAGAAACTCCATTAGTGCGTTGCGCTGCGTTGCTTCGCGTCGTGGCAACGGATCAACGCATTGTATGCCACATCTGCGTTGTGTCGACGTACGAGTTACGACGTCGCGACGCAAGCGGGTATGCACGCCGTCGCAGCTGCGTCTTAGTTCAGCCTTCAGCAAACGTGTTCTTTTGTTACTTTTATTACACCATCGCCGAAATAAACATAGAAACCATGGAAGACCAGCCTCCCTCCCGCTTCGTCTCTTGTCCGTCGACGTTAAAACGTCGCGCGTGGCGACTCAACGAGGTAATGGAGCATGCTGCATTGCGCATCGCAATAATGGGGCCTCACTCTAAGAGATTTGCAAATTTACGCAAGACGCAGGTTTTACTCACGTAAAGAATAAGAGCGCGGGTTCGACATAACAAGAAGTACCTTCCAAACACAGCAAAGCTAATTCAACAATAAGCAGGACAGCGGTTCTCAAGCTAACGTCGCTCGTAGCTCCCAGATATACAATATTACTTGGTGGTAAGTGGTAAGCGTCGCCCATAAATATGTCCAACAAATAGCTATGTACAGTCAGCGCAATCACTCCAACCATAGAAATAACGCTCGTGCAAGGTAAGTCTCGGTGCCCGTTTCACTGACTATCCCCTTACTTTTAAAACACAGCATAACTGTTCGAAGTAGTTAGGACGGTGGTGGACCCATTCAGCGAGGCACAGCGCGTCCCCCCCACCTCAAAACACTGGTTGACCGAGGTTTCTCCTTTGTAAGGGACGCGCGCGCCTATTACTCAACGCGAAAGTAATGTCCATACTTTGTTTCTAAGATTTGATCAAAATTAAGCGCCTAATTAATCAAATTAGGTAAGTACCTAATTATAACGAGAACCAAGTATTGTCCTTCAGTTTCGTCAGTGTCTCTCCGATGTCCCGTACTCGCTACAACCTAATCGTATCACATAACAGCTTGCGCAAGCCTCTAACACGGCGGGCTGCGACCTCATCACGCTATCAGCGACTCCCATCACGTACCAACGCAACTCACCTTCAGCTATGGGCCTCACACCGTCATCAACCTTGGACTTTTCGTAATCATGTCACCTAGCTATTTCCAATGTTCTAGAAAATTTCTAAACTATCAAAAGTTTACGAGTGTCCGGTAAAATTAAAAATACTTACATAAACCTAATTGTTTTCTTAAAACATCACTCTCCTTCGTTTTACTGACGATATAGTAGTTATGGTATAAAGTGCAATGCTTGAAGGCCTCTGTCGAGCTTCCGAACGAGTGGGTCTTAAGATGAACATGGACCCCCACCATGGTTCAGGACTTGACGTGGCGGTGGGGCTCATTAGCCTAGGGTGATCCGCCGCACCTTGGGCGAAGTTAATCGAGCCTAGGATGCTCTTTGTACCCCTCTTAATGGGAGAAAACGGGAACCTCATGTACTGTCCCGACGTTGGGAGGGGTTGTTCTGTGGTGCGGGACAACCCCTCGGTGCAACCTTGATGAGGAGGTGAACCGACTACCCATTTAAAATATTAAGAACATAAGTTTTTTATTGCGGGGTGTCCTCATTTTAAGCAAAAATTTTATTCTCCAATATTCATCCTCGGATTAATGCTTTAAGCACCAATTAAATATTACAATCGGTGACGAATTGGAGCCTTTTTCTGGGTTTACTGTAAATATACCGTAATTACAAGTACAGGTTCAACGGCCGGCTCGCCCAGCACACGCTACACCTGGTTTATAAGGTTATAGAGTATACAGGCGTTGGAACAGGACATTCAATGTAGAGTTCATTATCTACTCGGTGACGATTTCTACAGGAGAAACATTTTTTTTTCGTTGACGCAGGGAAATGCTTTATACCTGGGTAGTTCCTGACCCTATGTGGGACTAACACTTGTGCTGTATATACCCAAACTAAAAGGACTGCGAGCGCCTTCACCCGCTTTTTGAGGGTGCCGGGTCTACAGACTGGCTCCAGCGAGAGGCCAGACTATTCCTCGTAAGGGGGGACTACCCGGCCGCTACTAGGCAGTGCCCGTGACGTTGTGTCATACTGGGCCCGGTTTCCCACCTGCACCATTTACAGCACCATTAACAGCACCTGTGTAGGTTTTACTCCATACATGTCCTACGGTCTTGTGGTTAGTAAACAACAAACAAACAAACAAACTTAGGCATGATGTGCATTGAGGTGCTAAATATATGTATTACTAGTGGCACCGACAGACGAATGTCATATACAAAATATATTTTTTGTGAATTTAAACCATTCTTGAATCCACTTGAATACACACAAAAAAAAACATCAAGATCGGTCCAGTCGCTTAGGAGTTCAGTGACATACACACGTACAGAAGAATTATATATATAAAGATTATATCATTGCATAGTCATCTGTTGTCTAAGATACAGATTAAATACGTCATTATGACACGTAACAGCCTATATACAACAGTGTATGCCCAAGGGTTGTTAATCATCGTAGTATCAAGGGTTGTTAATAATCATAGTAGCTATATATTTAGTAAGAGGAAAATAACAGAAGGAAAATAAGTGAAGAATACAATTTTTTTTTTCATGCTATCCATAACACTGCTAGAGAAGATATAACACTCTCGCAAGGGGTGCTTTTGATTTGTAGGGAGTGAAGAATTGTACGGGGAAGAGAGTGTCTAGACAGGCTGGTGTACCCCGTTTCCCCACCATGGTTCAGGCCTTGACGTGGCGGTGGGGCTCAGTAGCTCTTTGACCCCTCTTATAAGAAAAGGGTACAAAAGAGCAAGGGGCGAGGTACCTCACATCATTGTACTGTCCCGACGTTGGGAGGGGTTATTCTGTAATGCGGGACAACCGTCCTTTAGAAGTCTGACTAGCCGTCGAGGTGCCCTGTTAGCTTAACAGATCCGGGGCACCTCACCAAGGCGGCATTGGTGGCACTCGCCGGGTTTTAGTGGGTAGAGCTGCGTCCCTCCCCGCGGGATGCCTCAGAGCATTTCCCGGCGTCCCACGTTTCGCTCCGTATACCGAGAGGTAGGTAGCATGGGAAGGTTGGTTATCCATAACACTGGATTAGTAGATAAGCTCTGTATTATAAGAATATCCGCGTTACGAACTTTTCCTTTGAACTTTTAAGATTAGCTAGCAGTAACTTTTACGAAGATTCCATCGAGTGTGCACGATCGTTAGCTTGAAATCCTTTTAAAGACACAAGTAGTCAAAAAAGTCAAATTCTTAACTTCATGGACAAATAAGGTAAACAAACTTCATGGGCAAATAAGGTAAACAAATGCTGCAAAAACTGCTAAAAACGAAAGCGCAAATAAATAACGAAAAAGATTCTTACTTAAAAGTTATAAAATTAACATATTACATTACTTTTAGAGCTACACAGAAGGAAATGAGTCAGTACAGTAATTTTATAAAATACTAGCTGACCTGGCGAACTTCGTACCGCCTAACAGTCAATGAATGTCGTGTTATAGATAAAATTTGATTGATAAATGAAGAACCGCTCGACCGATTTTGTCCAAACTTTACACAAACCATCTACTAAATAGTCCGAACAAAGCCTAAACATTTGGTTTGGATAGGTGACCCCGTTCTTGAGTTATAAAATTACAACGAAAAGTGGCATATATATATATATATATATATATATATATATATATATATATATATATATATATATATATATATATATATATATATATATATATATAAGATATAGCAGACGTACGCGGATTGACGATGATTATTTTATAGCCTAAGGTATTCCTTATACCATCAGCTATCTGAATAGGCCAGTGAAAATGCCATCAAAATCGGCCCAGCCGTTTCAGAGATTGGCCGGAACAAACAGACAGACAGACAGACAGACGGACATACAGACAAAAATTGTAAAAAAGGCTATTTTGATACTAAAATAGCCTTTAGTATACACGGTACATATACATGTACCGTATACATCAACATGCATTCTATAAAAAGCGGTTATTTTAATATTACAAACAGACACACCAATTTTATTTATCTGTATAGATATTATGTTATATGAACTTATATATAGATATTCCTTGAATAGGAAATTTTGTATTTTATTTGTCTAAACATTTTATATTATCCATAATATCAAAGAGGGATGAACAGCCAAATTTAAAAGGTAAGAAGTACTCTCACGGAACAGTAAAAATACAATTAACTTAGAAAGACATACTAACTACATAGTTCTGGGAAACCACAACAAAGGCCTTACGATTATAATTTTTTCCAATGTTTCGCCGGGGTCTTTCACCGATCGGCCAAATCGCTCATGTCCGCTCACAGAATGTCGATTTAAACACCGCTTACACACGTTCACACCGACGCGAACACCATATAACTAATATTAACCGATGTTCGCAATCGATCATTGTAATTAATTACAGAAGGCATTATTAAATGGTTTTATTATGAAGGCAGATTAAATAGATACTAGTATTAATTGTTTAGCTACTAGCTAGTCTTGTTTATTGTGTGTTGAATTGTTTCACCTCAATAAGTTATATTAATTTTGTGTTCGAAAATTGCAATATATGTGTACGGACTACGGACGCGTATATAGACGGGTAGATTAACATATTATTAAGAATAACTGGACGTGACTCATATATAGAGGTTGAATGGTATACTATTTTTTTATGTTAGTTGGATAGGCAAACTGGCAAACGTGCCACCTGATGGTAAGTGGTTGACGTCGCCTATGAACATAAACTAGTTTACCTGGAGCGAGCCCAGGTAACTCATCTATGTGTTGCCTATCCTTTTTTTTTTTTTTTTTTGTTCTGCACCGAAAATTTGCAGACCAAACCATAACTAGGACCGGAATATAACTGGAGATGCGTTACCCAATAAAACCGCTGCAATGCCCTCAGCCGCCTTTTATGAGAGTTCCGGATCATGCAGGCAACGCAGGACCCTCGGCGACAGGCTGGCCCCGGCGAAAAGGCCAGACTCCTCCTCTAAAGGGGGACTGCTCGGCTGTTCGTTTGATTCGATACTTTTAGCAGTCCCCGACGACGTCGTGTCTAGCTGGACCCAGATTAAAACCCCATCCTGGGCCGACACGAGCACAGGGGCGTTACTGGAGGCGCATTAGGTAGCGCCTCCTACGCACCCCCGTTCGTCGCCCGCGGTGGGAGGCCTCGTCGGCGGCCTCCTCTCTCACCCGCTCATCGGCCTCCTTCTGGGACATTACTGCCTCGCAGAAGGAGACCATCGCCGTCCAGGACTCGTCGTCGCTGAGCATCGCGGGGATGACACTCGGCAGAGACAAGTCCCCTCCGATGACTGATGTCAGATCATGACGCAGCGCCGCCCATCTCGGGCACACCTCGAGGGTGTGCTGGGCCGAGTCCACCGCCGCGCCACAATCGTGACACACTGTCAACGGCTCCCTGCGGGCCGTCCGGCACAGGTACTCACCAAAGCAACCATGCCCAGTGAGAACCTGTGTCAGACGGAAGGTGAGGGGTTTGCGCTTACGGCGCATCCACCGCTCTAGGACCGGACGCAGGGCAACCGTTAGGCGTTTGCCATACGGCTCCCACGCCAGGTCCTCTCCCCACCTCAGCATTAACGCCTCTTGCCCTAGTCGGCGGACCCGCAGGATCCCGTCCAGCGTCAGGCTCTCGCCGAGAGACCTCCTATCCGAGACATAGGAGTGCACCTCAGCAAGAACTTCCGCCACGAGTTCCCACGAGGGGTCGCCGGCTAGGGCAGTTGCTGCTGCCCACGATATCGTACGATACCCCCGAATCACTCTTACCGCGATTACCCACTGCGCCGAGCGCAACTGGGCCCTACTCCGTGCAGTAAGGTGACCCGCCCAAATGGGAGCACCGTATGTCGCCATACTCCGGCAGACACCGGAGTATAGCTGCCTGCAGGCGGCGCTGGGTCCTCCGAGGTTCGGGAGGAGTCTGCCCAACGCACTCGCCGCCTTTACGACCCTCGGACCCAACTGTGCGAAGTGTGGGCCGAAGGTCCATCCTCCGTCAAGGATGAGCCCCAGATATTTAATATGGGGGCTCATCCTGATCCTCACCCCTCCGATCTGGAAGGCAGCCCCCGGTGGGGGTCCTTTCCGCCCGGTCCCGCGGAAGAGAAGGGCTTCGGTCTTAGATGGTCTGACCCGAAGCCCTAACCTCTCTATGCGGCTGATCAGGAGGTCGAGCTCGACCTCGACCAGCCGCGCCGCCTCCTTGTAGTCTCGTCCCCGGGCGTAGACGAGGGTGTCATCCGCATAGCAGATGACACCCATCCCGGGGAGGAGACGGCATCGCAGGACCCAGTCATATGTCAGATGTCCCACAGGATCGGACCAAGAACCAATCCCTGCAGGACACCGCAGCTGACTCGCCACCACTCTACGGACCCACACCGGTTCTCACAGCCCACCCTCCTGTCGGAGAGGTACGCCTCCAATAGCCTCCTGAGATAGGGAGGCACACCAAAGTAGTTCAGTGCCTCCCGTATCACACTGTGCGGGAGGCTGTTGAAGGCGTTCGCGATGTCCAGGGACACCGCGACCACCACCTCCCCTCTGCGTTCCGCCTCACCCGTCACCGCCCGCAGGCGTTTGAGGGCATCGATGGTCGACCGGCGTGCCCGGAACCCAAATTGGGACTCTGAGAGTCCCGGTCCCGGGCCCTCCTCCAGGTGCTGAATGAGCCGGGAAGCTACGACTCTCTCCAGAGCCTTCCCAGCCTCGTTCAGCAGCACCTCGACCACCACGACGAAGCCGAGTCCGGGGGTCGCCCTGCCTTCGGAAGCAGACAGAGCCGACCCTCCTTCCATGCCCTCGGGAACTGTCCGGACCGCAGGCAGCGATCGAACAGCTCCCGAAGGCTGTCGCCGAGGTGCTCTAGGGAAAGGGCCAGAACCTTCCCGTGCACCCCATCTGGACCCGGCGCCCTCTTCTTACTCTGGAGGCGGGTCAGAACTGCCTCCATTTCAGCCTCCGTCACGGGTGGCGGAACACCCTCCTCGTCCGGCGTCTGCCGAGCCATCCTGGGGGGCGTGAAGCCCCCAGGTGTGTCGGAGAAAAGTTCCCCGACACACCTGGGGGTCCAATCCTCCTCAGTTGACCCGGCTGGAGCGTCTCGGTGATAGGGGCCGACTGGGCGCGGAGCTTGTCCCGTTTGTACGGTCGGCCCCAGGGGTCCCTATCGAGACCATCAATGTGTTGCCTATCCTGAGACATAAGATGTTAAGTCTCGGTGTAGTAATTACACTACCTGCCTTGCCCTGGTGCAAGATGGAGGTACCCATGCAGCCGGGAGCGCGGCACAGCACTTCCCTCCCACTTGAATACTGTCAAGTACTGACATATTATTTCTAATCAACAAAGACAAAAATTTAAAATCATGCACAAGAACATATTCTCAGTATTTACGCAAGGTAATTTGTATATTGTAATGTCTAATCTGTTTTTTTTTTATCCATCGATATTGTTAATTTACAGAATTACGTAATGAAAATCCAATACTCTTTTGTAAATCTAACTATAATAATTTCCTATTATTATATTTACCAGAAAACATTCTGCTTAAAAACTTGACCTAACGTGAGGAAACAATAAAAGCTTCGATTCACAGCGATCGGTGTGATAGACGGCGAAGAAAGCTTATTTCGCTACAAAACAAGCAATCAGGCGAGATCATCGCTCTGAGCGAGGTCTCATAACAGTACTCTTTTCCTCCCGACGTTACGTAACTAGTCCTACAGCGCCCGCCCTCACACCACGCCGTATCCAGATCGATGCCATAACAAAGTAAAAAAAAACACTTGTGTACGAAATTCAAAACTTGTTCGGGATCACTGACTTTAGCACTGTGGCTGCCGCATTCGCAAATTGAAATTCGAATGTGTTTGTGTACAGAATAAAAAATCATTTTTTTTTGTGATGAAATAATAGACGAGAACATGAGAGTATACAGGTTAGTTCTTTTTTTATTACGTATCGGTGTTAGATTCTAAATACAATGCCAAAATGCTACTAGTCAAAGTTCTTCAATTACTCGTGCTTTCCTGCTCTTACTTTTTTATGTAAAAACAGGGAGTTTTATTTATCTGTGACAATCCTGTCAAACTAACTAAATCAGATAATGATCTATATATCCCTTCACTTTATAGAATCATTATGTTAGGTTTACATTGATAAGATAAATCAGTAAGTTAGGAGTAATAATACCAAAAAGTTTGGTTAGGGGGTTGTACACATTTTTTTACATTTCTTGTACTCCATTGGAAATAGATATATTGGTCCTTATCCACTTCCAAAATCTGTACTGTAGATTTCCCGCCCTTTCAAGGGCGATATCAAACACCGGAAAACTAAAATAAACACATAAAAAACTTTAAAAAAAACACTAAAGAACACCAAAAACACCAGAAACTGATGATGATCTATATGTTTTCCAGTATAAATATCGTTTACAAACAAACAAATTAACATCAATATGAAAGTATTTCTTTTAAGTTAATTTACTGTAATTACAGGTTATCCATTTGATTTACGAAGTTGTTGATAAATGAGTAGATGTAGCGAATGTATTTAGATTCACAAAGTTATACACCCTCTATGTAGAGATGAACTACCTCCTCTCATGAACATCGATACCATTAACCGATATCGTGCTGATAATTGGTCTTCTTCAATAGAAAAATAAAATAATTCTGAATTGCGATTTTTTTAAATTGATGTCACTGAATGTTACTGGTTTTCCTCGGTAAGCTCGCTTTAAAGCCGGTGGTAGAATTAGCTTGAGCAAGCAGAACATTCTGGAAGCAAGACTTTCAATACATATTTCTGTCTTTGACTTTGGTCTAATATTGATAATTAATACCAGTATATCATCTGCCTTTGTGCCTGATGTTGTGGTTATTTTACCTAATTTATATTCTGTTCTACTTAATTCTAATAACTATTTTGAACACTATAAGTAAAATATCTCTCATAAATGTTCGCATGTGATAAAGCGAAGGAAATAAATTCTAATTTATGATAACGATTATGATAAGAAAGACATGCGAGAAATTAAACAAACCAGTTCCAAAAATAGATCAGAGAAAATATAGAAACAAAAATGCGACCACACTCATACGTTAAACATGTTATTATATCATCTGATTTAAATATTAATTATAACAATTATTATAATTTCACATATGTAGCAAATTACGTATTTTACTTAATTTGAATAAATATATGTTTATTTAATACAATATTATAAGAATTTTGTCACATCACCATATTCGTCTTCTTCCGTGATCTCTTGGTATTCGTAGGATCTAACGTAATCTCAAATTTCTTACGTTTTTTAAACGGGCTAGGCCCACCACTCGTTCCCACCGCTGCTACTCCTGTATAGCCAGGATCGACAGCGGTAACCACTAAATGACCCTTTGATACGATCTCAGGGAGCCCGAGGGATACGTTAAAACTGCCTTGGGACCCGCAACGAATTTAATCAGAAGAATTCAGGAGGAGTAGGAAAAATTTCTTACGTGTATCTACATAATATATAATATATATTATATAATATGTAATATATATTATATAATATATAATATTATATATATATATATATATATATATATATATATTCAAATTATAAACATCAGGTAATTAACTATATACTTAAAGTCATAACTTTTATTATATATGTATTCATAGAAAAATAATAATATGAAAACGCAACGAATTTAATCAGAAGAATTCAGGAGGACTAGGAAAAATTTCTTACGTGTATCTACATAATATATAATATATATATATATATATATATATATATATATATATATATATATATATATATATATATATATATATATATATATATATATGTTCAGTGTATATGTTATTACTTTTATTGAAAAGCGACCAACTAAAAATCCAAATCGATTTCCGTACCGGTCTTATTTTGTTTACTTTTCACCAAATACTGTTTTAATTAGTGCAAATTATAAACATCAGGTAATTAACTATATACTTAAAGTCATAACTTTTATTATATATGTATTCATAGAAAAATAATAATATGAAAATAAAATAATAATAAGAAAAAATAATAAATGCCACAATAATCTATATTTTCAAAAATCCCGTTCATTAATCATCAAAATCTGCGACAATCCTGATTACATTATGGTTGTAAAATAAAATAAAAGTAACGAGTCCCTTTAAACATTAAACGATGATTTCTAGATATTTCATAAACTGGAAAGTCCTGTTTCTGGTCGAATGTTGAGGAAATTCCGACATTGGTTAAGATTTTATTTTAATTTTAATCAAGTTAATAAAATCGTGATTCATACTAAGTTTTGCAATACGTAATCCGGAGTGCCAAATAGCTAAGGAATTAGTCGAATAATTTATCTTCCTGTACTCAATATACATTAGCTAATTTATGTAAATATGAGAAAAAGGCAGTGGAGGTCCGTCCGCGGACGTAGTATCCACTTTGACCTCAGCATTTTTATAGTTAAGGTTTTTTTTAATCTTGCTGCAGCAGGATCAACATTCTACAGTCTGGAATAAAGGATATTAGATTAAAATCTTTAAAAATAAATAAAACAAACGATAAAACTATATTCTCGATCTATGAAAAATTTACGATACGTCTTCTCAAGATCTCACCAAAGCTATTTTTTTTCTTTAACGGGAAATGTTCTGAGGCATCCCGCGGGGGAGTGGGTCTCCTCACGCGGGTATGTGGGAATCGCTGCGCCCGAAAGTGGACGCAGCTCTACTCACTAAAACCCGGCGAGTGCCACCAATGCCGCCTTCGGTGAAGTGCCCCGGATCTAATGAGCAAACAGGGCACCTCGACGGCTAGTCAGTCCCCCAAGGGAACGACTCCACCTCCACAGGGGGGTTGTCCCGCACCACAGAATAACCCCTCCCAACGTCAGGACAGTACAATGGGTTGAGGTTCCCGTCCTCGCCACTTGTCCCCTCTTCTTATAAGAGGGGTACAAAGAGCCCCCTCGGCTCAATAAGCTCCGCCCAAGGTGTTAGGCTCACCCTAGGCTACTGAGCCCCACCGCCACGACAAGGCCTGAACCATGGTGGGGATCTCACCAAAGCTACTGTCGTTCCCCTTTATCAATTTTGTCACTTTAATAAACTCAAACTACTCACATTTCTCATTCCAGGTATATCATAATTTCTACGATAGCAATATTGACGGAAGTAAAATCAAAATCCATCGGAAATGATGGATCTGTTGAACATACAACACACAATTGTCCATTCACAAGAATTATTGAAGATATATTTAAGATAAATAAAACTACCAATGTAAGTAAGAAAGATGAGGAGAAAACGAAAATATTCATAGATACAGTTGATAGGTTCGACAGGAAAAACCCAATTGTTAATAAAACAGATGAAGAATTAATAAACACAATAATAGCATCTATAAAAAGGATTAAAGATAATCTAACAGAGGAATCAAGTGATTCTATATTAAATGAAGCTGTAATATTAAGTAGTCAAAGTGGTAGCATAATAACCAAAAATATAACAAGCACAAAAGTTGGCACTATCAAAAGTGGTGGTACAGAGGATAGAAAGGATATTAATAATCATAAAAATCATACCACATTCGATCTTAATAATGATCATAAGCACACGAACTATGTTAATAAGACAAATTATGTAGAAATTCTTACAATAGAACCAAATAATACACTGGCAAATAATAACACTTCGCACATTTTAGATGCATTAAAATATATAATGCCAATGTTAAATAAGACGGTAGCACAAGATCTTCACAGCATCACTATCATTGAAAGAAAACAAGACAGAAATCAATCTATCACGGAATCGAAAAATATTTCGACTATCGTTGTGAAATACTGCGATAAAGACAATACAACTAGGAAGAATGTTTCTCATACTCTTGATGATTTGAAACCTATATTAAATGAATCTATAGTCTACGAAGATTATTTAGATAGAGATTACGATGATAGAGACATAACCACAAGTGGGAATCTCACAAGAATATCTCAAGACCTCCTGCTAGCCGCTGAATATGGTGTGCAGAAAATGCACGAGTTATATGGTGTTTTGGAACCCAAGCTGTATTATATGGGTAAAAATTGTCTATTAAATATTATAAGCAATATATTTATATAAATTTTTAATATTTAATTTATAAGTGGCGAATAATATTTTTAGTGCAATGAAAGAAATGTAGGCACCGTTAAATAAAACTTTCTGCTGGACACCTATCTGAATGAGGTTCCACTTGTGCTAATTTTTATGCTAATTTATGTTTACCACTTACCATTACACGACAACCAGTTTGCCTATCCATTATCAAAGTAACATTAAAAAATCTTTAGACGTTACTTAGGAAGTACTTTAAGAAAAAGTAGAAAGAGAAGTAAAAAGGATTTAATCATTATTAAATCTAGTAGACTAGTATAACAAGGCTATCATAATTTAACAGGTCTAATGCTAGACGAGAAGGATCCAGCTCGATACGTGGCCGCCTTCAACGCCCCATCGGAAGACATAACCAGATACTCCAGATATGGTTACGCATCACTCCAGGCTGCTGCTAAGCTGCGAGAACTGACGAGGTAAGTAGTTTTTACACCACATTATTTGTTCGGAATGTTTAGGAGTCTGTAAAGCTGTCTTTCTACACTTACATACGTATATTAGAGAAAATGTATACTATTACCAAGATAAAAATGAAAGGCATTCCTTAATAACATACACTACTTGTTACGTTAATATATCAAGGCTGAGCCGGCTGCAAGAACGAAAAAACATGACGTATGCGATGAAGTATGCGGCGTTACCTCGCTTTGAGGCGTTCCATTTTCTTATGACGTTGTCACGTTCAACTATCGTCAGTAAACCGACTTTACAGACAACCGATTTTTTAAATAAGATTAAAGGAATATTGATAGGGCTCTATTCCTTAAAATGACACATAGTATCACTCCGTTGTATTGTTGTTGTTGTTGTATCTGTCTGTCTGTAAACTAAAACCCGTATTCTATTGAAATAGAAACATGAAATTTGGAAGAAGGTAGGTATTGCCGAATAGATACGACTTAGGGACCTTTAAGAAAAGAGCATACTAATATTTGAAAGAAAACGCACATGCCAATGTTGTAGGTTGTCTATGGATGTCGCTTATCACTTACCACCAGGTGAAACGACTGCCCGTTTGGGGTAAACTCTTCTATATAATAAAATACCTTTTTCTGAATCATCAGCGCGCGAATCTAACTCCTGCTTGTATGGGTTTTAAGAGGATATCACACATCACCTTACGTCTTATGTATTGCGCGAATGGAGATGTAACCAATGAAAAGCCGCCATTTTGAAAGAATGATTGATTAATTATTAGGACATTTAAGTTATTTGACCATGAACATGTTTAGAAAAAACAAAATCTATACTCATATTATAAAGCTGAAGTGTTTGTTTGTTTAAACGCGCTAATCTCAGGAACTACTGGTCCGATTTGAAAAATTATTTTAGTGTTAGACAGCTTATTTATCGAGGAAGGTTATAGGCTATAAAACATCACGCTGTGACTTATAGGAGTTGAGTAACACGGGCGAAGCTGCAGGCAACAGCTAGTTATTTATATTATCTTAATCTATTTGGGTAAATAACATATTATATTGATTGTCCTCTTAAAAATACGTACGCGTCATGCATGTGTTCCGCACTCACAATTATTAAACCACGATTCAAACCATTTCTACTTCTGTGTTCGCATTTATCATGCAGGTGAATTCTAGGAACATAGATCTTTTTACGATTATGTTTCACATTTTCCGTGCAGCGTGCTTGATTCTTCACTGAAATACTTTTCCGTTTAAGCAGACTAACAACGTTATAGTTACTTACTGTATTTTTTTGACTTTTCGGATTTTTTTAAAGGGGAACATTTACGGTAAAAAATCACGACAAATAAAAAACAATATTATGATAAAACCATGAATAAATAAAGATTCATTCGTGAATCTATAAAATCCATAATCATTTACATTATAATAAAGTCATTTGTAATGATATGATATTGATATCTATACCTACACGTAAATAAATTTTAAGTGTCTGTTTGTAATTTCAAATTAACATCTTTTCACTAAATGCATATGAAAGTATAAACGGTACTTACATCAAAAAAGCAATTTTTAAAATTGTTGGCTGTCGGTCTGTATGTCTGTCTGTCTGTTTGTTCCGGCTAATCTCTGAAACGGCTGGGCCGATTTTAACGGGACTTTCACTGACAGATAGCTGATATAATAGGAAGTAACTAAGGCTATAAAAATAATCATCATCAATCCGGGTACGGCTGTCAATCTAAGTTAAGGCGGGCGAAGCTGCGGGCAACAGGTAGTATACAACAAACTCTTAAATAACATTCACAACAAGCGTGCCAATTATTTTTTATCAATAGGCCTCTTTTAATGATCATTAAATAACATCATTACATCTATTTATGTTGATTTTTAATGACAAGATAAGATTATATCACATTTGTGAAGATGTTTGTGTTTTATTAAATAATGCCTTCATAATGATTGTACCTTTTGACAACCACTTTGAAGAATAATAATGTTTATTTTAAAATTTTGTAATGTGGATACGTTCGTTCATTAGTTAATTATAATTAGGTACGTAAATATAAAATATTGGTAAGAGGTAGTGCCATACTGCTTTGCAGCCAAATTGGCCGGCACGAACGGATTCATTCATTCAAGTGACAGCTATGCTGTCGCGTTTCGTGCAGTTTGTGAGTTCCCGGTAGTCCATTGGGGGGATAGGGAAAAGGAAAGCAACGCATCTGGATAATCTCTGATTGTGCGGATGTGCCTGGGCGTCGGTAGTCACCATAAGGCTCCGACTGCTCGGCTGCCTCCTAATGATACAAAAAAGATATAGTGTATAAGTGCACGGCAATCGTTATTTCTATGTATTATCGTTTAGAGTTACTTAAGCTTTACGTGGAAATTGCTTTATTTCTGCAACTCGTCACTAGATGGCGCCATTGTAAACTTTATGTATATGCAAAACTGTAATTATGCAAATATTAATAACATAATTTAAAATAACATTTGTATCGTAGGACCTTTAATCCACTTCAGTATTTGACTTGCAAATATTGTTTACAACATTAAAATGTTATGCAAATAGAGTGACATCTTCCGGTCTTTAAGTATCTGTGACCCACTCCGCGTAAAACCTGGTGTCCTTATAAGTTAATGTCATTTATAGGACTCTACGATATTTTATCTGTTTCCTGCTCCCTTTACTAGGATGTAAGGCCCAATGAATCTGATATATTATTATAATCATGAGTCTTTACACCTGTAAAACTCATCAACAGCGCATCCCCCTCCCCCCGTCTACACGGGCAGTCCGCATTGCTAAAAGAAATTACAGCTTGCAAGTCGAGTCAATATAATAATATAATATAATAATATAATATAATAATAATATTAGTTATCAATTTACAAGTATCATAGTGACAAACATAAAACAAAAGCAAACACAAAAAATCATTATATATCTTCGGAAACGATGTAAATATGTTATAAAACTAAAAACTACATGTCAGTAACCGTCTTTTTAAATTCCGGATTCTGGATTTTAAATCAGTGTTCCGGATTGAAGGTCGAGCTTTGGCGGACTTAGTTTTGACTATGCTTTACATCTTAATTATCTAGATTTTAATGGGTCATGTCGACAACTAACCATCAAGTAACTAATTATTTTACAATTATATATAAAACGGTCATGGAACTGCACGCTTGGCGTTTATTTTGTTTGTCGTATTCTGTAACCTTCAATTAATATGCATGACGTTACAATTAGACTGCAAGTATTAGATAACCACTATGGGTAACCATTATAATAAAGATGTATTGATTATAATAAAAACATAGATCGTCATAGCAAAGACGTCAAAATCAGAGAAGTCACAAAAAAATGTCAAATCTACCTTCTCCAAATATTCGGCGATCGTTGACATTTGCATCAGTGTGTCCTGTGAGGTACAAAATGTTGAAAATGTTGCGTTTGCTATATACTAATATACATTTCATCATCATCATCATCATCATCATCATCAGACTCTTTCCATCCACTGCTGAACATAGGCCTCTCTCAATGAACGCCAAGGCGACCGATCCGTTGCCACCCGCATCCAACACGGACCGGTTCCGCACGAAGATCGTCTTCCCACCTGGTTAATGGCCGACCAAAAACTTCGTCGACCTAAACGTGACCTAATATCTACATTTATTAGATATTATTTACTCATCAAGTCAACAAGATGCTCTTCTCAATGTCTTGACCTTGTGTTTTGAAATTGTCGTTTAGTAACGATTTAACAAAATATGGCTTTATTTCTTGTTATGCAGATTCAGAAAGCTAAAAAATAAAACTGTAATCTTTATTGCATATTAAAAAAATTGCTAATACATATTACCATTTTCAAATTCTCAAACGAAATCTACATTCAATTGCATCTAATTTAATGTAGTTATTTTAATAAAACACAAAAATTATTCCTTGGAATTTGATTTGTTGTGAGAAAAACTAGAAAAAGTAATAATTTAGAAACAAAAGGTTGGTTTAGAAATTTTGGGTCTAAGATGGGTATAGTTCTTTCAAGTCTGCAATTTTTTTTCAGAACTAGCGGCACATAAAATTAGTACCGTGTATTTTTTTGCGGCATTACGATTTTTTCCTGCGGTGACTTCTGTAAAGTGGTATAAATGTTAACACACTTACAAATTAAAATCCATACTGAATAAATAATAAAGCCGACGAAGTACAACGGACGTCGTATAAAAAAAGAACAAAAAAAAGAAAGCAGAGATGATTTTTTTTCTTGCTTTACATTGTAATCTATTTGAATCTTAATAGTTTTCCATAAAAAGAGATTAATGTAGCCAATAATTAATCATTAGCAAGGTGCCGGTGTAAAAAAGTTTGACCGAAGAATTGCTGGCTCCCTCAGCTCAGCAACAGTGAATTAGTGTAACAAAATTAAGTAACACTTTTTGCTGATTTGAGAGCACGTTTTGCTTTGCAACATAAAGTAACGTCTACAATGTCATTTTTGTGGTGTCATCACATAAAATTGATTTAAGCAAATAATTTTGGTGTCAAATTTTGATCCAATATGTTTATTATACCTTTCCATATAATTTTATTTTTTTAAGTTATGCTACTTTCACATTTAAATGACGCCTTGAATTTTCTTGCAGCCATCGAAAGTCAGGAAAATCGTTGGCAATAGAATCAGCCATAGCGGGAATTTGTAGAGCCTCGTATCTTCTTATGGTCTTACATTGAGCACCCTACTAAATGGTTATGATATACTGTTAAAGTTTAGTTTTCTTTTAAAATTACCAAAAGACAATCCAGAGGCTTTATTTTCAGTGGAACGAAGCTTCAGACACGTTAAAACAAAATATATTGAGATTAATTACTTTGTGTGTGAAATTACCTTTACAGTATAGAGTTTGTAACGGATTTGATACTTGAAATGTGTTCCGCAGATTTTGATTGGTTTCCAAATAATTTTCTTACCATAATCAAGTGATTGTGTCGCAAGTAAGACTGATGCGGCGTGAAATCACTTTGTTATTGGGTGGTGACCACATTTAATGACTTTGAAAAGTTCCTATTGTCCCTCCTCGAGATGATGATAACGTTTCAAAATTGCTTTCATCCAACGACTATGAAGGTTTGGCTCTTTTGATTTGTTTCCTTTTCTACGATCATTTTAATTTTATCTATTGTTGTATGTATGTATTATTATTATTATATATTTTTCTTTTATTCAGGAGCATGGTGGATGAGGAGTTAATATTTTTTAAATATGAATTACTATATAAATGTACATGTGTACATGTGGAGGCTTACATGGCTACATTTATCCTGCTTAATTCGTTCGTAAAAGACAGGAGAGGCAGTAAAGTTACGGTTACCAAAACTCACCATCTCGTTTCTCAGGAAATAAAGATGGCTCGCCACTCGAGCCACGACTGAGAACTATCTGCACTTACATATTATGAGTAATTTTTTCCTTTGATAAATATGTTCGCGCATGCCATTTCTACAGTGGCAAGGGATCGGCCTTCTTGGCGTTCATTGAGGGAGGCCTATGTTCAATGGAAAGATAGAGGCTGATGATGATTATGATGATGCTATTTCTGTTTCGTCTTCATTATGTGTTTATATTTTATTTTATGTTCTCTTCAGTAATCGTTATTTTTTTTTTTTTTTGCGGATGGATCTATGCTAACGGCCCGAAGGCCCTAATGCTACATCGGATTAGTGTGAGCCCATTTGGCTCACTTTAGGTTTATAAAAGTGGGGGGTTGCCCGCCGCCAACCGTGACCACACGGCCTCCTGGCGTCGGGTTGGAATAATCGCTATAACAGGTAATAAGGGCTCGTCATTCGAAACTCTAATCTTCAACTTAATATTGTGAGCTGAAGAGTTTGTTTAAATATAATTTAGGCTCCACAAAACTACCAGTCGTATCCAAAAAATAATATATTTGTGTTTGCTAGCCTAATAAAATTAATGAGATAAAAGTTTAGTGACATTTTTATATCTAACTAGACCATTTTTATAACTATATTTGTTAAGGTATTGTACTGACATTTTCATAGCTAGGTAGGCTATTTTTATAACTAGATAGGCTAAAGTTGTTTTAATGACATTATAGCTTGCTAGAAACTGCGGGGAACGTTTTATTACTGTAAATGCCGTTTTAGTTTATATCGACTTATGTTTACGTTGAATAAAGCAACAGCAGGCAAGTACAATGTCATGTTGCGTAAATGACAATGACATTTCGCCAAGCATCAGCAGTCTGACCGCGTCCAGTAATATGTTGTGAGTCAAGTAACTCACAACTAGATATTCCAGTCAGGAACTTCGATTCTCTAACACGAGATCAACTGAAGGACAAACATTTGGTTAATGGCGTTGTCGCAATGGCGTCATCGCTTTTTCGCAATGTATAACGTTATTTTAATATAAAATTATCTACTACTCAATCATAATCGTGAAAAATAATAAATGTAATGTTTGTTTGTCCGTTTGTAAATTTATTCACGCTGCAACGAAAGATTACTAAAATATATGGATTAAAGATTTTGATACTATATAATTTATTTAAAGAGAAAAGAGCGAAATATATTGTTCTGATGTGAAAATAAAAAGCGACCATTTTTCGACGAATTCGCCCAAAATCTATCTGCACTTAGTCCAAACCATCTTCTTGGGGTCTCTCTATTGGAATCCTATTGGGCGATACCAAAACATCAACGTGCGCTTTGCGTGATTTCAACGATTTTCGTTCTGATTTGATCATTGTCTTTATTCCTCTTCAAACTGTCTTCAGATATGAGGGCACTTATAATCTCATCAGCCCTCACGATATTGTCATTGAACATTGACCTCTGACTAAATCTTCTTTTTATTACATAAGAGTAGTCACGCACGTGATTACCGCCAACCACTGAGACACACAATTTTGAAAGACCTTTTTCATGTGCGGACTAAAAAAGAAAGATAAAACTTACGGATGAAAAAACCTATTCAATGGGATATGGTAATACGCCCTGGAGTGATCATGCCGAAACAGCCATCGAAGCCAATTTCCCAGATCAAGTCCAGGAATATCAGCGTAAGATAAGTAAGTTACTATATTTGAATTATAAATGTATCTGCATACTCATACTGGAAAGGCCGGCAACGTTCCTGCAAATGATTTAGCGAGTGTCTATGGATGTCTCGTATCACTTTTCTATAAAAAAAGTGTGTGTGTGTAGTTATTACACGCGTTAGAAGTTATACAAATACATAGTACAATTTCATTATACTGTAACCTTTTAGCTTATTGTGTAGTTAAAAACTATATCTTCTTCTGACGTCTATACTGTCATTATATGAAAATTGTTTGTATAAAAAATGTTGACTATAGCTAACTATAGGGTTTCGGTTTTCGTGACGGTGTGCGTGCGCATCGCAAAAATTTTATCTCATCATTTTTCCCTAACGCGCCATAAGAAGTACCTATAACTTCAAAAATCTAGTCAGACCATAATATCATTCCAGACATTTTCCCTCAGCCCACTATTACGTCTAGGATATTACTATATTTCCTGCCCACTCACCTAGTTCCTTGTTATCGCTGTTTCCTGCACACACTTTCTCGAGTGAAAGTGAAATCGGTTGCACCTAATATATATCATACCAAACGCCTATTATCACAGTCGCGCAATATTTTGGGATCCGTAGGTTTTTACTCTGTTTACACATCATTCGAACTTGAGAATTCGTGAAATACCTAATAATTTCTACCAATAGAACCAGTGAGCGACGATGTGGGTACGGGCTCGGCCTCTAGAGTGAGCACCGAGTGGTCCGGGTTCGACCCTGACTCCCCTTTAATGCCTAGAAATGGGTTTTTCTAATTTTCTACGTGCTGAACATGAGACCATCGCTTGCTCACCGGTGAAGGAAACATCGTGAGGAAACCTGCATGCCTGATGAGATTAAAAGTCTTTGGTGTGTGAAGTTCACCAATCCGCATTGGACCATTGCATCGGTGAACTATGACCCAAAAACCTCGCCTGATTTCGAGGAGGAAACCCGTGTCCAGCAGTGGGACATAAAAGGGTTGATATTATTATTATATTATATTGGTACCTACAAGATGGACTCTCCATCATCCATCATCCATCATCCATTGCTTGTCATTTGGATCACCAGTTTCAGTTTTGGGGACAACTCCAGGTAAATATAAAAAATATGTGAAAAGTTATCGCATTTATATCGTCCACAAACGCCCTGCAACTTTCACCCAACGAGCCAAGCTTTATATATTTATCCTTTTTCTTCTTCTTGATCGTTCCCTTATTGCTGAGGATCGTGGCCCTTTTTCATCTGACCGCAGCGCTGACCGTCAATCCAAGTTGTTTAGATACCTGGTCTGACCATCATTTATTACGTCGGCCACGAGGTCAGGTTGAGAGCAAAACTCAATATTTTATCCTATCTTGTCAAAAATTCATCGATCACCAATAAACGTAGCAGCTATGTTTTTGTCGTGACATTTCTTATTTAAAGCGAGATCTTCATTCTATATTCGTGACATTTTTACATTTGGTACGTTACAGGACTTTAACGTTAGAGATATGTCCACCTTCAGAATCTTTCTTACAAAAAATCCGTGACAAGTAACAAGAGAAACTTCATTATGAGAGTCTTAAGTGTCCAGATGTGAAAGTGCCACCTTTGACTTGAGCAAGCATCAAGTTTGCCCACTCAGATCCGGTTGATATCTCTGGTCCTCACTAGACCCTTAGTTGTTCAATTGAGAAAGTCACGTGTCAATTCCATTAAGTTCGAGTAGCTTGTTAGAAGCGTTTTAAATGGACGCTGTGAATGATCTAGTTGAAGGCCTCTTAGTTATTTAGAACTAGCAGAAACTATCGTAAAACATATATGATTTCATCTGGCAAGAATCCGTATTGAGCCAAGACCGAATAACTTACTCTACCTGCTCGCCAGTCCTAAGAAGTAAGATTGCACAAAGTGAGTAACATATTACATGTTTTTTTTTTCTAAATGTTCTGAGGCATCCCGCGGGGGAGTGGGTCTCCCCACGCGAGTATGTGGGACTCGCTGCAGCCGAAATATGGTAAGTGGACGCAGCTCTACCCACTAAAACGCCACGAGCGACACCAATGCCGCCTTTGGTGAGGTGCCCCGGATCTGTTAAGCTAACAGGGCACCTTAGTCAATCCGGCAAGGGACCATCACCACCTCCACAGAGGGGTTGTCCCGCACCACAGAACAACCCCTCCTAACGTCGGGACAGTACATTGGGGTGAGGTTCCCATCCTCGCCCCTTGCCCCCTGCTCTTTTATCCCCTCTTCTTATAAGAGGGGTACAAAGAGCCCCCTCGGCTCAATTAGCTTCGCCCAATGTGCTGGGCTCACCCTAGGCTACTGAGTACATGGTGGGGAACATATTACATGCTCCTCATAAAATAGTAAGACCTCGATTCGTTTGTAATCGGCCAGCCCTGCTTTATTCGGTATACAGGAAAGCTCTTGTACAACATAACCACGATAGTTTAATAAAAGGCAGAGCTTTCTGACTAAAATACGATTATATAAAGACTATAAAATCTATCAAGAACCATAAAGTATACGATACTTGGCCAAATTATATCAATGACTAACTAAAAAAAGCTACTTCGAATTGTCTTAATTAATATAATATCATGTGTATGATGAAGCATAATATTTTTATCTCAATCCTCAGGGCTAATGCGTCCATTATAAAACATTCGCATATTCCAATTTCGCAACTTTTGTATTGTTTCTTTGTATTAATTACACTAAGATTGATATTAAAGATGATCCGTGACACACTTTGGGCGGAGATTAACCTTTCATACATACATAGATTGTATAAAGTTTAAACATTTTTTTAATTATTTTAATTGCTTATCAATATTTTTTATGGCCACACAGAGTCTCTGTATCAATCTGTAAATATATCCAGCCAGCACTCCACAGTCCACAGTCTGTTAGTCTGTTAAGGTTATTTCATTATTGTGATTAAAAATAAAGCGAGGCACCAAGCATAAATAGTATTGCTGAAATGATGATGTCTTTTTTAATAAAAATGATGCTGTTTTATTTAGAAGAGTGTCTAATATGCTTTACCTTGCCTGGATTACCTAAAACAAGACAAAAATAAATGTACAACCCGTGAGCACAATCTAGGACAATATTTAGCTTGTTCTCAAACAATTTTTACTCTTGTTTTAACGTGCAAAAAACGGACACAAAATCTTCGATCAACAATAGCAACAAACACAAAATTGAAGCACAAAATACACAAAGAAGCAAATAACCATATAATTATCTTAATTTAAAGTAAATTATATTCTTTTAATCCAGTAAAAATACTTATTTCCATTAGTTAATCTCATGACCAATGTCTTATATAAAAAACCGCCATTTTGAATTTTATGTCAATATTTCAACTGGCGCGTGAAATTGATATTTCGAGAAAGTACTGAATGGTACTTGCATCAGTGTCATTTAATCATCC
Source organism: Helleia helle (assembly GCA_963853865.1). NCBI lineage: Eukaryota > Metazoa > Arthropoda > Insecta > Lepidoptera > Lycaenidae > Helleia > Helleia helle. Next base: position 18,659,949 of record OY971426.1, on the reverse strand, counting down.
TAAAATACATAATGTGCAGAAAGTTAACGACATGCAACGTGTTTACGCTTGTTCCATCACGGCGGAAACGAAAGCTATGGAAAGCTCACCGGAAAACCGGTTTCCAGAGTATGAATTGGTGATGTCGCGTTCGCGTCATCGCGTATACATTCGATACTATTTTTATGTTTATATATTACACTTTTGATGTTTTCACCTTAATTATCTATATAAAGTTAAGAACTATCTAATGAATTAAGATTTAGCACTCAGGGTTTTATTATTTTTTTTTTTCGGATTTTCCTTTTTAACTATCTTTTTTATGTTGCAACAAAGGAAGAAAAAATATTAAAGGAAATTATTTATAGGTTTACCCTTACCCTTACCCTTATGAAGATTAGTTTAGGGATTCTCATTTGCGATACCCCCTTAAGAATTTATTTATTTATTTTGAAGCTATTTTTATGCTTTTATTTACGTTTTGGCTAAATTATCAAATGCATTATAAGTAATTGATGGCATTTAGTTTTCTTAAAATGCAAAAAAATGTTAACAGCATCCAATGCTTATACATTAACGTTAGTCCGGAAGTCATAACACCAAGAAGTGCCAATTTGGTAACGCGGCGCCAGAACAAAACGACATTCTGAGCACCCGCCGAGTGATACAGACAGACAGAAATAGAAAGTATATTACACCTTATATAGTAATCTCTTCCATTTCAATTTCAACAAGATACAACAAGTAAAAAACTTTTTTTTTTTTTTTTCATTTAGAAACGTTCTATCATTCATTCACATAGATTGATAAAACAGTTGATGGTGATGATGATGATGGAGACAAGTTTCGACTTAAATTTTTATATTTTGAAATTTATAATAATAATAATACCTCCTCACTACACACACAGAAAAAATGTCAAAATATATAGATCTGGCTACCGAAATAAAAAGACAATGGCAAGTAGATACTGTTAAAATCATACCCATAGTCATATCCACAACAGGCGTCATCCCTAACACCCTCCAGACCAACCTCAATATGCTCCAAATGCCCAAATCCACCATCACACTCATCCAGAAAGCAGTCATCCTCAATACATGCCGTCTCACACGCAAATTTCTCCAAAACTCATCGTCACCTTAAGCTGGCACACTTGGCTATGGTCCGTGTGTGTCAGTTATCTCACCCCCTTAAACAGGGAGAAGTAAAACAAAAAAAAAAGCTACTAATAATAATAACAACTACTAATAGTAATAGATATGTAATAATAACTATTAAAATCAGCGTCTCATCATTGCTGTAAAGGTGTGGCAAATGCTGAGTGGCTACCAGCTGTCATACTAGTGGTTATGTTTTGATTTTTGTTGTGAACAATAAAATATTTTTTCTTTCTTTTCTTCTTATATCAATATGACTCCTTGAGTGATATATCCGCGTTCGATCCTGAACCCACTGATGCCTTGATATGGGTTTTTCTTAATTTCTACGTGCACCTGAACATGAGACTTGCTTGCTCACCGATGAAGGAAACACCGTGAGGAAACCTGCATGCCTGATGAGATTAAGTCTTTGAAGGTGTGTGAAGTTCACTAACCCGCATTGGGCCAGCGCATCGGTGAACTATGGCCCAACACCCTAATCGGCTGATTTCGAAGAGGAGACCCTTGCCCAGCAGTTTATTATATGGGTTTGGGTGCATTTCTATAATTAGAAAATTAAAAAACTGTTTTATCTCAAAGTAATTTGACTTTCCAATGGAAAATAACGAATTATTAAATTTGTAAGTAGATATAATAAAGTGCCGAATATTTGTGTTGTGTTTATGTGTATCTTCTTAAATACGAAGCTAGATTCGATTCTATCTTTTTTAAAGGCCATGTCTTTGGAAGGTACACTAAGTGCGCGACATTATGCCAAGTCTGAAATCTATCGCTTTATCCTTTGCAAGAAAGGTAAAACTTTAAAAGAGTTATCCCTCGGTTATACAACGAAGAGTGCGCCTGAGACCGCAGTGAAAGTCGAACCTTGGACTTGAAAGCGAAAGGCGCCGGCCACTGACCGCGTGTGGTCACGGTCCCGTGGAACGTGATGGTGGTTACCACTGATGTGGTATTGTTGACTAATACTATGAAAACGAATTATGTGGTTTTGGTATTATATGGTATGATAATAATAATATGTTGGGACAACTCACACTCTGCCATCTGATACCAAACCAGACACAGAACAAGTGATCATGCTCATCACACAAACATTTGTCCTGGGTGGGAATCGAACCCACGACCTTCTGCTTAACAGTCATGGTCACTAACCACTTCTTCGTTGGGACCAGCCTGTCGCTGAGGTGATCCTGTCTGTTGCCTGCCCGGGACCCTCAAAAAGCGGCTGAAGGCGCTTGCAGTGGTTTTAGTTAGGGTGGGCACTCCCAGATGCGAGTCCCACATTGGATCAGGATCTACCCGAAGATCCTGATTTGATCAGGATTTCCCTGCGATATCGAAAAAAGAAAGAAAGAAAAACACTAACTACCAGAATGAAATGGTGTGAATAATATATTATGGTATATGTATAGGCCAAATTGGTATAATTACACTTTCTTTATGTTTGGGTGATCTGTCGTCTCGGCGTTTATTAAAAGTGGCATACATCTGGCATTGGCCAGTAAAAGGTGGCCAACCCGACGCCAGGAGGCCGCGCGGTCGCAGACTACACAGTTGGCGGGGGGCAACCCCCCACTTTTACAAACCAAAAGTGAGCCAAATGGGCTCACACTAATCCGATGAAGCATTAGGGCCTTTGGGCCGTTAGCATAGTTATCATTCCGAAAAAAAAAGTAAAAGGTGGGTGATGATGATGATGATGATGATACACGAAACACGTGTTTAATGTTGTTCTGTTCTTATTTGGATCCTATTTGCCAACGCTAAAACGGACTATATAACTACACAATATTTTTAACATAAAAATACATAAAACTAGTTTTAATAAAGCGTTTTCGTAAATCGTAAAATTCATGAATTTTTATGAAATATTTTAGCTAATTTATGGTTCAAGAAAATATGGTTTAATTGTTCAAGTAAGATGTGCTATGTTTATAAATGCTTGCATTGAAATTGTTACGGCAGAAGAAACATCGACGTTTCAACGATTACGATCATGATATTTGTCTAGTTTTATGTATACTATAAGCTGTTGCCCACAGCTTTGCCTGCGTTAACTTAGACCTACAACCGTATCCGGATTGATGCTGATTATTTTATAGCCTATGTCCTAATCCAAGGTATAAGGCATCACCGTTTCAACTTTCAGCCAAATCAGTTCAGCCGTTTTGCCGTCAAAGATCAACAAACATACAAACATCCAAACTTAAATAATTTCGACTTTATGGATAGTTTTTAAAATACAAACCCTTTTAAAGTTTCGGTCTTCCATTTCAGAGGCTCTTTTAAGAACAAGTAAATACGAATTTATTTACCAACAGCACACATTTATAATCAAAGTCAAAATTTTATTTTTCTCACTGACCACTAATCGATAGTGTGAAGTCTATGTGAGAGAAAGAAAATTATGGTCATGGATGGAAAGAATGATTATAATTATGATTACATAAAAAACAATAGTCTCACAGTCTCAAAGTCCTTTAAACCTTTTTCTTTCTTTTAGGAAATCTTCACTTCCTGCTCTTTTTGTCTTCTAATAAATAAGATTTCGTTCTAAATTATAATGTTCACGCTCTCTGTTGTCATATCAAAGTTTGGTGGACGCTGTTGACCCTATTTATAGGACAGGAGTAGCGGTAGGAAGGAGTAAGCCTAGCCCGTAATGTAACATACAAGCGTTACAATGTTAAGCCTAAGACATTGTTAATCTTAACAATTGTATATTGTTAAATTACCGCATTTATATAATTGTGGACATAACAATTAAATGCACGAGATGTTAAAGCTCTATTATGTTTTCAAACAATGGATGCCATGAGATAAGAAAAGAAAGTCTTGGTGAAATTCTTATCGCTATATTGTTTTAAGTGCACTGAAAATGTATTGTAAGATACGTTCTGCTGAGGTGATTGATCTTATAAAAAAATTATAAGCTTCTCTCATATCAAAATAATGGAAATCGAGATGTATGACATCACAATTATTTACTTATTTGGCAAAACAGATCATCGAGATAGGCATTTCTGTTGCCTATACATTAACTTAGATAAGAGAAATATTTCTCCCACACCGCTGAATGGTGACCAGTAATTAAAAATTTGCCAAGAGCGAATCGGTATAAGCAGGTGAATTTTTTATCTAACAGTGATAATGGATGACTTAATTTATACAATGTAATTTATTCAATTATTTCTAGCTCTCCCTTTTTCACTCTTTGTCTATTGCACTTCAAAATATGAGCATCCCTAATGAAGCCTCCTAGTAAAATAAATTTGAGATATACGATCTATTTTTAAAAGAAAATGCTTTTTATAGGCCCTTGAATATCGTTCAGCTTTTTTCTTATAGCTTTTTTAAGTACCAGAAAGAAAGACTCGCTTATTCTTTGTTTCCAAACGAACAGAGAGATAAAGAGAGATCTGGCAAAAAGGGCAAACCACCAGTGACGTCTGCCAGATTGCCTATCCCTCCAACGCCAGATTAATCACCCTGGGCAAAGCCCTTAGGCAATGCACATCTCAGGGCTACTTACAAACGAAGATTTTTTTTTAAATCCTGCTCCTGGGCCCCTGGCCTATGCGGGGCCCCTAGGCGGTTGCCTCCACTGCCTTATTGATAATCTGGCACTACCCTCATTATATATCCTCCTTCTACTCGTATTATACACAACTAAACGGGCCCCTAAATGCACATTCTCAAAGAAATTCTCTACTTCATCTGTATAACGATTTCTATTAAGTTTTCCGCAACCTCCGGGTTATATAACCAAAAAAACAATGATCAGATAATTACAATCGGGGTAATTATGAACTTGCAACACTAGAGAACCCAATAACTGCTTTCTAGTACAAATTCCCAGGCGACATTTGTTTCAGACTCTCACGATTGTTACAAAACTATATAGATACAGTTTTTACTACTGATCATGTAGAAATCTGTCCTGTTTAAAGGGTATTGATCAAAGTGTGGAACGTATGATTAATAGTTCTAACAATTACGACAAGCAATTACGACAATTATTTTCGTAGCCTGTTGATGAGTAAAAAATGTTGATTGTAGAATTCCATTCCATCTATTGAAATAAATACTTATAAGTACGTACATATAAGCTATCCTCTTAATTTCAGTTTAGAGTTATGTGTGTAAGAAAAAGGAAACTGACAAAAAAAACAAAAAAAACTTTTTTTTTATGTTATTTGGATTGGCAAACTGGCTAACGTGCCACCTGATGGGAAGTGGTCGACGTCGCCCATGAACATAAACTAGTTTACCTGGAACGAGCCCAGGCAACTCATCTATGTGTTGTCTATCATGAGACATAAGATGTTAAGTCTCGGTGCCAGTAATTACACTGCCTGTCTTGCCCTTCTCTCCGAAACACAGCAAAGCTGTTTCACGGGAGAAGCAAGCAAGATGGTGTTACCCATGCAGCCGGGAGCGCGGCACAGCGCAACCCTCCCACCGGTAAACACAATCTTTTTATTTTTGTTTCGCTGGGGAATGCGTTTAGGCATACCACCGTCCCCCGGGGGGGGGGCGGGGGTTATGTGGGACTCTCTGCGCCCGAGAAGGTGGTAAGGTGGACGCTGACTCAACCCGCTAAACCCCACCAGTATTCTCCTTGTCCTCTGGGTGACCCGTCACAAGAACTGTGGACATCCGCACCGGGCCACAACGGTGTGCCATCTGGCACTGTCCTAAGCAAACACAATCTGCTGAAGATTAAGTTAGTACCTGTTTAAGTATATCTTATATAATTTTAAAAGTTTTTGTGTAGATTTTCAAGTACAAATATGTAGTCAAAACACGAATATTAAAGATATGTGAAACTTTATTTAAAAAACTCCAGATTTTTTTACTTTTCATCATTAACACCTTGACGCAATTAGCACATACAAAACATTCAAAGCGCAGTCTTAGAATGGAGCGAAAAGAAATCAATCATATTCATAACCACGTTAAAACTCACATCACGTACACGTTACGTAACGGTCACGGAAACAAGCGCGCACGCGACAGCGGCCCGTGACACAACGCCGACTATCATATTACACGACATAATATGCACGCACATGATTATTTCTGCATATAATATAAGTAAGGAATAGATTTATAGTTTAATTAAACCTATACTTTTTTGCGCCGGAAAATGCTCTGAGGCATCCCGCGGGAGAGTGGGTCTCCCCGCGCGGGTATGTGGCACTCGCTGCGCCTGAAAGCTGGTAATTGGACGCAGCTCTACGCACTAAAACCCGGCGAGTGCCACGTGAGGTGCCCCGGATCTAATGAGCCAACAAGGCACCTCGACGGCTAGTCAGTCCCCCAAGAGACCAACGCCACCTCCACAGAGGGGTTGTCCCGCGCCACAGAACAACCCCTCCCAACATCGGGACAGTATAGTGGGGTGAGGTTCCCGTCCTCACCCCTTGTCTGCTCTTTTGTCCCCTCTTCTTATAAGAAGGGTAAAATTAGACCCCCCTTGGCTCAATTAGCTTCGCCCAAGGTACCCACCCTAGGCTACTAAGCTCCACCGCCATGCCAAAGCCTGAACCATGGTGGTGGGGTGGGGTAATTAAACCTATCCTAACCTATCAACCTATTTAGTATCTTCTTATCACTTCTGGACTAGAATACAATTTCTATATACTCTTCTTCAACTTCGCTCTGTTCGCGACCTATGGCAATTCAGATTGATATATTATATTGATACGATCACTTCAGTTCAATAAAGTTAAATTGCTCCTCACCCTATTAGCTTCTAGTTGTATCCCTTGACACGGTCCTCATGTTACCACTAGTTGTTCATAAACGTGATAAAGTAACAGGCGGTATTGATCTCGACAGTCCTCAGTGTATCCCCGGCGCGCAGGTGAAAGTTCCCGTCATTGTGATGAATGGACTGAGTTATTATTTGTGACTGAACTTAACACAACACTCATTAGACGAACTGTTGTAATTTTAAGTGTTTTTTGGACTAATGACCACTCTGACAGAAACTTCAATGAGATTATTTCTAATGACCATTTAGCATGAGTGAACACATCTTTATGACGTTGCAGTTGGTTATGGTTGCAGTTATGGTTCCTTTTTTTTCTTTAACGCCGGGAAATGCTCTGAGGCATCCCGCGGGGGAGAGGGTACTCCCCAGGCGGGTATGTGGGACTCGCTGCGCCCGAAAGATGGTAAGTGGACGCAGCCTCTACCCACTAAAACCCGGCGAGTGCCACCAGTGACGCCTTCGGTGAGGTGCCCCGCATCTGTTAAGCTAACAGGGCATCTCGACGGCTAGTCAGTCCCGCAAGGGACCGACGCCACCTCCACAGAGGGGTTGTCCCGCACCACAGAACAAACCCTCCCAACGTCGGGACAATACAATAGGGTGAGGTTTCTATCCTCGCCCCTTGCCCCCTGCTCTTTTGTCCCCTCTTCTTATAAGAGGGGATACAAAGAGCCCCCTCGGCTCAATTAGCTTCGCCCAAGGTGCTGAGCCCACTCTAGGCTACTGAGCCCCACCGCCACGTCAAGGCCTGAACCATCATAGTTTAACCGTAGTATCAGGATTGATAATTCTTGTTCTGATACCTCGTGTTTTTTCTTTAAGTCTTCCATATCCAGCCCTGGCAAATCGGAATCTGACAAACAATGTTAGGAGTGAAATTCTCATTTTACGTTTAGAATACATGGTATGTATTTGCATGAAATTTCGTATGAATTTAATACGGCAATAATAATGATTAAAGAGATGCGTATTTCAGTTTTCTAAAATTCAACCCCTGAGAAGGTAAAATAGGGGATGAAAGTTTTAAATAAACGCACAAGCTATAAACCCTTCAGGCTAGAAACTTAAAATTTCGCACACGTATTCTTCTTATGACGTACAGCATTAAGATAAGACATAAAGATTTTTCCAAATTCATAGAGGATGTAACTTTATCTTCTGTTAAAAGGTTTACTTAAAATAATTTATAAGAATCTTCACTGTTGTCGCAATGAAGACACTGCTGACCACACCCTGGCGGAGTGTCCAGCTTGGGCGGAGAAAAGAACGCCACTTGTCACCGAAGTGGGCGCGGACTTAGCGTTCCCTGCGGTCATCTGAACGATGACCATCAATGAGAGCGCATAGTGGAGTGGGAGAGGGAGATAGGTCCGGGCTATAAGGTATCCTTTATTTGTTGTCGAGAAAAACACCTCCAAATTTTAGTAGTTAGAGGTGGACGCAACTGGTCGCAACCTTACCGTCTTTCAGGTGCAGTGAACCAATCCAATGAGGAATGTAAATATAACGGTGTCTTAAAAATGCTCTATCCGTCACCTAGGAGCAGCGAACAGACTTGATGTAGGTACTTCTTAATATAGATTAACGCGAGCGAAGCTGCGGGTAAAAGCTAGTATATTATTATAATAATTGCAGGCTGGATCAATTTTGTTGATTATTTTTTTGTAACATATACAAGTGGATTCCAGAATTTAGATTCACAAAACATATTGTACTGGACAACGTCTGTTGGGTTCGCTCAACGATATTGTAGGTCTGTTAGTATTTTTATACAATCATGTGATTATTTACGCTATCGGAGCAACATTGAATATTATCTTTTTCGATCAAAACATAATGCTGTGAACTTATGAGAGTTCATAATCATGTATTCGAGAAAGTTCTGAAGCACAGATCTAGCTCTCTATTGGGATTCAATGCAATCACCTAGCTTTCTTTCGCTTTCGCTGACTTCAATCAAAGAAACTGCAATTAGATTATTTTTAATAACCACCATTAAATATATTACAATAAGTAGCGTCGCTTTGAAATATATTATAATAGTATTCTTGATCAGTATTCGTTGTACATAGGCTGCACTAAAAGTATCGGGAATGGAATATTTCCACTGTTCCTGTCATATTAAAATCTTTATAATTGAAAACTCTTTATTATGACTTTCGAAGTGGTTTAACTCAAAAACAGTGTGTTGACCGGATGATTTCTGCATTTGGTGATGAAGCCCCATCCAAAACCACAATTTATCGCTGGTTTGTTGAATTTCAACGTGGACGTGTCAAGCTCAGTGATGATCCCCGTCAAGGTCGTCCAAAAACTGCAGCCACCCAAGAAAACGTTGATTATGTGCGTAAGCTGATTTAGGAAGATCGACATGTGACATACCGTGAAATTCAGGCAACTTTAGACATTGACATGAGTCAAATAAAAATAATCTTGCATGAACAATTAGGTGTTAAAAAAGTTGTTTTCCCGATGGATACCGCATTTGCTCTGTGAAGAGCAAAAACCGGCTCGCGTTACTTGGTGCGTCAGAACTCTCGAAAGATTCCACGCAGGATCCTCAAATGCTGTATACAACATCGTATCAGGTGACGAATCCTGGATATACGCGTACGAACCAGAAACAAAAAACCAGTCACGAGTTTGGGTGTTCGAAAATGAGTTAAAGCCAACAAAAATTGTTCGTTCACGGAGTGTTGCAAAAAAAATGGTGGCCACGTTTGTCTCCAAAATCGGCCATGTTGCGACTATTCCTCTTGAGAGACAAAGAACGGTTAATGCAGAATGGTATGCCAGCATTTGTTTGCCACAGGTCGTTTCTGAACTCCGTAAAGAGAACTGCAACCGCCGCATCATCCTCCATCACGACAATGCGAGTTCTCACACCGCGCACAGAACAAAAGAGTTTTTAGAGCAAGAAAACATAGAATTATTAGACCATCCACCGTACAGCCCCGACCTAAGCCCTAATGATTGCTATACTTTCCCTAAAATAAAGAATAAATTGCGTGGTCAGAGATTTTCATCGCCTGATGAAGCTGTGGACGCCTACAAAACGGCCATTTTGGAGATCCCAACTTCCGAATGGAATGGTTGCTTCAATGATTGGTTTCATCGTATGGAAAAATGTGTCAAATTTCGCGGAGAATACTTCGAAAAGCAATAAATACATTTTTAAATAGTAATGTTGTGTCACTTCTTGATTCCCGAAATTTTCAGTGCCGCCCTCGTAAGGCTATTATTTCTCTGATAGCTGAATGTAATAAAAGCCTTTAAAGCCTCAACAGATAATATTGAACAAGCTATCAGAAATATCTGGTCTTATAAAAAAATCCGTTTGACATTATATTTGGGTTTGATCTAAGCTATGATAAATGAAACCCAAATATAATGTCAAATATATTTCGAAGTCTGGACCTCACCCCATTTTTTTAAAACTGACAGCGCGTATCGGAGGATACGCGCTGTCAGTTTAAAAAAAATGGGGACAGACCTTTAGCTGGTATGCTAAATATGGAGATATTTAGCATACCAGCTAAAGGTCTATTTTTTAGCAGAGGGGGCAAACGGACAGTCGTTTCACCTAGTGATAAGCGACATCCAAAGACACCCGCAGCCCGCTGTACATCATTAGCAGATGCGTTGCCGGCCTAATTATGAGTATGTTCTTTTCTTTCTTCTTGCCTGTGAAGTAGCAACAAGGTCGTCGCCTACTACAGAAGCGGTAAACGCTACATTGAAGCACGCTGGAATATCACAAAGTTGTAACGTGATATACATATTATTGATTTTAACGATCAATATGCACATGAATGAATCTAGGTCCATAATTTCATCATCAACACTATGGAACGTACATGGACTTGTATTTGATTTGAATAATCCGAACAATACCTTAGGAACACGAACCAGCCCATATTCAATTGGAGGCCGTCTGACATGAGAACATTTCGCCATGTTTAATACACATTAAGAGTAAACACGCTGTTAGCTTCATGTTTATTTTCACGTAGAGCATGTGTCGATCACATGTATGTACTTTAAATATGTTTTTATTTATTGTACTAAAATGAGAATTGAGAACTGTATTTAAATTGTGTACCTAAGTAGGTCTCCCACATGGCTTTCTCCCACATTGCGGACCAACACTTAGTCTGCCCAAACGCGGCCTCCACTCTTGAACCTTCTTGGCCCATCGGCATTTAGGCAATAAGGCCAATAAGGCTGAACATAAGTTAACAAAACCTATACTTTGAAAATGTATAAAACTCTTGTAGGGATCTGAATCTTTCCCAATATTATCCCACTGCTGGGCACGGGTCTCCTCGAAATCAGGCGAATTTTTCGGGCCATTGTTCACCGATGCGCTGGCCCAATGCGGGTAATGGTGAACTTCACACACCTTCAAAGACTTTTAATCTCATCGGGCATGCAGGTTTCCTCACGATGTTTTCCATCCACTTATATTTATTGGCAAACAAATTTATGGAGAAAATCATAGAAATTTCTAGAGGTGGAAAGTTAAATGATATACGAATATATAAACATACGTTTGTCCGTCGTTCCGTCGAGTGAAACCAGACCCGAGAAAGTGGCTGAACAACAATTTTACCTTTTCCATTTTTACGCTATATAAAATTGATAAGTTAACTGGCTCTTACTGTGAGAGGTTGTTGAGAATGCGAATCTCAAGGTTTATATGACACTATAACACTAGTTTTTTTCAAAGGTCTTAATTGGTTAAAAAGACTAAATTAATTACGTCATGTGATTTTTATGTAAAAAGTATAAAAAATAACGGCTTTTTTATCCCTTAACGTATGTTGTAATACCGAGCTTCTTACCTTTTATGATTCTACTCAGCATGGTTCAAGCCTTGTCGTAGCGGTGGGGCTCAGTAGCCTAAGGTGAACCCAGCACCTTGGGCGAAGCCAAGTGAACCGAAGGGGCTGCTCTTTGTACCTCTTTTATAAGAATAGGGTACAAGAGGCGAGAATGGGAACCTCACCCCATTGCAATGTCCCGACGTTGGAAGGGGTTTTTCTGTGGTACATGACAACCCCTCTATGGAGGTGGCGTCTGTCCCTTGGGGGACTGATTAACTGTCGAGGTGTTGCTTAACAGATCCGGGGCACCTCACCAAAGGCGGCATTGGTGGCACTCGCCGGGTTTTTTGTGGGTAGAGCTGCGTCCTTACCATGTTTCGGACGCCGCGAGTCCCACATACCCGCCTGGGGAGACCCCCCTCGCCCACGGGGATTCTACATCAATGGAAAGTACCCCCCCTTGTATAGTTATTGATTTGATAAAAACAATAATTTTATCGAAAGTGATAAATTTATACCCACGAAAATATAAATAAAATACAATATAACTAAGGAGAGCAACTCATCCGCATAACCTCTGGTTGTGTGGATGTGTATTGGCTTCGCAGGTTACCATAAGGCTCCCACTCGTTTGCCTCCTCTCGCATAAAAAACCTATACCTTTATATTCCTTTAAAATCTCGTTTTCTGTAAAGGCACCACGTATGGGTATAAAATCAAACCTATCGCGTGGGGACTGGGGAGATGACAGTTAATGATTAAAATACTATACCCATACGGCCAATTATCAGTCAGCCTTAAGTTCCGTTATCTTAAGTCCCGTGGAAGTTTTTACCTTTTTTTTTTTTTTTTGGTTTCGCTGGGGAATGCGTTTAGGCACACCACCGGGTCCGGGGAGGCCCGGAGGTTATGTGGGACTCTCTGCGCCCGAGAAGATGGTAAGGTGGACGCAGACTCTACCCACTAAACCCCAGCGGTGTTCTCCTCGTCGTCTAGGTGAGCCGACGCGAGAGCTGTGGACGTCCGCAGCGGGCCACAACGGTGTGCCATCTGGCACTCTTCTCTGGAGGTGTCGTGCCCTCCTCCATCTCCGCTTAAGGCACCCTGAACACATTTAAAGTGCCTTATAGCCCGAACCTTACACGCGCGCGGCGGATCCCCCGATCGGCCGCGCACAGGTCCCTCACGGCGGTGCGACCACCTGTCGCCGCAGCGCTCTCCTGCGGGAAGAGGCGCCAGTGCGTTTCCCTCTCCCGCTCCGCCTCCTCCTTCTGCGACATCACTACCTCGCAGAAGGAGAGGACCACCTGCCATGTGCTCTCACTGACGGTCATCCCTCGGATGACCGCAGGGAGCGACAGGTCCGCGCCAACCTCAGCGACGAGGGGCGCCCTTGCCTCCGCCCATGCTGGGCACTCCGCCAGGGTGTGGTCTGCAGTGTCTTCACTGCTGCCGCAGTGATGACACCCTGGCGAGTCCTCCGCCCCTGCCACCTTCCACAGATACCTTCCGAAGCAGCCATGCCCCGTCAGAATCTGCGCAAGGTGGAAGGTAATGATGCCGTGCCGCCGGTCATTCCACTGCTCCGGAAGTTTTTACCTAGGGCATGGCTTCATGTGAGGAATAATGTCTTGCCAATTATTTTTGGCGTTCTTTTAACAGATTCAACAGAAAATATTTCACCAAACACGTATCTATAAAAAATAACAAGAACTTTTTTCCATGCTATATTTATTTTGAAATTAGACAACAAAGATAAATGAATAAATTGTGTTTATGAAATGAATAAATTAGTAAGAGAGAGAAGTAAAAGTCGTGTCTCAAATCTGTTACAGAGTTGTTCATTATCCTAACCTCAACAATTTTAAATTCGTAACCGTAATATCGACACCACATTGTTTTAGCAATAGATTACGCACAATATTATTCAATCAAAAACCACTGATAAATTGCGTAAACTGAAATATACTTCCCTATTGTCGGTTTATTGTTTTGGTAGAAACTGGATCTACGAACATTTATGATTTTATTACAACTATTACAACCATACTATAAAAAGTACGGTCATATCGGATTACGCGGGTAACAACTGAAAAATTATACCTACTTATCTTGTACCTAATAGTTCTTTTTTATAGGATAGGAGGGCAGACGAGCAGTCAAAGCCATTTGGCGACTATCGACGCCCATACACATCCGCACAACCAAGGAGCGAGAGGAGCCACCTTGTTCGTGCCGGCCCAATTCGACTGCAAAGCAGAATGGCACTACTTCTTAAAAGTGCTATATTTTACTAATTGCTTACGTCTAAACGCGGAATCAGTTTATAACTTTACCTGTAAATGTAGTAGTATTAGTGAAACTCAAAGCGAGCGATTAGAGTTCGAAACAAACTCGTGCTTAAAATTGTTTTAAATTTTTACATGCATCTCATTTCGATAGCAAGATATCACTAGAAAAAACCTCATAAAGGAGATTTCGCATACTTGACATGCAATTACGTGAATATGTTACATTTTGACAGTTTGCTCCTAGGATTTGCCTAGCGTATGGGCTATGTTACTCTCACACATGTTTTTTTTCTTTTTTTAACGCCGGGATATGGTCAGAGGCACCCCGCGGGGAAGTGGGTCTCCCCACGCGGGTATGTGGGACTTTCCTGTGGGGCTACCCACTAAAACCCGGCGAGTGCCACCAATGCCGCCTTCGGTGAGGTGCCCCGGATCTAATAAACAAACAGGGCACCTCGACTGCTAGTCAGCCCCCCAAGGGAGCGACGCCACCTCCACCGAGGGGTTGTCCCGCACCACAAAACAACCCCTCCCAACGTCGGGACAGTAATATGGGATGAGGTACCCGTCGTCGTCCCTTGCCTGCTCTTTGTCCCCTCTTCTTATGAGAGAGGTACAAAGAGCCCCCTCGGCTCAATTAGCTTCGCCCAAGGTATAGCGGCTCACCCTAGGCTACTGAGTCCCACCGCCACGTCAAGGCCTAAACCACTTTTAAAAGCTCAAGCATGTGTGAGAGCCCCACTCTCTCACGCTTAAGCTTTTAAAAACTGGACGTAAATTAGAATTACCTTTTATTAATATCAGGGAAACTGCATAGAGTGAAAAAAAGCTCTATTTAACTACAATTATTAACGAGTGCGTTATTAGTACAATTATTAAAGTTACAGAGCTTATAGTCAGGTTTTCTCATTAACAAAGAAAACGCCAGATAGACCATTAGCCTGTATATTCTTAAGAAAAAGCTCTATTGCGTGCGCTTTGAGATTATCATCCCCAGCGAGCTTCGAGCTTATCTACGCTTTTAATGGTTATTTATTTATAGTTAAATTATTTATGTAACTAAAAAAAATTAATGAGAGAACAAACCTCAATAAAAAGTAGCCCAAAATTCATCCAACCTAAACTGAATTGTCTATGTGGTCTGAGTCACAAATTGACATCGAATGACCTACTGAAAAAGAAGTGCGTATATCCAATAGAAAAAAATCTGTGTCCAGCCAAGCTTGGTACCTGATCACTGATTATCACTGAAGAGCACAGAAGGGTGGCGAACCTTATTATGTTAGTCGGATATGCAAACTGGCAGACGTGCCACCTGGTGGTAAGTGGTCGACGTCGCCCATGAACATAAACTAGTTTACCTGGAACGAGCCCTGGCAACTCATATATGTGTTGCCTATCCTGAGACATAAGATGTTAAGTCTCAGTGCCAGTAATTACACTGCCAGTCTTGCCCTTCTCTCCGAAACACAGCAAAGCTGTTTCACGGGAGAAACTAGCAAGATGGTGGTACCCACGCAGCCGGGATCCCACCACAGTGCATCCCTCCCACCGGTTCTTTAGATCCCCATCTTTTCATTGGGCAATTATAAGACAAGTTTTTGAAACCAAGTATTTTCCAAATCATCAGTATTTCCAAATGCCCGGTGTACCGAACTGTGAACTGTTCTCTTGTTGGACGGCAACGAACCGTCAACGCCACATCCAAATAAAAGAGAAAACGCTTTGATACTTTATTAAATTATGAGAAATAAGGTTTATGTAATTGACTTAAAGTAGGTAATTTAGTAAACATATCTATTACATTAGAAATTATAGTAATATTTATACACTATGTTAAGACTAACACTAGGGACAAATGCAATAGATAGATACTGGTCCCCAAGATACAGGTACTGCCTAGTTTGGGGCCCCCTGTTAACTGTAGCCTTTGTAGTGCCCTTTTATGAAATTAATAAAAATAATAATAATAATATATTGGGACAACTCACACACGGCCATCTGATCCCAAACTAGGCAGAGCCTGTATCTTGTAACCAGACAACTGATATATACTTATATATTTCTAAATACTCACATATTATAGATAAACTACACCCAGACACAGAACAAATGATCATGTTCATCACACAAACATTAGTCCTGGGTAGGGATCGAACCCACGATCTTCTGGTTTAGCAGTTAGGGTCACTAACCACTAGACCGACAGGCCAGTCAATTAGTATATAAGATTATGTATCTATTAAATAAAGAGAGTTTGATACCGGCACCCAAATCTTACACACCCCTCCTTCCTCACACCTTTGAAAACTGTGTAAGCACTCACACGATTGTTAACTTTAGCGTAGAAAATTGTAGCATGGTATATTATATTTATGCCAAATAAAGTTATTATCATTAATACATGCTTTATGGGTTTTATGGTTTTGTTCACATAATTGTTGTCAAATTACTTAACTAATCAAATTACCGTAATTTGTAAAGATATAGGAAAAATACTGTCGTATACGAAATTATTTTGATCGATAACATTTGAATGTAGTGTGGGTATAGCACTAAAAGATTTATCTATATGCATGAAATGTAACTAGTCCATATAGAAATTTCTGATTAATTACTGAAATTGTTTAAAAATTATTTACCATGTTTTTTAGTTTTATTTCGCGGAGCTCAATATTCTCGTGGTAGTCTCGTGAACAAGACATTCGTATATAAGTCAAAATATCGAGCTTCGCGAAAAAAAACTGAAAAACATGGTAAATATCCCGTTTTAAATAATTTTAGTAATGAAAATTACTACCTATGTTGACTTGAAATCTTTTATTTGATAGAGTTGCTTTTTTGGTATATATTTTACAAAAGATATTAACTTTACGAAGTTTTAAAACTTAAAATGAATAAAACTGTGGTTAGTATCGGTAACCGAAAAAAAAATTAAATACAAATAATTTACTTTTGAACACCAACCAACAGAAAACGAAAGTTGACAATAATGATGTTTGAATAAATTAAACAAAATGATAACATTATTATAAACCAAATTAATGAAGTTTTTACATAAAAGTAAATATTTTTGATGTTTTCTACTGATTACCATGTTACCTAACTACAACCTACATTTAACAGAGAAAGGTTTTAAATTTTTGAAAATATTTGATATCTTAATAACTGTACAGACGAATGCAATTAATATTAAAGCCGTACACTACACAATAATTATTACGTACCACAAATTAAAAGAAATTATTTTTTTAAAGATTTTTTTCAGTTGTTTAAAACTTTATGGAAGATAAAAGGACAGCTATAACGTCCAGAATACCAGACGTTAATTAACTGGTTTTAAAGATATAATCTCTAGTTCTATTTTAGTGTATTTCTAGAGCTTTTTTAACTTAGTTTTTTTATTACTACATTAAGAAATATCTAAATGTGCGTTAAATTTATATTACATATTTTTATATTATATTTATAAATATATAAATATAATATAAAAATATGTATTGATTTATTATTAATTATTATAATTAGCATAGAATTTATTACTAATTATTATAACATCTATATAATTAGTAGTAGCAACTAGTACTATTAACAATTTTATTAAGTTATATCTATATTCTCTATAACTCTACGTCTATAGTCTTTATCTACATTAAGTGTGTTATTTTAAAATTAAAGATTCTATTGTATAAAATCAATGTCTTATTTTTTTTTAAAATTAATATTGATTGATCAAAAACGTATGAAAAAATTAACACACCATTGCAGCAAAATCTGAAATAATATTAAAACTTCTAAAAATATGCAAGATGTAGGTACTTATTAAAATTTGATGACCATCAATTAACATGCATATGCAATAATAATTGTTAATAATTAATTAAATCGCTTGTAATTAGTCGAAAACTAGAATTGCGAAAACACGTGTAGAAGTGGATGTATATGAGCGCGCCAAAACCTCCCCGAGCGACAGTCTTGTGCGGGCGCCATGGCGGCACGCGCGCTTAAATTGCCGCCAAATTCAAACGCGTTCTAGTCATTTTTTTTATTTATATTCTGACAATGGTTGACTGACTATTCTGCTTTAACTATGACTGAAATTTATGACATGATTTTAAGGGTGACTATGACTGTGACTAGTGACTTTGACTTTTTTGGATTTGACTGGATTGACTGATCATTTTAGGATATAACAGGTTTGTAAATATTTACAGATACACGCTTATATTTTTGATTAAATCATGTTTACACGTCTAATTTAGAAAAACAATATAGAAAAATAGCGAATAAAATTAAACAATTTATGTACATTATATTATTGTATATAATATTATAAAAAGTTATATTATTGTTTATTTAAAATCTTTAATAATAAAAATATATATATGAAATTTTATTAATTTATTAATTACAAATAAATATATACGTTTTTATTTACTTAATTTTTTATACCATTTTTTCTTTTTTTATACATAATATATTGGGTATAATTTATAGAGTATACCCAAATAATAAAATAATAAGACAACATAACATAATATGCATAATGATATTATTATTAAGCATTTAGCTTACATGGTTATTTACAAAAAAACATGATAATATGATCGATAATTCGATATGAATCATAAACTCAATCATAAAAAATATAAAAAATATTTTAAAATATGTTGAATTTTATTTTGACGACTTCTGTGGCTCAATGGTTAGCGCGTTGGCGCTCAAGCCGGAGGGTACGGGTTCGAATCCCGCCAGGGAACAAAAAGTTTTCTGTCTTCCTGGGCCATGGATATATATTAAACATGTGTATTATGTTATAAAAATCTTAAATATATGTACGCCAAGTACCCGTAACCCAAGTTCTTCGCGAACTTACCACGGGACCAGATTGACTTGGTGTAGAATCGTCCATAGATTTTTTTTTAATACTCACGTGAGCCACCCAGTCTCTCGAGTGAGAGATCCGGATTCGATCCTGACCCCCTGTGATACCTTGAAATGGATTTTTCTTAATTTTTATGTGCCATAATATCGTTTGCTCACCGGTGAAGGAAACATGAATGCCTGATGAGATTAAAAGTCTTTGAAGGTGTGTGAAGTTCACCAACCCGCATTGGGCCAGCGCATCGAGGAACTGCCCTACACCCTCCTCGCCTTATTTCTAGGAAGAGTGCCGTGCGCAGCAGTGGGACATATAAGGGTTGATATTATTATATAATATATTATAAAAAATACTATATAATCGTAGTAATAACGTTTAATTAATAATAGGTAATAATAAATGAACTAGTACTTAATTAATTAAGTATTACCTATAATTAAATTCTCTTTTTGTTAAGGCCTATTAATAGGTATTATATAAATTCATAGATATATTATTCAAAGTTCAATATTTTTGCTTTATAACCTAATGAACACAAATACTTATTAGATTTTAATTATTACTCTGTGTGGTTCACTGTTCAGTTACACCATTGAAGTCGATGAGATTATAATTAGTTCCTAACTTCATGTGCGTGTTTAAAGTAAATGGATTTTACTAACATGTGAATAACTATCTAGTATAATAGAACCATATTATATAAGACCATACCATATTATATAAGAGAATACTCACTTACACAAAATAAAATCTAAATATAATAATAGCTATTTTCATGGGGATCAAAATCAAAAAAAAAATTCAACATAATACCAATAAAGTATCGTTTTGAACGTCAATTGAATCTATCACCGGTTTTAAGACAAGCCCACTAAAAAGAACCGGCGAAACAAACTCAGTGGAATTAATATTTTCAAATAATATGTATTCTATAACAATTTTAACACCTTATCCTGAATTGCCTGGGAGGTACGCCCTATTCCCAATCATCATTTGTATTGTAAAATTGATAGTTATTGTAAACAATATTTCTGCTGCGTGATGTAGTTATCCTACATAAAAGACGGCATAAAAACCTGCTTGACAAAATACAAAGATGTGCCAATTTTGATGATGCTCGGTCAAACGGTTAATTCGATTATACATAGGCGATTAGGGTTAACGAACAATCCCACCATGGTTCAGGCCTTGTCGTGGCGGCGGGGCTCAGTAACCTAGGGTGAGCCCAGCACCTTCGGCGAAGCGAATTGGGCAAGGGGTGAGGACGGGAACCTCATCCCATTGTACTGTCTCGAAGTTGGAAGGAGTTGTTCTGTGGTGCGGGACAACTCCTCTGTGGAGTGGATCACTCCCACGCGAAACTAAACGAAGATCCACCAACATTTTTCTGATGACGGTATTTTAATATTAATAGTAAGTAAATTCATACTATCTCTACTAATCAGACTCTCTTATGGTTTATGAATAAAACCGGTTATCGTGCGGCCAATGAGGTTTTCACTTTATTCTTAGCACAATACAATTAGATTGCCATAATCTTGAAAAACGAATTGAAAAATGAAAAAACCTAAGCTCTCTGTCTCGTTCAGCCTATACCAAAATAGGAGAGATTGCCAGATCGTGAATTTCTTGTTTGCGATAAATTATAATTGTAATTGAGACCGAATATCCTATAAGATGCAGGATGCATCTTATTTCTTCACACGTTATACAATTTGAAATTTTTAAGAGTATTGAATCATATCCGCTATTTGTCAACTATTTTCCATCTGATTTAGGGCTACACCAAGTCCGGCTCGAGTTGGGTCTGCATATGCAATACAAATAATACATCAATGACGAACGATTTCATCTCTTACGTAACATTTATCCAGGCACCAAACCGCAGCGATCGGTGTATCGTGTCTTCACCCTATATTAAACGAATCTACTTTTAAGCTTTAATTAGATTAAAACCAGGAAGAATACTTAATTCTTCCTGGTTTTAAATTTAAATCTACTAAGATTTAAATTTAGTTTATGTAAGATACTTTTTATGTACATTTTTAAATATTTTTCACGTCAAACATCTATTGGGGCGTAAAAGGTGTCATCTCTTTATTTTATTCAAATTTTCGGTTATGAATAACATTGATGTTTCACAATCTTGAGGGCGTCAGGAACGGCCAACTTCTTTAAACTTTGAATTTAATTAGGCTTCTACAAGTGGTGCCTTTACGCCTCTCTATCTGTAGGAGCCTAAACAAACTAAATTATTATCGCGTATGACTACTTTTCGGGATAAACGCCAAGGCAACAATTCATCATGAACGGGCAATGATGATTATCAAGATCATCAATACGTAAGAGGTATCTCAGTTAGCATCTGTCTGTCTGTCAGCAGATTTATTGAGTTAACACGTGTTACAAAACATGTGTTTATAATAAGTTATGAGACGGGCGCCGAAAGCAAGCGAAAGTGGTTCTCACTTTCACAACTGGTCAAGGCGCGGGTATACTTGACTCGATGTCGGTATGTTGATCACATAACATGAGAAATTCTATAAATATTGACGGCATCGGTTTCTATAATTATCTTAACGAGATAAATGTTTCCGTTGAGTGTTCGCATATATTTAAAAGGCCCTTAATGGAATATGATTACATATAGAGCCTTTTTTCGTAAATTCTAGGTTTTCAAATTATCATCATCATCAGCTTCTATCCGTCCAGTGCTGAACACAAGACACGTACTCTTTAAATGAACGTCCAGACGACCGATCCCTTGCCGTATTCGACAGGGACCAACCAACACTTCGCCTATCTAAACGCCGCCTCCAATCTTGAACCTTATTGCTCCATCTGCCATCGTTCTTCTGAGTGTGTAACCAGCCCACTGCCACTTCAACGAGCTTATTCTTCACGTGATATCGGTAACCTTAGTTCTCTGACGGATGTCTTCGTTCCGAATCCTATCTGCCAAAGAAACACACAGCATAGCATATATGTATATATATAGGTATATGCCCTTTAATAACATTCACACACTCTGAATCATTTCTCTTCGAGAGGATTAAGCTATACACGTGCCAGGTTGGTGATAATTGTGTATGGAAAACTATCATAACCACTTTTGTGAGAACATCAAAAATCGGTGCCGGAATCCGCTCGGTCAAACACCCCGAACATAATTTCGAATTTGCAAAAAAAATCCATAAAATTACATAATGAATAATTAGTATTATAATTTATTTTATTGTTTTATTATTAGCAATAAAAAGTGATACGTTTTATATTTAGAAAGCGGAAAATAAAATACATACTCACGTTCAGCGTTTCCTTTACGTAATCGTGTAGTTTTGGAATTACATATTTTATCACACTTTCTTTATTCTCGATCTTCCTAAAGAGCGTTTATTTTTTTTAATATATAGTCCTCCCATGTACATTTTTGGTTAAAAGTAAAACATATGTATCTACTTTGCTTTTAATTGCTCCAAGGCATCCTGCGGGGGAGTGGGTCTCCCCAGGCAGGTATGTTTGACTCGCTGCGCCCGAAAGGTAGTAAGTGGACGTAGCTCTACCCACTAAAACATTTCAAGTGCCACCAATGCCGCCTTTGGTGAGGTGCCCTGGATCTATTGAGCAAACAGGGTACCTCTATGGCTAGTCAGTCCCTCAAGGGACAGACACCACCTCCACAGAGGGGTCGTCACGCACCACATAACAACCCCCAACGTCGGGACAATGCAATGGGGTGAGGTTCCCATCCTCGCCCCTTGTCTCCCCTGGTCATTTATCCCCATTTCTTATAAGAGAGGAACAAAGAGCAGCTCCCTTGGTTCAATTTGCTTCGCCCACGGTGCTGGGTTCATCTTAAGCTACTGAGCCCCACCGCCACGACAAGGCTTGAACCTCCGTGGGGACAAATAGATATTTGATGTTACATAAGGGTTCCAAAAATGGCTTGTAATTGAGTAAACTATGCTCTAGTACAATTTTCTAATTCGTATTTAAAGTGAATTGAAATTCTAGCAAACGTCTTAACGCAATTTTAATTCAATTTGTTAGAACAGTTTCAAGGATACCAATAAGAAAATTTTACAATTATGTGTACCGATATAATAATAATATCTATGGACTAGCTTTTACACCACGTCAATCTGGTCCCGTAATAAGTTCTCGAGGAGGCTCGAGTGTGTTACGGAATTCAGACAACGGAAATATATTTAAAACATATATTTAACATTTTTACTATATAATACACAAATTTGATACACATCCATGACCCAGGAACACAGAGAACTTTTTGTTCCCTGGCGGGATTCGAACCCGCAACCTCTGGCTTGTGTGTCAACGCGCAAACCATTGAGCTACAGAGGTCGTCATATAAAAATATGCGGTTTTAGTTATATGATAGGTTAATGCTGTCTGGCCTCTAATGCCACTTTTTTGTACCGACCAGTTCCAGTTAAACAGAATTTCCTTCTAATTTTAATGAGCAATATAATCTTTTGAGAAAGCCTCCGCAGCCACCCAGATTTTCGCTTTAATTATTTTTAAATAATTTTAATTTATTATAATAACATGAATCTGTAAATTATTCGTGTGATATAATGGTTGTAACCGAAATTCACATTAAAATATACAATAAATATTTATTTTTACGAGCAAAAGCTGAACAATTAACCATAGACTATATACACGTAACAGCTAAGAGAATAGTTTAATGTTATTACGTTATTTTATATCCGCTCTTAATTTTTTAATTCCCCTACTGTCTTGTTTCATAATGGCAGTAACAATTACGATACCGTCATGTTACATATACAATTTATATTTTCACCATCGGTCTCTTCGAAACGAAGCGGGTTCTATTTAGTGATCCTTAGAATTCTATACGTGCGTTCGGATTATTATTTTTTATGTCATAAGGGTACCTTATGTCTCCATAAGGCTCCGACCAAGCAGTCGGAGCCTTATTAGCCTCGGTGACTACCGACGCCCATAGACATCCGCACAACCAAAAGTTATGCAGATGCGTTGCCTGCTCTTTCCCTACCCCTCCGATGGACCACCGGAAACTAACAAACCGCACGCAACACGACAAACTAAAGGTGAACTAAAGGTAACCACCCCGTCGTGCCGGTCTAATTCGGCTGCAAAGCAGCATTGCACTACCTCTTACAAAATATTATAAATCATTGTTTACAATTGAATAATCATTATTATTATCTTTCTATCCACTGATGGGCTTGGGCCCATACTATATGTAATTTAATTGACAGATTTATTATTATTATTTTGATAGGATATGCAAAAGAAAAAAGCTTAAAATGAAACATCAAAACTTATCATCATGTGATAACTAATAACAAACACACAGACATTCCGGACAGAATCTTAGTATCCTGTGATGGCCAACTTTCTTTTTAATTCCTTGATATTTAACTCGTTAGTGTCCTTCCTTGTTCAAGGTGTTTGTTTTTCAGTGATAGTAATGTGGAGCTAGAGAGCCGTATCGAGGGTGCCCAGTTCCCGGCCGCCAGCGCGCTGCGCCAGTCGCTGCTGCTGGAGGAGTGCCCCGCGCGGGGCCCGCCCAAGTGCCCACCAGCCTCCAAAAGGTACGACCATGACGCATCATTCCACCAGTCAATCATTTATTAGTAGTCCATGGGACTTCTTAAGGAAATTGGGGGCAGCAAATTAAGTACTACACGCCTTTACAAGGGATTCAAAGGGAATATAAGTAAATTACATATTTTGCTAGTTTTATAACAATTTCGATTGCTTTGAAACATTTATTTACTTACACTAAGTTGACAACCCTGATTCGATATAGAAACTGGTTTTTCAGATACCGAACTCACGATGGGACCTGCAACAACCTGAACCGCCCCCGCTGGGGCTCGACCATGACCCCAGTCCAGCGGTTCATACCACCAGTCTACTCCGATGGTATCCAGGCCCCGCGAAGGTCTGTCTTAGGATCTATCCTGCCTTCAGCTCGGGAGATCAGTACGTTGGTGCACGAAAACAAAAACGCTGAGAATATTGGCATCACCCATCTTCTGATGCAGTGGGGACAGTTCATCGACCATGACATGACTTCTTCGTCACAGTCCAGAGGATTCAACGGTTCGGTTCCGAGGTGCTGTGTGGATGGTGGAAGAGATTTCGTCCCTAAGGAGTTCATGGTGAGCATAGTTTAAATAGTACGATATTTCTTGTTTTGTAATATTTACGTTTCATAAATATTGCGTTACAAAATTTTTTTCACGAGTTTAATATAACTAATATACTGTGATCACAGGCTATACCTACTGCCCCAGCACTTGCATACTTTTTGTGTTTCTTTTTTAGATTTTTATTTCATGTACCACGTTCACAAATTAACATCTTTTGACACGACATTTATAAGTTTTATATCCAACTAAAATAAAAACTTGTAATACGACTCAATGGCGTAGACCCTAATTACATACCTTCATACAAGACATACTTTTCACAGCATCCAGAATGTTTACCAATAGCCGTACCGAAATCAGATCCATTCTACGGTCCCCGTGGTGTGAGGTGCTTGGACTTCGTAAGGTCTTCTCCAGCACCCAGAGAAGACTGCTCGCTAAGCTACCGCGAGCAGTTCAACCAAGTGTCTGCGTACATAGATGGATCACCGGTGTACGCCAGTTCCGCGCGGCAGTCGGACAGACTTAGATTGTTTAGGAATGGTAATTTGATGACTTTATTTTTAATATCAAAGGATCTTATATCTATAGTATCATAGAACCAATAACGCTATGGTTAAACTAATCAGTAAAAACTCTTTTCGCACTTAAAGGTGCTAATCTTACCTAAGGGTTGATTTGCTAATTCTACAATCTATAATGTTTTTTGAATCCACAATAAAGCAAACAAGCTCTTGCAGCTACACTAGTTAGGAAGTTCATTTCAAGGTTTCACTTTCTATAAAATAGCAAAAAGCTAAATTCATGACTTACAAAGACAAAAATCGGTTGTCTGTAAAGTCGGTTTACAGACGATAGTTGAACGTGACAACGTCATAAGAAAATGGAACGCCTCAGAGCGAGGTAACGCCGCATGCGTCATGTTTTTTCGTTCTTGCAGCCGGCTCCATCGAATTATAAGACGT
This sequence comes from Helleia helle, assembly GCA_963853865.1. Taxonomy (NCBI): domain Eukaryota; kingdom Metazoa; phylum Arthropoda; class Insecta; order Lepidoptera; family Lycaenidae; genus Helleia; species Helleia helle. The sequence continues at coordinate 18,633,897 of OY971426.1, read as the reverse complement.
TGATGATGATATTAGTTTGTAATCTTGTTCAATTTGATATTATCTGTGATAAGCCACTTTTTATACTAAATGGTTTGGTAGGTATGCTGCAGTACGGCCGAGTACAACAGCGCCCCGTGCTGCAGACGGACCAGAAGGACGAGTTGTGTCGGGGCGGCGCCCTGTCTACTGAGTGCTTCAAGTCGGGAGACGCACGAGTCAACGAGCAGCCAGGCCTCGCCGCAGTTCATATTGTGTGGCTGAGACTGCACAACAGGTACGTAAGAAAAAAAATTGTAACTCTTACAAAAACGAAGATGTCTCTGTGACTTTTTTATGGTATAAGGAAAAAAACGAGCATTCGGAGCCTTATGGCGATTACCGACACTCATAGACACTTTTTCCTTATTCCCCCAATGGGCCATCGGAAACTCACAAACCGCACGAAACGCGACAGCATAAGTGCCTTTTCACACGTGCCGGTTGCCGGGTAGCCGGCGCCGGGTATCCGGTAACAAAGTGTATGGGCGTGTATGGCAGTTTTTACACATACTGGCGTAATTTGCTTACACTTCACTACCGGATACCCAGCGCCGGCTACCCGGCAACCGGCGCGTGTGATTATGTGATAATTGGCACTGACTGTCACTTTACGCCGGTGTTATGTGAGCAAGAGGTACCACCCCGGCTGGTCGGGCCAATTCAGCTGCAATGCAGCAATGGCACTACCTCTTACAAATCAGCTTTCGGCAAGGCATTGCTTTTTATACCTGACTAATCCGTGCTGATTTGCATCTTTAGCAAATTCCGTTTTTTAATACTCTTAAATAAAATTAAAATTATCCGTAGAAATAATTTCTTATTTAAAAGCTAAAACAGCATCTTTAATCCATGTATACTATCTAGTATTTATATCTCATAGAATTGCTCAAGAACTGGCTCGCCTCAACCCACACTGGAGTGACGAGAAAATCTACCAGGAGACACGAAAGATAGTGGGCGCCTTGATACAACACATCACTTACAGAGAATTCCTGCCTATTGTCCTAGGTAAGAAGTTAAAAGCATGAGTGAATAACTCTCTTTACATTAAACTGAGATATTGAATATAGAAGATACAAATTTACAACAAAAAATATATTTGCGCCATATACAGGATGTGTCGTAAGTAGTGGTCCAACGTTAAGTCAATTATAGTACAGGTATTCACTTATCACATACTTTTTTTTAAACCATTTTTAGCCATTGGTTTTGGAATTATCATTTTTTTTCAATATTTGCCAAAAATCAATAAATAGGTAGATACTTTACTAATGTGACTGTAACTTTGACAAATTACATTATTTTTCAAGTCTGTTTTTTGTATTGCACGGGTGAATAATAGTACTAGCGAATGCAATTTAAAACAAAAATGTAAGCTCTAAAGAAAAAAAAGAAATTAAAAATTCTGAAATTTTAATCCTTGCTTTTAACAAATCATCCAAATTTAGATGTGGTGTAAAAAAATGTACTACGCAGTCGGTGCCCATTATTTTAAAAACTTGTCCATTTACTGTAGTTTAAAAAATAATATTTTTTTTATTAATTTACGACACAACCTGTATTCATACTTTGTTATGTAACTATTTTCATTAATTCTTATAGGGTCGGATGTGATGAAACTTTTTGAGTTAGAGCTACAAAAGAAGGGCTACTACCGCGGCTACAACCCCAAGATCAACGCCAGTCCAGCCAGCTCCTTCGGCTCAGCGGCCTTCCGATTCGGACACAGTCTTGTGCAGCCCACCTTGGTGCGCTTTGATAGGTTCCACCGGCCGTTGCAAAATAGTAAGTCATCATAAAATACATTTTAAATCAAATTTCAATAGCTTTATATGATAAGTAAGTTATAACTCACATAAAGCTGTAGCAATATTGTATATTGTTTTATATTAATTTATGAGTGACAGCTAAAGATAGCCTACTTTAAAAACTTTAAAATGTTGGTGTTGAATCAAATTTTTGTCCATTAGATGTGTCTCTTCACGATGAAGTAACAAATCCTTCTAACATCTGGAGTATCGGAGCAGTAGACCGTCTTATGTTTGGAATGGTCAACCAACCCATTCAAAATCGGGACGAGTACATCACTGAAGAACTAACAAATCATCTCTTCCAAACCCCGTTCTTCGATTTTGGCATGGACCTTGCGGCTATAAATATCCAAAGAGGGAGAGACCATGGTGTGCCACCATATACGACTTGGAGGGAACCGTGTGGACTTTCAGCTATTACTGACTTTGAAGACTTGTCCAGGGTGATGCCTGCTCGAGCAGCGAGAAAGCTCAAGGCTATATATAGGTAATAGTAATTTTATATACGACCTTATTTCAAATGAGCCTGGAATAAGTTTGGAAAATTCCTGCCAAAATGCACTACCGTCTTTTACTATGATGAATAATTTTGGTCAATGGTCTAAATAACGAACTAAAAGCTAAACAAAACTTTGTATTGATTACTAAAACATACTAAAATGATACCAGTGTCCATAACTAATACATATTTTCCATTGTGTTCTAATTTGTAATATTTATTTCTATTTCGTGTGACTTTATTTTACCGCAGGCATGTAGATGACATTGATCTATTCACTGGCGGGATGGCGGAGCGGCCTGTGCTAGGAGGCTTGGTTGGACCAACGTTCGCGTGTATAATTGCTCAACAGTTCTCCAATCTTCGTAAAGGGGACAGATTTTGGTAAGAAAATCATATCAAATATTTCGTTATTGTTCTATGACTATATTTTGGTAACAGAAATGAAACTTATGAATTTTTATATATTCTTAGGTATGAAAATGGTGGATTTGAATCTTCGTTCACACCAGCTCAACTTCAACAGATTCGACGAATGTCGTTAGCCCAAGTGCTCTGTCGCACTCTTGACTCAATTGATAATATACAGCCATTCGTATTTCTATCGGCTGATAACCCTGACAATAGAAGAACATCGTGTTTACAGGGCGTATTAAATGACTTTGACTTATCACCATGGACAGAAATCGATGCAGATTCTAACAACGTGAGAAAGGCGTCTGTTGAAGAATCAAACATCGAATCAATACCTAGTCGACTTAAGTCAACTATCAAGCCTACAGGTAGTCCTATAAAGTTTACCTCAGCGCCTAAACACCCAAACAAAAAACCTATAGCACCAGAAATTAATAAGGCGCAAAAATTTACTGATGAACTGAATTTTACTGATTTCAAAGAAGACGAAAAGGAGTCTGCTTCCGACAATGTAGTACTAAATAAGACTGTACATAAAATAGACGACAAATTAGACTTTCAAAATAAATCATTACGTTTCAATGAATACGAGACTGATAGACATCCCTCGACCCAACGTTACAATGACTACGATGACGATGTGCAAAGTGTACAATCAGTAGTCATTAATAACATACCTCATAAGAGACCTTACAGACCTTATTTATCCGTGACAGAAAACGTTGACAAATACACTTACCTCATTAACTATGTACCTAGACCAACTCAATCTTGGCGACAGACAACAAAACGTAATTATGACAGAGACGTTGTTAAAGTGACTTACCAAAACTACGATGACACATACAGAAGACCCAACCGACCATACTATAATAGAGGTGACTTAGACAATGACTTTGAATCACGACACGCTGACACAAAAACCGACGTAGCTGATGATTTTGAAGGTAGGTCCAACGACAAGCCAAAACTGACGACGCAACTTGATCAAACTACATCTCCCACTTTAAATAGAAACATCGCTAAAATAACAAAAGACAGACTCAATACCACTGATTCCATTGATGAATTTAATGCAACGACAGAAAATTTGTACAAACTTATGACTTTTGGTTACGTAGGTACATACAAAGGAGCGACTAATAATAAAAATGACATGACCAAACCCAAACAAGACACAGTTAGTAAAGACTTTTGGACTGTTGAATCTAAAAATTCTGATGACAATATAAACTTAGGTAGAACTAATGATAAAATTTCGACTTTTTTCATTTATGATACTGCCACAAAACCTTATAACCCACTAAGACCGACTCGAAGTGACGATGTGACTACTGACAACCGCGACAAATACTACTACGAACGTAATGTTTTAAGAAAATATCCACCCAATTATCGTAAAACTTCAAATGATTCAAATAAAAACCTCGAAAACGCCAAAGACCATCCTGAAATTCATAATAATGAGAATATAGAAGAACGATCTGGACCTGAAAAAATTCAAGCAGAAATACCACCTAAAATGACTGTGAACCAGCAACAGACAAAAAGAAAGAAACCTTCAAGTCAAGCAAAAACACCCTCAGTAGCCTTCCAAATTATTCCAAGTGAAAACAGGTACTTAAATACAATTATTTTGACTAAATTAATATGACAATTGAAAAGAAAACGATTTATCTACTTAATCTTCCTTTGCTGTTATTTGTATTTTATAATATTAGATAAATACAGCAACTAAATTCTTCTAGACTTTCAAATTTGTACTGTTTTATCGGAGGTATCTAAATGAGAAATGAAAAATTGAATAAAAACCTTTAACTTTTTTGACAGTTAATCAATTTACATAACTTATTATCTAACTTTATTTTTTTGCTTTTCAGTCCAACTCACTGGGCAGTGTATGATGAAGATGAAAATTTGCCAGAAAGTCGGCCTTACCTCGTGCCCATGGTATCAGATCCTTACGCGCTGAGAGAACTGCCGAGGCCAATGCGATTCAGACCATCACGAAAACCTGGCAGATCATAGATTACATTACAGAACTGGATCAAAAATACGCCCTAACAACAAGAATATAAAAAATCTTACAGTTTAGTATATTTTTGTAACGATTTGGATGTAAAGATAAAGAAGACATGACATATTTTTTGTAGGAAAAAGCATTTATCGTTTGTACACATTTTGACTCACATTGTACTACATACAATGTGAGTCAAAAATAAAAATAAAAAAAGTAACGACGAAATTTGTCAAATTGACTGTATGAAAAGAACCATAAAAAGAACATAATGACATGACCTTACAAGACTAGACACGTGTGACGTGACTGATGACACAAACAATGACGAAATAATAAGGTGACAAAAGCTACATTTTAATGACTATTGACAAAATCTGACAGTTGACTGGTGATGTCAACACAAATCTAAAGATATATTAAAAAGACCAATATTTACATTGATGACTGAACAATAAACTGTACTAATTGTACATTTATTTATAACTTATTATAAACTGAATCTTCTAACAGACATGAAGATTTTAATGACGTATGACATGACACTGAAACATGACTTAAAGTTAACAACATGACTAAAAACGAAACTATCATAAATAATCTTACAATTTATCTACATCACTAAGACTTGCTTACTGAATGTTTACAACCTGACTCTAAGCGACTGAAATTTATAAGTATAAATATAAGCTTATATCTTAAGTATATTGAATTTACATGACCAAGAATTACATAGACGAACTTTAGACGAAATATTTCCATGACCACAACGCTTATAAATTCTAAGGACAAACATTTTATAAGCAACTTTACTGTAAATGACAGGACTGAAACGGACGAAATAAGAGACGATTAATTTTCAGACAACATTTACGCACTGACATACGAATGAATAACAAATAGACTCGACCTACTTTTAGCACTTACTTTACTTTTAAGGACTAAAACTATTCCAAGTAATATGACAATATATGACAGTATTTTTTAATGACAGAAACATATACATACATAGATTATTTAATGACTAAAATTTATACAATAGTCAATATAACAACTTCATTTCAAACATGACTTGATTACCTTCTGTAAAACATGACCGACACTTAGATGAAAGGTACATAATAAGACTGAAAAGGGACTGAATGTTATAATAGTAAAATAATAATGTTAATATACAATATTATCAAAATAATTTAACCGACCTATACAACATGACATGACATGATTGAAACGTATTTATTTGACCAGAGAGTTTTTAACTAAATTAAAATGATTGACTGAGTACTGAACATGACCTGAAGTATTTACTTTACATGACTATATAAATGATGACTTATGACTGTAAATAACTTGACTAACACCTAGATATATAAGGGTATTATACGATTTACATGACTAACATATACTTAGCTGACTTGAAAGAAATTTGAACGATGAAACTTAACTTAAGCTTAGATTAACGTCCTTATTTCAATGATACAAGCTCACAATGACTGCTGAAATAAAATCTGACTTTTTTGACTGAATTACTTCAAACAAAATGACGTTAACATCTGACTAAATAATCGACATGATATTATAAACTGTGCTATTGATATCCAGAATTATGACTCGGTGACTATAGTTTTAGTAGACAAAGGAACTTTTATATTAACGGATTAGCAATTAATGAAGTTAACTATTTGATTAACGGAGCCTAGGTATCTTTAATACATGACAAGACTCGTGATATGACTGAATCAAAGACAATACGAATTATTAGAGTTTAGACTACTGAAGACTAATTGAAAGATGACTGAACAACAAACGCAAGTTACGAATACATATTAGCAATCGACAAAACCAAAAAGTGTTTAATTAAGTACCTACTTACTACCAATTACTGACTTATGACTATTGACTTAGACTAGTTTTTCTTATCATTAACCATTGTCTAAAAACTATCACTGAAGTGCATGAAACTTGCTACTAAACTACTACTTACTTTACTTTGACAGAAATTATTAATTATGAAGTTAATAGTATAATAAAATAATAAAACTTGATATAATAAATATCTTTAGTAATTCATTGTACTAATGGTCATGACCAGAGTTGACCTTATACTGAAGAATGGATTAGATTTTATGCTTGAAGTTCATAATCATTATTTACAAAAGAATTGCATTTGTGATATAAATTACTTATTTTTGATTGTGACTAGATTGAATTAGCTGACTAAACTGAACTACTCTACGTAACCAATACTCGAATAAGACGTATTTTTAATTATATAAACATAAGTACGTACATTAATATTGCGACTGTGATGTGACTGATTTAACTTAATTCGTAAATTTAAGAATTAATATTTAGGAGAAACGCAAGATATTGTACAACTGTGAGATTGCTTTTAACACTTTGAGAACCTTTCGAATTATAGTCCTGTAAAAAATAAAGCAATGTAAAGATTTTAAAATTTGTTTTAATTTAATATTACCCTGCATTTATTAGGTAGTACCTACAACCCCACCGTGGTTCAAGGCTTGTTGCGGCGGTCGGGCTTGCACGCCACCTTGCAACCCAGCACCTTGGGCGAAGCGAAGTCAACCGAAGGGGCTGCTCTTTATACTTTGTTGTTTATAAGAAGAGGGGACAAAAGAGCAGAGGGGACAAAGGGCGAAGATGGGAACCTCACCCCATTGCACTGTCCCGAAGTTGGGAGTGGTTATTCCGTGGTGACCCCTCTGTGGAGGTGGTGTCGGTCCCTTAAGGGACTGACTAACCGTCGAGGCGCCCTGTTTGCTCAATAGATCCGGGGCACCTCACCAAAGGCGGCATTGGCGGCACTCGCCGGGTTTTAGTGGGTAGAGCTGCGTCCAACTTACCACCTTTCGGGCGCAGCGAATCCCACATACCCGCGTGGGGAGACCCACTCCCACGCGGGATGCCTCAGAGCATCTCCCGGCGTTAAAGAAAAATAAGGAATTACCTACAAATTGACTTTTTAAATGAGGTCAAGTGAGAAGTGCAACTTTGAAATCTTTTTTATGTTAGTTGGATAGGCAAACGTACCACCTGATGGTAAGTGGTCGACGTCGCCCATCAACTTAAACTGGTATACCTGGAACGACCCCAGGCAACTTATCTATGTGTTGCCTATCCTGACACATAAGATGTTAAGTGTCGGTGCCAGTAATTACACTGCCTGTCTTGTCCTTCTCTCCGAAACACAGAAAAGCTGTTTGACGGGAGAAACAAGCAAGATGGGAACCATGCAGCCGGGAGTGCGGCACAGCGCTTCACTCCGACCGGTGTTTTAAAGGCTTTTACCATACCTAGTTGAATGATGGACATATAAATCGGGGTAAAGAAAGTTGCTGCTTATAAGATTTTAGCGTGTTTACTGACTGTGCCTTGTATTACAAGGCAAGGTTGATGATGATCATGAAACCACTATCCGGTTTATCAACTCAAGACCACACGCGCAATCACTTGTAGATAACAACGTGAGAAATACATTTTACATATCATAACATAGATAACAGCCCCAGCTAGTACAAAATTAAACTTAATTAAGAGATAAAATCGTTCTTTGGGGGAGGCCTATGTTCAGCAGTGGACGGATAGAGGCTGATGATGATGATGATGATGAAGTGAAAATCATTGATATTAAAATTTGAAAGTTTTATATCGAAAGAATTGATTGATATACTGTACATTTTCTTTCGATTTAAAACTTCGGAAAAAATGTTAAATTAATTAATACCTACATGCAATAAATGCAACCGGACTGTAAAAGTTTAAAAATTAATGTGATTTTTCTATTTCGTGTAACTTGTCGAGTATGTGCAATAGGAATTTAACATTTTGGTATGTTTTTGACTCTTTGGTTTAGTATCATGTAAAAGGAATACACTATTTAATGAAGTTTTCTCGAAATACTCGAAAAAACATATTATACCAAAATGTTATATCTCTTTTCCACGTACGCAACAACTAACAAGGTACACTAAATAGAAAAACCACATTTTATCGATATATCACCTTAAGGAATGATGAGAAAAACCACATTTTTATGAGATAAAGTTGTGGTTTTTCCATTTATTATGTCATTTTATTTTTTTGTCATTCATTTTATGTCATCAGGGGTTGCCCCCTGATGATGGAGCAGTCGGAGCCTCACGGCGCCGACGCACATACACATCCGCACGACTAAGGCCACGCAAGCCCATCATGCCCTCGTTTTGCGGGCTGCCGCCGCGTTTGGCACTATGGGTCAGCTAATTGGGATGGGATGCGGTCCTTCTTTGCATCCTACCGATGGGGGCGAATTTGCTTCTCGCTGGATGATCCAGACATCGTTGCCGATTTTGTTGCCGATGTGTTGCTGCAAGCCATGGAGCTTTTCATTCCAAGCTCTGCAGTGCCTATAGGCGGCAAATCCCAGCCCCGGTTTGATCAAACCTGTAAGATGGCTGCACGCCATAAACGGTTAAGCTACCGAGCTTAGGCCAAAGCATCGATGTCCCAGGATGTAAAGACCAGCGCATTAAAAAAGGAGTATAACTTTGCCTCCAGGTCCTTCAAAAGAGTTATTGCTGAGACAAAAGCGGAGTACGTGAACAGAATTGGCGAGAGATTGGTTTGACTTCCTTTGGGAACTCGTGTATTCTGGTCTCTTGCCAAGGCTGTTCAAGGGAATTTTTGTAAACCATCCCTACCATCTCTGCACATGAGGAACGACTCGCTGGCCCACGCCGCGAAGGAGAAGGCCTATCTTCTAGGCTCTCTTTTTGCTTCCAACTCGACTTTGGATGACCAGGGAAAAATACCACCGACGGACATCGCGTAAAAGCTTCAAATTTCACCCTCACCATCTCGATGTTCGTAAATCCACAACAACTCGATTTTTACGGTATTTCCTGCCTCGCACGACGAATATATGGAATCAGCTGCCTGTTACGGTGTTTCCGAACCGTGTTATATGAGCGAGAGGTACCACCCTGATCGTGCCGGCCCAATTCGGCTGCAATGCAGCATGGCACTACCTCTTACTACTGTTACTTGTTTACGAGGTATTTTTTTTTAAGAAGGAAAGTAGTATTGGCACATACCTACGTCGATTTATACTGAGCGCCCGGACATTATAGGTAGTACCTATATAGACAACTCTTCTACATCTCTTTCACTTGCTAGTACTTATGACATTTATTTATTCGTTTTTCATATTAAATTATATAATCTGCATTCGCCAACGTAGTATTACGTAGATACGATTTATTTTCGAGCACGCTGCCTCGAAAATAAATCGGCTGCAGCGCCTTGAATAAATGTCACCCTTTTGTTTTTCGGGAAATGCTCTGAGGCATCCCGCGGGGGAGTCGGTCTCCCCAGACGGGTATGTGGGACCCGCTGTGCCCGAAAGCTAGTAAATGGTCGCAGCTCTACCCACTAAAACCCGGCGAGTGCCGCCTTTGGTGAGGTGCCCTGGATCTGTTGAGCAAACAGGGCACCTCGACTAGTCAGTCCCACTGGGGACCGACTTCACCCGCACCACAGAACAACCCCTCCCAACGTCGGGACAGTACAATGAGGTTCCCATCCTCGCCCCTTGCCCCCTGGTCTTTTGTCCTTCTTCTTATAAGAGGGGTACAAAGAGCCCCTGCTGGGCTCACCCTAGGCTACTAAGCCCCCTCGCCACGACAAAGCCTGAACCATGGTGGGGAATAAATGTCACCCTAGTGAAGGTTGAAGATGTTGATAACGATAGATAAGGCAACTATTTTCATTTTTCAGTCAGCACATAATATTATTAGACATTCTATAATTAAATTCTACTTAATTGCATGGTTTTATAAGTTCATTATGTAGTATATTTGCTAGCTACTTGGTTACTAAGTTTTAAATTTAGTAATTAAACAACCATTATCACATGTTCATACTATTAGTTGCTTATTTCCGGCATGAGGAATGCGTTTTCCGTGTCCCGGTTGTATGGTTAAATACCACCATTCTGCTTATTTCTTTTGTGTCTTTGAGTGTATATGAATACTGCCAAGCCACAATAGGCAAACTATCATATAGGTAATACCAACATCATCATATTATTTTGTGAAGCCCCGTGCCCAGCAGTATTACATAATATAATTTCGAATATCTTTTACATGTAATCACAGAATAAATAATAATCAAGTAACATAATTCAATAAAATTGCAAAAGACAAGGTAAACAGCTATTAAAAGAAAACAATATGTCAACATTTTACATATTTAATGACATTAAGTACATAATATGTACATTCTGATCAAATATATTAATTTTATCTATGTAATAAATATAAACATCAAAAACACAATATATTTGTTCATTCATATATTTACATAGTTTATTAGCACAATACTTAAAAGTATTTGATTACAATTACTTATAACAGATAAAGAACTAAGTTCCAAGATAATTTATTATTAAATATGATTAAATAATGATTACTTTCAACTTTAACAGGAAGCCATTAGTAATTTATAAAAAACATTATTAATACTCATTTAATGGAACTGTAAAAACTCAGTTGAGATTCATAGCAACTAGACTTATTATTGTTTCTTTTGAATTTAGTGGTTTAATATTTGTATCATATAAATATGGTTTAATATAAAATGACTAGTTCATAGTTACCAATATCTAAACACTAATAAATCGAACGTATTATATTTATATATAATATATAATATTTCATGAACGTCAGTGTCAAGTTAGTGGAAAATACAATGTTAAAAATAAGGTAGGAATGCATAAAAAAATCTAGCAGTAGATGAAAAAAAATCCTATATCTAAATCATAAGTGCAGTGTAAGTATTGTACTGAATCATTCCTTTACAGTACTGTGGAGCAACAAAATACTTACAATTCAGTAATTTACTTTTAGTTGCAGCATCTTACTATGTTTGTTCATTCACATTAAAGTCATAATTTGTCTACACAGTTTTCCTCATTCTACCTGATTCATGATTTTAGAATACAGTGTAAACTCTTTCATTTTGTACTGAATAACATGTTTTGACTACCCTCGGAAAGTAAGTCAAATTTTAAAAGTTTGGCTTCACAGACAAAATAATATACAGCCACATTGAGTAAGTTTAATAAACATCTCCATTGCAGTTATGGTGGCTTCTTACTTATGAGACATAAACCTCCCAGACTAAAAATGTTTTTAGTATTACTACTAACAGTCATTATACTTACATTAGCAGACATATAGTTACTGATAATAGCCACTTCAAGGCATCCCTATTTAATCCCTTTCTGGATATATCTGGTTCAATGATTTTGCTAGTTCCTGAGCCAGTTCGGGTGTACTGGCACAAAGTACACGGCGGGATAGAATGTCAAATGGTCCACCAGCCGGATCTATACAAACACCACCCGCTTCTCTCACCAGTATATCTCCAGCTGCAATATCCCATGCATGTATACCAAACTCAAAGTATGCATCTGACCCTCCAAGAGCCACCATGGACATATTCAAGGCAGCAGAGCCTAAAGTTCTCACACCCTGTCCCTTTGTGACAATCATTTTGAAATTATCAAAAAGCACTTTCTGTCTTTCTTCTTCTCTGCTAGTCCCCGCTTCAAAAGAAATAATTGCCTTATCCATTTCTTTCACTTGGGAGACATGGATCTGCCTATTATTGCAAAACGCTCCCTTACCCTTCTTTGCAGTGAATAATTGCTCTAATAGCGGATTGTAAATGATTCCCGCGACACATTCTTTATTTATGGCTAGACCAACAGAGATACAACTATTAGGATATCCATGAACAAAATTCATGGTACCGTCCACTGGGTCGATTATCCATGTAGGGTCGTCATTGAGAACGCACTTCGTGCCATCCGAAACCGATTCTTCTCCAATAAACTTATGTGTAGGAAATTTCTTCTCAAGCCCTTTCATCAAGAGATTTTCTACCTTTTTATCGACTTCTGTGACTAAATCGATGTCACAGGATTTTAATTTGTAATCTTTGAATCCACTTACGTATTCTTTTATGAGGTTTCCGGCTGATTTAACAAGATCTAATGCTACTTCAAAATATTCATCAATTGCGTCAGCCATATTCATAAAAAAAAAGCGTTAATACAAATTAAATCTCTTACAAAACAAACTTCTTAGTTTAATAATTTCCTAATAGGTACTGTGAACAAGAACGATAATTAATAATGTATTATTGAGTACACACTTGACACTACACAGTACATAAAAATTGCAACCTTTTCAAATGACAATAATTATTTGATAAGTGAAGGATTGTCAATTGAGTATTGACAGATGACAGCACAGAACAATATTACCCGAATGGCGGGAAGCATCGGGACGCGCGGTTGTGTTTTTTTGGTTTCCCGTTAATTAATTGTTATTTTGTGTTTTGTCCATTCGGAGTAGTTTTCTATAGTGTTGTTAAATGAAAATAATAAAAAAAAAAAAAACAATATTACCCTAGTGGGATGACAGTGACCAGTCATAAAGTTAGGAAATACGAGGAGATGCCCCTTTCTATAAACTTACAGCTGTAAGTGAGTGCCCTTTTCATAGTAGTATTCTCTATATATAGTTTATGGTTTTGCTGTCAAAACCCTAGCAATGGTAGCCATGGCATGTTGACGTCACGAGCCTCCTGAAGGACATTGTCTTTCTGAAGGCTAGCCTTGTGGACATGCAAAAGAAACTCGAAGCATCCCAGAATACTGTTACTGCACTGAACTCACAGAGTTGCGTAAATCGGTAATAGTAACTGGGTCACCAACTAATGCATCGAAAGTAAACACGCGTCGTGGAGCGTGCCTCGACTTATCAGGCGTCAGCTTCGCGTCAGCCCTTTTGTCTTCGCCGTCACCGAACATTGAGTCTACTGAGCGCACACTGTGCACGCCCCGCGACGCCACTTCCGCCCCTGCAGCTCCTCCTCGTATCGCTGCACGAAATTCCCAGCCATCTGACCTGCTGCCTGTGTCTGCGAGTAATGAGAATCTCGCCAGTAGGACCGCCGTGAGTGGTACTTAATCTACGAAGCCCTTGTCAGAGAAGGCATCGAAGCGGGATGATGATGATGATGGTTTTGTGACGGTGCAAAGGAGGAAGTGCCGTCAGAAGATTAGCAAGAACCGCTGTGGCACGGCTCCCAAAAGAGCCCAAGAGTATACGTGCTGCAGCACCGAACACCCCGATGTATATCTCTCGCCTACACTACACCACTGAGGCGAAAGACATCGTGGAGTACGTGCGCCAAAAAACCAAATACACAGCGAAAGTGCAGCTTCTGGAGTCGCGCCGCAACGTCAACTTCAAGGCGTTCGTGGTGCGAGTGCCAACATGTTTTCTGCAGGGTCCTGCATGACGAGGTGCAGAAAACATGTCGTTCTGGCCACAGGGCGTGGTATTCCGCCGCTTCCGCGGACCAGTTCCACCAGAACGCACAATGACTTAAGTGCAAAAGTGAAGTGATACTAACATAGTTTTAAGTCTCATTTACTAACAACATTGTTTATAATTTTATTATGTATGTTTAGGTTAAGGTATTTATCTATGGGTATGCAGCCTGAAGATAAAGGGTTATTATTATATTATTTAATTTTCATGAAAACCGAGTACTGTACGGTAGTCCGTAGTTTGTAACATAAATATGTTACATCAAATATCATTGCTATTGGTATTGTGTAAGCAGTAGGCGCGTTACATTAATATAATATTGTTTCCCAGCTCGTTTAACATCAGCTATCTTCGGGCATCGAGAGTTCTGGAAAATTGAAGAAACCACAACTTGGGAATAAGACATTCACTGTTTTTATGGTTTGGTATTTAATGGTTTTACAATGACATCCCCACCATGGTTCAGGCCTTGACGTGGCGGTGGGGCTCAGTAGCCTAGGGTGAGGCCAACACCTTGGGCGAAGCTAATTGAGCCGAGGGGGCTCTTTGTACTCCTCTTATAAGAAGAGGGGACAAAAGAGCAGGGGGCAAGGGGTGAGGATGCGAACCTCACCCCATTGTACTGTCCCGACGTTGGGAGGGGTTGTTCTGTGGTGCGGGACAGCCTCTCTGTGGAGGTGGCGTCGGTCCCTTGCGGGACTGACTAGCCGTCGAGGTGCCCTGTCAGATCTGTTAGATCCGGGGCACCTCACCAAGGCGGCACTGGTAGCACTCGCCAGGTTTTAGTGGGTAGAGCTGCGTCCATTTACCATCTTTCGGGCGCAGCGAGTCCCACATACCCACCTGGGGAGACCCACTCCCCAGGCGGATTCCTCAGAGCATTTCCCGGCGTAAAAAAAAAAAAGGTTTTACAATGACATGATGTACCTATGTATTAACCATGTGTTTTATTTTGGATGACAAGAGCACTGAGCAACGCTTAAATTTTTTCTCGTTTTTCTTAGGCCAGTCTGCATTTAAAACAAGTTTTTTTTCTTAAACTTTTATAATGACAACTTTTATTTTTGACGTGTTTCAAGTGTACAATTTGTTATTTTATTGATTTTTTGGTTGATTGATTGATTTGATTGTGCGATACCCTAAGTAAAAACACACATGTAGATATTAATGCTCCTACTTTTCACGTGCGTGTCGTTCTATTTTCCTGTAATTTCAAAATGGGTAAAAATAAAACACTCAATAATAAAAATCATGAAAAATTGTTTAATTGGCATACCAACTGATAACTTGTTACAACCTATGGCCAATTTACAATTATCAAATATTGTTAATAATTAAATATAATATTTATGTAAAATATGTTTATGCTTCAATGGTTTACTTACATTAAAAATTTATATTTTTCAGAAAAAAAAACTACAATAATAATAATAAAGAGAGGTTGTTACAATAAAACATAATTATTATTGTAAAAAGTTTATAAAGTTTAAGATACATGGTACAAACGTGGTTAGGTGGGATGTTGGATCCCGCTGTAAAAAAACCTAAGGCCACAATTTATTACTAAGTTCAATTAACCTACATCTAGTTAGAAGCGGTCTAGCGTAGAGCTGAAACATTAATGTACGCTGACGCGTCGCCAGCGTCTATATACACTTCGCTGGCAACATTATTATATTTTATTGGCAATAATCGAGAATTAAATACATTTACTAGTTTGTCAAATTAAAGAATGTAAATTACAGAATTAAAAAATATAAGAATTATAAATTTCACAAAAAATGTCCAATGTTTTTTTTAAACTGGCAAATGTATTTAGCTCTAGGGCATGGGATGTATTAGCAAAATCCTTGGCTTAGCTTGGTCATAACAATGAACAAAAAAAGATGTAATTTGACGTTAAGTACATAGTGACCAAAGTTTGCTAACACCGCACGCTGGTCTGCAAGTTCGCCCTCACTTATACTAGGATTTATGGCAACTAAGCACTCAGTGCACCACACTGATATTATTTACATCAAGTATGAGCGGAACATGTTGGGATTCTTAAGCGTTATGTACTTTGGATCCTATTTAAAAATGGAATCAATATTTTTTTCTTGCGTGGAATAAATGCCTTAGGAATCCTGACAGAAAAGATTTAAGTGGGTCAAGGTAAAAAATTATTGTCGCAACAATCTTCAGTCACGATAAATGCAATACCGATAATATTTTTGCCACATATTATAATACTTATGTTTAATTTCGATAAAATATCACCCAATGAGTAAATTTCGTTTACTCGTTCGACTAACTCTTATGTAATCGAAAACATGATTGTTAAGGAATGTTTTATTATTAATACTGGTTTGGATACACCAATTATATTTTTGCAATGTGATATTTAGACGGAATGGATGGCAGCGCAGAAATTACGAGGAGCCGAAAGACTAGTGCCAAAATAAATAAAAAACTAACACAAAACAAAGGTAAGATAGGGCACCGCATTCCGTCCTAACAACAAAATTAAATGCATTCAAAATAAGCACCAAATGGGTTCACGTCAGTGGTGCAAAATAGCCGGTACGTACATTTAATTCATTACATCTTACTATTATTGCCATATTAAAAAAAGATAACAAAAATATTTTCCTCTGAATTTGGTTATCAAATTTTATAAAAATGCAACAGCTAGGATTACAAAAATTAGAAACGTGATCTTAAATATACCTTAAATACATTTATGTATTATACAGTGTCGCAGGCGAAGCCTTTAAGTATAAAATGAACTTAAATCGGTTAATATTAAAATTTTCAAAAAAGTCCCCTATAAAACATGCGAGCGGTCTACACCCAATACCTGAGGCGTAAGGCGTAGTCGTTCACGATAGCACAAAGCTCCTTTCCATTACTTCAATGGGAATCATCGGAAAGGAGGATCGGCGGTTGGCTTCCTCGAACATACCCTGTGATTGCTTAAGACAAAATCTCCTTGTTATAGTTTACACATGATTTTTCCATCATAAATTTTCGAACACGGTGGTATTATATAAAATTAAAATAAAGAATGTTAGTTTTAATGGTATTTATCTGAATACCTAAGGTATTGGTCGCATACCGCTCGCCTTTGAACGATAGTGCGCTCGGGGTGTTCAGTCGAGGCTGTTGGCGGCGTCGGTGCCGTCGTCGAAGGACTCATCGCCGGACGCCCCGCCCGCGCCGCCGGTCGCCATGGACGAGCGCTTCACCCGCGACGACGAGGACGAGCCCGACAAGCCGATGGGGCCGCCCTGCCTTCTGCGGACATCACGACATGGGGAATGATAATACACCTACGTGAACTGTTAATGAAGGGATGAAGCTGTCCGCGAGGTCCAGCTAATGTGAAACTTCTATTAAAACTCAATCAATAAAAATCTAGAAATAAGGATAGATGGAATAAAATAAAGATATGTCAAGCGCCTTGCCGTTTATTTGACAGCATTCAAATCGATTTTTCTGTTGGTTTTTTTAGGTGCGTCAATAGACGTTTCACATCAATGTAGACAGATATTCTATTAGACTATAGTGCAAATATGACTACATTTAGAAGAACAATAGTTGGTTAACAATATTACGTCTCATATTACGTTCATAAAAGTTAGTTGAAATGTATGATTTGTTACAATTTGCATTTGTTGTTCAACTGTATCAAACACAAGAGTTTATTTTGAGATACGAAAAAAGAATTTTGTTAAGAGATGAACTTATTGCCATTGTAAATGATAGAAATTTGAAATACAAACAGAATTATACAAGACAATATAAGAATGATTCGACAACTGAAACGTTATGTTATACTGATAGAGACTACCACAAGACGGCCTCAGGCGTTTAGTACAAGCGACACACCTATACTTATATACCTTTGTCTCCGTGCACTCCGTCAGTCGCTATCTATGGACAATGTTGTTCTCGAACTAGACAATATCATACAAACATAGTTCATATATAATTACATACATACATATTATACAGTCTATATATTACTACGCGAAAATAAATCTATGTGAAGTATTAAAGCTAGAGATAATTAGTGTAATATTTGGCACAATTAATACTTAAATAAGAAGTGCAGAGTGTAAATACATTTAATGAAATGTCATATTTTTTTTAATGTGCAATATTTATAGCTCGGTGACAAGAAAAGAACTGTGAATTGCGGCGCTTAACGGATATAATATTTCAGTTGAATTCCATTTTTTCGTTCACCATTATTTTGTGAATTTCGTCTTAGAAAATTACTTTTTTTTGTACAGGATAATTTTAAGTTTATTAAAAGTGTTTAAGTAAATAAGAAGAATTATGAATTTCATAATAGATATTGGGTTAGAGTTTTGTTCCTATTTGTGCGATCCACAAATTAACAACTACAATGACCAGTAAAAGCGGGAATAAGACAGTTGATAAATAATTATTGTTGTCTTCACTGGCGCGTGCGAACATAAACAACAATACTGTGCGAGTAAGTGACGAATACAAGCGCCAAAATTAACCTTACTTTAAATTACTTAACTATACTTTGAAATGACAAAGCACTGGGGACGGAATTAAGTTTAGTGAGCGTCAAAAGAAATGAACGTCAATTCAGAAACATCCTACGTCATTTGTCGTAATAAACTCAGCAGAATGAAATATTTTCTAGTCACCTTAAAAATGTCGCCCATATGTGTTTGCTGCCCTACGTCTAGGCGCAAATCTATCACTGCATATCATATACACGTGATAGATACTCATTTTTAGCATATTACGAATAAAGTTTTATAACGAATGCAATTGGACGTATGTAGGCATATGGAGGCGTTTATGGGCGTGTGTAGACGTGTGTGGGTGTATGTGGGCGTGTCCGTACCTGAGCTTGTTCCGCAGGTTAGTACACTCGCGCGCGAGCGTCTCGTGTGTCTCGAGCAGGTCCTCGAGCTCTCGCTGTGCCTTCCTCTTGCCCACCTTCTCGCGCTGCACCTCCTCCTCCGCCTCGTCCACCTGCCGCTTCAGCGCCTTCACGCGCCCGTTCATCTGGGAATTACAACCTCATTGTTACACCGCCCATACCTTATACACAAAGTGTGATTTGAAGTTTTAGCGAACTACTTCCACTGTCGATAGTTTTAGTGATATAACTTGTATACGCGCTTTTAGACCCTCCACTCGTTTCCCTATAACTATTGAATATCGGAGAACGACAGCGCTAACCAAATGACCCGGTAAAACTGCCTTACGACTATACAACATAATATTTGATTTGAACAGAAGAATTCAGCAAACAAAAAATTAAACACTGGTTGTTTTTTTTTTCAGTTTTGTTTCCCACGAGCTCGATATTTTGATATTACCCACGAATACCTTGTAAACTAAATCGTCACGCGTGAAAAATCTCATTTGTTATCATTTAGTAGCGGAAATAACCACCAAAGTTCGACCTCCATGTTCCTTAACTGATCTACAACTCTCGTACCTTCTCGATCTGCTCCTTGTACTGGTCGGCGTGGCGGCGCTCCTCGTCCAGCTGCAGCGCCAGCTCCTTCATCTTCTTGTCGAGCTTGCGCGAGGCCTTCTGCTGGGCCAACCGCTCGCGGGACTCCGCCTCCAGCTGCTCCTCTAGGTTGGACACCTTCAGCTCCAGCGACGTGATCACGCCCTGCAAGTGTTCATTGTTTTGGTCAATAATATGTTTGTGTCTGTTAACATGTGAGTGTTTCAAGTTTGTTACCTATAAATTTTATATAATACTAAGACACGCGTTAAATGAAACTAATAGTTGTTTTTAATTTAGTTGGATAGGCAAAGATAAAACTGACAAGATCATCTTAAGATACATTGGAGGTGTTTCGATTATTTTGATCAAATAAGTTTATTCTATAGGTACTAAACTTGAAACGGTATAAATTAAATATTAAATGAGAGTAATAGTAAAAAGTAAAAAAACTTTTTATAATTTGTCAGTTTCAATTTAGAACACGAGAAAATATTTAAAATAATGTCAAATTCTTTACAATAAATGTACAATCTGACTACTTACCTTTATGTTATAATTTACCGTAACAATTTCATAAAGTTTACCTACTCTATTGCTTTTAATTATGGTCCCAAAACTTAAGGTTACCTTGGTCTTGGCCCGTCCGGCTGTCTCCAACTCGTTGAGTTTGGCCTTAAGCTCCTTGTTCTGTCTCTCGAGCACCAGTTTACCGCTCTCCAACTTCTGTGTGGCAGACTTCTCCGTGCCCAGCTCCATGGTCAGCTGATCAATTTGGTTCTGCTTGGAAATACGGAAAAGAATGATATCATCAGTACGTCATCTTAACGAAATTTAATATTTTTTTATTGACATGTGTGATTAAACCTACTTTTAGCCACCAACCCAAAAATAATGGTGTATGAGTTTCACCGATGCCTGCCCCCTAGTTTTCAAACGGGTGGAACAATTTGTATAATAAGTTTATGTAAAGTAATAAGGTGAGTTTTATCTTATATGTTTGCGACTTAATATTTTAATCTCTTAAAATGTGTGATCAAGCTATTTTTTCACCTGTGATTTTCTGAGTCTGTCATTGAGTATTTCGTTGTTCGATTGCTCCTCGTCCAAGTCTTCCTCTAGAGCCGCTATCCTCGCCTCCAGACGTTTCTTTTCATCAACCAACAACGTGATCTGTGAAATGACAAGAGTTGAAAAATCTATGGTTATACATTTTTGTACTGTCAATCCTAAGTAAAAGCATTCCCCTCTCCATAATATATTCTCAATCAGATACTCTGACGTATACAAACATTACCTCCATTATATTTCACTAATTTATGTCTACTAGTTTACATCCAACGTTCGCAGCTCAGTGACTATTTAGTTATATTGAGGAGTAATTTTGACTTTAAACATCTATTGGGGCGTCTTGGCCCCATAAATAAAATCGAAAAAAGCGGTGTTAAATCCTGATTAGCTGGAAGTACCGCGGCGTTATTCTGCCTGGCATGCCATCGTGCACGTTTTTGGGTCAGATCCTCCAACCATGTTAGTTTCGAGACGGCTAACGTTTTCTCTATACGAATATGCGTAACGCGTACGGTACTTAGGCGGTACCTTGGCGGCGCCGGCGGTGAGCTCGTCGTCGCGATCGTCGCGCTCGGCCTCGGCGTGGCGGCGCGCGCGCTCCGCGGCGGCCAGCTCCTCGGCGTGCTGCAGCGCCTCGGCCTCCAGCGCCTTGACGCGGCGCTCGGCGTCGCGCGCCTGAGCCGTGGCCTCCTCACGGCCTGCGCGCGCCTCCTCCGCCTCGCGCACCGCCTCCTTCAGCTGCGCCGCCAGCTTCTTGGCCTGCTTCACCGCGTCCTCCTTCACCTGAAACGAAAACAACGGGGTTTTAGCATTATACCAACTAGAACGAATTGAAGTAGACAAGTTAGCGTTTGTATCCCGGTTACATGAGACAAAAGGAAAGTTCAGTTACAAGGGAAAATAGCAAAAAAATATATAGATTTTTTAGCAAGTCATGCCTAACCCACTCCCTGGTACCATTTCTAGTGTCAACTAGATGCCTTCGTCTTTGCTTTTTTTTATGTTAGTTGGATAGGCAAACTGGCAAACGTACCACCTGATGGTAAGTGGTCGACGTCGCCCATGAACATAAACCAGTTTACCTGGAACGAGCCCAGGCAACTCATCTATGTGTTGTCTATCCTGAGACATAAGATGTTAAGTCTCGGTGCCAGTAATTACACTGCCTGTCTTGCCCTTCTCTCCGAAACACAGCTGCTGCTCATCTATCACCGAGACATATTGGCATCTCTGTATAAGTGATGGGCGTGGCCAGCCCCGACAGTACCTTGTTGGCAAGGTGTAGCGCCTGCTCGGCGTCCTTGAGGTCGGCCTCCAGCTTCTTTCGCGTGGCGGCGTGGGCGGCGCGCTGCTTGCGCTCGTCCTCCAACTCGGCCTCCAGTTCGCGCAACGCCTTCACCACACCGCGCCGCTTTTCTTCGCCCGCCTCCTCTTTGGCCTGAAACACAGTATGTTGTTAAAACAATATTTACATTGGCATCGTCTTACTGTGATACTTTACTATACCGTCTTAAAATAGTGATGTACCCGATGTAATCCTAGTTTCCGAAACATATTTGGACACTATAAAATATTTTCTCCAGTACATTAACAATATGTTCACATATCATGCAATTTAAACAGCGAGTGTGTTACACTTGTCAACAAATGACTGTGCGACACATTTTAACACTGCAACAATTGTCTTTGCGACACATATGAACACAGCAACAAATTTCTGTGCGACTCATATGAACCCAGCAACAAATGTCTGTGCGACACATATGAACACAGCAACAAATTTCTGTGCGACTCATATGAACACAGCAACAAATGTCTGTGCGACACATATGAACACAGCAACAAATTTCTGTGCGACTCATATGAACACAGCAACAAATCATTTTTAAGCGTAACAATTACCTGCAGATCCCGCTCGAACTGCGCGCGCATCGCCTGCATGTTGACCTCGAGGCGCAGCTTGGCGTCCTCGGTGAGCTGCAGGTCGTCCTCGATCTCCTCGTTCTGCGCGCGCAGTTCGGCCAGCTGCGACTCGAGCGCGCGCTTGGCCTTCTCCAGCTCGTGCACGTTCTTGTCGGCCGTGCCCTGCGTGTTCGCCAGCTCGTCCAGCTCCGACTGCAGCACGCGCTTCGACCGCTCCAGCTCTTCGATCTGTATTATTATTTACATAATTATTATATAGATTATTATTATGACAGCTATTGTAGAAGTTTTGGTCATAATACTTAATGGGGCCTTAGATTTAACTTCAGCCGTTTTAAAAGTATGGGCTGCTTATTTCCAGCTCAAGGTCTGTCGTAAATCTACATTAATTAATTATAAGTAAATGCTAATATATCAGTAGTAATTGTGTATAATCTCCTTTTTTATTAACTTATAGATTAAATATAGTATAATATGTGGATAAATAGGTTTTGTCTCATTATATCAGAAAAGTAGTCTTTAAAGATTGTCGGAGGTCTGTATAGAACACATAAACACTAGTATGCGGCAGGTACAAACCTTCTCGGCGGCGAGGTCGAGGTCCCTGGTGAGCGAGAGCACGCGCGTCTCCTTGTCACGCGCCTCGCGCTCGGCCGCGTCCCTCTCGCCCGCGTACCGCTCCGCCACGGCGCGCTCCTCCGCCACCACCTGATACACCACACACCGTCAATACACACAGCAACGACAACGTCATATTATAATAATAATATCAACCCTTATATGTCCCACTGCTGGGCACCAGTCTCCTCCTCGAGATCAGGCGAGGAGGGTTTTGGGCCAGTTTACCGATGCGCTGGCCCAATGCAGGTTGGTGAACTTCACACACCATTCAAGACTTTTAATCTCATCAGGCATGCAGGTTTCCTCACGATGTTTCCTTCACCGGTGAGCAAGCAATCCCATGTGTATGTGCATATAGAATGTATAATATATTGAACCAGGAATGTTATTATTTTATTTCGGAATAGTCTGGGATAGTCCCAGGTGAAGTTATTAATGTTTATGTGCAATGGTAATCATTTATCCCCGGGTGGCTGTGAAGAAATTACTATTAATGTGTATTATAATAGGGCCATGAATTAATATCAATAGCTTACCACCATCTTATTTATTTATTATTATTTAAGGGTGGGGACACCAGCAAGGCCAGACGGGTGATCAGTCCTCATTAATGGGACCATTTCACCCAACAACCACCATCTTACACCCTTACAACGTGGTGTATCTGTAAGTGAATATGTATGTATGTGTGGATATAAAGCGGGTCTACCTTGTCGAAGTTCTTCTGCTTCTTCTCCAGTTCCAGAACCTTCGCCCTCTGCGCCTCCAGCTCAATGTTGGTGTCTTCCAGTTCCGCTTGAATTTTCTTTTTACCTAAAAGCACCACAGGTATAGTCAGTAAAAAATATAAATGCTGACACTAGCGTACAAAGACATACTTATATATAACTGATTGATTGTACTGATGGTTCTAGGTGGTAATTCATGTTTTATAATAATCCTAAAACTCTTTTTTCACTTTTTCCACTTTTATTTTATATATAGTGTAAACTCTTTATAACGTCGTTCGTTATAGCAAAAAACGTTGGTTTACCATAAAACCCATACATTAATTCACTCTTTATAACACAACAGCCATTCTCTATTACGAAAAATATCTTCATATTTAGACATCAACAAGATATTTAATAGTGTAATTGTTTTATAATCAGCTTACAAAACTAATATTTTGAGGTTCCATTGAGATTTTTTGTCTGTACATTGTCTGTAGGATATTTTAGTCTCAGTTACTAAACGCACCATCGTCACCTATTGTGTATTATCAATCGTAAAACAACTTTGGAACTATCAAGATGGCCAGTAAAAGAAAAGTTTTGTGTTAACAAAAAAGTTAGGTATTATATAAGAAATTATTGTAATTAGTTAAATTTGGTTTATTTTTCTCTTCCCTCCGTTTAACGAAATCTCTTTATAACGAAAAAAATGCTAGGTCCCTTGGAATTCGTTATAAAGAGTTTACACTGTATATTACAAATTTAATCTAAATTTGTAATATATTATATAAAGTAAAAGTGAAAAAAGAGTTTTAGGATTATTATAAAACATACTTATATACTAAAATATTAAAAGCTACATTATTTTTTTAATTATTATTGACCATATATATTATTTATTCATCATAATAAAAATTTTATCAGGACTAGGCGGGATTCAAACCGGAGACTGCACATACGATCTACTGCACGGCGTTCATACGATCGTATATAATGTAAGTAGGTCTCTCTATTGATTCTATAGTGAGCCATTCAACCACTTATCCGATGATGCAGGCATAAATAATAAATAAATTACTTCTTAGTTCTGACAGTAAGGCCATCGCCTTTCCGTTAAATATCAAGTTGACCATCATATTGTGAATATTGAAATTCATGATTAATAACATCTATAACTAAAGACGGTGGCAGTGGATTAGGGCATTACGGTATGACAGTATCATGCCGTCACGGCAAATAGTTGTTTCACATCCAAACTCACTCTTGTCGAGTTTGTCGTTGGCCTGCTGCAGCTCATCGACCTGTCGGTGCAGCGCCTCTATGTCCTTGGCCAGCTTCTTGCGCTGCTCCTCCAGCGCTGCGGCCACCTCCGCCTCTTCCTCCGCTTTCTTCTTCGCCTCCGCTACTTGCTGGGTCAGCGCCACCACCTGCAAGCATAGGTATTAGTATCTCTTTCCAAAGGGCTCTAGCCAAAAGCATCTGAGTTTACCTGTGAAAACTCTAAAATTAAATTTTATATATACCTACATAAACTATTAAACTACCAACTAAATTAGCATTTTTACATTTCCTAAATATGTATATTATAAATGAACTTAGAAAAAACCAGAATGCTATGAATTTGCCTCAATGGATATTTTTATAATATGCCAATGCAAATAAAATGGATTAGTGACCACTTAAACAATTAGGCGGATGACAGTGACCGCCCGAACCCCGCCTTCGCCCCGCGCTCCCCGTAGCACGGGGATGCGCGGGGCGAAGGCGGGGGTCGCTGTCATGCGCCTAATTGTTTTGGTGAAATAGTATATTGTTTATAAAATAAGCTGTAAAATACATCAGTGTAGGCAAAATCGAAAAATAGTACAATTGCACGTTACCTGTTTCTCGAGATTCTTCTTGGCCTCCTCCTCCTCCTCGAGCTGATCCTTGGCCTGCTCCAACTCCTGCGCGATGTTCCGCAGCTTGGTCTGTAGGGCCAGTTTCTGTTTTGTCTCCTCTTCTAGCAACGCCTATGACATAAGAAATATATCATCTATACTAATATTATAAAGCTGAAGAGTTTGTTTGTTTGAACGCGCTAATCTCAGGAACTACTTACTGGTCCGATTTGAAAAAATATTTCAGTGTTAGACAGCTTATTTATCGACGAAGGCTATAGGCTATAAAAAATCACGCTGTGACTTATAGGAGTTGAGTAACGCGGGCGAAACTGCAGGCAACAGCTAGTTATGTTATACAATCCAATGCAACAAAGAATATCAATCTTTTTTAGACGGCAGTGCTCTAGCGTCGGTCGACTCTGAAACTAACAGTCATTTTATTGACATTGAGATGTCGATTTTAATGAAAATATTAGGCCTGCCTCCATTAAGCTTAGCAGGTGATTATGAACCCTGTCTGAGGCACGAGGCGGAGCCCGATTGTTCAATGGGTGGTGCCCTGTGACTGGTGTCCGGTGTCAAGTGGGAGGAGCCCGGGGATGTGTGGGATGTGGGCGTGTCTTACGCACCTGCAGCTCAGCATGTTGCGCGCCGGCGGTGGCGGCCTGCTTGGCGGCGGCGGACGCCTTTAGCTCGGCCTGCTCCAGCTGCGCCAGCGCCTGCTCGGCTTCGCCCTGCAGCCGCGCGCACTTCTCAGACACCTCCGATCTATTCACGTCATAATACAACACGATATAGAAACAATAGAATAACTTCAGTGAGTCGTTAATATAATTGAGAAAGTGAAACTCCATTTTGATTAATTATTATTTTTTCACACCTAACTGACTGCCGCTGAAAATATCAATTAAAATGAACAACAAGTTTATGACAATAAAGACCAAATTAGACCAATTTTCTAACTATTTTGAGTATCCATTGGAATAATAAATAGATGTAAGTAAAATTGCAGGCAGCGTGTGGCTGGTGCCAGCGTGCTCACCGGGCGCGCTCCACCTCCGTCAGTTTGGCGGCGAGGTCCTGCAGCTGCGCCTCGGCCTGCTTGCGGCGCCGCTCGCCCTCGGTACGCGAGGCGCTGGCACTCTTTAACTCGGTCGCGAGGTCCGCGTTCTCCGCCTCCAACGACGCCTTCGCCTTCTCCAGTGCTGACCAATCAAATAAACGATCATTGATCTATGATGTTCAGAGCGAATACTACAGTACAGTAACTACAGTGGATTTAGATCTTATAATGATGCAGTTACTAACAGGAAAGATCTGTATATTCTAGATAACTTTTCTTATTACCAAATGTTAGAGCTACGAACACAGCGATAGCTGAGTGGACGCATTCAAATCCAAACCATTTGAACCTGTCAATCCACAGTGGTAGTACAAAAGTGAACCATAGCCTAATACTGTCTTCTGATTTCTAAAGGGACACCCACAACTAATAAATTTTATATGTAAATAATGAAGTTTTATGTTCGTGAATCTAGAAATCCTCATGTTAAACGTTTAACATTTTTTTCTCCGACTAAACATCGAAACCAACATTTGATTTGCCAGCCGGCATCCTGTTTCCTGTCCGCGCCGGGACAGCACATCTGCTGCCAGTAGTCGCGCGTGGACAGGAACGCGCTGTCGTCCTCCGTCGGAGGGCACACACTCTCCACCTCACACACTTCCTTGGACAACCCGAATGTCACATTCTTTTGTCTCCTCTCTCTCACGTTTGCCATGTTAGTTGTATACGGATAAAAAAATATATGAAAATCTACTTTTTTGGTAAAATGCTCCAAAATTTCCGTCAATTTGAAAATATTGTTTGACTTTGAGTGACAGCAAAATATGTAATTTTTATTTCATAAAAGAGTTTATGCTCCTATTTTTAAAAAGTAGTTTTTGAATGGACTCAAAGCTCAATTTTTACATTCTTAAATACCTATTCTATTTTTAGGTCCACATATGACATGAGATTGTAAGTTAACTAGTTATTTTTATTATAAAATTATTTAAAACGGGATTTTTAACTTTTTCTCACTTTTATTTGGAGAAGTTCGATATTTCGACATTATTTATTTATTTAATATGAACAGCCAACAAAAGTTACAATAATGATTCTACTGTTATCACTTATATTGTGGGTACAGCTAATTGCACTTTTACTTATAGGCTATGACATCATGCATTTATCTAGGAACAGCTCATTCACGAGACTCTGTTTTAGGTACATTGACGAAATAACCCGGTCACTGCTGACTCTGTACTAGCAGTACAGTCAGTAGTGTATATTCACCGTCTTTGTATTATTTATAGAAATTAGCTGTCTATTTATGGTCTATTCGCGGTACACTCAAATCAAATTAAGTATCTTTATTTCGTGGGTAACAAACTTGTACATGGTGTCTTATTTACACTCACCCGTCTAATCCTCTACATACCAGACCACGGTCTACTCGCGGTCTACTCGGTGTACTCACCCGCCTTGGTCTTCTTGATCTGCTCGTGCTGCTCGGTGAGCAGCTGCAGCTCCTGCGAGTGGCGATGGCGCTGGTCGGCGAGCGCGGCCTCGTGCGCTGCCGCCTCCTCCTCCAGGCTGCGCTTGAGCACCGCCACCTCCTGCTCGCGCTTCGAACGCAGCTCTTGTTGGGCTGCAAAATGTGAATGTGTGGTTAGTATGGGCTTGCAGAGTGGTCTGTTGAATCTGACCTATTTAGTAAAAGGTTGCTGAAGCTTCTATTACATCTGAACTGCGTCAGGTTGCTTGCACATTGGGAAGCTAATTATAGTGATAAAAATTAACAGTTACATTTTTTACAGGTTCATTATCAAGTTCTTGATATTTTTCTATATATTGGTTATTAATTTATGAAAGAGTAAAATGTTCCTCCGTGGGACTGGGGGACTGGGTGAACGTGGGACTCCGCCATTTCATTTAAGTGATTACTATTTCGTTTATATTCTATTATTGAAAATAGATCAGATTATTAAATGTAAAAAAAAAAACTAAAATTCGACTTGGTATAAAAATAATATTTTAGCAAATTTGTTTCTTTATTGTTTAAAAATGTAACACTTTGTAACCTACATTTATTCTTTTGTAGAGATGTGTACTAAGTTTCTTAGTATGGTATTATATGGTATACTAAACATAGTTATGTTGTTTCTTCGAAGTAATGACGAAGTAACAAAATGTTTTATATCCATATACCTCCTCGTGTGGAGTAAATGTGTAGTATGTGTGTAGGGTGTGGTTGAGTAAATGTGTAGTATGTGTGTAGTACCTGCGGTGGTGTCGAGCGAGTCGAGCAGCTCGCTCTTGAGCGCCTCCAGCTCCTCGTTGAGGTCGCGGCGCAGCTTCTCGGCCTTGGTCCGCGCGGCGCGCTCCGCCTCCAGGTCGTCGTGCGCCTCGGCCAGCGCCGCCTCCGCCTCGCGTGCTGCCTTAGCCGCGCTCGCCCGCGCCGCGCTCTCCTCGTCCGCGCGCGCCACCGCGCCCGCCAGCTCCTCCTCGCGCTTACCTGAACGAACACGTGGCACATTATTATAACAAATTGAATACGAGCAATAATAAATATCATCATCATCATCATCAGCCTCTATCCGTCCACTGCTGAACATAGGCCTCCATCAATGAACGCCAAGATGACCGATCCCTTGCCACTCGCATCCAACGGAGATCGTCTTCCCACCTGGTCATTGGCCGACCAACACTTCGTCTACCTAAACGTGGCCTCCACTCTAGAACCTTATTGCCCCATATTATATAGGTACACGAAAACCTCTATATTTTACTAATATCATGTCCATTCCGAGAGATTCTTCTCCCGTTAATAAGTTGGATATAAATAATTCTGTATTGGGTTTATGAATGTGTAAGCATTCGTAAACATTCCTCAAAGTTTATTTTCGCATTATGTTACAAATATAGTATTAAAATAAACTTCAATGAACATTTCGGTAATACTTTAGAAGTAGGTAGTTTTTAACCGACTTCAACAAAAAGGAGGAGATTATCAATTCGATCGGTATTTTTTTTAATGTATATACACCGATTTATAGTACCTTTCGACTGTAAATAAAAATAAAAAAAAACTATATAAGAATTAATTTTCAAATAGGCGATGAAGTAGCACACTAATCCGAGCACTCACTGAGCACGATCTGCAGCTCATCAACTTGGGCCTTCCTCTCGGCGAGCTGTTCCTTGACATCCTGTAGCTCTGTCTCCAACTTCCTCTTGGCACTGTCCATCTCTTTGCGGATTTGGTGGTCCTGGAAGATAAAAACAAACGTTTTTATTTTTACACTTTGTTACCAAGTCCAACTCAACTATTCAAATTTAGGAGGCATAAATTATATCATATTAAAATTATTATGTCATAATATACCATAAATATTATATCGTAAGTAAGAGATCTATGATTTTATGATTGTATAATCCCAAAGATATCATTAAGAGAGAAATTTAAAGAAATAGACATTTTGACTGTAGCATCTCAATACATTTTTGTAAATGTGATGTATATTCGCAAAAATATAAACGAATTTGTTAAAAAATGCGATAATCACAACAAAAATACAAGGAACAAACATAAACTTGTTGTGCCATATTTCAGGCTACATAAGGTCAGTAATTCTTTTATGGGTCAATGTATACGTTTCTACAATAGGATCCCAGAACACGTTCAAAACTTATCAATAAATAAATTAAAAAAAACTGTTAAGGAACGTTTGTGTGGTAAAGGATACTACAAAATAAAAGAATTTATTGAAGATACCACACCTTGGGAATAAGGCGTTTACTCGAGGCTTCTATGTATAATTATATCATATTATGTACCTATATTGTAAAATATTGAAAAGATTAGTTTCACTGAGTTTGTTTCGCCGGTCCATCTCAGTGGACTAGTTTTGGAACCGGTAGTAGAGTCATTTGACGTTCAATAAGGTACTTTGACGTACAACATTGAATAAAAATATTTTTATTTTTTATACAATCCTACCCACAATACATAACATATACTTTTCCATAATTTTAAGATATCTGTGTAATACATTATAAATAGGAATCTTACCTTCAATAGCTTCTCTTCCAGTTCAGCAATAACAGATTCCTGCTTGGCCTTCAGTTTGCTGAGGTGTTTCGCTTTCTCCTCCTCCTCGGCAAGAGCTTGAGATAGATCATTGGCTCTCTCTTCTAGAATCTTCTTCTCCTTGACCATCTTCTGGTTAGTGTCCTCGCTGAGAGCTAGATCCTCTTCCAACTTCTTAAGCTTGGAATTGCATTGGACGAGTTCAATTTGTAACTTCTGTCGTTCGGCCTCTTCCTCTTCCAGTTGGTCTTCCAAGTCCTAGAAGTTGTTATATATTATGCTGTATAATATATGGTGGTATTATTATTTAAGGGTGGGGACACCAGCGAGGCCAGACGGGCGATCAGTCCTCATCAGCGGGACTATTTCATATATGGTGGTAGCTAGATAGATAGCCAGCGATTTAGGTTCTATACATTTTAAACAAGTGGTTCTGGATCTTAGATTTCTCTTAGCTGGACAATAATGCGGCAGTAGCATATACTGCCGTATTATAATATGTCAAGATAGAATTTTAACTGGTACAAACTTATACTTGATATCATTGTGCCGAAAACTCGATGTAACTGCATCAGAGATTTGCTAAATCATACAAAATATCGGAGACGCATCAACGATGATCGATAATGAAATACAACCAATTACAACAGTGTGAAGCATGGTTACATTTACAGAAATAACATATGTAAGTTATTAATAAAAAATTTGGTATTGTAACGGAGATTTGCTCGATTACACAAAATATCTGAGACACATTGATGACGATTAATGAAATACATGTACATTCACTTGCAACAGTATAATATAGTATGTATATAGTATAGTTATGTTTAAGCATATTCAATACATAACAAGAAAGCACAATCAGGTACATACCTGTATGTTGATCTGCAGCCGCTTCTTCTCCTGCTGCAAGGCACTGCACCTCTCCTCCTCCTCCTCGATTCTCCCTTCCATATCATGGAGCAGCTCTTCCAGCTCCTGTTTCCTGGCGGCTGCCCGCGCGCGACTCTCTTCCGCCTCCGCGCATAGCTCGAGCTCAGCCTGAAATTAGAATGATTACTTAGATTATTTAATAATATCAAAAGTAATTATTCAATACTATATACAATAAGAACTACATACAGTATGTATTCTTATTTTATTTTTAATTGGATAGACAAAGCGGCTGACAGTCCTTTGATTATCAAGCCAACACAAACAAGTTCATCTATCCTGAGACGCAAAATGTCTCAGACAGAACTCAGACTTTTTTATGTCATAAGGAGGCAACCAAGCAGACGAAGCCAGACCAAAATCACCAATTGACAGCTATGCTATCGCGTTTCGTGCGGTTTGTAAGTTTCCAGTGGCCCATTGGGGGGGATAGGGAAAAGGAGGGCAACGCGTCTGCATAATCTCTGGTTGTGCGGATGTGTATGGGCGTCGATAGTCGCGAAAAGGCTCGACTGCTCGTTTGTCCTCCTATGCCATAAATAGATACAAACCTGCAACTGCTCAGCCAGTTGAGTCTTCTCCGCGCTGGCCTGCTGGTATTTGGCCTCGTACTCTTGACAGCGTTTCATCTGGTTATCCAGCTTGTCTCTGATCTGTCTCAGCTCATCCTCCTTCTGTGTCAACTTCTCTTCTTGCTTCGTAACTTCCAGCAGAGGTTTTACCTAAAAAGTAACGTTATTTAGTTGTTAGAATAAGAGTTAAAGAAAGGTTCTTGAATGAAGATTTTAGTTAAAAGAAGGTAAGATTTTACTAAAACATATATGAGTATCGTTTTACTATACTTTTTTGGCCTCATTCTGAATCTACAATGTGTGAAAATCATACAATGTCTATTTTGTCAGTATCACAATTTCACCAGTATCTAATATTATAGTGTCTATTTACCTACCAAACCCTATTCTGACAAAATCCTATAATACGAATATAATAGGTTATTAATTATCTTTCACTAAATGATGCTCGTGATTTATAATTGTGATATTGCTTATGGTTATAATATTATTGTACAAACATTTTGAAATGCACTCTCCTTACGTTATCACACATAATAAGAGAAGTGTCTTAGAATCCCACACGCCCTAGTATTTACATAACAACGGCTTGTACAATAGGGCCGCGATGTTTTAGAAACATTCGTCGTTATATTATAAATGCAAGGCGAAGCTGATGAATAAACATAGTTTTGCATCATCAGTCTTTTGCTATGAATAGCTCGGATCATATGAGGCGAATACTTACTACAGCCATTTTTTTTCAAATCTATTACTAAAAGAGTGTACAGGTGATTTCTACCCACACTCTGTTAATGTTTAATGAATGTATGTGTGTGTGTGTGTGTGTGTGTGTGTGTGTGTGTGTGTGTGTGTGTGTGTGTGTGTGTGTGTGTGTGTGTGTGTGTGTGTGTTTTTGGTGTGTAATTGATAATTCTATGTTAGTTAGATGAATCATGTGTTGACAAAATAAAGCATCCTCACAATACATCACAACATAATGACGATTTATAAAAATTTAAAAAGAATCCAAGTACAATTATCTTTTGACAAAAAATTCATGATAATTATTATTGATATACATGATAATATTGACTCTAATAAATCCACCAATTGAAACTCACCTTAATGTACAACCTCCACCACTGCCAATTTCTAAGTTTGAGATACGCCGCACAATTCCTCTGAATAATTCTGATCGCGTTCAGCTGCTGGAGCCGCTTCTGGTAGTTCTTTCTCGCTAAGAATCCTCGGCAGACCGCTTGGAAATTGACAATCAGGTCGGTTATCTTGTAATCTCTCTCCTCCTCCAAATGCGCGAGCACACCAGCTCTGAAGAAGATCTTAGACTGTCCAACTCTGTACAGATTGTGATCCAGCTCCAAGTCCTCAATCATCTGCTCGCATGCCTTCTTCCCATCCATGAATCCCTTGGATATGATGTTGGGCGTGAGCAACTCGTAACGCTGTCTAAACTCCTGGAAGGGGATCCTGTTGGGGAAACCTTGTCTGCAAATCCTAATACCTTCAAGTACACCATTGCACCGCAACTGGTCCAACACCAGAGCCGCCTCGATCTTACCCGCTCTCTTCTCGTGGTTGGGTATGATGCACCTCACGAAATTGGGATTTGTGTTCCTGAGTGTCGCCATCAATTTGGTGAGCTGTTCCTTGTAGAGTTGGGACACGGTTCTGAACATACCCTTCCTGGTCCTCGCGCCGAACTGTGTGTCTGTCATCGCCTGTTGCGCCATACCAACTATCTCCGCGTCCTTCCAAATGTGGCAGACGAACGGATCCTGAGAAGACTGTAGGAGAGACACTACGTTCTCGTTCAACGGGTCCATGTTCTTCATGAGCCACTGCGCCGCGGAGTAGTCGACTTTACCGGCGTAGTGAATGATGGCGAAATCTGCGACACCACGGAAATCGGTCTTCATGAATTTCGGATGGACGGAGTGAGCCGATACTAACTTTTCAACGAAAGTCTTGTCGGTGGCTTTGGGGAACCAACACTCCTCGTCTAATAGCGCCATGATACCCATGGGTTTGTCGATGAGATCGATCGTCGGCTGCAAGTCCAGACCGAAGTCGATAAACTTCCACTCGATGCCTTCCCTTTGGTACTCTTCTTGTTCCAGAATGAACATAGTGTGGTTAAAGAGCTGTTGAAGCTTCTCGTTGGTGTAATTAATGCACAGCTGTTCGAAAGAGTTCAGTTCGAAGATTTCGAAACCGGCCATATCGAGGATACCAATGAAGGACGCTCCCTGCCTCTTCGTCCTGTCTAGGGATCTGTTAATTCTGTTCACCAGCCATCTGAAGAGTCGCTCGTAGCAAGCCTTGCCGATCGCTTCAACCGAGAACTCCACCTGCTCCTTAGTCTGAGCCTTGGTAACGAAATCACGTCCGACCTTAATTCTGGGTTTTAAGAAGGCTTTCGTCATTTCTGTTACCGAAAGACCTGGAAATAGGAAACATATTTTTATTACTGAGTGTACAGACAAGAAAGATTTTTTTTTCGGATGGATCTATGTTAACGGCCCGAAGGCCCTAATGCTACATCGGATTAGTGTGAGCCCATTTGGCTCACTTTCGGTTTCTAAAAGTGGGGGGTTGCCCCCCGCCAACCGTGCAGTCTGCGACCACACGGCCTCCTGGCGTCGGGTTGGAAACACAAGAAAGATAGCAGGAATATATCTTAGTATAAAAGTTCAATCACTTCAGGAAGACTATAGTCCATTTGGACAACCTCAGTAGTGGTCATCTGATGATGATGATGATGATGATGATGATGATGATGATGATGATGATGATGATGATGATGATGATGATGATGATGATGTTTTCCAAGCCGATTTCGGCTACGGCGACAAAACCTCTGACAAATATAAAACAGTCAAGTGTCATTACATTGATGGGCTCTCACATGGCTAGCATAGCCTATCTTGGCTCGGAAGGTACGCGAGCAGCCAGCGCATGTGAGAACACCATCAACGTTATATTGAATATTAGAAGGCGGTCATCTAATAGCTGGTCGTAATACAACCCTAGAAGTATTAGAGTAAAACAAATCATGGACGGTATATATATAATCATCTCCATATGACATAGTAATTGACTAGCTGTTGCCCGCAGCTTCTCCCGTGTTTACTGACTTAACTCCTATTAGTCACAGCGTGATTTTATATAGCCTATAGCCTTCCTCAATAAATGGGCTAACACTGAAAGAATTTTTCTAATCGGACCAGTAGTTCCTGAGATTAGCGCGTTCAAACAAACAAACGCTTCAGCTTTATATTATTACTAGCTGTTGCCCGCAACTTCGCCCGCGTTAACTTACTCAACTTAACTACTGTTAGTCACAGCGTGATATTATATAGCCTATAGCCTTCCTCGATAAATGGGCTATTTAACACTGAAAGAATTTTTCAAATCGGATCAGTAGTTCTTGAGATAAGCGCGTTCAAACAAACAAACTCTTTAGCTTTTTATAAATATTAGTTTAAAATATTAGTATAGATTATTAGTAATAAGTATAGATGGGCACTATGTATGTAGTTGAACCGTATATTTATTTAGCTGATGATAAAGGACACGGTAGAATATAACAAGCGTGTTGTCCGTGTCACGAACGAACATGCAACACCAACTTGAAAATTAATTGTAACATTATAAAAATGGGTCAATCGCCAAAGACATTAATGTACATCAAACGTAATGTACTGCTGTTAATATCGCACCTGCCACTGTTGTGTACCTAGAGTGTATTGTATTATTGCCTAAATTTGATAAAGACACCCAAGCATTTTAACAGTTAGATCAGGTTGCTATACAAAATCTATCAAAGCTATAATTGTTATGTTTCTTGGGTCGACGAGCCACCCATTGGTAAGTGGTCACCGTCGCCTGTTCTTGATCCTCTGTTACCTATAATAAACAATACACCACGTACCTAATAAGTGAGCGATCTTCTGTGCCACAGTATTATCGGGCAAGGTTGCTTGGTCAGAATTCCTCTCCTGCTTGAACTGCATGGAACCGAACAGGAGGACCGCGGACACGATCCTGAATATGGAGTTGAAGTCCTCTATGTTCATGCCCATGATGTTCATAGACTTGATCGTGGCCTGGAACTCTGCGTTGTCGTCGATCCCTGGCACAGGCAGGGCTGCGTTGGAGAGGAATGGGTAGCTCTTCGGATCCTCCAGGATATACTCGGCCTTCTGTTGAGCGGTGGCGCCCGCCAGGAGCTGGTAGAAGATGTGGAAGGTCCTCTCATCCTTGGCCTGCCGGATCGCCCGAGACTTTTCCAGCAGGTAAGTCTCGATGTTGGCTCCCGCGATGTAGCCGGACGCGTCGAAATTAATTCTGATGAATTTACCCTGGAAATAACGTATTTTTATATGTTACATATATATATTTAAACTACAAGTATTATACATATTCACGATGACAATAAAATTAGTTTAAAAAATCACTAGGTATGTTGCCTAATTACTCTTAACATAAGCTCAAAAGAATGATCATTCTAAATCTTAGACTACATATTACATTTAATGAAGACAATAGTTTATGGGTTTATCTTTAAAAATTCAGTAATTCTTCAGTTACTCCTAAAAATTTGTAGGTATTTTGTGTAAAAATAAATCTTCTTTCTAATAGTTCTTATTATTTAGGTACCGTTGATGCAAGAAAAAGAAATATATTTATAGTAAGTAATACTCACAAAACGCGATGAGTTGTCATTCTTAACTGTCTTGGCGTTACCGAACGCCTCCAAGATGGGGTTGGCCTGTAGCAACTGCTGTTCCAATTCACCCTGTAACATACATCAGTGTTATGTATTATATGAACATATAAATAGGATTAGCATTTAAATTATAAAGCATTAGCACTTCTTCCTAGGTGATATATAATTCTGTAATAAAAAGCGTTAGATGATAAAGCGTTATTTACTATTCAATAAGACGTGTACATTGAATAATATTATTGAATAATAATTAATATATATACATTTACACACACACATTAAACTTACACAAAACATTAACCTAAGTTACTTATGTTTAACCTTACAAGGAAATCATAGCTTTATTAGCACAATAATTATAATATATAATAATATATTTTCATCATAATTACATATTATTTAGTACAGCGACGAGTTAGTCCTACAGTTATTCACAGAAAACATTTACTGAAGCTTTTTACCTCAAATGTTGGCCCATTACTCTATTTAATATGAGCAGCGTGAAATGAAATGGAATTTAAGAATACTACCTTTATACAAAAAATGATTCATTCATCGTATCTTAAAATTACCTAATTAGCTCATTTATTACCCAAAAGTTATAAACCAAACGGGAATAGTAAGATTACAACAAGCAATTAAGAAACGATTATATTATGTTTGACGGTAAGTTATCCGGAAGGACCATTTTCTGTCAAAGGTTTTCTGACTCATGGCGATACATGGTGCTTTAACCGTGAAGAATGAATAAGAAGAACTTAGATAATATGTTTTAAGCAGCCATTTTTTTATTTTTAAGCAGAATTAATATTTATAAGTAAGTACATACAAGATTATCACAAAACAATTTTGCGTTGGTATTAGTGACACAAGCATACATCTAAACAAAACTTACTATTATCAATTGTGGTGAAGGCCCCTGTAGTTTGTCGTTCCCGTCGCGCAGAAGATAGAAAGAGAGAAAAAGTATAATTACATAGGTGTGCTTTACAAAATAGATTTACAAGAACATTTAAGACTTATAAAATTTAGGTAAGATTTAGGAAGAAAACGTGCTGATTTAAAAAGTCTTAAATACCTAAAAACAGTCATCATCGTCTCAGGAATTGATTGTCAACCCTAACACTTATTAGTGTTGTCTATGGACGTACGTCTTGAGTCTTCGAGAAAATTTCTTCCATTCTTCCACCAATATGGATGTATTATATGATATAGTGTTTGACCAAAGACATAACTGATTGTTTAAGAAGAAAGCATATAAAATACATATAAAATACATATAATATAAAAATAATTTAAACAAAGACAATAAAACCATCGCATGTTTTATTTAATTCTGCTCATTAACACACGTAACGATGTTTCGTTCGACAAACACCAAACAAAGCAAATATAGGTCATTGCTATTGATTGTATGAATTCTTCAATAGAGCCTACATACCAAACAAAATAGCCGTTTCTACTTTAAATGAATTGATGAAATATTTCACAATTAATTTTTGTTTCTCAATTCTAAATCAAATAATAATCGATTTATGTGTCAATTAGGAGAGGCAACAGTTGATAGGCAACGGCCAGTCGTTCTTTTCGTACATTTCTAGAATGGAAACTCAATTATAGACTACGTTACGTATATCTAAATAGATTTTGGTCTATCCTATTGCCATTTGAATAAGACTAGCCGTAGATAGGTGCATTTAAAATTCTTTGAGGAGGCTTATACTCTACGTAAAGTGTAGTTACCAATATGTACATAAAAATCTCTACATTAGCCACATGCAAAAGATATCTTGCGGCTAACACGTCAACACGTGGATACAGCTATATCATCTTTAAGGACGTGTTCTCATTGGCTTTACAATTCAATATCAATTACTTAGTGTTAACACTATATTTATCATCTGATTGAATGTACATTACGTTTTATTCGTTTCCACGTTATGCTGGGTAGTTGTAGGTGTCAATATAATCATGCATTTTTCGCATTGAGATCGGCACACCGTCAAACCAAATCGATTTAGCCAGACAAATAGGTTTTATAGTCAACAATACACAAACAAGACAAATAGTCAACATTTTAAGACTAGTATGTGTCATACTTTACATAATTTTAGTCAACATTTAAAGACTAGTTTGACACATTAGGATAAAGGCTGATGATGATGATGATGAGTACAAAATATTCACAATAACACATTTTATATAAATTAATTTAATAACTCACTCAAAAGCTACGGTAAGATTGTTATAATATTATTCAAACCTAGAACGCAGCCTTGTGGAACGCTTTTTGTGATTCGATAATGTGACTACAACGTACAAGACGACGGCGCAAGCCACTGTTGTTGGGCACAATTCAAATAGTACCCAACCATATCGTTATAAAAACGTTCAACAAGACCGTTATTTGCGTACAAATTGCATTTCTACGAACAATTCGTCGAATTAATCTGTAACTAATCTAGAAAAATAATTGAAAACTTCAGTGCCTAACGGCTCCGCTCTGAAAATTCGTTCCGTCTGTGGCGTCCACCTTTGTTACCACATTGTATTTTATTTATAGCCCTTATTACTTATCTATCATCATCAGCTTGGAGCCGTTCCCTAGCGACAATTGGTCTGAAAAGACATTATCTATGATA
Source organism: Helleia helle (assembly GCA_963853865.1). Lineage (NCBI taxonomy): Eukaryota > Metazoa > Arthropoda > Insecta > Lepidoptera > Lycaenidae > Helleia > Helleia helle. Next base: position 18,594,009 of record OY971426.1, on the reverse strand, counting down.
CTGAAAAGAAAATCGTCTTGGCTTGTGTTGTGCTGCGTTAAGTTTAAATTAAAGAACATATTAACCATTAAAAAGATGACCCTCTGTCATACATTTTCCATCGTAAAGGTCATTTAACTACTTATCAAATTTTTTATCATCAGAAAATCATATGATAAAGAAATTAAAGCGGACAGGACTCGCTTCCCACGGCGTGCGATTTCCCGAACGATACCACACACGATAGACGTCCACGGTCAGTAAAAGTGGCCTTTTATCTAAAGGAATTTTATTATCACTTTTCTTTAATTTCTGAACTTTAAAATTCTTCTTTAAACTTTAAAAAATGCCAAGTCTGACCTGACTTTTGCTGTAATATCAAAAAGAACTGGACTCTCCATTCTTCTAAATCCAGACCTTCGCTAAAAAGTGTCTTTGGTCTTCTACTCATGATAAAGTTAAAGATAATCGTTTGTATACGAAAATGATTAGCATGAATCTATAGGTATAGGTATAACGGTATATACATTTGTTGACTGTGGCAAATATGTACTTAAGCCTTTTATCCTTTTGGCAAAAATATTTATTTGCTTAGGAATTATCGGTATACGAATTTATAGAGAATATATCATTGAGAATTCTTGTATTTTTTAGAGATACATGATTTTATAGACGAAATAATACAAATGGGTACATATATATTTTTTTAGCTGTAAATGATAATGTAAAATATAGCAGATTTTTAGCGTTTGATAGGTGGATGTAACATCGTAGGGGTTGGAGTACAGATGACTCTTACCCGGCTCCGACAGTCAAACCAGTAACAGATCACTCGCTTGTAATAGTTACAAAAACATTCAAAATGTGATAAATATATAGGTATTAGGTACATATAAACTAAAATTCATTAGAAAATTTAACTAAAAATTGGCCTGAAAACATTTTTTTTCATCGATGCCATACTAAATCAAAAACATCCTTCGAATTCTATTCTACGGTAGAATGTTTGTAGGATGTGTTAAGTATGATAAAAATTTATAGAATAGGGTAAAAATTCTACTCTATTCCATAAATTTGTCATCAGTCTGCGGTTGACTATAAACGCTAACTATTAAATATTACTTTCAAACAATAACAATTTTGCAAGGCAGTACCCATTTTTTACTGGAGTAAAATAACTTAATTAGACTTTCCTACCCACCTACTGTATTCTACTAACTATCGCCAAGAAATCATATTTTTAAAACGTCCGCTCTAAACAATATTCAAAGACAATAAGAGGAATATCTTACCGCGCCGGAGCCTTTGGGTTTGGAGGCGGCGACGTAGGCGAGGTACTGTATCACCTTCTTGGTGTTCTCCGTCTTACCCGCGCCCGACTCTCCCGTGCACAGGATGGACTGGTCCTCGCGATCTGTAGAGAATGTAACAAACGTCAATATACATGTTCATATATAGCTTCGCCTGCGTTATCTTATATTCACAACCGTATCGTGATTGATGATGATTATTTCTATAGCCTATGTCCTAATCCAAGGTATGCCATGATCATTTCAACTTTCAGCCAAATCAATTCAGCCGTTTTGCCGTGAAAGATCAATAAACATCCAAACTTTCGCCTTTATTATATTAGTAAGATACTTTTATTACCCGACTACCTAGAAGTCTAGACCAAGGGAAGTATAATATAAATAGTACACGTTCCTATTGCCGTACGTACCACTGTAGCACCTGAATACTTATACAATTTTAACAAATAAGTTCTTAATCGATTCCTTAATATGGCTCCGATGATAGAGTTGTCAACGTATACATTTTGTTTATAAGGATTGTGAAGAGACTTAGTCAGCCTTACACTAGATGGGATGACATTGCCCATTTTCATTCACCTCTCTCTCTCTCTCTCTCTCTCCCTCTCTCTCTCTCTCCCTCCCCTCTCTCACTCCCTCTCCCTCCCTCTCTCTCTCTCTCTCGCATGAGTTTTCGTTATCAATATGAGCATTAAATATTTAATAACAAGCTTGTTAAGCCTTTAAGCACACCTAACCTTTTCTCTTCAGTTCTTTCAAACTTAGGTATATTAAGGTTTTGGTGTAGTTTAAGACTGATTAAATCACCTAAAAAATACTGCGTTATTACATAGGCGTCTTATATTAGTTATGCATTTGGTTTTGTTATCGCAGGTAAATGCTTTTTACGCATGTAACCAGGATCTCGGGAAGACCCTGACCCCATAAGGGACTCGCACCTGGGAGTGCTCTACCCGTAAACCAAAACCACTGCGAGCGCTTTCAGCCGCTTTTTGAGGGTCCCGGATTGTCGTAGTTATGCATAGATAGGTACTTCGACGTATGTTAACATCGCTATTTACTACGGTATCTACTGGTAAAACTTAAACGGACTTAAGAGTTTAGAAAAAGGGCTTTTATCTAGCAGTGGACGGAAAAAAATAATCATAATCCTTTGTTAAATTAAATAGATGATGATAATACAAAGTAGGCGCAATTAACATGCCCGCACTGAAATCGGTAGCCAGGGTTTTGAAAACCACTTTGCTACGTCCCTAATTGCTAACTTCAGCACCGTCAAGTTGAACTGGTTGTAATCCATTAGTGCTGTGTTATGGCCCATCACCTGCACCCTGTACTGTCTAGTGTAGTCAGGTCTAGGGCGGGGCAGCCTCGCCCATCATTAGCCGATATGTCCTGCCCAGTTTAGCGCTTAGTAGTGATGTGCTGGTCAATTTTTTTATTGTTTCAAAAAGTAAAAAAAATGACATGAAAATTAGTTTTAAGACTTATTTACGTATAGACATTATAATATTGAATTGTAAAATATAGTATTGTGAACCAATTATTACTAATTTTTAAACGTGCGCGTAATAATTACATAAATGTAACTAACATTTTGCAAAAACTTGACAAGGTTTAGAACATATTATTTTAACGTAAATTTTTATTAAACTCTATTTATTACAAAATCCGTGTGTCCTTGTAAATTAGTAGGCGAGGATATGTAATCTAGAATGGACAATGAAGTCCGTTAATGAAATCAATTAAAGGCAGGCAATAGGATATAATTATGTACATGTTCTTTATGTTCGGTCCGCCAAACGAGATATGGCCGGCGGACTAAATGACGTCACAGTTCTATTAGTATTATATAAATTATTAATGTATCAACCGTTTGTTGTGTATGGTAATTTCAATTTATTTGAGACTAGCTGGTGCTCGCAGCTTCGCTCACGTTAACTTAAGATTTACAGCCGTATACGGATTGATGATAATTATTTTATAGCATATGTCACTCAGTGTTATCGTAGCGTAGCATCCTAGCGGTGAAAGAATTTTTAAAATCGGTTGAGTAGTTTTTGAGTTAATTCGTAACAAACAAACTTTTCTCTATCTATGATAAAAATATTGATGGACCATACGTTCCTAACCTGTCCTGGTTCATAACGAAGCCGATAGTAAAATTCGTATCAAAATCCGTTGAGTAGTTTAGAAAATATCGATGCACAAACAGACCAACACAAAAGGCGACTTTAATTTATAATACTTAATATGTAATAATAATAATGTATCATGCGTTTTTTGTGTAATTTGAGTTAGTTTAAGATCTGCAAACTCATATAATATCGGTGTTTTGAAATAAACAGGTATCAACTAAAACATGAATAGGAAATAAATTGTCATATTTATGACTTCATACAGTTATAGCCTGCCACATTGCACCAACCGATGGACGAAACCACATGACCGCTTTGTATAGTTAGGGATGTTACAATGTCATACTTACACATTAACATTAAAATAAACGGAGTTTTATATAAAGCCGTATTGCCTTGGATTAAGCCGAGGCGGTTCTCGATTCGGAAATTTGTATTCGGGTGTTTTCTTCATGTTACTATGTACTATATTTTACTATTAAATACCCTTGTATAACAATAAAATAAAACTACGATTACAAGAGATAATAGTAGACACTCAAATCTACCCCACCACGGTTCAAGCCTTGTCGTGGCGGTGGGGCTCAGTAGCCTAGGGTGAGCCCAGCACCTTGGTGGCACTCGCCGGGTTTTAGTGGGTAGAGCTGCGTCCATTTACCATCTTTCGCGCAGCGAGCCTCACATACCCACCTGGGGAGACCCACTCCCCAGGCGGGATGTCTCAGAGCATTTCCCGGCGTAAAAGAAAAAAAAAAAGACACAAATCTTAATAACAACAAGTTTAATCATCATCATTTTCAGCTTATTCTCGTCCACTGCTGGACATAGGTCTTTTTCAACGAACGCCAAGACGAACCAATAACAATTTCAGTGTAAAAAAATATGAATTGTATTTTAATGTGACATCACTACAGCTTATTCCAGACTCCGGCCAATGGGCACTCCCACTAATGTTTAACTTTCGTAACAAAGATAACGTGTCCGATGTGAAACGTTGATGTACATGGGACGTGAGGTAAGGAGATGACTCACGGGTAAATATATAACCATGCCATATACCACCTGTGTGTCGAGTGCTATGACGAATTATGTTAAGTGTGGTCGAGCTATTATAATTTCAGTTATAAACTTAGATACTAAAGTTGAAGTCTAATTGTAATTTTACCCTAATTTGATAATGTCTTTGTCAATTATTTATCTATAACTTAACTTAATTATTTATAACTTACTTAAAGTACGGTGAAATTTATCTTTAAAAAACTTACGAGTTCTATGACCGTTTTGCACAAAAACTTTATTATTATTATTATTATTTATTAGTGAACTAGCTGTTGCCCGCAGTTTCGCCCGCGTTAAATTGGATTTACAGCCATATCCGAATTGAATCGATTATCTTTGTAGCCTAAGATTCTCCTTATAAAATCAGCAAAAAAGAAAGTCTAGTCAAAATCGTCCCAGCTGTTTTAGAGATTAGCCGGAACAAACAGACAGACAGACAAAAAATGTTATTTTGGTATATGTACCGTGTTTACATCCATATGCATTCAATAAAAAACTGTTATTGTAATATTGCAAGCAGACACTCCAATTTTATTTATCTGTATAGATTTTAAGCATCATATACAGAGGGACATATTAAACGAATTCACGGGGGATTGTGCCATTTTTTCATCATCGTCATCAGGTTGGTCTACTGGACACGTCAGCTCCCCACAATAAGTCTGTGTTCATCGTCGCTTAGGAAGCGAGTGTTTACTAATGATGCACTCGGCTTCACCTGACCGCGATAACAACCGTCATTACACAGTCAAGCGTTATCCGCGTGTATACAAACATACGTCCAGTCGAGATATAAATCCCGACAGTGGACTTAAAGGATTTTATCATGGTATGTTCTTAGATTACAAGCAGTCGAGTTATAGTGTGTGGAGCTGGAGTAAATGCTTATTCAATATTGAAAATGGTTCCGGCTATAAAAATGAAACAATATAGCGATTAGGGAACTTGTGGATTAATATAATGATTGCGTTGTTAAATCAAGTTAGGTAAAAAGTGCTGTGTTAGTCAGATCCGAGACTTCCCCTTCAAGCGGCTGAAGGCAAATCGCAGTGCAAAGTGCGCTATAATGTCCCCGGAAATCCCATATGGGGACGACCCATCGCCGGGTGAGCAAAGCTCTGCGACACCATAAAAAAAGTTGACAGCGTATGGATTTCCGAATGGTACCCAACAAAGTCTCCACGAAGGTACTAGGACAGCATAAACGACAAGTACCTTGCAACATGGAGCGGTAGGCGTTGTCTGTGATGGCGAACACGTGGGGCGGCAGCTCGTGTCTCTTCACCCCCTTGTACCGCTCCATTATCTTCTCCGTGTAGATCGGCAGCTTCTTGTACGGGTTCACCACCACGCAGAAGAGCCCCGAGTACGTCTGGAACACAATATTACAGAGTAAGAACAAAAACAAGAAGATATATTCGTTATACAGTATTTTGACACTTTTTTACCTTTCATCATCAACATTGTTTCAGCCCTGTGTACCTACGCTGAAAATGTATTTGTGAATTATGGTTTTTGCTGACATTCGTGTCTAATGTTGCCTTTTATTTTGTTATCAATAGAGTAAATTGTAAAACAATGTAATAACACCATGTTTTGGCGAATACAAAGAATAGCAAAAAATTATATCCATGAAATAACACATAAATGAGCTAACTTTCATATTGATCGGTCAAACAGTGTGTTTTATAGATGTCATATAATATGGATATCAATTTTTTATGTACAGGTACATTATAGGTATTTAATATTAAACATAAAGATGATTGAAAGTGGCATTTTCTCTTGACCCACGAAACCTAATAATTTGGTACCTTATATTTAATTATGATGTGAATAAGGATCTTAGTAGCCTTAGGTTAACCCAGCACCGTGGGCGAAACCAATTGAACCGAGGAAGCTGCTCTTTGTCTTATAAGAAGAGGGGACAAAAGAGCAGGGGCAAGGATGGGAGCCTCACCCCATTGCACTGTCCCGACGTTGGGAGCGGAACAACCCCTCTGTGGAGGTGGCGTCGGTCCCTTAAGAGACTGACTAGCCGTCGAGGTGCCCTGTTGCAACAACAAACAGATCCGGGGCACCTCACCAAGGGCGGCATTGGTGGCACTCGCCGGATTTGAGTGGGTAGAGCTGCGTCCACCTTACCATCTTTCGGGAGGAGCGAGTCCCACATACTCGCCTCCGGAATCTCCCTCCCCCGCGAGATGTTTAAAAGCATTCCCCAGCGCAAAAGAAAAAAAAGACTATAGTATATGAATTATGATACCGATATCAAAGTGTAGCGGGTCAAAAGCAAACATCCAATCAATAAGTGACGGTCACCAGAAATAACATGAGTAGCTATTTGATAGCAAGTGGGGAAATCTTCACAGGACCTGAGTGAGTCAAATTTTTAAAACTGATTGAGGGCGAAATGATAGATATTTTCGCCCTGGGCGAATACGTCCAAAAACTATTACCGATTTTATTCGGCAATCCTGTTAATCTTCTAGTAAAGTAAATCGCCTTGAGCGCTGGCTGATCCGATGTCAAAGGCAGACATGTCAGTTTTACGATGAGTATAGGTCGAGTCACACAGTAAAAAGACTAACTTCAGTCTACAAATTATAAAATTTAACAGTTTTCCGTTCAGTGCTGAGTTTCGATACTAGTAATTATTGAAATATAATAATACGACTATCAACCCTCATAATATGTCCTAATTCTAGACACGGGTCTCCTCCTCGAAATCAGGTGAGAAAAATAAAAGAAAAAATTTGAAAATATTAAGAAAGAAATCATGCCTTTTTTTTCTTTAACACCGGAAAATGCTCTGAGGCATCCCGCGGGCGAGTGGGTCTCCCCACGCGGGTATGTGGGACTCGCTGCGCCCGACAGCTGGTAAGTGGACGCAGCTCTACCCACTAAAACCCGGCGAGTGCCACCAATGCCGCCTTTGGTGAGGTGCCCCGGATCTAGTAAACAAACAGGGCACCTCAACGGCTAGTCAGTCCCGCAAGGGACCGACGCCACCTCCACAGAGGGGTTGTCCCGCACCACAGAACAACCCCTCCCAACGTCGGGACAATATAATGGGGTGAGGTTCCCATCCTCGCCCCTTGCCCCCTGCTCTTTTGTCCTCTCTTCTTATAAGAGGGGTACAAAGAGCCCCCTCGGCTTCACCCAAGGTGCTGAGCTCACCCTATGTTACTGAGCCCCACCGCCACGACAAGGCCTGAAACATGGTGGGGGAGAAATCATGCCTCGTATATCAACATACATTCCTCGATCAGATGTAAAGCAATAAACGTTATCGCCGGTCACTTCAAAGGGACGATAACATATCGTAGTGATACGGGGGCAGTAGGTAATTTTAATTAATTTGCGATCTGACCTAGCGTCTGGGTAAATATCACGTAACCAGCTTCGTTTGCGATAACCTTTATCTATCATGGCACACGATCTATGCATCGTGTTATTAAAACATAATGAGGAATTGCGTCTTTTGTGTCTCGAACTATCTCTTGTGCTAAAACTAAATAATCTATCAAAGCACAATTATTGTGAACAAGGATCAGTAATTATTTAAAAACCATCTCAAGCCTATTTTATATTTTCTATCATATTGTTTTTAATATTCCTCGATTTTAGTAATAGGTGGTTAATAATCTATACTAATATTATAAAGCTGAAGAGTTTGTTTGAACGCGCTAATCTCAGGAACTACTGGTCCGATTTGAAAAATTCTTTCAGTGTTAGACAGCCCATTTATCGAGGAAGGCTATAGGCTATGTACATCACGCTGTGACATATAGGAGTTGAGTAACGCGGGCGAAGCTGCAGGCAACAGCTAGTTCATAAATATTTCCAAGAGTCCCGACAAATAGTTATCCTAACTCTAATGAACCCGTTATAAATCAATTAATACAATAGTTTTTTATTAAGACATTCACAAAATGGATTCTATAAAGTAAAAATAATAAATACGGTCGGACATTCAATGATAATTAAATAAATAGCTCAAAGTAAAACACGCGCCATATTTGGCAGGTATTTCATGGAAACTGTGTCAGTCGAGCGAGTTGATTTCATCACAGCTAACATACTTATTACTTTTAGTTCGAAAAGGGACGAAATTGCCAATGCTACGTGCATGTTATAAATGTCAAAGCCTTCGTCAGCGGGCACGAGGTCGTGGATTCGAAATCGTTTTTGGTAAAAAAAACGTACTGTAGATGAATCGCCCAGGGCGTACTATTACCTGCTCGGAGACTATCCAAGCCCGTTGAAACCTTAAATATTCTAATTTGACCTTTTCGTTCTCGCCCCGGGCGATCGCCTGCTACGTCCTTAGGTACGACACAGGTCAGACAGAACATGAGCATCGAGATTCTTTAACATATACATGTGTAAATGTTAGTGAACTTGTATTGTGAAATGTGATTTCAAACGTTTGGCTGCAGATCGACCTACCCCTGAAAGTGAGAGATCTGTACATGAAGGGTCGACCGCTCCCACTTCCGAGTGATGGCGGCATACCATTATAAACGATCCATGTCCACCAACGATTTTGGCAATTATGAGCAATCCAAATAAACAAAGATTTAATTAGTACAATACTCAGAGGGACAATTCGAAACAAAAAACACCCTAGCGAACATCAATTCTTTGAATAGATCACAAACTTTTGACTCAGTACCAAGTTACAAACAAGTATCTTTGAGCTCAATTCCAGTACTTCCAGTTGATGATACTGATGATGACATTATAATATTAATAGTAATAACTCGTATTATCGAACCGCCACTCGTGTTCTCGCTAACATAGACATCAGTCATACGGCTGACTCGGCCCAATTCGCGCACACAAGTTCCCTCCCAAACGCGTGCGCCCCAGAGACTATAATGCCGTCCGCCAGTATTATGTGTATACAGTTGTAGAACGTGCGCTTACAAAGAAAAAGTATGATGTACTGGTGAGTCATGACATCAGCATTCGATTCCGCGTAAAATATTCGATCGCAATATATTGGGCCGAAATGAATGAGACAATATCATTATCATGCGTGTGTTCGACACATCTAGTCAAGAAACCATCATCATCATCATCATCAGCCTTTATCTGGTCACTGTCGAGCATAGCCCTCCTTCAATGAACGCCAAGAAGACCGATCCCTTGCCCCTCGCATCCAACATGGCCGGACACTGCATGGAGATGGTCTTCCCACCTGGTTAATGGTGGACCAACACTTAGTCTGCCTAAACGCGGCCTCCAATCTTGAACCTTATTGGCCTATCAATATATAAATAAGTAAAATAATAAATAAGTAAATAAATAAATAAAAAATAAAAAGGGCTAGACTGAAACGCAAGGATTACATAAACTTGTTATTACAACCGGTGGGAGGGAAGCGCTGTTCCGTGCTCCCGGCTGCATGGGTACCACCATCTTGCTTGTTTCTCCCGTGAAACAGCTTTGCTGTGTTTCGGAGGGAAGGGCAAGACAGGCAGTGTAATTACTGGCACCGAGACTTAACATCTAATGTCTCAGGATAGACAACACATAAATGAGTTGCCTGGTCTTGTTCCTTGTAAACTAGGTTGTTCATGTTCATGGGCGACGTCGACCACTTACCATCAGGTGGCACGTCTGTCGGTTTGCCTATCCAACTAACATAAAAAACTACTCTATTTGCGTATTTCTGGATTTATAACTGAAAACAGCTTGATAAAATTCTGCATAGCCCTAAATGACTTTAAAAAAGGCTACGCCCGAATACTCAAACGAATCTCAAATTTAAGACGTACTTAAACTCGTGTTGTCCCTCTTTTTATCTTTGAATCTGACACGTCGTAGCATGAGTTTAAGTACGTCTTACATTTGAGATTCGTTTGAGTATTTGGGGGTATGTGACTGTAAAATCTATACAGATAATAAAATTGGAGTGTCTGTTTGTAATTTAATATAAAAATCTATTCAATAGTTTTTCTGTGATTGAATGAACATCCATCCAACTTTCAATGAAAAATACGATTTTACTCTCTCTTATCGCAAAGTGATGTCAAGGAAATGAACAAGAAACTACAGGAGAAGATTGTAAGCTCGAATGAGATATCGACTGACAAGCTTGAACCATCACTATCCTAAAAAAACTAAAAACGCTAGTCCGCCCGTCTGACTGTTTGTCTGTTTATAGAAGAGGGGGCAAGCGGAGTCGTGAACTTGTCTATTGAAAGCCGTCTCTGGAAATCTAAGAATTATAAGAGACAATTGCAAAACCGAAATTGCTTTGGTCTCCCTCAATAAGTCTCAAAACTTTTCAGTCCCTTTTCAATCAATATCTAGAAAGAGAGATACTGACAATCGCGAAAGCGAGCCAGCCATTATCTTCTTGCTTTAGGCATCACTACCCACAATAAGACCGAGTTTTCCGGGCCCTATTATTGTGGTTTTCTAGAGACTAGAGAGAGACCAACAAATGGATCAAGAGCAAGAGACAATCGACAGATAGAGAGACATCTGTCCTGGTTCCACGTTGGTCTCCGGCCCATTGGAGCCACGTCTTACACAACCTCGGTAATTACGCGGCGAGCAGTTCGGTGTGTCAAGGATGTCGGCGCACGATAATCGTTACCAGTTTATCAACATTTTTTAGTGCCGTGACTCACCAGCAGATAAAACTAGTGAAAGACATAGTCCATTCAAATATTTCTAAATATATTTGTCAACCGTCCAAAGAAACGTTTGAAAACTAGTTGAGACGACTTACATTTTTAACCATAAATGATGTCATATTTTGATAGCATTAGCATTTGGGGTTCTATACTAGTTCCAAGATCAGTTTGTATCAACACAGAAAAAGTGTGTTATGTTATATATTATGTTCAGCAGTGGACGGATAAAAGCTGATGATGATAATGATAGTATATTGTGTAGCAGTTTAATGACTGGCAAAGAAAAAGTGATGCGGGTCACGAAGGTTCTGTAGGCGTTATTTCAAAGGAGAAATATTTCCAGCGCCATACATATAGTACAAAATTAAATATACTCATAGTTTGGTCATGCATAAACAGCTGAATGGTTTTGCATAACATTCTGTACATAGATAAACCATGATAAGATATATGACACTCGGTAATATCCTGTAATATATAATCAGGTAATGTGTTTTTCGTATAAAATCTTTTGCAGTTCGTTAAAAGCTCGCTATTACGGCGAAAACTTAGCTAGTTTATGGCTATATCTGATGGACACTCAGTGAATATTTGCTATGAGTGTATGTTTGTATATTGTACATCATATCCCGGTGCTCGTGCGGCATCTGAGTCAGTCGCGAGCTAGATACCAGATAGCAACAGTCAACAGTCAACAGGCCACGCATCTCCAAGAACGGTAACAAGGCCGATCTTAATTAAAACACATAATTGTACTCGCGGTTCCGTCCATACATAGCGACGGTCATTATTATAATAATTATCGTGGCAACAAAATGCATGCAATATTTTATGTAAGATTACATCAAATTTGGTTGCCTGATTTGAGGGCTTCATAATAAAAAGATAATAGAAATTAATTCTAATAGTAACAATTTTAATCTGGTTACATATTATAAATAAATATAAATAAAATATATATATTTTTATTCAATGTTGTACGTCAAAGTAGCTTATTGAACGTCAAATGACTCTACTACCGGTTCCAAAACTAGTCCACTGAGAAGAACCGGCGAAACAAACTCAGTGAAACTAATCTTTTCAATATTATACAATATAGGTTCATAATATGATATAATTATACATAGAAGCCTCGTAGGAAACGCCTTATTCCCAAGGTGTGGTATCTTCAATAAATTATTTTATTTTGTAGTATCCTTTACCACACAAACGTTCTTTAAAAGTTTTTTAAAATTTATTTATCGATAGGTTTTGAACGTTTTCTGGGATCCTATTGTAGAAGCGTATACATTGACCCATAAAAGAATTACTGACCTTATGTAGCCTAAAATATGGCACAACAAAGATTACGAACAAGTATCAGACCCCTGTTTTTCGTAGTTTCACGTAGATTAAATATCATCGTCAAATGTACTGTTTAAGTATTGAGCGTAAGCAATCACATGCGCCGAAGAACAGATGGTCGGATGGCCTGCATTCAGTAGGTCAGTGTTCGTCAACCTTCGACAGTATATACTAACGATGTCCATTCAATTGGATACTGATGGCCAGAGAATGGTCCGTTTGGAATTTGTGTCTATTAACGTTGACATCACAACCTGATAATAAATTCGAAATATCTTAAAATGATCATCATATCTTGATCAAGTAAACTCAGTCGAGGACCAAAATCGATGACTAAAATTTTGGGCCTCTATTTTGGGCCTAAAGGTCCAAGGACAGCGAGCCATAACAAAGATTAATAGCGGTCACTTATAGATCAATTACAGATCGATCAAAACACGCGCCAGAGCGCCCACCTCCTCTGCAACCGTAACACAAGACACTAGAGTTGCCTATCGCTTGGTCCTCTTATCTATCCCATTTACATACAACCTTACCACCACGTAACTAGGATGATATTTGCCTGTGTGAGTCACCCGACGTTTATGGAGAAACGAAGGTCCTACGTGAGCCGTACGTTGAGTGTTGACTATATTTGGTTATTTACTCGTATTTTAAATACGTTAGTTAAATTGTGCAACAGGCGCACCAACTGTTCATTACTCGTGTTTTCCTTAAGTATTTAGGTTTATTCGTTAAATACGACGATTCTTAATGTAAAACGATTTATAAAAAATGAGACAAGTTTTAATAAATGGCACCATAATGTAATATTATAGTAACCAAATACACGTCCAACTCTATCCAGGTCCATACTCCACAGACCATTCGAGAATGGGATGTGGCCACTAATATAAAAAATGGATGAATTGTTTGTTCAAAGTAGAAGGGAGGAATGAACGTCCCATTCACGTGATAGAAAATGATGACTCCTACACCTACATGTCTGGAGGGCTCGTAGGTGCGTTACGGGCCTATCAGAGCCTATGAGATAGAGAGGAGTCTATCATTAACAGGCCTCATCGAGGATATAACCGGAATAGAGCAGTAATAATAACATTGGTTTTTGTATAAAAACAAATTCCGACAAATTTGTGCTGCGACGCTGCGACGATACTGCGCTCTGATTGACCGACTGATAGCCATTGATGGTTGATTGGCCAAGGGGACATACACACAGATCACACATCACTGTTGGTTGAATTGCTATTTCGTCAGTGACCAATCACTGTCCAGTTTCGGAATTGTATGGCTCACTTACTACTCTATCCGGTTATATGGTCGATGCCAGACCTATATAAATTAAAAACCTGATAGTTCACACATAGAAAATCATAGATAGTTTGAAATTATGCAGTTTTGTTACCAAATTTAAAAATGTTAACCGTTAGCATACCGAAATAATTAATGCTCAATTGCATAGCCTGAATTGGCTTCTAATCAGAAACCTTTCCAGAATAATAACAGAGTTATTTGGCAAGTGGAGCGTAAATTCTAGAGAATTCCCGAACAATGAGGCTGGATAACAAATGAGTGCATAATTAAAGATCCCTTAGAGCTGGCGGATGGAGCTGCACTATGTAATTAGACTGGGGAAGTACAATCTAGTGTAAGTTATATAATATTATTTATTACAAAGTTTATGTCATCGTGTCAATCATCATCGTGAGCCTCTTTCCGTCACCTGCTGAACATAGGCCTCCTTCAATGAACGCCAAGACGACCGATCCCTTGCCACTCGCATCCAACACGGACCGGTTACTGCTATTTTCATATTAATCTATATTTCAGTGTAGTTGTAGTGGCTGTATAAAAATGATAATTAATGCACTCCTGTGCATTTTTTTTTGTTAGTTGGATAGGCAAACTGGCAAACGTGCCACCTGATGGTAAGTGGTCGACGTCGCCCATGAACAAAAACTAGTTTACCTGGAACGAGCCCGGGCAACTCATCTATGTGTTGCCTATCCTGAGACATAAGATGTTGAGTCTCGGTGCCAGTAATTACACTGCATGTCTTGCCCTTCTCTCCGAAACACAGCAAAGCTGTTTCACGGAAGAAACAAGCAAGATGGTGGTACCCATGCACCCGGGAGCGCGGCACAGCGCTTCCCTCCCACCGGTGCATGCGAAAAACCAGGCCAAAGGGGGCTGATAGATTTTAAATCGTCGTGACCTGCTATTATGCCTTTTGAAGACAATAGACAGAGTCTGATCCAAGTTGCCCTATAAGCCCATCTGCTTTTATATGCCTATTTATCTTTCCACGTATGTGACCGACGCACTAGCACTAGAAATGCTTGCCATGCATGCATGTCACGATCAAGATTAAGAATCGAATATAATATTCCTTGTTAATCCATTTGGAGTCCCTACTTAAATAAGTAAAATCATTGCTTAGACATTTACAATATGATGTAAGGCCTAACCAGAAAAATAAGAACCCTCGCCATATTGCGGAATAATTCTAAACAAATTTCTGTATGGACCATACTATGTTACCGTATAAATGATACAGTGGCGACACCAATGCATGGTTTGTATATTTCTGGTCATGCTGTACATATTCCCTGAACATGACTCAGATAAATTTAAGCATAGCCTTATTTCCTCTCATTGTTTTCCATAATGAGGACTGGAATAACGATTGAGGATAATTTCAAGAGTGCGTAAATGCGTCATAGGAATAAGTGACCAATACTCAAATCTTTTGGAACGTCCCTTGGTCTGCGGAGTGAGAACTTGAGAAACCTTGAGTGGAATGTATCTACCATATTATACACAGCGTACAATCCCCTTATCTATCCTTAACGCCATAGAACAAGCAAACCGATAGACATTACAAAACGAGAGTTTCACATATGATCAGGAAGATAATAAAATAAATACTGCACTGTTGATGCTAGCCACACTAGAATCATATTGTGGGAAAAAATCACTGGATCTACAAACAGGTACCCTATTGTATAAAAAAAACCATTTCATTGCTACGAAAGCCTTAAGATTTCCTAATGTTAGAGGTGTAAAGCGGCTTTGTCCCCAAAACGGAGTTGCTCCTTATTGTATTAGGAGTCACCGCCCACGCCTCGCCAAATTGGCTGAACCAACATACCGCCCAGTCTGCACAGATTCCTAGTGTAGATAGCGCCACCTTATTTATAAGTCAGGAGAGGTGTTCAGAAATACTCCAACTAAAATGTCCATAAACGTTTGTTGTTCTACAATTGACAGAGATTAAAAACACATTTTTTTTTTGCGATTTAGGATAGCAATAACAGGCAGCGACAACACAAGCATTTTACATCAAAAAAATTCAAACTAGGTAAAATAGAACGGTCGTAGGTCTATCTTTCTAAGGGCTCTTACTTTATAGGAGACTTCATTCAGGCGTTTAATCGCTAAACAAGCCAGCTGATTGTCGTAGATGCTCCTGTTTCAAGTAGTCGATGATATCACCCGCGCGAATAAATATGGATGAATGATATATTATATTGATAATAACATAAATACAAGTACAGCGAACAATGGCGGTTTTGTCATTAGAATAAAAAAATACAAATAACTTCGATTAGGAATAGTATGACACCCCACCATGGTTCAGGCCTTGACGTGGCCGTGAGGCTCAGTAGCCTAGAGTGAGCCCAGCACCTTGGGCGAAGCTAATTGAACCGCGGGGGCTCTTTGTACCCCTCTTATAAGAAGAGGGGACAAAAGGGCAGGGGGCAAGGGGCGAGGATGAGAACTTCACCCCATTGTACTGTCCCAACGTTGGGAGGGGTTGTTCTGTGGTGCGGGACAACCGCTCTGTGGAGGAGGCGTCGGTCCCTTGGGCGACTGACTAGCCGTCGAGGTGCCCTGTTTGTTTATTAGATCCGGGGCATCCGGGGCATCATCAAAGGCGGCATTGGTGGCACTCGCCGGGTTTCAGTGGGTAGAGCTGCGCCCACTTCCCAGCTTTCGGACGCAGCGAGTCCCACATACCCGCCTGGGGAGACCCACTCCCCCGCGGGATGCCTCAGAGCATTTCCCGGCGTTAAAAAAAAAGGAATAGTATGACAGAAGAATGAATCAGAGAATAAGATTGTATGTAATGGCAATAACAATTAACAAGACCTAGACAAAATATCTGTTTAATTTATTATGTCTCTCATTGTAGCAGTGCACCGACATACGCCGAAGAGCTGATGGTCTGACCAGTATAATTAGAGCCTCGTTCGGCAAAAAAGACGGTTTTAGATGTAAGTAATGTGATATCTATCGTCTTTGCGTTCACTAAAAGAGAACTGTGTTCAGCAGTGGACAAACAGCTAATGATGATAAAGTGTCATCCTGCCACCATAAAAAGACATCCTGTATTCAATTATACGAAAGTACATATCTGTCTAAGTGGAGACCGATAATGAAAACAATAGATCGCATTAGAAGCACTCATGACAGACGTAGAGTTGTCTAATTAGATAGAACAATCAACGGGTCCGGCGTCGATCAGCTGGTGCTGCGATAGAGCAAGCTCGTATCCTGTGCGGTTGATGACCTCCTATCATACTTTTATTAATTTATAATTAACTGTTATTTGTCATTTGTACTTTTTTTAATGTCTGAATATTTATGTAGACATAACACTTTGTATCAATTTAGTAGTAATGCAATCCTCGATGATAAAATGTTTATGGTAAATGAATGAACTCGATGTCTCTTATTCAATCTGCTGCAAAGCTGCAACAATCTCTTAAGGATTCATCGATTTCATTTCTTAAGAAGCACGGTTGCAGGTTCTTCTTTCAATCTTTCGGATGGCAGTATGTTATGTCATAAACAGTTGCTCTATGGTCATGAACACAACCATATACGACAGTGAGTACGGAGTCGAATGTTGGTTGGGATTTCCCATCTTTCCCATCCCAAATCACTATGGACTACAATAATAATAATATCTATGGACGCTTTCACACCACGTCAATCTGGTCCCGTGGTAAGTTCTCGAAGAACTTGTGTCACGGGTACCAGACAACGGAAATGTATTTAATACTTTTATACTATACACACAATATAAGATTTTTATTATATAATACACATATTTAATACACATCCATGACCCAGGAAAACAGAAAATATTTTTGTTCACTGGCGGGATTCGAACCCGCAGCCTCCGGCTTGAGCGCCAACGCGCTTACCACTGAGCCACAGAGGTCGTCAAATAATCACAATATTTGACAAAAAGATAGATAGTAGCATAAAGAAGAATATACGCTACCAAAACAATCATTAACAATCCGGACAGAGTAAAAGATATAGCGAGGAGGATCCGAAGACACCAGCTAGTTTTATTTATTTAACCGTACTATAATTATGCGTGTTTTACGCACCAATAAAATTTCGTAAGCCGCCTCGGGTTATCGAGTAGCAGGTGATTAGTCATGTGAGGCCCGTGATGGGGCACGAGGATGTCCCCATGCTCGTGATGGGGCACGAGGATGTCCCCATGCTCGTGATAAGCCTTCGGATGAATTATGCATATGTCCTCTTCAATAAAAAAAGGTATGCATATTTCTAACATGTCATTGCGAAGTTTGTGTGAATGGATGGTTGGCATGATTAGATAGTCGGTCTCTTCGTGAGCTCGAATCAGTCAACTGTATACACCTGAGCGTCTGAGGGCATTCCCGTCTTTCGTACTATGAATGTATGTAGTGTATGAATCGACTACTGCGCTTGTTCGATATAGACCAAAAGTCCTTAATCTATACTAAAGTAGCTCATACGATACGAAACTTTTATTTAATGTTAGTTGGATATGCAAACTGGAAAACGTGCCATCTGCTGGTAAGTGGTCGATGCGCCCATGAACATTAACTAGTTTACCTGGAACGAGCCCAGGCAACTCATCTATGTGTTGCCTATCCTGAGACATAAGATGTTAAGTCTCGGTGCCAGTAATTACACTGCCTGTCAAGCCCTTCTCTCCGAAACACAGCAAAGCTGTTTCACGGGAGAAACAAGTAAGATGGTGGTACCCATACAGCCGGGAGCGCAGCACAGCGCTTCCCTCCCACCGGTCCTTAACTGCTGGAAACGAATACTGATATAATTTCAAGGGCGTGACACATCTCCAGTATAGAGGAACACGTGATAATATCACACTACTACTGGCCACGGTCACTCGCAACCCGAAGCTGTTTAGAGATTAGATATCGCGTAATCAGAACCAGAGCCAGCCTATATGGTGTCACATCAATCTGCACCTACCACTTCGGTGATAGGATGTAAATTAGCTTGTCCCTAAACACGATGACAGATTGATGTTTTTTACACATCAAAACAAAACAAATATTCGTCACCAGCTCGTAGTCATCCACTGATAGGACAAAACTGTTTTTTTTTTATATTGTTGGTATATAAATAAATCATTTCTTCATAATTTGGATCCACTCATAATATCTTATAAAATTTAAATATTATAATCATTATATCAACATTATTCAGCTATATCAGGCGTTCTCATCCACTGCATTTAAAAACACACGCCTTATATGAACGTCAAGACGGCTGATTCCCGGCTACTTTTCTATATAAATAAATGTGGTCCCCTGTGGTGTATCAGCTGATAAGCTCATTATCTGTAATTGTTATTAAACACATACCGTATATATGCTTTTTTTATCAGCTGTCAAAACTATAACGCTGATAAGTTTTAGATATGGTTCTCTGCCTTTTCACTTTATCACTGACCAACGAACGTTTCGCGGAATTTTATTTCGTAAAATAATCATAATTATTAATATCCATTAATATTTCTAGAAAGACCAGTCGCATGTAATGTTTTTATTAGATATCCCAATTAGCAGGAAATATAGGCTCTTCAACGAAAGGTTACGAACGAAATTTTTATTATTCGAGCCGAGGCCCGAGGAAACCCCGAAGAATAGCTAGTTGTTGATATGAATTGAAATTTAAATCTGTGACAGCCAACAACTTATAGACTCGAGTCTCAGAGTATATTTTCAAGTTTGATTCTAATCTAGGTATCGTTTGGATTCCGAAATTCCAGCTAATTAATACTACTACAGAGTTTTTTATTGTAACAAACCTATGACATACATATTTATAACGTATTGACTTTAACATGGGTTGCCGTCACCGCTGTGTATCTCAGTGGTCGGCAGACGGCACGGGGCTGGGAGTGTCGCACCTGCTATTAGGGGTCGCCACCTGTGCCGCGCCCCGCCCGAGGGGTGGCACTCCAACTACGTTTTAAAACGACTTACTTCTCTTATTTGAATTTATCATTAACCAAAATTCACTTCGGTTATTTTAAGTAACTAATCACTAGGTTTTTATCTGGTCAGTAAATACGTCTAAGTATAAGAGGACCACCATCACTTAACGGCCGGATGGCTCAGTGGTTAGGCACTCACTGGACACTGAGCAACGGCCGGGGGTTCGATCTCGTCACGTGCAGATAATTTGTATGATGATAGAGATTAGACAATATTATAGATTTTTTCACTGGTTCATGGATGTGTATACCTATATTTATTCTTAAAAATTCCGTTGCCAGTACCCGTAACACAAGTTGTTAGGAACTTACCACGGGGCTATATTACGTATATTACTTACGTTCATGAGCGACGTCCACCACTTATCATCAGATGGCGAGTCTGCCAGTTTGCCTATCTAACTTGGTCAAACGTGGTTAGGGTTCATATAACATCGATTTATTTCGACTGATTTTCTAATCGACATCGGTATGGACCAAAGATATTCTAACGACCATGATCGCCGTTAAGTGTTGATCCGAAACGCCGGATATGTAATTAACCTTAATGAATTATATATTAAATTGTTGAAATCCGCAATTTTTTTTATAACTGACCTCCCAAAAAACCCAGTCTTACAAAGTTGCGGACACAGCCATAACGTTACTCGACCACACTTTCATAAATGACTCATCCTCATTACCCGCGCTTCCCCCAAAGCCTCGTTCACCGTTACGTCCGCTCCCTGCAGCTTGGCGCCTGCAGCCTGCAGTCGGAGGATCGATCATATCTCGTACAATAGCTTCGCCCGAAGCATCCCTAACGTTAACGGTATACACTAAACACATTGTGAACAATCGCACCATTAACCTACTGCACAGCTTGAAAGTACACATTGCAGATAAGAGAAATATATTGAAGGGATTGTTTATTAAATTTTATAATATCAACATGTCAACATGTATCCACTGGCAGCGTGCAAACTAGACCTTAATTGTAAATTAAGTAATTGTCATAGAAAATATCTTGGAGAGTCTTTACTTATTCCTTATAACAAATTTTACATACACTACTGTATCTAATAGTAATGTATGCAAAATTTGTTATTAAATATTTGAAAACATTAGTTCAACTGAGTTTGTTTCGCCGGTTATGCATCACATTTATAACCTGTGTATCACAATAAATGAATTTGAATTCATCTCAGTGGGTTTGCCTTGGAACCGGTGGTAGATTCAATTGAGGTTCAAAAAGACTTTGATTTTGATCTCCTTACTTCTTGCGATCTATGAACTATCATTATAAGTGCATATAAATTGTTCTAAAACCCCATTCCGCATTCGTTTTTTTCGGAATGATCTATGCTAATGGCCCAAAGGCCCTAATGCTTCATCGGATTAGTGTGAGCCGATTTGGCTCACTTATGGTTTATTATTGACTAATAATAAACCATAAGTGAGCCAAATCGGCTCACTTATGGTTTATTACCGTGTAGTCATCGACCACACGGCCTCCTGGCGTCGGATTGGTTCCGCATTCGTCATCAAGTAACTATTAACTTTCCTCCGTACCCACGTCACTATCCTCGGAGGACGAGTGAAATTCATCAAAAATGATTCACGGAAGGCTCGCAGACATAACATTGTATTGATTCACGGGAGCAGTTCAGTGCCTTTCGGAATTTGAAGGATTCGCAAAGAAACATCTGGCTCATCAATTAAATATGGTTAAATATCAAAAATTCACAAATCATATTGACATTTTAAATGTCATAAGATTTCTATTTGCATTTGCAGTCCTTTACATCTTTATATATAAAATTCTTCTGTACGTGTGTATGTCACTGAACTCTTCCTAAACAGCTGGTCCGATCTTGATAATTTTTTTTGTGTGTGTTCAAGTGGATTCGAGAATGGTTTAGATTCACAAAAAAAGAATAAATATTTTGTACAGGACAACGTCTTTCGGTGCCACTAGTACGTTTATAAGAATCATGAAAATAGCACGTAGTACATATATAAAAATCACCCATTATGTACTACTTATAACGACTACGTTTATATAGTACATACATACGACGAAAAACTTAACCTTTCTTTTGGGAAGTAGGTAAAACATACATTTGAAATAGACATTGCATCAATGGCACTAATTTTAACATATATAATGTAAACAAATTATTTTCGTAGTACATAATTTTTTATATAATATACATGAGTAATGTTCGTAGTTTTTTTTTTATGATAATTGGATAGGCAAACTGGCAGACGTGCCACCTGATGGACAAGTGTTCCACGCCCATGAACATGAACCAGTACACCTGGAACTAGCCCAAGAAACTCATTTGTGTGCTGCCTATCCTGAGACATAAGATGTTAGGTCTCGGTGACACTGCCTGTCCTGCCCTTCTCTCCGAAACACGGGAGAAACAATCAAGATGGTGGTACCCATGCAGCCGGGAGCGCGGCACACCGCATCCCTCCAACCGGTAAAACTATATACCTACTGCTAATAATTATATGTATAGATAAAGTAAATAGTTATCTATTTACTAAGTATATAAGAATAACTATCACCTATAGTTTACCATATTAATTTCTTGGCGTTCCCTGAAGGAGGCCCATGTTCAGCAGTGAACGGATAAAGGCTGATGATGATGATGATGACGATAATCATGATAGTTTTCCATACACCTTGAGTCACATAAGGTAAAAACGCTATCCCCACTGTTGCCTGATAATTGAACACATTAGTCATCGGCTCGTCACCGGCCCAAATACCGGTTGATAATTCAAATGAGCGCGTTAATAAGTTTTTACTTTTTATAAATTCCTCGATAAAGTGTTACGTAACGTCCATAGCAGTATTCGGCCTCAACCGTATATAAAGAATTGGTCTAAGGGATGTGCTAATTGGTTACACCGTACACGATAAGATGTGCTTTACTCGATCATAAAAATATCCTGAAAACAGGCTAAAATAAAACCTAAAACTTAATAATTTACTAATAAAATATGTAGGTTTGCCCAACATTTCAATTTTCAATACTACAGAAAACGTGCTATTTATTATTTTAAAATCTCAAGTCCTATTTTTTTTTAATTTAAATTTATCCCAAAACTTGAATGCTATCCCGCGTTTTCACAAGACTCCGCGACGGCTGCAAGTTGCAATCCCATCGTATCGCTATCACTTACCATCAGGTGAACCGACTGTCCGTTTGCCCCCTCATACATACATGTACTAAATATTCGGAAGGAGTATTTTACGCTTTGGCACTAAAATCAATTTGAATTTCGTGACGGCAAATGGCGTGACTGACCATTATAGATTTTTACAAATTATTAAATTCTAATATGAACATAATATGTAGATGGTTTATAAATTAAATTAGACGGGCGTCTCGTGCGGCAGTCTTTTTAATTATGTGTTCTTAATTAATATAGTTGAACGATTAAAGGAACTTGAAGCGGTTTTGTCTACAATAAGGTTGTGTAACGCTTTGTCAGACAATACAGAATTCCGCCAGATATCTAGCGGACTTGTTTATCGGTGAACGAGGCACAACTATATAATTTGGAATTAGTCAACGTTGGTATTGTCACTTGCAAACCGCTTACTTAGCGTGGTAATTACATACAAAGTCAATTTTACTGAAGTTAATTTGAAGAATCCTACTAATATTATAAACACGAAAGTTTGTATGTATGGAAGTTTGTTACTCTTTCACGCAAAAACTACTAATGGATTTTAATGAAACTTGACAAAAATAGATCTATACATCAGAATAACACAGGCTATCTATACAAATATTATAAAGAGGTAAAGTTTGTGAGTTTGTGGGGTTGTAGGGGGTAATCTCTGGATCCACTGAACTGGTTTCAAAAGTTCTTTTACCAATAGAAAGCCGCATTATTTGTGAGTGTCAGAGGTTAGTAATAAACACCAGTCCGGGTAGGTATGGCTGTAGGCGAAGCTGCTGACAACGGCTAGAGATTTATGAAGATATTGTGTGAATTGTTCAAAAACTAATCCTTCGCAGACGAAGTCGAAGGCACCAGCTAGTTGCACTATTTATTTTTTTTTAATGCATAATGCTTTCGCATGATCCAGGTTTACCTCGGGTAAGGCTCCTGGACCTATGTGGGGACTCGCACTTGGAAATGCACTACCCCACTAAACCACCTGCGAGTGCCTTTAACCGCTTATTGAGGGTCCCCGATCTGCAGGCAACAAGATCACCTCAGTGACAGGCTGGCCCCGGCGAAGGCCATCGTAAGGGTATAGGGTAGCAGTATTCTTAGAGATAGTCAAAAAGACTAAACTTCTTTTTATTTTCGTTCCTAGTTCCCGTAACACAAGTTCTACGAGCTTACCACGGGGCTAGGTTAACGTGGTGTGATTGGTTGAATAGTATAAAACAATGCAAAAAAAGTCGCGTAAAAAGTAAAATGTTCGGAGCCCTATAAGCAAGCGTAAGCGAGTAAGTTTTACTTGTAATTCACACCGAAGGCGCAGTATATTAAATAAGCCCATCGAATCGACATAGCCATTGTCTGTCGAGATCCGCAACAGTCACCCAACCTTGGTGTATCCTTTGGAAGACGTCCAACTGCCCTTAAATAGACGCCGTTACTGACTATTGTTAAATGCCTATCCTAGCGACACGATGTGAATGTTTTCGACTTCATTGTCAACCCTCAATGTATTCAGAAATTTTGCTGGCATTATTTGGAAAAACGTCCAATTCTGTAGATTATCATTATTCGTAAACATTGTCTGTATCTGGCGGGATTCGAACCTGCGACCGCTGGTGGCAGTGCCCAGCCATCACCCACTTGATACAGTTACAATGTTATATGCTCTCATATTCCCTACTAGGACATGACGCATCCCTCCTCTCTCCTTCTCCTCCTTATCATAATTACAGCGAACTGCCACAAAAGCTATTGACGTCAGTTGTTTGTATTCAGCTGGTTCATATCCAATAAATTATGGATGAGGTGCTTCTTAGGATAATGGAAAATAGGCAATTACTAGTACGGCTGTCTACGAGGACGTTATACGGTGAATCTACTTCTCTATCGTTTACTCAGGTCCGCATTACTTATAATAATGTGGCAGTTACTACGAAAGTTAGAGTTCTCTCTCTTCTTAGGAGTCAAAATATTAAAAAAGTGCGCATTTGACGAACTTGGGCACTGATAACTGATCGGCCAGTAGTTGTATAATAGATACTAAAAAAATCATTTAGGGAGGCCTATGTTCAGCAGTGGACTGATAGAGGCTGATGATGGTGATGATGAAAAAATAGCATAATATTTTTATTCAATGTAGTATCTTATTGAACGTCGAATGAACTCATGTGTGAACACGTCACATGAACCAAACTAGTCCACTGAGAAGAACCGGCGAAACAAACTCAGTGAAACTACTCTGCCTCTGACTCTGTCGAGAAGTCAGAAGGGCTGCTCGAATTACAACTCTATCCGATGATGAACGACATACATCGAGAGGAGAGAAGATAGTAGTATGGCCACAAGAATCGAAAATCGGTGGCTTTCATGTTCATTATTAGGGCCGGCGATAAAATTAGTGGCGTGATGATATCGAAATTTGTCATTATTGATAGCCAATTAGTGATAGCCCAATCGCAAAAAAAATTGAACTAATATTTTTTTCGAGTTAATTTAAAACGGATATCCCGCCAATATGAACGGGGTTAAAACAACCCAAACAACACGGCGTTAGTTAGTTAGTCACCCCGCGGCTATTGATAGCGATCCTGAGCTGTTAGCGAGAGTTGCTAACTATATAAACATTAGCAATACAATACCACTGATACATTGTTACATATTATATTGCATATTATTTACCAAGGGAAGCACACACCCGTTCATTAGGTACCAACAACCTTAAAAGGAAAGTGTTGTATGGTCCTGAGACCTAGATGCCATCTTTTTATCTGCGGTAGTCGGTATATGAATACGTCTCCAGCTCCCCTTTCAGAAGAGACTGACCTTATGACTAAGGTGGACTTAACTGTATAATTAATTACAAAGCGGGTACAATTCAAACAATGTTCCTCATATCAGCCCCGGAAGGCCGTCCAGAAACACACAACGAACATTTTATTCTGTGTATATGTTCAATCATATTAGTATCTACAAATATAAAAGTTTGCATAGTTTTTTGTTTTTTTAACCAGTATGGACGGCGAGCGAACGACCGCCATTCTGCCAGGGCTACGGTTCATTCGTTGGTCATTTTAAACAATGTCATGGAAAAAAGCCCTTGGTATCTGCGAATCTAGCATCTAAAAGTTAAACGGCGGTTTAGTGGTTGCCCTGTGCCCGCGTTCGTGTCTGCTTGGGTACCCCATCCTGCTTATTTCTCCCGTGAAACAGCTATGCTATGATTCATAGAAAAGGGTTCACAGGCAGTATAATTACTGGCACAGAGACTTAACATCTTATATCCCAGGATAGGCAACACAGAAAGGAGTTGCTGGGGATAGTCACAGGTCAACTTGTTTATGTTCATGGGTGACATGACCACTTACTATTTCCTATCTATCAAGAATAAAATAAAAAAGTGCGAGCGTACAAAGTATACATGTCAAAAGTGAAACTTATTTGGCAAACTAATTTTTAAATCTCGTTTATATATTTTATACTAATCTAAAGCTTTAAATTTCCGAGACTTGCAATGCGACTCCATGGCTATTTGCTTCATGCTACGTTCGCTCTTTCTCACTCTCTCTCAATCGGTCTCAATCTCTCCCTCTTCTTGGACAAAAACGTTGCACATTTTCGTGAAGTTTCATCCGTAAAAAAATATCATCATGCGCGTAAAGAAGTTTTACTTCAAATAAAATGATTAATAACAAATCATCATGGTGTTATTAAACGACTTCGAAAAGGAGGAGGTTATATTATGTTCGTGTGTATATATTTTTTTTATGTATGTTCACCCGATTTTTCAGTCAATTGTGGCCCGATTTTCAAAATTCTTTTTTTATTCAAAAGAGTGCACTTTCGAGGTGGTCCCATGAGAAGGAAACCAGGATCTGATGATGGCATCCCTGAGAAATCGAGGGGAACTTCTGATGGAGCTGAAAGACAGTCGAGGTAAAAAGTAATAAAATAATTGCGTTTCCTTAATTTTTGTGCCTAGAACTTATAATCAACTTGTTATTTTAGTAATTACAATCTTTGCGTTTACCATGTCATTGATGTTACTTTTGGAGTCGGTGTCACATATACTTAATTTTTTTACATATATTTAATCAATTATTGGGATGTGAATTATTCGTAAAGTGGAAATTTATAGCAACTAAATCTGGCGAACATAAAACACATTTGATTTAAAGTCTAGAACGGTAATGTTATACGTACGTGTAAGAGTGGCAACCCTAAGTCGAAACAATAAGGGCGTTGCCTTCATTTGCGGTTATTTTGATAATAAACAGGTTCAATAAACATACGATATTTCAAATTGGACTGTAATGTAGGAAAATATTGAAATAATACACACAATTGTCCTGCGAGAAGTTATGTTTTGCGGGTTTGAATGCTACACACGCTGTTTACAATTCACACTTGCTTCTTTTACGATTTAAACCTACCAACATCATCTTAACATCTCATGTCTCAGGATAGGCAACACATAGATGAGTTGCCTGGGCTCGTTCCAGGTAAACTAGTTTATGTTCATGGGCGACGTCGACCACTTAACATCAGGTGGCACGTTTGCCTGTTTGCCTATCCAACTAACAAAAAAAATGAGGAGGAGAATATCTTGAGTGAGAGGTCTGACTCCTGACTCCCTCCTGTGATGCCTTGAACTGGGCTTTCCTATGTGCTTTTTTCTATGTGCACTTGACTGTGTTTTTCATCTAGTGCATAATGTATAAAATATCGTAGGTTATCAGACCGCCGTATTCCTGAAGAACATGTTGGGTATGAGTTATGACCCATCTGCACACAACGCAGAGCGGTAGATATGGAGAGACGATAGACACGGTAGAGATGCAGAGAAGAATTTTGTCTCATCAGGTGTGGACTGTGGAGGTTTCCTCGCGATGTTTAATTTTACGGCAAGTGATCTCATGGTTGGAATGAGATAACGATGAGAAATTATGAAAACCCAGTTTTATGCAGCGGTGAGGATTGAGCTCAGACCTATCAGTTGGAGACCGAGCCTACAGCCACGTGGTACGTTAGTGATATATACAAGTGACGAAAGCATAACTGACGCAACATGTCTCAAAACCACGGTCCACATGCCGATTGTTCCCGTGTGGCCCAACCAAAAAAACACCGCGGCCGTTATTATGAGTCACGGTCAGCCCCGACACACGCCCAAGATCCGCCTCCGAATGGCTGTTGGTTCGACAATACATTTGAAATTAGTATAACCCTCGAAATAGATGGAACCATATCTAGCCACTAACTACCAACTACATCAGATCACGGATGACGATCGCCGTGGAGTAATGGTTCCAGTTTGCAGCGAATACTACCTGCCGTCTTGGCGTTAATGGATAATGTATATAGAGACCAGGTGACCACAGCAGCCCCACCATGGTTCAAGCCTTGTCGTCTCGGATGGGCTCAGTAGCCTAAGGTGAACCCTGGGCAAAGCCAATTGAACCGAGGGAGCTGCTCCTTGGGGTACAAAGAGCAGCTTATAAGAAGAAGGGACAAAAGAGACGGTGGGGACGAGGGGCGAAGATGGGAACCTCACCCCATTGCACTGTCACGTCGTTGGGAGGGATTGTTCAGTGATGCGGGACAATCGCTCTGTGGAGTTGGAGTCGGTCCATTGGGGGACTGACTAGCTGTCGAGGTGCCCTGTTGCCCAAAAGTTCCGGTGCACGTCACCAAAGGCGGCATTGGTGGCACTCGCCGGGTTTTAGTGGTTAGAATCCACCTTACCATCTTTCGGGCACAGCGAGTCCCAAATACTCGCCTGGGGAGCCCGCCCTCCCCCGCGGGATGCCTAAGAGCATTTCCCGGCGCAAAAGAAAAAAAAAGGTGACCACAGCAAGCGTGGCCTACTTCATATACTACTCGATCGGGTTAGATGGAGTAACGAGTGACGACATGCACAAAGTGGCTGGCATATCCATGACATGTTAAAAAAAACTGAAGAAGAGAAGAGAAAGACCCGCAGAAAGGTATGATTATAACAGTGTTTAATGGGCTCTCAATAACACTTTATTTTTATATTATCTAAAATAAAACATAATTATTGTTTTATTCGTAATACAGATGACGCCAAAAGAAGTTGTGAACACAGAACAATATAATAATTTGGAATATTCTGATAAGGTGCCCTAAGCAATAAGGCGTCATCGAAAACAACACATTTTCCAGAAAGCACGTTTATCCTTGTACAGGAGGAGCCCGCCGCGCCGCCCGCGGTACGTCCAAAGGTCACAGTTCTCTACTGTCTTATCTAACGCTAATTGATTACTGTACATTATATACACTACTAAGGGCGAACAATATTCAACCTTGCTACATGTATATTGAGTCCATATCCATAAGTCGATCTCTCAAAATAGGGGCATGTGAACAACATTTGAAAGTACATAATACATCACATATGAACGTTGCCTACATTGTATTTAGATAATAAAAACATTTTACAAAAAATTAAAACCGACTTCAAAAATACTAAACTAAAAAGTAATAAAATAACAGTTTCTTTAATTTTTGTGCTTACAACATATAATCAACTTAATCTTCTACTAATGTACAAACTTTGCGTTTACCACGTCATTATAGTTACTTTTGCAGTCGGTGTCAGCCAAGGTAGGTAGGTAGGTAATGTACAGCAACAAATACGACACCGACTCCAAAAGTAACTATAATGACGTGGTAAACGCAAAGTTTGTACATTAGTAGAAGATTAAGTTGATTATATGTTGTAAGCACAAAAATTAAAGAAACTGTTATTTTATTACTTTTTAGTTTAGTATTTTTGAAGTCGGTTTTAATTTTTTGTAAAATGTTTTTATTTCTTAATTTTTAGTGATTCCGAAATTCGTCGTCTTGGCGTTCATTGAAGGAGGCATGTTCAGCAGTGGATGGATAAATGATGATGATGATGATGGTGATGATGGTGATGATGATGATGATTACGATGACCGCGACATACTATGGTGTGCTACCAAAGCATCCTATACAATTGTTAGTTACATCGACACGTAATAAAATTATCATATCATCAAGATAAACAAAACCAACCAAATAGGCATTATTGGGAATAACTAAAAAACGGCTTGTCAGATCTTAATAAAATTAATATGGGACCAAATTGGAAACACCAGCTTTCAAACAAAAAAATAACCATCGAAATCCATTCACAAACGGCGGAGATATCGTGTCAAATACATACAAAAAAAAAATGGTTGCCTGTAAAGTCGGTTTTACGGGCGAAGATTTTACGTGACATCGTTTCGGTGACTCATCGTAACGTTACCGAGCGTTACACTTTTTCATAAGTGACTCCCAGCCGCAACCTAATTTAAGACGTTGTCACGTCAAAAAAAAAACAACATACAGACGAATTGAGAACCTCCTTTTTTTTTTTGAAGTCGGTTAAAAAAATGTAAACAATATTTTGGACATTAAACGGAAATTATAGTTTCCATAAGTGGATTATCCTACATCCTACTTATATACACACACACGCACACACACACAAACAGACAGACACACACACACACAAATTCTTTTGTGTGTGTGTGTGATTGATAAGGCGGCACAGCCCACCAGCTGTTCAAATATACTCTAGTTAATTATTGATAGCCGAACACTGTCCCTTGAGATACAGGTCTTCCTAGTTCAAGAGACAGGGTCTAAATGTAAGTTTACAGATTTTGCAGCAATATTTTCCATTAATATGTTACTTTCTGCCCTATGATATAAAGAATTGTACTACCTTTTAGTATTAGGTATATTTCTGTAACTTTTGTATCAATAAAGATTATTATTATTATTATTTTATACTCGTATATACCTCAGAATAAAATAAAAACCTTCGTAAGGAAGGATGTATCTACGTATGGATTGGTGAATTTTAATTTATTCATATTGTCATAATATAGGCATTATGTAGGAATATTAATAAAGGTTTTACAGTATTATAGCAAACTAAAATAGTAAGTGTTGCGTTATCTATGGCTCTTATGATAGCCATAATCAGTCCGTATCATCATCATCAGCATCTATCCGTCCACTGCTGAACATAGGCCCCCTCAAGGAACTCCAAGACGACCGATCCCTGATTACTCGCATCCAACACGGACCAGTCCGTGTGCTATAGTGAATTTATTAGGCGAGCCCGCTACCCGTACACTAGTTCTGCAAAGCAATAACAATACATCCGGGCACCGAAACTGCCATATTGTCATACTGATTCGTGCGCGTGCGCCGACCGACGACCTTCGCTCGGGAGGGGGGCGGCCATCTAGAGGGGGAGAGGCATCGGCACTGAAAAACCGGTCAATCGATATCAGGCCCAGGACCTCGGGCAAAAAGAGTAAAAATAATAATAAACACTTCACGACGTTACCTCATAAGTAAAAGACATTCGGGTTTGTGCGTCCATACTCTACAGGAATCACATACAAAACAATTGCACTGCTGACGCTAATTATAAAGCTTACTCTAAATAAAATAGGAATATCTGTTTATAATATTAAAATAACCGCCTTTTATTAAATACATAGGAATGTATACACGGTACATATACCAAAATAACATTTTTTATATTTTTTGTCTGTCTGTCTTCTGTCTGTTTGTTACGACTAATCTCTGAAACGGCTGGGACGATTTTGATGGGACTTTCATTAGCAGATAGATGATGTTATAAGGAGTAACATAGGCTATAAAATAATCATCATCAATATGGCTACGGCTGTAAATCTAAGTTACTGTAAAGTAACTGTTGCCCGCAGCTGCACTCAACGCGGGTGAACCTGCGGGTAGTAAATATTTTGATTTCAAAATGAAACGTGAAAGAAAAAAACAAAAAAAAAATATTAAAATAACCGCTTTTTACTAAATGCATAAAAATGTATACACGGTACCTACATATACCAAACTAACATGTTTTATAATATTTGTACGTCTGTCTTTCTGTCTGTTTGTTACGACTAATCTCTAAAACAGCTGGGCCGATTTTGACGGGACTTTCACTGGCAGACAGCCGATATTATAATTAGTGACTTAGGCTATAAAATAATCATCATCAATCCGAACACGGCCGTAAATGTAAGTTAACGCGGGCGAAGCTGCGGGCAACAGCAGGTGTATAATATAAACGTGATGTATACGACTATTGTTGGCAGAATTCCAACCATTCATACGGGTACTGCGTAACATATCTGTATTTAGGTATCCAAAACCTTTGAGGTTTTTTTTTTAATTTAAAGGTGTAACATAGTCATGATTTTTATGTTAGTTGGATAGGCAAATGGCAGACGTGTCACCTGATGGTAAGTGGTCGACGTCGCCCATGAACATAAACTAGTATACCTGGAACGAGCCCAGGCAACTCATTTATGTGTTGCCTATCCTGAGACATAAGATGTTAAGTCTCGGTGCCAGTAATTACACTGCCTGTCTTGTTCTTCTCTCCGAAACACTCAAAAATCCAAAATTCAAAGGTGGAAAATTTTGCCGTTTTAGTAAAATCGTTTAGGGCTCTCAAGTAATCCTTTAACTTGGCACTTGCGCCTATTTGAGACAATTATTTACATTCTAAAACTGTTGATTCAATGTACCAAAACCCTTCATCGTCGTCGTTATCATCACATTCTGCAAAAACACAAAATTGCAGTGTGGATCTACGCGATGCCAAATAAGGTCAAAATGAAGATTGTGTGAGTTCTGCTAGTACATATTATTGTCACTCACACACACATTGTAATATCTCTTTATCGTATAAAACTCTACAATTAACATATTTTCAAAATATAGTGGGAGGAAAAACTCCTATGCAAGTCAAACTATAACTCTTAAAAACCAAATAAGGTTAAACTGTTTTTCGGCATGCTTTCCATCCATACTATCCCATAATCATGAACCTTGTCCAAAATCGTGATTCGTTTACATAAAGAATACCATAAGTAAAGTCAGGTTAAGCAGACAACCCCACCATGGTTCAGACCTTGTCGTGGCGTAGGGGCTCAGTAGCCTAGGGTGAGCCCAGCACCTTGGGCGAAGCGAATGGAGCCGAGAGGGCTCTTTGTACCCCTCTTATAAGAAGAGGGGACAAAAGAGCAGGGGGCAAGGGGCGAGGATGGGAACCTCACCCAATTGTACTGTCCGGACGTTGGGTGGGGTTGTTCTGTGGTGCGGGTACAACCCCTCTATGGAGGTGGCATCGGTCCCCTGAGGGACTGACTAGCCGTCGAGTTGCCCTGTTTGCTCACTAGATCCGGGGCACCTCACCAAAGGCGGCATTGGCGGCACTCGCCGGGTTTTAGTGGGTAGAGCTGCGTCCACTTACCAGCTTTCGGGCGCAGCGAGTCCCACATACCCGCCGGGGGAGACCCACTCGGGATGCCTCAAAGCATTTCCCGGCGTCAATGAAAAAAAAAGGTTAACAGACAAGGCGAAAGGAATTGCCGTACTTCGGGGGCTTCTTCAGCGAGTAGTCTTAGATCTAGTACGTGGAACTCAGCCATTAAGCCAGCGGTATGTTTGGGTGTCCTTGACGCACCTCATAACCACCGCACACGGGATTAGCAACCTTAACTCTATCACACATGGTCTATAATCCTAATGTACCAGCTGGGATACCAATAAGTACCGTACCAAGCGACATAGCACTTACATATTGAGCATTAAAAGCCAATTTCGGTTGATATCATCTTATCAAGTTATGTAACTTGGTCGAGACTTGAATTCTAAGTGGTGGGGTCCTCTAAGGCGAGAGCACTCACATAGCTTATTTTATATCTTAACTATTGGACAAATTGCTTTATTTCCATGTTGTATTTTACGACTAAAGTTATCCAGTCTATTTGATAAATTGTTAGTTATCAGTTGGTTAAGACTTGAGACCATGGTGGTTATGAATATAACAGGATTGGTGCTGGTACAATTACGGTTCAACCCTGCTAAAGCACCCCAATATCTTCAGCCCCCATCTCACATTATTGGCAAAATTAATGAACTCATGGTGGTATCTTCCCGCAAGGTACTTTCACTTGACATGCTGTCTAGCAGCTGATTTAGATACAAACAACCAACACTAAATGGATTTCTATGTCATTCAAGTTTTATATTCTAGTCGTAAAGTAGATGATAAAAACTTCTTTTGCAAATGATTTTCTTTTCACATCTGCTTTTCTTTTAAGATTTAAATACCACAAATAGTCATTTCTATGAAGTTCATAACAGTCCCACCCGTCAAAACTTATTTAATGAATGTTAAGAACATTCATTAAATAAGTTTTGACCAGTTGGACCTTTAGCTATCTTAGTCCCATCATTAAACCACCTAGAGAACTTTTACTATTCAAACGCCATAACCATCATTACGGTGTGACCGGCACAGAGCACCTCTGACCCGCTCGGCCACTCGTCCTACTCGACCCGCTCGACCTACTCCTACTCGACCCGCTCGATCTACTCCTACTCGACCCGTTCGACCTACTCCTACTCGACCCGCCGCGACAATGACCGCCGACAGTAACGGAACCGCTCCAGATGGATTACTCTTACATTTCACTTCACCGAGGCGCACTGGTCTGTGACTTATATTATATTACTGGTGCGTTTTTGTTATAATGCATTTTCGGATATTATAAAGAGGTTGAGTAGCCAACCCGCCTTTGGAAGGTCACAGGTTCGAGACTTTAAATGTTAAAATAACTTTTATGTGATGTAAGATTATGGGTGGTTTTTAAATATGTTTGTACCGCTTTTACCCAAGATCTAACGAGCCTAGTATCGATATAACATTATAATATTGACCCTTATATGTCCTACTTGTCTTTTCCTCCAAATAAGGCGAGGAGGGTGTTGGGCCATAGTTCACCGATGCGCTGGCCCAATGCGACATAGCAGTGGAAGAAAAAATGCCCGTAATTTTGATTTTTTAAATGTTAGTTGGATAGAATTAGATGGCAAACGTGCAGACGTGCCATATGATGGTAAGTGGTCAGCACCTTCTTAATTCTACCAACAAAGACTCGAGACAGTCCTCAACAACCCCGATAAGAAGCCTTAGCAACTCATCGACCTCAAAGCATTATCAGCGCGACATAATCATCGCCTGTAAATACTCCAATATCGAGCTAACTGAATACTAACGACCGAAAAATGTTAATGTCGTTATCAACTTTACAAAGGAAGATATTGGAAGAACAAACGGGTAAGAATAGTTATCACTCCGCATCTCATTAACCTAGTATGGTATCTAACTAGAGTCTAATTATAATATGTAAATAACGGGTAATTATGTATACAATTGCGCCAAATTACTTATCAAATGTAATTTAAAGCAAACAAAGCGAAGACGTCTATCGGATGGAAAAGTTGGTAGGCATGATGATATCCCCCCCTTGGTTCAAGCTTTGTCGTGGCGGTGAGGTTTAGTAGCCTAAGGTGTGCTCAGCACCTTGGGCGAAGAAAATTGAGCTGAGGGGCTGCTCTTTGTACCCCTCTTATAAGAAGAGGGGACAAAAGAGCAGGGGCGAGGATAAGAACCTCACCCCATTGTACTGTCCTGACGTTGGGAGGAGTTGTTCTGTGGTATGGCACAATCCCTCTGTGGAAGTGGCGTCGGTCCCTTGAGGAACTGACAAGCCGTCGAGGTGCCCTGTTTGCTCGTTAGATCCGTGGCACATCACCAAAGGCGGCATTGGCGGCACTCGCAGGGTTTTAGTGGGTAGAGCCTTTCAGGCGCAGCGAGTCCCACATACCCGTCTGAGGTGACCCACTCCCGCGGGATGCCTGAGAGCATTTCCCGGCGTTAAAGAAAAAAAATAGTTATGATATAGATAGACATAAGTCAGCTAGAGCTGCAACGGCAATTTATGTGCAGCGCTTGATCCAGTATGTTGGCAGCCAGACAGAAGGCTTTTTGTATCGCTCGCCCAGATTGGGTTTTCGGTAATTCGTCTCCATTTTTACTCAAATGCCAGGCCAATCCATGTTACACGAGTTATTTAGTTTTAAGATGAGGGATCGTCTTGGCTTTCTATAAAGTTCAGAGCACAGATATCGAATAGGTATTCTCAATATGTGGTCGATATAGAGGTTCAACAACGCGAACGTTATTAGAAAAGTGTATAAAAGATATTTTGTTCGCGTTACTTTATTGATTATAAACTACTATCGTACGGCGTACTAGAAGTTTCATCAGTTCCTTGAAACTGTTTCATGTCGTTTATGAGGAAACCTGCATAGGTATGGGTCACAAAAATCATGCTATCTTTTTCTGACAACTATTTTCAGTATTTCGGAAAAAAGGACACAAATTGTACCTGTGTTGTGTATTGTGTGATTCGAGGATGTTTGAAAAGGAATGTTATCATCGGTATGGCGTGGACGAAGGGTGTTGAGACGAAGGCGACAGTGATCGCGGATGTCACAATGGTGGGAGTCGTGATGTCATCGCAATGGTATTGTCAGTGTATGGGAAACGGTGGTGCCTCACCTGTATTGTACACGATACGTTACCAATAGCTTCAGCGGATCGTTTTTCTGGTACCAATAGAATTACGAAATCCAGACTTACTTTTATCTCGGCCTCAATTTATAATCTCAATAGTGTGTCAGTTAGAGCGATGATGTGGAGGAGTGGAAATGGGTATTTCTAAATTGCATCTGAAGACGACGAATACGACGACCTCTGTGGCTCAATGGCTAGCGTGTTGGCGCTAAGGCCGGAGGTAGCGGGTTCGAATCCCCCCAGGGAACAAATAGTTTTCGGTGCTCCTGGGTCATAGATGTGTATTTAATATGTGTTATTTATTATGTATAGTATAAAACTATTAAATATTCCGTTGTCTGGTACCCGTAACACAAGTTCCTCTAGAACTTACCACATGACCAGATTGACGTGTAATAGCGTCCATAGATATTATTATTATTATCTGAACACGAAACATCGCTTGCTCATCGGTGATGGAAAACATCGCGGGAATCTGCATGGCAGATGAGATCAAGTCTTTGAATTCACCACCCTACATCGAGTTAGCGCGTGGGCGTAGTATGGCCGAACACCCTCCTGGTCCGAGACCCGGTGCCCAGCCGTTGAACATATAGAGGTCGATGATGAAGATATTTAGTTTGACTTAGTTGTCAAATGCTTCAGACACGTTGGACAAATCGTCCTAAGAAGTATTTTTGAAGTGAAAACTTCTTTAGGCGCGGTACGCATATTTTTAGATGAGATAAAATCTCTGGATTCGCGACACCGTTACCACCGTTATGAGACGCTATTTGAAGTCTCTTTTTCCCTATAATTTCATATGGAAAAGTGACTGTATCAGTCCAATATTGAACAAAATATTGGAATCAACAAAAATTTCAACAAGTATAAAAATTGCACAAATAACTTTCAACTTTCATCAACAACTACATTTCATTTGAACCTTGCGAAACTGGGTTAACGTTTTACTATATATAATAATAATAAAGTGATAAGGTAAAATAGCTATAAGGTCAAAATCATATCATAAAAAGATTGAGCTTGATACCAACTGTCGACCGAGTCAATGACCATATTCGGTGTTGCTGACATTTTGCTCAAAAATATCCAATTTCATTGTTGCGATATAAAATATTTTTTTATCATTATCATCATCCTTAACTTGTACGTAGTACCCTCCCTCTGTTATTACCAAAGAAAAAATCTGCGACTTTCCACCAGCTTTTACAGATTTTTGCACTATCGTAAAAAGGCTTGGTTTAATTTTTGAGTCATTAAAAATTTAAAAGAGTATTTTAATAAGGGATTTAGAGAAAGTAATGAATGCTGATCATCAAATCACTCAATTACACCTAAGTCTTTCAATAGTTTTTTAAGAATAGAATAAAGGCATTTGTATTTTTTGTTTTGATGTTTCTGTTTAAACTTTTTATATATTAATGTAGTCCGTAATTTTAGCGCTGAATAAAGCAGTCTATCTATTTATCTATCATATCCATCCCGTAATCAAAGTCGAAACGAATCTGGTCACAATTTTTATAGCAACCCTGGTACTAATTAATAAGACCGCCATGATGTTACTACAGGCAAAAACATGTCCAAGGGTTGTCACCTCGGTCGGGCGGCCAGATGGCGGCTCGACCCACATACGAAGGTCCGACCGGCCGACGGCTGCCCAAGTATGGTCGGGGTTACGCAACCGATTTACCACTTGCTCATTATTATCGGTAATTTGTACGAAACGTAAATCCACCGGTTTATTATTGTCATATACACTCATATTAATTGATCCTTAATATGTCCCTTATGCCGCCTTAACCTAACATGATGCGGACATCATGTTAGTATAAAACCTTAATTTTGAGAAACGAGAGAGAGAAAAGTGACACCATATGTTAATGTACTTTTTGTTAATTTACATTATTTTATCGTAGTATAATGTATATGTATGTAGTGTTGTAATTTATTGTACAAAAACAAAATATTTTTCTATTCTATTCTATTCTACGCATTACTTTTTTATTTTTTTATCATCGGGGTAATTTTATTCTATATAGAGATAGCCCGCCCGTCATTAAAGGAGTGTTATAACAGTACCGACAATTTCGAATAATTGGCGTTAATACTTAATGGCCAAATGATCTAATTAGATATCAGCCTTTGGATATAAACGCAAAAACTAGCAATTGCTCTATATCCTGCTTATTTCTTATTAAGTTCGCTGCTGTTTTACATAAGACGGGGCAGGTAATATAATAACTTGCACCTTGACCTGTGATATTTTGCCTGAAGGTAAGCAGCAGCTCCAATAAGTCGCCCAGACCTGGTAAGAAGGGCCGAAATCATATCTGGTGGCATGATCACCGACCTCATGCTACTTGCCTCACCTCATGACACATGTTTACAAAGTATTTTTACTTAAGACATATGGCACATGAAGTCATTACGCTGCCACGCTTAAACCGTTTGAAATTCCAACAAATTGTTGATCACACAAACTCATCGACCTAAAAAGCATGAATACCAGTGATTGGTGTCTAAATCCATTTACAGATAATAAATACAGCGCCATCTGTTTCTGACCTATCATAGTAACGAAAATACTGCCGGACGATCTTAGTACTCACATACAACTAAACGCTAAGACCGTAGGCGGAGAATCCTTTACACGAAATAGTCGTGAGGCTATTACCTGTGCACTTTGGCATATGGCGGCTAAAACACAGCCTTATACGGCGCACATATGGAGGCGGCCCTGCTTACAGTTTGACGAATTAAGCCTTACAAGGCACGATAGATACTTTGTATAGTACACAATAGTGTAATGTAAGACAAATGGTTTAGAGGTTGAAATGCGGCTAACACAAATTTTAAATTTGGGATTTATAAATCGAAACATACTTTTTTGGATAAATTATCAGATGGTTTGCGAAAAGGGTTCATTCCATAACATCGGAAAAATACATCGACACGTAATTAACCAAGGGTATATTCGCAGAACAACTGTATTAATCTTTCATTGAACACAACATTTCTTCATTAAGTCTTGTCTGTTAGGATTTAGTGTGCTCTCCAATAGTAAAATACCGCTAGCTGATAAGGACGTGGCGGTGACAAAAATTCAAGTACTTAAAATTACTAATTGCTGTAAACATCGAGTAAGGTAAAAGAAATAGCTATCCACTCTTTCCAAACCGAATCCAAGGGCCAAAAATGTTGTAGACAATACTAAGTAAATATTAATCATTATATATAAAGGTATTCGAGTCTCGAGACAGGTTATCACAGCTGAAAATTCTTTGCGAAAAAAAAAACAATGAAAAATAGTAATAGTTCGGCATAAATAACCCTAATTTCAAAGCCTAGTGTAATCCTAAAAAAGTCAACTAAAGCATTCCATTTTCAACACCATTAAAATTTGTCATTTGATGAAATGGCATCACACAGTGCACATGTCACACACGACAGACAAAAAGAACGATATCAACGCAAACGTTTAATTACCTAGTTATGAAAAATAACACCAGACCAGCGTTGATTGTGAATTAGATATTCTGGACAAAGAAGTTTCAACCTTACATCCAAGAGTATCCAGATAGCTAGGTCAAGATACGGCTGAGCTTGGGGCATGTGCTGTCTACGTCAGCCTCCCGCGTAGATTGAACGGCTCGTTGTGAAATTATCAATAGCGAACGTACCTACATTTTTATTTGGTCTAATGGAAATATAATTACTTGTAATTAAATAACGATTTATTTCAAACCACGCATATTGGCGCACATTTGGGGTACCCTAAATTTAAAGACATTATTACGATAAAGATATACGCGAAGCCTTAATAAAACCACGGAATATTGTGGTTTTATTAAGGCTTCGCTTCTTGGCAACGTTTCGTCCGTTTGTTTCTTTTTATAGCATAGGAGGGCAAACGAGCAGTGGCGACTTTCGATACCCATACACATCTGCACAGCCAGATATTATGCAGATGCGTTGCCCTCCTTTTCCCTATAACCCCCCCCCCTCACATGATGCCATGCCGGTATTATGCGAGAGGTACCAGCATGGCACTCCCTCTTACAAGATAGGTAATTAATATTATGTCTGCCCTTTCGATATCAAGCGGTACGGATTGCAGAACAATTAGCACGTCATAAATAATCCAGAGTTCCAGCGTTGCCACGGACACAACATTGAAAACTCCAATTAACACCTTGTGCCAACCCTGATATGTCACCTTATTTGCCATTTTTACGACGCAACAATCAAGCACACATCAATTCATATTAAAGCGACATTCAATAAGTTGTGGAGTTAATATAACGAACCTGACAGTGACTCGGCCGTAAGCTGGATCTAATTTGAATACATCATCACTTACATTCAAACACCCAATAAAATTGAAAGATTCTCGATGCCAAGAACATAGGCTCTGCAACACCTCTTTCATGATGAAGATATTTCATCTTTTATGATGTTTGATGATGACCAAAGAATAAGTTATCTGTATTGTAGCAAAAAGGTGGTGTTGATTCTTATAGGTAGTGTTTACAAAAGTAATCCAATGAGCGCCAACATGGGATTTTAAAGACTTCAAGACGTAGAGTCGGTGGGGTGCGCCACCATGGTTCAAGCCTTGTCGTCGCTGTAGGACTCAGTAGCCTAAGGTGAACCCAACACCTTGGGCGAAGCCAATTGAACCGAGGGAGCTGCTCTTTGTACCCCTCTCATAAGAGGGGACAAAAGAGCAGGGGGCAAGGGGCGAGGACGGGAACCTCACCCCATTGTATTGTCCCGACGTTGGGAGGGGTTGTTCTGTGGTGCGGGACAACCCGTCTATGGAGGTGGCGTCGGTCCTTTGAGGGCCTGACTAGCCGTCGAGGTGCCCTGTTACTCAAGAGATCCGGGGCACCTCACCAAAGGCGGCATTGGTGGCACTCGCCGGGTTTTAGTGGGTAGAGTTGCGTCCACCTTACCATCTTTCGGTCGCAGCGAGTCCCACATACCCGCCTGGGGAGTCCCCCATTTCCCGGCGTAAAAGAAAAAAAAGGGTCGGTGGGACTAGTCACTAATCGGTATGATGATGTGTGATTAGCTGTTGTCTTGGTATTCATTGAAAGAGGCTTACTGTGAGGATATAGACAAAGATGACATTGATGGTGATTCAAAGATCATTCTATATACTATGTGGAACATCTTTATCTTGATAATTTTCTTGTATCTGTGCACACCTCGGTCGCCTTTGAGAATAAGAACTCGACAGATGTTTACACATTCGCCCTTGCACGCTATCACTAATTACAGGCACTCATGTCCAAGCCTAGTGTCTCCATCTAGTCGACGCCCATTGGGATAAGTTGGCTGGTTAAAGGTATGATAGGCCATTTATGGAAACCACGCAGCCTTGACGTTAAAAATTAGGCTAACCTTTCTTTTTCTTACGAGGCTTGTAAAAATTAAAGTCTACATTTTCGTCATCGTATTTTTTTGAAATATTTTTTTTATAAACTGTAGCATTATATCAATAATAATAATTAACCATTGGGTTCGTAATAATGCGTATCGGTAATGTGGCAGTATCTAGACTTTTACTACTTAGACTTGGTATTTAAAAATATTTTCGTGTGCTAATATAGAGACAGAGAACAGAAAGCATTTAAGCCGCTTAAAATGAAGCTATCATAAGCTCCAGACATTTTATACGTTCAGACATTGGTACCTATAAAGCATATATTCGTAGTGTCAAGAAACCCCACATTGTTGGTAGGTATTTAGAATATTTTGCATTTATAAAGGCATAAAAAGAAAGGTTCCGAGATCAAGTTGCTTTGTCGTCCATGTTTTAATGAATGATTGTACCAGGCTAACATGACAACACAAGGACAAGCCCATTGAAGATGAATTACATCAGCGTTCTCGAAATAAAGCTTCGGTCCATTCTAAACATTACGTAGTCGTCAATAGTTACTTACTATTAACAAAAATATACATCTGTTCTTTACGTCAACCTTACGCCCGCACTGTCTTTAAGGTCGTTTGATAGATTATCAGAAAATTTACGTGTTTAACGTCGCGGGGCTTTAGTAGCAATACCTATAGTGAACTGTTAAATTACACTTTTATATCGTTTTTTTTTTCTTTTCCGACGGGAAATGCTCTTAGGCATCCCGCGGGGGAGGGGGACTCCCCAGGGATCTGTTTAGCAAACAGGGCACCTCGACGACTAGTCAGTCCCTCAAGGGACCGACGCCACCTCCACAGAAGGGTTGTCCCGCACCACAGAACAACCCCTCCGACGTCGAGACCGTGCAACGGGGTGAGGTTCCCATCCTCGCCCCTTGTACCCTCCTACTCTTTTGTCCCCTCTTCTTATAAGAGGAGTACAAAGAGCAGCCCCCTCGGTTCAGTTCGCCTTGTCGTGGCCTATAAGATATACGATATACGTCGGCGCCGCGCCGTGAGTCTGCGACTGCTCGTTTGTCTCCTGATAACATAAAAAAAAGGAATTTTTGGTATTTCATAAGGAACATTATTTTAGGAATCTAAGGTGCTCAAGTCGTTTAACTCCAAATGACATACAAATACATATAGTGCTAAGATGTACGATATAATTACATAGAAAACATCTAGGTATATTTAAAATAAAATTGACGCCATTATAAAGACAAACAGGATTTTAAAATTACATGAACTCATGAAAATACATATTTAAATAAAAATAAAATTTTATACTTTTATATTATAAGCTGGGCAGTCTCAGTAGTTCAAGTCAAGTATTGAATCCCAAATAGAGCCAATCTGACGCATTCCACACCTGCAGTGTTGTGGTCCGCACTGCGGATACCCGGTCCGTCCGGCCGTCCGCGAACATCTCCCGCCCTTACTTATTACTACTAATATCTGGGAGCAGTCATTTGTATGTGAACAATCATAATTTTTGGTCTTAGTATTTGAAATAGACTCAAAAATTGTATTACTGTAAACACTGTTTTAGACATTTCGGCGGGAATCAAACTCGAAGGCGATGAGAATAAGGAAGTTTTTATTTTTACAAAAATATAAAATTCTTTTATAAATTGTAAGGCATACAAATTATAATATAGGTATATGGTGAAAGAATTATTTCAATAACTTGAATAAAAATAATTATTAAAAAAAACAAAAAACCCGACGTGCATCGTGTATTATTA
Organism: Helleia helle; assembly: GCA_963853865.1. Lineage (NCBI taxonomy): Eukaryota > Metazoa > Arthropoda > Insecta > Lepidoptera > Lycaenidae > Helleia > Helleia helle. The sequence continues at coordinate 18,550,361 of OY971426.1, read as the reverse complement.
TATTTTATTCGATATTTATATAAACAACCGATTTAACGTAAGTTAATTTCGTCTTTTTAGTAAGTGGTTATTGTTTGCAGTTGGGTTTTTTTTTGCTTTTTTAATAATTATTTTTATTTCATACTTTTAAGTTTATTATAATTAAATAAGAGGCCCAGTTTGGAATGCTAAAAGCACCTCAGAAGTTGTAAGTTCTTTATTCCTAAGGAAATTAATGCAGAGAGCTTAGACCTAAGTTCCCGTAAACTGTAGACGATGGAGATCTTCTAACGTATACGGGTCATGTGGCAGATGCAATAATTTGTTCGGGTTAAGATTACTGATGGCTAGTCCATCTAATATTTTTACTCGGCTTAGAGCCACGTAAAAGTTGGCCCTTTGTAAACATTTGAATCTGTCGACTTTTTTTTATTTTGCATAACCAGTATCACTCTCACAGTTAATACGAATCTAACGACACCTCTCAAGCTCATATTTATCGAGCCGTTCAGGCTGCAGAGCTTGCCAAACAATCATACATACTTACATACCTACTCTCGAAAAACATAACCTCCGTCTAGCGCAGTCGGGTAAAAATTACTAAACGAATCAACTTTTACTGAATCCCGAACGCCCGCGGGGCATTTGCTCCGTGACGTCACAAGTCTCGCCAATGGGCTTTATTATGAGTTTAGTGCTAAGTATTTTAAAAACAAATTGAAAAAAATGGAAACTTCCTTATTGGTACGGTATGAAGGCGATGTTTAGCTGTGGACGTGCTGATGATGATAATGGTCATTTTAAACTTTTGCTCTTTAGTTAACAGACAAGTGAGGTGATTCGTCGTGTTAATATGAAAATACTGTAATCATAGTGATAATTATATCACTGAAACATCACAATTCCAAAGCGGTAATGTTTTAACACACAAACACACTACCAGTGTTTTGAATGAAACATTTATACTAAATATTTCATTCAAAACACTGGTAAAAATATTTAGGTACACATCGCATATGTTAATACCGAAAATACAGTTTTATATTCGAGACTGACCGTTACCAAAATAACTTCGACAAATAACATTTTGGAGCGCCAATGACGACTCCGCCACCAGTTTTAAACATATCCGTCTCATTAAGGTAGATCTGAGAACTGCACAGAATAGTATAGTTATCCTGCTCAATAATAAAACCTATGCTATAATATAAGGTCATTGGATGGGTACGCATGATGAAACGACAGCGTACAATCATTATAGTTTGATTAAAAGACGTACTGGCGAAACACCAAAAATTACAATTTAGATAGAGCCCATCTCGATCATCAATCCCCGGCTTCCTCGCAATACATCCGACGTATCCTGCACCAACTAACTTCCATCCGACCCCGTCTGCGCCTCGTCTACCCCCACGAGAGGTCCTCGCGAAGGGTGCTCCTGTGGCCGATCGAATCAGGCCCTTAATGCTATTCAAATACAGTTCACGTTCAATAAAAATCTCGTATAATACGATTTTGAATCGCAACCGCAAAAATAACGCTCCCTATTTCTCTACAAATAAGGTCTACAAACGCATAAGCAGAGTCTAAGTTTCGCCGACTTGACAGATTAGGGGAATTAAGGCTTTCATCAAATCCACACTCCAGGTTCCACTCCACAATGCCTCCTCCAGCATCCTTGCAACAACAGCGACTGTTGTTCGTTGTAAAAGGCTTTTACATCCCTATGTATTTTTTCACCTACGTATTTAGATTTTGTTACATAAACTCACGTTTGAATCTAAAAAACTGGCTCATTTTTTTGGAATTCATGGAATCATTCATGGAATTATTTTCGCCTACAATCAACTATTAAAATCCCAGAATTATAAGCGGAGACGCTTTAATACTTAATAGTACATTATTTTAAGCACTTATAGCGGAATAAATTAAAAGTTCAACATGAAAATTGCATTTCATTTGTGATTAGTCTTGTCACGCCTTTAATTTTATGACCTAACCAGTGTGAACGCTCGAGCGATACGGGTCGGTTATCACCTTATCAGCGCGATCAATGATAACAGAGGAATAAAACGGTGCATTGGCTGTATTTCGGAGATATTAAAACTATTCATGATTTTCGATAGTAGTCTAATCTCAAACATGTAAAAAAGTAATCCGTTAAAGCATGAATACATCTCGTATAGTGAGAGAGAAATAATAAGGGCCAGGGAGCTAAGACTCGGAAGTGGATGTCTTATTTGTGATGACGGAATATTATTTATAGGGGTCTGTTGATAGTGATTATGTTAAGGGATCAGCAAAAAACAGTTATTTTACGGTGGACATAGGTTTATAATAATAAACCAGGCTTATAGAATGGTAGACCAAGGAGACAAGTACTACTAATTATAGGTATATTAACAAGTTGTTTTGTTGCATGAAGTAAGACGAATGTTTGTGACAGTGTGGTTTAATTACCTCTGGGACTGCCAGGCGGGTTAGCCATAGCGTGACAATTAAAACATATGACTATATGCAGACCAGCAGTCACTGATGATAATGGATTAATTATCCTGTTTATGTAAACACATTCACTAAATCTAGTGTTATAACGGTATTTCCCATTCATTTCTAAGAAATCGCATCGTTGTGACACCTATTCTAAGGACCGTTATAATTACGCGGCTCATTAAGGCGTTAGGAACATAAAAATATTGGCAGTAAAAAATTGCGCTTACAACATGGTACGGAGAAAGAAAGCTTTCTCGGGGCAAGGAATATGGCAAAGTTCACAGAAAGTACCAGGGCGACAGAGCACCCGTGGAGGTTAAACTCGGCGCATATATTCGCGTGGGCCGTCCCCCGCACACCCCGTTTTATGGGGTCGACGACCGCCGCGGCCGATTCGGCCGACGGCGCGCCTCACCTTGACATTCATCTCGGGCATGCTCTGACCAAACGCTCAAATCAACCCATACAAATCTAAACTGCAACAAATATGAACCCTCGTCTTTTAAAAAACACTAAACGTGTGACAAACAAACCTACCGCTTGACAATTAATCCTTCTAAACCTTGTATTTCTAGTACCTTAAAAATGGGTTCCTTCCTACAAGTTATATTGATGAGCAGAACAGAAGCAGTTTAAAAAAAAAAACAGAAAAAACTGTAGTAATTACTTATGCTTCTTCATTCCTCTTTCTTGAAGATGCTTATTAGCAAAAATAATAATATACCTATACACATAACATTTAAACTGTTGAAACCTAAACATCAATTATGCAGCCAAACACAAGGCAAAATTTACAAAACTGAGTTCATACACCTCGTACATTGTTTAAATATGAATCACCAGGTTCAGGAAAGGTTCTCTTGAACTTATAACCCATCATAACATATAACTTTGGACAATGCAAGCAAAAAAACAGATGCCTTAAAATTTTCTTTTCCTTATATAATGTATTATTAAAATACAGAGTTCATTCACTGTATGACAAATGAACATCAGTAAGAAATTGAAGCTGCATTTGAGGTAATGGCATATCGAAATACCAACTACTGTTACCAAGAATTGTCAATTTCTGATCAGCTGTACAGAAACCCAGCTGCTTTTAGATTCAATAATACTTTTCTATGTTTCTTAAACAAGAGTAAGATAATCACCAAAATAAATAATGTGTAACTAATGTTTAGTGTTATGACAATCTTTGTCTCAAGATATGCATATTACCCAAGGGACATAATATTGTCTTGATAAAGTTCATGACTAATTTAGTAATTTTGCTTCATCATCATCAGCCTTTATATGTCAATTTTTGCTTCATAAAAATAACTTGACTGGCCTGTTGGTCTAGTGGTCAGTGACCCTGACTGCTAAACCAGAAGGTTGTGGGTTCGATCCCCACCCTGGACAAATGTTTGTGTGATGAGCTTGATCATTTGTTCTGTCTGGGTGTAATTTATCTATAGTATGTATGTATTTAGAAATATTTAAGTATTTATCAGTTGTCTGGTATATAAGAACAGGCTCTGCCTAGTTTGGGATCAGATGGTTGTGTATGAGTTGTCCCAACATATTATTATTATTATCATCATTATCATCATCATCATCAGCCTCTATCTATTATTATATTTTTATTAAATTCCGACTCCCAACATAGCATTTCAGAACCAACATACATGTATCTAAATAAGTTGTCAAAGAACATTACAGGAATACATTCCAAAAACATTATTATCTAACAAAAAATATCATACCATGAGTCAACCAAGAGATAACGTATTATACTTGTACAAAACAAAGACTATGCATACAGGATGGCATATGTTATCAGAATACATTAAAATATACATTCAGTAGTATATTCTTTATTATTATTACAATATTTTAGTAACTTAACTCGTTAATAATGACTACATACAAGTCATGATATTTTTTCAAAAACAACAAATGGACAGTTTTTTTTAATGGCATAGGAAGGCAAACGAGCAGTCAAAGCCTTTTGGCAATTATCAATACATCTGCACAAACAGAGATTATGCAGATGCGTTGCCCTACTTTCCTCTATCCAATCCGTTTTTAATTTCTAGATGTAAGATAAACTGCCAAAAAGAGCATCTGATAAAATTTTTACTTTGTTAAAATATATCTTGTTGCATACCTTTTAGTGAATATAAATTTAAAGATCTCTAAATAAATTAATGCCATTCCTCCAAGATTTTTTTGTGATTATCAATTCATATTTGTAAACATATATCCAAAGGAATCTACAAAAAATCATAACCAAGGTTATTGTATTATTAGTATTTATTTTATAATTTACATAAATAGTACAAGTTATATAAAGTATGTAAAATATTTTTTTTTTTATTTCTACGATTTGGAATAAAATTAGTATGAAAATAGTATCTTTGTATTTTTTTATGTAATGCCTGTTTAATGTAGACTAAGTGTTTCATATAGGTAACTCACAATTACTTAAATCTAACAAAAAATAAAAGATAATATTTTGGTAAGATATTTTAAATTGCAATGGTTAGCATGGGTGAAAAAAGTTACAACATCCATATATATTCGTCTATCTTCATAATCCAATCTTTAAACTGTAAAACATGTTTAATCGGTCTGAGCTGCTAGTGTTTATATCGTCTTCTATAAGAAAAATGTGAAATTTAAAAGTAAAAACATCTCCAAAATATATGAGGTGATAAGATTATACTGAACAATAATATTTATTGAAAAACACAATGTTTTACTTTTTAACTGCGAGAAGGATTCATATCATGTATTTATCTGTCTCAATAAAAGTCAAATGGACCAACTAGGGCTCCTAAAGATGTTCCCTTCATTTTACTGTGGCTGATACAAGTAGAAAGTAATTTTTTATAATGAAACAATTTTTTTACGGATTTTATCGCGGTTTATTAAGATTTTTACAAGCCCGACGTTTCAACGTGACGTAAAAAAATTGTTTCATTATAATGAGTGAAATTCGCGCAAACATTAGAAAACAGAAAGTAATTTCTTTATAAAACAGCTTGAAGCTGATGTAATTACTGACAAACTGAACAAACATATCTGGGCCCAATATAAGCTGCAAATGATTCAGCAGGATGATTTTGCTGATAGTCATGGGAAACATTGACCTCTTATCATCAGGTGACTCAGCTATGAAAAATAGATTTTCTATACCAAGATTATTAGGATTAAATAAATAAATATTATCATTCAACAATCACACCACGTAAACCTAGCCCCGTGGCAAGTTCATAAGAACTTGTGTTACGGGTACTAGGAATGGAGATTTATAGTGACCGTGACCACTGTGTAAAGTGTCCAGTAGCCTGACTACTCAACCAGCCGGTTGTCAAATTATAGTTCATTATCATATATGCTATATTTATTTAATATTTAACAAACTTTGTGCATTGGTTGGAGGTTTACCTAAGCATGACCTCATGAAAAATAAGAAATGATTCATCATAACCTCAATTTTAGCTTCGTCAAAAACTTAATTAGATATAGCTTGTTTTGCAATTTTATTTAGGTTAAACATGCATCATCATACACCTGTGATAATTTTAAATATTTTATTTTATATAACTAATATTTTGTACCTAAACCTTAAAGATTTCAAAGTACAAAACCAATATTTACTAAAGCAAGGTTTTTATTATAATAGGTTTATATATGATTTTAAATTAACGTGGTTATTTTCATTACTAAAATTACTTAAAATGGGATGTTTACCATGTTTTTCACTTTTATTTCGCGGCGTATAAATATTTCGACATTACCTTCGAATGAATAACGAATGTCTTGTTCACGAGCTCCGCGAAATAAAAGTGAAAAGCATGGTAAATATCCCGTTTTAAACAATTTTAGTAAAATAATAAGGTTTGTTAAAAAATCAGCAGCAGCTTACGAAGTTTTCATTTAGCTATCTATATTTTTTATTTGCAACTTCAACAAATTTAAATATAATATGTAATAAATTTTCTGTTAAACATTTTCTCACAGTGGCCACCATAATACCAATGATAGCCTGTTAGGCTATTATGGTTATTGGTTATAAGGGAAAGATATAATTGGGATCAAAAAACAACCAAAGTTGACGTAAAAAGAAGAGGTAAATATATTGGCCAGAATTATTTAAGTATGTTTTTACAAACACCTACATATTATATATCATGAATGCTATATCTATACTAGTTACTAATAATATAAAGCTGAAGAGTTTGTTTGTTTGAAAGTGCTAATCTCAGGAACTACTAGTCCGATTTGAATAATTCTTTCAGTGTTACATAGCCCATTTATCGAGGAAGGCTATAGACTATATAACATCACACTGTGACTAACAGTAATTAAGTTGAGTAAGTTAACGTAGGCGAAGCTGCGGGCAACAGCTAGTGTAATATAAACTTGATGTAATCATGTTTATTTATATTAGACACCGCATTCAGGAAGACTATTGGCAGTCAGACTAGGTGAGATAACAATCTCTGTGCATCATTCAGTTGGCACTGGGTAACATGATGTAGACATCCTGAGGATGCCTCGGTGTCGGGGCGAAACGTACGTAGATTGTATGGTGGTGGTCTTTTACTGTGGTTGTGGTGCATGTGGGGTGGTGGTGCATGCGAGTGTACGCATATGCAGTGTGGGAAAGGAGGGCGGTGCTATATGCATGCATATGCGTGCACTCACACATTTGCTGTAAAGACTGCATTTTTCGCGGGATAATTGCTAATTAATTTAATATCTTATATATTGCATTAATTCAGAGAGGACTTTGATTCTGATTATAGTCCTTCTATTATACACAGAAGTATGCTGTCTAAAGGCAACATGTAGCCACAAAACAAAAAAGTTAAGGTTAAGCTTTTTCTTAAGTTAAAAAAAAATCTTTTGCAAATGTTCACCAGAAGAATTTCAATGCAGGATGGCCTTTTGATATATTTGAAGCCTTGCATCAACTTTAAGCTTCAGGGCAAAAATAGTACGATAATTAATAATTATGATCATATTCAGGGATTCATATGAAAGCTTCAACTTTGGAAGCAAAAGGTAGCTACTGAAAATCTAATAAATTACTCTAGCTGAAAGAGAGCAGAAATAGAAATACATTCGCAAATATTGGAGAATGAATTTCACAAATAGGTACCTACTATAGTAACATTTGGAGACACCAATATTGCAGAGGACCAGAAACCCATTTGTTATTGATGTCAGATGAAGGCTGATTCGACCATGTAAAGTGACTTGGGAAAGCGATTTATATTATTTGTCCTTCTTTATGTATAAATTACATAAAAAAAATGTCGTAAAAATAATGTGAGTTTTATTATAGGTACTGAAAAATGTATTAGCGAGATTCCGGGGAGGCTCAATAAAAAAAGCTTGGTAAACCCTGTCATAGAATATAAAGAGCATATTTTTCTTATCATACTAAGTCTAGTAACATGTATGGGAAGAGTACTCACATATATTAGTCCAGAGTAATATCTATCCTTAATGTTGTGCAGGACAGAGGCTTCATTGAGGCAGGTTAAATCTGCCATATCCTCCACTTTGTCAAACTTGGGAGGATTCATCTTTTGGATGTCGTCGATCTGCACCAACATCCTCTTCCCCGACTCTGCGATTTCCACCTCGACCTCATCTCCACGTTCTCCCTTAATACCGGCGGCGACGAAACCCTGGGACTCATGCGGCACCCATACTAATCTCTTTTGCGTCCACTCAGCCTGTGTGGCCGGGTCATTGAAACTGTTCCGATCGACCGACAGGTACCGGAGCTCCGGGTCGTTTCTGTCCATGTCCACCATCGCGCTCAATCACGCCGCGCGACCCTTACGATAACCTAACACCGACACTGTATACCACATTAAACGGTCGCAGAGACCGACACAACACAACACGTTGTTCAAAACCCACCGGCTCTTATCTCGTGTTCCGCGGCGACACAACACGTACAAAATGACTTTCGTGACTGACTCAAAAGTGACAGCAGCAACGGTTATGGAAGGGATGAACCGGTCGACGCCCGAATTCACGTTTCGTTCAAAATAAATTGCTACAATGCTATTTGCTGCAAGGTATCGTATGTAGTGACAATCCGCAGCTATGCGTGATTATTATTATCTTTATTACCATATAATATTAACCAAGTTATATACATATCTATTTACTTTATTATTTACCTACTCCTTTTTTATAGTCTAACGTATTCGATTCTAATTTGTGAAGTCAATTCCTAACTTTAAATTTTAATACATGAATCGATATTCGATCATGCGAATATCGACAACAACAAATCGTAATTAAACCAAATTTATGATTGGTGGATAAATAAATACGACAGACGACAGTATGTCTATGAACTATGAACCAATGATAATCTGGTTTTCTTGCTTAACGCGGATCGCCTGTCAATAATTTCTGAATACTTGTAAAACTAATTTGTAAAGAACTATAGCTATGTTCTTCTGTGTTTCATCACATGCATCGATGAAAAGGACAAAATTTGTGTTTTTGCATCGATATGTACTAACATTATATTAATATGTTGATATTACGATACATACAAGTATGTATCGTAATATCAACATTAATATTATTATGGTATTTGTAGTTATGGCAGGTCCACTTGATTTAGGTCGGGGTGGTCAACTTCGACATTATTTGAGACCTATTTGGGGATTGTTCAGTGCTGCAAGCCTATAAATAAAAATAGGTCTTTCATAATAAAAAAACTTCACAAAGCTGAAGAGTTATTATTAGTTAAAATATTTTACTATTTTTAATTATTATAAGTTTTAAACGATTAATTGTTGAGCATTTTGTGTTTAAAAAGTAAATAAACTTAAAATAAAATATATATATTATAGTGAAAATTTTTATATTAATTTTATGCAATGGTAACATTACTACATTTGAAGTTTAGTCTGTGTTGAAATTTTAACTTGGAATTATAAATGGCAGCTTTGTTTGTTTTCATTTAGGTTTTCATAGTTTGAAATATAAATGTAATTACTGTCGTTTTGTTGAAGTTTTCCTGCATTTGAGTTGAGTTGAGCCAGTCATCTCCGTAATCATGTGAAGTGAAAGTGTTATAGGACTTTTAGTGACAAAGACAATAATTACGTGTTATTTTACTAATTAGTGATAATATCAATAAAACTATTATTATGAAGGAAGCAGTTGGAAATTTTAACGAATAAAAATTGTTAGGATTGTATATTATTATTGTTTATAGAAATAGTAAATGTTAACTGAGGTGAATAAAAAATTAGCACAAAATTATAATTGTTTTATTTAATGTGATATCACGAATAATATAACTTTTGAATTGATTCAGGGCACTTATAAGATCTGTTTATGGAAGTGTCGATATCAATTCTGAAGCCAAAGTAGGTATAATCTATTTTGAATAAAAAACCATGCTAATCAGGGTTATTTAAAATTGCCGCTCAAACAGTTTCTGTGGGACTAACAGAGATGGCAGCTGTGTCCTGTCGTAAACTTTTTTGTATGATGATGACCTTCTTCCCGCTAGGGTAATATTCAAAGAGTATAAATATTAAACTTATAGAGAACTCACTCGCGTCATTTCTGTCATTTTAATTTGAAGCGCCCTCTGAAAATCTTGTACCGTATCTAATATATAAAAGCGCCACCTAGTGAGCTAATATTGAAAGCGCTGCTTTTATCAATATTGGCTCACTAGGTGGCGCTGTTATTTTGGTTTCTAGTATTAAATCCTTTTATTGAAGAATGATCGTTATTTATTTTGTGAAATAAATGAATTCTTGTGTATAAAATTGACTATGATGACAACATTCTAAATTTTTTCAAATCTAGAATTCGAAACATACACATAAGAACTTACTTGTGATGTTTCAGATTCTAAATTTTCTTTGTAACAAAGCTAAAATATCATGATGTTGTCATCATAGTCTATGGTAATATTGTTCTGTGATTTAGGTCGTCGGTATGTACTATGAATACGTAGTATTCTCTATTTATAGTTTGTGGTACTATTTATTAAAAGAAGATTTGGCTAAAAGGTCTCGTAACCAGGCCATAAAATATTAATTAAAAAAAAAAAAATGGTTGCCTGTAAAGTCGGTTTTACGGGCGAAGATTTTACGTGACATCGTTTCGGTGACTCATCGTAACGTTACCGAGCGTTACACTTTTTCATAAGTGACTCCCAGCCGCAACCTAATTTAAGACGTTGTCACGTCAAAAAAAAATTAAAAGAAGATGTATTCAATACTTGGCTTAAAGGTCTCGTAACCAGGCCATAAAATATTATTTAAAAAAAATATGTATTCAATACATAGTATTCTCTGATTCTTGGCGGGAATTCGAAAAAGCGCGGTTGAAATTTTTTTCAAAATTGTATTTTAAATTTATTAGAACATATTTTCCATACAAATAACAATTAAAATAGACAAATTATATTTTATAAATAATAAATAAGTAATAAAAATGGACGGAAACGAGGAGGACGGGGATAACCCGCCCTCCTCCAAAAAGAGACCACGGCGGCTCGAAAATCTCCGGGATGGTTCTGGCGATGTTCCTGGTGCTGGCGGCGGAGGTGGTGAGAATGACTCTTATGTACCATATCGCAAGCCTAACTACAAAAGACTGTACCCAGAAAATTCAATTAATACGGAATTTAAGGTTTTTATTGAAAGCAGAAACATAAATGAAAAATTGGGAAATAAAAGTCCAATTTATTTAAACAATATATTTTCGAATGTTAAAGGTGTGGTGGCAATAAGGCGTATTAACGCCAATAAAATTGTGGTGATTTTTAAACAGCATAATACGGCCAACAATTTTATAAACAATATTAATTTTCTTGACAGACATGAAATGAAAGCTTATATTCCAACAACTCAAATTGAAAAAACTGGTAACATACGATTTGTACCTGCAAATATAACAAATAAGGAATTATTTACAAAATTAACATCTACATATGAAATTATTGCAGTTAGGAGATTCATGAGAAAAGTTGGTCATGAACTGATACCAACACAAACTGTTAGCATCACATTTTTGTCGAACTCTTTACCCGAGAATGTACAATATGATTTATTTTCATACAGAGTTTTCGAATATATCGCTCCTCTACAACAATGTTACAAATGTTTCAAATTTAACCACTCCGCAAAAACATGTAATGGCAAACAGCGTTGCTCAATTTGTTCAGGTGAACATTATTTTAAAGAATGTAGTAAACCAGAAGAGATCTGCTGCATAAATTGCAGTGGACCTCATTTGGCTATATCTAAACAATGTCCTATTAAAAGTAAGAAAATTCTAGAAAAGAAAAACAAAATTACATATGCAAGCGTTGCTATTACCAAAGAGAATATGGACTTCCCTCCTCTGCCATCACGAGTTATTCCTGTAAATAATGCACAGAAAAATGTAAATAATGTACAGAAACTTGTAAATAAATCTGTAAATATTAAGACTGTCCCACAGACTGTAAATATTAGTGATATTAAATCACAAATAATTGGTAACAGTGATGTACTTATGGCCCTAGTACAGACACTGGTTCAATTAGGTAATAAGACTGATAATGAGCCAATTACAACAACATTTATTAAAGATGTATTAATTAAAAATCTGTCAACATAATGGATACACAATCTTATAAAACACCCTCTCTAAGTATTGCGCAATTCAATGTTCAAGGTGCAAATCATAAAAAACCTCTACTTACAAAATTCTTGAACGAAAAAGATATTGATATTTGTCTATTAAATGAGACATGGTTAAAAGACCATCAAACATTTCATATTTCTGGTTAAAATTTTTACAATAAAAATTCTAAAAACACTTGTAATGGTGTTGGAATATTAATTAAGCCATATTTGAAACATAATGTTATAAATACTACTTTTTATGAAGATATACAAACAATAGCCATAAGTGTATGTACAGGGAATACTACTTTGTCTATTCTCTGTGTGTACTGTCCTCCATCCAGTGGACACATAAGAATGAATAGATTGCGCAATATTATAAGAGATTTACCAAAACCTGTATTTGTAAGTGGTGATTTCAATGCACATCATATTGCTTTTGGATGTCTGTCTACTAAAAGTCGAGGTCAAAACTTGTACGATATAATTGATGAATGCGATTTATACATATTAAATAATGGTAGCTTCACTACAGTAAATTATCCCACACGCAATCCCTCAGCAATAGATGTAAGTTTTATTAGTCCACATTTGGCCCCACTTTGTGAATGGTCAGTGCATGATGATGCTTTGGGTAGCTATCATTATCCAACCATCACAAGCATTAGGATATGCATTGAAAGATACACAATTAATAAACATGTTGACAGATTTTTATACAATAGAACAGATTGGACTAAATATAGTCAATTAGCTAATTCAATATTTCATGACATGATGGTTAGTGAAGAGAACCCATTAAAATCTTATGATGAGTTTTGTAATCGGCTTGATAAACTTAAACAAATCGTGGTTCCTAGATTCACAAGGACTAACATTAGGAATAGACCACCAGCTCCCTGGTGGAACAGTATTTGTGAACAAGCAGTCATTAAATCTTATGAAGCACTGAAACTTTACAGAAACGATCCAACAATACATAATTACATAAACTATAAAAGATTAGATGCTTTAAAAAAGCGAACTATAAAGGAACAAAAAAGAATCAGTTGGAATAGTTTTTGTAACAGTTTCAATAGAACTACCCCTATTAGTAAAATATGGAATCTCATTAAAAGATTTAAGGGTATCAGAGCTGGTAATAAGTCATATAGGGATGAATTTGTACAACCACTTTTAGACAAATTATCAGATTGTACTAATTTAGTTGACCTAGATTCATTAGACAATTATTTTAATATTAACAATGAAAATCCTCAATCAAGATTTTTAATGGAACCTTTTTCATGGAATGAATTTTTAATGAGTATACAATCTAGGAGGAATACTTGTCCTGGTTTAGATGATTTTCCATATTTATTAATAAAATATTTACCTGAATCTATACAAAAGTTATTTTTAAATATTCTCAATAGTCTCTGGCATAAAAAATTAATACCAATTTCATGGAAAACGCAATGTGTAATACCTATACTTAAACCAAATAAATCACCTGAACAGGCTAGTTCCTATCGTCCAATTTCACTATCATCATGTCTTGGTAAGATTTTTGAAAACATGGTGAAGTTTCGCCTTGACTGGTATGCAGAATCTAGGAGTATTATCCCTCATGTCCAATATGGTTTCCGTAGAGGAAAAAGCTGTGCTGACAGTTTCATGTCCCTCATATATGATCTGAAAAATGCAAAAAACAATAAATTACACACAGTTTGTGTATTTCTAGATGTACAAAGCGCATTTGATAGTGTGGATCCTGGTATACTGGTGAAGGTACTGAGTGAGGCAAGTGTACCTGGACAATTGTGTAAATGGATTTATGATTTCCTTAATAACAGAATATTATATGTTAGGCACAACAATATATTGAATGGACCTAGAATTGTGTCAAAGGGTACTATACAAGGTGCAACACTGTCGCCTTTGCTATATAACTTGTATACTTGTGAGATATGTAAATATGTAAATACTAAAAATGTAAATATACTTCAGTTCGCAGATGATTTAGTGTTGTATAGTTCAGATGTAAATTTGACATTAGCCATCGAAAATGTTAACACCAGTTTAGGGCAGTTGTGCAACTATTATCAACACAGATTAAATTTGAAAATAAATGCTGCCAAAAGCAGTGTCATGATATTTGGAAAAGACACACCAATAATTGATGTTGCATATAATGGTGACGTTATACAAAGAGTAACCTCACACAAATTCTTGGGTATTATTATTGACCAAAAACTATCATTTGAAGAACATATTAAATATATATCTAGAAATGCATTAAACGGTGTTAATATTTTAAGATGTCTAGCAGGTATTGCATGGGGTGCAGATCCTAAAATACTGTCAGTATTATATAAAACAATAGTAAGAAGTCATTTTGACTATAGTTCTTTAGCTTATTTAAATAGCACTCATACACAAAAATTAGATGTTTTACAGAACAGGGCTTTGAGGATCATATCAGGGGCAATGTGTTCAACTCCCATAAGGGCCATGGAAGTCGAAACAAATATTATGCCATTGATATTGAGAAGACTTATGCTTGCAGAAAGATACTGCCTGAAACTATTTTCATCAAATAATTTCCAAATTATAAATAAAATCATTCCTCACCTAATCCATATTGTAGGTCCATTGACTTCATCTAAGGATCTTCTGAAAGGTACATCTCCAACTCTGTCCCGAATTTATCTAAAAATACAATCCCATTATTCGAACATAAGAAAACATTTTCACTGGCCATGTTATAATCATTCATACAATAGTATTATACATCCTATTATGATTTTATCCAAGTCAATTGATAACAATTCAGACTTTTTATCATTCTTAGAAGAAAATAAAAAATATTATACAATCTATACAGATGGCAGTAAAAGTGATGAATATGTGAGAAGTGCAGTATATGATCCCCAAAAAAATGATGCTCAAAGCTTTGTTCTAAATAAACAGTGTTCCATTTTTACAGCAGAGGCATATGCAGTTTTTGAAGCTATAAAAGCAATTAGTTACGTAAGCAATTATAAATATTTTCTAATAATAACAGACTCTTTAAGTCTACTAAATAGTCTTAAATATGTAAATTTTCATTTTAAAACTAATTATATTCTTTATTTTATTAAAGATTTTGTCTGGCGTTTGCATAACAAAGGAATCACAATTGCCTTTATGTGGGTTCCCTCACACAAAGGTATTTCTGGTAATGAAATAGCAGACAAAACTGCATATAAAGGGGTCAATGCTCTTGACGTCAAAAATGTGGTGCATGTTCCTATGACCGACTATTATTACAATGTTAATATCTCAATAAAAAAATTGTGGCTAGATTTCTGGAAAGAGGATCAAAAACATAAAGGAAAATGGTACGGAAGTATTCAAGAGAATTTACCGAGAAAACCCTGGTATGATGAGTTGGATATAGCTAGCCGTGAATACATCACCACAATCAACAGATTAAGATTTGGCCATAACACTGCTCCCTCACACCTAGCAAGACTCAAGATAATAAATAATAATATTTGTACTTTCTGTAACAACGGGATCGCCGACATTGACCACATTTTCTTCAAGTGTCAAAATCCAATGTTTATTTTCCAAAGACTAATAATGGCAAGCGAAATAATAGAATTTAGTGATACCTCCCGCCGCCACTTGTGTGATTTGCTGAAAAACAAAAAGTGTTATAGTGCATTATATAAATACATAAAAAATACCGTAGTGAAAATTTAAATATGTAATAGAATAAAATAAAATCAGTGAAGCGTAATTGATACATTAAAGGATAAAAGTTTGTGCCCAAAAATCTGACTTGGCTTAAAGGTCTCGTAACCAGGCCATAAAATATTATTAAAAAAAAAAAAAAAAAATAGTATTCTCTATATAGTTTGTGTATTCAATACGACGAATGGCGGGAAGCATCGGGACGCGTGGTTGTGTTTTTTTGGTTTCCCGTTAATTAATTGTTATTTTGTGTTTTGTCCATTCAGAGTGGTTTTCTATAGTGTTTGTTTTAAAAACTTGATCTTTATATATTGTGATTGATTGGCGAATATTGTGGTGGTCTGCCTTGGGTGGATGGAATGGAGAATGATAGTTGATTGATGGGGGCTAGAGGGGCGAAGCCCCTTGGGGTTTCCCGCCATTTCTCCGTATTACAGACCGAATATTGTATTTTGTATGGCTAATAGCGTAGTAGCTAATGCCTTTAAATGAAAATAACAATGTATTCAATACATTTGTCATTTTCGAGACTCAAGTTAAGAAATTTGAATTATAAATAATAACAATTTTCAAAATTGAAATGACTAGAGAAATTAAGTATTTTATTCTTACTGGGGAGCCTGGTTAGATGCTTATGATTATGTGATGTATTTCTTCAGGCTTGACTAAAAAAATAGTGTTATCCAGATGTTTACATTTTTTTTTAATTACAGGTGTTGGGAAAACAACTTTGGTTACAAAACTGATTCATTTATTGAATGAAAGTGGTGTAAAAACAGCCGGGTTTATAACAGAGGAAGTACGGGAGAACAAAGTGAGGAGAGGCTTTGACGTTGTTACATTGGACGGTGACCGTGGAAGATTGGCTCGAGACCACCAATTGCCCGCAGCTCCCTCCAAATATACTGTCGGAAAATACTATGTTTTTGTACCTGAATTCGAAAAAATCGCACTTCCATCATTGAGTGTGGTAAGCGAAATATCATCATTTTCAAGATAAATTAATATTGGACATTTAGATACATTGTTTTTTAACGTTTACGCGAATTTCACTAACTATAATGAAACTACTCTTACGGGTTTGTCGTGATTTATTAAGATTTTTAAGCATGCCCAACGAGTGGAGGCATTCCATTAATACCATGAGTGTATGTAGTTATACAAACTTTGTATATTTGACATTTGTCTCGAGCGCATACGTCACGAGGCAGGCAGAGTAGGGTCAGTCAGTGTCAGACCGTCAGCCCGAGCGGACGTGGTGGTGCGTTGGCATGCCAAATAAGCATTTATACATTTTCAGAAAGAGTACAACTGCTACACCATGGTTACTGTACAGTGTCTGAAACATTGGGCATGTAAAAATCTTAAAGCATTGCAATAGTATCCGTAAAAGTTGTTTCAATATAATGTAGTAAATATTTAGGAATTCATATATTCATAGGTCAATTAACACAATCATCAAAAAATTTTCAGAGACAGGTGTAGAAAATTTGAAACCTTACATTAGTTTGTTTTAATTAACATATCAAAATTAAATTACAGCAAAAATACTATTTGATGACATTCACATGTCTTAAGGGCTTAAAGATAGGGGTGTGTGTGTTATTTAGTAAATCTACAGAATATTATTAAAATTATTTAAAACGGCATATTTACCATGTTTTAATTTTATTTTGCGGAGCTCGGTATTTCGACATTATCAGTCTCGTGAACAAACATGGTGAAACATGGTAAATATGCCATTTTAAATAATTTTAGTAATGAAAATAACCATGTTAACTTAAAATCATCTACAGAATTTGTTTCATTGAATATGAATTTAATTTTATATTCAATAAATGAATTGCTAACCTGTTGATCCTCTGTTTCCTTTGGTATTCATGCACCACCAGAAGTCTTTAAAAATGGCCTTTTAAAGTGATTTCACACTGGCATCTAACAAGATTAGTATATTGAAGACTCGCCAGCAATGCATAACTTTTCTTAAACACTTGTTTATTGAAAAATTGCCTAACATAACAGGTGCTTCTAATATTGATTTTAAATTAATAACATGGGTCTGTAGCAAGTGAAGCGGCTCAGGAATAACATGAAAATGTAGACCACACCCTTGAGTATATCAGGATTATGTTAGACTTGTGTTCCACAAAATATATGCTTAAGCACATAATTGTGACCAAATGAAGGAAGAATTCATCATCATCATCATCAGCCTTTAGCTGTCCACTGCTGAACATAGGCCTTCTACAAAGAATGCCACTGAATGCCACTCTCAGAGACTCTTCCCACCTGGTTAATGATCGACCAACACTTCATCTACCTTAGGTAGGTAAATGAAATTGTTTACTTTTAAAATTTTGACTTGAGAGTAGACTGACATGGAAGGAACGTTAGGGTAGAAGATTTAGGCGACAATGTTAGTTATTCTCAGTCATGTGTTATGTTAAGGCTCTTATTAAAATTCTTGTTATATTATTTATATAAGTGGCTGAAAATATATATACTTACAGGCATTTATAATTTTACTTACCAAATAAAGGTAATATAATATAAAAAAATATAATATCCTAAAATTTGCTTTCTAATGTTTTATAAGTCTACTAGTGGCACCGACAGACGTTGTCCTGTAGAAAAACTTTTTTTTTTGTGAATCTAAACCATCCTCGAATCCCCTTGAACTCACACAAAAAATTTCATCAATTCATCAATATATATATATATATGCCGTATTGTTTGAGGTATGTGATGGACGTATGTATGTGCAACATATTGATAAATTTTCCTCAAACAATACGTTAGGTATATGATATAGTTTGGGACTTTCCTCATAGAATACACATTTCCCCAAACTATACAAAATCTTAACAAAAAAGTCGTCAAACAATACGTTGCACATATATATATATATATATACAAATATATCGTCAAACAATACGTTGCACATATATATATATATATATAGAGAGAGATATAAAATTGACATGCATTGTTTATTGTAGTGATTATCTATTTGTTAAAGGACAATATGCTAAGAGACAATTCACCCACCATGGTTCAAGCCTTGTGGCGGTGGGGCTCAGTAAGCTAAGGTAAATCCACCTTGGGCGAAGCCAATTGAACAGAGGGGGCTTCTCTTTGTATCCCTCTAATAAGAAGAGGGGACAAAATATTAGGGGGGACGAGGGGCGAGGGTGGGAACCTCATCCCATTGCACTGTCCCAATGTTGTTACAGTAAATAGTGGGTATTTTGGGACACACATGATCGGACCCCACCCAGGGCCGTTGACGGCGCGTAAAGGTGTTTCGCCGTGTTAATAAAAAAAGGAGACAATTCATACTGATTACTGCGGAGTATAATATGATTATATTGGTCCACTGGAAGGTCCAATGTTTTATTTTAAACAGAAATAAATTTATAGTACCTGCACACAGAGTTTCAGTTCCAATTATAGTAATACCGAAAATTTTGAGAACAAATATATAAAAACTGGTGAAACAGAAACATCACTAAAGCCACAAAAATGCGACTAGTCAGGGCCCTGGTGTTTCCCATATTTCTTTATGTTTGCGAGACGTGGACACTTCGGGAAAGTGAGAAAAAGAGGATAGATGCTCTAGAAATTTGGTGCTGGAGAAGAATGCTTGGTATATGCGTGGACTGGTTTTAGGACTAAATACTCCATCATTCAAGAGCTCGGCATCAATCAGCGTCTATCCTCCATCATCAAGCTCGTATTCTGACTTTCTTCGGCCATGTCTCTCGCCGGGGAGATGTTTCCATGGAACACATCGTAGTTCAAGGGAAAGTCGAAGGCACTAGACCACGCGGCAGATCACCGATGCGATGTCGGTGAAGGCTGCCCTCGACGGTGGAGAGGTCCATGAGTGTACCAGAAAGGCAGCTTTTCGCGAGGATTGGCGACGGATAGTAAAGCGCGCCACCAACCCACGTGTGATGACCACGACCACTCTGTCTAGAGTGTAACAATCAAGAAGAAGAAGAATATAACTTGATACTTGAGGTCAGGCTGGTGTCCGCAACTCGACGCTTGTGCGACTATTTTGCGTGCTGCGGGCCTGAAGCACTCCCTACTGTCAGTTAAGCTCCCGCAAGAATGCTAGCAGTCTCTTGACATCCCTTGAGATGAGCAGCCCGTAACAGTGGTACGCACTCCAGTAGTACATGGGCTGCTGTTTCAAGAATATTAAAAAAACTTATAATTTAAAATTCTGAATGTTACAAAGCATGATTATGTTATAAATATTAAATATATTTTATAAATCAATTTTAGTTTGTTTTTTATATTATTCTAAGGGCGCGGCGAACGCAGAACCTACGCACGTTTTTCAATTTTCGCTTTGCAAGAAAATGTATGTAATTGTTTCCAAATTCCACTGCAACCCATTAATTGACATTTTCTTGAAATCGACATTTTAACACACGTGCGTAGCCTCTGCGTGGGCCGTGGTGGAGGCACGTCTACTCTTCTTATTATTATTTTCTGATGTGCATCACCACACAAAATAAATAAATAAAATAGATGGGTAACATCCATTTCCACAAATTACCTAACTAAAATTATGACTTATAACAAAATATGTATATATCATACATACATACATACCTATACCTAATAGTAATTAGTAGTTTTAGATATAGATGTATATCTAAAACTACTAATTACTATTGCTCACACCGCTCCCTACCTTATGGGGCCATGGTGTATCATCCTCCTCCTGTGGAGTTAGGATTAGGTTAACTACCAGTTAGGCAAAGTTAACATAAATGATATTTGAAAGTTCGTTTTTACATTTTCAGGTAGATGCTGAATGTCTCATAATAGATGAAATTGGTAAAATGGAGTTTTTCAGTACGCTTTTTAAAAATAGGATTAAGGAATTGTTTGACGACAGATCAGAAAACGTTATTTTAGCTACCATACCTTTAAGAAAAAGTGATGGTCTTATAGAGTATATTAGACGCAACAAAGGGACTAAAGTGTGGACGGTGAGTATTTAAATAACAAAAGTATCCTCATCATCGTCCTTTTTCTGTCCATGGCTTGTCATTGCTTCTTTAAGACTAAGATATTTAAAATAATTTTGCAGAATTATCTTAATAAATTAGCGTTTTAAAGTGGCAGCGATGAGACTATTAAACTTATAAGCTAGATAGAAGATTACAACATATAGGCTAAATAAGCCTGTTTTTACGAGTAGTGTGGGATCGGCCGTCGAGTTCAACTATAGGATACAGGCGAATAGAGAGATTATGAAGCATTTTAAGTCTTTGTTTTTTCACAAGCATTAGTAGTAGTAATCATAGAATTTTTGCTGAATTCTGGGTTAAATGTTTTATTTTTCTACATGGATCAGATAATGTTATTTTAAATGTTTTTATAGGTTACAAGAGAAAATCGAAATATGTTACAAGGAGAAATATTTAAACAAATAAAAGACTCCATGGGTGGCCACTAAATCAAAGTTTTAGTATCAGTTTTGTGACCTAAATAACTCTCTAACTATGAAAATATTCTCTCACACAAATAGCCATCACAGAAACTATGTACAATTAAGTGATGTGGAAAAGGTAAGATATTTTTCTTTTAATACACGTAAATTCTATATACTTACTGTTAGTTTTTGTAAGACAAATCCATTGTTACACTTGATTAATAAAAATATTTTACTTTCAATACTATTATTTTATACTTTTACCCAATTTAACATTTTATAGAAAAAATGGGTAGTTAATGGCACCATGTTTTGTGAAAAATATATTTAAAAATAGGATTGATATTTGATCATCCAGATTCATCTCCAGAATAGTCATCAAACTGACCATCTACTTCGCCATTTTCTTGCGGATAACATAATTTTTCATATTTCACCTGTTCTGCAATTGACACAGCATGAGAATCCATTGGACAGAAATTACCTTCAGCCATTTTCCTGTGTACAAATGAAAGCCAAGGTGATTGAGATGTACCACAACAGTTGATATAGTGTGGGACCCAATATTCATCAGAGTCCCAGTCTTCAGGTGATTCTAAATCACGATTTGTTTCCTCTGAAAATATAAAAAGCATATACTTTTATTGTGACAGCAATATAGATTAAGGGTCTGTTTCACAATGTACAAGTCAGTGTAGGCCCAAAGTTAATCTGATTAACGATTAAAAATTAATGACTAAAAATCATAATCAAAAACTCATAATCAAATTTAAAATGATTGAGATTATTAATCATAATATTTAATAGTTAATTTGATTATATGATTAACTATTAAGTACTTATATATTATATTTATTCTTTTCTTATTCCAATTTCAGACTATACCTTTATGGCCTATTTACTGCGTGTCTAATTTAGTTATTACTGCAAGCTAATAGATGTCACAGTACTTTTGACTAACGTTTTATAGTTCCCGCTATAGGTAACACATATGAATTGTATAAGAGGATTTTTAGGATATGAACTATCTTAAGTCCAATCCGACGCCAGGAGGCCGTGTTGTCGATGACTTCACAGTTCACGGTTGGCGGGGGGGCAACCCACCACTAATAATAAGCCATAAGTGAGCCAAATCGGCTCACATTAATCCGATGAAGCATTAGGGCCTTTTGGCCATTAGCATAGATCATTCCGAAAAAAAACTATCTTGAGTCCTACATTAAGTTTCAAAGTATCTTCACATCAAGTTTCACCCGAATCTGTTTCGTGGTTTAGAAAATAGACAGTCTCGGGGTTTTACCCGCATAAATTATATAAGTTCCCGTGGGATTTCCGACTATCCTATGTCGTATCTCGGGTCTCAAACTCTTTGTGCCAAATTTCATCCAAATCTGTTCAGTGGTTTAGGCGTGAAGAGCAAACAGACAGATAGACAAAGTCACTTTTGCATTTATAATATTAGTAAGGATTAATAACAATGATGTAGGTATTGGTTTATAATCTAGTTAAACAATTAATGATTAATGTCAATAATCATTATAATAATATAATTTTATACATAAATAATAATAATATATATATATATATATATATATATATATATATATTTTTTTTTTAATCTTTATTAAAAGGCTTTATCGCCATTGCGATTATGTCGCCTTATTTATTTATTTAAAAGCAAGTTTTCTATTGGTGATTTTTAAGCATGTACTGCAAAATCGATTAAGCTGTTTGGGTTTTTTATAAAATTAATCTCTATAAAATGTAAATTTATATTATACACACATCAACAGCTTCTACGGATATTCTGATTTTTTCAACTTACTCAAAATTTGATAGATCACAGAACTAACATACAACATGTTTATATAAAAATAAAGTTTATACAAAAGTAAATCCTATTATCAGACTATCCTTTAAATTAAAACAAAATTTTGTTTTTTTTTTTTTATTTTTTTTTCGGAAGGGCTAGACTTTTCAGCCTGATGGCCTTTAAGCTCAATCGGTACAGTAAGTGAGCAGATGGCTCACTTAAGAAATATTCGAAAG
Source organism: Helleia helle (assembly GCA_963853865.1). NCBI lineage: Eukaryota > Metazoa > Arthropoda > Insecta > Lepidoptera > Lycaenidae > Helleia > Helleia helle. The sequence goes on along the minus strand of OY971426.1, from coordinate 18,527,003 downwards.
GGGGACGCCCCCCTCCGCGCCCCGCGGGGGGCGCGGTTCATCGCGCGCGCTGCTCGGGAGAGCATCATTTGGACTAGTCAAATCCGATACGGTCGACGAATCTTTTACGGTTGAATTTAACCTATCATCATGAGGGCCGGCCCTCATCCCTCCCTCTGGAGAGAGAGGCGGGTCATGCGCGGTGGAATTTTGTTTTATTGTCCCAGGTCCTGCTCAGATGCAAAAAAAGTTGCTTGAAGTTGCAATGTTTGGAGGAAAATTCCTCAAAGCCCTTCTTTGGAGCATGTTCCATGCATGCTCTATGGGGTTTAGGTCTGGTGATTGCGCGGGCCACTCTAAGACCGACATATCGTGCTCCTGTAGCCAGCTGGTCACCACTCGCGCAGTGTCCGGATGGGCGTTGTCATGCATGAATGTGATAACTTGGCCCATTTGCAGTCAATGGGGATTGTGGAGTGTGCCTACTGCCCTTAACATTTCGTCTTTCGCTAAAGGGCGCCGCTGCATGATTCAAACAGTTGTAAAATTCGAAAATCATGAATATCTTTTATTAAAACTTTACTTTGATAAAAAAATAAAAAAAAAATACCAAAAACTGGGTCAGGTATATTGAAAACTTAGAACTTTGCTATAGGTAATTATGCCGTGCAAATCCTTTTTTAAAAAAATATTGTTTGAAATTCAAGTTTGGAATCATACAATAAAGCCTACAAAATAATTAGCATTCATTAAAAGCTTAGATTATATATATTTTTTAACTAGCCAGTATTTTTTAAGTTTGAGAACTTTATTTAATATATCCCTAGATGTACCATCTATGATGGTTGATGTGTGTATGTATTCTATATGAAATATTAAATTATGTCAATATGAGATTCAAATGCTAAAAAATTACGACATAAATTGATGCATCTACATAATATATAAATTATACATACCATAATGATCTTCATCTAAATTAGATATTTCATTTTCAGAACTATTGTTTGATCTGGGACTATCCGGTCTTTCTATGTCTTCTTTTCTGAAAATGATAAATACAAAACATGAGAAAACGCAGCGGCATAAGTAATTATCAAAATTGAAACAAAAAAAACTGTTCTAAATTCCACCATATCAAATCATGCCTACAATATAAAAAAAAGATAAATAATTTCTCTAAGCAGACAGTTCCCCACAAATATCTAAGACATGGAGTAAGAAGTACCATTTCTATGACAAAACATCGGTAGTATGTATTTTAGCTGAAAAAGGTGAAGTGAGTTTTAGAAGAAATGCATATAAATCTGTGTGCGAGCCCCAAGATAAAAGCATATCTTGGGGCTTCCTTGATTTGACACATTTCATACACAGATATGGTACTCATTACCGATTGTTCAAGGAATTGGAACTTATTGTAATGTTATCAATTAATTATTATTATTTGTGGTATCACCAGTTATTTGAGAAGCTTATTATAATAATAAATGGTACTGACATTCATTTTATTTTCAGTCTCAGTTACTGAAGTAGTACTTAAGCTAGCTAGGATTATCATCTCATCTAGCTAACTTTTTATTCCATATATGACGACCACTGTGGCTCAGTGGTAAGCGCGTTGGCGCTCAAGCCAGAGGTTGCGGGTTCGAATCCCGCCAGGGAACAAAAATATTTTCTGTGTTCCTGGGTCATGGATGTGTATTATATAATAAAGATCTTAAATATACAAGGTTGATAAAAGCGAGAGGCATTAAATTAAACCACGTATACTATGTACCATTTTCAGGCTACACACCAAAACTTAGACCAATAGAATCAATAGTTTAGTCACAGGATCATTTTAAAGTTTTAAAGCCGCTCCGCTTTGTTCGACCCAGTAAGACGCAACATGCTGTGCGACGTTGCCTTTTAGATTCGAAGGCCATTTTACAAAAGTTTACAAAGAGTTTTTACGTTTTACTTTGACTATTCACGTATTTAAGTTCTTTGAAAAACTTTTTTTTTATTGCTCACAAACTATTTTTTTATAGTTTCGGATTAACCGTAAGCATGTGTAGTATATGTAGTTTAATTTAATGCCTCTCGCTTTTATCAACCTTGTATGTATAGTATAAAAGTATTAAATATATTTCCGTTGTCTGGCACCCGTAACACAAGTTCTTCGAGAACTTACCACGGGACCAGATTGACGTGGTGTGAAGCGTCCATAGATATTATTATTTATATTAGTATCCAAAATTCCATTAATTATTTTATAACATAATACCTGCCATCTACCCTATCATTTTTGTGGGTTCTTAATTTTTTTTTCTTCATTCTGTATTCCTCTGCAATAGGCTCATCAAAAAAATTTTGTGCCAGGTCTATTTCAAATATTTTGTCGATCCCATCTGGTACATCATATAATTTATTATCGTATAGGTCTAGTACAACAAGGTGGGGAAAACTGGTAATGTCAGGAAGCATGCACATTTCATTGCCATCTAAGCAAAGTACTTTTAATTTTTTTAATTTATCAAACTCATCTGGTAGGTACATAATACTGTTAAATGAGAGTAAACATATTTGTAGATTTTGTAAATGACAAAACTCATTTGGCAAGCCCGACAATCTGTTATGTGCGAGATTAACTTCTTTGAGATTTGTAAATATATTTATATTTGAGTTAATGAAGAATACATCTGTGTTACAGACATTCAATCTTATTAGTTCACAACATTTTTGTAATCCACTATAAGGTACCTCAGGTATAAGATTAGCTGTTTTCAAGCTTGTTAAGTCTTCAGTGCCAATATCTAGCTCTAAAGCTTTTGAAAATGTTCCAAATAATTCCATATAATTATTTAGTTTACAATTGTTTATCTTTATGTGGGTCACTAAACATTTGTATTGCAGGAGTTCCTCAAAATATCCACTGTGAAACGAATGAGTAACGTCCATGTTATAACTTATATCTAAATACGTCAACTTTTCCGGCGATTCTGTCCATATCCAACAAGGTGGTCCCTTAAGGTTATTGTGAGATATATTTAAATGTTCAATTTGCGAACAGAAAAGAGGCGTGTCATCAAAATATTCAATTTTGTTATGTGAAATGTCTAATATTTTAATATTTTTCAGAGTTAATAAGACTGGAGGTACTTCTATTAAGTTATTGTGACTTACGTAAAGTTCCGTTAAACTTAAAGGTATGAGCCCGTTTTGAGACAATGCATTCAGTTTTCTATTTCTTAAATTAAGCATATTTGATTGAGACTCGCACGGTGGTTCGGAATCATTTTCTCTTATAACGTCTTTGTCACTCATACCCTCTATGTCTTTAAATATTTATTTCATATCGTCATTATAATATGTTTTATCATAACTTAAACACAGGCAGTCTATTGCCGTTCGCTGAATTTATATACTTCACACGCAACATTTATAAAAAAAATATCATAGAAGAATCAAACAACGTATTGTCATGCGGACACTGCGGACACCATGCGCACAAACTATATAGAGAATACTACGTATTACCATGCGAACGAGATGATAAATGTCAAAATTTGACATTTATATTTTATTTAAAGTTAATTTTCATTTAAAGGCATTAGCTACTAGGCTATGAGCCATTCAAAATACAATATTCAGTCTGTAAGACGGAGAAACGGCAGGACCCCAGCAGGACGCGGCAAGGTGCATGTCTTCGCCCCTCTAGTCCCCATCAATCAACTATCACTTCCCATTCCATCCACCCAGAGCAGTCCACCACAATATTCATCAACCAATCACAATATATTGTAAAGATCAAGTTTTTAAAACAAACACTATATAAAGCCACTCCGAATGAACAAAACACAAAATAACAATTAATTAACGGGAAACCAAAAAAACACAACCGCGCGCCCCGATGCTTTCCGCCGTTCCTTTTTTTTTTTTTTTTTTTTTTTTTGGCAGTTCTCGTACGTAGTACATTTGCCATTATCAAACGGGAGAAATTTTTCCATGTATATAAAGGGACGAGAGATGTTAAATTTAGGAATCATTCAGGGCAGGATATAGGATATGTATGACAAGATAATAATAATATTATTATGAAATATTAATTTATATAGCTATACATATATTTAAATATATTACTTATATTATAGACACACAAGACTTTCATCAAATAAATACTAAACCTAAATTTCTATATTATTAGTAATTATATAATCTGAAATTATTTTATATATGTAATATTTTTTTATAAATAACAGACAAGTAATTGAGGTTGGAAAAGGGATTTGATGATCTAGTAAGGATTTCAGGAAATCGGAACGGTCATATAAAGGACAAGAAAAGAAAAAATGATTTACATCGCCAGTTTCACAACCACACAAACAAGAAGAGTCGTTAATAATTTTAAACTTGGAAAGATGAGCAGGTGTACAAGTATGGCCAAGTCTCAATCTTGAGATGATACTAGAGCACCTCCTATTAAAATTCATTGAGAAAAACCATGGTTTTGATAAAATATCAGGCTGAAGAGAGTAATAATAATTACCTTTTTGTTTACTGCTTTTTTCCCATGACGTTTTCCAACATGTATCAAGATCGAGTTTAGGTATTGATAACAAGTCTGAGCAGTAAATCTTATACGGAACAAGGTCACCACATGAAATAGCTTCATTAGCGAGAGCGTCTGCTATAACATTTCCTTGGATTCCAGAATGTCCAGGAATCCAAGAAAATTTAATATTGTAATGTTTTGCTATGCATATTGTTAGTAATTGTCTTGTGTCAAATATTATGGGGTTGTGTTGCTTAATTTTAAATGGGTTTTTTTCTAAGGCTTGTAAAGAACTAAGTGAGTCAGTAAAAATGATTGAATTTTTGAGTTTAGCTAGTATTATATAATCTATGGCTTTGAAAATACCCAAGCACTCTCCAGAAAAAACAGAAGATTCTGGAGGGAGTTTTACCTTCTGTACAATGTTATATTGACGGTGGAAGATACCTACGCCTACTAAACCGTTAACATTATGTTTCGAAGCATCTGTAAATATGAGATGGGTATTTTTAAATTTTTTCTCAACAATTGCATTAAATTTTTCATTAGCTATTAAAAAATCTGACTTAGCTATACCAATATTTAATATTTGTGGTGATAGAATAAGAGATTCGAAGGAACAAGAAAACAAAGGTAACATGTTAGATTGATGTAAAGGTGCAGAGAGAGATTTAAACTTATAATAGCTATTAATTAAATGTGGATTCGATTTATGTATCCAATACGGTGAATTAGATACTAAGTAAGCTAAAAGATGAAGTTTTTCAATAAGAGGGTGATTGGAAAGCTGTAGACGTCGAAAGAGAAATTTATCAGACAAATACTGACGACGTAGTTGTAACGGAGGATCACAGCACTCAATTTGTAAAGCGTTAATTGGGCTAGACTTCATTGCTCCACAAATGATTCTCAAACATTTGTTTTGAATTTTGTTCAACATTTTAAATCCAGAAAGAAGGCCCGGTTCCAATAGGAAGGTTCCATATTCGAGGACACTACGTATGAGAGCATTATACACGAGTTTCAAATAAAAGGGATGGGCACCCCACCAAACTCCTGCTAAACATCTTATGATGTTTATTATTTTTTCACACTTATTTGCGATGAAATTGCAATGAGGGATGCCTGTAAGTTTCCTGTCTAAAATGACACCTAAAAATTTAAAATCATTTTTTTGTGGTATAATGGTCTCATCGTAATAAACATGAACTGGAGTGATAGTTCGCATACGGGAGAATAAAACTACTGAGCTTTTAGATGGGGACAAATATAGTCCATGATCATCAAGCCATTTTTTTAAATATTGAAGTGATGACGTTAACTCTGTGCATGCTAATTTAATGTTTTTACTTTTTACATATAATAATAAATCATCCGCATATTGCAAAACTTCAATCTTTCTATCAATAGCTAAGTCTAGATCATATGTGTATAAATTATACAATAAGGGGCTCAAAACGGACCCTTGTGGAAGGCCTTTGGATAACACTCTAGAATGTTTTTGTTCACCATCAGTAAACAAAATCGATCTATCATTAAGCATATTTATAACAAAAGAAATAATTTTTCTGGGAATCTGAAGGCATAAAAGTTTTTGTTTAAGAACTGGTATCACGACATTGTCATAAGCATTAGATAAATCCAAAAATGCTGCAATGACAAAATTATTATCAGAAAAGGCTAGCCTGATATCGGTTGTAAGTAAACTAATATTATCTATACTACTTCTGTTTCGTCTAAAGCCAAATTGAGTTGTTGATAGCATACTGTTGCTTTCAACGAACCATTCTAGACGATTCTTAATTAATTGTTCGCAGATTTTTAGGAGGACAGATGAAAGGGCAATAGGACGGTAAGACAAAGCAGAAGAAGGATCTCTATTAGGTTTTAATATTGGAATTACAATTTGTGATTTCCAATTTGCAGGAATGTGACCAGAGTGAAAAATAGAATTGATTAAATTTAAATAATATATCAGGCTTATGTCATTTAAATGAGTAATGAAAGAATAATATATCCCATCTGGACCAGGTGCAGAATCTGATGCATATTCTAAAACGTTCTTTAATTCTGTCATTGAAAAGGGAGAGTTTAATTCAGATGATTCATTGTATAAGGCACAGTTATCATTTAAGTTATCTTTACGAAAATTAACAGTGGGAGGAGCAATTCTATCAAGAAAATCGTCTACTAGAAAAGATGGAAAAGTTGGGGATGGGGTGGTATTATAAGCTGATCTAAATCTTCCAATGTTTTCCCAAACACTGGATGAGGGAGTATTGGGAGATAAAGATGAGCAGAACTTTCGCCAGCTGTCTCTTTTTTTTCTTTTAAAAAGTAATTTTGTTGCGTTTGTAATCTCCTTTAGTGATAAGAGGTTTTCTAATGTCATATTATTATTAAATATTTTTTCAGCATTTTTTCTTTTATTTAAAAATTCTTTGCATTCGACATCCCACCATGGAGGACTTGGAATATAAGGGTTCCCATGTTTTATATTAAAAACTTCATTGGCACTTTCAATTAATATATCTAAAAAAATTTGGGCACCGCAAGAATCACTAATATTTTCTGATATTTTCTGACTAAGTTTTAAATCAACTTTACTACTAAATTGAGTCCAAGTGTCAGAATTGACTTTTGATATATTGTATCTCGGGAATAGTTTATTGCAAGTTTTAATTAATTTGCCAGGAGGAAATGAGGTAATAATGGGATAATGATCACTGCCAAATGTGGATGTTAAAACAGAACTTGACAGCTGAGATACAAATTGGGGTGAGCAAATAGTTAGATCTACTACACTATTTCCTTCAGATAAGTTTGTACGTCTAGTAGAATTACCATTGTTGATGATACACAAGTTGTTTTTATCTAGAATGTCCATAAGTTTATTACCATAACAGGTTGTCATGGAGCAGCCCCAAGACTGGTGATGACAATTAAAGTCACCAGTTATAATTAATGGTTTAGGGAGGGATAAGAATATATCCCCAACTTCATTTAATATATTAATAGAAATATGTGAAATATATACAGAAACAAAACAAATTTTATTTACAATTACGGCTAAAATAGAAATTTTAGAACTATGTACAGGAGTGGATATTATATTAAAAGGGTAGCCTTTCTTAATGAGAAATGCTACACCACCATATCCATCTAATCTGTCTTCTCTAACAGTATTATATTTTTTAATATTTAATGTAAAACCTGGTCTAAGCCAAGTTTCACATAATGAAAATAAAAAGGGTTATATTTATTTAATAAGTAAATTAGATCACTTTTTTTATTAATTATGCTTCTAGCGTTCCATTGTAATATTTTGTTGGCCATTATTTATTTTGATTATATTTACAATTAACTCCATTAAGGGGGCAACGATGGACGGTATATTATTATTGGTCTGGGCAAAGGTTTGTAATAAAGATATAATATCTGATATTTTTGTTGGTTCTTGTGTGGAGGGAGTATCATTTGAAATTGGGCTATAATTTTTATCTAATTGATTAAAGGAAAATTCTTTTATGATATTATCATGTGCAGTTTTGTCGTAACCTTTTCCAACTTGTATAGGGCGGGAAGGTTTAGATATAACTGTTTTCTTGTAAGATTTTTGTGGAGTATAAGAAGATGGAGTATTAATATTTTGGAAAGATAATTTTCTTTGAGGACTGGACAAGGTTTCAGCGAATGATTTATTAAGTATAGGGAACATTTTACTTGCTTCTTGATAAGAAACACAATTTTGGGACATATATAGTTTTATTTCTTTTTGTCTGTTAAGTTCCGGACAAGATTTACTGTTTGCCATATGGCGACCAGAACATTGACAACAGTAATAGTCATCTTCAACATTACATGAATCACTAACATGATCCTGACCACACTTGAGGCATCTTGGTTTGGAACGACATTGCATCTTTGTATGACCATAACGACAGCAGTTATAACATTGGATGGTGGGAAAAACATATAAGTCTACGGGCAGAGAGTTGTAGCAGATAAATATTCTTTTTGGGAGTACCTGACCATCAAAATACATTACTACCGACTGTGTGGGTTTCCATAATGGAGACCCATCAACAATAGTTTTATAATTAAGTCGTCTAATTTTAACTATTTTGCCACAGCCAACAGGGGTTGAGATATTAGAAATAATTTCCTCAGGAGACCAATCTGTTGGAACTCCTCTAACAATGCCTATTCTTAAAATATTAAATGAAGGGACATATGCTTTATAATTATTGTCGGTGATTATACTATTGTTAATAAAAGAGTTAGCATCAACATAATTTGTGAAGGAAACAGACATACGGTTTCGACCAATTCTCTTAACACTACCATTAACTATATTATAAATTTTATTTTTTAAAAGAAAATTTCCGAAGGTTATCGGGTGCAATATTTTTCCGTCATTATCAGAGGATTGGATCTTCTGAACATGAATAATGTAAGGAGGTGCATCTAGTTCATTGTAAAGATTTCGACCAATTGGAGTATTTGGTTTACTGACTGAATCATTAATATTATGAGGCACTGGATTATCTGATTGTAATAAAGGCTGTGCAAGTGGAATGTTAGTTAAATTTTTACCCTCATCTGATTTATCGGACTCTACACAACGACATCCAATGTCCTTTTGGTTTCCCGTATTTTTTCTTTTCTTTTTGTTACAATTTTTGCATATTTTATGCAGGCGACCACGTTTTAAACTAACTTTTTTGGAAGATTGGTCAGTGTCCATACTAGAATCATTATATTCTACTGTAACAAAACTGCAAGCTTCGGGCACTTTACATGTTCCCCCGGGATCCGGGGGTTCATTCATGTTGCAATAGAATGTAAAAAGAAACTTACCAACCAAGAATTTTCTAACTAACTATAATATATACAAATAAAATTTATAAAATAAATATTATAATAAACTGATCTGAATGACTAAAATAATAAAAAATTAATGAGAAACAAAAAACCACAACTGCGCGCCTTGAAATTTCCCGCCGTTTTTCCCTCCGCCGTTCCTTCTTTATTATTATTTTTATGTAGTTGTATTCCTGTTGGAACCGGCTAAGACCAGAAGCCATGCTGCCAAGTCTGTCGTGTTGACAATATTTTGTCTGTGCATTGGAGACACGGCGGGAAAATTAAAGGAGCGCGGTTCCGCCCCTCTAGCCCCCATCAATCAACTATCACTTTCCATTCTATCCATCCAGAACAGTCCACCGCAATATTCGCCAACCCATCACATTATATATTACACAGATTAAGTTTTTAAAACAAACACAATAGAAAGAAAGCATCAGAACAGTCCTACTATAGAAAACCGCTCCAGAACAGTTCTCCACAATATTCGCCAACCAATTACAATATAATATACAGATAAGATTTTAAAACAAACACTATAGGAAACCGCTCCGAATGAACAAAACACAAAATAACAATTAATTAACGGGAGACCAAAAAAAAACACAACCGCACGCAATGACACTTCCCGCCGTCCTCCTTGACATTTATTATCTGTTGTTGTTGTTGATAATTTATCTCATTAGGGAAGGGCAAAGGATAACTAAAGTCCATACAGCCAAGTCTGTACTTATTTGGCCGAAGCCAAGTCTGAAATTTCCCGCCGAAATGCGACATTTATTATCTCATCATTTGACAGTCAAACGATTTCTTTTTTCTTTTTTTATGCCAGTGTCAATTTTGATTAAAGGGAGGGAAACTATTTAATATAAAACGGATATTTTGGATAAAGGACACGATCTGAAGAATTTATAGGTACAATTATATAACAGAAAAGAAAGATAACAACATGAAATGCTGGTTGGAAAGAGATCATGAATGGATCGCAAGGAAGATAGGAAGGAAGAGCGATTGAATAATGGACATGCAAAAACTAGGACCAAGACGTATCAAATGGACTTGACATTCGCGTATACCCTAAAGGGACAGGCATATTTTACCTACTTTTTGCAGGGATACCTACATTACATACATTCATGAAAACAAGCCCACTTATTTTCTTGAAACAAGTATATTAAAAATAATAAAAAAACTGGAAAAGGTTGATAGATAAATATAGGCATAAGCCCTATGCAAATATTTATTGTAATTTTAGACAACTGCATTGTTCCGGATTATCGAAAATATGTAATGACTAATAACAAACCGCTAAAAAGTAAAAACATAAATGTAAAAAAAGAAGGCCAAGGTCCTCTTAATATGTATGTATTGATGTATTAAAAGTAAAAATAAAGTATGTAAAAGGCTAAATAGAATTTACTATTTGGATAGAATTTACTACTGGAATCTTCGAAGTAAACCATTATAAATATTTCTATCGTGAAAGGCTAAATAGAATTTACTATTTAGCCTTTCACGATAGAAATATTTATAATGGTTTACTTCGAAAATTCCAGTCACCCTTCTAAAATAGGTCTTTACCTATGAAATTGCCGTTCTGCAGTACTGGCCATTTCAAATCATAATAATTTTTGTTTGGCTAAGAATTCTAATTTCAAATTAATTTTATTTTAAAAACATGGAATTCTTTTCCAAAAGTAGTGATTTGTTTATTGATTAGTGTTACATTTTCATCACATTTCAATCTTTTTCGTCATCATGGATACGTTAAAAATTCGAGTAGTTATGGAATATGAGTACCGACGTGGCAGCAACGCGGCACGAGCGGCGCGCAACACCAACGACGTTTACGGAGCTAACACTACAAACCATTTCAAATCAAAATAATTTTTGTTTGGCTAACAATTCTAATTTCAAATTAATTTTATTTTAGAAACATGGATTTTTTTTCCAAAAGTAGTCATTTCTTTATTGATTAGTGTTACATTTTCATCGCATTTCAATCTTTTTCGTCATCATGGATACGTTAAAAATTAGAGTAATTATGGAATATGAGTAACGTCGTGGCAGCAACGCGGCACAAGCGGCACGCAACATCAACAACGTTTACGGAGCTAACACCACAAACCATTTCAAATCAAATAATTTTTGTTTGGCTAAGAATTCTAATTTCAAATTAATTTTATTTAAAAAACATGGAATTCTTTTACCAAAAGTAGTGATTTGTTTATTGATTAGTGTTACATTTTCATCACATTTCAATCTTTTTCGTCATCATGGATACGTTAAAAATTCGAGTAATTATGGAATATGAGTACCGACGTGGCAGCAACGCGGCACGAGCGGCGCGCAAAACCAACGACGTTTACGGAGCTAACACTACAAACCATTTCAAATCAAAATAATTTTTGTTTGTCTAACAATTCTAATTACAAATTAATTTTATTTTAGAAACATGGATTTTTTTTCCCAAAAGTAGTCATTTCTTTATTGATTAGTGTTACATTTTCATCGCATTTCAATCTTTTTCGTCATCATGGATACGTTAAAAATTAGAGTAATTATGGAATATGAGTAACGTCGTGGCAGCAACGCGGCACAAGCGGCACGCAACATCAACGACGTTTACGGAGCTAACACTACAAACCATTTCAAATCAAAATAATTTTTGTTCGGCTAAGAATTCTAATTTCAAATTAATTTTATTTTAAAAACATGGAATTCTTTTTCCAAAAGTAGTCATTTGTTTATTGATTAGTGTTACATTTTCATCGCATTTCAATCTTTTTAGTCATCATGGATACGTTAAAAATTAGAGTAATTATGGAATATGAGTAACGTCGTGGCAGCAACGCGGCACAAGCGGCACGCAACATCAACGACGTTTACGGAGCTAACACTACAAACCATTTCAAATCAAAATAATTTTTGTTCGGCTAAGAATTCTAATTTCAAATTAATTTTATTTTAAAAACATGGAATTCTTTTTCCAAAAGTAGTCATTTGTTTATTGATTAGTGTTACATTTTCATCGCATTTCAATCTTTTTCGTCATCATGGATACGTTAAAAATTCGAGTAATTATGGAATATGAGTACCGTCAAGGCCGGATTTAAATTTGTGCCGCCCTGGGGCACTGAAGAAAATGCCGCCCTATGACTTAAATTTTATTTTAATAGTTTTGATATCTTATTTTTTAAGAATTAGAATAACTAATTGATTGCAGGAAATTTATTATGTATTATATAGCATTTATTATACATTATGTTTATTTATATTTATTCTTTATTTACTCATATATTATATATTATATACTATAGTAATATAAAAAAATATATGTATTTTTCTTAGAATTATAAGTTTTGCACTAAGAACGACTTATATTAGTATTGCATAATTTTTTTCACAGGCAAACTCGCCTAACTTTTTGAATTGCAACTTTTAGAACTGGTCGATTAAATCTTCACAATCTAAACGTTGAAGCACATCTGATTCTATGCATAGAATAGTTAAGCTATTGAGTCTATTTGCACACATTGTAGCAATAACTTAAATTTCCTATATTATAATATACAAAATTTTAATGTGATACATAATACTTGAATTATATTTCTTGAAAGATAAAATGTTTATTTAAAAGAATTAGTTAATTATAAATTGTATAGAAAATTTTATCTCACTTTCCAAATTTTGCCGCCCTAGAAAATTTGCCGCCCTGGGCACTAGTCCCGACTGCCCCTAGTATAAATCCACCACTGAGTACCGTCGTGGCAGAGACGCGGCACAAGCGGCACGCAACACCAACGACGTTTACGGAGCTAACACCAATGTACCACCTGTTATTGGTTTGCTCGCTTCCGTTCTGGAAATTTCGACCTGAAAAATGAACCTCGCGGTCGTCCGTAGACTTTGGTTGACAATGACGAATTAAAGGCGATTGTCTACGGCTGAATTTGCAGCAGCTTTCGACGTTAGCGTCAAAACAATATTGGTCCATTTGCGTCAAATTGGCAAGGTAAAAAAGCTTGACAAAGGGTTCCCCACGAACTCAATGATCGCCATCGTGAAGTACGTGTCGAGACGTGCCTTGCACTGCTCAACAGACACACAAATGAAGAAATTATGAACCGCATTGTTACCTGCGATGAAAAATGGATTCTGTTTGATAACCGCAAGCGCTCAGCAAGTTGGGCCAACCAAGGGTGGCCAACCTTTTCGACAGCCGGACCTAAAATTCTGAAATGGAATATCATACTGGGCCGCACTAGCAAATTGTATGTAGCTAAGGGGCCATCCATAAATTACGTCACACGAATTTCAATATATTTTGAAAAAAAAAATCAGCTCTGCGGGCCACAATTTTACAGTCGGCGGGCAGCCTAAACGAAAACTTACCCCTAGAAAAATGATGGTCACTGTTTGGTGGTCTAGCGCCGATGTGATTCATCACAGCTTCTTACCAAACGGGGTGAACATTACTGCACATGTGTTCTGTGAAGAACTGAACACAATGATGGAGAAGCTGGCACATCTCCAACCAGCATTGGTCAATCGCTCGTCTCCGCTGCTCCTGCACGACAACGCGTGATCTCATACTGCACAGCAAACGGTCTCCAAGTTGCAAGAACTGGGGTTGGAAGGTCTCCGTCATCCGCCCTACTCACCAGACCTTGCGCCTACAGACTACTACTTTTTCCAGAATTTGGATAACTTCTTGGCGGGAAAAAATATTCAATACCCGAGAGGCAGTAAAAAATGCCTTTGAAGAATTTGTTGCCTCCCGTCCAGCTGATTTCTTTAAGAAGGGCATTAATAAACTGCCACACTGGCAAAGATGCATTGATTGCATGGGTGATTACTTCGATTAATACAAATAAAAAATACATGAAAAAAAATATTTACATAGGTCAATATAGTACCATATTCTTGGGTAATCTGCCAATAACAAAACTGGTATCACCAGATTTTATAAACCGACCATATTAAAAAGTAGACATATTTGACAAATTTTTTTGCGAGTGAGTTTTTCTGAAAAAGAGTGAAAATATAGTCGATTATTTTTTGTTTTAATAAAAAAGTGATACTCTGACAAAGTCAAAAGCAAGTGTCTATGTCTCTATCACTCTTGGAGTTTTTCGTATGTTGTGACCTCGTTCCAATACGGTATTATTATTAGCTTGTCAAATCCATTTGATGCTTGATCTTAGTGCAAAAAATATAATATTATTATGATCCAGAATTTCCAAGTCTTCACCACCTTCGAAGACATAACTATCCACTACGCCTATTTTAAATAAATGGGCAGGAATGCACGCATGCCCTATCCTCATTCTTATCAAAGAAGAAGTAATTTAATTTACATTTTTTAACTTTATTGAACCAAGGTGTCTTCGGTATCACTTGGATATCAGTAAAGTTTTGTCCTTTATGTTATGCAGAATTTTCCCAAATATTACTCCACCTTTTATAATATAGATTAACCTTAGCCGAAGACATCGTGACTATCGCTGAATTTTTTATTAGTATGGCAACACCATACCCATCAATTCTACCATCTCGTAACCAATATCATCTTGGGATTCTGAAATTTGGTTTCAACCATGTCTCATTAGGGGCGTCCATTAATTACGTGAGGTTTTCCAGGTGGGTAGGGGGTCGAGCAGAATCTCACTCAATCTCACGTAGGAGAGAAAGAGGGGTATCAACAAATATCACGTTTTTTTTCACAAGAAACGGTATAGAATTACAAGAAAATTCGGTCAAATTATCAATTCGATTTCGATTCGAGGTCCTCAATTCGATCGGTATTTTTTATGTAGGTATGTTCACCGATTTCTCCATCAATTGTGGGCCTATATTTAATATAACTATATTGAATATAACTATATTGAATATAACTATATTGAATATAACTCCTATAAGTGTCGCAGCGTGATGTTTATATAGCCTATAGCCTTCCTCGATAAATGGGCTATCTAACACTGAAATAATTTTTCAAATCGGACCAGTAGTTCCTGAGATTAGCGCGTTCAAACAAACAAACTCTAGCTTTATAATATTAGTATAGATATACATTAAATCAGTTTTTTTTAGGAATTATGCTTCTGCAATTCTACTGAATGATCTTGTTAATCATTGTTATTGTTTTTATTAATAATATGAAGATCAATTGTTAAGTATTTTAAAATAAAAATAAAATTATTTCAAAAGACAGGTAATTTGGAACTATTTCATTAAATTAGGTATACAACGGAACACCGAACAATATGTTTTCTTGATTGTTAAACTGTACAAGAAAAAAGAAATCGTTGTAAAAGTACCTAATACAATTTACTAACAATATTATGTCGGTAAAGATTGTTTACCGCTATTGATCTTGTTTACTAAACTTTGCATCGAACCGTGGATTTAGAACTAAGTTTTCGTTCGTGGTTCAAACGCGACGGGCGACAACATGTTAAGGATATATTTTAAAGTGATTGTAATTGTTTCAATCACAAATTTTGCTGAATCCGATGATTACCAAAAGCTGGATATAGCGAGACAGGGAAAAACTAAAAGGGAGAAAATGTGTACGTTTCTTTATTGTTACTTATCTTTGTCTAAAATTACAGAGACCAGTCCTATGTATGTATGACGCATATTTTCACCGTAAAATTCAGCCCGTAATTTTTTAAATGAAGAGCCTTGTGAATCGCGTTTAGCAATATCTCTGCTATTATTTGAATATAGAGAATTATTACATGTGTTACATGTTATCGCATCAGCACTAAGTCTATGTTATAAGGGTGCAACTGAGCAGTCGGAGCCTTATGGTACCGACGCCCATACACATCCGCACAATCAGAGTTTATGCAGATGCGTTGCCCTGCTTTTCCTTATCCCCCTAATGGGCCAAGTTTGTGTTCTGTACAAAAGCGAGTAAAAACTCACCTACACTGAACGTCCAAAGGTACAGAAGTTTCATAAAACATACATTTCATTTATCGTCATACGCGGTTACTCTTACTTAAACGGGAGGATCTCTATACCCCATCGAGTTGACGTTCGATCTAAATTCAAAGGCGCTGCTGAGCGTATTTTATCGAAGTAATCAAAATCCTAATTTAGAATTAATATTTTTAGTACAAAACACAGCGGTGGGGACTTTCTCTAACGTCATAGCGCAGATCCAAAACCTGCCGAACATGGAACTTGGCAGGAAGTTTAGAACTCCTTGCAAAACCGGCAACAAATGTGGAAAGGTGAGTTCGATGTAGCTGCGTCTTAGAATATAGCTCAAGATTATAGCCTTGCATACTTGTGGGATATGTGGTGAAAGCCCCAAAGGGAGATCTCCCATCGAGCGAGAGCGCACGGTCAGGCCGAAGCCCAACACTACAGCCATAACTCTTAACTCTTGGTGCAGGTAATAAAGAGACTGATGGTGCCGAAACTGGCCCAGTTGGAGAACACGATAATGGGGATCATGAAGGAGATATCCAAGCTGCCGCCCGGATCGCGGCTGCCCGATAAGTACACCAAGACCGAACCCGTCAAACTCCTTTTTGATCAAAACTACAAGTGAGTGTATTTTGTTATTGGTATAGCTGAAATTATATTTTTTACTTCAAGTCACTCATTATTAAAATTGTATATAGGTACTAAAAAGTTCCTCTTTCGTACGACGACGGCAATTCCGCCTAACTGTCCGATTGTTACGATTATTTTGTCATTAGTTAGAAGCACAGATATTTGAAATAAGGTTAGAAGCCTTTTCAACTCTTTTTTTTTCTTTAACGCCGGGAAATGCTCTGAGGCATCCCACGGGGGAGTGGGTCTCCCCTGGCGGGTAAAGTTGGTAAGTGGACGCAGGGCTTTACCCACTAAAACCCGACGAGTGCCACCTTTGCTCCGGATCTAATGAGCAAACGTCACCTCGACAGCTAGTCAGTCCCCCAAGGGAACGACACCACCTCCACAGAGGGGTTGTCCCGCACCACAGAACAAACCCTTCCAACTTGCCATTTGCCCCCTGTTCTTTTGTCCCCTCTAGCCTTTTTAACACTTACCAAAACACTATACCTACGCACAATATGTATTCGATGTAGGCAAACCTAATTGACTTAATAGTCTGATTACGAATTAAGAATTAATTAAATGCGTATTTTAGCAGAGAAGTCGGGATTAGGCTGCCATAAAAGTCCTGGATTTGAATTTCCATTTATGTATTATCTTTTTTCAGAGAGGATGTCTGCATGGACACGCTAGAATCGTGTTTGAAAGAGGATAAACGTCGGAAGAGGATTTTAAAGAAGCTGTTCTTCAAGAAGTACAACGCGATGCGGGAGGAGCTTATTGGCTATGGAGGGAGACGGCTTTGGGGAGGGGAGGGCAATCTGTTTTATTAATAGTCGTAATAAGTTATAATTCTGAAAATATGAAATAAAAATACAACAAATATTTTAAATGAAAACCAAATTTATTTTATTAAATAAAATATTTTGGATGAAAAATTATGTTTTTCATTTCGTGGTCGTCGGGCCTTTCCAGTGTATGGTCTTGGGACTTGGAGCTGGTTTACTATGAAACGAGAAGCTAACAAGCCTATTTATTGATTATTTCCGATCATAAAAAAATATGCAGAACAATATATTGGCATTTGAACCTGTCAATTTATTACCACTGCTTTTAGTGATGGGTAAATGTGAAGAATAAGCTATAATATATAATACTAGCTGTTGCCCGCAGCTTCGCCCGCGTTAACTTTTTATTTAGTATTATCTATTTAGACAGCCTTGCCTGCATTGATGATGATTATTTTCATAGCCAAAATTATTATACATATTATTATATACCATATTTTTGCAATAATGACTTAGTATCATAATATCATGTTGAAGATAATAATATATTGACAACAATATGAAATATAAAACTATACGCAATATTCATTATTTTGTTCCTGCATTTTGCTATTGAGCAGTAGCAGGCACTTTATCAAAGGGTCAGAAGAGGTTTTTTCTCGAATCATGCTTTGATAAGTAGCATATTTAAAAATAACTTAAGAATTAAGATAGAACGAGTAATTTGCACACTTTCTTTCACAACTGTCAACGTTTTTTTTCTTTTGCGCCGGTAAATGCTCTTAGGCATTCCACGGGTGAGGGGAGACTCCCCAGGCGAGTAAGTGGACACAGCTCTACCCATTAAAACCCGGTGAGTGCCACCAATGCCGCCTTTAGTGAGTTGCCTCGGATCTATTGAGCAAATAGGGCCCCTCGACGGCTAGTTAGTCCCTCAAGAGACCGACACTACCTCAAAAGGGTTGTCCCGCACCACTGAACAACCCCTCCCAACGTCAGGACAGTGCAATGGGCTGAGGTTCCCATCCTCGCTCCTTATCCCCCTGCTCTTTTGTTCCCTCTTCTTACAAGAGGGGTACAAAGAGCAGCTCTCTCGGTTTAATTGGCTTCGCCCAAGGTGCTGGGTTCACCTTAGGCTACTGAGCCCCACCACCACCGCACCGTCACCCTTTTTTTTATCTTTTACGCCGGGAAATGCTCTGAGGCATCCCGCCTGGGAAGTGGGTCTCCCCAGGTGGGTATGTGGGACTCGCTGCGCCCGAAAGATGATAAATGGACGCAGCTCTACCCACTAAAACCCGGCGAGTGCCACCAGTGCCGCCTTGGTGAGGTGCCCCGGATCTGTTAAGCTAACAGGGCACCTCGACGGCTAGTCAGCCCCGCAAGGGACCGACGCCACCTCCACAGAAGGGTTGTCCAGCACCACAGAACAACCCCTCCCTACGTCGGGACAGTACAATGGCGTGAGGTTCCCATCCTCACCCCTTGCCCCCTGCTCTTTTGTCCCCTCTTCTTATAAGAGGGGTACAAAGAGCCCGGCCTCGGCTCAATTGGCTTCGCCCAAGGTGCTGGGCTCACCCTAGGCTACTGAGCCCCACCGCCACGACAAGGCTTGAACCATGGTGGGGACCGCACCTTCACCGGCCTGCATCAAGCCATCTTATAAATAAATACTCAGTGAATTAGCTGATATCAGTGCTTGAGTACTGTGAGTACTTAATAAGTCTAAACTGTTGATAGCAAGCTTGGGTACATTGAGGAAGGTCATCGACATGCGCACCAAGTATCCATTTAGAACTAAAGAACTAGGTACGTGTTAACTTAGTTATAACATGAGAACATTAGCTCTTGGTTTTATATCAAGTTGTCAAAAAATAAAGTTCATAACGTACGGAGCTGTTGTTCCCAGATTTGTTCAGCCTTATTCGGGTTGAAGATTATTTTTATAACCTGTGCCACTCAGAGATATTATCGTAGTAGTGTAATGAAAGAATTTTGTTAATTGGATAATAAAAAAATCCCTCCCACCGATAGCGCTTCCCTCCCGGAAACAGCTTTGCTGTGTTTCGGAGAGAAGAGCAAGACAGGCAGTGTAATTACTGGCACCTAGACTAAACATCTCAAGTCTCAGGATAGGCAACACATAGATGAGTTGCCTGGACTCGTTCCAGGTAAACTAGTTTATGTTCATGGGCGACGTTGACCACTTACCATCAGGTGGCACGTTTGTCAGTTTGCCTATCCAACTAACATTTAAAAAAAAATCGAAGATTAATTTTTACATTCAAGCTTTGGCCAAGGCAGAAACATTTTTTATCAAAATTAGCGTAAATAAGTTATATTGTATCCTGCATATTGTTTTATTCGTCATTTCCAGTCTACTACTGACTGTTTTCGTGTATTACAACTATTACATAAGTGTGCAATTGATTTAGTGCATACAATATTTACAACCATTTGATAAACATTATTCTGTGTGCTAATTTGTTAGTATTTCACCCTATCGCGGTAACAATGGAAAAGTTTGACAACATCACATTATATTTTCGCGCGGAAGTTTTGCGCCGCTTATCGTTTACCGGTTCCTTTACATCATAAAGTTTTACTTTAGTCGTGCTCCGCCAGTAACAGCACCAGATTTCTGCCATTAATGATATTGAGAAGAGGAGGTTATAGTAAAATGTTCAAAGATATTGGATTTCTATCAATAGCATTAAGTTTATTATATTTAGTTGTTTATTGTGTCGCCGTTGAAGATAGTAAGTAGAGGCTGAACATAATGTTATTAGGACCGTCGTTAAGTTTTGGTCTAGCTTTCAATGTTATTTAAAAATGTGAGACGGGATTGCATTGATTGAGTCTTAATGCGTTTTTAAACGTTCCGGTTGCCGGGTAGCCGGCGCCGGGTAACCGGTAGCGAACTGTATGGGCATGTATGACAGCTTTCACACGTACCGACGTGATTTGGCCGGCAAGCCCATATACTTCGGTACCGGATACCCGGCGCCGGCTACCCGGCACCGGAACGTGTGAAAAGGCACTTAATAAGCACGAATTTATCTCACGTATGTGTACTTGAGACTTGGAAGAGAAGGAAAGACAGGACAGACAGACAGACACACTAGTGTTTTTAAACTTATCATCGTATGTCTCGGGATAGACAACGCACGAATGAGTTGCCCACTTACCATTTAGATTCTAGCGGCTTGTCTGCTGGTTCGCCAATTTAATTCACATAAAAAATACGTACAAAATTTGGCGTTTGGAATATTAACATGTATCCGTTTTAGGTGTACTTTTCACTGTAACAAAACCTCCGCGGTACTTCGGTATCCTGCAGGACCATAGGGGGCAGCCGCTCTCCGTGGAGATGTCAGAAGAGTACATGGACCAGGATTACATAGCCACTAATAGGTATGACCATAGACTTATAATGGGTATGACCTACTATTGGGTATGACCCCTTGCAAATAAAACCGTATCCATACTCCACTTGCCCAGAAGTTTCGTGCCCGACAGCTATATATTTCTAATAACAGCTGTATCTATAATATAAATATGTATATCATATTTTTGGTTGTTTGGTTTTTGGTCTTCCTTGCCTGACTGACTTTAAAAAATAGTTACAATTATATTAATATTATAAATAACGGTTTATTTTCCGAGCAACGTTGTGTCATTAACTGTTGCATTTTAATTTCTTTGACGTGTTTAAAGTGTTTTAATGTGTATGAAACAAATTAGTTTTCGAGTTGATCGATGTGATGTCTAGCTTCGTGTTGTTCGTCACAAAGTGTAGTGAGCATGCGATCTCGTGATCCATGCCAAGTCATTTTAAGACTTAATCATTATTAAGTCTACATGTATACAGTTTCTCTTTAATTTTTTATATTTTGTTTACAGGAAACGTCATAGAATCGATTGGAATAAGTAAGTTATTATTTTATCATATTAATATTCAAAAGATTGCCACAGAATTTTACCAACGAGGGGGGTGCGCTTCTGCCGCGCTTCTGTAGTACTATATGTTGCTTATTTCTTTCGTCAAACAGCTTTGCTATGGTTCGTAAAGAAGGCAGGACATGCTGTGTATTTACTGCCACCGAGAAATACCAGCGTACGTCTAAGGATACTGAGGATAGGCAACACTTGAATAATTTATCTGGGATAGTCCTATGTGAATATGTTAGGTCCATGGGTCACGTTGAACACTTACCAAGGTGGCTCGTCTCTTTTTTTTCTTTTACGCCGGGAAATGCTCTGAGGCAGCCTGCTGGGAAGGGGAGGGGGACTCCCCAGGAGACTCGCGGCGCCCGAAAGATGGTAAGGTGGACGCAGCTTTCAACTCACTAAAACCCGGCGAATGCCACCAATGCCGCCTTTGGTGAGGTGCCCCGGATCTATTGAACAAACATGGCACCTCGACAGCTAGTCAGTCCCTCAAGCGACCGACACCACCTCCACAGAAGGGTTGTCCCGCACCACAGAACAACCCCTCCCAGCGTCAGTGACAGGGACACTCCCAGGGACAGTGCAATGGGGTGAGATTCCCATCCTCGCTCGTTGTCCCCCTGCTCGTTTATCTCCTCTTCTTATAAGAGAGGTA
Organism: Helleia helle; assembly: GCA_963853865.1. Taxonomy (NCBI): domain Eukaryota; kingdom Metazoa; phylum Arthropoda; class Insecta; order Lepidoptera; family Lycaenidae; genus Helleia; species Helleia helle. Next base: position 18,504,673 of record OY971426.1, on the reverse strand, counting down.
CAAAGAGCCCCTTCGGCTCAATTAGCTTCGCCCAAGGAGCTGGGCACACCTTAGGCTACTGAGCCCCACCGCCACGTCATGGTGTGAACCATGGTGGGGAAGGTGGCTCGTCTGTCCGTGAGCCTATTTAAGTAAAATAATAATAATAAAACCCCCTATTGTTTGATACGTCGGCTTACGGACGATAATTTTACGTGAAACGTCATAGTGCGTCACTAGCCAAACGCTTAGGCCGATCGTGCCTCGTATATCGTTTCATTTAAATATACACCACATTTCACTTTTCGGATACTGCACGTTTATCATGTTCACGGGAGGACTCCGCTCGACAGGCTTGTAAAAACCTTATTAAACCGCGGTAATGCCTAAAGTTGTTTCATTATAATGAGTTAAATTCGCGTAAACATTTCAAAACAATATCGATACATTAACTACAGGAATCCCCTGGACATCGACGACTTCGACGACGACGACACGGAGGAGGTGTTCGCAGACAAGGACGCGGACGTGAAGGTACCGAGCAAGAACAACCTGCAGATTGGTCCCGTGTAATATAATGTATTGAAATATTAACTTGTTTTGTTTGTACAGTCCTTTTTCTTCTTTAACGCCGGGAAATGCTCTGAGGCATCCCGCGGGGGAGGGTCTCCCCACGCGGGTATGTGGGACTCGCTGCGCCCGAAGGCTGGTAAATGGACGCAGCTCTACCCACTAAACCCGGCGAGTGCCACCAATGCCGCCTGCGCCTTTGGTGAGGTGCCCCGGTTCTAATGAGCAAACAGGGTACCTCGACGGTTAGTCAGTCCCCCAAGGGACCGACGCCACCTCCAAAGAGGGGTTGTCCCGCACCCCAGAACAACCCCTCCCAACGTCGGGACAGTACAATGGCGTGAGATTCCCGTCCTCGCTCCTTGCCCTTTTGTCCCCTCTTCTTATAAGAGGGGTATAAAGAGCCTCCTCGGCTCAAATAGCTTCGCCCAAGGTGCTGGGCTCACCCCAGGCTAGTGAGTCCCACCACCACGTCAAGGCCTGAACCGTGGTGGGGTTGTTTGTACGGCCTTCTGTATACTGTATTATTACTTGACTGCATTGTGGTTTATCTCATTAGAAAGAAAGAATTAGATTTATTTGACACAAAAAAAAAATACACGTCTTAAGGTGTACGTCGTAAAAAAGGTGAGAGATGCATCTGAATGGTTCGTCAAATTAGATTAGCTTGGCGAGGACAGACTTCCTCCAAAACGACGACCCCAACAACAGCCTTATAGTACATGTTGTGTTGTAAGTTGAGATGGAAGACTTCCGACTCTACACCAAATGGTAGGTGCGTCTATGCGTTTCCTAAGCTGAAGTTAGATGGTAGGCAAGAGCATTGCTGCCACATAGCATTAGAGTTGAGGAAGTATCCAAAATCTTAATATACATACGTAATCATTAGAATGAAGTCTGTTGTCTGTTTATAATGATGACATGCAATAAAAGCTGCGTAAAACCATTCTGAGATAAAACCCCAAGTATAGCTTGAGGATAGTCAAAACTATTATTTATATAGATTAAATGTTGCCCACGGGCCAAGACCGGACAAGTACCCTTGAGTATAGATCGGGGATGGTCACTACACGGGAACAGTTTAATAATTCTTTGATAATGAGGTCTGAGGCTGAAGAATGCTGGCGTGATCTACTCGGACATGGTATCACCTGTTCACGTAAACTTGCTTTGGAAGGAACCTAATTCTAATGGGCCTTTGAAGAATTGTCGTTGTTTGTTGAGGCTACCCTTCCAGTGAAGTAGTCGATAAATACTTACGAAATATTTTCTTCTTTTAATGTCAAAAAATAGTGGAAGAATGAAAATCACATCTTTACGAAATGTAATGTATTAAAATTGGTATAAAAATATCAAAAGTCACAGAGTATCACATGTCATAATATTGCTCTTCCAAACGCTCCCTGACTTCGGACGGAACTTGGACCTGGTCCTTGGGCATCCTGGCTACTTCCAAGGACTCCTCCGAGTAGTCCGTGGACTCCTCGTCCGAGTATTGCTCCTCCAAGTGGTCCTGGTAGATCTTCTCGCACTCGTTGATGGGCCCCGACGTGCTGTGGTGGTAGCCTATGCCTTCTATGGGTCCCACCGTTAGGTACGGTACTTGTGTGGACACCTCGAAGTGCTTGTCTGTGAATTTGAACATTTATAGAGTGATTATGAGATTTAAATAGATATTCATTTTGAGCGTTCTATCGGTCCGAGTATTCAATCTTCGTAGCAGAAGTAAGCACATTACAGGTTGAAACTTGCATTAGATTTGTATAATACTTGAAAAAAATCATCAGCTCAAATACGTACACATATGATGAGCTTTACATTTTCTCTAAGTGAGTAGGATAGAAAAACTGGCAAAGAAAAACGTCACTAGTCCAGACAGATCATGCGTTACTTTTTTATGTCATAAGGAAGTAATCGAGCAGTCGGAGCCTTTTCCCTATCCCCCCCTGGGCCACTGGAAACTCATAAACCGCACGAAACGCGACAGTATAGCTGTCACTTGACACCGGTGTTATGTGAGCGAGAGGTACCACCCCGGTCGTGTCGGCTCAATTCGGCTGCAAAGCAGCATGGCATGTGAGATGACAAATCGGTGCCAGTAATTTATACTGATTTTTTTCCGTAACACAACTGTTTCGTCGACGGTAGACACGTAACACTCACAGTCGATGTGGTCTGGTATGATGACAGTGGCCACGGTCTTGGCGCCCATGCCGTCGTCGTAGTAGTCCCCGATGATATCCACGCGCCCCCGGTCGTGGACCTCCTTCGCCTCGGCCTTCTGAGTGCACTCATCTTCGTAATGTCGCCGCCCCGACCGGTGCCGAACTTGTGGTGGTGGTATTTCCGTGAGAGGCACAAAACTCTTCCCAAGTTTGTTCCCCACCGGCGCGATATTTAGTAGTCTGAAATAAAATGACGATTAATAAACATCAAAATGAAAATCGGTGATACAAGAAAACAAATAATTAAGGTGTAAGACGCTTATTTATTGACACAAGCTAAAGCACAAAGTAGCTGAAACTGTAGAATTTTTATAATAGTTCATTATAAAACAAGCAATCAAAATAAGATCAAGCGTCTACTCGTATCATATATAGAATCCGCGAGGGTCGCCATATTAGTGTCATAATATGTATACCCATTTTTTTTTCTTTAACGCCGGGAAATGCTCTAAGGGGGAGTGGGTCTCCCCACGCAGGTATGTGGGACTCGCTGCGCCCGAAAGCTGGTAAGTGGACGCAGCTCTACACACTAAAACCCGGCGAGTGCCACCAATGCCGCCTTTGGTGAGATGCTCCGGATGTAATGAGCAAACAGGGCACCTCGACGGCTAGTTAGTCCCCCTAGGGACCGATGCCACCTCCACAGAAGGGTTGTCCCGCACCAAAGAACAACGTCTCCCAACGCCAGGACAGTACAATGGGGTGAGATTCCCGTCCTCACCCCTTGCCTCTTGTACTTTTGTCCCCGCTTCTTATAAGAGGGGTACAAAGAGCCCCCTCGGCTCAATTGACTTCGCCCAAGGTGCTGGGCTCACCCTAGGCTACTGAGCCCCACCGCAACGTCAAGGCCTGAACCATGGTGGGGATGTACACACTGTATACACATATTATAAAGCTTCTGTAAGAAGGAATTGTTTCTTTGTTTGTTTGAATACGTTTATCACCAACCTCAAGTCAGATTAAAAAATATTGCAGAGAAAGGTTAAAAGGCTATTTATTTAGGAACGAAATTATTATAATGAAACATTCGCGTAAACATTAGAAAACAATAAACGAAATTATATTTAGGGCTTGTAAAATAAGCTCATAATTAAAAGTAATATCGCAAAGGAGTCTATTAATAAATGGCGATTACTTATTCAGCATGGCACTGTCTCTTATCGCACCGAACACAGCGTCACACACCACCAGCAGCGCCACCAACGTTATCTTCATGTTGAGGGAGTACTGTCACCTGTGGGTCCTAGCACCAGATATATGTCTACCTCAGTACCTACTCTCCCATCTCATAATATCTAGATAATGTTAACAATGCGATAAACGTGCATTGTTCGCTCACAATGCACCAGGTGCAACCTTTCTTTTTGTTTCTGTAAATGTCACGAAATCTCGAGAATGTTGCATTCAAATTTGGTTACATAAGGATCGATGGCGAGCGGTCACTATTATCAGTGCTTGTGTCGGAAAGTTGGAACTTGGAAGGGATATTGGAAACACTAAAGTGCAGGTCTGTCCCGATCTTCTCGCGGTAATTGATACCTTGCAGTTAAAAGGAGAATTCATATAAAATTTACGGTAATGACATGCAGATAAAAAAATATTCAAAGGAAGTCGTTGGCTAGAAAATTCTATTAATTACTGTGTTTAAAGAATATTGTAATTTGAGCATTAGTAAAGACTTTATTGTGTTGTGTAGTACGTCTAATACTTTATCATATGTGTATAGGTATGTATGTATATCCTACATTGGCTTGACATGGGACTCACTGCGCCCGGCGCTGGATGCAGCTCTACTCACTAAAACCCGGCGAGTGCCACCAATGCCGCCTTTGGTGAGGTGCTCCGGATCTGTTGAGCAAATAGGGCACCATTGTTCCCCTTCTCTTTTGTCCCCTCTTCTTATACAAAGAGCAGCTCCCTCGGTTCATTCGCTTCGCCCAAGGTGCTGGGTTCGCTTGAGGCTACTGAGACCCACCGCCACAACAAAGCTTGAGCCATGATCGGGACAATAAACCTTCTGATACATCGGCAACAAACCTAGCGTAACAATTGTCTGAAAATTCTACAAGATGGTGTTATTATTTCTAAAAAAATCTAAAATCTCCTAACAACGTAAATACAAAAATAATCCTAGAAAAAAAATTCCGCCTATAATAAAACTACGAGACGATTTGCATTTTTAAAGCATAGGAGGACAAACGAGCAGTCGAAGCCTTTTGGCGACTACCGACGCCCACACACATCCGCACAACCAAAAATAATGCAGACGCGTTGCCCTCCCTTTCCTTTTGTGAGATTTCGGTGGCCCATTTTGATACCTACATTTTATTATTTATTATTCATTATCTTTTCATTTAAACATAATATAACAAAGTAGAATGCCAATCTATACTTCGTATAGAGAGAGACTGCAGTATGACATTCAAACCATAAATACAGCCGTCGATCCATAAATCCGCAGCCCAAAAGAGAAATACGCGGATCGTGACATTCCCAGCGTCTTTATAGTGTTATACTAAAATCTAAATGGCCACTACCGACCATATTTCATGCCTATTTGGGTTACTGGCCGGGGGGCGTCATAACTGATATACGCCCAACGTTACTATACTGTACAGTTTATCGCTTATCGTTCCCTATTCAAACGGATTGTCTTGTTTTTAATAAAGGTTACATAAATCATAATATAAGGCTATTTTAATTTCCACTCATCCACGTCATATATTTTTCGGAAGAAGAATAAAATTTACCCGAAGAATAAAAGCATAGTTTAAACAAGTGAGATCAAAATATGTAATGATCTTTAGAGCCGTTTTAATGAAACCACTTTAACGGATTTTATCGCGGTTTATCAAGACTTTTATAAGCGATAATATACCGACGTTTCGGATACTTTACTGCAACCATGGTCACGGGAGGACTGAAGTGTCATCCCCACAGTGGTTCAAGCCTTGTCGTAGCGGTGGGGCTCAGTAGCCTAAGGTGTGCCCAGCACCTTGGGCGAAGCAAATTGAGCCGAGGGAGCTGCTCTTTGTGCCCCTCTTATAAGAAGAGGGGACAAAAGAGCAGAGGGACAAAGGGCGAGGATTGGAATCTCATTCCATTGTACTGTACGTTGGGAGGGGTTGTTCTGTGGTGCAGGACAACTCCTCTGTGGAGGTGGCGTCGGTCCCTTGAGGGACTGACTAGACGTCGAGGTTCCCTGTTTGCTCATTAAATCCGGAGCACCTCGCCAAAGGCGGCATTGGTGGCACTCGCCGGGTTTTAGTGGGTAGAGCTGCATCCACCTTACAACCTATCGGGCGCAGCGAGTCCTACATACCCGCCTGGGGAGACCCACTCCCTCGCGGCAGCCTCAGAACATTTCCCGGCGTTAAAGAAAAAAAAAAGGACTGAGGTGTCATACGCCCCAAGGTTACAAAGTTACTAGAAACCACCTTATGATCCATCAATATTTTAATTAGTTCTCTCTTCGCAGAAAGTGCTAATCGAGTTTTTAATCTGCGGCATATTATGCTTGGTTTTTGATTTAATTATTTTAATAATGGGATCCCAAGCAGGTGGTAGGAGCCAGCCATCTTCTCTATTGAAATTTGGATATATATATATATATATATATATATATATATAATTGGAATCTCGGAATCGGCTCCAACGATTTTCATGAAATTTAGTATATAAGGGGTTTCGGGGGCGATAAATCGATCTAGCTAGGAATCATTTTTAGAAAATGTCATTTTATAAAAATAAAAAAAATACCGAGCAAAGCTCGGTCATCCAAGTACTAAGGTTAGAACCTTAAAATCAAGAATATCGAATAATCTGAAATCTTTATGTGAATAACTGAAATGATGGATATGTTTAAAGTTATAAGTTAATCGGCTACTCAAATCTCTTAAAATATAGCTGGAGATGAGGTACATGAACACATGATAGCCCAGCTAAGGGTAATTAGATATGTTGATATAGGAACCAGTAACGGCCAGCAGCGCTACTGCAGTAAGGTGATTGTGTGTCATCAAATGTAAACGGCTTTAATAACACGGGATAGGAAGCAGGATTAGTAATTTTATTATTATATTGTAAGTATGATTTAGGAGAAGCGCCCCTTCCTCTTCTTGTAGACGACGGGGTCGAGGTGCCAGGTCTCGTTGCCGCCGCAGGAGACCAGCACGTAGCAGCCGCCGTACACGATGGGTGGGTCCGTGTCCGGCACGCAGATGTTGTCCTGGCAGAACGTCGCCGTGCCTAGAACAGCATTTAGCTGATTGATACTGTAATAGCATATGTACATACTTCACCACCTTAGTCCAGATACAACCGCTTCCAATCTGTTCTCTGTCTACAATCGTTAACGATACTATAGAATATAGGACAGCATTCCCGAAAACGTCACATTTCACTTTGTTTATTGACATTGTAGAATAAGCGATCGCCACGCTTATGTCAACTTAGCTACCGCCTTATCTTTTTATAAGATAGCTAAAGCAAAGGCAGTTGCAGAAAGAAAAAAAAACCCACCAAAGTTCAAGCCTTGTCGTGGCGGTGGTCTCAGTAGCTTAAGGTGAACCCAGCACTTTAGGCGAAGCAAATTGAACCAAGGGAGCTGCTCTTTGTATCCCTCTTAAAAGAAGAGGAGACAAAAGAGCAGAGGAGACAAGGGGCGAGGATGTGAACCTCACGCCATCTATGTTGGGAGGGGTTGTTCTATGTTTCTCTTCCAACGTCGGGACAGTACAATGGGGTTGTTCTGTGGTGCGGGACGACCCTTCTGTGGAGGTGGTGTCGGTCCCTTGAGGGACTGACTAGCCGTCGATGTGCCCTATTTACTCAATAGATCGGGGCACCTTACCAAAGGCGGCATTGGTGGCACTCGCCGGGTTTTAGTGGGTGGAGCTTAGTGCGGGATGCCTCAGAGCATTTCCCGGCGTAAAAGAAAAGAAAAAGGTGCAGAAAGAATAGATTAAAAACATTTATAACATGTCTGGGAGAACAGTTTCTATAGATAATGGAAAACAACTTTTAACGATTCAATCAATTTTACGATATTAAATTACACGATGGAGAGCATGTTCGACGTTAAATTGAAACTTAAACTCGAAATGGTTTTCCTGGTCTGAAACTAAATCTGGTGCGAAATTTCAACACGTGGATAGTTGTTTGATATCAACGACGGGCGAAGCAGAGGTAGTGCATGTTACCGGCCAAATTATACATTTATTTAAACATTTTTTTATACTCGGTATATGTATGTATGTACTGACCAGATAAATATAAACCCTCGCCATACTACGGAAACTTTCGGGACTAATTTCTGTATGGACTATACTATGTGTTACCGTATAAAAGATACAGTGGCGCTACCAATGCAGGGTTTATATATTTTTGGTCAGGCTACATATTAACTGTGTTTTCATTAACGAAACGCTAGAAGAATGCACATTTACAATAGAATCCAATTATTGAATTTTATTATTAAATTGAATAAATATATTGTCCAATACTTGTATCTAAATCTAAGGTGGACGCAGCTCTATCCACTAAAACCCGGTGAGTGCCATCAATGCCGCCTTTGTTGAGGAGCTCCGGATCTAATGAGCAAACAACCCCGACGGCTAGTCAGTCCCTTAGGGGATGGATGCCACAGGGGGGTTGTCCCACACAAAGCGGTGAGATTCCCGTCCTCGCCCCTTGCTCTTTTGTCCCCTCTTCTTAGCTTCGCCTAAGGTAAACTCACCGACGTATCCAGTGGGCCTCGCCTGCCGCCTGTTCTTCACGTAGTCGACGACAGCTTTGGCCAGAGCGTAGAAGTGCTTGCTGGACTTGTACCTCATCTTGGCTAAGGCGGCGTCGCAGTCGCTCTTGTCGGCGCGGCAGTGGTAGGCCAGGTTCCTGGTGTTAGCCTTGATCATCTCCTCCCGCAGCACCTGGTACTTGGTGTCCGTGTACAGCATTTGACCGAAACGTACATTTACTGGAAATATTTATTATATTACTAGCTGTTGCCCGCAGCTTTACCTGCGTTGACTAAGTTTTATCCGTATCCGGATTAACTAAGTTACTCCACACACATCAGTTATCTGTCAGTAAAAGTCCCGTCAAAATTGGCCAAGCTCTTTTTGAGATTATCCGGAACAAACAGACAGACACACAGACAAAAATTGTAAAAAACTTTATTTTGGTATATGTACCGTGTATGTACATTCGTACTTTTAGTAAATAGTACTTATTTTAATCCTCCAATTTTATTTATATGTATAGATGTATAGAACATGTATAGCTCTATAATGTATGTTGCTGTTTCAGCAAGTCGCAGTATAAGATATCGTTGCGTGAGTAAAGCTTTGTTGTTTAAGATCCATTTGGAATCCTAAGCGGAATGAGGAGCGATGTTCACGCTTATGTAGTTATGTACCAAACTTCTTAGATCATAGATTTTAATAATACTCTCGTCCATTGTATGGACCTGCCGGTCGGTAGTGGATCTCTTTTCTTTTGAAAACTCATCTCTCTATTGAAGGCAAATCTAGAAGCTAAAATTAGTCATGTAAAACATCACAGGTGTGTTATTATTTCTATTTCCATCAATTTGGAGGTCGCACCACTTTGTCTTCCTAACAATCCATGACCTCCTTGGTTAACCAACCATATTTATTGTTAATCCTTTGACTTTTGAGTGATGGGAAAAACGACCTTTTTATATCGTGATGGTAGAAATCGACACGAAACGTTCGCTAATGTTATTTTTTTACTCACGGCCCGCTCCCACCAGGTACCCGTCTGTGTGCCGCACATAATTGCTTAATTGTAGAACAAACACGAGTACGATCGTCCACGCCATCTCGGCCCAGTCGCGCTCATTGCGTCACGAGATTGTTAAATAACAATCAGGTAAATAGCTGGCGGTTTACGAGCCAATTATTTCTTTATTACAACCTATTTGGTTGAGGAATTGAAACAATTACCTCGCAAAACACAATGGCAGCTGTATTCAAACTTTGACACTTTAATTAATTTCATGCGTGACCTAGTATATAATGATATTTTGAGACTTTTCATTGTACCGTTGGGCGGTCACATTTAGATGTTAGGACATGGTTTCATTTGATTCATACAGCTTGGTAAGCATTATATGCTGAAAAAACGAAGCAAATTACGAATTTATGTGCATGGGAAAATAAAATATATTTAATTATTATACCGTTAGAATGTGTGACAGTTTAATATAAATAATCAAAAACATTTTTTTTACAATAAACTAGTTTAATAGCGAGTAACGTGGTCACCCTGCTGTGCTAGTAGTTTCAGCTCTGACCGCGAATAAAATCAGCTTTTACCTTGAAAGTGACCGTCTTATTATATAAAAAAAATCTGAAAAAATAATGTCGATTTAGTTCTCCAAATCTCATTTTAACAACATCCTAGTTGAAACGTGTAATGATGGATTGATTTAAAATATAAAAAGGCTAGTTGATCACTAAAATACTTTCCGTTAATGATAACATGAGTTTGAGAACCAATGTCGTGTCCCAATCCCTTAATTCCTGAATAGCTTAAAACAATATATCGAATGTAGTCCACAAACAGCAACACCAATTAACAATGGGCGATTTGCATAGGGCTCCGGTATCCAGACAATGACATTCCTTAATTACAGCCCGACAGCTCCGATAGCACCCCAATATAATCGCGGTTTACGCTTTACTGCTATTTACCATATTATACCGCCTGTAGGTCACGCTGGTGCAGCGCTGAGAATGCAGCAGAGGTGCTTATAAATATTTATAATCAATTAATTCTGTCTGATAAATCTTTAGAATTTTTAGAAGATTAGAATTTTTTTATCTTCCTCTTCTTCTAAAATTTTAGCTTGCCCAAGGATTGGCAATTTGGCGAAAAAGGTGACAATTTTTTCAAAAATAAAATATTTTTGATCCATCGATTTTTTATTCTTGGTAATATGCTAAATATTTTTCTAAGACGGATCACCATTTGAACAGACCTATCCTCTACACACTGATTTACCAGCATTTTTACTTGCATGTATAGATTCAAATTTCCATATTCAAAATAGATTTTTAAACAGTGACTTTGCAAAAACATTTTTTTTTAAAAACGGAATTTTACACAAGATGTTTTATATATAGCACTGATTTTAATTCATCTACTCAACAATAATAATAATATAATGTTCCTGTCTATAACTCACAACTCTACGTAACATCTCGTGCTAGTGAGGGGACAGTACGCACTATCTGCACAATCGTCTGGAAAGCGTCTCCCGTCGTGCGACACTCGAGCGGCACGCGATCTCATTAAGATATCAATATATCTATAAGATCATTAATTCTTTGTATCTAACATACCTATTTGTGTGTGATCCTAATATTGGCACTCATGATCGTGTCCAAGTCAAGTACGAGTATGTCAAGCAGCTTTGCTAGATTTCGGGAAGAGCGTAAACTATACAGGACGGACAGATAAGACAGACAATGTCATCAAAACGATTGATCTTGAATTTCAAAGTTCGATCTTTTTCTGTTAGTTTGATTGACAAACTGGCAGACGTACCAGCTGATGGTAAGTGTTCGACGTCGCCCATGAACATAAACTAGTATACCTGGAGCGAGCCTAGGCAACTCATCTATGTGTTGCCTATCCTGAGACATAAAATGTTACGTCTCGGTGCCAGTAATTACACTGCCTGTCTTGCCCTTCTCGCCGAAACACAGCAGGTACCTATGCGAGCACAGCTGATCGCTCCCGGTGTTGTTAGACGATTCACTTCGAACTGAGTCATGGACGACGCTGACCATAAACGCGCGCTGCGCCTTTCATTTTACCATATTGTCATCACGTAACTTGGCCGTACTGAGTTTAGCAGAAGCGCTCAGAACTCAGAACTCAAACCGTCCAAGTTGCAGTGACTGCACTATGCATTAGAAGATAATTTAAATTGATGTTTAAATTTAAAGTTCCTGGTCAATATTAGCGTAACGTGGAGATGCGTCACGGACACACCTCCCGTACGTATAGGCGGGCACGGATGCGTGACGCGGCGCCCGCCCGCCTCCTGCGCCCCCCGCGCCCCTCACTATTGTTTCATTATTGCCGCAAACAGACAAATCGCTATCTCGGTGTAAAATCGATTACGCTCCTACAGGAAGTCTTGTGTTGAGACTTTCCATTAAAAATAGAGTGTTGTTATTTATTGCTAGTGTTGTGATTCGTGCTTCATAAGAAACGTAGTTTTGCGATTTATTATGTTCATTCGTTTGAAATGATTTAATGGATACATAGGGAAGTGTAAAATGTATTTATAATCATGTATCCGTGTGTATTACGTATAGGTTTCCACCGCTAAGTAGAGTAAGTAATGTTCATTTTTTATCGCTTGCATGTATCGTGATTGACATATTGGCTAATAACAATTCAAAGACTTTTCACTATAATAAGTTAATGGAATAAATTTTTGTTACACCATTTTTATTGCTCATGTATAATCATTAGAAATCATGAAGAAAGAGATTTCTTTATATACTTACTTTATATTATACCTTTCAAATCAACCTTACATGCTCCATTCGTCCTAATTTCCAAAGTCTAAATGCAAATGCGATGCTGTCAAAAACTGTAGCAGACTTGAATTTCGTAGGTTTTTTTTTAATGTTAGTTGGATAGGCAAACTGGGTAAAAATAGGTGGTTGTGATTACTAATTGCCCAGGTAAAACAGATCTTTATAATATACAATATATATTGTATTGATAAGCTATATTTATTTGTTAAATAAAAATAAAATTTTGAATATCAGTCGACAATTGACGGAGAGATCGGTGTAGATTAGGATCGAATTGAAAACCTACTCCTTTTTGTTGAAGTTTGGAAGCGACGACAAGTCAATGATTATTAAAAGTGTCATATTGAAATACTATTTGGATCACAAACTTCATGACGTATTTGTACACGGTACGTAAATGACGCTGATGACACAACCATTTTAGTTAAACATAATAAAACAGATAGTTACGATACGGAAATTATTGCCACATTAGATAGAACGATTAACTGGTTAAAAAGAAAAAAAATAATGGTTAATGCCGCTAAAACCAAACTCATTCATTTTAATTCGTATAAAGCTAAACGGGATAACCTGAATATTCCATACAACGACACCATTATTGAAGAGGATAATTCGACAATGTTTTTAGGAATAGAAATAGACAGGCACTGCACCTGGAAAGAACATATAAATAAACTATGTCTAAAAATAGAAAGGTTTGTCTATGTTTTAAGAAATATTCGAAAAACAGTATCAACAAAAGCAGCTTTATTAGCTTATCACGGATACGTTGCTTCGATATTAAGGTATGGATTGATAATTTGGGGCAACTCCGTTGATCTAATTCGTGTTTTTCGTGCCCAAAAAAAAGTGCATCAGATCCCTATGTGGAGCCACAATCCTAGAAAGCTGTAAGCCACTGTTTCAAAAATATCAAATTCTGCCGCTACCTTGGCTGTATCTTTTTGAAATGTGTATGTTCGTTAGGAAAAATTTAGATATGTACTTTAACCTAAAAACCGAAAGTACGATTAAAAGCTGTAGACATCAGAATAAATTATGTATACCCAAACAGCGCCTCCAACTATGTAGCAAGAATGCATACTGTATGGCTGTATCTATATACAACAAACTGCCAAAACATGTTCATGAGTTCACTGGTAATAGATTTAAGAATGAGCTATTTAGGTGGCTAATGTCTAAATTGTATTATAGAATAAATGACTATTTGAACGACAATGATGTGAAAAATATTACATAAATCAGTGTCATTGTGTGGACCTTAATGTTGTACTTGTGTCTCCACAATTAATAAGTGTTTTATAATAATTGAGTTTGACTGTATTGGTCATTTGATGATTGTTTGAGCTTTGTGTTTATGCACTGAAGTTGTTTTTATTTTTATTGTACTTAATTGTAATTTTTTGTTAAATTATTTGCACGCTTTAAGCAGAATGTGTGAACTATAAGGTATTTAAACACCAATTGTACCATATTCTTGCAAATAAAGATTAATTAATTAATTAATTAATTAATTCATTCATTCATTCATTCAAATATTTTTAAATAAAATCGATAAATCAATATATATAAATCCAATAGAAATATCGCACAGTGCAAGAGTGAGTGCGTGGATTGTAGGCATCGGCACTACGCACTAATTGTGCGACAAAATAATACATCAGCTCTTATCTGCGGTATTGTTGGCTGAGATACGGCGGCGCCAAGTACAAACGACCGGCAACCGGAGCCGGCGACGTATTGTGGCCGAGATAAACGCTCTATAGTATTGGAGTGAATTATTGATTGTGTACCCTCGCTGGTGATGGGCTGCTGCTCGATAACGATGATGAAGTGGTCACCATATGCACTGAACAACGGTGCATGGTTAGAATATGAAAGAGCAGCTGATGTTAACGTGCTATGGTCATATGCAGGCCATATGTATATACTATATATATTTGGATTTCTTTCAAATTTCGATGTAGCAAGGAATTGAAAATAAATATATTATTATATGCTTCGATTGTAATTTACATAAAACTGATATTAGTTTAAGTGTATAAAATGTCGGAAGTGACCTTTTGGCGTCTGCGATGACATTAAGAGCTGATCTGATTTTCTTAGAGGTCCCATGTCCAACAGTTAAAAAAGATAAAATCCGAAAGTGAAAAAATAATTTCAAAGTTAATATCCGTACCATATATTATGTATGTGTGATATCCAACGATGTTTTTCACTAAAAGAGGCTGATCCTTTCAATGACATTAACATACTTCTTAAGGGACCGATTCATCGGCGAGTCGGCGATTCAACGTATAAACTGTTGGCTCGTTGCATCTTTGACTCGCGTTGATGATCCATTGGCGTACAAAACAGTCGAATCCCGATAGCCGGAGAGTCATAGCGAGTTCCAAGTCAGAGACCAGAGTTACTTAGTTATTTAGGTATAATGTTACAACAATAACAACCAAAAAAAGAGAAAAGACGCCACCAAGTGGGTAAAAAAATGACACCTAAAAAACTATAAGAGAGAAGTTATCGGTGAACCAAACGATTATCAAAATTATCTTCTGAGTATGATCGAGGAAGTGTTTTTGTATTAAGTTTAAAATCACCGTAAATCTGACATTTTGCCAATGGATCACCTCCTTAAGTTTTCCTTCGAAATTTAGCTAAGTGAACATCAATCGCATAATGTGTGTGCTAGGTAGCTTAGCGCAAATTCGCGTACCTACGGATCTCTAAAGCATCCCATTCAGTCCGTAACAGGTACAAGGATCACTAATTTATTAGCAGAACCTACCCGCATACTGTTCCGGGCGCGAGGTATTCACAATTCGTGCCGCTCTAATAGGGTGAGACGGTTATCAGGCCTATTGTTGCCGCTATTAGCAGATAGAGGGCATCTTATAACCGCATTGTTTCCACCAATCGCGCGCCAGATGCGGATCCGAGCACCGCCGGAAACTGACGGAAACGCACGAAACTAGAGATTTATTATTTGGAATAATTTAATTGTATTACAATTTACAATGCAAATAGTTTAGCTTCGCTTATGCAAGCGTACATTAAAGTACATAATATTATTATAGTATATTACATTAAAACAGCCTAAATACTCAGTGTAAGTATTCTTTGACATATTGTTCAGCTCACTTATAATTAAAATCTGTGAAAAAACGTAGCAAGAGTTCGTAAATAGGTAGGTAATACTTACTCCCATTAGGTAAATCTGTGACTGATTATTCGTTCGAGCATCGTTGGAGATCTCGGGATGTACTTAGGCTCTTTGATTTACGTTCAACTTAACCATAGTTGGTAAAACTATCGCAGGTCTATAGGAGCCTGACTCACGTGCCCATCATCTGGGCATCGTTAGAGGGTTTTCGTAAAACCATAGTAGCTTTTATAAATCATCGAATCATTGTACTGTATTCTGTAAGCTTTTTTTTTTTTTTTTTTTTTTCGGATGGATCTATGCTAATGGCCCGAAGGCCCTAATGCTTCAACGGATTGGTGTGAGCCCATTCGGCTCACTTTTGATTGGGGGGTTGCCCCCCGCCTACCGTGCAGTCAGCGACCACACGGCCTCCTGGCGTCGGTTGTGTGTCAGTGGCGGGACTGTGCCGCGTCACCGTCGGGTGGAGTGGAGCCCCAGGCGGTCTACCCCTACCGGGTGGGCTCATTGGCGTGAGGACCCGGCAGATGGCGCCAGCGATACTGGGGCCCACTCCGCCGGTCGGAGTTGCAGCGTCCGCCACAGGAGGTCTTGATGAGGGTTGTTGGGCGGGGCCCCCCTCGACACCCCGCGGTGGGCATCGCCTATCTAACGCGTTAATGTTTTTTAACTTTCTATTAGAACTAAACGAACCCAATACGGTCGACGAGTTGAACTCGGTTCTATTAATCTGAGGGCCGGCCCTCTCCTCACCCTCGAGTGGGGGAGGTGGGTCGCGCACGATACCCGTATAATCAGACGGTAGCGAAGTGCTACCGTTGTTATCGCGGTCTATTCTGTAAGCGTCAACGTTTTAAGTCTTTAATTTGGTTTCTGGTATATTGGTAAATATTTTTTTAAGACTACGTTGAAAATGAGTTATCGCCTATTCATTACTCTTGTGAAGCCAATGCTATTTTTCGGAAAGAAGAGCTGGCAAGATATAGAATAGAATACAATAGAATAGAATAAACTTTATTCAGGAATCCATACATGGCACCGCAGTACAGATGAACATTAAGCAATTAGTATAGTGATATAGAAGTGTAAGAAAAAAAATATTTGCAGAAAGGAAAATAAAATAATAATAATAATACATAACATCAGAAACAATCATGTACAAGTCACACACAAACCTACGGTCACTGGTCAAGTTCGGTACAACAAAACGCAAAATAAATTAGGTTATTTTGTTTCCTTTTCCCCTTTCCGTGTCGTAATTACTGGCACCGACACTTAACATCTTACGTCACAGGGTAGGTAACGCATGAAATAGTTGTTTGACTTTGTATCGGACAAACTAGTTTTTCGTAAATTTGTAAATTGGCGATATCGACCACTTATTTTTTTTCCAATATTTCCAAGAAATGAACGGCTAATGGTTGTCCATTCTCGTCGCAAAGGAGGGTGACGACCATTTACAGTGTTCCTACCATAAATCGTCAAAATAAATTCATCATTTTATATAGATTCCGAAGCGCAATAAAAATGTGTGCGTGAAAGCGAATTCATAATAATATGTATGTCGATTACGTTTGCGTCCGTACATGGGATGATATATTATTATAAAACAAAGGCGATACCAGCGGATAGGCCATTGAAGTCACAATTGCCTCGTTAAGGAATTTCTCGAACCCAACTTGGCACAGGAACTATTTGAAAATTGAGTCTAAACAATATCGAAGCACGTAAACTTGATATTCGTGAAACTTATACCGATATAAGTACCAATATATTTTGTAATCATTTCGAGCGGTTTTCGTTTGATTTACTTACACTATTTCCTTACATGAGCCGATCAACTTGAACAACTTTCCTGTCTCGACACTGTCACAACTCTTGAGATGGTTAGGTTTAAAAACGTGAAAATTTCGGATATCAGCTGCATAAAAAAAAAAAAAACATTGTTTTCTAATGTTAACGCGAATGTCAGTCATTATGACTTATAACTTTGTAATGTTAGGACGTATGACACATCCGTCCTCCCGTGACCATGGTTTCTTTAAAGTATCCGATACGTCGGGATTGTAAAAACTTAATAAATGGCGATAAAATCCGTAAATATTGTTTCATTATAATAAATTTATAATGTTTAGCTGATGATTGCGTTCATCATCAAATCAACATATTTTATCCTTGCTACCTCTGGTAGCTACCACAATCGAGAATTTTCACAGGAAATTGTTGGGCGTCTCGTCTAAATGAAGCTACTCACGGAAAATTAGCTTGATAATAGTGAAGTGTAAAAATAGACAGTGAAACCTAGACAATTTTTTATATTTTTTTAATGAAACAATAAAAAGGCTCAAAAACTTTGTAAATTGTAGTGTAAAACTTCAACTACAACCATATAAAGCAGCCAAAGTCCGAATTAAAAACCTCTAGGCACTACACTAGCTTGGCATCGGTCTCCTTGAAATCAGATGAGGAGCATAATAGGCATAGTTCACTGATGAGGCTCAATGCGGGTTGATGAAATTCATCTTCAATATCATTTTATATTAGACATTGTTTTATAAAGATGTTTTTAGGTAGACCGTCTGACTCGCACCCAAATCCCTCACTTCGAGGTCGAGCCCATACCCCCTACCCCCTACCCCCTACCCACTACTCACCAGACGAACGTCGCTCACAATATTTTTTCCTCCTCTTTATAGCTCTAAATAAGGTTTCTTCAAAGTCACATGGTAATTTAAAGATTTTATTATCCATAACCCTCACGAGGCATTTCTAAATCTTCCTTACGTAATTTGCGAATTTCTTTCGGGAGTATCAATAATTTGTTTATCTCAGAAACTAAAACAGCTAACTCTTTTACCACAGACTCTCATACTCAGGACCACTGATGTATGGGAGTCCATAGCAGACTTGTCTCCTTTTTTTATATGAGGACTGTCACGAGTTGGCAGTGACCTCTACTCTACGCTGTTCACGTGACCATTACAGATAAATACATCAGCAAGCCCGTCGGACTATACTTGTCCTGGAGCGCGATGGAGTTATTGTAATGCTCGTTATATCATTTATATCATTCGCAATTAAGATAAGCGGAGATACGCGTGATATATTCGATATATTTACTAGCGTGCTGTGAGTGCATTCGTTATACTATTAATATAGACTTGTCTGAATAGGAGATACTGATGGCCCATGATGCGAACATTTTTCGCGCAACGCCGAAAAGATCGAAAAAGACTTACCGCGCTTGTGCCGCGCTCTTATTTACATGGTACCACCATCCCACTTATATCTTACGTGAAACGGCATTGCAGTGTAATTACTAGCCACCTTATGTCTCAGGATAGACAACATAATATGAATGAGTTGCTATTTTTGCACCGGGACCTAGGAATAGGTGCTGGGTTCACCCTAGGCTACTGAGCCCCACCGCCACGACAAGGCCTGAACCATGGTGGGGCTAAATGAGTTGCCAGGTGAACTCGGTTATGTTTACGTGAGTTAGTGACGTTGACCACCTACCATGACGGGGCTCGTTTGCCCCGACTAAGCCCCGATAAAAAAAGGAGGGGAAAAATATTGATACTAATTTCATAGCTTTTATAGTTAGTATTGTAGGAACCTATCTTACTGCATTGTTATGGACTTAGGAAATATCACAAAATTTAATTATCCATGATAGTTTTGGGCGACCAAGGTGGTCGTGGTGGTCTATCGGGCCTACCATGTAGAATGCAACCTTAGGCAATTTGCCTAAGGTTGCATTCTACATATCAAGGCAAGTATGATCATTTGATCATACTTGCCTTGATGGATCTTAGAGAAACCTTTGATGGTTTTCTCAAATGGCACAAGTATTTAGTGTTAATTCTGAAATACTTGTGCCAAGTAATTCAAGTAATACAGCATAACCACTAACCACTAAATACTTCACTTGAAAAGGAATCTTAAGCTAAGCTTGTCTTCCTCAGACAATTCATCCATACTCAGGATAGCAATGATATCTTGCAGGGACTTGCAGTCTTGCAGAATCTTCTAAACACCACCGGCGACAAAATAGTGCTCAGCTCCAATAATGGCCCTACCATTATTGGAGCTGATGCGAGAGGTGGAGTCAAGAGGGTTACGCTACGGCTCGGTCAATTCCCAACTCTGCAATAGCTCGTAGTAGTGATAGTTGTATAGCCATGTCTCGTTAGTCCCATCCTCTCCTGCCAACTTAAGTTCACTGTTAGGTGCCAAATATAAAACATACATTCATTTTTTATGCAAATACGCAAATAAGCAGATTTAGTTTTCATCCGGAAAAGCAGTTATGTATAGGAGATAACACCAATACCACTATTACATGGTCCGCGCTATCTCACGTACATAAACAACGTCATTTACATAATGATTGGACAATACTCGGGGGCCGGTATCAAGGGATGTCATCGTGAAATAGCCCTGGAAGCAAAGACTATATTAATAAGCAGTCCGATCGTTAAAGTGCATTCATTCTTTCTCGGTTAGTGTCATAGTGTAGATTAACAGCAAGTTAAATACGAACATTGAAAATTAGCTTTTATAATAAAGTTTGCTTATTCACAGTCTTGAAGATGCTAGGCTGCTGGGTTAATGTTTACACCGCTAGCAATTTTTTCAATCTACTAGAAGTTGCACCGCAATTTCTGAAATAAACCCTTTATTTCAGAAATTGTGGTACCCTATATTTCAGAAACAAATCATGGGGTTACGACAGAGACTCTCCTTAATTTCCATGTTTTCTTTCCTTAATCTCCAAAATTAAAAATTAAGATGAATTGCTCTCATTTGTTGTTGCAAGCGTCTCTAGGCGGCGAGAATTCCTTACCGTTTACCCTTAAAGAGAACGAGACCTTTAAGAGATTTAAGAAACGACTTTATCATGTGTTAATGATTTTCGCTGTGGTTTATGTTACTTTTATTTATGTTACTGTGGATAAGTGTAAAGAGTGTAAAAAATCAAATAGTAAAAATAAGAAACGGTAAAATCACATTGATGTGAGTAATCTTGCTATTGTCTCCGTACTGTGGCGTGTTACGTTGTCTATCCAAAAGCATTGTCTGCTCGGGCGCTTTGTATTGCCATTATGGCGGATAAATGGCATTTATTATCGAAGTGGCAGAACGATATTAATTAGCGTTATCATGTCCGCGGTCTGGACCGCTCGTGTACGCCGATAGCTCGCCCGCAAATTATGGCTGAATCTGTTATCTCCGACGTTCACTTGAAAAACTATTTGCTTATTATAACTATTGCTTAGCTCACTTTTAACATGTTTCAAATTTTTGGAAGTAAAACTTCTTTGTGCGCATGAGAGTAATTTTTTTTTTACGGATGAAACGTCACGAAAATGTGCAACGCTTTTGTCCAAGAAGTGGGAGAGAGCGATTGAGACCGATTGAGATAGAGAGTGAGAAAGGGAAACGTAGCATTAAGCACATAAGCCATGGAGTGAGAGTAGGTTATAAGATAGGGAGCAAGCGAGTGAGAAAGATAGAGAGAGAGAGAGTGAGATAGAGCGAACGTCGCATCGCAAGTCTCGGAAATTTAAAGCCTTAGATTATAAATATAAACGAGATTTAAAAATTAGTTTAGATTGATCTCCTTGAAAGTGATCTGTTTGTAAGCTTTACTGAGCTTTACCGCTCTCTTTTATAATATTAAGATCTTTATGTCAATATCGAAAAATGCTGGAATAGCACGATATATTATTAGTTTTACTATTTAATTTTTTTGGATAATTAATTGTTTTAATGGCATGTTCTAGTAAAGCACAAGAATCACATAGTATCCCATTAATACATGATTCCCAGTGTGAGCGAATATACGAATATCTAAGTCAGATTTCTTGTATTATAAACTCATTAAAGTATTGTTTTCTTAGTCATAGAGTTTCTTAGTCATCATTGGAAATTGTATGACATGGAGCATTCACTTAAATATACAGACTGTGATGGATTATAAAAGAAAATGAACGATTACCAACAAAAAAATGCTAAAACATGGTAAATCCTGTCGAAATTTTTGGAATGAAGTCTTAAAGAATGCTTGAAATGATTAATTTATGTCATGTATTAGTTTATGAAACGTCAAGGAGAAACAATTTTATTTTCCTGGATTAATGTTTATATCCCATAAATTTAAATTTATAAGCTGTATTTACTCATTTCTATGCGATACCGGAACGAACAATCTGTTAAAAACTGTAAATTTTTTCTTTTATCCATTGAACAAGATCCATCTTTTGTTTTTTCTTTCATAATAAGACAAATACAGTTTTAAATAAGCAGTACATTAGCGTGTATATAGACTATATATATTATCTAATGTACGTTACTCGTGATTTATTAACGATTTGATAAAAAATCGGTTAAAAACTGTATTCGTGGTTGCTCGCCGCTCGCCGCCCGCCGTCCGCTACCTATTTACATCGTATATTAGAAGTTCGTAATGGGGAAACGGTTTTATGTTAATGCAATTAAATTATATAATTGCATATGCGGAAGAGTTTTTTTTGTATTTTGTTTGTTTACGTGTTTGTTATTGAAGTGGTAAACAACAATAAATAAAATTAATGAAACATCTTACGGACCGTGACCGTACGTGACTACACGCTGGGAAACTTCTGGATTTACCAGGTGTTCTCATCATCGCAGGGTCATTGTCTTAGGATCTCTTAGGACCATTTGAATGTTATTGTATCAACAACCAGGGACTACAGTGATAGTGCTGCGTCATATACTGACACTCTTACATACACTAACACAACTTGGGAATAATAGAACTACGAATCTCATTTTGTTTTACTTTTTAATTATAATTTCATTAAAATTCTAAATACTTTGGATTGCTTGATTACCTATTGCCAAAGTGTCATATTATTTCAAAGAAATAATTATTATTTAATTAGATTTTGATCTTATCTAATAATTATTAGCTGTTTTCAAAACAATCTTCATTTGTCATTTGGCAGCAACGTAAGCATCGTCTCACCTAAAAAACAATTCTAAAAATTGCATTAGATAAAAAATAAAATAATAATAGCCTACCCTTGCGTCCCCTGCGCGCCCCATGTGAGGTCGTCACACCGTTTGAATTAATGAACGTGATTAAAAATTATAATTTTGACTTAATTTTATGAAAATCATCATAACAGTGTACTTGGGACATAAATTATATGAATACATTACGGCCAGCCGGGAATATGTTGTTCTCAAGTTATTATACCCATAAAGGTTAACTTATATTTATAGGGAATTTGCATGCGCCACACATGGGAAGTGTTCTGGAGTTTTTTGTGTTTGGTGAACGAACTGAGTGGAGATTTATTGCCTTATTTACAGTACTCCGTACTTGTGTTAGACGTAGACTTGTTTTTGCTGGGAATATTCAAATTAAATGCGGATAATTTATTTACGAAAAAGCGTGCATATAATAATAACGTGCGGAAGTTGAACGGTCCCTGCTCGGTGACTGGACGGCCGATACAAACATTTCAATATTGATTCTCGTCACACTGCCTGCTCGTGGAATACATGTGTTACTTGTTTATACCTAATGCGACAAACTTCATGCACTGTACAAATATGAATCCTGTAATAGGTATCTTGGTTAATTAATATATACGCTGATTAATTTAAACTTTGAATTGCCTAAAACTTTACAAATAATTATTATTTAACAGAAATTTATACAGGTGTCCCAAGAAATAGTGTCCAGCGGTTGTCCAGAGGAACCTCACTCCATTGTACTGTCCTGACGTTAGGAGGGATTATTCTGTGGTGCGGGACAACCCCGTGGAAAGTGGCGTCGATCCCTTGGGGGACTGACTAGCCATCGAGGTGCCCTGTTGCCCAACAGATTCGGGCATCTCACCAAAGGCGGCATTGGTAGCACTCATCGGGTTTTAGTGGATAGAACTGCGTTCATATTTCGGGCGCAGTGAGTCCCACATACCTGCCTGGGGAGTCCCCCCTGCCCTGCGGTATGCCTAAGAGCACATCCCGGCGTAAAAGAAAAAAAAGGTACAGATAGTAGAAAGCATAAACTTCCTGATTCATTGATCATTTCCTGCTACTCGTATACTTACCGACTATCTTTCGTCGCTATAAAACTAATCACCCGAGTCTGGACGTATCGCCATCGTAATGAACGTGTAATACGTGCGACGCGCCCGCGGCACGCCCGCAGCGTCCGCTCCGCCGCCCGCCGGCGGTGTGTTTTTACCTTATAAGCGTGATACCGTATCTCTTAATTCCCTTCATATCGGCGTGTGTCGTTTTGCATCGGTTTAACCTGCAGCTGAACTGAGACAACATCGGTACATTTAAATTTCCCAGAGGCTGAATGTAAACAGCTCATATCTGATTAAAGACGTGGCCAGATATCGGAATTGAGCTGGTACTATTGAAACTAGAAACTGTACCAAATATTATGTTCGATAATGTTTGAGGGAAGGGATGTTTCTTCAAGTGCATCAAAACTAATGTATAAATAGTTAAATCTTTACAGGGTTATTGCTTATGAACAAAAGATGTTATAAAACAGTCAAATGGAACTGCGAATCTACGTCCACGTGAAAGAACTCGCAGAAATCAGTATTCTCGCAACTATACCCTCAAATTTACTAGTGTACATGATACATTAAAGACTATAAAACGGGTTATTGACTATGTTTTTCAAAACATGAAAAATATACGACTTAGGGACTTTCAAGAAAAGAGCATACTCATATTTAAAAGGCAACGCATCTGCTAATCCTCTGATGTAGCGGATGGTCTATTGACGTTGGTTATCTCTTGTTACTTGAGTTTAGACTGGTTTCCGCAACTCGACGTTTTTGCGCCTTGTTATCTCTTACCATCAGGTGAAGCAACTGTCCGTTTGCCCCCAGATCTATAAAAAACGTTCAAATTTATTTAGGTTGTGTTTGTGTGACGTGAAATGAATGTACAACACAGCAGTAACTAATTTAGAGTATTAGTAATGATTAGGTTGTATAACATTTCCTAAAAAAGCTACATTTGATTTACTCTCGTAGTGGGGGATTCTATTCGAGTGCGAGTTCGCGGCCTGTGGTAGGGGCGGTAATACGCGCAGCAACCTGTGTTATCTCATCTGCCCGCGGCTTCGAACATCGTATTCGTTTGTTCAACTGCATTATTTTGTAAATATACAGTATTTACAGACAATTGTCTATGCATCATTGGCAAGCGAAATGTTCCGACCGGTTTATAACGAGCTCTTATAAATACATCTATGTATTATGTGTTACGTTTGATACGAGCGTTACTCTTTAAATAATATGTATTACAAACGAAAAAATTCTCACACGCTCCGCTTAGGTATTAGGAAAACAAATTTGTTTTTGATATTACTAGATAATTAAACATAATATGAGGAAGCGAATGGCAATGGCAATGGCTAGCAAACACGTTAAGAGAACCAAATTTATACAAATAAATATATCATTGACCTCGGTATAACATTTATATTCCTCATAAAATTATGTTGGAGGTTCAAACCCGTGTAGGTAAAGTGACCTGCCACTGTAACATTGGCCATTCCGCATTGGGCTAGTACATTTATGAGTAGAGTAGTGGCCAGTCAGGTACGGTGTCCCACAGGGGTCGGTTCTAGGTCTGATCCTGCTGGACATCGCTTACGACTGGGTCCTGCGAGGCCGCCTCCTTCCCGGGATGGGTTTTATATACTACACGGATGACATTCTCGTGTATGCCCGGGGACGAGGCTATATGGAGGCGGTGCGCTAGCCGCATAGAGAGGTTAGGACTTCGGGTCAGAATTGAGAAGACCGAAGCCCTTCCCTTACGCGGGACTGGACGGAAAAGACTCAAGGTGTGCCCGAGATGGGCAGTGATGCGTTGCGATTTGACATCAGTCATCGGAGGGGACTTGTCTCTGCCGAGCGTTATCACCGCGACGCTCCGTGACGACGAGTCCTGGTCGGCGATAGGTCTCATTCTGCGAGGCAGTAATGTTCTAGAAGGAGGCCAACGAGCGGGTGAGAGAGGAAGCCGCCTACGCGACCTTACCCCGCAGGCGAAGAACGGGGGTGCGTACGAGGCGCTACTCATTGTGCCTCCAGTAACGCCCCTGTGTTCTTGTCGGGCTTCAGGATGGGAACCTGGGCCCAGTAGCACGACTAGTGTCGCGGGGACTACTTAGCAGTGGTTGGGCAATTCCCCTTTACGAAGAGTAGTCTGGCCTTCGCCAGGGCTAGTCACTGAGGTCATTCTGTTGCCTGCAAATTCCGGACCCTCAAAAAGCGGCTGAATCGCTCGCACTCACTCTCAGAAGCAAGTCCCACTTATGGTCAGGATCTACCCAAGATCCTGGCTACATTTTTTTTAATGCATGCAAATGCATCAGGGGGCAAACGAGCAGTCGGAGCCTCACGGAGCCGACGCCCATACACATCCACACAACCAAGGCCACAGATGCGCTGCCCTCCTTTTCCCTATTCCCCCAATGGGCCACCGGAAACTCACACTCACAAACCGCATGAAACGCATACGCATAACGCATAGCTGTCACTTGACTCCGGTGTTATGTGAGCGAGAGGTACCACCTTGGTCGTGCCGGCCCACTTCGGCTGCAATGCAGCATGGCACTACCTCTTACTAAATACATACGTAAAAAGCATTTCCCTGCGATAGCAAATAAAGTACATTTACGAACTATGAATTGATCGAAACGAGAGCGCTGAGAGGACTTTACTTTTAAGAGGGTCAAGCTTATTTATATAAAAATATTTACTTTGGATTTGAGCGGGTTTAGGTGGATCATGTCCTCAATAAATGTATCGAAGGCCTGTAAGTGTCTGCCGGAGCTGCGGTACAGCAATAATAATAATGTAGAACAATATCTATCTGATAGAGATATCGGGTATATACGCTATCTGCGCGGCGCGGGGCCTGATAGGGAATTGTAGCACAGGAGACCATCACCGAAATTAAGCTAACGAAAAACAAAAAAATAACGATATTGATGAAGAAATTAAAATACCCGAGAACACGTTCGCCAAGGTAATTATTAAAATTGATCACATGGATGATAGAACCACGGAATCGATTCGCCCCCGGCTAAGTCTTAATAATATGTATAATATTTATTTTATATAATTATGAAAAACTATAGAAAGTAAATATACAGGTTTTGGCAAGTTTCTTTACTCAATACATTTTAAATCGACTCCACGGATGGTGTGATTAAATTTATCATAAAGTTTTTCGAACGTTTATTTAACGACTTTTACTTTATCAGTTTACAATATTAAAAATTATTAAAATAGTTGAAGAAATAAAATTTTGTATGCTAGCGTTCGATGAACTTTAATTAAATTGTTATAATAATAAAACATTACTAAAATATTTCATTTTTAATTTAAAATTTGATTCGAAAGTAATATGTTAAAATAATAACTACTTTTAAAAAGCGTTACATTATTAATAATTGAAACTACCAACATGAAACTAGCTCCTGGTGTACAAATGTTTCGTAGCCCTGTCCCCGGAATGCAACACCAACAACAGTAACAACACTTGAAATGTGTGTATTTGCATAAACACGCCTGTCTGATTTTTCCCCCGAGTCAAAGGGACAGGCCAATAAAGAATGTTTTCAGCGCGGACATAATGTAAATGAGCGCCGACGGTGTATGTTTATGGTTTATTGTTGTGTACGGGACTGTGCGGGACTGTGCGGGACTGTACGGGATTGTACGGGTCTGTACGGGAGGGTCGTGCGGCATTACTTATTTTGTACAGGAAGGGTCTCACGGCAAAATCAGGTTATCTATGGAAAAAAATATTTTGTTCTCGCATTCTCGAATATGGAATTAATCAGTAAAGACGTCTCGTGAACACAGGATGGATTTATAAGGAACCTCGCTGCGATTTCAGAATCAAAAGAAATCAGAAACGATTGTTTTGCTGACTCAGTGGGATTAATCTTTTCAAATATAAATTTATAACAAATTTCAAATGTGATGTGATGTGTAACGTATCTGCGTAGACTGCATAACTTTTGGTTGTGCGGATGTCTATGGTCGTCGGTAGTTACCATAAGGCTCCGACTGCTTGGTTGCCACCTAATAAGATAAAAAAAAATTCCTTAATTTGGAATACGGAATTGTAAATTTTTTGTGTTTTTTATTATTAATATAATTAGATTAAAAACATTATACATAAACCTAAAATATACTTCGTCCGATATTTACATCAAAAACCTTTATCTTATCTTAATGTTCTTAAAGCATTGCGTAAAAGCCCAAACTTGACTGGCTGTCGGGTTTCAATCGTTTTGTTGTGCATTATTATTATTATTTGCCTTATGGGAGTATGCGTTTCATGTAAGAAAAAAATGTTCGTGTTTTTGTTCTTTAATAAATAAAATCTTGTTAAAGTTAATTGAGTGAAATTAATCTGAAAAAAATTATGTTTTGAAATATTGTCACATATATTTCTTACTTTACTATACTACTAATAGTATAAATGCGTTTGTATGTTTGGATGTTCGTAACTCTTTCACATAAAAACTACTGAATGATTTTTAATGAAACTTTACAATTAAATAGGTTATATTTCCGAATAACACATAAGCTATAATTTATAAAGATATTGTGTGAATTGTTCAAAATCTAATCCTGCCCTGTACGCAGACAAAGTAGCGGGAATCAGCTAGTAAGCAATAAAGAAGAACGTGGGCTAAAGTCGATATTGTTTGTATGTAATACTTTCTGGTTAATAGTGTAGAAGGACCTAAGTCAGTCGATTATTCTCTTATCCAATATCCTAGTTCAATTCTCTATACGAAGGTGACACATTTTTTTTAAACTGGCCAATGTAAACGATATAATAAAAAACGAAGTTAAATTTTGAAAATGGAACTCTGCCAATATTAAATATATAATTTTTTTTATGAATTTCGATGTCATTTAAGTCAACGAGAAAGTTATGATAGACTTCGATTGGCCTTTCACGATGAAGCCCCATCGCGTGCCACTGTTTACAACTGGTTTAGTGAGTTTAAACGTGCTCACAGTAATCTCACCGATGATCAGCGTGTCGGACAGCTTCTACATCATCGTCCTTCTCCGACCTTCGTCACACACCGTCAAGCAAATGATCGACTGTTTGGCAACGTCAGGAATCATCCACAACATTTTTATTTATCAAAATAAAAGAAAAACTTCGAGGAAAACGTTTTATAGATGAAAAGGAAGCAGTGGCTGCGTTTCAAAAGACCGTCGAAGAGACCGCTGAGGACGAGTGGGCAAAGTGCTATTCTCAGTGGCTCCATCGGATGCAGCGATGTATTGATGTAAGAGGGCACTATTTTGAAAAGGTATAATAAAACTAATATCTAGCTAATTAATTCAGTTTTTAATTATCTAAGAACTTTTAGTGTCGCCCCAATATCAGCAACAATATTAAAATCTCTGTTGCATCTCTTATAAATGTAAAGACGGTTGAGCCAACCAAACTCGTATCCAGTAGGAACCGGATAGCGCACGGAGATCCATTAGAGCAGCGAGTATCTTTTATATCTGTCGAGATTGGACCACGAGCCGATCATAGCACGTCATTCGTACACTTAATTGAAGTCGGTGTACTCAATTTACTACACCGCTGCAGACTATTTATCTGCCACCATCTGCTTGTGGGTGGCATGAGTCTCCTGCTGCAACCATTAGCGGGATCGCACCTCTACGACACACGGTATAAGGACCCAAATCCTCTGGCACGTGGAGAGATATGGCAGCACGGAATATTGATGTACCGAGCCCTGAATATTGGTCGTCATACGATTGAGGACCGCTCCGCAGCAGAGGTCGAATTCGCCCGATCGTTTGCAGTCATTACAATGGTAATGGGGGTGAAGTGTGATGCGGGCGCGGGATAGTGGCCGGAGTGTGGTAACGAGCGGAGATACTCGCGGGCCTAACGAAGGGCTGATATGGCGCGCGCGGGAGCGGACGGGCTTCACGCCGCTGATGTCATCACCGCACAGACGTGCATGGAGCTGTCTCTACATTTATGTGCTGCATTTTTTTTTGAGTTTTACTCATCATAAAGAAATTTAAGATACTTTACAGCAACTGTGGCCTCAGGAGGACTACGTTAATAATATACCCCCGTAAGTTGTTTAATTTAATTACGTATCAAATAAGTGCTTATTTTTTTTAAATCAAACTGTGGAGTACTATGTAGTACTGTTTATGACTGGCCTCTTCGCAGGTAGCAGGAGTTGGGACACAAGTGAAACGCTTGGATGCTAGATGCCAACTGTTTATTGTATTAAACTTAAAACTATATCACACATACGTCACACACACAAATATATCTTGCACGCGTCATCATTCGCACACCTATGCAAGATCCCCACAAAACTATTAGGTTGCCTCGAACCCCACCATGGTTCAGGCCTTGACGTGACGGTGGGGCTCAGTAGCCTAGGGTGAGCCCAGCACTTTGGGCGAAGTACCCCTCTTATAAGAAGAGGGGACAAAAGAGCAGGGGGCAAGGGGCGAGGATGGAATCCTCACCTCATCGTACTGTCCCGATGTTGGTAGGGGTTGTTCTGTGGTACAGGACAACCCCTCTGTGGAGGTGGCGTTGGTCCCTTGCGGGACTGACTAGCCGTCGAGGTGCCCTGTTAGTTTAACAGATCCGGGGCACCTCGCCGTGTTTTAGTGGGTAGAGCTGTGTCCACTTACCAGCTTTTGGGCGCAGCGAGTCCCACATACCCGCAGGATGCCTCAGATTTTTTTTTTTCGGAAGGGCTAAACTTTTCGGCCTGATGGCCTTTAAGCTCAATCAGTACAGTAAGTGAACAGATGGCTCACTTAAGAAATATTCGAAAGGGGGACGTCCCCCACCGCGCCCCGCAGGGGGCGCGGTTCATCGCGCGCGCTGCTCGGGAGAGCAGGATTTGGACTAGTCAAATCCGATACGGTTGACGAATCTTTTACGGTTGAATTTAACCTATCATCATTAGGGCCGGCCCTCATCCCTCCCTCTGTAGAGGTAGGCGGGCCACGCGCGGTGCCCAAGCAATCTAGCGGTAGCGTAGTGCTACCGCTGTTAGCGCGATCTGGGTTTGTGTCTACTCGTATCGGATGCCTCACAGCATTTCCCGGCGTTAAAGAAAAAAAAGGTATATCAGCCTAACAATGTAGGCGATATCTAGCATATTTTATTCTTTTTTTTCCAAACTCAGACGAGGGTCATTTCTTATAACTTATATAGTGCTATATTAATAATAGTAGATTTACTATCTTTTCTTGCCATGAAAATACTAATTAAGAATGTATATATCGAATTGACTTATTGTGAAGTCAACTCTATAGCTTTTCTATTTTTAAATCAGTAGCGATTCAGCAGAAGTTTTGTTCGCGCGTTCATTATGGCCGGAGCATACAAATTGCAGTTTAACGTCGTATCGGCCTCATCTGTCAAATGACCACGGGTGATGAGCGGGCTCATCGGATGGAGGTGGAGCGGGTCACCATTAAATGTTTACTCGAATGGAAATTGTTTTACAATTAATACGAAAGAGAAAGGCAAAGGTCTTAGTGTATACAGCTTAAATAATAATTAGACTGCTTCTATAATTTATTTCGTAAAATGTTTTTTGAGTTTTCTTTAAGAATGGCGAATATTATACTTAATTATTTTATAAGCTTAGGATTTAAAATAAAGATGTTGATGTAAAAAAAGTCGATATAATCAAGATTTTCGGAAATTTCATGATACTTCAAATATGCATAGTTAACTTTTGCATGGCAAAATTATAATGTCTTATCATATTATCTTGAAATTTGTAAAAAAAATTATGAACCAAATTTCTTAACATGGTCCAAGCTCAGGTCCAATTCAGAATTCCTTAAAGTTTGTTCGTTTATACAATGTGGTCTTTGGTAATAAAATTATTGATTCCTTTATTGGACTCGCGGACCGTACAATATATTATGCCAAATAAACATTTGTAGCACATACATGCTTAGTTATATTATCAGTTTCGAGTTGACATACAAAGGCTCTTAACGACGTTACATGTGTTCGATACCGCCATATTTATTTTGACACATTCAAAAAAATCGACAAAATGGCGACATATTAACGTCAAAATTACCTCATTTATGTGCAAGGCCAAAAAAAGAAATAAG
This sequence comes from Helleia helle, assembly GCA_963853865.1. Classification (NCBI taxonomy): domain Eukaryota; kingdom Metazoa; phylum Arthropoda; class Insecta; order Lepidoptera; family Lycaenidae; genus Helleia; species Helleia helle. The sequence continues at coordinate 18,472,944 of OY971426.1, read as the reverse complement.
AAAAAGAAAAGAAATGTTTGTGGGTGTCCAGTAATAAAAATAAAACAGGTTAACACTTGCCTTTAGGGAGCCACAAGTAGCATTTCCAGCGCCTAGTGCCGAAGTTGCTCGGAGCTGCGCGGGCGCTAAGTCGCCTCCTCCCCAACGTGGGTGGACCGAGCGCTGACTGCCGCCGCCTATATGCGGGCGTCTTGCAGTCGATGGCACTGTACGGCGCACCGATATGGGCGGCCGCTCTGACGTCGAAGAACGTCTCCCTGTTACGACGTCCGCAACGGGTCATAGCCGTCAGGGCCGTCCGTGCGTACCGCACGACCTCATACGAGGCGGCGTGCGTACTGGCGGGCACTGCGCCGTGGGATCTGGTGGCAGATGCCCTGGCGCGTACCTGGCGGAGGAAGAGGGGAGACGCGAAGGAGGAGGTCTCGGATGATGACGAGGCCGAAGGAGAGGAGGAGAGCTGGCTGGCGACTGAGACGCCGAATGCTCCGCGAGTGGAAGAAACGGTTAGAGGAGCCGAGTGCAGGTCATCGCACGGTGTCGGCCGTCGGTCCAATCCTAGAGCAGTGGGTTAACCGGCGGCACGGGATAATTCCTTCCACCTTGCGCAGATCCTGACGGGGCACGGCTGCTTCGGAAGGTATCTGTGGAAGGTGGCAGGGGCGGAGGACTCGCCAGGGTGTCATCACTGCGACAGCAGGGAAGACACTGCAGACCACACCCTGGCGGAGTGACCTGCTTGGACGGATCAAAGGGCGCCCCTCATCGTTGAGGTTGGCGCGGACCTGTCGCTCCCTGCGGTCATCCGAGCGATGACTGCCAGTGAGAACATGTGGCAGGTGGTCCTCTCCTTCTGCGATGATGTGATGTCGCAAAAGGATAAGGCAGAGAGAGAGAGGGAGCGCACTGCTGCCCTTACCCGCAGGAGGGCACGGCGGCGACAGGTGGTCGCACCGCCGTGAGGGACCTGTGCGCGGCCGATCAGGGGATTTGCCACGCGCGTGTAAGGCCCGAGCTATAAGGCACCCTTATGTGTTCGAGGTGCCTTAAGCGGAGAAGGAGGAGGGGACGCCATTCCCCACCTCCAGAGAAAAGTGCCAGATGGCACACCGTTGTGGCCCGGTGAAGACGTCCACAGCTCCCTCGCCGGGTCACCCAGACGAAGAGGAGAACACCGCTGGGGTTTAGTGGGTAGAATCTGCGCTCACTTTACCATCTTTTCGGGCGCAGAGAGTCCCATATAACCCCCGGGCTCCCCCGGGCCCGGTGGTATGCTTAAGAGCATTCCCCAGCGGGAACAAAAAAAAAAAAAAAAAGAGCCACAAGTAGTTTGTTACACTACGTCTTTTAACGAGGTCTCTTCTGACATGTGACCTGACATGTAAATATTTGACGAGATAACAGCGTTAGAGGATACATCGGTTATATATACTACTAGGTGTTTCCTGCAGTTTTGCTTGCGTTAAGTTAGATTTAAATCCTGATGGATGATGTCTACAGATTTCTACAGTTACTTAGTGTAATTACGTAAATTAGTATTTGTAGAGAACAAAATTAACCTTTAGAGTGTTTATTCCCGTCACCGCCATGTCACCTGCGTAGTTCCCGAGATTTTTTCAGGACAAAACTATTATAATATATAAATATCACCTTTTCTGGGTTTCAAACTATATCCATACCAAATTTCATTTGGATTGGTTCGGTGATAAGACAAATCTTAGAATCATTTTTTGAACATTTTTATACTGAAACATTTTTATACCCGTTATAATTCTCAACGAAAAGTCTAATCTGAATAATTTAAAGTGGAATTCACACTTAGATGATCAACCTTATTTATCAAATAACGTAAATAGAGAAGGTATAATATCCTGATACCAATTTCACTACTATTAGGTTCTACCCATATTTGAATTTAAATACGTGGGTAACACTGAAAGTGTTTAGAACTGGCCAGTTAGAAACATTGAAAATGAAAAATTTTTTTGAATTTCAATTTTAGAACTCTTTGGTAACCTAATGCAGTATATTGCATTCATTTGTCATTTGTTTTTGTGAATTGGCGGCAAATCTAAAACTCTTGTACATGTGAAAATGAACATAACGCGAGAAAATTTTCGGTTAATGATTTATTATGACTTTCGTTGTGGGCTTACTCAACAACAAAGCTATGATAGGCTGCGATTAGCATTTTTTTATGAAGCCCCATCTCGTGCCACTATTTACAATTGGTTTAACGAGTTTAAGCGTGGACGTAGCAATCTCAGTGATGATCCGCGTGAGGGACGTCCTTTAACAGCGACTACTGAAGATAACATCAGTGCTGTGCGACGCATGATAGAGGAAGATAAGAGAGTGACCTATCAGCAGATACGGGCAAGCCTAGGCATTGGTATGAGTCAAGTTCGAAAAATATTACACAAACATTTAGGCGTCAGGAAGCTTTGTACCAGATGGATTCCCCATACTTTAACCGACGACCAGAAACGCCTCCGCATGGACTGGTGTCGCCAAATGTTAGATAAGTTCAACGGCGGTAACTCAAATGCTGTATTTGACATCATCACAGGTGATGAAAGCTGGATATATTGTTACGAACCCGAAACCAAAAGACAATCAGCTCAGTGGGTGTTTCCTTTCGAGGATCGGCCAACTAAGGTAAAGAAAGGAAGAAGTCAAGGAAAAAAGATGATTGCCTCATTCTTTGGTCGGAAAGGTCAGTTCGCGACAGTTGTGCTAGAAGATGGAAGGACAGTTACTGCAGACTGGTATGTCAATCGCTGTTTGTCTGTTGTCTTGGAAAAAATTCGACAGTAGCGCCCTCGAAGCAGGATCCTCCTTCACCACAACAATGCTTCAGCGCACTCCGCAAAACGGACTGTTGAATATTTGACTATGGCAGGTGTCGAGATAATGAGTCATCCGCCTTACAGTCCTGACCTGGCGCCCTGCGACTTTCATTTATTCCCAAGAACTAAAGATAAAATTCGAGGTATTCGCTTTACGAGCCCTGAAGATGCGGTGAAAGCGTACGAAAATGCCATAGAAGAGACTCCTAAGGAAGAATGGGCCCACTGCTTTTCTCAGTGGTTCCATCGAATGCGACGATGTGTAGAAAGAAACGGAGATTACTTCGAAAAACAATAAAAGTATTGGCAACTTTCTACATTAAGCCGTTTTTCATTTTCTAAACATTTTCAGTGTTACCTAGGTATAAACAAAAACTGCTATCGTTGCTTAAGTATAAAAGTAAGGATTATACCATATTACACTTTTTGTGTCTAATCATGAGTACTATTGATATAAACGAACATTATTTCATAAATCATTAATGATTTTCGTAGCGCACGCGAAGTAATGACTTTTATCGGCAACATTTTGATACTTTGGGCTACTAGACTTGTGCTTATTCGGACACTTAAAAGTGCGCACCCTAATAGTACAGTGCGAATAATGTACTAGACACCTTATTAGTACTATTAGGACTATTAGTACTCGAACTGTACCTAACCAAAAGACACCTTAAGACGTTATTACCACACAGCGCAGGTACTAATAGTAATATCAAGCGAGGGCTAAATATCAGATACGTCGACGAAGCAAGCTTGTATGAGATTTTTTATTAACGTCTCTAAGTTCAATTTCACGTTATGTAAAAATTAGATTGATTTGGGTTGGTTGATTTCGTTTGTTTAAGTTGAAGAAGAAGCGTTTAAGTTTTAAATCACCAGAGTGAATCTATTATTCTATTCTGTATTATTATTTATTAACACAATGCATAAAAAGCAGCACAAGCGCTGAGTAAACAGTATTATTGTATGTAGAAGGCTTTAAAGCACTGCTACGCTTTATTTCAAAATACCAACTCCAATCGCGACTGTCTTATTGTGACTGTTATCTTATAATAAGTTGTCTTGTTCATTCTCGGACAGTAAGTCACGTGACTGAAGTTAGATATACCAGTGTACTAATAGTCCGACTGTCCTAATAAGAATTTGCGTTCGGTAACGTTACCTTTCGGACAGTGCCGAGTTCCATCACCTAATAGTACATCGTACATGTACTACACAAGACTATGGGCTACATTGTTCCAATTTAGGTAGAGATCTCTTATTTTTTTTTAAAGTATAATATAGCTTATGCCACTGCTGAATAGTGTAGCTTTTTGTTAGTGTGGTAAAAGCCTCGAAGTATTCTTACAGAAAGAGTAGGCCAAAATATTTTATTTTATTTTTCTATAAAAAAGTCTGTTTCTTAAACAGAGAAATATTTTACATTTAATTGTTTCAGTAAATTGGAAATATGACATAAATATACATTTATGTTGTCCTTCATATTTTCTTGTTCGTGTAATAAGGAAACAAGAATTTAAAAAATGCACTAGAATGTGATGACCGGAGTTTTGCTTAGACATTACGGGAGAGCTAGCGGCTATTTTGATAGTTTGTGGTAATTAAAATAAGCTTTAACGAGCGCTTCGTGACACACAAAGTAATTTAATTAGTACTTTATGGTACTGAGTTTATTATAATACCGCTTTTAAGGTAAACATATTCTAATACATCTATATTTTTAGTTGCAGTCTGTACGTGCTTTGGTCGTTTTGTACCGTTGCTGCACACCATCGGCAAAGTCGGCGTTGGACACGATCTTAGGGACCAGGAAGGATATGCAGCAATGGATGTACCTAATAGTTGAGTATAAAAAATAGCATAAAGTTTTTTTAATCAATATCAAATAGTTGAGTATAAAAAATAGCATAAAGTTTTTTTAATCAATATCAAATAGTTGAGTATAAAAAATAGAATAAAGTTTTTTTAATGAATATCAAATAGTTGAGTATAAAAAATAGCATAAAGTTTTTTTAATCAATATCAAATAGTTGAGTATAAAAAATAGCATAAAGTTTTTTTAATCAATATCAAATAGTTGAGTATAAAAAATAGCATAAAGTTTTTTTAATCAATATCAAATAGTTGAGTATAAAAAATAGCATAAAGTTTTTTTAATCAATATCAAATAGTTGAGTATAAAAAATAGCATAAAGTTTTTTAATCAATATCAAATAGTTGAGTATAAAAAATAGCATAAAGTTTTTTTAATCAATATCAAATAGTTGAGTATAAAAAATAGCATAAAGTTTTTTTAATCAATATCAAATAGTTGAGTATAAAAAATAGCATAAAGTTTTTTTAATCAATATCAAATTAATAATATGCCAGCCTGTTACGTTAGTAAAAATAATAACTGTCACGCGTTGAACTCTTTTATTAGAGCAGTTCGAATTTACGTTAACTTGTTACTAGTTTTATAATATCTTATATAGTATTATAATAAAATATAATATCTAGATGACATTTTCATTTTCAAATAGTTATCATAGTTTAAACAAATAAAGTTTCTTAAAGCTCACATAGATTTTTAATTTTATTATATTTTTTTAAAAACAGAATATAATTTTGATAATACTACGTACACATTCGGCACAAACAACGAGGAAATGTGAATCGTAGTTTATGGTGAAAGTTGTTAAAGAGCGTTTGTGTGGTAAAGGATATTATAAAGTAAAAGATTTTATGGAATATCTTCCATATTTTTTGACGTGACAACGTCTTAAATTAGGTTGCGGCTGGGAGTCACTTATGAAAAAGTGTAACGCTCGGTAACGTTACGATGAGTCACCGAAACGATGTCACGTAAAATCTTCGCCCGTAAAACCGACTTTACAGGCAACCATTTTTTTTTACTTTATAATATTTTATAATAGGGCGTTCCTCCCAGGCATAACCGGGCACAAGTGCGAGTAGCGATAACTTACAATCGAGAGTGTTTCTAATATTTTAGAAAGTTGCATACTTAAATACTAAATCTATACCATAATATTGCAATACTTTGATTTGAAAAGAGTAACCAAGGAGTTTCTTCCCGGTTCTCCTCCATGGACGCGACCAACCCGAACCGTGTACTTTTTCGACGTTTTATAAATGACCATCTAGGCTTATGTAAAATAAAATATTTTGATTTTGTTAACAACCGATGGCATCGATAAACTTCACTCAAGGACACACGAAAACGTACCTATCACCTGTCAAAACGAGTGGCTTAGTATTTTCATTATAGAATTAAAAAGTCATTCAAATTTTCAATTACAATATCTAACTGTCTTTGGGAAAAATATACATTAAAGGTTTTAAGTTAAAAATTATAAAAATATCTAATCATGAAACTTATGAAGTAATGCAAAATTAATAAAGAACGATCAACGACATCTCAAACTAGAATTTATACAACACTCAAATGATTTTATATCTACAATATAGAATATTGTTTAGAGCACCGCTGGAGGGTCCGTGAGAGTTACTGCCACCAGAGTGAATAGTAATGAGTAAGGCGTGTCGGTGTGTCGGCGTGTCGGCGTGTCGGCGTGTCGATGTGTCGGTGTGTCGGTGATTCAGTGTGTCGGTGTGTCGGTGTGTCGGTGTGTCGGTGTGTCGGCGTGTCGATGTGTCGGCGTGTCGGTGTGTCGGTGATTCAGTGTGTCGGTGTGTCGGCGTGTCGATGTGTCGGCGTGCCGGTGTGTCGGTGATTCAGTGTGTCGGTGTGTCGGTGTGTCGGTGTGTCGGTGTGTCGGTGTGTCGGTGTGTCGATGTGTCGATGTGTCGGCGTGTCGGTGTGTCGGTGATTCAGTGTGTCGGTGTGTCGGTGTGTCAGCGTGCCGGTGTGTCGGTGATTCAGTGTGTCGGTGTGTCGGTGTGTCGGTGTGTCGGTGTGTCGGTGTGTCGGTGTGTCGGCGTGTCGGTGTGCCAGTGTGTGGCGTGTTGGTGTGACCGATTCGCACTCACAACACGGGCTTCTAATTCACAAGAGTGATGTACTGGCCTCACTGCAGCCCCCGGGGTAGCGCGCAGCCTGGAATATGCCTCATTTATTAATACCCTTAAATATCGCGCTTCAGAGTCAGATTCAACTGACAATCTATACACATAAATAAAATAGGAGTGTCCGCTTGTAATATTAAAATAACAGCTTTTTACTAAATACACATTTTTGTCTGTCTGTCTGTCTATCTGTCTGTCTGTTTGTTTGTTCCAACTAATTTCTAAAACGTCTGGGTCAATTTTGATGAAATTTTCGCTAGCAGATAGCTGATGTTATATGAAATATATATAGTGCCAATATATATAGTTCCAAGTTATGATTAGGTACTGCTAGAACCGGCACCGAGACCTTCCGAAATAAGAACGCCTGGTGGGTTTGCTAAGATGCCATTCTACAATCGTAAACGCTAGTAGAAAACTAATAAATTTATGAAAATAACATTTTACATCGATAGATCACGAGGTCTTAAATGTCGCTAGCGTTTACGATTGTAGAATGGCATCTTGGCTAACCACCGGGACTTGGTGAAGTTTATCGATGCCATCGGCTGTTAACAAAATCAAAATATTTTATTTTACATAAGCCTAGATGGTCATTTATAAAACGTCGAAAAAGTACACGGTTCGGGTTGGTCGTGTCCATGGAGGAGAACCGGGAAGAAACTCCTTGGTTACTCTTTTCAAATCAAAGTATTACAATATTATGGTACAGCATTAGTATTTAAGTATGCAACTTTCTAAAATATTAGAAACACTCTCGATTGTAAGTTATCGCTACTCGCACTTGTGCTCTTCCGTGTATAGTTGGTGTACCGACGACGCCGCTGCCCGCTCGTGCCAGCCGGACCGGTCACCGGAGACCGGTGGGATATCGATCGGGGCTCATTCCAGAACACAGAACCTCATAATTATTACTAATAATACATTATTCTAAGAACGTTACTAATTAGTAATATAATAATGATATTAAGTGCGGAATTAGAAGCGTGATTTGATAAGGCTATCGCTAACGGGCCCCGTCGGGAACGCAATTAAGGATTTCATTAAAGATTAATGATACTGTCTCGGCCCGCAACACTTAATGATGTAATTATTTGATAGTCGTGACGCCGGAGCGGTGACTTTGTATGTAATTTACATGTGTATGGGATATCATCACCATCAGTCCGATTCTATCCGCTTTTGATCTAAAACTTAGTAAACCCAAAAACAACCTCAGGCTTCGAAGACTTACTTGACCGGATAGCATAAAATATGTTGTCTACTGTTTTTTTTCTTTTACGCCGGGAAATGCTCTGAGGCATCCCACTGGAAAGTGGGTCTCCCCAGGGGGGTATGTGGGACTCGCTGCGCCTGAAAGATGGTAAGGTGGACGCAGCTCTACCCACCTAAAACCCGGCGAGTGCCACCAATGCCTTCGGTGAGGTGCCCCGGATCTAATGAGTAAACAGGGCACCTGGACGGCTAGTCAGTCCCTCAAGGGATCGACGCCACCTCCACAGAGAGTCCCGCACCACAGAACAACCCTTCCAACGTCGGGACAGTACAATGGGATGAGGTTCCCATCCAAGCCCCTTGTCCCTTACATCTTCCCAGCGGAATGCCTCGGTGCATTTCCCGGCGTAAAAGAAAAAAAAGAATAATGATATTAGCTTTAATAATATTATGAACTATAATTGGAACATTTACACAGTAAATCGAGTATTGTAGCAATAAATGAAACATCAATCATCTTCAAAACATTTGACTTTTTGACTGTTTGATAAAATATCAAATATCTTACCTTAATAACTATCGGTTCATGTGTTTACAAATAACTATTTCAATATTAATCTTATATATTCTAGATATTTCTAAAAAAATATGTTCACCTTAATGTTAAACTAAAACATATTTATATCAAAGTAGTTGCTAACTATTGCCGACAGGTAGCGATTTGCCCATATGTACATACGTTAATATTTACAAGTTTTTTTTTTTCGGAGAGATCTATGCTAATGGCCCGAAGGCCCTAATGCTTCGTCGGATTAGTGTGAGCCCATTCGGCTCACTTTTGATTTATAAAATGCGGGGTTGCCCCCCGCCTACCGTGTAGTCTGCGACCACACGGCCTCCTGGCGTCGGTTGTGTATCAGTGGCGGGACTGTGCCGCGTCACCGTCGGGTGGAGTTTACAAGATTGTTTATGTATGATGTATGCTAAGACATCTAGTATTTATGAATAAGACATCTGATAGTAATTATGAATATATTCTACGGATTTAAAGTCAATCTGAGGGGTTCGACGATTATTTTCGATGAAAGGAGGATTTCATAGAATTGAAGATTTACATATTATTATAATGAGATTTTGTTGTCAGTTTAGTCCTTTGACATAATTGAAGCAGGTACTAACTAAGTCTCAAAATATAATTTTTCTATCAATTTTCAAAACTCGCTTTCGCCTGTGCCTTGGTAATAGGAAGGGCTCTGTGCAAGTTGCATCCAAAATGAACATATTATCATAAACTGTATCACAAGCTTTAAAGTGATTTGGTGACAATGGCCAGTGCGTCCGGTTACCTTTAGCACAACAACATTGGTATTTTTTAGTTTTATTTGATATAGTTTAAAACCTCCACCATGGTTCAAGCCTTGACTTGGCGGTAGGGCTCAGTAGCCTAGGGTGAGCCGCTGCACCTTGGGCGAAACTAATTGAGCCGAGGGGGCTCTTTGTACCCCTCTTATAAGAAGAGGGGACTAAAGAGCAGGGGGCAAGGGGCGAGGATGGGAACCACACCCCATTGTACTGTCCCGAAATTGGGAGGGGTTGTTCTGTGGTGCGGGACAACCCCTCGGTGGAGGTGACGTCGGTCTCTTGGGTGAATAACTAGCCGTCGAGGTGCCCTGTTTGTTTATTCGATCCGGGCCACCTCACTAAAGGCGGCATTGGTGGCACTCGCCGGGTTTTAGTGGGTAGAGCTGCGTCCACTTACCAGCTTTCGGGCGTAGCGAGTCCCACATACCCGCGTGGGGAGACCCACCCCCCACGGGATGCCTCAGAGCATTTCCCGGCGTTAAAGAAAAAAAACAATTGTTTAGAATCCATCAGTTGTCTGTAATAACAATTGACTTTCGAATGACAGATAAAACAAAGATGTCCCCTAATCACGCACACAAGATGATATGACTTCACGTGTCCGACATCACCTCCTCGACCCTCCATACGAGGCGACGAGTTTGTCTATTTCAAATTACCAACGTATTTCTTCTATACACTGTAATATTTGCGCATATACATTATACAGTTTTCTCGGATGGTATCGGGTAAAATCGTATTGACGGGAAGTTGTCAGGTGACAGGCAGCTATTAACAATGTAAATGAAGAGGAGAGTCGGTGGTGAGCAGGGGCTGCTGCGAGTACCGGTTAATTCGCCGCGCGTCAACGGCCCGGGCACGCATTCGCTTAACGAGCGGGCTCAATCGACGAGTGGCCGGGGGTACAACACGCTTCAGCTTGGATGACGCGTGACGGTTAGAGTCACAAATATATTGCTTTAAAATGGTATTTTTTTTAAAACAAATTCAGATATCTTTAAGGTTTTCACGTCGTTTTAGAACAAAAGCAAAGTTGCTTATAAAAGTTTGACTGAGGCACTTGAAAACAAGGTTTTAAAGGACAAGTTTGAGTTTGATTATGACGCAGTTTTAATTTTAGTTAGGTGAAGCCATAGATTAATGTATAATTGAGATAACCGTAAATAAAATCGTCACCATCAGCATTTAAAGTATTATTACAAATAACAATACTGATATATCAGCTGATAGTTACATTTAAAGTAAAGACATCATTATGTCTCGACGCGCTTGTCCCTTGTACTACACTAAAGTTCCCGGAGCGCGTAAGTGTTGTTTCTCTTATCGAATATCGATAATAAATTAATTCGATATTGTAATTGAGATGAGAATCGTGATGAATCACGCGAGGCGTGGAAGGGATATAAATAAATGGTAGCAGGTTCTCGCGCGACCACTCGGATTGTATCGGCTGGCACCGTCCTGGGGCGGCTCGGATGCTCCATATTTTAACGTGAAATCGTAAAATAATTTCTGGGTAACAACACTAGTTTACGATCGATATTTGATGATTGATGGAACAAGGTGCCAGGGGCTACCGCCCACGCACGCTATGATAAATTACTTGTAATAAATAAGAATATCAATCCCTATATGTCCCACTGCTGGACACGGGTCTCCTCCTCAAATTCAGACAAGGAGTATGTTGGGTCATAGTTCACCGATCCCCACCAAGGTTCAAGCCTTGTCGTGGCGGTGGGGCTCAGTAACCTAGGGTGAGCCGCTGCACCTTGGGTGAAGCGAATTGGGCCGAGGGAGCTCTTTGTACCCTTCTTATAAGAAGAGTGGACAAAAGAGCAGGGGCAAGGGGCTAGGATGGGAACCTCACCCCATTGTACTGTCCCGGCGTTGGGAGGGGTTGTTCTGTGGTGCGGGACAACCCCTCTGTGGAGGTGGCGTCGGTCCCTTGCGGGACTGACTAGCCGTCGAGGTGCCCTGTTTGTTTACTAGATCCGGGGCACCTCACCAAAGGCGGCATTGGTGGCACTCGCCGGGTTTTAGTGGGTAGAGCTGCGCCCGACAGCTGGTAATACCCGCGTGAGGAAACCCACTCCCCCGCGGGATGCCTCAGAACATTTCCCGGCGTTAAAGAAAAAAATTTGTTCACCGATGCGCTGGCCTAATGCGGGTTTACTAACTTTTCTTCACGATGTTTCCTTCACCGGTGAGCAAGCGATGGCTTCATGTTTAGGCGCACATTAAATTTAAGGAAAACCCATTTTAAGGCATCACAGAATCGAACCCGGACCCTTCACTCAAGAGACAGAGCCCGTAGCCACTAGACCACCGTCGCTCACGATAGGTTACTTTTTACTTTCAACACAGTACAATACAACATTATGCTTTCAACGTTAAATTGTTCAAAGCAAGAACGAATTATCAAATTTGAAATAAATACAGTTAACAAAGCAAATTTGAAATGATTCACAAATTTGTATATACATTCATGTATAGTATATAGTACCTACCTATTACTCTTTGAGATAAAAAACACAACGAATACATAATATTTTGCAATTTAATAAAGAGAGTTTATAACCACATTTGAGGCCGCCATTAAACTGTTACGTCACATTCCTCAGCGCCCCGGTGCAGGAAGCGCCACGGCGGGAGGAGCGAGCGGCATCCTGCTTCAATATCGAAGTACAGCCTCGGGCAGACCTCGCGGGGTACGGCAAGGTCTGCAAAAAGGTTCGCTGGATGTAAGACGTCGTCGTTAACTCGAGCCCTTCCGTCGGGGAAGCATTTCGTAATGAACACCAAGGCGAATAATGCCTCCTGCGAGATTTTACATTCATTTTAAGTTTTAACAATTGTAAGGTGGCGGCGGGGATCAGCCGTTTCAGCGATCAGCTGGACTATTATTGAAGAGGTCTACCGGGGTTATAATAATATCTATGTTCGCTTTTACACCACGTCAATCTGGTTCCGTGGTAATTTCTCGAAGAACTTGTGTTACGGGTACCAGACAACGGAAATATATTTAATACTTTTATACTGTATATATATTTAAGATTTTTATTATATAATATACAATATTTAATACACATCCATGACCCAGGAATGTAACAGCAATTCAGTGATCCGTATGTACGTTCAATCGACCAATCATCCATCAATAATTATCAGTCGGCCAATCAGAGCGTAGAACCGTCGCAGCGTCGCAGCACGAATTTGGCAGAATTTGTTTTCGTACAAAACACGAAATTACCGCTCTAGTATGGTTATATGCTTGATGTTATTCAAAATTAAAACTTAATCAGTGGCCATCTGGTTGAGTTGAGTTTCTCTCAAACGATATTTAGTTATGTAAATTAGGGGAATCCAAGTATTTTTACAGTTTACTTGTAATTCGCCTTTTACCCTTTGTATAATGGCAGGAATGATTCGAATGTCTGACGTATTTGACTTAACTGGTTCCTGTCATTTAACCGTTTTCAAGTAAAATATGTATAAAAGCTTTCGAATAAGTACAATACTGTTACAAAAAAACATTCAATTTGTGGAATCGGCCTTTGACCTTTAAGACATGCTTTCTATGTCACATTGATGTGAAATAAAACATCGATACAAATTTTGGTTTTTACACGCTTTATATTAGCTTCACCTGTATGTTTATATGTTCGTATAATATATAGTACCTTGATGACCGATTTTTTTTTTAAATTGTGTTTTTTGGAAAATGATTCGTAGCTAGATCGATTTATCGCCCCCGAAACCGCCTATATACTAAATTTCATGAAAATCGTTGGAGCCGATTCCGAGATTCCAATTATATATATATACAAGAATTGCTCATTTAAAGAGATAAGATTTCTAGGAGGTGATAACGACATAGTGAAATGTAGTTTATATTAAATATATAAACAAATAGGTTTATAAAATCATCCTATTTGAGATACAATGATAGTTCTGACGATACTTTCGCTAACGGCAGAATCAGCTCAGTATCCAATTCCGTCGGTATCACCATATTAATTAACTCTGCAATTATCCTTTACCTACAATTCTCAGTTCTACGACGACGTCTTAATCTGACTTTGTTGTTTATACTCAACGTTACGGAAGCGACATTAACAAGTCTTTATGAAAATCATAGGAAAGATAGAATTTGCCAGGGCGTCTGAAAAATTTATCGCTAATTGTGAGTAAATTAAATAGTATGTAGTACCATATGCCGGAAATGCTTTCAATTCTTGACGCGTCATTTAATAACTTTGTTGTAGTTTCAGGCATAAAAAAGGCATCTGTGGGGATAGTCTTTTTTATGTCATAAAGAGGCAACCGAGCAGCCTGAGCCTTATGGTGACTACCGACGCCCATAGACATCCGCACAACCAAAAGTTACGCAGATGCGTTGCCCTCCCTTTCCCTATCCCTCCAATGGGACACCGGAAACTCACAAACCTCACGAAACGCGACACATAGCTGTCACTTGACGCCGGTGTTATGTGAGTGAGAGGTACCACCCCGCCGTGCCTGGTCCAATTCGGCTGCAACGCAGTATGGCACTACCTCTTACCTAAATAGTGGTAATACTTAGTCCTGGCAATAATTTCCTGGCCTTGTTACTGTTGATAAAGCATGGATTCAAATATATTCCGGAGTAGATATCAGTCATTGTAGAGAATAGAAAAGGGAGAAAAGCTGCCATGGATGTTAAAAGTGGAATGATCGGCGACCAAACTCATTTCTACAGTTTTGTGGGATTGTGAAGAAATTTTATTAATTGATGACCTTACCTGATACTATTATAAGCGAACTATATTATAACACATTTTTAATCACAAGTTGCATAGGTTGCCCTCACTACGACAGAATTCGAGGAAATCAGCAATCCACCCAACAGACCCAGTCCCTGGCAGAGATTTCTTCTTTTTTAATGTGAAAAGGACCTCAGATTCCGGATAGACAAGTGTAAGAAAAGGAGGCAGCCGCAAACGAACGGAGGCAAAGGCGGCGAACAATTTTTACTAAGCATTTAATTGAACGGTCTGAAGATCTCCTTGTATGCAGTTTCACCGCTAAGAATCTTATTTTCTAATGTTTACGCGAATTTCACTCATTATAATGAAACAATTTTTACGAATTCTTAATCTTAATAAAACGCGATAAAATCCGTAAAAATTGTTTCATTACGCTAAGAATTTTGTTAAATCTTATGAAAAATTCGTATATACCTAGGTAACACTGAAAATGTTTAGAAAATGAAAAACGGCTTAATGTAGAAAGTTGCCAATACTTTTATTGTTTTTCGAAGTAATCTCCGTTTCTTTCTACACATCGTCGCATTCGATGGAACCACTGAGAAAAGCAGTGGGCCCATTCTTCCTTAGGAGTCTCTTCTATGGCATTTTCGTACGCTTTCACCGCATCTTCAGGGCTCGTAAAGCGAATACCTCGAATTTTATCTGTAGTTCTTGGGAATAAATGAAAGTCGCAGGGCGCCAGGTCAGGACTGTAAGGCGGATGACTCATTATCTCGACACCTGCCATAGTCAAATATTCAACAGTCCGTTTTGCGGAGTGCGCTGAAGCATTGTCGTGGTGAAGGAGGATCCTGCTTCGTGGGCGCTGCTGTCGAATTTTTTCCAAGACAACAGACAAACAGCGATTGTTTCTGGTCGTCGGTTAAAGTATGGGGAATCCATCTGGTACAAAGCTTCCTGACGCCTAAATATTCGTGTAATATTTTTTGAACTTGACTCATACCAATGCCTAGGCTTGCCCGTATCTGCTGATAGGTCACTCTCTTATCTTCCTCTATCATGCGTCGCACAGCACTGACGTTATCTTCAGTAGTCGCTGTTAAAGGACGTCCCTCACGCGGATCATCACTGAGATTGCTACGTCCAAGCTTAAACTCGTTAAACCAATTGTAAATAGTGGCACGAGATGGGGCTTCATTAAAAAATGCTAATAGCAGCCTATCATAGCTTTGTTGTTGAGTAAGCCCACAACGAAAGTCATAATAAATCATTGACCGAAAATTTTCTCGCGTTATGTTCAGTACCTGGATGACCGAGATTTGCTCGGTATTTTTTTTTTTTTAAATAAAATGTCATTTTCTAAAAATGATTCCTAGCTAGATCGATTTATCGCCCCCGAAACCCCCTACATACTAAATTTCATGAAAATCGTTGGAGCCGAATTCTTGTATGTATGTATATATATATACAAGAATTGCTTATTTAAAGATATAAGATTATCCTGAGATTATATAAGAATATCCTGATCAGGGTAATCAGGATATTCCTTATTATCCTAGCACATCCGAACTCATCAAAATTTTATACTAATAATGTTGCCTTCGTTAAGATGTTTATCTATTCTCTATCAAATATCGACGCCTTTTAGTTAAAGATATTTATAATTAATTAGCGAGAACAGTTCCACGTACATGTCATGAAAAAACTAATTACAAGATAATTAGACTAAAACTAATTGTTTTTTTTGACACAGCGACCTTTAGGGTGTATTCTATAAATAGTGTTCCAAGCTGCCCTAGAGTTGCCTGTTTTCTAGAGAATTACAAAAAATATTTCGGTTCCTATAATGAGCATAATTACAGACTATTGAAGTGATAATTGAATTAGTCCAGGCGTATGGCACAGAATTCTTTAATTAAGGGGAGCTCCCTTCTGCCGGTAATTCATATTATCTAACCGACCCTAGCTGGTCTGGGGCTTCCACAACGCTCGGGGGTTAAGCGATATGACAATTTCTAACAAAAATAAGGGTTTATTCTTCCTTGGGAATGTGTTTAGGCATACCAGCGGGACCGGAGGGGTGGGGGGTTATTTAGGACTCTCAGCGCTCGATAAGACGGTAAAGTAGACGCAGACTCTACCCACAAAACCCCAGCGGTGTTCTCCTCGTCGTCTGACCCGGCGCGGACTGTGGGCATCCAGGGTACATGCCATCCAGCACTCTTCTCTGGGTATCGTCCTCCTCTTTCTCCGTTTAAGGCACCCTGTACACATAAGGGTGCCCTATAGCTCGGACCTTACGTGCGCCCGACGCGACGAATCCCCCGATCGGTCGCGCACAGGTCCCTTACGGCGGTTCAACCGCCTGTCGCGGAAATATGTGCTAATGTGCTTCCTCTCCCACTCCGCATCCTCCTTCTGCGACATCACTACCTCGCAGAAGGAAAGGACCGTTTGCTATGCACTCTCACTGATGGTCATCGCTCGGATGACCGTCAGGGAGCGACACTACTGCCGCAGTGATGACATCCCGGCGAGTCGTCCTCCTCTGCCACCTTCCACAGATACCTTCTGAAGCAGCCGTGCCCCGTCAGGATCTGGGCAACGTGAAAGGTCAATCCACTGCTCTAGGATTGGACTGACGACTGAGACCGTGCGGTGTCCTGCACTAGGCTCCTCCAGTTTCTCTTGAGGACACCTCTTCTTCTGAGGTCTCCTCCTCCTCCTCTCCTTGTCGTCTTCATCATGTCTTCACCAAGGCCCTTGCGGCCGGGGAGGAGGCTACTCAACCAAAAAAGAAAAATAAGCTGCCCTAACTAATGTAAATAGAAGATAGAAGGTGTAAAAAGTTTCAGTTTCTTTAAATCAAAAAAATGCCACTTTTACATAAGTGTAACATTATAATTTACTAAAGGCATGCGTAAATTGATAAATGTGTCCTGCCGAGGGCGACGGTTGTGTATCACGCGTCCTGTCAGTCGGGTTATAAAAACGCCTCAACAAATGCCCTCATAATGTGTTAAAACGGGCCGTCCGCTCGCGGGACGAGTGACAGCCTTCCCCGGGTGTGGGTTGGGACTGCCCGGGAATGCCCGGGACTGCCGAACCGTGTAATTACCGGGACAATAAATGAAAAGGTGGCCCTGTAATGGTCGATCAGGGCACTTAGCGCGGAGCCTGTAATCAAGTTAACGCTAGGATGCTTTAATTCCAAGGTGCAAATAATATTGATTGGCAGCTGACGGTTGAGATACTTTCGTATTTACATTAATGTG
The DNA here is from genome assembly GCA_963853865.1 of Helleia helle. NCBI lineage: Eukaryota > Metazoa > Arthropoda > Insecta > Lepidoptera > Lycaenidae > Helleia > Helleia helle. Next base: position 18,455,466 of record OY971426.1, on the reverse strand, counting down.
CTACAGTCGGCAGTGTGGTTCAATTGAAATAAACTAAAACTAACGAATGTTGAGAAAACAACGCATGTCCAGTTACCCCTTTTTGGCCATTATTAATTAATATGTCCCCAAATTGCATGATGCAGAATATAAATGACCACACTCTCCGTTTGGCGATCAATGTGCTGCAGGTATTTTAATTTGCGGTTTTAAAAACTGCGGTGACAGCGTCTAAGCAGCATAAATGGTCCTTCAAACAAGAGGCAACCTAACAAAAAGCGAAGTAATCATTTAAAGCGCTGACATTTTTCGTGTTATCAGTAGAGTCTGGCTAAACAACTTCTGTCAGTTAGATTACATAATTGTATAGATACGAGACGGAGAGAATTAAGCAGGATGGTGGTACGAGTATGCGGTTTAAGTGCGTCCTTACTACCTGTTACTACGATATCTCGATCGAATGACCACCAACGTTCAGGTAACTAATTGTGTTTTATCGCACAACTCACTACTAAGAGACAGACTTGTTTTTATCATCTCAATGAGATAGTCAATGGCTACATTACCGACGGCATCGAATTTTCCGTAACGAGCTCTTGCATCACAATAAATGTATTTGTCATGAGTTGCATAAACGGCGGAGTGTATGACGGGCAGCATGCGGCGGTGGTGCGGCAGTGTGCGGTAGTCGTGAGCGCGCCGGACGGACCACCGCGGAGCTGGTATAAGTCAAGCCCGCACAGGGTTCTCTCACACTGCAGGCCCCTAACCAAATATCCCCTTTTTTCGAATGGTCCTATCCTGCTGGCCATAAGGCCCTTAGAGCTTCATGGGTTTACTAGGTGAGCAGATGGCTACACCTATAATTCATTACATTGACATAATATGTCATATAATATTATGTCCTATGAAAGTTTTATATCTTCATAGAGTTTGAGTATGTATGTATCATCATCATAATCATCATCGTCAGCCTTTATCAGTCCACTGCTGAACATAAGCCTCCTTCAATGAACGCAAAGACCACCGATTCCTTGCCACTCGCATCCCACACGGACCGGTTACTGCACGGAGATCGTCTTCCCACCTGGTTAATGGTCAACCAACACTTCGTCTACGCAGCCTTAACTCTTGAACCTTATTGCCCCATCGGCCATCCGTTCTCCTGAGTGTGTGACCAGCCCACTGCCACTTCAACGAGCTTATTCTTCGCGTCATATCGGTTAATTTAGTTCTCAGTTTAGTTAGTAGGTATGTATGTATGAATTTTTTACAGTTTGACAAGAAAGAAGTTTAAACAAAGGGTTGTGTGTGTGTTTTTTTTTGTTCGGAAGACTATTGCAATACTGTCTTGTCCATAAACATAGCTATGCTGGAAGTCCCACATATCCCCGGGGTCAATCCATCCCCGGGTGAATGCGCAAAGTATTTCCACTGCGACCACCAAAAATGGCGACTCATTTGCAAATCACAGTGATGGTAAGTGTCGGTGCCACATTCTGGCCTTTAATTCCAAAACACTTCATAGCTGTGGCACAAGAAATAAGTGTCATGGCGAATAAGTCTTCAAACTTAAATAACGCTTACTTTTAAGAAACAGAATTTTGAAACTAAATGTTTGGTATGCCGATTACTATAATTTTATAAACCAAACCTCCAGTCGATGTAGAAGCGCCCTGGTCTTAAGGTCCAGCCAATGATAGAATTTATCAGACATCTTTCGATAACTGTTTTTAGTTTTACAAATGCCTTTCGTTGCGGACTAATCTCATCTCACATCGTATCCGCGTTTTGAATGCGAGCCTTAATCCGCACCTGGCTGGTACGAGGAGCACGCACTTATTTAAGTCGCTCTTACAGTTACTATTTTGTATGAGATTTTATTTATTTGATTTTAACATCAATGTGATACTTACCTACTATAACCGTATGGTTAGGTTAGGTTTGGTTAGAACCGCATTCCCCACCATGGTTCAGGCCTTGTCGTGGTGAAGGGGCTCAGAAGCCTAGGGTGAGCACATCACCTTGGGCGAAGCGAATTGAGCCGAGGGGGCTCTTTTTGTACCCCTCTTATAAGAAGAGGGGACAAAAGAGCAGGGGGCAAAGGGCGAGGAAGGGAACCTCACCCCGTTGTGCTATCCCGACGTTAGGAGGGGTTGTTCTGTGGTGCGGGACAACCCCTCTGTGAAGGTGGCGTCGGTCCCCTGAGGGAATGACTAGGCATTGAGGTGCCCTGTTTGCTCAACAGATTCGGGGCACCTCCCCGAGTTTTAGTGAGTAGAGCTGCGTCCACTTCCCAGCATTCGGGCGCAGCGAGTACCACATACCCGCCTGGGGAGACCCACTTCCCCGCGGGATGCCTCAGAGCATTTCCCGGCGTTACAAAAAAAGGTTAGCGTCGTGTGACTTTGCTGTGTTTTGGAGAGAAGGGCAAGACAGGCAGTGTAATTAATGGCACCGAGACTTAACATCTTATGTCTCAGGATAGTAACACATAGATGAGTTGCTTGTTATTAGTATTTACGCCGTAGTATAATAGTTACAGATATAAGTCTATTCTTTCAAATGAACATGGAAACACTTAAGTAAAGGATTTTTCAAATTACAAATAGATTGTCTTAAAAGAGAAAATACCGCATTTACACGACACGTTTGTACAGACAACTAAAGGGGAGAGTCTAGTTACAGTAGGCGCCAGTTTTCATCACAGATCAATGTTGAGCTTCCTCCATCCCTTGTCGTTATTAAGTTATCAATCTATATAATTACTTATTACGTATAATTGCATATCACCCGGATCCTGGTGGGATACTGACAGTGATAGACTGCATGTGTGTCTACTTATTGATTGGCACGTCAATTAAGAGGACTTAATCGTTAAAGTATTGAAGAAACGATTTCTTATTGCAAAAAACATGGCCGCTAAATAAATTCAACATGGCGACCAACTTATACATGTTATTATTTTTTATAGCGATTGTTTGACATTATAGTACGTACGAGTTTGACAGTGACAGGCGGCGGCGCGGAGTGATCTGCCTACCGTAGGCACCGGGCAAAAGGACTTTGTCGAGCTTGGTCATTATATGTTTTTTTTCTTTAACACCGAGAAATGCTCTGCGGCATCCCGCTTGGGGAGTGCGTCTTCTCAGGCGGGTATGTGGGACTCGCTGCGCCCGAAAGATGGTAAGTGAACGCAGCTCTACCCACTAAAACCCGGCGAGTGCCACCAGTGCAGCCATTGGTGAGGTGCCCCGGCTCTGTTAAGCTAACAGGGCACCTCGACGGCTAGTCAGTCCCGCAGGGGACCGACGCCACCTCCACATAGGGGTTGTACCGCTCCACAGAACAACCTCTCCCAATGTTGGGACAGTACAATGGGGTGAAAAGGTTCCCATCCTCGCCCCTTGCCCCCTGCTCTTTTGTCCCCTCTTCTTATAAGAGGAGTACAAAGAGCCCCCTCGGCTCAATTACTTCGCCCAAGGCCAGCACCTAGGCTACTGAGCGCCACCGCCACGTCAAGGCCTGAACCATGGTGTGGTGGTCATTATATGATAGCGTATATTACTTAAACAATATGACGTCAAGTAACGGTAGGCTGCCGGGTGCAGACTGAGCTATTAGTCATATCCAATGTTCGAAAATGAGCTGCTGTTAATTATTGTATACTTCGCATGGGAAAGATTTATTATTATATAATCTGAATTATATTGTTTTAAAGTTGACTTAAATATGTTCGACTCGAGGAGTAAAATAGGTATAACAAAAGTAAGAAACATTGATTATACATTAATTATAAAAAGCACGCCATTATGAATTAGTTCACATTTGACACCCGGTTACGAATATAGCGCGTTATTTCGCAGCGATACCCATCTATCTGGTAATGCGATCAGCTCACGCGTCTGTCGGCACAAAAAACTTTATCTGTATGAATACTGAATTCATTTGCATGCGTTAAAATACCGAGGCTAGCCGCGTCGTGACGTCACCGGCTGATTGCCCTGCCAGTTGTGTCCCAAACCAAAAGTATGCTGTTACGGGTAAAAAGTATATAAATACATAGCAATCGCTAAAGTATTAACTGCCGCGTTTAGCTTTTACTAAATATACACACGGGACTGTGAAGTCGTGCGGTTGTATTTTGTAAAACGACGTCGGGACTTATTTGTATTATTATAACGAGAATCATTGTTTATATTAATACCTAATGTAACATAAATATTTTCTTACAAAACCTACTAAATAACAAAATTAACTTTGACTCAGATATTGAAAGCTAATTCAAAAGAACTTATTTTAACACATAAACATATTTGAGGCAAAATCTTTTGAGTGAGAATCGATCTACGACCACGTTCTGTCTTTAACTTAGTTTGACTAGATAGAGTGGAAAGATCGAACACTTTAGCATTAATTTAAACACGCTTATAAATTTATCAAAGAATCGAACTTAGGTTTCCTCAAATGATTTAAAATACAGAGAAGACCGTTCGGTTATACAACACCGTGTATTTATCGTGAATGTCAAAATGGCCACAATGTGATATAATTTGAACGTCACTTGTATTAAGACGGTTGACGTTGAAGTTTCCTGCCAGCCACGTCGCTACAAGTCCCATCCCCGCTCCTCGTAATGCCAGATATGAGTAATGATACGGCTGTCATCGAAATACAATGTTCAATAGAATTTATGTTTTTTCGAATTTCGAAGCCAATAATAAAAATTGTCGATGGACAGACACATGCGGAATGTGGACTGAGACTAGGTGGTCATTTTATTTCCACAAAAAACATGAATAAAAACTTTAAAATAAATGTTTGTAATACCATAATAGTTATTGTATCAAATATCGTATAACGAAATAACACGAGTTGGATATTTTTTCTGCTTTAGACAAATTGACGTTTACAATTTATTCCTTTAGTTATATTATATAAATGTTTTTAGCCTCTAGTTGTATTTCTTTAAAAGGATATAACTAAACGACAATTAAACAATTTCATGTCAATATTTTCATGCATATTTCAAGTTTTGTCGACCGAATCAAGAGCTGATGATGACTTTTAAAATAACTCATTTAATTCTGAGAAATAATAAATTTACGCGCTGATGAAGTCTATAAAAATATTTACACCTAAATTCACAACAATTAAACTTCAAATCTATTGGCAAAATTATACGTTTACGCTCCTAGACCTTTTTTTTGTTTTACGCCGGGAAATGTTATGAGGCATCCTGCTGGGGAGGGGGGGACTCCCCAGGCGGGTATGTGGGACTCGTTGGAAAGACGATGAGGTGGACGCAGCTCTACTCACTAAAACCCGGCGAATGCCACCAATGCCGCCTTTAATGAGGAACCATCTTTCGGTATGTGGGACTCGCTGCGCCCGAAAGATGTAATGAAACTCTTTAGTTATCCTGGAAAATACTCTTTAATTATGCCAGGACCACATTGTGGCAGACTCATGTGAGTCAACCGATGCCTACCCTGAAAAGTACGAAGGTTGATCTGTGCGCAAGTAATACAGAGTATATAGAAAAAATATTAAATAACTGTAATTCTTAGAGGATTGACTTCTCCAAACTGTAATTTTTTTCACTGTCCTGCACTTCATTTTTTTATAGCATAGGAGGTCAAACGAGAATTCGAAGCTTTAGACTACCGACACCCATACATAATATCTGCACAACCAGAGATTATGCAAATATGTTGCTCTCCTTTTCCCTATCCTCCCAATGGCCCACTCACATGGGAAACTCACAAACCGCACGAAACACGACAGTCACTTGACGCCGGTGTTATGTGAGCGAGAGGTACCACCCCGGTCGTGCCGGCCCAATTCGGATGCATAGCAGCATGGCACTAACTCTTACTGCACTTACCTCATTCCCGAATGTCTCCAATCTCTTTTTAGTGTAATCAGTAAGAAGGGTTGTGGCACGTAAACATGAAACAATATTGAAAGTTACAAGTAGGTCGTACATTCTTAGCGGACAATCTCTATTTTAACTGTAAAATAATATAATGTTGTTTAAGCTAAGTATGCTTTGTGAATATCTACTTATTGATGTTGCTAGGTAGGAAAAATTGTCATAGACAAGAGATATGCATCGGACATGGGGCACGGATTGTACGCCTCGGGAGCAAACAATGCGAAACAATTTATTTTAATGGGCATTTATTAAGTTTGTATATAATATCTATGGTCTCAGCGGGTGGCATAGATTATCTATGTCATGCGCCTGCGCTCGATACCATCGTGTATATTCGGGTTTGCTCGGATCGTATCGTAAGTTGACAATGGCAAAGCGAATGCGATCACATCCCCGTTTTCTTTTAGACATTACTTTAGAAGTATACTTTAATATTTTATATTTAATTAAAATTAAAATTCAATGACATAGTAAATACCAACTGCATAAAAGGAATAAATAGTATATTTCGATTTAGTATACATATTTATATTTAATATTTATATTTTTTAATAACATCCCGCAATACGTACCTAGTGGTTAAAACTATCACAACATCGTATATGTGAATTAATTCTAGAAAAGCAGAGCACCAATAGGTGAGCGCAAAGATTAAAGAAGAATCCCTTAGAGCACATTTTACAATTCCAGGAAAGAAGTTTCTTGAATTTTTGAGACTTGTGGAATTTCCGCTTACTCTCACTTGTCAACTTCAGGAAAATGTTAATTTAATTCCTTTTTCATCATTATCGTAATCATCAGCTTTTATCCGTCGGACTGACAGACACTGCTGAATATAGGCCTAATAATGAACGCCAAGACGACAGATCTCTTGCGACTCGCAACCAACATGGACCGGCCACTGCACGGAGATCGACTTCCGAGTTGGTTAATGGTCAACCAACACTTTGTCTACCTAGACGTGGCCTCCACTCTTGAACCATCGGTCATCCGTTCTCCAGAGTGTGTGACCAGCCCACTGCCACTGCAACGAGTTTATTCTTCGCTATTTCCTTTTTATTTATATTTAATTAATGTAATAGTCGTAATTATTGTACAAAAAGCGTACAAATAGTAATGAACGTGTAAAGTGTGAAGATAGTGTTAAAATATTTGAGCTTATCGGACCGTCCCTTATAAGTGTATTTGCTGCATTTTTTTTCGCTCATTACATACTGTACTGTAGTGTATTGCAAGTATTTCATAGTAAATAAAAGGTTGTCGTCATCAGTAATAGCTACACGGTTTTTAGTTGTAGATACACTATAAGGCAACCCTTAAAATTCCTTAAGACTGTACGTTAGTGCTCCATATGTCTCGGTCAGTGTTCTAGGAATCTATTGTTACTACGGGCATAACATTATACACGCTGGTCTGTGTAAAACTGCTCATATTCGTGTTAAATAAATGGAAAATTTAAACTCACAGAGAGTTTACACAAAGCGAGTAACGTACTACGTCAGGTAAAAATGTCAGGATCGGAGTCAGATCAGGAACCTGATCCGTCCCAATCTCTGATCCGCATGTCTGGTACACCAACGAGGAGTCTTATTGCTGACAGATCCAGGCACAATTATGGTGGCCGATGGCGCTCGCGGAGTCGTTAGTGGGTAGGGTTATTGACTACAGAAACCAGTGACAGGCAAAGCCGAGACCCCCACATATTTACCCGCTTTAACCGGGTGATATGTGTAAAAAACCTTTGTAAACGTTTTTTGTTAAAAAAAAAGTGCAGGTGAGATTAACGCACTTAAGCTCGGGAGGATAGAAAGACAGGCTAATACAGATTCACGATTGAATTGCTTCTCAAGAAATATTGGTGACGCAAAACGGATTTGTTGGTCTAGTCTTTGGTGCACTTGTTTATGTTGATGGGTGATGCTAACCGTAGTGCTTAGCGTTACTATCGGGTAGGTTGTGTGCTAATTCCTCACTTTCTAATTACTATTATTATGCAAGTTCAGCACTCGCAATTTTACTTGACCAGACTAAAGTTAAATATGAGTCATAGTAATTTTTCGAGATCAGTCGTTCCAAAGTTTGTGTTAGGTAGACCTCAATGTCGTCATATCTCTTGAAATATGATCCGAGATGACAGCAGACATAATGGAGGAGGTACGCAAAAGTATTTGCTGATTATTCTTTCTAGTTCTCCGTACCCGACCTTCGTAGTGCTTACTCTTATTGTGCACTGAACACGTAGGTCACACGTAGCTAGCAGTCTCCTTCAGCAGTTTCCCTTGTACAGGAATCTTTGAAGCGAATTAACAGAAAGATGGTAATATGTATCACCGTTTTGATGGTGCGTTAATGCGCTATTAATTTACTATTTGTTATGGCCCGCGTCTTCGTCCGTCTTTAAGTAATCTCCGTTACCTTCAATCGGATCCGATCTTTATTGTACTATAGTTGGTGATTGTAGTCAATGACTATTTTCTATGGGACTATTATATTATGCATTTTCCGGAATAAAGTGTTGCCTATGTCTTATTAGAATCTAGAATAGAATAGAAAGACTTAAATCTATGTGTGGTCCTTTTAGACGTTCCTAAGTGATACAGAATCTCACGTTAGTATGAAAAAGTAGTTATGGCTTTTGAGATTTCAATTGTTATTTAGGTTGTGAAACGTGAAGGTTAGTTGTTCTTTGTTTTAGCCGAGTGTCATTATAATTACGTGGACCCCGCGGACATTTGGCCTTATAAATTAAATTAAAACAGACAAGAGCGGGCTCGAATATGGTAGGTTTTATTAATACTATAGTATTTGTTACCAGAAGGCATTCAATAAATTGTAAAGTAGATGATTTGAGACTCGATATATAATTATTTAGTAACAATATTATACGGTATTATTGGGAAAGCCAACAGAAACTAAACATAATTGCATTATTGCTTTAAGCAATTTGCCCTTTGTGAAGACAGGTTGCTTGAATCGCTTCTCGTGAAAAAGACATGTGAAGACGCGGGAGCTAGTTGGTTAAGGAGGCCTGTTCCGTATCGCCTGTCGCCTCAATAAATTCATATTTGAGATACCGACACGTGTTCTTGTAATTTTACGCCTACAGAATCTGCAGGTGCAAAGAAACAAGATTAGGCGATGGAATATCAATGGGGTTTTGTAATTATTACTTATATTATTGTGGCCGCGAGCAACTGTTAGCGGATTACCATTTAAGACTAACTGTTCCGGGATTGTGGAAATAAATCAATCGCGATAATATCGATACACTCATATTCTGTAACGAATTATATTCTGATTTGAATCGATTCTTAGCAACTCGCATTGTGAAACATGTGCTGTGTTTATATCTCGATCCTTATACGTCCTCCCGTCGGCGCGGGCCCTATTATCAAAACGTATCGGTGAACTTAACATAATGACGAAGGCTTTATTGATGTCCCATTGATGTTGGCTTCACAGCTAAGTGAGTATCGACAGTGTTTTTTTCATCATCTCTCTCTCAACTTCTCATCCTTTAATTCTTTTTATAATAATTATTCCTAATATTAACTATTAATATAAGGAACACAACAATATAAAAGAGGTTATCTGAGTTGGCCGTTGCGTGCGTGTGCGGATTGTATGGGCATTCATAGGCTTTGACTGTTCGTTTGTCCTTCTATGCTAAAAAAAAGTGTGTGTGTGTACACGGTTATACTCTTTAAAGAAAAATACAAAGAACTATTTCATTACATAGGTACACTGTAACATTTTTGTATATTGTGTAGTTAAAAACTATATTATCTTCTTCTAACGTCTACACTGTCATAATATGAAAATAGTAAAATAATGTTGACTATAGCCAACTTCAGGGTGTCGGTTTTTCGTGACGATGTGCGCGCACATTGAAAAAATTTACTCTCATCATTTTCCCCTAACGCACCGAAAGAAGTATAACTTCAAAAAAATTATATAAACTTGGTAAGCATCTCATTGTGTCTCTCGCGATACAGCTTTGCTGTGTTTCGTAGGGAAGGGCCGGACAGACAGCGTAAGTGGTCCTGGACGTAAGATGTTAAGTCTCCAGGATAGGCAACACATGAGTAAGTTGGCTGGTCTAGTTTCGGGTGTTTCTGTTTATAGGTGACGTTGACCACTTACCATCAGCTAATCTGATTGCCTGTCTAGTGCCTCTGTATGCAAAATTGCCTATCTACCTAAATATAAACGTAAACTATGTATGTAAACATACTTAACATCTTACGTCCAGGACAGGCAACACATGAGTAAGTTGGCTGGTCTAGTTTCGGGTGTTTCTGTTTATAGGTGACGTTGACCACTTACCATCAGACAGCTAATCTGATTGCCTGTCTAGTGCCTCTGTATGCAAAATTGCCTATCTACCTAAATATATACGTAAACTATGTATGTAAATATTAAAATTCGTGTTCAATAAAGTTAATAAAAGTTGATAGAAAATAAATAAATGATAGCGTCATACCGTTTGCCGTCACTTCATTCAAGTAAATTTTGCTGCTCATAGAAGTTTCGCATAAAAAATAAGCTGGATATATGTTTCGAGCTACAGAGTGCCGTCGTTGAATTTGACAAACCGTCGGCGTCGCTCGTACGTCGCGGTCGTCTTTGTCTCCGGAGCGCGACCAGCCAGCACGAGGTGACCGTCAATAAGGTACATGAGAGCCCCCTCCCCCTGGCCGGGCCCGCTATAAATCCGCTGGATGTCAAACCGTACAGCCACAAGCAGGGCCGCAATTTTTCATAACGATTTGTATTCGTTATTGTAATTGATACGGTCATACAGGAGTTGAAAAATCTCGCCATTTCAAATGTATTGTATTAAAAACTAGTTTTATCTACATTATTCATACACGGTTACTTTTTAATATCCAGAAGCTTCTGAAGGAAAAGAAGACTGGGCGGGTTATTTGTGATTGCTCAGCAAGGACACATATATAATAATCTATACTAATATTATAAAGCTGAAGAGTTTGTTTGTTTGAACGCGCTAATCTCAGGAACTACAGGTCCGATTTGAAAAATTCTTTCAGTGTTAGATAGCCCATTTATCGAGGAAGGCTATAGGCTATATAACATGACGCTGTGACATGTAGGAGTAGAGTAACGCGGGCGAAGCTGCAGGCAACAGCTAGTTGTAATATGTAAGATATATTTATACAAGTTTTTTTGTTTCTTTAACGCCGGGAAATGCTCTGAGGCATCCCGCGGGGGAGTGGGTCTCCCCACGCGGGTAAGTGGCAGCTCTACCCAATAAAACCCGGCGAGTGCCACCAATGCCAGCTTTGGTGAGGTGCCCCGGATCTAATGAGCAAACACTCGACGGCTAGTCAGTCCCCCAAGGTCCGACGTCTCACGTCACCTCCACAGAGGGGTCACGCCACGCACCACAGAACAACCCCTCCCAACGTCGACGTCCTTGCCCCTTGCCCCCTGCTCTTTTGTTCCCTCTTCTTATAAGAGGGGTACAAAGAGCCCCCTCGGCTCAATTCGCTTCCCCCAAGGTGCTGGGCTCACCCTAGGCTACTGAGCCCCACCGCCACGTCAAGTCCATGGTGGGGACACACGTATACACCGAAGATTGTGGGTCGTTCATAAATATAAAAATATCAGTTTAAAATTTAATTAATGACATCGAATTATGTATCGGACCCGTACTATAATCCGACAGCAGTGGGTCCGGGGCAGGCGGCAAAGGCCCGCAGCTACGGTCACCTCAGTTCGGAAATTTTATTTTTCCGGTAGCTGTTTAATTCCGGGTTCTACACCCAAAACACCGAGATCAAGTTATCAGTAATAGTTAAAAAAATATATATAGAAGAGAAGCAACGATATCCATAGACTCCCGCTACATCATTAGCGTGCGTTACCGGCTTTTCAAATATGAGAATGCTCTTATCTTGAAGGTCCGTAAGTCGTTATTATGTAATATTATACTAACCAACTTCAAAACCGCAGGGTTTTCCCTTTTTAGGTCTAATTTTTATGCGGTATTTATCCTACGAAACTGTTGTAATTACTTTTTTTAATTTATTTCTTTATAAAACATGAAAATTAACGTTCTTTAAAACATGGTGATGATGGATGCAGGTATGGTATTAAAGAAAGGTTATGTGGCCCGCGGCGCGAGCTACATTGCAAGATCAGAGCTAGAATTATAAATAATACAAATAACAGAACACATGCCAATTTGGGATCGTTCGTACTTCGCTACCTCCTGCTCGGTGTACAGCCCCGCCGCGGGGGTACACTTTCGTGATGGGCCGATCTCACGTTACGTGATGTAGCGATTTGTATCATCTATCCTTTTTTTACGTAGGGAAATCCTTTATGGAAACATTAGCCAGATAAAGATGACGCCCGGGCAGAGTAAATTCTCTCCGATGACTGACGTCAGATCGTGACGCAGCGCCGCCCATCTCAGGCACACCTCGAGGGTGTGCGTGGCGGAGTCCACTGCCGCGACACACTGTCACCGGCTCCCTGTGGGCCGTCCAGCACAGGTACTCACCAAAGCAACCATACCCGGTGAGTGTATCTATCTAACCTATCCTATATGTAGTTAATATAATCGTTTAAATAGAATTGTAATATAAATCAGAAGACGAATTAAGCTAGAAATGTTTATTAGGAACTGTGTGAGTACTTACACGCATAATGGAGTACATGTGTGTGTGGGTCTACTTCATCATAGAGCGAATGAACACAACAAATTTATTAAATATCATCGCAATACTAATAGTAAAATAACGCAAACAATATCTGATCGTTTCTAAGCTTTACAGGTTTGAGATTTTATTTGGGTATTATTTCTACATTTTCTATCATCGTACCCGCTGGGCGCGTGTGCGCGGCGCGGGCGTCAGTTATTAGCGCCCTCACCACGTCATTACGCGCGGTTATCACGTGACGATTTCGCTACGTGTCCGCGGGCTGCCTGCTACTGGCGAGTTATTACGTTTTTTTACCATTGTCGACCGTTACAACTGGAGGTAACCGTAACAACAGCTCTCGCTATAAGCTGCACCCAGCTTATTATAGGTGTGCTTCCATGAATATCAAAATGATCTCAGAATTGGCCATCAGTTGGCCGCACACTAAGTGGACCGCTATCCGGGAGCAGCTCTTTATAAGATCGGCGAGGGCTTGAAAAATAAATCTGTCACTTACTTAGTATTCTTAGATAGGTTGAGCGCTTGTCAGTTTATGTTAAAGCGGTGCCAGAGGTAACGTCGGCGACAACTCACGGAGCGATTTACACCTGCGCGGCCGGCGGGCGCTAAACCTGCCACCCTAATAACCCAACAAAGTCCAAGTTAGGTTTTGTAGTTTAGTGGCGACATATGTATAAATATTGAATTAATTCAGCAATTCTTCCCGTGTCTCTGGATTAATAATATTTATGGATATAGTATGACAGACGAGAGTTGCGGCCTTGTCGTTCGGGCTGGGGTGTGGCCTACAATACACCGCGCCGTTTGTGAACGCCGCCGGCGCCGAGTCACCGACGAAGCTCCGCCGAGTCACCGACGAAGCTCCGCCGAGTCACCGACGAAGCTCCGCCGAGTCACCGACGAAGCTCCGCCGAGTCACCGACGAAGCTCCGCCGAGTCAAGATGTTTTCTCGAAGGAAACGGTCATCTCGATTATCGTCAAGTGCAAGTGAAAATTTCGTGAATAAAATTAAAAGAAAGATCGATGCAGTTGTAGCAGATATAAATAATTATCATATTCGTGTTGTAATAGTTATGGATTTGAGTCAATTTTGAAAGAAGTCATCGTTCAAGGACAAATACTAAGGTTCCTTGTGGTTGGATGGTTTATTTTCTGATTAATTTTACAAAGTATAAACAAGCTAGTTTACGTAGATAACTATATTATATGTGTTTATTTCTGATTGTATTGACTTTCCTTCTTCATACATTAAATATTCGTTTGTAACAACATTTTCATGGTTCTGCTTCTAGATCTTTCTTAGCTTTTCTCCTTCTTTCTCCTTCAGGCTAGTAGTGGCGTTTTTTCTCGATACGCTGAATAAAATGATCTCGGTGGTCTAAACGATCTAGATATCCGTAGTGAAGTCTCTGGACTCTGTTAATGGCGGTTCCGTGTCCCGATAGCGCGGCGGTGCGGCGGAGCAGCGGTGGCGCGCGCACCTGCCGGCCCCAGGTCTAACATTCCCGTACCTTCAAGTTTACTACTAACAATATTTGAGGAATGAACACTATTTATATTTACAATACAATGGCAATGCCATTATTGAAGAATTCATATACAGCATGAATAAGGTAAATGTAATGATCACAAATTCCTGTTTAAAAAAAATCGATTGGATCGGTTATAGATCACGCAGAAACCCCTAAGACTAGCAGGGGATAGATGTGTGGACTTTGATAATTAAAACTGTTTAAAACGGGGTACCTACAGGAGTCTTTTGAACAAGGTATTCGAATATAATTATAAAATGTAAAATAAAAATTAACAAAAGAAAATATCCCGTTTTATAGCCTGACCATAATATTTATAAACCCCGCGTGGTGTCCCCACTGTATGTTCTTTACGTCAAAACACAGTATCGTCCATACAGAGACATTCATTAGTTCCGAAAACCTTTGCAATATAGCGAGGGTTTTTATTTTCTGGTCCGGCTCATATATATATATATTCATGGTTTCAATTGTGAAGATAACCATATCATTAATATTGTGGATGACGTTTTATGGTACTTTAAATATGTGATTCTCGTTTGATGTTAACGGTTAAGGTTATGTAATGGTTGAGTTTTTTTTTTTTTTATACTCAGCAGACCATTGGTCCGCACCATTGTTAGACTGGTTTTGATGATGATTGATTGTTACTTCTGTTGCTCCGCAAAATTGGAGTTCGTTAGGAGGTTAGTTGATGATGATTGATTGATTAGCTTAAGAGGAGCCGCTGGGGTGGAAGAGGGAGAGACGATGTTACCACCGGTTCAAACCCTAGCCCTTTCCTGAGAAGAACCGGCAAGAAACTCAGTGGGCAGCGTCCCTATACTTGACTCTTATCTATGGTAAAGTGTTTGCACGGTGTTTAGTGGTCACGTGCGCTCAAGTTGGTGGTTAAGGGCTCCTCTTATTTTGTCACCGTTATTAGTATAACATACTAGTTGTGACACGGGGTGTGGATCCTAGTGATTCACTCCCCGCGCCTTTAATTATTTGCTAAGAAAACACTTTCATCTTAATTTAAAGTAACAAAAAGAAGAATAAAAGCATCTAAAGTTCGAACACATCGCAAAATATATAAACTTTATCTACTTCTCTATTCCGAAGATTAAATTATATTAGTACATAGCAACGTATCTATGGCGCCTATAATTGCTTGTTTTTGTTGCAATTAGCTCTGAAAATTGAAAAAAATAATACTGTGGATTAGCGAATTATGGCGAAAGAAAATAATGAATAGAAAGTTGTGCGTCCGTCACGCGAGCTCACCACCCACCATGGTTCAAGCCTTGTGGTGGCGGTGGGACTCAATAGCCTAAGGTGAACCCAGCACCTTGGGCGAAGCCAAGAGAACCGAGGAGGCTGATATTTGTACTTCTCTTATAAGAGGGGACAAAAGAATGGGCGGGGACAAGGGGCCAGGATGGGAAGCTCACCCCATTGCACTGCCCCGACGGCGCGGGACAATCCCTCTGTGGAGGTGGCGTCGGTCCCTCGGGAGACTGATTAGCCGTCGAGGTGCCCCGTTGCTCAACAGATCCGGGGCAGCTCACCAAAGGCGCCATTGGTTTTTTTTTTCGGATGGATCTATGCTAATGGCCCGAAGGCCCTTATGCTACATCGAATTAGTGTGAGCCCATTTGGCTCACTTTTGGTTTATAAAAGTGGGGGTTGCCCCCCGCCAACCGTGCAGTCTGTGACCACACGGCCTCCTGGCGTCGTGTTGGAGGCGGCATTGATGGCACTCACCGGGTTTTAGTAGGTAGAGCTCCGTCCACCTTACCATCTTTCGGACGCAGCGAGTTCCACATACCCGCCTGGGCAGTTCCCGTCCCCCGCGGGATGCCCTGAGAGCATTTCGCGGCGGAAAAGAAAAAGAAGGTTCCTGTAGTGTGTCGCTTCGTATTATAACGAGCAGATATTCCCATCAGTGTCATGTTGGAATGCACAGTTTTTGTACACTCGTTGGTGTTCATAAAGCATGCACGACAATTAAAATATCACAGTGAAATCCTCGCACGCGATGACTAATTTATATTTATACAGACTGATAATTCTAATGAAAAATCTATGTACTCTGAATCAAAAATAATCACCGCATTACATGACACAAATAGCTGTAGCTAGTAACATAAGTGATTCAAGGAAAAATCTGGATGGTGGGCACGCAGCATTAGCACACCCCTCACCGGTAAAGAAGATAGATGCGTCATGTTTAAAAGAGGAGAATCAGCTAATTAATGTACAATACATGTCACTAAATTTAACCATTTAAAATAGGTAAGATAATAGCGAAGAAGCTTGGGTTCTGAAGGTGATAGAGTTTTGGAGTGGAATACACATTGTCCACACAGTCTCTCAATCAGCATGGGACGACGATCTCCGTGGCAGGTCCTAACGACATGCTAATGAGGCCGTCTTGTCGTTTAATGAAAGAGGCTTATCAAACATGGAAGAAAAAAGATGAAAACGATGGCCATGAAGTTAACTGCAATGTCGAAGCAAATATATAATATGACCGGAACAGTAACGGGTGGTCGACATCAACTATGAGAATTATTGCGGGAACAGGTCGTGAGTCGGCGTCAGCGGCGCGGGAGTCTGCAGTCGCGACCGCTGGGTACACAGCCCCGGCCCGAACAGACAGACCGCAGACGGATAGAGGTGCTCTAATATAAGTCATGTTTTAAAGGAATGTCAATTATATTTATTACGAGGTGGTATTACTGAAGAAAATAGTAATGAAAAATAAGACGTCAGGAGCCACCGATATGCGCGAAAAGCAATAATTTTGACATGTCAAAAAACAGTCTCTTGCTGTTCAATGAACACTTTTCATACACAGAGATTACCATTTTATAATCATCAATACTTTTAGGGCCTCATCTGACCATTTTTCCACCGAGATACCTGATATGTGTACGTGTATTTTTTTATATCAAATAAATATCTTTCTTTCTTTCTTTCTTTATGTTTGATTGTTAACAATAAACGGAGACCTCTCGAGAGGTATCTCTCTCTCACTCACGGAAATTATATCTCGTGTACTTATTATGTACGTCTTTTCTTTTATATAATGAAACATATAATTAATCCATGTTTGTTTTATTATTTTATTCAATTGTAAATAATTAGAAAATACCATAAAAAAGACAGTTATTTTTAGAGTGCATGTTAAACGCCTCGAGTTATTTAAACTTTGTAATAATAACGTACGTGATAGGTTATATTTTAATTGTTACAATGACATAAACGATAGTAATTGTTACATGTACCAATGATAGTATATTTGTAACTGCGGCTTTTGTAACAATTTATTAATTAAAAATATATAATAGCGACGTCGTTAAATTAACCTTAAAAGGGATCAATAGACGAAGTAGGTGTCGGCGCACTTTGAGTTTTTTTTGTGGAATAACTGAGACCGTGGGCGGTGTATCGGTGCCAACCGCCGCCGCCCGCCGCCGCCCGCCGCCGCCCTACGTACACCTTTTACCGCGGCGCTAATTGCCTGTCAGACCGATCATTGAAATTAGATGTCTTTAATATATGTACCGGGGCTAGGGCGGCTTGAACGACTCCGAGGAAGAGATGACTCTTCTGCCAAATTATAAAGTTTTATCTTTATTTTATCTCAATATTGTAAGACATAAAACTAATATTAAAATATAATCTTAATTTAAATAATTTTTTTTTTAATGTTCTGAAAAGTAGAAAACAATCCTGACTTGTGTATGGACATATACAAAGAACGAGTACTGCTTAGTGGCGGCCGGGCACTCCGACGAGTCTGTCTTTCGTTAGGTGATAGTCCGGGACTCAAATCCGGGACTATCAAAAAGCGGCTGAAATGCTCGCAGGAGTTTTAGTTTGGGTAGTGCACTCCCAAGTGCGAGTCCCACTTAGGGTCAGGAGTCCACCTATCTATATCTGGCTACATGTAAAATACATTTCCCTGTTTTATAAAAAAAGAGATATCAAATCAAAACATTTGTCTAAAGATTTTATGCGAGACTTATGAAACTGACTTAGGTATTTTATTTTCCCGAATTTTGATTAAATTATGAAACAACTTTTACGGATTTTATCGCGTTTTATACGCAACGACTTTCATACGCAATTATATATACACAAATTCTCCAAGCAAAAGAACACCGATTCCAACCGAGGAGGATCCGTGAGGCTACTGAAATTATAAATAAATCCTTATTTCTATAGAGAAGATGGATGGCCCTTAGCACCTGCTTGATATACTAATATCAAAATAATTACATCAAAATCCAAACATAATATGTTACAGATTAAAGACTCAGAACTTTCTGCGTAGAGAGGACTAATTAAAACATTGATATATCAATGTGTGGTTTCGAATAAATTTGTAACGTTAGGACATCTGACACCTCCCCACCATGGTAAAAGCATTGTCGTGGAAGTGGCGCTTATTAGTCTAGGGTGTGCCCAGCACCTTCGAAACGTCGGGCTTGTAAAAATCTCAATAAAACGCGATAAAATCCGTAAGAGTTGTGTCATTATAATGGATGATATATTTACCTTTCTTTACTTTTTTTCTTAGATCTACTTCTATCAAGATCAAGTAACATAACTATTGTATTCTTCTTTATCTACACAAGTTAATCTCGTGGACTACATAATATCAAGCAACGACACTGATCGGGGCGCGGCGCGGCGACGCAAAGTGCGAACGCCAAGACGCACTGCGCCGCGAGTGTAGAGCGCTCACAAAGTGTACACAAAGTATTTTCGTTATCGGTTCAGAATAACTGCTTTAGAGTTTGCCTGCAAACATTGCAAGGTAAATAATAATAATAAGTTTGTTCCACGAGACCAGTTTTCAATTAATTGAAAAAAATATCAAGTTGAAATAAAAGTTACAATACAAGGCCGCTCTCTGGAATACTATATACTTATTTCAAGAACAAACAAACAAACAAGTATGTAGAGCTTTACAAATATGGTTGTTATAATAATTTAAACATTTGCAACTTATAATTATTGGATTGGACGCGAGGATTTCCATTTATCTAAAGAATCCTTAAGCACTAGAATTACATGTTTAAAGTGGTTCCCCGCCCCGTCGTTGACAACTGACGTCTCACTCGCTAAAGGTCGCGCGACAGAGGGATATGATTATGGGAAATGCGTCGTGTCGTTTCAACTACACCACCGCCCGGGCGGCTCAGGCGGGGCACACACTGGGAATAAAGCTCATTTGTTATTGGGATGAGTATACATGAGGTACATTTCGTAACCAGATAATTCTGAATATGGACACAGTTATGACAACAAAAAAACCCTAATGCAATAACAAAAGGGCTGATGACTTTGAAATGGCTGCACCAATTTTGATAAAAAGTGACTAAGAACTACCGCTAGAAAACCTGCTTTCAATGTATAAATAATGAGATGATATATAAGAATTACTTATCTAAATTTTTAAAGTAAACAAAAATATACATAAACAAAACGCAACCATATTGGGTCACAGTGCCACGGACAAACATCCATATCGTCACACTTATATCACCTCTATTTTTGCGTGGAAGGTTAAACTTACGTCTCTGGAAAAAAGGAAAAGAAGGTTCTTTTTTTTTTTCGGAGACGTAAGTTACACTACAGCCCAATAACACTAACGATAAACCTAAGGTTCAGATCGACCTTGGCCAGGCGGCGCAACATTATACTCCTACTATACCGTAACTCTGCTTGTTTGCACTCTTAAACTCTAAAGCACGCATAGCACATTTACCTTGTGGTTAATATCAGTACTTGATTGGGTTCGTGAACGTCCCACTGCACACGTGTGTCGTCCTCCATATCACGCGAGAAGTGTTAAGCTATAGTTATCCTAACTTTACATACCATTAAATATTATCACATATGACAATCATTCACTGTTTTCCTTCCTCCAGCAAGAGATGTCGACAAGATCACAACATACAATAATCGAAAAATAACATTTTTACCACTGTACCAGTGACTTTATATTGTATATATATATATATATATATATATATATAACATTTGTACCAGTGACTTTATATTCGTCAAGTAAATAGTATTTTAGCTGACCTTTTTTTCCAGACGTTTGTATCCGTATAATTAATAGCTCACCGGTTTGACCTATTAAAGGGAGATAATATTATATTTCCTGGCTTCATTGTCAAGCAGGAGTCATCATAATTATCATTCGAACAGACATTTATGTTATTGTGACACGAGCGAGCTACGATAGCTGCTCGTGTGTGGCTCAGAGTTGCGCGGCTGAGGTCTTGACGTGGTGGTGCTGATGGACGTTCGCGAGGACTCAGTGACCGGCTGTTTCTTGAGAGCTTTAAAACGGAAGATGTATGTTCTGTATGGAAGGACTCTTACACG
The DNA here is from genome assembly GCA_963853865.1 of Helleia helle. Lineage (NCBI taxonomy): Eukaryota > Metazoa > Arthropoda > Insecta > Lepidoptera > Lycaenidae > Helleia > Helleia helle. The sequence goes on along the minus strand of OY971426.1, from coordinate 18,434,931 downwards.
GCCTGAAAGGGTAGCTAGCTCAGACAAATATCAAAAAGCCCTCTGAGTATGATCCAATACACAAGAATCCAATTTTCCAATCCAAAAAACTCTTTGCCATCTGCATTTATGTGTAATGAGTAAACACCATCTATTTAAAATAATGAAATATTTTCAGTTAATTTAAAAGGAAAGTAATGAGAATAATATTGACGATTTAATTTACCTTTTCAGGGACGTAATTTGACTTCAAGTAATGCTGGTATATGAAGGAAAAACTTCCGTGCTCTTGATGAAGGAATATTATTTAAACGTACCTGTAACGTTGCTTACAATATCATTAAATAATAATTATTACGGGTAATACATATAAATACTCTTCAGCTTTTAAATCTTTCATCATCAGCCTCTATTCGTCCTCTGCTGAACTTAGGCCCCTCTGAATGAATGCCAAGACGGCCGATCCTTCGCCACTCGCATCTTTGAAGCCTTTATTTTTAAATCAGTTTTCAATATGGTAATGCTGCTGCTAAATTGAGTCTGGGATGTACGTAGTATCATGTATCAGGTATCATGGGAGGAAGCCGCGAGGCCCGACATACACACATACGCGGCGGGTACGAACTACGAGTGACGTGCGCGAGACCCGTGTGCTGTTGTTGAGCGACGAGCGTGCGTCAGTCGAGTGTGAAGGCCGCCATGATTGATTGCAGAACAATTAGCCGGCGCGGGTGGGCGGGGCCTGCAACTATCTACTTCATCATCACTACCTGACTTATTCGAGCCATTAATTTCTTTTCCTTAACACATAAGACAGAAGCGTCGGTGAGTTGAAGTTCTGTCATGTGGAAAATTGATGGTCTTCGAGGCTCGCTCGATCGCACCACTGACGACAACACGTCAAGAACTACCGACTAATTTGTAAAAATAAATTAACTTCTATTGATTGAAAGCCAAAATTTATTACGACCATGAACGAAGCTGAAAATCTGCGTCTAGGGCTTTAACCCCCGGCGCAAAATGTCGAGTGTTATATAAGGTTGACTGCTAAGTGTGTCTGTCTGTGACATTGTAGTTGTTAAACGGGTGAGCCCATTTGGTTGTGGTATTTGACACTTGCCGCGTTTTAGTGGGTAGAGCTGCGTCCACCTTACCATATTTCGGGCGCAGCGAGTCCCACATATTCCACTCCCCAGCGGGATGCCTCAGAGCATTTCCCGGCGTGAAGGAAAAAAACGGTATTAGAGAGGCTCTTACCCATGATTTATTAAAATCGTTTTAAACATTTCAAAGGTCAGATCTTTTAGTATTGCGATGGGTTTTTCAAAGTTTTAAGTTATTATCATTTTATGTTTTATGCTATGACAGCTTTTTAATAAAATTTCCGAATTGCGCCGACAAGACCTCTCGCTCACATAATAGCAGCGTAAAGTGACAGCTATGCTGTCGCGTTTCTTACAGTCTGTGAATTTACCGTGGCCCATTGGAGGGATGAGGAAAAACAGGGCAACACATCTGCATAATCTTTGGTTTTGCAGATGTGTATGGGCATCGATAGTCACCAAAACTTTTCGACTCCTCGTTTGCCATCCTATGCTATATTTTTTTTCTACAAAACTCGTCTAAAAAGTAAAAAGTGGAATCATCTAAAGTGATAATTATTTGCGTTGGTTATTACAGTCTCAAGTGATACTATAATCTAAATACATCGTCGTGTGGTCGTGTGGCGTACATTTGCATGTCTCACTTCTAATTTGCCGCGTATTAAAAATACTGCCACCCGTCCGCATCCGTCCGCACCCGTCCGCACCCGTCCGCACCTGTCCGCGCTACACAAATGTGAGAACCCTTCAGGCGACCACTCATTCTATTCTTCACATTAGAAGCGAAGTGTAATCCCGCCTTAGGGTTAGACTAAATTGTAGAAATATCACTAATTCCTCAATCATTGTGACAGTGGCACAAACGCTGTGAACATGATAAATGGCTCCCTGGAGGCCATGGGCGATACCGTGCGTCAGACTCCACTCAGCCAGCCCCGACAAGAGCGGTCACACCTAAGGGACACCTCATTTCGCAAAAAGTAGATGGACACTGGCGCTGACATATGTAGCTTTGGGCTATGAAGTTACCTTTCGAGTAACTTAAATGATCATAAACATGTTTACTGTTTTTTATGAATATTGAACAACGTGCTAAATGAGTTTTTGACGTTAATACTTTGTTCATCGCGCACTTCAATTGTTCATGTCCACAAAAGTAGATATACTTTACAAGTAGGCTAAATTTTTGTAGAAAATCGCCTTAACAATTAGACAATATATGAAGATTCATTAATGGTTTGTCGTATAAAATGTACCTGTGTAGTGCCTTCCTCCTGTGTGCCAGTAGTCGGTTACTCAAGCTTGCGCCTGAACGTTCGACCGTTGCCTATATTGCTCTAATTCGCAGTGAACAAGGATGTGGTTTTATCGTAGGTAATTTTTGGGCCGCGAGTTACTAGAGCATCGAGCCGTAACGAAGGTTTGCAAATACCGCCATAACAAATTGTATTTGTCATGATATAAATTACAACAACTTACCAGTATCAGCATTCCTAACTACGATTAAAATTTTATGAAAACCTTAATGTCAATTTTACATACCACTTTGAAATTCGAAGACAAACAGATTCAACGCAACGATAACTAAGATAATACGACACTCATTTATTAATGAAAAAAAAAAACAAATTATGATAAGATTTTAAAAAACTTAAATATATTATAGTATAGTGTCCAATATTTAAGTTTGAGAGACAACTTAAACAAATTGAGATTCTGATTGTTGTTTGTCGATACATATAAGAAAATTTTATGCCTTTTATTAATATCTTGCTTAAAATACCATAGGTAAATAATTTATTTAAAAAAAACGTCCAACGACATGAGATTGCACTTGTTCGAAGTGACAGTGTGGTGAAATCCCTAAAATTTCACGTTGCGGAGCGAATGATACCTACAACCGGCACTAACATGCTATCCGAATTTGTTGCTAAATACCAAAAGAGGTTTCAGCACCGACTAGCATAAACAAAACCGCGCGGCCATATGTCCATAGTAGGCTAGGCAGTCTGCGCCTTAACAAATACTGTACTAATAAAACATTGTATTTGTATTACGTGAAATTAGACAATCCCAACGGCACACGGTACAATTTAGGATCGTAAAACAGAAGGTTACGACTCGGACATTACAATCATTCGAGAGACAAAGAGATTGGATGTTACGAAGATTAGTCAATGGCTTCGACGAGAATGTAATGCTAAATATACATCAGTATTATTTAATCTACATCTCAGTCCAATATTTATTGCTAAATTATGACCAGAATAATTATAAAAACAAAACTTTAAAATTACAGACGCGGTACCAACGTTGTACTCTATTAAGATTAGCCTTAAAATGATGATTTACAATTTTAGACATTTCTCCTAAATATCCATATTAATAAAATATATAAATATTGTTACTGTCTGGGGTAAGGAATTGTTTATTTTCACCTTTTTTTTGATAAATTAGTTTTAATGACTACTATGAAGGTTTTGAGTGGTTAAACAAACCAGTTTATCCATAAAACATGATTACCTCATATACAGAGTCCAATTGTATGTAGAAACTTCTGTAATCTGCTTAAAGACACACAAAAATTTGAATCTAACCGGCTGCTTAGAAGGAATAGGGTGATAAACATATTTAAGGAGGATTTATTCAAATAATATCTAGCGATATTGGTGACCTTATCTTTCAAATAATTTCGTTTATTCATCAGCTGGAGCTCCTCGTTTACAGGGCGGCAGGGTTGTGTGAGCCCGGCTCGCGAGTAGGGTTGCCAACACGATATCTCGGTGGTTGCTGAATGACGTCTCAAATAGTGCTAGATTGATAAGAGAATACAAATATAGTGCTCAATTTTTTAAGACATGAAAAATAATTCTTAAATTTTTAATCAGCCAATAGTAATAACAAGTCATCTGTTTTTCCACTTGTATTTTCTTTGGTTTTGGTTTGGTTCTACACATTACATGACTATCCTTCATTGCTTGAAGGCTCTAGGCTTTTTTATTGCTGTTTAGTCCTAGATTTAGTGCTAGGTGCTGAATGTTAAATTACAGTGCAAATCTTGCGAAAATAGTGCTAGTGCTAAGTTGACAACACTGCTCGCGAGTCTGCAGGTAGCTACCGCAGCGGGCAGCGCTTGACTAAGTTTTAACGTTTGATAAAAACATATACCCGGCTCGTTTGAACGGCGCCTGAACAATGAGCTCATACATTACTACTAGTTATCGCGCGCCTCCCGACGTTGCCCGCGTGGCCACTATTAAAATATCACGCGGGCGACGCCGCAGTATTATATTTCATGAAGTATCTTATTACTGGTATACACTTTATTATGTGGGGTCCTACGTCGTAACAGAGGATTCACTTAGTAGAGAGTTTACTACGAGGTGTTATGTACATATCAAATTATTACAAAAATCATTTGACCGTGAAATATATTATTGCACTATTAAAGTAAGATATTGCCCCGGACTAGACAACAATTAACATAAAATTAATTAACAAGTTTTTCCAAAAATTATGTCTTCTAGCTGCGTCCAGCTGATAAGAAGTGCATTGGCGAGCCGTGGGGTGCCTAGATTGAGACTGTGCGCTAAATATATTGATTGGACTGTGATAACAGACCTGGTGTTATTGCTGGTAACGTTATTCTCGTGGTGTTATTCTCAATATACTTAAAACTGGTCAAAAGAAAAGATCCGATGAATAAAGAGGACGACAGATTAAAAAATATAGGTATAAGTAAATTTAATAAAATTTATTTATAAATAATAACGTAGAAGTACTTCCAGCGCCTTCAATAAATAAACAGTCTCACCGGAGAGAGAACCCGTGGTTGGCCTCGTCTATGTACACGGGCAGAGCACAAAACTTCTTGCATTTCGTTTTCTTCTTCACTTTATCTTCTGGGAGAAAATTCCAGATTATCAAATCTTCGTCGGAGGTTGCCGTTGCTGCAGGCAATGTTTTAAAATTTACAAATGTACTTAATAATGATCCGTGACGTTTTTAAATTAAATAAAATCTTAATTTTATTCGATAACTAGCTGTTGCCTGCAGCTTCGCCCGCGTTACTTAACTCCTATAAGTCACAGCGTGATATTTTATAGCCTATTATAGCCTTCCTCTATAAATGGGCTATCTAACACTGAAATAATTTTTCAAATCGGACCAGTAGTTCCTGAGGTTAGCCCGTTCAAACAAACAAACAAACTCTTCAGCTTTATAATATTAGTATAGATTGATGGCTGTAATAACAAAATAATAAAAAGCACAATATTACAAAGTATCAAGATACAGTTTGCATTTTCTGTATGGACAGTATTAACTAAAGTAAAGATTATTATTAGCATATTAGGGCACTTCAGATAACTGGAACGTCAGTTTATTTATTCGTATCCTGGATGGTTTGCCACCTTTGTAAATATTACCTATATGCTATTTTGAAAAAAAAAAATAGTGCAAGGAGATTCTGAGGAATACTTGTGAAAAGTGACGTGATGGAGTTAGTGTAGCGAGCCGTACCGAGCTTGGTCCCGTCGGGGCTGAAGACCATGGTCCGCACGCGGTCCAGGCCGGGCCGGCGCTCGCCCCACTGGTCCACCACCCGGTCGGGCCCCCCCAGCACCACCAGCCGGGAGTGCGGCTTCGAGTTGGGCTGTGGATCTTCTGTCACATACATTTTTATATTTATACATATATTGAGCATAATTATTTTCCGCCGCAGACCGTCGTGCGTCTGTCGATGACGTGTGTGTACCAGTTGAGTGAAACTAGTAGAACTACAAAAAGGGCGGGAATGTTTTGTTGTAGCAAATAATTAAAAGTACTTTTCAAGGCATGCGTAATTATGTACTCATTTTTAAATGAGAAAAAAACCTTTCAGGTACGTGATCCTGAGTGATCATGGTCGCATTTATACAGTCGTCACAAACGCCTCGGTATTTGTTGGTAGACGTTTAAAACCTTCGATCAATTATCAAAGTTTAAAGCCGCCAAGAGTGTATCGTATGTGTGCGTATCATTTGGTTACTGCTAACTACTGCCGTTAACTGTTACTGTCTCATGGGTACGGAATAAGGACTTCTAAATTTTTAACGCTTATTGTGTGCACAGAGAAGTATGAGATTTGGTACACACACCTTTATATGAAAATGAAGTCAATAAAACAGCTAAAAAAGCTAGAAAGGTATAGTTTCTGCTCAGCATAATAATATGTTAAAAACAAATAAAATAGTTTCCATATAAAATTAAATTCTTGAATTGAATGTGTATAAAACATCTTAAATATTCTATCCAAAGCCGGCTCCACGCGCATGGTGTTTGTCACAAACGCCAAACAGCGAACAGTGAATGCCAAACACCAAAAACAAACAAGCGTCCTCAAGCTTGGCGAGCGTGCCAGTATATTTCGAATCAGCAAATATGACTGAATAGGTCACGGCACAGCGGCAAGGCACGGCATATTATTCTTAGAAGCAAGCGGACAGTAAGTTCAGCCAGTGAGTGATCACCGACGCCGCTACTGCGAGGGACTGCAGAATTTCTAATATAAGTAACTTGTGGAAATAGCATCCTAGTTAAAAGGAGGTAATATGTAGTGTAGTACTTACCAATGTCGCACAGGCTGAGCACCAGCTCACCGGAGCGGCGGCTGAACAGCATGGTGTCGAGCAGGCACCGGCGAGCGGCTGCGCGCGGCCCGGCCCGCACGTGCGCTCCCGCCGCATCCCACAGCAGCACGCGCGCGCGCCGCCCGGCCGCCGCCGTGCCCACGCCCAGCAGCGCGCTGCGCCACGGGTGCCACGCTATCGTCTACTCGAAAGCGACTTAATTGGTCTCATGAATATAAAACAAGAGAACAAGATTTGAAGCTCGAAATCAATAAAAAAATATGTAATTATGTCGAATTTGGTCATTGCATTCTTAGCAGTTGTTACTCTTTCATGTGGTTCAATTTTCCGTTGGGATCCATGGATCCCACAATGTGTGTGTGTGTGTGTGTGTATGACTGTTCCATGGAACAGTCATAATCCTGAGGATTTAAGGTAACTAGGAAACCTATTTCTGATCTTTGTATGCCTATTGCGGTAGTTAAAAGCAATAGGAGTCATAATGTTGTGATTGTGTACCCGCACAGTCCAGTCGACGTTGAGGACGGAGTGCAGCTGCAGCGAGGGCCAGGTGAGCAGGTACAGCAGCGCTGAGTTGAAGGCGGCGGCGGCCACGTAGCGAGCGTCGGGCGACACGCGCACCGCCAGCAGCGCCCGCGCGCACACGCGCCGCCAGCCCACCGCCTGCGCGCCGCGTCCAAACGACACCACCGAGCCCCACGAGCATCCGCTGCACACCTCACCCGCGTCACACGTCATACGTCATTCGTTACACGTCACACATCACACTTTGCATGTCACTAGCGTCACTACTGCTCGACATGGCTTAGTCCGTCCTAGTTTCCCCTACAGAGATGTTGACGTTGATGTTATACGATGTTCTTAAGGAATTGCCACTACTACTACACTACTACTACTACACTACTACTACTACACTAGTGAACTGTTCAAAACGTTTATTGTCATTAAAATATAGCTATCATGTATATGTCATTAATTGATAGAATATAGGTAACAATAATGTCATCCTGGGATGGTAAGTGGCAAGGTAACTTCTGAAAGGTCGAATCCCGCCAAGGGCAGACGTTTTCATCCTGAATACAAAATATCTGTTTCAGGATTATGACATACATTAACTGGAGCACTACAACACACGACAGTACGTTATAACAAGAGGGTAGTTTGACATGGTGTATAAATAAATATAGCATGTTTAACTTATTTCTAATGGGTTTTTAATGAAGACGGGAAATGAAAACCACCGCGAGCGCCTTCAGCCGCTTTTTAAAGGTCCCGAATCTGCAGGCAACAAGAACACTTCAGCGACAGGCTGGCCCCGGTGAAGGCCAGACTACTCCTCGTAAGAAGGGGGGGGGGGACTGTTCGGCCGCCACTAAGTAGTCCTCAACATGTCGTGCCTAACTGGGCCAGGATCCCATCTGGACCCGACACGATCACAGGGGCGTTACTGGAGGCTCATTAAGTAGCGTCCCCTACGCACGCTCGTTCGACGTCCGTGCGGGGAGGTCTCGTCGGCCTCCTTCTGGGACATTACTGCCTCGCAGAAGGAGACCATCGCCGTCCAGGACTCGTCATCCCCGAGCATCGCGGTTTCTAATGCCATTGCTTATACAAAAAAAAAATAAACAAAACATCGTAAAGCAGCATAATACGTAAATAATTTATATAGATTTTGATTAGTACCTCGCGAAGGAGTTGCCAGTGGGACTCCAGTCTATGGCGGTGATGGAGCAGCGCTGGCCCTGCGCGGGGGGACACCTGCAGACGCAGTAGCTAACCGGCTTGCTCTGTACTGTGTCGTGCACCTCCACCATCTGCGCCTCTGTCCCCAACTAGAAGCGTAACGAGTATCTATCAGGTAGCCACGCCAATTTCTACCTTGAAAATTGGCGTGGCTACCAATTTGTAATATGACTAGCTTTTTATGACAATAGAATTCGTAGGCGCCTTTATTTCTCTATATTATTTGCCGTAGGACGAGATACGCGTAAACGCTGCCTTTCAGTTGTTATAAATACCGGTGCCGAAACTTATCATCTTGCGTCTCAAGAGGACCATAGCGTGGGTGCGTGTATCGATGGACTACAAGGATGGCCAATATGCCAATAAGGTTCAAGAGTGGTGGTCGACCATTAACAAGGTGGGAAGACGATCTCCGTACAGTGGTCGGCCAGTTTTGGATGCGAGTGGCGACTGATCGGTCGTCTTGGCGTTCTTTGAGGGAGGGCCTACGTTTAGTAGTTTACGGATAGGGGCTAATAACGATGATGATGATGATGATGATGATGATGATGATCGATGGACTTATCTACTTATCTGTTTGATGATTAAGAAAGCTTAAAAAACTATGAAAAATGTATAAAAATAAATTAGAGATTTAAAAGACTTTACGTTTCAAACTTACATGATGTTAATTGAAGTTAAGATGTTACGTAACTTAAAGTCTTAAGCGCGCCTACAAAGCCTATTGTCATACAAAACTAATATTGGACTCACAGCCAACAACTCTCCTCGGGGATCGAACTTGCAGCATTGTATGGGCCACTTGGTGAGACCCTGGCTGATGAGGCTCTGACTGCGCCAGCTCCACTTGTGGTAGTTCATCCCCAGCGCCGCCACCAGGATGTTGTCGGCGCTCCAATCCAACAGCTCTGGAACTTCATCCAATGTAAGTATTAATTATAAGTATTATCACAGGGTAAGGTGCTGACCTATCCAGTGAAGCGTAAAACTCGAAAACGGCTCGACCAATTGGGCCGATTCTTTAAAAATATTTTCGTAAAGGCATAAATAAGCAAGGTTCTTATGGAGTGAAAAAATGCGAATGTAAAAATTGCGAGGAAAATAGTAAAAATAACAAACCATAGAGTAAATTAAAACCAAAGGATAGGTCCTTCGTCCTATTAAAACTTGTTGCGTAAATAAATAAAAATTATAATTATAGCATAACATCAAAATAACGCAGATATACATTTTAGCCCTGTGTATTACAATATCCCACTCACAAACAGCATAGCTATAGGACGGCAGGTCCAAAATGCTGTCGGCCGAAGAAAGATATCGCTTCTTCCTCGGGATGCAGGGCCACGCCTGCACACAGCCGTCGTCGGCTGTCGTAGAAGCTTCTCTTATCACTGGTTCGATACCAAACGCGTCGTTCAAATAATTGGCATACTTTTCCTCTCGTAAATATTTGGTATTCTGTAATATTATTTTTTATTTCAATCAAAACCATTTATTGTCTAGTTAGGTATAAAATATTTTTACTATCATAACTAATAACATATTATTATTGTTATTAATATCATATATTATGTTGGTATTGCATTGTAAACAACGCGTGCATCGAGCCGGGCAACGCTACGTCATTGTATTGTGTCATCATTTAGAAGCATCCGGCCATCGGCAAAAAGGACACTCTCCTCAACCCATTTTACCCGCCTCCCTCCCATTCTAACTACCCCTCCTTAGCCCAAGGTTAGTGGTTTTGCCTTTTTAGACTTGCCTTGTAGAGTAGTATCGCACAGTATGGTCATAACAAAGCACAATAACATAAATAAAGATAAAATAGCAGACCCAACTAACGCCTCATGTTTATGAGAGGTGAGGATGATCCAGCGGCAAGGAGGCCATGAGGTCTCAACGCCCTCAGAAGCCCTAAGAAGGGGGTTACTCTGTCGAACTATAATATCGAGAAGATACCATTGTTTGAATCGGACAACTCTGACGCGAGTTGTTAACAATAGTTTAGTGTAAAATTAGTTGATTGAAATAAATTTGTATATCAGATTTTCCGACGTCGGGCTCGACCCGTATATATTAGTACCGATGCCACTCACCCAAACATCATCATCGGTGTGGTCGGAGCGAGCGTCGAGCCAGCTGCGTCGGCGCTGCAGGTGGTGCAGCCTGTCGCGCGGGGTCACGAACCGGTCCACGCGACCTCGCTCGTTGTTCAGCTGAAATCAGTTTCAGCAGGATATCATCGCATAGTTATCGAAAATGACGTTGAGTATCAAGAAGCAAGTCATAAAGACACGACAGACAAGACTCCATTGTGTGGAGGACGTCACATCGTGTTACACACACACACACACACACTTTGTTAGTCATCCCATTCAGGGGTAGGAATTAGGATCCAGCTATCAAAATAGTAATTGGGCCACTAAAGTTAAGCCATTCTACGTAATGTGTTCCAAGTACGAAGTTCTTCTTCATTTAAAAGTGTAAATTATTTTGCCCAGACATGAAACGATTAGCGCGTCACTTATTAAAATTTTTATGAAGCACACATTGTTTATAATATTAGAATATAAGTACTAAAGGTATAAATTACGCTCGAGTTTAATTAAATTTAAATGGATATAATAGCCTTCATTTGAATGAATTTTGCTTGTATTTAACGAATTTTTTTATCAAGAATACCATCGGTGTATGTTATTAAGATCCATGATCTTCATGATATATTGTTTATTATATGTTGATTTCACAATTTAAGTAGGTGTTTACTTAACTTATGAAATAAACGCATATACCTATGAAATAAAAATATGTATAAACTATTATACATATTTTAATCTATTAATAAGACAAGAAGTTGAAGAAAAGAACCACTCTAAATCTATTATCTCGCGTATCCTCTGAAATCCTTTAATAAAAGAATCACTCTAAATGTATATTATCCCGCGTGTCCACTGACGTCCTCTAATAAAAGAACCACTCGAAATCACTATTATCCCACATGTCCTCTGACGTCCTCTAATAAAAGAATCACTCTAAATCTCTATTATCCCGCGTATCCTCTGACGTCCTCTAATAAAAGAACCACTCTAAATCTCTATTATCCCGCGTATCCTCTGACGTCCTCTAATAAAAGAACCACTCTAAATCTCTATTATCTCGCGTATACTCCGACGTCCTCTAATATAAGAACCATTCTAAATCTATATTATGCCGCGTATCCTCTGACGTCCTTTAATAAAAAAACCACTCTAAATCTATATTATCCCACATGTCCTCTGACGTCCTCTAATAAAAGAATCACTCTAAATCTCTATTATCCCGCGTATCCTCTGACGTCCTTTAATAAAAGAACCACTCTAAATCTCTATTATCCCGCGTATCCTCTGACGTCCTCTAATAAAAGAACCACTCTAAATCTCTATTATCTCGCGTATACTCCGACGTCCTCTAATATAAGAACCACTCTAAATCTATATTATGCCGCGTATCCTCTGACGTCCTTTAATAAAAAAACCCACTCTAAATCTATATTATCCCACATGTCCTCTGACGTCCTCTAATAAAAGAATCACTCTAAATCTCTATTATACCGCGTATCCTCTGACGTCCTCTAATAAAAGAACCACTCTAAATCTCTATTATCCCGCGTATCCTCTGACGTCCTCTAATAAAAGAACCACTCTAAATCTCTATTATCTCGCGTATACTCCGACGTCCTCTAATATAAGAACCACTCTAAATCTATATTATGCCGCGTATCCTCTGACGTCCTTTAATAAAAAAAACCCACTCTAAATCTATATTATCCCGCATGTCCTCTGACGTCCTCTAATAATTTCACTTATTTTTGTGCCGATTGACTTGACTTAAATATTTTTTCAGGTTTTCAGGTTCAAAAATCAGATATTACGTAAACTCATGAAAATTATATTGATTGACACTTGATTTTGTCAATATCGTTGCTCACCGGGTATGGTTGAATTGACGAGTACCCGTGCCGGACGACCCACAGAGAGCCGGTAACAGTGTGTCACAATAGTGGCGTGGCGGTGGACTCGGCCCTCGGCAGCACACCCTGAAGGCGCTCGCAGTGCTTTGCTCGGTATGGCACTCCCAAGTACGAGTCCCACATAGGGTCAGGATCTACCCGAAGATACTACATGTGCAAAAAGCATTTCCCTGCGTTATCAAAAAAAGGATCAGCGGCGGTATCCACTAAATGACCCTTTGATACGATCTCAGGGAGTCCGAGGGATACGTTAAAACTGCCTTGGGACCCGCAACGAATTTAATCAGAAGAATTCAGGAGCAGTAATAAATAATATGTACTAATGCTATACTGTAAACATGATTACATTTTGGGGTGATCACTATTACATCTGCAGCTGGACAGCAGAACCACAACGGTCGAAAACTTCCCACATAGTCTACTACTGCTGTTGACAGATGCCAAGCATATACATTAATGTTATATCTATGATGAAACAACTGTTCGTCATCTATTATAATATTAGAAGTGACGATTATAGAGTGATTTATGCAAAAATTATTCATTGGTAATAGCTAATACTTGTATAATACATGTCGCGGTTGGTTGCTTGTAAAAAATTGGCCAAGAGTGAGCCCATCTCACGTAAACGGCGATAGCGTGCATCAATAGATTATTTGTGCTCATTTTATTATTACTTACTAGCTTTTGCCCGGAGCTTCGCCCGCGTTTACTTAGATTTACAGCCGTTCGGATTGATGATGATTATTTTATGGCCAAAGTTACGCCTTATAACGTCAGCTATCTGCCAGTAAAAGCCTCGTCAAAATCGGCTTAGCCGTTTCAGAGATTAACCGGAACAAACAGACGGACCAAAATGGTTTTTCTTAATGTAAGTGCAGTATATTATTTCATAGATTTTAACCGCGACTTCGTCCGCGTATAAGTAGTATTGTTTTAAATCTTATTTTTCAAATAAAGTAGTAGTAGCCATGCTGCTTTGCAACCGAATTGGGCCGGCACAACCGTGGTGGTACCTCTCGCTCACATAACACCGGCGTCAAGTGACAGCTATGCTGTCGCGTTTCGTGCGGTTTGTGAGTTTCTGGTGGCCCATTGGGAGGTATAGGGAAAAGGAGGGCAACGCATCTGCATAACTTTTGGCTGTGCCGATGTCTATGGGCGTCGGTAGTCACCTCCGGCTCCGACTGCTCGGTTGCCTCCATGTGACTTAAAAAAAATGGTTCCAATTTACAAACTATAATAATTTAAAGAATACTATTTACTTCCACTGTAAGGCCCGATAGTACGTTTTTATAAAATATATTTATTTAATTTAGTAGTACGTTTTTATTATATTTAAATAACTTTTACGGATTTTATCGCGGTTTATTAAGATTTTTAAATGCCTGACGTTTCGGATACTTTCCAGCAACCATGTCCATAGGAGGTTTGAGGTGTCAGACGTCCTATAGTATTTATTTTGTGTCCTAACGATACAAAATTATTCGTAACTACCCTATGATACATCAGTATTTTAATTCAAATTAGTACCTACTACCAGCAAAAAAACTACGAAAAAGTTCTATTTTTTATTCATATATTTTATTATTGTTCCTAGCATTGTTTATAAATAGTACTTTGTCATTTATTGCAATTTTCAATTATTATATAATTAAATAAATATATATTGGATACAAATTACAAAGAACCTAAAACTAAAAACCTTAAAAAATATAATATAATAACTTAAGTATATTAATAAAAAGGAGTCCCTTTATGCAAGGTTCCGAAGATTTTCACAGCGTTCCTCCTTTGAATTGCTAGACTTATTCTTTGTTCGAGGTAGCTGCCAGCTCTTCGGTCTCCTGTTATGTCGACTAACCTTTTTGTTATTTCCTTAAAGAGCCTTAAAGCGCTAGGACCCCACGGACCAAGGTTCTCGACACCGAATGGGACAAAATCATATTCGGAGCCTAGACCCCTGTATTTACATATTTTAGCTTTTTCAGCCGCTTCATTATTATATATAAGTATTATTTTTTTATAATATAATGAATTCTATTAATAAATCATTTTTGGATAAATTACTTATATATGAATACTTCATTAAAAACGCGTGCAATACAAAAGTGCGATCCTCATAAGGATTCGCATCTTGTAATGGATAGCGTGATCTAAATTTTGTGTTAACGCCATTAATTATACACACTTTTTATATATACATAATTATTTACACTAATTATACATCTTATATCTTACCTAGGGTCTCAAACTATCTCCATATCAAATTTCACTCAAATTGGTTTAGTGGTTTAACAAATACACAGTCCCGGCGTTTTAGCTGCACAACTCCCGTTCCCGTGAGATTTTCAGGATAGCAACTATTTTAAGTCCTACGTTAAGTTCCAAAGTATCTTCATACCAAATCTCACCCAAATCTGTTCCGTGGTTCAGAAGATAGACAGTCCCGGGTTTTACCCACATAGGTCCCGTTCCCATGGGATTTTTAGGATAAAAACTATTTTAAATCCTACGTTAAGTTCCAAAGTATCTTCATATCAAATTTCACACAAATATGTGCCGTGGTTTAGAAGATAGACAGTCCCGGGGTCTTACGCGCATTGTAACCATTCCCGTGGGATTTTCAGGATAATATTTATTTTAAGTCCTACGTTAAGTTTCGAAGTACCTTCATATTAAATTTCACCCAAATCTGTTCCGTGGTGTAGAAGATAGTCTGTCTCGGGGTATTACCCGCATAGGTCCCGTTCCCGTGGGATTTTCAGGATAAAAACTATTTAATGTCCTATTTTAATTTTCAAAGTATCTTCATATCAAATTTCACTCAAATCTGTTCCGTGGTTCAGAAGATAGATAGTCCCGGGGTTTTACCCACATAAATCCCGTTCCCGTAGGATTTCCGGGATAAAAACTATCCTATGTCCTTTCTCGGGTTTCAAGCTATCTTTGTGCCAAATTTCATCCAAATCTGTTCAGCGGTTTAGGCGTGAAGAAGAGACAGACAGACAGACAGACAGACAGAGTTACTTTCGCATTTATAATATTATTATTACTTATGTACTAAATGTTAAGCTATGAATATTTTTTTATTCTTATAAAATAATATTATAGATTTCAATATTTCGTTTCTCATGAAATTTTCATGTTGTACGGAAATAATATAAAAAATGTAACGTGTAAACTATTTAAGGCAACAGCCGCAACAGTTACAATCGGATTTCCATTTGGGATACAGACATCTAATACTTATTTTATTTATGTAAAAATATATTAATAAGATTAACAGGTGCTGAAAAAAGTCGATTGTATCAGTGAATTTAATATTATTCCGGACAATTACTAACAGAACGTTACACTACCAGCGCGGCCCGATTGTAGATAACGTAATATTTATTGAACTATAATATGACATGTTGTGTACAAAGGTGGTCGGCCTATTTTATTATAATATGCTATTGTCATAATCGATGCCATAATGCGATGAACCATTTTTATTTCACAGCATTTCCTTAGTACAAAAACTGATAGAAAACTGTTTAATGTATTTAGAAATAAAATAGATTTATTTTTGAATAATAATAATAATAAAGCACAACATTCTTAAGTGAATTATTTTTTTGTGTATGTATAAATTTTGTTTTGACAACTATTTATATTTATTTTATACTGAATATTTAAGGTTCACTCAAGAATGACTACCTGGATCAAATATCGTCATTGTTATGACTATAGTTTAGATTGATTATGATCAACCTGTTCATCATCAACGATATTCACTATGTATGTATGTGATTGTAGTTTGCTATGACCGTACAATCGAGCTGGTCGCGCTGGTCCCCGCGACCGCTGGCGTCTCCACCGTGTTCCATAAACAGTCCTGAGCCAACCCAAGCGATGTGTTAGACATGTTCATCATTATATAATCTATTGTAAGTATTAAACATACAACAACCGTCTGACCTTTACTGAACGGTAAGTAATTGCTAACTTCTGTAAATACATCATGTCGTTTATTTGACTTAATAAAGGCTATAAGTAATCAATATTAGTTGTCGATATCATTAATAAGATTACACACGTTGAAAAAAGTATTCATCGCCGTTAGGTTAAAGTTGTTATTTGAATTAAATTTCAATTAGTTTTATCTCTGGAAGCGGTCATCGGTTACAAATTATTTTTATCTTTTTATTGTATAATAATGCATCGGTAATTAATTTCCTCCACCTACGGGTATATTAAGTCCGGCCGAGCCCCGGCGATCGGATTTTAATAGAGATCGATCGACGATGGGATGACTAATTAATAAACGAACCTGAACATCCTTCTGCCCTTTACATTATACAATAATACACACATAATAGGTTTTTGTGTTACAATTTTATCATAATGAATAAAAATATGAACTAAAACATAAATTGTTTTAGTTCCTTTCAGTATTTTGGTGCTAATTAGAAACCTTTAGACTTCTAATTAAGTATTTTTATTTTTACAAAATGTTTAAACTAATTCAAAATATTGATTACTTAAAATGCAAGCATAATTATGATCATAATTCGCATGACAAAAACTAAAAAATATCAAGATATTAAAATAAATTTTTAATTAACATTTTTATTACATAAAAAGAAAAAAAACATTCACTTACAGTTTTTTTACCAAATGTTTTTCTTTCCATTTTAAATCACTATTTTGGTAACAAAACTTATTTACACAAATATTTTTAAATAACGTTACCGTATTATGGAGTCTTTGCACTAGCATTTTTAGAACTACCCTCACTAAATGCCTCAAAATTTTATTTTTCTATGCAAGCGTCTGAGGTCTTACAGGTCTGAATAAAATATTATATCACAACATTTGAAGTATCTTGTAGTATCATAGTTTGTATCCTTTCTCAATTAAAACGATTATACCAGCAGTTATGATAACAGAAATAAACAAATTTATATAAAGACGAAGTGTTGGTCGACCATTAACCAGGCGGAAAGACGATCCCCACCATGGTTTAAGCCTTGTCGTGGCGGTTGGGCTCAGTAGCCTAGGGTAAGCCCAGCACCTTGGGCGAAGTGAATTGAGCCGAGGCGGCTCTTTGTACCCCTCTTATAAGAAGAGGGGACAAAAGAACAAGGAGTGAGGACGGGAATCTCACCCCAATGTACCGACGTTGGGAGGGGTTGTTTTGTGGTCTATCAAGGTACCCTGTTTGCTCAACAGATCCGGGGCACCTCACCAAAGGCGGCGCCGGGAAATGCTCTGAGGCATCTCGCGCGGGAGTGGCAACTCCCCAGGCGGGTATGTGGGACTCGCCGCGCCCGAAAGGTGGTAAGGTGGACGCAGCACTACCCACTAAAACCCGTCGAGTGCCACCAATGCCGACTTTGGTGTGGTGCCCCGGATCTGTTGAGCAACCTCGACGGCTAATCAGTCCCCAAGGGACCACCTCCACAGAGGGGTTCTCCCGCATCTCAGAACAACCCCTCTCAACGTCGGGATAGTATGGGGTGAGGTTCCCATCTTCGCCCCTTGTTCCCGCTTCTCTTTTGTCCCCTCTTCTTATAAGAGGGGTACAAAGAGCAGCTTCCTCGGCTCAATTTGCTTCACCCAAGGTGCTGGATTTACCTTAGGATACTGAACCCCACCGCCACGACAAAGTTTGACCATGGTGGGGCAGTGCCACAATCCTGAATCGTGTTATCGAAGTTTCACAGTTCGGCGCCATACATGCAACAGCTGAAACAATAGCTAGTGCGCTTCGGCCTGACCGAGCATACCCACATTTCCCACAGTATGTTTGGTACAAACGCCAAACACTCGTCGACAGAACGCCTGTGCGTACCATGACACGTCCTACGGTTAAAACATGAGCCTGCGCTGAATTATACAGTACATAAGAATGTAATCCGTTTCAGACACTTCCATATTGGTAAACTACGCGCCTTTGAAAGTTACTATTAGTTTTTCCTTAAAACTATGTAAAGAATGTGTACATACCTCAATAATTGAATTAGGTGTAAAACGTGCCACATATATCTATGATTAGTTAACAAAAACTTGTGCAGTCAGTCTTCATAAATATTAAGTGCAATTCTATTATTCTACATGTACCTGTTCTGAAGCAGTTCTTACAAGAGATTCGCATTACTGCACATCAATTATATTGATATATTATTCAAAAAATCGCTTTCACTAGAATCCTAAGGCTCAATTCACACGTACACTACATAATGATATTTGAATTATTAAAAACACACACGCGATACCTACATTTAGTTGTTACATGTACAATCATAATTACTTATCCATCTATTGGACGAAATGGGAATGACTGGACGCAGGAGCGACAGACAGCTCAAGCCGGAAGATAAATAGCGTCGCCATTGTTGTAGTTACCGCCGTAATTAAATGCCCCAACAATACGTACACACTTCAGTGATACACTTACAATTAATGTTGGCAATAAATAAATAAATTATATAAAAAAAAAAAAAATTTTATATATTCTGTTAAGCAGGAACTCTTATCAGGGTGACAAATTAAAATTAATTTGATAAAGTAAAAACCCTCAACGCAAAAAAGTAACATTTAAAAAGTCAAAAATATCCTTACCTTGATCTATCAAATTTGATTGAGTAACACAGACATATATAAATTATATTAGGGGAGCCTACGATACTAAATGGGAATTTACTCGAGCGTCGTGAAGATCTATTAGGTTTGGAAGATTAGATGTTAAAAAGAAAAAATGTTACCCATTCATCGGTGGGAGTAGCGTGTATCGATTTAAAAAAATGTAAAAAACAGTGGAAATATCCGAGCGAGTCTGACATTGATATTAAGTATTCCTAACATAACTTTAACAATTGAGGTAGCTTAATCTGAACGTTTGCACGGTGGTGGTGGCTGTACGGAAAAAACTGAAACGTGAAAACTGAAAAAAAAAACGAGATTGTCAGATATTTTAAGGGGGTGGTTGGGTATACCCAAAGAAAGTTCTCACTACATATTCTGATGATCGTGTAGCGCAAACTATCGGTGATTATTGAAATATGTAGAAAAAATCATCATATTGAAATACTTGAGCGCGTCAGATGAATATATATATACGGTTCACCTTAATGTCCTAGACGTGCGGACCAATAATATGACGATTATTCGGAGGAATTTCATAAATCTGACAATAAAAAATATATGATTTTTTGAATCATTGAACTTAGTCCATGAAAAAGCACATGTGAAGAAAAAACTTTATTCTTTTTAAACTGGGTACATATATTTAGCAAAATAGGTTAGGGAATTTAATATTTTTAATCTTCATTTTCATCTATTGAATTATTTTTGTCTGGCTAGATTTTGTCGCTAATTCCATCCTCAATTTGCACTTTGGATAGGGGCTGGTGATCATGATGATGATAATAAATAACAAAAATAATAAATCCAACTGCAAAACGAGAATCTAAACGCAACGTCCACATTACGTTCGTGTCGTGTGAGAAAATCATAAATCAAAAATCGCTTCCGTAAGAAGCATTAACTTTTTGTGCAACTTATGCTTACGTAATTATTAAAATACTTTTTTTCTGGTCATTTACAAAACCAACAGTAATGATAGTTCCTAATAAAATATTTAATATTTATATATTAGTTATAAAATGGTTTACTTTCTATATGTAATCATTTAGAAGAGTCAGATATATTTAGAATATTTATTGCCTTTTTTAGTTTTGTGGAAACAGTTGAAATGGCTAAGTGATCTGGAGTTCTTACTCTATCTCTCACTCTCGTGAGAGAGAGTGAGACACATTTAGTAAATGTCAGATAATTCGGGTCCTTCTTAAAAATATAATCATCTTCATAATTTTGCAAATTGAGACTGGGGTATGCTGTCATCAGGCGTAAAATTGCATTCTTAACCTTATGTGGTATAGGTGATACCAATATTATACAAACATATTATACAGAATGTCCATTGCAATCCTAAACCAGCAGGAACTACGACACCGAGTAAACGTTACTGCACAAGAAATCAGCAAAACTTAAAAAGATCGTTTCCCCGTAGATGCCGAGCATGTATTCGGGGGAAACAGTTTGAACACCTGTTATAATTTTTTCATTAAAAGCTGGTTTTCAATTTTTTTTATTCCTCTCTTTTAATTCCTCCTAATTAATTAACGTTGTAAACTGTAAGTGAATAAATACTCGGTCAAATTACCAAATATAAGATAATTTTACACAAATTCTCTAACTTTCGATTTGGCCCTTATAATAATAATAATAATATCTATGGACGCTTTTTACACCACGTCAATCTGGTCCCGTGGTAAGTTCTTGAAGAACTTGTGTTACAGGTACCAGACAACGGAAATATATTTAATACTTTTATACAATACATATATTTAAGATTTTTATTATATATTACACATATTTAATACACATCCATGACCCAAGAACACAGAAAACTTTTTGTTCCCGGGCGGGATTCGAACCCGCAACCTCCGGCTTGAGCGCCAACGCGCTAACCATTGAGCCACAAAGGTCGTCATATGCAAGAAAAATAGAAATATTTTATCATCCGTAAATGAAATGGATTAATATTATACTATTTTAAAATCTGTATTCAATGAATAACTTTTTAAAATAGTTTGCCATCACAGTTCAAAACTTTTTTTTTGCACCAAAGAAGATCAAAATTCAGCTAGATAATTTTCTGTAGTTAAAAATCCAAATTCAAATATATTATTTTATAACTTTAATATTCAAATGGTGAAAAATATCATGTACATTGGGTAAACCTATCAAAAATAATTTAATGTATTTTATTCATTTGCAAGTGTTATTTTCAAAAACTAGTAGTTAATAATCCGACACAAGGTAGTAAATTAACGGATTTTTAAAAAAGTCCAAATATCTCGAAAATTGTGAGGATATAAATCAAGATCCTGAGTCAACACGATAAAAAGATACGGGCAAATTTAGATTTACCCGAAAGTTTAGTACAAAAATTTACACTAATTTTCAACTTTCTTTTTTCATAATTTTTCCTTTATTCGTGCTGTAAGAGCTTCCTTTTAACGGAAAATTGACAATTCTAGGTCAACTTGAAGTACCCTAGGGCTAGAAGTTTTGGGTCGAAAACCTATATGGTAGTTCCCGCTGACCTAGAATCACGGTCTAAAAGCATGGTCTTGCAGTACAAATAAAGAAAAATTAAAAAAAATGTTCAAAATTAAAGATTGTCCCCAAATATACATAGTCGACGACCATTAACACAGTCCTCTAAATACTTACTTACGCCAGCGACGAGAGTAGAGAGACTATGTACTTTCAATTGAAGCAATGGACATTCATTGTTTGATACTATGACATTCAATGACACAGATATCAGAAGGTTTGAGCACAAAAACATACACAAGAGATACATGTATTGTTTAAATGTCCTTGTTAGTATAATTAAGTTTTTATAATTGCTTGACTGAATAGGAGGCGTAACTACTGGTTCTATCAGATGAAAGAATACTGACTGAACTAACTAGCTAAACTGAACTAGCTGTATATTAAATGAACTAGCTTACTAAACTGAACTAGCTGTATATTAAATGTTTATTTTAGATGTGATGGACACTAGTTTCTTGAATTGACTCGTATTAATGGAGCACATGGACACGTATGTTGGGCAGTGGACGGATAGGGGCTGATGGTGCACCATGGTGCCTTGTCGTGGCTGTGTTTCGTTCAAGGGTACTGGGTTCGCCTTAGGCTCAGGCGAACCCAGTACCCTTGAACGAAGCCAATTAAATCGAGGAAGCAACCCTTTGTACCCCTCTTATAAGAAGAGGGGACAAAAGATTAGGCGGGGACAGGATGAAAAACTTGAATTCATATAAGTGCAATATATATTAGATAATATATTAAATTGTATAATAATTAAATATAATGGATTTCCGCAAAGTGACGCCAGATTCTATCAACTATATTATTAAATAGTTGGCTGTACGTTTGCTCGGCTACGGGCATATTTTTAGGTGCTAGTTTAGTGAAATATATATAGCATACTTGAGTGAAAGTACATAAGGGTATAAAAAATGTCCGTCCCTCGAGTCATTCGAGCCTGTCACCGTCGGCTGGCTGACGAGCGCCGGCGAGCTATGTACTCTGCACACACACGCACCTTTCTAATGATTCTCCCCACCACTTACCACCGCCACACCGACTACCACGGTACCACCTACAGTCACCGCCTATTGCAATGGCGTATTGAAACCTATTTGGTGTGAAATCGTTTCCGAAAATCTCATGTCTTTATTCAAAACATTTTGAAGCATTGTGTCGTTATTCACAATCCCAAAGAAACTATTTCTAAGAATACAAGTCACTCATAGCTGTACATTAGTTCAACTACGATTGTCGTTATTTCTGGTCCCATTTCAATGGACTACAAAATATAAAACAACCGATACACTCGTCAACACATGCAGGTTTGTTTGTTTTTTCGCAGTTCATATTCCTCCGCTAATCGAATGTTTATTATCTTTATATATTTTTTTTGTCTGATGATGGAGACCATAGATAGTTGAGGGATATCCTCTACGGTTTACAGTAGCTACCTTGTGTTTGGACTTAATTCATTTATATTGACGAGTACCTTGTACCCATATGGGTTATAAGTCTCATTATAGGTCTGATGATGGAGTATAGACAGGAGTATAGATAACGGAAATTGCGTTTAACAGTTACATCCATATTTCAGACAAATAAAATCGGTTATCGAATTTCGGAACCACTAAAAATTAAGAAATAAACAATTTTTAAACAAAAATTGAAACCGACTTCAAAAAGTAAAAAAAGAAACTAATAAGTAATAAAATAATTGCGTTTTCTTAATTTTT
Source organism: Helleia helle (assembly GCA_963853865.1). Classification (NCBI taxonomy): domain Eukaryota; kingdom Metazoa; phylum Arthropoda; class Insecta; order Lepidoptera; family Lycaenidae; genus Helleia; species Helleia helle. Next base: position 18,411,581 of record OY971426.1, on the reverse strand, counting down.
GTGCCTAGAACTTATAATCAACTTGTTTACCATGTCATTGTTGTTACAAAAGTAACAACAATGACATGGTAAACGCAAAGATTGTAATTAGTAAAATAACAAGTTTTTTTTTTACTTTTTAGTTTTTTTTTTACTTTTTGAAGTCGGTTTAAATTTTTGTTTAATTTTTTTTTATTCAATTACCTTTTAGCCGTCGTTGGTTTTTTCAAAAGTTTTAATTTTGCTTTTCATAGTATGAAGTTTGTCGTAATAAAAAGCTTGTAATAAGTATTTACTTGTAATATATGAAATTAAAAATACTTTAAGCAAAAATATATGTAAGTTTGAAAACACTTTAAGCAAAAATATATGTAAGTTTGAAAACATATCTGCACTAATATGTAGATCAGCCCTATCATTTTAAAACGTGCATATTTTATCGTTGTAATATCGAGATACTTGTCCGCTAAGATGATGTTTGCAATCGGTCTTTAGCTACCTCTCTGAAATAACGCGCGCCTCTAAAAGAGGTGACGCATAAAAATTCACTCCCAGCTAGCAAGGTAAAGTGAATAGAACCGTGAACAGAACCGTGCCAAAAATTAAATATTGCTATCATAGTTTATACGAAGAATTAGAACACAACTAGCTTGTGATTAACTTAGCAGTGTATTCCCTGACGCATCTATTAACGTGGTAAAGAACTAAAGCAAAAGCGTAATAATTAGCGCTTAATTAGTGCTAATTAAGTGCCCTAAACTGAATTTTAGTGCACTCATAGATTAGTGAAAAATTCTAACATCATAAACTTGTGCCTTGTGGTAATAAAATACTCTATTAATACTGAAGTATGTAATGGATTAAATTTAGTGCACTCATAGATTGGTGAAAAATTCTAACATCATAAACTTGTGCCTTGTGGTAATAAAATACTCTATTAATACTGAAGTATGTAATGGATTAATTTTAGTGCACTCATAGATTGGTGAAAAATTCTAACATCATAAACTTGTGCCTTGTGGTAATAAAATACTCTATTAATACTGAAGTATGTAATGGATTAAATTTAGTGCACTCATAGATTGGTGAAAAATTCTAACATCATAAACTTGTGCCTTGTGGTAATAAAATACTCTATTAATACTGAAGTATGTAATGAATTAAATTTCATTAAAAAAAAAAAAAAATATAATAAAATATTAAATAATTAGTACCTGGATAACCGAGCTTTGATCGGTATTTTTTTTTGCTAAACCTAATCGATTTTCTTTGTCTTACTTTAAATAAAATACTCATTTTGTTTTAATGAAACAATTTTACGTAATTTATCGCGGTTTATTAAGTTTATTACTTTACGTGGACATGATCACGGAAGGACCGTGGTTGCTGTAAAGTATCCGAAACGTCGGGCTTATAAAAACTTAAGAAGACGTGCTACGTGTAGGTACGTGCTTAAATTTATTTATATCGAAACCGGAATTGAATTTTTTTAGATTACAAACTCAGTCGGAAACTTAAGACTAAAAATATTATTATTATTATGTTAGTCATTTATTATTCTATTCTATTATTATATCATTTATTATTAAATTATTATTTATATTTTATGTGACATCATCAAAGACACAACTGAAGAGTGACACCCTATTTGTGTAGCCGAGAATCGTTAGTAATTATATCAAGGACGCTGTCGAGATGTCCTACTGTTCGTTTTCTTTACTGTGGTAATGCACCCTCGTCATCACACGCCCATCGCGCCCGTCGCCAGTCACGCCGTTTATTAATTGGCCCCATTTGTCCCAGTTATGTATATTAACGTAATCACAGCTAATCGATATATAACGAGAGGCGACATTATCGATAAAAACTAACCAGAGGCCGGGCGAAGAGTGATATGAAAAATGCTATAGTTAGGTTCAGTTAAAGTACAGTCGGCCACTAATTAACCATCCAGCATTACGATTTAATACGCTCTAGAGTCTAGACGACGACAAGAATATTCTTGTCATATAATATTATTATTGTTTATATAATTTTTATTTATAATTATATTTATTATATGTATAATATTTGTAGACTATACCACACGGCTCTGGCAGTATAGTCGTTTATTATTTAACTATAATAACTTGGCCGCTGGTTCAGACTGAATGAAAGACTATTTAGTGAATAAGCCTCCCAAGAGCACTACTATTAGTTCTTGACCCGTCGGATGCGTAGAGCGAAGTGATTTTTGTGGCCGACGGGCCGTGTATTTAACGCACTCGAGCGGCTCGCAACCGAGTGGGGGTGCGTAGGATGTGCTCCTGGTCGGTCATCTTTATTTGAATAAACCATATTTTACAAGTGTTTTTTCTTACAATATTACCTTATATTCTAATACAATTTTGATATACTAAACATTCAAACATAACGTTACTTACTCTATAAATTAAATAAACAAGAAAATAATCAACACTTAAGTTTTACACAAGTTATATAGGTTGTGAGTCTTTGTATCACTTTCTATTGTTTATACCTAATTCACGAATCACAGATTTATTATTTATACACTAATTTAGTCATTATCGCGAACATACACTCCCGCCGCAGCTCTCGTAGCTGAAGTCACTCGGTGTTCGCGTCGTCTGCAGACACCGTGGGCAGGATCACGAGCTTCTTGGTCGGCCTCCGTAGCACGCCTTTCCTGGTCCGCACATCCACTGCTCGTATCTCGCCGTCAGGACCGGGATAGGTGGCGATGACCACACCTCGTGGCCAGGAGTTCCGGGGAAGGGTCCCGTCGGCGATGAGTACCAGATCGTGGAGCTTGATAGCTCCTCTCGCACGGGGCTCCCGCCGGTATTGAAGCTCGGGAAGGTATTCCTTCACCCAGCGGCACCAGAATGCGTCAGCCAGTCGTTGACTGGCGCGCCATTCCTTTCGCCCGGCAGCATCTCCCTCGGTGAAGGCACCCGGCACCGGCACGCGCGACGGCCCACCCAACAAGAAATGGTTGGGCGTGAGCGCGCACTCGTCGTCTGCTGAGGTTGACACGTGGGTGAGTGGGCGGCTGTTCACGGTGTGTTCCACTTCTATCAGGAAAGTCGCGAGCACCTATTCCTTGGGTGCACGCTCTTGTAATGTTACGGTGAGGGCGGTCTTCACGCTCCGCACCAGGCGCTCTCAGGCACCTCCCATGAAGGGTGCACTGGGTGGTATGAAGCGCCAGGTGATGAAGCGGACCGAAGCTTCTGTCTTCATAGCTTCTAGCGCTGCATGTTGCATCTCGTGGTCGGCGCCCTTCAGGTTGGTCCCTTGGTCGGACCACAGTTCGGTGGGGCACCCGCGTCGACCGATGAAGCGGCGGATCACCATCACCGCGGAGTCGGTGCTGAGACTGTGGGCGAGCTCAAGGTGTACAGCCCGTGTAGTCAGGCAGGTGAAGAGTACTCCATATCTCTTCTGCGTTGATCTGCTCACTGTGCAATTCGATTTTACATTAAATTGTAATGACATATTTGATTACAAGTGGCAAGGATGCGCGGTGCCGCGCTCTCGGCTGCATGGGTACCACCGTCTTGCTTGTTTCTCCCGTGAAACGTCTTTGCTGTGTTTCGGAGAGAAGGGCAAGACAGGCAGTGTAATTACTGGCACATACTAACATCTTATGTCTCAGGATAGGCAACACATAGATGAGTTGCCTGGACTCGTTCCGGGTGGGCTGGTTTATGTTCATGGGCGACGTCGACCACTTACCATCAAGTGGCACGTTTGCAAGTTTGCCTATCCAACTAACATAAAAAAATAAGTTCAGCGGCAGTTTAGATGTCGGTCACTTTAATATATGAAATGAAATGAAACGTATTGTTTGACGTATGTGACGTACGTATGTATGTGCAACGTATTGATAAATTTTCCTCAAACAATACGTTAGGTATATGATATAGTTTGGGACTTTCCTCATAGAATACACATTTCCCCAAACTATACAAAATCTTAACGAAAAAGTCGTCAAACAATACGTTGCACACATATATATATATATATATATAAATAGTTATAATACATCTTTTCCAGGGGCTACGGTTAAGTTTATAATAAAATGTTCATGATGATGCTGATAGTTATGAAAGTACAAAATTAATTTATAACTTGCTAAACAAAAGCTTTGGGACGTGTTCTGATCGTATAATAAGTTTTATAATTACAACTCCTCTCGGAGTGAACAAGCGGAAAATGAGAAATCAATATTATCGAAACGACGATCAGATCAAAATCGCCGTCTCATTCTACGACCGAACAGCTCGGTGCACTTGCTGGGATGGTAACTGTTCTTAATATATCAATGAAGTATTAACTTTACATCCAACTTTTCAAAATTATTTTACAATTTGCTAAAAACAACTTATTTATAAATTTGCAAGGTATATTAAATCATTTATGTCATTAATTTTGTATTTACAAAATAATATTTCAACGTTGTCTATGTAATAAGTAACTTACAAATAGTGGTGTGCAAATAAACTGTTTTATGATAGCGTGCTATGGACTATAAGCTATATTTTTCTAGTGCGCTATTTTATAGACTATATTATAACGTGTAGTCGCAAGACTAGAATTACGTAACTCGCGTGAGCCGGCCGGGATAGCGCACGACATATCTAGCGCGAGCGCATATACATACCTTATGTAGCAAGGCGCTTCGTTATAGCGTCGAATAGGAATTTATATAGCGTACGCTATACGTTGAGTATGAATAGCGCGCTATGTTATGGCGCTATGCGTTATATTAACCACCACTACTCACAAACAGCACCAAATGCGACAGCGTAGCTATCACTTTACGCCGGTATTATGTGAGCGAGAGGTAACTAGGGTGGTTGTGCCGGCCTAATTTGGCTGCAAAAAAGTGCCATGCTGGGCACTACCTCTTACTTATATTTGAAAATGCCAAAAAAAAAAGAATTCTTATTCCTATAAAGGTGGCTATGGTCTAAATTGTGTAGTCTAGGTTTCGAGACATGAGGTCTGGGTTCAAAACTAACCTGCTTCAGCATCATTTACTCACTGGTGAAAGAGAACATAGTGCCTCAACCTGCAAATCTGATGGGATTACAAAATTTAAAGATCTGTAAGGCCACGAACACGAAAACAAAGTATTTTTAAATATTTTTCAACAACGTTAAGCTGGTCCGATGGTATGTTCAAAGATTTATTTTACTGATATCAAGCCAACCAAATAAATTTAATAAATTAGTATGAATGGCCAGAACTCGGGGTCTGCATTTGCCGGTTCTGTGTCCACAGACGCCACATTTAATAGCATGCCTCTATTAACTTGTCCTATAATGGTTCCGACTCTTTTCTACGAGATATTTATGATATGATAAAATTACTAGATAACTATATTTTGCACAAGATTTCAAATTAACATTTTATTTTAAATATTAAAATTACACTAATAGAAAAAAAAAAATCAAAGGATCAGAAATATTTTTATTCAAGAAGAATTTGACCAATTGGGTTGTTGAGTAATAAAAGATCATTGATCGTGAAGCTTCTTTGATTCTTGTAGCTTTGAGTTTTTTTCGTTTTAAGATTTTAAAACTACTACATATATTTTACGCTTCAATTTGCCTTCTTGATTACTTAGATACAAATTCTTCGATTTTTACCTAAGATTCAGATTCTATTTCATTTACACAGTTCAATTTAAAACGGAATATCTACCATATTTTTTTTCTTTTATTTAGCAGAGTTTATATTATAGTATAGTACAGTTTTATGAACAAGACAGAGGTCCGCGAAATAATAATGCAAAATATGGCAAATATTATTACGTTTTAAATAGTTTTATTATATTATGTACATTGTACTTTCGAACAAAAACTAAATTCGAACAATAAACAAATATTTAGGACAAAACCAAAGCCAAGGCTTTATTATAAACTAGCTGTTGCCCGCAGCTTCATTCGTGTTAATTCAGATTTACAGACGCATCCGCAGTGATGATGATTATTTTTGGCCTTAGTTAGATAACATCTGCTATCTTCCAGTAATACTCCCGTCAAAATCAGATTTATTAAAATTAGCCGGAACTAAAAGAAAGAAAGACAGATAGACAATAAAAATATATATTATTTTGGTATATGTACGTTGTTTATATCCAGATGCATTTGGTGAAAAGCACTTATTTTAACATTACAAACAGACACTCCAATTTTATTTATCTGTATACATTTCTGAAGAGAAGATCAGAACGTGCAAAATAATTATTGACAACAAGACCTGTGTTTCTCGATTTTGATTGAAAAGGATTAAATCAATCTAGGCCAGGCACAACAACCCGCTCGGGACTTGTTGCCGAGTGTCATCACCACGATCGTTGGTGATGATGAGTCCTGAATGACGATGGTCTCCTTCTGCGAGGCAGTAATGTCCCAGAAAGAGGCAGACGAGCGGGTGAGAGGGGATGGCGCCGATAACAGGGGTGCGTAGGAGGCGCACTTGATGGCCATCAGGATGGAAATCTGGGCCCACTATGTCACGGTGTCGCGGGAACTGCTTAGCAACAGCCGAGTAGTCCTCTCTATAAAGGAGTAGTCATGCCTTAGCCGGGGCCTCTCGCTGAGGTTGTCTGCAGATCAGAGACCCTCAAAAGCGGCTAAAGGTGCTAGGCTAGCGGCTGTAAGGTAAATTTTTAATTTAGGGTAGGGCACTCTCAGGTGCAAGTATCATATAGAGACAGGATCTACCTGAAGATAAAGGATTTACCTTCAAATAAAAGCACAACCCGCACTAGTTTCGGGGGAACTCGTTTAGGTTCATGAGCGACGTTAGCCTTTTAACATCACGTGGAGCTCCTTGTGTATAATATACGTTAAGATGAAAACCTCCATATCTCGAAAAAATGTTCTGTTCCCTTCAAACACCAAAACCTCCATTACTCGAAATCAGAACCCTCTATTAGTCCAAATAATTGGTGAGAAACTCGAGGCCATTTTTGTACATATTTTCCCTCCATAACTCGAAAAATTAAATTTTACCTCTGTATCTCGAACATAGCAATGTCTTATTTTACAACCTCTACAACTCGATCATTTGAGATTTATTTCCTCTATAGTTCGAAGACAAATAAGTTACCGAAGAATTCGCTGACAGTGTAAGTACACCATTGTTTCTTAGAAAGCAATTTATAACTTAGACAACACCATAGATAGAGAACAACCGAATTATCTAAAGTAAAAAAAATACTGACTTTTTAAATGCCATTATTTTTAAACGATGTTTTGAAATAATGAAGATTTATAATAAAAGAAAATATGTGTGTCACGTCTGCAACATTTTTTTTTAATTTTACCTCCATTACTCAAAATTTATAAGAATGAATCCGCCTTTATAGGTCGAAATTCTCTATAAGTCGAAAACTCTATAACTCGATTTTTTTTGGCGTCTCCCTTGATATTCGACTTATAGAGGTTCTACTGTATATTTTATGTGTGTGGTTTGATTCGATTGATAACAGCTAGAAATTAAAATTAAACTTTTCGTTCAGATCGAGAAAGCCTTCCTATTACAGCAACGACATGTAGAGTGCATAAATCTCTCTGTTGGTTGACCATTAAATTAATCTACCTGCTATGGTACACCGCCTACAACAGTACAAGACGTAGATTCAGCCCACATGTAATACTCCTCTCACCTCTAGAATTCCGCCAAAGCCAGTTATTATAGATGCATATCATTTTTATCATTGGTACGTCTTTATATCTTTTTAGTTAAAGTAAATATTACGTATCTTAAGTATTCTCACGTAGGTACTCGCTGTAGTCCGCAGCTTTGACTGTGAGAACAGGGATGTGTTATCATTTATCAATCGATGGGTCGCATCAATTTAATGTAGTATACTTTAACTACGTGTGTCTCTATCAACAGCAACATGCTTAGACCAAACTAGCCAACATACATCATGGCAATCAATATTATCATGATTCTAGCTATAATATTTCACTAACGTTATATGAGTACTACTCTAATATAGTTAGGTTAGTCTATTTTAGTTACTTTTACAGCATTATGTCATACGGTATTCTATTGTGGGGTAATGCTGCTGATATTGATTCTATATTCGTTCTGCAGAAGAGAGCTGTTCGTGCAATTCATAATATGGGTCCAAAAGAGCCACTTCGAGATAAGTTTAAACAGTAAATATGATGACAATGCATAGGCTATACCTATATTTGAGAATGTTTTGTGCGTGCACAAAGATATTCAAAAGTTCAAAAAAAAATGTGATCAAGACAACATAAATACCAGAAATATAAATAAACTTGGTGTGCCCAGCTCAAGGCTCCATAAAATTAGTAACTCCTTGACGGGTAATTGTAAACGTTTTTATAATAAACTTCCTAATGATATATCAATTAATAAATTTAAAACTATTATAAAACAAAAACTAATATCAAAATCCTAATAAAATGTAAAATATTATATAAATGACAAAAACGCTTGGGAATGAATTGCTCTAGATTTAAGTGACTTTTGTGAGATTATGATCACAACTAAAAGAATGATAGGGACCCAGCAGAGTTTCTTATGGGTATCTTCTCTGATATGACCGCGTTGCGAACCCCCATTATTAATTTAGCCGCTAAAACGATCATAATTGAGCATTATAAAGATGATGATCTGTGAATTAATACAATCAAACAATATATATTACATAAAGGTCGAACATTTTTTCTTCTGAAATACGACAGAAACGTATTGTTAGCTGTTCATCGATAAGGATGACTTTACCACTACTGTAACTACTACTATAAAAAATAAAAACGTTAACAAAAAATTATATAGAAATAAACACAATTTGCTGGTACAATTTTCTACATAATAGCAAATCTATAATAATAGTATGAAATTTATGCATACATAATTTATTTGAATAAAAGACATCAACGCTCATACATTCTTATGTAAAAGATTTCAACGAACTTACAGCAACGTCAATCTCTGAATATAATCTTATAGAAATAACATCAACGAATATTAATTTTCAATCGAAATACAATTTACTCAATAAAATGTCTTTGAGAAAAGAATAATATATAATATTTATTTTAGTTTCCTGTATTAAAATATTTATTTATCCTTCCTTTTTAATAAGGCGGTAAAATAGATCGATCTTCAATCAAACGTCAAAATAGTTGGCCAACACGCTGTCACGCTATATCACAGCACGTGATTAATTAAAATTAATCTCGTGTTCGAACCGATAGCCCCACTTCCTGACGCCCACTAGAGCACTTGTATTAGATGCACACTTGCGTACATAGAATAGGATTAGAGAAAAGATGTTTGAAATAGTTCTTAGACTCCTCATTCGTTGCGGAGACTGCGATCGGCGCGCGCGCGTGCAGTCACGAAATTAAAAAAAAAACACGATAGCAGTTCATTCACGGTCTTGAAGCATTTCGGGTGCAATGACCTCGCGCGGCCATTATTATTTTTTGCCGAACGTCCTTGCCAAGGGAACAGCTGATGACACGAATTTTAAATCTGTGTTCGATTTTTATTTTTATTTACCATCAATTTATAAAATTATGAACGTGTTTGATTTTTTAATACTTTTTAACTTGCCAGTTTAAATTTTGTGGCTGTGTAATATAGTGTAATAAAAAGTTAATCTGTTGTTTTGTGTTTAGTGACTGTGATATAAATATCGGTGATAAGTTCAAAGGTATGTTTGGCATATATTCACATTATTTTTAAAAAGAATTTCACATATAATTTTTTGTTAATATTTAATGTTATTTTGAGGTTACGAAACGGATGGACGAAACGGCCTTTAGTATGAACATTTATTGATTGTATTTTTACGTTATTCCGATAAAAGTAGAAGTAGAACTTAACATATTTTTTGAATCTTATATTAGTGATAAATTAAATTGTGTGTACTATATTTTAAAATCCATATTTATGGAACGTAATATACGCGTCCTCAAACAAACCGTCGGAGCTCGTCACGGTAATGCCAATCATTTTGTGTACACTTCAACTGCGGATAACTGATGTTAAAGTAATGTTGTTATAATTCAAAGTAAAATTATTTTAACTTCGACATCAGTTTTCCATTAAAATAATTTATCGATTTATGCTTAAATAGTCTGTAGTATTCGGTTACAGTGTTTGATAATATTGCTCTCCAACTATCTTTTATCCAAGTAATGATGAAAACTAAAAATGTTATGAAACTGTCAGTTAATTTATTTTTCAAATAAAGATAGGCAATATAAATAAAAAATTGGATTAAAGTCGTAAACAAACCAGTTCCCGTCTCAGAATGCTATCGTTTATGTGAATATTATGTTAATTGTGAACTAATGATATTTTTTTGGTGCTAGGAATGTATGATTGGCAGCGAATCTAATAAATAAATAATAAATACTATAGAACAGTTATATTATACTTGCGCTGATCTGATTCTACAGTTAAATGATTAGGAATAAAAATAAGTGAGATAAATTGTAGCATGGTAGAGAATACCTACCTACCGTCGGGTTCAGGATGGGAATCTGGGCCCACTATGGCACGACGTCGCGGGGACCGTTTAGTGGCGGCCGGACAGTCCCCTTACTAGGAGTAGTCTGGCCTTTCGCTGGGGCCAGCCTGTCACTGAGTTGCTCATGTTAACTGCAGAGCAGCACCGTCGGTTCAATTTGCTTTGCCCAAGATGCTGGGTTTACTTAAGGCTACTGAGCCCAACCGCTATGACATGGCTTGAACCTTGGTTATATAGAAGAATAAGACACCTGCTCATGCTACTCAATACTTGCTTAATGGAAGTTAACAGAGCTTTTAGCGACACAGAACATCAGGTTACGATCAATATCAGTATATCCAAAGGTAATCATTTATTTTATTCTCTATACTAAGTATCTCCTCCGCGTAGATCGTATTTTCTGTAGCTAGTCTAATGAAAGGCTCGTAAGTAATTACGTGTAACATAGACTCATACTTGCCCAAGATTCACAAAAACACAGATGTACAAGCGATTACTCTTTTAGATTTAAGCAAATCTTCTCTACGACTTCTGCGTAAAGTGACTTGCTACTGGCCACTATAACAAACTGCTCGTCGGTGGGTTTTCTATTTGTAGCCTTTACCTAATGGTTCTCATATATAGATGTTACTCTAATACCAAACAAATTTAAATTTCCATTTTGAAATGTAATTGTAGACACACACTCAACGACCGATTGCGCTTGTCCATACGTATCTGCCTCATATATAAAGATTTATGAGTCCTCAAACCTTATTTAATAACGATTATGGGCCATATAAATACCGTAACACATAAACCTCGTTAGTACAAACATCTTCTCTCGAATATAATGACTTGACGTTCTGTTGTTTGAATTATTTTATTCAATTTCTTGTGGCAATTAACATATTTCAAGAAAAATCTCAATTGTGATTTATGATGAATTTAGGTTAATATTTTTGTGCACAAAGTACATTACGCTTCAAGCACATACATAATATATCATTTTATTATTTTTCTGGGCATTAGAGAATCCTCAAAAGTAGTTGGATGAATGGCCCCTGAGGGAATTGCGAAAAGTTTATTTTCAATAAGATGGCGCACCGCCACATAACAGCCGTCTTACGCGTTCTAATTTGAACAGACAATTCGGGATACAATGGATAGGACACGTGGTCCAATTAAATGGCCACCTTGCAGCCCCGATTTAACGCCTCTCGGTTTTTTTGTGGGACCATCTAAAAAACAAGGACTACAAAATTACCACAGTGTTCAGGACTTGAAAGTGGCATTGACTTTAGAATTTTTTCCGCTGGCAGAATATCTTAAAAAGTTATGTATGGTCTCCTAAGAACCTTTTCCTTTAACTATAATGGTTAAGGTCCTTACTGACCCCTCTCATAAATCCACCCTGTATAAAATTGTATCCATAATAAAAATTAGTTTTTAGTCTTCTTATTGTTGAACGTTCAACCCGTCTGGTTATTAGAAACTGCCTGGTCAAAAGTAGTAATAGTAAGCCTTGATGTGTAGCCCTAGCCCCGTACATCACCGTGCTGTGGTGTCTGCATATGGTCTACGTGAACAGAGTGACTCAGTGCAATCGTAAAACTGTTTGATCATCGACTCTCTCCACGTATGTTATGACATAATAATTACTGCGGTATTGCAATAAAAATGAAAATAAAACTCATAAAAAGTGTTACGTACGATTGTAAAAAGGCTCGTTGAAACCTTCGATGATTATTCGTTAACCCCAACTATATTAAATTGTAATAACTTAAATGTCATTCGACAGATGGAATGGAATGGTCATATAAAAAGGTATTTTTTTCTTCTATCGCACTTTTATTTCTCATTCCGGTTTTACGAGACATTCAACTGTTGCTTATATTTTTAATACGTGGTAGAATTTTTGCGTCGTTTTATTGTATCATTCTCCTGATTTGTTGCAACAATCATACCACAAAGTAGATGAGTCCAATCAAGATCACGATACAAGTCGACACTGCGTCTTATGGTGCCGCGGCTGTGGCTTTTGATGGTGAGATGATGATCGGTTGATGAAGACACGTGTCGAGGTCACCCATCGTAATCCAACTCAAGCTTCAATTACAAGCTACAAGTGTAGTTCATCAAAAGTCCGCCCTAATATATTAAACTATTTATAATAATTTGTGAATATAACATAACAATTGACAACTGAAGTTTCAATTTTCTGACAAAAATAATTATTTAGCCGTTATCATGGTAATGAGATTCTTGCACCAAGCGCCGAATATAAAATATACATACTAAATATTCAGATAAGCTTTGGGTCTAACGTGCAGTGCGAAACATCTTTTTTTATCGCTTAGAAATCGTTATGAATGCTGCCAGGATATTCGTATAGATCCTGATCCAATGTGGGACTCACGATTGGGAGTGCCCACCTCAACTAAAACTACTACGAGAGCCTTCAGCCGCTTTTTGAGGGTCCCGGATATGCAGGCAATAGACAGGATCACCTCAGCCTGGCCACGACAAAGGCCAGACTACTCCACGTAAGGGGGGACTGCCCGGCCGCTACTAAGCAGTCGCTACGACGTCGTGCTATAAAGACCCAGGTTCCTGAGCCCGACACGAACAGCGCCTCCTATCTCACCCGCTCGTCGCCTCCTTCTAGGACATTACTGTGATTTTTTTTTATTACTGTGTGAATGAGAGAGAGAAAATATGTGTTGTTCAATTTATTTACGGTCGGTAATGTAGGTCGCGATCTCACTCTAAATTCCTATTGTAAAATAGGTTGCATACATAGGCTGTACCGAAAGTATCGGGAATGTAATATTTCCACTGTTCCTGTCATATTAAAATCTATTTAATTGAAAACTCCTTGGTTTTATAAATCGAATACCATTTATTTATTTAAAAAAAGATTCTCGTTCTTGTCAAACGGCTCGCGTTACTTGGTGCGTCAGAACTCTCGAAAGATTCCACGCAGGATTCTCAAATGCTGTATACAACATCGTATCAGGTGACGAATCCTGGATATACGCGTACGAACCCGAAACAAAAAACCAGTCACGAGTTTGGGTGTTCGAAAATGAGTTAAAGCCAACAAAAATTGTTCGTTCACGTAGTGTTGCAAAAAAAATGGTGGCCACGTTTGTCTCCAAAACCGGCCATGTTGCGACTATTCCTCTTAAACGGTTAATGCAAAATGGTATGCAAGCATTTGTTTGCCACATGTCGTTTCTGAACTCCGTAAAGAGAACTGCAACTGCCGCATCATCCTCCATCACGACACTGCGATTTCTCACACCGCGCACAAAAGAGTTTTTAGAGCAAGAAAACATAGAATTATTAGACCATCCGCCGTACAGCCCCGACCTAAGCCCTAATGATTTCTATACTTTCCCTAAAATAAAGAATAAATTACGTGGTCAGAGATTTTCATCGCCTGAAGAAGCTGTGGACACCTACAAAACGGCCATTTTGGAGACCCCAACTTCCGAATGGAATGGTTGCTTCAATGATTGGTTCCATCGTATGGAAAAATGTGTCAAATTTCGCGGAGAATACTTCGAAAAGCAATAAATACATTTTTAAATAGTAATGTTGTGTCACTTCCTTGATTCCCGAAATTTTCAGTGCCGCCCTCGTAGTACCCATTTGGAGGATAGAAAATCTTCACATTGAGTTAAAACATTAAAAAATGTTGACTTATTTATAGACATATTTGTCAAAATATAGAGTAAGTTGGTTGGCTCTCGTAATATAGTTAGCCAACATTAGTCACATAATATATAAAATAAAAATCGGTTGTCTGTAAAGTCGCTTTACTGACGATTGATGAACGTGACAACGTCATAAGAAAATGGAACGCCTCAGAGCGAGGTAACGCCGCATGAGTCATGTTTTTTTCGTGCGTGCAGCCGGCTCCATCAAATTCTAAGACGTTGTCACGTCAAAAAAACCCAACCAGTCACAGGGACTGCCGATAGAAGTGAAAATAAAACAATTAAATTCAAAATACATATAACACGGGCTGTACAAGATTATGGCAATCTATACAATTTAAACGGCGGCGCACAAAATGGCTGCATGACATTGACATTTTAGTGTGTTTGACGATTGGTTAATAAACTTAGCCGGTTAATACAAAGCGTTAGATGGCGACATCGTGCATAATATAAAGGTGCCGATAACGCAAATTCCGTGATTTTTATTCACCAAAAGGTGTTGCCTAATGAACTCTTCACTTCAAAAGGAAATCCAGTAAACTGGATAACAAACTACTAACTTAATAATAATATTGAAACGAAAACTGTGTACATAAATATATTTTGTTATTTTTATGTACTTAAAATAATAAAAAAAAGAAGTCGTGTCATGGGACACCAGGTAGGAACGAAGTTCCTTCGAATAATTTAGTGCCTCTAAATTATTCGAAGGAACTTCGTTCCTACCTGTACACAATTTGAAAAACAAACATTGCATAATCTTATATAAATAAATCAAACGTCATATAAATGTCAAATAGCGTCTCGCGACACCGCGTCTGGTAACGGTGTCGCGATTTCAGAGATTTTATCTCATCTAAAAATATACGTACTGCGCTAAAAGAAGTTTTCACTTCAATAATTCATACATCTGGCTACTCAGTATTACATAATAAGTTGGTAACTGAAATATGTAATCCGTTATATGATTTTTTTTTCTGATCACAGATATTTAACTTTTATTTTTAAATGGATCACATTTCAACGCATTGTCTCCTTATTGGTCAGCAGACCAAACAGTCGGACCAAACAACAGCTAAGCTATGAGAGTACCCACAGGCTACATCAGAGATGCGTTATACATTCTATTAACAGGAAATTAAATAAAACAAGTGCATGGGTGAGTAGATGAGCCAATAATAATCAGTGAACAAATCGTCATCTATATGTATTATCGATACTTGTAAATGTTTTTATTTTATAAATAAATAAAATATTAATTATTTTAAAAAAATTCCATAAATGGAATCACATATTGGTAATAAAATTTATAGCGATATTGCTAGTTACCTGTCATGTCTCAGGAATTATTGTTTCAGTCTGCAATTCATAGGAAGTGGTTGGTATATAGGTTATTAATTAGAGAAGATATTAAGGCAAACTACATATTTGATAATGAATTGATATTTTATGTCAATGTTTTTTTAGAATAGAATTGACATTCCGTCTCCAAACTCAAAAAGGAAAAACGAAAGACGAGACGAAAACTACTAAACTGATTTTAATTTAGTTTGCTCTCTTACTAATATATAAATCACCATTTTAAACGGTTACGAAAGCTTCGCTTCGAAAAGGTAATGGTTAATTTTAAATTAGAAATGTCTCTATCAAGCTTAATAAACTTTGTGTTTTGGTGCAAAATGTAGAGATTTGATTGATACGATTGAAAAGGTATATTATTGGTAACATAACCATTAAGACACTCAATTGGTTTCAATAGGCTATATCATCCGCTAGTGATCAAGTTGATTAATTAATTAATTTCAATATTTAAAGCATCGTCATAAACTTAATACTCAGTTGAGACAATCACGGATAGAGAGGAGGTGATACAATACACAATCTGACGCGATCCTACTAAAGACAAAACATTTTAGCATAATTTGCTCTATTATACGTGTGAAGCCGCGGCAAGTTACTAGTTAAACAATATGCAACTTGTATATATAAGTATTTTTTTAAGTGAAAATTCTTTGCGCGCATGAGGGTAAAATTTTTACGGATGAAATGTCACGAAAATGTGCAACCTTTTTTGTCCAAGAAGAGCGAGAGAATAATTGAGACCGATTGAGAGAGTGAGAATGGGTGAACGTAGGTTATGTGCTTCATAGCACATAACTTTGGAATGAGAGCAGGGAGCAAGCTAGTGAGAAAGATCGAGAGAGTGAGATAGAGTGAAAGTCTCGGAAGACTTGCGATGCGACGATTTAAAGCTTTAGATTAGTATAAAATATATAAACGAGATTTAAAATTAGTTTGCCAAATAAGTTTCACTTCTGACATGTATATTTTGTACGTACGCACTTTTTTTTTAATCATTTATTATCTTATAAATAAAAATAATCCCACGCGTATGGCATAACGCCTGGTGGTGCGGTTGCCACTCTGCCAGCAACTACCTTCACTCGTACCTTACAGCGCCGCGCTGTAGTCTTAAGAATGAAAATAAAAAGTATTTTTTTGTGAAGATAAATTGGTATATAATTTGTAATACTATTGTTACGGCACAAAAATGAAAATCGTATTATTTTTAAAAACAAAGCGAACGAAAGCGAAAGCGAAACGAAAAAGAAACATGAGGGACGCAGCAGTACAACGGTACTGCTGCGTCTACAGCGGTGAGCTGTCTATAACGTATAGATACTAATAATTACAATGTTAATAATAATAATCTGCCTTTTTTTTTTCTTTAACGCCGGGAAATGCTCTGAGACACCCCGCGGGGGAGTGGGTCTCCCCACGCGGGTATGTGGGACTCGCTGCGCCCGACAGCTGGTAAGTGGACGCAGCTCTACCCACTAAAACCCGCCGAGTGCCACCAATGCCGCCTTTGGTGAGGTGCCCCGGATCTAATAAACAAACAGGGCACCACGACGGCTAGTCAGTCCCGCAAGGGACCGACGCCACCTCCAAATAGGGGTTGTTCCGCATCAAAGAACAACCCCTCCCAACGTCGGGACAGTAAAATGGGATGAGGTTCCCATCCTCACCCCTTGCCCCTTGCTCTTCTGTCCCCTCTTCTTATAAGAGGGGTACAAAGAGCCCCCTCGGCCCAATTCGCTTCGCCCAAGGTGCAGCGGCTCACCCTAGGTCACTGAGCCCTACCGTCACGACAAGGCCTGAACCATGGTGGGGAATAATAATCTGCCTGATCATAGCGTTCAACCTTACCATTGGCCCATACCTCACACCTCCAGGCATCGAACTGCCGATGCAATTGATCACCGGATACACTTCATCAGATGTATTACGGCAGTATAACATGATCATGTTAATGTATTAGAATCAATACTTAATATTTATTAATAAACGTAAAAAAATATATGTAATATTATGGTCGACATCCATATGAATGAAGCACCCGATATGGTATAATGTTTACACCGAATTTGGGTGCATGGACGTCGCTTAAACAGCTGCTATGAAATAATGGAGATCGTCGGTCGTACACTTTAGTACTTCACAACGAAAATGTGCAAGTAGTAGTCGCGTGCCATAGATGGTATATTATTAAACTTAATAATATTAATATTAAGAGCATGTCTATGTATTTCTAGTAATTATTTCGTGAAATTGTTTTGCTGTGACCTTATTAATCTCTTGAAAAAAAATCGTTCCATCAAGGTATCTGGCCCGAGAATGGCGAGTGTTGTGTGTGAATATGTTTATGTTAGACTAACACGTTTTAAGTGGTGTCTTGTCTGAAGCTCTGCTTAATATCTAACTAGATGTAAACAATCTTGGGACCTTAAACGTGCAGTTGTATGAAAGATCCTTTATCTATATATCTTTATCTGTGTATGTAGAGAATGATGATAGAATGTATATGTAGATATATGTCAGTGTCTAAGTCTTGGAGCACTAATAATATGGAAGTATTAATATATTTACTTTATTTATAACATCAACGACAGGTTACAGACCGCGTCATTTGTATAAATACAAGTTTATCAATTAAAATGTATCAATCAAATTATTAGTGAACCGAATTTGAACTTCGGCCGGACCTTTGGTTCAGTGTTATTGTTAATTAAAAAAAATAGTTTTATTGTTGAAGTACCCTTTAATGTTAACCGTTAATTTTATAATTTCTTGTTGTTTCCATGGTTCAAGCCTTGTCATGGCGGTGGGGTTCAGTAGCCTAAGGTAAACCCAGCACCTTGGGCGAAGCAAATTTAGCCGAGGCAGCTGCTCTTTGTACCCCCCTTATAAGAAGAAGGGTCAAAAGAGCAGCAGGGACAATGGGCGAGGATCGAAACCTTTCCCCATTGCACTGTTCCGACCATAAACATATAATATAAGTATATTCTAAGTCTATGGTTCCGACGTTGGGAGGGGTTGTTCTGTGATTTGGGACAACCCCTCTGTGGATGTGGCGTCGGTCCCTTGGGGAACTGACTAGTCGCCGAGATGCTTGTTGCTCAACAGATCCGAGGCACCTCACCAAAGGCAGAATTGGTGGCACTTGCCAGGTTTTTGTGGGTAGAGCTGCATCCACCTTACCTTCTTTCGAGCGCAGCGAGTCCCACATACCCAAGCATTTCCCGGCGTAAAAGAAAAAAAGTTAAAAGTTAAGCCTTTGGTCCCGGCTGTCATTCGTGGACCTATGACAGTCGTTCCGGGTGGTCAGAAGCCTGGGGAGCCTGAGGAGTCCCGCTCCCCCGCAGGATGTCTAAGAGCATTTCCCGGAGCAAAAGAAAAAGAGGCAGCTCATTCATATTTCATGTGTTGCCTATCTAGACACTAAAGATCTTAAGTCTCTTTGCCAGTAATTACGCTCTTGTAACCCTTCTCTCCGAAACACAGCAAAGCTGTTTCAAGGAAGAAACCAACTCGATATATACAAATACAGGGACCCCCACCCGTCTATAGTGATAGACAAACTATATATTAATTTCATTCAAAATATTGCAAGTAGGTATTTTTTCTAGTGCCGAATACTATAACTACTATAATATGTACTACAAATGAACTTAAATTCGAAACTGACTCTATGCATATTGTAGGAGTGCAGTTGTAATGTAACGATCCGTTGTTCTTGCTAGCTGGAGAGACCACCGCAACTCCAAGCTACTGTGTATAATAGGTATTCGTGTAATAAATTCACTGATTCCTCACGTGTATGCTCAAGGGTGCAGAAAATAAAACGACCTTCTGCTAAACGATTTTAATTTCGTCCATAAATGGAAGTACTACAATTAACATTACTTTACTAATGTGTAATAATGGAATTACCACATAGTGTTTCTTATATATAAAAAAATCTTTAAACCATAAACTTGCGTGTCACTTAAGCAGGACGCACACTGTCCAATCTGTAGGAGCAAGTCGCACGAGGTGTGCTATTAATATTTTTAAGGCCACGATATTTTGGTTAATTTAACGAAGATAATAATTTATTTGGAATATTAAATAAATAAATATATATAGTGAAGATCTGTCTCTTGTTATCAAGCGAGACAACAATATGATGAGCTCTGTGCAGTATCCGGTCAAAGTAGGATGCGAGTAGGGGACATCGGCCGATTTGGCGATTCATTGAGAGGCATATTTCTAGCAGTGGCCGAGTACATGCTGATAATAAGGATGCTTATGGATTAAAATCCCCCCATTATACAATCATATATGGTCATAATCTGTGCAGCTGCCTGTCATTGCGAAAATAAAGTAACAAGAGAGAATAAACGTGTTACTTTATGGTCGCTACTTTGTTAGCATGGCCGTAGATTAGGGAAAACATTGTGAAAAAGTATGTATAACTGTTGAGTTTAAAGTTCTTAGGTGTGAAGTTTACCAACCCGCTTTATGAGAGCGTAAATGTGACTATGCGAAAAATTCTCTTCCCTGGACTTCGAGAAGAGCCGTGCCCAGCAACCGTGCTAAGCTTACTCATTCACGATGTCATTGACGTACTATAAATAATCATCAGTAAAAAATGTATACTTTATTTTTCTACTTCACCTAACTTATTAACAATTATAGGCCGAGAGTGTATAAATAGCTTTTATAATAAGTGTGAACCTTACAACACGGTTGTTAGTAATATGAAAAATGGTTGCACATATGTTTGTACTATTGTTGAAAAGTAAACAAGAAAATAATGTTTAATTCAAATAGCTAATTCGTAATGAGAACTGTGAATAAAACATTACAATATTAGAATAATATAAAATTGTTAATGAAGGACATGGTTTTTCATATGGCCTTATTCCCCATTGGAATGGTATGGTAATACTCAATTGGATCTCTGTATTCGAATCAAGAATGAAGTTTTTAAAATTAAATCATCATCATCCTCTATCCGTCCACTGTTGAACATAGGCCTCATTCAATGAACGCCAAGACGACCAATCCCTTGCCACTTGCATCCAACACGGACCGGCCACTGCACGGAGATCGTCTTCCCACCTGGTTATAAACCAACACGTTTTTGATTTTTTTTAAATTATAATTAATATATTATATCTGTACTAGTGGGATGTACGTGGCGGGTACAGCCGTCTCGGCGTTCATTAAATAGGTCTATGTCCAGCGGTGAACGGCAAAAGGCTGACAATCATTGTGATGATTTATTATAATAGGTGCACTATTTATAATATGTATTATAATTTCAAATTATTTATTTTAAACTCGTCACTATAAACAATAGTCTAATTAAACGTACAGACAGGAGGAAGATGTTTTACTATCAGAGAATTACGTTTAAGTTTCAATGCATTGAATTATAGGATTGCCAGCGTTTCCCCTTTATTATTTTTTTAAGTGAAATTTATTCACGTTATGTTAAAATCATACCTACTTAGTCACTAACGTAAGTAAACATTGGTAATTAATGAAGCAAAGAAAATAATTTTGAATTAATATATTTTTTTTGGTTTATAAGCCAAAATAGGAATGTATAAAAATACTGTTGATTACAATTAAATTGGTTTAATTTGTTGACATGATAGAAGTGAGAGTCGATGGTATAGTTGATGAAGGTTTGGAATCGTTGTACGAGGTCTGGGTTGGAGCTTTTTTCTACTTTAACGCCGGGAAATACTCTGAGGCATTCCGCTGGGGAGGGGGAAACTCCCCAGGAGAACATACTCGATGTGGGACTCGCTGCGCCCGAGAGACGGTAAGGTTGACGCAGCTCTACCCACTAAAACCCGGCGAGTGCCACCAATGTTGCAATGGTGAGGTGCCCGGATGCAAACATGGTTTAAGCCTTGTCGTGACGGTGGGGTTCAGTAGCCCAAGGTGCTGGCCCAAGCAAATTGAGCCGAGGGGCTGCTCTTTGTACCCCTCTTATAAGATGAGGGGACAAAAGAGCAGGGGGGCAAGGGGCGATGATGGGAACCTCACCCCATTGTATTGTCCCGACGTTCGGAGGGGTTGTTCTGTGGTGCGGGAAAACCCCTCTGTGGAGGTGGAGTCAGTCCCTTTGGAGCTGACTAGCCTTCGAGGTACCCTGTTTGCTTAACAGATCCGGGGTACCTCATCAAAGACGGCATTGGTGGTACTCGCCGGGTTTTAGTGGGTAGAGCTGCGTCCACGTTACCATATTTTGGGCGCAGTGAGTCCCACATACCTGCCTGGGGAGTCCTCCCTCCCCGCAGGATTCCTAAGAGCATTTCCCCGCGGAAAAGAAAAAAAGATGTAACAAGTTGATGAGCAAAGGTGCGAGGAGGCAGTAGTCGGCATACTTGTGTGACATTAATGGGCTGCTTTGACATAGTAATTACCAATTACCACCGGGCACCGAGTGCATACCGTTGGCCACGTGACCAGACATAGCATCAACAAATATTTCTCATAACTAGCCGGGAAACCGTTTATTAACCGACTCCAAAGGAGGAAGAGTTTCTCAATTCGACCGTATTTTTGTATGTCTGTTACCTCGAAACCTGTGAACTGATTATGATGATTTTTTTCTTTATTTAAAAGCTGATGCTTCCCGTGTAGTTCCATGATAAGGACACCAGGATCTGATGACGGCATCTCAAAGAAATCGAGCAGAACTTTTGAAAATCGAAGGGTCGACTATTGCATTTGTCTTTATTAAGTATTTTAATTTAATCTGTCGTCGATCGAATCGATCTGATGATGGAGCCCAAAAACAGTCGAGGGAGTCTAGGTACGCAACGATTTTATAAAACACATTTTTATTTTACAAGTTTTTATATATCAAATTATCCTAAACACTAGCAACGCCTATTTTGCATATTTTTCTATCTAAACTGAATATAAAGGTTATATGCAATAACAGCATTTTATAGTACGTATATATTCTTCTCCATGCAGGTACACATTAGAACGAGTGAAAGAATTTTATCACACGGTCACAGAAACAATCTTCCATAATTGGTTAGGGAGTTATTAGACCGACATTCTATGGATCGCGTTTGAATTACATATATCACTCGGTATTGGTGCGGTACGGTACACTATAACAGGTGTAAACTCCGAGCTGTGTTCATAAAAAATAAATAATCTCGTCGTAAGGAGGAAGCTATAAAATCCTCTGGGATTTAAAAAAACCGACGCCCAACATTGTATCATATTTCTCATAAAAATTGCCCGCGGCGCAATAGACGTTCATAACTTACATGCTTCTCTGGAGCACATAGCGGACACACGGCCGGCTAGAATAGCGCATAATATTATATTGTCAGCGTACGATGACAATTTGTTCGTTTATAAAAAGCTAATGTATAACAAGAGTCAATGTATTTTTTACCGATTTTTCATAGTTTTTTCCATTAAATCATATGTTAATATATTTTCAGTCTTCGGTCACAACCTATTTAAGTAAATCTTGCATACTGGCCACACGCCACCATCGCTAGTACGCCGCGTTTATCAGTCTCATGCGCGCAAGTATTTTGGTTATTGAGGTTATCCGTTATTATTACAAATGTTACTACCAGTTTGTAGTTAATTTGTTGATCTCATTACTTGTTATTGCTACTTGCAGTATCGTTCAAATTAAGTTTAAATTCTAATACATTCTACGTAGAATTTTTAATTTCTTTATTATAATGGGTTCAAAAGTATTATCAAATTACTGCATTGATAAACACTTTTGCGAATAAAAAACCTACAGCTAGATACTAACCATACAGCTTTTAAGCACTATAATTTGCAGCCTTTCAAATTATACTTATAAGTTGTATATAATTAAGTAAAGTGCCTATAATATAATAGCTTCATAAGCGGCAGGCTCGTATGTGTTTCTATTAACTGTAAGGCGACAGACCTCTAAATGCTCCACAGAAAGAATCTCGATATAATAAAGCGAGCTATGGCGTTTTTACTAGCATTCGTTTAACGGGTTATCTAGTACAGTAGTCGGCTGTTCAGTGCTCACACCGATCTCAGAGCGTGACTCCTGCAATAATATTTCTCTAATAGCGTACTCTAAATTACAATTTCTAAAGACTAATTACAATTTATTAATTTGAGATTATATTTTCCTAACTCATACACCATAATAATTATCATAATCATCAGCCCCTATCCGTCCACTGCTGAACATAGGCTTCCCTCAATGAACGCCAAGACGACCGATCCCTCGCCGCTCGCATCTGACACGAACCGGCTACTGCACGGAGATCGTCTTCCTAACTATAGGTGGCACAATATTTGAGGCCTAAAACATTTAATTCACTTTCTGTCACTTCTAGTTAGATATAAGAATAATAAGGTCTTGGAATGTCATGATACGCAAAACTTTTTCTCTCTCTCTCTCTTTCAGTAGACGGCAGGCCAAAAGCACGTAATATATAGCCGAAAACTCCATCCAGTGTTAACCACTCCAAAATTTTTTTTTAAATTAAAAGTAACTTGAATAAAAAATATTTTGATTACGAATGAAAAGGTACCAATTTTTTTTTTCTTTTTTTATGTTATTTGGATAGGCAAAAAAGTGTACCTGGAACGAGCCCAGACATAAGATTGAGACATAAGATGTTAAGTCTCGGTGCCAGTAATTACACTGCCTGTCAAGCCCTTCTCTCCGAAACACAGCGAAGCTGTTTCACGGGAGAAACAAGCAAGATGGTGGTACCCATGCAGCCGGGAGCGTGGCACAGCGCTTCCCTCCCACCGGTACCAATTATGTGGAATGAGCTATTATATATATTATTATAATGAAAAACATATGATTGATATTAAATTTAAAAATATATATTCTTATTACATACATAATATTATATGTAGGTACATGATACAAACATATTTATTTTTTACTTCGTATGTTCTAACAGGAATTGTTATCATCAATTAATTTGTTATTATCATAGTTACAAATTCAATATATTAATTAAATTATCATACTGTTGTGCACTTTTATATATGAATTTAAAAAATAGCTAATGAAAACGTAGGCGAATAATATAACACTCGATTGGAGAATAAGGATAATACATGCTGTATTCAAGTATGCTGTTAGATTAAATAACGCGAGCTAGTTAATACCTAAATAATATAACACTCGATTGGAGAATAAGGATAATACATGCTGTCTTCAAGTATGCTGTTAGATTAAATAACGCGAGCTAGTTAATACCTAAATAATATAACACTCGATTGGAGAATAAGGATAATACATGCTGTCTTCAAGTATGCTGTTAGATTAAATAACGCGAGCTAGTTAATACCTAAATAATGCATTTGCACAGCGGCACAGACGCTGCTGGGTGAGGTACGGAGCCTCCAATAGAGCCGATGTTAATGTATCGGTTTATGTGTTACCTCTAGCAGATTTAGCGATTGTCCTGCAGTTTACAGCAGCCGCGCTAATGAAGGTGTCTGCGCTGATATATTAACAAACGAATTACTCGGAGGCATGTAAACGGTGTGCCACATGAAGGATAACTTATTACGGACATTTGTGACTATACTTTAGTGGAACCATTTAGTAATATAGTCATAAATTATAAAGGATTTATGTTTCTTTTAAATCACTAAAACATTTATGTTTCGACAATGTAATAAAAATGACAGACATACTAGCTACAGACGCAACTCTAAAATACACCAAAAATTGGTTAGTAGCTCGAAGACTTCAATCCTTCCTTTATCCAGGCCACTTCTTAAGTTTCTTCTTTCTCTGTCCATTCATTACATGAGCAATACCTGATCTAATAAACAAACAGGGCATCTCGACGGCTAGTCAGTCCCCCAAGGGATCGATGCCACGTACACCGATGGGTTTTCCCGCACCACAGAACAACCCCTCCCAACGTCGGGACAGTACAATGGGGTGAGGTTCCCATCCTCGCCCCTTACCCCCTGCTCTTTCGTCCCTCTTCTTATAAGAGGGTTACAAAGAGCCCCCTCGGCTCAATTAGCTTCGCCCAAGGTGCAGCGGCTCAACCTAGGCTACTGAGCCCCACCTCTACGTCAAGGCCTGTACCATGGTGGGGGAGAAGATCACAATATAATATAATTTCCTATAAACTTTTTCAGAGAGTGAGAATTTTTTCGTAATACTTTTTGCTTAATATGTAAGAATATTATTGCTCTTTCCTTGTACTACGAAATAGAATATATGTTTTATTTATAGTGCAAAACAATTAAAAGTATTGGTGATCAATATTGATGAAGTTTTGATGACGGGCTATTACTGGTTATTATTGGTTTATCAACTCTACCATAAAGCTTTAGTTAAGTATTTAAATAGCTCTACTTCTTATGTATTGTGGTAATAAATTAATTAGTTCAGGGAATGTACCACGAGGCAAGATATATTTTTAAGAGTAGATACATGTGGTTATTTGACACCATTTTATTCGTATTATTCGCTATATATCGGTACTGTACGTGTACCGTAGAATCGATCCAGAATCGAAAATGTTTTTGTGTTGAACTTAAATTTCTGCAATAATCAATTATTTAGGTTAAATTTATTTTTCCAAACTTAAGAAAGGAAAATGAATCCGCAATTTGAAACTAGCCATCGAGTGTAGACATGCAGTGTATTACTGCACTCAATTAACACGTAACAAGTCATTAGCGAATGCACATATGCATATGCATGAGTCGTATTAACGCAAGAGACATTCACAGTGAATAGACGTTTTCCCTTTTTTTAAATTGCATGGTACAGAATTAACTCAAATATGACATTTAGACATTTTTCATGCAAGTCGATTTATTTTAGGTAGTTTTGAGTTTTATGTGATTAGTTGACTTTACCCAGTATTATAGTCTCTGTGTTGCAATGTATAACAAAATCTAGTTACAATATGATTTGTAAAATTGTAGGTTTGGTATATCGAACATTACCTTAACACTATAGTTTTTAATTTTCAAATCAAATCAAAATATATTTATTTCGTAGGTAACACTTGAAATACGTCATAAAAAAGTAGTTTATAAAAAGTAGGTAAAAAAACTTCGTTTAAAATGCAGGCTCCTTTTAACAAAAACGAGAAAAAATCTTAGGGGTTGCCAACATTATTATTAGTATTATTGAATCCCAGAAAATTAATAATGTCAACTATATAGGAACGTCTCAAAATACGTGAAAAGTGTCATGGGATATCATTAATGACTCTAATAACAATAGTAATAACCATATGACTAACAAAATTAAAGTGAATGGCAAAATTATTACCAACCCCGTTGAAATACTAAACTATTTAACTCTTATTTTACTAACTCTTATTTTATTAACTCTTATTTTATTAACTCTTATTTTATTAACTCTTATTTTATTAACTCTTATTTTATTAACTCTTATTTTACAACTTGAATGTTATTCAAGTTGTTATACGTCGTATCAATTGTTCAACACTTGACATTGAAATTCTAAAAACAATTTTAGGCACAAATATAACGTCTAACTCATTTTTAATTAATTAAAATAATTTTCCAAATAGTATATTCGGAACTTTGTTGCAGCCAAAAAAGAAAGTTTAGCCGTTACATAGCACATTAGCTTCTCAATACGATTTGCGTTAACAGCGACAAACATTACTTATTAACTGCAGTTATTTTTCATTATAATGTGTATGATCTGAAATAAGCTTATTAATAACAGATTGACACTACTATCTTTAAAAGTAGCTGTGTTGCAAGTTTACTGACAATTAAGTTTACAAGAATATTATTTCGTTCCGTCTTAAATTACTAGGATAGTTAAAAGTTTCTAAAACCCGACAAGTGGTTTTAAAATTCTAATATTAAGTAGTCTCACTTTATAAAATTGTAATATTAATTTACCATATTTAACTAGCTTGTATAAGTCAATAGTTAATATTTTCTTTTAGTTGTTAATCGTCATATTGCGAATGCTGTGGCACCTATATGTAGTGCAATAATGTCATGCTTTCAGTAATATTCTCATATATTGTAAGTATTTATTGTAACTACAACTGGTTGTCCTTAAATAAATAAATAAAAAATAAACTATCACCACTTACAATTAATTTTATTTTTTGTTAATTTGTAATATTATTATCATTATGCATTTTTAAAATCCAACTTTTTCTACAACAAATCTATATATTAATACGTGAAACAAACAGCTTCGTACCCCCTTTTTAAGAGGATTGTATAAACGAAGTAATTTGAAATTTGGTACAGTTTAAGATAAAACTAACATACAAGTGGAGAGAGAGTTAAGAAAGCTATAATAAAATGTTACACGCACTACGATATGACGACAATGTTAAACAATAGATGATGTATGACGCTTAGTTTTCATTATACAAATAAGTTTGGAAACATTAGTTTTTAGGTACTGTCAAACAGCTTTTCAGTTTATAGCCATCAATGGAAATGTCTAGTATTAGAGAAAATACAAAAAAAAACCATCATCGCAATAAACTGTATATTGAGACAGTCGTAAATTATTCATGAATTCACAATCTGTTATCGTTAACATGCGATAAGAAGTAACCTATGACTAAATTTCCGTAATAATATTCGTTGACACTTTTTGCCATTACCTACCAATTAAACCGTATTTCCCTAGATCTAGTTTTTCTAACAAGTGTCACTTAAATCAGACCTAAGATGCTATTTTTTATTACAATATCTTTTTCCACACATCGCTATGTTAGCTTAGGTTGAACGCAGACTCTAGCAAGAGTCTTCCAATTATAAAACATCCTTGTATGTAGGTATTATATATTTTAGGTATTTTTGTCATTATTTAATAAGATAGAAAAAATTACTGAAGGTTTAGTGGAGTAAATTTTTATTTATACTGATTTTTATATATATATTATTATTTTTAATTATTTATATATGTATGTATAATTCTTCTGCGTGTGTATCAGTGAACTCCTAAACGGCTGGACCGATTTGAATGAAAATTTTTGTGTTTCCTCAAGTGGATTGGAAAATGGTACAAATACATACGTATAATATATGGGTTCTTCTCTACCTAGCTTTATTAATATTTTGTATATATATATATATATATATTTTCGCAGTAGCTTCTTTTCTCTCTGTGTTTATTGATTTAACTTACTATAAATATATAAACTTACTCAAATTCAATAAAGTCATTGGTGGAACTTATCCTGCGAAAAAAGATTTGCTATAAGAGCAATAGTTCTCTTAAATATACATTCTTGGATTTCCGTTCTGATTTAACACAAGCAGAACAAAATTTGGTAGGCTTCATTAGTGTTTTTTTATTCTTTTATTTATGTGTGTAGTATATTATCACAAGAACAGTTTAACATTTAAAAAACAGTGACAAAGGTATTACTAGTGTTTATATTATTTGATAGCGAATAAGCCAAGTTACTCTAGATAACCTGAAGCCGAGTTGTAAATTAAGCACTATTATGATTGGCATAATATATATAAATATTTTTATAAACAATTGAAATATACAAAGTCGAACATATGGTTAAATTTACAGGACAGAAAAATCACCTAGTTTTTTCTGTTCTGTGGTTAAACCTCAGTGTGCGCCTACCCTTAGGCGTAGTTTATCGTTGTGAAACTTTATCCAATTAAGTATAGTATTTAAGGACACTAATCAAATTCCAATAAATCTACATTTCCTGGATGGATTGACCAGTCGCGTATGGATCTGCGACAGTTATTGCGTAAATTAAACGATCATATACAATGTTATACTTGTTACGTACGCCCACGTAATTATCTGTGTCTAAAATTGGATATACTTTTTATGAGATGTACTTTTTGTGTAGTATCGTATGCTGATCGTGTTTCCATATATATTATTGCTTGAAAGGTGTATTAAGATTTAATTTTTGTTGTTTATACATATTCAAATTCATTTATTTGCTTTAAATGTGGTAAATTAATAGGTGTATGAGCATAAATAACAGGGTTTATTCACGTTTAGCTACAACAAAGCATGCAAATATTACAATCGTCAAAATTAATACAATTAATAAAATTAATAATTAATAAAATTTAAAACTAACAATGCCGAAAATGTTATTTAAATAATATAATATATTAACAGATATGTCATTACAATTCCATTCATCAAGGAAAGAAAAAATATATAATCTATAAATATTCAATCCTTACTTCCTTACTAATATTATAAATGCGAAAGTAACTCTGTCTGTCTGTCTGTCTGTCTGTCTCTTCTTCACGCCTAAACCGCTGAACAGATTTGGATGAAATTTGGCACAAAGAAAGTTTGAAACCTGAGAAAGGACATAGGATAGTTTTTATCCCGAATATCCCACGGGAACGGGATTTATGCCGGTAAAACCCCGGGACTGTCTATCTTCTGAACCACGTAACAGAATTGGTTGAAATTTGATATGTAGATACTTTGGTACTTAACGTAGGACTTAAAATAGTTTTTATCCCGAAAATCGCACGGGATCGGGACCTATGTGGGTAAAACCCCAGGACTGTCTATCTTCTAAACCACGGAACAGATTTGGGTGAAATTTGATATGAAGATACTTTGGAACTTAACTTCGGACTTAAAATAGTTGTTATCCTGAAAATCCCACGGGAACAGGAACAATGTGGGTTAAGCCCCAGGACTTTTTATCTTCTAAACCAATAAACAGATTTAGGCGAAATTTGATATGTAGATACTTTGGAACTTAACGTAGAACTTAAAATAGTTTTTATCCCGAAAATCCCAAGGGAACGGGACCTATGCGGGTAAAACCCCAGGACTGTATATCTTCTAAACCACGGAACAGATTTGGGTGAAATTTAATATGAAGATAATTTGAAACTCAACGTAGGGTATAAAATAGTTATTATCCTGAAAATCCAACGGGAATGGGAACTATGCAGGTAAAACCACGGGACTGTCTATCTTCTAAGGCACGAAACAGATTTGGGTGAAATTTATATGAAGATACTTTGGAACTTAACGTAGGACGTTGTTATCCTGAAAATCCCACTGAAACGAGAGTTGTGCGGCTAAAACGCCGAGACTACATATTTGTTAAACCACTGAACCGATTTGAGTGAAATTTGATATGGAGTTAGTTTGAGACCCATATGAAGACCCAAAAGATGTATAAGTGTAACAAGAAGGTTTTTAGATGTGTCAATAGATGGCGTTAACACAAAATGTAGATCACGCTATCTATTACAAGATGCGAATCCTTATGAAGATCGCACCTTTGTATTGCACGCGTTTTTAATGAATACTTTTTGCATATAATATGTATTACTAATTTATCCAAAATGATTTATTAATAGTATTCATGATATTATAAAAAAGGAATACTTATATATGATAATAAAATATATAAAGAATAAAAAATGTAACATTTCTTTTTCTTATTTTTTTTAGTTGCTGGTCGTAGGTACTAATTTGAATTAAAATATTGATGTATCATAGGGTAGTTTCGAATTACTTTGTAACGTTAGGACGTCTGACACCTCAATCCTTCCATGACCATAGTTGTTGTAAGGTATATATATATATATATATATATATATATATATATATATATATATATATATATGCGTTGGGCATGTAAATAATATGTATACGGTACTTACATAAAAAAAAATCCGTCTGTTTGTTCCGGTTAATGTCTGAAACGGCTAAGCCGATTTTGACGAGGCTTTTACTGGCAGATAGCTGATGTTATAAGGCGTAACTTTGGCCATATCAATAATTATCATCAATCCGAACGGCTGTAAATCTATGTAAACGCGGGCGAAGCTGCGGGCAACAGCTAGTTAAATATATGTCTCTAGTGTGTGCTGTTATTTGCAAAATATTCAGTCACGGAATAAAAACATTTATCGATCAACCACTTATTTAGTGCCCTTTTAAAAGATGTCATTGTTTTTTCTTTCAACTTTGCAGCTAAGTTATTGTAAATTTTTAGGGCCATAGAGTATGCATTTTTCCCGAATTTTACACTTTGTGCTAAAGGCAATACTAGTCTATTGAGGAATCTTCCCCTATAATGATCTAGATCGTTATGGTTTTGGTAGATAAATTCTGATGAGCATGGACACAATTTCTTATTTCATATATATATATATATATATATATATATATATATATATATATATATATATAGTCGTTTCCGTATATATATATATATACGGAAACGACAGCAGTTTAAGTCTTTTAAACAACGGTTTACAACTTTTAGTGTCGGTATATTGCAGATAACCCGAACACATTGTTTTTGCACTATAAAGGCA
Organism: Helleia helle; assembly: GCA_963853865.1. Classification (NCBI taxonomy): domain Eukaryota; kingdom Metazoa; phylum Arthropoda; class Insecta; order Lepidoptera; family Lycaenidae; genus Helleia; species Helleia helle. The sequence continues at coordinate 18,379,691 of OY971426.1, read as the reverse complement.
CGATTTTCATACATTAAGTTTCCCCATAAAACGACAACATATTTTATTATAGAATAGTAAGTAGTAGTAGCCATGGTATGCAATTAAAGCTGTTATATGATGCCTATTATAAAATCTCAAGTATTTAGTTTTGCTTAAATTGACTTTTAAATTGTTCACTGTTAACCAATTTATAACCTGAAGCACTGTTTCATTTATATATTTATATCTTTTTGGAAACGTTTATCATCTTTTGTTTCATTGGGGATTATGACAGCAATGTCGTCAACATACAGTGTACAACTAACAGATCACTACGCTCTGTTATTTTTGACAAATCAATGATATATCAGAAACAGAAGCGGGCCGAGTATGCTGCCTTGAGGTACGCTTAACTTGTTAATTTTAACGTCAGATTGACAGTTTACTTGTAACAACAAAAAATCTTTGTGTTTTTACATATTGTCTTCTGTTATTCAAATAGGATTCCAGCTAATTTCGTACCAGTCCTCTTAAGCCATCTGCTTCACATTTTCGTAGCAAAGTAGAATGATTTACATTTTACACAATCAAAGGCTTTGTTCATATCAAAGAAGATAGCTGTTACAGGTAATGATTTGTCTACATATTGCAAAATGTGAGTTATATAAAAAAAATACCCGACTACTATGGATGTATTTTACTGATAATGAAATAAAATAAAATAAAATAATTTTCTTTGTAGTAAGTAATCTAATAAGTTATCTTATAATTCGAACCAGATTAATGTAAATTATTAATTAACCATCAACGTTTTTAAAAAACTTTGTTTTATATGAAATTTTACCAAACAAAAGATAGACAATCAAATTTAAAATAGTACGTCGCAAAGCATCGGTGAATAATCTCTATTCGATTCTGGAACCGTGTAAAAAATTGAAAGGTCGCAAAAAACGTCATGTTGCGTCACGCACGACTCCACGGAGTCGGCTCCCGAAGTCTTTGACATCGGTTAACTGATTCGGTAGCTGCTGTACATGTTTTATAAGTAGAGCAAATTTTTATCTTTTCGTAAAAAAATATTCAAATATTTGCTGTTTATTTTATTAAAATAAAGTATTTCAAGGTCCAGAGTTATTTGCGCGTCTCGGTCATATGATCGCTGGAGTAATTAAGACGCAGTTCATCATCATCGAAGCTAGATTTGCTTCTTTTTATGTGCCTGAGCTGAAAGACAGAAATCTATAGAAACTGCATCTGAATTTTTGGACGAAACTATGTTCGAATTTAAGGCGGTTTCTCTGTCTTTCTGTTTGACTTGCGCTATTTGTAAGTCTGGGGATCCCCAGAAGCCTACTCTTTGGCATATTCACACGACGTATACTGTAATGAGTTTGTTTATTTAACCCTAATCGTTTTTTTAATTATATTTAGACTAGTAATTTATACTTGTAATCAAATTCTATGTTAGATCTACAAATTCTAGGTTAATAGTGATATTGACAAATTCAATTATATGCTTTCCTAAAGTATACCTACAATATTATAAATACAAATGTGAGCTTGTCTGTCACGCTTTCACATCATAGAGTATATCATTAGGCTTTTTGCATTTATAAGACTATCAAAATAATCATCATCAGGGTTGGCTACATCCAACGTTGGAAAAGATGCATGCCATGGCTGAACTAGCCATGGCATGCATCTTTTCCTGCATCCTAATCCTAAATAACATAATGGCTTTCCTTTGAATTCGATTTGTACTATGCGTTTCAAATGAGAATAGGACGGACTTAGCGCCATATTGTGACGTCATAGCTGTCAATTTAAACCAGTTAGGTAGGGTGGGCCAAAAAAATTCTTTAAATTAAATTTATTTGCACAGATTTAGTGAAAAAAATTCAATCAAATCTAGCTCTTCAATTCCGATCATCTCTGCATTTCTGTCCGAGTGCGCGTCGGATACGTGGTAACGTGTTTTTATTCATCCCCGTAGCCAAATGAACACGCTTGGTCACTTTACTTGTATTTTGCAGTGTTTGCAAAATGGTAGCGTACATTTCACAAGTCAAACTTATATTTCCTTCAGGTCCTCACGACAGAGCACACTAATAACGGCAAGATGGGGACCGGCGTCCTTATTTCCTTTAATAATTTTGGCATGACTCCAGGGCCTTTGCGGCAACAATAAAATAAAAAAATGTTATTGTAGGTATGGTTTTAAAAACGAATTATGGCTTCAATTTTTTAAATAATTTACGACTATTTAACGTTTTTAATTAAATTCGATTTAAAACTATTAATCATGCAAATAAGTTTTTGCGCAAACCGTACTTTTTAAGTGATATTTGACTGATAGAAGTCATTGACGTTCCTATTCTTATTTGAAACGCATAATAGGTTGTAGGATATATTGGTTATAGAAAAATATAGTTTTTTACTATATTATTATTTCGTACTAAAGGTCATCCAGCAATCGAAATTCAAAATCTCAATTTAAAAAATTCATTCAATTCAAATACAGTTTGACAGTTACAGCTAAAAACCAGTGATTCAAAACTTCTTTGCAAAAAAACTAAACGTCATACTTACATCATCATTGTTTGACATTATCATTATTCAACTTTGAATATTGTTAATAATAATATTTATAATGCATAAACAAAAATAATAGCTGTCTGCAATCTTTTCTTTTCAAATTCCTCCGTTTACGTCATCCTCTTCAAAAGGGGTACAAAAAGAACTTTCATTTACAATATTTTAATTTAATTTTATAATAGATATTAACGTTGTAGTTCATCGCGGAACTAAACACATATAGGTACTTGTATTTAATTTTATTTTGTTATTAATTGTTCATATTCATTTAGATTACATAGAAATATACTTCTATCTGAAATTTAAGTATTACATTAAAATCTATTTAACTTTTCTACTAAAAATACTGGATAGGATACGTTTGATATTTTTCTTACTGTATTTTTTATACGTCATTTTTCCGTTTTAAACGTTATGGTCACTATATTATTATAGATATGTAATGTATTTAGATAGATGTAATGTACCAAAGAAAGCGTTTTTATTAAGTAAGTAAGATTAATTTTATTAAGTATTTTCATACCGATATATTGATTTCGTTGCAATAGAAAGCACACAATATGTTAAAATATATTTCACAGTCACTTAATAACTACTTGACAAACGTACGATACGTTTTTATATATTCCACATTCAACACACACAATGACCCAAATATGAATTTTGATACTCATAATAATTAAATAAAGTAAAAAAAAATCATTATTAGGTACGCATTATACACAAATGCATTGTATCAAATAAAACCAAATTCACTTCTGCGGAACACAAACGTCCACACCAAAGTTATAATGTCACTAAGCACTACTTATCGTGGTAATTATATTTTAAAGATGGCTGCCACATTGTTCAGTAGTACAAAAAGTAACTTCCATATAAGGATAAGTATATGGGGAACTGTAACGCCCAACGGGAACCAACCGTGACGAGACGAGTATGTCTGACCGAGTACATAATTTAAACTCTATTGCAGGATTATATTATACCATCTATGATTTAAAAACACAGGTTATCTTGTGTTCAGTCATTTGATGATATTTGATGTTAGGTTAGTATCAGATATTTTCATCAAGATCAATGTGGGGGGACTGCTCAGTAGCGGTCGGGCAGTCCCCTTTTACGAGTAGTAGTCTAGCCTTCGCCGGGGCCAGCCTGTCGATGAGGTGAACTGTCTGTTGCCTACATATCCGGGACCCTCAAAAAGCGGCTGACGGCGCTCGCAGTGGTTACAGTTAGGGTCGGCACTCCCATGTGCGAATCCCACATTGGGTCAGGATCTACCCAAAGATCCTTGCTGCACCCATAAGGATTTCCCTGCGATAAAAAAAGAATCAGTCTCAAAAAAACAAGAACAAAGTTTGATTAGATCAAACATTTTTTATTTTAGGCACGTTTTTTTTTTACATATTCGTATTCGAAGTAGTTTTGCCCTATAGTTTTTTAACTGATTTCCAAAAAGGAGGAGGCTCTATGTATGAATCTTTTTTTTGTGTATTTTCATCGATATTTATCGCCAATTGTGAACCGATTTTAATTATTCATTTTGTTGGATAGGAGATATTCCAAGGGTGGTCCCATGATGTTAATGCGAAGGTGGGGGGAGGACCTGGCGCAACAGCCGTACGGCAAAAGCCTAACGGTTGCTCTGCGTCCGGTCCTTGAGCGGTGGATGCGCCGTAAGCGCAAACCCCTCACCTTCCGTCTGACACACTTTCCGTCTGGGCATGGTTGCTTTAGTGAGTACCTGTGCCGGGCGGCCCATAGGGAGCCGTTGACAGTGTGTCACGATTGTGGCGCGGCGGTGGACTCGGCCCAGCACACCCTCGAGGTGTGCCCGAGATGGGCGGCGCTGCGTCATGATCTGACATCGGTCATCGGAGGGGACTTGTCTCTGCCGAGTGTAATCACCGCGATGCTCGGTGACGACGAGTCCTGGACGGCGATGGTTTCCTTCTACGAGGCAGTAATGTCCCAGAAGGAGGCCGACGAGCGGGTGAGAGAGAAGGCCGCCGACGAGGCTTCCCCCCGTGGGCGACGAACGGGGGTGCGCAGGAGGCGCTACTTAATGCGCCTCCAGTAACGCCCCTGTGCTCGTGTCGGGTTCAGGATGGGAACCTGGGCCCAGTATGACACGACGTCACGGGGACTGCCCAAGCAGCCGGGCAGCCCCCCTTAAGAGGAGTAGTCTGGCCTTCGCCGGGGCCAGCCTGTCGCTGAGGTGATCCTGTTGAATGCCTATCCGGGACCCTCAAATTAAAGCGGCTGAAGGCGCTCGCAGTGGTTTTAGTTTACGGGTAGGGCACTCCCAGGTGCAAGTCCCACATAGGGTCAGGATCTACCCGAGATCCTGGTTACATGCGTAAAAAGCATTTCCCTGCGTCGGTGTCAAGTCGGTGCCAACCAAGTCTAATAAGTAGTAGATAGATACTACCTACTTTCTACATACATTGTATCTATTTACTATCATTCAAGGCACATAACTTGACACGGTTTTGGCGTGGTGGGGAAGTTCGCGCATCGTATTCTCATATAAAATCGATGCGCAAACTTATCCTCACTACGCTGCAGTCTTTCCAAGTTACGTAATTCAAATAATACCTACTTGGCTTGGGTGGCACCGACTTCAATTAGACGAGTGGGTAGCGCTTATAAGAATTATACCTAGGTATTAATTAATATTTCGCTTTTTAGTGCCTATTTGTGGTTTTGTAGTCAGTTTTTTTAAATAATTTATTTAAATAATCATTTATAACCATGTCAAACTAATAAAAACCGGCCAAGTGTGACTCGGGCACATTAGACACTTTAAAATGTTGGTTTTGTTAAAGTCAAGTTCTATCCATCGCCATCTAGTGACGTAATGAGTAAACTATTATTGATTGTTAGCTCGGTTACGATTCCTCTTATTTAATACTATTCCAATAGGTGTCGCTTATACCATACATGATTTTTTGATGGGAGCCCCCCTTAAATATTTATTTAATTTTAATTTAATTATTTATATAACTAAATATGCTGTGAATATTTCAAGCGTTACCGTTATAACTATCGAGCAAAAAAACCGGAAAAGTCACGTTTGTTGTATGGGAGTCACCCTTAAATATTAATTTTATAGTTTTCAATATTTTTTGTTATAGCGGCTACAGATTATAACATCTTCTGTGAAAATTTCAAGTCTAATAATCTCGGAGCCTGGTGACAGACGGATGAACATCGAAGTCTTAGTGATGGGGTTCCCGTATTACCCTTCGGGTACGCAACCCCAAAAATGCATTTATGTTCAAGTAATGACAAATATTTTAATTCATAGTTTCAATAGAATATTGTTCTTCGTTTAGCCTTGCCTATATTTTTTTTCTTTTACGCCGGGAAATGCTCTGAGGCATCCCGCTGGGGAGGGGGGGGGACTCCCCAGGCGGGTATGTGGGACTCGCTGCACCCAAAAGATGGTAAAGTGGGGGCAGCTCTACTTACTAAAACCCGGTGAGTGCCAATGCCGCCTTTGGTAAGATGCCCCCGAATCTATTGATCAAACAGGGCACCTCGACTGCTAGTCAGTCCCTTAAGGTACTGCTATTTTGTCCTTTCTTCTTATAAGAGATGTACAAAGAGCAACGCCCTCGGTTCAACTAGCTTCACCCAAGGTGCTGGGTTCACCTTAAGCTACTGAGCCCCATCGCCACGACAAGGGTTGAACCATGGTGGGGGCCTTGCCTACTAGACGAAGATATTTATTTATTTAAAATAAAAAAAGAATATGTTGAGTTATTTCATGTAGGTATAATATAACAAATCCAAGTAGAACAGTTGATCAACATAACAAATGACATTTAGCTTAGTTCCTTATCGTAACAACATGTAATAAAATGATACCATTGGAAAAGCACTCGCGTTTATTTTAAATTGATAAATATGGTTATTCCTGCTATAGTCAGTTTGATGATATCAATCATAACAGCTGTACCATTGTATTACGAGTTGTTAACATTGTTATCGGAGCTATTAGAGCTGGCCTTTCGGTTCTTCCCTTTCATTAAAAGAATAAGCAATTTATAAATGGAATCTCATTAGGATGTTACTTTAATGGTGAGCTTTCTGCGAAAAAGTGTTATTATAAAAATATTACTCTGGCAACTAAAAGTATGATCAACACGGTTATAATGATTATTTTAATATGTACGTCTTTTTTTAATTGTCATTAAAGGATAGTCAGAATCATTAATGTACTTTATTTAAATAACATCACCATCATCATCAGCCTCTGCTGAACATAGACCTCCCTCAATGAACGCCAAGGCGGCCAATCCTATCAATAATATCAATATTAAAACTGTTATGTAGTTGACTGTACAAAAGGTTTCTGACGGTTTGTCCGCGATACAAAATTAAATATCAGAAACTGTTATTATTGATTTAATGTCTGTTAGATATATTTTATTATTTTAGATAATATATATTACATATCGGTATTGTTACCAATCGTAGAATTAAAACGCTTTTCATGATACCATGATACTATACCTCCCCCCAGGTGAGACGCTCAATATTCAACTATAATATATTTTAATTCGTTTCAAGATATCAATATTAAAACTGTTATGTAGTTGACTGTACAAAAGGTTTCTGACGGTTTGTCCGCGTGTGAACAACATTAATTTACGTAAGCGTGCAATATCTTGAATAGCTACTCATTAAGCTATTTGCACATCAGGGCGCTGTAATATATTTTTAATCATAGTCAATAATTTAACTGCCACTACCTTATATGTAGGCAGATATAACTGCAAACATGCGACTTCATTTTAAACAGTGACAGCTATATTGGTATTGTCTTTCTTTTGAACAGTGTTTTGCGCTGTCTTTAGGTACTACAGTACTCCAATCCGACGCCGGTAGGCCGTGTGGTCGATAAATGCATCGTTGGCGGAGGGCAACCCCCCGCTAATAATAAACCATAAGTGAGCTAAATCGGCTCACACTAATCCGATGAAGCATTAGGGCCTTTGGACCATTAGCAAAGATCATTCCGAAAAAAAGCACTGAAATAATTGTGTATAAGTATCGTAATAGCTATTTGGTTAAAGTCAAGAGGTTATTTTGAATCAACATTAAGTGCCTGTTGGTCTATTTTTTGGTTAAGGCACAGATTGTTTGTATAAATTATTGAAATCTATAATTTGAGACATAGCTACTTGTAGCGCGTCACGAGATGGACGCAGCTCTCCCTACTAAAACCAGGCGAGTGCCACCAATGCCGTCTTTGGTGAGGTGCCCGGATCTAATGAGCAAACAAGGCACCTCAACGGATAGTCAGCCCCCCAAGGGATCGACGCCACCTCCACAGAGGGGTTGTCCTGCACCACAGAACAACCCCTCCCAACGTCGGGACAGTACAATGGGGTGAGGTTCCCGTCCTCACCCCTTGCCCCCTGCTCTATTGTCCCCGCTTCTTAGAACAGGAGTACAAAAACCCCCTCGGCTCAATTAGCTTCGCCCAAGGTGCTGGGCTCACCCTAGGCTACTGAGCCCCACCCCCACATCAAGGCCTGAACCATGATGGGGTACATGGCAGGCCTGCGTGACAATAATTAGTACAAACAAACATATAAATCTAATGATTCTTAATACACAATAATACAACAAAACTGCTTGGGAAAAATAAGTATAATTGTTATCCATAGCGTCCATAAATAATATGATTCAGTAGTTAGCAGGGAAGTGGACTAACTACTGAATTCCCTTTTTTTCCCTTTTACGCCGGGAAATGCTCTGAGGCATCCCGCCTGGGGAGTGGGTCTCCCCAGGTGTGGGACTCGCTGCGCCCGAAAGATGGTAAATGGACGCAGCTCTACCAACTAAAACCCGGCGAGTGACACCAGTGCCGCCTTGGTGAGGTGCCCCAGATCTGTTAAGCTAACAGGGCACCTCGACGGCTAGTCAGTCCCGCAAGGGACCGAAGCCACATAGGGGTTGTCCCGCACCACAGAACAATCCCTCCCAACGTCGGGACAGTACAATGGGGTGAGGTTCCCATCCTCACCCCGTGTTCTTTTGTCCCCTCTTCTTATAAGAGGGGTACAAAGAGCCCCCTCGGCTCAATTGGCTTCGCCCAAGGTGCAGGGCTCACCCTAGGCTACTGAGCCCCACGCCACGTCAAGGCTGTGAAGGTGGGGTACTACTGAATTCCCTGCTAACTACTGAATAATAAGTATGATATTAGTAGCTGTTCAGAAGTGTAAATCACAAAGCCCATGACTCTTAGGTACATATTATATATCTGCTATTTATTCAATTTATAATAACAGAGGTATTCGTCATCTATCGCCAGCGCACAAAATACTGGCCAACATGAAAGATACTGGCTATTTAATAGTATAAAATAATCACAAGGAAACGTCAGTCAAAAAAGTAGTGCAGAGTTGCGAAATGAAAAGGTCACCGATATCACACCTGCAGTGAAAAGACGTAGGTATCCATGACATTAGATAATGGATAATGAGTCTTATTGTTCCAAAGGTAGACTTCACTGTGGTGCGGCAGGAGGGTCGGGTGGAATTGTAAGTATAACTGGGTGTGTCGTAGCGTCACTAATAGGAGTAATGGGGTGCTATGAGCCGGACGAGCCTCTTGTGATGCTTTATGAGCTGTAATATTTTAATACACAAACACTCTCTTGTCGACCAAATCTACTTCCTTGAAGTCATAGTAAATATAAAGTTATATATGTATTACTATTTTACAATTGTTCAATTTCATTCATATTTTCTATTTTGGAACGCAGCAAAAACCAAACCAGAACCCTAGCTAGCAAAAATCTATATATACATATATATTTAGATTATATATTAACGCTTTTAGTGGGTTCGCCTATATTATGTATAAGGTTTTGTATCAAGTCATATTCAAATACTTTTTTTTGTTTTGCTGGGGAATGCTTTTAGACATACCACCGGGTTCGGGGGGGGGGGGTACTATATGGGACTGTCTGTGCCCGAAAAGATGGTAGGGTGGACGCAGGCTCTACCCACTAAGCCCCAGCGGTGTTCTCCTCGTCATCTGGGTGACCCGGCACGAGAGCTGTGGACATCCGCACCGGGTCACAACGGTATGCCATCCGGCACTCTTCTATGGATGCGAGGGGTGGCATCCCCTCTTTCTTCTTCGCTTAAGGCACACTGAACACATAAGGGTGCCTTACGGCGGCGCGATCGCCTGCGGGAAGAGGTGCCAGTGCGTTCCCTCTCCCGCTCCACCTGCTCCTTCTGCGACACGACGTCCTCGCAGAAGGAGAGAACCACCTGCCATGTGCTCTCACAGACGGTCATCGCCCGCAGAGAGCGACAGCTCCGCGCTGACCTCCGCGGTGGGGGGCGCCCTTGCAGAGGCAAGCGGCGGCGCGGCGGGCTGTATTAACACCCTAGCGAGTTCTCCGCCCCTGCCACCTTCCACAGATATCTTCCGAAGCAACCGTGCCCCGTCAGGATCTGCGTAAGGTGGAAGGATATTGCGCCGTGCCGCCGGTCAACCCACTGCTCCAGGATTGGACCGACGGCCAACATCGTGCGGTGTCTCTTAGACGCTCACCCCACTGGCTGAGCACCCGCCTCCTCAGGCGGCTCCGCCAAGTCTCTTCATCGTCAGAGACCTCTTCCTCGATATTCAAATGCTATCTTATTAAGGGCCAGCATGTATTTTCTTACAATTACTAATAATTATTTATATTAAGTTACTAAAATCATACGTAGATGCTACTTTAGACTAGACAAACGTTAATCAAACTTCTAATAGTTATATAAACGAAAAAACTAGTAGGGTAATAAAAGTAAAGTTATTTAATTGAAAAAATTGATATGATATAAAGTTAAAAAAATATTGTAATTAATATAAACAATGTTATTGTCGTCCTCAACTATCTTCAACAATAAAAGAAAATAATAAAATATATAAATGTAAAAATGGCGAGGATTCAACTAAGCCATAACGTTATACAATGAAGTATCTTGATTTCAATTTAATGAACGGTGTAAATATGAATGAAGATTGTTCAAACGAAAACCAAAGGTCACAACTCGTACGACATGATCGCTATCTACTTCAAATGTACCGTGAAAATTAAAGAAAAAACGAAAGGATGTTAGCACTGAGTAAATTATACACGGTCGATAGTCGGTAACAATGTTAGAGCTAATCCATTCTTTTTACGAATGTTTAAAAACCGATGACAATGTCGTATAAAATTCAAATAATTTATATAAAGTGAAACACCGCCTTACATAGACGATTAACGAACACACGAAGGCCGCCAGGTTTTTATTTAGAATTGTGTATTTATAAATTTTTATGAAGACCTGTTACATACCGGCAAATCCATATTAGGGGATATATCATATGGTTTTGGAAAAAAACACCTGTTAGGCCTTTTGTATGTCGCGTGTATCGGGTCGGTTGCAGTTTTTTACAAAAGGGGCAAACAACGTGCGGGTCATTTGATAGTAATTTACAACCACACACACCTGCAACCAGAGGGTAGAGAACATTCAAGCAAGGAAAATTTTGTCTTAGAAAAGTTGTAAGAAAATCTTATTTGGTATTAATTCATTGTAAAATATTTTACACGTTATAATGAAAGAGAGCCGTTTTACGGATTTTATCGTGGTTTATTAAGATTTTTACATGCTCTATATATCAGATACTTTACAGAAACTATGATCACATAAGATAATGTTCGGCCATTAGAAAAGAATATAATGAAAAAATATTCACACAAATAATTGTTAAGTACGTATTCAAATTAGCTTCGAAATGTAAAACTGTATGCTATTTCTTCAATCTTAGTATGTTTGCAACGTTTATTATTCATGCTTAGGGGATTATATTGTTTTTTTTTCTTTATCCATTATATATTGTTGTTTGATTATCGATTGATTATAGGAAAGCTCTGATAACATCTTCTGGATAGTATTGAATAAGTAGTGTGATATGTATATAAAAACATTTTACAAAAAATTAAAACCGACTTCAAAAATACTAAACTAAAAAGTAATAAAATAACAGTTTCTTTAATGTTTGTGCTTACAACATATAATCAACTTAATCTTCTACTAATGTACAAACTTTGCGTTTACCACGTCATTATAGTTACTTTTGGAGTCGGTGTCAGCCAAGGTAGGTAGGTAGGTAATGTACAGCAACAAATACGACACCGACTCCAAAAGTAACTATAATGACGTGGTAAACGCAAAGTTTGTACATTAGTAGAAGATTAAGTTGATTATATGTTGTAAGCACAAACATTAAAGAAACTGTTATTTTATTACTTTTTAGTTTAGTATTTTTGAAGTCGGTTTTAATTTTTTGTAAAATGTTTTTATTTCTTAATTTTTAGTGATTCCGAAATTCGTCGTCTTGGCGTTCATTGAAGGAGGCATGTTCAGCAGTGGATGGATAAACGACGATGATGATGATGATGATGATGATGGTGATGGTGATGATGATGATGATTACGATGACCGCGACATACTATGGTGTGCTACCAAAGCATCCTATACAATTGTTACATCGACACGTAATAAAAAAATCATATCATCAAGGTAAACAAAACCAACCAAATAGGCATTATTGGGAATAACTAAAAAACGGCTTGTCAGATCTTAATAAAATTAATATGGGACCAAATTGGAAACACCAGCTTTCAAACAAAAAAATAACCATCGAAATCCATTCACAAACGGCGGAGATATCGTGTCACATACATACAAAAAAAAAAAAAAAAAAAAAACAAACAGACGAATTGAGAACCTCCTTTTTTTTTGAAGTCGGTTAATAAAGAGGACCCAATCCCTGATAATCTACGCTTTTCACGAAAATGTGTAAAATTACCCGTAAAACTTCATGTAATTTAGTTTAAAGTTTTTTATCACAAAATTGTAAGAACGAAATAGTAAAAAAATAGTAACCACTATACGAAGTGATCCTCCGCTTCGTATAGTGGTTACTACTATGCCTCACAGTGGGTCGTACGTACGAGATTCGAATACCGTGAAAGTGAGATAATTTGTACGTCGAATATGTATTGTTGTATGTTTACGGTTGCATATACATTCTTATGTCCGCTGTCTATTAGTACCTACACTTCTGTTTTTCCTAAAATAGGGTAAATGTGGTTGAATTGTAAAATTAAACACATAGTCTCAGTCTTACACTTACTTAACTTACACTTACTTTTGATGATTATGTGTATTAAATTGCTTCTTGAATTGTTCTTGCAAATCATCAATGGACTTTGAATTGATCCGTATTATATGTACATTTTTTTTATTTTACGCCGGGAAATGCTCTAAGGCATCCCGCGGGGGAGTGGGTCTCCCCAAACGGGTATGTGAGACTCAATGCGTCCGAAAGGTGCTAAAGTGGACGCAGCTCTACCCACTAAAACTCGGCGAGTGCCACCAATGCCGCCTTTGGTGAGGTGTCCCGGATCTGTTCAGCAAACAGGGCACCTCGACGGGTAGTCAGTCCCTCAAGAGATCAACGCCACCTCCACAGAAGGGTTGTCTGTTCTCTATGTCTGGGATTCTATCCTCGCCCCTTGCTCTTTTATCCCCTCTTCTTATAAGAGGGGTACAAAGAGCCCTATCGGCTCAATTAGCTTCGCCCAAGGTGCTGGGCTCACCCTAGGCTACTGAGCCCCACCGCCACGTCAAGGCCTGAAACATGGTGGGGATAAATGTGTTGCCTGGGCATTGGCCCAGGCACGAGCTGAACGCCCAGATTTGTCTGGGCGTTCAGCTCGTTCGTCAGTTTTTCTATCCTGCTAACGTTCAAGACGCTGATATTTTTAAGTCAGTGGTGGTATAACAAAGGAACTAATTCCATCCTTGTCTTTTAGACCAGTGAGACAAACTTAGAGGCATTATAACCATTCCGCTTCTCTTAAAAAATATAAAACGGCAGTCTGTGCACGACCCTCCCTGTAGGTTCTATAAAAACTGTATATTTTCTACACTACTCGAAAGCCAAGCTTCACATTGTACGAATATCTTCACTCATATTTTAACATTTCTGTATTTATTATTGCTGTTTCAATGTCCCTCGAATAACTCTTTGTACGTTGAATAAATTATAGAATAAAAAGGCCTGGCAGCTGTTCTTTAACGTGCATTTGCATTGTACAATAAACAAAGCGTAATAGTCCAAGATCCCAGGGCTGCCAGATGTCACGTATTTTCTGACGGATGAAATGTGGACGATTGAGTAGTGTTAGTTTGTACTATGATCGTATGCCTACCTGCTAGCTTGGTCAAACGGCCAATTTCCAGGTATCAGGTAATTAAGGTACATAAAAACATTACTTACTTCACGTAAATTCTCATGGCTGATTTTCATATATGTTTTCGAGTGTATAGTTAAAAATAAATTGTCAATACTCCCAGACACTTTCCGTCGGCCATATTGCTTGGCAAACGCTTTAAGGGTCTCAAAATAATTAGTTAACTTCCCGTAAATTCTGACGCTCCCTTTTTATATATGTTCATCCGACAACTATTTTAAAAGCTTTGACAAGAAGACAGACCGATCCAAGGGGCCAATCATCACCTAAACTAAATTTTAATATCTCTGTGAGTGGGAGCGCGAGAGCATTATCTACGAGCATGAGACTAAGTGAGACCGACTGCGCTGTTAAGGCCATGAAAATTACTTGAACAGATATTTTATAATTTTTAGAACTTTTGTTGACAAGTAAACTATAGCAACAAAAATAGGAAAAAAATTGACATATAATTAATAATACTAAAGTTAGCCGACGGTAGTATTGACAATTTATTTTTAACTATACACTCGAAAACATATATGAAAATCAGCCATGAGAATTTACGTGAAGTAAGTAATGTTTTTATGTACCTTAATGACCTGATACCTGGAAATTGGCCGCTTGACCAAGCTAGCAGGTAGGCATACGATCATAGTACATACTAACACTACTCAATCGTCCACATTTCATCCGTCAGAAAATACGTGACGTCTGGCGGCCCTGGGATCTTGCTCTATAATGCGTTATTGTAAATATTAATTTTACCAACCACATTAGAGATGATAGACATAATGGATTTCAGCGAATTAAACCAGTGACTTAGATTAGTGCGATTGGGTTATTGGATGATTCGCACAAATTAAACTGGCACGAATTGAGCCTTCGTGTGAATTGCCTACAGAAAAAAATAATATTAAAAGTAGTCATTTCACACATTTCGTGCCAGTTAAATTTGTGCAAAAACTGATTTGTCTCACTCACACTTATAGGCCATTAATTAATTATTATTATTTAATGTTAGTAGGATAAACAAACACGTAGACGAGCTACCTACCTGGTCATTTTATTATGTGGTGCATTATATTTTAATAAAATATAATGCACGACATAATAAAAAGGATTGTAAATAGATTATTTTTAATTCTTTTGTTAAATCTATAACATATATAATTAATACATATTATTGTCATAGATACTGATATTAATGCACTGGTTCCAATTAGTATTCGGCTTCATATTTTTAATACATTGAAGCACTTCTAAGCCATAACTTGTATCTGGGGCTCTTTTTATTTCACTTTGTTCACTTTTTACTTAAATTACTCCTTCAAAAGTTTATGATTTCTTTTCTTTTAGCCCTACTGTATTTATTAAGTAAGTTGTCTTAATTTTTTTTATACATTTTAAAGTAAATTAGTAGTTTAAGTCTTAGGCGTGTATATGTTGTACCATTTTCTTCGATGACTTTTTGCCATTTTGTAGTTAATGAAAAAGAAAATACCATTTCTATTGATCAATAGCGGCTGCTTTAATTCACATTTTTTAGCTTCGATATCATCAGTTGTGGGCACTTGACGGCAAATATCCGAATCAATTATTTTTGAGTGAATAATGCCCTTCCAATTTCACCATACACACACTGTGTGCCACAGGCTTTTTTTCCTTTAACGTCTGGAAATGCTCTGAGGCATCCCGCGGGGGAGTGGGTCTCCCGATTTGGGTATGTGGGACTCTCAAGGCCTACAAGCTGGTAAGTGGACGCATCTCTACCTACTAAAACCCGGCGAGTGCCACCAATGCCGCCTTTGCTGAGGTGCCCCGGATCTATTGAGAAAACAGGGTACCTCGACGGTTAGTCAGTCCTTCGAGGGACTGACATCACCTCCCAAAGTCGACACAGTACAATAGGGTGAGGTGAGCCTAAGGTGCTGGGCTCACCATATGCTACTGAGCCTACTGTGCTGGTTTCTCCCGTGTACAGCTTTGCTGTGTTTTTCCGAATGAAGGGTTACAAGAGTGTAATTACTGGCACAGAGACTTAGATCTTATGTTTCAAGAGAGGCAACACATTAATGAGTTGCCTTTTTTTTTTTGCGCTGGAAAATGCTCTTAGGCATCTTCCGGGGTAGGAGGACTCCCCAGGCGTGTATGTTGTACTCGCTACGCCCGAAAGATGGTAAGGTGGACGCAGCTCTACCCACTAAAACCCGGCAAGTACCAAGCAATGCCGCCTTTGATGAGGTGCCCCGGATCTGTTGCCCCGGATCGGTCTGCAGACAGGCCACCTCGACGGCTAGTCAGTCCCTCAGGGGACCGACGCCACCTCCACAGAGGGGTTGTCCTGCACCACAGAACAACCCCTCCCAACGTCGAGACAGTACAATGGGGTGAGGTTCCTGGCCTCGCCCCTTGCACCCTGCTCCCCTCTTCTTATTAGAGGAGTACAAAGAGTCCCCTCGGCTCAATTCGCTTCGCCCAAGGAGCTGGGCTAACCCTATGTTACTGAGCCCCACCGGCACAACAAGGCCTGACCGACCTTTGACCTGAAAGTTCTTGTCGTACACTTTCGCGATCCACTTTTCATCACTAGTCATAAATCTCTTCAAAACGGTTCGCTTTTATCACATCTCAATGAATAATCGCAAATCAGGACACAGTTCAAAGTTTATTTTATGGACCAAAACCGACCTTTTTGTGTACCCGCTTATTTCAAATGGGCCAATAAATAGTATTTTGTAGTCAAGTTCAAGTTGATATATTAAATTTAAAATCATAATAAAATGGCGTCTTCGTGACATCAAAATTTCGGGATTATAAATGCTAAACATTTCCGAAGTAAAAAAATATTATCGTGCGTTTCATTTTTAATTTTATGTACTAAAACTTTAGAATGTCTCTAATTTTCACAGGAAGAACAAATGATTATAAATTTTAAAAACTGCACAAAATTAAATGCTAAATAAGTAACATTTGACTAATTTGTTTTTTTTTATTTTTTCTTTTTTATGTCATCATAGCCCACTAGATACAAATAGTACAGCCATAGAGTTTTTATTACAAGTTCAGTACATACCGTAGTAGCAGAGCTATACTTCGGCACATTTTGTTTCTAATATCTAAGTTAAACGTTTACGCATTTATATTTTATAAAGTAATTGTAATTCCGTAAATCTTTAAAATGAGCCCTGAGTTGAGGTCTGAAAGCCTCCGGCCACTAGTTATGTACTAAGACTCCTACATTCCAATCACTCGAGCTGCTCGTTACACTGCAGCACTGGCAACATGTCGGGCGTCTGTCACTCAAAAATGTATGCCCTGAGCCCGCGATGCTGTCTTCCACAAAATTTATTTACCGATACATCAAATGTACGCAGATTCGTTATAAATGTTACGTGTTTTATATTATATAAGTCGTCTTCGTCTCAGCGAATAAATAGAGACGATGAACGAAAATTTTAATTTGTCTCATTTTATACGATGAAAATTGATTTATGAAAAAATGTATATTGTTGATATTAACTACTTAAATAAGTTCACACAAATGAGTTCTTTAAAAATAGTAACGAACGAATCAAACAAAATTTGATAGGGATTTTTTATTTCATGATTTTTGTTATGTTTACAATATTTATGTTTGGCTATGAGAATTTATGTGCTAGGTAAGATTATAATATTATTAAGATTGTTGTGTTATTTATAAATACTGCAAAAATCTAAAATATTATGTAATAAAATACATTCATTAGTTTTGTCAATGCTATACAGCAGACTATTTAGTTATACGGATTATACCTTGCACCTAAAGCGATTCACTTATCTTTGTGTTTACCAGCTCACATGGTTATCGTGGCAGCTCGTTATAATAGAAATACCAAAGCAAGTGAAAGTACTTGTCACGTTTCAAGCAGTATTAATCAAGTGGTGACCTTAGATAATTAAATAAACAGTCAACTAAAGAAGGAAGGTTTGTGTTTGATTGTTTGAAGGCGGTAATCTCCGGAACTAGCATTTTGACAGTCGTCTCGCATATATTAACCCATTTATTGAATTATTGAGAATGGTTATACGCTACTCATTTTAGAGACAAGAATTAATTTTTTGTTCATATTTAGGTGCGGTGAATAGCTTTTTTTTATAGAATAGGGGGCAAACGGATAGTCGGTTCACCTGATGGTAATGTGAAGAGTGACATCCACAGACACCCGCTACACCAGTGGATTAGCAGGTGCGTTGCCGGCCTTTCAGATATGAGTATGCTCTTTTATTGAAGGTCCCTAAGTCGTATCGGTTCGGAAACACCGTAGGAGGCAGCTTTTTTCGTCGTGCGAGGATGGAAATGCTGTAAAAATCTAGTTGTTGTGGATTTTCGGATATCGAGATGGTGTGGGTGAAATTTGGAGTTTTTCCGCGATGTCCGGTGGTGGAATTCTGCTGCAGGTATTAGTCCGAACAATTCCTCAGAGCACTCCCCGTGGTAGATGCGGTAGAAGATGCAGAGTGATTCGACATCTTTACACAGCGCCAAAGAATCAAGCAAGGAGATAACATTGTTGTCGACGATTCGAGCCGCCCGGCGTTGAATGCGGTCAAATGGAAGGAGCTGATATTGGGGCGCTCCAGCCCAGAGGTGAGAGCAGTATTCCGTGTGAGGCCGGATCTGCGCCTTGTATAGTTGAAGGCGGGAGCACGCCGAGTTTCTTCGAGGCTAGTTCAGCCTTTCCTTCCAAATGACCACGAAACTGCACATCTCTCGATATATCGACGCCAAGTATCCCAATGCTGGCTGAGGCGGTTAGGAAAGTGCCTTCAAATTGTAGAGGAATGACGAAGGGTGATTTTTTTGCGGTAAACGCGCAAACTTGTGTCTTGTTGGGGTTAAATTGGACTAGGTTAAGTCGCCCCCATTCCGAGACTCTGGCCAGCAGAGACTCTATTTCAGACACAAGTTTGTTCCGACACTCATCGACTTGTTCCTGAGTTGTTGTTGAGAAATATTAGAGCGGCCAGTGTATAAAGCATCTCCAGTGCTGTCATCCGCATAGCAATGTATGCCGAAAAAAATGCTAAAGCTATATATACTATATACCTACCACACATTTTATATGTTAGCTAAATTATTTTTCATAATAATTCTACTCTTTTTCACTTTTATATTTTTATATATGTATATATATATATTTCTTCTGTGCGTGTGTATGTCACTGAACTCCTCCTAAGCGGCTGGACCGATCTTGATGATTTTTTTGTGTGAGTTCAAGTGGATTCGAGGATGGTTTAGATTCACAAAAAAAAATATTTTGTACAGGACAACGTCTGTCGGGGCCACTAGTATATATATATATATATATATATATATATATATATATATATAACCGGTTTCGACAAAGTCATCCTGAGGTCAGGTCATTTGTGGAAATAACAAAAGTAAAAAAAAGTGTTGTAGAATTATTATAAAACATGTATTTCTACCAACCCGACGCCAGGAGGCCGTGTGGTCACAGACTGCACGGTTGGCGGGGGGCAACCCCCCACTTTTATAAACCAAAAGTGAGCCAAATGGGCTCACACTAATCCGATGTAGCATTAGGGCCTTCGGGCCGTTAGCATAGATCCACCAGAAAAAAAATGTATTTCCACCAAGAACCATCAGTACAATCAATCAGTTATAAATTATTTTTGTTACACATATTTAATTACATTTTTGGAAAATTTGTTAAACGTAAAATACGATAAGCATACTTAAAAATAGCTTATTGTTATATCCATATATATTAATTAGTACCGAATGTATCCTTTATACCCTTTCAATCAATTCAATATATTTACAGTTTTAAAAGAGTAAAATATACTCTTTTGGATACGCGCCAAACAACAATATTAATAATGGTCGTCCTAAATATCGGATATAGAACAGCTATGACAAATTATATGATTCGATTACGATTCTTACTAAAACCCTACATAAAACATAATAAGCAACTAATTCCTTCTGTTAGCAGAGACTTAAGTTAGTAACATTCGTGTTGTTGGAAGAGGAGGAGTCCTCCGAAGAAGAGGAGTCCTGGCGGAGCCGCCTACATAGGCAAGTGCTCCGTCAGTGGAAGGAGAGGCTAGAGGAGCCTAGTGCGGGACACCGCACCGTGCTGGCCGTCGGTCCAATCCTGGAGCAGTGGATTGACCGGCGGCACGGCATCATCACCTTCCACCTTGCGCAGATCCTGACGGGGCACGGATGCTTCGGAAGGTATCTGTGGAAGGTGGCAGGGGCAGAGGACTCGCCAGGGTGTCATCACAACAACAGCAGTGAAGACACTGCAGACCACACCCTGGCGGAGTGCCCAGCTTGGGCGGAGGCAAGGGCGCCCCTCATCGTTGAGGTTGGCGCGGACCTGTCGCTCCCTGCGGTCATCCGAGCGATGACTGTCAGTGAGAGCACATAGCAGGTGGTCCTCTCCTTCTGCGGCGGAGCGGGAGAGGGAGAGCACTGGCGCCCCTTCCCGCAGGAGAGCACGGCGGCGACAGGCGGTCGCACCGCCGTGAGGGACCTGTGCGCGGCCGATCGGGGGATTTGCTGCGCGCGCGTAAGATCCGAGCTATAAGGCACCCTTGTGTGTTCAGTGTGTCTTAAGCGGAGAACGAGGAGGGGATGCCACCCCCCGCCTCTAGGGAAGAGTGCCATACGGCACACCATTGTGTCCTGGTACGGACGTCTACAGCTCTCGCGCCGGGTCACCCAAACGATGAGGAGAACACCGCTGGGGTTTAGTGGGTAGAGTCTGCGTCCACCTTACCACCTGCTCGGGCGCAGAGAGTCCCACATAACCTCCGGGTCCCCCCGGACCCGGTGGTATGCCTAAACGCATTCCCCAGCGAAACCAAAAAAAAAAAACAAAAAAAAAGTAACATTCGTGTTATATACTTTAATATTAAGCACATGTCTACTTTCTCCTTGATATAGAATGCCATGCGTGATAGGTGACAAAGTCGACTTAACCAATTTAATAAAAAATACCTTATTGATTATTATCAGACAGCAAAATTTTACGGTAAATTGAATATGTGAGATTAAAACTAATATTTTAAATTATTCCTTTAACATTAAACGTTGTTACAGTTTTATTTTATATTTAGTTAACAGCACTTATTAAGTAAATCGGTATAAATATTCGCTGTTGCCCGCAGCTGATCCTTGGTTATTTTAATTTACAGCCTTTTCCCGACTGATAATGATTTTTATACCCTAGGTATGCTAGTCTGTAACAAGTAACAAACGTTTCTACTGGTAAAGGATTTTTTCTCTTAGTCTGATAAGAAGGTTCACATCAAAACTCATAATCATAATCTATACAGATAAATAAAATTGGGAGTGTCTGTACGGTACATATACCCAAATAGCCTTTTTAAAAATTTTTGTCTGTCTGTTTGTTCATCTCTGAGACTGCTGGGCCGATTTCGATGGGACTTTCACTGGAAGATAGCTGATGTTATAAGAAGTAACATAGGCTATAAAAATAATCATCATCAATCCGCGTACGGCCGCAAATCTAAGTTAACGTGGGCGAAGCTGCGGGCAACAGCTAGTCTGTTTATATGTAATATTAAAATATACAGAATATCAACATAAAATATTTTTTATAAAAACACGTAAAAATGAAGACAATTAGCTATCCTGATGACGCACTATCTAATTCTGTACGCAGGTGTGTCTGTATGTAAGCCGTATGAGCATACATTCCTTGCGCCTGTTTGTCAAGATCATTATTGATTATTATACTTTCAGACAGACTCCTTTAGACTACAATTGTTATTTGTGAATTCCATATATGAAGATGATATGATAAGCTTTTAACGCAAATGACCTACCTACCTATATGAAGGAATTAAAAGGAATTATTGTGTCTGCCATTTCATTATAAAACTAATAAACGATATCAGTAAGAAGTAGAAGAGATACATGTATTTATTAACTATTAATTAGAGCACAAACGCAATTAATCATTCCAATAGAATTATGCTGAAATGATAAATAATGTATAAGTATTCAATAAGTTGCCTATGTGCTTAATATGATAAACGAGCTAAGATATTTTTCTAAGGAAGAGTCAGTGATGCAAGACCTCTTTAGGCTTAAACGATTCCTTTTTGAGCCGCTTTCACAATAGATGAGAATAAACAATGAATGGTACAATAATATTATATAGTTTTTGTTAATATTCTTTTATGTATACTAGGAACGGAGGCAGCCACCCGTAAGAACTATAAATATTTAAATATTATAATCATAATCATATTTAAAATAATAATTATGTTTTATTTTACTACTCAAAATAAGTTTTTTTTATAAGATAGAAGAGCAAACAAGCAGTCGAAGCCTTTTGGCGTCTATCGATACACATAAACATCCGCACATGCATCTGCATTGCCATCCTTTTCCGTATCCCCCCAATGGGCCACCAGAAACTCACAAACCGACTTGGACCGGCATGACCGGGGTACCTCACGCTCACATAGCACCGGCGTCAAATGACAGTCGCGTTTCGTGTGGTTTGTGAGTTTCCAGTGACCCATTGGTAGGGAAAAGGAGGGCAACGCATCTTCATAATCCCTGGTTGTGCGGCTGTGTATGGGCGTCGATACTATAAGACTCCTACTATTGTTTGCCCCCTTATAACATTAAAAAATCTACTTCTCTTACTGCTTCAAAGCTCTTCTATAGGTCCACACTTGATATGCCTTACGATTTCACAACGCCGGACTTATCAAAAGGTGGTAATCTCGTGGTTCTGTACGTCGTTTTCTTCCCGAACCTGGCCTTGGCTTGACCGAACCATTCTTTTGATACCGTTGGCAAGTCTTCTGGATAGATATTAACAACCCTTATGACTTTTTCAGTCATGTCAGGAAGTGGTATTTAATGTAAAAAGAAGGATTATATCGTTTAATAGTCACAAAATATCTCAAAATTTTAGTAATCAGCAAGACACAGTCTGAACAATTCTTGCGTTTAGTAAGAAAACTTTGAAATAATAACTATCACACCTAAGAGTGAATGAAGTGAATGAAACCCATTTCTTATAATATTTTTTAAAATAGAGCTAATAATGTATAATTTATATATTATATTTTTTTAGAAGGCAAACGGACAGTCGGTTCACCTGATGGTTAGTGAAAAGCGACATCCACAGACACCCGCTACACCAGTGGATTAGCAGGTGCGTTGCCGGCCTTTCAGATATGAGTATGCTCTTCTCTTGAAGGTCCCTAAGTCGTATCGGTTCGGAAACACCGTAGATGACAGCTGATTTCATATATTTGTCGTGCGAGGCAACAAATGCCGTAAAAAAATTGGAAAAGGAGTATTAAATTAGTAAGTTATTACAAAAGTTATAACAATTAGCCTCAGTCTTTTCATAAATATGTAGTAAAATTCAATTTATTTTTGTAGTAGGTAAGCTTTCTATATATGGGATAGACAATAAATATTAGCATTATGAATCAAAATATAATGATGATATTTTGGTCTTATTATGGTTATGAAAATAGTTAAATTAAGTTTTGGTGCATTTATAATAACTCTCTCTATATATATATAATATATATATGTAAAGAAAATATGTTTTCTTTAATTTATATAAAACCTTTAGGTTTATATAAAATCCTCCTCAGCGGGATGCCTCAGAGCTTTTCCCGGCGTAAAATAAAAAAGTGCTGTTATGGCTATAAATTAGATGGGAAGACGATCTCCGTGCCATCCGATCCATGTTGGATGCGAGTGGCAAGAGATCAGTCGTTTTTCGTTCATTGAAGGAGGCTTATGTTCAACAGTAGGTAGATACAGTATAAATGTTGATGATGACGATGATAGAAGTAAGATAAAAAATACAATTGTTCATGCGTGTAGGCATAACATATATGGATGTATGTATTATAATATAAATATTGTGATTAGAAATTTTCTTTTTCTGTAATATGTATAAAAGATTGGCGTACAAACTAAAGTGTATTGAATTGTCCATCTGTAAATTACTATTGGCCACGACGCGTGGCCACATAAACTACTTTCTTATGCTTTCCTATAGTAATAAATCATTTCTTTTACGCCTCGCCAGCTCATTGTAATAGTCGGCAAATATTTATTATAATGTATGATTCACCGCACATCATTGGGCTGCGATTGGTCGGCGGTAGTAGCGCGTTTGACCCGCGTGGACTACGGATTTAACATGATATTTTAAAATATTTCTTTTTATTTTTAAACCTTCCGATTCTTCTATAAAATTCACTATGACTTATAGGAGTCGCGCCGCAACGTCAATTTCAAGGCGTTCGTGGTGCGAGTGCCAACATGTTTTCTGCACCTCGTCATGCAGGAGGACTTCTGGCCACAGGGCGTGGTGTTCCGCCGCTTCCGCGGACAAGTGCCACCGGAACGCACTAAGACCTAAGTGCAAGTGAAGTGATACTAACATAGTTTTAAGTTTTATTTACTAACAACCTTGTTTTATAATTACATATGTTTGTTTAGGTTAAGGTATTTATCTATGGGCCTATGCAGCCCGAAATAAAGGTTTATTATTATTATTATTATTATTATAGGAATTTAGAGTTAATGTTTAAGAAAAAAATATTTATTTTTAATCGCTATGTCAAGTTTACTATCTCCTCTAGACCAGAGTAGATCTCTGGAGTAAAAGATCCGGGTTCGATCTTGACCGCTATGGTGCCTTGAAATGGGGTTTTTCTAAATTTCTACGTGCACCTGAACATGAGACCATCGCTTGCTTACGTGGAGAAACATCGTGGGGAAACGTTGGTATAAGTATCTCAAATTTAATAATTGGACGGACTTGATTTTTTTATAAAATGCGCATACACAAAGCAGTTTCTTTTTTCTCATATTTTAAATAATTTTGAAATATTCACTAATAAAATATTATTGTATATCACGATTTTTAAATTATATATTAATGCAGGTGCAATTATCATATTACTCTTAGATATTTATATGGTCTCTGGTAGGAACCATACTTAGGCTTACAATATCTTCAGTTTCACGAAATGTCTTTTATCTAAAATTACGATATTCATTTACACACATAGAGGTACTTCAGTTTCATACATACATACCAGAACCCGGTAATGCGTTTAGGCTAGGAACAAGTGTCATATGGAATTGACATTCGCGTATATCCGAAAGGGACAGGCATTTTTTACAGGGATACCACATTCATAATAACAAGTCTACTTATTTTCTTGAAACAAGTGAATTAAAAATAATTAAAAAACTGGAAAAGGTTGATAGATAAGAGATAAGCATTAGCCCTACCCAAACATTTATTGTAATTTTAGACAGCTACATTTTTCCGGATTATCGAAAATATGTAATGACTTATAAACCGCTAAAAACATAAATAATAAAAAAGAAGGCTCTCTGATCTATAGTACTTAGCCTTTTAGGATAGCAATAAACATATTTGTTTTTATTGTGTTTATTTCGAAAATTCCAGTCACCCTTTTTATATAATACCACATTCTTGGGTAATCTGCTTATAACAAAACTGGTATCACCATACCTACATAAACCGACCAAATTAAAAAGTAGTACAAAATGGCGGCATATTTGACAAACTGTTCGCGAGTGAGTATGTTTGTATGGCATTCAAATTTAGTCGACTTTGCCCAACAAACGAAGAGTGATATTCTGACAAAGACAAAAGAAAGTGTCTATGTCACTCTTGAGGTTTTTCGTATGTTGTTATCTCGTTCCAATACGGTACTATTATTAGCTTGTCAAATCTATTGATACTTGATCTTAGCGTTTAGGCTTAAAAGCGCCAACTGTCAGTTGCAGATGCCAGTAACAGCGCAGACAAAAATTAAATAAGTATATAACTAACTAGCTGTTGCCCGCAGCTTCGCCCGCGTTAACTTAACTCCTATTCGTCACAGCGTGATGTTATGTAGTCTATAGCCTACCTCGATAAATGGGCTGTCTAACGCTGAAATAATTTTTCGAATCGGAGCAGTAGTTCCTGAGATTAGCGCGTTTAAACAAACAAACTCTTCGGCTTTATATTATTAGTACCTAAAGATAAATAATTGCTGAGAATTTTAAAATTAGTGTTGTGTAGCGTCGCCGGTGTAGGATTTATTATTTGCGGCATGATGCATTGATGTTAGAATGTGTAAATGTAATATGGATGTAATATTTATTTCAATTTCGCTCACCAGAACATAAGTCGGTGGCGCTGTAGTATTAGCAATGCTAATGTTTCCATGTATGTCAATGAGAATCGTACGTCAGACTGTTCGTTATCTGGATGGGGGACACTTGGACTAGTCTAGTCATTATAATGTATGTGCCTCCACATACATTATTATGTAGACTTCACATTTAAAGTCGAGGAAATTTTACCCGATTTGCTATCAATATAAAAAAAAAATGTTGTATGTAAAGTTGGTTTACGGACGATAGTTTAACGTAACAATGTCAACAACGCTTGCGTACAATTATCGTAACGGGACAACGAGCGTAATACGGTACATTTGTTAGGCAACCCATATGCATGCAGCTGGCGTTCATCGATTTATCGATCTATGTCCTTACTTTTTAAATTAAAAGTACATTGTTTAAAGTCATAAACTTGTAAAAAAGTTTTTTTTTTATTTTTATAGAAGAGGGGGCAAACGGACAGTCGGTTCACCTGATGGTAAGTGAATAGCGACATCCACAGACCGAGCTATACCAGGAGATCAGCAGGTGCGTTGCCGGCCTTTTAGATGTTAAAGAAGACAGGCGGTTGCGGCGGCAGGAAAACAGGAGGTTATTTTATTCCTTCATGAGATGGTCACCATCTCGAATGGTAACCGTTTCGAACTCAATTAGAATTACTCCATGATACGTATGATATATGTCTGATGTACCTACATAGGTCTTGTATAGTATAGTCAGTATTGTTTGTAATTCTATATAAGCAGTATCGTTATGAAATTGACTTTGTTTCGCTTATTAACCATACTTGTCACAAATTCTATCTTGATTTATTAAGTTTATAATTAGGCTAAGATCCGGGATATAAAACGACCTTCACCGAGATGTTTATTTGATGAAATTTATTTTATATTTAATTTAATACATATGTCAATAAATATATTGCATATGGGTTGCCTAACAAATTTTGGTCCAGGGTATGTTTAATTAATAATAAAAAAAAAATTAAACATTTCACCGGTTTGATTATTAGATAAATTCTATACCAATCGAAAGTATGAAGCCCATAGAATATGCAAACGTTACGTTGCCTATTCTTGGTTGGAATCGGTGTTCTTTTGCGAGGATCTGTGGTTTATCAAATCTAATATAGTTAGGCTGATATTTGAAAGGCCGGCCGGTGTAGCGGGTGTCATGGAAGTCGCTTATCACTTAGGTATCACTGGGTGAAACGACTCTCCATTTGCCCCCTCTTCTCTAATAAAAAAGTTTCCACATTCCAGTGTAACTTCGGACCTCGAACCACATTGATTATTCCTGTATGTCCCGCTACCACAAGTTATAATAATAATAAAACCTTTATTTTCAGGCTGCATAGGCCCATAGATAAATAAATACCTTAACCTAATTATACATCATTAATTATTAAACAATGTTGATAATAAATGAAACTTAAAACTATGTTAGTAACACTTCACTTGCACTTTGTCTTAGTGCGATCCGGTGGTACTTGTCCGTGGAAGCGGCGGAACACCACGCCCTTTGGCCAGAAATCCTCCTGCATGACGAGGTGCAGAAAACATGTCGGCACTCGCACCACGAACGCCTTGAAGTTAACCTTGCGGCGGGACTCCAGTAGCTGCACTCTCGCTATGTACTAAAGTTAGCCCATTCCTTTATCACAACAGGAATCTCGAATGTCGGCGAATAAGATTGATTACTCTTAAAAAGTTGTCATCAGAGCACCTTCCGCGAATAAGTCACGTCTAGTGTGAGCGTGATGACCATATTAAGGATAATGATGCTTAGTGTTTCGATACCAGTCCACATGCGATGTGAGCACCTGCCACCTACCATCCGGTGGACATGCTGTCACGCGATCTAATGAGTGTGAGATAGATCGTAGACAACGGCGTGAACTGTGACAGATGTTGGCAATTGAGATGACGGACCTTGGTACAGACTTCTTCGTGCGAGTTTAACAACTGAAAACAACCTTGGACTAGTTCCCTACTAGGCACTAGCTTGTCATGGATCGACATTAAACGGAATGTGATTTTGTCATAAATCTGAATATCGATATATAAATATATATACTTTAGACTGTCAGTGGGGATGCGCTGTAAGTGCAAACCCCGCACTTCCATCTGACACAGGTGCACACCGCGCATGATTGCTTTGGTGAGTACCTGTGCCGGACGGCCCACAGGGGGGCGTTGACAGTGTGTCACGATTGTGGCGCGGCGGTGGACTCGGCCCAGCACACCCTCGAGGTGTGCCCGAGATGGACGGCGCTGCGTCACAGTCTGACATCAGTCATCGAAGAGAACTTGTCACTGCCGAGCATCATCACCGCGATGCTCGGTGATGACGAGTCCTGGGCGATGGTCTTCTTCTGCGAGGCAGTAATGTCCTAGAAGGAGGCCGACAAGCGGATGAGAGAGGAGGCCGCCGACGAGGCCTCCTCCCGCGGGCGACGAACGGGGGTGCGTAGGAGGCGCTACTTAATGCGCCTCCAGTAACGCCCATGTTCGTGTCAGGCTCAGGATGGGAACCGACCTTCGCCGGGGCCAGCCGATCGCTAAGGTGATCCTGTCCGTTGCCTGCATATTCGGGACCCCAAAAAGCGGCTGAAGGCACTCGCAGTGGTTTTAGTTAGGGGAAGATCCTGGCTGCATCCGTAAGGATTTCCCTGCGATATTAAAAGACTGTCAGTGAAGTCTATAATGTTAAAGTAAATGTAAGCCTGTCCTTGTTGTTTTATTATTGTCAATAATATTTAATTGTCATTACTGCTAAATACCCGCGAAACCTATTAGTTTCAAAACTGATGAACATTTTAACCACACCGTAATATATCGCTTAGGGGTATACCGCTAAATTTATTTTTCGCTGTTTGAGAAAAGCAGCAATTTCAAGGAAGGAAATAGCACCTGACAAAATGTCGATCGGTGTGAGTCTTCTTATTTTTATATAACTATACTAGTGGCACCGACAGACGTTGTCCTGTATTTTTTTTTTGTGAATCTAAACCATTCTCGAGTCCACTTGAACACACACAAAAAAAATCATCAAGATCGGTCCAGCCGCTTAGGAGGAGTTCAGTGACATACACACGTGCAGAAGAAATATATATATTAAGATGTATAAGTTTCGGAACAAAATTGTTTCTTTTACAATCGCTATAAATAAATAAAAAATCGGTTGTCTGTAAAGTCGGTTTACTATGATAGTTGAACGTGACAACGTCATAAGAAAATGGAACGCCTCAGAGCGAGGTAACGCCGCATACGTCATGTTTTTTCGTTCTTGCGGCCGGCTCCATCGAATTATAAGACGTTGTCACGTCAAAAACATCAAATTGAAAAATAATAATAAATATTTGCATTCAGTACTTACCGTAATTCTTAAACACGTCAATAGTAGCTAAACAACCCCGAGCTCAAGTGACGTCACAATGTAAATGTGTGCTGATCACATCACACTGTCAATACGGTGATTGTACAATCTACATTTTTAGTATTTACCATCTTGAAGTCATTAACATCATCGTTAGACCAATCGTGACGCGTTCGTAGTGACGTCATTCTTTTTAACATTTTTCGGGTTTTTGGCAACCACTAATGAAAAACTGTTATTTTCTTGATATATGAACTCCTAAAAGTCTTATATTAAGCATGTTTATTATTTAGTCTTTCTTAAAACGATAATGCGAATGGATTCAGAGGTAAGTATATATTATAATAATATAGATAGATCACTTTGTATTGATTTTCTTTTCAAAAATTAAAGGTTCAAAAGTTTTATGTTATCTATTCTGTTTTATGATAAATAAAAAATAAATAAATTGGAAGTTTTGCAAAACACACCTATTTTACATCTTCAATGGTAAAAGACAGATCTTTAATAATCACTCGAGATAAAGACGCTAGCCTCTTATGTTTTTAATTCTGTAAGTTCTCGCTCAGGAGGGAAAAAGCATGTATACGTATGAAGAGATATAAATCTATAAATTTTGCATAAATCCCTTCTCGCAATTCGCAATTTGCAGACCTTGTCTATTAATGACATATTTGTTAAGCTAAAATAATGAATAAAACTAAAGATGGCAATAAAGTAACGAGGGTATTCATACTAATTAAAGGTGTATGCGCAGTCTTTAACGCTTCACAGCCTTTAGCTAACAGTACCTACATCAACTCAGGGAATTAAAGTTCATAATCAAAATAATTAACCTTTAAGACTAACACCTTTTTTATGTTCTACTATACTACTATAGCCATCATTAAATGTGTGAACGACAAATAAAAAAATAAACGCATGTTACAAACGCTGCCATAGGATTCCGGCGAGTGTAAATTATATTTAAGCACTACCTGTTCCCGCAGCTTCGCCCGCGTTAACTTAGATTTACAGCCGTATCCGATACAAAGTGATGATGATTATTTTTATAGCCTAAGTTACTCTTTATAATATCCGATATCTGCCAGTGAATGTCCCATCAAAATCGGACCAGCCGTTTCAGAGATTAGCCGAAACAAACAGACAGACAGACAGAAAAAAATTGTAAAAATGTTATTTTAGTATATGTACCGTGATTACATCCATATGCATTTAATAAAAAGCAATTATTTTAATATTACAAACATACACTCCAATTTTATTTATCTGTCTAGAATATTTGATGTTTGTTTATTTGACGAGAGAATTCCAACAATACATTTATGTTTCAAATGAATTTCACTTTATTTACTGTCATCATAAATATTTTATTTATAATATAGACATTTATCAATTAGACCAGTGTCGATAATTTTTGAAACAGAAAAAAATATAGTAGGATGAAACCCATTAGAAAACGAAAAGAATATAACAAATATTAGGTCTTTACATATGAAATTGCCGTTTTGTATGAAATAATTTAAACGATTTTTTTTCATGTATTTTTTATTTCTATTAATCGAAGTAATCACCCAAGCAATCAATTCATCTTTGCCAACGCAGTGGCAGTTTATTGAAGAAATTCTAACTTATACTTCTTAAAGAAATCAGGTGGATGGGAGGCAACAAATTCTTCAAAGGCATTTTGTACTGCCTCTTGGGTATTGATTTTTTTTTCCCGCCAAGAAGATACCTAAATTCTAGAAAAAGTTGTAGTCTGTAGGCGCAAGGTCTGGTGAGTAGGGTGGATGAGCTTCCAAACCCAGTTCTTGCAACTTGAGGTCGCTCGTTGTCGTGCAGGAGCAGCGGAGACGAGCGATTGACCAATGCTGGTTGGAGATGTGCCAGCTTCTCCATCATTGTGTTCAGTTCTTCACAGTACACATCTGCTGTAATGTTCACCCCGTTTGGTAAGAAGCTGTGATGAATCACACCGGCGCTAGACCACCAAACAGGCATTGTTTAGGTGCTGAACCAGGATTCAACCAACTCAAGCTTGCGCTTGCGGTTATCAAACAGAATCCATTTTTCATCGCAGGTAACAATGCGGTTCAAAATTCCTTCATTTGTGTGTCTGTTGAGCAGTCCAAGGCACGTCTCGACGCGTACTTCGCGCTGGCGATCATTGAGTTCGTGGGGCACCCATTTGTTTTTATCTTGCCAATTTGACGCAAATGGATCAATATTGTTTTAACTCAAAAGTCTTTTGACGCCAACGTCGAAAGCTGCTGCTAATAATGCCGTAGATTGTGTATCATCAGCTTCCACAATCGCCTTTAATTCGTCATTGTCGATCAAAGTCTTCGGACGACCGCGAGGTTCATTTTTCAGGTCGAAACTTCCAGAACGTGAGCGAGCAAACCAATAACAGGTGGTGCGTTGGCTTGTAGTGTTAGCTCCGTAAACGTTGTTGATGTTGCGTGCCGCTTATGCCGCGTTGATGCCACGACGGTACTCATATTCCATAATTACTCGAATTTTGAACGTATCCATGATGACGAAAAAGATTGAAATGCGATGAAAATGTAACACTAATCAATAAACAAATGACTATTTTTGGAAAAAGAATTCCATGTTTTTAAAATAAAATTATATTGAAATGAGAATTCTTAGCCAAACAAAAATTATTTTTATTTGAAATGGCCAGTACTGCAGAACGGCAATTTCATAGGTAAAGATCTATTTCGGCCGTCAGTCCAATCCTAGAGCAGTGGGTTGACCGGCGGCACGGGATAATAACCTTCCACCTTGCGCAGATCCTGACGGGGCACGGCTGCTTCGGAAGGTATCTGTGGAAGGTGGCAGGGGCGGAGGACTCGCCAGGGTGTCATCACTGCGACAGCAGGGAAGATACTGCAGACCACACCCTGGCGGAGTGTCCTGCTTGGACGGATCAAAGGGCGCCCCTCATCGTTGAGGTTGGCGCGGACCTGTCGCTCCCTGCGATCATCCGAGCGATGACTGCCAGTGAGAGCATGTGGCAGGTGGTCCTCTCCTTCTGCGAGGATGTGATGTCGCAGAAGGAGGAGGCAGAGCGGGAGAGGGAGCGCACTGCCCCTACCCGCAGGAGGGCGCGGCGGCGACAGGTGGTCGCACCGCCGTGAGGGACCTGTGCGCGGCCGATCGGGGGATTTGCCGCGCGCGTATAAGGCCCGAGCTATAAGGCACCCTTATGTGTTCGGGGTGCCTTAAGCGGAGAAGGAGGAGCCCCCGGCTCCCCCGGGCCCGGTGGTATGCTTAAGAGCATTCCCCAGCGGGAACAAAAACAAAAAAAAAGGTAAAGATCTATTATTAAAGTAAAAATAATTTACGGGTAATCTGAGCGCGAGAAAGTGAAAAAGGAAGGGGGTGTTAAGGGTAAACAAACGGTTTATCTTGATTTCCGGCATATCGTCAGACAAATTATTATCAATTATCAACTGGCATAATCATTTACAAATTTTAATTGATTAGAATAACTGAAGTTTCTCATATTTTGTGGATCATGGTATCATATTTTTTATTTACATTATATTTATTTATCTTGATTACTGCTATTTGAAAAACTTAGTTACATTTTTATTTAGCAAATATGTTATTTATCTAAAAACGAAGAGTTATTAAACTTTCTTTTGTTAAAAAAAATAAGCGGTACGTTTTACAAATGAGCGATGAGTAATATTTTATGTAAGAACAGCCTGTCAGGTAAATTATTTTAACAAACTATAATTAAAATAAACGATTCAATTGACGTAGTCTCTCAATGGTTATTATTACATCTAAAAGGTCATAAATAAATAGCAAAGTTTTCGTAGAACCTATTATTGTTATACACCGAGTTATTAAATCAACCCTTTTAAGCCTACCGAGCTATTTATATATTTAGAGACCTGCTTTTGCACTTAATTATAAATAATTATTTTTACTTGTTTTTTTTTTTGTAGTAACAATTTTGTTAATTATTTCTTACAAGATAGTATTTTTGCATTATTGTCTTTTTTTTCTTTAACGTCGGGAAATGCTCTAAGGTATCCCGCGGGGGAGTGGGTCTCCCCACGCGGGTATGTGGGACTCGCTGCGCCCGACAGCTGGTAAGTGGACGCAGCTCTACCCTCTAAAACCCAACGAGTGCCACCAATGCCGCCTTTGGTGAGGTGCCCCGGATCTAATAAGCAAACAGGGCACCTTGACGGCTAGTCAGTCCCCTAAGGAACCGACTCCACCTCCACAGAGGCTGTCCTGCACCACAGAACAATACCTGCCAACGCCGGGAAAGTACAATGGTGAGTGAGGTTCCCGTCCTCGCCCAATGCTCTTTTGTCCCTTCTTCTTATAAGAGGGGTACAAAGAGCCCCCTCGGCTTAATTCGCTTCGCTCAAGGGCTCACCCTAGTCTACTGAGCCCCACCGCCACGTCAAGGCCTGAACCATGGTGGGGTTGTATTATCGTCTAATGTCAGTTACTTTATCTTTTATCTAATATTAGTTATTCATTATCTTAAAGTCTATATAATCTCTAATAACGATGCTTATGCTTATTTTTTCAAGGACTTTTTTTTATTTCAAGTATCAGTAGTAAAGCAATTAACATTTTATTTGTTACGATTAAAATACTTTACCGCGTTTTAATCCTTTTAAGCCTACACACGAATATATTTTTTTCATCTGTGTCTGACTGATATTTCGTGTTAACGTTATAAACATTTTTTTAAATTGCATTCATATGTTAACGCAAATTCCACTCATTTAAATATCTAAAATATTTACAAAATACGTATTAAATATTAAAATACTTACACAATCTTATAGTATAATCTATCGTCATATAATCTAACTGGGATAGTCGATCAGTGCCAACGAGCATATAATCGGATAGAGAAGTAATGTGAACCATAAAATTCCGAATCTGGTAAGTGATTTATCACTGGCGTAATAGCACTTCAACCAACCAGTGATCTGTATGTACATCCCATCGGCCAATTATCCATCAATGGCCATCACAGTCGACCAATCAGAGCGCAGAGCCAGCGCAGCGTCGCAGCACAAATTTGGCGGAAATTGATTTCATACAAAATATAACATTATATGTACCACTCTATTCCGGTTATATGCTCAATGATCAGTGCAAATTATCGCTCGAAAGTTCATAATTTAGGTAAAAAATAATATTTAAAGAGGTATATTATAGGGCACGGGACACCGTAACAATTGCCATTGTTCGATGTCGAACTAACTCATCTCACAATATTTATAGCTGCATTATCACGTCTTGCACTTAGAAAATGAGCTATAGAGCATTACACACGGTAGTGCAAAGCGCTGGCTCTTTCATAACAAATGCGATAAAGAAGGATCGGTACAGCAATAATGTTCTAGGTACAAATCTTTGATAGATTTGGTTAACACACCGGTATCCGAATTTTAGAAACGCCGATTCTACTTAAAGATAAACACGATGTGGCTACTAATAGAAATCTAATATAATTCTGATAACATACGTTTACGCAAAAATTATTCTTCTACATAACTGTTTTGGCGAGTTATTAAAATGCGTTATTAATATACTTATAAAATAATTATACGAAAAATATATAATTAATAATATAATAATAATATCTATGGACGCTTTCACACCACGTCAATCTGGTCCCGTGGTAAGTTCTCGAAGAACTTGTGTTACGGGTACCAGACAAGGGAAATATATTTAATACTTTTATACTATATATACATTTAAGATTTTTATTATATAATACACATATTTAATACACATTCATGACCCAGGAACACACCACATGACACAGGAAAATATTTTTGTTCCCTGGCGGGATTCAAACCCGCTACCTCCGGCTTGAGCGCCAACGCGCTTACCACTGAGCCACAGAGGTCGTCGACGTCGACGGGGAGATTCCCCGTGGTCATGGCGATTGAAACATTTCCAAAATATCGGGATCTCAATAAACCCATAAACGCGGTAAGCACCCGAAACAATTTTTATTTAAATACAAATTATATTTAAACAAAATAATGAAAGGGCAGAATTTGATATTTGATTGTAGTTTTAACAGCCTATAAAGCAGTGTATATCAGAACGATAATTACCAGTGATGTACGTTTATCATTCACTAATCTCAAGCTAATACTGGGCTCGCAGCACGCACGTTCCGACGAACAAATTACAACTTTTCAAGTCTAGTGTGCATTACCTCTTATAATTTTCCTGTCCGTCGTTTAAAGGCACCTTGAAAATAGCTACCGTAAGTATACTAAAATAACGCACAAGCTACTTTTTCTACTAAAGTATAAAGTATACTAAAGTAAAGAACGTGTTACGTTTTATATAATAATATGTAACTATTTAAATAGTTCTTAGCTATATACGAGCTCTCCTATCATTTTCAAACATGCAGGTCGATAACCTATAATTAACGATCATGTTGGCATGCAGATATAGTTACAATCAAACTTGGACCACTCTGTTCAAGGCTCGAATCCGTACCACTCGTCTAGCCTCATTTAGACGAGAAATAGCTGATCTTACTTATCTAATAAAAGTAATTAAGAGTGATGTCGATTGTTCTGATATATTAAACAGGATTAGTCTAAATGTGCCTGTTAAGATACTCAACTCACTTTTATACGTTCCTAATGTCTACTCTAACTACAGACAAAACTCCTACTTGTGGCGAGCTCGTGATAACTTTAATAAGCTTAGTAGAAATACAGACCTTGATATTTTCTGTACTAGTGTCTCTTCGGCTAGATCGCGACTAAGCAGAGAATTCTTTATGGCCGATTGCTAACAACTATTAAAGATTGATCTAAAACACTAATATTGTTAAGTTATGAACCGGTATTTCTATAACGTCGATAACTCTTAAATTATTGGATTAATCAATAAAATGTATCCATTCATAGATGCGGTAAGTTTTACGAAAAAGTTTACAGAAATACTTTATACTTTATAAATTTTGCCTTAAAGTGCATACCTAGTTTTTATTATCATCCAAAAACTTTATTTCAAGATGGCGCTTGAAGCGCATGCGAATCATAACGCAAAGTATACTCAAATACAAGATATGAAAGTATTATATTCTAAATGTAGACAAGCTATATTCAAACGTCGTACGCCATAGATAATAAACATTAATAGAGCTAATATTGTACTACTATATTTAGCATTATTCTGTGTAACACGTTAAACGTATTCGTGGTCAGGTAAACGTTTAGGATTTAGTTCGGACGTGACGCATTTGTCTATAGGTTGGACTTTCTCATTTTTTCAGCTAGGTTTGGCATTTTCGTGATTTTTCTTTTACTTAAATATTTTTGATACTTGTAAGCATATATCTGAATCGTACATCGATTTATAATTTATCCCCGCCACGTGTCGCCGGATTGCTACGGATTGCTATATTGGTACATAGCAGGCGTACCTTTATTCAGGTTTGGTGAAGGTGTTGTACCTATTTAATGTTCATTAGGAGGTGTTAAGGGATGATCGAGTTGAATCCTCGGTTGCCCATTTGTACCAACTTTATTTATTTTTTAGGGATAAAAAACAGCTATAACATACAACATTTTTTAGACATACTTAAAATAAATTAAAGATGAATTAGCAATGTTAGAGCCAAAGACATTATCCACATAATATTAAATCTAGCAAAGGTACATATTTTTTGTTTTCACAATTCAGAAAAGCCAAAAGGAGCGCTAAACAATACAAATAATAAAATAAAAACAATAATTATCTTATTTTTAAATAATTTTAACCTAATGTTGTTTAAATTTGTATCAGTTAATTTTATGACTTTATCATATTTTCTCATCATTATGATGTAACAAAAACAAAATCATGCTGCTGTTATATTTAATTATAATTCTAATCTGTAATGTACCAATTATAAGGAGAAATAAACAATAAAAATAATAAAAAATATAAAAATGTAATAAACATTAGATATAATAGTGTAGTTTTAATAGTAAATTTATTGTAAGCTTTTTCTAATTTTTTTATACAGTACAGTTATAATTAAGTTTAGACAGAACTAAGTTTAGACAGATTCAGAAACTTTATATTCAGAAACATTGATCCGGTGGTTAATTGGTGGTGTTTATTGTCTAATTATGCGCTGCGTTTATACTGCCGACCATTTAGGTGATTCAACTGTATGACATTGTAGCAATTTGATTTAAAAGTGTAATTTTTTTTAAAATTATATAAAAACAATTTATTATTTTTAAGTAAATTGTTGAAAGACTAATTTAAAAAGCTATCTGTGGGGCGGACGTATTCTACTGCGCATGTCTGCAGATCTGCATGGGTACCACCATCATGCTTGTTTCTCCCGTCAAACAGCTTTGCTGCATTTCTGAGAGAAGGACAAGACAGGCAGTGTAATTACTAGCACCGAGACTTAACATCTTATGTCTCAGGATAGGCAACACATAAATTAGTTACCTGGGCCAGGTAAATGCCAACTAACGCAAAGTATATACTCAAATACAAGATATGAAAGTATTATATTCTAAATGTAGACAAGCTATATTCAAACGTCGTACGCCATAGATAATAAACATGAGCATAAGAGATCGTATGTAAAGTACGTCATACGAGTTTCATTATTCTGTGTAACACGTTAAACGTATTCGTGGTCAGGTAAACGTTTAGGATTTAGTTCGGACGTGATAATACCGCTATAAATAAGGAGCGAGATGAGTTACAACGACACTTTACAATGGAGATTGTTATCTACGATGTACTTGGCTTAAAATGTCACTGGTAAATATAGAATACCACGCAATCATTTTGATAAGTAAGCGCGACGGCTCCGAAATATAAACTAGCAGTCATCTATCAATTCGTAGAACACAGACATTTAGCGACACACAGTTCCAGATATAGGCTCCGCACAGCTGCGCATAACTGTTTGTGTCGATGTAATAGTAATATTTAAAGTCGTATTTTTTAAAACTTTTAAATACATTACAATGACATTAACAAATATTATATTGACTTCTTTTATTATTTTACATTTTAAAATTAGTTTTTAATGTATGACTATAATACTAATATTTATTGTGTGCTATTATTAAGATTTTTGTATAAGATATACATAAGTTTTATTTCATTTAATATCTTATTTTTAAATAATTTTAACCTAATGTTGTTTAAATTTTTATCAGTTAATTTTATGACTTTATCATATTTTCTCATCATTATGATGTAACAAAAACAAAATCATGCTGCTGTTATATTTAATTATAATTCTAATCTGTAATGTATGGATAAAATGTTAATTCTTAAAATATAAGTGTACAAATATCATAATATCATAATATCTCTATAAATATTAAACTGGCGTGAAAATGACTTCATTAAAAATCCACTTTTGCTTGGAAACATAAATAACCGATCGGCTCGGAACAAAGCGGTCGGAAACGCATACACGTCAATATTAGTGCATTAAAATCATTCAACAATCATTAATGACCGGGCTGAGGCTGTAAATGTCATTTCGAACAACACCAATGAATTATGGCGCCGTAAAGTCTGCCACGCGTCATGTAGAGACGGACGTGCCTACATATCGATATTGTTATGTTTTACTCACAATCTTCGTAATATTTATAAGTGTATCATATAAATAGTTCAATATAAGTGAAATAAATAACATAATCTGTATAGTTTGAAATTATTTACGGTAATAATTATTCATTAAATTTAGTAATATTATATGAATATATTTATGTGCTCTATTGTTATATTATAAACTATATAGATTTTTCTGATCTGTCACCATCTACCAGCACTGTACGTCAGTCTCCCCGTGATCATTGCGACTGAAATATTGCTTAAATATAACTATAAACTCTGTAACAAATATATATTAAAATACGAAGTGATCTTGATAGTTTAAAACTAAATATTATCTATATATAATATTTAGTTTACCAATTTCTTTTCTTTTTTGATTATTAATTTTTATGTGTAATATTTACAAAAACACAACATTACGAATAGCAAGTATAATTTGACTCTGATGCAATACACAATAAGTGTAATTTACAACGTTATTCATCCGAAGCAACATTACTGAAAGTGGAAAAATCCCGCCCATTATGCAACAAAAATAGCATGCGCTTAATAATTAAAGACATCATAAATTTTAAAAAATCGAAAGTATCGATATAATTACCATGCCTAGTAAATCGAACACCGGGCACTATTGTTTCGCATATTATCACTTCATTTGGTACACGCATGTTATTTATAAATTAGTATGTACTACCGTGCTAAGATTTAAAGGTATTAATATTTTACGATACATTCATGTCAAAAATATTTGTGACAAGTATTTGGATGATAAGTTGTTTTTATCATAACATATTCACAGCGTCAATCATGTAGATATTATATCATTCATATTTTCATAATCTATTTTTTTAATTAGGCAGTAAATTTATGCAATATATAAACAATAATTTTTTATTGCTTGAATTGCATTGCATTGCAAAAGTCTCGTTAAACCATAAATCTAGTTTTTTTGTTTCTTGAAACAATTCTTAACGAATTTCAAAATAAACTCCCGTTTGAAAATATATAAAAATACTAGCTGTTGCCCGCAGCCTCTCCCGCGTTAACTTTTAAAATTTGAGGGGTTGACCACCCCTAAAAAAAATAGATGTTGACCGATTTTCAGACCTACCCGATATGCACACAAAATTTCATGAGAATCGGTCGAGCCTTTTCGGAGGAGTAAGGTAACTAACATTGGGACACGAGAATTTTATATATTAGATTAATTTACGTGATAACATTTAGGTACGAGAACAATATGATAGATTATGTTCTCTTATTAAAAAGGCTACAACAATGGTCGACGGTCACGGACTAGTTACAATCGACTATAATTTTATATAAACTTCTTAATTTCACTATTTACTAACGTAATCTTAATAAGTTCCTACTCCGAGATACGAGCGCTGGATACAATCATTCCTCTATAATCACTGTTTAAGCTAGTTTAATACCGGAGGGATATTTATCTCAGGCGCGGTAATACGGTAAGCGAACACGGTAAATATGAGTTCATTTGTAACCACGCTTCACGAAGGGCATCGCATCGGAAATTACAT
Organism: Helleia helle; assembly: GCA_963853865.1. Classification (NCBI taxonomy): domain Eukaryota; kingdom Metazoa; phylum Arthropoda; class Insecta; order Lepidoptera; family Lycaenidae; genus Helleia; species Helleia helle. The sequence goes on along the minus strand of OY971426.1, from coordinate 18,339,058 downwards.
CTCGCGTATAAACAGCGTCGCTTAGGAACACGAGTCTTCTTATTAAAGGCGTTTGGTCTAAACTATGAGCTGTAGCTGTCGGAGGATAAAAATAAAAACCGGCCAAGTGCTAGTTAGTAGTTCGGCTCGCGCACGAAGTGCTCACGAAGGGATCCTTACCATCATATATACAGCATTAGACACTTAAACAATATAAAATACGTTTTGTTAAAGTAAAGTTATATCCGGCTTTTTATATTTTAATAAAAACGCCATCTAGTGACGCGATGATTAAATTATTATTATTGATTGTTACCTCCGTTACGATTTCTCTGATTTCATATCATTCCAATAGGTGTCACTTATACAAAAATCATATACATACATGATTTTTGTATCTCCCATAATAATACGTTTTTTTATTTTAATTTTTTAAAGTTAATAATAAATATTCTGTGATATTTCATGATGTGAGCCCCCCTTAAACATTGATTTTATTCTATTTTTTGTTATTGCGGAAACATAAATATATCATCTGTGAAAATTACATCTGTCTATCACGATTCGTGAGAAACAGCCTAGTGACAGACGGACGGACAAAGGATCGGACAGCGGAGTCTTACGAATAGCGTTCCCGTTTTACCCTTTAGGTACAGAACCCTAAAAGCAGATTTTTATTATTTTTATCATATTTTATCCGATCCTTCAGCAAAACTGAAATTGATAAATTACTATAGTATTTTCGAAGAAATAAATCAGACCTTGAATTATCAACATTATGAAAACCAAACCACAAATTCCTTCTACCCTATAACTTCCACTTTTACAAATCTATATCACCAACATATTTGCGCTAGCAGTGTTTGAATTAGAAAAAAAATACTAGAAATATAATGAGGAAAACAGGATTTAGACGAATTTATTTTCGGTTTACTTGTTAACTTTCGTTAATATTAACATTCTAATAACCTCAACCGCTCATTACTTGAATCTATTTAAAGAAATTTGTCATATTGATTATCATTTTGTTTTATTTTTAAATCTTTCTTTATATACCGGGGAGAGGATTGCGTTGTGCCGCGCTCTAGGCTGCTTGCGTACCACCATGCTGCTTGTTTCTCCTGTGAAACAGCTTAGCTGTATTTCGAAAAGAAGGGCAAGAGCAGCAATGTTAACTGGCGCAAATACTTAATATCTAATGTCTCAGGGTAGGCAACACATTAGAAAAAGGGTTGCCTGATCATTCCAACTAAACTCGTTTATATTCATGGGACATTTAACATCAGGTTGCAAGTCTGCCATTCTGCCAGTTAAAAGCTTATATAATGTATTCAAAATGGATGTATGTGAAAATATTTATTTATACACATATTCACTTCAAAAAAGTTCCTTCGATATATCCTTATTTAATACACTAGCTGTTGCCCACAGCTTCGCTCGCGTTTATTTAGATTTACAGCCGTTCGGATTGATGATGATTATTTTTATGGCCAAAGTTACGCCTTATAACATCAGCTATCTGCCAGTAAAAGTCTCGTCAAAATCGGCCGATTTATAGATTAAACGGAACAAACAGACAGACAAAATTGATTTTTTAAATGTAAGTACCGTATATTATTTCATAGCTTTTACCCGCGACTTCGTCCGCATGTAAGAATATATTTTTTTAAATCTTATTTTTCAAATAATATGGTTGCAACTTACGGGTTCCATACTATCTTTGTGCCAAATTTCATCTGTTCAGTGGTTTAAGCGTGAAGAAGACAGACAGACAGACAGAGTTACCTTCGCATTTATAATATTAGTAAGGATGAATTATTCTATGAATACATTTTGGATAAATTACTAAAATACGGAAACAGTATTTCATTAAAAACGTGTGCTATACAAAAGTGCGATCCTCATAATGATCCGCATCTTGTAATAGATAGCGTGATCTACATTTTGTGTTAACGCCATCTATAGACACGTCTAAAAAACTTATTGTTACACTTATACATCTTATCATTTTGGATCTCAAACTATCTCCATATCAAATTTCACTCAAATCGGTTCAGTTGTTTAACAAATACATAGTCCCGGAGTTTTAGCTGCACAACTCCCGTTCTCGTGGGATTTTCAGAATAACAACTATTTTAAGTCCTACGTTAAGTTCCAAAGTATCTTCATATCAAATTTCACCCAAATCTGTTCAGTGGTTTAGAAGATAGACAGTCCCGGGGTTTAACCCGCATATTTCCCGTTCCCGTGAGATTTTCAAGATAACAACTATTTAACGTCCTACGCTATATTTCAAAGCATCTTCATATCAAATTTCACCCAAATCTGTTCCATGGTTTAGAAGATAGTCAGACCCGGGGTTTTATCCGCATAGTTTCCGTTCCCGTAGGATTTTCGGGATAACAACTATTTTAAGTCCTACTTTAATGTCCAAAGTATATTCATATTAAATCTCACCCAAATCTGTTCCGTGGTATAGAAGATAGTCAGCCCCGGGGTTATACCCGAATAGTTCCCGCTCCCGTGAGATTTTCAGGATAGGAACTATTTTAACTCCTACGTTAATGTCCAAAGTATCTTCATATCAAATCTCACCCAAATCTGTTCCGTGGTATAGAAGATAGTCAGTCCTGAGGTTTTACCCGCATACATAGTTCCCGTTCTCTTGGGATTTTCAGGATAAGAATTATTTTATTTCACCAATTCATTAATAGATGGCACTATTATATAAAGTCCTACGTTAAGTTTCAAAGTATCCCACATATCAAATTTCACTCAAATTTGTTCCGTGGTTTAGAAAATAGTCAGTCCCGGGGTTTTACCCGCATAGTTTACCGTTCCCGTGGGATTTTCAGGATAACAACTATTTAATACCCTACGTTAAGTTCCATAGTATCTTTTTATCAAATTTCACCCAAATTTGTTCCGTGGCTTAGAAGATAGAAAGTCCTGGGGGTTTACCCGCATTGTTCCCGTTCCCGTAGGATTTTCAGGATAACAACTATTTTAAGTCCTACCTTGAGTGCCAAAGTATCTTCATATCAAATTTCACCCAAATCTGTTCGGTGGTTCTGAAGATAGACAGTCCCGGGGTTTTATCCGCATAGTATATAAATCCCGTTCCCTTGGGATATCCAGGATAAAAACTATCCTATGTCCTTTCTCGGGTTCCATACTATCTTTGTGCCAAATTTCATCCAAATCTATTCAGTGGTTTAGGCGTGAAGAAGAGACAGACAGACAGACAGACAGACAGACAGACAGACAGAGTTACTTTCGCATTTATAATATTAGTAAGGATAAGGATAGTAAGGATTCAATATACATAATACTTTATATATCACTAGAATATCAGAATACATGGGTGAAAACGACGATAACAAGTATCCTTATTTCTATATATTCAAATATATTTTACCCCTATAATTGTGTTTCCAATGTTCATAAGATAGCATCTTACACTGGCACTAAACTAGACAGTAAATGTATTCCTATAAATTATAACAATCAATAGTTGGGCGTTGGTTTCTAAATTAAAACTAAATCAAACCACTCATAAAAGTTAATTGGACAACATAATATTTGATATTTCACTGGCCGTCTGCGCTAATTTGCACTTGATCGCTTGTAATTACCATTCGCATTCCTGATGATATCAATGAAATTGTTACCACATTGAGAGGCAATCGGGACACTGTTTGTTAATTAAAATCCTCTTAAAGAACCCCTATTTAACTACAACAAAAATGTAGATTTTAATTTGAGAAGATACAGAAATGCGAACTGCAGGTGATAATGTGTCAACTATCAAGAAAATATTGATAAAATAATGCCATTCTGTTATAGAAAGTAACAAACACCTTCCTTACTGGTCACCCTTTTGACTACAGTCTACAGTCTACTTGAATAAAATATAGTCGAATAGAATAGAATAGAATAGAAATGCTTTATTCAGTGCTAAAAAGAACTTACTTTAGTCGCAGTTACGTGTAAAAGTTTTGAGGTATATACAGCACTTTATGTGCCATATTTTAGGAGACGTTCGTTTGGAGAACTTACTGGATGAGACCGGACCGGATATTTCTGTGCTAATATTATAAAGAAGAAAGATTTTCTTTTTATTGTTTTTTTTTAAATATCTATGGACGCTTTTACACCACGTCAATCTGGTCCTGTGGTAAGTTCTCGAAGAACTTGTGTTACGGGTACCAGACAACGGAAATATATTTAATACTTTTATACTAAACATATATTTATGGTTTTTATCATATTAGATTACATTTTTTTTTTTTTTTTTTTATAGAAGAGGGGGCAAACGGATAGTCGGTTCACCTGATGGTAAGTGAAGAGCGACATCCACAGACACCCGCTACACCAGTGGATTAGCAGGTGCGTTGCCGGCCTGTCAGGTATGAGTATGCTCTTTTCTTGAAGGTCCCTAAGTCGTATCGGTTCGGAAACACCATAGGAGGCAGCTTATTCCATATATTAGTCGTGCGAGGCAGGAAATGCCGTAAAAATTGAGTTGTTGTGGATTTCCGGACATCGAGATGGTGAGGGTGAAATTTGGAGTTTTTCCGCGATGTCCGGTGGTGGAATTCTGCTGCAGGTATTAGTCCGAACAATTCCTCAGAGCACTTCCCGTGGTAGATGCGGTAGAAGATGCAGAGCGATCCGACATCTCTACGCAGCGCCAAAGAATCAAGCCGATTGGAGATAATATTCTCGTCGACGATTCGAGCCGCCCGGCGTTGAATTCGGTCAAATGGAAGGAGGTGATACTGGGGCGCTCCAGCCCAGAGGTGAGAGCAGTATTCCATGTGAGGCCGGATCTGCGCCTTGTATAATTGAAGGGGGTGTGAACGCATAAAATACTGCTTCGCCCTATTGAGCACGCCGAGTTTCTTCAAGGCTAGTTTAGCCTTTCCTTCCAAATGACCACGAAACTGCACATCTCTCGATACATCGACGCCAAGTATCCCAATGCTGGCTGAGGCGGTTAGGGAAGTGCCTTCGAATTGTAGAGGAACGACGAAGGGTGATTTTTTAGCGGTAAACGCGCAAACTTGTGTCTTGTTGGGGTTAAATTGGACTAGGTTAAGTCGCCCCCATTCCGAGACTTTGGCCAGCAGAGACTCGATTTCAGACACAAGTTTGTTCCGAAACTCATCGACTTGTTCCCGAGAAATGTTAGGGCGGCCAGTGTATAAAGCATCTCCAGTGCTGACATCCGCATAGCAATGAATGCCGCTGGTTTTCAGCATATCATTGATATGCAGAAGAAACAGGGTTGGAGATAGTACACAACCTTGGGGAACACCAGCATTTACAGACTTGAGGTCCGAGCATGCACCGTCGACAACGACCATAATGCTCCTGTCTGCCAAAAAACTGGTGATCCACCTACATAATTTCTCGGGAAGCCCATAAGATGGTAGCTTTGCAAGAAGTGCTTTATGCCACACCCGATCAAAGGCCTTCGCTATGTCCAAACTAACCGCCAGCGCCTCCCCCTTGCTCTCAATTGCCTCCGCCCATCGTTGCGTTAGGAATATTAGAAGATCACCAGCTGAGCGATTCCGTTGAAAGCCATATTGGCGATCGCTAATCAGCTGGTGCTCCTCCAAATATCGCCGGAGCTGGCAGTTGATTATGGATTCCATAATCTTTGAGAACAAGGTAGTTATAGCTATTGGTCTGTAGTTGGACGGGTCTGAGCGGTCCCCTTTCTTAGGGATCGGGTGTACCAAAGCTGTCTTCCACGAGCATGGGACGACGCCTAATGAGTAAGAGTGCCGGAAAAGACGCGTAAGGACGGGTGTCAACTCAGGAGCACAAGTTCGTAGCACTAACGGAGGGATGCCGTCAGGCCCACTCGACTTATGGATGTCCAGCGAAAAGAGTGCTTTGCGTACGGAGCTCTGTCGGAAAATTATTTACGGCATTGAAGTATCACACCGAGGGATCGTCGGTGGTATTTTCCCCTGGTCATCCAAAGTCGAGTTGGAAGCAAAAAGAGTGCCTAGAAGATCGGCCTTCTCCTTCGCGGTGTGGGCCAACGAGTCATTCCTCATGTGCAGAGATGGTAGGGATGGCTTACAAAAATTCCCTTGAACAGCCTTGGCAAGAGACCAGAATGCACGAGTCCCCGAAGGGAGTCGAACCAATCTCTCGCCAATTCTGTTCACGTACTCCGCTTTTGCCTCAGCAATAGGTCTTTTGAAGGACCTGGAGGCAAAGTTATACTCCTTCTTCAATGCGCTGGTCTTTTCATCCTGGGACATCAATGCTTTGGCCCAGGCTCGGTAGCTTAACCGTTTATGGCGTGCAGCCATCTTACAGGTTTCACCAAACCAGGGCTTGGATTTGCCGCCTATAGGCACTGCAGAGCTTGGAATGAAAAGCTCCATCCATGGCTTGCAGCAATACATCGGCAACAGAATCGGCAACGATGTCTGGATCATCCAGCGAGAAGCAAATTTGCCCCCATGGGTAGGATGATACTTTATAAGAGAACTTACCACGGGACCAAATTGACGTAGTTTATGGCTGGATATTATTATAAATATTATTATTAAATATACAAGTGCCAAACACCACCATCTGTTTTTTTCTTAAATCTTGCTTTATTAGCGTTCCGTAGCCAAATGGCAAAAAACGGAACCCTTATAGATTCGTCATGTCTGTCTGTCTGTCTGTCTGTCCGTCCGTCCGTCCGTCCGTATGTCACAGCCACTTTCTTCCGAAACTATAAGAACTATACTGTTGAAACTTGGTAAATAGATGTATTCTGTAAACCGCATTAAAATTTTGACACAAAAGTAGAAAAAAACAATAAATTTTGGGGGTCCCCATACTAAGAACTAAAACTCAAAAATTTTTTTTTCATCAAACCCATCCGTGTGGGATATCTATGATTGGTCTTCAAAAATGATATTGAGGTTTCTAATACCATTTTATTCTAAACTGAATATTTTGCGCGAGAAACTCTTCCAAAGTGGAAAAATGTGTGTGTGTCCCCCTGTAACTTCTAAAATAAGAGAATGATAAAACTAAAAAAAAAATATGATGTACATTACCATGCAAACTTCCACCGAAAAATTAGTTTGAACAAGATCTAGTAAGTAGTTTTTTTATACGTCATAAATCGTAAGCCGCAATTTACCTTTCATTCAATCAACTCAGATATATAAAAAAAACATTTAATTCCATAAACATCAACCTTAATTTTTGTTAAAGTGTCTAATGTTGTATATTATGTAATGGTACGGAACCATTTGTGCGCGAGTCCGACTAGCTCTTGGCCGGTTTTTATTCATATTGTATTTCTAAATTCAATTCATTTTCATAAGTCCAATAAATATCAAAAACTATAAAACTGCAGTTTGAGCATAAATCTGCATAATTTGCAAATAAGTAATATTTTAAGTAAGCAAATGAAAAAAAAAAACAAGTCTGGAGTAAGTTTGTGATTGTTTCCTTTAGTGTAAACTAATACAGAGAGAAGAAGCAGTTCGAGAAATGGAAGCTTTTATTATCGAACGACGAAAACATATCGTATACATAATTACAGTTTCGGTATCTAGGATCGAGTGGTGTCAGCCAAGCTGTAGCTGCACCTGTAAAATTATTTAAATTGTTAATTTATTTAAAGTTTTATTTAAATTGAATTATTATAAAATTTAATTTAATAAGTATTACTATTAACAACATGAAAATGAAAAAGACTTAAAAAGAATAACTTGCACCACACATGGAAATCGTACACGCGATCCCCACTGTTACTTAGCTCCGCGACACCTCCTACTTATTAACTACCAGAGCCCAATTGTCTTCGTAGGGGGAAGGGCGTAGCTAAGTGGGTAGAGCGCTTTATATCGTAGATCGCTAGATTATTCACGTCAGCAGTATTTCATAATTGAAATTACTTCGTAATAGTGCTTCGCAAAATGTAATTGCGATTGTTTAGCGCACTTTATTGTTACATTAATAGAAGAACATTTTGCATATATATTTGACACGCCAAGTGTGGCAATAGTAGTTATGTACCTTTATTAAAATAGAATATATGTAACTTTAAAATATATATTTCGTCCATTGTCTAAAGCGTCTGTTAAGAGTTGAAGGTCTTACAACCTAATTACGCTATTCATTAACAGTCTGTCCCTTGTACATTAAAGGTTACTCGTTATGTTTGAAACATTATCAGTTACAAAATTATAAGAAAGATTATATTTATCTAGCAGACTTGCGTCGCATCAAATATATAACAAATATAGATAAAGTATAGGTCAACGTATTATGTGAAGTAAGAATAAAAATATGTAAACCTAAATAATTTAAAAAAACGACAATTATTACCATTGTTATCGCCCTATACTACTTAGTATAGGTTCTATCACTTGATCCGTCTTGGATGCGAGTAGCGAGGGATCGGTCGCCTTGGCGTTCACTGAGGGACGCCTATGTTCAGCAGTGGACGGATAGGGGCTGATGATGATTATATTAAGTGATTACGTCACAACAAGCGGACGGACGGCCCAAGACTCACAAACACATACTACTTTTCTATAGACGCTAAAGTATGCTTTGTCGGTTGGCCTTTATAGTTTATCGAACTAGTCGAACTAGTGTCGAAAGGAAAATAGCCCAAGTTTTAACAGTTGCATAAAACACGGTAAATGAATGAAATAAATAGCCCTTCTCGTACATAAGTCAAAAGCAAAATGTATTAACAATATATCTAATCATTAACAAACAAGGAATTTGTTATTCATTAGTCGCAGCGGGACATCGCTTAGTTGGATGGTTGAAATCACAATTAAAATTTATGAACATAGAGTTAATTATTAGAGCCGCGAACTACAGAGTTAGTCTGGAATCTGCTCATGAATATCGAGACCGGTCTGACGTCTACTTGCAAGTGACGACAAGGGAACGATCAGAGCACGAACTTACGTTGTGTAGCGCTTGTTACAAATAAAGCTTTTATGTATATACGAGATTTTCATAAGATTTAACAAAATTCTTAGCGTAATGAAACAATTTTTACGGATTTAATCGCGTTTTATTAAGATTAAGAATTCGTAAAAATCGTTTCAATATAATGAGTGAAATTCGCGTAAACATTAGAAAATAATATTATTAGCGGTGAAACTGCATACAAGGAGATCTTCAGACCGTTCAATTAAATGCTTAGTAAAAATTGTTCGCCGCCTTTCCCTCCGTTCGTTTGCGGCTGCCTCCTTTTCTTACACTTGTATATCCGGAATCTGAGGTCCTTTTCACATTAAAAAAGAAGAAATATCTGCCAGGGACTGGGTCTGTTGGGTGGATAGCTGATTTCCTCGAATTCTGTCGTAGTGAGGGCAACCTATGCAACTTGTGATTAAAAATGTGTTATAATATAGTTCGCTTAGAATAGTATCAGGTAAGGTAATAAAATAATAAAATTTCTTCACAATACCACAAAACTGTAGAAATGAGTTTGGTCGCCGATCATTCCACTTTTAACATCCATGGCAGCTTTTCTCCCTTTTCTATTCTCTACAATGACTGATATCTACTCCGGATTATATTTGAACCCATGCTTTATCAACAGTAACAAGGCCAGGAAAATATTTCCAGGTACTTAGCTTCCACTATTTAGCTAAGAGGTAGTGCCATACTGCGTTGCAGCGGAATTGGACCAGGCACGACGGGGTGGTACCTCTCACTCACATAACACCAGCGTCAAGTGACAGCTATGTGTCGCGTTTCGTGAGGTTTGTGAGTTTCCGGTGGCTCATCGGGGGGATAGGAAAAGGGAGGGCAACGCATCTGCGTAACTTTTGGTTGTGCGGATGTCTATGGGCGTCGGTAGTCACCATAAGGCTCAGGCTGCTCGGTTGCCTCTTTATGACATAAAAAAGACTATCCCCACAGATGCCTTTTTTATGCCTGAAACTATAACAAAGTTATTAAATGACGCGTCAAGCGTTGAAAGCATTCCCGGCATATGGTACTACATACTATTTAATTTACTCACAATTAGCGATAAATTTTTCAGACGCCCTGACAAATTCTATCATTCCTATGATTTTCATAAAGACTTGTTAATGTCGCTTCCGTAACGTTGAGTATAAACAACAAAGTCAGATTAAGACGTCGTCGTAGAACTGAGAATTGTAGGTAAAGGATAATTGCAGAGTTAATTAATATGGTGATACCGACGGAATTGGATACTGAGCTGATTCTGCCGTTAGCGAAAGTATCGTCAGGACTATCATTGTATCTCAAATAGGATGATTTTATAAACCTATTTGTTTATATATTTAATATAAACTACATTTCACTATGTCGTTATCACCTCCTAGAAATACTTATTTTAATAGTTACATATTATGTTAAATTAAATGGAATTAAGGAATTATTGAAGAGTGCGTGTTTTGTAGGTTTTTGTATTTCTATTTCTAGTATTGTTAGTAAATTTTTTATTTCCTTCGGCTTAGAAGATACATAAATGAAGAAATTGAGACAGGACAGCTACTGCATAGTGTCCATGTATATTATATATATTAAAAGCTTTATCTGTTTTAAAATAATATTTTAACTGAAGTAAATGCTTTATTGAGTTCCGTGCAGTATAAAAACTTGTAGAACATTGCCAACTAATATAAACCTTAACAGCGTTTCATAAATTAATATAAACTTTTTGTAGAATGACGAGGCGTCTACTCGATGTCGATGGCTGGCCAGTGATTCCGTAATTCTTCGTTTCTTATAACACGCCTAGCTTTAATTATGAGATTTAATGCAAGATATCTACGTATAAAAACAACTGACAGACACGACGGGTGGATGCGATCATTTGTACCAAGATTTCTAGCCAAATATGTATATCTAAATAAAAAATGCATGATATCGCTTACATATTAATATTTATATTTGAAAGTATGATATATAACATTGTTCTTGTTCAGTGGTCGTGAAAATTTAATAGAATTAATTCCTTTATTGCCTTTGGTAACTGTTTTATATAACTAGATCTTCACGCACATAACCGACAACTAAAAAAACATTTTAATATAAGAATTGAATGGGTTAACAAAAAATGATATTATTGTATAAAAGCGTGAGGTGCTCAATATTCATTGTTATAAATATTTCATCAATAGCTATTACTAAAAGGGAAGTTAGTATAAAAATGTAGCACCAGATTGATCCGAAAATTGATTTACCGATCCGAAACTATTTTGAATTGACGGCTAATTTCAACACAAACCTCTTTTGTGAATATCACTGGTGCGTGTAGTTTTTTATTTATTTACACACTTTTTTTGTTTGCAATAATGGACGTCGCAAGACGAGAAGCTTTTCGTACTATGATTTTCTATAACTAAAAAGAAGGGTTGACCTTCAAGGAATCTCAAGAAAATTTACAAGCTGCTTTTGTAGAGTCGACTCCTGCGTTAACAATAATACTTGTTGGTTTCGTGAATTTAAACGTGGTCGAAAGAACTTAAACGATGACTCCAGACCCATTAGACCACCAACTGCAGTAACTCGTGAATACGTCATCAGGGTACAGTGGCTATTGCGAGAGAATAGATATTACACATCGAGAGATACAGACTAAACTAAGCATTAGATTATTGGAAATTTTCACCATCCTGCATAACACCTTAAAGTTAGGAAACTTGCTTCGCTATAGATACCTCCTTCTCTCACCGATGAGCAAAAATGCCGTCATGTTGATTGGTGCAAAAGTATGTTAGAAACGTTCAAAGGAGGAACTTCGCAAAACGTATTCTACATTGTTACAATCGACAAATTATTGATATAATATATACGCAATGGGTGTTTGAAAAGGACGATTAGCCCACAAAAGTTGTTGACAGTAGGAGCCTTAATAGAATAATGATAGCGGTTTTTTTCGACGCAGTGGACCAGGAGCAGTAATTCCGCTAGAAGACCGACGGCGTCCGTGGCATCCTTTTTCACCAAGATAACGTGCCCACTCATACAGCTGCTAGAACCATGGACTATTTGACAACTTCGGGGGTACAAATGTTTGTCTATCCTTCGTACAGCCCAGATTTAGCTCCATGCTATTTTTAATTTATTTCCCACGGTAAAAAAAATGGTATGTGAGTGAAAAATTAGCACTACAGACGAGGCCGTCGAAAAATTTCGGCGGCTATTTTTCTACCAGAAAGCTTCAAAAATACACGTTTTTAAAATGATTTGAAAGCTGGTTCGAATGCATAAGTGCATTGCGATTGGAGGGGGATATTTTGAAAACCTGTAAATAATATTATTTTTTTATTCTATTTTTCATTTCACTATTTTTAGAACAGCCCACGTACAAAGCACCTCTTCTTTTTTATGTGCAATGGGTATTGTGCAACAATAAGCCATGGAAGCCCAGTCACTCCCCATCTGAATAAGAGACGTAACTTTGTCTGTTTACTGATCACAAGTAAAATGCGATTGCGCTAACAAAAATATACCGTTAATATGATTCTAAGTAATAGTTTTAGTCATGTTATAAAAAGTGAATGACATTTAACAAAAAACCTATAATAACAGCAACCGTTCCAAATAATTGAATCTGAGCTGGTCAGCCAATTCTGGGAAGTTTCAGTTCGTCGACACGGATTTTGGACTTTTGTGTCAGCGTAGTTTCATATTTTAACTTTATTGACGATTGATATTATTCCCCAAAACATTAACTACAAAAGATACTACAACAATGTTTAAAAAGTGCATACGAGTACTTAAATCTCGCGACAAGTTTTAATAACATATAAATTGTGTAATGACGTTATAAGTTGATAGTAAAAAAAAAGACGTGTGACGGGGACTGCCGCGGTAAAGCTATTGCATAGCATTTTTTAATCAACTTATGCAATTATATTTTTTTTATTTTTTTTATTTATGCAGTATTTTATTTTTCTTTTGTTTTATATTTTATTGATTACAAACAATTCTATGATTGAATGCGAATGGCCAATGAGGGGGCGTCCATTAATTACGTGAGGTTTTTCAAGGGGGAAGGGGGTCGAGCAGAATCTCACCCAAAGTCACGTGGGGGAGAGGGGGGTCTCAACAAATATCACGTATTTTTTTTCGCAAGAAACAGTATATAATTACAAGAAAATAGGGTCAAATTATGGTAAAACATATTTCTTGCTGAAAATCTCTCCACGAATAGTGCACTGATTTAGAATAAGTAAGTGTTCTTTAATAATTTTGATAGTATTATATTGTTCAACTATATCACTATGATTTTAGATTACAGTCAGCTAACTTAGGACTCAAAAAATTATGAAATAAATTGTCTTTTGTAAAATAGCTCTACAACATTTACATCAAAATACGCGTTTAGAAATATCTCACGTGATATTAGAACGGGGGGAGGGGGTCGATCCAAATCTCACGATATCTCACAAATTTTACTACTTTTATTTATTTATTAATGTTTAATATTATTTTCAACCGGTGGTTGAAAATAATATCAAACCGGCTACCGGTGGGAGGGAAGCGCTGTGCCGCGCTTCCGGCTGCACGGGTACCACCATCTTGCTTGTTTCTCCCGTCAAACAGCTTTGCTGTGTTTCGGAGAGAAGGGCAAGACAGGCAGTGTAATTACTGGCACCAAGACTTAACATCTTACGTCTCAGGATAGGCAACAAATAGATGAGTTGCCTGTGCTCGTTCCAGGTAAACTTGTTTATGTTCATGGGCGACATCGACCACTTACCATGAGGTGGCACGTTTGCCAGTTTGCCTATCCAACTAACACTAACATAAAAAAAGCACTAGCAACACTGAAATTAACTTAACGGGCAAAAGTCTTGTGTGCAAAAGTAGTATATTCTATTTATCAAATGTCAAATTTTGTATTTTGTGTTTCTAATTTCAATGTTATAGATAAGATGTTGTTAATTTTCGTCTTCTGCTCTTTATGAGCTATTATTTCCAGTTATTATCCCAAAACTTTGTATCTTCTGTGTCCACCGATGTACTAACTATGTGGTTTATAGTAGATAGTGTTGATGACTAAAACAACTACGAACAGCCGTTAATTTTTTCAATACTTGTCTAGCTCTTTGTTCTTATGTTCAGTACTAAAATACATTTACTTCACAGTGTGCTTCAAGTGGACATTTAGTCCACTTTTATGCTTTTAAATAGTTAATAAATTCTTTGATTTGCACAAATACAGATCTTACACTCACTTTTAAACACTATCTTATCTTTATATCGTTTTTATTCAAAATCGATGGTTAATATTTTAGCTGAACGATATATTCTCAGGCAGTTAAATATTCTCGCAGATAAAACTTTTACTCAGTTATTTTTAACCGACTTCAAAAAAAAGGAGGTTCTCAATTCGTCTGTATGTTTTTTTTTTTTTTTTTTTTTTTTTTTTTTTTTTTTTTGTATGTATGTGACACGATATCTTCGCCGTTTGTGAATGGATTTCGATGGTTATTTTTTTGTTTGAAAGCTGGTGTTTCCAATTTGGTCCCATATTAATTTTATTAAGATCTGACAAGCCGTTTTTTAGTTATTCCCAATAATGCCTATTTGGTTGGTTTTGTTTATCTTGATGATATGATAATTTTATTACGTGTAAAAGTAACTATAATGACGTGGTAAACGCAAAGTTTGTACATTAGTAGAAGATTAAGTTGATTATATGTTATAAGCACAAAAATTAAAGAAACTGTTATTTTATTACTTTTTAGTTTAGTATTTTTGAAGTCGGTTTTAATTTTTTGTAAAATGTTTTTATCACTTTAATGTTCAACACTTATAGCACGTACACTTATTAAATTATTACTTATTTCTATTTTTAATACTTTATTTAACACGGAGACGATGTGAAAATGTAAAGCGCCATCTAGTTAGTCACCTATATACTTTCTGACAAACAGCTGTTGCTTACGTATTCGTCAGATTTCGGAGCAGCTCGTCGCTCGTCGGGTGTCAGGTTTTTTTCGTTACGGAATTTCTTGATTCGGTCGCCGCGCTCAAGGCCCGCGATAAAAGCTATGCAATAGCTTGAAAATTAAAGGACAAGTTTATTTTATTCTTTTAGCGCATTAAAAAAAAGTTTTACTTTTAAAAACTGATTTTTACTTTTAACTAATTACCTACTTGGGATTTTGTACAACCAGACTATCCTAATATGTAACCTTATTTATGTTAATCCCATAAACATCCTATTATTTTTAAATCACACTGGCTACTGATCTGAGGCCTTAGACAAAGTAACATTAAAAAAACGATAACGAAGTTCGAAAAGAATAAAATTTATGGGATTGACATAAGCCGTCGTCAATTATGTCACTCGTTATCGTTATCACAAGTTGGTAGACAATGTTAAAATTCGTAACAAAATCATAAACTGTCAATTGGTTATCGAACACTTATGTCAAACTTATGTTATTTTATTATTGATATTGATTCGTTATCCGTGGGCGTGGGCCATGGAGGGCAACATTTTCACAATTTTTATGAGTTTTAATGTATATGAGGTCTATTTACATAGATATTAATTTTAATTTTTTGGTCCGATTTGACACTTCTTGTCGAACTTTGTTGACATTTGACAGTTGTTGTCGTTGCACTGTCACGATCTTTGATTGATCATTGGCTAGAAAATTATTATCGTTATCTCAAAGATGATAACGAATTTCGGCTACAAAGCGATGTCACTTTGTCTGCAGGCCCTGAACTCTTAATTCTTTTCTATTTATCGGATCGATTACTGCACGTAGATCGTGTTCCTACTTTGTTAATGATCGACACTTCGTCTATCTAAACGTAGCCTTCACTCTAGAACCTTATTGGCCCATCGGCCATCCGTGTTATCAGTGTTAGTGGGCTGGTCAAACACTCAGGAGCAGCATTAAATGGATTAACAAAAAAAGATATTATTGTAAAAAAAGCGTGAGGTGCTCGATATTCATTGTTATAAATATTTCATCGTTAGCTATTACACACTAAAACTATCCCTGCTTAATATGGGGACAGTCCTGGCCTGTTCAGTGGTGACCCTGTCGTTCGCCATTCCCGAAGTCGCGCGTAGGGTGGATGGGTGGAGGGTGGTAACGGAGGTAGAGACACTCTCGAACCATCGCTACATACGGTTCGAGGTGTCTCCAGACTTCGCAGCAAGTCCGGTGTCTTTGTCGGGGGGGTTCCCGCGTTTGAGATGATACAGGTCAAGATAAGAAAAGCGTGTTGATAATGAACGGAAAACATTTTTTTGTGTTATAAAGCAATAAAAATAAATAATTCAAAATATACTCGGTAATACCTATGTAGTATGAAATCTTTTGGGCGTTTTTTTAAGCGTTATAAAATTTGGTAAAAATTATTTAAACACAAAAATCATATAGAGAGACCTATAAACCGCAATATAAGTTACAAAGGGCCGCGTCTCAATGATCAGAAATGTTTAGCCGGCGTCATGTATGCACGGCATGGTAATTATGCAAATATACACATTCTCCATGCTAATCTCATTCCCGATTCGTCCCGCTAATGTTATAAAACATACCTGGATCTTGTGTGGCAAATGACACACGCACTTAGCATGTTGAATCTTATAAAAAAAACGTCCGATACGTTTCTTATCGGATCGGATATCAACGAATCATACAGAATTGTAACAGTCCACAAGTTTGCTTGTTTCTCCCGTGAAACAGCTTTGCTGTGTTTCGGAGAGAAGGGCAAGACAGGCAGTGTAATCACTGGCACAGAGACTTAACATCTTATGTCTCAGGATAGGCAACACATAGATGAGTTGCCTGGGCTCGTTCCAGGTAAACTAGTTTATGTTCATGGGCGACGTCGACCACTTACCATCAGGTGGCACGTTTGCCAGTTTGCCTATCCAACTAACATAAAAAAAAGGTATTCTTAAGTTTCAGCTAAAAATATAACACATATTATTAATACTTATTTTGACAGTCAACGTAATAGGCAAATGCGTAATGGCTTGCATTAGAATCATGTATGGACCTCCGATTTGAATTTTTTAATTATATCTGACATTAAGTTATTTTTTTCACAGAAGTCAAAGCAACGGTGCAGATAAATTTTTGTAAGGAACTTTCTTTTCAAAATAGAAAAAAACACAAATACAAGTATAGAAACAAAATTGTGGCCCCAGAACAAATAAGAAATATGTTAAATATATTTTAAAATCTATTTCGGACGGGCGGAGGACTTTATTTTATAATATGTAGTAATGATCCATATAATGATGATGAAGCATCATTATAGGGTTGCAATTCTAAGTTAACGTCTAAAAAGCTGCTGGCAAAAGTTAATATTATTTCAAGTGGGTTAGTATGCTCTACATACTAACCCAATTAACAGAATATTAAGTTGTTTTCTAATGAGTACGTATTTACGCGAATTCCTAATGTGACCATGGTTGCTGTAAAGTATTCGAAACGTCGGGCTTGTAAAAATATTAATAAACCGTGATAATATCCGTAACAGATGTTTCATTTTATGGAATAATAAGTTTGTAATTGGCTTAGAAATAACGTTATCCAACAAATCAAAATCATTGTGATCAGTGTTCACTATCGGAGACATCGTGAGTTCAAATTGAGTCGAGAGAGCAAAATGATCGTGTTTGGCTACTTTTTAATGATTATTTATTATTTAAGGGTGAGGACACCAGTGAGGCCAGACGGGTGATCAGTCCTTATTACCGGGACCATTTCACCCAAACTTTTTAATAAAAAAAATGTTTAAAGCATTACAAGATATTCATGGGAGGTTAAAATAGTAGGGAAGAGCTAGTAATATTATATATTAAAGAGTTTTGTTAATATAACGACATGGCTAATTCGTAGATCATTATTGATCCGGTCTTGTAACCGACTTGATCCGGTCATGCAAGGTCTCCTATTCTGATAGCGCGGACTAACGGCCTCGACTGCTAAATGAAATTATTTCGCCTCTATTCGCCATCTTCGCTTCACGCGATCTTCAGGGTTGCCGCTGTTTACTGTGACATTGTCTACTGATTATCCCCATTAGAAAAATCATCGATGACACAGCGCGATCAGTCATCAAAAGTGTGTATTGATATAAAAATTTTAATCATATAATAAAATTACACATACTTAAAAATTATAAATATAAGTTTATCCAGTGCATTAGTTATATATAATATATTATATTATATATTTAACATATAATATATATGAATATATAAAAATATTAATATTAATATAACACTAAAAATACAAGAGAACGTATAGACTATGGATCCGTTCGTTGCGGATAATGTAACATCAGCATTCATCAATATCAATTTTAATTGGCACAAAGTCGGAGCCTCCGACACCAAAGCCCTGCGCCCGGGCAGCGTCCGACAATTTGTTGTTCCGATCGCATTGAGATCTCTAAATATCGGCCCGCTGCTAAATTGGACTAACTGTACCTGGCCAACCAAACAGCTCCTCGGTAACTCGAGCTCATCATTATCACCTTGGCTCTAAGCCCTAAATTAACTATTTTCTTGGCATCAACGTTTAACTTGTAGTACCTTTATGTTACGTAATTATTATGAAAGGAAATAAATGTATGAAGTTCACATCAGGACTTGATATATATACTTATTTCATTTAGGGTGACATCAAATTCTTGAAGAAAATACACATTGTGGTAATTCATAGATAGAATAGACTCTAAATACATCCCCACCATGGTTCAGGCCTTGTCGTGGCGGTGGGGCTCAGTAAACTAGGGTGAGCCCAGCACCTTGGGCGAAACAAATTGGGCCGAGGGGGCTCTTTGTACCCCTCTTATAAGAAGAGGGGACAGAAGATCAGGGGGCAAGGGGTGAGGATGGGAACCTCACCCCATTGTACTGTCCCGACGTTGGGAGTGGTTGCTCTGTGGTGCGGGACAACCCCTCTGTGGAGGTGGCGTCGGTCCCTTGCGGGACTGACTAGCCGTCGAGGTGCCCTGTTTGTTTTCTAGATCCGGGGCACCTCACCAAAGGCGGCATTGGTGGCACTCGCCGGGTTTTAGTGGGTAGAGCTGCGTCCATTTACCAGCTGTCGGGCGCAGCGAGTCCCACATACCCGCGTGGGGAGACCCACTCCCCCGCGGAATGCCTCAGAGCATTTCCCGGCGTTAAAAAAAAAAAAAAAGACTAAATACATAATGTGCCTGTTTATTTTGTTGTTATTACGAAAATAATTATAATATGAACGGCCAAAGGCTTTTCTGTCCTCCAATTCTGGCTCCAAGGCCGACTTCGAGAAGGAGACCCGTACCCAGTAGTGGGACATAAAAGCGTAGATAATGATGATAGTAAAACTGTCTTCATGTCCTGGATGGTCCCGGGTCGGTAAACAGGCCGCCTAGTCCCATGGTAAGCACAGTGAATCTCGCCCAAAACTTCAATAAATCGACCCAAAATCACTTATTTTGGTGTCTGCCTCAAGAACCTAAGATTATGATGCGTAACGCACTGTGACTTTGAGGCAAATACGATTTCTCTGTATTTATTATGTTCTCTCTCTTATTCCAGATATACAGCAGAGCTATGAATAGATAGTGGAAGCCGTACAGCTTCAGTACGCCTGACCGCACCCAGCGCAGGTAATCCAATTAGAAATCAAGTAGATTGTGAAGACCATAAATACCATACACAAGCAAGTCACCACGCCTTTTTCCTTTGATATATACACCGCTTTCCTCTCTGTGTCAATTTTTAACCCGCGACGCAAAAAGAGGGGTCATAAGTTTTACCACTATGACTTGTCTGTGAGTCTTTGTTTAAAAGTTGATATTTCCAATTTGGTCACATATTAATTTGATCAAGATCTGACCAGCCGTTTTTAAGTTATTCTCAATAGTGCTTCTTACATTTTGGTTGACTTAGTTTACCTAGATGATGTGCTCATTTTATTACTTGTTGATGTAAAATGAAGAAAATACAATTGTGCAGGATGCTTTGGTAGTGCGTGTTTCGAGGTCATTATAATCATCATCAGCATTTATCCGTCCAATGCTGAACACAGACCAGGAACGGAATAAACGACGCCAAGACGACCGATCCCTCGCTACTCGCACCCAACACGGATCGGCCAGAGCACGGAGATCGTCTTCCCACCTGGTTAATGGCCGACCAACACTTCGTCTACCTAAACGTGGCCTCCACTCTAGAACCTTATGGACCCATCGGTCATCCGTTCTCCTGAGTGTGTGACCAGCTCACTGCCTCTTCAACAAGCTTATTTTTTGCGTGATATCGGTTACCATAGTTCTCTGGCGCGGCCTCGTAATATCGATTCTAATTTAGTGACGTTCAGATGATCTTTGGTGAAAAAATATTAAGTACGAAATTCTTTAACACATGTAGCAAATCCACCGTGATTGCTTTCTCAATTGCAAATTGGTAGTTTAAACACTATCTTTGTTCGTCTCATTAAAACGACGCTGTCTAATATAAGCAACGCGTTTAACAGTTCTACCCAAATTTCAGACAAATAAGATCAGTTGAATTTCGGAATCACAAAAAAAATATGAAATAAAAAAATGAAAAAATAATAAAACCGACTTCAAAAAAAGTAATGAAATAAATTTGTGCCCATTATATTCAAAAGTTTTATTACTTTTTAGTTTTTTGAAGTCGGTTAATTTTTTTAAAGTGTTGTTATAATTTAAATTAATCATATTAATAGATCTTTCAACAGATTTAACAAGGAACAAAGTATTTCCTGTGTGAAAATAAACTAATAGATAAAAGATAGTATTCTAGATGCTGGCCTGCGTTGCTAACACTCGTTACGCTGGGAATGGTGGTTTGTCACGAACTCTTCCAAATTTATGATAGCATGACGACACACTGGGGTGCCTGTAGATGAGAGATTACGACCAGATCTCTCTCGATCAATTAAATTCTCTCCGATGGCAATACGGTACATTTCGCAATGCCAGACTGCAGGCAGTTGGACTAGATTAGGTTCAAATAGGCAACAAGTACAGATATTAAAGTTTTAATGTGTGTCTTTATTATCAAGGTGTAATGAGAGCCCGTGTACTTTATCCTACGAGCTAGATGCATAATACCGTTAAAATTTTGTAAGTGCTTGTTTTGTAGATAAATTTTATAGTTCAACTTTGCTTTAAGGCGCGGATCCACCGCGCACGCAGGGGCTACGCACGTGTGTTAAAATGTCAATCGCAAGAAAATGTCAATTAATGCGTAGCGTGTCCGTGGGTTGCAGTGGGAATAATCCCAAACATTTTCTTGTAAAGCGAAACTTGACAAACGTGCGTAGCCTGTCGGTGCGCGCGGTGGAGCTGCGCTTTTATGGTATAGCGATTCAAAACCACGGTAATTCTAAATTACCATGGTTTTGAAAATACCTGCTATTTATGTATGTAACAGGCTATAAGATAAATAAATTAATACAAATAGACGTAGCAGATTTTTATTACCTACATAACGGAAAACTTTAGCATTAAGTCTTCCAAGTTCTGTTGGATGCTTAGAGCACCTCCGGCGCCGGACGGAGGCCCGTGTTGCTCTATGGCTAACCATAGAGCAACACGGGCCTCCGTCCGGAAATATAATATGTCAACAATATGTATACCATACGTTACATTTTAATAAATTGTCTAATTAAATTTGCTACTTATTACCTACTTTCAGACTCAACGGTGTCGCAACGAATTCGAAAAGTTCATAGCTCACGGATCATATTAGAAACATAGTTTAAACTAAGAATATATTTATAATTTACTATAACCAATAATTACATTAACAATACAAACATAAATCAAAAACAATGAACCGCTAAATAACTATGATAAGCGAGTTCGCGATAACAGAGCCGATAAGTACTGCGGGTAGAAACCTAACACGATCCTTTGGCTATAGATAGTTTTTATATGACGTACTATATTATATTGTACATTGCGTTGGCTGCCTCTCCCGCTTCGCCTCCTCCTTCGCCTCCTCCTTCGCGATATCTACCTTGCAGTAGGAGATCTACCACGTGCTCGTCATGGATGAGCCTCACATATTTAATTCTCATGCTGACCCGATATGAAAAGTAGCCAACAGTGGGGGGATTTTCGGGCGATCCCGCGGAAGATAAGTTCTTCGGTCTTCTCTACTCTGACCCGAAGCCCTAATCTCTCTATGCAGCTGATCACGAGGTCAAGCCCGACCTCGACTAGCCACGCCGCCTCCTTATAGCCTCGTCCCCGGGCGTACACAAGCGTCATCCGCGTAGCAGATGACACCCATCCCGGGGAGGACTGCGTCCTCGCAGGACCCAATCGTACCCGATGTCCCACAGGATCGGACCCAGAACCATTGCCTGTATGACACCGGATCTGACTCTCCACCACTCTACGGACCCTGACCAGTTCTCACAGGCTAGCCACCTCTCGTAGAGGTACGCCTCCAGTAGCCTCCTTAAATACGGGGGCACTCCGAAGCTCTTATATTATATTACCTAAAGGATAATTATATGGAAATAATAAGTATTAGTTTAAATATGATATACTTTGAATTAATGTTATCTAAAATACCTACTACCTAGAAAATAGCTTCCTAATACGTCTTCAGTACGAGATGTACATCTCTCGTCTTTTCCTAATGCGATAGTGTTTAAGACTGGTTTTGCATTTAATTTTACTTTCAATAGAGCTAAAGTGCGATATATATATATATATATATATATCGCACTTTACATACCTGAGACATATATATGTCTCAGGTATTGTTGGCTGGCATTTTCTATTGCACTCCATTTGTAATAAGCAGTTAACTCGAACACCTACGCCCAATTTTATTCCATGTTGTAAAACAGGTAGGTATTGCTCTAGTAATTTTCTTAACTATTTATATTTTCGTTATATTATATTTACGTAGGTTAAATATAGTTGTTAAAAAAGTTTGGAGAATCCAAAAATGCACGCCTGGCCTCATAATCTCATTTTCCAGTCTGTCAGTTGCTTAGCAACGAATAAACAGTTTGATATAAATGCACATTTGTTAGTCGTATCTTAGGTTTTTTAAGATAATAATAATAATAATTAAACGACAGTAAATTGAACGCTCATAATAATTGAGAATGTCCACAGTGTCACACAAGATGATGATAAAAACCAATTGACCTGTCAGTTGCTTAGCAACGAATAAACAGTCTGATGTTTTTGTAAAATCACAGTTTTTGTACAATCGTATCTTAGTTTTTTATAAATAATAATAAAACGACCGTGTATTGAACGCTCATATTATTTGAGAAACTCAGGAAATTGTTACTTTAGACGATAAAAAAATGTTCCGGTACGATAATTTTTTCTACCAATGTCCCTGCCACAAACATATTACACAGAAAACACATTATTTTAATATTATTATTTACTATGTTAAACAAAATAGTTGTTATTGAAATATATTCTATATGCCGGACAAATTATTTGACTTGATATAAGTGCATTCATATTAATCTATAAATAACAAAAAATCAATTTCAGTTTCGTAAAAACTGCTTTTTTGACAACTCTAGAATAGACCACTCTCTATTCTTCGCTTACTGAGGCGTACAATAACAAGAAAAACAAAATTTAGTAATAACAACAGAACAGAAACAATAACTCGATAGCCAAAATGTGTAACCACATAATACCACTATTGACACTAGTTCTGTGTCGTCATTTCAACGATTAACAAAAAACCAATTTCAGTTTCGAGAAAATTGCTTATTTCACATGTCACAAGTAACTACTAATTCTCAGTGTCCATTAATTTATACCTCCATTTTTTACTGTTTATATAAAATACGTTACATTATACTAATGAATTCAAACAAAACTTATGAATTCTCTTTGTTATAATTATATTATTCCAGTTTACGTTTTTCTTTAGCGGTTTCCAGAAATCTCCATTGGAGTGTAAATGCCATAATCGTTAGGCAAATATTCAGCGATACAAAAGTTATGTAAAGTTGTACACTTTATTTTCCATTTATCATATAATATCATCAACATAACCATATAAAAAAATACCACATGATATATTTTTGCATAAAATCTATTTTAAGGAAAATTATTTTAATAGTAGTAGTCATAATGGGTCATCGTTAATTGAAACGGGGAATATACTTCTTAAACATTAAACACAATACATACCTTTAAAATCAAAAGACATAAACAAGAACTCTGCAACGCGGCCTGTAATATACGGCTACTATTTCAGGAGCGCGAGCTTAAGCCAACGTGACAATTTCTGAATTTTATATCCATCGTTAGTACTTATTCCCGACGTACTATCAGATACCGCGTTGTAAATACGTCTAAAAATCAGATAACCCGCATTAAGACGAAACTATATCTTGAATCACTTAATTAGAAGGCATTAAATCTGTCATTTGCGCCTTCTAGAAGGCGCTGTTAAGCTATCCCCTTAAACTCTGCGTTTATACCTTATCTGAGGTCCATTATATCACTAATAGCGACTAGTTTATGTTCTAAACCAGGTATAGTTAAGCTTTTTTTGTAATCCTCAAAATCTTTACAGTTAGCTGCAATGACACAATGTGTTAATTTACTATCATCACATATATTATTAGGTACAGAATTTTTTTGCAAAATTTTTTTTAAATTTATAAATAAATATAAACTTATATAATAAAAACAACCCCAACATGGTTCAGACCTTGAAGTGGCGGTGGGGCTCAGTAGTCTAGGGTGAGCCGCTGCACCTTGGGCGAAGCTAATTGAGCCGAGGGGGCTCTTTGTACCCCTCTTATAAGAACAGGGGATAAAAGAGCAGGGGGCAAGGGGCGAGGACGGGAACCTCACCTCATTGTACTGTCCCGAACTTGGAAGGGGTTGATCTGTGGTGCGGTACAACCCCTCTGTGGAGGTGGCCGGGTTTTAGTGGGCAGAGCTGCGTCCACTTACCAGCTTTCAGTCGCAGCGAGTCCCACATACCCGCGTGGAGAGACCCACTCCCCCGCGAGATGCCTCAGAGCATTTCCCGCCGTTAAAGAAAAAATATATAATAAAAACAAACTAAGAACTGTCTGAACCCTACAATTGCTCTTATTTACGTGCACGCCTGCCAAAAATATGTGTGGAAAACATTGATATAAATCTTTCTCATGAAAATATAATAACGTAAATGAATTTTAAAAATGCGTTTAGTAAGACTGGATTATTTACTCTCATAACTCGTGCCAAAGGTGTAGCCTACTTACCGTGGAGTGGCTAAAGAGCTGAAGCGGTATTCTAGATAAATAATAATTGTTACAGGTTGCTTTTTTAAACAATTTCCGACGTAAATTTTGACAAACTGTTGAATTTCATGTCCTTTTTTATTTAAAAACTTAATCATATATCCATATATATAAGACACTAGGATTGACATAAAATCTTTATTAGAATTTTAGTAAGTGCTATATATTTTAGTCGTTTAAAGAAAGTGTATATCTGTCACTTGCTTAAATACATAGTTATATATGCTGGATATAGGTATAATCAATGAAAAAGTAAATTCTTATTTTGGTTTTTTTGTTTCATAACATAAGAATTTTTAGTAAGTCTGAATTATTTAGTCACGCCCGCACTATCGTTGAAATGACGGCACAATTAGTATCAATAGTGGTATTGTGTGGTTACACATTTTGGCTATGGAGTTATTATTTTTGTTCTGTTGTTATTACTATATTTTATTATTATTTTGTTGTTCTTGTTGTTGCACACCTCAATAAGCGAAGCGTCGAGAGTGCTCTACTCTCGACATGTCAAAAAAGCAGTTTTCTCGAAACTGCAATTTATTTTTAGTTTATCATTCTCTTATTTTAGAAGTTACATGTTGGGGACACACACATTTCTCCACTTTGGAAGTGTCTCTCGCGCAAACTATTCAGTTTAGAATAAAATGGTATTAGAAACCTTAATATCATTTTTGAAAACCTAGCCATAGATAAAAAATATTTTGAGTTTTAGTTCTAAGTATGGGGACCCCCCAAAATTTATTGTTTTTTTTTTCTACTTTTGTGTCAAAATATTAATGCAGTTCACAGAATACATCTACTTACCAAGTTTCAATAGTATAGTCCTTATGGTTTCGGAAAAACGTGGCTGTGACATACGGACGGACAGACAGACAGACTGACATGTCGAATCTATAAGTGTTCCGTTTTTTGCCATTTGGCTACGGAACCCTAAAAACTAAGATATGATTAATATGTTTTTTACAAAAATATCACACTGTTTATTAATTGCTAAGTAACTGACAGGTCAATTGCTTAGAAGTGTATTTTACAAATAAACATTATTTTTATCAACCAAAATAACACAGCGCGGATTTTCTCAATTAATATGAGCGTTCAATTCACTGTCGTTTAATTATTATCAGTATTTATAAAAACAGTAAGGTGTGACTTACACCCCACCATGGTTCAGGCCTTGACGTGGCGGTGGGGCTCAGTAGCCAAGGGTGAGCCCAGCACCTTGGGCGAAGCTAATTGAGCCGAGAGAGCTCTTTGTACCCCTCTTATAAGAAGAGGGGACAAAAGAGCAGGGGGCAAGGGGCGAGGATGGGAACCCCACCCCATTGTACTGTCCGACGTTGGGAGGGGTTGTTCTGTGGTGCGGGACAACCCCTTTGTTGAGGTGGCGTCGGTCCCTTGCGGGACTGACTAGCCGTCGAGGTGCCCTGTTTGTATACTAGATCCGGGCACCTCTCCAAAGGCGGCATTGGTGGCACTCGCCGGGTTTTAGTGGGTAGAGCTGCGTTACACAAGCTACAGTTAGCACTTTCTGCGTCGATAGGACTAACCAAAATATTGATGTATCATAGAGTAGTTTCGAATAACTTTGTAACATTAGGACGTATGACATCGTGACCATAGTTGCTGTAAAGTATCCGAAACGTCGGGATTGTAAAAATCTTAATAAACCGCGATAAAATCCGTAAAAATTGTTTCATTATAATGAGTGAAATTCGCGTAAACATTAGAAAACAATATAAAAAATACTAATCATACAAAAAATTACATGCCGACCGCATAGCTCACCAGCTGAGCTAACTTACAAAGGATTGAATTTTATCAAATTTTTCTATTTTACATTTTTTATATATGCTATTTCATAGTTCCCTTATAAGGTACTTCTGGTAATGGATATGGAAGGTTTTACTATCGATATACGACGCTATCCGCACTTCCTATCTGTTCTCACATTTATCACAGTGTTGGGCATAATAAATATAAGACATTGACATTGTGACGACCTCTGTGGCTCAGTGGTAAGCGCGTTGGCGCTCAAGCCCGGAGGTTGCGGGTTCGAATCCCGCCAGGGAACAAAAATATTTTCTGTGTTCCTGGGTCATGGATGTGTATTATATAATAAAAATCTTAAATATATGTATAGTATAAAAGTATTAAATATATTTCCGTTGCCTGGTACCCGTAACACAAGTTCCTCGAGAACTTACCACGGGACCAGATTGACGTGGTGTGAAAGCGTCCATAGATATTATTATTATTATATTATTATTATTATTATTTTCAGAATGTTGGAAAACAAACCCGTTCAAGAAGTTCCATCAAGTTCAATCAACTAAAGTTTTGTAAACTTCCTAGGTCTAACTAAACGATATGGCAAGTCTTAAAATCGTATTGAGTAAATAAATTGGCTTCCGTGCAAATAGACAGAAATAAACAATGAAATAAATAGCTCCTATAACTCTTGCTCCTACGAGTCCACCCACAGTATTAAAAGTAATTATAAATCATACACGCAATAAGGGTTTAATTTTAAAGCGATACCCATATTAGTATAACCTATTGCCCAGTTCATTGTTAAATTATTGCAGTCGTTTTCATCCAGGCTATGAGTCGATCGTACAGGACGAATAATAGATAATAAATATTAACCAACTATCACACCAAGGTAACCCCGAGCTAAATTCGCTTTTTTTGAAAAGAATTTGTGTTACGGCCCACCGGTACTAGTAACGTGTATAAATTTAGAAAATTTATAATACAAATACATATACACATATCATCGAGCATATTACCGGATAGAGTGTAAGCCGTAAAATTCCGAAACCGGTCAGTGATTTGTCACTCACCAGACTCTCACTCTAATTTAGGAATTTTAATTATAATTCAACTTTTTAATTATAATTAAAATTTTAATTGTAAAACCAACTAGTGATCTGTACACTACGTCCCATCGGCCGATCACCCAGCAATGGCGATCAGTCGGCCAATCAGAGCGCAGAACTGGCGCAGCGTCGCAGCACGAATTTGGCGGAATTTGTTTTGATACCAAATATTACCACTCTATTCCGGTTATATGCTCGATAACATATACATAGATATAAATACACTTTCATGAGCCCATGCAGACATACCTATAATTTGAACGATAAATATATTCAGATCTACATTCGTCATACAAATTACCTGAACTTTTATTTATTTATTTATTTAGACACAATCTTATAATTATTACAGCACAATACCGAGACGACGTTACAAGTAGACAAACGACCCTTTTTTTTTCTTTAACGCCGGGAAATGCTCTGAGGCATCCCGCGACTGACTGACGCCACCTCCACAGAGAGGTTGTCCCGCACCACAGAACAACCCCTACCAACGTCGGGCCAGTGCAATGGGGTGAGGTTCCCATCCTCGCCCCTTGCCCCCTACTCTTTTGTCCCCTCTTCTTATAAGAGGGGTACAAAGATCCCCCTCGGCCCAATTAGCTTCGCCCAAGGTACTGGGCTCACCCTAGGCTACTGAGCCCCACCGCCGCGACAAGGCCTGAACCATGGTGGGGAGACAAATGACCCTAGAACTAGACGTATTCGTACATATGAGACATGTTATGGATATACAGAAACTGACACAAATATACAACATATTATAATGATTTTCATAATAATTACTCATAGTTAAATATAATAAAACAAAATGAAACAATTTAATCTTTCCTTTTCTAAAATCTTGAACTATTTCTATTAATTTCGGCAGGCTATAGGCAAAGATGTCTATATCGTTAGTTGACTGTTTATGTAACCGGATAGCACGTAACATCTGAGATGCATTTAGCACATTTTTTTTTTAACTTTGCGGGATTGGAACCTGCGACCGCGGCGTAGTGTCCACTTTCCCGTAGCCTGACCACTCGACCAGCCAGCCGTCTACTATGCCTGATCTTCATGTGGGTGGGAGGGATATACATTCTGTAAATAGGGCGCATTGTCATCATCATCAGTCTTTATCCGTCCCAAGGCTAACAGTTATTAATTTGGTAAGACTTTATAAATGTAGATAGATTTATAAGTTAAAAAATTGTTTTAACTCGTATTAAGTTTAAAATACATATATAGTTTCACAAAAAAAATTACATTGAAACCCAAGCCAGATGGCCAGCCAGGAGTTTTGAAACTAAGAAAATTTTGCAATTTCTGTTTACGATAAAACGAGTTATTTTTATCGGCATGGGTACATCGCTTAATCTTTACACCTGGCCCGCTTCGAATCACAGCATGTAAGCTATAATTAACTCCTTACCACTCGTACATTACGTCTACCACCCCACAGCTTCCTCTCCTTATAACATAATTTAATCTGAACAAAATCGTGTATGAAATAGCTTTTTTAATTGTGTTAATGCTGCCCAACGCGGGTTAATGGTCGACTAAAGGTATAAAAATTGATATAAATGATCGTTTAATATAAAATTTTCATTTTTGGCTTACATTCTAATAATAATAATAATATAATAATATAATATCTATGGACGCTTTCACACCACGTCAATCTGGTCCCGTGGTAAGTTCTCGAAGAACTTGTGTTACGGGTACCAGACAACGGAAATATATTTAATACTTTTATACTATACATATATTTAAGATTTTTATTATATAATACACATATTTAATACACATCCATGACCCAAGAACACAGAAAATATTTTTGTTCCCTGGCGGGATTCGAACCCGCAACCTCCGGCTTGAGCGCCAACGCCCTTACCACTGAGCCACAGAGGTCGTCAAATAAATCGCCACAGAGGTCGTCTAATACTTTAACAAAGTCACTCATAATCACCCTTGAGTGTTTTTTTGACAATATCTTTTCACTTTTTGTACGTTAGGTACCGTTACATTTAGTTTTGCAAGTGCTTCATGTTTCACTACATTTTCGGTATGAGTAAAATAAAGTATACAAATAAATAGTAAATAGAGTATTATATTTTACTTACTTAATATAATTGTTATTGAATCAATAACTTCTATAAACTATTACACCAAACACGACACAGACAGAAACATCGACCTGCACATGGACTTCAGATTAGAGTCCATTAGGGGCCACTTCAAAATGACGTCAGAACGTTACTTTGAAAAGGCACTTCTCCACCCCAACCCACTCATCGTGAGCGCGGCAAACTATTCCCCAGATAGCTCAGTTCCAATTAGACATAGGTTACCTAAGCATGTCTTAACAGATCCAGCTGACGAAATCTCTCAGCTACTAATGCGCGACGCAAAAGCGCGACGCGAACGTCACAACATACACAGAATCACAACAAACTGTGCTAGGTACACCTGCACACCGCTTGGGCCTCGGGGTCGTAAGCGACGTCGACCCCTACACATGGAAACCACATCGATCCCGACCGATCGCGAAAGCTTAGGTTCGAATCCTATACGAGCAGACACAAACCCAGATCGCGCTAACAGCGGTAGCACTGCGCTACCGCTAGATTGCTTGGGCACCGCGCGTGGCCCGCCTCCCTCTACAGAGGGAGGGATGAGGGCCGGCCCTCATGATGATAGGTTAAATTCAACCGTAAAAGATTCGTCAACCGTTTCGGATTTGACTAGTCCAAATCCTGCTCTCCCGAACCGCGCTCCCTGTGGGGCGCGGAGGGGGGCGTCCCCCTTTCGAATATTTCTTAAGTGAGCCATCTGTTCACTTACTGTACCGATTGAGCTTAAAGGCCATAAGGCCGAAAAGCCCTTCCGAAAAAAAAAACAAAAAAAAAAGTCAGACAAAAACTAGCTGTATCCCGCATCTGCGCCATTTTTTGATGACGCATGTTAATACTTTCACATGATCCCGTTTTACCCCAGGTAAGGCTCTATGTGGGGACTCGCACTTGAGAATGCACTACCCCACTAAACCACCTGCGAGTGCCTTCAGCCGCTTTTTGAGGGACTTAGATCTGCAGGCAACATCCCGCAGCTTCGCCTGCGTTAACCTATTAATATCCATATTCGGGCTGATGATGATTATTTACATCGCCTCTGTGCCTCGGTGACATCTCGGTGATAACGAATCATTTACACTACTTGAAGATTATTTATATCGGATGAGTAGTTGGTTTCTAATGTTTACGCGAATTTCACTCATTATAATGAAACATTTTTTACGGATTTTATCGCGGTTTATTAAGATTTTTACAAGCCCGGCGTTTCGGATACTTTACAGCAACCATGGCCACGGGAGGACTGAGGTGTCATGCGTCCTAATGTTACAAAGTTATTCGAAACTACCCTATGATACATCAATATTTTGGTCAGTCCTATCTACGCAGAAAGTGCTAACTGTATCTTTAATCTGTGACATATTATGCTTGGATTTTGATTTGATTATAATAATAATGGGACCCCAAGCAGGTAAGAGCGGTTCCTAAAATTACCTCATACATCAAAATGTTTACACATTACCTCTTTATGATACCTATAATTAGTAGGTACCTATAGATTTACTAGCGCAAAATAAATTCCATTCGTGTAGAAAACTAAGGCAAGTCTTAAAACATGGAACTGTAAACATTTGTTAATATAGAAATGACGACGCTAGACGCGCTTTAGACAGTGAGATGGAAACGGGAAAGGTAGTTGGGACATAAATCTGTCGTTAAAACAAATGGGTCCGCGCCAAGAGTTATTAAAAGTAAGGGGACCACCGACGAACGGCTTGTGGATTCTATCTCGCTACCCGTGCTGAACACCTATGAGATGAATAAATCATAATTTATAATAATCATAATTTTCAAATGAATATAAATATGTAATACTTGTAATCTTTTACCACGTCGTTGTTACCACCTCTTCTAAATAAGTTGATGTACGGTATATGTCTAGTTTTATATATATTTGACCAAAAAAAAATATTAGGAATTTAAAAAAAACGAAAGTTTTTGTACTTCTATGGACAGTTATTACCGCTTGCAGATATAAAAATTATCTATTTTCTATGGCTTCGTCTAGACTCTAGATTTAGACGCACGTACCGTAGCCCGTCAAAGTGATAGAGTTCAGTGGTTTAAGGTTTGTTTCTTTTCTTACTTGTCAAACATGTTGTTTGATATTTTTGGCGGGATAATAACAATTAATGATTTATTAAATATTATGCTAAAACTTTACCTAGTACACCAACAAATCTGCTCTAACTTCATCTCATACATATAGATGCGTCTCTCTCCTGCACTGAACGCTAAGACGACCGATCCCTTGCCATACCCTTGCATCTAACACCTACTACTACTACTGTACGGGGATCGTCTTCCCATCTGGTTTATGGCCGTCTACCCAAACGCGGCCTCCACTCTTGAACATTATTGGCCCATCGGCCATCCGTTCTCCTGAGTGTGTGACCAGCCCACTGCCACTTCAACGAGCTTATTCTTCGCGTGATATCAGTTAATGTAGTTCTCTGGCGGATGTCTTCATTTCAAATCTCATAGCATAGGGAATATTTAAAATATGTACAAGGATCATCAAATCAACAATAAAATAAAGGCAGCAACATGCCATACAAAATGGATATTTTTAATCATTGGTTTATATACGTCTTCAATAAACGTTTCAATGATGATACATTCAAACTAGGCCCTTGACGACAGCTCCCTAAAATACTGTTAAATTACTTTTCTAGTGTCGTTACATAAAATCGCCTAAAACCTGAACGATCATCACAAAAAAATTACATTTTTGTTATACAAAAAAATCATTGATAACACGAGTTTGATTAAGCTAATTAAGATTAATTATTATGTGAACATTATTAATTTAAAAAAAAACTCAGTATGGATAAATAAATAAAATTGAATTGTCTGTTTTCAATGTCCGAATATTAGCTTTTTACTATATGCATGTAAAATTATTATGGTTCTCATAACAAAAAGGGGTTTTAAATATTTATTTTTATTTATTTATTATTATATTTATTATTATTATTCATAAATGTATTTACTAAAATCGTGGAGTAAAAAGCAGTTTATAATAATATATTAATAATTTCAACCCTT
This sequence comes from Helleia helle, assembly GCA_963853865.1. NCBI lineage: Eukaryota > Metazoa > Arthropoda > Insecta > Lepidoptera > Lycaenidae > Helleia > Helleia helle. Next base: position 18,305,749 of record OY971426.1, on the reverse strand, counting down.
ATAATATGTTCCACTGCTAGGCACGGATATTCTCCTCGAAATCAGGCGAGGAGGGTGTTGGGCCATAGTCCACCGATACGGGTTGCTGAACTTCACATATCTTCAAAGAATTCTAATCTCATTAGGCACGATGTTTTCCTTCACCGGTGAACAAGCGATGGTTTTATGTTCAGGTGCATGTAGAAATTTGAAAAATCCATTTCAAGGCACCACAGGGGTCAGGATCGAACCCGGACCTCTGCCTCAAGATGCCCCTACCCACTAGTCACTATCGTTTGTTTAATCAAATTCCTAAGAAGAGTTCACTACGTCGGACTCGTCAAGTACTCGCAATATAACTAATAAGTGTTGCTATTAACAGCGAGATAAGAATGCGCTAACGAGAGTCGATATTCGTAATGTTGCCAGTCGTGACTGATGTTCGCTGTAGGAAACTAAAGCCGGCAACACAAAACGTATCATTCTGTCACATCGACGGGCTACATTATCGAATGCACGATCCGTGAACGTTACAAAAAGATACGTTTTCGGATTGTTACATCAAAATCGCTTTTATATTTTAGTTTCTATTATATTATATATTCTATTGTATTATATATATTCTCTAAGTTATTTTCTGAAGAAAAACTAAAAAAATAAATACATATAGGAGTGAGTTTTCTGCGAAAAATATGAACAATAATTCGACGCGGAATACCTATCAAATTTGCAAGGACGATTTTTTTGCGAAAATGAAAGTCGCATTTTCATAAACAAAAAACTAAAACAAGAAGAACGGCCCCAGAAAAACGCTTATAACTGGGAAAGTGTGTGTCTTAAATAATAAGAAATTCCAAGTTCCAGAATTACGTAAAAATTAAATATGTGAAATACGTACGTACTACTGTCGTACGTAACAGTCAACTGATACTGCTGACTGGCGACTGCGCAGAACAAGTCAACAGAAGCTGAGTCCGATAATGATTAAGAAATGACAATAACGCGCCGGATGACGTTGAAGAAAAATTTACTGCATAATAGGTACTTTAAAAATCCAAACGATTTTTAACTCGTAATATCTCACTCGTACTCATAGCATCTTGTCTCTCGGATGGCAAGGTATTCAACTAGCCACTAGCCAGATCCACCAGTCAACTTACTCCCTAAATACATTATACATTGACAATAATTGACATAGTTCGTATTTAAACAATGAATTTTCATTAAAATGACGCATATTCTATATGAATATTAGCCTTCTAGCAATTATTTTCTAAATCAATTCTTCACTTTCGTGAGATTTCTCTTCTAATATTGTTTTTTTTTTTTACTGAAACTTCTATGTCCAGTAGTGAACGGAGGAAGATTGATAATGATGAATATGATGATCATAATAGATTTTTTCCCCTTTCATGTGTTTAATTGAATAAAGTAGAAACGGCACAATCTCGAGTATCGTTCTAGATTGTACCTGTTGGTTCTTTATGGCGTTGCCAACATAATAATTTCCGGATCAAGAATTCGCGTGAGCGTCCGGTAAGAATATATTCTGCGTAGCCGCATTGGCAATCTGTAAATTAGTTTTATTTAATATCTGTGAATATGTAACATTTATTTTGATAGTTCAGTTTAATAATTGTCCGTTTGTATTGTAAGGTATTGTATGGAACAGACACATCAAAATCAATAAGTTGTAAGATTTTTATAGACAACAAAGTTTTGAAACTGTTAACTTATTATTAATTAATTATTTGGTTCTTTATGGCGTTGCCAACATAATAATTTCCGGATCAAGAATTCGCGTGAGCGTCCGGTAAGAATATATTCTGCGTAGCCGCATTGGCAATCTGTAAATTAGTTTTATTTAATATCTGTGAATATGTAACATTTATTTTGATAGTTCAGTTTAATAATTGTCCGTTTGTATTGTAAGGTATTGTATGGAACAGACACATCAAAATCAATAAGTTGTAAGATTTTTATAGACCACAAAGTTTTGAAACTGTTAACTTATTATTAATTAATTATTTGGTTCTTTATGGCGTTGCCAACATAATAATTTCCGGATCAAGAATTCGCGTGAGCGTCCGGTAAGAATATATTCTGCGTAGCCGCATTGGCAATCTGTAAATTAGTTTTATTTAATATCTATGAATATGTAACATTTATTTTGATAGTTCAGTTTAATAATTGTCCGTTTGTATTGTAAGGTATTGTATGGAACAGACACATCAAAATCAATAAGTTGTTAGATTTTTATAGACATAACAAAGTTTTGAAACTGTTAACTAATAAGCTTTAATTAATTTAATAATAAGTAAATTAATAAGCTGTAATTTTTATATTATTCCTTGGTTTTCTTTATATAAAAAAAGAAAACCAAAGAATATTATAATTACTATTCTTTCTTATTACTTGAATTATAATAGCACGACATTAAAATCCATAAACAATGATCATGAATCATTGTTTATGGACTTGTGGATATGTACTTATACTGCCACTGGTTTTACAAAAACGAATTGAAGCGAATACATAATCTATCCCACATCTCAATCAATACACTTATTTAATACAACACACTCCGATACAAATACATTAATCTGATCGCCTCGCCTTACATCCTCGATGCTGTCGACAAGAAACTAAGCGACGAATCATTTATCAACGCATGATGAATTTGACTCGTGGCATCCAGCATCCGCACAGGTGCAAAATTAAGCCGACGTAAAAAATCCTTCATTGCTGACCATAGGTGAAAGAGATACATTTATAGTTCGGTCAGTATTGACTGTTATGATGTATGCCGTCCTCTTTACTCTTAATTTGCAAGAACAGTAATTTATAGCCATAGCGCGTCCAGGACTATACGTGATTTATTTCCTTACATCTAATTCCATTCAATTCAATCGATGCGTTTCAATAAAATAAATGCTTCAACATAATTCTGTCATGTTTATACTCCATTAATATTTATAACGGTCAGGTTTTGAGGAGTGACTTCTTTAGACAGTCATGGCCGGCTTTTTATAATTCCTAGAGTTTTTTCTTTAAGGCCCCCACCCTCACCCCTTGTCCCTCCTGCTCTTTTGTCCCCTCTTCTTATAAGAGAATATTGAATTGTAAATTTATATTTGATTAAAATTAAATAGAAAATAAAAGTTTTTTCATATTTGCAATTTAAACTAAAAACACAGAGGCATGATACGTAATTAATAGGCGAGGAACTATATTATAAAATTCCTTAGCCATTTAAAGCTTTTATTCACATGTTATCGCTAAGAAATTTGTCCTCATAATTAACTATTAAAAGAGCCCGGAGATCTGAATAAGGCAATATAATATGTAACATACATGACCTAATTAAATACAAGTATTTATTGACAACTTAGCATTTTTAAACGACTTCAAAAAAGAGGAGGTTATCAATTCGTCTGTATGTTTTTTTTTTATATATGCGACACGATTACTCCGCCGATTGTGAATGGATTTCGATGATTCTGTTTTTGTTTGAAAGCTGGTATTTTTAAGCTGGCCCCACATATTCATTTGATCAAGATCTGACAAGTCGGTGTCAGCCAAGGTAGGTAGGGAGGTAGGTACAGCAACAAATACGACACCGACTCCAAAAGTAACAACAATGACGTGCTTTACAGGATTCATGGTCCTCCCGTGACCATAGTTCCTGTAAAGTATCCGAAAGGTCGAACATGTAAAAATCTTAATAAACCGCGATAAAATCCGTAAAAATTGTTTCATTATAATGAGTGGAATTCGCGTAAACGTTAGAAAATAATAATGACGTGGTAAATAGTGGTTAATATAACGCATAGCGCCATAACGTAGCGCGCTATTCATACTCAACGTATAGCGTACGCTATATAAATTCCTATTCGGCGCTATAACGTAGCGCCTCGCTACATTAGGTATGTAGCGAGGCGGCTAGCGTAGGCCGTAGTTCTAACTTTATAATATTCGAACTACGCCAACGTGCTAGATCGTAGACGCTAGACGTTATAATTTATAGTTTATACGTCAGTCAGCGTCGAGCGCGCACTAGTGCTAGATGTGTCGTGCGCTATCCCGGCCGGCTCACGGGAGTTGCGTAATTCTAGTATTGCGACTACACGTTATAATATAGTCTATAAAATAGCGCGCTAGAAAAATATAGTTTATAGTCCTTAGCACGTTATCATAAAATAGTTTATTTGCACATCACTAGTGGTAAACGCAAAGAATGTACATGTGGCCCTCCGGACCATATTTGGGTTTGCATTGATGGGGCCTGTATTGAAGACTCCCCCCCCCTGCCGAACTTGGGACGGCCTTAATGGTGGGCTCCGCCCTCTCTGACGCTGTGCAGAGATTTTGGGAAGTGGAGGAGCCACCACAAGCTCCGCGCTCTGATCCGGAACATGAGGAGTGTGAACAGTTCTACCAGAACCACACTACCTACCTCCGTTCTGGCCGGATCATGACAAGACTGCCATTTCACGCAGTACGGCCGCCTCTTGGCTTCTCGCGACCTACTGCTGAGAAGCGTTTGTTGGCGATGGAGCGCCGCATGAGCAGGGACCTGTTACTCAAGGAGAAGTTTATTGACTTCACGCGGGAGTATGAGGATTTGGGACACATGTCTGTGTCAAAATTTGACTGGCGCTCGAACGAGCATTGTTTTCTCCCGCATCATGCGGTAATAAAACCATCAAGTGGTAAACTGCGCAAGGTATTTGATGGTTCTGCGCAGACCACATTGGGAGTGTCCTCGAACCAGTGTCTTCATACTGGTCCTAAATTGCTCAAGGACCTTTGTGACATCATCACGCGGTTTCGGCGTCATCAATTTGTTTTTGTGGCTGACATCAAGATGATGTTCAGGCAAACGGTAATTCACCTGGATGATCGCCGATATCAATTAATATTTTGGCGGGAAAACCCGCAAGATCCCATGCGTGCTTACGAGCTCAACACAAACACATACGGGCTGCGGTCTAGCCCCTTTTTGGCCATACGTTCGCTTTGGGAGCTCGCGGATCGAGAGCGTATGTCGTTTCCTCGCGCAGCCGCCATTTTGAAAGAGGACCTATATGTCGACGACATATGCACTGGTGCGTCCACGGAGAGAGAGGCTCTCCTGTTGCGTGATGAGTTGATTGGCATACTGGCCTCCGCAGGTTATGAGTTGCGTAAATGGTTCTCCAACTTGCCTGCGCTCTTGGATGGACTACCAGATGACTCTCACCTATTTGAGAACCGGGACAATCCTACAATGATGACAGTACTTGGAATCCAGTACAGACCAGTCCAAGACGTCTTCACTTTCAACGTCGACTTGGATTCGCCTCATATTTGGACAAAACGACTGGTTTTGTCGACTGTCGCGAGAACCTTTGATCCCAATGGCTGGATATGCCCGGTCATATTCTGGGCCAAATGCTTCCTGCAGAGACTTTGGACTGCAGGTTTCGGATGGGACGAGCCACTCCGTGAAGTTCTTTCGGAGGACTGGCTCCTATTTGCTTCCTCATTGACGGCCATTAATATAATTTCGTTACCCCGTGCTATACTTCCGCCAGGCAAGTATACAGCGTCCCTTCATGGTTTCTCGGACGCTTCGGAACGTGGGTACGCAGCAGCCGTATATTTGCGCACCGTGACTATGGATGGTCAGGTGAAGGTCTCGTTGGTCATAGCGAAGAGCAAAGTCGCACCACTGCGAACTGCTTTGACAATTCCCAAGTTAGAATTGTCAGGAGCAGCCCTTCTTGCCCGCCTTTTGAATCACGTCATGTCCACCTTATGCTCGTCAGTTAACATTGCCACTGCCTATGCATGGACTGACAGTCAAATTGTTTTGTGTTGGCTGAAGACGTCAGTCCACACTTTAGAAGTGTTTGTAGCGAATCGGGTCTCTCAAATCCAGAAATCGGAGACCCCGTTGATTTGGAGACACGTGTCTGGTGAAGTCAACCCTGCCGATTGTGCGTCACGAGGATGCATGGCCCCCTTTTTGGTTGAGCACTCTCTGTGGTGGGGACCTCAGTGGTTGGCCAGGCCAGAATCCAATTGGCCGCAAACGCCGGCCTTGGATATTGTCGCATTGCCTGGGTTGCGAATGCTTGCGATTGAACGGCAGGACCGTCCGTTCGACCCCGATTTCCTATTGAATCGCTACAGCTCATTGGACAAATTGCTGGGTGTCACCGCATGGATCAAACGATTCATAGAGAATTGTAGACACCCTATGAATAAATGTTTGAAGGCGTTCTTATCGCCACAAGAGCTCCAGGCTGCTCTTCTTCATTGGGTTCGTTCTGTGCAAGAGGCACACTTTGAAAACGAGATTGACATTTTGAAAAGGGGCAAATCTAAGCTGTCTGGAGCTATTTGCAAGCTGAATCCCTTTTTAGACAGCGTGGGTCTTTTGCGAGTCGGAGGGCGTCTTAGGAACGCAAACCTTCCTTATGGAGCTCGTCACCCCCTCTTGCCCAAGAGTGGCCACTTGGTGAATTTGTTGGTGACTAATCGTCACATCAAGAATTCTCACGCCGGCTGTAATGCCTTATTGGCCATTTTACAGCGAGAATTTTGGATTTTGTCGGGTCGAAGGACCATCCGTAGTGTGGTCTTTCTCTGCATGCCTTGCTATAGGCTCAAGGCCTCACCATGCAGCCTATCATGGGTGACCTGCCCTCGGATCGGGTCACAGAGACAAGGCCCTTTGCTGGAGTTGGTACGGACTTTGCAGGTCCCTTTTTGGTTAAAACCCTCAGGAACAGTAAAACGGTCAAGGCTTATTTGTGTGTCTTTGTTTGCCTGTCCACCAAGGCCGTACATTTGGAACTCGTCTCAGCCCTCTCGACAGAGGCCTTTGTTGCGACGTTAGATAGATTTGTGTCACGACGAGGACTACCGTCCTTGATTCGTTCGGATTGCGGCACCAACTTCAAAGGCACAAGTAATTATTTAAAAGAGATATATGATTTTTTGTCGTCTAATGAGACTGAAATTGCGTCTAGACTAGCTAGTCGCCGAATAACTTGGAAGTTCAGTCCTGCATCATGTCCCCACTGGGGAGGTATATTTGAAAGCGTGGTAAAGGTTGCTAAGACACATTTGCGACGAGTAATTGGCGAGTCCGTATTGACATTTGAAGAGCTCGCAACTGTGTTTTGCAAAATTGAAGCCGTTTTGAATTCACGCCCGTTGTGCCCGATCTCTTCAGACCCTAATGACTTGGAAACCCTTACGCCGGGCCATTTTTTGATGTGAGACACAATCGTCTCTCTCGGTTTGAATTGGTCCAACAACTCACTCAGAGCTTTTGGAAGCGTTGGAATTTGGAATATTTGCATATTCTCAAGCAATTTTCACACTAACTTGACTTAGGCACTGAATTGTTCAAAATAGTCAATACACAATATTTATATTAGTTCATTATACTCAAATTAATCAATCTACGTGACTAAGCCCCAAATAGGCGAACAAAAGAATCACGTAACAATAGCGCTCGCCACGTCAATACGGCAACAAAAGGACGACGTCGTGCCGGTGAGCAATCTCGCGGTGGACTGGCGCGGTATACGACTCGCGGCGGACTGGGAACACGACTGCTACAGTGGCGCTGGTGCGGCTCGCGTCCGTAGTGATGCGAGCGACAAGTTGATAAAATTGTAGTGTAGTGCGGCTCGTAGAAGAATATGTTGATTATAATTTGTAAGCACAAAGATTAAACAAACGCCTTTTTTTTTGAAAACGGTTTTAATTTAATTTCATATCCGTCTTCCTAACGGGACCCTGAAATATTAAATATACGTCTTACAGGATTCGTAGATTTGTATATTTATTTCGTTCCATACACCTTATTTCGGGATTAGGTTAAAGTGGTGCTATTGTTTGTTAATATTTAATTCAAATTAATTGACATGTTCACTTTACAGTAAACATATACAGTCTGTCTGTCCGTCAGGCATGACGAATCTATAAGGGATCCGTTTTTTTCCATTTGGCAACGGAACCCTAATAATTAAATTCATCTGTTGTATATTTTTCTCATAATTCCTTTACTAAAATAATCTAAAATCAATATACTGTTTTAGAACTATTTATTAACAGAATAGGTGATGCAATTTACAATTGGAGTTACATAATAACCCTTACTTTCATAAAATATATATCCATAAAAGTGATTCAATATCGGAGTTCGTCTACGTTTTGCAATCTTTCTTTACTAACAAGCTGATCAACGATAAGATGAACGCTCAAAGATTGATTATTATTTGAATAATATTTGAGGCTAAGATTAAAGATTATAAAATATTTGCGGGAGTAACAGACAGCTACCATTTAAATTCCTAGCTCTATATACATATATAATATTTATTTATGAAAAGCTATTTGTGCGCTATTTGCCGTGTACAACCCATGAGTTATTTCTTTTTCGAATACAAGTTCTTCCAACCACGAACCATAAACATTGATTATAATAATATCTTTAATATATGATGTATGATTTTAAATTAAGCACTGATAAAATCACAAAGGAATCTTTTCGATCTTTAGCATTAAATATTAATTAATATCTTTTGTTTCTCAATAACGTAAACAATAAAAGTTAGACTTTTCAAAAGTGAAATATTAGAATATAATAAAATACACATATTAGATTTAAATAGACATATGGTTTGAACTTAGAGAAAGGATCGATTTAAATAATGTATATTGTATACTCATAAATTACACTAGAATGACTGAATAAAATAAAAATGATTTTTTTGTGAAAGAGTGTGGAAGTCAATTTATTTTTAAATAAAAAAAGTTACAATTATAAACTACATACTTACATCTTATTTGTATGGTTTTGTAAATAGTTCCATTCGAATGTATAATGACTAGATATCAATTTAAATAACACCTTTCCAATCAAGGATACATTACAGAACAATATTCAGCTCACGTACGCAGAGGTACTGTGGTACAATTTCAACACACACTACAGCGCCTAACAAATGTAAAACGTTAGTCGTCCTTCGAGAGCAGCATGATGCCCATGACGCCCATGACGCTCATGAACCAACACCACCGCTACATGTGTTGGGTATTTGTTTAGCGGGACTTTCTACAATTTCTCATTCAACGTGTATTATCTACTTAATGGAATTTTAGTACTTAGTTACTTTTATTTAAATCCTGGTTCATACTGGCTATTTATCTTTTTTATTCTTTTTTTATGTTAGATGGATAGGCAAACTGGCAAACGTATCACTTGATGGTAAGTGGTCGACGTCACCCGTGAACATAAACTAATTTACCTGGAACGAGCCCAGGCAACGAAACACAGCAAAGCTGTTTCACGGGAGAAACAAGCAAGATGGTGGTACCCATGCAGCCGAGGGCGCGGCACAGCGCTTCCCTCCCACCGGTAATTGCTTATTACTATTAATTACTTATTAATATTAATATTATTTTGCTAACTTTATGTGGTAATTCCTCACAAAGATATGACAACAACGCTATTTACGTTACTTATAAACACAAACGATCGCGTTAACATTATTTCTGCGAACATAGTTGATAGTCGCACGGATAACGACCATTCATAAATTACCGCTTAATAAGAAACTATTTCATAAAATAAATAAGGAAGAATTACAGGCGTGCTCTGTTCGTCCCATCATTCCGTCAAAGTTTACTACAATATTGGTCACATAATGTATAGTCCCGATAGATTTATAAATATTTCATAAACCATTACGCCGATGTATGAGGCAACCAGTTATTACAATTCGCAGCGGTCGGATAAATATTTACAGAGATGTCCTACAGTAATGTTTTTAGAAACATTGTGTACTTTATAATTTACGTATACTTAATACTATTCAATCAAGTATTAAGAAATAATGTTTGGATATGGACAAGAAAGCTGTCAATTTAATCTACTAAGCTCATAGTTCCAGTTAATAGTTTCAAAAAAAAGCATTCAAAGCGAAATTAGATTTAGGTATGTACTGTATTATTTACTTGACACAACTCATTAGGGATTCATCATAATGTTTCGCCAAATTAGATCAGCCTGACGAGGAATGACTTCCACCGAAGTGACGACCGCAAGGAGTCCCAGTTGGTCGCATTCGTGGCTAATATTTTCTCAATGAAGTCTGTATACTGGAAATTAACTTTTTTAACCAAAGGGTCAAGCCGTGATATATAATATAATATGATACGAAACATTTATTTTTCATCAAGATTGGCAAGTCAACCAAGTAGTATAATCTAATATCTAAAATTCTCGTGTCACGGTGTTTGTAATTAAACTACTCCGAAATGGCGATTTGTGTACATATCGAATATGTCTGAGAATCGGTCAACATTTATTTTTCATCCCCCTAAATGTTAAGGGTGGTTCTCTTTTTTTTGAGACAAAAGTTAACGCGGGCGAAGCTGCGGGCATCAGCTAGTATACTATATATTGATTGCATGAACCTAACGTTTGCTCTATAGCGCGTGTAGCCTGTCATTATCCATGGTTGAACATTAAAGAGGTTTCGATTAGAGAACTTAATCCACTGTCAACGTAATCAGTATCTACTTAATTGACATCACGAAATAATTAACACTTAAAACTTTTGTCTCCGTCCTAATAAAGCGTCGGTCAGTCCACTCTACACACACTACTCTTACAAAAGTATGTTTGAGTTATTTACATACTTCGAAGGTTTTCGATACTAGTTGGTTTTAAAAAGTAAACCACCAAATCTGTAAAATTCGCTCCATTATGAGCACGGCTTAATAAAACGAAAATGAGTACCGGTGAAGGTTGCGCTGCATGTGCCGCGTTCTCGTCTACAGGGGTTTCACCATTCTGCTTGTTTCACTCTGTATTTCTCTTACGAGGCATAGCTCTTACGTCGCAAGACAGGCAAAACATCCCTTATTTATGTTCATGTGTGGCGCTGACCACTTATTATCACGTGGCCTGTCTGCTCGTTTGCCTATCCAACTAACATAAAAAAGAGTATCAACGTAAGCGCTAGTGCGGCGCGAGGCCTTTGTTATTCCGATAAGTGTTTGTACAATTTAAATATTCCTCGTTTGAATTTCAAATATCCATCTAGAATATTTTTTCTAGTGCGATGATGGGTAGCGCTATAAATTTACCCAAACAAAGTCGTGGCATTTATTAATCAAGCAAAAAATCTGCATAACAATCGTGTTTTGTATCATCGATCGGGAAAGAAAATAACTTATAGCTTTAATTAAGTGGGTTTTTGTAAAACTGTGGGTAATATAAATTTATTAAAATTACGGCTAGTAGCATGAAAATTAAGCATGTTACCACTTCAGATAAAGTAAGAGTACACGCATATGTATTAGTACACTTAAAGCATGGTTAGGTAACCAAAATTGTAACATATAAATTATAACCTGTGACCATATTAAATATTAAAATTTTGGTGGTATATAAGATCTAGCGATAGTAATGTTATGTGTTTTGTATGAAAACAAATTCCGCCAAATGTGTGCTGCGACGCCGCGCCGGTCTGTGCTCTGATTGGCTGACTGGTGGCCATTGATGGACGATTGGCTGATGGGACGTTCATACAGATCACTGGTTGGTTGTATTGCTATTACGTCAGTGACAAAGCAAAGACCTGTTTCGGAATTGTATGGCTCACATCTCTATCCGGTAATACGATGCTGGATGCCAAGCACAGAGAAAATTTACTGTATGTCCGGAAAAACATAAATGAATTTTGTAAGAAAAGTGATATTCATAGTAGGAATACACGTAATAGACACAGGTTACATGCGCCAATGATTAGACTTTCGAAAGTAAGCAATTCTTTTAAAGGCAACTGTATACGCTTTTACAATAGGATCCCAGAAAACGTTCAAAAGCTCTCCATAAAAAAATTCAAAAAAGTTGTTAAAGAGCGTTTGTGTGGTAAAGGATATTATAAAGTAAAAGATTTCATGGAAGATACCACACCCTGGGAATAAGGCGTTCCTCCCGGGCATTTCAAGATAAGATGTTAAAATTGTTATATAATAGCCAGGATCTTCGGTAGATCCTGGCCCTATGTGGAACTCGCACCTGGGAGTACCCTACCCATAAACTAAAACCCGGCCGCTTCTAAGCAGTCCCCGCTACGTTGTATCTGACAGGACCCAGATTCCCATCCTAAAGCCCGACATGAGCACAGGGGCATTACTGGAGGTGCATTTGGTAGCGCCTCCTACACACCCCCGTTCGTCGCCTCGTCAGCGGCCTCCTCTCTCATCTGCTCGTCCACTTCCTTTTACTGCCTCGAAGAAGGAGACCATTTCTTCGTTTTCTCTGCCATTGTGGGTAATTATAAAATTATAGAATTATATTGTAAACATTAAAAGGGCCAGAAAATTTCACATACATTTTCTAAAATGATCAACGTTGTATGTTTTATTTGAATATCATTGAAACCATCGAGCATATAACCGTACTAAAGCGGTATTATCGATATATAAATACTTATCTTAACAAAAATTTGTACTGGGTTCGCTTATGTATTTAAAAGTTTACGTACAGAACTTAACCTAATGGACTGAAAAAAACTGACAAACCTCTTTATAATATCATTTTAGTACAGACTAAGTTGTTACCAGCAGAATCGCCCGCACCTATCTTACCATCCTGGACCGATTTAAAATGTTTGTATTGAGATTTTTTACCTAATTATAATTTCTAGTATATTTTCACCGATAGGAATGTTGAGCTGTGCCGCGCTCCTGTCTGCTAAGGTACCAGCATCCTGCTTGTTCTTGCCAGTAAAACAACTTTACTTTTATGTTAGTTGGATAGGCAAACTGGCAAACGTACCACCTGATGGTAAGTGGTCGACGTCGCCCATGAACATAAACTAGTATACCTGGAACGGGCCCAGGCAACTCATTTATGTGTTGCCTATCCTAAGACATAAGATGTTAAGTCTCGGTGCCAGTAATTGCACTGCCTGTTGCCCTTCTCTCCGACACACAGCAAAGCTGTTTCACGGGAGAATCAACAAGATGGTGGTACCCATGCAGCCGGGAGTGCGGTACAGCGCTTCCCTTCCATGTTCCGAAGAGAAGAGCAGGACAGACAGTGTAATAACTGGCACAGACACTTAACATGTTATGTCTAAGGATAGGCCAGTACAAGTTGTTACCCACGAAATAAAGCTATTTAGATTTGATTTTATATGTTCATGGGTGACGCTTACCACTTACCATCATGTTGCTCGTCTGTCCATTTTGCTATCCAATTATAAAAAAAGATATATAATAAAACCAGCTCAATAAGTACTTAGCTATATCGTAAAAATTGTGGACTGCCAATACGGAGCATTAAAAGACAATAAGTTTCTTTTTTCGTTCGTTCGTTTTCTAGGTTCTTATACAACTAGGTATCACACTACCGGATGGAATGTACGCTAATAACAGAAGAAGTCATAAACCTTTGTTAAAAATAAGCATTTGCATGTAGCAGTATTTTTCAATGTTGGGCCATGAACTAATCAGTCCCGAACATTCTAATAATTTCAAATAAAAAAAAAGAATTATTTAACCTTCTTCTGCCTGGACTGCTTTTGAAACTTACGTCCTGCATTTTTTATATATTCAATCTTAAACTAAGAGTGTTTGTGGCAGAAATATATGAAATAATTTATGTTTTAATTTTATTATCTACTAATAATATTACACTCTTATATCACATTATTGTAACTGACCCCACCATGGTTCAGGCCTTGTCGTGGCGGTGGGGCTCAGTAACCTAGGGTGAGCGGTGCACCTTGGGCGAAGCTAATTGGACCGAGGGGGCTCTTTGTACCCCTCTTATAAGAAGAGGGGACAGAAGAGCAGGGGGCAAGGGGTGAGGATGGGAACCTCATCCCATTGTACTGTCCCGACGTTGGGAGGGGTTGTTCTGTGGTGCGGGACAACCCCTCTGTGGAGGTGGCATCGGTCCCTTGCGGGACTGACTAGCCGTCGAGGTGCCCTGTTTGTTTTCTAGATCCGGGGCACCTCACCAAAGGCAATGCCGCCTTTGGTGAGGTGCCCCGGTGGCACTCGCCGGGTTTTAGTGGGTAGAGCTGCGTCCATTTACCAGCTGTCGGGCGCAGCGAGTCCATACACATACCCGCGTGGGGAGACCCACTTCTCCGCGGATTGCTGCGGTCTCCGCGGACGCGCCGGGAAATGCCTCAGAGCATTTCCCGGCATTAAAGAAAAAAAAATTGTAACTGAGATGTGACCAACAAATCATGACCAATATTTTAAAAATGATTAGACCTTTTACTCTTTCATTTATATTTTGCTCCGAATATTCGGGACTAGTAATAAAGTATCTCACTAATTATCTTATATCTTTAAACGAACATGCAATTTGAATGATTTTCATGAAATGCGTGGTGGTTTCGGGGGCAATAAATCGATCTAGCCAGGTTTTATTTTTAGATAACGTCGTTTTATCCGTATTTTCAGGCTATAAAACTGCTTCAATATCATTAGAATACAAAGGTATATTTCGCTGCCATTTACTACGTAACAACGAATGGCTAATTTACGAGACATTCAGGCGACATATTGACCTCCGCGAAATAAAAGTAAAAACATTATCAATGTCCCGTTTTTAATATTTTTAGTAGTGAAAATAACCTTGGTAATTTAAAATCTTTTATAAAAATAATTTAATTTTAATTTTGCTGCGTAAACTCTTCGCATCCTATAACGATCTAGGATAACAATATTACAAAATGTAGAAGGAAAAGCAATTTTCTTCTACATTTTATAAAGTGATGGAGTGTTTCTATTCACACCTACATCAACTTTAATTTTTGTGTATGTCAACGGGGTCACTTTTAGGTTAGCGGCCATTACTACTTACTTGTAAGTGGTAGTGCCATACTGCATTGTAACCGAATTGGGTGGTACCTCTCACTCTCATAACACCGGCGTCAAGTGACAGCTGCGCTGTCGCGTTTCGTGGAGTTTATGAGTTTCCGGTGGCCCATTTGGGTGGGATGGGGAAGAGGAGGGTGGCGCATCTGCGTGGCCTTGGTTGTTCGGATGTGTATGGGCGTCGGCACCGCCGCCAGGAGGCTCTTTTGCCCCCTAATGACATAAAATAAAACTGCCAATGACTCCTAAAAACAACACTGCGTATGGCGTGGGTTTACATGTTATAAAAATGGGTTCAAAACAGGGTGTGGCGTAGAATGTAGTTTTGATGTGCACGCTGAAATAAACAGACACAAGACATTTACTTAGACATCACAAAACTTACAGACAATACAACACCTAGATCGAAGTATAATATATAATTATCAGTAAATAAACATGCGCGAGCCCAATTCCACACGCAAAAATATAAAATTTTTGTCTTTTGACATACACATAATATAAATGATGATATTAAAAGCTTTTCTGTAATCGCCAATCTCATTGCCACACATGCGGGCCAAGACTGGTCGGGCGCGAGGCGTGTGCATCAATCATCACAGTCGATATGTATCGGTCACACGCCTCACACGCCGGGTCTGAGCGATTGCGTTCAGTAGCTACACTTACTCAATAATACTACGATTATCTATTGAAAATTTCAATTTTCCATGTTATATCGAGCATTAAGCTCCTGTAGTTTTGATACGTAGTAAAGTAAAATATATACTTACTTACCAGCGGTGTACTAAATAGGGAATTTGAAAAGATGTTGGTACATTTTAATTACATATTTAACATTATCAAAAACTATTTGTATATTTTGCAAATCATTATTTCAAAATAAAATACCACATTTACTTGAATTCTAATAATTGATATTTTATTTGTTATTTTAGCTTAATTTGAAGCGGGTTAATTTAGCCACCGAAAGAAATTTCATAATTACCTATTATGAATTTTATGTAAAAAACATGTTAAAAATTTATTAACTTAAATATAAGATAAATTATTATTATCTCATTCAACAGTTCTAAAATACAATACCTACAGACCCTATATCTTTACAATACCTACCTGTCCAATAAATTCTCTGCAAACTTTGCAATCGAATACGCACAAACACATTCCCAATAAAGTTGAATAATGTTTAGGTCAATGAATCGGGTCAATATGATAGAGCAATAATGAGTATCTAACATAGGTCTAATCACGATGCTACGATGTTATCGCCGTTGGAAGCCAAATCGGCGTATCAGCCCAGTAATCGCCACTATTTGCATATTTGATGCACATGTATTGGAAGATAAAAGAGATTGCGCTAGGGTTGTTACAAAACTAGTTTTTTGTGACTTATCAATCGCTCTTATAAATAAAGGCTTCTAAAAATCATTAAAATTTTATATATTTTTAAAAATATTATATAATATTTTTTAATGATTTCACTTTAACACACCTAACAACATTAAGACTTTCACATATAGACAAAAAACCGTAATTTCTAAAGTATAAAAAATATAAAAAGTTTAAAGCCAATTTAATCTAAAATAAATTTATTAAATATTAAGACTATTATCGGTAGTAAAATAATTAAGTTTGCTGTGACCTTATAGAAAAACTTTTATTTAGATTATTAAAAAAATAATTCTTCAATAATACACTGAAATTTCATTGAGTACCAAATTGCTACTTCAGTTTTTTTTTTCTTAAATACTCTGCAGACCATTGGTCCGCACCATTGTTAGATTGGTTTTGATGATGATTGATGCTCCGCAAAATTGGAGTTCGTTAGGAGGGTAGTTGATGATGTTTGATTGATTAGCTTAAGAGGAGTTGCTGGGGTGGAAGAGGGAGAGAGGATGTTACCACCGGTTCAAACCCTAGCCCTTTCCTGAGAAGAACCGGCAAGAAACTCAGTGGGCAGCATCCCTATACTTGACACTTATAGATGGTAAAGTGTTTGCACGGTGTTTAGTGATCACGCGCGCTCAAGTTGGTGGTTAAGGGCTCCTCTTATTTTGTCACCGTTATTAGTATAACATACTAGTTGTGTCACGGGGTGTGGATCCTAGTGATTCACTCCCCGTGCTCATACTTGGTCAGAGTGTTAGTTCGGTTTGGCTGCGCTAGATGGTGTGGCGCGCCCCATTGTCCTCAAGTCCTGGTCAGTTGTTTGGCTCGGCTGCGCTGGATTCTGTGGCGCGCCCCTTTGTCTTCAGTTTCTGGTTAATTTTTTTCTTATGATGGCGTGTAGTCTCTGTTCTTAATTGCCATTTTTAAGTTGTAGTTGTTTATTTCTTGGTCAGGGATTGCTGCGACTTTTATCAGCTTGCCCAATGCGTCATCGCTGTCACAGGTGTAGTATGTGATTTTTTTGGTATGACGCGAGAGGGCTACAACTGCGTGAGACGCGCTGTCGTGTAGTTTTATCCTTGATTTAGTCTTTACTATGTACACCGTTTCGTAGAAGTGTCCCTAGGCCTCATGGATAGTCAGAACTTTGGACTCTTCCCCCTTCCCATACCCTTGGTCTATTAGGGTCTGCTTTTCTTCTTGGGTGTATGTCAAGAAAAGCTTTTGGGTTCGTCTTTCTTGTTATTGGCCTCCAGTGTGGATTGGATGTTTAGTGATTTGATTACCTGACTGGAGGAATCTATGCCCTTGTGGATGTCTTTGAGGGCATATGCTACGTTTTGTGGGCAACGGTGGGAACATAGTAAGTCCTCTGTTATTGGTGTTAGTACGTTGGGACGATGGTAATGGATCGGGAATAGATTTTCGCGCTCGATATATGGTAGTTGATTAATATCTCCTATCAGGAGCAGTTCTCTGGCTTTAACAATCTATCATCACAATGGAACCGAAGTGATTCATGAGTGCTTCATCCACGATGAGCTGCCCGCACTCGATTTTTTCGAATCCCCTCGCCCCATTGGCGAGTACTGAGGCCAGTGTGCTTATCCTGGTCTTTGCGTCCGCTCCTGCGCGGCTTATGATCCTTTCCCTTAACTCCTTCCTCGTCACGACGACGTCCTTAGTTTTGTCAAAATTGGCTATAATCCAGGTGTTCTTCCCGCATCCTGGCGCCCCGTTGACCCATCTTGTGTTCGGCAGTTCCCATGTATCAGGAGGATCATTTTCCGCCAGAATCTTGGCTTGTTCTAAGATCCTGTCGTCCAACCAGATCTCCGTACCTTTGATGGTTACTACAATAGGGTCGCTTACCGGTGCCTTGAATATTGGAATACCTTTCCTCTTAGTTTGTACTTCGTCTAGGGGAATGTTGCCCGCTGTGGCGTTGTATGCGGCCATGTGTTGCTTTATCTGTTTCCCCTTTATCGTTTTCCTGGTCAAGTTATTGTATATCGTTGCCTCTGCCTCCCCCAATCTTATGTTTAGCAGGCCCTCTTTTTGGCGTTGGTAGGCCTCTAGTATTCGTCTGCATTCTCTGATCTTCAGCTTTTGTTTAACATTTTATGTAGTAATTATAAATATAGGTACAAAATGCTTTCTGCTAGAGCCCTCTCTCTCTTTCTCTGTCTTGTAAAGTACATAGAACTTCATAAAAAAGGAATTCAGAGAAAAATAGTAGTGAGTTTGACACAAGTTAACTAGCCACAGAATAATGTTTCAACGTGTTCGGTATGTCGCCGTAGACCCATCTAATGTACTCCTAATATACATAATATATAGTTACTCCTGATTCCTGAATAGGCATGACCATCCTCAATGCATCGTCTGATGATCAGTTGGTGTTGTGACATCACAAGAGTGAAAGGGGCACGTCGATCGCTTCATCTCCTAACTTGAAGGTTGCGTCACTTCTACTAACACTATATAAAATTAATTTAAAACATTTTAAAAATAATAAACTTTTACTAATACTTACAATCAAAAGTGAGGTTAATATAAAAATAATACCAAAATAACGGGATGATTTTTCAAAACAATAAGAAAATAATCTCGCACTTCACTATTTATTATATCACTTGTTTTCATTAAAATATTTTTTATATCTCTCCTCTTTTTAGTAACACCTCAACCTTTGGACCAACCAAAGTGACAGAAAATGTGACGGTATTTTCCACTCCGATCCCTTTCCGATGCCATCTTGAAGATTGGTTTCGAAATTTGAAGATTTCTCCCATACGTCGATCGTAAGAAGTTTCACTTCAAAAAAAGAGTCGTAATTTCACAGCCCTAGTTTATAGACCATGTTTTACTTTTAAATATGCACGAACGAAGCACGATTATCAGAGATATAATTAATCACTTTTATTATTATTAATACTACATATTTTTTATGATAATAGCTATCAAGATATCTTTTAGCCTGAATGAAGATTGCAAGGGTATTAAAAATATAATAATCATAAAAATCAAACATCTCTGAGTGGGTCTCCCCATGCGCCTCTCAGGGGACCGACGCCACCTCTACAGAGGGATTGTCCCGCACCACAGAACAACCCCTCCCAACGTCGGGGCAGTACAATCGAGTGAGGTTCCCGTCCACACCCCTTGCCCCCTGCTCTTTTGTCCCCTCTTCTTATAAGAGGGGTACAAAGAGCTTCGGCTCAATTAGCTTCGCCCAAGTTGCTGGACACACCTTAGGCTACTGAGCCCCACCGCCACGTCAAGGCCTGAACCATGGTGCGGCGCCAAAGCAGCTACTAATGCACTGGTGTAGCATCCGCTACACCAGCGACAACCATAGATAATATGTATGATATATAATATGTAAACCGACTAGACTTTGCCTCCTCTTCTATAAAAACGTATAAACATAATACATTTTAACTTACGATTCAATTTGTTTTACACTTTTTTATCGCAGATATAAATCGAATTCAAAATGTACTTAGCATTGTATAAAATAATTCAAGGAATATAATTGGGCAAGCGGGGATGCGGGAAATAAGTCTGGAAAATTCTTTTTTCTATAAATGTGTATATTACTTTAAAACATTTTGAGTTGCTTCATTTCGACGCCATGTCGTTCGACGTTCTTGAGTCTTGTGTCAGCGTCCTGCCGTTCGGGATGCGCTCGGGCGACTGGGGAGATGCGGGGTGGCGCGCAGCGTCGCCGGCGCGGTCCTCCGCCCGGTGTGACGTAGGCCGCACCGCGCAGCGCGACGCGTGGAACACGCCGTGAGCTTGTGTATGTGTACACACACAGCTAGGCGTTAACATCCTGCCGCCTCCACAGCAGCAGCAGCAGCGTTGGTTGTGGACTGGTCCGCTATAACAGGAAGCGGACACAGTCTGTTGTATGCTAGACGTATCGTGCCAGACGTAGTGAGCACGTCGGCGACCCGTGACACGCCGTCGGTTCCAGGGTACAGGCGCGTAACGCGCCCCAGAAGCCATGCAGTGGGAGGCGCCTGATCATCCTTGACCAGCACCATTTCTCCCAGACGCAGCTGCTCTCCTTGTCTGCGCCATTTTTGCCTTTTTTGGAGTTCTGCAATGTATTCTGAGATTTATATTTACACAGGTAGAGGAGTGTCATCGCCATTACCGTAATTCAATACCGGGCACCTTTTTTTGTATCTTTTGCGCCGGGAAATAATTTATCTCGCTGGGGGCGCCCCAGGCGGGTATGTGGGACTCGCTGCGCCTGAAAGATGGTAAGGGGGACGAGCTCTACCCACTAAAACCCGGCGAGTGCCAATGCCGCCCTTGGTTGTGCCTGGTCGCCGATGACATTTTGTTCGATGATGATTATGTATGCACGATCATTATGATGAAAAATTGTTTTCCCTTTGTTTGCCATTGTTTGCCTCTCAACTAATATAAATAACTGTTTAGTAAGAGTCTTACATTTTAATTCCATATATTTCTGTAAACGTTCCCTAGCACATCTAACAACTAATATAAATTATGATAAGAATCTGCCCAATAAAAACTCTAAGTTGGATCTAACAGGCTGTATTACACGCGACTTTTTCCTCCTACTAAAGGCTCCATAAAATAAATGGTTATATTATGTGGACGATCATACACTCCTATTAGGGTGGCATACTGTTATTAATGGTATATTTCAACAGTTTTTACAGCCACATCTTTTCATCGATGATATCTGTATTTTAGTGATGTATTTGAGGAAAAGATCTTACTTTATCGCTTTTTATATTTTAATCTATAGACTGTCTTTAAACACATGTTAATGGTATTTTTTAAAGACATTCTTTTCACCATCGATAACAAAAAAAATTCTCATAGTATAAAATATTGTTAGTGTTAATAGTTACAATATACATGTATAAGCCATACATTATTTATTTATTTTATGTTGTTTCGTTAAAAGTTTTTATAATTATAGCAGTTAGTGTTTTCTGATGTTTACGCGAATTCCACTCTTTCATCTTTTTACAGATTTTATCGCGGTTTATTAAATCCGTAAAAAATGTTTCATTATAATTCCCACTAAAAAAGCTAAAATATGCAAATACAGGGGTCTAGGCTCTGAATATGATTTTGTCCCATTCGGCGTCAAGACCCTTGGTCCGTGGGGTCCTAGCGCTTTCAGGCTCTTTAAGGAAATAACAAAAAGGTTAGTCGACATCACAGGAGACCGAAGAGCTGGCAGCTACCTCGGACAAAGAATTAGTCTAGCAATTCAAAGTGGGAACGCTGCCAGTATCTTCGGGACCTTGCCTAAAGGGACTCCTTTTTATTAATATACTTAAGTTATTATATTATATTTTTTAAGGTTATTCCCACTAGTGTCTAATTTTATTTCTAAAAATTAATATATTAAACAAATCATTTTTTTTTTTAATCCGAGCGTTCTTTTAAATCTCAACGCTTCATTAAATACACTATTGTATTTTATACATTGTATGTTCGTTAAAATATATCATGGTGGTAAAAATATATTCGATGTCATTTTTATATTTTTCTGGTAAACTACACAAACTTTTTAGGTTGTTTTATAAAAAAAACCCCAGAAATTAATTGTATGTCTAATAAACTTGATAAAGACCGCCTGATGAAAATGGCAGCAGGTTTTCAATAGATTTGCGAAATAAAGGATTAGGATTATATAAGAGAAAATCTTATGCATCATACATTATCATTTTAGTATATCAGACACACGACAATTGGATATCCGTCTGTTATTACTAAAAGTCAAATCTTATTATTGAAGCATCCTAAGAACAGTTTATGTCTCGATGACTCATTTGTTACTGAATGCTTTCCGTAAGCATTCAGTAAATTATAAAATAAATATATAAATATTAACCCACAAGCACACCACGTTAACCTAGCCCCTAGCCTAGGTAAGTTCGTAAGAACTTGTGTTACGGGTACTAGGAACGGAAATACATTTAAGAAATTTATATAAATACTTAAATACAAGACCCGATGTTCACATCTATATTCATCATACAAATTATCTGCACTCGGAACCCGCGATCGTTGCGTGAAGTATACCCTGTACCACCACTTGGCCAGCCAGCAGTCGAATCATGTCTATATCAACTTTTCATTGTTAGCATCAATAAACATTAACAACAAACATAATTTCCTATGTCACAGAAGGAGGCCAACGAGCGGGCGAGTGAGGAGGCCGCAGACGAGGCCTCTCCCCGCGGGCGACGAACGGGGGTGCGTAGGAGGCATTATTTAATGCGCCTCCAGAAACGCCCCTCTGTGCTCGTGTCGGGTTCAGGATGGGAACCTGCACCCAGTATAACACGACGTCGCGGGGACTGCTTAGTAGTGCCGGGCAGTCCCCCCTTACGAGGAGTCGTCTGGCTTTCGCCGGGCCAGTCTGTCGCTGAGGTGATCCTGTTTAATGCAGATCCGGGACCCTCAAAATGTGGCTGAAGGCACTCGCAGTGATTTAGTTTACGGGTAGGGCACTCCCAGGTGCGAGTCCCACATAGGGTCAGGATCTACCCGAGATCCTAGCTACATGCATAAAAATAAAAAGCATTTCCCTGCGAAAAAAAAAGTGAATTACCTTTCAAATATGAGTATGCTCTTTTCCTGAAGGTCCCTAAGTCGTATCGATTTGGAAATGCCGTAGGTGGCAGCTAATTCTATATATTAGTCGTGCGAAGAAGGAAAGGCCGTAAAAATCGTGAAAAAAAGGTTTACCAAAAAAAAACTTTTTTTTTTCTTTTACGCCGGGAAATGCTCTGAGGCATCCCACCTGGAGAGTGGGTCTCCCCAGGTGAGTGTATATGGGACTAACTGCACCCGAAAGATGGTAAATGGACGCAGCTCTACCCACTAAAACCCGGCGAGTGCCACCAGTGCCGCCTTGGTGCGTTGCCCCGGATATGTTAAGCTATCAGGGCACCTCGACGGCTAGTCAGTCCCGCAATGGACCGACGCCACCTCCACAAAGGGGCTGTCCCGCACCACAGAACAACCCCTCCCAACGTCGGGACAGTACCATGGGGTGAGGAAATTGTTGGGCGTCTCATCAAAATGAAGCTACTCACGAAAAATTTGCTTGATAGTATTGAATTGTAAAAATGGTACCGTGGAATAGGTTCCACGGTATCATTTTGATTAATTTTTGACCACTATGATTAATGTAGGTATTAATTAAGAGTTCCCCACAATGGTACAGGCCTTGTCGTGGCGGTGAGCCCAGCACCTTGGGCGAAGCTAATTGAACCGAGGGGGCTCTTTGTACCCCTCTTATAAGAAGATGGGACAAAAGAGCTGGGGGCAAGGGGCGAGGATGGGAACCTCACCCCATTGAACTGTCCCGACGTTGGGAGGGGTTGTTCTGCGGTGCGGGACAGCCCCTTTGTGGAGGTGGCGTCGGTCCATTGCGGGACTGAATAGCCGTCGAGGTGCCCTGTTAGCTTAAAAGATCCGGGGCACCTCACCAAAGGCGGCACAGGTGGTACTCGTCGGGTTTTAGCGGGTAGAGCTGCATCCACTTACCATCTTTCGGGCGTAGTGAGTCCCACACCCACCTGGGGAGATCTACTCCCTAGGCGGGATGCCTCAGAGCATTTCCTGGCGTAAAAAAAGGTATATATTATATTAATTAAGAGATATATTACTCAGCTATCACAATAAATTATTTTATAGGTTTAAATGTGTAGGTTTATCCCTGAAGACTAAAAGAATAAACAAATACAATTCTAAAAAGCTAAAAAATGTTTCTTTAATATTATATTGATAATAATTTTGAAACACGATAAATATCCCTTTTCAACAGGTGCGCGCGCCCAGCGCACTGGTCCTCCATAAATTGTGACCATGGCTTAGATAACCTCTCAGTACTTAGCGATTATATATAACTTCATATTTAAATTTAACGAACATGTTCTGTTCATACGGCCTTTTGCTTCAATTAATAACCGCCTTCAAAAAAAGGGTAGGTTCTCAATTCGTCTATGTTTTTGTGTATGTTTGTGACACGATTACTCCGCCGATTGTAAATGGAAATCCATTTACAATGATTCTTTTTTTTGTTTGAGAGCTGATTGTTAGTTATATACCCACTGTTTATTTAATTTACCTCGATGATGTGCTCATTTTATTAGTTGTCGATGTAAAATACACAAAAATCAACTATGCTTACTAGAAAACAACAATAAACATGATGCTTTGGAAGTGTATTATAATATATCGAGGTCGTCGTAATCATCATCATCAGCCTTTATCCGTCTATTGCTGAATATGGGCCTCCGTCAATGGCCTCCGCCAATAAATGCCAAGACAATGGACCCCACGCTACTCGCATCCAACACGGAACTGCCACCGCACGGAGATCGTCTTCCCACCTGGTCAATGGCCGACCTAAACGCGGCCTGAGACCTCGTAATATCTTTTCTTATTTGGTGATGTTCTAATCTTTGGTGATTTATAACGGAATTCTTTAATAAATGGCAGGCAATCTCGCGCAACTGCTTTCAAATTCACGTATGGAGTCGCAGTCATCCAAGACAGGTAGGTACATCAATAAATACGACACCGATTCCAAAGTAACAATAATGACGTGTTAAGCACAAAGATTGTACATTAGTAGAAGTACAAGATGATAATAAGTTGTAGGCATCAAAATTAAAGAAACGCAATTACTTTATAACTTTTTATTTTTGATTTTTTTGGAGTCAGTTTTTTTTTTTCACTTCAATGTACATTTTTCTTGTCTTGCCACAGTTTATCTATAAATATTAACTGCTTAATAAAAGAAAAATTAACACATAAATATCTCATCATAGAATGTAGTCATTATTATCGAATAGTCGGCCGGTCTTATACACCGAAGAATAGAAGACCAATAATTAATTCAGTGAGATAACAGAGTAGAGGCAAATTCTCTAATAATGCTTATTATAGAAATTGAATCGGCTAGAGCCTACAATCTAGATAAACAACAATATATTTTTTATGAATCACCTTTTACCCATAATATTCACTCAAAACATGAAATCACGTTGCAAATACCTGCGGTAAACATGATGTTGATCGTTGCATTTCCAAGTGCACAGCTCAGCAGAATCTCTGAATTCAATAGCGAGTAGATTGAAGCCGCGAGCCGATATTTAATACACGTCAAGATACAACATGATAGCTGTAGAAGTAACATAAGGCTAGTTGCATACTTTCAATATTTTCATTCCTAATAGCCCCTCTACACGTAAACTCTCATCGGCGGACGCCGACGCGTGGATGGTATGGTTTATTATTATTATTATTATTTAAAGGGTGGGGACGCCAGCAAGGCCAGACGGGTGATCAGTCCTCATTAACGGGACCATTTCACCCAATTCCCCGGGCTCGCCTCTGGGATTAGATGCGGGGACGGGTTATCATTTGCCCCTCTGGTGTCACCCCCTCAAACCTACGTGTTGATCTACAAAAACTACTTAGCTGCCTTATGGTTAGATATGCTAAATCTTCCTTCTTCAGCTCGTCCGCTCCAAACAGCTCCCATCTTGCGTATGCATATACTGGGCATTCCGTTATGAAGTGCAGACTGGTCTCTTCTTTCTCTTTGCACTTAGGACACAGAGGGTCCTCTGCTAGCTTCATTATTGACAGGTGTCTGTTGAGTGGGCAGTGTCCCGTCAATATTCCCACAACTGTTCTAATGTTGCTCCTATTGAGTTTGAGCAACTCTTTAGTCTTCTTGCTGTCAAGCGTCGAGATGAAGAATTTCGACTGTCTACAGCTCTTCGTGTCATTCCATCTCTGGTTTGTTTCTTTGTTTATTCTCAGGGTTATAACATTTTTTGTTATCCTGTGTGCTATTGGCAGTCTCGGCTCAGGGCCTATGAACGTCTCATCGGCACCTTCTCTCGCCAGTCTGTCTGCTTCTTCATTGCCCGCATTTCCCTCATGTCCAGGTACCCAGGCAACTACTATCTCAGTCTGGTCTGCTAGATCTTGCAGGGTGTTTTTGCATTCTTTGACCAGTGCTGAGGTAGTCTCCCTCTTATTGAGGGCCTTCAATGCCGCATGGTATGGTTTACTCGTCTGTCGTAGGTATTCAACGTCGGCAGATGGATCCGCCACGGTTCCGTTTTTTGTCGGTTTTTGTGCCACAGATCAAAGGGTTTCAGCACGAAATTATATATGCACACTCAGATAATACTTAAAAGTACGAAACAAACAAAATCTTTATGTCCATTTTGTACGTTTTAGTTCATGGGCGACGCTGACCACTTACCATCATGTGGCTCGTCAACCCCTTTGCCTATGCAATAATAAAAAAATACATATCTATATTAATCTTACTATGCAGATAGATACTTCTAGACATTATACCTCTTTTATTTCTCTATGGTGCATTAGCAGCTGCGCCTTTCCTGAGGCCTTAGACAAAGTAACATTAGAAAAACGATAACGAAGTTCGAAAAGAATAAAATGTATGGCATTGACATAAGCCCTCGTCAATTATGTCACTCGTTATCGTTATCGCAAGTTGGTAGACAATGTTAAAATTCGTAACAAAATCATAAACTGTCAATTGGTTATCGAACACTTATGTCAAACTTATGTTATTTTATTATTGATATTTATTCGTTATCCGTGGGCGTGGGCCATGGAGGGCAACATTTTCACAATTTTTATGAGTTATAGTGTGTATGAGGTTTCTATTTACATAGAAATTAATTTAATTTTCTTGGTCTGATTTGACACTTCTTGTCGAACTTTGTTGACACTTGACAGTTGTTGTCGTTGCACTGTCACGATCTTTGATCGATAATTGGCTAGAAAATTATTATCGTTATCTCAAAGACGATAACGAATTTCGGCTACAAAGCGATGTCACTTTGTCTACAGGCCCTGGCTGCTGTCTTTTCTTAACTTTTGTTAGTCATTGCAATCTTGTACCTACTGTCTCCCACTGGGATATTTCCTAATCCTCCTGAATCCTTCTGATTAAATTTATTGCGGGTCCCAAGGCAGTTTTAACGTATCCGTCGAGCTCCCTGAGATCGTATCAAAGGCTCATTTGGTGGTTACCGCTGTCGATCCTGGCTATACAGGAGTAGCAGCGGTAGGAACGAGTGGTGGGCCGTGGGACTAGCCTGATAAAAATATATGTTTTTTTTTCTAATAAAATGTATGAAGCCGAGTAAAAACTCCTTTTTACTCGGCTTCTTACCTACTACAATTTTTAGTCAGATAGACTACATATTATGTCTATTCTACGTCACTAAATAGGGTTCCGTTGATATGTCGTTAATGATTTAAATAAGAGGTTAGAGTTTATTTACAACAATTGGTGATCATTGAAACTATTATGTGATATTGAATGTACATGTAATATTCCCTACTCCGTGTAGCCCGCCCCGTACGAGCATGCGTACGCACTTTGAGCGAATTAGCCAACAATGCGGACCACGCGGCGGACGGTGCAGAGCGTTTCAATCAGTTGAAACACGTGATGAGTGCGGACTATTCAATGGCCCTGTTTGGCTCAACTCCAATAAGCATTTAATTTACGGCAATAACTCGAATAACCGTAAACGGATCAATTGAGTATTTGCATTTGCATGGCTCGTATAATGACTCTGGCAAATCGGCGGGACAGTTTATTGACAAGGCGCGCGGAATGTTTATAATATGTTCACTATTTGGCGAATGCGAATTTTGTGACTAATTTGACTAATTTTTATAAGACACGTATGTTGAATTACGATAGTTATTCTGGGTTTGCACTCCAAGCATAAAATTAGTACTTTAAATCTTTTCTTGTTCAATTTTATTAAGTTGGTATATTGATCATCAATGCTAACTAACATTTTAACTAAAAAAAGGTTGTATAGATAAAAAAATATATCTAAATAAGTTTGTATTCATTAAAAGAGTGAAATTAAAGATAAGATATTTCAGTATCATAATATGAGGCTACTATGAATTCTGCTTTGATTTGAACTCTGATTATATTTTGCCTTCACCACGAAAATTAGATGAATGTTACTTGTACTTATAGGTCAGTCGTGTAGGATATTCTAGGCTAATGTCTGCTCAAAACTCTTACGTCCGTAGGGGCTAAATTTGGGAGAGGATACGAACTCGGAACTTCGTTCCCACGAAGCTCATCTACTTTGTTAGGATCAAATAAATATCATTGCAGGATTACATTATAAATGTAGATTATTGACAATAAAATTGTTAGTATACGCGGACAGTCGGCACGTCCGCCTTTCTTCGTAAAATTACGACATTAAGATAGTATTACTTAGTTGCAGTGTAATGAGGACTTCGCTATTAGACCCATATGGAACTACACTTTATAAGAAGAAATGTGTAATAATTACACATTTAACGTATCTAATGGCTCAGCAGTCACGTTTACGCATTTGAAATTGTGCTTCGTTTCTTTGATCGGTGCAATTGAGAGTGTGCAGCCGCGTTTTCACGCGTGTTAAGTTAGACGTTATTATTGCCGGCGGTCTGTTATTTTAGCGAATTATAATTATTGTGTTATACCCATCATAATAAGATTGTTGGTTTAACACCAAGCTTATATTACCAGTTACATACATACGGTTAGTTTGTTGAAGTTTATCTGATTTGATGCTGTATTTTTAAGAAACAGTCAAATAAATGTACTGTAAATGTATTATTTATTTGTATGTATTGATTACGGCTGTACAAAAATGTAGCCAAATCTATATTCGTATATGCGAATATAAAAAAGCGAAATACTTTGTTTTTTGTTTCATATCTCCTAAAATAGTTGGTAGCTTTAAAACCATTATTATTTCTTTTTAGGACATTTTTTAGGCATTTTTTAAAGAAAATATTTTCAGTGTAATTTATATTCACGACGTTTAACTTTAAATATTAAGATTTTCCTATAAGTTATAACCAAGTTAAAATCAAAAAGGGTTATAGGTACATAAAAATGTTACATTCCTTATTTTACCCCCTTTTTTTTGATATCGCAGGGAAATGTTTTTTAAGCATGTAGCCAGGATCTCGGGTAGATTCTGACCCTATGTGGGACTCGCACCTGGGAGTGCGGTAAACTAAAACCACTGCGAGCACCTTCAGCTGCTTTAATTTGAGGGTCCCGGATAGGCATTTAACAGGATCACCTCAGCGACAGGCTGGCCCCGGCGAAGGCCAGACTACTCCTCTTAAGGGGGGCTGCCCGGCTGCTTGGGCAGTCCTCGCAACGTCGTGTCATACTGGGCCCAGGTTTCCATCCTGAACCCGACACGAGCACAGGGGCGTTACTGGAGGCGCATTGAGTAGCGCCTCCTGCGCACCCCCGTTCGTCGCCCACGGGGGGAGGCCTCGTCGGCGGCCTCTTCTCTCACCCGCTCGTCGGCCTCCTTCTGGGACATTACTGCCTCGCAGAAGGAAACCATCGCCGTCCAGGACTCGTCGTCACCGAGCATTGCGGTGATGACACTCGGCAGAGACAAGTCCCCTCCGATGACCGATGTCAGATCATGACGCAGCGCCGCCCATCTCGGGCACACCTCGAGGGTGTGCTGGGCCGAGTCCACCGCTGCGCCACAATCGTGACACACTGTCAAAGGCTCCCTGCGGGCCGTCCGGCACAGGTACTCACCAAAGCAACCATGCCCGGTGAGCACCTGTGTCAGACGGAAGGTGAGGGGTTTGCGCTTACGGCGCATCCACCGCTCAAGGACCGGACGCAGAGCAACCGTTAGGCTTTTGCCGTACGGCTGTTGCACCAGGTCCTCCCCCCACCTTCGCATTAACGCCTCTTGCCCTAGTCGGCGAACCCGAAGGATCCCGTCTAGCGTAAGGCTCTCGCCAAGAGACCATCCGAGACATAGGAGTGCGTCTCGGCAAGAACCTCAGCCACGAGTTCCCACGGGGGGTCACCGGCCAGGATAGTGGCTGCCGCCCACGATACTGTACGATACCCCCGGATGACTCTTACCGCGATGACCCGCTGAGCCGAGCGCAGCTGGGCGTTATTCCTTGTGGTAAGGTGACCCGCCCAGATAGGCACACCGTAGGTTGCCATACTCCGGCAAACTCCGGAGTATACTGCCTGCAGGCGGCGCTGGGTCCTCCGAGGTTCGGGAGGAGAATGCCCAGCGCACTTGCCGCCGTCACGACCTTCGGTCCCAACATTGAGAAATGTGGGCCCCAGATATTTGATATGGGGGCTCATCCTGACCCTCACCCCTCCGACCTGGAAGGCAGCCCCCGGTAGGGGTCCTTTCCGCCCGGTCCCGCGGAAGAGAAGGGCTTTGGTCGTCTCAGGTCTGACCCGAAGCCCTAACCTCTCTATGCGGCTGATCACGAGGTCGAGCCCGACCTCGGCCAGACGCGCCGTCTGCTTATATCCTCGTCGCCGGGCATACACGAGGGTGTCATCCGCGTAGCATTTGACAGAGGACCGATCTTGTGGGACATCGGATACGACTCGCCGCCACTCAATCTTATTTTACCCCCTAAGGAACATCTTCCTGAAATTCTTTTTCAGTTGGTGCTATCAAGTGCTCAAGTAAGTGATCACCTAACCACTAACTGTCAGGAGGTATAAAATAGGGACAGGACTAAATATCAATTATTTACATTAAAACCTTACATGCATAGATAAAATAAAGGTTAAAATACTTGTAATAAACAGCAAGGAGTATATTATTATGTATCTTGTTTACCTACTTAAAGATCCCTGCAATTAAGATAAGTAAATGTGAGTGTTTGTGTTAGTATAAAAAATCCCTATTCTAATGTATAAGCAGCTGGCGGTCCCATTTCAGATAGAGGCCAATTAGTATAAAAATAGTAGCGGCTGGAACAGCCAGCAGCCGTTTTATGTGTCAGTTGATTTACATACATTTTTTCTGACCTTACACGTGCTAATAATACAAATTTTATTAATTTATGATACTCAGGATGCTAAATTAAGGATTTTTATTTTATCTTAGAATAAGTGAATAATTTTCACCGTAATCTTAATCTTAATGAAATTTATTATATATTTATCTTTAACAAATTCATGCAGTAGGTATATGGATATATATATATATATATATGTGTGTGCAACAACAACATATATATAAATATTGTACCAATCACCATAAAACCGCACAAAAAACAAAGATCTGTTTTCTAAATTAGTTCTACATTCGAAGAAAACCACAATAATAGATGAGTTACCTATATCGTTTCTCGCCAGCAGGTGTTCCTCGTATTAACAATGAGATAGCCTATAATGGAGCGCAATCATTCTCCCGAATAATAGGGAAATAACCATTGAACTACATTACTAGCGTAGGTAATTACAACTCACTGGAAATAACTACCAAAACAGTCAAGTTGAACACCGACACAGCTGTAGTAACCTTATTAGGGAAAAAAGGTCTCGCAAAATTTTACGAGATTAATCCCGTAGCATAAAATAAAGAGATCTCGGATGAGATTGAACGGTCACGCTGCTACCAACCAGCATTGAGTCTGAGATGGCAATTTCGGCAGCTGAGCACATAGCTACCGACATAAGATTTTGTAAGAGGCAGTGCCATGCTCCATTGCAGCCGAACTGGGCCGGCACGGCCGGGGTGGCGTTTGTGAGTTTCTTGGTTGTGCGGATGTGTATGGACGTCGGTTCCGTGAGGCTCCGACTGCTCGTTTGCCCCCTGATTACATTTAAAAAAAAAAGATGCCTTTTAAAGACAGCACTCTAAGCACTCCTTGCATTTTAAAGAGCTATTTCCCAAATAGCTTTTAGAATTACTTGTTTCTGTTATTATTTTTGTACTTTAATATACTTTCTTGGTATAATATTTAATGTAACTCTTGTAGTAAGACCGAAAAGATCCACGCTTATGCAATGTGCAATAAATTATAATATTTTATTTTTGTTAAAATACTTATACGTAATAGATTTTTGACACGTTTTTATTAGCTTCAGACGTTGAGCCTATTGAAACGGAAAAACGAAATCCATTTAATTCTTGTATTAAAAAATATTTTCAAATGTTTAGTTCGGTTCGCTATTAAGTATTAAAGCGTGTTTTTAGGTGTTTTAACTATAATTTCTTTTTTACTATTTAGTTTTGATTTTTTTAAATAATTTAAAGAACTCAACTTATAGCAATCACTTTCGAATTAGTGAGAGACTTAAAACCACACAAATGATGTAGGTAACTTGCGCGCATTATGCCTACTTTGGATGTGCTACGCTGATTATCCTGACCAGGATATTGATCTTGTTCCAATGAACAAACTTATTTAATTACTGAATTATCATCGATCCTTAAAAAGTGTGCAAAGTTTCAATTTAATCTGTTGACTTATAGTGGGTTAAAATCAAGTCTAAAGGAGTTGGTTATAAACAAACGTACATACAGACACAGAAGCAGTAAAAATGTGCATACAGGTGAAGCTAATGTAAAGCGTGTAAAAAGCGTGTGGAGCTCTTTGTACTTCATCTTTATACTAACTTCACTTTACACACACAACCTTTAACAATGAATATCGAGCACTACACGCTTTTTTACAATAAGTAATATCTATCATTTTTTTGTTAATCCATTTAATTATTGTATTAATTATTTTTTTTAAATTTTATTTCGATTTTTAGATTACACGTAAAGCGTGGTTTTTAGTTTTTTTTTTACTATAATGATTTATTGTTAATGTTTTTAACACTATGTCATAGTACTTACCTGTTAGAAACAAAGTTTGTGTTTATAATACAGTAATAATTGTGTGTAAAATACGGGTAATTTGTGATTTGTGTGCATGATTGGCTTAATTAATAAAAAATAGTAATTAATTACAAAAAATAAGGACTTTTCCAATAATTAGTGTTCTACCTTAATCTCATAATAATCACAACTAAGTTATCTTTGGGTTTTAGTTACTTGAGTCAAACAATATTAATTTTCAAATATCACCCGAGATCTCGAAAATACCGAGATTAGAAATTTCAATCTCGCGAGATCCCGAGTTTTCGATCTCACCTTGACATTTCATTCCGTAAGCCCCATTGTTTTTTTTTAAAGTTTACGCGAATTTGACTCATTAAAATTAAATAACTTTTTTACTAAGATATTTACATGTTTCTAATACTTTACAGCAACCATTGTCACGGGAGGAAGTAACCGAAGTATTCCTCTGCTACCTAGTTATTATTCGTAAATTACTTTAGTAAGATCTTCAAAAGGTATTTATTATGTAACTTTTACGCCTCAAACTTGACTCAAACTTGGGTCAAATTTAAGCAAGGAGGATATTCAAAAAAGGAAAAAAAACAGATTTTTACAGAATTAATTAGACTGAACTATCCCACAACATTCAAATGTGCATAATATGAAACAAAATCGATTTAGGTCCAACAAGTGTCATTTAATCGATTATACAATCGAAAGCGTCGTTCGCAAGCAAGCTTAAACACTTGTTCGCGGAATTTCGTAATATTCCGCTATGCGCGGACAGGTTCTGAACATAACGTAAATTTTCAGTCTCATTGTAGGTCCAATTGAACCTTAGGCTATATCATTTTACTATCTTGAACATTTGTCTTCTTACACAAAATGTAATGCTAACTTCGGAAGAGTATATTTTATTCCAATAGTAAACTGCTTATAGATAGTTATTAGATGTTTTCCACAACTCTGAACATGGCTCCTGATTTATACGAGTATTTTCAGAATATATTTTCGTAGTGTTATAGTATACACATCTCATTATTACTGAAGACAGATCCATTCAGATGCAAGCAACACAAAACTCTTTTAGAAATGTACATTTTTTTTATGTTAGTTGGATAGGCAACCTGATGGTAAGTGGTCGACGTCGCCCATGAACATAAACTTGTTTACCTGGAACGAGCCCAGGCAACTCATTTATGTGTTGCCTATCCTGAGACATAAGATATATCATTGTTATACAATATATATAATATTGTATAACAATGATATGCCGGTTGAAAAATATATTATTTAATCCATAAACAAATAAAGTTCTAGTTCGTTTTCTGATGTTTTTCCAAAAACCTTTTAAAATATGAAAAGCTTTCTCCAATTCATTTATTAAAAAGTACTTTTTTAACTAGCCTATTGCTGTCTTAAAAATCTAAATTTAAAACTTTATTGTTTCAGGTAATTCAGAACTAAATAAAGAATTAAAGAAATCAAATAACGCGCGACACTTGGACCTACGCATCCTGCACTAATACCTAATGTACATTTTAAAAATAATTTGTTTTGAAATTCAAGTATTAAAACAGTTGATGAGATAAAATATTACGCGTCAAATTGAGACGAGAATTACTATGATCAACCAATTTTATGTACTACGTACGACTAGGTATAAGCTCATCGCGAAACTTCTAAAATTCTATTACATATATCAAGTGAGTATTTTTTATTAACGAATATGACACCGGCTTCAAAAGTAACAATAATGACGTGGTAAATGCAAAGATTGTATATTAGTAGAAGAACAAGTTGATTATAAATTGTAGGCACAAAAATTAAGGAAATTATTTTATTACTTTTTAGTTTTTTTTTTAATTTTGAAGTCGGTTTTAATTTTTGTTTAATTTTTTTTATTTCTTAATTTTTAGTGATCTCGAAATTCGATAACTGATTTTATTTGTCTGAAATATGGGTAGAACTAATAAACGCATTGCTCAGATTAGTTAGCGCTGTATTAATGAGATGAACGTAGAAAGGGTTTAAATCATTACATAACAAATGAAAAAACCGAAATGGAATTGTGTAAAACTTTCATCATCATCATCATCATCATCAGCCTCTATCCGTCCACTGCTGAACATAGGCCTCCCTCAATGAACGTAAAACTTTATATACATGTAATTGAAAGCAATCACGGCAGATTTGCTGCTATTCGTTAAATAATTCCATTATATATAGGTATAGAACATCATCAATATATAGATATAGAATGGATATTATGATGACCTTGAAAAACTATGATGCGCTTCCAAGCCACAGTTGTTTTTTGTTCATTTAACAACGACAAGTAATAAAATTACATGATTTTGGCATAATATTATTTGCCGTATGAAGTAGCCCCAATTAAAGCTGTAAATCGTCGAGGATTCCCCTCGACTGTGTATGGTCTCCATCATCACACCTGTAATAGCGTTTATAACCCATTTGGGTACAAAGTTCTCATCAATTTAAATTAATTAAGTCCAAACACAAGGTAGCTACTGTAAACTGTTGAGGAGTTCCCTTAACTGTCCTTTGTCTTCATCATCAGACCCCTAATGACAGTCACAACCCATCTAGGTGTAAAGTTCTCATCATTACAAATTAATCAAACTGATGTAAATAGGTGAGGAGTTCCCTCGATTGTCTTTCGGCTCCAGCATCAGATCGACTCCAGACCTTCATTAAATTGAAGTCCTTCAAAACACTTTATAAAAAAAATATCAAACGCACTAGTCGCCCCTACGATTTTCGAAAGTTTCCCTCGATTTCTCTGGGATGCCATCATCAGATCCTGGTTTCCTTATGATGGGACCATTTGGGAAGTATACCCTTTAGAACAAAAAAAGAATTTTTCAAATCGGTCTAGCCATTTTCAAGTAATCAGGTAACATACATTTAAAAAAAAAGTCGTTAGGTGGCTGACTGCCGTCGCCCGTAGTGCGTGCGTACTAGCGGATACTGCGCCATGAGAGTGAGTAGAGAATACGATGAGGAGATGAGGAAGAGGAAGTCTCTGAAGAGAGAAAGACTTGGCGGCGCCGCCCCTCATCGCTGAGGTTGGCGCGGACCTGTCACTACGCGCGGTGGATGACCGCGATGATGATACGCGCGAGAGATGACTGTTAGTAAGAGCACATGGCAGGTGGTCTTCTCCTTTTGCGAGGACGTGATATCGCAGAAGGAGGAGGCGGAGCGCACTAGTGCCTCTTCACGCACGGCGTCAACGGGCGGTCGTATCGCCGTGGGGGATCAGTACGCGGCCGATCGGGAGATCTACCGCGCGCGCGTAATGTTCGAGCTATAAGGCACCCTGTTCGGGGTGGCTTAAGCCTGCCCCCAGAGGAGAGTGCCGGATGGCATACTGGTGCGGATGTCCACAGTGCCGCTGCCGGCCAGACGATGAGGCGAATACCGCTGAAGCTTAGTTGGTATAGTCGGTGCAGAGAGCCCTACATTACCCCCGGTGGTATGCGTAAGAGCATTCCCGGCCAAACAATAAAAAAGTCTTAGCCTTGGGCTTGCTTTTTTGCAAGACCAAGACCAATATTGCTCCTCACTACTAAAACCTCGACTCATATGAATATTAAAAATGAAACATATTAATGTCGCTGACCATACTTATAATAAAGTAGTTTGTGTTATTTTATCTGTAACGAATAACTAGACTAAGATAAGAAAAGGGCAAGGAATAATATAAAAATAATGGAATAATAATCATAACGAAGCAATTTAGTTGGAAACAAATGTAGATACATATTATTACGACTACTTTAATTAGTCGTTTGTCGTTTATTTTAGGACAAAAACAAGCTGTCATACCAGGTACTATCGCGCAACTAGAATAGGTAAAGATTACTATTTGCTATGGAGTGGAACGAAAACAAAAAGATAAATTATTTTCTACTGCGTAATCGCTGAGTGACTATTATTATTTCATTCACAAACAGTTGACTTTTGACGAGTAAATAAAAATGTCAACGCACGCACGACTCTAAGTTGTTAGTAAGAAAAACTATTTCCTTAGAGAGGTAACATTGGCACCTTCTTATAGACAATATTCATAGAAAATAGATTCAAAATTAAATAAAAATGCAATTCTGTTTATGTAGCTAGAATTTATAGGCGGCGGTAATCACTTACAATCTCGTGTTACTTATCTCCTATATGAAAAGGATCCCGTAATCGAATGCAGGTATTTTTTTTTATGTGATCAGGGGGCAAACGAGCAGTCGCAGCCTCACAACCTTTTCTCTTTCCCCCCCAATGGGCCACCGGAAACTCACAAACCGCATGAAACGTGACACCATAGCTGTCACTTGACGCCGGTGTTATGTGAGCGAGAGGTGCCACCCCGGTCGTGCCACCCAGTTCGGCTGCAATGCAGCATGGCACCTCCTCTTACAAATATTTTAAATAATTTAGACCTGGATAAAAAATGGCACTTTCATGTGCCATTTGTGTACATCGGAGAGTGTAGCCAAGAACTTAATAAAAAACACGAACCAAATCACATAAAAATCAAATATTGATTTCGTTTTAAGCAGACTGTAATTGTCTACATAATGTGATAAATCGAGCTTCAGTTATCTTTATACCTCTAATGTGAATGTCGCCTTACCAATGCCGTACTTGGGAAGACCAATTTCTGCCGATAGTATTGCATTATTTACTCTACAAACGGTATGTTTTAAATCAAAGGGGCCGCGTTAACACTCCCGTTGTCATGGCAACAAATATGGCATATCTGATCTCGCACCTATGACGGAGTGCGCCACCTTTGTAAGACTCCGCGTTGCACTAATTATGTTAATCATTACTTTGCATCTGTGAGCACAATTTTAATATGAATGTATTATTACACAATTGTTTAAGGAGAGAAAGACGTTTTTATATAAACAGCATCACCAAAAATAGACTACCCGTTATTTTGTATGTACCTATATTATGGTCAACCATGAAATAAGTATTTGTGTATATATTATAAATATTTTCACATATTGTGTTAAATTTTACAAAATTTAATATGTATGATATATAAATAAAAATCGATACGAAATAGCTGGATATAGACCATCCCAATATTATTTGAGAATTTATTTGTCATCTCAATATATTTAAATGATTGATCTCTTATACGTTACCCGAGCTAGTAACTTTACGTATTGTAAAATATTTTACCCTATCATCTAGGCGCATGTTCCTTACGATTTGATCGAAATTTAACAAGCAGTGTTCGTTTCCTTTTAAGAAAATGACGCGAATGAATGAAGGGACAGAGTTCTTCGTTGGAATCAGCTACTGTTCATCTACACTTTGAACGTTTGACAAAAATTAAATTGTCAATATTGTGATCTTTATAGTATTTCCATTCATTAACAAGGTGGGAAGACGATCTCCGTACAGTGGCCGGTCCGTGTTGGATGCGAGTGGCGAGGGATCGGTCGTCTGGCCGTTCATTGAGGGAGGCCTATTTTCAGCAGTGGATAGGAGCTGATGCTGATGATGATGATAGAATTTCAACGCGCGAGTTAACAAAGACATGAGGCTGTTAATAGTTCGTCATGTAAGAAATCGAATAATATATAATTTCTAATTACATTCCAAATGCGTGCGCGTTGGAGTCGATACGAGCATGTCAAGTTACTATACATTCGTAGCGGGTCTCGTCAATCGATTAATATCTAAGTCAACTCGAAATGCCGCAGTCTTATGTCCATTTTATAGTGACCCCTGCGCACGATATAGATTAAAATATTAAAAAAGTTAAGTCATTCCAAATGAACGTCTTATTTATAGTTTTATAATTAGCATTAATATTTGCGCCTACACAGTAAAATGCCGTGACGACAAACGGCACGATGCTCTCATGTCATGACTCATTTTATTCTTCGTCGTAGATTTTTATTAACTTTGAATTCTAATAAATAAATAAAAATAAAAAAAACCCAATCGTTATATCTTAGCAAAGTATTAATTATTATCATGTTGTATATCCGATTGATTTAAAGGCAACTTGTATACGCTTTTACAATAGGATCTTTTTTTTTATGTTAGTTGGATAGGCAAACTGGCAAACGTACCACCTGATGTTAAGTGGTCGACGTCGCCCATGAACATAAACTAGTATACCTGGAACGAGCCCAGGCAACTCATTTATGTGTTGCCTATCCTGAGACATAAGATGTTAAGTCTCGGTGCCAGTAATTACACTGCCTGTCTTGCCCTTCTCTCCGAAACACAGCAAAGCTGTTTCACGGGAGAAATAAGCAAGATGGTGGTACCCATGCAGTCGGGAGCGCGGCACAGCGCTTCCCTCCCACCGGTAAATGATCCCAGAAAATGTTCAAAACCTCCTATTTAAAAAAATCAAAAAGTTATTAAAGAGCGTTTGTGTGGTAAAGGATATTATAAAGTAAAAGATTTTATGGAATTCCTCTCAGGCATTTCAGTATAACAACATGTTAAATTTGTTATAAAATATTTGAAAAGATTAGTTCCACTACTTCCACTGAGTTTGGTTTCGCCGGTTCTTAACAAAGGGCTTGCCTTGGAAACAGTGGTAGACTCAATTGGCGTTCAAAAAGATACTCTGCTGGTACTATTATGAATTAAAAAAATTGATTTAATTTTGATTATGACTCGATTTTACAAGTCAGCCAAGGTACCTTAGGTAGGTACTGCAACAAATACGACAATAATTGTGTATGTGTAAGTGGTAAATGCAAAAATTATACATTAGTAGAATGAGTTGATTATAACTTGTAGGCACAAAAAAATATATTTTTTTATAACTTTTTAGTTTCTTTTTTAAGACAATTTTTTTAAATCAATTAAATGTACTTTAGTTACATAATTTCAGTATA
Source organism: Helleia helle (assembly GCA_963853865.1). Classification (NCBI taxonomy): domain Eukaryota; kingdom Metazoa; phylum Arthropoda; class Insecta; order Lepidoptera; family Lycaenidae; genus Helleia; species Helleia helle. The sequence goes on along the minus strand of OY971426.1, from coordinate 18,265,836 downwards.
AGTACTTTATGTCAGGGCGAGACTGCATGTTGCGGAAAAAAGGCTAGGATAATAACTGAAACCTATACCAAGCGACCGAGAGAGACGCTTTCGTATCAAGATACGCAATGAGTAGACTTAGTCCAACAAGTTCTGGGTGAACTCGTTAATGTTCATGGACCTCGTTGATTTACTATCGAGTGGATCGGCACTTCGTCATTCTCAGTTCTCGCTTTATTCAAAATATTACTATTATTATAAAAATTAATTAATACTGTTGTCTCTTATTTGCGTTGACTTCATTTGAATCATCTACAGGACTTTTTTTTATAACTACCGGCACGTGGTACAAAAAATACTGGCTGACAGGTCGTGATCGAAGGCTTATTGTTGTCTCTATCCGATAAAAAAATAAATTTTCACCATCTTAAAAATGCTATCCTTGTATCTCTTATACCATAGTTGTTAGGGTGTATATTAACGTTATTAATTTGTTTCGATATCTAAATGTCACTAACCGTTGCTTACGGATGTTTAAAGTTATTATGACTAATGTTCGAGTGACGTAAATAAAAAATAAAAATAAAAAAACTGATCATGCTGTTAGTGTCCACTGCATTTATAATTATTGTTTTTTTAACAACTTTGAGCGTCTTTAATATAGTTTAAGTTTGGGTGTTAGTAAGCACGATAAAATACATACCTTTTCGGATAATCTCGTCTATCGTATACCATTAATTTTAACTTGATACACATTTATAAAAAAATAAAAAATAAATGTACCTATCTATTAGAAATAATGTATTTATTCTCAAGTCGTAAAATTTAAGGTATCAAATATGTATTTGATAATGGTACCTGATTAAATATTAAAAAATAATAATAAATCCCTAAGTTGTAACAAACAAATACTAAGCAAAAAACAAACTACAATAATAATTGAAACACAAAAATTCAACTTGTTTATATCTTGTTTTACATTGTTTGTATCCACGTATACGACTTTTTTGGTTTGTATTCTGAGTGAATTCATGTTAGGCCATCACAGGATATTATTATCTTTTTATAAATAAAAGTTTTAGAGCCTCATTGACTTGACAAAATGGATATTCAATGCCATTTGTAAAAACCTACATGCAGATAAATTGTATTATGAATATAGATGTTTGTCCTAGATATATTCTATGTATTTATGTAAATGTCTTAAATTTATATCCACCCCTAGTACCTAGTAACGTAGAGTTCTTATAACGTGATCGTGATATAAGGTTGAGTACTTGTAGTCCCAATAACACTCCTAGGTCACTATAGTTAAATTTATTAAGTACATACTAAATAATTTAAAATGATCACATTCAATTTTCTTACCTTTAATAAATCACCAGGTCGGTTAACCAAGATGCCATTCTACAATCGTAAACGCTAGTAGAAAAGAAAACTAATAAATGTATGGAAATTACATTTAAGACCAAGTGATCTATCGATGTAAAATGTCATTTCAATACATTTATTAGTTTTCTTTTCTACTAGCGTTTACGATTGTAGAATGGCATCTTGGCTAAACCACCTGTACTGGTACAATAATAACGCCTCATTCACACGACGAGTTATATAGATACTAATAACTGATGTTAGCAATATTAATAAAAACACCTCCTCGTAAACATTTATAAAGCCGCCGTAAAGTCAATAGACACGGCACTTTGCGCATCGCACCAAATAAATATTAACAGCACCTCGGTTCTCAGTGAAATAGTGAAATTCTTATCCCATACAGTGTATTACTTGGAACAACAGTGTACGGTCCGTTTACGTTTAATATAATTTTCAATCAGTTTATTTCTACCTGTGTGGTCGGAACTTATCCGTATAACAAAATCTCGGGAATGAACTAAACCTGAAACGTTTTTCCATAGCCGTATGGCTCGTTTTTGTTCATAACACTCCAACCGTCACCTGTTGCCTGTACTAGTCTGTGTAATCATTCAAACGACATGATAGGTTTGTTTAAATTATATAGGATCACTAAGTGTTATCCTTGTAATATTATTTAAACCGGTTAAACCCGAGGCTCGTTCGAGAAGGTTTTATTGCAGAATCAATCCACTACAATAGGATAGCATGGAGTATTAAAGTTTACTAAAATTATTTTTGTAATAACAACAGAGAAAGAGCAACCCTCATTTTTTGTTAAATGCAGGAAAGATTAATTTTTAAAGTGTATGTAATAAAAAGTCAACGATTGGTAGTTCGCTCTTATAGCTTAAAATTTTATTCTAATTATTATTATTATAATAATGAAAAAACCGCCGGACGCTCCGGATACTTTACAGGAAACATGGTCCTCTCCCGTGACCATGGTCATAAACCACGATAAAATGAGCGGAATGCGTGAACATTGAAAAACAATATGCTAACTATATTAGTTACATTTTCCACTCGTTAATGACATGATTGTGTTCACATCGATATATATTACTTTAGTTCAAAATGAAGTAAAATTAAATTAAGTAAATTTTGAGGAAATAAATAATAATTACTAATGGCCCGCTTCCGCTTCGCACGGATAGTAAAGCATATTGTGCCTACATGTTTTGTATGTTGTAGGATCGCATCAGCTTCATGCGTTAGTAAAAAGATTTATTTGCAATAATTCCTAAGATATTCATCTAATTTACATTGTTTAAATACAGTTTAAATACTTTAAAAAAAAAATTGGAGGACTTTTTATAAATCTATAAAAGAAAAATATTCCACCATGAATTGTTTTGTTAATTTGGCAGCTTCTTCAATTACAGATTCCAAGCGGCTTAATTGTTACCGAAATTTTCAACAATTATCGTTATATTTCAACCTTAGCTTTTACACAAATCCTTGACAAATTATATATTAAAATCTTTCTCAGAAATCACTGTATCTATTGGTGAAAACCGCATGAAAATTCATTATAATATAGTTTTCAAGTAAATTGACAACAGACAGACAGACAGAGCAAAGGATTTTTTATAATATTATGTAGTATAACATGTATATTTTTACTACACCTACTTTTTAACGTATTTCAAGTGCTACTTACTTCTACGAAATAAAAATACTTTAATTTGATTTGATTACGAGAATAAAATATAGTGATAAATGTCTTTTCAACGAAATTTTTCATGAATTTAAAAATATTTTGAGTGATTTCCGTTCTAATTACATTTACATTTTAGCTACTCAATTTTCTAAATAGCTTTGCTTCTTAAACAAGAATAACAGGATAGACACTTTTTTCTTTGGTATTAATAATATACATAAAATATTAAATCAGTTCTAAACTCTAATACATACAATGTATTTATATTAAAGCACAAACATTGGTTTTGAATGCAACACGAATGTAACAGTAATTCCATCCTCTCGAGATACAACTATTTAAACGAAACAAAACATCCGACTGTGTTCGTTGAATTGTTGAACGCTAAAATTATAGCCCACTAAATATTTCAAAGGTGATTTTCATGCCCATTTATTTGGTCTAACAAAGCGCGGCCAAACACGAATGGTGTCTTATTTATTTTATGATTGAAATAACTACATAACCGTCCGCCCGGGGTCACTCGCTGCCCCATAAAGTGTGCGACTTGCCTTATGTGAATGTTCCGGGCACCATGGATCTCATTATGTTCGGTCACTATATAGTACTGGTGCCGATGTAAATGTAACGTGTAAAGTACGTTTCAACACGTCCATTGCCGTACTAAGTTATGTATTAATATTTATTAATATAACACAGAATTTGTACATATTTTTTACTATAGTGTTAAGAAAGTTTATTTAATCGTTTGGCGTGCATAATGTGGCGTTAACTGCACATTCATTAAGATGTTTCAATGGGCAAAAATCCTACTTTGTATTCTTATATCTTTTTTAAACTCAAAAGATTTTCCTAATTATAATTCCAAACCCAAGCTAGTTACAACAGTATTTGCTAAACACAAACAAAAGTCTGAAACTGTCGACTGTTGATCATTTGGCGGTTATTGAAAGCAACCTGGAGCATGTGTTTTTGTTTATGCCTAATACCTCTTGTATTAGCATTAAGTATTACTAATAATAATAATAGCAGTCAACTAATACCATATTGTTTTCTAATGTTTGCGCGAATTTCAAGTATTATAAGTAATCAACACTACTTTTACGGATTTTTTACATCCGTAAAAGTATTTTTATTATAATAATCAAATACAATGTTTAATGCTTTAAATATGACCGTGCCCCGAACACATAATAATATCTCAAGTATCGCAGATCATCCAATTTTACTTTACAAAGAGCCTCAAGCGAACGATTCCCAAGGTGGTATGTTATAAAATCACTTATTTTATGATTATTACCTAGACGGGCCGTTAAAAATAAAATCATGGCTAGGGTTGGCAAAAACGCGAAATTAAATTCAGACTAAACAGTGTTAATTAAGTCCGTCATATCTACTTACCTGACACGTCTCGCGTATAATAATTACATTACACATGTGAACATCCCTACATCGGTATTCGTCATTATATGCCCCATACATGGTCGCCTACACCTCGTTTAAATACCGAGTGTACTGGTCCAGCATTACCACGTAACGTCTTATTGGGCTTTTTATAATTTTAAATAATGTTAATAACACAATGTTTTATAAGGATACCTATTTAAGTAATTTCGTTCTACGTCATTGGCACTACCTGTTGCCAGCCTGCATGTTTTCTTAATCATCTGTTAAGGAATAATCTAATCAGAGTTAATTGGACAGTGAAACATTGTTTCATTTTTATACTATACGAGTTTTTATAATCTGTATGTGCTGTCTTGTCTTTGAAATCGATAAAAACGTTTGTAAATCTAAATCAAAAATATTTTTTTAAGCAGTTTAGATATGATATGGACTAAAATATATCTTTCAAAATTACGTGATTTTTTTAATTGGATGGGCAACTGACTGCTGACCTAATGGTTGGTGGTCAGCGTCACCCATGCATTGCTCCTTCTGCCTGTAATAGTCGTGAATAGCCCTTTGTGTATATCTGTAATTTTTACAATTTTGTCTGCAATTTTTTAAAGTAAACGTTTTTGGACGAGCTTGCAGTTGAGTCAACACTTAACATTAAAAAAATACTATGACAAAATTGATTAAACTTCAAAACGTTTATGTATAAGTATTGAATTTCTTTACATGCTAAATAATAAAAATACTAATAAATATTACAAGTTTTTCAACTGCACCCCTATTTTTTTAATCGGATAAAATGCGATAAAGTTAATCAATCAATGCCCTTGTAGCGGCTAAGTTCCATACCCTGTAGGGATAAGTAGTTGGTTGTACAAGGTGAGGATTTCCGATTACGAGTGCCAAGTGCGGCTCCTGGGAAATACTTTGATTATACCAATTACAACTTGTTATACAAATTTGTTGGGAAGATAGCCAAAACCAGTGGCGGATTTACCATTAGGCTGGGTAGACTGAGAGTCTAGAGTGGCAGATTTTCGGGATGGCAAATTTTGGGATGAAATTTTTAATTAAAAAGATTTCCACATGACGGCTTTTTGATGTTTTGAAAGCAATAAACAAAAAAGGTCAGCCAAATCTTTATAGCATAGATTTTGAAAACGTGTAAAACCGCCTTACGGCGGCACATTTTTGGGGGACGGGAAACTTGGGGATGAACATGTGTTCTGCATGACGGTTTAAAAAAAAAGCCGGCAAATCTGTAAATCAGCCACGGGGCAAAACCTAAATTCAGCTTTAAGCAAACAAAGCAAACAATTGTAACTTAAATCGTCGTTTTTTGTGAGAATGTAATATTGCACTCCTTAAGAGAAGCGTTGACAGTAGTAGGCACTCTCAACTCTCGTCATGTCAAAAAAAGTAGTTTTCTCGAAACTGATATTGCTTTTTTGTTATTTATATCGCAACTATAGGTTAATATGAGTGCACTTATATCAAGTCAAATAATCTGTCCGGCATATAAAATATATTTCAATAACAACTATTTTGTTTAACATAGTAAATTTGTTTTCTGTGGCATACAGAATGTGGCAGGGAAATTGATCGAAAATATTATCATACCGGAAATTTTTTAACCGACTTCAAAAAAGAGGAGGTTCTCAATTCGTCTGTATGTATTTTTTCTTTCGTATGTATGTGTCACGATTACTCCGCCGTTTGTGAATGGATTTCGATTGTTATTTTTTTGTTTGAAACAAGCCGTTTTTTAGTTATTCCCAGTAATGCCTATTATTTGGTTGATTTCTTTTACCTCAACGATATGCTGATGTGCTCATTTTATTACTTGTCGATGTAACAATTGTATAGGATGCTTTGGTAGCACACCATAGTATGTCGCGGTCATCGTAACCATCATCATCATCATCACCATCATCGTCCTTTATCCGTCCACTGCTGAACATAGGCCTCCTTCAGTGAACGCCAAGACGACGAATTTCGGAATAACTAAAAATTATTAAGAAATAAAATAATTTTTTACAAAAAATTAAAACCGACTTCTAAAATACTAAACTAAAAAGTAATAAAATAACTGTTTCTTTGATTGTTGTGCTTACAATTTATAGTCAACTTAATATTCTACTAATGTACAAACTTTGCGTTTACCACGTCATTATTGTTACTTATGGAGTCGGTGTCAGCCAAGGTAGGTAGGTAGGTAATGTACAGCAACAAATACGACACCGACTCCAAAAGTAACTATAATGACGTGGTAAACGCAAAGTTTACCACGTAAATTATATATTAATGCAGAGCTATCTTCAGGGCACGTCTTAAGAAATCCATAAAAAATCCAAATAATATGATCGTTAAATTAATGCTTATATAATAAACACATACAAATTATTAATTTCTAACTCCGTGAGCTATTGAACTAACTTCTTCTTAAATTTATAAATTTATAAAAATAAGTGTTTATATTCAAATAAAATAAATTACACTAAAAAAACATTTTAGTAACGAAACGAGAATTGATGTATAAAAATATTTAGCGATACAAATATGTATTAACTCGAAAGCTCCAGTAATCGAGCGATGTTACGAAGTACGGAAGGCTGTACTGTGCTGTACCTAGAATCACGAACGAGTACCAGGTCGTAATAAAAGCACACATAACAGGAGCACGTTGTATGCGTAATCACGGGATGCCTGCGCGTAAAAACGTGTCAGAACCATCACGGGATACCATAAGTGTACTTGGATTTCATTATTCCAATGACTCGGAGATTTGCCAGGTGAAATGTTCCAGCATCGATGTACTACTGCTACATGCACTACATAATATTTCTTTTTAGTATCATAATTTATTTTTTTCTTTTGCGCCGGGAAATGCTCTTAGGCATCCCACGGGGGAGGAGGGACTCCCCCGGTGAGAATATATTTAGAGGCCACGTTTTAGTGCCGCCGATGCGAATAACACTCTGCGATTGCCAATCCACCTGCTCAGCGTGGCAATTACGAGCATATCCTCAAAATGGATTACAGGCATAGGATCGTCTTCCTATCTAATTGAAAATCAGTCATTTCATTGTACCGTTATGGCGTTACTTACGTGTGTAATTACTGAAACCGAGACTTAAAATCTTATGTCTCAGGATAGACACGTAAATAAGTTGTCTGGGCTAGTTCCAGATAAACTAGTTCATGTTTATGGGTGACGTCGACCACTTACCATCAGGAACTCGTCTGCCCGTTTGCTTATCCAAGTGAGAAAAAAAATTATCGACTTCGTAGTATCGTAAATAATAAAAGCTGTATGTATCCTGGTGTAATTATGGCCGTTAAAATTACGTACGACGTTTTATCTAAACTATTTTATACAATTAGGCTCCAGCCAAGCCGCTTATTGGAGCTTACGTCAACTTACAAAGCTCCAATGAAATTTATGATGAGAAGTCGCTTATAAGCCTTAACTAGCGAAATTCACTTACAATTTATTTTTATATCACGTGAGTCGAATCTGCTATTTGTGTGTATGTTTTTTCTATGTATGCTTCAACAGAATATTTTTATTACTGCTGACATAGTGCATGTTCAAATTAAGAAACTCATTAAAATATGTAATATAAATTTTAATTTTTTTTTAATTTAAAATTATTCAGATGAATGAAAAAAATTGACAAGAGCCTGTCACATTTTTTTACCTACTTATTTCGCGCACGAAATTTGCTATACCTATTTAAACATTAAAGCGGATTGAAAGACGGAAAACTTGGGACAAAATATCAATAGTTTAAGGCCTCTTTCAATTGACTCCAAGACGGCTGATCTTCCAACACGATGAGCGTGGCGGAAGGTCTAACAGGATCAGCCACTGCACGTACAATAATTAAGTCTGACGAGGAAGTTGCGACAGTATTTGAAAAATACTTTTCTGACATCCCGATTTCGACTACAAAAAATTTAATCTCATGTCCTGCAATTGCCGAATCATTGCTTAAAACCAATGTCAAACAATGTGAAGCTAACTTTAAGTTTAAAGAGATAGGACCCAAAGATATTTTAAATGCATTTAACTTATTAAACAATAAAAATACCCCAGATTTATGGGGAATATCTGTAAAAGTCACTAAGCTCATAGTTGATGTAATTGCACCCCATCTAGCAACAATTTTTAATAAATGTATTGATAGTGGCGTTTTTCCTGACTTAATGAAACATAGTCGAGTCTTGCCTCTTTTTAAATCTGGCAGTACATCAGATGTTACAAATTTTCGACCAATATCAATACTCCCCTCATTTAGTAAAATTTTTGAAAAAATTATGTTAAATCAGTTACTATATTACTTTGAAACCAATATGTTACTGCACAAAAAACAATTCGGATTTAGAAAGGGTCTCTCCACAACAGACGCTGGCGTTAACTTAATTGACCACATTTATGAGGCCTGGGAGGAGTCACGTGATGCTTTGGGAGTTTTCTGCGACTTATCCAAGGCGTTTGATTGTGTACAGCATGAGACCTTGATCAGGAAATTACGCCACTATGGGATAGACGGTACGGCACTGGATCTTTTGAATTCCTATCTTAAAAACAGGACTCAAAAGGTCGAGATAAATGGTAAAAGATCATCCGGGACTAAAATAGAGATGGGGGTCCCACAGGGGTCCATTCTAGGTCCATTTCTTTTTCTAATTTATGTAAACGATTTACCTTACCTAGTTAAAGATAGTCAAGAGGTAGTGTTGTTTGCTGATGATACTTCACTTATTTTTAAAATCAAACGACAAGAAACTAATTATGACGAGGTAAACAACACACTTTTGAGAATGGTACATTGGTTTAGCGTTAATAACTTGCATTTAAATAGTAAAAAAACTAAATGCATAAAATTTTCCTTGCCAAATGTTAAGCAACTGCAAACAAATGTACTCTTAGACAGTGAAAACTTGGAATTGGTGGACTCCACAGTTTTCCTAGGAATAACTCTAGATCTTAAGCTGCAGTGGGGTCCCCACATAGCTAAATTGGCGAATAGACTCAGTTCAGCAGCATATGCAGTGAGAAAAATAAGACAGTTTACTGATGTAGATACAGCGCGAATAGTATATTTTAGCTACTTTCATAGCATTATGTCTTATCGCATACTTTTATGGGGAAATGCAGCCGACATAAACAACATTTTTGTGCTGCAGAAGCGGGCTATTCGTGCAATTTACAAGTTGCCTCCCTATTCATCTTTGAGAGAAAAATTTAAAGAAATAGGAATTCTGACTGTCACCTCTCAATACATCTTAGAAAATTTACTGTATGTCCGTAAAAACATAAATGAATTTTGTAAGAAAAGTGATATTCATAGTAGGAATACACGTAATAGACACAGGTTACATGCACCAATGATTAGACTTTCGAAAGTAAGCAATTCTTTTAAAGGCAACTGTATACGCTTTTACAATAGGATCCCAGAAAACGTTCAAAAGCTCTCCATAAAAAAATTCAAAAAAGTTGTTAAAGAACGTTTGTGTGGTAAAGCATATTATAAAGTAAAAGATTTCATGGAAGATACCACACCCTGGGAATAAGGCGTTCCTCCCGGGCATTTCAAGATAAGATGTTAAAATTGTTATTAATATATATTATTTGAAAAGATTAGTTCCACTGAGTTTGTTTCGCCGGTTCTTCTCAGTGGGCTTACCTTGGAACCGGTGGTAGATTCAATTGACGTTCAAAAAGATACTGTATTAGTACTATTTTGAATAAAAAAAATTGATTTTGATTTTGATTTTTGACGTAGATCATCGTCATTCGTGCCATCTACTCAATACTTACTTAAACATCATACACGTAACACGTACTGGGCTACCATTATTGCTCAACAATGTTACTTACCTCTTACTTACCTTAAGTCTTCAATAACCAGCTTTGAAGTGGAGAACCTCTCAACTGACTACGAGCGCAGTTATTCTGATTTACATGGAACAAAACATACAAATTATCATCACAAACAAAATGTACATTTCGGCCAAATTACATTATTCCCTACAAAACACAGATGCGCATAAACTCATGTTAGTCTAACACGAGTGATTCATTTGCACACAAAATTAATAATTGTAAAAAGAAATATAAACATTTAATAATAACTATTCAATGTATATACTTTACAGCAACGATTATATAAATCTTAATAAATCGTGGAAAGTGTAATTATTCTAAGCGTGGAAAAAATGCTTTTTATATAAAAGTTTTATTACCATTAGTCAAACTCGCGTGAATATGAGATCCTAAATTGTAAGTTTTTACTTAATACAGAATTATATTTAATTTAAAGACAATAAAAATAATAAGTTATTGCCTTTTAATTTTAATGGAATTTGTTCCTCGTAAATGTGTACTGCGTAGTTACCATTTCAGCAGCAAGAAAAGAACAAACGACGACTTGAAAAAAAAATAAGTTACATTTTCAAAATTTATTATTAATACAAATGTATATGTATTCTTTTTTTCGTACTGAAGTGGCCAGTTCAGAAACTATATTTATATTATGATGATACTTCTCACATGTTCATAAATGTAATACATAATATTAATTAAAATATAATACTCTGCTTTTTGGTCTTACTGTTTTAAGTAGAGTCAGAAAAGGAGTAAATTAGGCAAATCCTTAGTATTCTCGGTACAGTGCATTTTAAATACCGAGTGGTTTTTACTTTTTTGCTAACTTTTAATTGTTTTATAGCACTTATATTCATATATCGTGTACACACTACACACTTTTTTTTTTACGGCATTTCCTGCCTCGCACGACTAATATATGGAATCAGCTGCCTCCTACGGTGTTTCCGAACCGATATGCCTTAGGAACCTTCAAGAAAAAGAGCATACTCATATCTGAAAGGCTGGCAACGCACCTGCTAATCCACTGGTGTAGCGGGTGTCTGTGGATGTCGCTCTTCACTTACCATCAGGTGAACCGACTATCCGTTTGCCCCCTCTTCTATAAAAAAAATATATGCTATATTATTTTCAAGAGGTAAATGCACGCAAAATAAATCGTTTAAAATATTTTTATATTTTGCCAACATTTTCACTTGGTTGTTATATTTACTCAATATAATTTTGAAATACACAGACATTGTAATAACAATCACCTCGGTTCAGAAATCTTCGGGATTAACACGACTGCATTGCGCCAAAATATGATATCCAATTATGATAAGCTATTTGGAAAATTATACAGTGTAGGCAACAATGTAGGCGAAAAGCGTGTGGAGTACATCACGAATTGGCCCGCTATCATCATTGCTCACTTGAGATTGAGGGAGATACATTCTAGAATACACACTGAAAATATTCTGTTATATAGGTACTTTTGTTTATTAACTTAATAATACTAGTTTTATACTTGCAACTAGTCGGTCTAGTTGCAAGTAGTGTTCAATTTTCGACGCGATGTGCAAACCTGCGTTCTTTTTTTTAAATTAAAAAATATGTACGTTTAAAAATGGAATTTATTTTAAAATGAGCAGTTTTAAATTTAAATGACTTCATTTGACACTTACGTCTATTTAGAAATTAAAGTAGGAATAATTTCAAAAGTTAAAATAAAAATCAAAATGAATTAATTTCGAGAAAATAAAAAAAACGGGTATCCTATTTTTCAATCTAAATTCAGTTAAAAATGAGAGGGTGTTAAAAAAATGAAATGACGTCATTAAAAAAGTGACAAATTAATAAACCGAAAAATATTAATTATTCATAATAGCCGTTTAATAGTCGTTTGCATGTGAGTAGTTGAGGATCAGTATTCTTCCCCACCATGGTTCAGGCCTTGACAAGGCGGTGGGGCTCAGTAGCCTAGGGTGAACCGCTGCACCTTGGGCGAAGCATATTGTGCCGAGGGGGCTCTTTGTACTTTTTAAGAAGAGGGGACAAAAGGACAAGGGGCGAGGACGGGAACCTTACCCCATTGTACTGTCCCGACGTTGGAAGGGGTTGTTCTGTGGTGCGGGACAACCCTCTGTGGAGGTGGCGTCGATCCCTTGGGGGACTGACTAGCCGTGGAGGTGCCCTGTTTGCTCATTAGATCCGGGGCACTTCACCGCCAATGCCGCCTTGGCATTGGCGGCACTCGCCGGGTTTTAGTGGGTAGAGCTGCGTCCATTTACAAGCTTTCGGACACAGCGAGTCCCACATACCCGCGTAGGGAGACCCACTCCCCCGCGGGATGTCTCAGAGCCTTTCCCGAAAAAAAAATAATCAGTATTCTTAGCAAGTAATGGAAGGTACAGTATTTGGCAAATTAATTACAATATAAGTTTCATCTGACAAGTCATGATGACCTACACATTTTTTTGCATTTTAGTTAAAGCATGCTCTAAATTCTTTTCAACGTTTATTATGAATGCGACGAGTACAACACAAGTAACGTTATAATATACAAGTGGTAAAATTGAACGAACCATAATCCTAATGGCACTTAAATCAGAATGAATGTACACGAGCCGGACACCCGGCGGATTTATAGACGCGGCCAATTCAGAAATGATAAGTTATTTTATCATTAAAGATACCAACCCACGTCCACTACACACGATATATGTTTCACTGACTAATAATGACTGAGCATAAGATTTTTATGGCCGCTAAGTTTTCTTAAATGATAGACCTAAGCATACTGAGTAGCGCTTGATATGAACAACTTAGCCTTTTTTTTTGCTTTAAAGCCGGGAAATGCTCTGAGGTCTCCCGCTGGGGAGTCGGTCTCCCCAGGCGGGTATGTGGGACTCGCTGCGTCCGAGAACTGGTAAATGGACACAGCTCTACCCACTAAAACCCGGCAAGTGCCGTCAATGCCGCCTTTGGTGAGGTTCCCCGGATCTAATGAGCAAATAGGGCACCTCGATGGCCAGTCAGCCCCTCAGGAGACCGAAGCCACCTCCACAAAGGGGTTGTCCCGCACCACAGAACAACCCCTCCAAACGTCGGGATAGTACAATGGGGTGAGGTTCCCATCTTTTGTCACCTCTTCTTATAAGAGGGGTACAAAGAGCCCCCTCGTCTCAATTAGATTCCCCCAAGGTGCCGGGCACACCTTAGGTTACTGAGCCCCAGTACTGAGCGCCACGTCAAGGCCTGAACCATGCCCCTATCACAACTTAGGCTATGTTGTTATTGTAGGTAACGGTGTTATGTAAGATTATCTTATACATTTTTTGATTTGGATACTTTATAAATATTTGAGTGTTTTAATTTAATACTTTTTACCCGCGAAACAGAATTATTAAGGTATTCGATTGTAATAACTACATATTTATTCATGAAAAACGAACAGAAACTCGTCGATTTGATACAGGTGTGCAAATCTCTTTTTAAAATACAGCTTGCGGTGTTGTACGGTGATGTACTTATAGCATGTATCTTGCTATAAAAAGTTCATAATTATTAAGAGACGTGGTCGTTCCATATATAAATTTGTAATGATAGATGTTCTGTTGTTGCAGCCAGCCCACGTCGGGAAGCGCGTGTGGTCGACCCGTCTGACCCTCCACTTATAAGGACTACCTTAATTTGGCTAATTCGATTAATAATCAGAGATAACAGTTTACGGCCAGCGTTCATAATGCACGATCGTACTGAATCACAATTAAAGCTATGTCTCGCCATTGTATATTTGCGGTCTAATTTACACGTTAAAATATGGAAGAAACGAAAAGATTGACAGTATTAATTATTATTTTGTGTGCACATTATATTTGTTGAATCTTAGAGAAGTAAATAATTTATATGGTAGAAAGTAAATTTTCGTTTTTGAAACAGCGAATGGTGTTGGTCTCGTTGACCCGCCCCGACCTGGAGTCAAGTGCCCGGCTAGCGGCTCGTTACGTGCGCCCGGAGATCCGCGCCGGCTGCTATAGCTTTACAAGGGTTCCTTATGTAACATTAAAACAGCTTCAGATGTTGAGAACTTATTTATAACACACACATGTTTCATTACAATTCTTCGTCAATGGGCGTGTTTGGCCGAAATAAGTACTTACTAAACTTAGTAAGCCAGTAAGCATAAAAAAATTAAAATAATTACAGGCTGACTATAGCGCTTTTCGGCCAGGACAGACTTACTGGCTTAACATAACACAAAACACCGGTTTCTGTTATATCCCGTACCTACATAGGTAACGCAATACTCATAAGAACACACGATTAAAAAATTATCACTCATTTTAGAGTTCCTGACATGGTTTTGTTTACATCAACAATAAGCAAAATGGCGTCTTATATTAAGTCATAATTACTGCTTTAGCACTTATTTTGTGTCCCAGCTGAAAATTTTGTAAGTATAGTGAGTGACTTACTAAATTTAGTAAGTACTTACTTCGGCCAAACACGCCTAATTTGTCTCTTACCAGAATGCCCAAAGTCAGCGCGCCTGGGCCTAGATGAGCAACGTTCCGGTGGAAAAACAATAATAGAGTGTTGCTATTCTTAAATAATAAAATCGAGCCGATTATCACCCAAGTCATACGATATAATTTAAAATTTACTGAATTCAACAATAATTTTCTTTGAAAAACATCATGTAATATTAATCAAAATACATTTGATATGTGAAATATATCAAAGATGGTTAATTAATAAATAGGATAGACGATAGTTAATATACGTGGTTGTTGTACCGCTTTCTTGTAAGTCACAATGGAGACTTAAATTAACCATTTTATAGCCTAAAAGTGAAAAAATCTATTGTTGGTTTCATTATTGGCGAACACTTTGTCCTTCGAGCACTTCGATTTAACGTAAAGGCTTCAATGTTGTAAAGTGGAAAGATTAAACTTATCCTTGTGCTCGTTATATAATATTCTGATGGATATAATGTATTAAATATGATTTTAATGCTATAAAATCAAAGCTAATTCCCAGTAAACACGTACGCCGCACCGGGAACGATTCGCGACGCCCGCTTGCGGCGCCGCAGTAACTCATAGGCGAGCATCACCGCGTAAATCAGCCGCACTCATTACACCCCGGCTAACTATGACAGCTCCAAGCTGCGCATCGCTTCTGATTTACAATTTGCATTAATTGCCCTTGAAATATTTTTATGGTTCCTTACTGGACAGGACGGAAAACATGTAGTTGATCTCTTTTCCGCCGAGCGCACAATATTCTCAAATTTTATAATAGTGGAAAATGTAAAATGGACGTTTATGATTGTTGAACATGAATATATTATATCATGTTCGGAAATAAATATCAAACAAAAAATATGAATAGTAAAGGGAATATAAGAACACATAAACTATTCAAGATGGTAATGGATACGGTTTTATCATTTATATCGAATTGTAAATAGATTTTATTATATTAGACATTCATAAACCGCTATAAAAACATTTTCTTACCTGAAGTGACCGCGCGTCGGAGCGCCGCGGCCGCCCTGCCGTCGTCGGTGTATGATATACGAAGCATTGAGCACTCGCCGCACATAATTATATAAACATTACAGTACTACACATTTGTAAAGGCGCCGCGGACATGCGTTTTTAAATTGATACGTCTTTTTTTATAACTTGACTTAATAAACTATCAATCATCTAATCGTGTTTTTTCACCGGCTATGTCATTTAAAATAATGAAAAATATATTATTAATAAAAAGCAAAATTAAAAATTTTGAAAAAAAACCCACGACGGTTAAAACATAATTGAAAAATGATAAAATAATTAAACAACCCCGATATTTAAACAACAGAGTATCAGTTTTCATAGCACTTCCCTACGCACCTATTTGGTTCTCGAAGACGTAGATGTGGCAATTACATATTATTCAAGTCCCTATGAACTTAATATAAAACCCAATATAATCCGTCGGGGCTGCCATTGAACGGACTAGATTTGTAATTTTTTTTTTTTGTTTATTTATTGATATATTTATATGTATTTCTTCAAATTTAAAACAGTGATGAAACCGCATCAAAATTTGACTAGTAGTTTTGGAGAGAAATGGGAACATTTTTTTACGTTTTTTACGTTTATTATCTCTAGTTGCATAAATTCTTTAAATCGAGGATTTTTTAATTATTTTATTCTTATTCAATTACCTGCATTTTAACCATCGTGGGTTTTTATGTGTAATTTTGCTTTTTTATATTTATTTTGAAATTTAAAATAGTGATGGCAGCCCCCGACGGATTATATTGGGTTTTATATTAAGTTCATAGGAACTTGAATAATATGTTATTGCCACATCTACGTCTTCGAGAACCAAAAAGGTGCGTAGGGAAGTGCTATGAAAACTGATACTCTGTTGTTTAAATGTCGGGGTTTTTTAATTATTTTATCATTTTTCAATTATGTTTTAACCGTCGTGGGTTTTTTTTCAAAATTTTTAATTTTGCTTTTTATTACAAACTTTTTATAGAATATGCTCTATAAAACTAATTAATATTAAATATGTAGAAGCTAAAATTAAATATATTAATGACTGCAGCGCCTTCAAGTGATTTACCACCGTATCATCTGTTTAAGAACCTTTACTGATCAACCACAAACCCTATAATGAATACCGCATGAAAATCGGACTCGATATTACTGCAGCGTTGATACCGTAACACCTATTTAAAAATCTTTACTAATCAACCACAAACCCATTATTAAAAGCCGCATCCAAATCGGATAAGTAGTTTTGGTTTTGTAAAAACAATGTTTACTGCAGCGCACCCTAGTGAAGTGTCACCGTAACACATTTTTAAAAACATGCAACACAATTTAAACCGAACCTATAACCGGAAACCACATCCAAAACGGACTTAGTATTAGTTGCACAAACAAAAAAAAAAAAAAAACAAAAAAGCATACGCGCACGACAAAATTGTATCTACCCCTTTTCTCGTATTAATTATATAGTAATAATAATAATATTATCTATGGATGCTATCACACCACGTCAATCTGGTACCGTGGTAAGTTCTCGAAGAACTTGTGTTACGGGTACCAGACAACGGAAATATATTTAATACTTTTTATACTATACATATATTTAAGATTTTTATTATATTTTATTATATTAAAAGGGGTACACAAAATTTAAAAAAAATTGCTAGCCCTACTGGTGAATTTTCATCGTCATAAAAAATATAGGAATATCCACCAATCAAACTAGAACCCACCACTGAATGAAAACCGCATCAAAACAAATGTTTACTGCAGCGCCCCCTGGTAAGTCGTAATTGTAACACCTATCTGATAACATGCACCAATTAAATCCAAACCCATAATTGAAAACCGCATCAAAATCAGACTAGTAGTTTTGGAGAAAAATTGCAGCATTAGTTTGTTTTTTTTTTATGTTAGTTAGTTTGTACAAATAAATGTTTACTGCAGCGCCCCCTGGTGAGTTATCAACTTAATATCTATCTAATAATATGCACCAATCAAATCCGAACCTATCTCTGAAAACCGCATCAAAATCGGACAAGTAGTCTCGGAGATAAGCGGCAAAATAGGTTTACTCACACAAACTGCCTCTCACCCCAAACGCATATACAGTCTCCGTTCCGTCGCGGGTAAAAAAGCGACGATATTCCTAAATTTTAGGACTGAATCTGCGTTTTATGGTTGGATTAGTATTTTTTTAATCGGACAGATTTGCTTCTATTGCCAAGACCGACTATTTACGATATTTCCGTAGAAGTTGAAAGTTCACGTACTCAAACGACTGGCTTAAAGAAATATTTGTTGTTAGTAAAAACTTGGAGCAACTAAAAGCAATTATGTATTTTAATCGACTTATGAAAAAACAACTTTTTTCAGTCTAATAACCCTATTCCAGCTAGCTTCACTTTTATGCATCTGCATTTTTATTTATTAAAACACTTTTATTTTATTGATCCCAATAAAATAAATGTATTTTTGCTGCGTAAAATAAACTTTTTGTAAAACATTTTATGCGAACATTTACGATCTATATTTTCCAGGTGCGCCTCAACAGAGATGTTACGTCCGAGGGTCGGACCCTTTTGTTATCATATATGGGTGTAATAATATTATTCTTTGTTCGTGCTTTTGATTAAAATGTATAATATCGGCGGCCGGGGCGGCGGTAACGCATAAAATATGTAAGCAATTCGCACATGCCTATTTAACGTTATAGTACCTACTTGAAAAAATAAAAACAATAAAATGCAGACATTGAAGCATCAAGGTCTAACGATGCGCTAGCACCGGCTACTGTGTCCCTGTTCCCTGTTGGCGTTTTGTTTGGGCTAGAAAGGGGTGTGCATCGATAATATGTCAAATGGTATTTACATATTATATAAAATTTCGCATTTTATCCTTTTAGAGAAACTTAAAATGCTGGGAATTCATGAGGACTTATTGCGTTGGATTGACTCCTACTTGCGTGGGCGTAGTCAGGCTGTCACAATTAAGGAGTACTGTTATTCTTTCGTTCTTGTTACATCCGGAGTACCACAGGGATCCCATTTAGGACCCCTTTTATTTAATATTTATATAAATGACATTATTTCAATTTTTTTTTAAAATCGAAGTTCTTTTGTACGCCGATGACGTGAAAATTTTTACAATTATAAAATCGATCGATTCTTGCTCTCTCCTCCAAAACGATATCAATAATTTATGTACATACTGCGATCAGAACTCACTATTCCTGAATTAATATTTAATAGAAGTGCCACGTTTTATCTTTTACCAGAAAACGTAATCCAATCATTTATAACTATTACCTTAATGAAGTCATAATTGATCGAGTATCGGAGGTTAGGGATTTGGGAATAATTTTAGACACAAAGCTATCTTTCGGACTGCATATCAATTATATAATTACAAAGGCGTACCGTACTTTAGGCTTTGTTTTAAGAGTAGGCCGAGAGTTTAAGCAATTCAGAACTCTACTGCTTTTATTTAATTGTTTTGTTCGGCCTATTCTGGAATATGCGTCCGTTGTCTGGAACCCGCAGTACCAAACTCACATAGACAATATTGAAGCTATACAGAGTAGATTTCTGAAACATATGAGGCGCAGAACCCTGATAGGTCCCTACTCGTTCAACGTCTGTCCTTTAGTAAACAGACGCTCAGAGCGGGATCAATTATTTTTATATAAGCTCCTTAATAATAAAATTGACTCTTTTGTCGTGAAGTTGTTGAGTTATATATCTTTCAGATGTCCCAGATCATGCTCACGCAATGTAAATAGTTTATTTGACGTGCCACTGTGCAGAACTAACTATGCGAGTAACACATTTGTTCCTCGTGCGACAAGGTGTTATAACAAATTGTTCTCTGAAGCCGACCCATTCGGATGCTCATTCCGTGCATTTAAAACTAAAATTAGGGAAATAATTTCTTGACCATAATTTTTCTTTCTTTTTAATGTATATTTTTGTATTCTTATGATTTATTCACGATGTTTAATCTTTATAATTTTGATCTTTTATTTATTTTGTTTTATTAGTTTATTGTTTTGGCGACGTTTTAATGTTTTGTTTTATATTTTAGTGGACACTTCACTGGTTTCTGTGTAATTTTTTAAACCTATTTTAAGATTAATTGTAACCGTTTTTGTTCCTTGAAAATAAATAAATAAATATAATACGATATTATTATTAATATGTTACGTGTTAATATATTTTAGTTTAATCTGCTGACGTCTACCTATATATTAAACGAATTTTTAAAATAACTTTTTTATATAATATGTATTATACTGCCATGTTTTTTTTCATATCCATAGGCATTTGTCGTGTTTCTATAATAAAATTAATTACTTATCGATGGTAAAAATTAACCAATTCAAATTCAACAACTCTTCCGCGTGTTATACTGAACCATCAATACAAGACTTCATTTATTGCTTTAACCTCAAAATATAATACGCTATCAACTTTAATTCCTCTTTGAATACAACAGCGTTGAAATAATTGTTTTAAAATATAAATTGCAAATAGCGGGAAAAATATCAATCTGTTTCTATTTATATAAATGAAGTGTGGCCGTTTGAGTCGGCGGGCTTGTCCTATCCCTCTCATTAGCGGGACCTCTGCCCTGCTGGATATTAATGGGCCCCGAGCGACATGCTACGTTTACATTTAAGAAGCCACTGGCCGTCGACACTTTTAAATTATAGCCTCATTCCAATTAAACGTTTAATTCTCATTTATTTACTTCAGTTTAAAATCCGCACCGCAATTGATTTAAGTATTTGTTCCGACTGCCGCATTTCGCCAGTATTTTGGACGGACGGTTTTGATTGGATAATATTATGATATATTGTGTTGCATAATCGTCATTATCATCAACGTCATTACTTCATATACAACATGTTTACGGTCAAATAGTCTGTTATAATGTAGTAGTGCCTCCTACATATTTTGCCATTTATATGAGAGTCTTTGCCTCCAGCATTAAATGTGTCAATTGTACCCTCCTTGTTAGATTATTGCGTTTAAAGCTACGAATGGTTAAAGTTATATAATCGATTTATTATAATCAGAACTTTTAAGGTGTTCAAAGTTTCAAACTACTTAGGGAGCTAGGATTAGGAGAAATCCTTAACCGAAATTATAAAGATCCACAAAATAAAAATAAATCTATTAAACAGCTAAAATTGATACAATTTTAAAATCAAAGAAATTATGATTTAACTAAATCTGCAGCGCGAGATGGGTCTTACATACCGTTTCCTTGAAACAGTTGCGGTCGGTAGCGGTCCACGGCTTATTAGTCTGTCAGGGGCCCGAGTGCAGCCAGATTGAAATCGGACGGGACGTTGTATAAACAACGAAGCCATTTTTCAGACAATCCATTCATTACATCTATTAATAAATTCCTAGTTGCAAGTTACAAGAGCGTATGACTGCTAGGAATGCCAGATAACCTTTGTTGAACGCGAATACCAATAACATAAGAATATGCGGCCATTTAAGATACTGGGCCAATAAATACTAATAAATACTACACTTGTACCAGGCGCGCTTGACACGCCAACTACGCGCGTCTAACCATTGATATATTGGTGTTCGATATTCAAAATTATCGTTATTCAGCCTGGGCTGTATAATTATTATTGTGAAAAAAATAAACTGGGACACAGTCTCTAGTGGGTATGAGTTCGTCTCTTGAGTGAGAGGGCCGGGTTCGATCCTGACACCTGCGATACCTAGAAATTGGTTTTTCTAAATTTCTACGTGTTTGCTCACAGGTGAAAGAAACATCGTGAGGAAACCTGCATGCCTGATGAAAATAAAAGTCTTTAAAGGTATGTGAAATTCACTAACCCGCAATATGGCCAGCGCATCGGTGAACTATGACACAACACCTTCCTCGCCTGATTTCGAGGAGCAGACACGTTCCAAGAGGACATACTAGGCTTGATATTATGACAAAAATAAAATTTTTTTTATTAAATATCGGCATGGCACCTTCATTTAGCGAACGACGAAAGAAACCAGTAACGTAAAAACTCTACGGTATTTGTATGATGTTGGATGATGTTGGATCAAGTAAGGACGGAAGTCAAGGAAGGAAAATACGCTCGAATCCAGATCGTTTACTTCTACACCTTGCCTAAAGATACTGGAACAACGCCGCTTGTCATCTAACTCCAATTTAAAAAAAAATCATTTTGCCCATTATATTATCCCTCACCCATTCTATAGGGCAGCCCTCGGTCCCCACCAAGGTTCAAGCCTTGTCGTGGCGGTGGGGCTCAGTAGCTTAGGGTGAACCCAGCACCATGGGCGAAGCTAATTGACCCGAAGGAGGTGCTCTTTGTACCCCCCCCCCCCTTATAAGAATAGGGGACAAAAGAGCAGGGGGACAAGGGGCGAGGATGGGAAACTCACCCTATTGTACCGTCCTGACGTTGGGAAGGGTTGTTCTGTAGTGCGGGACGATCCCCTCTGTGAAGGTGGTGTCGGTCCCTTAAGGGTCCCTACACGAAATTAGCTCATTTTCAACAATTTTGATGACCACTTGTGGGCAAGGCAAGAAGAATTTAAACCTTCTTTTTTATAATTATTAGAGTAGAATTCTTATTCTTGTCGATAGCTTGAAATAATTTTTAAAATAATGAATAGATTAATGGCAATCACCAATATTCAAAACCCCTTTTCCGCAAAAGTAACGAGCGAGTGATGTTTGTGGTTCGCTGAACAAAGAACTACAAAATATTCTGAATATAAAAAATATGAATAACATCACAAACTATATAGAGAATACTACGTATTAATAACATCATTATGTAGTCTACTAGTAAACTAGTTGAAAACATTTTTGATTCCAATACGAAATATAGCAGGAAAAAAATTTTGAAGAAACGTAATTTATGGAAAACGTCGGGACATATAAGTATTTTTAACTACACTTTAGAAACACTATAATTTTTTTTTTAAAAATACACCTTAATCTCAAGGTAACTTCTTAATAGAATATGAATTTTAATTTATAAATAAACAATAAATTTATTTCGTAAATTAAAGGCAAAATGAACTATATTATCGACCGCGCAAACCTAATCCCGTCAGTAAAGATCGGGCTCTCCCAGCGTCAGGACGTATCACTTTGCTTCGCGAGTTTTTGTTTAAGATTATACGCCGACTACCACATTTTGATCCAGTAAGTATTTTGTTACGTTGTTTGTTTATTTAAGATTGACAAAATGTATTTCATCTGTAATATTAATACATAATTATCATAGTGTAATGTATTATGTTGTAATATATATGTAAGGGTAATTTGCGGAATTACTGATCCGATTCCGAAAATTCTTTCACATACTTAAGTCTTATTTTATTTTTATTTTGTATTTTACCTATTTTAGGTGTATCACTTTTGTGTTATATAGTATATGTAAATATATATGTAAACAGACGATGTATTTATAATATACAAACACAGTAGACAAAATGTTAATGTTAACACCGTTATCCTTGAAACCAGTGATTTAGTTTCATTAATAGAACATAAAATCAATAAAAAGTTACCTTTTTTTTTAAAGAAAATCTACAATTTTTTTATACTTTTAGAGATGATATTAACTCTATATAGGGCTACTTATGAGTAGTTTATGTGTATTAGTCTGAGTTGTGAGTACTAACTTATTATCAAAATTTAAAGAATATTACACAATCTACTACTACAAACTTGATAGTTTCTTATGGAAGAGATTAACTATGATACATATAAATAATATTAATATTATTTCAGAACTCTGATGTTATCCAAGAAACGCCTTCTTCAATGAATGTCTTCAGGGCCAGTTGCACATCACGAAAAAAAGACCTATGTTTATTTGCTGTGTGGACTGGACCGGATAATCCCCTAAAAGTAGAAAGGATTTCAAATGACGACGACTTCTGGGCAAACAAAATGGAACCAAAATTAATATCATTTTATATGAAATGTTTATTGTCCGAAATCGTAGTTTCCAGAAAAGCACGATCTATGGACATTCGGAGCACTACATATTAAAGAAAAAGAGATTAAAATTTATGTTAATGTATATTTACATTTATACTTTTGTAATAAAGAAAGTAATAAGTGTTTTTTTTGTTTTTTTACCTCAAATAAAATCAGGTAGGATAATTTACAAATACCTCTTAGAAATTAGTTGCTCTTTTCAGCCTTTCGCAAAGAAAAAGAAACAAAAGCCTATATTTATTTTTGTTTATATTGGATTCTTTTATGTAAAATGGTCGGTAAAAATGACCACACAAATAAAATTTTAATACAATAGGGCGGCCTGTGCCAAGACTGCCAAGAAAACAAAGTCAACCCTATTAGTATTATTGTCACCTTATTTGTATTTACCTATGATTAAAAAACCATGCGCCGGCACACAGTGAGCCCACTGTCTCTAACGTCTAAACAAAAGAACTGATAACATTATTTTTCACGAAGCTGTTACTGGGTAATCCTAAAGTATTGTCTATCGATAAAAAAAAAACAATATACAAATAAATAACAAATCGCATTACGGTTAAATTTGTAATTCCTAAACGTTTAAAATATAGGTGAATATATATAACAGGTCCAGAACTGCTATGATAAAATAACAAACGCAATAGATATCAGTCTGAAAAAAGCACATAAGCTAAAATCTAGCACAAATACAGATAAAAAACAAATAATATCAGCACATACAAAGGCACTAACCAGCAGAAGGCAAGAAATACAAAAGACAAAACCGAAATCAAGGGCTATGAAAAATGAATTAAAAGCACTTTATAAGCTTATAAGTAAAAGTATTAACCAAGATTATAAGGCACACCGCACACAAACCATTGAAAAATATCTTCATGCCACAGGGAGCGCCAAGAAAGCGTACAAGGAATTAAGAACACACAAACCATGGATTGAAGAGCTGAAGGGCAAAACTAACATCACACAAAATAGAAAGGAGATACTCAAAATAGCTACAGATTTCTACAAAAACCTTTATAGCTTGCCAAATTTACAAGCATATAAATTACCGAGTATTAGTACGGCTGAGGCGAAAGCAACCATTGATGAAGACGAAGTGTCCAAAGGAATTAAAAAATTAAAACCAGATAAAAGCCCAGGGCCTGATGGAATCACCAATGAGGCTTTAAAAATAGGATTCATGTACCTAGTTAAACCTATAACCCGGCTGTTCAACATGATATTGATTTGCAAAAATACTCCACGTCAATGGTCAGAGTCAGAAATAATCCTACTCTACAAAAAAGGAGACCCACACAATA
Organism: Helleia helle; assembly: GCA_963853865.1. Taxonomy (NCBI): domain Eukaryota; kingdom Metazoa; phylum Arthropoda; class Insecta; order Lepidoptera; family Lycaenidae; genus Helleia; species Helleia helle. Next base: position 18,240,642 of record OY971426.1, on the reverse strand, counting down.
TTAGCAATTATAGACCGATCAGTTTGCTACCTTCATTATACAAACTTTTTGCATCCATAATCGAGAAAAAAATAAAAGAAACCACAGAAAACTTTCAACCTATAGAACAGGCGGGCTTCAGACGAGGATTTTCCACAGTTGACCATATACACTCGCTAGAGATGTTAATAGAAAAATTCCAAGAGTTCAACAGACCGCTCTATATAGTCTTTATCGATTACCAAAAAGCTTTCGATACTCTACTCCACACAGCGATTTGGGAAGCCCTACTCTCCCAAGAAGTGGCTTGGATTATATACAAGTTCTAAAAAACATCTATGACAACAGTTTTGGCAGAGTGAAGTTGGAGACCATTGGGCCACCCATCCAAATAAAAAGAGGTGTAAGGCAAGGTGACCCACTCTCACCAACAATTTTTATAGCGGTGCTAGAGTCCATCATCCGCAAACTAAACTGGGAGAAAGTCGGCATAAACATAAATGGGTGTTATCTGAGTCACCTTAGATTTGCTGACGATATAGTCCTGCTATCTGAAAGCACAATCCAACTACAACAAATGATAAACTCTCTACATGAAGAAAGATGGAAAGTAGGTTTGGAAATCAACCTAAATAAAACGAATGTCATGACGAATCACGCTAAAGTACCTATATATCTCAATAATCTGCCTCTATCCTATGTTGATACCTACATTTATCTGGGTAAACAAATCTCATTCAACCAACACAACAAAGAACTGGAAGTAGAGAGAAGAGTCAATATCACTTGGAAGAGATTCTGGAGCCTCAAAGAAATTCTAAAAAGTGACTTGCCCATGAGGTTGAAAAGCAGAGTCATGAACAACTGCATACTCCCCTCACTAACATACGCTTGTCAAACGTGGAGATTTACAAGGAAAATAAAAAACAAAATCATGACAAGTCAAAGAAGTATGGAAAGAAGCATTCTAAAGATTAAGAAGATCAATAAAATCCGACACACTGCCATAAGGCAGAAAACCAAAATTATCGACGCTCTCAGTTACTCGCAGAAGCTAAAATGGCGATGGGCTGGACATGTAGCCAGACTTGCTGACAGTCGCTGGACCATAAAAACAACGTCATGGTTAGGACCACTGGGTCAAAGAAGAAGGGGTAGACCAATTGCGCGCTGGGCAGACGACGTCACAAAAATAGCAGGAAGCCACTGGATGCGAGTAGCAGAGGACAGAGAGCAATGGTCATCTCTGGAGGAGGCCTTTACCCTCCGTTGAGAGGGGTTCTTGCACACAAAAATTTTAAGTTTAAAATATTATTACTAAAACACTCAGATTTGTATCACATCAACTATTATCTTTTTCTCATGCACACTGTTTTCTTAGTTACTGTAAAGCAAGAAATAAAAGGCTTTTTTTTTTATTTATTTTTTTTTTTTTTATATATAACAGGTAGGTGCAGAAAAATCGTCAATTACGTATTGACAGGGTATGTTTATTAGATAACACACTTTTAAAAATTGGACTATAGTTGATTTCACCCTATCTTTTATACATATTTTACTACCTTAAATATTATTTCATTTCGTATACTTATTTTCTACTTCAATTTATTAAAAAATATGCAGCATAAATGCTTTGATTTCCTTATAATAAGGGTTACGGACCAAGATCGTATGCTCCCGCTGCACTGCGAGATTACGCACACTACGATCGTTCGCCGCTCACACGCACACATTGTTCCGAAATTACCTAAACTAGTAGTGCGACGAAATTGATAGGGACTCTTAAGGGACTGACTAGCCGTGGAGGTACCCTGTTTGCTCAATAGATCCGGGGCACCTCACCAAAGTCGACATTAGTGGCACCGGCCGGGTTTTAGTGAGTCCACCTTAACATCTTTCCCTGGGGAGGGGGAGTCCCACCCTCCCCAGCGGGATGCCTCTGAGGCATTTCCCCTCGTAAAAGAAAAAAAGAAAAAAAGTGCGGCCCTCGACAACCCGGTTCGTAGCGAACATAACGTGCCAAACTCTCATAACACTCTCGAGTTTATTTTCTCCTTGTTACTCGAATGGAAGTCGAGAAATGTTCGTAATTAGTACGTGAACTGATAACAATATGCATCTGCTTATTTCTTGTTACTTTCTAACAGTAGGTATATTTTTGTATGTGGGTTTATTTTTATTTATATACAAGTGGACCCGATTGACGTTGCCCTATAAAAAACATTTTGTAGTGGACCGAATTAAGAATAGTCTTCACACGCACAAAAATTTTCTTTAACATCGGTCCAGCCGTTTAGGAAGAGTTCATTCACATACACACAGAAGAATTATATATAGAAAGATATATGTTACAAATATAATGTTTAATTCTCAACAAAAGTAAGCATTTATATAAAGGCCTTGTCGTGGCGGTGGGGCTCAGTAACCTAGGGTGAACCGCTGCACCTTGGGCGAAGTGAATTGGGCCGAGGGGGCAAGGGGTGAGTATGAGAACCTCACCCCATTGTACTGTCCCGACGTTGGGAGGGGTTGTTCTGTGGTGCGGGACAACCCCTCTGTGGAGGTGGCGTCGGTCCCTTGTGGGACTGACTAGCCGTCGAGGTGCCCTGTTTGTTTCCTAGATCCGGGGCACCTCACCAAAGGCGGCATTGGTGGCACTCGCCGGGTTTTAGTGGGTAGAGCTGCGTCCACTTACCAGCTGTCGGGCGCAGCGAGTTCCACATACCCACGTGGGGAGACCCACTCCCCCGCGGGATGCCTCAGAGCCATTTCCCGGCGTTAAAAAAAAATAAAAAAAAAAGCATTTATATGATGAATAAAATATGGATTTGTATATTTTTCCAAATATACATCCGATTCCACCAATTGACAGCTATGCTGTCGCGTTTCGTTTGGTTTGTGAGTTTCCGGTGACCCTTTGGGGGATAGAGAAAAAGAGGGCCACACATCTGCATAATCTCTGGTTATTGTGTATGGGCGTCGGTAGTCTAAAGCTTCGACTGCTCGTTTGCCCTCCTATGATATAAAAAAAACATAACCAAGAGTTTTCTACAGCACGACGATGACCACGACCCATGGTGTCTCATCTGTGATTCTATTATTTTGCCTGCCTCTAGCAACATTGTTATTGTCATCGTGACCGTCCAGCATCCAGGACCTTGTCGAAAATAGAACCTCTTCAAGGAACAAGCATCATTTGCATTTATAAAAGACAATTAGTCATAGCACTTGAAGCTAGCAGGAGTTTAATCAATTAGAGCCGGAATAATCAGTAAATGTGTGATATATATTATTATGTATGTAAGGCACGCGGGGTGATTGTTCGAGAACCGGTAATGAGTAACATTTCAATCAGTATCGACAGATACCGACGAATTAATAATAATCGAGTCGGGACTGGAGCAGTGACTAATCGATGTAGTTCGATATCTGTTCTACGTTTGTAATTAATGTATTGCAATATTGGGTTCGACCTGAGTCATTGTCAGTGTGAGTCTCTTGATATAGCGGATCGAATATTCTTTAAATAAATTTCAAAGCCAATCACCGTGATACAGTTGTATGTGTACAACGTCGGGTCCAATTGTTAAGAATAATAGATTTTCTCTATCTTAGGAAAATAGAGTAGGAAATTTTATAGAAACTATAGCTTTTAAGTAAACAGATGGCGACTATTTGTCGCATGTCGTTGTCGTTGGGGCGTCTTTAAACCTTGCTAATTTTTGCTACATAAGTCGACAGTAACATTACTTTTCTGTTTAGAAACGGCGTAACCATTAACAAAAATTTTTGACCTAAAGGCATCATTTCATATCCAGCTGACAAACGGGGTTATCCGCCGCTTTTTTTCCCCTAAGGACTAGACTTTTCGGCCTCATGGCTTTTAAGCTCAATCGGTACAGTAGGTGAGCAGATGACTCACTTAAGAAAACTTATCCGCCGTTAAATATCTATACATATAATACCCAAATCACTAAGCTAATTATACGAAAAAAAAGAGATATGTTTGAGAAAGAGTATATAAATACTTTCAATCAGTAAAGTCATCAAGTTATTTTGTAGGGTCAGTTGACAGAAAAGTGGCACCTATCGTGAATTTTGGGGGGACATTTAGAAGCTCTGCTCTATCTCTTAAAAACAGAACGGACATAACTCCTTAACACAGTAATAGAGTCATAGAAAAGCTTGATCTCAAATTCTGACTCGCCCACATTAGTAAGACAGAGTTATGACAGATCGGTCTTATAGATAGCGGAAGTCCATTAATAAAACAAAGTGGCACACTCAAAGAATATTGAAGAAAATAAAGAAGAGAAGACAGAATGTGCTAACAAAATACAATAGGATATGTAAATACAACACCTTCCTAAAGTTATCACAATGTTATAGGATTAACTCTCCCGTCTCCGTAACAATCTTTGAAATAAACGAATTACTCTAAGTGTTTTGTGCAATTTGCAGATGTTTCAAGATTCAATAAAGAAAACTACTGACACAAATGACTTATTGCCCGACTTGTCTTATAAACCGCTTGCAACGTGTTCCGGCGCGTCCACACCGTCCAATAGCACGCGTATTACGAGCGAATTTATTTTGACACAGCCACAATGAAACTCTTTAATTCAGAACTCATCAAATTTTAATTGATTTGTTACATTTTTTATTTTTTATTCGTCCTATTTACTGTTATCACAATTATGCCTTCAATATAAGATTAATTATTGTTATCACATTGTTTTATACTTGTACAATTACTTTTTAAATCAAGGACTTTCTACAATAAGCAATTTAATTAAGCATTTAAAATTAACGAAAAAATAATAAAGTTTTAGATACACATTTTATAATATAAGTTAAAATATATTTTTTTTAATTCTAAACTTCTTGTTAGTTAAAACATCGTATTTTCTCGTAACTACGCCTAACTAGACAGATGACAAGTATTTGAACATAACTGTATCATAATTGGACATAAACTATTAAAAAGAATAGGCAATGAGCTGCAGGGCATTTTTAATATGATACTAAGAGGTTCAGTCACATGTAGTCCGAGAGCCACAGGGCAAATATAAGATGGTCATATAATAATTAATTTAGTAGAGTCTTATTGACAGGGTAATAGGCTGGTGATGTGTACATGATGTTTATTGATATTAATTAGTTGCACGAGTTATGTTTACTCACTTAATACTATACATTATTTAGCAATAAATAAATAAATAATATCAAAGACACTCAAACCGTATGGTAATATCAGCGTTATTCACAACAGCTGGAATGATAATTTTAAAGTAACAAGGGAGACCTAACGGCCTGGTCTCTAGAGCATACCTGGCGTGCTGTGATAAATATATAATGTTGTGCACTAACATATTGTAGTATAGTTTTTAGTGATCGTTGTAATGCAAGTAAATAAATATATAAGATTAAATTATAATTTAATTAGCATATATAATGGATTACCGCAAAGTAACGCCTGATTCTATTAAATAAATATATCTCCAGCCCCCGAGTCCCGACGAGTGGAGACGAACATGTCGATGTGTAGGGCATATTGACGACCCCCGGCCCCGAGGGACGTGACGAAAAAGTAAACCCTATAAGAACTCTAAACTAAAATCATATATATACCTCTGAGCGGCGTACGGTGTAGTGTCAGCATGGATCTCTCCATATTTATCTGTTACAAGTAACACAACGGGGCGAATTCCACAAAACACAGAAAACCCATTGTATTCCAATTTTGAACAGATAAGATGGTATCAGATAACGGTCCGATACAACGCAAACAATAACAATTGCTAAATGTCCTAAGCTCATTGTTTAAGTAGTCTCGTGTAGTAGTCGCGCCAGTTCACAAATTGAATATTATATTGTGTGCTAATGTTGATTTAACGCCCAGCTCGCATTATTGACCTGTATCTGTAAGAGCGTCATCACGCTAGCTGCCCACAATTCTAGCTAGGGTCAAAAATGTTTAAAAAGATCCACAATAGAGTAATTTACTGTATTCTTTTACGTTCTCGATGATTCGGATGCTCCACTTCAAACTCGTGACGTACTACGTCACTAGTTCTTTACGAGTTAACAATGACACTTGTACCTACGTCAGACGTCACGACAAGTGTCATTATTTAAATGTACGACCCAGATACTTTAATAAATGCTCTTGATCATCCTTAATCAAGTGATGTATTTTTCATACTTTAAAAATATACAATGACACGTATGACTAAATTAAAAATCCTTTAAATATATATTTTTTAATTAATTATGACTTGATTAACAGACCTACATAGTACAACTATCCATAGCACACTACACGATGCCGTATGTATGTAAAGATCCTCATTAATTAGCCCTGTACTGAAGTTCCTCGCGGTAAAAACTCTAAGTAGTGGGACCGCTGCGTCGAGAGTCGCGCGTCGTCGCCCGCGGTCAGTCGCTCGTCGTCGCCCGCGGTCAGTCGCGCGTCGTCGCCCGCGGTCAGTCGCTCGTCGTCGCCCGCGGTCAGTCGCGCGTCGTCGCCCGCGGTCAGTCGCGCGTCGTCGCCCGCGGTCAGTCGCTCGTCACCGACGCGGGCGTCGCAGTGGCCGGCGTGTGCGTGTCCGCGCATTATGCTTATCGCCGCATCTGATCTGACAGTACGGCACGCGTCCAGCGCGCAGCGGAGCTAACTCACCACGACAAACGGGTGATGCCGTCGGCTCGCATCATACGACTTGATTGGAGTATCGATGCAGTTAGAACAGATAATAAAGAGTAAAACCTATTTACTATTGACTCATTACCAACATAATAGCCATTTTGACCAACATGACAACTGTTCAACAGGTGTCGAGTGCTAACAAATAGTGAATAGCTGTTATTCAACTGTAAACCTTGTGAAAATTACTATTTAGTGGCTTTCGGACAATATTTTTTTATCTTATGATAATTGTCATCATTGTCATTATCTTACTATCAATTACTCTTCCCATTTATTTGGGGTCGACTTTGAATGTCTTGTCCCCATTCATCACCAATTTCTCAGGATCAATCAATAATATTTGTAGCGTTGTATAGCCGAGTAAAGACGGTGGCGGGGAGGCTTCTTGTACTCACCGAGAACATATGCTTTAATAAACTGAGGAGGCAACAAAAAGGATAATATTACCATATATATCGAAGATTCTAGAAAAGGAGCGTCGCGATCGATCGCCGATGTTATCTGCAGATCTCGTCGCGATAGGGCTCGTGTATCATAGTCAGTCTGAGTATTAATTAGTAGGTGTTTCAGTTATTTCCGCTTGTAAAAACGTTCGTATTGTTTTTAACTATTTGAGACCGGCTACCATGAATGGTCTCATCGATATAGATAAGAGATTGACGCTAGTTTCATTAATAGTCGCTTGTACGGTGGTGGAGCACGCCGCGCGCATCGTGATGAGAGACTACATCGGGGTACTATCACCACCCGCGGCTGCTCTACGGCTCCTCTTGTAACGTATATTCTAAAATTATACTAATACACTCATATGTAATGTTTACGCGAATTGCACAAATTGTTTAGTATAATTATTATATTTTAAGACAAATACAATTTTACTTAAAATTAAGATCTGTGTTCTGGTAGGTCCTCCATTTCCTCCCCACCATGGTTCAGGTCTTGTCGTGGCGGTGTGGCTCAGTAACCTAGGGTGAGCGGTGCACCTTGGGCGAAGCTAATTGGGCCGAGGGGGCTCTTTGTACCCCTCTTATAAGAAGAGGGGACAGAAGAGCAGGAGGCAAGGGGTGAGGATGGGAACCTCACCCCATTGTACTGTCCCGACGTGGGGAGGGGTTGTTCTGTGGTGCGGGACAACCCCTCTGTGGAGGTGGCGTCGGTCGCTTGCGGGACTGACTAGCCGTCGAGGTGCCCTGTTTGTTTTCTAGATCCAGGGCACCTCACCAAAGGCGGCATTGGTGGCACTCGCCGGGTTTTAGTGGGTAGAGCTGCGTCCATTTACCAGCTGTCGGACGCAGCGAGTCCCACATACCCGCGTGGGGAGACCCACTCCCTCGCGGGATGCCCCAGAGCATTTGCCAGCGTTAAAGAAAAAAGAAAGTCCTACATTTCCTATTATTCTCCTCCATAGCCAGCCCTCGAATTAATACAAGACGAAAAGGTGGTATTGAGTGTGCTACTACAGGTGTCATCAATGGGAGGGGTTTTATAATACATATTATATAATTAGAATGGTGAAGATGATACTAGACCCCCACCATGGTTCAGGCCTTGACGTGGCGGTGGGGGTCAGTAGCCTAGGGTGAGCCCAGCACCTTGGGCGAAGCTAATTGAGCCGAAGGGGCTTTTTGTATCCCTTTTACTACTAGCTGTCTAGCCGTCGAGTTGCCCTGTTTGCTCATTAGATCCGGGGCACCTCACCAAAGGCGGCATTGGTGGCACTCGCCGGGTTTTAGTGGGTAGAGCTGCGTCCACTTACCAACTTTCGAATAACGACGTTACGTATACGAGCTATAACGAGTATAAGCTGCAGACTCTTAAAATGAAATTATATAGACTTAAATACACCGACCACCGGCTATAATCCTAAGTGACACCTTAATGGAATTTTATGCTCTTTTAAACAACACAAAAACTATTGTAAGGCTCTTAATTTGTTTAACCTTTATAAGTAATTATGACTTTATTTCTATAATTGGACATATTGTAACATTGTACGGAAATAACATAGTGTATTTTTGTGCGCGTGGAGCACGAAAATATGATAAATAAAATAAGAAAATATAATAACTTTTGTATATATTTCTTTTTTCTTTAACGCCGGGAAATGCTCCCGCGGGGGAGTGGGTAGCAAGTCCCACGCAAGAATTTGGGACTCGCTACGCCCGAAAGCTGGCAAGTGGACGCAGCACTACCCACTTAAAACCCGGCGAGTGCCACTAATGCCGCCTTTGGTTAGGTGCCCCGGATCTATAAATAAACAAACAGCACCTCGACGGCTAGTCAGTCCCCTAAGGGACCGACCACCTCCACAAAGGGGTTGTCCCGCACCACAGAACAACCCCTCCCAACGTCGGGACAGTACAATGGGATGAGGTTCCCATCCTCACCCCTTGCCCCCTGCTCTTTTGTCCCCTCTTCTTATAAGAGGGGTACAAAGAGCCCCCTCGGCTCAATAAGCTTCGCCCAAGGTGCTGGGCATACCCTAGGCTACTAAGCCCCACCGCCACGCCAAGGCCTGAACCATGGTGGGAAACTTTTGTATATATGAAATACTATTAAAATAGATTTTTATTTTTCTACATTTGTTTTTACTTTTACCAGCGTAATTAATTAAATATCCATTTTAGTGATTTAATGCAGACAACGCAGGAGGGGCCTACAAACACATTATTATACTCCTAAACTAAGGGTCATCACTTTTAGCAGGACAATCGCGATGCGCCTATCTTTTATATTCATGGGGGGCGAAAGAAGACATTTGCCGATAACAATTATATCAATAAGACGCAGTAATATCCTAAGAAACACCTTTAGTCGTTGTTCTAGTAGCCGAAGCAGCTTGCTGCCTCGAACTTAAATCGCTCAACCCTAGTTGTTGAACAAAAATTTATTTATTATTTCAATAGCCAGAGTAGGTTTTCTATATATTTGTGGTCCACATAGAAAAATAACAATCTATATTTTATATTAAATTGTCAACAGTGACACGTGTACACAGTGTTCAATCTAAATCGTTTCGACGGTGTATATTCGGCTGGACGGCGGCAAGGGTGGCGGTGACGTCACACGACGAGATCTAGCCGCCAGCTCGAGAATCTCACCAGGTGCCGATGGTGCTGCAAATGAAGGTGCAGGTGCAAGTGCTACCCACCTTAAATATGTCTTTATGTCTCTGTGTGTCTCCTGTATGTGTCGAATAAATGTTTCTTTCTTTCTTCTTTAAATATAACCCTTCAATAAACCACGAAACACCCGATCCTACTAATAGAATAAGTTCGATCGTATCGTCCGGTAACGATGATGACATATGACCATCTCGCCACTCTACAATAAAGTGTACTATTTTTTCTCCCTATTACCTACGATTTATTTTGCTTATTCGTTTTTATATAGTCAGTATACTTTATAAAAACGGTCATGATAACGTTATAGTGGCAGGCGGAACCGCGATATGTTTTATGTATGTCACTAGGGTTGTCCCAATGAAAGCCAAAGCTCTCTCGTATTAATTTAATTAGATTTCAATAATATAAAATGTAGTTCCAAAATTACCTATATAAGTCTAATTCCGACAATGTACTGACGAAATATGAACTTTACTGAATATGTCCGTAAACAAGACGTTAATGCTCAAACGGCGAGAGACAACCCTATTTTACTCGCATTACAGATGGTGAAATCCGTTCCAAGTTCCAACATATAAGGCGTTAAACGCCCCTTTACGACTAACACAATAAATTGCCGATAAGTTATTAAAACATCTGCGGAGATTTATAAAAGTAACCATTTTTATGGAAAAATAAACGAACAAGGTAATATGGGGTATATTTTACCCTAATTGCTCACCGCATACCATACTGAGGGGTAAAAAATGCCACCCATGTAAAACAACATCATTATGGGTGTTTGGCTGCTGAGCACAAGGTAAAGTCGGTCTTTAATGGACTAACAACATCGCATATCGTTTAGTACACTCCCATAACTTAGTACACAGTAAAATGGAGGAATAGTTTGCTCTTTGGGGACAGGTTTCGCCGAGCCTTTAAGATGTTGACATAAAAGACATCATCGGCAACTGTCATTGACATTGATGTGAGACCGCAGAGCACGCCTTTTTGTGATCAATCAGAAACAATAATTATGAAAATTCCAGGAGCGAGATGTAAATAATCTATCTTACTAAACCATTTCGTCCATGACGGAGGAAGACATCTTACAGTCAAACCTATGACTCTTATAAAACTTCAATATGGGCCCATTTACTATACTGGTATAGTAAATATATATCGTCGATGTGAGAGTATTACACACACTTAATATAAGCTTAATAATAATCGTGATATTTGTTGGTTTGAGTAACCGTACATAGGCTTATATAATAGGTAACTAGCTGGTGCCCGCGACTTCGTCTGTACAGGATAAGATTTTAGGTTTTTTTTCATAAAAAGTATCCAATGTTACTTCTAATAGCTCCAAGAATATGTGTACAAAGTTTCATGATGATCGGTTTAATAGTTATCCCGTGAAAGCATAACAAACAAACTTATTTTCACATTTATAATATTAGTATAGAAGTATATATAATGTAACAAGCCCAATATTTGCTTATTCATCCTGTCAAGTAATTAGGCCCTATCCAACGGCATGACTTGTAGTTGTATAAAATGTAGAGATGACATTTGAAAAGGTATCGCCAACCTTCGGTGAAATAACAAATCACACAATAAATAAATATTACAATATTATAATAGTAATTCGACCCTATATTATGTCGCACTGCACAGCAGTAGCTCAAGTAGTACCATCGATATTGTTTTGTTATATTAACGTGAATTTAACTCATTTAATAAAACTATTTTTTTTTCGGATGAATCTATGCTAACGGCCCGAAGGCCCTAATGCTACATCGGATTAGTGTGAGCCCATTTGGCTCACTTTTGGCTTGTAAAAGTGGGGGGTTGCCCCCCCGCCAACCGTGTAGTCTGCAACCACACGGCCTCCTGGTGTCGGGTTGGAATAAAACTAATATTCGCTAAAAAAATCACATAACATTCTACGTACATCGGACTAATAACAGTGTCATCGGACTAATATCTACTAAAAGTGTGAAGTATCCGAAATATTGGAAATGTAGGACCTTAAGCCACGATAAAATGGATGAATAATGGTTCAGTAACATATATTTTTATGTCATCCTGACACTGACTGACTGGCAGGTGTAGACTGACACGAGCACCCGGTGAACCTAGAATTTAGTAAATTTATTAAAATGTTGCCAATATCTGCGTACCGTAGCGTGTGTATGCATTCGCAATCGATTTTGCACGTTCACGCAAGCGTTCAGCCAACACAAAAAGCCTAGATCACAAGTTATGCTTGCCCAGGTCCACCGCCGTTGGCGCCTCTCTCGTGCCCGCGTCCCCCGCGCGCCGCCCGTCAGCGCCCACCGCCAATCACGGTGATCTGTGTAGTGTGTGGTAGTGTGTCATGTAGAGACGAGTTGGCGCGTGACGCGTGTGATCACAAATACTGCCTACGACGCAGACGCCATTATGAATTACGCGGAAATTTCATTGGAAATGCGTGTTGGCACTAAAATGACACCGATGCCGGTGCAAACGATTTATTGCTAACAGTTCTATTTTTTAGTGTCGGCAATGGATACAGACATTTTTGTCCGTTATTTATGACCAATTTATTTGTTGTTTCATATTAATTTTCTTTTTAATTAGCGTACGTGTGTAATCAGTAGACAATCCGTTTGAGATATCCCCATTCGTCGAGAATCGTTTTTACGACTCTATTTTATGAGATAATTTCTTACTAACATTCTCCTGTAAGTGTGTGCTGTACATTCCTAAAGTACATGAAAAAGATTAACAAACATTTATTTCATCATCATCATCAGCCTTTATCCATCCACTGCTGGCCTTTTTTCCTTTAACGCCGGGAAATGCTCTAAGGCATCCCGCGGGGGAGTGGGTCTCCCCACGCGGGTATGTGGGACTCGCTGCGCCCGAAAAGCTGGTAAGTGGACGCAGCTCTACCCACTAAAACCCGGCGAGTGCCACAAATGCCACTTTTAGTGAGGTGCCCTGGATCTAATAAGCAAGCAGGGCACCTCGATGACTAGTCAATCCCATAAGGGACCGACGCCACCTCCACAGAGGGGTTGTCCCGCACCACAGAACAACCCCTCCCAACGTCGGGACAGTACAATGGGGTGCGGTTCCCGTCCTTGCCCCTTGCCCCCTGCTCTTTTGTCCCCTCTTCTTATAAGAGGGGTTCCAAGAGCCCTTTCGGCTCAATTAGCTTCGCCCAAGGTGCAGCGGCTCACCCTAGGCTACTGAGCCCCACCGCCAGTTGAACATAGGCCAAACATTTCTTTACCCAATGATAATAACGTAATTATCTTTACATATGTTACTATCATATCTATCAGTATGTTGTCCTCGACACAGCTTCACCAGCAAAGTAGAGCACATCAGCTTCTGCTGTAGGTACGTCATATTTTATATATTCTAGTAGGAATCGACTTAGCTCACTGACTTGTGCGTAGTACAAATATATCGATGACTTAGCCAGTCAGTGGTCTCGAGTCGCGACTGACACAGATGAGCTGCCGTTTTTCAAAATAAGTAATAATTTCATCGTTATTTTTTGCAACATTAATTAATTAATGTTTTTATTCATTATTTTGTATATTTATTTAATAATGATAAGCACAGGTGAAGAATGCGTATAACAATAACAACTACCGTTACAAACAATAAAATAAATCCCAATTAAGCAGAGGTTTCTAGATTCAATCATTATGATTCTGCAATTTCCCATTCGCAATCAACATAAAACACACTGAAGCTCTTAAATAACCGCTCGGACGATTACCATTGGGACGCATTACATCAATTACACGATCGATCAGCCCGCGCCCTCCGCCACGGTGTTGTCGCGGGCGGCGGGCGGCGGGCGGCGGGATCACCGCACCAAGCCTCGGTCTAATTAATGTCTTCGTACCGACGCGGACGCAGCGATGTTAACAAGCTTGCCTCACTTTATAGTTTATACGACCACCACATTCGTGCCCGCGTGCCGATGTTTGTCAATTATTGATTTGGATTTTAATCCAATCACCTCGCTACATGAATTACAATTTAAAGATGGATACATTTTTATGATCATACTTTTGTTAGTATTATATCAAAGACAACACGGTACATACAAGTGGAGTACCTATATGGAAACTTCCGAGCCCGAAGAACTTCTTTTCCACGATACCAGCCGGAAAGGACCCCCACCGGGGGCTACCCTCCAGATCGGAGAAGTGAGGGTCAAGATGAGCCCCCGTATGAAGTATCTGGGGCTCATCCTTGACAAAGGGTGGACCTTCAGCCCACATTTTTCAATGTTGGCGCCGAAGGTTGTGAAGGACACAAGGAACCTCGAAGGACCCAGCGCCGCCTGCAGATATACTTAGGAGTATGACTGAGTATGGCAACGTATGGTGCACCCATATCTCTCGGAGACGCACTCCTATCTCTCGATAGGATACGAGGGCCCTTGTCCGACTAGGGAAGGGAGCATAAATGCGAAGGTGGGGGCAGGACCTGACGCGACAGCTGTATGGCAAAAGCTTAACGGTTGCTACGTGTCAGATCCGTCCACAAACTCTTCTCTCCTTCTCCTTCTCTACTCACCTTCCGTCTGACACTGGTGCTCACTATGCAATGTTGCTGCTCACTAGTCAGTACCTGTGCCGGACGGCCCACAGGAAGCCGGCAGGGGGACAGTATGTCACGATTGTAACACAACAGTGGACTCAGCCCAGCAAACCCTCAGATGTGCCCGAAATGGTCGGCGCTGCGTCACGGTCTAATGTCGGTAATCGTAGTGGACTTGTCTCTCCCTAGCATCATCACCGCGATGCTCGGTGAGACTAGTCCTGGACGGCGATGGTCTCCTTCTGTGAAACAGTAATGTCTTCTGACTACCGACTCCCATACACATACACACAACCAGAGATTCTGGGGATGCATTGCAATCCTTCTTTTCCCCTGATCCCTGGCGGCACTAACTAGCCGTTGAGGTGCCCTGTTGTTTAATAGATCCGTGGCACCTCACCAAGGGCAGCATAGGTGCCACTCGCCGGGTTTTAGTGGATAGAGCTGCGTCTACCTTACCATCTTTCGGGCGTAGCGAGTCCCACATACCCGCCTGGGGAGTACCAGGACTATAAAATTTACATCATAATATCTGCGGTCAATCGTTATCAAAGTGTCTTGTTCTTATCGTTCGATATGTACCATAACATCTATATACACATACATTCAAGTTTACACTCGAAACTACATTATTAATAATTAAGCGAGTAAGCCTGTGTACAGACAATCGTAGTCATGGTGGAATGGACGAACATGACAGCGACTTCTACAATAACAGTAGCATGAACATTAATGAACATTGTAACACTTCTGGGGCCTTCGAAATTAAGGCGCGTTTTGAATAACCAAATAAACTTCATGTACAAATGTAATTTTGCGTCGGCACCGAGATGATACGCAAAAGGCGTTCCAGATCACGCTAGAAGTGCGTCCGGCTGGACGCTGAGACAATGGTAATGGGGCAAGTGGTCCCGCGGATCGGAACGCGTATGACAGCTACAAGGTGGCGGCAGGAATGATACAATTGTGCTTCAAATTAAATTACATTCAAATATGGCACGGAATACGTATTGTATATAAAGTAACTTGACCACTCTCAGGCCTTCCGATAGAGAGCCTGCGTCATATTTCACCATTAGAATTTCTACTGTAATGATGTTCATTTACAGTGTAAAACTTTAAGAATTCTCTAAAGGGAGGTAGAAAACTGATGGGAGGGAAGCGCTGTGCCGCGCTCCCGGCTGCACGGGTACCACCATCTTGCTTGTTTCTCCCGTGAAACAGCTTTGCTGTGTTTCGGAGAGAAGGGTAAGACAGGCAGTGTAATAACTGGCACTGAGACTTAACATCTTATGTCTAAGGATAGGCAACACGTATTCGAGTTGCCCGGGCTCGTTCTAGGTAAACTAATTTATGTTCATGGGCGACGTCGACCACTTACCATCAGGTGGTACGTTTGCCAGTTTGCCTATCCAACTAACATAAAAAAATGTAATTTAAAGAAAATTGTTTTCTAATATTTACACGAATTTCACTCATTATAATGAATCAAAAATTTTACGAATTTTATCGCAGTTTATTAAGGGCCCCTTATCCCAAATTGTTGTTTCTAGATCGAGGTGTTTTCATAGAAGTCGTCATTTTAAAACAATAATAAAAAAATAGGGTATAGATAAATCTTTGATCTAGGGATTTTTTTGGATAAAAATACGATATTTAACATTTTGCATGATCAAAAAAAATTCTAAAGTAACGTCGATTTTAAAAGCAAATTGAGTAGTATGAGACTTCGGGTAACTCAATTTTAATGAAACTTTTACGTTTAAATTGCTAAACGGGGATGACGTGGAAATGATTGGATAGATCTTTATTATGTCACTTCAAATATTTTTGAAAAATAAAAAACGATAAAAATGGCTCTCGCGCATCGCTCCACGTCGCGCCAGTACCCAGCCGGGCGTCATCGAAGTAGGACTTGTGCCGCTTTTGCTCGTGACTACGTTGTTACCGCGCATTTTATATTATTACGTCTAAATAAATAAGACGACACAGTGTAAATAATATAGCTACTTAATACTTACTAACAATTGTTGTTCTTAGTTGTAATTAGTTTGCAATACAAAACCTTTAATTAGTGTAAATAAATAGATACTTGAGTTTGTGTAGTACCTAGTTATTTAATTGAAATGGCGAATAAAAAAAGTAAAATAAGGAAAATTAATACAGTTTTATCACAAACTAGCTGTTGCCCGCAGCTTCGCCCGCGTTAACTTAGATATACAACCATATACGCATTGATGATAATTATTTATCTATGGACGGGCGTAGGACTTTATTTTATAATATGTAGTGATTAATACCGTATTTTTGTGAATAGCTTTTACATTACCGCTTTATAATTGGCAATTTTTTAAAGTATTAAAATGGATATCTAGGTAGTATGTTATATTTAACTAATGTAGACATATTATGCCATCGCGGACTTTTCAGTATGCATATTTAGGATACACAATTCTACCATACATTGATACAATAATAATTAATTCGGAACCGGGCCCGGCTAAGGTGTATAATAATGTAGTACATTATTTTGATCTATCTGTTAGGGTTCATCCAGCATCTGCAATGTAAGTGCAAAAATGTGCTTATTTATGACATCACATCAGAAACTTCTAAAATTATGAGTGTTTATCTACTATATTATGCATGTACCTATTACCTTCCTCTTGAATCATTCTATCTATTAAAAAAACCGCATCAAAATCCGTTGTGTAGTTTTAAAGATGTAAGCATACATACAGTCAGACGCGGGAAGCGACTTTGCTTTATAGTTTATACTATGTAGTGATGTCTTCTTCCAGAAATTGTTAACACTTGAAGAATTCAAATTGTCCGACAGTAAAGAAAATGAGGAACCTTCATCACAAAATATTTCTGATTTGCAATCATTTCCTAGCCCCCTACCCACAGGGCAGTGTCGTGAGGACTATGGCCTTGACCCTCTTCTCAGAGGAGACCCGTGTCTAACATTAATCGATGATGTATGGGTCGATGAAAATGAACCTGGACCTAGCATACAAGAACTAAATTTTGTTGAATTTTAAAACAATTAATATAGTATAAAAGAATATGTTTGTCTACAATTTTTTAATCTCCTACAAGCATTCTTAGAATGATTGATTTTTTTTATAGCTTAGGCCTTAGGGGGACAAACGAGCATTCGGAGCCTTAGATGACTACCGACTCCCATAATAATTATAATATCTAAGAACGCTTTTTGCACCACGTCAATCTGGTCCCGTGGTAAGTTCTCGAAGAACTTGTGTCACGACTTACGAGTACCAGACAATGGAAATATATTTAATATTTTATACTATACACATATTTAAGGTTTTTTATTTATAATACACATATTTAATACACATCCATGAACCAGGAAACACAGAAAACTTTTTGTTCCCTGGCGGGATTCGAACCCGCAACCTCCGGCTTGAACGCTAAAGCGCTAACCATTGAGCCACAGAGGTCGTCCTCGTAAACATTCACACAAGAGATAATGCAGATGCATTGCCTTCCTTTACCCCATCCCCTGCAATGGGACACCGGAAACTCATACACCGCAAGAAACGCGACAGCATAGGTGTCACTTGACGCCATTATCATGTGAACGAGAGGTACCCAACGGTCGTGCCGGCCCAATTCGGCTGCAAGCAGCATGGCACTACCTTTTAGACCTATGTAGCTAATTCATCCTTCCTAATCCTTACTAATATTATAGATGTGAAAGCTTGTTACGCTTTCACGCGAAAACTACTTACCCGATCATCATGAAACTTTGTACACATATTCTTGGAGGTATTAGAAGTAACATAGGATACTTTTTATAAAAAAAAACTAAAGAGAGGTGTCAAGGGACACCCGGATAGATCGAAGTTCCTTTCGATTAATTAGTGAAGAAATAAAACTATCTTATCCTGCGCAGACGAAGTCGCTGGCACCAGCTAGTATTTCTATAAATCCAAAACTAGATAACTATAACAACAACAAGATTTTGTTATGCATAATTATTAATTATCACATCTAAGAATAATTCGAACATAGTCAATTTACTGCATATTCGTATACTGT
The DNA here is from genome assembly GCA_963853865.1 of Helleia helle. Lineage (NCBI taxonomy): Eukaryota > Metazoa > Arthropoda > Insecta > Lepidoptera > Lycaenidae > Helleia > Helleia helle. Next base: position 18,222,165 of record OY971426.1, on the reverse strand, counting down.
GGCGTGCTTGCCGGCCGTGGTAGGTCACCGGAGTTCATATAAAGACATCTCCCGCGCAACTCAAGTGCAAACCGATTCGGTGCGTTAAATACCTATAGTTTTGGGAGAAGGGGCCCTTAAAGATAGCTGTTGCCCGCAGCTTCGCCCGCGTTAACTTTGATTTACAGCCGTACGCGGATAGATGATGATTATTTTTATAGTCTATAGCCTATATTTTTATAGTTTATAGCCTAAGTTACTCCCTATAACATCAGCTATCTTCCAGTGAAAGTCCTGTCAAAATCGGCCCAGCTGTTTCAGAGATGAGCCGGAACAAACAGACAGACAGACAGACAAAAATTGTAAAAAAGGCTATTTTGGTATATGTATCGTGTATACATCCATATGCATTTAGTAAAAATCGGTTATTTTAATATTACAAACAGACACTTAATTTTTTTTTATCTGTATATAGATTTTTAGATATCGGGCGTATGGAGCGTTTCGGATACTTAACAGCAACCATGGACACAGGAAGACCGCAATCACAAAATAGATCATATATAATCCCTAAAATTGTTTCGTTGAAGGAATTGTTATTATTTAAAAGAAAAAAATATTAACAGATGTCTTAATTTTTTATTGATTAAAATAATAAAAAATATTTTATAATTATAAAGCTATCTTTAAAAATTAAAATGATAAAATTTACTTAAAATAGTGAGTTTACTAATTTTGTGTATCTTCGACTCCTCAAATTTATGATAACTACTAGCTGTTGCCCGCAACTTCGCCCGCGTTAACTTAGATTTACAGGTGTACCCGGACTGATGATGATTATTTTATAGCCTACAATAGTTATAATATGAGCTATCTGTCAGTGAAAGTTCCAAAGTATCTTCATATCAAATTTCACCCAAATCAGTTCCGTGGTTTAGAAGATGGACAGTCCCAGGGTTTTACCCACATATATCCCGTTCCCGTGAGATTTTCGGGATAACAACTATTTTATGTCCTACGTTAGGTTTCAAAGCATCTTCATATCAAATTTCACCCAAATCTGTTTCGTGGTTTAGAAGATAGACAGTCCTGGACCTTTCCAGCATAGGTCCCGTTCCCGTAGAATTTTCAGGATAAAAACCATTTAATTGCCTAATTTAAATTCCAAAGTATCTTCATATCAAATTTTACCCAAATCTGTTTCGTGGTTTTAGAAGATAGACAGTCCCGGGGTTTTACCCGCATAAATCCCGTTCCCGTGGGAAATCCGGGATAAAAACTATGCTATGTCCTTTCTCGGGTCTCAAACTATCTTTGTGCCAAATTTCATCCAAATCTGTTTTGTGGTTTAGGCGTGAAGAACAGACAGACAGGCAGAGTTACTTTCGCATTTATAATATTAATAAGGAAGTAAGGATTATTATCACACACTGATGTCGTGTGGTGAATTGGTGATGATGTATTTTTGACCTCTATCTTATCCCATACAATGGGACCATAAAACGGAACGCACATATAACTTCACCGAACCTGAACTTCGTATTCAAGCAAACTCAAAATACCATTAAACAGATAATCTAGGCAATTTTCACTTAAAATAATAATACTCCGAGCCCATTTAAAATATCTGACGCCTGACCTGAAATCACAGCGTAAGTGAAATAATTTAAAACGCACAAATATCGATCCTATTGCTTACAAACAGGGTCCAGCGGAGGTCCCGAAATAAAATTATTGTTAAGAAATGTTAGCCATTTGTCTGACATTGTTCAACCATTACTCCGGCCCGTACACGATGCACAGGCCTCGTGTAGGTGTCCGGGATGGGCCTTCACACTATTACAATACATCGTGGAGTGCTGTGCCGGATTTAGATATTACGATGAACACATTTGTTCATAATCGTTCGCTACTGAGTATATTCAAAGAAACACTGAAACAATAAAAAAGTTTACATAAATTAAGGATAATATTAAATAAAAATACACGGCTATCATATTATGTGTTTAACAAGAGCTAGTGTATCACACATGTTTGCCAGCAAATTTGAAGATGGAATCTCTAGTTACTCTAGTTATCTAGCTAGAATCCTCTAGTTGTTGTTAGTCTTGCTACAAAATTGCTAGTAAGAGGTAGTGCCATGCTGTTTTGCATGCGAATTGGGCTGGCACGACCGGGGTCCACATAACACCAGCGTCAAGTGACAGCTATACTGTCGCGTTTCGTGCGATTTGTGAGTTTCCGGTGGCCCATTGGGGGATAAGGGAAAGAAAGGCAACTGCATCTGCGTGGTCTTGGTTGTGTGGATGTGTATGGGCGTCGGCGCCGTAAGGCTCCGACTGCTCGTTTGCCCCCTGATCACATAAAAAAAACTCTTCTATATACGACCGAGTAACTTTACCTTCTACACGAAACGGCTCACTATTAATTGATATTACGTTTTATGTAAGTAAATAGTAAGAGGTACTGCCATGCTGCTTTGCATCCGTATTGGGCCGGCAGACCAGGGTGGTACCTCTCGCTCACATAACACCCGCGTCAAGTGACAGCTATGCTGTCGCGTTTCGTGCGGTTTGTGAGTTTCCGGTGGCCCATTGGGTGGGGGGGATAGGGAAAATCAGGGCAATGCATCTGCATAACTTTTGGTTGTGCGGATGTCTGTGGGCGTCGGTAGTCACCATAAGGCTCTGCTCGGTTGCCTACTTGTGGCATAAAAAAAATATACAAAGAATATTGATAGTGCAATGTACTTACCATCAGTGAACATTAACTAAACATTTAGTTATTTTGTAAGTACTTTTAAGGTAAAACAAAATGGGTGCGCGCTGGTGACACGAACTCTAGTTAGAGTAACGACTTCTTCAATGATCACATAGAAAATCACTTATGACCGAAGATGACAATGCCATTTTTATGTAAAATATAGAAGATAAAATAGATCCAAAAAAACCTATATATTTATGAACAATTTCATTTATGAGCAGTTCATTACGGACATAGAGTTCGACCGAATGCCATGTGCGATGCCCGCCACCCGTGGTCATCTCTTCAGCGCTAATTAAGATCGTAAAGATTTCATTATACACATAAATGAGCTAGTACCGGTGGTGCATAATACCCGGTCATGTTCTTTAATTACACTCATCACTTTGTGTTCCTTTTCTCCATAACACGACCCGTAGCGTTACCCAAAATACTTTCGCCCGAAGGGCTTCAATTTCAGCTACCTACTATCTGTAGTAGGTAGCTGTTGTGTAGTATTATGATCAAATTTTATCTTATTTAATTCTAAAGCCACTGCATGTGTATTCCAGTTTTTATGCGCAAAATGGTCATGTGTCGTTATGGTAACTATCAAAATTATTTAATATGAAAAAAAAAATCCCCAGTTATTAGAGTGTACCAATATAATATATAAACTGCACTTGATTTTTTACAATCTCAATTGTAAAAAAACAGTACTTTTTTTTTGCGGAATCACTTATGAAACACATATTATGTACCTGTGTACATAATTAAGAAGACCTTTTTCTGTAGGAAATGTATTCATTTAAAATATTTATTTATATAATAATTGCATTATCATAACATTATGTTACGGGGACTATGGTGTAGGCAACTAGCTAACAAAATGTTTGATATAACATCTGATTCAAATTGCTTTCAACCAAAACAATCTGAATTAATTACAATATAATATATTATTGTTTCCAGGTAACACATCGTTACAATTACCTGAAAAGGACCGAAAGAAAACTGTAAGCCTACTTCTACTACTGGTGATATGGAGCAGAACACAAAGATGCGAAGAATAGTAAAAAAACAATATTTAAAAAGAGAGAGATTCAGATGCCGTGAAAACGATTGCGACATACCATCGATCTTCCCCAGCGGTCCGAAGGCTCGCCAAAAGTTTCCAAAGTCTGCTACTGACTGACAGATAGATTTACGAGTCATTAACATCTCTACATAATATTTAGTCGAAAGGAGTTTTAATCATAAGAACAGATAGAAATCATTATAGATAATCGTGCTATTTACCACTTATCATTAATTGGTATATCGTGATACGAAATGATCTAATGCCGTGTCTGCCAGCAGATTGGCTCAGTACAGCAATTATGGAGACTGGTGAGCTATCGAGCAGGTGTAGCCTGGCTACAATTCGCTGAGATATGTTAATAAATACGTTTTCGCAACAATTGGGATCTAGTGGCATTTAAAATTGATTTTAATCAATTGACCAATAGCGCTCGTAATATATCACATCATCGTTACGTCGTGTTCATTGGTCCAGATCGATTTATTATTTGAAATTATCCAACCAGAGCACAGAGTTTATTATAAAGTAAACCTACTGAATTTACGATTTATGTTATCTGAGTAATATGTTCTAACAATCTACAACACTTATTATTATAATAAAGGGGAGGAGAATTTTCGACCATAGTTTACCAATTAGGTTTCCCGCTGCAAGTTTGCGAACTTAATATGTTGTCAAAGGGCGTTCTAGCTGTCAAGAATTATTAAATAGATCATATTTTCAAAAGCACAAAAGTTAAGTTTCAAGCTTACTATTTGAAGTTTAGCTTTTTCCACCTTAATGCTAGTGACATTATGGCCACAACAGGGGGATACCCCAAGTTTCAGCGCGATTAACCGACACTGACTCCTAACTAAAATAACTATTCACCTTAACACGTATTAAATGAAGAAACTAAACAATTGTTTGTAATAAAGCTGTATAATATTTTTGGCGAGTAGCAAGGGATCGGCCGTCTTGGCGTTCATTGAGGGAGGCCTATGTTCAGCAGTGGACGGATAGCGGCTGATGATGATGATGAATATTTTGGGTTTGCACTGTGCACAAGTTTTTTCAATCATAAGGCCACCTTATTACTACCAGTGCAGCAGTAGTATTTAAAGAGTGCATATATCGTCCCGTAGTACCCATAAAAACATTGCGCGAAGTCTGAGGGTTGAACTATACTCGTCAGTAATGATCAGTGTTTTTCTTTGAGACGAATTCAATATTAGGTGAACTGAATCCGTCATTCATTTAGTAGTAACATGATTTTATATAAAAGAGGATTTTACGTATTTAATTAACTTCAATATAAATGTTCATTGAGAAACTACCGACTGGTCTTACAAACCTAAATGTTGTAACTCTGGTAGAGACAAGCCAGTATAAAAAGATTTGATTATAGTTTGTGGTAGATTTTCAGTATGATAGTTTCACTTATAAATATAAAGTTTATATTTATAAGAAATAGAAGTTGAAATTAATTTTTAATTTCAATTTATTTCAGTAATTCCAAAACGAATGAAAATATAAGTTGGTGACCTAATAGTTCATAATAAAAACCTTTTTTGTTAGTTTTCAATGCATAATTAGATAACTTTTGTAACAGAGAAAAAAATATCAAATACCATTCACATGTTATAGGCAACGGTTTAAGCCTCTTAAATAATTTCTTCATAGATGAGTCTATGCATGTTCTTAAAAATTTTAGAAGATTTTTTTTATCAATTGTAGTTTTTAACACAATAAAATAACAAAAAACCATTTTGTCGTTTACGTCCTTTAGTTAAAAGCTCGCGCGCGTATGGTGAGCCTCACCCCACTCACGACGCTCAGTCGCCTCTGGCGCGTGCCCAGTATTATAATTATTGTTTGCCAATGCCTCGCCTTAAGTAACATTCACGTTCAGTTGTTGCTTTTTTATTTGCACAACAACTTCATAAAATGCTTTAAATGATATTAGGAGACATTAAAACACACAAAAACGAAGCTATAAGTTTTTAAATCTACATTAAAACCACTTTTCATGTGTATATTTGTATAATACTGATTGTTGTTTTATTCAAATACGTCCGCGCTTGATGCCGGCAAGTGTGGCTCAACCCTGAGGTTCATTTTATAGTAAGTAGTTGTTAGTAATTGCTGAATTAATGTCAGGCATTTACGAAATACCTTTTTGCTCTCTTCGGCGCTGATGGCGTTGATAGCATCTCACAGGCGAGTAGCGATTTACTCGGATTTACTTAATAGAGACCATTACGGGCGGGTTCGACCGTTTATTACGTAATTCTTGCACATTGAGTAGCGTTTATGAAACACATTGACGTTTTTTTACCCATCGAGATCGCCTCTTGTCATGTTAAGTAAATTGAAAATGAATAAGTTATGACTTATACAGGATGGGGAGGACGGTAACTTGACCCTCATATATTATATAATGTATCTTCAACATTTCGTCTTGGTCTAGGCGCAAGAGAAGATATTATGTCTGTAATATTTTCAATGCATGGATCAGCGTCTAAACTATCGACAACAGTTTAAATACCATCCACCCACCCAGTTATGTAAGTGTTGTGGAGCAATATAAATTAAAAAGTACAAATATTTTTAACATTCATAGATATTAAACTTCTAAAATTAAGCCGCCGAAAAAATTGAAAAACCAAAAATATGAAACCTTTTTTACTGAACCTTAGTAATTGGTGCCTACCACTTACAATCCACTTATTCTTCTACTAATGTAACTTTGCGTTTGCCACGTCATTATTGTTACTTTTGGAGTCGTTGTCAGTCAAGGTAGGTGTAGGTAGGTAGGTCCCCACCATGGTTCAGGCCTTGACGCGACGGTGGGGCTCAGTAGCCTAGGGTGAGCCCAGCACCTTGGACGAAGCTAATTGAGCCGGGGGGGTTCTTTGTACCCCTCTTATATGAAGAGGGGACAAAAGAGCAGGGGGAAAGGGATGAGGATGGGAACCTCACTACATTGTACTGTCCCGACGTTGGAAGGGGTTGTTCTGTAGTGCGGGACAACCCCTCTGTGGAGGTGGCGTCGGTCCCTTGCAGGACTGACTAGCCATCGAGGTGCCCTGTAAGCTTAACAGATCCGGGGCACCTCACCAAAGGCGGCACTGGTGGCACTCAGAGGGTTGAGTCACTTAGTGGCTGCGTCCACTTACCATCTTTCGGGCGCAGCGAGTCCCACATACCCGCCTGGGAAGACCCACTCCCCAGGCGGGATGCCTCAGAGCATTTCCCGGCGTTAAAGGAAAAAAAACAAAAAAATGGTAGGTAGGAAGGTACTGCTACAAATACGACACGGACCTTTCCTTTCCATTAAAAAATGAATTATTAAAATCGTACGGATCTGTGAAAAGTTACTCGTCGAATTAAGAACCTCCGTTTTTCCGTCGAAGAACCTCCTCCACGCCATATTTTAAGGACAAACAGCATTTAATTAATATAATACTTTTGGACCATAAATCACCGCCTTTCAGTAAATAAAGCTTGCACTTGGCCGGTTTTTACCTTCAAAGTTAAATATATGGTCCCGCACGACTCGCTCTGAATGTGACAAATGCGTCGGGCATAATGTGCGGCCGGAGCGGTGCGGCGGTGCGGCGCGCCCAATGTTATGATTGTCAGGAAAATGATGTTTCAGGTTTTGCTATGAATAAATTTGCCACAAACTTGACGCTCGTGGTCGAGATATGTAAAGGCGAACAAATTTGAATTTCATTGCGGAGAGATACGGGCAGACCACCAGGACTGACGAAACGCCGGGACAGATCGACCGATTTCGATGTTTCACTTGTCTCGTACTGTTCCGGAGTTATAGACAACATTTCCTGTCCAATGTATTATATTTTATTTTTGTTTCTCAAAAAGGTCTAAAATTATATTCGTCGTTTACTTTAAAAAATATTTATGTAAAACTATGATCCACACAGTAATAAATGACTAAAGTTAAGTACGTATAGCACAAGAGGCGTACTTTACCACACACTTTTCTTAGTCTGGAAAAAATGTAAAACGCGTATTATTTTCCACTTTCTTTTTATTTTAATATCCGTAAGTACAATATTAAATAAAAAAATACCTTTGACTTTAATTTGATTAAGGCCTTGTCGTGGCGGTGGGGCTCAGTAGCCTAGGGTGAGCCCAGCACCTTGGGCGAAGCAAATTGAGCCGAGGGAACAGCGCTTTGTACCCCTCTTATAAGAACAGGGGATAAAAGTGCAAGGGGCAAGGGGCGAGCATGGGAACGTCACACCACTGTACTGTCCCAAAGTTGGGAGCGGTTGTTCTGTGGTGCGGTACAACCCCTCTGTAGAGGTGGCGTCGGTCCCCTGATGGACTGACTAGTCTTTGAGGTGCCCTGTTTGCTCAACAGATCCAGGGCACCTCACCAAAGGCGGCATTGGTGGCACTCGGCGGGTTTTAATGAGTAGAGCTGCGTCCACGTTACCACCTTTCGGGCGCAGCGAGTCCCACATACTCACCTGGGGAGACCCACTCCCCGCGGCATGCCTCAGAGCATTTCCCGGCGTTAAAGATAAAAAAAAACCACTTTCTTGCGTGTTATGGCAGGGGGTGACTTACATTTTATTACGATACTTAACAAAAACATAAAGAACCGTTATATATTTTAATAATAATTTACTTAAAATCTAATATGTGAAAATAAGCTCACTTAGTATATAAAATTAGTTTACTTTTAACAAAAAGGAGGCTATAATTCGATATCTTGTATACAATATTATTGTAAAGAATACTATTAACTTCCCGATAATTTCCTTATAGGCACGATAGTACGTTTTGAAAAAATATATTTATTTAATTTAGAAGTACATTTTTATTATATTTAAATAACTTTTACGGATTTTATCGCCATTTATTAAGATTTTTACATGTCCGACGTTTAAGATACTTTACAGCAACCATGGTCTGGGAGGAGTGAGGTGTCAGACGTCCTAACGTTACAAAGTTATTTGAAACTATCCTATCATATGATACATCAATATTTTAATTCAAACTCGTACCTACTACCAGCAAAAAAAAACTACGAAAAAGAAATGTTATATTTTAACTTAACAACTATATATATATAAGGAAAAGAAGGAGAAACAAACAAAAACACTATAAAACTAATTACATTATTATTATCTAATGTAGACTTTAAACATATATCTAAAAACTACGTATCTATGTATTTTTAAAATCTGCAGCGCGCTTATTGCGAGAAGAGTCGTTAAGAACCACGTCCGTTCGCATTAAGAGTGACAATGAGAGTGTAGTCGGCGCTTTTTTTTTTCGGAGGGATCTATGCTAATTGCCCGAAGGCCATAATGCTTCATCGGATTAGTGTGAGCCCATTCGGCTCACTTTTGATTTATAAAGTGGGGGGTTACCTACCGTACCTGCCTACCGTGCAGTCTGCGACCACACGGCCTCCTGGCGTCGGTTGTGGAAGTCGGCGCGTGAGCGCCCTCGCCTTTGTATAGATGCAGCGGATGGCCGTTTCGCGCGTTAAACAAAAATCAACCGTATAGCCGTACCCATACTGGCGCGGCGAGAATTGAAAGTTTTATTTCATCTATATCTTGTGTGTTTATAAACCGATTTCTATAATATTTTTTTTATAAAATAGATATTAAAGTGTATTTTTTTAATATGGGAGTTTGATAAAGATATATCTATGTGAAATACAATATATTTATGCATTTAATACAATTTGAAAAAATGCTTACGATTAAACACATTATTGTGGCTAATTTATAAAAGATAGATATATACTATTGAGGACTTTTTTGTAGATCTTTTGAAGACCATCATCTTTGTAATACATACTTTTGGTGTATGATCAACGTATGCGAGGATAACAGCTCGAAAGCGCATTTTCATCCGACTTTCTTCAAATTTATCGTCACTGCTCAGCTCCTATGTGTCTTAGCGTTATGTTATATAGCCTATAACTGCCCTGGAGTATGGACTATAATCGTACCAAGTTTGGTTAAAATCCCTTCAGTAGTTTTTGACCCATGCGTGCATATACAGACAGACAGACAAAAAATTTACTGATTGCATTTTTGGCATCAGTATCGATCACCATTCATCCTCCAATATTAATTTTGAATATATATTCAATGTACAGAATTTACCTCTCTACAGTTTTATTATAAGTATAGATATAGATATTATAAACATTGTACATAAGCCCCGCACTCTTGTCAAGTGTCCTTATCCGTAAGACCTAGCGCATACATACAACTTTGGCATCGACTAATCTGTTTAGTCAAATTGTGTACTTCACGTGTAATCCACACAACTAAACTATTTAGTTAATAGAGGTGCACATACTATCGATTAAGTCTATCGTCAATTTTTTATCTCGTAACCAAATCGACTACTAGAACCAAGAACCAAGAAGACTTATTTATATATGGATTAATCTTCTTGGTTCTTTCGGCAACGTCTGAATCAAGGTGCTTATGCTTTGCTTTTTAGGCAATTAAAAAATAATAACATGGCGGTATGCGTACTTTAATACACTTCTATACTAATTGAGCATGTGATCTTTTGATTAAATAGTTGTCCAACTTTTTAATCAAAAGACGATTAATATGGCTTTGTGATTTTTAACCAACATAAAAAGAGGGGGTTCTCAATTCGTCTGTATGTTTTTTTTTGTTTGTATGTACACAATCGGCGGAGTAATCGTGACACGATTATTCACGATTGTGAATGGATTTCGATGTAGTAGGGATATACGGCATAGGCACCAGCTAGATGTACCAGACACTAGTGATTATTTTAAAGGCACGCTAGGTAAGGCACAATAGGATCCCAGAAAATGTTCAAAACCTCTCAATTAAAAAATTCAAAAAAGTTATTAAAGAGCGTTTGTGTGGTACAAGATTAAAGTAATATATAAAGTAAAAGAATTTATGGAAGATACCTTGGAAATAGGGCGTTCCTCCAAATCATTTCAGGGTAACAAAATGTATTGTACATTTTGTTATCCTGAAATGATTTGGACTTGAATGTTTTACATTGGTATTAATGTGATTAAAGTATAATGTATATACTATGTTTTATTTTTGTTGACAAAAGAACACTCCTGAGTTTTTTTCTCGCTTTTCTTAGGGGAGTCTGCATTTAAAACGAGTTTTTTTACTACACCTACTTTTTATTGACTACTTTGTTAACGCATTTCAAGTGTACAAGTTGTTACCTACGAAATAAAAATACGTTGATTTGATTTTGATTGACACTTCTGTACGGGATCAGGGGTGTAGCTACCGCCGTATCTGCCGTATCAATTGTACGGGGCCCCCGACGACAGTATAATTATTATGATGCATAAATATTTCTTTTAATCTTATGCAATTTTTTTTTCTTTTGTGAGAAATCTTTACCCTTCATAAGGGCCCCCAAATAAATTTTTGTTGACAAAAGAACACTCCTGAGTTTTTTCTCGCTTTTCTTAGGGGAGTCTGCATTTAAAACGAGTTTTTTTACTACACCTACTTTTTATTGACTACTTTGTTAACGCATTTCAAGTGTACAAGTTGTTACCTACGAAATAAAAATACGTTGATTTGATTTTGATTGACACTTCTGTACGGGATCAGGGGCGTAGCTACCGCCGTATCTGCCGTATCAATTGTACGGGGCCCCCGACGACAGTATAATTATTATGATGCATAAATATTTCTTTTAATTTTATGCAATTTTTTTTTTCTTTTGTGAGAAATCTTTACCCTTCATAAGGGCCCCCAAATAAATTTTTATACCGGCAAGTCACGCTACGCCACTGTACGGGATATACGTATACTAGATGCTTATGGCGCAAATGTCGATGGCAGCGGCCGCAGATGGAGGCTGCATGTTGATTGTAGCGCACGATTGATTGAGCGAAACACATGTTTCTATTTAATTACTAGCGTGAGTGTCCGCGTCGAGCTCGATACCTGCATTACATGACAAAAGTTTATTGTGTGTTAATTAAACGACGCCTTCACCAGAGAGAACGCTCCTCGTCTCGGTCGCATTGTAGACGTAGCACTATTTATTTATTTATTCGTAACTCAGATATCAAAGACAAAGAACCTTTGCCGTCACAGTGGTCAACGATATTGGTCTATAATTGTTCGCATCTGACAAGTCACCTGTTTTATTTTTGACAATGGGAACTATCAATGTTTTCATAAGGTCACCGGGTAAATAAGAATGTCTTATACACAGATTATATAACATACTGAGCAACCTAGGTAAGTGGACACCAGCATATTTGAAGTGTTCAATGCCGAGCCCATCGTGGCCAGGCGACTTGCCCCTACTCATTTTATTTATTATGTCACGGACATTTTTTGACGAGAAGTAAACGAGTGTTTCTTCACGTCGCAGCTTAGCACTGAACTCCTCTCCTGGTGTAATTATATTACTAATAGTAGGTAAAGCCTGAATTCTGTAATGCTGCCTTAATAAATTAGCAATATTTTTTGGATCACTAACTCCTCCAATGCTCGCAGGCAGACCAGGCTTCGAATTTAAAGCTCGTGTACTATGCCAAAATTTACCAAAATCCTTATCCTTATGTTGATTAGCAATAATGTTCATTTTAATTTTATTTTGATTTTGTAAACACCATTTCAACTTTGATTTAAAAATAGTTCGAGATTCACGCATAGCATTAAATATTTCACCTAATGGTGGTTTGCTATTCAGTATCCGGAGCTCAAAACAACGCCTAGCCTCCCTGTGCGCATCGCATACATATAAGTTCCAGCCGGTCACTTTCCGCTTTTTGTTATTATCAATATTATTTGGACCCCTGTACGTGATAGACGCTGCTTCTGTTAGCACACAAATAATTTTATTATAAAGTATATCCAAAACAATCTTATGCTCAGCATTATCACATGTATGATCAGCACACTGACTCAGTTTAATAGGAAACTCGATTTTTCGTAACTCAATATGACACAGTCTCGTATATTCGCTCACTTGGTCGACATTCCTATTTCCCCATAGCACCTTGTTACATGTATAATTTGTACAATTTAACTTTTCAGTAATAATATTCAAATTGCAATCCATAATCAATGGGAAGTGGTCTGATGAATATACATTGTAGTTAATGTTTACATTTGTTATTGTTTTCCACGCTGAGTTCGTAACTAGACAATGATCAAGCCATCTTCTACAATTGTGTATATAACTAATGAAAGTAAAACTATCACTATTAATGTTTAAATATTCAATGTCCGCACAAACCCAGTTTTGTTCATTCGAAAAAGATAGTAACTCCTTACCGAAAGTCTCTGTAGGATGGGCATTAAAATCACCAAACATGTATACATACTCTGTGTTGCATTCATCCACTATAGCACTTAAGGACCCTAAACACTGGGAAAACTCTATTAAATTATCAGTACAGTCCGTAGGCATGTACACACAGCATACGACAAAGGCAATGGAACCCGATGACACCTTTATAGCCACTATGCGATTATTGACTGTCTTAATAACAGACACATTCAGAAACAGTGACTTACGCCACAGTATAGCTACGCCCCCGTGCGGCCGGCCACGGAGCACTCCCGCCGCCACGTCCACTGCTGACGACCCGGTGTAGCTGAAGTCGGTGCTAATCTCCCCAAGACACGGCAAATCATAGGGCAAAAGCCATGTTTCTTGGAGACATATTACATCCGCCGTTTCACACAATACTCTAATTTCGCTTAATGACGTCTTCACATTTTTGCAGTTATAACTAATGAATTTACAATGTTGAGTAGTTGTTTTATCCATTACTATTTAGAGTTTATGCAATTCATTTCCTCTTCCATCGCCCTTAAAATACACAAAGTGTCGAAAACATATTCCTTCTGGCCATAATTGGTCATTTAAAAACATTTGAACCTTGAACTTTGGTACCCAAAATTTATATGAATTATAGTTTCTTTCTATTTTTGTGTGCATCTTTATAAGTTTTACAATTTCTTTTGTGTTTTCGTAAATGTAATCCTCTGTATCCTTTTCTGTTGTATTTTTGGGAACATTTGTTATATACAACGGCAGTTTTGTGTCAGCAGCTTTAAAATTACTAGTTTTTTTACTTTGCGCTTTACCTGTGCACATTTCAAAACGATTTCTATGTCTGTGCCGATTAACTACAATCCATTCCTCATCGGGTTTTGTCTGTTTCCATTCACGTTCCGACTGCAACACTTCCGCCACATTACGTGCTTGTGTCCTAGTTTTATGAGACATTGGTGTCACCGACCCTGGTCTACTACTAGGTTGGGTTCCCAGGATCAGAGGGCAGTTGTCATAGTCATCGATCACGGTTTTCGCAGTTGACTCTTCAATATTGACCTCATCAGCCGCGATCGTTACCTGTTTTTCCCCGTAGTCACACACAGCGGGCATTAATCGAATCGTTCCACTATCCATCACAAACGATTGTCTTGATGCACCTCGTTTATTTGTATTAATGTTACGGTAGCATTGCTCTGCTGGAGGTGGTGAAGCTGAGGCGTCGTCGTATATTTCGGGTAATTCAGTTAACACTGTATTTGGTTCATTACACAGCATTTCTCTCGTAACATATTATGTTTCTTTAATTATTTTAACATCATTTTGTAACACTAACAGGTCTTTCAATAATCGAGTCAAACAGTAACAATTTTGCTTCCGCAATGTCACTTTCAGAAAAGCCCGTTACACAAATACGTATTAAACTTTGATTATCCATAATACGTATTTTATTTTGTATAAACGCTAAAACTACGAGGAGCTGACCATATTATCAATGTGTATAAAAAGTGTCAATTAGCCAAACGAATGCACTGACATTTAAGTGCGATAAGGCAGTGTTACAGTTACAGTGTAACATTGTATCATATCTCGTCCGTATAATTATTAATATATTTGTATTGGCTTCATCGGAGACTTATATTTTATTTTTGAAATAGGTGGTAGGTAGGTGAAAAAAATATATTTACCGGTGGGAGGGAAGCGCTGTGCCGCGCTCCCGGCTGCATGGGTACCACCATCTTGTTTGTTTCTCCCGTGAAACAGCTTTGTTGTGTTTGCTGTGTAAAAATAGATTTAGCCGAGACATGAAAAAATTACCGTTGAAATAATTTATACACGAAAGATTTCTAGATAATGCAAGAGGGAGTGCCATGCTGCATTGCAGCCGAACTGGGCCGGCACGACCGGGTGGTACCTCATACCACATAACACCGGCGTCAAGTGACAACTATGCTGTTATACAGCTATGTTTGTCAGTTTTTGGTGGCCCATTGGGGGGGATAGGGAAAAGGAGGGCGCCGCATCTGCGTGGCCTTGGGTGTGCGGATGTGTATGTGCGTCGGCGCCGTGAGGCTCCGACTGCTCGTTTGCCCCCTGGTTTTTTTAACGTTTTAAAAAAAACATTAAAAAAATCTTTACGAACGTTTTCAATATCGCATCCAAAACTTACTTTAGTTTGATTTTCTAAGGTCGCTATCCATTTCCAATTGTAGGTATTTAAACAGATCAATAATATCTGCGGATTAATTAAGTAGTAATAAAGACTACTGACTAATAGATATTACCTCGCCCACTCACTGATACTAATATAAACATGGAAACTCGCTGAGCATTAAGCACTAATGTCGAGCCATTACTCTAATTCGAGCGTCGCCCTGCGGCCGTCCTTAGTCTCGCAGACATAACAATCTAACAACATGATGAAAACATTTCGCCCCGCTACATTGTTAAACAAAACCCACGCGAACGATATCCTAGAAATATTATCGACTGAAGAGGAAGCGACATATTGTATTGTTTTAATCAAATTTCATATTTTGTTATTATTGTACGGCAATAGTATTAAGCCCGCCGGACCGACGAGTACAACCCTGAATGACAGTCGCCCACCATATCTATCTTATTGTTCCCCTTATCCTGTTGAGGTACTCAACGTAGGGACGTGCTTATCCCAACTAGAGGCTACTGTGGGGCTCTCAGTTATCTCCGTATTCCATTTCTCGTCCTACGTAGTGATGGATCAATTCGCATTAAAATTTATTATTAGCATGCGAAGATTTCACTAGCATTTAGCAAATTAAATTTAGTTTCGCTCTTTTTTTTCGCTCCTTCATACTTCTTTCGCGACAGCGTGCGGTCACGGGAAGTAAAGGAGGAAGGGAATAGGTACTAATGCATCTGTTTCATAGCAATTTGCGAGGAATGTAATTATTCAATTATTATCTTTTATTCGCTCATATTTAGGGTCAAATATTGAATGAATGCGTGTGGTTTTTTAATTACTTTTTTTTTCAATATTAATGCATTCGAAATTTTAGCAAATAGCATAGCAATTACAATCAGCATGCTAAAACTTATTAAATCGCATTAAATCCCATCAATACGTCCTAGCAAATACCTTATCTCTCGCCGCTGTAAGTTAAAAATGTTTAACGGGAAGTAAGGAGAGCGATGCGGGAGATAGCGATATCGATCCGGCTATCTTGGACACGTGTGCCGCTTTACTGCGGATTAATTAAAGCACTATATTGGTTTTGTAAAAGCTTCGGCCTCAGATAATTAGACGACAGGTGATATTTCGCAGGGTTACACGCCGCTGAGATGGGTATCTATGAAACGTCTGCTCCTAGAAGAAGTGAAAAGAAGGAATTGGAGCGATATTTAGTTTTTCTTTTTTATATACGACTAGCTAGTGCCCGCGACTTCGTCTGCGCAGGATAAGATTTTTTTATAAAAAGTATCCTACGTTACTTCTAATACCTCCAAGAATATGTGTACAAAGTTTTATGATGATCGTTTTTTTTTTTTTTTTTTTTTTATAGAAGAGGGGGCAAACGGACAGTCGGTTCACCTGATGGTAAGTGAATAGCGACATCCACAGACACCCGCTATACCGGGAGATCAGCAGGTGCGTTGCCGGCCTTTTAGATGTGAGTATGCTCTTTTCTTGAAGGTCCCTAAGTCTTATCGGTTCGGAAACACCATAGGTGGCAGCTGATTCCATATATTTGTGGTGCGAGGCAGGAAATGCCGTAAAAATCTAGATGTTGTGGATTTCCAGACATCAAGATGGTGTGGGTGAAATTTGGAATTCTTACGCGATGTGCGTTTAAGTAGGTTTCGCGTGAAAGCGTAACAAACATCCACGCTTTCACATTTATAATATATAAGTAAGGATTTTCAGTTTAATTTTAACTATTATACAAATTTACAATAATCTTTATCAAATCTTTGAAGGATTTCAAAGTTCTTTTTTCTTCGATTGGACCTCACGAATCCAATAAGGTTTGAGACGCGTAGTTTAATGTGGTTTTATAATAAAAAGTTTTGTAACGCGAGTCCTCGAGGAACAGACACATTGACTCGCGAGTCGCGCATCATTAGTCACTCCAAATGACCGCAAGGCATTACCTCCAAATCTGTTTCCTTTTAGTATTCATTCATTCATTCGTTCAGCCAAAACAAGTCCACTGCCGGATATAGGCCAGTCAGTGTTCGCTCGGTGCGCGATGACAGCGCCAACTAGCAGTTACAACTACGGCGGACTTTGAAATGTGAAATGGCGGGCTGTCATTACGAAGAGTAAGTAAAGAAACAAATTCACCTTTCATGGTCATGGAAAAACTGGCTTCTTTTTTTATTTCCCGTCTAAAATACCACATTCAGTAAATATCTGGTAGTAGGATTTTCTCATGGCTGACTCCTTGAGAAATAAGTACAGAAATAAACAAGAATCGAAGTATTTATGACTGAAGTGTCATTAATAATGTAGACTTTTTGTTAAACGTGGCCAAATTAATCTTGACACCGAGCAATCACACACTACATCGCTTTCCAACCAAAAATAATTCAATTACATATTTATAATCAAACACTTCACTTACTATTATTGTTGTCTTTTGTTGAAAATAAACTGCATTATGGATTTTTTATTTATTTCAGTTCTGTTCTTGGAATCATAATGACAATCTAGAAAGCAATCCCAAAAGACATACACAGGCTTTTTAACTAAAAAAAATATATATATTGAGGACTGCAAATTTACTAATACTTACACAGCAAATATGCAAAATATCATCAATACGACAAAACATGTATTGAGCAATTTTATTAATATTTGATAATCAAATCATGATAGTGTGGCAGACCAATCAGTGCCACATTCCTGAATCACGCTATCGAAGTTCCACAGCTCGTCGCTACACATACAACAGCTGAATTGGTAGCAAGTGGGCTTTGGCCTGACCGAGCATAACATCTCGCTCGGTTGGAGATCTCCTTTGGGGTTTTTCCGTATATCCCACAAGAAAATACAAATCTCAGTACTTGGACTTTAAGCTAGGCTTTAGGAACGGCCATCTATCACCACAGTTCGAGTGTCGATGGACGCCAATGACCGATCGTTTTCACCGGGAGGTTGCCGGCAGAAATTATTAGTGCTGCCGCGCTGTCGCAAAAATTACAATAACGATGTACAATGTACGACGACGACGACACGATCGATCAGGTCATGCTGACGAGCTCTCGGAGAATTGAACACACAACAGGCGCGGAAGGCGGGAGCATCTCTGTTGGCACACCAAGAAGACTCATCGACACAAATTATAATAGACATCATCAGTACGTCAAGTTTGACAAACGACCTAATAATAATTCTCAGACATTTTGAAATGTCGGAATATTCAATCTGGTAACCTGATTTTTAAAGTGACTCCAATCCGACGCTAGGAGGTCGATGTCTACACGGTTGGCGGGGGAGAACCCCCCACTATAACAAACCATAAGTGAGCCAAATCGGCTCACACTAATCCGATGTAGCATTAGTGCTTTTGGGCCGTTAGCATAGATCATTCCGAAAAAAGAATAAGTGACTTGGAAAAGGTTCATAATTAATTTATTTCTATGTTTATAAAGGTTTTTGTGAAGTTGCATGTCCGTCTCTACACAAGTAGAGCCCGTCTCTACAGTAAAAGGTAGTGCCATGCTGCTATGTAGCCGACTTGGGCCGGCACGACCGGGGTGGTACATCTCGCTCAGATAATACTGGCGTAAAGCGACAGCTATTCTGTCGCTTTTCCTGCGGTTTGTGAGTTTCCGGTGGCCCATAGGGGGATAGGGAAAAGGAGAGCAACGCATCTGCATAATATCTGGTTATTGTGTATGGGCGTCGGTAGTCTTAAGCTTCGACTGCTCGTTTGCCCTTCTATGATATAAAAAAGCTAAATTCGACAACGCATTGCCTGGCTTCGCGATAAGGATAGGATAGTCTGGTGATTTAAATGATGATTTTATTTCGTCATTATCAGTCTTTATCCGACCACTGCAGGTCTCCTTCAATGAACACCAAGACGACTGATCCCTTGCCACTCGCATCCAACACGGACCAGTTACTGCACGGATATCGTCTCCTACCTGGGTAATGGTCGACCAACACTAGGTAGGCGAAGTGTTGGTCGATTTTATTTGCTAAGGTTTATTCATTAAAACCACGTCAGGAGAGTCCACGCAAGTGTAGCCGCCTGTAGTGTTAGCGTTATAATCGTTCCGAACAAATATGTGCTCAATAATCATCTAATATTGGTATGATGATATATCCAATTGAAGAATTCCAGAGAAATGGAATCAGGTATGCAATAATTCTAAAATCATCGACATAAAATATGTTTTGTCGACCGTACTGGCGGGCTCCCGGGTCGAAGTTACATATTTATCATCAGCATGACGCATTGACTTTAGGTAACAAATTAATAGCTAAAATTTAAAAAGCTTAAAAAATAAAGATCGGGGATGATGATGGTAGAGTGGGGCGGCGGAACACGTCCCGAGCGTATCTGTCAGCCATCCGCAGGGAGATCGGGCCGCGATAGCCCGCCGATGCCCGCGATAGCGTCGCGCTACATATGTTACCGCCGACGGCCGACGTTATGGAGTAGCCTACACGAGTACGTATCCGAACACGCCTATTTTATGGCTTATCGCCGATGGCGAAATGTTGCTCAAATTCCGTGATCTAGAACATTCCTCGGGACTGTATAAATTTTCACCTTTGGCACAGCAACATTGTGCAACCGAGTCATAAAATATTGAAATAGCCTCTTATAACCTTCACGTTGTACGAGTTTATGTTTTATATTACCTCTTTCATTTATAATGTTAAAGGAATATGTGTATATAAAAGATGCTATTTTAGGTCTACTACGTATATTTATTTTTTATTACTATATAACATGACGAATTGTATATAGTGTGGTAATAGTAAATGGCAAAAAATGTCAAAGAAAAGAAAGAAAACTAAATAAAATCATTTTCAATTGACATTCACTAACTTTCTATGATTCTAATCGATTTCATTAAAATGTTTTTACAAATTATAATTAAGGCCTAATATTTTTTGCGTGACGAGGTGCCACCATGATGGTAAGTGGTCGATGTCGCCCATGAACATAAACTAGTTTACCTGGAATGAGCCCCAACTCATTTATGTGGTGGCTATCCTGAGACATAAGATGCTGTGCCATTAATTACACTGCCTGTTTTGCCCTTCTCTCCGAAACACAGAAAAACTGTTTCACGGAAGCAGCAAGCACATAATTAATTTTATTGTTCAGATTACTTTGCATAGGAGAGAGAGCTTCGTGAAGGAACGCTATCATACATGCATAAGCCGCGATCAGTAATTTGGCATCCGTTTAGAGACACCAAGAGCGCCTGAAACCTCGCTGATGCAGCGGTGATAGAGAAAATACCGTTTATAATAATATATTGCATCAGAGTTATCTTTGTACGAAACCATCAATTAAGCATCTGGTGCATGCTTCTGTAAAAAAATCGAGCGGGATGAGTTTTTGTCGGACGGCAGTCGTCCGTCAGGCTTATCGGGTCGGATCTCGGCGGCACCTGTCCGGCGCGCGGTAATCACGTTAAGGCCGCGCGCATACTCCGCCGGAGTTTGTCAACTAGCCCCTGCTAGTCGTGCCTACAGTGAGCTTCAGCTCACTGAAATAGATGAAACGCCTCCATTTAATAAAGCTATTTAAACACCTGTGCCTTATTTCTGATAAAATAAATCGATAATAATCAGTAGTTCGATCACATTATAATGGCGAAGCAGTTTGTCATTATTTATTAGCATTATTACTATTTTGATCGCTAAAGCTAGTTCAGATCAAAGGTGTTATTATTTTAAGGATAATTATTTTCTATTGTAGTTTATATTGTATTATTAGTTAAAGATATATTAAAATAGTATTTAAATATTAGTATGTTTATAATAATATTATTATTATACTAGCACCTCTATCAAAAGTAAGTGGAAATACCGCACGTAATAACTGCTATATTTTTTATTATAAAAACATGATGTGTACATCCTTTACTACTTACTGTGCCTTCACATTATTGCAATTATAAGGGCAGCGGTCATCCTTCGTCAGAGTGTGAGGCAAGCGGGATATATTATTTAATTATATTTGCATTGTCAGTATGTATCAGCGGAACGTCAACTATATTATGGATATGTGGGCACCCACGGAGCAAGAGCACTGGCGACACCACCACGTACTTGTTTTTTTTGACATGATAACGTCTAATAAATTGATAAACACCGGCAACGCGCACGAAAAAGCATCCCGTTCCCCTGTCAAACGATAGACAGGCCCAAGCGTTGGCTTGGAAACCATATTAATACGCGACAACGTGTTTTGTGTTTATTTCTACAATTTAATAAGATGTAATTGGTTTCCTGCATAATATAATTTTTAGTCTAATTTCATTTTGTTTACATCAATTAACTGTTTTACTCAAAACAGCGGCAAAAAAGGTAATTAATTTTTCATCAATGTTTCTTTATGACGTTATCACATAAATCGTCCATAAACCGACTTTACAGACAACCAACCAGTTTATATATAGTTAATAGACTCAATCGGAACAGCCCTCGTACTTAGTGGTCGCGCCAAAACGAAAGTGTCATGTGTTTTGAGCACTTGGATCACGCTCCCGAAAATGATTCAGATCAGCAGCTCAATACTGCGTTGGTTTTCAACTGTAAGATCATGCTAAAAAACAATTAGATTTAAAAAATTGCCCCGCTGCCTCTGTAACGGTGATGAACGGATGGAGCACCGTAAAACGTGCCGGCGAGTCTAAGTTAATACAAGTTTACGGGCGCGTTTAACCTGTCCGGTAGCGGAGCGGCGGATGACAAAAATTTATTTGCACTAAATGTGCTCACCGCCGCAGATACTGATTGACGCTTCTGGCTTCTTGTTAGAGACCTACCCAATATACGAGCGAAAGCGTTTTTTAAATTACTAGAAATAAATTTAAACGAAGGTATGTACTTGGAAAAGGACAAGGATTGGTCGTACTAGTTTGCTAGTACATATATGTTATTTGGTCGTATGAGTTTGCTAGTACGTGTTATTTGGTCGTATGAGTTTGCTTGTCGCGTATGGAGGGTGGTAGGACCCGTGATGCGACCAGATAGAAGTAGGGGTTCGAAATAAGATGCTGTAAGGGTACCCTATTTTAAAGCCGAATTTTTTCTGACCCACGTTGCGATAGCGTATTTGTACGGTTGGGAAGGACACGTTACATGCTAGTATGTGGTATTTGATCGTATGATTTTGCAAGTATGTGTTATTTGGTCGTATGAGTTTGCTAGTATGTGTTATTTGATCGTATGAGTTTGCTAGTGTGTGTTATTTGGTCGTATGAGTTTGCTAGTATGTGTTATTTGATCGTATGAGTTTGCTAGTATGTGTTATTTGGTCGTATGAGTTTGCTAGTATGTGTTATTTGGTCGTATGAGTTTCCTAGTATGTGATATGCAATGGCTGGGGAAACTGTTATTAATTACTTCGTGTAAACACTTTACACGAATGAAAAGGAAGGTGATCGTTTTTGCTTAAATTCAATATACTGGATTTTTCGAACTTCTTCTTTAAATTAATTAATAAATAAATACGTTTCCACCGACTTACGTTTCCAACCCGAATCCCTATTTTCAGTACATAGCGCCCGAGCTCCCGTGTACCGTCGGCCGCCCGCGAGCTGCTCTTGCCGGCTTGCCCGCACACCGGTGGCGCGCGCCAATTGTGTATTCAAGTAAAGACACGCTCGAGGGTACGTATAACGTAATCACAGCGCACTCTAACTACAATTATTAGCTATAATTCCAGCCTAACTGTCCTACCATTATTTCTCAGGTGGAAAACGTCAATATAAAATCCTTATTCACATCTGACGAGAACATAACAGCTATTAAATATCTCGTATGCTATCATTCTGTTAAGATTTCTCGCTGCTCCTAGGATATTGGACGAGGAGCTAACTATAGTAACCGTGTTACGTAGGAATTACGTAATTATATAAAATTATGTAAAATATATATAATTAAACATATTATGATCGACAATGATCCTGTGGGCACGGGCTCGTCCTCTCGACTGAGAGGTCTGGGTTCGATCCTGACCCCTGTGATGCCTTGAAATTACTTTTTTCTAAATTTCTACGAGAACCTGGGACATGAGACCGTCGCTTGCTCGCCGGTGAAGGAAAACATCGTGCGGAAACCTGCGCCTGATGAGATTAAAAGTTATTGAAGGTGTCTGAAGTTCACCAACCCGCATCGTACCATCCCATTGGTGAACTATGGCCCAAATCCCTCCTCGCCTGATTTCGAGGAATTGACCCGTGCTCAGCAGTGGGACATATTATAAGGTTTGGTATTATTATTAATATGTGACTGATAATGATTTTTTAAGTTTAATTATACTAAATACATAGTTTAAAACTACTAAAGCGGCACGTCTTAGGCCGCTCCGGAAAGGGTTGACGCGACGCTGCTACTGCTCAGAGGAGCTAAAAGTAAAAAAATACGTCAATCTTTGGTTATCTTCTTCGGACGCCAAGACATTAAATCCAATAAATATTCCAGTAATAGTTTAAGGTACATAATTAAAAAGAAATAGTTCCAAATAACTTTTGTCACTGTCGCCCGTGTACGTAGGTACGTGCTTGGGTAATAAAATGTATTATGCTCGCATGGAATCAGTTTATTTAGTATGGACGTAGATCAACAACATAAGAGTATTAAAAATATTTGTGAATACCTATATAATATATAAGTTTTGATCAACCAATACATAACATTGCTACTCACATCCAACACGGACTAGTGTGTTGGATATGAGTATACCGACTCCTTGTCGGTCCTCTTGGCGTTCATTGAAGAAGGCCTTTGTTCAGCAGCGGACGCTTAAATGTTGATGATGATGATATAATATAAGAGCTGACGATTGTGGAAAACTATTACCTGACACACTCACGAGATACAGTTTGACATCGAGCCACATAATTGCTTTTTAATGATACATTTAGGGTATTATTATACCTTCCAATATCAAAATTCAAAGCTAAGACAGCACCAATATGAAGTTCAGAGTGTACGTAGCGTAACCGCGATAGTGATGGTCTCGGCTACCCGACCATTAGAGGCAAGATAACTTACAGTAACCACTAGTTTAAATTAATACCCCGTGTCACGACGGCATTAGCTTCCACTTACCCGATTAGATACACACGCGGGCGGACATTTCGTTAATTATATTGCTCTATACTGATCCCTCTTTGAGCAAATACCGAGGTACGATGAATTTTACATGTTGCGGAGTTTAGTCCGTTATCGGCCCGATACTCCAGCGCCCGGGCGCTACTGCTGTGTTTGGTTAATAACTAACTGATAACACTCCGATTGTACGAAGATTTATTATATTTATTGAAGATACTGTTATTTTAAGCCCCAGAAGGGAACCGACGTTTTGATGTTCGTTTAGTTCTCTATACGTGCCTGCGTTCTATATCCGACAAATACGGACTGATCATGATGGTCCAAATTATTTCTGACTGTTGTTACAGTATTATAAGCAATTCATATTGTTGTCTGTCTTAAGGTTACACAAGTCGCTCATATTTCCATACAAACGCAGAACAGTAATTACTACAATGTTTGACGTTGACCATGAAAAAAATCTAAGTATAATATAAATTGATCTCGTCGTTATCTATGTGTGTATGTACCCAAAATCGTAAAAGAATTATACATTTAAAAAATACAAGCTTCTAAAATTTCGTATCTTAACACTGATTTTAGCCCAACTTTGGGCGTAAATAAATAGTATACCGAGCACGAAAGCTCAAAAATAAAGCCCGTACAGATATAGTTTAGTTATTCAAAAGATAAAATAAATTTATTTTGAAAAGATACACTCATTAATTTTTCTATAATAACTGTTTTGCTAAAAGGACATTTTAGGAATGAATCATTGTGCATTTCATTCTAGCACACATGTTCGCGCACTATGTCAGGTGAGATAGCAATCATTTTGTTAGAGTTCGCGCCGTCGACTAATTCAACCTTAAGGTATACCAGTAGCGTTTGATGACATGATGATGATGATTGTCAGATGCGCCGGTCCCAAGTACGTAGGTCTACACGGACGACAGTGACAAAAATTATTTCGAACTATTTCTTTTTAATTATGTACCTTAAACTATTACTGGAATATTTATTGGATTTAATGTCTTGGCGTCCGAAGAAGATAACCAAAGATTGACCTATTTCTTTGTATTTACTTCTAGCTCCTCTGGGCAGTAGCTGGCAGCTGCGTCGCGTCAGCCCTTTCTGAAACGGACTAAGACCGTTGACAAAGAAGTGCGCTTTCCAACAAAAATGTCATAAATATTTCTAATTTAATTATACGAATAAAAACTCGGAAGAAATACTAAATATCAAAAACATAAATATGCTATCGGTACTTTATAAGGAAATTAAACTAAATTTGATTGCGACGTCGGCGCGTGCCTTCGTTTATGAAATGTCTCTCGGTGTGTTAACAGAGAAATTGTAGTATTAGGGCGCCCACACGCCACACAATCAGCTTGTATTTGTCGCTAACAAGAATTCCGTCTAAACTAATACAGATTACGATATAACACGGCGATAATATCGCCGGAATATTCATCAGCTAACATCGCGCCGCCCCCGCGTCCTAATGAACGGGCGGCCCGCCGCCCGCCGCCGGACCCACCAATACACCGTTTATTACTTCATCTGTTCCATTACTATATTATTATTTATACTCGTATATATCTATAGTAATATTATAAAGCTGAAAAGTTTGTTTGTTTGTTTGAACGCGCTAATCTCAGGAAATACTGGTCCGATTTGAAAAATTATTTCAGTGTTAGATAGCCCATTTATCGAGGAAGGCTATATAATAGGCTATATAACATCACGCTGTGACCTATAGGAGTTGAGTAACGCGGGCGAAGCTGCAGGCAACAGCTAGTCTATTATATGTATTTTCTAGTCTTAATCAGTTTCACTTAATCAGCATTTATGTGGAAAATATTACTTAGCTTTTGTTACAAATTTTTATGAAAAGTCGCTATAACAAAAATACATAAATAGAGTGCTCATAGTGTCCTCTCTTTTCTTGTTTTCCTTTTATCCTGTCTACCTTGTTGAATAGTTATCAGATAAAAATGATCATAGCACACAAGACAACAACAAACTATGATACCTAGATTACCTACGATGAAAAAATAATTGGTTCCAACCATTTTTTTTTAATAAATAGATTAGAAGATAGTTCAGATTGGAGCGCTAGATCTTAATTGCATAATAGTGGTATTAAACTACACACTTATTGTTTTTATATCGACAGTCGTGCTTATTTTTTTTATATCGTCAGACTTATTACCTACTTTTTATTAAAATAAAACCACTTCTTCGGATTTTTTCGCGGTTTATAAACTTACATAAGTACCTATCAGACGTTCCGGATACTGTACAGCAGCCACAGTCACAGAAGCAGTTCCGACTAATAAACCGCGACAAAATCCCTAGAAGTTGTTTCTTATATTAATGAGCGTAATTCGGGTATTTATTACAAAACATTATTACTATTTAATCAAATCAGTAATAGGTTAGTACATTCCTAATAACTTAGGTCCCTTGAACTGCAACAAAACTTTTATCATTTGTATACAAACGGACGTCATCAATATAATCTATTCCAAAAAACTTTAAAACAAAACCTACGCTCTTCACTCGTGGAATTGCAAGCCATCGACGGATACTCGGATTGGGATCAGTTCGTGAAGCATATTGGATCCCCCTACGTCCGCTTCATCTACTAACGTCTACCGGATTAACATTACCCAACACTCGGCTCGTGTGGAGACAGCCCTAATCTGTAAGCGTTCCCCAGACGGACGTCAATCGTAGGATTTATTGGTTTGTTCCACTGCAGGCTTTTGTCTATGGATCCGTGGCACCGGAGGCTGTGAGTCACGACCGGGCGGAGCGGGCCGCGCACCAGGAAGTGCCGGCCAATCCACGTCAGATTAATTACATTGTTCCATTCAATCCCCACTGGAAATGACGTTACGAAATATACTATTACGATTCGGAAATCGAATACAATTTACCAAATATTTTTAAATTTCTGAAGCAATCGATACCCGTCTTGGCGATACCTGTAATTTGTAAATCTGGTCACTTGTATTAAAAATGTTTTGCTTGTGTTTGACAAGTGTGTTTGTTTCATAAACATAATAATAAATCTTTATATATAAAAATCAATGCCACTTTTCGTTGTAATTTTATAACTGAAGAACGAGTTCACCAATCCCAACCAAATGTTATGCTTTGTTCGGACTATTTAGTAGATGGTTTATGTGAAGTTTGCACAAAATCGAGCGCGGTCGAGCTTCATTTATCACATTTTTTTAATTCAATAAATGGCGGATCATTTTGTTAATGGAGATTTTGCTGTCAAATCGAAACATTTTCAGTTGGGGTCATATTGAAACTTTTTTTAGTGTTGACAGTACAACATTAAGTTTTAAAATAGCTAGCAATTAATAATATATTTTTTTGTTTGAATTAATTAATTTGATGTTCCATTTTTTCCAACCGGGCCGCTAGTATATTATATTATAAGCTGCTACAACGGTAACGTGTTAGACGATGACGAATGTTTTCAGGGTGTTACGGTGACAACATTTTTGATGTAACCAAGTATTCTTTTATTAATGCATCTAACTTTAACAAATGTAGCTTCTAGCTGAAAATTTATAGGTCACCTTTTTCGCTCTTTCACCTAATCCGTTGTATAACTAAATATTCATGTTTCAACTAACGGATCTGGTCGGTGCCAGGGTCGGCAGGTCGAGCGGCGGGCAGGCGACCGGCGGTTGGTCGGGCTGGCGGCAGGCCCAACCGCCGCCAGCCCTGCGATGCTAACAATACCCTGCGGTGCTGAAACACCCGCGCACCATAATTATGTGCTCATTGCTATCATCACGCATCACTGCGGAAATGGTAAAAGCACGCATCGTAGCTTATCGTAAAGTCTAGGGTAAAATATTAGGTAACATCTACACTTGTTATGATTTTCAGTAGTATTTATATTAATATCGATTTTGTGCGTCACGATTATCAGTAGTTTGAATTATTTATATTAATATCGATTTTGTAGTTATTGGTAGTTGTAGGTTTGTCTATTGTCAGTTTAGTATAAAAGCACGCCGATGGTGGTGTTGCGGGGCATTCCACCAGTATATTTTGAGAAGGACGTTACACTGCCGGATTACATTGCAAACAAGGAGAGTCAATCGTATTAATCGGACATCCGTGCTGCGGAATTGTTTTATATTGTAGACTTATCACGTAAAGTATTTGCAAATGGAATACAGTATTTTCGTCATACACTTGCCGTTACTTCTAAAGAGCCTTACACACCGTTCATTTCTTTTCGTTTCGACATCTGATCGTCAGCTTACATTATTCGCCACAAATTAAAATACTCGAGTTATTAATCGAACAATACTGGATATTGGGTAGAGCAGTGTCAATCAATAACTCATCACTTTTTCCTTCACGGTTTTTGGTATTAAATAAATTTACAAAACAAATAAAATTTTAATACTCCTACAGATAAATCATAGAATCGATGCAATTCGTTTAATCATATCGTCGCATAATCAATAAACAATATACTTACTAATTTTATTTTTCTTCTTTTACGCCGGGAAATGCTCTGAGGCATCCCGCTGGGGAAAGGGGAACTCCCCAGGCGGATATGTGTGTAGAAAGATGGTAAGGTGGACGCAGCTCTACCCACTAAAACCCGGCGAGTGCCACCAATGCCGCCTTTGGTGAGGTGCCCCGGATCTATTAAGCAAACATGGCACCTCGACGGTTAGTCAGTCCCTAAAGGGATCG
This sequence comes from Helleia helle, assembly GCA_963853865.1. Taxonomy (NCBI): domain Eukaryota; kingdom Metazoa; phylum Arthropoda; class Insecta; order Lepidoptera; family Lycaenidae; genus Helleia; species Helleia helle. The sequence continues at coordinate 18,193,045 of OY971426.1, read as the reverse complement.
ACACCACCTCCACAGAGGGGTCGTCCCGCACCACAGAACAACCCCTCCCAACGTCGGGACAGTGCAATAGGGTGAGGTTCTCATCCTCGCCCCTTATCCCCCATGGTCTTTTGTCCCCTCTTGTACAAAGAGCAACTCCCTCGGTTCATTTGCTTCGCCCAAGGCGCTGGGTTGGACAAGGCTTGAACCTTGGTGGGGAAACAATATACTATTGCAGTCATTGACGTCAGATCAAAAATATATATGTAATATAATAAAAACTTCATCATTATCATCCTCTATCCGTCCACTGCTGAACATGGGCCTCCTTCAATGAACGCCAAGACGGCCGATCCCTTGCCACTCGCATCCAACACGGACCGGCCACCGTACGGAGATCGTCTTCCCACCTGGTTAATGACCAACCAAGTACCAACACTTCGTCTACCTAAACACGGCCTCCACTCTTGAACCTTTTGGTACATCGGCCTTAACACGATACAAAATTTTGTTCTGAAAAATGTTCATAAAATTACTTTTAACATTTTTAGTTTACCGTAAAATATGTTAACAGAAAGAGAGACGATAGTTATCTGTACTGGTCCTACTGTAATATTCCTATTACTTTGTCTCTATTCTGTGTATAAATTACAGATACATGCAAAACGCTAATACCAAAGATGCGCTGGATTTAAGGCCATTAGAAAATTATACTGCCGTTAGGATCGGCGCATAAATAATGCATAAGATATGTGGTTTGGCTGGCTTAATGATAACACGGCTGGCGTGCTGGACTTAACTGATGCTTAAAATTCACAGCACTATTGTTGACTGCTAATGGCGCATTCAGCCGGCCCCGGATTATCGTCGGGGAGGCTGGAGACTGCGGGCTGCGGGCAGACGCTTATCGGTTAACTTCATCCATAACAATTAATGAATACGAATCCAATTTGTGGAGAAGAAGCGCGCCCACTGCTTTGTGTTCTGAGGAGGATGGGACGACCTAACGTGTGCGGGGCAGTCATTGTTTAAATATGTAGGTACACTTTTTTTTTAATTATTCATCCTTTTACCCGACTGCTACAAAAGGAGGATAGGGTAATGTTTGCAAGTGTATGTATGCATGTAGATTTCTATCTAGGTACATTAAAAAAAATAAAAAAACAAAATTGCAGATTTCGGGACGCCATATTGTGAAGTTTAAAATTATAATTAGCAATTCCGAAATGTATATATAACTTGCATTTTCAATTTCAAAGAACGATAAAACGTAAAACGAAAATAAAAAAATAAAACGCTTAACCCATGTTAGTAGTAAAATGCAACTTCAATTTAGCAAAAAGTTAATAAAAAATTTACAAAAAAATCACTAAACAAACATTATCATCTTATGTTAATCAAATCACATAAAGGGAACAACTCTTTTTTTTTTTGTTTCGCTGGTGAATGCGTTTAGGCATACCACCGGGTCCGGGGGTGCCCGGAGGTTATGTGGGACTCTCTGCGCCCGAGAAGATGGTAAGGTGGACGCAGACTCTACCCCAGCGGTGTTCTCCAGGTCGTCTAGGTGACCCGACGCGAGAGCTGTGGACGTCCGCACCGGGCCACAATGGTGTGCCATCTGGCACTCTTCTCTGGAGGTGGGGGTGTCGTCCCCTCCTCCATCACCGCTTAAGGCACCCTAAACACATTAAAGTGCCTTATAGCCCGAAGTGCCCCGAACCGTACATGCGCGCGGCGGATCCCCCGATCGGCCGCGCACAGGTCCCTCACGGCGGTGCGACCACCTGTCGCCGCCGCGCTCTCCTGCGGGAAGAGGCGCCAGTGCGTTCCCTCTCCCGCTCCGCCTCCTCCTTCTGCGACATCACTACCTCGCAGAAGGAGAGGACCGCCTGCCATGTGCTCTCACTGACGGTCATCGCTCGGATGACCGCAGGGAGCGACAGGTACGCGCCAACCTCAGCGACGAGGGGCGCCCTTGCCTCCGCCCATGCTGGGCACTCCGCCAGGGTGTGGTCTGCAGTGTCTTCACTGCTGCCGCAGTGATGACACCCTGGCGAGTCCTCCGCCCCTGCCACCTTCCACAGATACCTTTCGAAGCAGCCATGCCCCGTCAAAATTTGCGCAAGGTGGAAGGTGATGATGCCGTGCCGTCGGTCAATCCACTCCTCCAGGATTGGACCGACAGCCGACACGGTGCGGTGTCCCGCACTAGGCTCCTTCAGCCTCTCCTTCCACTGACGAAGGACACACCTTCGGAGGCGGCTCCGCCAGGACTCTTCTTCCTCAGAGGTCTCCTCTTCCTCCTCCTCTCCTCGTCGTCTCCTCCACGTCTACGCCAGGGCCCTTGCCACCAAGGGAACAACTCTCGATCGAGCCGTTGTGAACCTCAGACCTCCGTTCACACATATTTAATAAATTATAGTTTAAAAAAACTAAAAAACACGCTTTAATAGCAAACCCAACAAAAAAATTGAAAATAATTTTTAATAGATGAATTAAATGGGTAAACAAAATTACTTATTGTAAAAAAGCGTAGTGCTTGTAACTAAGTTTTTATATTAACTTCACTTTTTAGAAATAGATAACGATGAAATATTTTTAATAATGAATATTGAGCACCTCACGCTTTTTTACAACAAGTAATTTTGTTAACCCATTTAATTCATCTATTAAAAGTTAGAAGTGGGTCAAAATCATGTTCAAAGATTCCATTACATACATAGATACATAGATACAACCCAAGCTAATAAAAGCGTGTTAATAAAAAGGGCTAAGCTTACGTGTCCATCAATAATCTTAACCCGAAAAAGTCGGCCACTTGACCATCGTCTACGGGAACTTAACTCACTGATATATACAGGGTGTGTCGTAAATAGTGGTCCAACGTTAAGTCAATTATAGTACAGGTATTCACCTATCACATATTTTTTTTAAAATAATTTTTAGCCATTGGTTTTGGAATTAAAATTTTTTTTTTTCAATATTTGCCAAAAATCAATAAATGCTTTACTAATGTAACTTGTACTCTTGACACTCTTTGTGAGTGTAACTTTGACAAATGACATTATTTTTCAAGTCTGTTTTTTGTATTGCACGGGTGAATAATAGTACTAGCGAATGCAATTTAAAACAAAAATGTAAGCTCTAAAGAAAAAAAAAAGAAATAAAAAATTCTGAAATTTTAATCCTTACTTTTAACAAATCATCCAAATTTAGATATAATGATAAAAATGTACTACGCAATCGGTGCCCATTATTTTAAAAACTTGTCCATTTACTGTAGTTTAAAAAATAAATAAAATTGTTGCACTTAACATGTTAAAAAAACCAAAATATTGCATTTAACTACAAAATGGCTTAGGTATAAAAAATGCAATAATTACATTTATCGCTATGGCAAGACATTTGGACCCTATTGGAAGTTCGTGTTGAGGTATTTGAGTGAGACATGTGTAAAATAAAAGATTTGGATATTATAAAAATATTTATTCTTTGTAACTTAAAATACTACTTACCTTCAAAACTTAAATTAAATGTTCAAAATGAGATAAATTAGCGGCAATACATGCTCTATAACGTCGGATAAACGACCGTTTTACACGTTGTGTAAAACCACTCGCTTTAATTTCTTCCGCTGCTGACCGGATACGCTGCCTCAATTCATCCACAGAAGTAATATCTTCACATTAAATTGTACAGTTTTTTTCCTCTTTTTATGTAGTCGTTATTGTTTGCAGTCGGCTTTTTTTTATATTTATCTTTATTAGTAGCAAACTTTGTATACGCTTGGCTTAATTGTTAACGCACTTCATAATTGAAAGTCACGTAGTAACATCGACAGCGGCCGGGCGGGCGCGGCGCACACCGACCGACGCACCACGCCGTACCGTGCGGGCGAGCGCCCCGCGGCCGCACTACATTACAATATGAATCGAATATTGAACTATTGTGATCGTAAAATGATTTTCCATTATTCGTATGCATCGAATTTGCCGCTGGGTGTGTACCGTGATACTATTGTCGCATAATGTCAGCTCCGCATTCACTGTGGTCTGTGGGTGCCAATACCACTATACTACTATTGTTGGATCAATTTCATATCCTTACATGTTTATACTTTAGTACTGACTACTGATAAACGTTTTGTAAGAATCACAATGGTTTTGTTTTACTAATCTCCATCATCATAATTTTCTGCTCCTATAATATATATACCGACGTCCACTGCTAGACCCATGCTAGACTGTAAACTCTTTCTTCTTATCTTGAAAAAATAATAATAATATTGTCCGCAGATCTACTATTAGTGATGGCAATAACGGCTGTTTTACAATAACTATTAAAATAGCGATCCGATAAAATAATGACTCGTATTGGGATAGCCACCTGTATCTTTGTTACGTATTATTGACGTGATAACGTCTTATAAATTGATGAACACCGGAAGCGCGCACGAAAAAGAGTCCCGTTCCGTTTGAGTCTGTCAAAGTTCAAACGATAGAGAGGCCCAAGCGTTGGCTTGGAAACCATCATTTATAACAAATGTTAATACGCGACAACGTGTTTTGTTTTTTTGTGTTTATTTCTACAATTTAATAATATGTAATTGATTTCCTCCATAATTTTCAGTCTAATTTCATTTTGTTCACTTCAATTAACAATTAATTTTTCATCAGTGTGTCTTTATGACGTTATCACGTAAAACTATTGTCCGTTAACCGACTTACAGACAACCATTTTTTATATATTTATGCGAATTTCACTCATTATAATGCAACAGCTTTTACGGTTTTTATCGCGGTTAATTAAGATTATTGCGAGCCCGATGTTTTGGAAAGTTGAGGTTTCGGTTAAGTTTATAAGATTGAAACGAATGCACGGGTATGAACTACGAGGTTCGCAAATAAACTTAAATTGCAATACAAAATAAAGCGTGAGTAAATAGAATAAGTTTGGTTATTGTAGAGGCAGGTGTTACGAGCAGAAAAATACCCACCACTCGTTCTCACTGCTGCTACTCCTGTGTATGTGTGTGTCAGCAGCGGTCACCAAATGACCCTTTGATACGATCTCGGAACCCGAGGGATAGTTACGTTAAGACTTCCCGGCACCCGCAACGAATTAAATCAGTAGGATTCAGGAGAAGTAGGAAATATTTCCAGTTTCTCTCCCCAGTTAAAGGAGACATTTAAATATTGCAATGACTTACAAAAGTCAAGGAAAGACAGCAGCCAGGAGAAGTTCAGGTGCAGTGGACCACGGAGAAGATATTCTATAGAAAGTGTGTAATGTCTATAGAAATTTGTCTAAAGTACTAACTTAGTGTGTTTGACGATTGGTTATGTAAACATAATATTGCATAATCTTATATAAATCAAACGTCATATAAACGTCAAATAGCGTCTCATGACGGTGGTAACGGCATAGACATAAGTTAACGGAGACAAAATCTCTGAATTCTCGACAGAATAATAAAGAAGTTTTCACTTCAATAATAATAATAAACCTTTATTTTCATGCTGCATAGGCCCAAAAAAGCTTAGTATTTCTTTGCTAGAATGAGATAAGAAAAAACAAACAAATTAGTGTTTATTGCTACTAATATTATAAATTGCAATCGTGTGTTGATGTCGTCTATACCGCAGAGTTTGAAGACGAAAGTCTTCGACCAATGCGTTCTCCCCGTGATCACCTACGGGGCTGAAGCGTGGTGGTGGTGGTGGGTAACCGATATCACGCAAAGAATCAGCTCGTTGAAGTGGCAGTGGGCTGGTCACACGCTCAGAAGAACGGATGGCCGATGGGGCAATAAGGTTCTAGAGTGGAGGCCACGTTTAGGTAGACGAAGTGTTGGTCGGCCATTGACCAGGTGGGAAGACGATCTCCGTGCGGTGGCCGGTCCGTGTTGGATGCGAGTGGTCGGCCATCTTGGCGTTCATTGAGGGAGGCCTATGTTCAGCAGTGGACGGATAGAGGCTGATGATGATGATGATGATGAGACAATTACGTCGTTTTTGACATTTCAATTGACATAATTAGGAATTACTACTAATAATGAGGCAAAATGTAATTCCCGTAGGAACTTTGAATTTTTCAGGATAAAATGTATTATATGTCCTAATCCGAGGTAGAAGCCATCACCATTTTAACTTTCACCCAAATCGGTTCAGCCGTTTTGCCGTAAAAGAACAACAAACATCCAAATTTACAAAAATTCGCATTTATAAGTTATAACATTAGTAAGAAGTAAGGTTTAAAATATTTGTGTCTTTAGTGATTACATTATGTGTTCCTATGGGCGCAGGTGCACCGGAGTCTAGCTGTTTTATTAAAAACTTTAAGACATCATTTACATGGGAGGTTCACGAAGGTACGGCCACAGGAAGTAACTAGTTATAATCACGACAAATTTACGCTCCCAGCAGTAAATAAATTTAAGTGGAGTTGCGTTTAATTCATCTTACATACGATGCTTTGTGGTATCACTTTTGTAGCATGCATATGATCATTATTCTCTCAACTGACTGAAGTGTAAAACAAATGGTCCACCCTTGCTGAAGGGTATATAATACACAGTATATTAATCTCCATTGCTAATTCAATTGCTAATTACATTCGGCGCACTCATAAACATACACAAATTATTTATATTCTCAATCTGTGTCCGCGTACATCTACGAAAGAGTTACATAAAAAGCTTCTCAATAGTCATTTATAATAATATAAAAGTGAATGATGTTGTTGCCTCAGGGCTCCGCACGTGTAACGATAATATATGTATGTAATGTGACAAATAATTTATATGTTAATGTAATGTATTATCTCATTGGAGCGACATAAATCTTTATTTGATTAGTGGTTTCGCGAACGTTAATGGCAGGCTGAAAATCGATTCGATCGTCGTAAATCCTCTGTCCCACGTTGATTTTATTATCGGAACGCTATGTTAGATTACGAGTTACTATCGATACTCGATAGCACGCCTTTCAAGGTTTATCTAATCGACTTTGTGTATCCGCAGGAATCCCTGGTATCTAGTTTATTTCACTTTATCCGCATTAACATAAAAAACCCTCGTATACAACTTTTCAAATTATTTTCAGGTTTTTGTTCAGTTTGATATTTCCATTTCATTACATACGATTAAAAGCTACTCCGGTATTTACAACGCGCTGAGACACGCTGAGCTAACACATGATGAATATAAACGTCACAACTAGTGGACCGAGGGTTAAAGTTGAACCGAACAGTTTCCCAACATAATATATGGATGTCCGCGTACGTTATTGCAATTGGAAACGACACTAAGCCCGTAGTAACACAGACCACGTGTAGAACCTATCACTTTAAAGGTTCCCAATATCAGTATTAATGTCGCAGGGAAATGAGGATATCAGTGATTTCACGAAATCTCTAGGGATACCACGAAATCCCGGAATTCAAGAAAAGAGCATACTCATATCTAAAAGGCCAGTAACGCACCTGCTGATCCTCTGGTATCACTAATAACACAAAACAAACATTAAAATAAAATTAACAAAACATTTTTTTTTATGAAACGAGAGAGATGCATGGCTCGATTTTTATTCGGCAGTAAACACATTTCACTAGATTTGTTTAGTAAGAAGACGTCGGAAATAAGAATATTCAACATCTGCCGGTATTTCGTGGTATCCCTAGAGATTTCGTGAAATCACTGATATCCTCATTTCCCTGCGACATTATTTAATATTTATAGACGTGAAAACCAATGGGTCTGGACAACAATTTATGCCTCCTTTTATGGTTATTATATTAATCGATACACGACTTCCTGTATAAATTACTTCGGTAGTTTTATTACCCAAATTGAATGCTCCTCGTAAACATATCGGTGTAGATATATGTCAAGTTGTAATAACGAGTGCGACACCCCGCAATTACATTAACATCTCGACCAATTGATTTTATTTGATCTTGTTTCAGAAAATTTAAAGTCTTTCTGGATGCGATGTCGAGTACTGATGAACAAGCTGGAACATAACAGTCGTCGTCGGAGTCGCATGATGATGTGGAGGTGATGAATGCGTTGAAACGAAGAATAAATATATAAGTGGTTACATACAAACATGCCCATGAGAAGAATCTACGTATAAGGTTAATATCATGAATGTGAGTATCTGTTCCCTCGGTCTTTAGATGGAGAGTAACACGAACAGAGCTCGAGCAACCACTGTGGCCGGGGTCTTGGTGGGCTTGTGGGTGTGTTCGTTCCTTACTGGCCTGCTAAGTCCCAAGCCACGGTGGATCGTGAAACGGAACGGGCATGAAGATACTACTTACATTTTTTAAAGTATGCAAGTCGTAATATTTTATTTTATTTTGAGGGACAGAATTCCTTGACACTTAGTTATTTGTGTAAGACAAAACTAATAAAATTATTTGTGAACCATCTATATTTTATGTGTATATATAACTTACTTCTCGCCATAGATTATAAAATAAATATAAAAATATATTATTCATAAAATATATAATTATAAAATAAATTAAATTATTTGCATCGACAATGACATACAAAGCGACATAGTAATATGTATATTAGCCAGTTGTAAGCGACAATTAATTAGGCATGGGTACCAAAGACAGAATTTTATGACAAGAATGTATGTATGGATGTGGACTGTGTGGTAACATAGTGATCTACAAAACAATAGCCGCAGCGGTTGGCGCGGCGACATCAAAGCGCCGCCAGCCCGCTCGCTAATTTAAAGGACATGGACAGTTATTGAGTACAATTAATATCTGGCCCGTGACAAGGTACAACCTGCGCCGGTCCCAGCGGTCCCCGCCCGGGCTCCGCATCGTAGCCTGCACTTATATAAATATATCTTCAAAATATATAAACTAATATGAACTTTTAAAATATTCGTTTTCTTTTATTTCGCCGCAGTTGTAAGTCTATAACTTTTAAAATAGGCTTATTAAAATGTTCTGTTTAAATAATTTCCACTCCGGGTCGTCACCCACCCATCGCCGTATCATTGGGGTTTCTCAGTGGTATGTGCCCTCTCGCATGCAATGCCCTTGGAAATCCCAAACGTGCTGGCGACGGTCTACCACCTCACGACCAACCAGAACAAAAAGAAGAATATGTTAAATATTAATCACACAAGATACCTTTATTTTATTTTAATAAAATATTTTAAACCCTATCGATAATTGTATGATGTGTGTGTATTTACAGGTAATCTAAGACATACTTTCATGCGTCTTACAGATATCGACAAACCTCCGCAGTTACTTGCTATCAAAACAATTTGGTAAATATCAATTCATTTATAATATAAATTACTTTCATTAATTTACAATAAGTAATACCACACACGTATTTATTTCGTTCATGTCATAAATAAATCTCTTAGGTTTATCGAAACCGACGATATAAAGTAACAAGTAATATCACTCGTGTTACATCTAAATTATCAATGTTATCTTAATTACAATTGGCAATCTTCTGATTTGGGCACAACTACTTAAATAAATTAAAACAAAAATACTAATAATATAATAAAAATAATAATAAATGTAACGTGTATGTGGACTACCAGCTCAAAGTATCGTTCTCACCTGAATAGTTTTATTAACATGGGCCTAAATATGAAATTGCCGTTTTCACGTAATGGCCGCTTTAAATAGTCGAATCTGTGATATTCCGAAATGAAACTTTTTTCACAAGACGAAGACCTCATTCTAAATTTAAAAGATATAATATTATGTCATTCGCTTTTCACAATTCAATAGTTTTTACATTTGGCTTTAAACGTAAGGATGGATACATAAAAAATAGAGTATATATGTATATGCGAATTTCAATATACCACTGCAGCAGAAATAGCTTGAGAGCTGAGCAGCGGTTGAACCAAAAACAGTTCGTTCATTAGCTGTTAGCTTCTAACACAGTGATATTACGATATCACTGTTCACCTCTCAATTCTTTTTATATTAGGCACAGGTAATAATCACAAGACTACTTTAACTTTTCACTTACCACGGGACAAATTGACGTGGTGTAAAAAACCTCAATTGACATAATATATTATTATTATAACAATATTATAATGTTAATTACTCACTCTCCCCTCCAACGCACCTGCTAATCCTCTGGTGTAGCGGGTGTCTGTGGATGCCTCTTATGACTTACCATCAGGTGAACGCCCTCGATATCGTTATATTGGCTGGAGTAGTAGCTGGAGGGCTTGCAGGAGATGCTGCACACTCTAAACGAATTCTCTCGAAGTGTGGGCCTCAGGATGAACTTGGACAAGACAAAAGTTATGTTCAAAACGTTCTACCTAGGCCGGTTAATGTCAATGGCATAATTCTTGAAGTCGTGCAAGAGTATGTTATCTTGGGCACACTTTGCTGCTAAGTAGACAATAGTTTCGAGAGAGAAGTTTAGTGGTCAGCCATTAAGACTATCTCCGTAATTAATATCCTTTTTTTATAATTATTAAAGTGAAACTTTTATTACATCGTCTCAAACTTTTTCGTCTGTGTGTTGCATGTCGCGTGATGGTCGGCCGCCAAGTTTTCCAAGTATAAAATTAAAATTGATAAAGCGATTTTCATACCCTTAATGGAATATTATTCCAAAAATTTTTAGTTAAATGTCTATAATGTGAAAAAAAGTTTCACTTTTACCGTGGTTTCATAAAACCACATAACCCTTTTTAAAACCATTACAATATTTTTTTTATAATTTAACGATGTATAATTGAGTCCGTATATAATTTTTTTTTGAATAATATCTATACTAAATAATTAATGTTTTGTTATTTCAGATTATAATTTAATTTTTGAAAATGATTTAATGATTATTCTAATCGATGTTTTGTTATTATCATAGTTGTAAGCTTTACATTTTTTTTTTTTTGTATATATCTTTGATATCTGAGTTACGAATAAATAAATAAATAAAAAATAATGACTATAAAAAGAAGTGGAAGGCAGACGGCTAAAATAAAACATACAATCAATTCAATATGTATATTATCTAATCCCAACTGTCGCTCTCCCTGAACACGGCGACGCATGCGCCCGCACTGCCCGCCCCACCCGCGCCGCCATCTAACCGCTCCGTCACTGCACTGCTGGTCGCACTCTTATCGGCCCCGCTGCCCCTGCGGCCGTTGCGAGCGTCATCCGGACCTCTCCGCGTCTCCACAGAACGGGATCGGACAACCTCGGCCTTCTTTGGGGGCGGCTCGCTCTCCTCCACCTATATAAATATAATAAGTTTAATTATTTCCTGACTATCATAGAAAATAAGTTTCTGTATATAAGTTACATCTGTGTTAATATTAGAAATCTTAACGATAAAAATACAACGCATCGTGCCATTGGCCGCCACGGCAAACGAGTCGATTTTACTAGCAATAGGTGATAAATTTCATCATCATCATCATCATCATCAGCCTCTATCCGTCCACTGCTGAACATAGGCCTCCCTCAAAAAAAAATTAAATAAATAAATTTATTGGTTCATAAAAAATGATGTGATAGTTAGTTTTTTAATGTCATCAGGGGGCAAACAAGCAGTCGGAGCCTCACAGCGCCGACTCCTTTTCCCTATCCCCCCAATGGGCGAAACTCGACAGCAAAGCTGTCACTTGACGCCAGTGTTATGTGAGCAAGAGGTACCACCCCGGTCGTGCCGGCACAGTTCGGCTGCAATGGAGCATGGCACTACCTCTTACAAAAGTTAGTTTATAGAATCTTCACTTGACCGTCAGCCGTCATTAATTGTATGTTGAAATACACATTTTTATTGAACAAACTGTTTGTTAATAAACAACTGAGGAATATCATCTAACGTGACTTAACACAATCAGGTCCATTTAGGCCGCAAACGGGGCTAACATCAAGGATGTTTGAAGTTAGTATGAAGTGACGATCAAATGGGTAACGGCTGCGTACTGGTGCGTGTACCTGGAATACGCCCGACGAGCTCCTCTTCCTGGCGGGCGCGGGGGGAGCGGGGGGCGCAGGGGCAGTGCTCGCGGCCGCGCTGCCGTTACCGTTCGCAGTGGCTGGATTATAAATGTCAAATTATAAATACGAATTTTACACTGAAGTTTATTGATCCAGCAGCCACTGCCTGTTTTTTCAGTGATTAATAACAGGCTGCATCTTCGTAAGTTCGTTCGGTTCGACGAGACACCCAAGTTTTTCCTCAAACTGAATAAAACAGGCGCTGGCTGCTGGACCATATGGTATGCAAATAAAACTTAAAAAGTTAACGAAGTGTTATAACACTTGGTAGAGTTATACCTACTGTGTCGCGCATACGTTTTCTGGGGTACCACCATCCTACTTCTCCCCCCCACTTTTTTGTATTTCGGAGAGAAGGGAAGGACAGACCGTGTAATTGCTGGCACAGGGACTAAAAATCTTGACTCAGGAGAGTTTCCTGGGCTAATCTCAGGTTAACGTGTCGCCAATGAATATAAACATAATATGTTCATGGACAGAAGAAAGAAACAGAAGTTGACAAACTAAAAGACAGGAGGATGAAATAAATAAGGTTGCAAGTCCACTATGGACCCGAGTAGCAAGAGAGAAGTAGAGGAGGCCTTTGTCGCAGGACAAGCTGTTGCGGAGTAACCGTTTGCCGATAGAGTAGTAACATAAATTAAGGTAGATATTTTTAGAACGATAATATTAGGCATTTTGTAAATATGTTATATTTTGTAAGAAAGCAGCAATAAATGCTATTTTATTTTATTATTACATATTCATGTTCATGGGCGACGCTGACCACTTACCATCGCGCCACTGCCCGGTTGCCTATCATAATCCAACTGTCATAATAAAAAGCTCTCGAATCCCGCTCCTCGTGATCTTTAGTTCAGACCGACCCATCTCCCCAACTACCACGCCCCACGGCATGCTGTTGCCCTTTTTCGCAGAGAAATGCTTTTTACGCATGTAGACAGGATCTCGGGTAGATCCTGACCCTAGGGCACACCCACCTGCGAGTGCCCTACCCGTAAACTAAAACACTGCCAGTGCCTTCAGCCGCATTCAACAGGATCACCTCAGCGACAGGCATGCTGGCTACCATTATATTAATTAAGAAATAGTTTATAACATACCGGGCGTACTTCTTACGGCTCGATCAGGTGTCCTGCATACACTGCAATAAAAATATAAGAATGTAGAGTTAATTAACTCGAAAATATTATAACAGACCATTGAGTACGTAAAGACTATAAGTGTCGATACATATTTAGTGTGCGCAACACCTCATTATTTTTGCATTTTATGTAAAACCCTTAATTAAATAATTAATTTCTTTAAATTATCATTGTCTTCCGGTGACCTTTGTAGAAGGAAATGTCCATCCAGCAAATAATGGACCGACGATGCAGTTTTAAAGTTGGTTCGTGCACACTCGAAAAACTTCTAGACAGTGCATTTCCTTCGTGTGCTGGTTGCCTCACTCTAACGAGTAACGGTCAAGTGATAAAGCCGCCAAATACAATTGCAATACTCTCTGTTCTGTTTTTAATGTGTAAATGATGCACTAAAGTTTATTATTAATATTTGTAATTTATTAATATTTAGATAATATAAATATATCTAGATAATTTCTATATATAAAGCCTAGTCCATGCCTCATAACGAAGCAACAATGAAAACGGTATCGAAATCCGATCGAGTAGTTTAGAAAATGTTGATGTACAAACAGACCAACACAAAAAGCGACTTTAATTTAATGTAAACATAAAGATAAAATAGATATCGAATATTTCCACATTGCCCATTCTGTAATTATTGTATTTTTATAACTATACCAGTCTTTACAAGAATCTTCTAAAAATAACCTAAAATTTCATTTTTCTCGTATCTTCTTCTATACCTATACAGACACATACCGCTTCAACAGTAGTCCACTGAGACACATTAGTAATTATTGTTTTATTACAAATGTGTCTACCATTACATTTACATTTTACATAGTAAAGATAAAGGGTAGATATCGAAGAGCATCTGGCAGATAAATTAAAGGAACATATGTTTTAATATCCATTATCAAATGTGTTGTACCGCTTATAACATTTCACTTTACGACGACAAATATTATGTATAAAGTAATAATCAAGAATGATGGCCGATCATTAATACACGGTTAACATTTACAGGCGTACTGGCGACTATTATGCTAGTTATTTATTGAGGACAACCTAGGTACCACACGTGTCGGCCGCGCCAGTGTCGTTAATTACTGATGCCATTAAAAAGGACCCAATCAGTTGGCACGGATTACGCGGCATCGACTATCGGTGTTCGGGTAATGGTGGATTCAAGTTTATTTTTCTTTAATTCACGCTTACGATTATGGACGTAAGCGCAGTATTGAGTTATTTTTATACCATCAGAGCCTATTAGGGACCATTCATAAATTACGTCACACCTTAAGCAGGACGGAAGGGGTCCAAAAAGAGTAATATTGTGTGACAAGGGGTGAGGGAGGGTCTTAGATTTAGTGACGTCACATTTCCATATCAAAATGTCTGTTATTAAAACTAATATAAATATGTAAAAATTGCAAAATATATGACGCCACACTAGAGAGGGGGGAGTCACCCAAATGTCACAAGTCACAAGGACGGGGGAGTGGTCGAAATATATTGAAATTCGTGTGACGTAATTTATGGATGGTCCCTTATACCTTCGACGAATGGTATAAATAAATAGCCCGAAACAAGTGCACATAATAGTTCTATTAAATCAGGAAACCAAAAATACACGATATCATGTTTCGTGGTTTACCACGTAGTTTATATCCAGAATGCCATATTCAAAGGCTTTAATTAATTATAAAGATAAAGATATTTTATTTGTAAACATGAGTATTATAGTACATAACTACATATTTACAATTTGGATAGTCGAAATATAATCTTTTATAATATTGACACATGTGGTACCAGAGATTGCTAGAGGGTGGTACCTCTCACTCACAACAAGAGGTTATGCAGATGTGCCCTCTTTTCCCTATCCCCCAATGGGCCACCGGAAACTCACAAGCCGCACGAAATGCGACAGCCAAGCTGTCACTTTACGCCGGTATGATGTGAGCGAGAGGTACCACCCCAGTCTACATTCATAATATACCTATTTGGCGGAGCGCGCGCGATTTGTTACTACATAATTATCTGCATGACTTATTTTATGAAAGCACAGGTAATCAAGAAGCAGAAATACTTAATTCCGACCCAAAACAATTCATTCCTGATACATATTGAATTTGTACATTTGTAGGTGAAACTCTCCGACTGACGTGTGACAAGGGCACATTCGATGGAACAGTATTTATAACAAACTACGGTTTATCTTTTTTCTGCGGTTCACCGAAGTTTACAGAACATTACTTTTATAAAAATATATAATGTGAACTATTGCTACATGTGATAGTTTGTTTCTTTTTTTGCAATATTAAGGAATGCTACTCACTACAGTGACACTAACAAAACGACTCGCTGAACATTCGTTGTAACTTCTCATTACGGGCACGACATTGCAGCTAAGGTTTAGTTAAAGCTCACTAAATAAATTTGGCGCCATTTTTTATTCTAGCTGATAATAAATGCTTTCCGCGTTGACGGATACAAGCGGCTTAATTGGTACACACGGGGACTAATTGTGTGATGTACATGGCGACTAGGGCGACATGGGCGGCGCGGGTGACACGGGTGGCGAGTGGCGCGGGCGACGAGGGCGACACGGGGGGCGCTGGAGACACCGGTGTCACAGGCAGCGGGGGTGATACCGGCGGCGCGGGTGACACGGGTGGCGAGTGGCGCGGGCGACGAGGGCGACACGGGGGGCGCTGGAGACACCGGTGTCACAGGCAGCGGGGGTGATACCGGCGGCGCAGGTGACACGGGTGGCGAGTGGCGCGGGCGACGAGGGCGACACGGGGGGCGCTGGAGACACCGGTGTCACAGGCAGCGGGGGTGATACCGGCGGCGCGGGTGGCACGGGCAACACAAGCGACACGGCGACACGAGCGCCGCCGCGACACTAGCGCCCCGCTCGCATTCACCTGTCTGCACACGGGTAGCAGACTTACGCTGACATGACTTTGAGAGCCGAATTACTAAAAAGTCACAATTGCCTTATTTTGAGGACATTCTTATGTATTTATGGGAACTTCCACCATGATTTTTAAATGAAAACATAAAAATTTACAATTTACAGGTGCTCGCAGTGGTTCTAATTTAGGGTAGAGCTCTCCCAGGTGCAAGTGCCATAAGGGGCCAAGATCTACCCGAAGATCCTGGCTAAATCCATAAAAGAGTGTACTGAGATATCAAAAAAAAAAAATTACACCGTACACAATTTTAGTAATAAAATAAAATGTCCGTTAGTCTCATTGGAACCTTAATCTCAAGGTGTATAATTTAATTGTAATAAATACCAGTAACCTATAAGACGCTGTCGTCGCCAATAATGTTAAATAAAAACAAATCAATTAATTGGATGTATAAATAAAGGTGTCTCACTACTTCCGATAATGACAAAACTTATTTCAGGATAAAGCTATAAAATGTTATCACCTTGCGAATTAAAACAGATAATAAGTAGGTAATCAACATTGTTCTGAGCCCTATATTTTTATCTTAATAAGGATCCAAGTTTATTAAACGAATAATATTTTACATTAGAATATTAAAATAAGGTTTAAGCCGATATATAAAATAATTGAATTTGAATTTTGACATAGGAAAAGAAGTTATTTAAAATCTAACTGCTGGTCTTGCTACGAAAGAAACTGACAAAACGAATATGAAAGTTATTAAACACAATTAATATAAAAAATCTATTTGCTGTATTATCTTGATGCAGTGTTTTTTTTTATGTTAGTTGGATAGGCAAACTGGCAAACGTGCCACCTGATGGTAAGTGGTCGACGTCGCCCATGAACATAAACTAGTTTTCCTGGAACGAGCCCAGGCCACTCATCTATGTGTTGCCTATCCTGAGACATAAGATGTTAAGTCTCGGTGCCAGTAATTACTCTGCCTGTCTTTCCCATCTCCCCGAAACACAGCGAAGCTGTTTCACGGGAGAAACAAGCAAGATGGTGGTACCCATGCGGCCGGGAGCGCGACACAGCGCTTCCCTCTCACTGGTAAAAAACTGACATGGCCTGGTTTCTCGTCCCTAATCCTGAGAACAGAAAGCTCATTTTCTGATACAAAGTATTTAGTGTCCACGGCGAGGCAGCTATGTCTAATGCCGTCAGTAAAAGCGGGAAATCCATTTAGGTTTTGTGATGGATTCCATATTATGGTGTTAGGACGATGCGAGCGCGGCTCCGACGTGTAGCTGTCAGCGCGGACGCTCGTTTACACCGCACATGTGACACACACACATAAATCAAGCGAAAACAATACTCGCATTTGACGTATGTCGGTTAATAGCGTATACATTAAAATCAAACTCCTTCTTGGGGAGAATTAATGACATCATATTTGGTAGTCTTTAGAGTAAATTACGTCAAATATAAATAGTAGAAATCATACGAATGCCTCTATTGAAACGGCCAACCACCGTCTTTACATTATATTTACATCTTAATTAGAAATATACCCTAAAACTGACATATGTGGAAAAATCCTTATAATTAAAAGCTACATTGACATACAATAATTGAGAAGTTTTGAATATAATATTATATCCAAATTGTAGTATTTGTGTTTTTAATCTAACAAGCGAATTGAATACTTTACAAAGTCAAGTAAAGTATTCATTCTTCAACTAACACAGACAATTATAAATTACAGACAGGCCGAGGTGCAGTAATGAGCGTCGAACACAAATAGCGAACATATCAAACAACACAAATAAATTTCGAGACAATCCAGGAAGAGCGCAGGAACCTGTCCGGTGTAATCCAATACAAATGCAAGTTAAGCGGGATCGTTTACGATGCGTCTGTTAATCTGCTACCAGTATTTATTGTCTCTCCTCGATATAACACAACAAAACAATAAAGGGATTGTCATGATTTTTGGTAATTTAAATTAAATATTGTAATAGTATTATGAGTGGGTGTTGTAAGTTTATATTATATTGTCTCTATCAGTTTGGTATAAAAGGACGCCAATGGCGCGAGCGGTCTTGGGGTCCGTCCACCAGCATACTTTTTTTTTATATAGAAGAGGGGGCAAACGGACAGTCGGTTCACCTGATAGAAAGTGATAGCAACATCCACAGACACCCGCTACACCAGAGGGTAAGCAGGTGCGTTGCCGGCCTTTCAAATGGGAGTATGCTCTTTTCTTGAAGGTCCCTAAGTCGTAACGGTTCGGAAACACCGTAAGTGGCAGCTGATTCCTTATATACGTCGTGCGAGGCAGGAAATATCGCGAAAATCGAATTGTTGTGGATTTACGAACATCGAGATGGTGAGGGTGAAATTTGGAGCTTTTACGCGATGGGTGGTGGTGTTGATGGGCGTTACTCTACCGAATTATATTTTGATTTTGAACAAGATACAATTATGTTAATCGGACATTATGGACAGTCGATCGGTTTCAAGGCGGCTGAATTGCAATGTCCGGCTGGTTACATATAAAAGTATTCGCAACGTTTTATTTATTGTTAAATCATCGAGTCCACTTAGGCAAACTTTGATCACTTAAGATAAAAAATACTTAATTATTTTATTATTAAAAATATTAACACCAGAGTACGAGGAAATTAAATATGAAGTGCATTTTGTTATCTAACAAAAACTAATCTAAAGCACAATTTCATAAAACAACAAATAACATTTCGTTACAGAGTCTAGCGTAGTTAATCGTAGCAGTCGAGGCAAGCAACAAGTTTTCGCGGAGGGTAAATCACAAGCAACAGGAGTAAAGGATGGACTAACATGCCCACTCTTCCAATTCGGGCGCGATGACCAAACTAATAAAAGGACAGATTATTAGAAATATCGTCTTCGCCGGCAATATCTCACGGCTAATACGGACCACTGTCGTTCTCTATGGGGCACGCACGACTCCCGCACCGCTCCCGCACCGCTGCCGCACCAGTGTAAAACATATTTATGGTACAATGTTTATAACCAACTCTAGAGCATTAATACCATTTTAGAGCTCAGACATGATTTGTTTAGCGCTCGCAATATGTACGAGAGGTAAAACGGATACATCGGATCCGGCACGCCATTCTAATGGCGGATGCTAAGCGCGATGCCACACTACGCGTTGAAAAAAATATATTCACAAATATAATTTTATTAGGGCAGGATCATAGATTAAAAATTGGTCTCCGCTGCGCTACGACTTGATACCGCGCCGTACTTGTAATGTGCGGCAACAAATACCACGCCGAATTCGGCGTACCCGAGCCAGTCTCATTGCAATCGTTGTGGAAGGTCAATTTTGGTCATTATCTAAAGTAAAATGCCAGTTTGCGTAGTGAAACTGTGTAAGAATAATACTACAAGAAATAAGAAAGACTCTGGGATCACATATCATCTGTGAGTATCATATAATTTCGAAATTTAATCATAAAATAACATGAAACTTTAGGGTTCATGTCACGTCATTCAATGTTGCCGCGTATACAAAAATGAAGTCCCCGTTGCGATTTTTATATACTGTTTTATTGTTATTATATTTTATAATTTATATAGAATACTTAGGTAAGTACCTACTTCATTTATCTATCCTAGTCATTTTTACTTGAACTATTTTTTTTTATAAATTATTTTAAATACTTAATACTTTTAATCAACAGTAAACAATGAAACAATTTTTACGGATATTATCGCGGTTTATTAATATTTTTGCAAGCTCGACGTTTCGAATACTTTATAGCAACCATGGTCATGGGAGGAGGGAGGAGGATGTAAATATTGTTTCACTATAATGAGTGAAATTCGCGTAAACATTAGAAAACAATTAGTAAATAAAGTAATATAATATTGAATATTGGAAATGATATAAATAAATAAAAAACTATTAAAAATGAGGCCTAATCATTGATATAATATTTATACCATTTTTCATGAAGAAAAAACCTACGCTTAACCAATTAATAATTATTCAATAAGGCTAATGTGGGTAAGTTTAACCGCCCCTTTTTAACACAAAATCTAATAGAGCTTTTGATTCAAGCGTTTGAGTAAAAGTAACATTTTACTTACAACTTAAAATATTTATTCTCAACTCTTGACATGTTGTCAAAAATTCAATAATTTTTTGTAATATAAATTGACCTTACACACATTTTCTGTGCCATATTTTACAATCGGTACTTAGTTCTACTAGTAACTAAACCATTGCATGTATTCTGGCAATTGTATTCTTCTTATTATTCTTAATTGAAATGGTAAGATATAAAAATCTACATGTGTATCTACTTGAAATTCATCAATATCATATCATACTTAATTATAAAATGATATGGGTAAAATGAGTAGGTACTATTCCACTTAAAATAAGGAAAGTAAAACCTTTCTACTATCTAATACTAAATGTATGTGAGAGTTTAATGTCAATTTTTTGGATATTTCTCGTTTTATTTTTAATAAGTTATTATTGTCATTTTACTCATTAGGTAAAGTACTTTCGAAATCAGTTTCAAGTTTTTTGATATCTGTAATAGTTACGGAATAATCGCCTGTGCACACTTAACGATTACACCTGGTATATAATACCCAGTAAGGGAAATCTTTGCATGCAATTTAGGTACATCTAGTTATAGTTAGGTATATAGTTAACGTGGAGGCGAAGTGCAAACAGCTAAAACTCATCAAAATAATCACTGCTTCTGTGTCAAAATGACTTACAAAAGATCAAAAGAGGTTTTAGCAAATTATGAAAAAGATTTTATATTATGTAAAAGATGATGAAATCAAACGAATACGGCTTTTATTGGTCAGACAGTAAACTACTATTGGTCTTAATGAGTGCTTTTAGCAAATTAGGAAAATATAATTATTATAACAAACATAGACGGCCTCTGTGGCTCAGTGGTAAGCGTGTTGGCGCTCAAGCCGGAGGTTGTGGGTTCGAATCCCGCCAGGGTACAAAAATATTTTCTGTGTTCCTGGGTCATGGATGTGTATTAAATATGTGTATTATATAATAAAAATCTTAAATATATGTATAGTATAAAAGTATTAAATATATTTCCGTTGTCTGGTACCCGTAATACAAGTTCTTCGAGAACTTACCACGGGACCAGATTGACGTGGTGTGAAAGCGTCCATAGATATTATTATTATTATTATTATATTATAGTCTTGCCCTTCTTGTTGTCTTGCTATAAAATAAATATTTTTAGAAAGAAAAACAAATTGCACTCCGGGAGTGCCGACGGAAGTGAAAATTTAGACGCAACACAATTTGCAAAACAAATCTCTTATAAGAAGAGGGGACAAAAAAGCAGCGGGCAAGGGGTGAGGATGGGAACCTCGCCCCATTTTACTGTCCCGACGTTGGGAGAGGTTCTTCAGTGGTGCGGGACAACCCCTCGGTGGAGATGGCGTCGGTGCCTTGGGGAACTGACTAGCCGTCGAGGTGCCTGCCCTGTTTGTTTATAAGATCCGGGGCACCTCACCAAAGGCGGCGTTGGTGGTGCTCGCCGGGTTTTAGTGGGTAGAGCTGCGTCCACTTACCCGCAGGATGCCTCAGAGTATCCCGGCGTTAAAGAAAAAAAAATGGTATTGTTAAGGAACTTAACAACCTTCTCAAGATTGATATCTTGATACACTTGTACCGATGTTTTGATAATTTTTGCATAAAAATATGGCTCAGTCACTCCTTCAGTGATGCCTTGGTGGGGTGTGACCCCATCACTGAAGTCGGATAATGCCCACGAAGTACTCTGTTGACTAATTGGGAAGCTTCCTTAGAGCTTTGAGCATTAATACAGTTATTTTATTTGTTTATTATAGTATTGCTCAATTGTAAAAAAAACTCATCCATAAACAAAATTTTTCTGAAGTAGTTGTTTTGTTTTTACCGACCAAACTTTTTAAATTATCAGTTAAGAGATGACCGGTGCGTCTCTTATAGGCTGCAAGTCCTAAGTTATCTTTTAAGATACGCGACATGTCCACCTTACTACCTTTCGGGCGCAGCGAGTATACCCGCCTGGGGAGACCCACTCCCGCAGGATGCCTCAGAGCATTTCCCAGTGCAAAAGAAAGAAAAGGTATATCTTCATCTCCCGAGATAAAATCTTTTTCTTTCGGACAGGATTTCTTCGAATTCTTTCCCTTACTGCTTTATCGCCTTGTTTATACGAACACTTCGTGGACGGCCAGATCTTTTTCTGTCACAAACAGAGGAGGTTTCATTGTACCTACCTATCAATAGCCCGGTACACAGACACTTGACCAATACCAAGCGTATGGAGAGTTTGAAAAATTGTATTTGGCTCCATACCTACTTTGTGTAATGCAATCACAGCGATTCGGTTCTCTTTATCACCCTACTCCATTTTAATATCACAAAATATTTTACTATGTATTGGCGCGAAAATGAGAAATTACAATGAACAATTCTATATAATGACAGATTCCAAATTTTTGTTTATTTTTAACTGTAACAGTATTTAGGGCTGGACTATGAAATGTTTGTATATAAATTATATAGGTAGGTACAGCTACTTGTAAGTTTAATAGTGATAGTACCTCATATAAAATGATATGTCTCTATTAATTTAGTAATCGATATTAATTTTTCTTTTTACACCTCGCGTTTTTGATCATCAAATTCACAAATTTTATCAACATTTTGTGCACCCTTCAGAACATGGACGTCGCTGATTATATTAACAATATTCTCAAAATCCTTTGAGATGCTCGTAAAGTGAATAAAAGCAAACGACTTCATTAGCGGCGGGTGCACGCGCGCCTCGTATCTTTACATCTCATATTTCACTTTTTACACGAATCTCAGGACGAACCAGCCTCCTTAATGATTTTTACCTTATCCATCAAACTGCTTATTAGAGCGCTCGAAAATGGCGATGGTTTTTTTCTGATTGTGATGTCTCTGTCGTATCAATTACCGGTAATTTATGGTCGCTAGATGACCAGTTTTACGCCGCCCGCGCCACCATAGAGCATCCAAGAATTCATGGATTAGTTAACCTGCCGTTCGTCCTGTTCTTACACAGATAAAAAAACCCGCCAAGTGGGAGAGTCGGAGCGGATTTTGTGTTCCGTATAATTTAAAAATAGAAAACGATAATTCAAATACTTAGGTTTTGTGAATGTCTTCATGCTGCATCGGATATGGGAAACTTATATAAAGCTTTGTTTTTGAAGAAATATAACTACATCGAAGTAACATGGGCGAAACTAGTAGGTGTTTTTAAACTATGTACATCAGTTGTCAAGTGTGAGCGCGAGGGCAGAGCCTATGTCCTACGGAGGAAGCCGACTGCGACTAGTGTTACTACTGATGCTGTCATCAGCAGAGGGGATTACATTTTATTATTCCACTTTTAACCACCGGACCCTAAAAGCATTTAACAAAATGTGAAACAAGTCTAACTGACAATCTTCTCGTAGAGCACTAACACTCGCTACCAGCTGTTTAACAATACTTACGTACTATTGTATGAGATTGTAGTTCATATAGCGTTCTATTTATATGCCAAAAGATGTACCACCTTTTTTATTTATTTATTTATTATCCATGCCATTTCGACCACAGGCAATTTAAGCAAAGTGAAGGTATGTCGGGTGTTTTAACCATTAAATGATAAACATTATATCGATTGACGTCAAACGCTCGGACTAACACCAGTGATGTCCCGGGCGCGACACGAGCTGTGACCCCGGCGACCCAGCAGCCATTATCGCGGCACGGTGCGGACGGCGTCTCGTCCGATGCCGCGCGCCGCCGGACCGCGACCGCCGACCAGATCCTATCTCTCGATCTCATTAGCTAATGGCGGCGGCCAATTACACTGACTGACGTGTCCGGGGCAAATTGTGCACCGATATATATTTCGGTCCGACGACGACCGACCGCCGCAAAACGGGCCTAATCCCCGCGGCGCACGGCTCGCAACCGCCCGGCGCCGCGTCGCCGAGACACCGGCCTGCAGACGTCAATTAGATACTATGTGTCGGAGTGGCGAAAGGTTTTGCTCACGTGTTTATGGAAAGCTTACGTATTGCAAATTCATAAAAACACGAATGCAAAAACTAGTATCGGCGGTCGGTGAGGTGCAAGCTCCCACATCTGTATTTATTAAGTGATAAATATTCATGCATGGATACATATGTACAAATAAATGACTGACAATATTATGTGTCGTGTTGCGATTCGATCGAGCGATACTCGATCATACTCGTCAGGGTTTGATGTAAAGATATTTTCGCATCGCGCCTACCAAGACCTGCTGGTGCCCAAGATCCTATACGAAAAAAAATACCATGATTCAACGTGAGCAATCCGACATCGTGGCCGGACCTCACGATCGAAGTTGGACTTTAGCAATAAAATAATATTTTGCGACGTAATAATCATCGCAAGCGATAAATTCACTAGGCACCTAAGATCCGAAGCCCTACAAGGCTTAACAGGTGTTAAAAAGACGCTACCGAGACTACTTAAAACTCGACGTTCCTTGAAATATAATTTATATTTAAAACAATTACCGGAGAACGTATCCAATTACCTTTTGGCATTCTATTTCAATAGGGCATCAAAAGATAAGCATTCACAATTGAATTGTAATCCTAGATTGTTCCAGGTTAATGTAACCTATGAATGAACAGTTGGTGCTACTAAATAACCAACCGGTCACTTCGTGCGGCACCCCGTCTCTATACACGAGGATCCTCTGAGCCGAGCGAAAGCTAACAAAGACGTAAAACTGATTGCGCGCTGTTATCTCTGTCTTACGACAATGAGCCGCAGGCTTCGTCGGATGGCGCCATTAGTAGCACGTCGCGGTACAAAGGGTTGCGAGCCGCGGGGCGCGGGCTGCCAAGCGCGAGCGCGCGTTATCTGCACGTATTGTCTGCGCACGCGCACGCTTCTCTCCTAGCCAAGTACCAGACCGACGGGTGGTAGTTATAGACCTCGAGAACACCATAAAGACTAAGAGGTTGGGTCAGGGATCACGAGTTAGTATCGTTGAATATTGGGTTGTTTAATGAATTCGGTCTCCAGGTCAAGCACTGTCACAGTTCGTCGTGACGACTGTGCCTTCACGACATGTCGCGGTCATGGGAATCAGCCGCCACCGCCGCCCGCCACCAATGTCACGCCACCAATGTGAGGCGCAACCGAGGCCCCGTCACCCGTGTACAAGTCGCGGTATGTCGTTAACATCGCACACGTTCGGGTTTTATTTAATTATAATACGTAACGTACAGCGGTTAAGTTGATGGAGGTAGGTTAGCTAAGTCACTTCACACTGGGGTAGCGAATCCCGTCACTAAGGCCAGTCATTTGGGTCATTCAGGAATCAGGTCCTACTAATAAACATCGGTGACTAAATTGTAGTTTTGACTTACCGTTGTATGATGGGGCTTCAAGGTTGCAGAATTTAGACAAGATTAGACATTCTACGACAACCGAGACGCCTAAAGCGACAACTACAGCTACCCTTCATATTATAGCTCACTAGCATATCTCTTAACGAGACTCGCTAGTTGCTAAGCACAAGTATTAATCATGGACGATATAGCAAATCGGAATATTAGATATAGTTATTTAAATTAAAACAACCTCGATACAACATATGGGCGCGCACGCGAAAGATCACGCAAAAACAATTTATAGAGCGATGTCGACATTAGGGGATTATTCACACAACCGACTTCCCGATAATAATTCTGTACTCAGTGGGACGCAAGACTGAATACCATCGTACCACTGTTAATCTGATTTGACAGTTCATTCAAAATGTTGTACATTTCTCGCTTCGCTGTACCGCGTACGGACAGCAGAGAAATCGCTTAGAGCAGAATATAATCCGAGAAAATTTATCTCTATAATTAATAATATAATCAAAGTCGTAGGCCAATTGAGATTAAATAAAAGTAATGGAAGAACATCGATGAGGATAACGCAAATCGACAGTATTTTTGGACATCATCATAATTCAAGACATATCATAGATCATAATTCATCAGAAAGTGTGCAAGACATGTGTCTTGCACACTTTCTGCGTCTCGAATTAGTATGACATTTTTAAGTAAAAACTTTTCAATATCTCCCTTTCTATACCGTATCGGAAAAATATAATATTACTTTGCAACCATGTCAATGCAGTTTTGTAGTGTCAATTTATGGATAAAGTGACAATAAGGACCAATGGTCCGATTAGGACCAATCTAACACTAATCTAACAAATACCTTTTGACACATCCCAAATTTATTGGACTAAGGCCTAGGCAGGTGAATAAGAAAATCGATTCTATCATCCGATTATAACGAAGTGTAGATATCGTCTTCTTACATTCTACAATCGATTTTCGTCTTTCGGTCTAGGGTTAAAAATAAGTGAATTTGAATTGAAAATTACTTGAAATTAGTAGTACATGCTCTACCCAAACGATTATTTATAGATTTGTATAAAAAATGATGATCTTCATAATAAGGTGAAATTTTAACCTTTTTATAAATATTATTCATTTATAACAATTATTTTAATTTCATATTTCTATTATGTACAGTAAATACATTTTGAAGGCTTCTTTAAAGGAGACGGGCGAAAGTTCATAGAAAGTTGGGCCCGACGTTACAGTAATAATTACTTCATTATTTTATTTATATGTTCATACTTGTTCGAAAAAACTAAAATTTTCATGACTGATCCATGGCAGACAAAAGTTGTAGGGTGTTTTTGATTTAACAAAAAATAATAGTCTAGTTTGCTTATAAATTATTCTTAGTCCATATTCTACAGTTACTTTAGGAAAATAATTATAAGAACTCGTTCTAGTATAAATATACTAAAGAATATATCAGATATTATTGTAGGGAAACAATTAATTACGCCATCCAACTAGATCTAAGATGTTTCATATGGACTATGGCTATTATTCAAGAAGACGAGTTTGAATTAAAACCATTTTATTTTTTATTGATTTATTATCAACTTCATCGTAAACAATTAAAATATCATCTAAATACTGTGCAGGTGATATCAAATTCTCTTGATGCCTTACCCAGCTTAGGTACCATATTATTGATATTACATGACAAACAACAACCCACTGTTCTTTTCCCTACTATGCAATTACAATAATATTGTTTTATGTCCCCTCTACTATCAACGGTTAATTAAAATATAGCTAAAATAGGTTTTTGTCTTTTAAGCTTACATATTGTCACGGTTGCTGTTTGTTTTAAACGTTTGACAGTTCACAGTTATTGCCTGTATTAAAAATACTATTGATTGTGAGATCGATATTATCATCAATTTCAGATACATTATACGATATATCTAAAATTGTATTTAATATTTATAAATTAATATGTTTATGATCAATATACAATTTTTTTGAGAATGTTTTAAGTATGTATTTTGGGAGGTAAATATTTTATAAAAGAAGTTTCTTCAAAAACTTGTCTTAAGAATAAACATCACAATTATAGTGATCAAAGTAGGCACGGCACGTAGGTCATACTACTTTTTGAAGAAACTTAAAGAAAATAAATATTTACGACTCGAAATACATACTTACAGCTTGGCAAAAATAAAGAGTATGGAAAAAATGAGGGCGCCACTCTCACTTAAGTTTCATCATAATATGGGAAATAAGTAAGATAATTTAATAAATTCCTAAAAAATAAATGTGAAACACTAAACTTTACTCAAAATCTAGTATTTGTCGGCCAAATATTGTCAACATCATAGGTTTCCATTTAGTAAAATATTTAGTTCCACTTATCACCACGTCATACTCTATTTTGCCAAGCTGTAAAATATTTCTTAAAAAAATGTTGTATCGATAAAGTGTATTGATATGAATTTGATAAATCGATTACCTTTTTCTTACTCTGGCAACATAGAATATCACCAAAATAAACATGAAGGAAATCAGTCATCTTATGAATATTTTTTTAATTTGTTATCCCATGATAAAACTGCTTCATATTTAACTGTTCAATTTAAAAAAAAAGATAAAAAATATTGATTTATTTTTTATTTGTGTAACGTTTAGGCCCAGATACGCCCGTCTCCTTTAGCAATAGAGTTAGAAATGAAGTTATCCGTTAATATCGTATCCGTTAATAAAATCATTATCATCATCATCATCATCATCATCATCATCATCAGCCTCTATCCGTCCACTGCTGAACATAGGCCTCCCTCAATGAACGCCAAGATGGCCGATCCCTTGCCACTCGCATCCAACACGGACCGGCCACCGCACGGAGATCCTTCCCACCTGGTCAATGGCCGACCAACACTTCGTCTACCTAAACGGGGCCTCTAGAAAAATCACACACTCAGAAGAACGGATGGCCGATGGGCAATAAAATCAACTTCTATTTATTTCACAAATTGCTTGGTGTCATTGAGTAATTCGAAACACTATTTTAAAATAAATATGTACAAGATATTATGTACATATTACATAATTATTATATTAAATTAAGTGTTTGATTTTGTATAAAAGTTTATTTGAACGTAAAGGATGTAACTACGATGTAAAACCGTTAACTGTCAAAAAGTATTTAATTTGTTAGGTTGGTCTGACTACAGTGTTGAATTACTATATAACGTTAATCTTTCGAAACGAATCAAAAAAAAATTTTTGGTCTTAAAATAAATTTAAATACAAGATTTTCTTTTTATCATAAAAATTAAAAAATCATATTGTAAATTCCTTAAAATATATTAAGTTTTTAATAACACTTTTTTTAATAACTTTATTTTTATAAAGATCACAACATAATAAGTATAAAAAATTCCCATTTGTTAATTAATTATTTACGTTTTCCACTGTACAAGATACATTCTCGTATAGCCTGTAGATGGATATCTTACAGCTAGTTAAACGTGTGACACCGTAAAGTTTTTTGTATCGGCAGACAATCGGACCGTAGTTAGACCAAGTACGTATTATCGCCGCGTCCGCGTCGTGTAGCTGCGCCGCGCATCGCGTACGTGACTGATACGTGCGTGGGCGTAACGCGTACGTACCGCGTACTGTTGGCAAAACTTAAACTTTTGTATTTGCAATAAAAATAATAGTTTCGTATTGAATTTTGAGGATAAATCAGGTCAGAATCTTTTCATTTTTTAATATAAAATAATCAAATAAATACGATATGTAATGCCGTAATGTCAAATATGTCAAAAAAACGTAAAGTGCCAACGTGGTTCTTGGTGGTGCCGATTATACGGAAGACAATCGTCATGTAATAGCCGCATCAGCTTGCATTCTCTTAAAGTAGTCGCAATTACAGCATGACCATGACAAGTGTTTGACTTTGCTTACCTTGTCATGCATTAGTCAATTGAATTTGATAATTAATTTATTCATTACCTACCAAAAATTAGTAAATAATAAAAAAAATACGAAAAATATTATTGTACTTCTTTCTGTTATTTGATGCCTGTTTTAAATTTGAATATTTCGCTGTAACACGACACACACGGTATCTCCATATCGCATTCCGATGGGCACACCCACACGGCGCTCGGCGAACGCGCGACACATCGATCGCTCGCCCGACGAGCACGGGTTTACAAGGAGCGGGCAGTATTTCACACGGGATGCATGCGCCGCGTCACGAACGCTTAAATCACATAGTGTTCAACTACCGCAAACTGCTATCGGGCGGCCGGGCTCGGAGGCGAGAACCGCGACCTACTTCGCGGCGCGTGCGCGTATTACGCCAGAGTACACAACACACAGAAACGACTCTCTAAATATAAATATTATAAGTGCTTTTATATAGTAAATACCTATTTTTTATATTTATTAATAATATATTAATTGTTTTATAATTATGTATGTTTAGGTTAAGGTTATATATAAGGTATCTATGGGCCTATGCACCCTGAAAATAAAGGTTTATTATTATTAAAACTGTCCATTGTTACTAGAGAGTGGGAAACGCAAAGATTGAAAATTAGTAGATGAACAAGTTAATTATAAGTTAGTACCTACAAAAATTAAAGAAATGCAATTATTATTTTATTACTTTTTTTTTTTTTTTAGGTAGTTTTACATATTAATTATTATTTTTAGAGATTCCTAAATTCGATAACTGATTTTATTTGTTTAACATATGAGTAGAACTATTAAACGGGTTGCTTATATTAGACAGGGCCCGACAGGGCATTATATTATCATGGGACCATTTGGAAAGTATACCCTTTCAAACAATATTTTTTCCAGTCGGTTGATAAATGACATAGTTATGCCCGCCCAGCATTAAAAATATACAAACGTCTGAATTAAGAACCTCCTCCTTTTTTAGAAGTCGGTTAAAAAGTGGCCTGTATCATTAAATGCATAGGATGGAAGCTAATTTTTTTTCCAATAACAGCGCCACTGTTGTGAACATTAGTAGCCCTCTCTCGTGAACAACAGGAAGACCGAGTGGTGGTGGTGATGGGTGAGACAGCTGCTCTGTGGAGCGCTGCTCTGAGCCATAAACAAGAGACTCTCGGCACACCGCCGCGACCGCTGCGATAAGATCGGCACGAGCGATAGCGATGAAGCGCGAGTGTTTACGAGCGGCGGACGCGTGCCGCTCGTCGCAATTGTTTCTGACTCTAACTGTTCACTTTATTTATATGCAACGCTAATGCAATGCGGACTACTAATAAATCGCGCAAAGTTCAGCACGACTGTTCTAATGGAACTTTCCCTAAACCCGCCGAACGGATTACACAATTGTACATTGCGATTATTATTATTCTTTGCCCCTTTGCACGGTGTGCAAGTATAGTTGAATAATTACAGATTACTGGATACTGGCAGATTGACATACATTTTATTGGTGTACATTTTTCAAATATGTATCTAACATCGACACCATAAAATTTAAGTCCTATAAAATGAAAACTTAAACGACCTCAATCTTAATTCTAAACAAATGATGTTTAGAATTTAGATTGACAATGGTAAGTGGTAACACATAACTAGTGTTTGTAAATTTCGTAAATATTTTATCATACATTTAAATATTTCATTATCATCAGCCCGTTCACCGGCAGTCGGTTTGCAAATTTTTATTTGTCACTGTTTTATTGTTTGTTGATTTATTTATTTTATAGTTAACATTAAAACTCACATTCACGATAGAGGACTAGCAAGTAACATGTATAGTATGTAGGTGGGTACTAAGTGCATATAGTTTTCGTAGGAATGAATTTGTAACCGCAGATCTAAGGAGATGAAACATGTTATCAGGTAAAACTGGTGGATGTATCGTTTAAGTTTAAGGGTAGAGTGCGTATATAAAAATGTACGCACGATAGGTAGTCACCGTCCTCAACGCATAAACACAATGCGACGTTTCAACGATAAATACGAAGATTTAGCAAACAATCGTAACAATAGTGGAAAATGCAGTGCAAAGTAAATGAGAATACAATATGATCGCACGTGTCGGCGGTATGCAAATGCGTCCGCATTAGAATGCAAGATGGCGGAAGCGCGCACGCGAGGTCGCGGGGTCGCGCTCTCCACGCGCCATTGTCCGGGCCGCTCCCGATGGCCGCAGATACCCGCGTGCCGCCCGCCAGCCCACACCCGCCAGCCGACGTCACACTTCTGTATTCTCACTTACTGATGGTTACTTGTTAAGTTGCAAGATAAATAATTATCAAATAAATACCATGTTAGCCAATGTTCCGGTGCCATGTCCAGTGTAATTGTTCAGACATATTAATTAATATTGTAAATGAGAAAGCCGTGTTGGATGCGAATGACGAAGGATCGGTAGTCTTGGCGTTCATTGAGGGAGGCTTATGTTCAGCAGTGGACGGATTGGGGTTGATGATGACGATGATGATAATGAAGAGAAAGCCGTTCAAAACGAATATCTAAAACCACGCAATAAAACAAAACCGGCGTATTACATATAGCCGCTCCCGAGTTAGTGCATTATAATGGTCACCTTCGCGATATCCTCTCACAGTCCGCAGGAGCGCAGATAATAGCAGTCGAAACTAGAAAGCCGAATGGAACACTGGCATCAATGCGAGCGGAGATTGTATCGACCGAGTAATTGTATTGATGTCTAATGTATATTACTTTTAATACTACCTACTAATTCTTTTTCCTTAGACCTAACAACCTCATTTCAAAAATCCACTTACTTATTCGATACGATTATAATTTTATACATTTCACGTTCTCTAATGTGTTTGTGTGATTTAACGATATCATATACAAACAGTAAAAGAGTAACAAACATTTATACATCCTTACATATAAAATTTGGCGTTTATTTTAAACAACAAGTTACAAGTTTATATAGTATAGTAATACAACAACTTTACATTACGACTGTGTTTCATTGCAATAAAAAATAAATATAAAAAATGTATATTTTACTAATTACTGTTATTATTTTCTTTTATTCGTTTCATATATTATATATAAATAAATATTCTTGTAATATAACAACTTTACATAATAATATAGCTAGTATGGGCACGGTTATGTAAAATTGTTATAACTTCTTATATAAATGTGCTTCACCTTTGACAGAGCACTTGTATGAAGACTGACTTTCTATGGTGTAATTACATATTCTAAGGCCAAAAATGCTACTTAATTTTTTTGAGTTATGTTTTTTAGCTTTTATCAAAATCAGTCATAAATTATATAGTAAGTATCAATTTAAATCTCATTTTTTATTTATTAAATTATTTTATTTTAAAAACATGGAATTCTTTTTCCAAAAGTAGTCATTTGTTTATTGATTAGTGTTACATTTTCATTACATTTCAATCTTTTTAGTCATCATGGATACGTTAAAAATTCGAGTAATTATGGAATATGAGTACCGTCGTGGTAGCAACGCGGCACAAACGGCACGCAACATCAACGACGTTTACGGAGCTAACATTACAAACCAACGCACCAACTGTTATTGGTTTGCTCGCTTCCGTTCTGGAAATTTCGACCTGAAAAAAGAACCTCGCGGTCGTCCGAAGACTTTGGTCGACAATGACGAATTAAAGGCGATTGTGGAAGCTGATGATACACAATCTACGGCTGAATTAGCAGCAGCTTTCGACGTTAGCGTCAAAACAATATTGGTCCATTTGCGTCAAATTGGCAAGGTAAAAAAGCTTGACAAATGGGTACGTACCCCCACGGTACCCCACGAACTCAATGATCGCCAGCGCGAAGTACGCGTCAAGACGTGCCTTGCACTGCTCAACAGACACACATGAAGGAATTTTGAACCGCATTGTTCCCTACGATGAAAAATGGATTCTGTTTGATAACCGCAAGCGCTCAGCAAGTTTGGATACTGGTTCAGCACCTAAAAAATGCCCTAAACGAAAACTTACCCCTAGAAAAGTGATAGTCACTGTTTGGTGGTCTTACCAAACGGGGTGAGCATTACTGCAGATGTGAGCTGTGAAGAACTGAACACAATGATGGAGAAGCTGGCAAATCTCCAACCAGCATTGGTCAATCGCTCGTCTCCGCTGCTCCTGCCCGACAACGCGCGACCTCATACTGCACAGCAGACGGTCTCCAAGCTGCAAGAACTGGGGTTGGAATCTCTCCGTCATCCGCCCTACTCACCAGACCTTGCGCCTACAGACTACTACTTTTTCCAGAATTTGGATTACTTCTTGGCGGGAAAAAAATTCAATACCCGAGAGGCAGTACAAAATGCCTTTGAAGTATTTGTTGCCTCCCGTCCAGCTGATTTCTTTAAGAAGGGCATCGATAACTGCCACTGCGTTGGCAAAGATGCATTGATTGCATGGGTGATTACTTCTATTAATACAAATAAAAAATACATGAAAAAAATTCGTTTAAATTTTTTCATACAAAACGGCAATTTCGTAGGTAATATTATTGTTTTTGCATTATACAAATAAGCTTGAAATTTAAGAGTCTTAACACTGAGGTTAGGTGCATACACGACATATCATTATGATGAAGTTCTAGAATAATTTAACAGTAACACTGAGGTTAGGTGCATACACGAGATATCATTAGATGAAGTTCTAGAATAATTTAAGAGTCTTAACACTGAGGTTAGGTGCATACACGACATATCATTATGATGAAGTTCTAGAATAATTTAACAGTAACACTGAGGTTAGGTGCATACACGAGATATCATTAGATGAAGTTCTAGAATAATTTAAGAGTCTTAACACTGAGGTTAGTTGCATACACGACATATCATTATGATGAAGTTCTAGAATAATTTAAGAGTCTTAACACTGAGGTTAGGTGCATACACGACATATCATTATGATGAAGTTCTAGAATAATTTAAGAGTCTTAACACTGAGGTTAGGTGCATACACGACATATCATTATGATGAAGTTCTAGAATAATTTAACAGTAACACTGAGGTTAGGTGCATACACGAGATATCATTAGATGAAGTTCTAGAATAATTTAAGAGTCTTAACACTGAGGTTAGGTGCATACACGACATATCATTATGATGAAGTTCTAGAATAATTTAAGAGTCTTAACACTGAGGTTAGGTGCATACACGACATATCATTATGATGAAGTTCTAGAATAATTTAAGAGTCTTAACACTGAGGTTAGGTGCATACACGAGATATCATTAGATGAAGTTCTAGAATAATTTAAGAGTCTTAACACTGAGGTTAGGTGCATACACGACATATCATTATGATGAAGTTCTAGAATAATTTAACAGTAACACTGAGGTTAGGTGCATACACGAGATATCATTAGATGAAGTTCTAGAATAATTTAAGAGTCTTAACACTGAGGTTAGGTGCATACACGACATATCATTATGATGAAGTTCTAGAATAATTTAAGAGTCTTAACACTGAGGTTAGGTGCATACACGAGATATCATTAGATGAAGTTCTAGAATAATTTAAGAGTCTTAACACTGAGGTTAGGTGCATACACGACATATCATTATGATGAAGTTCTAGAATAATTTAAGAGTCTTAACACTGAGGTTAGGTGCATACACGACATATCATTATGATGAAGTTCTAGAATAATTTAACAGTAACACTGAGGTTAGGTGCATACACGAGATATCATTAGATGAAGTTCTAGAATAATTTAAGAGTCTTAACACTGAGGTTAGGTGCATACACGACATATCATTATGATGAAGTTCTAGAATAATTTAAGAGTCTTAACACTGAGGTTAGGTGCATACACGAGATATCATTAGATGAAGTTCTAGAATAATTTAAGAGTCTTAACACTGAGGTTAGGTGCATACACGACATATCATTATGATGAAGTTCTAGAATAATTTAAGAGTCTTAACACTGAGGTTAGGTGCATACACGACATATCATTATGATGAAGTTCTAGAATAATTTAACAGTAACACTGAGGTTAGGTGCATACACGAGATATCATTAGATGAAGTTCTAGAATAATTTAAGAGTCTTAACACTGAGGTTAGGTGCATACACGACATATCATTATGATGAAGTTCTAGAATAATTTAAGAGTCTTAACACTGAGGTTAGGTGCATACACGACATATCATTATGATGAAGTTCTAGAATAATTTAAGAGTCTTAACACTGAGTTTAGGTGCATACACGACATATCATTATGATGAAGTTCTAGAATAATTTAAGAGTCTTAACACTGAGGTTAGGTGCATACACGACATATCATTATGATGAAGTTCTAGAATAATTTAAGAGTCTTAACACTGAGGTTAGGTGCATACACGAGATATCATTAGATGAAGTTCTAGAATAATTTAAGAGTCTTAACACTGAGGTTAGGTGCATACACGACATATCATTATGATGAAGTTCTAGAATAATTTAAGAGTCTTAACACTGAGGTTAGGTGCATACACGACATATCATTATGATGAAGTTCTAGAATAATTTAACAGTAACACTGAGGTTAGGTGCATACACGAGATATCATTAGATGAAGTTCTAGAATAATTTAAGAGTCTTAACACTGAGGTTAGGTGCATACACGACATATCATTATGATGAAGTTCTAGAATAATTTAAGAGTCTTAACACTGAGGTTAGGTGCATACACGAGATATCATTAGATGAAGTTCTAGAATAATTTAAGAGTCTTAACACTGAGGTTAGGTGCATACACGACATATCATTATGATGAAGTTCTAGAATAATTTAAGAGTCTTAACACTGAGGTTAGGTGCATACACGACATATCATTATGATGAAGTTCTAGAATAATTTAACAGTAACACTGAGGTTAGGTGCATACACGAGATATCATTAGATGAAGTTCTAGAATAATTTAAGAGTCTTAACACTGAGGTTAGGTGCATACACGACATATCATTATGATGAAGTTCTAGAATAATTTAAGAGTCTTAACACTGAGTTTAGGTGCATACACGACATATCATTATGATGAAGTTCTAGAATAATTTCGTCCTCTAAATTGTAGTTTCTTTATTAAAAATTTCTTGTGATTGAGTGATCCGAAAGAAAATCACTACCTATTTAAAAATACACAAGTATTACCTAGATATAGATAAGTTATGATTGCTTGATTTTGTGTAAAAGTCTATGAGAACGCAAGTATGATGTATAACGTATGTAATGTATGTGGTATTAGTGTTGAAGTTATTAGTACTTGAATTGTTACTCGTTATTATATTCACCAAAAGTGTCGTGATCGACAGACAGTGTAAATACGAGCTTACCACGTGGTAATAAAACGTCAATATGACCCCAAGGTGCTTTAGTTGTCATTAAATAAAACAAGATTCATATTACAGAATATATTTCTTCAAATTATAAAAAAATATAAAAGACCTTTAACAAAATTAAAGTAAAACTCCTTAGAGTCACATCGCTTGACTTGTGTTCATAAATGTTTGAGCTCGAAGGAGATGGAAAATGATGTCACGATGATGAAACTTTTATGAACGCAAGATTAGTAGAATAACTCTCAACGAACATATTCCAGCATTTATGAAATAATATTAGATGTAAGTCAGATGTGGTACGACTTACTTTAATTAAAAAATACAAAAACGAAAAGGAAATACAGTACAAATAGAAGTATCACTTAGGAACTATGTTTATAAATATTTTTTCATACTTTCATGTTTTAACAAGAAGATCTACTCAGCGGATGGTCAACACTCAGTACACTTATAATAATAATAAATCAATAAATTAAATTAATAAATCACCGATACTAAATCACTCCTTGATATTCTTTCTTTTCAGGCTATGATGTAGATATGTATTAAATTTCTTTTATATATAATTTTACTCTAATTTATAGCCTGCAACCCTAACGCCAAAACATGAACTCGCAAATAACTATATCTCTGATAATTCACGCGTCACGAGTTATTTTAAAAACACCAGTGATATATCCCACCTCTCAGAGCCTGGCTAACATCCAGTGTAACACGACAGACAAGAGCAGTACTAGTAAGACTACGCACACTTTAGCCGCGCCCGCTCCGCCTCCCACGCCCCCGCCCGCCGCGCGCCGCACCGCCCGCTGCGCGCTCGCCGCCGTCCCCGTCTGAAACAAACGTATTACAACTATAATACCATGTAAAATAAGGTGCAATATAACTTTACCGGACTGGAGTTTTACAGTGTAGAGCAGGACTTCCCAAGCAGGGAGGTAGGGGGCGTAGAGAAATGCCAGGTGGAAGTAATAACTACGTTTGCATTTTCGAACAAAAATAATTAAACGTGTAGGTTAATTAACTGTTCCGAATTGCCATTCAATAAAAATTATCAACAAAAATTATCAATATTGGTCCTACAGTTCCGGGAGTTAGGACATTTCCTCCTCTTTTGGAATCTTTTTTTTTAGATTTGAAATATCTCAAACAGTTTTTGAGATAAGCAAAAAACCAACTTTTGCAAAATTTGCGAAAGCATCTTCTATTTTTTTTAAAACTATCTACATGCGATTCCGTGACATCGTGACATATTTTAGGAGGGGGCGATAAAGTTTTGACCCAAAAAACACTTACTTTTGACTACACTAAAAGTCCACAAGCTGGGAAATCCTGGTGTAGAGAATGCTCATCGCGCATTTTATCACCAAAAATGACTGTCACCCGACCCATGCGATATAATATACTCGTTAACATTACTCGTCTTATAGGCCCCGATCGTGTCAAGTCATATTGACTCACCGCAGTGCCCTTGTACTGGAGGAAGGGCACGAGCGCCACCCGCTTGTTGTTGGCGAAGGCGCGCGCCACGGAGCGGGCCAGCTCGCGCCGCGCCAGCGCCACCAGCGCCGACGACTCGTCCAGGAACTGCACCGTGATCTGACCTGCCGTACGACACCCGTGCACCAATATAATAACTATTGTTAAAGATTGCATCCTTGATGTGCCAAACGTTCATTTTTCAGTTAAATACCTGTTTCAATGTGATTTTATAATCAAAATATTGATTTTAAAATTATAAATATCTACTTTCCTATTTTATAGAAAGTATCTTGAAAAAAGTTTGGCAAATCCAAAATGCTCATGATATCATTTATTTATAAAAGCCTGTCAGTTGCTTTGCAACGAATAGTCGTATATATGCACATGTTAGTTGTATCTTAACTTTTATAAATAACTAGCTGGTGCCCGCGACTTCGTCTGTACAGGATAAGATTTTAGTTTTTTTATAAAAAGTATCCTATGTTACTTCTACTACCTCCAAGAATATGTGTACAAAGTTTCATGATGATCGGTTAAGTAGTTTTCGCGTGAAAGCGTAACAAACATCCACGCTTTCACATTTTTTATATTAGTAAGGATGATAATAATAATAATAAAAAACAGTGATTTGAAAGCTCATATTAATTGAGAAACTCGGCGAATTCTTCCTTTCGATGATAAAAAATATCCGTAATAGAATAAAAAATAAAAATAATAGTCCGGTACGATAATTCTTTCGACCAATTTCTCCGCCACATGTAGACACAGAAAGCACCAATGTCCATAAAATATTATTTTTAATGTTATTAATATTTTTAGTATGACGTTAAACAAAATAGTTGTTATTGAAATATAGAATAGAATAAAATAGAATAATTATTTATTTGCCAGAATATGGTGTACAAAGGTTATTTCACAGGTTCTCATATTCTACATGTCAGTGTGCAAACAATATTTTATAAGTCATTTTTTTTTTTAATAATAATAATAAATTAAAATATAATAACATGCAAAGTCAATAATTCATTGGTAACTACAACAGAAAAGAACATACAGTTAAATATCATCGTCATCATACAATTTTATATTACAGTTAGATATTCTCTAATTAATTTCATTATCAAGTAAATATTCATTTATTGAATAGTACATTTTGCTCAAGAGTAATTTAAATAAGTCATTTTGAAACTTTTTCCCACAAAGATTCTTAAAAAATTTAATGGCAATTTATTGTATATAGAAATAGCCATACAATAAGCATTTTTACTATATAAATTTATTCGCTGGTGACGTATTATCAGCTTATACTTATCTCTGCAACTCCTAGTGGTCGAGTCTGATTTTTTTGTAAAAAAGGAATTATGTTATTGTGAACAAATTTGCAAACTTCAAATATATAAAGGCTAGGAAGAGGCAATATTTTGTGTTGTGCAAACAAGGGCTTGCAACTATCCCGATACCTAGCATTACACAGACACCTTATATACTTTTTTTGAATTCGGAATACTCTTATAGTGTCTACAGAGTTTCCCCATATTAATAGGCCATATCTCAAGATGGACGCAACATATCCATGGTAAGCTACGAATGCCGCTTTAGTTGATACTGCTTGCTTTATATTTTTTAGTACAAACATATATTTACCTAATTTATGACATATATTATTTATGACGTGTTCCTTCCAATTACAAAGGTGGTCTACTGTTATGCCTAGGAATAAAGTTGATTCTACTTCTTTGATAATTGTATCATTGTAGGTAATACTTATTTTTTGGTTTACAGTTTTTCGTGTTTTGAAACTTATAATTTTTGTTTTATTTATATTTAGATTATTACATTCTAGCCATTCTACTGCGTTTTTTAAGGTGTTAATTATTTGTTTCATCGTGATATTTACTTTTCCCTTTTATTAGTATTGTGGTATCGTCAGCAAAAAGAATACTTGGATTTGTTACATCATTCGGTAAATCGTTAATGTAGCACAAAAATAACAGTGGCCCTAAAATAGAGCCTTGTGGGACTCCAAGAGTGTTAAGTACAAACTGAGATCTATGTGTATTTATCAGTCTGCCGCTTGTACTAGTTATTTCTACGCATTGCTGACGATTTGATAAATAACTCCTAATACAATCATGTGCTACTCCTCTAATGCCTTGATTGTACAATTTATCGAGTAATATTTTATGAGATACATGATCAAATGCTTTCGTCATATCTAAAAATATTCCAGTAATTGGCGTTTTCGAATTTAAAGATTCGGTCACATTTTTTATTAGAGAAAAACAAGCATGTGCTGTTGATTTATTTTTCCTAAAACCGAATTGTTCTGATTTTAGTATTTTGTAGTGATTTAAAAAGTTGTAAATCTTATGAAACATGACTTTCTCAAAAAAAATTGAAAATATTGGAATGAGCCTGATAGGTCTGTAATTACTAGTGTCCCCTTTTTTAAAGATTGGCTTCACTATAGAGTATTTCAATAATGTTGGGAATGTACCTTCAGACATTGTCAAATTTATAATGTGAGTAAGGAGTTTTATTAATTTTACTTTGCATGCTTTTATTATTTGTGTGCTTATGTCATCATAGCCTGTAGATTTTGTGTTATTCAATCCATCAATTATCTTGCCAATGTACACATCTGAAATTGGGTTCAAGAAGATGGTATTATTATTGTATTAGTTTTTCTTAATGGCATACTTATTCGTGTTATTATTTAAATTGTCATTTTTTAAATATTTGTCATGGAATTAGAATTGTTAATATTAGTCATATTATTAAAAAATAAGTTAAAATTGTTTGCTATGTCTTTAATTATTATTTTAGTTATATTATCAATGTCAGTATTATTGCCTTTGTAATATTTAATAGTGTCCCATGTGGCTTTACCTACATTTTTGGATGTACTGATAAATTTAAGATTATTAAGTTTTTGTGATTCCAATATACATTTTCTTAGAATTTGAGAATATCTTCTATAATTTAGTCTGTTACTCGATTTATTTGTTTTTTCGAAGCGGTAACGTAGGTACAATGTTCTTTTTCGTACACAGCATTTTTTAATACCCTTGGTTAACCATATATTTTTAATTTGATTACTAGCTTTTTTTATTAGTATAATTTTAAAGCAAAGATATTAGAATAGGCGGAATGTATCGTAGAATATCTCAAATGCTTTGTCCGCGCTCTGTTCCTCTATGACGTCATTGAATGTTAAAGCATTCATGCATTCCAGGAACTTTCTAGTGTTGTCTGTACTAAAGTCTCTTTTTTTTATTAAATAATAATTTGGTTTGATAGAGTTAGCCAATGGAGCAGCACACTCAAATGTGATTGTTTGGCCCGTTTCGTGGTCAGAGAGACTTAGGTAGTGTATTTCTGTATAATTCGAGGCACGTAACTTGGCAAGGCTCCGGCGTAGTGAGGATAAGTTGGCGCTTCGATTTTATTTGAGAATACGATGCGCGAACTTCTCCCACCACGCCAAAACTTTGCCAAGTTACGTGCCTCGAATTATATGTATCTTTTTTATTAAATTGCTACAGATAATATCAATGCAGGACGTTTTGCGTGTCGGATGAGATACGTGACAGATAAAGTTGTGATTTGCAAGTAAAGAAAACCAATCCCTCTTTTGGGTAGTATCTTTCATGAAATCAATGTTCCAGTCCCCGCAAACTATTATATTTTTATGTTTTTTGCTGTTTAGTTGATTTAAAAGATTGTTCAGTTTGTTAAGAAATATCTGCACATTTGATTTAGGTGTACGGTATATACAGATTACTATGGTTTCATAAGAAATTACATTAATTGCACAATATTCAAAATTATATATCAGCGGTGTAACGTTTAGCTTCAACTTTTCGTATTTAATGTTTTTATGTATTAAGATACAGGTTCCTCCTCTACGCTGATTATGTCGAGAGAATGATGCAGCTAACTTGTAACCATTTAAATTTAAGTTAGATTCACATCCCTGTCTTATGAAAGTTTCAGAAAGGCATATTATTTGAATTTCTTTATATTTTTTAGTAAGTTCATTCAAGCAATAAATTTTGTTTGTTTAAAATACCAGCTATATTTTGGTGAAAGAGTGTAAAACGTTGTGTGTTATTTCCGAAAAAAGTTAGGTGTTGTACATTTCTTCCTTTTTTAAAAGTAATATGGGATAGTTCCTTTTTCACATATGTTCTTCATGTGGGAAGGGCTATTAACATGATTATTAACTACATTTTTACAATTATTTTCAACATGCTTTATTCGACGTTTTATAATTTCAAGTTTATTTATGTACGTATTTGTGTATTCGATATTCTCAATTTCAATATTTAGTTTAAATATTATTGCATTCATATATTTACTATCATAATTGGTACTTTTTTTTATTTAAGTAATATTCATAATTATAGATATCTAAAAATACAGAATTTTCATAGTTTTCACATAAGTTTTTTAAGTTGATAATTAAGTAGCCTTACGTCTAGAAAACTATTTTTTTTTACATTTATTAAGAAAATTTTATTACTTTTAAACTTATATAGTGTGTTACATATTAACATAATGTTATATATTTTATATGCCGGACAGATTATTTGACTTGATATAAGTTTTTTTTTTTTTTTTTAATGTTAGTTGGATAGGCAAACTGGCAAACGTACCACCTGATGGTAAGTGGTCGCCGTCGCCCATGAACATAAACTAGTACACCTGGAACGAGCCTAGGCAACTTATTTATGTGTTGCCTATCCTGAGACAAAAGATGTTAAGTCTCGGTGCCAGTAATTACACTGCCTGTCTTGCCCTTCTCTCCGAAACACAGCAAAGCTGTTTCACGGGAGAAACAAGCAAGATGGTGGTACCCATGCAGCCGGGAGCGCGGCACAGCGCTTCCCTCCCACCGGTAAAAGTTCACTCATATTAACCTGTAAATAACAAAAATAAATTGCAGTTTCGAGAAAACTGCTTTTTTGACATGTCGAGAGTAGAGCACTCTCGACGCTTCTCTTATGAGGCGCGAGTTAGCTATCCTAAAATAATTTTGATACAGTATTAAGATTTATATTATATAAGCATTAAAAACACAAAAATACGCGATTTTAAACTCAGTTCCATTGGATCAGATACGATCAAAAGGGAGCACTCACCCTGGACGGCAATACGACATACTCGTGTGCTTAGTTTTACACCGTAAAAATAAAATTATCAAAGAAAATTAAAATAGATTTATAATACATAGAGACAACGAATTAGAAAAGGTATGGAATACGAACTGCGCTAAAAAACGGTTCCTCGCAAACTACAATCAAGTGGGCGGGGCCAAAAAAGTACAATCAA
This sequence comes from Helleia helle, assembly GCA_963853865.1. NCBI lineage: Eukaryota > Metazoa > Arthropoda > Insecta > Lepidoptera > Lycaenidae > Helleia > Helleia helle. The sequence goes on along the minus strand of OY971426.1, from coordinate 18,149,362 downwards.
TTTGTCTCTCAGTCTGCTGCGCGTTCTGTGACAGTCTAGACGACCGTTGCGTTGACGAAAAAATCGTTTCCCAGAGACAAAAATGACCTCCTGTGTTGTAAAATGGTGTAAGAGACGAAAAGAAGGAAGTAAAAAGCAAACTGGGATAACTTATCACAGGTAAGTTAATAATTTCGTATTTTATTCACGCTTAAATAACCTCCATATAAATTTTTGTGGTCAGTATTATGCAGTAGGCAGCCGATTTTATATACTGAAGTGTTATATTAAATTTTACATTGAGTACCGAGTATTTATATTTTTATTCCTTATTTATGTTTTTATCAATTATTTACTTTTAGTTTCACAATAAACGAGATTTGGCGTTTACAATGGATTGCAGCAGTCCGCTTAGAAAGAAGACAAGATGACTGGTTACCGACTAACGCCAGTAGAGTGTCTTCTATACATTTTGGAGGTTCTTCTCAGTACTCTTGGAACAGGTGGTGCATTTAATTGACGTACAAAAAGATACTTTAATGGTTCTATTTTGAAAAAAAATATATGTTAATTTCTTACTAAAGAGAAATACAACTATTTTGCCTTGTGATTTTTATTTTATGTCCCATTCCCATTTTTCAAACATTATTGACATTTTAATAATAAAAAACAAGGTTACAACAGACTGTCAACTACTCTAAGGCTTAAAAAATATACGAAATATCGACAGATTCTGTATAGTGAGTAAATAATGACTTACTGTCAATTTGATAATAATTATTGGTTAAAAACAGTCCTTTTATTACTCGTCATATTCAGACAAAATAAATGTAGGTTTCCACATTAATTCATATAATCAATTACTTTATAATAAAATTAATAAATGTTGACTAATGCATAATATCATCCTTCCACATCTCAACTGACATTGTCACCATACCTTTAGTAATTCGTTACATAGAGATTATGTACTTAAAACTTCTATGATGAATTAAATATAGGTGCATAGGTTCCAGTCGTACTAACCGTAAGCACTGAACAACTGGTTGAGATCATTCCGTTGCCACTCCTTCGGGAACGTCAAGTGGAACACGTGGTCGCGGGACGGCGAGGCTGGAACAACAATGACGTTATTAACAATAAACCAGACACACACAAATTATTTTTATTTCCTTTTACTTTTACAAAATATTTTTAGTATAGTCGATAATGTTTTTTTTTACAGTTCAGTTCATGTTACCAGTGGATCTATGGAGGGTCATAATAATACTAACGATCGGCGCCGGCCAGGTTGATGTAGGGCGAGTCCTGGTACGCCGTGCGCGCGAGGAACAGCTTGTTGAGGAAGGGGCGGAGCGCAGGCGCATCGGCGGGCGGAGCGCGCGTGGCTCGGGGGGAGGAGCCGAGCACGTGCGCCAGCATCGCCAGGAAGCACAAGCCCGTGGTGTAGGCGTCGTAGCCCGCCTCATGCGCCTTGTCCTCCGCGCGCTGGTACCCGCGCCCCTCCTCGCATCCTGCATCAACGTGATCACTTATTAAAATGTAACAACTTTAACAGATTTTATCGAATGTGAATTCTGCATGTCCTATGTTTCGGATACTTTACAGTAAACATGGTTACGGGAGGACTTCCGTCTAATAAACCTTAACTCGCTTACCGTGACTACTACTCGCGACCATGGTGCTCTCAAAATCTCAAATTCTCGTAAATATTAGAAAACAATGTGTTAATAATACATTTATCAAGATATGTTTATTTTATTCAATATGAACTATTGATCGTTGAAGGAATATTTTATTTTATCGAACATCTTGACAAAACCTGCACGCCCAATAAAATTTAACACTAATATTAATTAATATGATTGGTTCATATTAATTAATATTAGTGTTAACTTTGAATGATGAAAATCCGAAATGTGAATCTCTACGTATATATTATTATAGATAACTCCTACGATACTATTATTGACTTGTGGTTTTAAATATAACAAAACATACCGCATGTAGGCAGTGCGAACGGTGGCTCCGACAGTGTTAGTAGTAGGTGCTGCAGAACACTTGAATTCACTTTGTCCTTGAACGGAGGTAAGCTTGACATATATTTCGTATCTAATAACCTATAAAAAGTAAAGTGATCAAAATATGACATGAATCCGTCCTTACTTCTGCTGTTACTTGTCAGTTTGTTCTATATTAGGTATCTATCGCCCGCCTTGAAATTTTTTGAAAAAATACTTTCCTAATAATTACAGGTACATATTTTAGTGTTTCCCTTATCATTTTTATTTATTCTTCATAGCACCGCGCCGCTAGAAAAACAATTAAAAAATCCCGCATTCAAATCGGTTCACTCGTCTCAGAGCTGTCGTCTTTTTGGGTCGGGGGTTAAAAATAACAATTACAATTGATCAAAGTTTTCGTATGTTTTAACTCAATTCCTTATTTCGTTGTAACGTGCTCTGATTTACTTAGATTCTAAGCTGAACATCTTAAGCTATCGCAATTTTTTTATACGCGGAAGGAGTCCTCCCGGAGGACTGTTTTCTCGCGTATAATAAAATCCGCAAAAGTTGTATTAAAATGAAATGTACACGGCATTATCAATAGCATCATCACTACATAGTATAAAACAAAGTCGCTTTCTCTGTACCTATGTCCCTTTGTATGCTTAAATCTTTAAAATTACGTAACGGATTGTGATGCGGTTTTTTTTAATAGATAGAGTGATTCAAGAGGAAGGTTTATATGTATAATAACATCCATTAAATAGAGGAGAAATACTGTTATTTTTGAGGTTTCTAATGTGATGTCGTAAATAAACACATTTTTTTGCACTTACATTGCAAACGCTGGATGAACACTAACAGATAGATCAAAATTATGTACTACATTATTGTACATCTTAGAAAGATCTACAAAAAAGTCCGCGATGGCATATATTGTGTATCTCTTAAGGATAACATACTATATACATTTTAATACTTAAAAAATGGGCAATTATAAAACGGTAGTTGGAAAGCTATTTACACAAATACGGTATTAATCCTTATCATTTTAAATATGTTAGTTAGCTTGAGCATTTCATGACGTATGTTTTTCCCGTTTACACCATGCAAATGAAATACATATCTTAGAAGATATAGCAAAATCAAAATAATGCGACACCGTGATTTCGACCGAGCCGCGCGAGCCGGGCGCTCCGTGATGCCGCGCCTCGCGCCCGAGCCGGGCCCGGCTCCGGTTCCGAAAGTTAGGATAATAATTATTATTGTATCAATGTAATATGGTAGAATTGTGTATCCTAAATATGCCTACTGAAAAGTCCGCGATGGCATAATATGTCTATATTAGTTAAATATAACATACTACCTATATCCATTTTAATACTTTAAAAATTGGCAATTATAAAGCGGTAATGTAAAAGCTATTTACAAAAATACGGTATTAATCACTTCATATTATAAAATAAAGTCCTACGCCCGTCCATAGATAAATAATCATCATCAATCCGTGTACGGCTGTACATCTAAGTTAACGCGGGCGAAGCTGCGGGCAACAGCTAGTCTAGTATACAAAATTCTCACCTAGGAAACATACAATGTGCAAAGTCTTTAAATGACTCATAGTCTGCCGGCAGCGGTTGGAAGAAGTGGTTCAATGTGTGGAGTACGTCCAACAACATATTGTGGCCAATTACCAATTTCATCTGAAAACGATAAATAGTTTTTTAGAAACTTAACTAACGTTTACAATCTCTCAAGACTACTCACAATATTGAAGGCTTAAAAGTAACATTGAAATGAGATAATCCAACACATACCTATATATATATTAGTCAGAATATAACTGGCCCCAGTAGTGCAAAATAGCCTGCATGTTTCTCCCGTGAAACAGCTTACAGACAGTGTAATTACTGGCACAGAGACTTAACATGTTATGTCTCAGAATAGGCAACATGAATGCCTTTTTTTATGCAATGAAAACGCACTAAAACCACTGCTAGTTGCCTTCATTTGCTTGAAGAGGGGTGTCCCAGATCTCACTAATACAGGACACATTAATGGCTTGCCTGGGCTAGTTCCAGGTAATCTTGTTTATGTTCATGGGCATATTACAAGCACTTCATAATAAATGCATAATAGGCAAACCCATAAATGAGCTACCCAATGATAAGTAAACATTTTATGCCAGATGTTGTTAAAGATTATTTTATTTTGCTTGTCATAAAAAAGTTATTGGCAAAAGTTATTAGTTATAAGAATCAATGGACCACCAAATCCATTCTTTTGTTTTCCACTATTATTTACTTCATTATTATGTTCTAACAATTTCACAAATAAACTTACAGACTGACTAATCATCCTTGCCACCTTTGAAAACCCAACTGCATCTTCTAACTCCTCCCATTCTTTTTCTTTTTTAAGATTATCCTTATCTTTACCATCTGTTGCCGATGTCAACCTGCTCACCTTTAATACTCTAAAAATATTCGAGACTCATTAAACAAGATGTCAGCTATGTATGTAAAAGATAGAAGGCCAGCATTACTTTTTTGTTATTGTTACCTCTTTCTGTTCACAGTTGGACATAAGAGTCTTTCAATAGCACCAAGAAGAACAGTTCTCATCAACTCATATCATATTCAATTGATGCTATTTACTTAATCAAATTCACAAAATTGCTGTGTAAGAGGCTAAGCATGTCAATTTTAAGATTTCTTACATCAAACCACAAAATAAGATTTTGGACATAGTTGAAGTTGAATTCTGCTGTCTACTATTGTTTGTTCCCTGCTGCCTTATCCATGCAAACTCATTCATGTATGTCTATATTACAACATAGATTTGTTTCAGTTTCAAAGATTTTTTTAAAGTTTCTATAACATCTATTTGTAATAGAATATGCTAATGAATAAATTAACAAAATAATTGTCAAAGAAACAAAGTATAAAAATATAGATTTATATTAATTATTTATTATAATAATTATTATAATAATAGCAGAAGTCAAACAACTATTTCTTTTTACTTGGAATAAGTAAGTTTGACAGTTTTATTTTGCAATATACATATTGACGAACATCATAGAACCTTGCTTCTAGACGGGCAATACTTTAACTGCATTGTGTGGCAGCAACATTGCCGACAATCAAAATCAAAATCATTTTTTTTTATTCAAAATAGTACTAATACAGTATCTTTTTGAACGTCAATTGAATCTACCACCGGTTCCAAGGTAAGCCCACTGAGAACAACCGGCGAAACAAACTCAATCTTTTCAAATAATATATATTATATAACAATTTTAACATCTTATCTTGAAATGCCCGGGAGGAACGCCTTATTCCCAGGGTGTGGTCATCTTCCATGAAATCTTTTACTTTATAATATGCTTTACCACACAAACGCTCTTTAACAACTTTTTAAATTTTTTTATGGAGAGCTTTTGAACGTTTTCTGGAACTTTATTAAGATAAAGTGACTCATATTTGTTGCAAATATGTCAATTGTGGTATCCAAAGCTAACAATTTGTTTACATATCAAGTGTGGTCCCGGCAGCCTGAGTCCGCACCACATCCACTGTGAACAGTGATCGAGAGTGCCACAACACAGTTCGGTGTCCACGGTTACCCAATTATCCCATTTAGAAGCACCTTATAACAAATATAAAAACTCTTTCATGTAGTCAAATGTCATTTAGTATAATTGGAAATCACCTGTTTTTATTCTCTAAAATCTTTGTCTCAACAAATACTTCATCCTTGAAACGTGTTTGTATTTCTTGAAAGAGCAAGCGACGAATAAATGCATTACATCTATCAATTTCCATTGACTCCTCTTCCTGTTTGTCCAGAAACAGCCGTATATTTTCACTTAAAACATAATTCCAGAATAGGTAAATGTAATATCAAAACATAAATTCCATCACCATCACAACCTTTTCCACTGCTGGACATACATCTTTCAGTTACCACAACTCATTTGACTTTGAAGGCATATCAATTACGTTAGCTGGCGGGTACATACATTCTGAAAAGTGAGCTATCATGCATCACATCTTTAGTACTAGTCATTTGCATGGAGTTCAAATGTAACCAAAAATTTGTAATTTTGGAGTTAATTCAATGATTATAAACATGTGTGTAAATGAATATTGCTTACAAAGTTTTTTAGGATACATAATGTAACTGTAGTATTTTTTTTTATTTTTTTTTTTATTTTATGTTACTTGGATAAGCAAACTGGCAAACGTGCCACCTGATGGGAAGTGGTCAACGTCGCCCGTGAACATAAACTAGTTTACCTGGAACGAGCCCAGGCAACTCATCTATGTGTTGCCTGTCCTGAGACATAAGATGTTAAGTCTCGGTGCCAGTAATTACACTGCCTGTCTTGCCCTTCTCTCCGAAACACAGCAAAGCTGTTTCACGGGAGAAACAAGCAAGATGGTGGTACCCATGCAGCCGGGAGCGCGGCACATCGCTTCCCTCCCGGTGGGAGGGAAGCGATGTGCTGTAGCTCACAAGGATACAAATGATTATCTTCACATATGATGATATGTGAAGATATATGAGATTACAACTCACCAAATACTTTCTATTTGATTTTTATTTTCTTCGGGTATTGGTATTGAATCTTTTTCTATTGAATATGACTTTTGTCTCTCCATCAAATTTTCTCGGAGTTTTGTTTCCATGGGTTCAGTCATAAATGATATACCTGAAATCAAAAATTAATGCTTTTCTACTAAATTTAATTTGGTGTTATCCTTATATATCCTTTGAATAATAAAATATCAATGATGTTTAAAGAATATCAAAAATATATTGAAAGTTATTGGTCATTTTAGGGGTGTAAGAAGGGCAGGGTCGGATGAATTATTAAGTTGTTATTGTTTCAGTAGTTGCAGATATGTTCTTGTAAGTTTTAATAAACTAATCTCAAAAATCAAGTCTATATATTTACCTTAAATAGCATGTAATATTCATATTCAATAGAGATAGGCCTCTTAGTTAATTAGAATTTGATAAATGAGATGAAGAGCTTTTTATTTTGTCATACAATAGCAATGTCATATTTATTTCATAAACACAAGTAGACCATTAAACAACCTAACCCTAAAATTGCCAAACCTTCCAAGTCCTTAGAAATACTTGGAATTAAACAGAAAATGCTTACCTTCCCTAATTAATTTATTAAAATCAAATCCCTGTGCTGCTAAAAAGTCTAAGCTTGAACTTTGACATAAAAATATTTTTTCAGGTCCAGGGCGACCTCGAGGGAATAAATAAAAATTATATGCATCATTCATATAGTGTTTCTTATCCTCATCCCAATAAAAAGCACATAAACCAAACTGAATTAATAGAAATTCAGTGGACCCATTCAGCAGTGTAAGATAATATTCTTGAGGTGAATCAAATATTGAAACTTCGCGTCCATTCGTTAAGCCAGTAAACTCTGTATCTATTACTAAAAAGTCAGATTTTTTAATAGATGCTTTTACCATCGGCAAGCACTCCTTAAAATCTGAAAATAAAAAGGTTTGTACTAACAACATCAATTGAATGATTTTTTCGCCATTTTTTTTTTGGCATGACAGCAATTTACTTACTCTTCCGGGTTACCTCCATAATTAGAAATAAATCTACAAGTTTGTTTTATTATAATAATATCAACTGTATTTGTATGTAAACGCGTTGACGGCGCCGCCGACCTCACGGCATGCACGTCAAATGCTCATAACTCAACTGTCATTTGTCAAGTGTCAAAACCCAATGGACAATTGTTTTTTTTTTTTGTTATATTTGTTCCTATTGGAATCGGCTTAAACCAGAAACCATGCTGCCAAGTCTGTAGTGTTAACAATATTTTGTCTGTACTTTGGAGAAACGGCGGGAAACCCCAAGGAGCGTCGCATCGCCCCTCTAGCCCCCATCAATAAACTATCACCTCCCATTCTATCCACCCAGAACAGTCCACCACAATATTCGCCAAATAGTAACCACCTTTAGACATAAGTGAATATGAATATATATACCATAGACTTAAAATATACGTATATACGGTACTTACATCGAAAAATCATTTTTTTATGTTTAGTTTGTCTGTCTGTTTGTTCCAGCTAATCTTTGAAACGGTGGGCCGAATTTGACGGGAATTTCTTTGGCAGATAGATAATCATCAATAAAAAATAGGATACGGCAGTACATGTGAACGCGGGTGAAGCTGTAGGTAACTGCTAGTTTACGAAATACTTGGTACTCTTTAAATTGCGTAGAACATACATCTTTATGTATGTACTATCTAAATTAATGACATCGGCAAGTTGAGGTCCAAGTAGTTGGGCGCGATGAGAAAAGTACTGCCATTATAGATTACACTTGTGACTTATCGATGGCGTTCATGCATTTCTTATATTATTATTATTTTAAATAATAAATAGCCGGTAAATGTTTGGAGGCATCCCGCGGGGGAGTGGGACTCGCTGCGCCTGAAAGATGGCAAGGTGAAAGCAGCTCTATCCTCTAAAACCCGGCGTGTGCCACCAATGCCTCCTTTGATATGGTGCCCCGGATCTGTTGAGCAACAGAGCACCTAGATGGCTAGTCAGTCCCCAAGGGACCGACGCCGCCTCCACAGAGGGGTTGTCCTGCACCACAGAACACCTCCTCTCAACGTCGGGACAGTACAGTACAAGTGAGTACAATGGGGTGAGATTCCCACCCCATTGTACTCACCCCTTGTCCCCCCTGCTCTTCTGTCCCCTCTTCTTTTAAGAGGGGTACAAAAAGCAGGTCCCTCGGCTCAATTTGCTTCGCCCAAAGTGCTGGGTTCACCTTAGTCTACTAAGTCCCACCGCCACGACAAGGCTTGAACCATGGGGAGGATTGCTTCTATCAACTGATTATATTTAAACAATAAAAGACGAACATTGGATTTTTGAGATAGGACGACCTGTGGCTCAATGGTTAGCGCGTTAGCGCTCAAGCCTCAAGCGCTAAAGCTCAGGTAGGGGTTCGAATCACACCAGGGAACAAAAAGTTTTCTGTGTTCCTCGGTCATGGATTTGTATTAAATATAATATGTATTATATAATAAAAATATTAAAAGTACATATGTATAGTATAAAAGTATTAAATATATTTCCGTTGTCTGGTACCCGTAACACAAGTTCTTCGAGAACTTACCACGGGACCAGATTGACGTGGTGTAAAAGCGTCCATAGATATAATTATTAATTATAATATTATTATTATTGTAGCAGTTTTGTTTGTTGATTACAAACAAATTCGATTGATTTAAAAAATTCCTTGGTACACAAAAACACGTTTTAATTATAAAGCGTTTTATTCTAATAAAATAAATTAACATTATTTACTTCATTGCAACAAAAATAAATATTGTACCACAAAAAGTAACTACATAATTCAGTAAATCAAACATAAAATGTTCCGAGCCATTATTGCCTCAGCGCCTCCACTGGTTTTACAAGGTACCCCAGGTATGTATTTGGTGTAAAAATAAGGAGTCCCCCAATACATCTTAATTAATATCATTATTAAAACTATAATATACTAATAACTATTAATAGTATCATAATCTTAATCTATGTCATCGTAGGCTTCTTTTACGCATAATAATTTGATGTGCAATGCATCTTATAAAAGTAAGTATGTATAGCATACAGATCTCGAAACACATTTGTTTCATGACCAGTGTCCAATAGTTGACAAAATCGTCACTGAAGCAGCATCAAGACAGCTTCGTCGTATTAAAGTTTTTTTTTTTGCGACAGCACAGAACTGTCAGACAGGTCTATTGAAGGGAACACATAACATGTGAGCCATGTTCAGAAAACTAGCATGAAGCCGGACTACAGGATCAATAGAAATTAAAATTATTTTGCAATGTTCTCGATGTGAGTGGAGAGTTTCTCGTACGCCGCTTTGTTCCTGTATAAATGTATGTTGGCTTTTATTTTCTTCATCAAAAGTATCGGATCGATGTCGCTCAGTTCGAGTAGAGTGTCTGCAAATACACGAGAGTAACATTGAGTAATAGTTTTATAAAGAAGTCCATGAGCCTATTAGATTCACCATCACTATTATCAGTCTGTCTCTACTCCGATCTATCTCATATCTCGCAAACTACTCGAGCCTCTTTTTAAACTCGCCGGAGAAGCATTACATGTAAAAGGCAGTCTAGAGTGAGCTACAGACGACCCCAGCATTCAATGACCGATGACTAAAGATAATAATCTCCGGGAGCCTAGTCTGCCGCCAACAGTTTTCTAGGAAAATAACGCTCGAGGCCAAATGGCTCGCCACATATACATTATGACGAGATATCTTCACGGCGACTACCCTCCGCGAGATTATCTCGATCGTGCTCTTTGCTAGCTCAATAACGCGATCGACCTGCGAGTTGTGATCGATGTCCCGGACTTTTATTGGGGCTCTGCGGGGTTCATTGCAGGATTTTTTTTATATAAATGTTAATTGAATAAGGCATTACCTAGCACTAGGGCGCGGAAGGTCTCGTCGGCGTCGTCGAGGTGCACGAGCAGCGCGGCGTACAGCGCGTCCACGTGCGCGCCGAACAGCCGCGCGTCGTAGGGGCGGGGCCGGCGCGTGAACAGTCCGCACAGCGCGCGGGCCGCCTGCGCCCGCACTACGTCGCTACTGTCGTCCAGCCGCTTCAGCACCGCTGACCACGGATGATACGTTAGAGACCATACGACGAACGTAGTTTGCTTTGATTTCTTAATTTTTATGAAAATTAATCAAGAACAGATAAGAAAAGTTTGAAAAATCCAAAATTGTACGCCTCGTAATCTCATTTTCCACGATAAAAGCCTGTCAATTGCTAAGCAACGAATAAACAGTCTGGTATAAATTTACATTTGTTAGTCGTATCTTAGCTTTTATAAATAATAATAATAATAATTAAACGACACGAATTAAACGCTCATATTAATTGAGAAATCATCAGCGCATTGTCTTATTTAATATTACGCACGCGTAATACACAAACAAACGTGCGACGTCACAGGATAGCGGCGGCCACACCTACATAATCGTCAAGGTCAACTGTGCTTCCCAACCAGTGGCACAGTATAAATGTGCAACAGTATTGAAACTAAGCCTGGTTTATGAAATAAATACCTACGAAAAGACGATAGTTTAAAACACGGAATACAGTTTAATAATAACACACAACAACTTGTAGTAGATCTTTAAAAAATAAATTATAAATAATATAATTTTCATCCATTCTCAGAGATATACTTATACGCGCCCATCTCTCTCTCTCTCTCTGGTCGCTCCCTCATGACTGAGGATCGTGGTCATCGGTGGTTGGGGATGTTTTACACCTTGTGTATAGGTAATCTGCCTCCATCGGTGTCTATTCATCGCGTCTCTCACAACCGAGTATTTTTTTTCTGAAGACGGACCTTTAACTTGATCGCTCCATCTAGTTGGGAACCGACCACGGGCTCTCTTACCCTCCGTATTCCCAACGACAATCAGATTTTCCAGGCTCTCATCTCCCTTCCTTACTATGTGACCAAAGACAATATGCGCTGTAGGCAGATCGTAGAGGCGGGTCTTTATCCGGAGCTGTGAAAGGATCGACGCATTGGTGCGTTTGGCGGTCCAAGGAATCCTCAACAAGCGTCTCCAGCACCACATCTCAAATGCATCAATCCTCTGTTGTTCTCGTGCTCGTATAGTCCACGTTTCTACTCCATATAAGAATATGGAAAATATTAAAGCCCGCACTAGCCGTGTTTTGGTGGTATTGGTTATGCCTCGCTTTTTCCAAATATTGTTCAGGCTAGTCATTGCGTCTTTGGCAATACCAATACGCCTTTTTATCTCCGGTACACTACTGCCGTTGTTACAAATAAGTGCGCCCAAGTACACATAGTGATCTACAAGGTCTACACCTGGGATGATGTTGGTAATACTGGCCAATTTACCAGCACGGTCTACTACCATAATCTTCGTCTTGCTCCTGTTTACTGCGAGACCCATGCTGTTGCTCTAAGTCTCGAGTATACGCGCCCATCTAAACTCATAAAAATTCGTCGATGCGCATGTGTGTGTGAGTGTACGGTTTCGAGCGCTTGTTGGTAGTTTACCGCACGCGCTGATTCGAAAAAACGAAATAGAAACAATCGGAATTCGGACTAGATTTGCCCTTTTCGCACTAACTTAATCTTTGCATAAATATTAAATTACTTCCGCAAATGTTACCTATGGTTTTTTTTAAATGGCGAGTTGGCAACGCGTCTATAATATCGACGACGCGGGACTCTTTCACCCCTGCTAAGAGCCTAGTAACAAATACAATAGCGTGTAGGAAATTATAACAATGAAAAATAATGTCATGTGCCTAAACTGATGATGTAGCCTTTTGTTCCGAGCTAATTCCCCTTTGTATGGTCTTGTGGTTTATAGAATGTCTCTTAGCTCGGTGTGTCGTTTGACATAGGCCTCCTCCAACTGCTTCCATTGCTCTCTGTCTGCCGGGACTCTTGTCTAGTACGGTCCCAGGGCCAGGCGAAGATCATCTTCCCATCTTCTTAGTGGACGTTTCCGTTCTCTTGCACCATCCCTTGGATACCATAACGTGACCGGTTGGCTCCACTTGTTCGCTCTGCACCTTAACATGTGTCCTGTCCAGCCCCATTTTAGATGGTCGATTCGGGTGAGTATGTCAGGAAGTTTGGATTTCTGTCGTATCTCTGTTGAGGTGATTTTGTCGCTGAGCTTTATTCCCAACATACTCCTTTCCATCGAACGTTGGCACTTGGCAAGTTTTTCACGTTGGCTTTGGGTGAGCGACCAAGTTTCGCATCCATATGTCAAACATGGGAGGATGCATGTATTGAAAGTTTTTCGTTTTGTTGATATACTCAAGTCTTTGCTTTTCATTATTTTTTTCCTTTCCTTTTCCTTTTTTTCCTTTTTTTTCCTTTTTTTTTCCTTTTCCATCTGGTTCCTGGGTGATATTATTTGTCCTAAGTATACATACTCCTCGACATATTCGAGCTTATTCCCTTCCAGTTCTATGTCCATTTCTGTGGAATTAGTCATCAATTTAGTTTTGTTTGTGTTGATTACAAGACCAGCTTGCTTTTGTATGCCAGGGTCTCTACCATTTCTTGTAGTACCTTCGGATCATTTTCTATGATAATGAGATCATCGGCAAACCTTAGATGGTTTAGTCGGTTTCCATTGATGTTAAGGCCGTAATTGTCCCAATTTAGTCTTCTGAAGATATTTTCAAGCAAAGCAGTGAATAATTTTGGGGAGAGAGGGTCTCCTTGCCTGGCGCCTCTTTTTATGGGGAATTGATCTCCGACAATTTCTAGTTTTACTCTGCTTTTGCTTATTTTATAAATGTTTTTGATCATATCTATGTAGTGCCAGTCTACGCCTTGCTGTCTTACACCCGTATTCACAAACAATACTTTTCTCAGTAAAGTAGCAACGCTATGCGAAGTAAGGCATTTCTCACTGCGTTGCATATGGCAAGCCTTTTAATTCATAAACAATACTCAAGCGACCCTTGACTAAGCAAACGCACAGCGTTGAATAGAGCTCTGTGATTGGTTCGTTTGTGTTGCTTAGTTCACTTCGCTCGCTGCTTGACGTTCATTTCATTTGTCATAAATCATAATCAAAACATAAAAATTCGTGTTGATTTTATTTTATTGTGTAGGTATTTGTAGGGTGGCAAGAGTATAAAAAGTACCACATCTTTGGAAAACCTGTAGCGTCGTCTGAATTCGTCCAAATTATATAAAGGTTTAAAGAACTTTTATTTCTTATAAGAATTTACAATTCACTTAAAATGAGATACAATATTTTTATACATTTACAAAACAGTTTTAACATCTGGGCCGTTGGATACAGTAGGCTTCAATAAAGTAACTACTTTATTTACAATTGGCTGATCCTGAGTTCTACAAGACCATTAAGTTGTACGTGCTGTCGTACACCTTGATTTGCTTGCTAAATGATACACCAGTATTCTAATGATATTTATTGAGTGATGCTAATACTGATTAATGATATGAGAACGCGCAATGAATGCTGATAGCGAACTCACTTAAATTGTGAAATAATTCCATATTTATAATATTATTTACGAGGGCATTGCTGACGCCGCCCGATGTACGTTCAGACCGTACATGCTCCGGGCGGCCGGGAGCGATATGATGATTATGAGTAAAGATGATTACAAAGTTAATGCTAATCTTAATGCTACATGACTCTATACAAATTTATTTTCTAAATGAATGATGATATTGAGGTATGGGCGACACGTCCTTATCGTGTAGACGACCGCATCTAACTTCTTCCAAAGCGATGTCTGATGAGGTGCCCGCTCTCCGTTGTTTTTGATTTATCTTGCCATAGGATGAAGATTCTCTCATTGTCAGATGATGATCATTCAGCTGTCTTCTCAAAATCGTGGGCGCGGGGTGCGTCTGCTCCGCGGGGCTTGCGGCAGGGGCGGCGGTCGACTCGACTACCTATGCCGGGCGACTGTACTGTGCCGGCTGACTGTACTGACTGCTGCCAGCACCTAGAAAGCTTGTGCCAGGCGAATGCTAAACTTGCACTGGCAATAATCCCAATTATAATAACGATCATAATGTATTGAGTGATGTCATGATGTGTGGGATGGGGTGCTTTCACTTCTAGATCAGCTTCAGTTGTTGTATCTCTCTACCTATTTGCTCCATCTGATCTTTAAAGGTACTATGATTGATATACGCAATCCCCTCTGACGTCTGAATTTTGTTGATCACCGGGAGAGCCAAGTCTATGATGTGGTTGATTTGTGGTATCTCAAATATTGGGACATCGGCTTCTGTTTTCATTGAATTCTTTCGACGTTTGTGCGCATGTATTGTAAAGTCCTCACTTCTAATAAGGCAATTTTCGCCCAGACTGATAATTCCGCTACCGATCAGCTGTTCTGATGAAATTTGATTACCGCATATGATACGAATAGGGCATTGTCCGCAGTATGAATATAAGTATACATTGTCTTCATGTAATTCCGCCCATGTAACTTGACACATCATTGTATTGATAACGCATTGCCTTGATACGTCATCTTTAAAACAAAGGTCGTTATTTGATTTGATATTGTATATCGGACCTTGTAACAGGCACAGGTAAGTGATGTCGTCATATTGTTGACACTGTGTTAAGTCCGCCTGGGTCATAGTCAAATATGAGTCGGTGACAATATTCATAGCCATATATTCTGCAATAGGTTTGATGCTGATCATTCTGTTTTGTTGCTGGTGATAAATTGGTATTAATTTATAAATTTCGTGATAATCTCTGGAAACCAGAGGAATACTTATTTCAAAAATAAAGTATTGTTTAGTCGCCCTTGCCTTCACTTTTAACAAGTGAAATATTTTTGGTAAATCATTTAAAATGTTATTGATAGGTAATGCTAATTCTTTGGGTAATTGTCCGGATATTATATTTAATTCATTTCGAAGTTGTTCAGGCGTTATCAGATAAATGTTAAAGGAACCATAATGAAGGCCGGCCACGGTGTCCAACAGATATTCTTGTATGTTCTGCAGGTTAGATAAAATGTTGTTAGCGATAATGGCGGATAATGCTAATTCGTTGTTATTTGATAAGTCTTGAACCTTTTTATTCATTGTATTGGAATATTTTTCTAAATTGATTATATGCTGATTTATTATTTTGTTTTGCCTGTTCATAGTAGTCTCTACTCTTTGAAGCATATTATGCTCGGCCTCGACAACAGACGTTTGATTTTTCCACAATACTCCGAGGTGCCTTTGATTTATGTGCAGTAATTCTATATCCCTTTCATATTGTTCGGCGAATTGGTCGTCTAGTACTCCGAATAGCGACCGCGCTATATTGCCGACTCCATTAATGAGCCCGCGACGCTTACGTGACCGAGTCCCTGGACCTTGCTGATCAAGCAACATATGATTGTAATGCTTAAGTTCATTGTAGCTGTGACGTAGCTGTGTTACGATTGCGTCACACAGCGTCAATTGTTCCTTAAAGCATAGGGTTTCCAAGTTGTTTATATATTTTGTAATCATTTTATATCCTTCCCAATATGGATCCATGTCATAATAAACGACGAGCTTCCAGTGATGTCTGGTAAGATGTATATCGGAAATCTTGTCGAGGTAAATAGATTGGTTTGACTGTAATTTTGTTATGTTATAGGCGCATTGTGCTGACATTAAGAACATCAAGGTGAGTGAAGTGATAGCCATTGTCTTAAATGTCGATGATAAGGGTTTTTTTCTTTTGGTAGTGATTTTTGCGCTCTCTGTCTGCTTACTGTTGCTATATGCTTGTTTACTTTCTTCGTTGTGCACAGGTAGCGGTGATAGCTTAACGATAGGTCTTTGGATGATACCGCTTTTGGTCTTCAGACTCACGACCCTGACGCGACCGTCCTTTCCAGGGTGAACGTTCACTATTCTGCCAAGAGCCCATTTTCCGGCAGGTAAGTTGTCGTCGTGAATGAGTACGATGTCATCCATCTTTTGATCTGGTTGCTGTTGTCTCCATTTACTTCTGGACGTCAGTTGACATAAGTATTCGGTTCTCCATCGTTTCCAAAGATCTTGAAATATTTTCTGAGTTAACTGCCACCGAGTTCTTTCATCTCTTTCAGTCTCGATGATAGTCAACGTGGGGCCGCTAGCCAAGAAATGTGACGGGGTGAGGAAATTGATGTCTTCTGGATCCTCTGATATAGCGCAAAGCGGTCTACTATTCAGACATGCTTCTATCTGTGATAATAGTGTAGAATATTCCTCATATGTCAGCTTCTGTTCGCCGATAACTCTGCGCAAATGATGTTTGAGACTTTTAACGGCAGCTTCCCACAATCCTCCAGCACTAGGCCATGATGGTGCATTAAAATGAAATTCTATGTTCATATCCGCGACTTGAGAATGGAAGTTCTTATCTAAAATTGATTCAAGCTGTATAAATTCTTAATGTAGTATACGACGGGCCCCTACGAAATTGGTTCCGTTGTCACAGAACACGTGCCGTGGTGCTCCACGTCTAGCTGCCATACGTCTTAAGGCTGCCAAAAATGCTGCTGATGAGAGGTCGGAGACAAGTTCTAGGTGAACAGCCTTTGTAGCCATACATACAAATACGGCGATGTAGCCCTTCGTCGTCTTTATACCGCGACCCTTATTAGCCTTCACGTCGACGTAACCCGTGAAATCGACGCCGCAGTTGTAGAAGGGTCTAGTCGGATTGATGCGAGCTGATGGTAGATCTCTCATTAATTGACTTTGATTTTGGGGTGCGTGTCTTCTACATATGACACATAGTCTTATTTGTTGCTTGACTGCACGATTCCCGCCTATAATCCAATATTGTTCTCGTAGACGAGCTAATGTCAACCGTGCTCCGCCATGAAAAGTGTTTCTATGTGCTTGATCTATTAGTAGTCTTGTAAAATGGCCACTGTGCGGAATTATAAACGGGTGTTTCATGCACTAATGTGAGCATGCCTAATCCTTCCTCCGACCCTCAATAATCCTTCTTGATCTAAAAAGGGATGTAAACTAAAATTTTGCTCTTATTGTTGATATGGCTCTGGCTATTGTTAAATTCCTGGTGTTGATAGTATTTAATTATAATATTTCTTGCTTTTGAGAGTTCATTCACTGATAAATATGCTTGCTTAGGGCGTTCGCGAGACAATGCACGTAGTATCCAGGCCACTACTCGGGTTGCACGAACGATGTTACTATATTTGTTTACCAAGTCCTCTATGACGTCATCTTGCTTTATGGTAGTGACGCTGGAGTGCTTTATTTGCTTCAATTCTTCACATATTTCGTATTTAGGGAAATATGAATGCTGTTCAGGACTAAATGATGATAGCCAGGATGGTCCACGCCACCACAATGGATGTTGTTTCAGCTGCTTTACAGATATGCTACGACTGCAACAATCTGCGGGGTCTTCCGCGCACCTTACATAACTCCAACAGTCTGAGGCCATGACATTCTTTATTTTCTCTACCCTGTTGGCTACAAACGTCTTCCATCTGTTGGAATCGCCTTGTATCCATCCTAATGCCGCTGTTGAGTCTGTCCATCCGAATGTTTTGATTGTATAGCCAGGCAATGTTTTGATAATGATATTCATAAGTTTTGATAATAATAGACATGCCATTAATTCTAGACGAGGTAATGTAATATTCTTTTTCACTGGGGCTAATCTTGATTTAGCCGCTGCTATGATAATTGATGAAGATTGGCATTGTTCATGTATGTTTTGTTGGCTGACCTTATAGTAAATAACGCAAGCGTATGCTTTATTTGACGCATCGCAGAACCCGTGTAATTCTATGTTACAGTTTTCTCGACATTGATACCATCTCGGCACCTTGATTTGATTGATATCTTCCAAATCAGCTCTAATTTTTTGCCATTCTGTATTAAAATCTTCGGGCAGTTTACTGTTCCATTCCATGTCTCGTAGCCACACCTTTTGAAATAATAATTTTAATTTAGTGGTAACATGTGATAACCAGCCCAAAGGATCGAATATTTTCGATATTTCTGATAAAAGTAAACGTTTGCTAAGAGGTCTATGTGGTAAAGGACTGAGCTTGATTTGAAATGTGAAAATGTCTTCTTGGGAGTTCCAGCGTAATCCCAGCGCTTTTGTGGACTCAGGATACTTGAATTCAAATGAGTTTTGTGCCAATAATGATTGTTCTTGCTGTAATTCTGTTCTGTTTGATGACCACTTGCGAAGGTTGAACCCTCCTGATGCAAGCAAGTTGATTAGTTCTTCTTTAAGTTGCTTAGCAGCGGTAATGCTTGAGGCGCCGCTCAAAAGACCGTCCATGTAAAACTCTTCTTCTAGCGCTTGCTTCGCGGCAGAAGAGTAGTTGTGACCTTCATCACATGCCAATTGTTTCAAGGTCATCATTGCCAAAAATGGTGCTGCTTTTGTGCCGTACGTTACCGTAGTTAAATGATACTGTTGTATAGCGTCACGTCGGCTATCTCTCCAAATGATTTTTTGGAGATTCTGATCATCTTTATGTACTTGTATCTGCCGGAACATTTTTTCTATGTCAGCAGTTAATGCTATCTCATACTGTCTCCATTTTAAAATCAATGATAGCAGGTCCTTTTGTAAGTTCGGGCCACTGTACATGAGGTCATTGAGACTGTAGCCTGATGATGATGGTGATGATGCATTGAAAACAACTCGTAAGGCCGTCGTTGAGGAGTCAGCGCGCATTACGCAATGGTGGGGTAAATAGAATGATGGTTTCGTATTACCGTCACATTGTCGCATATGACCTAATGTTCTATATTCATTGATAAATGATTTATATCCATGCGAAATTATTTCATTTTTGGAAAGCCTTCTCTCTAATTGATGAAATTGTGCAATTGCTCTCTGCTTAGATTCGCCTAAATGTTCTCTAAATGTAGGTTTCATAGGCAATCTTACGATATAACGACCGTCTGCTTGACGGGTTGTTCGCTCCTTGTACTGCTGAACACAATGATGGTCATCCGATGACATGAGTTCATTGTCCTCAACATCTTCTATGCTCCAGAATCTTTGAATGTCATCGGTGTTATTTAAGATTACATTGCATTGATATGTCTTAACATTGTCGCATAATAATCATCCTATATGCGATTGTTGCGCCATAGGCTGTCTGTCATTGTCACCTTTGATGATTCCTTGTAATGTGATAAGGGAATATATGTCGGCTCCGAATAATATGTCTACAGGTCTGCTCTTGTAGAACTCAGGATCAGCCAATTGTATATTATGTTCAATATGTTGCCAGTGAGGATTCGGGAACGTTTGATTTGGCAGATTATTTATAAGACTTTTCATTATGATGACGGTGGTGGTAAAAGTAAAGTCACTGTTCAGAGACGATGCTGTTATCTCTATAGATCCTTTGCTATTATTCTTTTGAACGCCAAGGCCAAATACCACACCTTTACAGTTGTATCTGGGCAAGCGAAGAAACTGTGCCGCCCTCTCAGTGATGAGGGAAATCTGTGAACCTTGATCGATAAGTGCTCTCATAATATGCTGTGTTCCATCTGCCGCTGATACTCTGACCAATGCTGTTGCCAACAGAATCTCGGTAGATTTGTTTTGAGAAACGTTAACATTTTCTCTTTGCTTGTTGGTGGAGGCCGGTTTTATGAAAGCTTCATGCAGTAACGTATTATGATGTTTATTGCATTTACTGCACGTTCGCGTCGAAAAACATTTGTTCCCTCTGTGATCATGTAAGCAGTTTATACATAGGCGCAAGTTATTGATGGTTGTCAGCTTCATCTCACTGGGCATATCTAAAAATGCTTTACAATTAAAGATGCCATGTTTCTGGTCACAGTGTGGGCATTTTATTGATGATGATAAATGAAACGTTTTCGCAATAGGTTTCGCGCTGTATTTGCTGTATGTTTTGTCAGCAGAATTATGCTTATGTTCCAAATAATTTTTGTTATTGCGAAACGATGTGCTCGGCGATGAATTCTGTGTGGGCAATTTTTGAAAACTGTTGTCATGCTTACGCCTAGATGCTTCTAATGATGTAAATTTACTCTCGAGGAATTCAAAGAAATCTGGTAAGGATGGTAACTCCCTTGGATATTTTAGGGATTCTATGTACTCCTTATGAGTTTCGGCATCGAGCTTTTGTGACAGGATGTGAACTATTAAAGGGTCCCAGGAAGAGATGTCCACCCCTAATGTTTTGATAGCGTTCAAACATTCTTTCGCTGAGTCATGTATTTTCTTGATAAAGGATGCCGTTTGATATTGCATGCTAGGTAAACTCATAAGCACGTTAACATGAGAGCTAAATATCAATTTGTGGTTATTATATATGTGATTTAAAATATCCCAACAAATAATATAGTTATCGGAGCTGATACTCAGGTGACTGATTAATTTCTCTGGCTCTCCTTTCACTTTACTCTTGAGGAATTGTAATTTCTGAGCGTTCGAGAGTGACTGACTGGTGTGGATAGCTTCTGTAAAAAGGTCTTTAAATGATACCCATCTATTATAGTCTCCGTGGAAAGTTGGTATTTCCATCGTTGGTGTTATATGTGCTCTATATGATGTCGACCTCATTTTTTTGATTTAATATCCTTTTAATATCCTGGTATTCCCGTTCACTGAGTTCAGTGTCTATTTCCCAGTGTAAATTATCTATTGCTGCCCAACGTGACTCAATGCTTCGGATGACGTCATCAAACTCCCATTTCTCTGATAAAATATTGATGTCGATGCTCGTGATTGTACGTGAGAATGCTTTGAAATTACTCCGCTGCTTACGAAGCATTTCGTCTAACTTGCTGTCTATACCTCTTGATCTGGTATCCTGTCTGGACGTTGATTCTTCCGCAGAAGAACGAGGCATGTTAGTTGATAAGGCGGGAGCTTCCTTGGTTTCTGGGCTTCCTTGATTAATGCTAAGTGGAGCTTTTAAGTCAGCTGAGGTGATAATTGTGCCTAATACAAGTGTCTCGGGCTTCGGGTATATCTTCAAGGTGCAATAAGTACTCCCCCAAAAAGTGATTTATCTGTTGACAGTATTCCTTTGTACGCTGATAGATGTTAAATTTAAAGTAATCATGTTCGACCTCTTGATAGTCTAATATTTGTAAATGATTGCTATTAAATTCGTTCCAATATGTTGTCAAAGTTGATATGCGCCTTTATACGTTTGAGTATGTTTTGCGCTCGGGTCCGTCCTTCTTAAAGTTGACTAAGACACTTTCAATGCTCTTCACAATCTGATATTGATTAGCAATAAGGTTTTCCATTGTATACGTTTATTTGGTATGCCTGATTACCTGCTATTTACCCTACCGGCGTCCTGTGTATTTCCTGTGGATATTATGCGCCTTCTCAATTGAACCGGTGGGACCCGCTTTTGGGAGGCCGGCAATCGATTCGCTATCGCACAAAGAAACACACAAAACACAAAGTTGAAGTTCGATGTTGAAGATTACCACAAAGATGTACCTGCTTTCTCGAAGTTGTCTGTATGTTTGCTCGAAGGACCTTATGTTTGCTCGAAGGACCGTATGTTTGCTCGAAGGACCGTATGTTTGCTCCAAGGACCATATGTTTGCTCGAAGGACCATTAAGTTGTACGTGCTGTCGTACGCCTTGATTTGCTTGCTAAATGATACACCAGTATTCTAATGATATTTATTGAGTGATGCTAATACTGATTAATGATATGAGAACGCGCAATAAATGCTGATAGCGAACTCACTTAAATTGTGAAATAATTCCATATTTATAATATTATTTACGAGGGCATTGCTGACGCCGCCCGATGTACGGACCGTACAATTATATTATATTATTAAATATTGACCCAACATAATAATATATAATAATCAAAAGGATTTAGGAAATCCCGTATCACTTTTCTGGTAATTATTATGCTTCTCTCATTAATATAATTATCAAATTCTTCTTCACTACTATAATCTATTGTATAAGCACGCTATTAAAATGGAAAATTATGACACACAGTAAAATCCAACTCCGAAAAATATTTATCGTAACACATAATAGACCACAGAGAATCGAGAGACAATAGCTATGAGTTGCTTAAAACAGCTAGCAGGCTACCTTAGCTGTGCGTTCATTCTAAGGGACGCATAGGGCTAGCCGCCACTCAAGTATTGTCTATGAATAAGTTTTATGGGCCCTGTGCGCTCGCGCGCACTGTGAGACCGCACAGTAACGTTTGTGAATACGGGTGTTAAATTATAATGAAACAATTTTTACGGATTTTATCGCGGTTTATTAAGATTTTTACAAGCTTGTAAAAATCTTAATAAACCGCGATAAAATCCGTAAAAATTGTTTCATTATAATGAGTGAAATTCGCGCAAACATTAGAAAACAATACGGGTGTTAAAGTTTTCCATAAGTACTCATGATGACTGAGACTGTCAAATGCCTTTGCATAATCTATGAAAGCTATATAAACAGGCTTTTGGTATTCATTGCACTTTTCTAGAACTTGCTTTATAGTGTGGATATGATCGATTGTGCTGTAGTTCCTTCTGAAACCTGCTTGTTCTATAGGTTGGTTTTCTTCAAGGGTTTGTGTGATTCTTTCTAGAATAGCTTTTGCGAATACCTTATATATGTTTGAAATCAGACTTATTGGTCTGTAATTGCCTATATCATCTTTGGAGCCTTTTTACCACCCTTTTTTTGTGCAGTAGAATGCCTGTGCCTAAACTATTGGATATTTTATTTTTTTGAGACTGTTAGCGTTGTTTGACATACGCAGTTTAGTTTTTTGTGGTATCATAGTCTCCACTCTATATTACATACATTCTATTATATTCTTACCAAAATACATTTTATGTAGCATGTCTGTGGAGAAGCAGCCCCGGTGATGGGCGAGGCCGGCGAGACTTTCGATGGCCCGGAGCGCGTGCATGCGGGTCAGCGCCGAGCCGTCGTCCGCCAGCGCCAACACCAGCGGCACCGCCCGCTCCAGGAACACCTCCAGACCCTCCCCGCTGGGGAACAGGTCCACCTCCTGTCGACGTCACACAACATTAAATATCAAACATACATCCAAAAATAAATTCAACATGTTTGTATACATTACACTTGTATATTATATTATACAGATAATATATATAATGCTATAAATATAATAAAAAAATCGTTATATTATTTTGGAGAAAATAATAAAACTAAAAACGTTTAACGATAGCGATATCTTGTTTTCCTAGTATTGAATACAAGTTTTGCAAAACACGGGGGTTTTTAACGATTTTTATTTTCGCTTTACATAAATAATTAAAGTAATGTGACTGGTATTCTGCGAGGGTCCACTCGCTTATATTTATGTGAGTTTTATCACTCCCTTTTTTGATTGTTTGAGTTGTACTACTTAATACTTTGCTTATCCAACTAACGTCAACGCAAAATACGACCTTTTGTGGGGCGTCCCCGGCGGCGTGCGCGTGTGGCGGGGGGTCCCCGGCGGCGTGCGTGTGGGACGGGGCGTGTCCGGCGGCGGGTGTGTCCGGCCGCTGTAGCGCAGCGCACAGACAGGCGGTGGCGGCCGAGCGAAGAGCCTCCGCCGTGCGCCCCGGGCTCCACACCAGATTCGGAAGGATCACCTCTGCACACGCCCACCGACATAATCAGGATATTCATGAAACTGTACCCCTTTTGATCATTACAGAACAAGAAAAGAGCATACTCATATTTGAAATGCCGGTAACGCACCTGCTTATGGTGTAGCGGGTGTCTAAGAATGTCACTTCACTCACTTACCACCAGGTGAAACGAAATATTCCGTTTCTTCTATACTACACAAAAAGAGATTCGATTGAACTGGAGATGAACAATGTTCGCTTGAGCCGTGTGAAATACAAAAACGTTTCATTCTAGACGTTAGTGTTGATATCTAAATCATTGAAGTATTTATTTCCTAGTTTTCTCACCCTCGACGACGATCTTCAAGAACGCCTCGAGCTTGTCCGGATCGCATTCGCTAAAGTGTATCTGCTTCTGGAGCAGCACCCTGGACAGAGCCGTGAATATCTTCAGCTTCACCTCGGGGTCCACGTTCGTCGGGGCGAGGGTGTCGTTTAGCAGCGGAGCGATCAAATGTAGCTGCGAGCCCAAGGCAGAGCCTACAAAGAGGACATTTATGTTAAAAATGCTCGTTTCCATTTCCAAACGCCATGTACAAATACCTAATAGTTATTGGGTCGAGTCGCCTCGGGACCTCGCTGAGCCCACCTGAATGTACGAGCACGCATTCGAGCAGGCAGCGCTCGGGCGAGAGTAGGTTCCAGGTGGCGGGGTCGGAGACGAGCCCGGCCAACACGCGCGCCAGGTGCCGCTCGTACAGGCCCGTCCGCGACGCGCCGCGCTGCTCCACCTGCCGCAGCTTGTCCAAATTCGCTACAACAGTATTACCTAATGATTTTCAAGTTGAAAAAAATTATGCTTGAATACATTTCATTTCATCTAAGGTAGATGTAATGTAATATATTCAAGCATTTTTTTTAATTGAATGTACCGAGAGCCTCAACAACATTGGACGGACAGACGTTCAAAATCTTCCCTTTAATAAATTTAAGAAAACTGTTAAGGAACGTTTGTGTGGTAAAGGCTATTATGAAATAAAAGAGTTTATAGAAGAAACCACACCTTGGGAATAATACATTCACTGTTTAGGTTTTATAAACTATGTGTTTTATTTTGATGACAAAAGAGCAACACCTTAGTTTTTTTCTCGTTTTTCTTGAGGGAGTCCGCATTCCAAACGAGGTTTTTTTACTACACCTTCTTAATGACTACTTTTTTGACATATTTCAAGTATAGAAGTTGTTACCCACGAAACAAAGATATTTTGATTTGATTTAACGCGTTATATGCGGCGCGACCATTGGCAAAAGAACCGCCATGTTTTTTAAATTAAAGTCCCGGGGAATTTAATTTTAAAACCTTTTAAAATTTTAAACTTAGGTGTTTATGTTGGTGGTGTTGACCTCTCGTAACGAAGGAACCACCACGTGTGGTTCCTTCGTTAAACTACAACGGTACTCACACAGCGCCATGATCTGTACGCCGTCGTCATGCGGCATGGCGAGCACCGTGAAGTTGACGACGAACAGCGGCGCGGCGACGGGCGCGCACGCCGCCCCGCACACGTCCATCACCGCCTCGCACACGCGCAATAAGTTCCTCTGGTACTTCGGCTGAAAGTATTATATATCTAATTAAACTTATATAATATATTCTGTAATATCCTTTCGAAGTAAAGCCTTATGGTTAAACAAGTCGACTGCGCGAACTCCAACGAAATGAATGCTGATGCATCTCACCTGACATAGTGCGCGAACATATTGTGTGCTAGAATGAAATGCACAATGATTCTCACTGATGATTCTCACAGATGATTCTCACAGATGATTCTCACAGATGATTCTCACAGATGATTCTCACAGATGGTCACGGGAGTCCTCCCGTGACCATGGTTGCTGTAAAGTATCCGAAACGTCGGGCTTGTAAAAATCTTAATAAACCGCGATAAAATCCGTAAAAAATTGTTTTATTATAATGAGTGAAATTCGCGTAAACATTAGAAAACAACAGTTATTATAGACAAACTATTATGTGTATATGTTTAAAATAAAATTTTAACTTTTGAATAACTAAACTATGTCTGTGCGGGCTTTATTTTTGAGCTTTCGTGCTCCGTATACTATTTATTTTCGCCCAAAGTTGGGCTAAATCAGTGTTGAAATACGAAAGTTTAGAAGCTTTTATCTATTAAATGTATAATTTTGTTACGATTTTGGGTACATACAGACATAGATAATAACAACATCAATTGATATTATCCTTAGTTTTTGATGGTCAACGTCAATCATTGTAGTAATTACTGTTCTGCGACTTGTGTAACCTTAACTAAAGAACTCCTAAAGTAAAATTACATACCCTTGTTATTACATACCCTTGTTATTTTTAAGCTATTTCAAATGTTAGAGTACGGTCGATGTAGTGCTATGCGATATGATATAATAGATAAGTGACCTTCCTCGTCCGGCACCGGTCGGGGCGGGCGAGCTCGTCGCACAGGCGCGGCAACACCTCCGCCAGCAGTTGTGGCCGCGAGCCGCGCAGCACGCCGCCCAGCGCCAGCAGCGCGCCCCACGAGTCCAGCTCCCCCTCCACCAGCGGCCACCACACGTCCGGCGTTATGAAGTACCCGAAGAGCTCCGACGCGCGCTTGATCTGGGAAAAAACATTCGAGACACCAAAAAGGAATTATATTTGTTCTCACACCCTCGCCTTGATATTTTGGTGGGTTTTGGTAGTTCTAGACAATGTACGCATTAGAAAATATAATGTTAATATCATTATGTTATAGATAGTAGATACAAGTTATACCCGCGGTTTCCAGAGGTTAGCACTCCCAAACAAATTAATTCTTGAACTAGTTTAGTGTGCATCTCAAGATGATTACGAACCAATGCACATATAATGTTTCTGACGGTGTCTGTATTGACCATAGCTGACCTCATTATAATGAAACACTTTTTTACGGATTTTATCGCGGTTTATTAAGATTTTTTACAAGCCCGACGTTTCGGATACTTTACAACGTTAACTTTGGAAACGTCGGGCTAGTAAAAAATCTTAATAAACCGCAATAAAATCCGTAAAAAAGTGTTTCATTATAATGAGTGAAATTCGCGTAAACATTAGAAAACAATATGTGAACCAGTACGGACTGGAAACCGCAAATAAAATTCGCCGCCTGGAAGATGTGTCGATCCTTTCTTTCAGCCGCAGGAGACCTTCTTGCAGGACCACGTCGAGCTTCTTCAATTTGCATCTCGTCTTCTTCCAGGTGGGATCTTCTTTGTGGACCTTTTCTTTTCCTTCTTCGGTTCGTTCCCGGTATACTAGTTTATGTTCATGGGCGACGTCGACCACTTACCATCAGGTGGTACGTTTGCCAGTTTGCCTATCCAGCTAACATAAAAAAAAAAGCTCGCTCACCAGGCGCTTCGATCGCGGAGTGGTCCTGACGCATCTCTTCTTGCGTGCCGATGTGTAGACACGTGCTCAGGAAGTGAACCGCTCCCGCAGCCCCGAAGTTTGACCCATGGAGCACCCATCCCAATCCTCCCATCCAAATCCCTGTCCTTGAAGCAACTGGTTCTCCTGGTTTCCCTCTCCTTATTTCTTGGGTCACTATCAGCTCCCAGTTGTCTTGTCCTATGAGCAGCTGAGGTGACTCCCCTTCGTAGTGCAGAGAGTCGGCGATCTTCTTTAAATGTTAACATTCTTCGATCGTCTTCTTATCCAGGAGCTGTGGTGCAAGCTTCAATTCGTCGATTGTTCGAACTCCCTTCAATGTTTTCTTTTTTCCTTGGTGGACCCCTTTCACCGTTAGGTCCAGCACCTGAGAGTCCTTCTTCTTAATGATTTTGCCACCAACTGTTTCGATCGCCATTTCCTCCTTGTTGCCTTGAGCGCCGACTTCTTCTGCCACCTTTTGATCCAATAGTGACACTGTTGATCCTTCATCCATCAGTGCTAGTATCTTCTTGGATCCCTTCGTCCCGAAGACTTCAACTGGAACTATCTTCAGGTACGCCCTTGTGTTGTTTACTGCATTCACTGATGCCATCACGCTTGTGGTTTTCCTTGACTCCCTATTGTCTCCCGAGGTCCTCATTTCCACGTGCAGCAGATGATGGTGCCACCTATGACACTCCTTGCACGAAGGCTTCTTGCAAGTTTCCTTCCTATGTCTCCCTTGCAGGCACTTGAAGCAAACGCGACTCTTCTTTACAATTGCCCACCGATCTTGCACCGACGCATTCAGGAACTTCTGACAACCGATGAGGAAGTGTCCACCTTCACACATAGGACAGTTCCTTTCCATTCTTTCAGCTGGCTGCCTGGACTCCCTTTCCTTGAATTTCTCCAATTCTGCCAGCACCAGCGCATCAGGTCTTCCATATCTTCTTCGCAGGGCTTGTATCACTTCCATCGTAGAAGCTTCGGAGTACAGCAGGCTCTTGATAGCTTCTCTTGCATTGCCCTTGATCGCTCTTCGTAGTCGAGCCATATTCTGCACCTCGCTGAACATCGGTGCCGTATTTTCATAAACAACCTTGAAGGCCAACCACTCGCTGCTGTTACCGTCGAAGTATGGTAACTCGTGAATGTACTTCGGCGCTTCCGATCCTCTTCCTGTGGTAAGCGCTTCCTTCAGCACCATCGTCAGCGTTTGAATTTCATTCGTAGCCCCTTTCGTTGTGGAGATCTCTTCGGGCTTTACCTTCCTAGGCTCTTCTGGCGGGTGCTGACCTCGTTGCTCGGGTTGTTTCGTGTTGCTCTTCTCTAGGACTGATGTCTCGAGCCAGTCCTGCACCTGTGCTGTTCTATCTTCCGGGTCTTCAGTTTCGAATAACTTTGTAATAATAGGACGTATGACACCTCAGTCCTCCCGTGACCATGGTTGCTGTAAAGTATCCGAAACGTCGGGCTTGTAAAAATCTTAATAAACCGCGATAAAATCCGTAAAAAAAATTGTTTTATTATAATGAGTGAAATTCGCGTAAACATTAGAAAACAATATACTAATATTCTTATAAATCTATGTAAAAGTCGCTAAAACCTACTAAAATACATCTTTTAAAACAATTAATAAGTATTAGAAACTAATCTAATTAGTCTAATTAAACACTTTCTTATTAGACTCAATTTCTTATAGAACTATCATATCAATATACTTAAATTATTGTTTACTATAGCATATTTACATAGACAAACCAAAATATTCACTTTATATTATCCTAATTATCATAAAAATATCAAAATCTAATTAACATTAGTCTGATTAGAATAATATCATTCCATCTCTCTTACTCCTACACATTACGATTGAGAGGCAAATACTTCTAACTATTTTTGCTTATATTTTCGTGATTACCATCCTGATTATCATAATACTTGTTTCATTTTATCTATTTTACCTTATATTTTCATTTTAAATATCATTCATTATCATTCCTTCATATAAACATACCAAAATTAACACTTTAAATTTCCATAAGGTATGTCATCGGTTTGGTCGGCCCACAACCGGTATGGGGCGAGTCCGATACATCGTGACAATTTTCGTAATATTCCTAACTTTTTGCGACTTGAAACTACGTCGCCGCTAGTCGGCTCACAACCCGTATGGGGTCGGTCTGATATTAAAGTACTACGTTTTTACATACTGGTTCGACTTGGGATCTCGTCGCCGACAGTATAAAAGGCATTTAGTTCATCATAAAATGTATAAATAGGCTAGGAACGATGAAAGTGGGAATTTCATTTCGTTTGTAACCGTTAACAATAAAAGTGTTAACGCAAGAGTACATATTTTCTGCTGCTGGCCCTATCCTGCTCGTTTCGGTAAGTCTTAAAATAAATATTCTTCACTTTGTTCGTCTTTTATTTAATACTAGTGGTCCGCCTGTGGCTATGCCCGAGTTGTTTTACCGTGGGGATAAGATATTTTCCTGCGCTAAAAACTATTATATGTCCTATTCCAGGACCTAACCTACATGTGAGCTAAGTTTCATTCCGATCCAACCTGTGGTTGAAGTAAAATTACTTCTTTAAGTTTTCTTTTCAATATTTTTTTTTTATTTTCAGCGCAATTTTCTTAATTTTTTTTCGAAAGAACCTTCTAAAATTTATAAACTTTAAAAAAAGATGAATGAAATCGGTAAAGTCGTTCTTAATTTATAGCGTGACCAAGGGAAATAGGGATTCATCTTGATTCCTGACCTAACTGTTTCCGCCTTCACCGCCTGGAAGTGCACCCAGAGTATGTTATTAGAGGTACGTGTAATAATCCGTTCTCATATTATGCTAGAAGGAAATGCTTATCAGTATGAGCAATTTTTCTTATGGTGCCTTTTCTATATCTCTTAAAGTTTAGCAGGTTTTATTTGTGTGTTTATGTTTTACTTCCACATTAAGTATTCCCTAGCCCACCATCGACACTCCTGAATGATAAAATGCATTTTTTAAATAAAATGGTTTATTATGTTAGATCTTAACTAAATTATGTAGTTTTATACGTTAGCAGCAGTACGTAAGGCTTTATCTGATTAATCGATAAAATATAGTTCATAATATCGATCATACCTCATCACTAGCAAAATCTTAGCTTGTGACAACCTGCATAATGACGAAACAGAACGTTATAAATGGCTCTTTCTTGCGCACTACCGATACCGTAAGTAAAAAGAGATAAATATATGCACTGTATTTGCTATTTTAGCCCGGCTTCCATGCTTTAGTTATTGTTCCGAGATCTGGACGTCAAATATTTAATTCCTTCATGTCCAAAACCACCAAAGCTGTATGGGTTGCCGAAAATACGTAAGGCTAATGCTCCATTACGTCCAATTGTAAGCCAGATCGATTCACCAACTTATAGATTGGCTAAGCATGTGGCCCAAGTACTGTCACCACTGCGTGGACAAACCGGAGCACATACTAGGGATTCATACCATTTTGTTAATGAGATCAAACATCTACATTTCAGAGACAATGAAACAATGGTCAGTTTTGATGTGCAATCTCTCTTCACCTGCCTACCTGTGGAAGACTGCATAACAATAGTAAGAAGAAAGTTAAGGGAAAATGACATGCCAATGGAATATGCTGACCTTTTGGAACATTGCCTTACATCTGGCTATATGTTGTGGAATAGTTATTTCTACAAGCACTTGCTTCTGCATGGCCACTCCATCTACTTTAGATGGAGTGGCCATGGGCTCACCAGTATCCCCTGTTGTTGCCGACATATTTATGGAGGACCTCGAGGAGACTGCTCTGCGAACTTCGCCCATAACACCCAGGTTCTACAAGCGGTATGTAGATGATACTTTCACAATATTACCATCTGACAAAGTAACCATATTCCTAGACAATTTTTGAAATAATTCCATTAATTCAAAAATTCAATTCACAATGGAATTAGAAGCAAATAATTCTCTAGCCTTCTTAGATGTATTAGTGATCCGTAATCCCAACAATACCTTAAGCCATACAGTGTATAGGAAGCATACTCATACGGATAAGTACCTAAACGGCGAATCTCACCACCATCCAACACATTTAGCTACCGTGGGTAAATCTTTGTTTCAGAGAGCACAAGGGATCTGTGATGAGCAACACCTGGAAACTGAGCTTTAACACGTTAAGCAAGTACTGCGAGACAACAAGCTTCGGGTACCGTGTCTTCATCACCTTGACCGCGTGAAAGTAGCCACTGTTGAGCGAGTACCTGCTGTGCTACCATTTATGAAAGGAGTCACTGACAAGATTGGCTATATCCTAAAGCGAGCTTCCATCAAAACCTTTTTCAAGCCGCCAAAAAAGATAGGTCAATTCTTACCATCTGTCAAGTGTCATATACCCTTACAATATGCAGGAGTATACAAGCTTGATTGCTACTGTGGTCCCTCTTATATAGGCCAAACAAAAAGATCTATTAAAACTCGCGTCAACGAACATATAGCTGATTTAAAACACCGTCGCTACTGTTGATTGGTAATCTCAGATTATACATACTCTTTTGATGTCAACTATGATCTGTTTGGTTTATAAGTATGTATTATATTTTGAATTACTTTAAATTTGGTCAGTTTTTAGATATAAAAGATGGATTGTGTAATATTTTATAATTCCGTCAAAATCAATTGAAGAAGTAAAATGATTAGTTTTCTGATAAATTTTTTGTATTCTCTATAAATTTCATAATGATCATATTTAATCAAATATAAATTCTAAAATGTTAATATTCAAATAAATAGTTTTTCTGGTTTGTTGTGTCTGAGTTTGAAGGTGATCCCATCAGCCACATCTACCATTCAAGAGGTTATGGGCCCAGCAATATCTATATTTTAAAACAGTTGAAACCAGCAGAAGTGGTAACAATTGACTGTGTTGGAAATGAAGAGAGTGTAGAGGCAAATGAAGTGGTTTGTGAGGAAACAATTGAAGATGTGAGTTTTGTAGATGGCCTAAGTGAAGAGGTTATGGAAGGTGGAGGAGGTTGTTGATGTTTTTGGTGATGTGGAGGAGGAGTCCACGTTTTTAATGATGCTGATGAGATAGATGAAGAGGAAACAGATGTAGTTGCGGAGGGTGTGGGTCCAAGGAGGAGTCCACACGCCGAGGAGGTTGTTGATGTTTTTGGTGATGCTGATGAGGCAGGTGAAGAGGAAACGGATGCTGATGAGACAGATGAAGAGGAAACAGATGTTGTTGTGGAGGGTGTGGGTCCAAGGAGGAGTGCACCGAGAAATGGGTATTTGCCTGAGAAGTAAGTTGGCTCCAGTGAAAGGGAGAATTGGTTGAAGGCTGTGGAAGAGACATTTTCTTTGGAGAAGAGTGGAGTGGAATAGAGAAGGGAGAATAACTTAAGTGACTAGGTTTTTAAAGTGATTGGTGTTATTGTCTTATGATAGACATTATTAAGACTTTTAGGTATTTTAATTCTAAACTTTTTAGTGTAGGTAGTGCTAGTGTAAGGGGGTGTTAATAAAAGAGATTTGCGCAGTGGAAGCATATGTGGGAGGTTGTTATAAAGGGGGAAAGGATTTAATGTTTTGTTTATCAATTATATCGGAATTCAAAACGGAATTTTTTGAGAGAAACTTTGTACAGAATTTTTGATATCACCTCTTCCTTTATAGTGTATTATGTTTTTCTTCTATTTTTGTGGTTGTAGTTATTATTAAGTCTTTGTTGTGAGAGTGTATTATTGTTGTTTCATGATTAGAAGTTTGTTTGTTTATAATTTCTAAAAAATTTTGGGTTGTTCCGTACTTGTCTGGTGTTATGATGTATATCTGAGATTAAGGGGGTGTGTTGATTGGTAATCTCAGATTATACATACTCTTTTGATGTCAACTACGATCTGTTTGGTTTTTAAGTGTGTTATATTTTTGAATTACTTTAAATTTGGAACGTCAGTTTTAGATATAAAAGATGGATTGTGTAATATTTTATAATTCTGTTAAAATCAATAGAAGAAGTAACATGTTTAGTTATCTGATATAATTTTTGTACTCTCTATAAATTTCATAATGATCATATTTAATCAAATATAAATTCTAAATGTTGATGTTTAAATAAATAGTCTTTCTGATTTGTTGTGTCTGAGTTTGAAGGTGATCCCATCAGCCACATCTACCATTCAAGAGCTACACTAAGTCTGCCATCTATGAACATAGTCTTGACAAAGCTCGCCATTGTATCAGATTTGATAAACCACAAGTCCTCGCAAAAGAACACCGATTCCAACCAAGGATGATCCGTGAGGCTATTGAAATTAAAAAAACATCCTAATTTCAATAGAGAAGATGGCTGGCTCTTACCACCTGCTTGGGATCCCATTATTAATATTATCAAATCAAAATCCAAGCATAATATGTCACAGATTAAAGATACAGTTAGCACTTTCTGCGTAGATAGGACTAACCAAAATATTGATGTATCATAGGGTAGTTTCGAATAACTTTGTAACATTAGGACGTATGACACCTCAGTCCTCTCGTGACCATGGTTGCTGTAAAGTATCCGAAACGTCGGGCTTGTAAAAAAATCTTAATAAACCGCGATAAAATCCGTAAAAAAGTTTCATTATAATGAGTGGAAATCGCGTAAACATTAGAAAACAATACATAGCTGACCTCTTGCACCACTCGTTCGTCGTCGTCAGAGGCGCCTCTGTGCAGGATCCTCACTACCGCGTTGGCGTGCTGCGTGGAGCCCTCCTCAGCACACAGCAGAAGCCAGCACAGCAGCTGGGACGAGCGAAGTCTCGCATCCGCTTGCCATCCGTCCATCTCTACATGTACAAATGAGCGAGAAAAATTCCTTACTTTAGCAAAACTAAGTTTGAGCTAGCCGATGAGTTTGAAATTACATAGTATGTCTTTATTGCGGCAATTGTTCTATGACACATCTAGAAATTCCTTATTTTCTAACATACTTTTAATGCACTAAACATACTTAGCCCATATACATACATATTTTATTGTTTTTCATTGATGTGGGACTATTTTTAAGTTTATAGCTTGTATGTACAAGAAAGCTTCTAACACTATTTGTTAGTTTCAAGCAGTTGGTACGTTAATGAAATGAAGACGATTAATTATTAAGACAATAAACAAGACATCGTCAGCTCCAACTTGATCCTGTCCGTACTGGGGAATCATATAAAATCCCGTTTGAATTTACTAAGTTGTTCACTGACCTCTTCCAATAGCAGGCACTATTTTTCCTATATTGCTCTGCACCAGGACTCTGCATCCCAGGTTGGGTCTCTTCACGTCAGGATAGTGCGTAGGCACGTCCTTGAGGAAATCTGTCTTCTTTTTAAGGTCTTCCTCATTCTCCTCCATATACTGAAGCCCTATATCGTTCCAGAGGTTTGTAGCAGCAACTCTTACGTCAGCCATAACATCGCTTAAGCTAAAAACAAAATAAACATATTAATTTTTGCATTCAGAAATTAGAAAAGACAAATATGTAAGATCATCATCAACTGACTTCAACCTAATATGAAGGACTTTTTTTCAGTAAGAGGTATAGGAAGAGTCATGCTGCTTTGCAGCCGAATTGGGTTGGCACGACAGGGGTTAGTACCTTTCGCTCACATAACACTGGCATCAAGTGACAGCTATGCCGTCGCGTTTCGTGCTGTTTGTGAGTTTCCGGTGGCCCATTGGGGGGGATAGGGAAAAGGAGGGCAACGCATCTGCATAACTTTATCTATAGGCGTCGGTAGTCACCATAAGGCTCTGAATGCTCGGTTGCTTCCTTATGACATAAAAGGAAAAAAAAAGTTATTGGCAATTTCTGAATAGTTTTATGTCACATTCTAACACTAATAGGTAACTGATTGATGGAATGAAATAATTGTAAGCCAACTGTAAATGTAGAGATAGTAACTTGTGTGTCGTACACTCAGGCCGTACATACAATAAATACAGGAGCAACAAACCTAGTCAACAGTAGTGGTATCATTTTATGCCAAAATGAATATCGGTCTCTATAGCTTAGCATCCAATTGCCAACTTCCATTGTAACTTGCAGTCTCACTTGAGTGTTTTCATCAAACAGTTTTTCAGCCATTGGTGTGATTGACAACTCAAAACATTTAGTGTTTCCAGTTAGAACAATTGCACCTGTTTTGGTGATTTGATTAAGTTGATTATAACTACTGTCAATACAAACCATATATTACTAAACAACATAATGATCATTTTTATCAAACATACCAATAGCTCTTACAGCTGCTACTCTGACTCTGAAGTGTTGATGAGCAAAGTTGGAAAGAACAGGTTTCACGTAGCTCTCTGATTGGAAATGAAACTCTCTTTGCATTGTCTTTGTAAGCACGATCATACATTCACAAGCTTCTAGCTTGACTTTTGGAAATGGATCAGTACTCGTTTTGGTCAATATGCTAGTAAAATCGTTTAAAAATGGTGTAAGATAGTGAGTTCCCTTATACTTTTGCAATATTTTGTGCACGAGTTCTATTAAAACTAAGCGAATCTCTTCGGATTCTTCGACTATTTCAGGACATCCTATACGACGCACGATTACAGGAAGAATGTAAGTCAGGTAATAATCATTTAAAGGTAGGCGCTCTATAAAATTAGTTATTATTAAAATTGAAGTTTCTCTACATGATTCCGAAGCATCTGAAAACCCCTTTAATATGTAGGCATATATTTCGGGAAAAACCACGGTCAGATCACAATCTGAATTAGTCGAGTTCTCAAAAATTTCTTCGTGTATTTTCACCAATGCGCGCTTTCTTGCAACTTTTGATTCACTTTGTAATGTTAAAATATACTGCTCCAAATAAGCACGAGGGTTTTTCTCTAGTTTCGATATCTTTTCCGTCATGTTTATTCGGCAAATAGGATTTTATCAATGCAATCCAAAATAACCTTTTGATTTTTGAAATGAAATTGATAAACAAAACTTTGTTATCGTTTCCATGACAACCTACTTTTTTCTATTTAAAGGCATTAGCTACTAGGCTATTAGCCATACAAAATACAATATTTCGTTTGTAATATGGAGAAACGGCGGGAAAACCCAAAGAGCGCGTCTTCGTCCCTCTAGCTCCCATCAATCAACTATTACTTCCCATTCTATCCACCCAGAACAATTCACCATCATATTCGCCAACCAATCACATTATATATTACACACATTAGGTTTAAAGAATTTTTATTTCTCATAAGAATTTACAATTCACTTAAAATGAGATACAATATATTTATACATTTACAAAACAGTTTTAACATCTGGGCCGTTGGATACAGTTAAGTTAAGTTATGATACATTAAGTTTTTAAAACAGGCACTATTTCTATAGTAACCATCCCGAATGAACAAAACACAATAATATCTATGGACGCTTTTACACCATGTCAATCTGGTCCCGTAGTAAATTCTCAAAGAACTTGTATTACAAGTATTAAATATATTTCCGTTCGTCTAGTACCCGACCAGACAAACGGAAATATATTTAGTACTTTTATACTGTACATATATATTTAAGATTTTTATAATAGACATATTTAATACACATCCGTGAACCAGGAACACAGAAAACTTTTTTTGTTCCCTGGCGGGATTCAAACCCGCAACCTCCGGCTTGAGCGCCAACGCGCTAACTATTGAGCCACAGAGATCGTCAAAACACAAAATAACAATTAATTAACGTGAAACCAAAAAACAAAACCGCACGCCCTGAAACTTCCCACCGTCTCCTTCAGTCTCCTTGGCCGTCTCCTGCCATGCCATACTTTCTTTTACTTTTTTAAAAAATAATTTTTAGTACAATACACATTATAGTTTTATTACTTTAGCTAAGATGGTTTAGGGCTTCCATCCCTTTTATAAAAGACACAAAATATGAATTATACCTTATAAATTACATATGAACAAAATTTAGCTTTGAATATTCTTATCAATGCATTTTAAAATAAATTCAATAATACAAGATTTGCTAGAATATTTTTATTTCATTAAATATATTGCATACAATGAAACATCTTTGACTTTTCACCTTCGACGTCATAAAAACGTGCACCAATAGAAAGTCGCCAAGTAAAGCTGTCAACGTCTCCGGTTCTATGAATAAACGAGATCAGAATTCAGATCCAATCCCATTTTAGTACTATTTTTAAGAGGTTTTCTCTACATAAAATAATTACTGGAGTTAAATAATACATATTAATTACAGAAAATGATTCAATTCAGTACTTTTCATTTATTGTTTTTGGCTGTCTGCCTACAAATTACCCTCGCATTACGGGAAGGTGACTGTGAAGTTTGTATAAAAACTGTTGAAAAATTTGCAGCCACGTTATCAGACGATGTAAAGAAAGACCCAAAACTTATAGAAGCAGATTTCAAGAAGTTTTGTAAAGGTACGAAAAACAAAGAAAACAGGTTCTGCTACTATCTAGGAGGGTTAGAAGAATCTGCAACCGGCATTTTAGGCGAGTTATCCAAACCTCTCAGCTGGTCAATGCCCGCTGATAAAATTTGTGAAAAATTAAAGAAAAAAGATGCCCAGATTTGTGACCTTCGTTTTGAGAAGCAAATTGACTTAAACAATGTTGACCTGAAGAAACTCAAGGTTCGTGATTTAAAGAAAATCTTGAACGATTGGGATGAAGTCTGTGACGGGTGCATCGAAAAGACGGACTTCATTAAAAGAATAGAAGAATTGAAGCCGAAGTACATGGGCCGATCTGATTTGTAATAGACAATCACTAGGTAAGAAGCACAATATTCTTTAATAAATTCAAATACATTATACAACAGCTGTGTGATTATTCAATGCAATAAATGTAACTGCCATTACAATTTTACTAATTAATGATGATATAAAAAAATACAAAACA
This sequence comes from Helleia helle, assembly GCA_963853865.1. Lineage (NCBI taxonomy): Eukaryota > Metazoa > Arthropoda > Insecta > Lepidoptera > Lycaenidae > Helleia > Helleia helle. Next base: position 18,110,773 of record OY971426.1, on the reverse strand, counting down.
CAGGTTTCATATCTTATTTTCACCTAAGAAGAAATACCAACTATAAGTGAAACATTATCATTACTTCATTAAATTCTTTCAATATTTTTACAAATGTTCTGTTACATTACACTAATACCTTTTTTCTTTTTGCAGTGAATTATTTACTGGACTTAAATGTGATATCTCAACATTGAGCGTGTTGATGTAAAAGTTCAAGTGATTCAGAAACGACTCAAATAATGATGTCTGAGTGTGTTCAAGTGAATGATGTTTGCATTTACGGTAGAATAAATTATTGTAATTAAGTAAATATTTTTTTCAAAAAGGATTTTGTTATTTACCTACATACCTGTTTTTATAAGAAAGAAATATCAAAATCAAAACTTTTTTATTCAAAATAGTACTAATACAGTATCTTTTTGAACGTCAATTGAATCTACCACCGGTTCCAAGGTAAGCCCACTGAGAAGAACCGGCGAAACAAACTCAGTGGAACTAATCTTTTCAAATAATATATATTAATAACAATTTTAACATCTTATCTTGAAATGCCCGGGAGGAACGCCTTATTCCCAGGGTGTGGTATCTTCCATGAAATCTTTTACTTTATAATATGCTTTACCACACAAACATTCTTTAACAACTTTTTTGAATTTTGAAAATATGAAAGTGGGGCCAGCCTAGTCCCACTTCTCTGTAATAGAATTGATAGCCAATAGGCCAATGATGTTTGTGAAAGCAGGTCATTAATGCTTTCACAAAATAGCTGTGCCAAAAACAGATGAGCAAGTGGATTGTCCATGGAAACCATGTAGCTGTCCGGGTGAGAGGTCAGCAGAAGGTCCAACAGGGAAGGCGTATGATCTTCCACATACAGGGACCACACACAAGTTGGTGATACTACCAATTTTGTTATATCATATGCTGAGGCAAAGTAGTAAACAGATCTTCCCGCATGATTGGTTGGTGTGATGGGTGTTGAAATCACCAAGTATCACAATCTCTGCGCATGGGATCCTACAGTATTCTAAATAATAAGTTATTCTACTTTGGTTATATTGTTGAACTGATCTTGAATAAATGACCAGCGTCATGTGGTGTCGCTAAAATGATGAATTTTACATAAAATTTAAACTGAAGGTGAGGGTTTGACTGGATAAATGTGTTGCTACTTATTTTAAAAACATTTAATTTTATTACTGGGGAAGATTTTGTCATTTAACATTGTCCATGGAGTATGACTGGTGTATATATGTAGGCGACCACTGTGGCTCAGTGTAAAGCGTGTTGGCGCTCAAGCCCGGAGGTTGCGGGTTCGAATCCCGCCAGGGAACAAAAATATTTACCGTGTTCCTGGGTCATGGATGTGTATTAAAATATATGTATTATATAATAAAAGTATTAAATATTTCCAGTGCCTGGTACCCATAACACAAGTTCCTCGAGAACTTACCACGGGACAAGATTGACGTGGTGTGAAAGCATCCATAGATATTATTATTATTATGTATATTATGGTCTGATAATCTCTGTGCATTTCATACGAGTACTTTAAATATATTTATAAAGTATAATAATATATAATATTTATATCATAGACACAAACACAATTTATTTAATATATATAATTATTATAAAAAGATCATCATCAGCTGTATGATACTGTGTCAATGGATTATCCAGAAATTCTTTATCAATCAAAATCACTATACCAGGAGATCAGCAGGTGCGTTGCCGGCCTTTTAGATGTGAGTATGCTCTTTTCTTGAAGGTCTAAGTCGTATCGGTTCGGAAACACCATAGGTGGCAGCTGATTCCATATATTTGTGGTGCGAGGCAGGAAATACCGTAAAAATCTAGATGTTGTGGATTTCCGGACATCAAGATGGTGTGGGTGAAATTTGGAATTCTTACGCGATGTCCGGTGGTGGAATTCTGCCGCAGGTATTAATCCGAACAATTCCTCAGAACACTCCCCGTGGTAGATGCGGTAGAAGATGCAGAGCGATCCGACATCTCTATGCAGCGCCAAGGAATCAATCAATCAATTTTGTATGCAACGTCCGTCAGTGCCACTAGTCATCATATATTAATCTTATTATGTAAATGTATGTTATATATAACCTGCCTACTGATAAATCTAATTAAATTAATTCAATATTATGGGATAAATTAAAATCATAATTATTTTAGCTATTTTATTATTGTGTGTTTCAACCAACATCTAACTGAAATTAACATGCAAATAATAATCCATTCAAAAAAGTTAACATTATATTGTTTTTTGAATGTTGTTTTGCCATCATCCATTCTTTAGTGGTATTTGTAGTTCCTGTGGTGCTCTGAAATAAAATAAAAGAACTTTTAGTTACACTGCACAGCGAATCCCACACACACCAGTGTATTATAAGTAGCTCTATATGTATCTACAGGTACTAGGTAGGTACATAGTAATTCCATTTTTCTTAACCCCAATGCAAAAAGAGAGGTGTTACAAGTTTGACCACTCGTGTGTATGTCTGGCCATGGTACCGTAGCTTGGAAATGGGTGAAAAGATGTGCAGTTTTTTTTTTATTTGGATATCAATACATATTCGGAAATTATAAATAGGTGCTTCTTTATTTGTCCCACATAATTATTTGAAAGATACTACTAATTCAGCTTACTTCACTTTCTTGTAAATTTATATAATATATAAATAATAGGTGTTATTATAAAATACTAGCTAAGCTCAACCACACTTTGCTGTAGCTCCTGCCCCCGTAGGAACTTTGGGATATACATTATAAAAAAAGCTCGAGGATTTCAATTGAATCCAAGGACTGGTTTTCACATCATCCATCATCATCAGCCTTTATTCGTCCACTGCTGAACATAGGCCTCCCTCAATAAACGCCAATTGTATTGTATTGTGTTTTCACATACAGAAGTTATCTTTATATATATAATTCTTCTGTGCGTGTGTATGTCACTGAACTCCTCCTCAGCGGCTGGACCGATCTTGATGATTTTTTTTGTGTGTGTTCAAGTGGATTCGAGAATGGTTTAGATTCACAAAAAAAAAAAATTGTACAGGACAACGTCTGTCGGGGCCACTAGTATCTTTATATAAAGATAGATGAAAATTGTAATGTTTTACTATAGACAATAAAATATGCAAAAAGGTGGTGTATACAAGCAGATGACCGCAACATCATCGTATATATTTAAATAATAAAATATTAAGTATGTACAGAAACATAATGTATATAGTGATATAAAGGCGAGAACAACAACTGACTAGGGAAGAATTCATTGAGCAAATGAAAATTCTAGACTAACATGGCAGTAACATTTAAAAATAATAATTTTAATATTAAATAATATCTCAAATAATAAAATGATACTTACTGATTTTACCATAGTTGATAACATAGAAGAAAGTCATTGATCCAACCAACAATTGGAAGATTGGAGCAATGCCTACCCTTTTAGGCTGCATGTACTTATGTTGCCACCTCCACCAAGCTAGAAAAATATTAATTAAATTAATTGTAAGATCTTCTTATAAATTCATTACTTTTATAACCTTAAAATAAAAAATATTTATTACCCCTGCTGCAAGCTCCCATAATAGCGGAAGGAGTTTTGTTTCTACGGCCAATCCATGATCCAATCTCTGCCAATTTCACTTGTCCAAAAGGAGTATCGGCTAAAAATTTTAAATAAAATAAAATTACATAATCGACATCTGTACTCCATTAAATAATGTCAAAATATATAAAATAACTTACGTTTTCCATAATAGCGAGCAGGGTCGTAAGGACCATGAACTGCCGGATTGTATTCCTTTGGATAATCACCGATAGCCATGATTGTGGTTAATCGGAATGATTCCGATTAATTTCCAGTCAAATGCAAATTGCAATGAAAATTTTCTCGCTCCTGAAGTTTGATTTGTCAATTTGTCAATAATTGTCAGTCCAACCAATGCATAGATTATAGAACAAAAGTCCAATGACAATTGCTAGGCATGAACTGCAATTATCATAAACCTGTGATCGATGCACGATTCATTTAAATCGAATATATACGTGAAATAGCGTATAATTAGTATTATAATTTATAATAATACTAGCAGAACCGGCCACGCGTTGTAGTGGCTAAGGTATATAAAGTGTGTAAGGTATTCGGGATTCGAACCCGCAACCTCCGGCTTGAGCGTCAACGCGCTTACCATAGATCGTCAATTAATAACAACGACCTAGTAATACTTTATATTCCTATCTCTATTATTAATAATAAAGGTCTATTAAGTCATCTTTCTGTCTAAATGAGTTTTGGATTTGACATATCTTAAGAAATTGACATCTGCATACAGTAACAAAATATAAACATTTCGTAAAGATACTATTTTACTTTACTATTTATAAATATTAACACCGAAACTTAATAATTTTGTTTACTTAAACCGAAAGAAACACAAAAAATATAGGCAATAAACTTAAAAGACTTAAATATTATATATTACACATTCTAATAAAAAAATCCCTCATTCTAAATTCTAAAATAGGCGCTCGCGGGAAAATCATTATCTATTTAGTCCTTCTCCTTCTTTTTATACATCAACATAATCTTTATAACGAGAAGTAGGAGGTACGTGCCGGAGTTCGGAAATGCGAGAACGGGGATGAATGGTATTATAGATGAACATAATTAATTTGCACTAACAAATATTCAGATCAATAATTGAGATAAAAACTACCCTATCTACTAAGTGGGGCTAAATTACAAACTTTGATAAAAATTGGTTCAGTAGTTTCGGAGTTTATCGCGAACATACATCGTGACACGAAATTTTTATATAATAAGTACGATTTTTTTAATAAACCTTAAATATTTTGTTTTTATTTATTTTGTGCCATATTAAAATTGTATTTCTTTTATCAAATTCAATTTACTTAAAAACGGGGTTTGATGTGAATCTATCGGAGCTATTTAGTATTTTTGGAGTTATGCGGCTTCAAATACACGAATGCAAAATTACCACAAAGAAATAAATAACTATTTTATTTTTTTATATATCAACCACAAATTAGTTTTGGATAAGTTATTTATAAGATATATTTTGCAGGAACGGCGATAATAATCGAGGCGCGTTTAATCATTGTGGAGGACTGATCTGGAGCGGCTTTTTATAGTAAACTGTTCTGGCAGTTTTCCATAGTGTTTCTTTTAAAACTTGATCTGTGTAAGTCATAGTTGATTGATGGGAACTAAAGGGGCGAAGCCGCGCCATGAAGTTAGGAAATATGAGGAGTTGCTTTAAACCTAGGAACAAGTATCATATTGAATTGACATTCGCGTATACCCGAAAGGGACAGGCATATTTTACAGGGATACCACATTCATAATAACAAGTCTAATTATTTTCTTGAAACAAGTGAATTAAAAATACTAAAAAACTGGTAAAGGTTGATAAGGGTTTAGCCCTAACCAAACATTTATTGTAATTTTAGACAGCTGCATTTTTACGGATTATCGAAAATATTATGTAATGACTATTAACAAACCGCTAAAAATATAAACAATAAAAGAGAAGGCTATATACGTCTTAATATGTCTGATCTATGTACATAGCCTTTTAGGTTAGCAATAAACATATTTGTTTTTATTGTGTTTATTTCGCAATTCCAGTCACCCTTTTTATATAATACCACATTCTTGGGTAATCTGCCTATAACAAAACTGGTATCACCATACCTACATAAACCGACCAAATTAAAAAGTAGTACAAAATGGCGGCATATTTGACAAACTGTTCGCGATTGCGAATGTTTGTATGGCATTCAAATTTAGTCGATAATTTTTATAGCAATATTCTGACAAAAACAAAAGAAAGTGTCTATGTCTCTGTCACTCTTGGAGTTTTTCGTATGTTGTTATCTCGTTCCAATACGGTGTTATTATGAGCTTGTCAAATCTATTAATACTTGATCTTAGCCTCTACATATATTGTTTGTGGTTTTGCTGTCAAAACCCTAGCAATGGTAGCCCTGTTAAGTGCCAATTTGAGTTGTAGGTACACACCTTTTTTTCGTAGGTATGCCCATTGCCCAGTCTTTCTATATTATGTCTATGAACCGCGCGCGCTCCTTGTGGTTTCCCGCCGTTTTTTCCTATTACAGACTAAATGTTGTATATTGTATGGCTAATAGCCTAGTAGCTAATGACTTTTAAATTTTAATGAAAAAAAAGTAGTTTTGACTTTTCACTTTTGTCAAGAAAAATGGCGGGAAGCATCGGGACGCGCGGTTGTGTTTTTTTGGTTTCCCGTAAATTAATTGTTATTTTGTGTTTAGTCCATTCAGGGTGGTTTACTATAGTGTTTGTTTTAAAAACTTGATCTTTATATATTGTGATTGGTTGGCGAATCTTATGGAGTACCGTTCTGAAGTGGTTTTCTTAGTAGGGCTGTTCTGGCGGTTTTCTATAGTGTTTGTTTTAAAAACTTTATCAGTGTAATATATAATGTGATTGTTTGGCGAATATAATTGGTGGACTGCCTTGTGTGGATGGAATTGGGAATGATAGTTGATTGATGGGGGCTAGAGGGGCGAAGCCGCGCTCCTTGGGGTTTCCCGCCATTTCTCCGTATTACAGACCGAATAATTGTATTTTGTATGGCTAATAGCCTAGTAGCTAATGCCTTTAAATGAAAATAATAATAAATAAATATCACTTTTGTCAATTCATTACGAATGACAAGTGATTATTCTTTGTAATTTGTATCTGTATTCTGTTATTTCTGTAATATTATTAGGAAGATTTCGCTTAATTGTACTTATTCTTGATTTCTCGAAAAAATATCCCGATAACTATTTCAAAATGGTTTTAGAAAGTACTATGATATGTGTCGATAACAGTGATTATATGAGAAATGGAGACTTTCTTCCTACAAGGCTGCAAGCACAACAAGATGCCGTGAATTTGGTATGTCACTCTAAAACTCGATCAAATCCTGAAAATAATGTTGGTTTGCTAACTTTAGCTAACGTCGAAGTACTCGCTACGCTAACTAGCGATGTGGGCAGAATATTATCAAAGCTGCATCGTGTCCAGCCGAATGGCTATATAAATATTTTAACTGGAATTAGAATCGCTCACTTAGCTCTCAAACATCGCCAGGGCAAAAATCATAAAATGCGTATTATAGTGTTTGTTGGATCTCCAATCAACACTGACGAGAGAGAAATTATTAAGCTGGCGAAAAGATTAAAAAAAGAGAAGGTTACCTGCGACGTGGTATCGTTTGGGGAAGACGCTGATAACAATCCTTTGTTGACCTCATTTGTCAATACTTTAAATGGAAAAGACAATGCATCTGGTGGCAGTCACCTTGTTTCTGTACCAGCTGGAGGTTGTGTTGTTCTGTCAGAGGCTTTGATTTCAAGTCCAATCATTGGTGGTGATGGTGCTGGTCCGTCTGGTTCTGGCTTGTCACCATACGAGTTTGGAGTTGATCCCAATGAAGATCCCGAACTGGCACTTGCACTGAGAGTATCTATGGAAGAACAGAGGCAGAGACAAGAAGAAGAGTCTCGTCGTCAACAAACCTCCACTGAGGGTGAAACTGCAAAGCCTGGAGAGGCAACTCAAGATACAGGCATGGAGCGCGCACTTGCTATGTCACTTGGGCGTGAAACCATGGAATTGTCTGAGGAAGAACAAATCGCCTTGGCCATGCAAATGAGCATGCAACAAGAAGCTCGACAGGCTGAAGAAAGTATGGATGTCTCAGAGGAGTATGCAGAAGTTATGAATGACCCTGCTTTCCTTCAAAGTGTCTTGGAGAACCTTCCTGGTGTTGATCCTCAAAGTGAAGCTATTAGGAATGCTATGTCTACATTTAAAAAAGATAAAGATGATAAAGATAAAGAAGATAAGGATAAGAAAGAAAAAGATGGTTCCGGAAGTTCCAAGAAAAACTAAATTTATTTTTCTGTAAAAGTAATGATATCCATAAAATTGCTACAACAAGCTTGGAATTATTAAATATCAATAAATAAAGGTATTAATGTAGAGATTTTCATTTCCATGGTATCCAGTTAAGCCCATCTATGTTCAGAAACTCTAAAACAAAATTAATAAATATTTTTAACAATATGTTTATGGCAAGACAGATTTAATGGTAGAATATAACATTATAGAGTTTACTATATACAACCTGCTTGGGTACCACCATCCCACTAGTTTTCCCCATGAAATAACTTTGTTGTGGTACAGAGAGAAGGTCGGGACTGGCAGTGTAATTACAGGCACAGTCTCAAGATAGGCAACACATAAATGAGTTGCTCGGGCTAGTTCCAGGTAAACTCATTTATGTTCATGCCTCATGGGCAACGCTGACCACTTAATATCTAGTAGACATCTTTCAGTGTCCCTATTGAAGCAACAAAAAACTGTTGTATTTTTAATTAGCTGTTGCCCGTAGCTTTGCTCGCATTAGTGTAGTTTTACAGTCTTATCCTGATTAATGATAATTTTTGTAGTGTAAGTTACACCTTATAATATCAGCTATCTGCCAGTGAAAGTCCCGTCAAAATAGGTCCAGCTTTTTCAGAGATTAGCCGGAACAAACGTCTAGACAAGAAACGCGCGCGCTGACACATTTGGTGTTGAGCACCAAAACTTGAGATTAGGTAATTTTTATAGAGCTTTCCTGACGTGGGTTGGCGATCACCAACCCCGGCCCTATGGACCGGGAAGCGGCATGGCCGACAGTGGTCATAACCATCTGCCGCCCGGGATCTGATTGGTCGCCCAAGGTGCTGGATTGGAGTTAATGCTTGCGTAAAACTAACTCCCATGTCCAGTTGCAGAAAAATGCTAAACAATTCACATCCAGAATGGTATAGTGAGAGAGTACAACTACATAATATATTTATTTGGTCTTAGCTGTTATGTTGTGAACAACAATTTAGCTCCAGTACTCTCATCAACCTAGGACGAGACAGGAGCACTGAGTAAAACCATGATCGCGTGACCCTCCTACCGATGGGAGGAATGAGCTGTGCCGCGCTTTGGTCTGCGGGGTACCACCATCCTGCTTGTTTCTCTCGTCAAACCTTGATGTGCTTCGGAGAGAAGGGCAAGATAGGCAGTGTTATTGGCACAGAGACATATCTCAAGATAGTCAACATATGAATAAGTGGTCTGGACAATCCGACCTCTTACTATCGGTAGGCCGGTAGCCCGTTCGCCTATATATAAGTAAAAAAAACTTTTATAGTAGTTTCTTTGTTTTACACACTTGAATCATTCCAAAATTGTTTTCTTTTATATTTTGTCTTTGCTTCCATCAACTGCGATCGTCTCCAAGCTTCGTTTTGTACTTGAGGTTTAGGTGTTGCGATTTCTGAAAAAAAAAAGTAGTCCGGCCTTTTTAGAATGTTATTACCGGAAATGGGGCGTGGCGTTAGTTGTATGTTTATGTTCAAATGATGTTCAATGATAGAAATACGATGACAATGTCTAAATGTGACTTAGCTAACTTTTTGTTTTGATGACGCTGGTTAATGCTTTTGCATGATCTAGGCCCGGTTTACCTCGGATAAGGCTTCTGGACTCGCACTTGGGAATGCACTACCACACTAAACCTTCGCCGCGAGCGAGCGCCTTCAGCTGTTTTTTGAGGGTCCTGGATCTGCAGGCAACAGGATCACCTCAGCCAGAGGCTGGCCTAGGCGAAGGCCAGACTACTCCTCATAAGGGGGCCAGTCAGTCCCTCAGGGGACCGACGCCACCTCCACAGAGAGGTTGTCCCGCACCACAGAACAACCCCTCTTCTTATAAGAGGTGAGGACGAGGTTCCCGTCCTCGCCCCTTGCCCCCTACTCTTTTGTCCCCTCTTCTTATAAGAGAGGTACAAAGAGCCCCCTCGGTTCAATTCTGTTCGCCGAAGGAGCTGGTCTCACCCTAGGCTACTGAGCCCCGCCGCCACGACAAGGCCTGAACTATGGTGGGGTACCGGTGAGCACCTGTGTCAGACGGAAGGTGAGGAGTTTGCGATTACGTCCCATCCACCGCTCGAGAACAGGGCGCAGAGCAGTCGTTAGGCTTTTGCCAGACGGATGCCGCGCCAGGTCCTCCCTCCCCCCACCCCCCTCCGCATTAACGCCTCTCACCCTAGCCGGCGAGCCCGCAGGCTCCCGTGCAGCGTAAGGCTCTCGCCGATAAACCTCCTATCCGAGACATTGGAGAGCGTCTGGGCAAGGACCTCCCACATTGGGTCAGGATTTACCCGAAGATCCTGGCTGCATCCATAAGGATTTCCCTGCGATATCAAAAAAATGGTATTTCACTTTTGATTATTATTTGTTGCATGTATTATATGTATTATAGCAATATAATTACCACCTTAATGAAGCTGAAGTTTCGGTCAAGCTAACCTCCGATTTCGAAAAATCCTTTTTGAGTTTGATAGCCCCAATTATAACTATTCGTACTTAGGCTATTAGAGGCAATTTTTTTCTTTGTTTTTCGCGGGCGGCCGGGTTTAGCCGCAGGGAACAGGTAGTCCATTATAAAATATAATAAGAATAATTGCAATTTTATGTTTTGAATCATGTGTCCTATCACGGACAAAACAAATCCGATGCTATACTGTAATATAATTATTGCGTACCTTTCTTTGCAGCAATATTTACATTATTGTCATTATTTTCGTTCAAAAGCAGGAATGAGCTTTTTATATCTTCCAGCTGTGGTTTAAAGCTTCTATTGCTGCTAACTGAAAATGTTGGATTAGCTTGAGGGTGTCTATATATTCTGTGGTAAGTGCTAGGAGATGGGGAGACGCCTGTCATAAATCATAATTTCCATATTACATATGTCAAATTGTGAGCGACATTTGTGATTTGAGTCGTATCTACTTTTGAGGTAAGACGTATATATTTTCGCTCTTATGTGTCGTCAGCTTTGCTTTCGCTTAACGAATACCACCTGATCCGCTAGCAGTTGAAAATCCTCATCGTCCAGTACGAGTCGACAGCCCGAAACGAAGTCTTCCCAAAAGCAGGACAAAATTTTAAACCACGCTGTCAAGTCCGCATACGTCCACAGCAGGACATAGGCCTCTTTCAATGGACATAACAAATATTATTTGAAAATGTTGTCTTTAAGGTTATATATATATCGCTACAAGACACGAGATGTAGTGAATAAAAATACATATTAGGTACACCACCAATCATCTTGATACTTGGAAGTTAAATTCATTTCATGGAGGACACAAGGGTCAAGGAGTACAATCTCATAAGGAAGAAACGTTGAAAAAATGTCCAGCTGATGCTATATATAACTAGTTCAAAAACTGTCCACAATGGCGCTGGTGTAGTTACAGGGTATGATTTTTTGATGCTAATGTGGCGTAGTTATTTAACTCTTTTCGACGGACACTTTTCATACAGACCATGCTCCTTGTGTCCTCCACGGTTTGTTGATTCGCATCACGAAAGCGTTGCAACAGACAGGAGTTGTCAGATTACCATAACTTTATACATTGATCATACTTACAACTTGACCTGCCGCCATAATTGCTGGATACTTTTTCATTTCTACATGTTGCTTGTTCATTTTCTTTGTCAACAAGTAAATCACTGTGAGGGTATGAATTGGTATCTAAAAATAGTCAAATATTCCTTAGAAATTAGAAATCGTACAGTCGAAAAGAGCGCGAGAGCGATTATCATTTCGTCATATATCAGTTTTTATGTAAACTTTTGAATTTAAAATCATATTTTCATCATCATCATCAGATGTAGCATATTACATTATACCTATGTATGCCACATGAAGAGTTGCTTTATATAAACTGAGGACTTACAAATGAGACAGCAGGAACAAATTTCCAGCTGAGATTTATTGATAGTTTTAGAATTTATCTACATATTATAATACTAATTAAGTAATATTACTATTTAGCTTTAGGTGAGAGTTAGATACTTGTGACACACTTAGGTATTTAAGTCTGGGGCAGGAATAGTCGCTTTTTTATATAAAAGTATTAAGTATAGCAGAAATTATATGTGGCGTTTCCCCACCTGCGTTTGTTTTGACGTTATATTTCGGTGAGCTGTATATTCCAATCGGTATTCGACTCCTGTTGCCAGAACGTGCCCTCGTCGGTGATGTGTCTATAGAGGGAAATTAAAACACGTGATACTGAAACTTGTGATGTGATGAGAAACACCAACATTTGGATTCTCCCCGAAACTATTTGTCTGAAATACAAGCAGTATTTCAGACAAATATCGTATCGGTAAATCGAACTGTGCTGTATCTATCGAATAGTGTAATTAATAAATTCGATGACGAAGAATCGATATATACTTACTTTTATTTACAGGCTCGTAATTGGTCCTATGAGATCCTGCGTTGGACAGATTTCCTCGATCGCGGTCCCTCGCTCTGGACGTGTTGAAAACTGTCCAAAACAAATAACCAAGAGCAATCATTGTGGTTATTATTTGCCACTTTAGATGCGACATTTGTGAGATGATGTGGTGGAGCCTCCAGTACAGAACGTGGTACAGAGTACTCGCCACAGTGTAACGTACTGCAACAGGAAGAAAGTACGGCGACTGTTATGCGACTGACGTCGGACCACTAGGAACACTCGGACCGCACCGCCGCGCCTTGTCACTACTTCGAGCGGCTCGTGCTGAGTTCGTAGGTGTAACGACAAGAACAAATCAAGTCCTCGCGTTGTAAGTCAAGATTTGTTAATAATATTAATGTAAAAACATCGAACGGTTGGCCGATGGGCCAATAAGGTTGAAGTGTGGAAACTACGTTTAGGTAGACGAAGTGTTGGTGTCGGCCATTAACTAGGTGGGAAGAGGATCTCCGTTCGGTGGCTGGTCCGTGTTGGGTGCGAGTGGCGAGGGATCGGTCGTCTTGGCGGTCAGATAAAGACTGATGATGTTGATGATGATAAACATCTAATCTTCTTTAATGTGTTTCCGTCGTTAAGTGACGTCGATAGAGCGATGGTTACATTGTCTAGCGTTTCCTATCGTTAATTGTTTAACGATATTACCAATGTAGGCTGTTGTATAGAGGGGTTCCCATACCGCGCACTGAATGCCATTGACTCAGAGTTCAGACCTCGCTCATTATTATTATAAAAGAAGACGGTATTTAATAGTATAGATGTATATCCATAGGTAAAGCTTCTTCCGCACTTTTTAATTTAGGGTTTGGTAGAAGTAAAAGAAAGGAGGAATCTTTACACTTTTTTGGCGTTTGAAATAAGAAATAGGGGGTGTAGTATTAATAACGAGTAATGATTGAGTTGGGTTGACAAATCTTTAACTTACGCTGTCTGGGAGGAGTCACATTTCTTGAGTTAGGTGGTGCTGTATTCTTGTCCGCTTTAAAAAGTTTTTTTTTTAATTAATTTTATTTCAAATACCAAATAAGTATTATGCCAACACGTATTTACTAGACACATGACAAAAGCTTAGTTAATCGAGATATCATCATATTAATATCTATTGCTGTCGTTTCATAAAAATATATGATTATTTTTAATAAATTAACAATATTTCTATGTTAACAATTATTGACGAATATCGTTAGCTAGATCATGAGTTGGCAGAGAAACAATCATAATTACATTTTATTTTATCGCACTCTCCGTCTTAAAGTGTATGTTACAACGTATGTCAGCGTATATTTCTCACACACATACACGCACAAACATAAAAGGAGAAGTCTACTCCAATGTATAGTTACAATTAATAGTTTAAAAAATAAATTTACTTATAAGATGCCGCGACTGTTGTCTTGCCGTCAATTTCAGCACGTCAGCAGGCGTGGCCAACTCTTTCCTAGGACCGATTTTATTGAAATCGGACTTTCCTGTAATAAAAATGATAACATATAAATACAGCGTCATACCACCAAAGTAAAATGCAGCGATAGTCGCTAGTTCCCAAGTAAAGACATTAATGTTTTAATCTATCTATAAAATTATACATAGATTGTATGTACTTACATTGAATTCTCCATACAGTGGCCGGTCTGTTCCGGGCCGGTAATGAATCATCATTCACACACATCATCACAGATGATGTCATTAAATTTATTTCAGAAGAGCCCATTGGGTTCCAAAGTTTAATTAGACTGATAATGATAAATGCTCCTACAAAGGATTACAGATTCAACCGCGTCTACTGACACTCAAATAAAGAGTACGGCGATGCGGTTTGACATATTGTATGGGAATATGCACGCTCATCTTATTGTATTAAAGAAGAAGACAGCAAGCATTGGTAACTATTAGACTAAGCGAGTCATTTTGGGCGATATTGACCACCTATTTGGCAGTTCGCCGGTCTCGGTTCATTACTCCAGCTTCTAAAACAGTATTATATCTGTTTTTTTTATGTTAGTTGGATAGGCAAACTGGCAAACGTACCACCTGATGGTAAGTGGTCGACGTCGCCCATGAACATAAACTAGTATACCTGGAACGAGCCCAGGCAACTTATTTATGTGTTGCCTATCCTGAGACATAAGATGTTAAGTCTCGGTGCCAGTAATTACACTGCCTGTCTTGCCCTTCTCTCCGAAACACAGCAAAGCTGTTTCACGGGAGAAACAAGCAAGATGGTGGTACCCATGCAGCCGGGAGCGCGGCACAGCGCTTCCCTCCCACCGGTAATCATGGAATCGTACTTCTCCGACGTCACAGTCATCTTAAGCCACTCCTGCGCCGTCACAGTAAATTGTAATAAAGGTAAAACTGCATCGTTACTTACTCGTAACACAAGTGTCGGTGGTATTTTGTGTTGGTGATACATTCCTGGTCCGGTCGCTGCTGGGCCGTCCCCTGTCCACCCGCGCTCCCCTGTCCACCCGCGCTCCCCTGTCCACCCGCGCTCCCCTGGACACTGTGTTCAGTGTTTTAGAACGAGCTAAACAAATGGTAACCAGTTTTTATTTTAGGGTCTAGAAACTTCATAAAAAGAGTATATTATGTAACATTGGTATTGATCCTAACCAATTAAATTAAGTTACAAACGTCGGACCATAATATTTATAATATTGGAAAGATTTTCATCTATACCGATAAATAAAATGGGAATGTCTGTTTGTTAAAATTAAAATTAAAAGAACCGCTTTTTATGGATGTGTATGTCGCAGAAAAATGAGGATATCAGAGATTTCACGAGATTAGCCGGAACAAACAGATATAGACAGACAGAAAATTTAAAAAAAATGTTTTTTTATGTAAGTACCGTTTATACTTTCATATGCATTTAGTGAAAAAATGTTAATTTTAAATTACAAACAGACACTTCAATTTTATTAATCTTTAAATAGATAAACTTTTGACATTTCTTTAATTCATAAAACATGAAGCTACTCACAGTCAATGAGGTGCACATAGTTCACCTTGGATGCGGCTCCAGTGGCCGCGCCCTGTCGTTGCGTTTGGATTTTGTTTAATGTGTTGCTTTTCTTAAAAGCTAAAACAATTTTATTCCAATAATTAAATTATATTTTTGATACCCTTTATGTGGACAATTGCGTTAATATTCATCGTAGATTCGCTCTGATTGGCCGACTGATGGCCATTGATGTATGATTGGCCGATGGGACGTAAATACGGATCACTGGTTGGTTGAATTGCTATTACATCAGTGATAAATTGCTGACTAGTTTCGGAATTTTATGGCTCACATGACTACCGGTTATATGCTCGATGACTTAGGGTCTACAGTCTACACTACTCGCAATATGTGGTACTTTCAATCACTCACTAGGGACGGAGACTCGCGCCGCACTTCTACCCGGCGAGTAAGACTTGCTGCGGGTTCTGTTCACCGCGACCGATGCGTTGTTCATTATTTCACAGCGCAATCCTAACGGATACAGTTCAAGTTTAAATAAATTAATACACAACATTAAGATTTAGATTTAAGGTAATTTAGAATTCCTTTTTGCCTTTAAAAAAGTCTTTAGATGAGACAAATACAGAAGTTCTCGATTGTTTTGAAGTGACTCAAGTACTTGATAGCAGTCAAACAACGATCATAATAGTAATCTCGAGGAGATTACTATTATGATCGTGACGGCTAGACTGCGACACGTTCTTATATGTAAATCACAGATTAGTAATATGTAGATTTAAATGGACGGCGCTAATTCTTTTTTTTTTCGGATGGATCTATGCTAACGGCCCGAAGAAGGCCCTAATGCTACATCGGATTAGTGTGAGCCCATTTGGCTCACTTTTGGTTTATAAAAGTGGGGGGTTGCCCCCGCCAACCGTGCAGTCTGCGACCACACGGCCTCCTGGCGTCGGGTTGGCGGCGCTAATTCACACTCAACGTAGCCAACGTACAAGTACAATATGTAACATCTGTTAAAGAATACAAGTAATCGCTATAATCAAATTAATTATCAATATATACATGTTATGTATATGTACCTATATTCTAGTAACACTATTTTTTTATATATTTTTTCGGATGGATCTATGCTAACGGCCCGAAGGCCCTAATGCTACATCGGATTAGTGTGAGCCCATTCGGCTCACTTTTGATTTGCAAAGTGGGGGGTTGCCCCCCGCCAACCGTGCAGTCTGCGGCCACACGGCCTCCTGGTGTCGGGTTGGACAGTAACACTATCTCTGACACGTAGTTTATAGAAAACTGAAACCGCCATACACAAACTGTATATCATCAACCCTTATATGCTCCACTGCTGGGCACGGGTCTTCATAATATAAATATAAACAAATTGATTATATTTCTATACTGACAATAAATACGTCTTCATCTAAATAATGAATTAATGAGGATGTGTTTTTTTATGTGATAGGAGGCAACCTAGCAGTCGGAGCCATGGTGACTAACGACGCTCATAGACATCTGCACAACCAGAGGTTATGCATTTTAGTTATTATGCGTTGCCATCCTTTCCCCTATCCCCCCCCCCCCCAAAGGGCCACCGGAAACTCACAAATCGCACGAAACGCGACTGCCGGAAACTCATGGAAGGTATGTGTTGAGTGTGTGTGTGTGTGTGTGTGTGAGAATGTGTTGAGAGATCCTTGCAGTCACCACGTCTATCGCTTAATACAGGTCTTTTTCTTTTACTTGGACGCAGCTCTACCCACTAAAACCCGGCGAGTGCCACCAATGCAGCCTTGGGTGAGGTGCCCCGGATTTATTGAGCAAACAGGGCCCCTCGAGGGCTAGTCAGTCCCTCAAGGGTCCAACACCACCTCCACAGAGGAGTCGTCCCGCGCCACAGAACAACCCCTCCCAACGTCGGGACAGTGTGACGTGTGAGGTTCCCATCCTCGCCCCTTGTCCACCCTGCTCTTTTGTTCCCTTTTCTTATAAGAGGGGTGCAAAGAGGAGCTCCCTCGGTTCAATTTGCTTCGCCCAAGGTGCTGGGTTCACCTGCTACTGAGCCCACCACCACGACAAGGCTTGAACCTTAGTGGGACTTAATACAGGCCTAACTCACATTCAAGTACGAAATTGTTATTCTTAAAAACATTCGTAGGTCACTTATATGTAACAGTAAAAGTATGAATTTCCCTGAGCAGTGTTGTCTTTTTTACCAAGGAAACCTAATATTACCCTACAAACTATTTAAGACTAAATAAAACAACAAATTTTGTGGCCGTAAGAAAGAGTATGGAAGTAGTAACTAACTGGAGGCGTGGGTATGTCTGTACTGGATCGTCGCACGCTGCTGCGGCGCCGACTGCGTGCTGTCCGCCGGCGAGCGTCCCCGCCCAGCCAACTCTAAGGGGGTACAGATATTAGAATCACTCTTCAATGTATATCCATAATATACAGAGTAATGTAATTTTCGTGGCATGGCAAATATACATGAAAATAACCATGTCTATTTAAATAACCATAAAATATTTCTAGTGTATACCACTTACTGTCACCGCCGTCGTCTTTAAACCAATCACGATTTTGGTTATATTCAAGATGTGAATATTATCAGCATTCACACAGCACTTTTTTTCTTTTTTTATGTTAGTTGGATATGCAAACTGGCAAACGTACCACCTGATGTTAAGTGAAAAAACTGATGATGATGACGGATGAGACACTATCGTGTTTCAGATAAACAGTATTTTTATAAATATTATTAAATTAAATTTAAATTTTTCTATTAACAATTTTAGAGGATATATAAATGAAGTGTTCTTATATTTTAATAATTTATTATTTTATTCTTTTCGTAACTATTACTAATAACTTAAACAACAAGTTTACAACAAACATACTTTATTTATCAGTCGAGTTTACACGATAATGATATACACAACATCTTTGCTTATAATTACCAACAGCTTTAAGCTACATTAGTGAAATGGAAAAAAATGGTTTATACACAATTAAAAATAAGTAATATAAACAAAATCATAGCTATCTACTGCTATCAACATTTTTAATGTCTACGATATTTTTTACTACATTATCTGCAACGTTCTCTACGTGGAGTTGTTTGTGGTCTCCGTTCGTGCTAGGATCTGTAGGGTGTGTGCGGTCGGTGGGGCGCGCAGGGGGCGTGCTCCGCGTCGTACCGGGCGGGGAGGCGTGGCGCTCGGAGCGTCGCGCGCGCTGCGCCGCCTTCAACTCAAGCTCGACGCAGTGCTCGGCAAACATGAGCTGCAGCGGCGCGTACATGTGCGGCAACAGCTCCAGATCGTCCATACAGATCTACAAACAATCACTAGTTGTTTTACTATACCCTTGCAGAAGGTGTTAACCATTTTTTTAATTCAGTATGTTGTATGTACCATTCGATAGACTCAATAATATAGTCGTTGGTGGATTCAAGGGTCCTTATTAACAACTAACTATTTTTACGGTCTCTTAATGTACATATTCAGGCAACATTCGTGGGCCACGGTGGCTGTCAAACCTCATATTTCATGCCAGCCACTCGTTTCAATTCAGCCAACGTATGAATGTCGGTTCAGTGTCAATAAGCCCGTGGGCCGGGGCTCACCTGCATGTTGTCGAAGGCGATGCCGACGCGGCTGTCGTCGAGTAGGCGGCGGTCGAGCCGCGGAAGGCGCGCATACCGCTGGCTGAAGTGCGTGAGCAGAGTGAACTGCGCGCGCATGCGCCGCCCCACCTCCACCGCCTGCGACGTGGTAGAGTGCATCTTCAGGCGCGCCTCGACCGCCAGCTCGTCCTCCATCGTCGCCTCGTGGATCAGCAAGGTCGAGTCTTCACCTACAACGATATGTGCTCTTCAGCAAGGCAAAAAACTACGTATATCGCCAACCGTTGTGAGAAAGCAGCTGCTAGATATTATGATAGATATTTTTGAACCGATTCGACTAAGGACTATGAAAAGGGCCTCTCATTCCTTAAAGTAGAAGTGTCAATGATAATTACCGATGCGGACGAGGTCGTCGCAGGGCATGGTATCGCCGGAGTAGGTGATCTTGTGGCGACGCAGCTGCAGCGCGAGCCCGAAGGCGTTGGGGCAGTGCGGCACGAGGCACGTGACGACGCGTTGCAGCCCCAGCGCCGCCAACGCCGCCGCGCTCAGCCCCGCCTCGTTGGACTCGTTCATCTTACACTTCAACTGTACAAAAATAGTATTTGTCAACAGTCCGCCTTTTTTCATCTACATCGGGTTGTAAAATTAAAGGCCTGTTTGGTACGATAAAAACAAACACCTTTGAAGTGTAATTCTCTTTAGGCACTTGAATGAGACTAAACCGTCTGGCTCGGCTAAGCACCGCTCGTTCGACGACAATCGCCATATCTCGGCGAAATACAAAATTAAGTTTTATTAATCTCGCCTTGATGAACTTTTTTTTGACTTTTTAATTTATTTGGAGCACCAAATAAATATATCCTGCAGGATCTACGATATTTTAGAACCGAGACCCATCCATTGGCGTCTCTCTCCCTTAAAGTGTTCCTTGAAAACTGAACATAGACATCTCCCAAAAAATACTATGATCTATCACATTCATGTTGGGAATCTCCATCATCCAAGGCAGAAACCGGTATAGGTCTATCATACGTAACAAAACTATTGAGCATATAACCGAAATAGAGAGGTAATGTTGTGTTCTGCACGAAAACAAATTCCGCCAAATTTGTACTGCGACGCAGCGCCGGTTCTGCGCTCTGATTGGCCGACTGATGACCATTGATGGATGATTGGCCGATGGGACGCACACACAGATCACTGGTTGGTTAAATTGGTATTACTTCAGTGACAAATCACTGACCAGTTTCGTAATTTTATAACTCACATTACTACTCTATCTGGTTATAATAAGCGCGATGGTTATAGCACACGATCTTAAGAGACTAGTTAAAACCAAGCCGTTATCCATTACGCGCTGCAATCGGTCGAACAATACGGCACGAACATAATCTAACGGTATGAAGCGCTCGCAGTCGTAGTCGAAACTCGACTTAGTGGTCACCGGACTCACCGGTACGGTGCGCGAGCAAAGAGCGAGGCCCCATTAGTGCGTTGCGTCGTCGCAGCGTCGACGCTGCATCGTTTTCCATATATTTTTCATGACATGCCCCATTTCTTCGTTGTGTCGTCGCGCACGATATTTCTACGCATCGACAGACAAAAGACGAAGCGGGAGGGAGGGTGATGCGCTGCAGAATCTTCTATGGTTTCTAAGCTGGACTAAGACGCAGCTGCGACGGCGTGCATACCCGCTTGCGTCATGACGTCGTGCGTCTGCGCAACGCAGTTGTGGCATACAATGCGTTGATCCGTTGCGACGACGAGATGCAACGCACTAATGGGGCCTCGCATTAACAGGAATATTGTCGGCATTCAACACGCGCGTGTGGCGCGCATAGTCGATACACAGTTATCGAACTAGTGTGCGTCATCACGTTACCAGGTTCTGGTTGGGCACGAGCGTGAAGTCTCGCCGTATGGGCTGGAACTGCTGGTCGTACATGGCCAGCCACGTGACGATCTGCCCCGGCGCCAGCAGGTACACGGGCGGGGCCTCCTGCGACACCTCCCCGAACGCCTCGCGCCGCGCCTGTAGGATCCCGATCAAACCTGCCCAATATTACTTAACTCAGTAAACATTCGAGTCGGTATATTTTATTTGAAGTTCTGTGAAAATTATTAAGAATAAAACTATAGTGAATGATGTATGGAGTCACCAGAACGTCCAGCTATCATTCAGTCTATCCTAATAACCCCACATTTACTTAATTATCTCTCACGAATATAATTTACGTAAAAGATATAGATTTGAAAGATTAAATTATATGAATGAGATATGAATAATACAATTTAAAATGAAGATAAATTTAATGGCTGAAATGAACGATGTTACATTTATAATTAAGCGGATTATATAATTATACAAAACTGTTGATAATTAGGTATATAAAAGATGCGCGGTCAGCTTAACGATCTCGAAGCAAGTGCAGTGCGCACGTTCCATCCACAAATCCAGAGTATTGTTTGACAGACATAACCGTCAAATTAATGTCATCTGGTATCACAGCAAATTTCAAACGATGATCCGGATTTGTGGATTTAAGTACACTGTGTTTCCCAATTACAGAGAATAATGGTGCTCAGTGCCGCACAATGCCGAATCGTGCTAATTTTTAATTGCTGTGCTAATTTTTAATTGCTGCGCTAAGTTCAGTGTTGAAAAAAAGTAAAAAGACGTGTTTTCCTTTTATATGTAGAATATAAAGAAGTCAATGTTTATACCTTCATCCAAACTTATATTTATTTTTGACACAGTCTAAATTAACGTTTTATTATCTAATATACGTATATCATAGATGACTCCAAGTTGAAATACAAACACTAATCAAACAGTAAGTGTGTATTAAGGCGTGTAGTCTCGGCAGAGCCAGATAAAGTCTGCAAGTGTAATGTGACCACGTGACGTACCGATATGGTGGTCGGCGTGCAGATGTGACACGTACACGGCGTGCAGCGTCCGCAGCACGGCGTTGACGCGCTCGGGCCCGAACAGCCGCACCAGCTGACCGAACGTGCCCTCGCCGCAGTCCAGCAGCATCGACCGGCTCTCGCTTCACCAACAGATTAATACTATATTATACTTAATTTCCACCTACCTCTCTTTTTTATATATTTTTTTATAGAAGAGGGGGCAAACGGACAGTCAGTTCACCTGAAGTGAAAAGCGACATCCACAGACACCCGCTACACCAGAGGATTAGCAGGTGCGTTGCCGGCCTTTCAGATATGAGTATACTCTTTTTTTGGATGCCCTTAAGTCGTATCGGTTCGGAAACACCGTAGATGGCAGCTGATTCCATATATTTGTCGTGCGAGACAGGAAATGCCGTAAAAATCGAGTTGTTGTGGATATCCGGACATCGAGATGGTGTGGGTCTTTTAATCTAATTCAATTTAAGAGCATTGCGCTTATCGGCGCAGTAACCTTCATTCCGCTAAATAGTATGACTGAGTTCCGAGATAAAGGATAGGAATAACACTGCCCAGTGTTACTACCACTAACTAACAATATGCTGTGTTACTACCGGCCCTGAGACCTAACATCGAGCAGTTTAGGACACGCGAGGATGACGAGGACAACAAATAAATAAACTCTTAAAATGTTATTTTGGGTTTTCAAATACTGTCTTTAATGTGTAAAACATAACTTTACATGAATTTGTAACATGTGTCAACATCTCTATTCAATTATGTATCTTTAACTACACGTAGGGGAGGTAGTGAGGATATCTGAAGGCGAGGCGAAGTTCCCAGTGTAGTGGGAATAAAAACACTATAGGATTACGGGAGTAGAGAATAAAACCCGTAGAGTGCTTGTTGATCACTGCTACTGACCCCGACGGGTCCGACGGGCTATGATATGAGGGATAAAATAAAACCCCTTGAGATGTTTGGTTTATATAATATGTACTAGCTGGTGCCCGCGACTTCGTCTGCGCAGGATAAGGTTTTAGTTTTTTTTATAAAAAGTATCCAATGTTACTTCTACTACCTCCAAGAATATGTGTACAAAGTTTCATGATGATCGGTTAAGTAGTTTTCGCGTGAAAGCGTAACAAACATCCACGCTTTAACATTTATAATATTAGTAAGGAAGTAAGGATTAAAATCTGCTTACTAGACAAATATCACATTGGCTCGTATAAAACATCGGTACTACTAATCTAGATCAGAGCCGTGAGGCGTCACACTCTACTTACTAAGAACTGCTAAGCTATACAAGGGCCCAAACAAATTAACTAATACGATAATAATAGAGTTATAAAGTATTAATGTGAAATTTCATTAACTGATAGGCGATACTCACTCGACCTGCAACAGTATAGCGCTGGTGTTCCTCGTCTTGCTGGGTATGCAGGAGCCGGTGCCCAGGAAAACGACCCTGGGGTATGGCTGGCGAGGTCGCGCGAGGCGAGCGCTCTCCACCAGGTCTCTGAACTGCTGCAGGCTATCCGCGAACCCCTCTACGCTCATGGCCTCCAAGCTGTAGTCGTGTATGTGGCGTCTCGGCTCTGCAGATCTATGTGAGTAGATGTTTAATATAATTTGGTCCTTAGAGTATACATAATATATAGTGCTACTGTCATGCCGCTCCATTGTGCCGATCGTACCAAAGCAGATGCGTTATATAGATATTTATTTATAGTAAAGCGCTGTGAGAGTGACGTTCCATGCGTAATGCATTAAAAAATATCTACATTTTATATTATGAAGTTTATCATCATCACCATCAGCCTCTATCCATCCACTGCTAAACATAAGCACCCCTCAATAAACGCCAAAACAGAAATGTTATTGCTTTCTTTTATTTTGCTTCCAGGAGTCATTCTTACAATTTTTTTTTTATTTTTTTTTATGTTAGTTGGATAGGCAAACTGGCAAACGTGCCACCTGATGGAAAGTGGTCGACGTCGCCCATGAACATAAACTAATTTACCTGGAACGAGCCGAGGCAACTTATTTATGTGTTGCCTATCCTGAGACATAAGATGTTAAGTCTCGGTGCCAGTAATTACACTGCCTGTCTTGCCATTCTCTCCGAAACACAGCAAAGCTGTTTCACGGGAGAAACAAGCAAGATGGTGGTACCCATGCAGCCGGGAGCGCGGCACAGCGCTTCCCTCCCACCGGTATTGGTGGTATTGGCACTTCATATTTCACCATATTAACATAAAAACAAATATGATGAAAAACGCTTATAATTTTGACACTGATTGAACGTTTCCAAGACAATGGTTTTGTCTATGTTCATACCTGTGCTTACAGTTCATACTTAGTGACGCGCGCTCTATATTATGTAGGTATACTCTAAGATTCGGTCAGAGTGCATTTCTTAAAGAATATTCCTATAATTAACCGTCCACATTAATGCGTTCCTCACTCAGACGCAAACCAAATGTCGAATGTTTTTTGTAGTCTTAAATATGCACAGTGTGTCCAGTTTTATGCATTTTAGACACTGACAAAGATAAATAAATTGTTGACAACAATAATGGGGTGTACGGCACATCCCATAATAGATATACACTGCACGCGCCTGTCCAGCCCGATCTTCGGCCGCAGGTGGTACACGGCGAGTGTCCGGCCCGCCAGCAGCTCGGGGGCCCCGCCCTCCGCTCCCGGCAGCTCTGGCACCACGCCCCCCTCCCCGTTTATGATGTTCTGGAACTGCGCGGCCGCAATCTTTGAAACATGTCATAACGTATCACTACCGGTGGTACAAATACCAAAATATAAAGTAACAATGTTTTTAAAAATTTATTCCAAGAATAAATTCATTTTTCGCGAAAAATAAGTGTTCAGTTGTACCTTATTCTTGTACTCGTCCAGCTCCATCTGCTGGGCGTGGCCGGGCGCGGGGCCGGGCGCGCCCCATTCAGCGGGGATGCTGGAGTCGCGTAGCAGCGGGAAGATCTCAGTATCCAGCAAGTTTAGCTTGTGCTGCGAGCGATGCACCGCCTCCGAGCCCAGGCACCGGTTCATGGAGTTCAACACCAGATGCTTCGTCGTCTTGCCGAACATCGACATGAACGCTCGGTACCTAACAAGTATATAATATATAGTTAGCGTATACAGGAGTAGCGGCGGTGGGAACGAGTGGTGGGCCTAGCCCGTTGAAAAAAAAAAATAGCGTAGCCCAAGCGGCCCTTATACGTCCATGAGCACGCGTCTGTTCGAAATCAGGCGTATAGAGTATAGAGGTAGAGAGTTCATCTATGCGCTGGCCCAATAATGGCGAATTTTGCACACCGCCGAATATTTCTTTTTTTAAATCTTTATTGAAATTTTAAAAGGGATTTTTTTTTTGTTTTATACAATAAGTAAACATCACTTTAAAATCAATGTGTGTCACGTGTATTCTGAGTTTGATTTTACACGCTTTATATCGCGCATTGGAACCACTATTTGATTTAGGCTAGTTTTTCTTGGATGTCAGAAACACTGCTTTCTTACTGTATTTTCTTAACAGATTAACAATATGTGTTTAAAACACACAATATGAAATATTTTCATGTAATAATATATGAAACATGCCTTTATTAAATAAATAAGCAATTCACAACAGTTGCACTATACCTGTCATGTGAACAAAGTTGAAAGATGTTAGATAATGGAATAAAAATCAAGACCTGAAAAAGAAAAGAATGCTCGAGACTGTGACGGCCGTCTTTTTACGGTGAACAGACCACAAAGTACGTGCCAAAGGTTGCAAATGCACGACCTTGATTTAGCGTTACTGGTATATTTAAAAGATGGAGGAAAGTGTCATCATCGCTGGTCCAGTTGTTGAAACTCATTTTGTACGATAAAATATTTAAAAAATGGCTTCACTGCTATCGAAAAAGGCGCTCACAGATCATCCGACGCCGAAAAAACGGTCGTCATGCTAATGATGCTAATGACGGCTCCGGGACACGGAAACAATTGTCAATTACCTCTATAGGAAAGTGCGCCGTTTTGTTTACACAAACAACGTTCTAGTGACGTCATTCACCGCTATATAACACACACACACACAGCTTTACCGCAATTTGAGAGGGACATTGACAATAAGATAGAGATGGTCATTCCCGAATTTTAAGATTATCGAATGATAATACAAACTTGTCATGGTGTAATATATGTGGCGGGGTGTAGTGCACTATGAGCGCCGGTATGTTCTCCTTCGGGTTATCGCCGTTGTCGAAATGCGCCGAGAACTCGTCCTCGCGCAGGTAAGATATGTCAGGTACTTCTAAAACTATAACAAATACCTACATATAAATGATAATATCAAATTATTATTTCTTTCACTACATTCAATATTTTTTTCTCTTTAGTTGTTGAAGGATATGCCTATTCAATAGATAGGTCTGCAACGTGATTTTTTTTTTAATATAAGAGAGGGCACACGGACAGTCGGTTCACCTGATGGTAAGTGAATTGCGACATCCACAGACACCTACTATACCAGAGGATCAGCAGGTGCGTTGCCGGCCTTTTAGATATGAGTATGCTCTTTTCTTGAAGGTCCAAGGCTTCCGTACTGAGTTAGCAATGAAACGCTTTTATTGTCGCCATAACCGCCTGGCCACAGGCATCCGCGACACGGTGAGAGGCGTGACACGCGTCGAGCGGCGAGAACAAAATATGTAGGAAATTGTATGAAGTATGCCACAGATATGGCGAGAGTGGAGCGAACGCGACGCGGCGGCCCGGCGAGCGATTGAAATAAATGTACCATACACTCATATACAATAGAATATGAAATCATACCAATAAACACAGGTCCTGGGTCATCCGGGGTCTTGACGTCTGCAGAGTACACCACAGTCCCGTCGGGTAGCACTACATCTTGACCACTCTTCAGCTGACCGAGGAGAGGTCCAGGTTTCACTCCCCGCTCCACACATTTCTCTAAGTCCAATGTTCCTGGGCGTTTCTAAAAACAATAATATGTGTGAGAGCCGAGAGGTCCGGGTTCGATCCTGACCCCCCCCCCTGTGATGCCTAGAAATGGGTTTTTCTTAATTTCTACATGCATCTGAACATGAGACCATCGCTTGCTCACCAGTGAAGGAAACATCGTGAGGAAACCTGCATGCCTGATGAGATTAAAAGTCTTTGAAGGTGTGTGAAAGTACAAAGTACACACAACCCGCATTGGGCCAGCGCATCGGTGAACTACGGCCAAAAACCCTCCTCGCCTGATTTCGAGGAGGAGACCCGTGCCCAGCAGTGGGACATAAAAGGGTTGATATTATTATTATATATTATATCATTTTATATCAATCAAAGATAAAAAGTATTATTTTTTATCTTTGTTGTTATAGCTACCATAAGTAATAAAGACTTACCTATAAGACAAGTGTTTCAAAGGGACAAGTACCAATTGAGCAACAAAAATTATTTACAATAAGTACAAACTCAATTTGCTCATGCCATTAGTAATGTGTATATCAAAAACTATAGATTTACCTTAATTGTACATATATATGCCACAGAACAATGCTCTATCTTCTGAAGGTGTTGTAGGACTTGCTTAGTTTTTTTCTTTACAGAATCTAAAATAATTATAAATTTGCACATTATAATGCCGTGTATATAGCACATGTGAAGTTTTTTTTCACAAAAATGGTTGTACGAGTCTTGTAAACAAGGCATTCATAGATAATGTCTATATATCAAGCTCCAGAAAATAAAAATGAATAACATAATTAATATCCCATTTCAAATAATTTTAAAAAATTAATAATTCATATCTTGATGGTGTACAGTTTTAATAATACTGATTAGAATGTTGATTACAAATAGGTAATGTTATAAAATGTATTTTAATAGTACGATCATACCATTATATAGTTTCTGTTTATGAGAATTTCATTAAAATGAAACAATTTTTACGAATTTCATTGCGGTTAATTATGATCTTTACAAACCAATTTTTGTATCAATCTGTATAATTGATGAAGACTTTGTAACTATAAGACATCGGACACCTCCCGTCACCATGGTTGCTGTATACTGTAAAGTATCCAAAATGTCGGGCTTGTAAAAATCTTAATAAACTGCGATAAAATCCGTAAAAGTTATTTCATTATAATGAGTGACATTCGAGTAAACATTAGGAAACAATGTAACATGAGAATTTTAGTCATATGAAAACCACTTCTTATGGATTTTATCAAGGAAAGCTGTTTAATTATCATGAAATTGTATCTTCTATATTTTATTATTATATTATTAATCACACATATAAATATACAATACAAATATGGTAATGTCATTTACCTAACTAAATATAATTTAATCAACTCCTTCAGTGAGATTCAAAGATTCAAGATTTTATAAAAATACACTATTTGTCAAATCTAGTTTTACATATTTTATATTTGTATATTGTTGTAAAAGGTAGTGCCATTCTGCTTTTCAGTCGAATTGGGAAAATCGAAATCTCTCACTCACATAACACCGGGTCAAGTGATAGCTACGCTGTCGAGTTTTGTGCAGTTTGTGAGTATCTGGTGGCCCAGATACTCGCATATCTGGGATGATAGGGAAAGGAGGGCAACACATCTGCATAATCTCTGGTTGTGTAGATGTGTATGGGCGTCGATAGTGGCCAAAAGGCTTCGGCTGTATGTTTGCCCTCCTATGCTATAAGAAAAAAATTCACATTGTGTACTAAAAATAATGTATAAAAATGTCTTTGACCCTTACCTTTATCATCAAGTTTTACATTAGGTTTTTCATTCTTATTTCTTGAATCTCCTGGACGTGTAGCGTCTCGTCTATAGTAGTCCGTGTCATCATGTATAAACTCTTCCAACTCTGGGTCTGGATGTCCTTCCTCATGCTTAGCTTTTTTTGTGACAGGTTGTGTTTGGAGGATGTCATGAGGCCCTCTGAAAAAATTGTATTTGTTTGTTAATTTTTGCAATATCACCTATTTATTAATAAAATATTTTTATAACTGTAAATCGGGTAAGGTGTTGTATACAAATCATTCGCATTGATTACATGGTTTATTTTATTATTTTATAGTAATTTTGACAAAAATACTATGTTAATGATAGGAGGTAGGAATGTGTAGGTGGCATCGGTCCCTAGAGGGACTGACTAGACGTCAAGGTGCCCTGTTTGTTCTACAGATCCGGGGCACCTCACAAAAGGCGTCATTGGTGGCACTCTCCAAATCTGCATCCACCTTACCACCCCTCGGGCGCAGCGAGTCTCATATACCTCCCTGGGTAAACCCACTGCCCTGCAAGATGCCTCAGAGCATCTCCCAGCACAAAAGAAAAAAAGGCTTAGAATCAATATTACTTCTTTTCATCAATCAAACAAATTCTACCCCTCTGAATGGCAATTGTGAATATTTTTTTAATTAACAATAATTACTTACAAAAGAACATATTTAACTGTCATGGCATTATCTTCAAAATCTTCAGCTGGACTACACTTGGCCATATTAACATTCATGTCTTTCATTATAACAAATCTTCTAGTAGCATTATATAGTTCATCCTGAGTAAATGATGAATAGTTGTTAAATGGTTATTAACAAAATGTAGTCAATATTTTTAAGCAGCAGTGTGGCAGCACCATATAATAGATAGACAAATGTGTTTTTTTGTATTGTCATCATAATTATAAGCTAGGTTCTAACTGCAGGCAGCAGGAGCATCTTAGCGACAGGCTGGCCCTGTGAAAGGCAAGATTACTTCTCTACAGGGGGGACTGCCCGGCCGCCTCTAAGCAGTCCACGCAACATCATATAATACTGGGCCCAGGTTCCCATCCTGAAACTGACACAAGCACAGGGGCGTTACTGGACCTCCTACAAACCCCATTTGTCGCTCTTATTTGTCAAACCTAATGCAGCATAGTTTATTGTACAAATTGACAGATATCTTAAAAGTTTCACCAGCTTACCAATCCTTCTGGACCATGTAGTGTAATATTTGGGACACCAACATCTTGTAATGTAAGAGAAAGTCCTGGTAATCCACCAATATTACCCCAGGTTTTACTAGTTATGAAAATATGCTCTAATCTCGACAATTTCACTTTGTGTTCGTGAGCTAAACGTTGTGTGCACTCTCCACAGTTGAATAGATATCTGAAAATCACTCTTATTGTATAAAAACTATCCAAAATTGTATGATGCAATTTTTGCTTAGCTAATATTACTCAGTTTTAAGAAGACCATGTCTTACCGTTTCTGATCTGTGAAGAGGTACAAAGTATTTGGAACTCCCCGTGCTCCAGATCCTAATACCTGCAAATACACGGTACTGGGTCCATATTTTTCTGACTTTTTTGCTATTTGTTGTCTCTGACGTTGGGCTTCGGCGATTCTTCCTGTATTAGCTTTCGGCATTTTTTCTAAAAATTCCAGTAGCTTCTTAGTGCTATTACTGCTATATTGTCTTATGTTATTTATTCTAACTACTCTGTGTATCCAACAAAATTTACCGTACATGTGTTTAAAGGTTATTATATGTTATTTATGTTTAAAAAAAATACTACAACATTTTCTTCAAATGTAAATCTATTAATTGAAGTTTTTCCTGTGTGCGCATTAATTAGTGACGAAACATTTTTTTTTATGGAACCGAAAATTTAACAATAATAATTTAATAATGGACTATTTTTTCTTCAGCGATGACAAGTCTACTTGACAGTTGACATCTACAATCTTTTTTCTTTTTAAAAGTCAAACTTCTTACTTAATTTTTTTTTAAATTGATATAATGTTACAATTTACAAAGAGAAGAAGAAGATG
Source organism: Helleia helle (assembly GCA_963853865.1). NCBI lineage: Eukaryota > Metazoa > Arthropoda > Insecta > Lepidoptera > Lycaenidae > Helleia > Helleia helle. The sequence goes on along the minus strand of OY971426.1, from coordinate 18,079,979 downwards.
ATCACTGTACAGTGTAGTGGTGGGTCGTCGACGATTTTACTGTCGACGCAACGAGACCGTTAATCGTCAACGATAGACTAGTTGAAAAAGTAGTCTATCGTTGACGATTTTCGACTAGTCTACGCCATACACGCTTAGACGCTCACGTGCGTTAATCGTCGATCAGTAAACGACAACAAGGAAGAATTAAATAATAATATTAACTATTATATTGAAATGAACTTGCCTTTATACTTTTTACAGCCAACTAATTTAGAGTAGTTAAGTTAAATTTAATAAACCTGGCGTATTTAAAAGTTCATTTCATTTTATGTAGATACTTTTTTTTCAATTTTAATATGATCATGTTTTAACACGTAGTTTTTAAATCTATTTTCATCTTAATCTAAATTTCAGAACATTACCTCTTTTACTTTATTGGTTGTAAGTAATAATTGAAAAATAATGGAAACAAACAAAATTTTAATCCAACATAATTTATAATAAACGCAATTAAAAACGTGTATTAACGTCGACGTTCGACGTCCACAAAATATGGTTCATACGTAAACCTGTTTAACAATGAACTATATTATATTAAACTAGTCTAAACTCTATTCGTTTACGATATAGAAACAGTTGAAAAGAAGGAATCGTTCATTTAACGCTCGTCGTCGCATTCGTGTATTATCGTCGACGTTCGACGTAATGAAATATGGTTCATACGTAAACCTGTTTATCAGTGAACTATAAACTAGTCTATTCGTTTACGCTTTATAAACAGTTGAAAAAAACTGTTCGTTCATTCAACGCCCACCACTAGTACAGTGGCCGGTATGTGTGGGATGCGAGTGGTAAGGGATAGTCCGTCTTGGGGTTAATTGAAAGAGGCCTATGTTCAGCAGAGGACGGATAAAGGCCGATGATAATGATGATGTTACAAAGAAGTCTAACACAAAAATATAATACTAAATAAAGAAATAATTTGAGTATAATGTAATTTGTAGGGCCTTTTCATTTATATGTAAGCCTTGATGATGACATTTGATATTTATTTAGATTGCCATATATAATTATAAATCTGCATAGACTTAGTCCCTTTATTATTTCCAAAAACACTACGATGAGACGAAAGCTTTAATTTTTTTACATCATCAATAAACAATAATAAATAACGATATGTAATATAAATAAAATTTCGATCAATGCCAACATAAAGAAAAAGGCACTACTTATGACAGTGATCGATAATGCGAAGGTGAACATCAACATTGACAAAGAGGTAGGGATATATAGGTCGTTGAAAATTGAGCATTATGCCGTATAATGCGCAGTAGTGCTGTAATTGGAAAATAATAATAATAATAATGAAATGCTTTATTTTGTACCAGTACACTAAAACATTAAAGTACAATATTTTACAATAGTTAAGTACAAAAAAGGCGGTCTTACCGCTCCAAGCGGTCTCTTCCAGACGACCATTGATAAAGAGATAGGGGTGAAGGTGAGGTAGGACTTTGGTACGAGCATTTTTTAAATATTATTGTTTAGTATAACCATAAAATTTATATTAAAATTATTCAATTAACATAATAATATATAATTTGACAACTAAAAATATTTATATATATATACATATTATATATTATATAAATACATAATATAATATACAATATTTATGCAATAAATACATACATAGATATTCAAATATACAACATACATAATTTTATAAATATATCTCATTGAAACAAGGTAAGGAAACGATATACGAACTATGAAGTGGGTAAGGATAGATTGTACTCCTTAAGACGCTTTTTAAATACAGAAATAGATTGTGATCTTTGCACTGATTCGGGTAAGGCATTCCATTGTCGAATAGCTGAGACAGTAAAAGAGTATTCGAAAAAGATAGTTTTATGAATAGGAAAGGCAAGCGTTCGTTTATTAGAAGAGCGAAGGATAGACGAGTGTTCAGCAAGGTAACAAAATCATTCTTTCCAAAATACACTGTGTTTTCAAAGGATTCAATGTGAGGCCAAAGTCCTTACTCCATTGCAATATGTCTTCTAGAATATTATTTGTTTGTTCTATGGCGCTTGAAAGGTAAGACAATGAAGTCTGGCTATAAATTTGTAAGTCGTCAGCGTACATGTGGTAGGGAGAAGATATTTTTGAGAGATCGAGTTTATAAAGATTGAAAACAGAAGGGGTGATAACACGCTGCCTTGGGGAATACCGGCAGAAATGTCACTCCAGGAGGACAATACATTGTCTACTTTAATACGTTGCCGGCGACCCTGAAGAAAACTCTGAAACCAATCTACTACCTTTGGAGAGATGTTAATAGATCTTAGTAAATTAAGTAGAATCTCGTGATCAACTGTATTAAATGCGTTACTGAAATCAAGCAGCGTTAATATAGTAAGATTTTTGTTGTCCATCCCAAGGCGAATGTCGTCGGTGATTTTGACCAGAGCAGTGAAAATACACATAGTTTACTTAGCGGCTTTTGGAATAAACAATAAATTATTACAGAAAGCTCACCAAAATCTAAGCAAACATAATATTTAGTTTTTAGAAATCCTTTGTTCCCTCTCCCTCTTCTCCTCTACTTCAATGACAGAACAGATTTTTTAGATTAGGGCCAATCAATTCTTCACCAAGTTACCAAAAAATCTTCTAAACAGATAAATAAAATTGGAGTGTCTGTTTGTAATATTAAAATAACCGCTTTTTACTAAAAGCATATGGGTCTCATACCACACGGTACATATATCAAAATAGCATTTTTTACAATTTTTGTCTGTCTGCCTGTCTGTCTGTTTGTTCCGGCTAATCTCTGAAATGGCTGGGCCGATTTTGACGGGACTTTCACTGACAGATAGCTGATGTTATAAGGAGTAACTTAAGCTATAAAAATAATCATCATCAATCCGTATACGGCTGTAAATCTAAGTTAACGCGGGCGAAGCTGCGGGTAACAGCTAGTAAAAACTAAAATTTTGATCTATGCTAGATTAAAATTTTAGTGCACCTATAACAATTTATTACTATTTTTTGATGTCTGTTTGTTCCAGCCAATCTCTGAAACGGCTGGGCTGATTTTGATGGAACTTTCGCTGGCAGATAGCTGATGTTATAAGGCGTAAGTTAGGCTATAAAAATAATCATCATCAATATGGGTACGGCTGTAAATCTAAGTTAACGCGGGCGAAGCTGTGGGCAACAGCTAGTATAAAATAAAGGTACTATGTATACACTCCAACCCGACGCCAGGAGGCCGTGTGTGCGACCACACCGCCTGCACCGTTGGCGGTCCGTCTGCACGGTTGGCGGGGGGCAACTCCCCACTTTTATAAACCAAAAGTGAGCCAAATGGGCTTACACTACTCCGATGTAGCATTAGGGCCTTCGGGTCGTTAGCATAGATCCATCCGAAAAAAATTGACGTCATCATACTCAGAAACAAATCAAATTGAATCTACCATTGAAATACATATATTTATTTTTATAATTATACTGACACATCACTGCTACGGTAGCTGCATGTTACACTATTGGAGTTACTTTGCAAAAAAAACAAAGTTCGAGTCACAGCTTTGCAAAAAGTAGTATAGTAGCTTTTAAGAGTATGATGTGGTGACAAGTGGAACTATAAACATTTTACTAAAATATGGAAACCTATGATGTTAACACTACTTGGCCGACAAATTGTAGATTTTGAGTATGTAACGTTTAGTGTTTCACATTTATTTTTAACTATTTGAATAAATTCTCTTATTGATTTTCTTGAGAGTGGTGGGAGCCCTCATTTTTCCAAACTCTTTTTTGCCAAGCTGTATTAAGTTAAATATTGGTAAAGACTTTGATGATGGATCATATTATTGACAATTCACAAGTACCAACTAGCAACTTTAATAGCAATTAGCATCTAGCAAGTAGCAACACTGATATCAAAAATGGCGTTGAGTACAGCTGTGGGTTGCGCAATTTATATGTAAATGTTCACGAAAATATAAATTAATTTAATATTTAGTGTATAAAGTATATTAAGGACTTTAAAAAATCATGTTCGTGCTATATGTAAATATCTGAAATCGAATCATAGTGTAATATATTTGTCGTAATTGTTAGTGCAAACCTGTCATGGACCGTGTATTTCTTGTGTTGTGGTGAAGTATTAAATTAAAAATAATGAAACGAAAAATTATTCGGCTGTGCAAATAGTGTAAAAAAATATGGCTGTGTTATGGGTGATTTTTATTTTGACTTCATCGTGCTTGCATTTTGTGCAAGGATTGCCTATTAACCCTTCATCGCGAATCTACCCTCAAGGTATGTCAATAAATTAAAAATTGTACCTTAGGCAACTAAATATTAGATTTTCAAATATTGCCTGTTATTACAAAATCCCTAATTCTATTACTGGAGTTGTAACAGTTGTACCTGTAACTGTTCTTTGAGAAGTAGAGATAAATTGACCAATTCTTGCTTATCATTTTTATAAATCACTTTTACTTTAAGAAATACGATTATATTTATTCAAAAAAGTGTCTGTAAGTGCAGTAATTGCATTGCTTTGAAATAAGATGCATGATAATATCTGTTGGTTATGTATACTTATTTTTTAAAAATATTAATAGTTATATATTGTAAATAATTATTGAATATTATTGAAAAAGTGGCTTCCATAGTCAACAATAATTGCTATTTGTATCTATAAATGTTTAAACATCTGTTGAATTTGTATTATTATTGGACAAAATATTAAATTCGTATACATCATATTGCATTTTAAATTACTTGTTCTAGCTTTGAAACATTCATCCTTATTTTTGTCTATATTTATATTTAATACCTTCATTATCTTATATTTATTGAGAGTGCTGTGTGAAATAATACATAAATACTTTTCACATACGATCATTATTTTCACACTTTAAAGTTACAAGAGAAACTAGAGCCTTTTGTTTTGTTGTTGTTCATGTGTGATACCTATGGTGATGATGCATACATTAATTTTTAATATTTGTATGTGACTTCTTCTGAGGGTTCATTTGTTTTTAATCACTATTTATAATATTGCAAAGGTGGATTTTAATATCATAGCAACTTTTATGACATTTCCTTATTGCATATTCTCTCATGGAAATCATTCTCAGAGGCAATTGGATCATCAGTGTTGGAGAGATGGACAGCAGAAGGCGGCCTATATGCTGCATTGCCAGCGCTGGCGCTGGTATTTGCAGCTTTTGGACTGTTGTTTGGCTGCACTTGGTGTTATCGACACAAAGATTGCAAGGTGAGTGTTTTAGATTAGACACATTTTAATAAGGAGCATTTATTTGTCTAAGTTAGTAAATAAAATTTACTGTTTGTAAGTGGATAAATGTATATTATACAAAAATATTATATGAAATATATTTGAAATTTACAACTTCTGGAGTCTAAAATTAATTAGATATTTGTGTGTTATTAAGTTGCGCATTATTAAGATATTTGTGTGTACACACTACTAAATGTCTTGAGGTATTGAAAGTATATAAAATTAAAAGTATTAAAATGTTTAAAAGTATCTTTTTTATATCAAATTAGTTGGCTTCCAAATATTAAAACAAATTCAGTAAACATATTCAAAATTTCAGCTGCCAATCAAAGGATAGAACTTCATCATGTTTATTAGCTTCTCACTTTTAAACTTATGACACTATTCTTGGGTCCATATTTAGTTTACATTTGACAGATGTTGCCATTTGTGGAAAGTAAAAGTCCTACCTCTAGCTCAGTTTCTAATGGTCGACCTTCCACCCACACAAACTAGATTACATTTTGAGCGCTATTAGCTTTTTCGCACATTAAAGTACGATCCTCCGCCCTCGTCTTTTTGCCATAGTTAATGCTTATTCAATACTAGCTGCCCGCACAGACTTCGTTCTGTCAAAAAAAAAAGGGGAGGGGGGGAAATTTCTTAAAATCCGTTCTTAGCTGACATCTACATAGCAAAAGTAATATTCCTACCAAATTTTAAGCTCTAGGTCTTATAGTTCCAGAGATATCGTGATGAGTCAATCTATCTATAGAACAGATCCTATATATAGATAAATCAAAGATATTCAAAAATACATCATTCTTTTATATATGCACCAGTCTTTAGATCATCTGGAACTTGTGACCATTGTTGATGTTAAGCATTACTGCAACTCACATGTATGTTATAGAATATACAAAATTTATTTAAAATGCGATGTTAACCATGTTTTCACTTATATTTCGCGGAGCTCGGTATTTCGAAATTGTCTACGAATGAACAAGACAGTAGTAGACAATAAACCCCTTTTTAAATAGTTTTAGTAGAAAAAATAACCATGTTAATGTTATGTATACTATAAGACTGCTGTGTGTTCTGTAAGACATGAAACCAATTTTCTATTAACGCTACGTACAAACGCAAAAGCAGAGCACTATTTGTGTACATTCTTTTGTTTGTGTCTAATCAGTGGCGGGCGGCGGGTCGATGAACCGCGCGCCCTCGCTACGGGATATCGCGATAAGTTCAACCGTTTGTGGGACACTATATATCGGGATACGCCCGCGGGTAGATTTAAACTGTGTTGCCTCCTTACTAAATACACTGTACTGCATGATCTAGACCGCGACGTGCGTGTGCCTGAAATAGGTTCTGAACCGTCACATCGCTGAACTTATTTGAATAATAAAGGAGCTAGCTTGTCTTTAAGAATATTGGACACTGATCTCGTGTGAACTAAACAAGTTCAAAATATGTCGATGTAGACTAGAATTAAGAAAAAAAAGCTTAGCCATATCCTCACGTCGTCTATACCGCAGAGTTTGAAGACGAAATTCTTCAACAAATGCGTTCTTCCCGTGATGACCTACGGGGCCGAAACGTGGCCTCTAAATTTACGACTGGTCCGAAAGCTTGCCGTAGCTCAACGGGCAATAAAGCGTGCTATGCTGGGTGTTGCTTTTTGTTTGAAACGAAGCCATCCGCCATAGAACTAAAGTTACCGATATCACGCGAAGATTAAGCTCGTTGAAGTGGCAGTGGATTGGTCACATACTCAGGAGAACGGATGGCCGATGGGCCAATAAGGTTCAAGAGTGGAGGCCGCGTTTGGGTAGACGCAGTGTTGGTCGGCCATTAACCAGATGGGAAGACGATCTCTGTATAGTGGCCGGTCCGTGTTGGATGCGAGTTCTTTGAGGGAGGCCTATGTTCAGCAGTGGACGGATAGAGGCTGATGATGATGAGACTAGAATTGCGTAAGGACAAATATGCGTCATAATATAATATCCATTTTTATTATTTTAGTGTTTAACTTTTCTTCATCGCAAAATTTACTTGCTTTTGTGTTGAGATGTACCCACTTCAAGGTTTACTCTCGTCTCTTTTACAAAATGTGGTCTGTCTCTGTACTGAAACAGTTTGCTTTAAAAAATTGGCTAATTTAAACATTTAAAGGAGTGCATTCAACAGTGCAACAAGTCTTCAATTGTTCACGTCGAGAGTTATCGAGTTTCCTGCAAGGGTCATTACCATCCCTCTAATTAGTAGCTGAGTCATTAGCAGATGCCGTCTGAAGATTGTGGCTCACAATATTTGGCAGGCTCCGGGCCTATTCTGTGCGGTGATGCATCGCATCGATACGTGCACGATATTGAGTTATGATCGTCTCGTCACTCCGTTTATTTCGATTCTATTGCCGGTTATAGGTTGTTTATTACGCTGATATCGGACGTGGGCAGAGGATCCGTGTGTTCGTAATTATTGTGATTGATATACGGATCGGAGATTACTTCGAAAATAGATGTATTTTTTGTTGTTGCTACCGGAGTATTAGTTGATTTAATTAGAAATGTTTGGTTACGTCTAGATAAAATTGCAGATGATAAGACATTTGTCTGTACCGAAGAGGCCTTGGTATTTCTACTATCTGGGAAATCAGACATATTTCCAGTTGGTTGCGAGTGGTGGGAGATTGGGCGTAGATTGATAGATATAGACTGATATATTGAACTTGAAAGACTTTTCTCAGTAAAATTTTATGTTATATAATTATTACGGAAACTTTGGGCACGTGATCCGTGCCACGTGTCACGTGCCCAGTTTCCGTAATTGATTTTACCAAACCTTATACATATAAACATTTTGCTACAAGAAAAACTTAACTTCTTAACTCTTCTGAGGAAATGGAAATATCCCGATGGAAACGAATTATACTGTACGAAACCAATAGGACACGCGAAAAACAATCGGCTGGAATGACGGAAACTAGGTGATTACGATGATTGGTCCATGACGCATGTGCTTTAACGGCTGCGAGTCTTGAGATCATACAGGATATTATAATAATCGATTACCTTCAGAGGTGCTTGTAATATTATTCATTTCCGGGTGTTATATTATGTATTATATACATACTTGTAAGTTGCAACTAACATTTTGTACACTTGTTCGCGATGTATGTAAGAACAATTGAATGGCACGAACATTTTTGGAGCTTTAATGTTATTAGTGTTTAGATTTTAATGGCAATCGTTGGTATGGTTTACATTTGGAACTATTAGAATAATTTTACTTAACCATTCATCGTCATCATCATCATCATCATCATCAGCCTCTATTCGTCCATTGCTAATCATTTTTTTTCTTCTTTAACGCCGGGAAATGCTCTGAGGCATCCCGCGGGGGAGTGGTATGTGGGACTCGCTGCGCCCGACAGCTGGTAAGTGGACGCAACTCTACCCACTAAACCTCGGCGAGTGCCATCAATGCCGTCTTTGGTAAGATGCCCCGGATCTAATGAGCAAACAGGGCACCTAGAAGGCTAGCCAGTCCCCCATGGCACCGACGCTACCTCCACAGAGGGGTTGTCCCGCACCACAGAACAACCCCTCCCAACGTCGGGACAGTACTAGGATAGTACGAGGACGGGAACCTCGCCCCTTGTGTCCCCTCTTCCTATAAGAGGGGTAATAAGAGCTCTCTCGGCTCAAGTCCACGTTAAGACCTGAACCATGGTGGGGTTGAACATGGGCCTCCCTCAATGAACGCCAAAACGACCGATCCCTTGCCACTCTTATCCAACACGGACCGGCTCCGCGCGGAGATCGTCTTCCCACCAAGAAGAAGGAATAAACAATGTTTCCCAAAGATCTGTCAAATAATGTCTAAAGTCGGAGGATATTCCTAATATCATCAATCTTGAATTTCGCAAATATCATTAATTTAATATTTAGAAATTCTATTGTGGTTATAATAAAGTCGTGTAGTAAAATTTGAAGCCATATATTTTGCGGGATAACACCAGGTGACCTAATTTATACTTGGTGTCAAGCTCATTATATTTTAAAATACCCTCGTTATAAGCGGAGTTAAAGCTTTTTAATTTTTGTACTCCTGGGAATGAGCCCGAAGTGATTTAATTTATATATTTTTATATATAGACAAACGAACAGTCGAAGCTGCCGACTACCGACTACTAAGACTACCGACGCCCAAACACATCTGCACAACCAGAGATTATGCAGATGTGTTGCCCTCCTTTTCCTAATCCCCCCAATGGGCCACCGGAAACTCACAAACCACACGAAATGCGACACCATAGCTGTCACTTGACGCCTGTGTTATGTGAGCTAGAGGTGCCACCCGGTCGTGCTGGCCCAAGTCGGCTGCAGCATGGCACTTCCTCTCACTATATAATGGAATAGTCAATGCCACCGATCACAAGATGAGATATTAAGTTAATTTATTCTTCGAGGATTCATGTTTTATACCCCTGACTCCCAACCGTACTGCTTGTTGTTTAGTGTTCATTTTTCTTTACATATAGTTAAAGAAATATTAAAAGAAGATTTTTTTTAGAGTATATGCAACATAGAGTTTTCTTTTTTCGCAACGCCCGCGAACATCGGTTTCGTTACTTGTTCTAATAAGGTTTCGGAAGCTTTAAGTAGTCTTACGTAAAGGGTAGTCTTTACCGTGTATTGATTTTGTATAGGGGCTTAGTACAATAGACGTCTGTAAAAGATTTAAGATGGTTAGACATTGGAGCCCTATGTTTTCATAGGGTGAATGGACACTATTTCATTGTCTCTTTTTTTAATAAATTATAAAATTTATTTTTTATAGATAATAGGCATTGGTTTTTTTTAAAGAACATTTCGATCTCAATATGACATCGAAATGGACATGAATTTTATAAGTTGAGCATTTGGAGATTCGAATACGAATAATTGGTGGGGGTGTGAAGTGCACAAACAGCACGAAACGCGAGAGCATAGCTGTCACTTTACGCTAGTATTATGTGAGCCAGACGGTACCACCACGGCCATGCCGGCCTAATCCCTCTGCAAAGCAGAAGGCACTATAGCTCTTACAATTTGGAAGATGATAGAATAAGTGATTATATAATAAGTGATTTAATTATAATAAGTGATTGGGCGAGAGTTCGGTAAATAACCAAAAGGTGTGGAAAAAATGACAAGGCACCTAGTAGTAGGTATTTCCTAATTGATTTACGCCGTGGTTCCCGCGACCACCGCGACCTCGCCGCGTCCGACGGGACAATTTTTTCATCAACTAATGGAATACCGAATAAGCAACTTTAATATCGCGTGATAAGAGAACGTAAATTTTAGCAAACGGTGATAATAGTTATGGAATTATGTTATTAGAATATGTACATCCTTGTTTAATTACACTCATTTTATTTTAATGTCCTGGGTTACGACGTAAAGGTTCGTAAAGATGTCTTACGGTGATGGTGAGCTGTAGCTGATGGTATACCATCACCTTCGATCACCGCAAATGTGGTGATAGTATATGAAGTGCTTGTATGTCGAAGAGTTATGGAATGGCGACCACGTACCGGAAAGCGCAGTGTCGTTGGTAGGTCTTCCACTAGGTGGACCGACGGCCTGGTAATTCGCGTGAATCCGCTGGATGCGGGCGGCGCAGGACCGGGCGTAGGAGTGATCATTGGGGGAGGAACACGTCCAGCAGAGGACTTGTTTTTTGGCTGCAGAGTTTATAACAGCTCTTTAAAAATAGTTTGTCAGGCGGTTGACAATAACGAGCCGATGATGTTGATGAATCTCCACTTAAACCTCCACTTTTTCACATTCATCTTTGTGTTGACAATTTTACACTCTTTCCTGGAGATGCAAGTTTATTATAACGTTATACCTCTTTACGGTTCGTCTCATTAAAATATTTTTTTGATACTTCTGGCTAAGCAAATAAAATTGTAATAATTATTAATTAATCCTTGGCTCGTGAGACTCCTGCAGTTCGTTTAGCTTTCCACTTTGAAGGAGATGTCGTGGTTTGTACAGTTCTGACGTTCTGTGCCGTAGTCGGCCCCTACGAATAAATAATAAGTCAGGAAGTCTTAAGTCAGAACAAATGATACATAAAAAGTGGACCTACCTCAAACCAAAACGACGTATGATTTAAAATACCAATCACTTTCGAGGTTACAAATAGACGTCATTGGTGATTTGTTTAATTTCAGAATAAATGCAGGTATTGGTCGGCGCGCATGCTGCAATGTCACCCATGACAGTCGAGTGATAGCTGCGTAGCCGATGTTATGCAATAAGTGAACCAAGTCAATAATAAAACAATATTATTTAATATATTTTTTACAATGATTTCTTTAGGCCGAGTCCACCGAAGCGCCACAATCGTAACATACTATTACTGGCTCCCTGTGGGCCGTACGGCACAGGTACTCATCAAATCAACTATGCCTAGTGAGCACCTGTGTCAGACGGAAGGGTTTGTGCTTACGCCGCATCCACCGCTCGAGGACTGGATGAAAAGCAGCCGTTAGGCTTTTGTCATACGACTGCCGTGCCGGGTCCTCCCCCCACCTCCGTATTAACGCTCCTGTCCTAGTCGGCGAACCCGTAGGATCTCGTACAACGTAAGGTTCTCACCGGGAGCCCTCCGAACGGAGACATATGAATACGTCTCGGCAAGAACCTCCGCCACAAATTCCCACGGGGTCGTCACCGGCTAGGTCAGTCTGTCACCCACGATACTGTACGGTACCAGCTAGGCCTTATTCCTCGCCGTAAGGTGACCCGCCCAAATGGATGCACCATACATCGCCATACTTCGGAGTATAGCTGCCTGCAGGCGGCACTGGTTTTTTCGAGGTTCGGGAGAAGTCTGCCCAGCGCACTTGCTGCCTGATGAGCCCCCAGATACTTGATCTGGGGGCTCATCCTCACCCTCCCCCCTCGGATCTGGAGGGTAGCTACCGGAGGGTGTCCTTTACGGCCGGTCCCGCGGCGGAAGAGAAGGACTTTGGTTTTCTGAACTCTGACCCGAAGCCCTAACCTCTCTTTGCGGCTGATCACGAGGTCGAGCCTGACTTTGGCCAGCCGCACCGCCTCCTTATAGGCTCTTCCCCGGGATACTCTTGTCTTTCAAGCTTAACTGCAGCTAACTACTTATTTTGCCGAATTGGATCGGCTGGGATACTAAAAGAAAACAAAGCAAGCAAAATGCAAAATCATTTTTAAAATACCTCAATAATATCTATATACATTTAAGTAATGATAAAAATATAAACATATTATATTATGCATTACATGAAAAATTAATAAAATACCTTCTACATTGGTTCAAAATTTACTGACTTCATTTTGCATAGTATTGACCACCTCTGTTTGCTTATTACAATAACGTATTTGAATATAATATAATTTTACTACTATTTACTAGTGAAAAGTAATCCCTGGAGGTTTTAATTTTGTATGGCTCCTGAACCACTTCACTACACATGATGGCATGATGATTAACAGCTGTAATTCATAATGAATTAACGAAAACTTATGCATGAGTTTGACGTGTGTTCGCTTGCAAGAAAAATGTCCGACTGATGACGCGCTGGACACGACTTTTAAGCCCCGCCTACTTGGACACGACTTTTGTTGGGTCATTTTTATAACACAGTTACATTTCCTGACTTATTATTTATTCGTAGGTCGGCCCACCTATTAGAGTTGACTTTTGCGTGAGCCCGCACAAATTAATGTATCGTACGAATGGTTTTTATGAGAATTGCTCGTTTTTATCTCGGCCATCTTAAGGCGAACGTCCACTGGGAGCGAGTGAGCCGGGCTCTGAAGTTATTAACTTAACGTTAATAACAGTTAAGTTAATAAAAGTTAAATCTTGAAACATTTACACTGTCGAAAATGTATTTCGATAAATAGAAGTTTCCAGAACAAATTGTATTTTTGTATACATTATTATTTACTTAGTAGGTAATATGATTTTTGTTTTTTTCATCCCATACCTACAGTATATTGTTTTTATTCAATTTACATCTACAAGTAATAAAAAATGAGCACATCATCGAGGTAAATAAGCATTATTGAGAATAACTCAATAGCGGCTCGTCAAATCTTGATGACGTATGAAATTAATATGGGGGATTGAGTTTGAACTAGTCGGCGGCGCGATCTATCAAAATGATTGCTATCTCACATGACATAGTGCGCAAAAATGTGTTCTAGAATGAAATGCACAATGATTCATTTCTAAAATGTCCTTTTAGCAAAACAGTTATTATAGAAAAACTATTAAGTGTATCTTTTTAAAATAAATTTATTTCAACTTTTGAATTACTAAACTATGTCTGTACGGGCTTTATTTTTGAGCTTTCGTGCTCCGTATACTATTTATTTTCGCCCAAAATTAGGCTAAAAACAGTGTTGAAATACGAAAGTTTTGAAGCTTGTATTTTATTAATGTATATTTTTTTTACAATTTTGGGTACATAAATAACGACAAGATCAATTTATATTATACTTAGTTTTTCATGGTCAACGTCAAACATTGTAGTAATTACTGTTCTCCGTTTGTATGGAAAGATGAGCGACTTGTGTAACCTTAATAACACGGGAAGCACCAACTTTCAAATGAAAATCATCAAAATCGCTCCACCCAGTCGAAAGTTCTGAGGTAACAAACATAAAAAATACAGTTGCATTGAGAACCTCCTCCTTTTTTTGAAGTCGGTTGATAAGCAAAAGAAAGGATTGGGACTATCTGAAATTCCCTTTTTGTGTTAAAATTAGTCTTACTAAAGTTTTTGTGTACGAAGGCGACCATTCGGGAGATTCCCATTGCTCGACAATTCGTTATACCTACCCTATACATATTTCGTTCCGCCCTACTCACGCAAAGGCAGATCCTATACCGGAGATAATGATTTCTCTTTTACTATACTAATATAATAAAGCTGAAGAGTTGGTTTGTTTGAATGCGTTAATATCCAGAACCACCAGTAGGCTTTCATAAATTCTTTTTTAATTAGTCTAACAGCTAATTATTATTAAGGAAGGTTATATTTACTGGGAAGAAAGTTTTTTCTTATTAAATTTTAATGCGGGTGAAACTACAGAAACCAGCTAGTTACATGACATACAAGCTCGCTCGCGGCTCATCTCTCGCTCTCCATTGTACGCCCCTCAGCACTGATGGCTATATCATTATTGGTCGTTGTTCTCGGCCTGAGGCCTCATCAAGTAGCGCGCCCCAGTAATGATGTCGTTAGATCGTGGCGAGCCTTTCGTTTGTTATCTATGATTATATTAAGTGCGTCTGTTAAACGAGCTTGTTATATACACATCAATCATTTAACACTTCGCACAAACAAACAACCGTTACGTGTCCGTATTACAGAAGGTGCCTATTAAATTGATAAACAGCTATCAGTAGCTCAATCGAAATTTGATACGCGATGCCACCTGCGGATGTCATCGTCACGTCACCAAATATTTGTCGTACAAAACACGGTGCATAGCTAGAGAGGTGCCAAAAATAAGCTTTCCTAACGAGTCCCGCTCCAAAAACACCGCGAAAATTCTTCAGCAGTGGACTTTGAGATGATGCTTCACATTAAGAACCCTAGACCGCGAGACTCGCACGGGCCCGTCGCCGCGGGAATGCGACTCTTGTGTAAGTTGTATAGAACAGATCCGCGCTGCACGGCTTTAATTGTGCTGGCAGACGATACGGTGGGCGTGGTGGCGCTTCGAGTTGGCACGCCGCCTGGAACGAGCGATCTTAGACCTCGCGCCCCCCACACGCCCGCACCCCTCGCCCACCCCACACTATCGCTCTCCCCGGCTGCTCTAATGCACAAGAACAATATGCAGCTGTTGACCTGGCGATGTATTTTTAAAACATCGCCGAAGAGCCGAGAATGTGCAGAAACTAGGTGCACCCGTGTCGCGTGATATGCGGACCGAGTTGATTTGTCCATTTGATACGTGTAGTCGCATTTATGCGCCACGCCGTATCTGAGTAATTGAAAATGTAGACACGTCTAAGTCTCGGCGTGTATAGGCTATAGCGGAAGGCGTGAACGTTGTTTTGTAATAAAGATATCATAGTTCCACTCGCTTGTATTTTCCCTTTGGGTGTAGACGTTCTACATACTCGCGAAAATAGGCTAAATGTTCTACACCAATGTTCCGCAAACTTTTTGTGTTCAAGGCGCATCTAGGAATACGAAAATTTTTGGAGGCATACCTACCATAAATGAAAAAATCAAGTTTTTAAATATTTTATTATTAATCAACAAAACAGATTGGACTGGCCTTTTGGTCTAGTGGTTAGTTACTCTGTCTACTAAACCAGAAGGTTATGGGTTCGATCCCCACCCGGACAAATGTTTGTGGGATGAGCATGATAATTTGTTCTGTGTCTGGGTGTAATTTATCTATAGTATGTATGTATTTAGAAATATATAAGTAATGTATCGGTTGCCTGGTTGTCATAAGAACAGGCTCTGCCTAGTTTGGGATCAGATGGCCGTGTGCGAGTTGTCCCAAGTCCCAACATAATATTACAAAAAAAAAAAAAAGATTAAGTAGAGATGAACTAAACAAAACGCCTCGCTCGTGAACACGCGTGATTTATATAATATTATGTGTTAGCCTTAGGATAACCAAGTTTTTCAAGGCACACCGACTATTGACCACGGTACACCAATGAGCCGCGGCACAAACTTTGTGGAACACAGCTCTACACGATGCACAGTTTACGTCACTTGCACATAACATATTAGTGGTTTCTTTAATTGGTTATTGTTATTATAGTAATGATATAAAAATTAATTTTGTTACCATATTCTAGCAAATAAAAATTATGAAATGAAATGATGTCGTTTCGAACTAAACATAGATTAAAGAGGTGTGATTGTTCATAAATATTGATGGTTATGCTTACTAAATTACCACTTTACAATTACTTAATTAGCATCACATAAAATACCAGAAAAGTTGTTAGATAAATAAATATGTATCATCAAACTTCTTATTGACTCACAAATATACATTATACAGTATACCTAATACAATCGTAAATGGCACAAAATTTAAATGTTGATCTTTATTGCGGAATATGCTCCGATTAGATGTCGAAAGATTTTTTGTTGACAAAAAACTGTATTGAAATGGATGCCTATAAATAGTCGTGCAACAGATGACCTTGGGCTCACAGTGTTATGCAAACGCCCTCGCGGCTGAGTCAGCAGATAGCGTGTGAGATAAGAGCTGCGCCGGCGTTGAGGTAGGCCCACGTTACTCACTAAATATACAGGTCGACGAAAACAAAGCGGGACTACTCTAAGTCCCCAGATATTATGATGGCTTCAAGCACAAACTTAATTGCAACCCGCCATCAATATCACGGTCATCTAAATTTATCATACAATTCACTTCTCACTTCGCTGAATTCAAATCCTTTGTGCATTTTACCCATCGACCTGACCTCTACCAGCCGAACGTCAGAATTCTTTTTTATAGGCCAAATACCTTTTTTTAACCAATGAATTTATATCGTTCGCTTTCTTCTTACTCTTGGACCGGTAGTAGATTCAATTGAAGTTCGATAGCAAAATTTTGTTTGATTCATTGATTCCGATGAAGGTTATAAAGAGCGAAAGATCTCAAAAACAAAGGTCCATTAGAAAGATAACACCTATCCTGTGTTACAGATAGAAGGTCAGAACAGGCATTGTAATGACTGGCATACAGACTTACTCTCGCATGTCTCAAGGTGGACCAGGAGTAGATTAGTCACCCGGACGGAGCATCAGTCGTTGATGACTTGTTGATGTTCATCCGAGACCACTTACCGGTGGCTTGTTTGTTTGTTCGTGTGTGCGTCTATCTCTTCACTATGAAAATTTTAAAGATTTATTTTAGTACATTACATTTCATTATTGTTATAGCTACTAGGTATATGTTTATACTTGTTGATTTTTTTTTTGTTTTAGTACTCTCGAATGTGAGTATCATGAATGTCATATTATGTTTGGTCTTAAGGGGCAGGTGTGTACAATAGGATGAAATCATTTCGGAAATTCCACAATTGCATATTGGTAGATATGATATCCTTAATGCTGATTAATTCAATTCCGAGAATCGTGTTTGCGTCGTAACTTGTAAAACTTCCGTAACCGTTATCTGTGCCGAGATCAGCAGTGAGCTGTCGTCGGATCGATTTCGCCATGTTTATTGTAACTACTACTTTTGATGGATACTTGCCAAACGTTATTTATATTTTCAGTTAATAAATTATTTCCAACTCTACCGTCTTACCGCTTGTATTATTTATGCGCTTTTCACCTTTAAAACATAATTATAGTACTTCTAAAATGTTTTATAATGAAAAATATGTTTTGAAATTTCATCGTTACTTCGACACTTTTCCCTAAGGAAAAGATTTGAAAGGGAGTTTTGCAGATCACTTATTTATTATCATACATTACAAAATTATGAGCGGTCTCGCCTCAACAACAAAGACCCGTAACTCTCGTAGCATCGTCGTGTAGGTCGATCAGACAACGACAGTACCTATATAATTTATTATCATACATTACAAAAATATGAGCGGTCTGACCTCAACAACAAAGACCCGTAACTCTCGTAGCATCGTCGTGTAGGTCGATCAGACAACGACAGTACCTATATAATTTATTATCATACATTACAAAAATATGAGCGGTCTCACCTCAACAACAAAGACCCGTAACTCTCGTAGCATCGTCGTGTAGGTCGATCAGACAACGACAGTACCTATATAATTTATTATCATACATTACAAAAATATGAGCGGTCTGACCTCAACAACAAAGACCCGTAACTCTCGTAGCATCGTCGTGTAGGTCGATCAGACAACGACAGTACCTATATAATTTATTATCATACATTACAAAAATATGAGCGGTCTCACCTCAACAACAAAGACCCGTAACTCTCGTAGCATCGTCGTGTAGGTCGATCAGACAACGACAGTACCTATATAATTTATTATCATACATTACAAAAATATGAGCGGTCTCACCTCAACAACAAAGACCCGTAACTCTCGTAGCATCGTCGTGTAGGTCGATCAGACAACGACAGTACCTATATAATTTATTATCATACATTACAAAAATATGAGCGGTCTCACCTCAACAACAAAGACCCGTAACTCTCGTAGCATCGTCGTGTAGGTCGATCAGACAACGACAGTACCTATATAATTTATTATCATACATTACAAAAATATGAGCGGTCTCACCTCAACAACAAAGACCCGTAACTCTCGTAGCATCGTCGTGTAGGTCGATCAGACAACGACAGTACCTATATAATTTAAGAAGTTGCAGATTAGAACCTACGACGGCCTGGGATCGGTAGAATCCACAAAAACAAACTAATGACTAATGAGTAACTAGTACTAGAGCTGTGTTCATTATACAACCACGTAATTTCACGTAAACATGTTTATACCAACAAGGATTGCGTCTGTTTTTGACATTGAAATACTTATTGGTATTAGTAGCGCGAATTATAAAATATTTTCAAAATGATTATAGTTTGTCTAGACTCTAGTGTGTTTAACTGTTGTCTCTGATCCAACATAAACTTTATGACTCGTAAAATGTAAACCTATTTGTAAAATACGCTGCTTTTATAATATTATGTTGTAAAGATGTGTTCAATTTGAATATTTAGAATGTTGGATTACTGTTAACAGTAAGGTGATGTTCAGAATGAACACATGAGCGAATTCAGCGCCAATCGTCATGTTCGCCATCGTCACTGTATATATATATATATATATATATATATATATATATATATATATATACATACTATGTATTCACAAACGTTTAGTTCGTAATCTTGATGTGAAATGCATAACGACAGTAGCGTACTATAAATGGTACCGTACCATTAATTGTTGCTGTGTTCACATAGCTGGTAATTTGATCCAGCTTGTAACTCGATTTTAGCCCCGTCGTTGTTGTCGGGTCGTCGGGTTGTGCAAATTGGTTCTCAATATCCAATGACGCCATCGCCATTCTCCACCTCTCGCCGTTCCGTTTGACGGTGGCATGTTGTCTGTTCCCCGACTGTCTTTTGTATTCCCCCCGTCCCCGCCGATGCCTCGCTACAAACTATTATATCTCTAATTCCCTAAAAGCCTCCTAATGGATTAAGCTCGCAGTCGGATGAGGTTCAGTCAGTTAGTTTTGAACTTATTCACGTAATAACGCGCCGGAGGTTATTACACACAATTATTTTGATTACGTTGAAGTTCTAGCATAAATGCAAGTACCTATAGATAATTTCCTTTTTTATTTTATTTGAAACTTAATTCTATGATTTATGAACTACTAGCTGGTGCTCGCAGCTTCGCTCGCGTTACCTTAGATTTACAGTCGTATCTCATATTCTTGAAAGATTTATTTAATCTTAAGCGCCCCTTATCCCAAATTGTTGTTTCTAGATCGAGGTGTTTTCATAGAAGTCGTCATTTTAAAATAATAATAAAAAAATAGGGTATAGATACATCTTTGATCTAGGGATTTTTTTGGATAAAAATACAATATTTAACATTTTACATGATCAAAAAAAATCTAAAGTAACGTCGATTTTAAAAGCAAATTGAGTAGTATGAGACTTCGGGTAACTCAATTTTAATGAAACTTTTACGTTTAAATTGCTAAACGGGGATGACGTGGAAATGATTGGATAGATCTTTATTATGTCACTTCAAAAATTTTTGAAAAATAAAAAACGATAAAAATGGCTCTTGCGCATCGCACCACGTCGCGCCAGTACCCAGCCGGGCGTCATCGAAGTAGGACCTGTGCCGCATTTGCTCGTGACTACGTTGTTACCGTGCATTTTATATTATTACGTCTAAATAAATAAGACGACACAGTGATAAATAATATAGCTACTTAATACTTACTAACAATTGTTGTTATTATTTGTAATTAGTTTGCAATACAAAACCTTTAATTAGTGTAAATAAATAGATACTTGAGTTTGTGTAGTACCTAGTTATTTAATTGAAATGGCGAATAAAAAAAGTAAAATAAGGAAAAATAATCTTAATACAGTTTTATCACAAACTAGCTGTTGCCTGCAGCTTCGCCCGCGTTAACTTAGATATACAACCATATACGCATTGATGATAATTATTTATGTATGGGCGTAGGACTTTATTTTATAATATGTAGTGATTAATACCGTATTTTTGTGAATAGCTTTTACATTACCGCTTTATAATTGGCAATTTTTTAAAGTATTAAAATGGATATAGGTAGTATGTTATATTTAACTAATGTAGACATATTATGCCATCGCGGACTTTTCAGTATGCATATTTAGGATACACAATTCTACCATACATTGATACAATAATAATTAATTCGGAACCGGGCCCGGCCAAGGTGTATGTACATGTAATGTAGTACATTATTTTGATCTATCTGTTAGGGTTCATCCAGCGTTTGCAATGTAAGTGCAAAAAATGTGCTTATTTATGACATCACATCAGAAACTTCAAAAATTATGAGTGTTTATCTACTATATTATGCATGTACCTATTACCTTCCTCTTGAATCATTCTATCTAATAAAAAAACCGCATCAAAATCCGTTGTGTAGTTTTAAAGATGTAAGCATACATACAGTCAGACGTGGAAAGCGACTTTGCTTTATAGCTTATACTATGTAGTGATGTCTTCTTCCAGAAATTGTTAACACTTGAAGAATTCAAATTGTCCGACAATAAAGAAAATGAGGAACCTTCAACCTTGAACCTTCAGGTTCAGTGTCGTGAGGACTATGGCCTATGAAAATGAACCTGGACCTAGCATATGACAACTAAATTTTGTTGAATTTTAAAACAATTAATATGGTATAAAAGAATATGTTTGTCTACATTTTTTTAATCTCCTACAAGCATTCTTAGAATGATTGATTTTTTTTATAGCTTAGGCCTTAGGGGGACAAACGAGCATTCGGAGCCTTAGATGACTACCGACTCCCATAATAATAATAATATCTAAGGACGCTTTTTGCACCACGTCAATCTGGTCCCGTGGTAAGTTCTCGAAGAACTTGTGTTACGAGTACCAGACAATGGAAATATATTTAATATTTTATACTATACACATATTTAAGGTTTTTTTATTTATAATACACATATTTAATACACATCCATGAACCAGGAACACAGAAAACTTTTTGTTTCCTGGCGGGATTCGAACCCGCAACCTCCGGCTTGAACGCTAACGCGCTAACCATTGAGCCACAGAGGTCGTCCTCGTAAACATTCACACAAGAGATAATGCATTACCCTCCTTTACCCCATCCCCTGCAATGGGACACCGGAAACTCATACACCGCAAGAAACACGACAGCATAGGTGTCCTTGACGCCATTATCATGTGAACGAGAGGTACCCCTACGGTCGTGCCGGCCCAATTCGGTTGCAAGCAGCATGGCACTACCTTTTAGACCTATGTAGCTAATTCATCCTTCCTAATCCTTACTAATATTATAAATGTGAAAGCATGGATGTTTGTTACGCTTTCACGCGAAAACTACTTAACCGATCATCATGAAACTTTGTACACATATTCTTGGAGGTATTAGAAGTAACATAGGATACTTTTTATATAAAAAAAACTAAAGAGAGGTGTCAAGGGACACCCGGATGGATCGAAGTTCCTTTCGATTAATTAGTGAAGAAATAAAACTATCTTATCCTGCGCAGACGAAGTCGCTGGCACCAGCTAGTATTTCTATAAATTCAAAACTAGATAACTATGACAACAACAAGATTTTGTTATGCATAATTATTAATAATCACATCTAAGAATAATTCGAGCATAGTCAATCTACTGCATATTCGTATACTGCGGCGTGCTTGCCGGCCGTGGTAGGTCACCGGAGTTCATATAAAGACATCTCCCGCGCAACGCAAGTGCAAAGCGATTCGGTGCGTTAAATACCTATAGTTTTGGGAGAACCTTAAGAACCCTTAAGAACCTACCCTAGTTCATATCAAAACCGACAGTGAAAACCGTATCAAAATCCGTTGAGTAGTTAAGAAAATATCGATGCACGAACAGAATAATACAAATGACTACATTAATTTATAGTACTTTACTAGCCTTAATAATACTTTGCCCGTGGCTTCGCCCGCGTGGAGTTCGAAAGAGTAGAGCTAATATATTTTCTTGCTAGAATGAGATGAAAAAACAAACAAATAAGTAGTGTTCATCCTTACTAATATTATAAAATGCTAACATATCTTTAAAATATAGGACAGTAACAACGTTTTATATTGACACGCTCGCACTAAATTTCCGATCCAATTTTTTTATAAGGTTAAGGGTCACTTACTGTGCATAAAGTCACGAAAGGTCAGCGCCATCTTGAATATATGTTTTTGGCCAATATCTCGGAAACTATACACTTTAGGGCAAAAGTATAATATTAGTAAGGATGACCTCAATTAAGAGTCATAAAATCAAAATATTTAAAACGCTAGGAATCATATATTCTAAATGTACTACTTTATATAGTCCGATATGATAGTAATATGAAATACCGAGCGTCGTTAGTCATCGGCAACAGATAAGAGCGGTTTATAAATAGATGTCTCTGTGAAGGCAACTGCGTCCAGCACGCGCGATCTCGGCGGGCCGCGGCCGGTCAACGGCGGGTGAAATACCACAGGCAACAGAATATAGTCTTCTACGATTATCCTCGCACACAATATCGTTAAACGTTTAGTAAATCAGTAGTTTGTTTAGATAGCCTTAAATCATTATTGATTGGTGAATTACAGGAAATATCTTAACATCTGTGGCGGACCAATCACCGCCACATTCCTGAGTCACGCTATCGAAGTTCCACAGCTCGTCGCTATACACACAACAGCTGAATTGATAGCAAGTGGGCTTCGGCCTGGCCGAGCATACCACACACTTTGGGGCTCACACCTACATTCCCACACATCTTTAAAAATCTCCGGCCGTCTCCCTCTTTCGTTGATACCGAGATAATATCAGAGATAGTATTATTTTTTCAATCATCCAAAACAAGTCCACTGCTGGACGTAGACGTTCCCCAAGGATGTCCCCAACGCCCGGTCCTGCGCCGGCTGCATCCAGCGGGTTCCCGCGACCTTTACCAGGTCGTCGGTCCACTTAGTGGGAGGCCTACCAACACTGCGCTTTTCGGTACGTGGTCGCCACTCCAAAACTAGAAGATAGTATACCTGTAACAAAATATCTGTTTTAGTCTCAAGTGTTCATCTTGAATAAAAAGCAAAAACGCAACAAAAGCGGGAGTGTTTTGAGTGGGGCAATACTGGCAACACTGGCAACACGCAACATGCATGCGGGCCGTGAGTCAGTGCGCACCCGCCCGGTACTCGCCCTCACCCGCTAATTACAATGTAGGCGAACACGTGGCCCAGTGTTGATAGCTGACGTTTTTTGTTAACTCCACCGCCGCCACCGCCCGCCGCCACCGCTCAATGGTTTCGATGAATGGAATCATTATCGCACTGATAATGAATACGCGGCGATAGCCTCATCAAATGAACGCCTGTTATGAATATAACTTGTTTATTTGCTTCATTTACATAATATACGTTATCGTGTTTAAGGCGTTATAGTTTATGTACGTACAAAAAACGTTTTTAATTTTTAGCTTGGCAATCAGTTTTTAGTTTTTACCACTTACCATTTCTTTTCTACTATTTTATGTTCGTTCCTTTATGAAAATTATCTGAAATTTCATTACTCTTAATCAAAAACATCACACTCGGCAAGTTATATTAATCCAACACGTCATTTTTGTCATAAAGCTATGAACACTTGTATCTTGATTATATTTTATATAAAATTAATAAAAAAAATATGTACCTACTAAACGTCGTACACGTAAAAATCTTGTATACTGCGATAAAATCCGTAAAAGTTGTTACATTATACGAATGTTAAAATCCTTCTTGTTAAGTCCTTTTTAACCGACTTCAAAGGAGGAGGTTATCAATTCGTCGGAATCTTTTTTTTTTTTTTTATGTATGTTACCTGATTACTCGAAGATGGCTAGACCGATTTGAAAAATTCTTTTTTTGTTCTAAAGGGTATACTTCCCAAATGGTCCCATGACAAGGAAACCAGGATCTGATGATGGCATCCCAGAGAAATCGAGGGGAACTTTCGAAAATCGTAGGGGCGACTAGTGCGTTTGACTTTTTTTTTATAAAGTGTTTTGAAGGACTACAATTTAATGAAGGTCTGGTCTGATCTGGAGTCGATCTGATGCTGGAGCCGAAAGACAATCGAGGGAACTCCTCAACGATTTACATCAGTAACCTTGTGTTTGGGCTTGATTAATTTGTAATGATGAGAACTTTACACCTAGATGGGTTATAAGCGCCATTACAGGTATGATGATGGAGACCATACACAGCTTTCATTGGGCTTACTTCATACGGTAAATAATATTATGCCAAAATCATCTAATTTTATTACTTGTCGTTGTTAAATGAACAAAAAACAACTGTGGCTTGGAAGCGCATCATAGTTTTTCAAGGTCATCATAATATCCATTATATATATATTGGTGATGATCTATACCTATATACATATAATGGAATTATTTAATGAATAGCAGCAAATCTGCGGTGAATGCTTTCAATTACATGTATATAAAGTTTTACACAATTCCATTTCGGTTTTTTCATTGGTTATGTAATGAATTAAACCCTTTCTACGGTCATCTCATTAATACAGCGCTATTTAATTTGAGCAACGCGTTTAATAGTTCTACCCATATTTCAGACAAATAAAATCAGTTATCAAATTTTGAAATCACAAAAAATTAAGAAATAAAAAAAAAATTAAACAAAAATTAAAACCGACTTCAAATAAAAAAAAATTTAAAAAGTAATAAAATAATTTCCTTAATTTTTGTGCCTACAATTTATAATCAACTTGTTCTTCTACTAATATACAATCTTTGCGTTTACCACGTCATTATTGTTACTTTTGAAGCCGGTGTCCTATTTGTTGATGTACCTACCTCCTAACCTACCTACCTTGGCTGACACCGACTCCAAAAGTAACAATAAGATACATGCGACCTGCATTGTGGTACCTATAGGCAAGGAATTGATGAAGTGAAAAGAAAATGGCTGAAAACGCACAACATGTATTTTTTTACATTTCTATCATGAGCAGTACTCACTGCCAGTTTGTGCGCGACTCATTGATAGACCGTACTTTATAGCTAAGTACACTTTATTCCTAATTACAATCGCTCGTTACAACCAATTAGCAGATTGAACTAAGGTGGAGCGTACACTTGAACGTGCATGTCACTGAATTTTATTTTTCACGTGAATTCTCCTCTATCAACAATACAATATGTTTACTGTATTGCTGTAGTCTTGATTGGTTCTTCTTCTTCTCTTCAAGGAGTCCTGCCTTTTCTTTAGTGTTTCGGAAGTAATTTACAGGGATGGTGCTAACGATGCATGCAAACGAGCCCGCGCGACAAGCGCATCACTCCCAAAGTTCTTTCTTATAAACGGATCCTTCTTATCTCTCTGACAATAGAGATGCTGCGCTGATCAATAAAATGAAATATTGAACTAACAGACAATAATGGTAAGAGTAAGACAAAGATATATAGTAATTGCTATTAAGTGTTACTAAGAATAAAAATTTGCCAGAATTAAATAAAAACAAAACTAAAACAGAACATCAAAGACAGGTTGCACGGTCTCGGTGTTAGAATAATTCCACTTATTGTGTATGTTCGGAAGACATCTGTATTAAAGTATTTGGTTAAGGTACATACTTACCTGTGAGTTACCGGGTTATCTATGAATAAGAGGTCCGCCATAACCACCGGGTCACACGGGTCGGCGTGTATCCGTGAAAAGCTATAACGAGATGTGAAGCGTCAACGTCCACGGCGCTATTCGAGGTATTTTGGCACCACACATTGTCGTTAATATTGTCACTATTTTTGTTTGCGTTCATGTCCAAGGTGTGATGATATTTTACCATCGCTTTTATGTTCACTTTCAACGGCACCATCATCACCTTGTATTCGACTACCGCTGAACATTATTGTCACTCAAAGATACTTGAACGTATTATTCTAAGTTGACACCAGTCAATATTACAGTAACACTCCATCTCTTACAACGACTTTACGAAATTTCATATACGTAGTCATACAATAAATTATTCTGCTTTGCAATACGTATACGAGGGCAGCACTGAAAACTTCGGGAATCAAGGAAGTGACACAACATTACTATTTAAAAATGTATATATTGCTTTTCGAAGTATTCTCCGCGAAATTTGACACATTTTTCCATACGATGGAACCAATATTTGAAGCAACCATTCCATTCGGAAGTTGGGGTCTCCAAAATGGCCGTTTTGTAGGCGTCCACAGCTTCTTCAGGCGATGAAAATCTCTGACCACGCAATTTATTCTTTATTTTAGGGAAAGTATAGAAATCATTAGGGCTTAGGTTGGGGCTGTACGGCGGATGGTCTAATAATATGTTTTCTTGCTCTAAAAACTCTTTTGTTCTGTGCGCGGTGTGAGAACTCGCATTGTCGTGATGGAGGATGATGCGGCGGTTGCAGTTCTCTTTACGGAGTTCAGAAACGACCTGTGGCAAACAAATGCTAGCATACCATTCTGCATTAACCGTTCTTTGTTCCTCAAGAGGAATAGTCTTAACATGGCCGGTTTTGAAGACAAACGTGGCCACCATTTGTTTTGGAACACTCCGTGAACGAACAATTTTTGTTGGCTTTAACTCATTTTCGAACACCCAAAATCGTGACTGGTTTTTTGTTTCGGGTTCGTACGCCCAGATCCAGGATTCGTCACCTGATACGATGTTGTATACAGCATTTGATGATCCTGCGTGAAATCTTTCGAGAGTTCTGACGCACCAAGTAACGCGAGCCGATTTTTGCTCTTCACAGAGCAAATGCGGTATCCATCGGGAAAACAACTTTTTTACATCTAATTGTTCATGCAAGATTATTTGTATTTGACTCATGCCAATGATAAAGTTGTCTGAATTTCGCGGTATGTCACATGTCGATCTTCCTCAATCAGTTTACGTACAGCATCAACGTTTTCTTGGGTGACTGCAGTTTTTGGACGACCTTGACGGGGTTCATCACTGAGCTTGACACGTCCACGTTGAAATTCAGCAAACCAGCGATAAATTGTGGTTTTGGATGGGGCTTCATCACCAAATGCAGAAATCATCCGGTCAACACACTGTTTTTGTGTTAAACCACTTCGAAAGTCATAATAAATCATCGCTTTAGAATTTTCTCGAGTCAATTCCATTTTCTCAACGACTAAACAAGTTTGACAAGACCTTGTGACAAGACCGAGAATCTTTTTTTAAATAAATATTTGGTGTTCGATTTTTAAAACCAAGGAGTTTTCAATTAAAAAGATTTTAATATGACAGGAACAGTGGAAATATTCCACTCCCGATACTTTTAGTGCAGCCTATGTAGTACACCTTTCTATTATAGCTGAAAAATAAATGCGAGTGAGTGACATCACTATAAGTTACACCCATAGTTCGCAGAGGTCGCCCGTCGCTGCATTGTCAATGTTGTAAATGTTGCCTCAATTGCCTGTAATTTTTGTCGTGAAAACACAAAACATCAGGGTTGAGCCTTCATACGACTCTTTGTTCACTTGGAAAATTACTAGAGTGGATTATTGTACTTGGACTAATTAACTGTACTGGGTGCTCAGTGTCTACAATAATCAGTTATTTGGGTTAGACGCTGAGTGGTAAATGGTAGAGATTTTAATTTTGTTACGTCTCATAATGTGTTTGCAACATTGGATGATTGTTCCAAATTTTTTGCGTTCCGTGTTCAAATGGCGTCACCCTGTCTGTACTCTGTACCACTCAGGTCCCCCGTCCCATTGTCACACACATCACAACATAGCTGTTGTAGCATTACTAGGAATTAAGATTAGACCACAAATATCATATACTCTAGTTTTGTATACGTTTTTTGAGTAACAGTTATGTTAATAAGCGGTACGAAGCCGTTAGTGGTCGAGTTTCGAGGTTATCCGGCGGCCGGCGTGCGGGTCATATTGTGTAGATGTGACATGAAGTGAGTGGTGAACGAGCGATACCGTTTTATGGTACTTGTCTCACAGCAGTGATCACTAACGCCCAACTCTACGCATGCACCATGTCTTGGTACCATGGGTATAGACTATAGATCATAATATAATATTATCAAACATCAAGTTGATGTGGGACGTATTAAGTCGGTGTATTTATACTTATTATCCTACTGATATAACTAGACAATAATATAACTTATACATCAGAATAACATAATATAGGATATAATTTATAAAGATATGGTGTGTATTGGTGTGAATAATCCAAAATCTAATCCTGCGCAGACGAAATCGCGGGCACCCGATATTCCAAATAATTAAAATGATCAGTAAAGTGGCAAACTCTCGTTTAATTTAATGTTCGACTCCAGCAACACTTGTTTTACTAGTGATTACCACAACCGACGCCAAGAGGCCGTGTGGTCGCAGGCTGCACGGTAGGCGGGGGGCAACCCCCCACTTTATAAATCAAAAGTGAGCCGAATGGGCTCACACTAATCCGATGAAGCATTAGGGCCTTCGGGCCATTAGCATACATCACTCCAAAAAAAAAAAAAAACTAGTGATTACATTTGGACTCTTCAAGAGAGAAAGTACACGGCTTAAACTGCAAGGTATAATTAGTTTACATATATTAAGTCTCTATAGAATCATGCTGAGATGTAATTAGGATTTTTACATATTATATTCATAATAAAAACTGTTGTGTAGAGGTCCGTTACACGATTATTATAACACGTCTAGCGACTGCTGCCTAATAGCTTATTATGGTGGTTACAAAGCTATACGAAGTGGTATTTAGTGTTTCATTTGGCGAATTCTTAAAATTATTTTAATGCCAGATGCAGGACTGTCCTCCTGCTACCAAAGGCAGGGCCGACGCCGGACTCCGCTTCGGCGGTGCGACCGGTGCTGTTGCTGAATGGGAAGTTCTTGGAGAGAATAGTGGCCTCCCGGCTCTTTCAGCGGCTGGAGGAAGGCCTCTCAAGAGTCCCAATTTTGGTTCCGGGCACGCCGGTCGACCGTCGATGCTCGCAAACGTGGGCGGTGACGGGTGAGACGGAACACAGAGATGGCGGGAGGGATGGTGGTCACGGTGTCTCTGGACATCGCGAATGCCTTCAACGGCCTCCCTCACAGTATGATACGGGAGGTACTGAACTTCTTCGGGATGCCCTGTACCTAAGGAGGCTGTTAGAGGCGTAACTCTCCGAGAGGAGAGGAGAGCTTGCGAGAAGCAGTTGGAGTCCGTAGAGTGGTGGCGAGTCGGATGCGGTGTCGGTGACATCGGGTTCGACTGGGTCTTGCGAGGCCACCACCTCCCCGGGATAGGTGTCATATGCTACGCAGATGAAACCCTCATGTACACGCGGACGAGGCTGTAAGGAGGCGGTGCGGCTGGCCGAGATCAGGCTTGAACTCGTGACGAGCCGCATAGAGTGGTTAAGGCTTGGGGTCAGAGTTTAGAAGACCGAAGCCCTTCGAGTTTAGAGGACCGGCCGGAAAGGACTCCAACCGGGGGCTGGCTTCTAGATCGGAGAAGGGAGCGTCAGGATGAGCCCCGATATTAAGTATCTAGGACTCGTTGAGAAATGTGGACGGAGGGTGGACCTTCAGCCCACATTTGTTTTTATGTCATAAGGAGGGAACCAAGCAGTCGGAGCTTTATGGTGACTACCGACGCCCTTTAGACATCCGCACACCCAAAATGTATGCAGATGCGTTGCCCGCCTTTTCCCTATCCCCATAAACGGGCCACTGGAAACTCACAAACCGCAAGAAATGCGACAGCAAAGCTGTCACTTGACACCGGTGTTATATGAGGGAGAGCTACCACTCCGATAATACTGGCCCAATTCGGATGCAAAGCAGCATGGCACTACCTCTTGACAAAGTTCTTAAAATGGGGACCGAAGGTCGTGAAGGCAGGCAAGTGCGCTGGGCAGACTTCTTCCGAACCTCAGAGCACCCAGCGCCGCCTGCAGGCAACTGTACTCCATACTCCGGAGTCTGCCAAAGTATGACAACGTATGGTGCACCCATTTGTGCGGGTCACCTAAACCACAGCGAGCGCAGCTGGTCATCGCGGTAAGGCTGATTCGGGGGTACCGTACGGTATCGGCGAATCTGGGTACATGCGAAATGCATTTCTCTGTATTATCAAAAAGCGTGCTGGACTCTCCTGTCATTAGAAAGCTATTTTCTTCGATTAACAGCCGACTTTTTACCATCCTTCATTTCAGCGATCTTCATCAGAATGTATTGACTTTAGAGAATTAGCCTGCTTTAAAAGGAATGCCTGAGTTATACGATAAATGACCATTTTTTAAAATAAAAACAACAATTTACGGACTTTCATAGTAATTTTTGAATTTTTTTAATATTTAAATGTAACAGTAGTGCTAGTGACGTGACCTTATCAATTATTGCTATAATAACATCCGCCTATTTATTATTAGGATTAAGAGGACAATAAGTATATTTGTCAGTTTTATAATATTATTTAGATATAAACATGTTGATAAGTCAACTAGTGTTGTATAAACTGCCACTTGTTCAAATATCTACACTGCTACTGTCTCGTACGTCACCACAGCTGAAAATTTTTTGTTCACTAGGAAATAAACTCGGAATCTTTTAAAATCACAACTTACTAAATACATTAAAACATACTGTAAAGGAGCTGTTTCGATTTTGAGGAGAATCGTCCTAAGAGTACTTGGATCCGATTAGTAATACCAATGTTGGTGGATAGAGGTTGTTTAACACGTTACAAGTGCGCCGAGCAGTTAGTAGCTTTGATTGGAGGCGCGTGTCTGTCTGTGGATGTTTTCACTCGTGTGAGTGTTACGTCATCATTCTGTTAGCGTCTATAATTGTGGTATCAAGACATGGAAAGTAATTTGTATCGATTTTCCATTGTCAGTCATACATACCCATAGAACAGTAATAAAACTTGTATGTGATAGAAGTAGCGGTATAACACATGTCACATGTGCAACATGGGCTTTTAGGTCTTAATTTAGATATTTAGGTACCTAAGTAATTTATCCGGGTATTCCATAGCTGGAATAAAATTAAATTACCTTACTGGTAAGATGTGCCTTGGACGTTGCGGACTTATGCAGAAGTATCAATGATGCTTTTTTCTTTTGCCTAGCATTTTTGTGGTGTTGAAATAAAGGGCTGTGGCTTTAGAGTATATTTTGCTGAAGGATTTTTTCTTACAAAATTTACAAATCATGTTTTGTTTTAACATGTGTTCATATAATGTGAAAGAAGAAAAGTGAAAGCCCCAAAAGGAGATGTCCTATCGAGCGAGATGGTATGCCTGGTCAGGCCGAAGCTCCTTGTTATTGTTTCAGCTGTTGTATATAATATGCCGCTGAACTGTGAAACTTCGATAACGCGATATAGGATAGTGGCGCTAATTGATCTGCCAAATCACTCCTCCTCCGTATTGTTGTTTGTCTAATCAAAATGTTTAAAAATGTTTAAATAATGAATCTTATAATTTCTCTTGATGTTTAGCCTCACCGTTTCTCTTTATCATCGTTGTAAGTATTCATTGTGTGCAGATTGCCGCTGTGGGCGTCATTATTGTTTGGTGTATGTCGTTGATTGTTCGCGGGAATCGAACTCGTGTGTACAGACACACGATACAGTTATTGATCTGTCTAACGATGTGCTTACGACGTCACATCAGCAACATCTGCATCAAAATTTCCGACGAAATCGACTGGCTAATAAACCTTCTTCACCATTCATTGATAGAGGTCTATGTTTGACATTGAACTGACACGGACGGATCACG
The DNA here is from genome assembly GCA_963853865.1 of Helleia helle. NCBI lineage: Eukaryota > Metazoa > Arthropoda > Insecta > Lepidoptera > Lycaenidae > Helleia > Helleia helle. The sequence goes on along the minus strand of OY971426.1, from coordinate 18,047,618 downwards.
GATGAGACACGTGCATCTCATCTACGTGGATGGGGATACCATGACCGTACGCAGGCGAAATTATAATATACATAACAATATTTACTGACGTTGGAACTTGGATGTAACAATAATGATGAGAAAATGTCACAAAACACAGTTGCAGCGAAAAACTATAATTTATACAGTTGTAGGGAACGTCGAGTGAACGAACGTGTTTTTGTTGAGTTACATTTACAAACAATGAGAGATGTTTCAAAATAATATTATTATGTTCTATGTATCGATAATAATAATATTATATATGACAACAAATTCTTTTTATATTTCATGTGCTTGCAAAATTGTGTATTTTATGTACATCGTAATAAAAATAAAACGGAACCAGCATGTGTCATAACATCAACACATAAGTTTGTACCTAATTATTAGAAGTCTAAAGTCTGCATTTGACGACATTCGCAATCGTAGTTCTAGAAATCGCAGCCACTTAAACCCACCTCAGAGAACGTTTAAGACAAGGATCGTAACTCTCAAGTCTTATGTACTAAAAAGTGAGCTTAAGTTACCTTAAGTTACGTTTCAGACGTATTATTATTTGTAACTCCTGTCTAGTTTCATGAAAATATAGCTTTTAAGTCTATTTTGTTTAACAGCGGTATGCTTTTTCGATTGTATACTCAATAATATCTATATCTATCCTGCTCCTGTCATCCTGTATTTACCTTGTTGTTATAGTCTAGTCAACAAGTGCCTTTTAGGTAAAAACTTTTCACCGTCTCCCAAAAAAATTTTAGGAAAACTGTTATAAACTTATTTAATATGGTTGAGACGTCGTTCGAATCGGAATTGCATTTCGATAGTAGACAGGCAGATATTTCAAATCTAGAATCTCTTTTTTATCAGTTTTAAATTGTTTATTACTTTGTAATTTTTGCGAGCGCATCTTCAATTTTCTCAAAATCTATCTACGTGCAATTCCGAAAAGAACGACACCTCGATCATATTTTTAGGAGGGAGAAAATTTTTCACCTAAAAGGCACTTGTTAACTAGACTATTAATCGTTCACACAAAAACTAACGCGCGGTTTTGACGAACCTTCATATTTTTTTAGAATATAATTATTATCTTCGAATAAAGTGCCTTTTGCTAAAACGTTAAAAAATCAAAGCGGAGCGGACGCCGATTATTGCGAAAGTGTGTTTTCTCAATACTCTCAATAGATTTTCTCTCCATCTATTTTGTCAGAGAGTGTATCTAGAGTTCTCTCGTCGAATTACATCACAATTATGTCAATCTAATAATAATATACAGGTGTCTCTGTAGAAGTAGTAAGTCAATAATTGACTTAATTTGATTCGGGAGCGCAGATTTGCTGTCGTACATTGTGTGGGCAGTTGGGCGCTGATGGCCCATATGCGCCTCGGATGATATTGGAACGCGTGTGTCAATTGCGAATAAATGTACAAGGTCGGAGGCTGGCCTTTAAATCATGTCATAATTATACATTCTAGATGTTTCTGTGCGTGCAGCTACACTGTACACTGTCACAATGACGCCTGTGAATGAGGACGCAGTTACCGCTGATACTTTGTTAGCCGTGATGCAACGTTCGAACGTCAAATACTTGTTACCTACATCTACTTCATATAAATGTTATGAATTTATAATTGTAATATTAAAAATATGTGTTCGTGTCGATTGAATTTTTAAGCGACAGATCCTCAGATACCTTCACGCTATTGTTAAATCATCGTCCTTCCATCGCAGGGCAACTTCTTCCAACATATCATATGCAAGTGTGTCATGTGTGCATGATAACAATCTATTTGGTTTTATGTCACTTGAAGCACACCTATCATTTGTACCTTTGGTAGTTTTGATCCACACTGTCCCATAAAGAACGACAATTGTGGCCTATGGGCAGATCCGCCTACCTGTATAGTAGAAGAGGGGGCAAACGGACAGTCGGTTCACCTGATGGTAAGTGAAAGCGACATCCACTGACACCCGCTGGCCGCTACACCAGAGGGTTAGGTGTAATGCGAGGGATGAGCTGTCTGCATGGGTACCACCGCCCGGCTGTTTCTTCGGTGAAACAACTTTGCTGTGTTTCGGAGTGAAGAGCAGACAGAGCAGGTAATTAAATTAAAAACACAGAGTCTTACCATGGTATACCTACCAGGCAACACATATAAGTGGTCTCGTATCGATCAGTAACAAATCTTCTCAATTGTGGGTTCCATTATGAAAAATTGTAGATCCGATGTTTGACAATTTATTTTAAATTTTGAAAGCGGAAATTCAGTAAATTTAAACACCTTTCTTGCCCTTGTCAGAGAAAATATGCAAAGCTTGTCAGCTTCGCCCTGCCATAACGTAAGTCTTATACACGCTGTATAAGATATTATTTATCACGTCCTTACGTAATACTTGAATTGCATAAAGCATACCATAAAAGTAACAATGACTTAGGTTTTATGAGTTGATGTTCGTGTTTATAAATAGCACATCAATTTTGACAATACAAAATGACTGAAACGGAATAGGCCGAGCGGGAGTGGCGGGTCGTTCATCGTACACGAAGGTTGAACCGAAAAGTACGTCTATTATGATCTATCTAGTATGAGTCACCCACAGGCCGCCGGCCGCCAGCCGCCGTGTCGTCGTGTCGTCGTCTGCGGGTGTGTTTCCGTCACCGGCGCACATTTGAATTATTCATGGGCGTGTCTCTCGACGATTGCACCTGTTAATCGTTCAATTGACTTTTATATAATTACTAGTTTTTGTTGAGCTTTTTTATTTATGGGTACAAACTTCTCGCGCGTTCAGGAGCCTGACATTTAGTTTAGAGTTTATATACACAAGGAAACAAACTTCGATTCGTTTAAATTTTTTTTTAATGACAGTTGGGTAGAAATCAAATCAAAATATCTTTATTTCCTAGGAAACAACTTGTACACTTGAAATACGTCAAAAAAGAAGCCACTAAAAAGGTGTAGTAAAAAAATCTCGTTTGGAATGCAGACTCCCCCAAGAAAAACGAGAAAAAAATTAGGGGTTGCTCTTTTGTCATCCAAATAAAACACATAGTTTATAAAACCTAAACAGTTTATGTTATAATGTATTATTCCCAAGGTGTGGTATCTTCAATAAAATCTTTTATTTCATAATAGCCTTTACCACACAAACGTTCCTTAACCGTTTTCTTATATTTATTAATGAAAAGATTTTGAACGTTTTCACGAATCCTATTGTAAAAACGTATATATTGTCCCATAAAAGAATTACTAACTTTGTGAAATCTAAAAAATGGTACATTCAATTTATGTTTGTTCCTTGTATTTATGTTGTGATTGTCGATTTTTTATACATAACGTTTGCTAGTATGTACTGAGAGGCTACAGTCTGGATGGCAATTTCTTCGAACATTTCTTTGGGGGGGCAAACAGTATAATAGCTCGCTTCTATCTATATAATATTTATTATATTATTAACCGACTTCAAAAAAAAGAGGAGGTTCTCAATTCGTCTGTATGTTTTTTTTTTTTTTTTATGTATGTGACAAGAATACTCCACCGTTTGTGCATGGATTTCGATGGTTATTTTTTTGTTTGAAAGCTGGTGTTTCCAATTTGGTCCCATATTAATTTTATTAAGATCTGACAAGCCGTTTTTTTAGTTATTCCCAATAATGCCTATTTGGTTGGTTTTGTTTACCTTGATGATATGATCATTTTATTACGTGTCGATGTAACAATTGTATAGGATGCTTTGGTAGCACACCATAGTATGTCGGGGTCATCGTAGTCATCATCATCATCATCACCATCACCATCATCATCATCATCATCCTTTATCCATCCACTGCTGAACATGCCTCCTTCAATGAACGCCAAGACAACGAATTTCGGAATCACTAAAAATTAAGAAATAAAATCATTTTACAAAAAATTAAAACCGACTTCAAAAATACTAAACTAAAAAGTAATAAAATAACAGTTTCTTAAATTTTTGGGCTTACAACATATTTAAATCAACTTAATATTCTACTAATGTACAAACTTTGCGTTTAACACGTCATTATATTTACTTTAGGAGTCGGTGTCAGCCAAGGTAGGTAGGTAGGTAATGTACAGCAACAAATACGACACCGACTCCAAAAGTAACTATAATGACGTGTTAAACGCAAAGTTTGTACATTAGTAGAATATTAAGTTGATTTAAATATGTTGTAAGCCCAAAAATTTAAGAAACTGTTATTTTATTACTTTTTAGTTTAGTATTTTTGAAGTCGGTTTTAATTTTTTGTAAAATGATTTTATTATACTGACAGGTCAACTGCTTAGCAACGAATTAACCGCCTGGTATTTTTGTTAAATATCTCGTCGTAACTTAGTTTTTTTAAACAATAATTAAATATCAGTCAATTGAACGCTCATGTTAATTGAGAGAGTCCCGTAGTGTGTTACTTTAGAGTTTAGATGTTGCCCCACTATGGTTCAGGCCTTTACGTGGCGGTGGGGCTCAGTAGCCTAGGATGAGCCTAGCACCTTGGGCGAAGCCAATTGAGCCGAGGGGGCTCTTTGTACCCGTCTTATAAGAAGAGGGGACAAAAGAGGAGGGGGCAAGGGGTGAGGATGGGGACCTCACCCCATTGTACTGTCCCGACGTTGGGAGGGGTTGTTCTGTGGTGCGGGACAACCCCTCTGTGGAGGTGGCGTCGGTCCCTTGCGGGACTGACTAGCCGTCGTGGTGCTCTGTTAGCTTAACAGATCCGGGGCACCTCACCAAAGCGGCACTGGTGGCACTCGCCGGGTTTTAGTGGATAGAGCTGCGTCCATTTACCATCTTTCGGGCGCAGTGAGTCCCACATACCCACCTAGGGAGACCCACTCCCCAGGCGGGATGCCTCAGAGCATTTCCCGGCGTAAAAGATGTTAAAAAAACAATATTGCGCTACGATCATATTTTGGACCAATTTCCCTGCCACTACATCGATCACCACACGGACGTATGTACATACAAGATTATTTTTAATGTTGTTATTTAAAATTTCAGTTTCGAGAAAACTGCTTTTTTCAAATGTCGAGAGAGTAGAAGCACTACGTGAGGCTCGCAATATGACGTTTTATACAGTAGAACAGTTTTAAAAGTTAATATTACCAAATTCATTTTAAATTCTTGTAGTTGTAACTTAAAGTAACTTTACTAAAATGAAACATTTATCCGCCTACAATGACAAATAAATGTTAGGAATACGATTTCATCTACAATATCTATTCTTGTTTTACCCTCAAGCTCCATTATGGTGTTTCAAAAACGCACTCGTATGTATTATTTTCGAAACGGATCGCGAGATTCTTTATTCCAGTTTGCGATATTTAAAATACAGTCCATTTGTGGTATAACCTCATTGAATCAACATAACATGTGTTTTCTTGTTCCTAGCCGAACGAGGGAGCGGACAATCAGGTAGTAGTAGTGTTAAGGTAGCTTGTGTGTTAGTTGTGACCTCCTCACCCTCATTAACGTGTAGTGTGACCATCATGAGATATTTTATGTTAAACATACCTATATAATTGGGTATCACTTGCCTACTTGAGTCAACTAATTAATGAATCCAAAAACATCATGTGTGGTGTTCATTTTAGACAGTTGTGGTGATGGCCAGTGAAGCGTGTGTCACTTATTTACTACTACAATGATCGACCTTGTGATTTGACAAGCGATACAACTGTGTATCGCCATGCTTCACTGCATGATAAACATCACTGAAACTGTTGACGATATACAAAATAAATGGGTTAGATGTTCATTAAATATAAATACTTAAAATAGAAAAAAAGAGCTATACTCGAATACGTTATAACCACGGAATAATGAAATTGTTGAAGGAACCGTTTTCGCATTTGTCCAGGCATTATATGTTTTGTGTAGGAGAAGCGGCGACGTTTCATTAAAATTCGGTGGTTATAACTCTTTAAATGTCAGTAGTAACTTCCTGTAGTTTAAGTTGAGTATCTGGCCTTGTTCGCTAAAGCTGTACATCCTATTAATCCAGTATGTACATAATAAGTATATTGTACCCCCTCTCTATGTTATATGCATGCTGTCTTTTGTTTATTGTATTACCGTACTATTCGATCTTTCCAATTGCCTACTCTTCCTATGTTTTAAAGTGGCAAAAAATTTCTTACGTAGATTTTATTTAATTTTTTTAAATTTCAATTACCTGCGTAATCAAAAAAAGTAAAAAAGTTCAACATTTTCTAAATTAATTTGATGTAAATTTAAAAAAAATGCATCACTTAGAAAATTTGACCGTTGCATTTCCGTATTTAACGGAAAATATCGTCATAATTAATATATAAACATGTGGTAAAATACATATAATATAATACACCTAAGACAATCGGGTATCTTTAATGTGTTATTTTTTCCTGAATTAAATCAGTGTGTGCCGGTTAGCTTTACTAATATATGATATAACGTAGTGCATGTAAGTCGAATGATACAAAATTTAAACAATTTTTATTCTCGTGCAAGTGCCGTGAGAAGTCTTTAAAAACGAAAAAATTATGAAGGCAAAGTTGAACTAGGATTTATATCAACAATCATATTTTGTTCATAATGCAGGTAGCATGGCTTACGGGAATTTATTACCAAGGTTGGTTCCCACAATAGCCTTACAATAGTTTCAGAATGCCTGCAACAGATCCTGCACTATTAATTTGTGCCGTGCGGCTCCTGCCTGCTACTGACATGTATTTTTAATCCTCCATTGTAAACTTCAACAATGTCTGCACTATGAAAAGTTATTGTTATACGTTCTGTGATGGATTTATATCACTAAAGATGTAATTAGACTGAACCGAATTGACTATTTTCATTCTATAAATTGACTTTGAATTGAAATTGAAATAGAAATTATATACAATAATTGAATTATTAGTAAAATGACCTCCCAAATATACATTTCTTCTATCTTCTCCGTCTCTCCGTCCATCTAAATCATGATCATTTTGTGATTCGTCGGTCAAGTGGGCCAAGCTTCCCAAGCTATGTTTTTATGGAAAACAAGGTTAGACAAATTTGACGGAATCGTAATAATCATGATACAAGTCTTGTCATTGTATGTATTTGGAAGGTATTTAGCGATAACATCGGGTGGCTTCTCATAATTGTAATGTAGTCATTGTAATGTTTATAATGCTTGACCATGAAGCGTTTAAACGAATATAAAAATATGCTTGTCTATTGTCAGATATTCACGGCGAGCGTGACGCACCTGCATGAGGCGAGACGGTCGCAGCCCCCGGACTCGGGCTTCTCGGAGCCAGCCAACAACAACGTCAGCGAGGACAACAACAATGGGCCGATATCGCTGCGGGAGATGCAGAACATCGCCAACAACAACGCGGGCGCGTACATCGTGAGCGAGAACGAGGAACGCAACCGCGCCGGCCGCGAGTCTGTGGTGGAGTTTGAACCGCTGCCCGCAGGCCTCGGCGTGCTAGACCCGCTCGAGCGCTGCGCCGACTGGTTTGGTACGTACCAACATCACCTAAAGTTACTATAATATATCATACGTGTCAGGTCTTTAAACAAGGCACCAAGTACCAACATTACTAAATCTAACTACATTTTCCACGTGTCAGGCTTTTAAAACGTAGACTTGGTTTACCTGGTGGTAAGTTGCAGGTGCATTGCTGGCCTTTTAAATATGAGTATTACTCTTTTGTTGAAGGTCCCTGGGTCATATCGGTTTGGAAACGCATAAATCAGTAGCAGTTTTTCCCGGGAGTACTGATCTTTGTCCGTGGGCGACGTAAGCCGCTTATCGTTTGGATAGTCTGCTCCTTAGCCTATCAAAATAACATGAAAAAGAGAATATTTATAACTACCTACCTATTTAGTATTGGTTCATTCTATATATAGAGGTAGTGCCATGCGGGGTAGTACCTCTTGCTCACAATACCGGCGTCAAGTGACAGCTATGCTGTCGCGTTTCATGCGGTTTATGAGTCTTCGGTGGCCCTTCTTTAGGGCAACGCATCTGCATAACTTTTGGTTGTGCGGGTGTCTATGGGCGTCGGTAGTCACCATAAGGCTCCGACTGCTCGTCCTTATGACATAAAAAGCCTTCTCAACATAGAGCCGTAATGCTTTATATGTTTATTTTAATGTTTCCAGCCGGTGAAGATTTCCCGAGAGATCGTCTGCAGTACCTCAGGGAAATCGGAAGGGGTTGGTTTGGAAGGGTTGGTATTATTATTAATTCTACTATAGAGATTTTAATGTCCATGTAAATTATAATTGACGACCTCTGTGGCTCCCTGCTAAGCGCGTTGGTGCTCAAGCCGGAGGTTGCGGGTTCTTATCCCACCAAGGAACAAAAATATTTTCTGTGTTCCTGGTTCATAATTCATAGGTCATTAATAAACATCGTATTAAATATGTGTATTATATAATAAAAATCTTAAATTTATGTATAGTATAAAAGTATTAAATATATATCCGTTGTCTGGTACCCGTAACACAAGTTCTTCGAGAACTTACCACGGGACCAGATTGACGTGGTGTGAAAGCGTCCATAGATATATATATTTTTTAATGTTACGTGATTTTATGATACGATTTCTTATTCAGAAACACACTACAAAGTTAAGGCAATAAGAAGCATAATGTCGGAATTAATATAATCATTATAGGTGGTCAAAGGTGAAATAGAAGATGAAGACGGCACAACGATGGTGGCGGTGAAGATCCTCAACCAGAACGCCTCGCTGGAGGACAAGGCGCGGTTCCTGGAGGAGGCGCGCCTGTACCGCGACCTCAGCCACGGGAACGTACTGCCGTTCATTGCCAAGTGTCTGCAGGAGGACCCGTGGCTCTTGATGTTCGAGCTATGTTCGATGGTAAGTCGATAGGAAGGAAGAAACAATAACAAACTACAACTAATATACATTGATAAACTCGGCGCCGCTTCTAGTGTCTCGCTCACACAATATCGCCATCTGTATTCGCTCACGTCCATGTAGACAGCGGAATTAAAAATATTTGTAAAAAAAAATCATTTATTAAACGGTAGGTTTTAGCAAATCTAGTCACGCTTACGCCAACGTTGCTATGAAGTATGACGTCACTATTCTTAAGTCTTGCGCGCGCATGTTTTGGTCCTCATGTTACTTTTTTCTGCTTTTCAATCATTACACTTGATTCGGCTGTGAACCTAAATAAATGCAAGTCGGTATTATAAATGTATAAGCTATACAACGTGGGACCGACAATTCCAGGACCTGCAGCAGTACATAGCCGCTAACCGTCCGCGGATGGAGACGCTGAGCGGGCGCGGCGTGCCGCTGCAGCTCATGTGTGACGTCACCGCGGCGCTAGCGCACGTGCACGCGCGCGGGTACCTCTACCGGTGAGTCCGACTGGACTGCCAACCATACACATATACTACACGGTTGGACGTTACCTTATGTAACTGTCATTGTAATAAGGACACGATTTTTTTTTGTTTTATAGCATAGGAGGGCATACTAGCAGGCGAAGCCTATTGGCAGAGAGCAGATGCGTAGCCCTCCTTTTCCCTACACCTATGGGCTGTCACTTGACGTCGGTGTTATGTGAGTGAGAGGTACCACTCTGGTCGTGCCAGCCCAATTCGGTAGCAAAGCAGCATCCTTATCCTATACCTCTTAAAAATGTGTTTTTAAATATAAAGTTTACGATGATACTACTAAACTAATATATTGTTATTTTGAGGAAAACTGTACCAAGTAGTTGTGTGTACTGGAAAGGGCATGTTGTTATCGTTATAACATTGCGCCGCAGTAACCTGTGGAGCGGCAACATCCTGGTGCGCGGCGAGGACAGCCCGCGCGCGGTGCTGGGGCAGTACGAGCCGCGCCCGCCGCCGCACGACCTGCGCGCGCCCGAGGACGCCTCGCACCCGCACAGATACACCGTACGTACCGCAGCGGGCTAGTTAGTAGTAGATTATATCATAATGGAGCAAAATTATATTTTTACGGCGAGGGCGCCTAGTAGTAGTAGAATCCTGAACGTAGCGAGGGATTCAAAGTACGTCGCCCGAGCCAAAAATATATTTTTCGCCCGAGTGATACACTCTACTTTTTTGAAAGAAAGAAAGAAAAATATTTTATTGTTCACACCAAAGATCAAAACATAATCTCACATACATTAATTATTATTGTGAACAATAGAGGTAGCCACTCAGCATTTGCCACACCATTACAGCAATGGTGAGACGCTGATTTACAGTAACTCTATGAGAAAATAAAAGGCACCTCATATTTTATTGTGATTGAAAACATAAGAGTAACAACTAAATTGAAATTAAATAGAATCTAATAATAAAACACCTAAAAACTTATATTTAAAATTTGAGACATTTGGCGCTGAACACTAAGATGTTCCAAATTCAAAAAGGCAGAGATAATTGCGGCGCACTTATAAAGGATTAAAACCTCATTACTGCCCGCCAAAAGTTTGTTATAGAAAACACCACTTTTGGGTACACTTAAAGGCGATCCATGTCGTCCTTTTCGAATAGATGAGATAAAAAAATTTTAAACAAAAATTATAACCGACTTCAAAAATAAAATAACTAAAAAGTAATAAAATAATAACGTTTCTTTAATTTTTGTGTCTACAACTAATAATCAACTTGTACTTCTACCAATGTAAAATTTTTGCGTTTACCACTTCTTTATTGTTACTTTTGGAGTCGGTGTCAGCCAAGGTAGGTAGATAGGTAGGATATAAATTAATTAAGTCCAATCACAAGAAAGATACTGTAAATTGTTGTGGAGTTCCCTTAACTGTCCTTCGTCTTCATCATCAGACCCTCAATCTCAGTCACAACCCATCTAGGTGTCAAGTTCTCATCAATACAAATTAATCAAGCTCAGACACAAGGTTACTGAAGTAAATATTCGAGGAATTCCCTCGACTGTCTTTCAGCTCCAGCATCAGATCGACTCTAGACCCTCATTAAATTTTAGTGTTTTAAAATACTCAATTAAAAATATATTAAGCGTACTAAACGCTCCTACAATTTTCGAAAGTTCCCCTCGATTTCTCTGGGATGTCATCATCAGACCCTGATCCTTACATGATAAGGAAACCATTTGGCAAGTATACCCTTTCAAACAAAAAAAGAATTTTGAAAATCGGCCCACTTTTGACGGAGAAATCGGTGTACATACATAAAAAAATACCGATCGAATTGAGAACCAATTTCAACAAAAAGGAGGATCCTTTTTGTTGAAATAGGTTAAAAATAACCTTGTCATACCACTAAAATTTAATGTACCGTAAAGCTGTATGTATGCCTATAAAACGTACGAATGTTGATAGTTGTTTTTTAACTTGTGTGACGTGTCCGTGCAGGCCCACAGCGATGTGTGGGCGTTGGGTCACGTGGTGTGGGAGCTCTGCGCCTGGGCCCCGCCGCCCGCGCACCGCCCGCCCCCGCCGCCCGCGCATACCCTGTACGGAGACCACCTGTGAGTGACCACTCTATATGCATTCTCGTACTTTACACTGTGTCTTATTTAGTTAACAAAAAATACGGAAAAAACTAAAAATAACGAACAACTTTTTTTTTTTACTATATTAATTAGGTTCAGGAAGAAAAGTCTTTTGAAAACGTTTAAATTTGATAACCCCGTTTTATATTGCTCAACATATTTATACCCACTTTATTTTTTTAACTACAGGTATCAAGTGATGCAGCTGTGCTGGAACACCAACCCCGAAGCCCGGCCTACGGCGGCGCAGGTGCATGCCCTCGTCAACCACCTGCTCACCGCACACGCCCGTGCTAGCGACGCGAACGACGACGGCTATGGGAGTAGTGACTTCGAGGAGCGCTGGCAGCGGCTCAAACCGAACACGATACCCAAGATAGACGAGCACGTGGCGATTGTACACGCCCCCTCCACCTCCATGGCGTCGCACTTCACCGGCTCCGATCAGGAGTTCGATAACGCACCGACCATACAAGACTCCCTCAGCGTCGAGATGGACACCGCCGTCTCCAGGTCTAGTAGCATCATGTCCGACAAAGACCCGTTGTCAGTTCAGGCGAAGTCCGATAGTTTGACTAACCTGCATGGCTCCTTGGAGGATGTCAGAAATATTTATCTTACTCACAACGAAACGGCAACTCTCGAATGTCATCAGGGAAATATTGGTCTCGAAGAAAGTAAGGACAGGGAACAGGACCGCTACGATAGCTCGGTCGACCCGTGGCTCAAGGATATCATAACAGACAGCCAGGACGACGTCAGTTACTATAAAGATGTTAGCGATGTGATAAAGAATCTCGATAACATATTAAATTCGGAGAAAACTTCAAGTTCTGAGTCCAGCCACCAGGCCAGCCCCTCTAGAGATAATTTGAGCTTAGAATGTAAGAAAGAAAGTCCAATGCAAACTAGTATGGTTAAGTCGCCAGGTATAAGTAATTTTAAGAACATTCTAGAAATGGGCTTCGATTCCAAGTCAGAGACTAAAGATTGTGAGGATGATGAGGGAGACGCAGATACTATCGGTACGTTGAGTCACTCCTTCGAGCGCCACAGCGATACGACCAGCCAACAAACCCTCGAGAACATTACTCCAGAAACCCCAATAAAGGACTTGGACCCTTTAAATAGATTAAGTGAATCTGAATCTATCTCAGAAATCAAACAAAAATATAATATTAATTCAGAAACTAAATTAAAGTCATTAAAACAAGATAACGATTCCAACGCTGATGTAAGTGATCACAGCAATAATGGTGTACCTTTGTTAAAAGATTTATGTGTAGTGTCAATGCCTAGTATAAGTAAGACAATAGAAGAAGTAGTTAAAAGAGAAGACTGTCAGAAACCGTATGCTAATGAAATTGTATCATATGATAGTAGCCAAACTAAGTCAATAGAAAATAAAATCGATCTAAGGAATGGAGCGGACGAAAAAACATTCGATAGTAATAAGGAAACTCAAAATGAAATAAATTCAAACGAATTTGTAGCAGAAGTAAACACTCTTAATAATGAAAATACTTCAAAAAACTTAAAAAATGCCATTGATGATATATACTCCAAAGATTCTGTAGTGGAGCAATCCAACACCACTCTCTGTATGCTAAAAAAAGATAAAAATGATAAAATATTAGATAATGTAAAACAGGAAAGTAGTAATTTTTTATCTGAAACTGTTACGAATTTGAGTATCTTAGAAAACTTACAAAATGATCTTTCACCCAGCGTGACAACAAAAGATGAAATGACTGTACCTACACCTATATCACCAGAAATCATTATCACCCTGGCCATTTCAAATGAAGGCAACTCAAACGTAACAGATACAAACATTCAAAATACATGTAATTCTGAAACTTTTATCGTAAACACAGCTTCAGCTAATCAGAATAATGATGATGAGTTTGAAAATATGTATCCTTCTAAATCACCTGATCTATATTTAAACGAAACCCCACAAGAAAACTTTGAAAACATATTACCATATAGTAAATTGAATACGGAAGTTTCTGATACATTTGAAATTGATGATCAAAAAAATTCATCAGAACCCTTGACAAATAATAGCCAAGTAAAGATATTTAATAGTTATTCATCCTCTGTTACAAATTTATCACAAAGTGAAGATGAAAAAATATCTTGTCTGAAGATAAATGAAGATGTCAAGGAGACAGATCTGAACATAGACACAGTTCAAAATATTTTACAGGAAGTTCCTTTGATCATTTCCAACAATATTATTATTAACGACACATTTGATGTAGATGAAAACAAACCATCTAGCTTAAACGAGTGTTCATTGAAACAAATATCAACAGAAGTACCTGAAACAGTACAAATTTCACCTAACTCACCTCTAGAAGTTAACAGCTTAGATAATAATGAGAAGGTAATAGAAAAATCTCTAATGAGCAAACCTGAAAAACAAGTACAAAGTATTTATCAAGATATTAATGCATCTCACACGCAAGAAGCGCGTGGTATCGATGAAAGTGATAGGACGAGTGAAGAATGTGGACCGGCCCGGGTTGGCGCTGATACCGCGGCGGCCGAGCGGTCTTGTGATAGTACTATTTATATGGATCTCAGCGATTGTAAACATAATGAAAAACTAAAAGACAACTGTACCGCTAACGTTAATTTGTTTATGGGTTCAGACGCACCTACTTCCAAGACTGACTTAAACAGCTCCTCCCTCAACGAGTCTACGGTTTACTTAGACTTACCAAACATCATAAAAGAAACTAACACTTTTTTGCATTCAGAGAAACTAGTGAGCAGTAAATCTGTAGACTCTAAAGATAATATGCATACCAGTACACCCAAAGGCAGTGAAAACTCCACTGAAAGTACGCTAGAGCCTCTCGATGAAGAGACCACGTCAATAACGAAAATACCAGTCGAGGTTGTAGGAGACACATTTACGAAATCAAAAAATGCGTCTGATATTTTGAGTCCGTTCGAATCGCCCACTAAAAGTCACCACACAGACACATACGATGAAAACAGCTCGGTCGTACTGGGCTCGCTAGAAAATTGTATATTTGAATCTCTTAAAACCATAAAATCGGAGTTAGTAGATATACCTAAAGAAGAACTGTTGGCATTTTCATCGAATTTCAGCGAAATCAACCTCGAAACACCGTCACCATTAAGAGACGGTAATTTTCTAAACGAAGTGCCTGATATAATCTCTGATGAAATACAGTTTGATGGAATAGAGAGTATCAGTGAAGCTAAAGTCGTCGAACCGGTGACCACATCAGAGTCGGAAGAGCCGTCGTCGACCGAGAAGCACGTGTCGCCCTCCACCCCCCCTAACTCGCCGGGAAACTTTCTCGCGACAACCTCCCAGATGAAGTACCTCGTGGACATTGACATCAATAACACTGACTCCGGAATCAATGCTGTCGAAGAATCGGTGGTTCACTTGAACCAAATCGATCTGCAGATGACAACCAAACTGGCTATGGCCGAGAACGAAAACAACATGAACATAGAATACTCAGGTCCGCTAGTCGTCGAAGAAGATTCTCTGATAGCCCACGACAATGTTCCGGAGTGCTATCTAGCTGGCAATGCAGGTTCTATGGAGTACCAGAGAGACGGTCTTACCATCGACGAAGAGCGCATGAAGGAGTTGAGAAATGAATTGGAACTGAAGTTGCCATTGGCACAGGTAAGCGGACTTTATGTTGGTTGTCACGTCTATTATTCTTCGTCTATCACGTCTTTTATTTTGTATTATTCCAGTATAAAATATAGTAACAGTTAACAAACGATTCCCATTAGGATTTAATGATTATGTTTGAGGTTTAAGTAATGTATAGGAAACTCTGTTTCTAAGTGGGCTTGTTTTAAAGCCGGAGTATTATACTAATTTACAATATTATACTTTATTTCTGGTTAGGCTCGTTTTAGAGCCAAAGGTAGACTGTAGAAGTATTACATTGGTATCGAAAGTAGGAACAACATTAAAGAGTTGTTCATTGCTAGGTATCGGGGATAGAGCCGGCGTGTGTGGAGTGGTGCCCGCCGCCGCCGCCCGAGGTGGCGTACGGCGCGCTCAGCCCCATCGCCGAGGAGACGCGCCTGCAGCTCACCGCCTACGAGAACGACGACCACTGTTAGTCACGTCACAACCGCATAACCCGTAACAAAGAAAATACACCAGCAGATTGTTCGTGCTTGGATAAGATAACTAGCAGACAAGTGACAACCTGGCAAGTGGCCAATGTCGCCCTTGAACTTAAACATGTTTACCTTTTTTTTATGTTACTTGAATAGGCAAACTGCCAAACGTACCACCTGGTGGTAAGTGGTCGACGGCGCCCATGAACATAAACTAGTATACCTGGAACGAGCCCAGGCAACTCATCTATGTGTTGCCTATCCTCAGACATAAGATGTTAAGTCTCGGTGCCAGTAATTACACTGCCTGTCTTGCGAAACAAGCAAGATGGTGGTACCCATGCAGCCGGGAGCGCGGCACAGCGCTTCCCTCCCACCGGTGTGGAACCTACCTGGAACTAGCCCCGGCAACCTATTTATGTTTTGCCTAACCTAAGTAAGATGGCAAGTCTCGTTACCAGTAATTATTGAACATTGAAATAAATAAGGGGAATGGTGGTACTTATGCAGATGGATGGATTGAAAAAATTACATTTCAATTATTAACTTTTCTTAACTCTTTAATTATGTACAAATATATTATATTTGTATGTAATATGTATGTATATTTATATAGTCATGCAATGATGATATTTTTTACTTTTCTATTCAAGGGAACTACTCCGTCCGCACAGAATCTTCCGAGAGCTACCCGGAGCCGTGCAACAACTCCACAGACGACGTGACCGACCTCCCCACGGGGCTGCAGAGTGGGCCCAACCAGTCCCGCGAACACTCCACCTACACGCTACCGTCCAAAGAGAACTCGATGAACCACACGTACACTGTGCCTAAAGAAGTACCAAGCAGCAGTAAAGAGTAAGAACCCTTACACTACGAAGCGAGGAGTTTTGTCCAAACAAACCTGTATTTAATATCTCATTAATGACTATTTTGTTTACGGTGTTCAATTTTGACAGGGTTGAAATAAAGTTGTATATGTTAATAACATGTTATTTTTATGAAGAATTCTTTTGATTACAGAATAACGATGAGTGTCGACAGCTTAAACGCCAGTCCTTTCAAAATTAAAGAAGACGCGAAATCACCGATCGACGACAAAACATATACCAAAGCCGATGAGGAAAAAGATTCAAATTGTGAAAGACTATCACAGATATCGCCGTTCCTCCTGAGTCCGACGACCGACACGTCGGCACCCGACAACTCGGAGCTCGCGGCCGGTATGTCCACTCTGTCGAAGATCACCGTACCCACGGACGCCAAATCTTCCAAGCCGTCTGAAACCCAATGCTTGTCTAAAGCGACAAGTATTGATTCGTGGTGTTCAAACGACACGCTGTATAACGTTGAAGAAAACTTTGATGATCTCGCCATGGATCCGGATATCCTGGACTACGAACCGGAACTCGAAAAAGATAAAAGCGAAAGTGAGGACACGTTAACCCACAACGACGACGAAAAGGAGCACAGCCACTGTTCGACGTACATAGTGCACGACAGTAAGTCGGAGGCTTGCGACACGTTTTCACCAGACTCCATCACCGCTAATGATAATTACACGTATACCAAAGCAAAAACTGAAGTAGTCGCTACCACGCCGTCCTTAATGACCAAGTCCGATTTAAACGACTCTAACGACACGAAAAATACTCAAACTAAAGATCTGGCATACGGCACGCTCATGTCGGGGTTGCCTTCTTATTCTAATTGTACGACGGAATTAGTCTCTGGCATGGATGAGACTTGGAAGCTTCCTCAACCAGAACTAGTCAGAAGATCTCCTATGAGTAGCGAAATAAATTTTACACCGCCTAGGAAAGTCGAAGAGAAAAACATAAGTGAGACCGAAAGTCCAAAGTTTACTTCCGAGCCCGAGTTGAAGAAAATGGATAGTATCGACATATCCTGTTTAAAAGACAGCATTACGGAAACTAAATTTGAATCTCCTGAAACTCTTGCAGAAATTGTATCCACAGAAGTCAACGATAGCCCCAACAGACATTTTAGAAACATGGCACATTCCGTAACGAGCACACCATTTCTGGTGACGAGTCCCGATGGCGATAACGTTGAACCCGTACCGATGAACTTGCCGCAAAATGATTCAGATGACTCGTCGGGGATTGTGATCAATGTGCCAAACTTTAACGTCTTCTTTCAGTCTGCCGAAATAAGACCGCAAGATATTACGTCGAATATAAACGAGGAGCGTGCCAGTACAGAAGTGCTATTAGAGGGAGATAGTAATAGTAAGAGTAGAGAGAGTAATAACGATGTATCACAAAAAACACCAACGTATTCCGACTTTGAATTTTCAGCGACGTCAAAACCACAAGATGTGAATTCAAAGGACAAGTCTAGTCAAAGCGTTGAGAGTGGAGTGAGTTCAGAAGAATTTAGACAGTTTGAGAATTCGGCTGCAAATCGTCCACAAGATTTATCGTCACTCATCGACGCTAGCTCTCTTCTGTTGAAAAGTGAAAGGAGGTGCAGTGAACTCGCTTTAAGTAATCTTACTAATATAGATTTTGATTTTACGAATCCGTCTGAAAGTCGTATGGTCAATACGGAAACGGAATCTCTTACGTTTCATTCACCTAGTTATACGAATTTAATTGAATCTCATAACTCGAATAATAGGCCTATGAACATTTTTATAACTGATATAGATATGGAAGATGAGACGGAGCAGCCACATTCAATCATTATAACTGAAGTTCCAATTGCTGCATCCAAATTGACACCCAACAGGAGCTTCGAACCTCATATTATAGCAAATTTAAAAGAGCTCCACAACTCGTCCGATGCACAGGGTAAAGCAAATCAGTCAAACTCCGCTTGGAGTAATGACAGCTTAAAGTCCGGAGATTTAAATGGAATCGAAGATAGTATTACTGATAATATTGAAACCGAACCATCTAAAGATTTGAAATTAAACGATTCGTCTTTAGAGCAATCGAAACATAGCTCCACAGATGAAACGAAAATCGTTTCTGAGCACAAAGGAGAAACAAGCAAAGTTATGTGCAACGGGACCAATGAAGTTTACGCAACAATTAATGTTATTAATGAGACTTTTGAAGAACTAGTCGAAAGTAACGTGGACGACAACGACACCGCGACGTCAGACACGAACAAAGACGACCAAACGAAGTCTGACAAGTCCGTTGATTTTCCAGCCGATGGATTTGAGTCTCTGAATAGTTTCATGGAAGATACTGTCAATGAGACGAGCCACGAGTCACAAGACAAGAACGTGACCGGCGTGAACGGCGCAGACGAGGATAAGATGGTGTCGGTGACGGATGATTTTTTACAAAATGAGAAAAAGTTCTGCCAATTGGATTCATTTTTTCCATTGCTAAGTGATATTAGATTTACTGGTAAGTGTTTACATCATAACTTATTTTTTAACTAGGGTATTTTTTCATTTTAATTTCCGTTCAAATTAGCATTAATTTGTAGTATAAATCTTTTCGTTCCGGTAACACAAGTTACAATATAAAATAATTATTTTTGACATGACATAGGTCCAGCCACGGAAATTATGAGTACATCGTTTACCCAAGACTCTCCCACGGAGCCAACTTCACCCGAGTGTGAGCAGGACGGCAAACCTGATCCGTCCGCCGATATACTGAAGGAGTGGGACAGCGATAGCGACTCGCACTCCACTAACTCGTCGAGTGGCGAATTCATTTGGAAGGTAGGTTACCTTGTTAATAATAGAGTGTAAATATATTTTGACTTAGCTCATAGCTGTATGACCCCCCGTGCTTGCATTTGAGGTCCCCTTGGGTTAGTGTACTCGGAATGGCATTTGCCCCTGTCTTGTTCTATAACCTTGTGGTGTGGACTCTGTAGATTTTTTAGCTTCATGCATTTTTATGGGATACAGGTATAATAATAATATATGTATTAATAATGTTTACAAAATATTAACTTTCGTTTTTTGTTCATACTTATTGTAACAATACAATTCTACATATTTCACCCTGAGTAATTTTCATTTACACCCTAATATAAAATAATATATTCAATTTTCTTTTTTTTTAAACACATTTACCGAATTAATGTAAATATTTTGTGTAATACATTTTTTATAAATTTAATAATACTATTTACGTGAAATTTACTAAATAATTTCACTGAATATTTACCTTTTGACTTATAATGAATCTGCACTATTGTCGAGTTATTTTGACTTCAACCAGTTCACCTACGCAGTGCAGGCACAGCAAAGGTTTTATACTTTTTATCTATTTTCTTTATATAATCTTTATTAAATTATGATATATTATGTAACATGACACTCTTTCAATTTTACATAAAATCCCAGCTTTGTGTACTGAATTTACCCCCTAGCTCCCGTTAGAATATAATAAGTATGTAGACGTGTACAACATTTTACTCATCTATCTGCTACCTAGGGTCCTGTGTAGGCCTCCATATTTAATTATTTAAAAAAAACATATTTAATTACGTTTACTGAATTTATAAAATAAAGCTTCTTTGAAGTTGGATAATGTTGAGAAAATCTTTTGAATGTAAATCTTTTTATCGTTTTCAACAATTTGATATAAGTGTTAATATAGATATCAGATTTAAAAGTAAATAAAAGTTTCAAAAACTTATCCGTTGTTGCGTGATTGAGTAACAATCACTCGGACTTACAAACGGTTCATAATGTAAGTAGCACAACAACGGTGTCAGTGTTGTACACGTGTATATGTGTGGTGTCGGTGTGGTGCATGTGTGTGTGTGTGCTAGGACGGCGAGGGGCAGGAGACGGCGCTGGTACCGTCCACACAGTTCGACCACGTGAGTACAACGTTTTACTACTACCGTGTGTTTCGTATTATACGAACATCCACGCTTCAAATACTAATAATAATATATTGCTATAATTTACTGTACAATATTAAATTGTATCTACTAAAAGAACATCAATTCTGTTAACCAAAATGTATACAACAAGCTTAATTTTAGTTCATAATAAACATTTAGTCATGATGTTGTTCGTTTCAAGATATCTACATTCGCCGCCATTTTAACTATAATTTTCTGAAATAAAAATATTATTATTATTAATCCTTCCATAATAATATGTGATTGATGAATCTTTATTTTAGGTAGTGTAAATAAGTATAGCCTGACCAGAAATATATAAACCCTGCATTAGTGTCGCTACTGTATCTTTTATACGTCAACACATTATACATTTCTGTATGGACTATACTAAGTCCATACAGAAATTAGTTCCGAAGTTTTCCGCAATATGTCGAGGGTTTGTATTTTTCTGGTCAGGCTATAACTAGATGACCCGTTCTAGAAATGTCTATTGTGCGTATTATATCATTAGTATTTGACAGCAGCGAGATAGCGGCTCGCAGCCAAGTCGCACCGAGGAAACCCCGGGCGGGGAGCCGTCCTCGGGCTCCGGGGACTCGGGCTCCGGCTCGGAGGGGGACGAAGTGGAGTTCGTGCCCTCGTCGTGGGACTGCCGCGCCGCGCCCGCCAAGTCCTCGCTTCGCAGTCTCGAGCAGCCGACCGTGAGTACACCAGACAACATCTGCTGGTGAATCTGTAATATAGACAGGAAAAGACGAAAAAACGACGTGACAAGTGGTCAGCGTCGCATATGGACGAGTTTACCAGTTTACCAGTTCACCAGGCAACTCATTCATGTGATGCCATTTTGCTAATACTAGACGTATGAGTGTAAGCTCTGATGCAAGCAGTTACACTGCCTGCACACATACACAGCAAAGATGATTGACGAAATAAATAATTAGGATGGTGGAACCCAAGCAGCGCACGCACAAGCGCATCTCTGCCACCGTATGATTCACTTATGCCCTTCATCCTTTCTTAGCCATTTTCCAACTATATTGGACCTTCCAGACTAACCAGATGCAGCACTTCTCATAATTCTCAAAATTCATATCATCGTGATATTCCCCGGGCTTCATACCTGACGGCATGTACCAAAAACAACACGTTGCCCTTTTTTATGGGTTTTTTAAATCCCTTAGGGGTCTGTCCAACCTTTCGATTTTGTGTGATTAACGTGAATACATGACTCATCCATCTATAAAATTGGTGTGTTTCTTTGTCGAGTCTTTAGTTTTTGTAAATAATTTATTTTTAATAATCTGCTGGCTGATGTTTCTATTAAAATGTTCCTTTTACTCTCGGAAGTTTTCCATTAAAATCCGAGTTCCTTAATTATGTTCCTTGATGAACCTTCAAAATTTATATCAGATAGGGTCGGTAATTCGTTCTCAGATATATGAAAATTGTGTATGCAATGTTTTATTACACCCTTGTCAAAATCGTCTATGCCTGTGACTGGTTTTATTCGTTGACTCTTTTTATCAGGAGTCCCAAATATAACTATAAATTCTGAACTTTTACTTTCTTATATTGTTTTCTAATGTTTTTTTTTTTTTTTCACTCATTATAATGAGTGAAATTCGCGCAAACAATCGCGCTTTTACTTTCTTTTAACTGTACATACAGACTTTTTCGTAGCTTCCGCGGTTTTAATTCAGAGAATTAATTACAGTACTTTCTTTTAAAAATAATTACGTCACTAACCAACTCCAACTTCCTATTACGCTGGCAACGTTGGTGGAGGTATTTTATTAAAATTATGATGAAAATAAATTAAATGATCACACGTTTGACTGAAATATAAATGTAAAAGAACCGAAAACTTCGTGAGCGATTGTACTCCAGGGCCGCTCGTTGTCGCATTGACGATTTTGATTTGAGATCCGAAAATTATTCCCAGCGCATTCATGGTCCAACTTGTATGCCGCCAGTCATAACGACTATTAGGATTCTATCGAAGACTTTTATTTAAATTTCAAATAGTTTTTTTTTTTTTTAAGTGAAACTTCTTTGCGCTCATGAGAGTAATTTTTTTTCGGATGAAACGTCACGAAAATGTGCAAAGTTTTTGTCCAAGAAGAGGGAGCGAATGGTTAAGATCGATTGAGATAGAGCGAACGTCGCATCGCAAGTCTCGGAAATTTAAAGCTTTAGATTAGCATAAAATATAAATATAAACGAGATTTAAAAATTAGTTTGCCAAATAAGTTTCACTTCCGACATGTGTACTTTGTACGCACGTACTTTTTCTCTGTAAATGTAGTGTATTTTTACATTCCTAACATTTTCAAAACTAAAATACCAATCCTTTTATTTGCATATTAATAAACCAATGTTGACTTGAGTTGAAATAATGGTATGTTTCCGACGCAGTTGAGCCAAGACACCAAAAAGCGCGTGGTGTTCAAGCGGCAGAAATACCACTGCGTGTACGAGTACCCGCGGGAGGCCGCCGACGTCGACGTCGACTCGCCCGCCTACCTGCCGGACTTCTCCACCTACTCTGGTACGTGCACTTACCGAGATACAACTACCACCCCGCTCGTGCCGGCCCAATTCGGCTGCAAAGCAGCATGGCACTACCTCTTACAAAATTGTCTTATACAAATAGAAACATTATTAACCTTTATGTGGAAGAGAATGCGTTATTTTTAAGGTGTGATAAATTCATCCTAAATAAATTAATTTCATCATCATCAGCCTCTCTCCGTCCACTGCTGAACATATGCCTCAATGAACGCCAAGACGACCGATCCCTTGCCACTTGCATCCGATACGGACTACTGTCCATCGCACGGAGATCGTCTTCCCACCTGGTTAATGGCCGACCAACACTCTGTCTACTTAACGTGGCCTCCACTCGAGAACATTATTGCCCCATCGGTCATCCGTCACTCTCCTGAGTGTGTGATTAGCCCACTGCCACTTCACCGAGCTTATTCTTTGCGTGATATTAAGCAACCTTAGTTCTCTGTCGGATGTCTTCGTTTCGAATCCTATCTGCCAAAGAAACACCCTGCATAGCACGTTGAGCTACGGCAAACTGACGGACCAGCCGTAAATTTTGAGGCCTCTTTTAATTTACAACACAATATCAATTAACACAGACAATTAATTTAGTTAAATTATAATAAAGAGCTAGTTATAAAACTTTATTTTACACTGTTACAGACTGGGACGCCACGAGCGCGGAGGAGGCGGAGATCGGCTACGGGCAGCTGTTTGGCGCGCCGCACCTGCTGGACATGTTCCCGCTGCGGGCCGGCATCGCCTTCGGATCAGGTACGCCGACGTATACTACTGCTCTGAATGTTGAGAATTTGCCGTCTTGTCTTCGTCGTCAACTTCAAGGTGCTTGTGACTAGTAGGTCATTGACGAAAAGTATTCTATAGTAGCAAAAAATTTGCAATATATTTTTACGTTCAACGTGTCTCTAAGATTCGAACAATTTATTATTATTTATTATTTATTTAGATTACGACGAAGACTTCTTCATTTCGTCGTCGGCACGGCCGTTCGAGAGTCTCGGCGTGATGTCCACCAGCAGTCAGTTCTTCCCCGGCATGCACATGAAGGCGGCCGCGCTCGAGCGGGACTTCCCCGACGACGCCGTGCCCCTGCCTCTCGCCACGCCCCTAGCCCCTACCCCGGCGCCCGCGCCCGCGACCACCGCCGCGCTGCTTCTTACCAGCACGCCCTCGCTCGACTTCACCACCCCCGATTCGGGCGTTGAGGATATCACGCCGGGCTCGCTTGCCGACGATGACTACAAGCCGAAGAAGCTGCCCGAAACCGAGCCGTGTTGGCGGCCCGCCGATAGCGCTAGCTCCAGTGAGTCGGCCAGCCCCGGCTCCCCGGGTGAGGCACTGGGCGGGCTGCGCCACACGCGTGACCGCCTCAAGCTAGACCTGCCGCCCAGCCCACACCTGCCCTCCCCCAAGCACAACCGCGTGTTCAGCTTCGTACTTGACAAGCCGCGCCGGCCTGAGGCGGCGCCGCTAGTCATGACGGACGACACGCCGCCCGCGCGCCCCGCACTAGCGCTGCCCGCGCCCGCCGACGACCCTATGCCGCCGCCCACCTTCTCCACCTTCGGCAAGGCGCAGCGCCGGCCGCAGGACGCCGAGCGAAACATAGTGCTCACCGACGACCGCCAAGTGGTAGAGGATAAGGACGAAGGCTCCAAGCGGGTGGAGGCGGTGCGGGGGGAGGGCACCGTGTTGGACAGCGGCGACGAGGACTCGGGCATCGAGAGCAGTTCCAAGGCCACGCTGGAGCGGAACACGCCCGACGTGTCGTAGAAAGCGCGGGGGCCGCCGCGCAATGCCACTAGTTAAGTGTTATCGTTTCTGGTCAAAACTTTATTTTGCATGACATTTTGTATACATATCGGAATCATTTTTATACGGTTCTAAATTACGTGTCCGGTGCCTAATACCTATTATATATAATTAGAACGATTCCGAATTTGGGATACTCGAATACATGTGGTACAAATGACCGTGAATTATTAAATATAGGATACACTCGCGGCGAGAGCGCAACACGATACGTCGTGCGAATATGGCTAAAAGTTATTTCTCATATTATCGCCTCGACGATGCAAAAATATTTATTAACATTTTTTATACCATCGTGAAGCGTTCTCGGCCTCGTGATCTGAAGGTCGGAGATGCAATAAGTGGCCTAACCGTTTACGCTAAGACAGTCCTTTAACAAGCTAGAATCTTCATACGTAATATTTGTACCGTTCGTTTGTCGTCGTAACGTAGATTGTATCGTCCGCGGTGTGTTCGGATACACGAACGTCGCTCCCGGCGTGAACACTCAACTTGTGAGCAAAGTTTCGCAGAGTATCCGAACTGTATTAGGATCTAAATTTTATCTGTGACATGACTGCGCACAATAAAAATGCATCTTCCGTCACTTGTAATTATAAATTTTGAATATTTAAAGAAACGGTTTAAATTATTAATCATCCCATATTATTTAGAAAAAAGTACTTCATAGTGTTGGTTTATAGCTTAAACCGTTTCCTTATTGTTCGTTGAAATTAAAAGCCAATTCTTAGTTTAAGTACATTTTGCTATGTGTGAATGGTTACGTCAAAAAGTTTCGAATATCAGACGTATAGTCTGTAGCGGTGGTGGCACCGCCGCCCACCTCCATTATGTTCGGATATTGCCCTAACCTTACCGTCGATAGCGAGCGTGCAAGGATGCACTATGCGGATAGTAATCAAATGGGAGCAATAGATACGTAATAGAACCGAGTTAAGTGTAGTGTATTCTTATTTTCGGCAACTAATAGACTTTTGCCATTTATGAAGTTAACTACGAAAATTACTAATCCGTATGATAAGCTACTTTTTTTACTATTTCATACAGTGTAATGCTCACTAAAAGGCAGGGGTAATATGAGCATCATGAGTGTGCGTGCGTACGTGCGCGTGTTTGCGTGCGTACGGGCACGTGTGTGCGTGTGAGCGGAGCTCGTGTGCAATTCTTCTCATTTTTTATATCGTCCCGTTAATAGTTTAGTTGTAAATATAATTTAACTTTATTGGAGAAAAATTTATTTCTTAAAAAATATCGATTATATACGTTTATTGTTCTTAACATTATTTTTTACGACTTTTTTAATGTTTCGTTAATGTACAGATGTAAATACGCGGTAGATGTTCATTTTGTTGCAATTATAATAAGGGTATATTAATAATGATTAGAAAGTAGATTATGATTATTATTTGGAAAATTAATGATTTTATCAGAAATTTAAGTATAATGGTAGAAAATGTCAGCCTCTCCATGGATTTGCTTTGGGTAACCTCTTATAGAGTAACAAGGAATTATTTGAGTGAATTGTCCAATAACTGATATTTATTCTAAATAAGTTGTTATTTTTTACAATCTGTCTCAGTATTTAGTGAATGTGAATGAATTGAAGTCTTTTCATATTGTGACTTGTCGAGTCTTTAAAGTATTTATATGAAAAAATAAACCATGAATAATTCGTGACTTTATATGACTTTTATTTACGCTCCGACCAAACACACCCGAATTGTCCTATACTAGTATGGACGTGTATCCAGAGGCGGCTAGTTCACTAAAAATAAAAGCAAACGACGAGGGTTCTGGACGACCTTCTATTTTAAGTACGTATATAATATTCGCGAGTCTTTTTGGTGTGCAAAGACATACGGAAATGGAATTAATCGGGCGCCTTACAAATAACTTGTCGTTTATTACATGCATATTCACCACCGCCGCCGAAGCTAGTTGCAAACACCATACTTTTAGTTTAGTTAGAAACACAATATCAAGAGAATTTTTACAAATTTTAATAACATACATGTACACTATATTGTTCCATTTTTAAACTAAATTTCTCCCACAAAATATTTATAATTCGACACATATGTTTGTTTACATTAAAGGTATTTAATTTACTTCTTAATTAGGTGTAGGTTCTTGATGTAAAATAAAATATTGGTAATATCACATTAAATTTATTTCATAAATAAATAAAATAGTGAACAACATCCAAGTATGTTACCATTTATATGATAAATGTAAGGTTTGGATCATTTAATATTTGACGTTATTATTGTCTATTTTATTATTTTAACCTCATATCTTGCTTATCTTAGCTAATACAAGGTCGTCTTTTCTTGGTCGTCGGTCTTTCTAGAGCTAGAGCGTCATCATTACAGCAAGAAGACGAAATTAATTAACTTCAAATTCCTATAGGTCGCCTCTACAAACGCGAACCTATACGCCGGGTTTACCCCCATACAAAGCGAACTATATATTTATTTAAATAATCCGACCTGCTAGACAATTTACTAACAGGCACAATCTTTACGGGCTAGTCCTACCCTGCGCTCGGTCAACGCGGTGGTCCCGAGAGACGGAGCGAGGCGTGGCGGAAGGGGGCGGGACGCGTCAGCTGCGGCGCCAGATGATGACAAGGCCGGACGCGTCACTGGTGGCCAGGAGGCTCTCGTCGTAGCTGAAGCTAACGCCCAGCACCGGAGACGCGTGGCCTGCGACGCAAACAGAGTATTCTCTATATATAAATACCTTTGTGAAATATTTTTATTTACAACCATTAGGAGCACCAGCGGGTAAAAAAAGTTATAGGCACTAGAGTTATCTATTTAAAAAAAACGACAATGATCCTGGAATAGGTATCCTTATTATTAATTAATTATCTGCCCATGGCGGGACCAACAACTGCACCTAACATTTGTCAGTCGGTACCTTGCAGTTTGTTGACGGGCTGGTGCGCCGCTGCCTCGATGTCGAAGAAGTAGACGCAGGCGTCCTCGGAGCCGCTGACGACGCACACGCCGCGCCGGAACGACATGATGGGGCAGAAAGACGAGCGTACGGCCCGTGTGCGCTGGGACGTCGGGAAACGCCGCCACGCTCCCAGCCCGCCCTCGCGGTCCGTGACGCTGCGACACAACGGTCATATTGTACACACGCCACAGACGACTGACGGGGCACAATCGTGCAGAGTATTTATTTACTTAATTTGAGCATGGAACATCGACAACACACATTAAATAATAAAGTTATACATTCTTAGGCGGATGATGCATCATGATGGTACAGTTTTATTGGGGCTATAGGTTTAGGTATAATGAACACGAATGTGCTCAAACAAGTATATACTGTCATCACAACACGTGTCTCATGTTGGAGAATACATGAAATTATTGAACTATAATAACGACGACGATGACTCTTACCGGAACAAGTAGAGCGAGTCGTCTGCCGAGCTAACTAGTAAAGCGGGGTGGCGGGCGAGGTAGGGGCTCCAGCTGAGGCAGGTGACGGCGCCGCCCACCACGCATCGTCGCAGCTTGCTCAGCGCGCCCGTGCCCGACATGCGGTAGCTCACTATCAGACCCTGCAAGTTCCCAACTACCGATTCAATAACGAGTCAAATAAAATCAAAATATTTTATTAAAAATAGTACAAACAGTTAACAGAGTATCGTATGAATGTCAATTTAATCTACCAGTCAAGGTAGCTAACGGCTCTAACACACATTAGGTACATCCTAGTTTTAATTTAGTACTCTATATGCTCCAGACTTTTTTAAGATGGCTAAGAAATCTATGTATAAGCTTTGAGTGCCCTATAAATTGTCAATTTACCTTGTCATTAGCAGCCCAAAACACCCTCCCACTAGATTCACAAGCGATGGACAACACCCTGCCACCTAGTATACTGCTTCCTCCTGGAAACATACATATCTTAGGGTAAAGATAGAAAAAAAGGTTATATGTAATTATATTTTAAGAAAATCTTATCCACTTACCTCTTGGATATATTCCAGTTGACACATTTAGAACTTCCACCATGCCTTTCGCGTTACCTGCCTGTGACAATTGTTTAGGAAATATAAGTTATGATTTTAAATAACATTTTCTTTTATTTTTACTGCATTAAAGTTGTTAATAGAATTGAATGTTACTTTGCGGAATCAAATTAAAGTAAGTAATTTTTTTATCATGTTACATGAAAAATTATGTAAGTCATAAAGGATACAATGAGCATGTTGTTGTTGGACGGCTGGAAGGCGCAGGCTAGCAGTGGCGCGGCGTGCGGGTCGCGCGCCTCCCGCAGGCGGCGCCGCCGGGCCACCTCCCAAACGCACAGCGCGCCATCCATCCCGCACGTCGCCACCAGCTCGTTCGACGCTGACCAGTCGCAACCTACCACCATATCGTATAGTATATGACTCTCATACCCCCACAATCCCAGTGCTAGGCAGGGATATTCTGTTTCCCCACCATGGTTCAGGCCTTGTCGTGGCGGTGGGGCTCAGTAGCCTAGGGTGAGCCCAGCCCCTTGGGCAATAGCTTTGCCCAATGGCAATTGAGTCGAGGGGGCTCTTTGTACCCCTCTTATAAGAAGAGGGGACAAAAGAGAAGGGACGACGACGGGAACCCATTGTAACCATTGTACTGTCCCGACGTTGGGGGGGGGGGGGTTGTTCTGTGGCGCGGGACCGTCCCTCTGTGGAGATGGCGTCGGTCCCTTGATGAACTGACTAGCCGTCGAGATGCCCTGTTTGCTCATTAGATCCGGGGCACCTCACCAAAGACGACATTGGTGGCACTCGCCGGGTTTTAGTGGGTAGAGCTGCATCCACCTTACCAACTATCGGGCGCAAGTCCCACTACCCGGCGGGATACCTCAGAGCATTTCCCGGCATTAAACTGTTTGAAATCAGATGTGGAGAGTATTAGGACATAGTTCATCTGCTTTATGCGAGTTTGTGATACCCTCAAAGACCTCAATCTTATCAGTCATTTATGGTGAGCTTGCAAGGCCGGATCAATAGTTAGGTGCATATATCAATTTACCCCGATCAAGATCTAAGTCTGACTTCTAACTTTCAAGGGCCCAATGTCATATACTCGGCTGTTTATTAAGGAACTACTGTTATATCATAACATCTTTAGTCAAATTACCTGTTACGGCTTTAGTGTGACCCTCTAACATGAACAGGACTGTTGGAGGGGTCGCAGTGACATCGCATATAGAAACTGTTCCATCGTAGGATGCACAACATAACTTGGAGCGATCATTGTTAGCAAACTTTACCATGGTCACTTCGTCCGTGTGCTGCAAAAGTATGTATCATTGAAATATTTCATCAATAAACAAATTGAGAAATAAGAAACTATAACAACTGCTGAAAAAACTAAAGTATGCAAATATAGGGGTCTAGGCTCCGAATATGATTTTGTCCCATTCGGTGTCGAGACCCTTGGTCCGTGGGGTCCTAGCGCTATAAGGCTTTTTAGGGAAATAGCAAAAAGGCAAGTCGACATCACAGCAGACCAAAGAGCTGGCAGCTACCTCGGACAAATAATTAGTCTAGCTATTCAAAGGAGGAACGCTGCCAGTATCATCGGAACCTTGCCTAAAGGAACTCCTTTTTAATAATATATTTTAGTTTTTTTTTAAATATATTTTTGAAGGTTTTTATAGTACAACTGTTTTATGTATAAAACTATGTCACAATGTTACATGCTCAGAGCAACATTACAATTGACAAAATTGGAATGGGAGGCACAGGCTTAATGGGATAGTGATGTCCTAAGAATGTTTAGATTGAATTTTTGATATCTTATAATAGATAAAATATTACAATAGCTACCTGGTCAAATATGTGATGTACCCCTGTGAATGCATAATTTTCCGATATTGTCATATCATTCTTCTTCTTTTGATTTATTGTTATACTTTCTTCAACCTGCAAACTTGCCTAAAAATATGTGAGTTGAAACATGTAAGACCTAAATTGTACCATATTTCTTTTTTTATTTAACGACTCGCTGCGCCCGACATCTGGTAAATAGACACAGCTCTACCCACTAAAACCCGGCGAGTGCCACCAATGCCGCCTTTGGTGAGGTGCCCCGGATCTAGAATACAAACAGGGCACCTCGACGGCTAGTCAGCCCCGCAAGGGACCGACGCCACCTCCTCAGAGGGGTTGTCCCACACCACAGAACAACCCCTCCCAACGTCGGGAACATATAATGGGGTGAGGTTCCCATCCTCACCCCTTGCCCCCTGCTCTTTTGTCCCCTCTTCTTATAAGAGGGGTACAAAGAGCCCCCTCGGCCCAATTAGCTTCGCCTAAGGTGCACCGCTCACCCTAGGTTACTGAGCCCCACCGCCACGACAAGGCCTGAACCATGGTGGGGACCTAAATTGTACCATATTTCGCCTAAATAAAATATTATTTTTATTATTATTATTAAAACATCTTTTTACACATTTTATTGTGGTTTGTTAAGATTTTTGCATACAGCAACATAAACATTAGAAAACAATTTATTTAAAGTTATTTTTATATGCATAATAAAAGCAAGCAGCATATTGTTCTCTTTTCAATATATAATACTCACATATACAATCGCAATACTAAATAATCAAACACACAAAAAAATCTGTTATGACTTACTTTACTGCTAGAATGAGGTCGTGAAGACGAAGTTGAACTAATTGATATGTTATCCTGGTAGCCATATTTCTTTTGCAGCAACTGGCTCCTGATGTTGATATATTTTTTTATTGTTTCAATATCCTAAAATATTCCATTATAATTATTGATAGAAAACTTACAAATTTAAAGTTTTCATCAGTTCAACACACCTTAAATTTCGCATTTTCTCTAAGTAGTTGGCTTCTTCGACGTATATAAAGCGTTTCTATAAATTAATATTATATTAATTTAGTTTGTAATCTATAATATTTTAATAAATTGCATAGTAGTGCAATGGATTTAAGTAAATGTAAGTTAATATCTGTTTTTATTTTGACTATTGGTAATTAAACTGAAATACTTACTAAAATTAGGGTTTCCAGGGGCTCGATACGCATTGAACCTGGCATCTAGTGCAAATATTTGCTGTTGAAATGCCGCTGCCATTGCATTAATTAATATTTTATATATGAAATAAGTTTAAGAATTAAATTTTCTTCTTCTTTAGTCTTGGCTCCCAAATGGATTTGCCAGTATCAGAGTGCGTGATAAAATGTTCGGTGACTAAAGCCCATGTTCAGTATTGCGGCATTGTTGACTTATCTGACTCTGCAATGTCAGAGTGAGTCTTAGGTTTTATGTTTACTAGAGGGTAAATGCTCTGCTAAGAATATTGGTGTATGAGAGTACAAGGGTTAAATATTTATTTGTTTATGATGATAGGCTTTCACTGTTGAATTACCTAAAACAAACACATACACAAAATTGTTAATTTGTTAGAAAGACATCACATTACAATTTAATGTTATTAGTTAATATATACGAACATAGAATATCAATAAAAGGAGTATGTACATATGATAAAATTGATTTGAAATTACAAGGACGTGGTATATAGGGAGGAAGAAGGTCATAGAGTGAGGAATGGATCCTTGGGCAACAGAAAAAGATATGATCTGGGGTGCCTTCGTCAATCCCACACTCACAAAGAGAGTTGTCCCTGATTCTAATTTTTGCAAGAAAGACAGGTGTACATGAATGTCCAAGTCTAAGGCGACAAATTGTAGAGCATACAGGTTTGTAAGCTTGGCGATATTTGAAAAACCAAGGTCTTAAAGGGATAGAGTCTTGGATATCTGCATAATGTCTGCCACAAGTTCTGCTTGACTGAGACCAATGGTTATTCCAATTAGTTATCATGTCAGACTTTGCAAATGGGATAAGATCTTGGCAGTAAATTTTGAATTGGCTGAGACTACCAGATGTTGTAGCTTCTTTAGCATACGCATCCGCACTTTCATTACCTGAAATACCACTGTGCCCAGGGATCCATGCAAGTATAACCCGAATGTTCTGTGAGTAGCATTTAAAAAGTAGCTGCCTTATTTTCAGGATGAAAGAGAATTTGTTCTTGGACCGAAATGGGTTAGACAAAATAGCCTCAAGAGCACTTCTGGAGTCTGAAAGTATAATGGATTTATCTAAACTATGTGATTCTATAAAAGAAAGTGCCTCTAAAATAGCTATTGATTCCCCTGTAAAAACTGAAGATATAGGGGGTAGTTTAAAGTTTAAAATCACATTTACTTTAGGAATCCAGACAGACACTCCAACACAGCTATTAACAGAAAATTTTGATGCATCCGTAAAAATAAGCAGCCAGTCCCTAAAGTGTTCATTTATTATTTGATTAAAATGAGTGTCAGCTATAGGTGAGCCTTTATCAATGGAAAAGTTAAGGATAATGTGTGGAGAGAATATGAGAGATTCAAAAGGAGTCTCAAAAAGGGGATTAAGACGGCATTGGAAGATAGGGCAAGGGAGACTAGTTAGTTTTTGGTAGCTGATTACGAGACAAGGGGGATCTTTGTGCAACCAATAGTTAGAGGAAGAGAGGAGTTGGGTAAGAGAATGAAGTTTACTAATAAGTGGGTGATAGCGAGATTGAAATACTTTAAAAAGGAATCTATCAGATAGGTATTGTCTTCGGAATTGAAGAGGAGGATCAACACATTCAATTTGGAGAGCATTAACTGGGGATGATTTCATAGCGCCTATGATGATTCTTAAAGATTTGGACTGGATTTTATCTAATGACTTTAAAGGTAATTTGTTACAGGGTTCTAGGAGGAAAGATCCATAGTCTAAATGACTACGGACAAGTGAGTTATAAAGTAGCTTCTGGGTGTATGGATGAGAGCCCCACCATACTCCAGAAAGGGACCGCAGAATATTTATGTTTTTTTCACATTTTTTATTTATGTGGCTAATATGATGAATACCTGTCAACCTGGAGTCTAGATAAACACCCAAAAACTTCACACTATCTTTAACCGGGAAAACTTGATGGTTACTAGTAATAATAACATCAGAAGCAAGCCTGGAGCGAGAAAAAACCACTACAGCACTTTTTTCAGTAGAGATGGACAGCCCATGGGTATCTAGCCAATTATTTAAATAGGAAATGGCAGAGTTAAGTCGGGTTGTGCATTCATTTATATCTTGAGAGGAAATATATAGTGACAAATCATCCGCATATTGAAGGACATCACAAAAACAATTAACACACAGTTCTAAGTCATATGTATATAAACTATAAAGAATAGGGCTCAGAACAGATCCTTGCGGAAGACCTTTCCACACCATTCTTGGAGGGAAAGAAGAATATTTTGTGGATATAATAATAGAGCGGGAAGAAAGGAAATTGCAGATAAAATTAGTCATCCTCACAGGGATACTCAGATTTAGCATTTTCTGCCTGAGTACTGGAAGAAGAACATTATCATATGCGGATGACACATCAAGAAATACTCCTACAACTGTTTCTTTTTTAGAAAATGCAATACGTATGTCAGTCATAAAAATCCCAAGGCTGTCCATTGTGCTAAAGCCTTTTCGAAAACCGAATTGGCTTTTGGAAAGAACACCTCCATTTTCCAAAATCCATTCCAAACGGTTTTTAATAAGGTGTTCGAGAATTTTGGCAATAGTGGATGATAGAGCAATTGGTCTATAACCAGAAGGGTCTGAACTAAGCTTTCCCGGCTTCAAGATAGGCAAAATTATTTGTCTTCGCCATTCATCTGGAGGGACCTCTGACTGGTATATTGCATTTAAAATATCTAGGCATAGCTTTTGAGTAACTGGGCCACTGTTAACTATAAAAGAGTAAGGTACACCATCCTCACCAGGAGAGGAGTCATTCAAGGATTTTAGGACCAGTTGAAATTCCTCCATAGAAAAGGAAGCATCAAATTGATTTAATTGGGAAGGGTTAGAAGATATGTACATTGAACACTCTTCCCACGAGGGGACTGACAGTGGTGCCAGCTTTTGGGAGAAGGCATTGATCCAGGTAGATGCGTCATTGGACTGCCGGTTATCACTTATAGAAATAGATCCTCTATATCTCCTGATATTTTTCCAAACAACAGAAGGGTGAGATGAAGGGGATAAACTTTCGCAAAAGTGGTACCAACCACTCTTCTTCTTTTTAGAGAGCAGTCTATTTACTTCAGCTGCCACTCTTTTATAGTTCAGGTAATTATTTAGACTCATGGATAGGGAGTATTGTCGCTCAGCATCTTTGCGACGCTTACATGCATTTGAGCAATCAGCATCCCACCAGGGAGGGGACGTCCTTCTATAAGTGCTAGAGCTTTTTAGAGGAATTATCTTTTGTGCACTTTGCAAGAGGGCATTTTTAAAAAGGCTATATACGAGATGTACATTATTTGGCTGAACAGAAGGGATATGGCTTATTTCACTATCTGTGGTTATTTCAAACTGTGGCCAATCTGCTTTGATCACATTAAATTTTAATCTAGGGGGAGTAGGGATAAAAGTAGGTCGGGTAGAAAATGATAGAGAAATAACAATTGGGTAATGATCGCTACCAAAAGAATGGGGGAGAATAGACCATGAGGAGAGCGAAGAGAGAGATGCGGAGCAAAATGATAAGTCCACAGCACTTTTTGGGTTCTGTAGAGGGGAGACCCGGCGAGTGGGGGACCCATCATTCAGAATCACAAGGTTATAGTCATCTAAAATATCTAAAAAATATGAGGACAAATAATCACAATAATGTGAACCCCAAGATGTGTGGTGAGTGTTAAAATCACCTAACACAACAATAGGGGAAGAAATCGAGGAAAGGATAGATGAGAATTCAGATAAGACATTAACATTAGGTTCAGGAATATACACAGAGAAAAATGTAATGCATAAAATACGGACAGCTACAATATTGATAGAATCACTGTGTGAGGGAAGGGAAACAGAAGAATATTTACAATTACTGGAGACCAATATGGCTGCTCCAGCTTTACCATCACTCCTATCGTCCCGGAGGCATACATAGCCCGGGACTCTAAAGCGAGAACCAGGTCTTAACCATGTCTCCTGAACAACAAGAATTAATGGAGCATGTTTTTTAATTAAATATAGTATGTCATGTATTTTGTTTTTCACGCTACGACAGTTCCACTGTAGGATGATGTGCTCCATTGTTGGGGATGAGGTTTACCAGCTGAGTCAAGTTTTTCAGAATATTGTTCGGTAGCCCGGAGTCGCTGAACCGGGAAAGCATGTTAATAAGAAGAGAAGTGAGAAGTTCGAGAACATTATCATTAGGAGAGATGGAATCACTTGGGAAGGCACACCCATTAGGAGATTCAGAAACAGGTGTCTCTACAATCTCCCTGTGAGCACGATGGTCATAGCCAGGAGTGATAGGGGGAGGGGTGCGACGAGGAGTAAAAACTGTTTTTTTATAGGAAACTGTGGTTGGAGGAGTGTTCTGTTTATTAGTCGAAGAAGAAGGAAATGAGTAAGAGATTCTTGTAGAGTCAGCAAATGATCGCCTTACATGGGGAAATCTGGCAGAGGCTTCGAGGTAGGAAATGCTTTCTTGAGACATAATTAGTTTAATGGACTTCTGCCTAGAGTATTCCGGGCAAGAAGTATCATTTGCTGAATGTAAACCGGAACAGTAAAGACATGTGGGAGAAGTTACCGTACATGTTTCCCCTTCATGCATTTGGGAGCATTTATAACATCTGGGTTTCGACCTACACTGTGCTTTAACATGTCCAAATCTGCAACACTTATTACATTGGATTGTTGGTAATAAATAAGTCTCAACTGGAAGGGAAGAGAAGAAACAGAAAATACGAGATGGGAGCTTTTGACCAGTAAAAGTGAGTACAACAGATTGAGTGGGAATCCAGGTAGGGGAACCATCATTAACCGCTTTCCGGCTCAGTCTCCTAGCTTTAACTACCTTACCATATCCAGGGGGAACCTCGAGGTTAGATACAAATTCTTCCATCGACCAATCTACTGGGACATCTCGAACAATGCCCATACGAGATAAACTATAAGATGGTATCAGTGCAATAAATCCAGCCGTTCCAAGGGCGGGATGATCCAGGAAAGAATTTGCATGTTCTGCTGTTCTAAACTCAATAGAAACACGGTTTCTGCCAATTCGCTTTATGCCATCCATAACTATGTTTTTGATATTGTTTTTAAATAAAAAGTGGCCAAACTGTATAGGACGAAGAACCGTTCCGCTATTGGTTTCAGACTCGGGTTTGGTGACATGAACAACAAATGGTGCAACATCATCTGTGGAGTATAACCTCTTGTCGTTTTGGAAGTCAGGGCTAGTGTAGGTCAGTTGAATTGAGGGAGTTGCCAAAGATGGGTTAACCACTAACCTTTTAGTATGATCGGAATCGGAAGGATCATTCATGGGTCTCTTTCTATAATGAGTTTTGTTACCCCCACCAGGGTCCGGCGGGTCGGTATCCATTTTAAAAATTTACTATAAAAACTACTTACAACGAACACTAAACAGTAAACAGCACAAACAGAAATTTAAATAATTCAATTGAAGTTGAAATAGCCGTAAAATAAAAAGAAAAAACACTAACTTAAAAACCGCTTGTAACTGACACTTACCAAAAAGCAAAGTCAGAATTAAATTTTTCATTCTAATTTCTAACATTTGACATTGATTGTATTTTGTAAACATTATTTCCTTTTTTTCCATTCTATTGTAACAGGCTAAAGACCAGAGGCCATACTGCCTATTCTGTGTTAATCCTATCACCTATGTAGTTTAATTTAGGGTGTTTTCCAATGACAGGGCATAATGCGACTCAGTGCCGCACAATGCCGAATTGTGCTTATGTTTAATTGAAAGTTTTCAAGTGCACCAACAGAGTGCGCTAAGTTCAATTTTGAAAAAAAAAAAAAAATAGTGTGTGAACTTGTTTTTCTTTTTATATTTGAAATAAATAGTCAATATTTATACCTCCATCTATCCTTATATTTATTTTAACACAGTCTTTTAACTTTTTATTATTTCCGAAAACTACGACTAGACGAAAGCTTTAATTTTTTTTTCAATAATAAACAATAATTACTAACGATAATATAAATAAAACTTCGATAAGAGAAAAAACATGTGTTTTAATTTTCTACTACCGCATCACGCGAAAGCACTACTTTTGAGAGTGCTCGATTGTGCTAAGCGATGCTGTAATTGGAACATCAACATTGAGCATTATGCCGCATAATACGCGTTAATGCTGTAATTGGAAAACACACTATGTGTGTATGTGTCAACAAAATGCATAATAGTTATAAACCTGAAATGATAATATTCGTAATATTATCATAAAAACCCTACAATTATTATCCTACTCCTGAAATTTTACATTCGTCTTGCAATGCAGCAATAAATTTAAGAAATTTATATAAACAAATATTGAGTTCATTAATTGAGATAAAAACTATATCTCCCAAGTTGGACCAAATTACAAATGTTTACAAAATTTGATAAAAATTGGTTTAGTAGTTTCGGAGTTTATCACGAACATACATCGTGACACGAAATTTTTATATATAGAGATATATGTTATGTATGTATATATAATAATAAGTACATGTCCATGTCCCGGTGCAGACGTCTAGAATATTTATCATACAAATTATTATCTGCACCTGGCGGGATTCGAACCCACGACCGCTGTGAAAGCTTGCAAAGCTCGCTGGGAGAAGCTTGGAAGAAGCCATCTGTCGAATATTTAAGGACCGCTTTTGGTGCAACCGTTTCTTCTTAGCCTGATCCTGATGAAACCTGAGAGATCTTGTCAGAGATCAAAGATTTCTATGGCAAATTGTATTGTCCCACGTCCCTCCTCAACCTGATCCCCGAAACAATGATCCGCATGCTAGCCTAGCACGTCACTCTCCGGTGAGCTTCCAAACATCAGCTTAGGTAAGGTTGGTCTGGCTCTTAAGCAGCTTAAAGGAGGAATAGCTCCGGGGAGGGACGGAATTACCACAACTCCTTAAGGCAGGTGGCGAACCTGTTTTAAGAGAGTTACAAAAGATTTTTAATTTCTTCCCTTAACGAATAGAAGTGATGTCGTTCTGTTTTTTAAGAAGGGTCACAATTCCCTTTGGAGGACGTCTTTAAGACTTTAAACTGGACAGAATGTAATAAGTAATACTAATACACATAAACGTTAACGGCGAGTATCTCTCACACCTTCGTTTCGCCAACGATGTCGTTATATTGGCCGAGTCGATGGAGGGCTTGCAGGAGATGCTGCACACTCTAAATGTATCCTCCCATGTGGCCTTACGATGAACTTGGGCAAGACGAAAGTCATGTTCAATGAACACGTTCTCCCTTTTTTTTTCTTTAACGCCGGGAAATGCTCTGGAGGCATCCCGCGGGGGAGTGGGTCTCCCCACGCGGGTATGTGGGACTCGCTGCGCCCGAAAGCTGATAAGTGGATGCAGCTCTACCCACTAAAACTCGGCGAGTGCCATCAATGCCGCCTTTGGTGCCCCGGATCTAATAAACAAACAGAGCACCTCGACGGCTAGTCAGTTCCGCAAGGGACCGATGCCACCTCCACAGAGGGGTTATCCCGGACCACAGAACAACCCCTTACAACGTCAGGACAGTACAATGGGGTGAGGTCCCCATTCTCGCCCCTTGCCCCCTGCTCTTTTGTCCCTTCTTCTTATAAGAGGGGTACAAAGAGCCCCCTCGGCTCAATTAGCTTCGCCCAAGGTGCTGGGCTCACCCTAGGCTACCGAGCCCCACCGCCACGTCAAGGCCTGAACCATGGTGGGGGAGCACGATCTCCCTAGGCCGGTTAATGTTGATGGCATAACTCTCGAAGTCGTGCAAGAGTATGTCTATCTTGGGCACACTTTGCAGCTAAATCGACATAACTTCGAGAGCCATATTCACACGTCGTCTATACCGCAGAGTTTGAAGACGAAAGTCTTCAAGCAATGCGTTCACCCCAACTTACGGGGCCGAAACGTGGCCTCTAAATTTACGACTGGATCGAAAATTGGCCGTAGCTCAATGTGCAATCGAGCGTGCTATGCTGGATGTTTCTTTGCCAGATAGGATTCAAAACGAAGACATCCGCCAGAGAATAAAAGTTACCGATTTTAAAGATACCGAAGATTAAGCTCGTTGAAGTGGGAGTGGGCTGGTCACACACTCAGGAGAACGTATGGCCGATGGACCAATAAGGTTTAAGAGTGGAGGTCGCGTTTGGACGAAGTGTTGGTCGGCCATTAACCAGGTGGGAAGACGATCTAATTAATTTCATCATCATCATGACGGGATTGTAACCCGCGGTTTAATGA
Organism: Helleia helle; assembly: GCA_963853865.1. Taxonomy (NCBI): domain Eukaryota; kingdom Metazoa; phylum Arthropoda; class Insecta; order Lepidoptera; family Lycaenidae; genus Helleia; species Helleia helle. The sequence goes on along the minus strand of OY971426.1, from coordinate 18,007,336 downwards.
ACAGCTACCGACACTTTAACATCGTGTCAAACAAACCAACAACAGTTTACTAACTTTTAATTAGGTAGGTACTAATAACATTTAAATATATAATTCTCTAGACTCTATGATGTTATTTTTTTGTTTGAAAGCTGGTGCCTACAATTTGGTCCCATATTAATTTTATTAAGATCTGACAAGTCGTTTTTTATTTATTCCCAATAATGCCTATTTGGTTGGTTTCTTTTACCTCGACGATATGCTGATGTGCTCATTTTATTACTTGTCGATGTAACAACTGTATAGGATGCTATGGTAGCACACCATAGTATGTCGCGGTCATCGTAATCATCATCATCACCATCGTCCTTTATCCGTCCACTGCTGAACATAGGCCTCCTTCAATGGACGCCAAGACCACGAATTACGGAATCACTAAAAATTAAGAAATAAATACGTTTTGCAAAAAATTTAAACCGACTTCAAAAATACTAAACTAAAACGTAATAAAACAACTGTGCTTCTTTAATTTTTATTCTTACAACTTATAATCAACTTAATATTTTACTAATGTACAAACTTTGCGTTTACCACGTCATTATAGTTACTTTTGGAGTCAGCCAAGGTAGGTAGGTAGGGTACAGCAACAAATACGACAACGACGTCGGTTTTAATTTTTTGTAAAATGTTTTTTCGCATATTTGTTTCAATAATTCTATTTTTTACCACGTTACCACGTTTTACAAAAAATTTAAACCGACCTCAAAAATACTAAACTAAAAAGTAATAAAATAACTGTGCTTCTTTAATTTTTGTGCTTACAACTTATAATCAACTTAATATTCTACTAATGTACAAACTTTGCGTTTACCACGTCATTATAGTTACTTTTGGAGTCAGCCAAGGTAGGTAGGTAGGGTACAGCAACAAATACGATAACGACGTCGGTTTAAATTTTTTGTAAAATGTTTTTTCGCATATTTGTTTCAATAATTCTATTTTTTACCACGTTACCAGAGCCAAATTTATCAGTAAACTGTTTACGAGTTTACCATTAGTAATATTATGATATAGGTACCTATTATAGCACAACACTTTTTACCATGATCTGAGAGCACAACATATTGGTAAAAAAATAAGGGAAATTATAAGTCTAGCCACAAAATGATTTATTGGACACGTGATTAAACTTCTAATTTTATAACTAAGCAACGGGAAAATGACATAGCCTCTAATAAACTAATTCATCTTTTATACAACGCCAACCAAATATTCTATAGAAATCGTCAAGTAAAGATCATCAACTATTGTGACTTGTCCTTCTTATTTATACATTGCCACCTAATTTATTAACTTGGCCACGGATTTTATATCTCGTCACCATTTTACGTTTTGCAGCTTCAACTCAATGTCTCAATCAATCAATATGAGATGAGTTACATTTTAAACGCACTGAGTTAAAAAATTAGAAGCTAAATAAATATATTTTTAATGTCATTTAATAGTATTTTAGAAGTTTACTGTTGAATGAAGAATGCAAGTTACAAATTTAGATGTTAAAAAATAACCATCATGCTGAGTTGTATTTAGAGTGGTTTACATAGAACATAACTAGTGGCTTAGATAGTATTATTTAGATGATTGTTAATTGTGGCTGACTTAGTAATTTAGAAGGCAACATACATTTTTGGAGGCGAATAATGATATTAAAAAGAAGCCTGTTTAATCAGCACCCAAAAAATAATAATATTTTAGTGGGTGCTTTAATGTCAGTTATAACTTTTTTGTAACTCGCATTGAACTAACGTGTTATTTATTTTAAATCGTTTCGTAGAACTACCTCTTAAATTGTGTACAACGTAGCGGCAATAAAAAGTCAATATTTCATAATTATCGGTCCGCGCGGTCGCGCCCACGCGAGCGCTCCGCCGCGCCGTCCTCTGCCGAGCTGAGGCCAGCAGTTTCCACGAATCTTTATTTCCGATTCCGAAATACTCGAGGCGGCGGTACTGAGAATTCTCAACGGGCGTTATTCTGGGGCAATGCCGCGTAAAACCCGAAACACGTAGTACTGGCGCGGATCAGCGCGAATCATCAGTCGCTGACCCGGCAATGCCGTTGTTGTACCGAGTAAATACAAATTTATCCCCAAAATATTATAGGTATGGATTTTTTTGAATACAACCTTCATATAATGACTTGAAGTTAAATGTTTGCCAATAATCAACTGGTCTACTGCTGTTTTTTTTTTCGGAAGGGCTAGACTTTTCGGCCTGATGGCTGCCACAGTTAGAACACGTTAGAACTGTGCCGCGTCAACTTGTCAGAGTTTGGACGACTTCGACCATCAGTATTCAGTAGCTCTGCTAGTTCCATATTCTAAACTTGATTCATCATCATCATCAGCCTTTATCCGTCCACTGCTGAACACAGGCCTCCTTCAGTGAACGCCAAGACGACCGATCCCTTGCCACTTGCATCCAACACGGACCGGTTACTGCGCGGCCATTGTGATTACACTTCCTATTTCCTTATTTATATTCATTACATATTAAAAATGTTGACTTTTAATTAGTGAGCGACGATGGCCTAGGCTCCAGTGGGTATGGGATCGGCCTCTTAAGTGAAAGCCGAAGGTCCGGGTTCGATTCTGACCCCCCTGTGATGCCTAGAAATGGGTTTTTCTACATTTCTACGTGCATTTGAATATGAGACCATCGCTTGCTCACCGGTGAAGGAAACATCGTGAGGGAACCTGCATGCCTGATGAGATTAAAAGTCCTTGAAGGTGTGTGAAGTTCACCAACCCGCATTGGGCCAGGGCATCGGTGAACTGTGACCCAAAACCCTCCTCGCCTGATTTCGAGGAGGAGACCCGTGCCCAGCAGTGGGACATATAAAGGTTGATATTATTATATATTATTAATTTCAGGAAGTAAAGCGATAAAATTAAAACACCACATCCTTAACAATTAATTTATTGATACAATCATACATTATAACATTAATCAAACGACCTTTATGTATAAACTTATGGAGGTTCACCGACGCGACACACTTGATGACACGAGCTGCGACTGGACACGACCCAGGATAACAGACTCGATGACAGAAATCTTAGACGGATTAGTGCTAAATTATGTCTCAGTAAATTCTAATTCTATCAAGTGTACATATTAAAAAGGCAACCGAAGGAAAACGGCCAGATATAATAATAAAACTTAAATATACGTCATGTGCCTTATAGAAAGTACTCGCTGGCAATATAAATAAAAACACGTAGCACGCCACCAACGCAACCACTAATCCATCTTAAAAATAGTTGACTATAATTTGTTGTACCCTATACAATATTAATTGCTATCGACTTAAAAAAATGCACGATGTAAAAATATATCATATAACGATCAGTCCAATACTTAATCTAAAATAAGGCAAGTATTTCTAGATACACTTACAAAGCGTTCTATACAGCTTTAAACATATATCACTATACTATTTACAATAACCGTTCGTATTATATCAACATAGATGCCATTTCAATATTAAAACCTACTTGCTATCAGATTTCATTCCACAAACGGCATTATATTAAACTTAATCGACTTTTAAATATTACATAGAATGGCATTACGTCAAGTACTATAATTACGTGGCTGAGGCGTAGCAGGGAAACTACGGCGAGCTCGAATACCGCATACTGTGTGTGAACTTCATGTATGACACAAATCATATAGCGACTAGCGAGCTGACGATAATGTAACAGGGTTACCAGTCATTGTGGATATTGTGTCTAAAACAAATTTATTTGTTATAATTATCAAACACTTACCGTGACTATGTCTTATAAATCATAAATGTAAAAAGCAGCATGGTTATGTCGGCATTATTGAGAAAAAAATGTGAGATTCATGAAACAGCTATTTCAAATAAAATTTGTTTTAGATTAGCAACATTGTCCAATAAGGATTTATTGGACTTTTATATATAAGTGGCAACCCTAACTTAAGATGTATACTTATAAGCCGAAGATTAGTATCTTCTTGCCGAGATACGAAATTGATTTGCATATCAAATGATAGGGCAAGAAACGGCTACTGCGCCACCACGACTAACACTCCCGCCATAAAAGGATAAAAATATATTAAACCGTAACTATTTCAATTCAAACATTTTTATTCTTTTATACATTAATAAAAAAAAATTAAAGCGATAAAATTTTAAATATTCATTTCAACATATATAATATATACAGATTTGTTCATTAATATATCAATAACTTATATTTTAGATGCCATTTTGTATATAATTCGATTCATTTGAAAGTCTAAAATTTAGACTCTAAATTACAAAAAAATATAAAAGTTAAAATTCTATACAAATTAGTCATTCCAATTTCATTTAGCGAAAGCTTAAAAAGAATATCGCAATGTATTTTGGTTTTTAAAAAATTTAACCGCCGAAAAAACTGAAAAGCAAAAGTGACAACAATGACGTGACAAACGCGTAGATTGTACATCTGTACAAGAATAAGTTGATTATAAGTTGTAGGCACAAATTACTAATATTATTAAATGTTTTGTTTTTCAGTTTCAGGTTTAATTTTTTTGTTAAAAAGCTTTTATTTTATTAATTTTTGTGGGTATGATCTACTAATTACATGCTTAACTTTCGATAATATATCGTTATATAATCCTACTTTAACTATTATTTGTTAATACTTAAATAAACAGGCATCATATACTAATATCTGTAGGCCTACCAAAATGTATGAAAAAGATATTTAGAAGAACATATCTCAAAATTAGAAAATATCAAAATTTATATGGAATAACCTCGGTATACCTATACCTTTGCCAAATAACTTCGGGCTACCCTTTTTATTAAAAAAAGTATTAGTATCAAAATCAGACTAAATCAGATAAATTAAATTTATGAGTGGTCATACATTACAATCAGTGAGTGAACTGAAATGTTTTCCTGCCGCTAGGGTTGGTTTTATTTCCAAAGGCGATGGCTAAACGACTGCCCTTAACATGTATAGATATTGCATATTCACTCCTAACATTTAAAAATTCATTCATGAATTATTTCATATACAATATACTTATAGAACTTTCAAGAACTTATTTAATAAATAAAAGTATATCAATTGTTATCCTTATTTTTATGTAGTGCTGCAAGCATTTCCGAACAAAGTAATCGAGATTGACGATTTTTTTCGATAAAACTTAATAATCGAACAAAACAAATTGCTGAAAATATATCATCGAGAACGTATTACCAAGCTACTTTTCAGTCGAATTGTGAGTTAATTGAGCAATATAATAAAAAAACAGTGTGTGTGCGTGTGTATTAATGTATACAAGTATAAAGTTAAACTTTTTCATGATATTATATTATTTATTGAAGTATTATGGCGATACATTCAGGATGGCCATGGCTATTCAGGATGGTTCACGGGTCTAGGGCGATGAGCAGTAGTTGTAAAAAATAATGTATACTACATGTGGGATAAAAAAGCAAATATGATGAGAGTCGTGATTACGACAAGACTCGTGTGGTTATTGCAACTCCCCAAACGGCTCGTAGTGACATCGACCACTCGTTTTTTCTATGAATGCCGCCCCATAAACCATACAGACAGAATGTCGCAATCACGACTGTCAGATTATTTGCTATTTATTCCAATTGTAGCATAAATAAGTATGAATTAATTTAAATAAGTCCATTATACTATCATTTGTTATCATTCAAATATTTCTCCTCAATTTAAAATTGAATATTTTTTGACACTTCGATTATTTAATCGATTCAATCGATTCTCTTAAATTCCCGAGTTCAGTCATTCATCTCTATGAGCATGCAATAAGCCAAATAAACGTCAACATCAAACGTCATCTGTCTGTTTATTGCTGCAAAGAGTATGTACCTACTCCGTGTACTGATGTTTATTAGTTGCGCAAAATAAATTGTTTTTGATTTTTGGTAATGACTAATGACTTTCATTTGGATTTTTGACTAAACCTTTGTGCTCGCTTATCATATTGACCCCTCGCTAGGTTTACTGACAATTTTAAAGCTTTTAAAAATTGATTTATCAACCAACCAAATCTTAACGCCTTAGTAAGAATTCACAGCAAAATCATGAGATTTAAGTTTTACATACTTATTGCATAGGCATTTCTGTTTTTTATTTTTGAGATTGTAATAAAACTAAAAGTTCCTGAAATATTTTTGATACGTAAAGCTGATACTAGATTATTTTGCAATATTAAAGGCTAGGTCTTGTCTTTATACATGGTAAGGGCAGACGCCCATACTTCAATTTGGCCATGTCATTTATATGGGACCAACTTCGAAGTATACTCTTCCCAATAAAAAAAGAATTATAAAAATCAGACTACTCTGTAAAAAGTTATGGATGGTAATACATTAAAAATAAACGCGTCGATCCTCCTCCGCTTTTTCATCGGTTGAAGAGGCGATTCGTTTTATACATGATTCAACTGTACCGGGAAATCTGTTTTTAAGCGAAACCAACTTTTTAAATAAATTCTGTCTCCTTTAGATACGGCCATTTAAATGGTGGCAATCAATTTTATACATTGACAGGCCGTGTCCATGTAAAGAGAGACGGAACGAGTTTTCGGGTGATACGTTCAAGAAGGTGGGTTTATATTATTAAAGCCCTTATACAAATACAGACAGAGGTCGACTAAGCTACGCTCCGACACATGCACGCATCTCATAAAGACTATCTGGCTCATCTGCGGAATCGTGCAGATCCGCGCGGATTAGGCAGAGTTAATCCACGTACGAAACAGCTACATGCCGAGAATTAACTGTCGCCCGTCCGCGGCCGGGTGGCATACAAATTCAAAAAACGAACTTTGACTAAATGTTGCCATCACTTAATTCGACGCACGTCCGCGCACTGTCCACACAAATTGATACAATAGCACCATTTTTTATGTCCGTAGCTTGTTTGAATACTAGCGCTTTAATCCTTTTTCATCGCCGCCATTGCGTTGATAAAATATGTTCGGGTTCTAAGATTTAAGTTAACGTTACACAATGCTTATTTGTATTATGCTAATATATATTTGAAACTCACCCAATCTTATACTAATTCTTTATATTCTTAGTTAACATTTATACAACATCGTCATCACCACCTATATTTACTTAACTTTGTGTGATTATATTAACAACAATTAATAACGTTGTCTAATACGTATTGCCAAAATATAGATTTTATTGGTGAAATAATTTCAAATACTTTGTATACATAGTGGTTTATTAGGCCAATTAGAAAATTCGGGATGAGAGTATTCTCTACACTTTACTGATACAAGAGAAGACGCCATTAAAAATGTAAATAACGCTAAATTAATCTGTATATAACGTTTCTTGCGAATATTAACGATTTTCGTATAAATTTACCAAATATATAAAAATCAAATTCCATTTTAAATAATAAGATATTTTCATTACAATAATAAGTTCTAATAATATCCATATAATTAATATAACTATTTAAAATACTCCAATATTCGTGTACGTATAAGGAATAGATTTATTTAGGATTTATATATTTAGCCCAAATAAGACCCGACTTCATAAAAAACATGAGCAATATATTTAGTGATGTAACGACAGACGAGTTGGGATTAAGATGTTTTTTGTTTGATTCTGGAAATGCTAATCGTCCGAACCCGTTGATAGTTGTCGGTCGAGTGTTTACGCGACGCACCTTCCCAGAAACGAAGTGAACACCGCTAGTAAGAAAGGCGATTATCGTAATAACCTCCCGGAACCTTTGTTAATAGAAAACACTAAAAACCCTGCGCCTACTGATATTTTAAAGTTAAACGGAATCGTTTAAAAAACGATTGTAATATATTCTGCTCGTCATACGAGATGTTACGTTTGAAGAATGCGGTTTTCGTCACGTAAATTTACAATAATACAATTTTAATACGCAGTACGAGCGATTTAAATTGGCCTGATTCAAGTTACTTTCCAGATAAGAGACATGATCGTTACTCCATAAATTATAAAAAAATCACTTGACGCAAATTTAACTTCAGTCCGACAAAGTTAAATCACTCGCACCGTACCTATATTTTTTTTTGACATGAGAAACTTTATTATAATGAAACAACTTTGACGGATTTTATAGCTTTTTATTAAGATTTTGTATGCCCGACGTTTCGGATACTTTTACACTTTACCACCATGGTCACCGACCGAGGTGTCAGGCGTCCTAACGTTACAAAATTATCAGATTATTTAAAATATTATTTGAACACAATAGAATACGTGAAAAGTTGTTTCATTATAATAACTGACATTAGAAAACAATACGGATAAGTTTATATTACGTAATGTTTGGTACAGAAGAGTCAAGTTTCAGTCCCAGTCGTCGTCGCTGGAGTGCGCGGGCGAGGAGTGGGGCGGAGTGCCGTCGGGCTCCGGTATGACTCCGGCCAGGGTGTGCAGAAGTGAGCCCCGCTCGGCGCCCGAAATGCCCCGCCGCCGCATTGACAGCCGGGCGTGAAGGTCTGCCATCAGGTCACCGCCGATCGCCTTGGTGTCCTGGTGAAAAAACGTTCATTAAACATCATCATCAATTAAAAAATATTAACCAACAATCCCATCACGTAATAACGTAGACCCATGATTGATTTCTAAGAACTTGTGTTACAGGTATGAGGTATTACCTACTAGTAACGGAAATAAATTTAAGAGATTTATATAAATACATATTATATACACATCCATGACCCGGTGCAGATATTCCTTTTTCTATTTTATAAGGAGGCAACTGAGCAGTCGGAGCCTTATGGTGATTACCGACGCCCTTAGACATCGAGGGCAACGCATCTGCACAACTTTTGGTTGTGCAGATGCGTTGCCCTCCTTTTCCCAATAAAAATCGTGAACCGTGAAATCCCGTAAAATGTGAAATTCCCATAAACGTTAGAAAACAATAAGAAAGACTGAAGGCCAAACTGTCAAATAGAAAGGGCTACCTAATTAACCTTCTTTGCCCGTTACTGTTTATAGACCCTCGGCCCTCGACACGTAGACAGATGCATCGGCAGACGCGTCCGCTGACGTGTAGATGGGGTGGTTTGCTCGTCTGTCATAGATATTCAACGTCTATCTAACAGCTATCTAACTATTATTGACGTTGAGGCTAACGTTATTATTTGTTTACAATTCATATCAAACACGTCAGCGGGGTTGTAAGGGCATTCAAAAATGTGTGTTCCTCTATACATAGTCCCACTGTCAAGAGAAACGTCTCTAGAAAGGCGAAACATGGAAGAGTTGCCTGGACCTGATACCATATCCAGGCCATTGGGCTCTTACAGGATTAGCTGTTGATCGACTGTTGTCGTCCAATAATATTAATGCACGACAACAGTAAGTACGTAATGTGGAAATATTTTCCAATTTAATTTGTTCGTATTTACAACTGTATTCAGACTTTCCTTATGATACAATGTCCTTGCCAAATAATAAATATTGACATCCGATGAGTGGTTTAGGCTTGAAAGTATTACAAACAGAGTTACTTTCGTATTTATAATATTGGAGTATAGATAGTGTGGATATTTTATTTGTGTCACAGTTCAATTGGCACACTATGTGGGGTTTCACAAATGTGATCTGTTAACAGACGGTTCTGAGAAGTGTTTGGCGCGGGTGACAAACGTTTATCGTTAATGAGTAGTAAGGTCAGTGGCATATAATAATGATAATAGCTGATTGTATCATTAAAATAACAATACATTCCTCGAACGATATATCCGTCGCTAACATCACTTCATTTATTGTAAGATAAAAATATGCAATAAATGAATTTCAAGTACTCGGAATTTCATTGTGATATGATTAAAAGTAGCTGTTACCCGCAGCTTGGTTCGCGTTCGCTTGTATATTGATAATGATTTTAGATAGCCTATGTCTATTGTCTATGTATATAACAATATATTTTTTAATGAAATCCGATTAATGTTATTAAAAGCACGACAGACAGGCACTTCTACACTTTCATTATTATAGTACGTATTATATTATTATTATAAAAGCGTGTTCCCGTGTACCGAGTGCATAACATCATTATTTGATGGTGAATAAATTTCCCGATAAATTCCATCAGTGACCCTGGTATCGGACGCGGTGGTTTTGTTGTTATCTCTATTGCACTCGCACACGCAGCGGTGAGATCCCGCCGTCCCGCTCGCCCATCAGCCACCAGACGCTCAATTGAATAATTCAAGTAATAAACATTTGGGACGGAACCCGCTCCTTCTTGAGCAGTAATGGCATTTCGACGAACGCTTACCGAGAACTGCCGAGTGGTGCCGAGAACGGAACGAAAAAAAAAATAACCAAAAGGCATTCGTGGTAATATGGTGCTAAATGTGGATTCTTAAGGTGGTCATGACCGTTCCTTGGAGGTTCTACATACCACAGGGGACTGTGTATCCTTACTGATTTATATCAAGTACGTCGCATGATGACTGTGCAAATAACTGATTTTTTTCAACAGATATACTCTCAGTTTCCTACACGAGATTCTACCAGTTATCAACATTATAGAGAGAACAGGCTGAACGGACCGATTTACTTATGAGATAATAAAAAACAGCAGATATCACGGTATACAAAGTCACTGATGAAATATGTTTACCTTACAAAAAGCCATTGGTATTGCAGGTGGACTTTAAGCAGGCAAAAATAAACCAGCAACTTTTGAAACCTTTTGGGGCGCAATTCCAAAAAAGGTCCAATTCAAATTCGGTGCATTAGTTACGGTGTATGTTCAATGTTGTATTGTGACGTCACGCCGTGCATTAGACACGGAGTACCAGTATTCGACCTCAACAAGCCCACCCAAGAACATTAGAGAAATAAACGAATTTTGTTTAACAAAAGTACAAATGCAAGCGAGCTTCAATTAAACTTTATAGCAATACAACCATAATATGTATCAACGTTAAAATCGATAATCTTATAAATTAAAAGTCACTTGTATGAAAACTGTTAGTCTTGGGAAGTGCGAGACGGTCTTATACCTAGGTTTTTTTTATAGAAGAAGGGAAAAACGGATGGTCACAGAAAAGTCCTCCGTCGTTCAGTGTCTTATATTTAATATGATTTGACGATTTTTATAATTGGATGTTTTTCGAACTAGCAATTTAACTTGATAGGATAGAAAGACGGGACGCGTAGTTTCAAGTTGTGTTCTGATCGTATATGCCCAGCAACTAATGCATTATGCATGTCCATTTAACACCTAAGCCGGATTACAGAATGTCCATAAAACTACACCCGACTAGAAGCATTTCACACCTGCTTTCTGCGAAAACAACTAAAACTTTTCCAAGCCTTGACTTTTATGTGCCATTTCATTGAGGCATATTTTTAAACGCAATACATTCAAGCTTTTTACTGCCGTTTAACAACGCAATTCAAATGTATGCTAATTGCGTGATAATGATAATTTCTAGTTTTGTTAGCGTAATCGTTGACAAAGCTTGTTTGTAGCTTATTGGAGAATATATACAACATTTTTTTCTATAAGTTATACTAAATTTACTGTGTCAAGAAAAAGCTTAATTTACTTTGTTTTCTTTCTACCACCAGCCCATTCTGGACCCTATAATATAATGTTAAAAAATATCTTATTGTCACCGTTCATCTGACACATACGGCAGCTACAGTGAAAGTGCCAACTAGTAGACAAAAATGCTATAGGTATACCTATACTTTCTACGAGCATACTTTTTTTCTTTTGCTGTTTTCTCATTGAATGTGCATCATTTAAGAGCGTTTTCACGGAACAAACTATAAAAACAATAAAGGCGCATGTGTCGCAGCATTCGCGGGAAGCGACCAGCCCCGCACGCGAGAACTGCCGCCTTTACCAGAAAACAATCAGCTTAACAGTAAGCCGATCGATTTCTTTACTTGCATTAACTAATTCACTGAACCTTTTTATATTTCGTCATACATTTATTTGGAACTCAATTAGGACGGAGTAGAAATTATATCGTTGTTAAAATTAATTACGAAAATATCATGAATGATTATTAAGAAATTAATTTAAATCGATTCCTAAGAATGTTTTCATTTCTATTGAATTATATAATTTATTTTACTTAGTGGGTATATAAACTATTGTAAGTATAACTTTCCTGTTGATTAATAATTAGCAAACAAAGTTCCTTGACTCATAAATTATAATTACAATTCGAGTTTAGATCGAGATACTTTATTATTTCTATTTCAAACGACGGATTTGGATCATATTTGTATAACACAAGTAGGTATTTGTAATCAACAGGGATCATAAAATCCAGAATTTAAAGCACATTTTACAAAAAGTTTTACTGCACATGTAAGTAATTAGTGGATCTTATATAGAAAGAAAAGAAAGGAAAAAAATATTGATTCGACGCAAACAGGAGACATATCTCGGACATCCTCTTTCGAACACAATATAATAATATGATCGGTGTCAATGGAATCTTCTTACTCGATGCTTGCCCGCGGCTGACGACTTTACTACCTTTTAGATTTACAATTTCATTTAGACTACTCAGGATATTCATAGTTCTCTAAAATTTCAGTTTAGACATCAGCAGTTTCATTAAAAAGCATCTGACAGAGTTTATTTTTTTATTTTTATATAATAATATTTGTATAGTAAAACATGGAATCTGTATGCGCGTGTATTATCAGTATTATCACTAATTTCATTAAGAGGTTTGTATTGGTATTACACGATAAACAGTTCCAAGAACATCACAAGCTGACCGCCCGGCGCCCGCGCCACCGCAGGGCGATGGCACTCAGACCTCCACGTCCCACGTGCCACTTGCCAGCGCCATTGTAGTTTTTATCTCGCGCGGATGACGGACATATTGTGATAGACAGTTAGACACCCGCCGTTACAGGTCCATATCTCGAGCGATACTTGTGCGTGCCGAAAGACAACTACAAATGTTTTGGAGTTTGGACATTTATAATTGTCTCTGTCGCGGGTCGCGGGCTTGAATACTGCCAAGGGCAGACATAAATAGGGGATTTATCTACAGTGGGCAATTCAATCAGACGGTGTCAATGTCAATCCACAACTGACATAGAGGACCCGTAATTTATTGCATTTTTGCCAACTATAAATGTATGCCATACCAAAAAGAATACGCAGCTAAACAATGTAATATTCAAATTAATCTAAATAATATCGTTATTATTCAAATTAAGTCGTTCTAAATCACTCTAAATATGGTGCACTCACACGTGATACGCGTAAGTAAGTACTACAAGCATTACACGCGGTTACCCCCGGCCCCGCTAGCATTACGTCATAGATAACTTATGGTAAGCGCAACAAGTTTGGAATTCTCATTTGATATTTGTACGATTATACGAGATAACCGCTCGAAAATTGTTTGTCTCGTTTAGTTGTAAATAATTAACGAGATAGAATTAGGGTTAAATCGGAAGATAACAATAATTATAATGTTGTTTTCTAATGTTTACGCGAAACAATTTCAAATGTAAAAGCCGTCAAGGAGAGTCACGAACATGCACCAGTCAAAAGACCGTTGACAAAGTTACGGGAAACAATAGGAACCGCTGATAGCATTATCAATGTTACGTTATCGTGGACATTAGTCTAGCACTTCTCGGAACCTCAGTGGTCTAGCCTACAATTATCAGCTTCCTCGAAACGTCCGCCTCTTATCGTAATTATACACGACGCTATTTTTTCATTGTATTTACAAACTTTTACGTTCCAACAATTCCTGACATTTTAGATAATATATAGCTTCATCTCGCGAGTCGCGGTAGTAGACAGAAACAAGCTGAGCATGATGATGATCTATTGTGTTTGTACAATTACGTTATCATTCGTTTTGGTCATGAAGTAGATTCGCAAATTCTTGTGTACTGAGCATCAGATGTAAACAGATATAAAAGGGTGGACACGGGTCTTCCCCGGCGTATAATATCTAGTCTAGACTGCACTAATAATAAGTCATGTGCAAACTTTTTCCTCCTATTCTTTTATCACCACTACTAATAATATTTGTATATTGATATGGATTAATTTTCCACAACGTGTCTCATTTATCAGTGTTTGTTAAAGCTTTTATTTCGACTTCTCTACCTAAAATAGTTTATTTATTTATTTTATGGATACACCAACAAGGAACAAACATTGTTAAAAGCTAAAATTACACATGTAACAAGTTCATTATATCTAAATGCTGCCTTAATTATAGGTGTAATACAGCTTGCATCTTTTATTACAAATACTTTTACTAATTAAAAATTAATTAGTAAAAAGTAATAGTGATATTTATATACTCGTTGCAACATTGTTTTCATATTGTTTACGCTTAATCTTTATAATGGAACAATTATTTTTACATTTGTTATCTCAGTTTATGAAGATTTTTACATGTCCCACATTTCGGATACTTTCAAGCACCCGGTCACGAGAAGAATCGAGATGAATTCCGCGATAGAATATGTAAAAAGTTGTTTTATTAAAATAAATGTTGCCTAGTTAAATAACGGGTATACACTAGAAATACCAATGGTTCATATTCGTTTCAATCTTAAAAAAAGTTATTTAACAGATTACATTCACCCGCACTCCACAGATATTCTTTACTAGCTTTTTAACCGACTTCAAAAAAAAGAGGAGGTTCTCAATTCGTCTGTTTTTTTTTTGTTTGTATGTGACACGATTACTCCGCCGTTTGTGCATGGATTCGAATGGTTATTTTTTTGTTTGAAAGCTGGTGTTTCCAATTTGGTCCCATATTAATTTTATTAAGATCTGACAAGCCGTTTTTTAGTTATTCCCAATAATGCCTATTTGGTTGGTTTTGTTTACCTTGATGATATGATCATTTTATTACGTGTCGATGTAACAATTGTATAGGATGCTTTGGTAGCACACCATAGTATGTCGCGGTCATCGTAGTCATCATCATCATCATCACCATCATCATCCTTTATCCATCCACTGCTGAACATGTCTCCTTCAATGAACGCCAAGACGACGAATTTCGGAATCACAAAAAATTAAGAAATAAAAGCTTTTTACAAAAAATTAAAACCAACTTCAAAAATACTAAACTAAAAAGTAATAAAATAACAGTTTCTTTAATTTATGTTCTTACAACATATAATCAACTTAATATTCTACTAATGTACAAACTTTGCGTTTACCACGTCATTATAGTTACTTTTGGAGTCGGTGTATTTTTGAAGTTGGTTTTAATATTAATAAGCTTTTATTAGCTTCAGACGTATGTATGTAACGGAATCTTTGAACATGATTTTGACCCACTTCTAACGACCAGATTTAGTTCAAACTTTGTAGATTTATCGAGGACCGATGACAATACAATAATTTGATAAAATTATTCCAATATCCTGATCAAGATCATAAAAAAGGTGTAAGGCGCGCAAGTTACCTACATCACTTGTGTTGTATTTATTCTCTCACTCATTTCTAAAGTGATTGGCATTAGTTGAGTACTTTAAATTAATAAAATCTTTAATTATAAAAAAACACTAAAAACTTAAAAAGTAAAAATAAATGATAGTTTAAAAAAAAACTAAAAAGCACGCCTTAATAGCAAACCGAATAATTAAATGGGTTAACAAAATAGGTTAAATAATAAGTTAAGCATGAAGTGCTAGATATTTATTGTTAAAAATATTTAATCGGTATCTATTTCTAAAAAGTGAAATTAGTATAAAAACTTAGTTACAAGCGCCACGCTTTTTTACAATAAGTAATATCATTTATTTTGCTAACCCATTTATTTTAAATACTTATTTAAAAATTTCGATTAATTTAAGCTGACTCAATAGATTAGCGTCGAAATAAACATGCATTTAAATGAGTATTTTCTAAAATTGTATTTCCTTCACCAATACAGATGATGCATACAAACAACAGTTAGACAATCATAGGGCAGACAGACAGACCATCCCCACCATCCGGATTCGGGCCTTGACGCGGAAGTGGGGCTTAAGCTCGGGGTGCAAATCTCCGAGTGAACTAATCGGATCCGAATCGGGCGGCAGTTGGTTCTCTCCACTGCCGGCCAAGCCGCTCCCCGGTACATAGTGCCGGGGGTGGTGGTCGCCATCCCACATTGGGATGGGGACTACGTGGAAGAAAACCACTCTAAAAAACTACCCCAATCCCAATATAAGCTCAGGCGCGCGGCGAGGGAATGAATGGCTGGGGGGGATCCAGGATGGGGATGGATCCAGGGGGATGCACAATTTGCAAAAAAGCAAATATCTGCCTCCAGGACCTCAACATAAGGCCCGACATCTGCTGCAGAAAGGCGGCCACCGGCGCCCGACTTCTGGTGCTGCAAGGTGCCGCCATGGGAGAAAAAGCGGACTCCCTGGCCGCAAAGATTAGAGAGGTGGTCGGCGACGACGTCGTCCGAGTCTCCAGACCTACTAAATGCGTAAGCGCGCGCATCTCGGGTCTGGACGACTCGGTCACGAAGGACGAGGTCGTGGCAGCAGTGGCGGAGAAGAGCGGTTGCCCCACGGAGCAGGTGCGATGTGGCCAGATCGGCCACAGCGCTACCGGGATGGGCGCAGTGATCGTCCGCTGCCCAGTGGAGGCGGCAAAAGCGATCGTGGCGGGAGGCAGGTTGCTTGTGGGATGGGTGTCTGCGCAGTTCAAACTGCTAGACGCTCTCCCACTCAGGTGTTACCGTTGCCTGGAATTGGGCCACATAGCAGCGGCCTGCTCATCAGTGGATAGGAGCGGGCTGTGTTTCCGCTGCGGGGGGACCGGACACAAGGCACGAGAGTGCTCTGCGGTCATCCCAAAGTGCGCAGTCTGCTCAGAGAAGGGGCAACCTGCTGCCCACAAAATGGGCGGCCCAGCGTGCGTCGCACCACGCCGAAGGAGGCGTGAAAAGCCGAAGGAAAAGGAGGCTGGTGATGGACCTCTGGCCATTGCCCAACCTGCCTGCCCGACCGCGAGTAACAGCTTTGCGGTCCTCACGGTGGAGGAGGTTCCCATGGCGTTGGAATAGTAGTTGCACTGGGTACCTCCGGCAGGCGGAGAGACGCGGAGGCGACAGAATGTCGCGTCGCAAGAAACCTGTGCGCGGTTGATCGGGGGATCCGCCGCGCGCGTGCAAGGTCTGTGCTGCAAGGCGCCCTTGGGCGTTCAGGGTGCCTTGCCAGCGAAGAGTGCCGATGGGCACAGCGTCGGGGTCAGGTGCGGTATAGTTATAGTTCCCGTACCCGGCCCACTGAACGACGAGGTGAACACGTTGAGGTTTTAGTGCGGTGAGAGTCCCACATAACCACCAGGCCCCCGACCCGGTGGTATCTATTAGATTAGACAGACAGACCATTGTTAATTTACAATAATAAGTCCTGTCTTAAATACTTATATTAATTAACGATAACACTCAATAACGTCGACTTTTATTATTCGCGGAATAATGGCGGGTAAAGCCAGTAAAACACTCGTAGTACCCGTTTCTACAATAATTAGTTATTAACACGTATTAGCCCCTCTACACGCAGACAGATGCATCGGCAGACTTCATCGGCAGACGCGTCCGCCGACGTGTAGATGGGGTCTCGTCGCTCACCGTCAGCAGATGGATCCGCCACACATCCGCTGGTTGCCAGTTTTTGTGACACGGATCGAAGGGTTTTAGCATGAACGTTTGGCGTCCGACTGACCTGTGGACGCACGAGAAATACATCGCAGACGTCGGCGTATGTATCTGCTAATGTCTGCGGATGCATCAGTCGAGATGTAGAGAGGCAGAAAGATATGTCATGTAACAGAAAGTATATATGTATATATAATTCTTCTGTACATACACACGGTATGTCACTGAACTCCTCCTAAGCGGCTGGACCGATCTTGATGAATTTTTTTGTGTGTGTTCAAGTGGATTCGAAAATGGTTTAGATTTACAAAAAATACAGGACGTCTGTCGGTGCCACTAGTATAGGGATGTTGACAGTATTCATATAAAAATATAATTTTGATGTTAATTGGTAGTTTCTATGATAGAATTCTGAAAAAATACAATATTGTCCCTTATTTAATAAATAAAATGTAACAAAATTTAAAATAGGTCACGTGATAATAAACGGAAATGACGTCACCTGTTCCTATTTAGCGGAATCGGAAGAATATTGACGTACTTTTATACACTATTTTCCGTACGCAGTACATATTGTAAAAACTAATTTTCAGGCGTTTTGACTGTGTAGTGTGTACACACACATAGGCACCGTCCAACAATTATTATAAAACTTAGAAGCCATTTTTTATTAACGACAACTAGAATCATTTTATCATTTTTACGATGTTTAACAACATAATATTACGTCACATGACAAGTGTTAGCGTTTTGGAGTGAAATTTAAAATGCATTATAAAATGCAAGATTTTATAGGCATTAGACGTATTTAAGCAAAAGTTAATAATATTTAGGCCTCTACTAGATATTTATAAATGATCTATAAACATTTATGAAAAACGTCAACATCCCTATTGTATGTATATATTTGTCGTATTCGTATGTATGTATGTATGTATGTATGTCGTATGATAAATCTAGACACGTCAAGAAAAGAGAAATGGCGAGCAGCATCTAATTGTCTAGTAATATTGTGGTTAATATTATTTATATTCCCGATGTTTCGGATACTTTTAATCAACCTATTATACCTTGCTCTGACAAAACTTCTGTCACATACGTAAAACAACATTGGTACACAGCGTATACATTCCGTAGTAGCATGTATCGTACGATACCGACCGTCATGTAGTAGATGGGCGATAGCCGTCGATATGGTCAAGACTCGAGGGAGTTGCGTCATGTTGGGTCACTGTTTAACTTCATCACAACCGACTTGCGCAACACAAACACGACCAGTCACGTATTGGACGATGATAATGCTTAACTGGAATCATTTGTTTAGTTGACGATAAAAACAATCTATACCTTTGTATCTAAACTTGATAATAAGAGTGTCATTTAAGTTATTGACGATTTTTCTATAAATCTCAAAAAAAAAAAACAACAACCAACCAAAATATCAATCAACACGGTAGGTACCGATGTAACACTTATTTTTAGTTACAGTAAAATATAAATTCGACATTTACCTCAAATTCCGTGACTTTTCCTTAAATAAGCTTCTTAAAATATTTCATTTCGTTTTAATGTCTTTTCTATTTTAATTACAAATTAGCTTCAGCGATTTAAGGTTGAACCACGTGTTCAACCTTATAACGTAAAATTATCTCAAGTAAACGGAAGGTAATCCGTTGGTCAGTCATGGTCTATACTTCACACGGACCAAGGCCACGCACATAATATCATATTTTGCATCCCAATTCCCAATCATATTTTATTATTTGTGCGCTACCACGCTCCTAGGCCATTATATTTGTACTAGCTGTTGTCCGCAGCCTCGCCCGCCGTTTTATAAATTTACAGCCGTACACGGATTGATGATGATTATTTTTAAAGCCCAAGTTACTCCTTATAACATCAGCCTGTCGGCCTTATTATCTCTGAAACGGCTGGGCCGATTTTAATGAGCTGATGTTATAAGGAGAAACGTAGGCTACAAAAATAATTATCGTTAATCCGGGTACGACTGTAAATCTCAGTTAACGCGGGTGAAGCTGCGGGCAACAGCTAGTTTGCATCTAAGAAAAAAAAATGGCAGACGGTAAAACGTTAAAACATTTGTTTTATTATAAAAGTTGTCTCGTGACTCAGATGTCATGTGTGGGCAGTGGGTCGGCCATACTAATGCATTCAGTTATGCAAAGCCTGTTAGTTACGTATTTTATTAACTTATGCCATCTATACAACTGTAGACGAGACTACAAATTTAATCGTCGTCCGGATTCAGCCAGTTATTGGTCCCGTCTAATCCGGTACCATTCCCGCCCTCAATAGCTTTGCTTGATTGTATAACATCATATTATATCGTACCAAGACCGTTTGAAATGTCAAATTGTAATAACGCCTGTTATGTGCAAAAGTTTCACTTAAAGACACACACTTATTTTCATAACTTAACCATTTAATTAAAAAACATGGGATACCCGACTGATGTGAAATATTCAAATTCATAATTATCAAACATAGTATAGTATACTAATATAGATTTGTGCACACTAATGAGTTAAGAGGGGCCGTGTAGTGTGGGCATCACGGCATAACACCGTCACGGCCTTTGTGGTCAGGAATTCGAGTCGATTTTACAGAAAAAGCGCGCCAATAGATTTTTCACATAAAAATCAGATCGCAGCAATTATCAAGTTTCATACTTTCGTAGACAGATGAAAGATGTGTATATAATAATATGTAGACGTCTTAGATTTACAATTATAATTAAAACGTACATGCTTATGTATACATTGTTATATCTGCGTAGTGTCAGTGATAACTTTCCCCTTTGTTTTCGAAGTATGAACACGAGCACCATAAAATTACATAATTGAGGCTGCAAGGTCATCACTGACGACTCTGTAATAGCAGCAGACACACTTGCGACTATAATATACGATGCTTATTTAATTCATTCAATATTATTATAATGTAAGTATACTCCGAATAAAGAACATTACATTTCGTCAGTTTTGCGAGGTTTGTTCTTCACGTTGTTTTCTTTCGCCGCAAATAACATTAATAAACTAAACTGCATGAGAAAATTTAATAATATTTTCAGTATTAATTAAAAAAAAAAAAAATTAAACCTGAATCGAACTACTCAGTTGTAG
Organism: Helleia helle; assembly: GCA_963853865.1. Taxonomy (NCBI): domain Eukaryota; kingdom Metazoa; phylum Arthropoda; class Insecta; order Lepidoptera; family Lycaenidae; genus Helleia; species Helleia helle. The sequence continues at coordinate 17,986,500 of OY971426.1, read as the reverse complement.
TCCGAATTTCTATCCACTCAGCTATCGCTGCTATAGTGAAATAGGTCGCTTAAGATAGGAAAATTGTTTTATTAATCCTCTACCACCCTTTCGCTTTGAAACCAACTAATCAAAAGTTATGACATTTTTCCGGGTATTTACCCGTTTAAATATCATAACTTTAACACCGCAATAAAAATCTTTAGTACAGAAACGAGAAACTTGTTTAATTTTACGTCTGGTCTAATTGAAAATAATATTTCAGTTATGTATGTGTATTGAGCGACGGTGGTCTAGGTTTGGTGTTTACCAATGCACCTGAAATTAGTTTTTCTAAATATCCATGTGCACCTGAACACGAGAGCATCTCTTGTTTGTTTTTTCAACAAAAAAAAACATCCTAAGAACTTGCTAAACTTGCATGTCTGAAAGTGGTCGACCGACCGTTGATGCGTACGTCGATCGCGCTTGTCATTAATTGTATGAAAATTCACAAGTGGTGACAGTGGTCGATGGACCCGTATAATCGGCGGTCGCCGGTTCGAATCGAAAAGAACAGACATTATGCTGAATATACACGTCTATATCAGGATTCAGGATCATGAATGTTGTTATTTACTTTTGTAAATTATTTCCCTTTTCTAGTACCTAATACCTATAACACAAATCCTTACCACGAGTTTAGGTGAGGTGATAATATTATAAAGAGATAATTTTTGGATGTATGATGACGAAACTGCCGGTCCAAATTAAAAAAAATGCAATGTAGGTATGTGCTCTATAACAGAGTGATGTAGAATAAAAAAATAAATATCGTCATACCGAATACGGCTCTGAATTAAGTTAACGCGGGCGAAGCTGCGGGTTATTGACACGTGTGTATTACTTGAGTGCACTTACTTTGTGTGGCGTGGACTCGGCCGCTGGCTTGAGCTTGGCGCGACCGACGCCGCCCGCCTGCCGTATGGCTGCCATGAGGCTGGAGTGAGCGTCTCCGGCGGGCGGGGCGGCCTGCGAGCGGGCCTCTCTGGGAACAAGGAAATCTCTATCTAAAATAATGAATCTTAATTTTGCTCTTAGTTGAATCAAATTCATTTGAGAAAACACGCTTATTAATGAGGAAGATAAATAATCTTCATGCTAGTGTTACATGCCGTCTTGACGGTCACTGACGGAGGCCTTTGTCCAGCAGTGGACGGAAAAGGCTGATAATGATGACATGCCTTCTGTCTTATTGTATACAACACCATTGAGATTTTTTGGCATAGAATATAATGTACTTATGTAAATCTCAACAGTATTCGAAAACGCTAACCTACTAGATAAAACTTTACCGGGGACGAGGCTATAAGGAGGGGGCACGGCTGGCCGAGAACGGGCTCGACCTCGTGACACTGCCCTGGCCGGTGACCCCTCATAGGAACTCGTGGCAGAGGTTCTGGCCGCGATCACTCCTATGTCTCAGATAGGAGGGCTCTTAGCGAGAACCTTACGTCGGATCGGATCCTGCGGACCCGCCGACTAGGGCAAGAGACGTTAATGCAAAATTTAAAATAAAAACCGGCTGCTTTGCGTCCGGTTCTCGAGCGGTGGATGCGCCGTAAGCGCATACCCCTCACCTTCTGTCTGATACAGGTGCTCACCGGACATGGTTGCTTTGGTGAGTATCTGTGTCGGACGGCCCGCAGGGAGCCGTTGACAGTGTGTCAGAGGGTGTACTCGGCCCAGTACACCCTCGCTGTGTGCCTGTGTGTCACGATCCGACGTTGGTCATCGGAGGAAACTTGTCTCTGCCGAGCGTCATCACCGCGATGTTCGGCGACGACGAGTCTGCGAGACAATGATGTCTCAGAAGGAGGCCGACGAGCGGGTGAGAGAGGAGGCCACCGACGAGGCCTCCCTCTGCGGGCGATGAACAGGGGTGCGTCGGAGGCACTACCGAACCGAACAGTATACACGATATTTCCGAGAACAATATTGGCAAAACGACAGGTTCCCCTTGTATAGTCTGTACAGATTAATAGTCGATCTTACAAGGTCGTGACGGGTTGCGCACCGTGCTGCCGGTATGCTGATCGCATCCATAAGGTCATTAGATGACTCACGAGAGACGGTTAGATCTGGTGTATATATCAGATGTAGCGGGTTTTCCCTTGGTGTAGCGGGTCTTCCACTGGTGTAGCGGTTGTTGCACTGGTGTAGCGGTCTATGCATGTCCCTGATCACTTATCACCAAATGAACCGACTATCCGTGTGCCCCCTCTTCTATAAAAAAAACGTTATAAATCGGCAGTTTTTTGTATGCACTTGTTCTATACACACCAAGTGGGTTTTGTATACATGTTTTATTTTACATAAGAGGCAAAAAATAGGTGATACATCATCGCCTACCTTGAGACTGAAATGGTGACTCTCGGCAGTTGTAATGACACTGTAGACAGTATCGGTCAAAAAAGGGTAGATAGGTTACCCTTCCTCTTTGGAACATTGCAATAATTTTAGCACAAAGCACACTGGTGGTACTTTTTTAACAGGTTAATGAGTAGATATAGCATACTTTAAAGATTAAACACCGAGTTAGCAAGCATCAAGCTTGCTCGTTCTGTAAATAGGTCTGTTTCAACGAACTCCTATACAATCGATACTCGACAGTCAATACAAGTTGTGTTTAACATATAGTATTGATTTTGTGATTAATAACGTATTTAAATCATTCACAATTGCCAAACTAGTAGAGGAAAGAGCAAATCCCCACCAGTCCCAACTCCCGCATACTCTCCTGGGGAGACCCCCCCACCTAAAATAAAGAGCAAAGAGCAGATGAAACAAACAATGCTTTTATTCCTCTTTTACTAACCTCTTTTGACTAATTTAGCTCTACCTTAAGCTCTACTTCGATTTCTCGCGAAAAAAGCCTAGATATTAAATACAAAAATGATTAATATCTATATAAAAGTATAGGTTAAGTAAATCAATCAACAACCCGTATCCGTCAACCACAGGCTTCGTTCCATGAGTCCCGTCTCTCCTATCCGCATGTAACTCGGAGAGGTCACTATGTATGTCAATAATATAATTAGAGGCGAGTGTGGCAGGTTATAATTAAACTTGACCTCTGTGCATCGATCGCCCGCGCCAAGTAGGTTGCAGCGGCGACTGGCGAGCCACGCGACGCTAGCCGCTTGCTAACTACCAATCTACCCTTAGTTAACAGTTATACCTATCTGTCCTAAATTGGCAATTAACAAAAGTCTATAACTAAAGATAGCATTAAATAGGCCGCGCGTCGCGTGACAGCGTCACGCTGGTCGCCGTTAGCACATTTGAGTCGACTTTACCTGACTAGGCACGCCGTTACAGGTTAAGGTGTTAAGACAACGTTATACGTAGAGATTAACATGAAAAAACGTCAGTACCCATATGAAGAACTTGTAATAAACCAATCAGAAAGACATAAAATACTCGAATTCGCAGCAACACAAACGGAACTTGGAACATAAATCTATCTTTAAAAAAACAGTCCTATAGAAACTGCGTGCTAATATTGTGTACTGGAGCGGTCCGCCATCGCGTGCACGACTATAAATCCGCTGTCACCTCACTCAAGGGCTAACTCTAGAGCTTGTACCAATAAATTGATGCGCGATTGGACGGATCAGTTTATTAGAAGCAGCAAATGGAGCGAGAGTCTGATGTATTCTACGAACCTGCCTCAGATTCCAATCTAGTGAATTTATTATTTCAATGTTCAAGTACTTCTATCTTGATATCGAGCGCTCGTTACGTAGACATGCTATGTTTACGGCGACGACATAAATTGGAGCTTTACATGTCATCTTATTAGGTCTTGAAGGTCTTGATAACATCAAACGTGTTAGATCTCAACAATGTGAAACAAATATCACTGTAATTATAAATATCACTTATTTTAAATACGATACGATTACGATAAGAAAAAGACAAACCCCAGAATGGGTTTGTGGTATCTTTAAAAAGTTTAAGTTTCCTTTTTAGACCAATGTTATCAAGATAAAAACCTCATTATTAATCTCAGATTGAGTATGGCGACAAAAACAGTTTGGTATTATTTTATATTGATCTTAAAGTAGTGCTACTTTCCCCATTATATCGTACTTTATAAGCTAGGCAACTTTTTGTAATAAAATTCAATTGAGAGCACGAAATAAAATATTAATTCATGAGCTCACAATAAATCATAACATTAACTAACAAAACAGACAAAACAAATGACAATGCGATCTTTTAACCAGTTTGGTTAAATAAAACGAAACTTCATAAAGAGAACATCAGTGGAAGACATTAATCAGCAAGTGCGCAGTTAAGCTGGGAGGATGTGTACACTGTACATTGATAATAAAGTTTCAGTGGAACTCGTCTGGTATCAAATATTCGGGCAGCGAGCCAGACGTTAGACCAGCCAAAAGCATGGCGCCGTGATCACCCGTGATACTAAATGACGACCACTATTTTTGTACTTCTGATTGTGGACCAACCTTCGTCTATTAATAATTATATATGAATAGCCGGAAAAAACCAGTCCCTTACTCAATTTCTTATATTTTTGGTATTATCAACCCCTAAAATTTAAATGGGAGCCTTTAAAATTTCAGTCAAAATACGGCAATAACTAGAGACCTTATGATGATGACGAAAATTTTATTACTTTTTAGTTAATTTATTTTTTGAAGTCGGTTATAATTTTTGTTTAATTTTTTTTATTACTAAATTTTTAGTGATTCGTTAAATAAAGACATACAGATGTAGACATTTTGGCATATTTAACCGTATGAAATTAGCCCAACAAAAGCTGTAAATCGTCGAGGAGTTCTCTCGACTGTCTATGGTCTCCATCATCAGACCTGTAATGGCACGTATTGCCCATATGGGTGCAAAGTTCTCATCAGTATAAATTAATTAAGTCCAATCACAAGGTAGCTACTGTAAACTATTTAGGATCACAGACATACGGACCCAATCACAGTCAAAACCCATCTAGGTGTAAAGTTCTCATCAATACAAATTAATCAAGCCCAAACACAAGGTCACTGAAGTAAATCATCGAGGAGTTCCCTCGACTGTATCCCAGCTCCAGCATCAGATCGACTCTAGACCTTCATTAAATTGTAGTGCTTATTTAAATATGCTATTAAGTGCACTAGTCGCTCCTACGAATTTCGAAAGTTCCCCTCGATTTCTCTGGGATGCCATCATCAGATCCTGGTTTCCTTATCACGGGACCATTTGGCAAGTATACCCTTTCAATCAAAATAAGAATTTTGAAAATCGGTCCACAATTGACGGAGAAATCGGTGTACATACATAAAAAAATACGGGCCGAATTGAGAACCTCCTCCTTTTTGTTGAAGTCGGTTAAAAAATCTATGTAAGAAAACTTACTTATTCAGGTACGTCTTCGTCATTCAGTATTAATTCACCGGCAATAGGCAATGGTATTCTTATGAACAACTCTAATATCTATGTTATAATGAATAGCTGTAATTACTCAACTTCATTGTATACAAAACATTTCATCGGCATTCTAAATTAAACTCAACGCTCGTCGTCATGAAAGTTAAATGGGAACAAACCACCGGGTCTTGTTCAGGTTTGATTCCGGATTGTTTTCTACATGTCCCTAGTCATTAAATAAGGACTGAGATTAAATCTAGAAAGACATTGACAGTGAAATCTAAAATAGAAAACTTTGGTGCGTGCAACTCTCTCGACGGTTCCACGAATAGTGACGAGACGCCCAAACAGAAATAGATGTTCGTGGGAAAAATAAGACGGGAGACGGGAACATTCACTTCCTCGACGTTCGTTAGTGGAGGAAAAGTTAAAAGAAATATTCAAGTATGCACGTCTTATTGAATGTCAAATTGAGTACTACCGATTGCAGAGCTAGGCCAATGAGAAGAACTGCTAAAACAAACTCTGTGGTTAAACATATTGTTTTCTCATAAACATTAGACAACAATTCGCCCAAAGTACGCGAATATCATGTAAAATGTAAAGAATTCGAAAAGTCGGACATATTGTAATAACTGAAAAGGAAAAACAAGCTCAATAATTTAATGGGAAGAGCATACAGACCACCGTGCAGTTATATTTTAATTGATACTTACATAAACAAGAGATAATATGTTTCATGTACCTATTTAAATTATAATTATAATGAAACAATTTTTTACGGATTTTATCGCGGTTTATTAAGATTTTTACAAGCCCGACGTTTACAAGTCCGTAAAAAAATTGTTTCATTATAATGAGTGAAATTCGCGCAAACATTAGAAAACAATATTTAAATTATAAGTTTATTTTATTGCAGGCGGGGACAATCTAATGTACAAAACACTCTATCTACCATTAATCGAATATTAACAAAACCCTTTTGTACAAATCTAAGTAAACAGTCATTTGAAAGAATCCGTAAAAGTTGTTTCATTATAAGCAGTGTTTATTTATTTTTCTCAATGAAAAGTATGTACAGTGTAATAACCCGTATTCGTCACGTATAATGTTTAATATAACTTGATACCACTAACACGACAGTTGACAATGTACAAATCCAATTGTGATACATTAGAGAATATAGCTTTAGGAAACGTACAATTTGCCATTTGACAATGTCGTTAAATACGATTTATTGCTTTACAAACATATTACATGCCTCACAACGGACAGTGTGACTCTACATTCTTGTATTCTTCACGTATTGTTACGAGACTTACAATAAGTTTGCAACTTGCCATTTAGAAATATTTATAATAATACATATATCTGGTCACAGGCCTCAAAAATAGGGTCATATTTTTCAAGGGTTATTTATAAATGTTTGTTATGATTGATTTTGATTATGATATGATGTTAAAAATTATTGTACACCATTGTTATGGTAAGATGTAAGGACTGTTTATACTTGTAAGACCTATCTTTTGTACGTACTACATCTAACAATAAAGAAATTTGAATTTAACACCCCGTTAACTGTGAAGTGCCAAATTAAACTTCATCATCATCATCAGCCTGTATCCGTCCGCTGCTGGACGGCCTATGTTCATTCATCATCATTCACTGAACGCAAAAATGAAAGAAAAAGTATACGAAAGAAAAATATTTTAGATATAATTCAGTGGGTCGTAGTTAAGAGAACAGTTGAAATTAAATTAAAGTCAATTTCACAAAACTATAATAACAATTATAAAATGTATCATCTCATTAGACGTGAAAACATAGCTATAGGAATAATAATCAGAATAATTAACGAGGGAACTTTAGTGCATTCCAAACATGCCATTTCTGATAACCCACTTGGCAAGGTTTCATGCCTTATACAGATAAGATTATCATTTAAACGTGTATTCTACGAATGAGATGTTAAAACAACGACAGGTGAACTAATAAGAATATATTAATTGATTCATTATTCATAAACACTGATGAAGAGATATTTTTTCTTTGAATTCGAAAAAAATATGTTAATTACAACAAAGAAATAACAAGTTTGTTAAGGCCAATATCGTGTTAAAAAACATGAACTACATGAAGCAACGACTACGGCTTGTATTCCACGGTTGAAACTGAGACACTGGCGCCAGTGGTCAGTGGGAACTAGGCGCACCCGATATGCGAAACTGCACTCTATAAGGCAATCTGATACAGAGATGATATGAAGGCTGATGACGTCACATTAGGGTTATTTCTATACTAGCTTGCCGTAACTCAACTTTCTGGAACATGATAATATGTGTGAGGTTTCCAACAAATAAAAATGTTATACTGGGAGTCCTACATTATACAGGCTAGGTCCACCACTCGTTCCCATCGCTGCTACTACTGTGTAACCAGGATCAGCAGCGGTAACCAAACGACCCTTTGACACGATCTCAGGGAGCCCGAGGGACATGTTAAAACTGCCTTGCCCGCGACGAATAAAATCAGAAGAGGGAGAGGAAACGCTTCTTGGCGTTTCAGACAAATAAATGTCGCAAGGAAGTTATACGTCAGAACTAAAATAAACGACATTAAAGTATACGCTATTGAAATTCAGTCAGATATAGTCCAATAAAAGATATAGTTCAATATCGGAGTCCAATAGGACTCCGATATTGAAGACGTGTTCGTGAAGATTATGAGCTGGTAACCTTCAACAAGACGGCAGGGCCTACGCGCAGGCATCGGCAGAAGTTCATTGCAAGATATCTATTTGTATCTATGTTTAGACAAATGACTTACGCTAATCGGTTATCTTCGCTAACTCACTGGTTTTGAGAAGTATACGTAATCATTTTCCTGTTGCTAATGATAGTATTATTAAACGGCGTTACCCCTACTACTGCAAGCGTGACGCGACGGTCGCAATTGTAATTAAGCGGCCCTCCTGAATGATGTATTAGTCTTACATAATGTGACACGAAGCAATCATTAGCTGTTAGGGTTCCGTAAACTTAGAACGGGGTTCCACGGTTGAAGTTGACGATGACCTTTGGTATTGTTACACGTTTCGGTTCCTTAATTGTCAGGGATAATGCGAAACTGTTAGGTGTAAATTCAAATAAAAAACGAAACTCATATACATGCAAGGCGTTAGTAATTTGTCTGTCCGAGTACTTACAATTATAAACGTTTTAACACAGATCAACCCTACAATATTAAAGACTCTCACGGTGTACCTATATCTCGCTAAAATCAACTTTATTAATCCTTTACAATGAAACGATCGTTACATAATAATTGTTGTTGATTTATTTTTATCGTTTCTTCAATGTCAAAGAATGTCAATCTTCTACGTTATACGTATGTACTATGTACAGAAACGAACATGCAACACACAGGGCACTGTAAAAGCTTATATAAATCATTTCAAACTAATCATCTGCGCTCCAGGCAATTTGATTTCATGTGGTGGTATGTAATCTGGGATAACCCACGCTCAAAACAGTCCAATTCTTTACTTGGTTCCACTTGTAATAATTAAGAGCACGTGACTAAGCCCCGTGGCCCGCTTGTATCATCTACACCACAATTTTATGATTAAGTAGTATAAGATTTACTATTGCATATTACATAAATACTGATTCAATGATTTAATTTTCTAAATGTTATTAGGTGAAATGCGCGACGATGGTCTATCTCTATTGGGTATGGGCTCCGCCTCTTGAGTAAGAGGTCTGGGTTCGATCCTGACCCCTTTGATGCCTAGAAACGGGTTTTACTGAATTTTGTACGTACGTGCATCTGAACATGGAACCATCGCTTGCTCACCTTGAAACCTGCATGCTTGATGTCATTAAAAGTTATTGAAGTTGGGTGAACTTCACCAACCCGCTTTGGCCAGCGCATCGGTGAGCTATGGCCGAACACCCTAATTCGCCTAATTTCGAGGACGAGATCAGTGCCCAGCAGTGGGTCATAAAGGGTTGCTATTATTATTATTATTAGGTGAAACCTTAGTTATTAGTCATCAGTTACTCATATTTCTATTAATATATAATATAAACGTTGTATTATTGTTGTCAATGTAATATTTATTTATGGCACGTATGAATATTAATTCGCGACCATTGTGACATCCTTTTGAAACTATTTAAAACGGAATTTTATATTGCCGTAAGCAAGGACACAGTGCAAGCGATGCCGAAAGATCGAGCTTCGAAAAATAAAAATAAAAAACCTGGCAAATGTCCCTTTTAAATAGTTTTTATAGCGACAATAACTATGTCAATTGAAAATCTTATGACAACTTTTTTGCCGCCATAAAAAAATTATAAAATGCCCATTATCATCTTAAAGTTATCACATACCCGTAGCTCGTAAAAGAAAATAAAATTCTATCTTATCCATTTATATATATGTACTTTGTATATAATAGGAATACGAATGCTTTCTCGTCAATAACTACCTAGGACTGTTCCTAGGTAGTTATTGACGAATATATACCGGGTGTAATCGTTAAGTGTGCACAGGCGATTATTCCGTAACTATTACAGACATCAAAAAAATTGAAACTGATTTCGAAAGTACTTTACCTAATGAGTAAAATGACAATAATAAATTATTAAAAATAAAACGAGAAATATCCAAAAATTTTACATTAAACTCTCCCATACAACGTGTAGGTACGCTGAGAGAGTTCACCGCCTAGAAGAGATACAGAATCGTGTACGTCGTGCAATTGCTTTAATTACTCCGCAAATTTTAAGGAATATTCATTTAGAAACTGTAAATACTAAATAGAGCTCGTCATTGTATTGCACAACGATGACGTCACTTCGAACATCTTCTATGAATACAAAATTTTGTACTTACTAAGAAATAAAATGTATGGGAGGGTTTAATGTAAAATTTTTGAATATTTCTCGTTTTATTTTTAATAATTTATTATTGTCATTGTACTCATTAGGTAAAAGTACTTTCGAAATCAGTTAAAAGTTTTTTGATATCTGTAATAGTTACGGAATCGCCTGTGCACACTTAATGATTACACCTGGTATATAAAGCACCATATCCCATAGAATTTCAAGTAAGAAGCATGCCAGACATGATTTCGGTTTACGTTTATAGGACGTACACACGACCTAAGCTGGTCGGACTTATGACCGCTAAACCATTTCTCTAGAGCCGCTTTTAGTGATTTTATGTACAAAATACTTGACACTCAAAACTCTGTGTAACTTCAATCGGACCAAGTTACAGCGCGCTTACTATGAAGACAAGAGGATATTTAAATGCAACAGATAAAACTGAAATTATATTGCAAATTTCAAACACTTTCACCAACAAACGTCTATATACCGTATTACCCCGTGCGTCGTTTCGCTTCTCTCAGCACTATTATAATATAATAATAATAATATCTATGGACGCTTTTACACCACATCATTCTGGTACCGTGGTAAGTTCTCGAAGAACTTGTGGTGCAAAGACAACGAAAATTACATTCAATACTGTTGGTTTATATGAATTTAATATACAAAAATTAGCTCCTTAATAATATAGTTGTGATTATGACTATTTGAGAAGGGTATATATTCAGTGTAATTTCATTATACTGGTTCACTTCATATCTGCGTCTTAAAGTGTTAACAATATATTTTGTAACTTCCTAGTGTGCATTGGAATAAAATATTTAAAAGTTAAAGTGTTTAATATAATAAGCCCAACAGGTTATGGGCCCAGAGGCTTTAATATCATAAGATCTAGTCGAAACATTTTTTTCGTATCTACCTTCATTTTTTTTATTAAGAATGGAAAATTTAAAATCAAAAAGGAATATAGCACTATTTAATGGTGAAAAGTATAGTATTTGGAAATTTAGAATACGCGCACTACTTAATGAAATGGACGTTTTAAATGTGGTTGATGAAGAACCACCTATTACACCTTGCCAGGACTGGGAGAAAAATAACCGGATTGCAAAAGGTATTATAGTTGAATATCTTTCCGACTCGTTTCTTGGCTTCGCTAAAGAAGAGAGCTCAGCTCGGCAAATTTTTCTAAGTTTAAACGCTATCTATGAACGTAAAAGTCTTGCGACGCAGCTGGCGTTGCGCAAGAAATTATTATGCTTGAAATTACGAGGTGACACACAATTAATAAAACATTTTACAATTTTTGAAGATTTAATTACGGAATTGTTAGCGGCAGGAGCTTATTTAGACGAAACTGATAAGGTGTCGCATTTATTACTTACACTTCCGAATACTTATGATGGCGTTATTACTGCTATAGAAACTTTGTCAGAGGATAATTTAACCTTGTCGTTTGTTAAAACGAGATTATTGGATCATGAAGTGAAGCTAAAGAATGAAAGTAGTGATACAAGTCATAAAGTATTGTATATAGAAAATAAAAGAAGAAAAATTGAAAATGAAAAACCGTTAAATAATTACCAACAAAATTATAAGTTTAATTTAAAAAGGAAGTCGTACAAAATTACAAAATGTCATCATTGTGGAAGAAAGGGTCATGTTAAAAAGGATTGCTATTATTACAAAAGATTAAATCAACAGAAAAATACACGGACACTTCAAGCAATTGATTCAATTGGAGGGTCGATATCGCAAGCTAATAATTTTTCAGGTTTTGCATTTATGATGGGATGTCAATTCTTGGGACAAAGTACACAAGAAAATAAGTTCCGATCAAATTGTCTGTTGCTAAGCACAATGAATTTATTTCAGCTACCAAACGAGGAAATATCAATGTAATAAGCGACATGGATGTCCAAGGAGTTTTGGAAGATGTGCTCTTCTGTCGTGAGGTGCCGTACAATTTATTATCCGTTTCAAAGATGCAGCGAGCTGGAATGACGGTGATTTTTTGTAAAGATGGCGTACAAATACTTAAGGATGGTAAAACCATAATACGAGGTAGGAGTGTAAATAATTTAATAGTTATAGAATTCTTAATACCTAAAACATGTCAATTAATTTCAAAATTAAATAATAATAATCATAATTATGATTTATGGCATCGGCGCTTGGGTCATATTAGTAAAAATAAGTTTTTAAAATTAAAAAGTCATAAAATGGTCGATGACTTAATACAAATAGAATCTGTATTTCCTAATGATACTTTATGTGAGGCTTGTATTAGTGGGAAACAGTCACGGTTACCATTTAATAAAACTAAAAATAAAAATTATGTTAATCGGCCATTGTTCATTGTTCATACAGATGTTTGTGGACCTATCACTCCTTCTACCCTCGACAACAAAAATTATTTTGTACTGTTTGTAGATCAATTCACCCACTACTGCGTAACGTACCTAATAACATATAAATCGGATGTGTTTTCGGTTTTTAAAGATTTTGTTACAAAAAGTGAAGTAAAATTTAATTCTAAATTAGTTAATCTTTATAGTGATAACGGTAGAGAATATTTATCTACCGAAATGAAAAATTATTGTATTGAGAGGGGAATTACGTACCACTTAACTGTACCACGAACGCCACAGCAGAATGGTGTTTCAGAACGAATGGTTAGGACTATAACTGAAAAGGCTCGTAGTATTTTAAATGGTGCGAAATTAGAAAAAGTTTTTTGGGGTGACGCGGTGTTAACTGCTGTATATTTAATTAATATTACACCAACAAAGGCTTTAAAAGAATTTCGTACACCATTTGAGTTATGGCATAATAGGAAACCTACAATAAAATATTTAAGAGTATTTGGTTCTACCGTTTATGTCCATAACAAAACCGGTACATCTAAATTTGATGACAAATCTTGGAAAGGAATACTGGTAGGCTATGAACCAAATGGTTACAGAGTGTGGAATGTAGAATGCGAAAAATATGTTACAGTAAGGGATGTTATTATTGATGAGACAAATTTTATGCAAACAAGGCCAGTTATAAGGCTTGAAAGGGATAGTAAAGAATATTCCTGTAACGAAACTGATGTATCTAAATCAGTGTTATTAAAGTCTCAGGAGCCTAGTAGCTCTAAATCAGATGCTAATAAATCTGATGAAATATATAACAGTCCCACAAAAATTCGCAAAATTAATATTAAAGATGTAACTTCACAATTAAGTAACAATCAAAATGAAAACACAAATAACACACAGGAACTTAGAAGGAGTGATAGATTAAAAAATAAGCGCCCTATCCGTTATGATAAAATTGAAAATGATTATCTATGTATCTATGATATCATGTAGGATGTAATATACCTAATTCGTATAATGAAATAAAATCTCGTGATGATAAAATTTTATGGGAAAATGCTATCAAGGATGAATTAAACTCACTGTTAATGAATAATACTTGGACTTTAGTTCCTAAGCCAATAGGTAAAAATATTGTAGATTGCAAATGGATTTTTAATATTAAAAATGATGAATTTGGAAAACCTTTAAGATATAAAGCTAGATTAGTGGCTAGGGGTTTTAGTCAACAATATCTTTGCGATTATAATGAAACATTTGCCCCGGTTGCCAGAATCGCTAGTTTTCGTTTTATTGTTGCTTTTGCTAATCAGTTTAATTTATTAATTCACCATTTAGACGTAAAAACGGCATTTTTAAATGGTGAACTAAGTGAGGAAATATATATGAAAGTACCTGAAGGTATACAAAGTAAAGATAATTACGTATGTAAATTAAATAAAGCTTTATACGGTCTTAAGCAAGCGGCTAGGTGCTGGTTTCAAGTTTTTGAACAATTTATTAAAGAAAAGGGTTTCCAAAATTCGCTAGTAGATAGATGTATATATATTTTAGACAATGGGAATATAAATAAAAACGTTTATTTAGTATTGTATGTTGATGATTTAGTAATAGCTTGTGGTGATAGTAATATAATGAATGAAGTAAAAAACTATTTAATGACAAAATTTCAAATGACAGATTCACAAGAAATCAAATTATTCCTTGGTATTAAAGTCACTAGGGAAAATGATAAAATAACTTTAGATCAAAGTTCTTACATAAAATCAATATTAAATAAATATGGTATGCAGGATTGTAAGCCTATAAGTACTCCATTAGAAACTAAACTTAATTATGAAGCATTAAATTCAGATGTCATAATATGTAATGCACCATGTAGAAATCTAATAGGGAATTTAATGTACCTTATGGTATGTACTCGTCCTGATTTAAGTGCAAGTGTAAATATATTAAGTAGATATACCAATAAAAATAATCAGGAATTGTGGAAGTGTCTAAAACGGGTATTACGGTATTTAAAGGGCACAACTAATTTAAAATTGACATACCGAAGATGTTGTACCTATGATGATGTACTAAGTGGTTATGTCGATTCTGACTGGGGTGGCAGTGATAGTAGTGATAGAAAAAGCACTACAGGATACTTGTTTATGTTATTTGATCAATGTACGATTACCTGGAATACAAAGAGGCAGACATCGGTAGCAGCTTCTTCTACTGAAGCTGAATATATGGCTTTATATGAAGCTGTTAAAGAGGCATTGTGGCTTAAGTCTCTAGCAAACAGTATTAATTTTTGTATCGAAAAACCTATACCAATTTACGAGGATAATAATGGGTGTATTTGTATCGCCAGTAATCCAAGTAATCATAAAAGATCAAAACATATTGATATAAAGTATCATTTTTCAAGAGAGCAAGTAGAAAGAAATATAATTAAACTAAATTATATTCCCACAGGTCAGCAGCTTGCAGATACTCTAACGAAGCCACTTCCAGCTGTATCTTTTCAATATTTGAGACCTAAAATGGGTTTAGAATAATCTGTAAATTTATATTGTATAATTTGAATTACTGTCGAAATTATTTAAATGATTTATGGTCTGGTCAGGTTTTCCCTGGTTTTCCTGATCCTGGGCAACAAATGTTGGGCCATTGTAAATGTAATTTTACTCCCAGGGTAAGCACTAGGAAGATGAGACTGATATAAATTGTATTGTTATAAGTAAGGATTAATTTTTGAGGGGGCGTGTTGGTTTATATGAATTTAATATACAAAAATTAGCTCCTTAATAATATAGTTGTGATTATGACTATTTGAGAAGGGTATATATTCAGTGTAATTTCATTATACTGGTTCACTTCATATCTGCGTCTTAAAGTGTTAACAATATATTTTGTAACTTCCTAGTGTGCATTGGAATAAAATATTTAAAAGTTAAAGTGTTTAATATAATAAGCCCAACAAATACTTTTTATACTATACATATATTTAAGATTTTTATTATATAATACACATATTTAATACACACCCATGACACAGGAGCACTGATTTTTTTTTGTTCCCTAGCGGGATTCAAACCCGCTTCCTCCGGCTTGAGCGCCAATGCGCTAACCCTCGGAGGTCGTCAAATTATATTCAATAATAAGTTATCACTGAGGCCATGTCACTTCGATATAAACTGCAAAACCTGTTTGTGTAAATCGCACTCAGTTCGTAGAAACGATATTGATTTTTCTGAACGCGGTCCGAGATAATTAAAAATTGTTTTGAGAAGCTATTTAATGTTTATTAATGAGAATCTCTTCAAGATATATCTGTACTAGTAGAATGAAGAGGAGGACGAGAATGTTTGTGGGTTTAAATATGTAGGAGGTATTTTAATTGATGTTTCTCCCGTCAAACAGCTTTGCTGTGTTTCGGAGAGAAGGGCAAGACAGGCAGTGTAATTACTGGCACCGAGACTTAACATCTTATGTCTCAGGATAGGCAACACATAAAGGAAGTTGCCTGGGCTCGTCTCTCTCTCGATCTCGACAGCATAGCTGACACTTTACGCCGGTATAATGTATATGTAGGTATATGAGCGAGAGGTACCACCCGGTCGTGCCGGCCCAATTTGGCGGAAAAACAACATTTTATTATACACAATAATTTTATTATAAAAAATAGTATCAAAATGGAATTATCTCTTTTACTGACTATACAGTCGCGTGCTTATAGAAAACGGTAAAAATAAACAAAAATAATAATTTTAATCGGTACAGGATAACGTCGTATTTTCCGTTTGTTAAGCATCACTTATTCATACGGTAATAAAAATAATTCATCGTAAAAACGTATTCTCAGAAGCCAAACTTATACAGTTTTGAATTCTACGTAAAATAAATTAAGTCCAATATTATACTTTAACCTCGTTAGTATCTTTAAGATTATCTATAGTTGTAAACATTAATGTTTTGAAATTGTGAAGCATTTAAAAAAGTACGAGATTAAAATAGATTTGTACCGAAGACAATTTAATTTTATAAAAATACGGGTTCGCCTTGATATCATGGCATTTGGACTGCATTTATTTATAGACAAAATCTTCCTGTAGTGTATCTGTATACCTACAGATATATTTCCGCAATTCGATATAAGAATCTATCAGCAGGGGCGTAGCTACCGCCGTATCTGCCGTATCAATTATACGGGGCCCCAGGCCACGGGGGCCCCGACGTGCGTAAGCAAAAATTAATACAAACTTGTCACTGTTGTCCAGAGGCAGAAACTTTAGAAAAAATATTAAGTCATCATCAGCTATTAATAAATTTCAGCATTCATCAGCATTTAATAAAATATCGGTTTGTCGAAAGAAAGGAAAGGTGAGTGTATAGGTATTTAATTTGAATTGTTTGTAAAAATATTGGAAAAGTGACAGATAGATAATAATTAATTATGATTAATAAATATTTATTTTAATTTTATGCAAAAATTTGTTTTTCTTTTTGAGAAATATTCACAAGGGCCCTCAAACATTTTTTTTACGGGGCCCCGCCAAGGCACGCTACGCTGTTAAATCTGTATAATAATTAGCCAATTCCTTTCTTCAATATTATACATATGAGGTCACTCCACGAAGCACACGATCGAAGTTGGTGGAAAAAAGCCATTTACAACCTCATGGACTTGCATGATGAAAGTCACGATCATCGGCTTGAGGCACCGACTAAAGAGAAAGAGTGAGAGATACATAAGATGTCAAAGCTGTCGAATTTCCTACATAACCGCGAACTTTCTAATTGCAAGAATGTCATATATTATTGGTATTATACTGTAGGTATTTTCTTTAAACTAGAAATCAATATCTCACAGCCTTATATGTATAACCATAACGCATTTTATTCGATTTAATTATAAATTACTAAATAAAATTAAGTAATTAAAAACAAAATAAATAAATGTGGACTCGTTTACAAGCACCTACATCAACAAATTTTCCATAGATTGATAATACGTAATTATGTTTTATTAAACGGTATATGTATCTATATCAATTATTATGAATGTCCTCAACCGTCCGTAGTACAAAACGCGTCGACGTCAAACTACAAGGTAAAATATCGCGCATTCTATTTATTTGTTACATATAACTAGCGGACCTGTACAAAACATATTGTAGAGGACGGAATTATAAATCGGTCCTCGCTCGAATCCATTTCATTCCACAAAAAATCATCAAAATCGATCCAGCCATTTAAAATGTGTTCAGTGACATCACCCACAGGCCTCCGAAGAATTATGTATATAAAGATCGTTAAATATATTCAGAAAGATTTTTAATAATTGAATGCAAAAATAATATCTACGAATTCTGTGAAACTTTGAACAGAGCTAGTCTTAAATAAGAAATCTATGTACCATATTTTTTACAATCCCCAGTAATATTCAAACTGTCAATTTAATCAGAATAAAAAATTTGAGTTTATCATAAATCGTGTATAAGGATAATTTGAACGCAATTTTACGGTATTATTTGAGCTCCAGTGATATTCATTGATTTATTTTCCTGTAACTTATTTAAGAGATAAAATATAATTAATTACGTTAGTTCTCAGAAGATCATTGGTACATGACTTCGGAAACATTATAATAATAAAATCTTAATCGCTGTATTTACAGCTGCCTTTCTGGTACACTCATGGACCTCTCCACCGTCGAGGGCAGCCTTCACCTGGTCGGTCCGTCGCATCGGTGATCCGCCGCGTGGTCTAGTGCCTTTGACTTTCCCCTGAACTACATACACAAATCGATAGCGCTCTACGAAGCCTAAATTAGCAGATCGTCTCTTTCCAAAGACCGATGTGTTATATTTATCGCTGGCTGCAGGACTGTAATTGTCCTTAGCACCTTTGAGTAACCCTAGTTTTTTTTTCAAATTAGGTTTAGGTTTATAGAATTTTTATTCTCAAATTAGGTTAAGAATCTGTAAAGCAAGGGCCAAAACTAGCTTAAAACTAAGATTTTATAACTTTTGTCTGTAGTTTGAATGATGTGATTTCACATAACGTAAAAAATAAAAAAAAACAAAGTTCCAAAAAAACCAAATTTGTTTGCCAAATCCTAGTTTTAAATGATTAATTATATCATTTCTTTAAAACCATGAACGTCAACATATGATTCTTACTTTGAACATAACATCGACGCATCACCATGATAAACACCCAAATTGTGCTAATATTTTATCATCAAATTCTCATATGTATATTAGTATTCCGATCACTATAGATGCTAATCATATGCTAATTCCGTCCAAGGTCGGTCCCAAACACAGGTTCGGTGATCAGAGGCGGCTCACTCATTAAACACGATGGCCGGTGGTGACTGGTAGGTTTTCCTGTTATTGTTGCAATTGGCATATCAAATATGTCCGTCGTATATGTAGTGTTTCCTCAAAACAGCCTATATCTCAATTTTTCATTTTATATCCTCAAAATTATGTAGCCCTGTATTTAATATAATTAATCTGTTATTTTGTTTAAACGCGTTAATACGTCAAATATTAAGGAAGACTAGCTGTTGCCCGCAGCTTCGCCTGCGTTAACTTAGATTTACAGCCGTACCCGGAGTGATGATTATTATTTTTATAGCCTTTAAGTTACTCCATATAATGTCAGTGAAAGTCCCGTCAAAATAGGTCCAGTCGTTTCCGAGATTAGCCGGAACAAACAGACACTCCAATTTTATTTATCTGTAGAGAGTATAGACCAAGGATATGAATTACATACAAACTTCCGAACTATCCGAATAATCGCTACCGATTCATAAAACATGTTTTATGTCGATAAAACTTACTTTGAATAATGAAAGAGTATTTAATAATATTCGTTATATACAATATATAATAGCTAATAACATGCATGTTTTTCATTTACAAATAATAATAAAGTCGGGTTCTCATAACCGTTAACTTCTACGTAAATACAATTTTATTTTAATGAAGGTGTTTTGAATGAAGGGAATTGAATTAATTCAAGGATTAAAAAAAATCAACTTAAACAATGAAATCTAGCAACCCCTCTAAGACTTATCTTAGAACACTTGGACCAATGAGACGAATCTAGCGATACCTTAATTAAAGAAATCCATGGAGTGGTTTGGAATATGAGGGAATAAAGAATATCACAAACAAAGATAGTCGTGAAAAACATAACCCTTTCCTTGCAGCCGGGTAAAAACAACGCAGCCAGTGTACAAGTTAGTGCCAATGGCGTTTGTGAACATCTTGAGCTTTATAGAAGGCGGCCTATGTCTATAGACTATATAGGTCATAGGACTACGACAATGGTAATGTGTTAATATTTAAGTAAATAGGTACTGTCAGTGATGTCGATCCAAGCGAGTGACAATGAGTCACCGATAATCAGCGTCTCACCATTGCTGTAATTACTCGCTACCTCTATTAATATATTTGTGAAACTATGTGTTTATATTTAGATTTTTGTTGTAAACAATTTTTTTTCTTGAATATCATTGGGCTGTGACCTTATAATGATCATAGCTTTTTGGACAAACATTAATAGACAGTTAATCGCCATCACTAGTATATAAATGTATGTATGTACTAAATGTATCATCATACTAGGGGCGATCAAAAAGTAATGATAAACAGATATTTTTAAAGAAGATAAAAATCCAAAAAAAAATGTTTTTCATTTCCTCAGTCCCTCACGACTTCCCAGCTAAAAAATTGTATAAATAGGACGTCATTTGCAGGAGCTACATTCATTTGAATACCAGCAGTCGGAGCGACAACACGAAAATGGAGAAACACGAAGTGAGATGCGTCATCAAGTTTGAAAAAAATGTCTACCAAAGAGATACACGCTGATTTGGTGGAGACATTAGGGGACTCTGCTCCTCCATATTCTACGGTGGCACGGTGGTGCAAAGAGTTTAAGCTGGGTAGAACGTCCACAGAAGATGAACATCGCGAGGGACGCCCAACCTCGTCCCTCACTGAGGAAAACGTGAAAAAAGTCGAAGAAATCGTATTAGCAGACCGAAGAGTAACCGTCAGACATTTAGCTGAGGTCACAGGGATCTCATATGGCAGCATTCAAAGCATTTTGACCAGCAAAATGAATATGAAAAAGGTCTCCGCTCGTTGGGTACCGCGAATGTTAACGGACGAACAAAAGCAAAAGCGAGTTGACATTTCAAGAGCCAATCTTGCAAAGTTCCAGGCTGACAAAGAAATTTTTTTGTCTCGATTTGTGACCATGGACGAAACATGGATTCATCATTTTGATCCTGAGCCCAAACAACAATCGATGACTTGGAAAAGGCCATCCTCACCGACGCCGAAGAAGTTCAGAGTTTCAAGCTCGGCGGGCAAGGTTATGGCGTCCGTTTTCTGGGATGCTGAGGGAATCATAATGGTTGATTACCTGGAAAAGGGAGCTACTATAACGGGCTCCTACTACGCTGATCAAATAAGACGACTGCGAGAAGCCATAAAGGAAAAAAGACGCGGCAAACTCCGAGCGAAAGTCCTGTTTCATCAGGACAACGCTCCTGCACACAAAGCCGAAGTTGCGATGGCTGCTATTCGAGAAGTGGGCTTCGAACTGGTCGAACCCCCGCCCAATTCTCCAGATTTAGCCCCCAGCGACTTTCATTTGTTTCCTCGGCTCAAGGAACACCTCAGGGGCAAGAAATTTGACGATGATAGCGAGGTGATGGCTGCTGTAGAGGCATTTTGGGAGAGCTCTGATAAAGATTTTTTTTAAAGGGTATTTTAGGTTTAGAGAAACGTTGGACTAAATGTATCGACTTGTTAGGAGGCTACGTAGAAAAATAAATTAAATTTAAATTAGAATCGTTGTTTTATTATACTCATTATCATTACTTTTTGATCGCCCCTCGTAGGTACCAACACGTTACGTGTTACGTAGGTCGTAATAGACAGCCGAGTAGACAAAGCTGCTATCAAATTAGGTGATAGTAAATATCAAAAACAATGTCACACCAAGGAATCTCAAATCATTTCAAGTTTTTATTTTCTATAAAAACCTCGGAGCGATCCCTGCCAGCTTGATTAATGCATCACAGATCAATGCCAGATGTGGTTATCACCTCGGGTATTTCTCATAAAAAATATGGGCCAGACCATGTGGGTCACCGGCACCCATCAACACATGACTAGCACTTGTACTGTCGTGCCAGACCCACCGACCTCAATCATACACGACCTTTGCACAGCCAGTGTTCAACGCAAAAAAAAACTTTGCGTCATCGACATGACGTCAAATAAAATATGAGATATCTCGTGTATAAATAAATATGTAAACATTGATATCTCTGAAAAACGGTTGTAGCGAATTAGATCTACTTATTTTAATACTGTTTTTTTATGTATGTAACATAATTAATGTCCATGAATCCTCACCGGTGGGAGGGATGCACTGTGCCGCGCTCTCGGCTGCATGGGTGAAACAGCTTCGCTGTGTTTCGGAGAGAAGGGCAAGACAGGCAGTATAATTACTGGCACAGAGACAAAATCTTATGTCTCAGGTTAGGCAACACATAAACGCCTGGGCTCGTTCCAGGTAAACTAGGTTATGTTCATGGGCGACGTCGACCACTTACCATCAGGTGGCACGTCTGCCAGTTTGTCTGAAAATGAACAAACGCAATTATATAGGTACGGGCACTTATGCAATCAATAAATTCAATTTATTTCAACATTCTTTGTAATTTCGTTGACGCAAATTTTATTGTACCTATGTGTCGCTGATGGCAAATTTTAAGGCAATGATCCTACTAATATTAAAAACGCGAAAGTTTGTAATAATGTATGGACGTTTGTTACCTACTCTGTTACGCAAAAACTACTGAATGGATTTTAATGAAACTTCACAATAGCATAGCTTATACATCCGAATAACATATAGGCTATAATTTATCTCTGTACTCCCACGGGAATGGCAAGTACGTAGGTAAAACGGTTCGGCGCCGCTAATATGATATATATCTGTATTATAATATAATCTATCTATAATTAATATATCATTATTACCAACCAGTATCCTTCCAAAGCTGGTCATAGCCATCTCTAAATATATATTTTTGAAAGTATAACGTTTCTTACAACCGAGCGTTAGTCACCCAGGCACATAAAAACACTAACAAAATACACAAACTGCGGGGTTCCGCTTTTTATGGCGTTATCTGCAGACGTGAACATCGCGCGTACTATTTACAAATCCCGTGAGCCGACGACACCTGATGAAAGTTGATCAGTTTTTATCCGCTAACTGCAACACAATGGGCATTCCACCGCACGACCTTGTCCGGGTATAGGGGAAAAAATAAAAAAACAATCCAACATATAACCGGAATAGAGCGGTATGTTTTGTATGAAAACAATTTCCGTCAAATTTGTCGCCGCTTCTGCGCTCTGATTGGCTAACTGAATGCCATTGATTGACAATTGGCCGATGGGAATCACTGGTTGGTTGAATTGCTATTTCGTCAGTGAAAAATCACTGACCAGCTTCGGAATTTTATGGCTCTCATTACTACTCTAACCTATTCTAAGCTCGATGTAAAAAACTATTATTGTGTATAAATTTATGACCGTAATACAAGAAACGTGCATCATAATC
This sequence comes from Helleia helle, assembly GCA_963853865.1. Taxonomy (NCBI): domain Eukaryota; kingdom Metazoa; phylum Arthropoda; class Insecta; order Lepidoptera; family Lycaenidae; genus Helleia; species Helleia helle. The sequence goes on along the minus strand of OY971426.1, from coordinate 17,963,171 downwards.
GTTCCGTATACTAAATTTTAAACAGGAAATCTATTTATTACTGTAGCAACAAAATTCAAAATATTTCAACAATCGTAATACCCAAACAACTTATTATTTAAACGCTGCAAAGAATGAAATTGTTATGAAAGAAAATACAAATTAACGTTTCTCCGAACCGGCGTTGTTTTGTAAAGCACATCCATTTGGACTTCAATACGTCGAAACGTATTAGTTTGTAAATATCCCCGTTCGGTACAATTCGTGTTAAATAATTGTTGGTTGACGCTGTGAGGACCAAACATCAGGTTCAACTACGAAATCTTCGAACATAATATAACACTTTTGCTACTTATAGCTTTGTGTAGCTTGGCAGTGTTTCTGTGACTTTGTTTTTCATTTAGTTCAAAATTATATATTTTTTTATTTAGAATTATTAGTATTATTTAGTAATTACCAATATTTGGAAAAAGCGAGGCATAACCAATACCACCAAAACACGGTTAGTGCGGGCTTTAATATTTGCCATATTGTTATATGGAGTAGAAACGTGGACTATACGAGCACGAGAACAACAGAGGATTGATGCATTTGAGATGTGGTGCTGGAGACGCTTGTTGAGGATACCTTGGACCGCCAAACGCACCAATGCGTCGATCCTTTCACAGCTCCGGATAAAGACCCGCCTCTACGATCTGCCTACAGCGCATATTGTCTTCGGTCACATAGTAAGGAAGGGAGATGAGAGCCTGGAAAAGCTGATTGTGTTGGGAATACGGAGGGCAAGAGAGCCCGTGGTCGGTTCCCAACTAGATGGAGCGATCAAGTTAAAGGCCCGTCTTCAGAAAAAAAATACTCGGTTGTGAGAGACGCGATGAATAGACACCGATGGAGGCAGATTACCTATACACAAGGTGTAAAACATCCACAACCACCATGACCACGATCCTCAGTCATGAGGGAGCGACCAGAGAGAGAGACTTACCAATAAAGTATCTTTTTGAATCTCAATTGAGTCTACCACCTTTTCCAAGGCGAGCCTACTGAGAAGAACTGCGAAACAAACTCCTACTGAGTTTGTCGCAGTTCAGAAACAAACTCAGTAGTTATAAATTTTTAAAAAATATTCTATAACAAATTTTACATTTTGTTATGCTGAGTCCTAGGAGAAATGCCCTATTCCAATAATATCATTGCCCTATTCCCAATTTATCCCTTCTTTAATAACTTTTAAAATGTTGGTAGTAAATAAAACCAGAGAGATGTTTTAACGAGTATCTCCGAGCAAATAATTGACATTGCTAAACCGTTGTATACCTAGATCCTTTGTGGTCAGTGGAAACGTGGGGAGCAAAACCCGGGCCACATTAGCGACGACCAAACGTTTTACAATTGGCATTACAATGGTAATTCGACAGCCGGCCCACGCCCAAACGCACTGTCCTCTCCCACAATAAAGATCATATTGTACTGCGGGAGGCTGCGGTATACGTAAGTCCCACTTCCATATAAGTGCGTATACTATAAACGTGCGTCGTATTAAAACTCCAACCCGGTTCATTCGACATTTATCCAACTTAATATTCGACGGGCTAGCCTGAACTAGAGTGACCCATAACTCTAATCCTCCTCCATATCATTTACATTTTTCCTCGAAGCCCTTTCTATATGCCTTCCTTATGTGGTGGGTGACTACTTACAATTCATGTAATGCATCTATCGCGACCGGTTTACTTAAAACACACGTTGCACGAATTCCAGTGGGTATCACTGGAATTCGTGTGTGTGAATAAAAATGTGCACTGCCTGAATATGAATTTGGACATGTTCGTGATATTTACAATGTTTTTTATATTACATACTTGAGCATCATTAATATTAATAGTCTCGAAATTATGCTATTTATTCCAAACATGTCCTTTTTAGACGCCCTTTAAAGGAAGGTCTAGTGGACTCAGGTTGGAATGTCCTGCCCTCAGAATACAGAAAAAGTCCTGCCATAACTTGGCCAAGTGTGATCCTATTTGGAAACTTCTATTAATATTTCTAAAGTTTTACTTAATTATTTATTTCTAGAATTTTATTTAATGTCAATACCTAGACGGAGATACCAGAGGCTTCTTGTACACATAGATACGTTTCTCGGAGAGACATTATATAGAAAAAAGCAAAACTGAGCGGCACCTGGTCGTTGTCTTACCGGTAGCTTTTCCGTGCCGTATACAAGCCTTACGTTCTGTTAACCGCCCGGCTAACACGTTATACGGCTAAGAAAACGTGCCGTGTACAGGAGGCCAGACGTGGCGTCACTTGGCCAGACGTAGTGATGGCAGGTGGTCCACGGCGGTAGCCGAATGACTAGGTTGGAGAATTCCAGGACGGCATATGGCTCGATGGACATGGATGAATATGACGTGGGAAGGTTGGTAGGCACAACATGGATGACACAGGCAAGGGACAGAGGAGATTAGAAGATTGGCAGAAAAAAGGACGCCTCAGCAGTGGGCCGATGATGATGATGATGATGATGAGATGGAGATAGAACGAAATGACAACTAAACGTTTTATCACTATAATTGTAAGATTGTATATAATAAGTAATAACTAATACGAAACAATAATTATCTGTAACCATCTCAAATGACAATGATTAATGATTAATAAGGAACAAATTACCTTAGAACCGCTAGTTGACTTGTATTTGATTATAACTTACAATAGATAACTGCTAAGGATGAACATGTGTATAATTAAAGAGAAACCGTCTTATCATATGAAACGAGGTATTATTCGAACAATAACTCCTTATTCGAACTTCACAGTAAATTATTTCGATGATATGTTTGTTTTAACACGCTTCTAGGTATTATAATAAAATGTCTTTATACGGATTTTATGGTTTTTTACGATTTTTGGATTCCCGAAGTTCCGGCTACTTTCGCAAATACATCATACACACAGCACACCTAGGTAGGATACGTGCCGTTTATAACACCGTAAGAATTATCTTAAAATAGTTATTTGAAACGACCGGTTCATTCATAAGAAACAAGTTAGGTATAATATACATGTATTCGCGACCCTTATATTTCTACCAACCAATTAACTCTCCTCGAAATAAAGCGAGGAGTCACCATTTTCACCTTTTCGCGAGCTCTATGGGAAATTAATAAAAGATTTTAAACACATAATCAGGTACGTACGAATAGGTACAAAAATCCCGGACGGTATAAGAACACCATCAAATTGACGGCTTTCAGATTTTTTCTTCACTGTAGTAACCTGGTTGTGAACAACCGAGTGCTCGGTGTTTTGAACAGTTTCTAGCCTAACTTTATGTTATTGAGAAGTACCCAATAGGTTTTGGTTCAACAGAAAGAAAGACTGACAACGGAGTGGTCCTACAATATGCCATTTTGTTATTTTGGGGAACGGAACCCCCAAAACTAAAGTTAAAAAAACTACATTTTATTAATAAGTGTGAACCGAGTTGAGTGACTCGTGCGGGCTGTAACACCAGGAGCACCAACAAACCGGTACCATTAGAGGGGACCGGTCGGGGCGCCACGCTGCCACCACACATAGGTATCATTCATATCGATTCCCTGCAACTTTTACAGGGAATTCAAATTAATATTTTTTTCTTTCAAATAGTACCAACAGAGTATCTCATTGAACGTCAATTGAATCTACCACCGGTTCCAAGGCGAGCCCACTGAGAAGATCCGGCGAAACAAACTTTGACAGTTTTTTTATTATTTTAGGTGGATAGGGAAACTGGCAGACGTGCCAGACGTCGCCCATGAGCATAAAGTAGTTTACCTGGAACTAGCCCAGGTAACTCATTTATTGGCGGTGGGGCTCGGTAGCCTAAGGTGTGCCAAGCACCTTGGGCGAAGCTAATTCAGCCGAGGGGGCTCTTTGTACCCCTCTTATAAGAAGAGGGGACAAAAGAGCAGGGGGCAAGGGGCGAGGATGGGAACCTTACCCCATTGTACTGTCCCGACGTTGGGAGGGGTTGTTCTGTGGTGCGGGATAACCCCTCTGTTGAGGTGGCGTCGGTCTCCTGAGGGACTGACTAGCCGTCGAGGTGCCTGTTTGCTCATTAGATCCGGTGCACCTCACCAAAGGCGGCATTGGTGGCACTCGCCGGGTTTTAGTGGGTAGAGCTGCGTCCACCTTACCTATCGGGCGCAGCGAGTCCCACATACCCGCGTGAGGAGACCCACTCCCCCGCGGGATGCCTCAGAGCATTTCCCGGCGTAAAAAAAAGTAACTCATTTATGTGTTGCTTATTCTGAGAAATAAGATGTTAAATCTGTGCCAGTAATTAAACTGGTTCTACCCTTCTCTCTGAAACACAGCAAAACTGTTTGACGGAAGAAACAAGCAAGATGGTGGTACCCATGCAGCCGAGAGCGCGCCACAGCGCATATCTCCCACCGGTTTCCCACAATTCATACAACTCTACCTCGACATTCAAGTAGGTATAGGTTTTTGATGTAACTGATAGCGATTAGCGAACCACAGCGATACTCAAACTGTTACATCGTCGTTTCTACTACGTTGATTGAGACATGGAAAAAAAGTAGAGTTGTACTAAAAATTTCTAACCTAATTTATACATTCCTTTCTTTTCATTATATCTTTGTCACTACTTTTGCAATTCGAGCGTACATGGGTCCAATCGAATATCACCACATTCGCTCGGATGCCCTTACGACTTTATGAATAAAAAAAATCCAGTAAACTTTTTTTGAAAACACATTTTAGAGGAGCGAGAGTAAAAAATCAGGTAAAGTAATACGAGATACTTTAAAGAAATTCGAGTAGAAATCATTTCGACGATAGATTGTACGGTTTTACTCCAAGTTCTAGTATTATAACAAATTATCTCGATTGGTAGATTGGTTAATGTTGTAATTAGCCGTGTAATTAGTAATTACAACACCCAACAAACAATGCATGGTTGAGAGTTTATATTCATGGGGTGATCTAAAAAACATAATATAACAGAATAAAACTAAACCGTCTCCTTAGAGACAAACACCAGGACCAAACCTATAATCAAGCACTAAACTAGTTAGAGAGCACTTACCTCTTGTCCGCTGGTTTGTCTGCAGTTTCCATCGGCGGCGGCGGCGGCGGTGGCGGCGGGGGCAGCGGCGCTGATATCAGTGGCGGTGGAGGGGGCGCCGGCATGTCTGGCACGTCTATCTTTTCATCCTTGAGCTCCGGGAGCTCCGGCAGTCCAGGCAGTTCTAGCAGGTCGCACCCCGGTACGGGCTCGGGCATCCCCACTGGGGACGTGAGCGCCGAGGGGGCGATGGAGCCGTCCTCGGTGAACAGGAACTGCACGTCGCCGGCGATGCCCGGCAGGTGTGGCAGGTCCAGCGGCATGTCCAGTTCTGGCACCTGGCATATATTACATGATTAATTAATTACATTATTACTGTAGTAAAGAGGGCTTTGTCCAGCAGTGAATGGGAAAAGGGTGATGACGATGATACCTTAAGACTCGAAGCACAATAACAAAGAAAACAGCATCCAAATCGCACCTTCATGCCTGCTGAGATTCAAGGTCGTTGAGGATTTAGGATACAAATGATATATGTGAAAGCCCCAAAGGGAGATCTCCGACCGAGTAGGATGGTATACTCGGTCAGGCCGAAGTCTACTTGTTAACATTACAACTATTGTATGTATAGCGCCGAACTGTGAAACTTCGATAGCGCGATTCAGCATTATGGCGCTAATTGATCCGCCACAAGGGTTTGTAAAGTTCAACACAGCATTGGCCCAGCGCATAGGTGGACAGGTATTATATATTGTCACGGGTTACCCTGATCTACTAAGGTGATAAATGAGAAGCAGTACACTGCTTAAATTTTATTAAATTAATTTACTCGTCCCGGTGGTGTGATTAAAATTGATACAAGGCGGGGTTGAGTACTTCATCCACACAAGTTCCTATACCTCGTCGGTTCAGGTACTCTCCTGTGCCGTATCGTTGGTCGCAATAATGGTAGCAAATTTTATGCCAATTCTACCTTATTTGTCAATTCGTACTAATTTTGATATTTGTTTGCTCGGACGACTCAACTTTTCTCAACGGTTCTCTCCGTTTTGTTCGCTGTTAATTGATTACACAAACGCCATCTCCATCGCTATACCAATCGTCCGACTTTGGTCTAAAATTTGTCTACCTATGAATGTTTTCACACCACGTCAATCTGGTCCCGTGGTAAGTTCTCGAAGAACTTGTTTTACGGGTAACAGGCAACGGAAATATATTTAATACTTTTATACTATATTGAAGATTTTGACTATAGAAATACACATCCATGACCCAGGGACACAGATAAGTTTTTGTTCCCTGGCGGGATTCGAACCCGTTACCTACGGTTTCAGGGCCAATGCGCTAACGTCATGGTATTTACGTAATACACCGTGTATACCTACTTTGTAAATCTGTCTCATGGCAATTATTGAGCGTAAGATTTACCTTTTGCCAACAAAAAATATCATAAATCTAAGTAAAACTATGTTAACGCGAGTGAAGCTGGGGCAGCTTAAATCTATACAAATAAATAAAATTAAAGTGTCTCTTTTTAAATTTTTTCTGTCTGTCTGTTTGTTCCGGCGTTCTGAAAAAGCTGGACCGATTTTGACGGGACTTTTACCGGCAGACAGCTGATATCGTCAGGAGACTCTTACGCTACAAAAATAATCATCATCACTCCGGTTACAGCTGTAAATATAAGTTAACGCGGGCGAAGCTGAGGGCAGCTGAAATGTATTATAATATAATCAGTTACCAGGTACAAAATATGACATACGTTCTTACGAGATTAACATAGGGCTAAATTATATTTATATATGGATAATGCCTACCCCCGTTCTCAACGCCGCTGAAAACCGGGATCGACAACAGTAACCGGAAGACCGTTTGTTACTATCTCAGGGAGCCCGAGGAAACGGTAACCAGCTTAGGAAATGGAACCATAGTCGCGAAAAGACAGCCCTTGATAAAATCCTTAAGAGTTGTTTAATTATGTATTTATTTGAAATAAGATCACTCACCATTCCCATACCGGGCGCGTACATATATTCGTCTATTTCCCGTTTCAGAACGTTTTTTTTCACAATAGACGGCGGCGCTTCATCCAACGTGTCCTTCGGTACATTTGTATGCACTGCCGGCACGTAGGCTGGTGGTTTCTGACTACCGAAGTACAAACTCTTGTCGGTATTGTAGATCAGGAGGTCTCCAACGGTGGCTATTCTATCCACTACGGCCTTCATATCATAGTCACGCTTAGGTTTCGCTTTTGGTTCGGCCACTTTTACGTGAAAGAAATGCAGTTTCTCCTGAAAATTCGTACATATTATAGGACTAGACTAATAGGGATGTTGAAATTTTTCGTAAATGTTTATAGATCAGTTATAAATATCTAATAGAGGCGTAAATATTATTAACTTTTGCTTAAATACGTCTAATGCCTATAAAATCTTGCATTTTATAATGCATTTTAAATTTCGCTCCAAAACGCTAACACTTGTCACGTGACGTCATATGTTGTTAAACATCGTAAAAGAGTGATAAAATTATTCTAGTTGTGGTTAATAAAAAATGGCTTCTAAGTTTTATAAGTGTTGTACGGTGCCTATGTGTGTGTACACTGTCAAAACGCCTGAAAATTAGTTTTTACAATATGTACTGCGTACGGAAAATAGTGTATAAAAGTACGTCAATATTCTTCCGCTTCCGCTAAATAGGAACAGGTGTCGTCATTTTCGTTTATGATCACGTGACCTATTTAAATTTTGTAACATTTTATTTATTAAATATTAATTTAATCAAATAAAAATAAGGGAAAATGTTGTATTTTTTCAGAATTCTATCATAGAAACTACCAATTAACATCAAAATTATATTTTTATATGAATACTGTCAAGTGTCAACATCCCTATTGAGGTAAATTGGTTGATCCATACTCTTTAAGGAGTCGACATGGTTGATATGGACTTTTTTCCCATTATTTTTGTACTTTTTATGTTACGACTCATACAATCTATACAAATATTATAGAGAGAAATGTTGTAAGTTTGGAATTTTGATGTAGGTAATATTATATACATATAATGCTAGTCACTAACGAGGACAAAGCTGATAGTAATGATCATAAAATAATTTGTCTTATTCATTTAAAGGTATCGAGTATATAACTGGAATAGAGCAGTAATATTGTTTTGTATGAAATCAAGTCCAGCAAATTTTTGCTGAGTCCCTGCGCCGGTTCTGCGTTCTCACTGGCCGACTGATGGCCATTGATGGTTGATTGGACGATAGGACATAATATATATATATATACACAGATCACTGGTTGTTGGAATTGATATTATGTCAGTGACAAATCACTGACCAGTTTCGGAATTTTATAGGTCACATTACTCCTCTATTCCGTTATATGTTCGATGTTCAAATGTAATTAATAAGGATTATTTTACTAAAACCAATTTGATAACAATGATTAAAAATAAAATACTCAACAAAGTTTTTGCTACTTACTTGAATTTCTTTTTCATTCCGCTGTCTTTGAGACTTGCTTCTCAAACTAATCTGGGGTGGCTTAAAGAGATGTATGTCTGTATCAAATATGGATTTATAATGTTTGTGCTCTATGCATGATGGGTACTTTGCACTTGAGAAAACCTTGATTGCCTTCTGCATACCAACTAAATTTTCAACTTTATTTCTGGAAATCTCTATCCTCTCGTGTAGTTTCGATGTTTTATCCATGTTCTGATTGATTCTCGTCATTATACGAGAGAACACATCGTCAATAATTTCATTTATGTTATCAAGAGTGTCCGCTATCTGTAGAACCGTCTCTTCTACGCTCAAATCACTTGGTATTAAGTTGGCTTTATAAATACCCTCCATAGAAACAAATAATATAGGTATTTCTGTAACAATATCATCACATTGTAGAACCAGCGTCAGTCCTGGGTAAGCCTACTGTATCTCTATACAACTTGCATGTCACACCATTTTAATATCATTTATTAAACTTTAATAACATTATGATATTCCTTTCGCGTAAGCCCTCTTTCAGTGTCCTTTTGAATTGTTTTTATTTCATATTAGAATAACAAAAAAGTTAAATGAAATCTTACCTAATAAACTTCCTTTATCATCAAAAATAAATTAATAAGGCACAAAAAATTATCACTAGATGACATATCCTTGTTATGTTCATTTGTCAAATAATAATGTCCGATATAACACTTCGTAAAGCTACATAATTTCAATATTTACAATTCAGTTACTGTGAGTCTATTTTATCAGTTTATTTTCACTTTAATGTTTCACTATTATTATATTATACTATTCAATTCTCCGAGGTTCGCGAGGGTAAGTCAGCTAGCAGAGAGTGCAAATTGTCATTGGCTGGATCTGTACTCCATGAAAATCTACAATATGCATCAGGAGACACTGAGGGATCCAATATTGCAGACTCTTCGGTGAGTTGGCTTGCGGTCAACATATTGTTTAAGTGTTTATTTATAACCTGATCTGTGGGGCTCACATAGCCACCTGGGGCTGACTTTAATGGCACGGCATTACATATGCTAGGCTTGAAACTAGGCAAGGAATCTAATGACTGCAATTGCATATAACTACTATCAGCATTTATTTTTCCTGGTGGTGGCAAGGATGCAGTAGTTGGCAAGGTTTCTGGTCCAAAAGCCTGTGAAGGTGTTGGTTTTGGTAAACCCAACATTAATTTCGCTTGTGGATCTTCTCGTAAGACATAGCCTGAAGATATTGGATTGGTCATGAAGGGAGTTACACTACCAGAGAATGTGGGTGGTGGAAGACTAGCCATTACATAACTTGAACTTGCTGGTTGTGGTTTTACCACTGGTGGTGTAGATTTGACTGGTAGCTGTGCAGTCACATACCCTGTTGCAGTATTAACCACAGGTTGAATATAACCACTGGTAGGATTTTTCTTAAGAGTTTCATTACTAAAATAAGGAGAATTTTCACAAGAACTCTCTACGTCAGCAGCTGATGAAGCTTCTTCATCGTCATGCTCATTTTCATGGTTACTCTTTATTTGTTCAATTTCTAAATGTAGAGATGAATCAGATCCCTCATCAGAAGTAGAAGCTTGTCTATCGATAGTACCTTTGGATGATTCCGATAGGACAGTACTATCAGTTTGATCACTTGTATCCCCATTCAAGTCTTTTTGCTTCATATCACTTGTTTTAACAGATTTAATATTGGGTAGGAGAAGCATTTCGTCAGAAGATGGCTTTTCTTCTTTGATATTAGGATTGAAAGGTCCAAATGTATATTTAGATATCTCTTTTTCTGGTTCTCCCAAACCATGAGGTAAAACCGGTTTAATGTCTTCCATTTTTCTATAACTTTTATAACATTTTACGAAGGCATATCCAACTCCGACAGCAAAAAATATCCCCAATAAAATTATGCTTATTGTAAGAAAATCTTTACTCCTACAAGCAACAGTGCTAGGTTCACTCCATTCACCAGGATACATAATTGTTGACCTGTTTGTACGTACAGGTGGATCCACATTGTTATCAAATATTACACCGTGATTAAAATCCTCATCATAATTTAGGGCTCTCACTTCATATGTCTCTGATGAAACACCACCTTCACAATGTGTTAATGATATGGATAAGCTAGTGGTGTCAAATATCTCAGGTTTCATGTCATCTTTAACTCGTCTTACTTGATAGAAGTCCAAGGTTCCACCGGGTTTTTCAGGTTTCTCCCATTTGAGCATATCAGGATTGTTCTTAACAGTTGGGGCCTTTAATCTACTAGGTGCTCCAATCCTGGTCCTAACAAACACATAGTCGCTTGGGCTAACTGCTGAGCAAACGCCTAATGGAATATTACAAGCTTTAACTGCAAAAGAGTAATTAGTAAATGCGTCAAGCCCAGTTAATGTTACTTGCCTCTGGGATTTATCTGTCTTTGGTACTTCATCAACATAAAACTCTTTATCATAATTTAGCACCACATATTTACCAATATTACCATTTCTTTGTTCAGGAGGATCCCAAGCAATCACCAGTGAATTATTTTTTACATTAGATATATTGACATTTAGTGGTTTTGTTGGTGCATCCTCAGAGGTTGTAATCACCCAAGTAGCATTTTCAATATTCTTCTGACCATATTTAGTATGAAGAGCTAGGGTGAATTGATATGTTCTAAAAGGATACAAATTGTTGATAGTTACTGAATTATTCTTTCCACTTGGCACAAACACATATAACTTGTCAAATGACTCGTCACAGTTGCTACTTGTCTCTACTATGGGGCAATAACTTATATTGTAGCCATTTATAATACCATCTTGCACAGCACAATCCATTACCCATCTCAATGTAACAAACCTTTTTCCCGGGCGGTCATAATGTAGATGTACAGGATACCTGTACATTATGTACCCATCTTTAGATATATCACAATACAGAGCCCAAACTAAGCCCGTTGATTGAGATCCATTGTTTGCAGCGATTGCAAACTGATACCTGTATTGGTTTGGCAAATCTATAACATGTTTATCTTTTTTTGGATCTAAAACAATGAAATCCATTCTTCCAGTGCATATCGTACTCATATTCTGTTGACACCAAAATAAAGTGTAGTTATCAATATTTTTGATTCCAGTCCAAGACAATTCATATGTGCCATTTTCATACGTCATCTTTGTAAAGGATTTGACATTCAGTGTTCGCGTTTCTTTATCTGGTGGAATGTACATGTGGCTACTGTTCACAGACGAGCCATTGGCATTAAAGGACCATACTGTCACATCAATGGCGTCAAGAGTGGTATTCAATATGATATAACCTAGACTCTTATTTTTGTCTGGAAATAATGTTTTTACCTCTCTACCTTGTGATGTAACAACTTTGTATGTGAAATTGGCTCCCGCCTCCTCATATTCTTCCAACTGTTTCCAATACACAAATATTATTCTTCTGAGATTGTATGTGCTATGGTAAAAGGCACCTGCTATCATATCGGGAGGCCTGCTGGGTCTTTCACTTGTAGTGTAAAAAAAAATATAGGAATAGTTTGACCAGAACTCCTTTGAGGTTACATTCTTTGATTTTATATAAACGCGGACCTCATATTGCATATGTGCATAGGGAAGGTTTGAAAGATCAAATCTATAAGTTCTGTGTTTTGGAGGAAGATGTGAGGTGTCCACTCTATGAAATTGAGTTGTATTATCAATTTTGGCTATTTGATATTCTATGATGTGATCCCAACCACATTCCAGGAAGTCAATTATATTATTTGGAATCGTCCAATTCAATGTAACACTGTGAGATTCAATCTTAATTATATGCAAATTATATGGAGGTTTTGGTTTTACAATTGCATAATGGTCTATAGTAAATCTCTGAACAGTGACACCAAAAGCATTGTAAGACCTCAAAATGAAGCATTGCTGTGCTTCAGTTTGCCTGTACTGCGGTGAACCACCGTCAGTCCCCAACACAAAATAGTTTTCATTAGTATATAAAGGTTTTACCTCATTATTGTCAACTGATAATGCCACTGAGAAGTTTAAAGTAGTGAACATATTGGGAGATGTCCAAGAGCAATTCAGTATATCAAAATTCTCAGATATACATTTAAAATCTGTAACATTTTTGGGTTTAGTATCGACTAGGCTACGTATCAAGCAGTTTTTGTTGGTTTTAGTGTTTGTACAAAAATATGTATTAGCTTGTCTTTCAGGTTTTTCAATAAATAACTTTCGCGTCTTATTGTCGATTATATCCGACTTGAGAGTTACACCGCCGAGGGAAATCTCGACGTCGTCCACTGTATAGTTTCCTTCTGCGACACAGTAAAACTCCAGCGGGTTACCATATTCCACAGTCACAGATCCCTCAGGTATCGTCCTCACTGTAAGATTCATTCCGAGGCAGTCTGACAATATACAAGGTAAAGATATAAAACACTGTAGGGCAATACACCATATCCACGATTGTAATTTCGGTGATTTCCAATAACCACTGCACTTTGTTTTGTTACGCTGATCTAAACAACCGGCCATAGCTGTTTTGTCCTAAATGTCCTTTATTTACCACATAACGATTTATAGCACTACCTCAAACTTCTACAAAATTACGAGATATATTAAACACATTTCTTGTTTTTTATGTAGCAAGCTCAATGGCGCATTCTGCACTGTTGTGAGTTGTCCCGATCGATACGTTGACATTAGCTGACTATGAGATGACTGACTAACTACTAACTAGTAAGTACTAAATTGAACAACACGAAGTCGCGTATATTTAACACGCAAAACTTAAAATATTCACCATCTAAATACTAATCTTTTAAGCACCATTATATGAATGCTCTGGAATTCTTTAAATGTTTATACGTCTTACTACTTACTTAAAATAGAAAGAAAACTTTAGAAGTATTTCTGAGTAACGCCAACTTCACTCCGATAACGACAACAATCAATACGGAGAAAACTAGTGAAGGACGATTCATACAGAAACTCGATTCGTTACTCTATAATCTATATAATATCGATTTTTGTAATCGACTCCCTGTCGCAGGACATCATTATTTTTATCTTTAATACATAATTAAATGAAAGAAGCTTTTTGTGTTGGTCTTTTTGTGCATGGGTATTTTCTAAACTCTGATTCCCGTGGACTAGTGAAAGACTAATGCATCTATACTCGCCTACTGAAAGATAAAACTAGGCTATATGGTAGATCCATTTGCCTTAAGCTATCCTAGAATACTTCGGACACATTGCCAGGAAAGACGGAGACAATCTTGAAAAACTTGTAGTGACTGGCAAAGTGAAGCGAAAAAGGCCGCGTGACACGACTGAAGGAGGAGGAAGATTTTCTAAACAACTCAACATCAACTCAATCAAAACTCAATAGATTTTCATTGTATGTTTAAAAGATAAAAGAGGTAGATATGTCACAAGCGCGCTGACAATGAAGCGTCAAGCGCTTAAAAGAAGGCAATTGGTTTATTTGCCTCTTTGGTGGTGGTTGTTGTCGACAGAACATGGATGTTGACAGTATTCATATAAAAATATAATTTTGATGTTAATTGGTAGTTTCTATGATAGAATTCTGGAAAAATACAATGTTTTCCCTTATTTTAATTTGATTAAATTAATATTTAATAAATAAAATGTAACAAAATTTAAAATAGGTCACGTGATAATAAACGGAAATGACGTCACCTGTTCCTATTTAGCGGAAGCGGAGGATTCCGTACGCAGTACATATTGTAAAAACTAATTTTCAGGCGTTTTGATAGTGTACACACACATAGGCACCGTACAACACTTATAAAACTTAGACGCCATTTTTTATTAACGACAACTAGAATAATTTTATCACTCTTTTACGATGTTTAACAACATATAACGTCACGTGACAAGTGTTAGCGTTTTGGAACGAAATTTAAAATCTATACTAATATTATAAAGCTGAAGAGTTTGTTTGTATGTTTGAACGCGCTAATCTCAGGAACTACTGGTCCGATTTGAAAAATTCTTTCAGTTTTAGACAGCCCATTTACCGAGGAAGGCTATAGGCTATATAAAATCACGCTGTGATATATACGAGTTGAGTAACGCGGGCGAAGCTGCAGGCAACAGCTAGTGCATTATAAAATGCAACGTATTTAAGCAAAAGTTAATAATATTTACGCCTCTATTAGATATTTATAAATAATCTGTAAACATTTATGAATGTCAACATCCCTATTGCTTACAATTTGACATACAGCATGCCATCTTGTGAAGTAAAAAAAAACAATATTCATCAAAGATTGATGATTTTGATTCTGCTTTGGACGCTTTGGGGATAGCACGTGTTTGTGTTTGATCCGCGAAATTTCGTTGCCGTGTGCATTGTTTTAGTGTTTTGTTGTGTGCCTCGAGTTCATCGGACGTCAGTAAGTGTATTAACTCATTTCGTACGCTGCTAACTATTCCGCAATGTCTCCTATTCCGCCTAAACCACCTGACTTAACCAACAACGTAGAGTTTTCTATCGACTCTCAGGTGCCGGTTCGCAAGAAACGGTAGACGAGGTGTTGATGGTATCCTCTGACCCATCCCGTAGAGCCAGCAAAAGATTATTAGATGAGGAGAATGCTCAGCCCCCGGCTAAATTGTCGAACAGGGCACCATCCGATTCCATTATTTCCTTGTATATTCATCCGAATCTGAAAGGGGACAGAAAGTACTCCAACAAGGACGAGGGCCCTTTCCTCGTTCATGTTTCTCGCGTTGAGTCCAATCCATCTTCTGGCACTTCCCTAAACCCAATTAAGTTCGGCCAGGTTATGCTTAATTCCCGCGTGCAGGATATATCACGAGGAGGGATCAAGAAAGTAGGTAGAAACCGAATTTGTGTCGAATTCAATACACCCGCAGCATCTAACTCATTTCTTACCAACCCCTTTCTGACCGCTAATCACTTTGAGGCTATGATTCCTACATTTAATATTACTCGTATGGGTATTGTGAGAGGAGTTCCCTCTGACCTCTCCCTGGAGGACTAAGACTTTATCAAAGATACTGAGGTACCCCCCGGCTGTGGTGAAATACTCAAAGCTAGACGACTGAATCGAAAAGTTTACAAAGAAGGTGGTATAGAATGGGTCGAAAAGTTTACAAAGAAGGTGGTATAGAATGGGTCCCCACGGGGACCGTGGTATTAACGTTCAGTGGCCAAGTATTGCCTCATAGAATATTTTGTTGCTACACTTCCATGCCTGTGGAGACATATCAGCTCCCTACAATCCAATGCCATAATTGCTGTAAATTCGGCCATGTTGCTGATCAATGTCGATCCAAGCCAAAATGTTTTAAATGCGCCCAAGATCATATCGGGAAAAGTTGCACTAACCCAGAGTCATTAGCTCTATGCCTGTTTTGCTCGGGTAGGCATTTTGCCACAAGCCAGGCCTGTCCTGAGCAAACCAGACAAAAGTCCATCAAGAATACAATGTCCCAAGAAAATATCTCCTACTCGGAAGCCTGTGAGAGATTCCCCCCTGTTTCAAAATCCTACTCAGATGCTGCCCGTAGTAATCATGTTCAAATCCCATCACTCCCTCCCGATTCACCACCTTCCAACCATTCCTATAGGAAAACAATTACCATCTCAAGACCCCCCCGTCGCCCCGTGCCTCAAGGTTATGACCGTTTGGCTCACTAGGCTATTATTGCAGATCGTGATCCCCCTCCCCCGAGCAATGGAATCGCTCTTCAACCCCACGATCAACCTACTTCTTCCTTTTCCCAATCCTCATCTAGTGACAATTTTCTAGACGTTTTGCTGTCCCTTTTGATTAATATGTTCAGCAAGATGAATGACTTTTCTCTACCGCCCAACGTTGCCAATAAACTGTCTGAATTTCTAAACATCATTAAAATTCCATCTCATCCAATGGAATAGCCACAGCCTACGTCCAAAACGACATGAAATTTTACAAATGGTTACTTCATATGATCCTGTTGCGTTTGCCATTTCGGAGACTTGGTTGGTCCCAGGATCTCGGTTCCGGGTCCCTGGGTACTTCTGCCTCCGGGATGACAGAGGCGATGGCTATGCAGGAGCCGCCCTCCTTATTAAATCATCTGTTACATTTACTCGCCTTACTCTCCCACACATCCCATCTAGCATCAACGCAGTTGCTGCCAAAATCATGAACATATCTGTCCTTTCCGTCTACATCTCGGACCCCCACTCTGTTCATATTTCTGATCTAGACCCCATATTTTCCTCCCTTTCTGGCTCTTTCCTTATCTTAGGAGACTTTAACTGCCACCACCTTATGTGGGGAAGCGCGGACTACGACGCTCTATGTTGTGACTTGGTGGATCTTATGGAGGA
Organism: Helleia helle; assembly: GCA_963853865.1. Classification (NCBI taxonomy): domain Eukaryota; kingdom Metazoa; phylum Arthropoda; class Insecta; order Lepidoptera; family Lycaenidae; genus Helleia; species Helleia helle. The sequence continues at coordinate 17,946,227 of OY971426.1, read as the reverse complement.
TAAAAACATCTGCCTCCTCAATGATGGCTCTCCAACTCGCAGAACAGCCCCAAGGCAGAATGCCAGTGCTGTCGATCTTTCTCTTTGCTCCCCCAATTTTGGTACACTTCTTACTTGGTCCGTTCTGTATGACTCTTACGGTAGTGATCACCTCCCTATTTTAATTTCCTGCCCTACCTCCTTTTCTCAACCCAAAACTCCATCAAGGTCCCGTAGGTACCTCCTTTTTAAAGCAGATTGGGACCAATTCGCCAAAGATTGTGATGCTTTCGTCAATGTATTCCCTGTAGTGTCACAAGATAACGTACTTGATTGTCACGACAAATTGGTGTCCTCCCTCAAAGCTGCCGCAGATAAAAATATCCCTGTCATACAAAGGGGTAAAACATCTAAATTCTAAACCCTCTCCCCCCTGGTGGGATTCGGAATGTTCAGACATGATCCACCGCAGAAAAGAAGCCGAAAAAAAATATTGTGACTCCATGACCATGGATAACTTCCTCCAATTTAAAAGAATTGCGGCTTTAGCTAAGCGATTGTTCAAAAAAAAAAAAGAGAAAAGGATGGATTCGATTCTGCCAAAGCATATCTCCCCGGACTCCTGCGGCTTCAATATGGAAAGCAATTAAGCGCTACAGAGGATCCTTCCTTCCTTGCGACCTTTCTAGCAATGATGCTTCTGTTTTGCTCGAGTCATTTATTGATGCCCTAGCACCTTCTTCTGTCCCTTACTTAAATTCCCTCCCCTCCCCTTATGCTAATAACCGCCCCAACAGATTTGACGAACCATTTTCGTGGTCTGAATTCCTGACTACTTTGACCCACTTGAGAAATTCCTCCCCTGGTCCAGATAATATTCCCTACTCTTTTCTATCTAATTCCGGACAAGTCACTAAAAAAACGTTTTTAAATATCATTAATATTTTTTTTGATCTGGGTTTTGTTCCAGATGCTTGGAAAAAACAAATTGTTATTCCCATCCGAAAACCAGGAAAATATCCCCTTTTGCCTTCCACTTATCGCCCCATTGCTTTGTCCTCCTGTTTATTAAAAATAACGGAACATCTGATAAGGAAGCGGTTGGATTGGTTTGTGGAATCCAAAAAGTTATTGGCCAAAAGCCAATTTGGCTTCCGCAAAGGAATGGGTACTATGGATAGCTTATCTATTTTGACCACTGACATCAGGATCGCTCTGACAAGGAATGAGTTTCTTGTTGGGGTATTTGTAGACATTTCTTCGGCATATGATAATGTGATACTCTCCTTACTCAGAGATAAATTATCTAAGCTGAGCCTGCCTGAGAAGTTAACTCATTTTATATGTAATTTCCTGATGGATAGAGTAATAGAGGTTCGACACCATGACTCCCATTCTTCTCCAAGACTTATTTGGAATCTTCTTTATAATCTTTATACCCACGACCTTGAGGAGTCCGTTATCCTGTACTGCAATGTCCTACAATATGCAGACGATCTGACCCTGTACACTTCTTCCCATTCGGCCGAGGTTGCTTCTAATAGTCTCAACCAAGCTCTTTTTTATTTGGGGGATTGGCTTTCTTCACATGGTCTAACATTATCAGCTTCCAAAAGCACTCTAGTAATTTTCACTAGAAGGAGAGCCATTCCCTCAATAGAAATAGCATTTAACAACCAACTGATATCAATCTGCAACAAAGTAAAATTTTTGGGCGTTATTCTGGACTCACGCCTTTCCGGGACCCATCATATAAATTACACAGTTCAAAAATGTCAATCAAACATTAATATTCTGAGATGCCTATCAGGGGTATGGTGGGGTGCCCACCCTTACTCTCAGAAATTGCTCTATAATGCCATTATTCGAAGTGTACTAGATTATGTTGCCTTTATATTGGAACCCTGTAGCAAGGTTGCCCTGGGCAAAATGGACAAAATTCAGTACCAATCTCTTAGAACTATTCTTGGAGCTATGAAATCTTCACCAACTAACTCTCTCCAAATAGAAGCTGTGGATCCCCCCCTTGCTCTTCGGCGACAATTCCTGGCTGACCGTTTCTTTTACAGATTAGCTTCACTTTCCCAACATCCTTTGATACCCAAACTTTGGGAACTCTCCTCGTTGATTTCTAGTAATGGATTCTGGTTAAACAAATCTATTCCTTGTCTAATAAACAGCCTCCACAAATTTAACAATCTCTCAGTCCCAACTTTCACTTGCTCGATATTCCCTCTTTACTCCACTCCCTATGATGCCCTAATTTTCCAACCTAATGTAGTTCTGGATTTCGGAATTTCAAAAAATCATCCCGGGGCCAATGAGCTTTTTAACTGTATCATCAATTGTTCCTGGCATGACTGGACGACGATTTTTACTGATGCTTCTAAACTTACAACTAATGGTGTGGTAGGCGCGGCGGTATGGATACCTAAATACGCCATTATCCTGAGCTTCAAATGCCCTCCTCATGCTTCTGTATTTACTGGAGAATTGGTGGCAATCCTAGAATCTATTAAGTATGTTTTTTCTCACGGCATTAATAAAACAATATTTTTTTCGGATTCTCTGAGCGGCCTTCAGACCATTAACTCTAATCAGTTTGCATCTAAGAATATCTACCCCCTTGTGCTGCTTATCAAGCAGTCTCTGTTTGATTGCTATCATCGTAATATTGAGGTTTCGTTGGCTTGGATACCTGGACATTCAGGGATCCAAGGCAACGAGATTGCAGACTCTCATGCTAAAATGGCCATAGAAATAGGCGGTCTGGAACACTTTCATTGCTTCTTTCAGGATCTTTTCCCCTTGGCCAAATTAGAAATTGACACGTGCTGGCAACTTTACTACGACCGTTCAAAATTAACTAAAGGTCACTATTACAGAGACATCCAACCCAAGATCCCAAGTAAGCCGTGGTTCTACCATTACCGTCTAGTCGACAAGCAGACGACGTCGGTCATCTGCAGACTTAGGATTGGACATACCTGTACCCCATCACGCCTTCATAGATGGGGTATTATTCAATCCCCCAACTGTGATTGTGGCCTAGAGGAAGGCACTGCAGACCACATTCTTTTTAATTGCCCAAATGAAACAGTCTCCCTATATGACATTCTCCCTTTCTGTGTACCCAAGCCCATTGACCTTAAATCTCTTCTGTTTCTCTCATCCTCAAACAAAAAAGTTCTAAACTCCCTAATTAAATACATCTATTCCCAAAAAATTAAACTCTGATTACTTGCTTGACCCTGTTTTTGTACTTTTCCTTTGTTATGTACTGTCTATATGTTTTGTACTGTTTTGTGATGTCTAAATATTCTGTGTCTGTCTCTATTCCAGCACGCACATCAAAACCACACTACATCAGACCTTGTTTTGGATCAATTTTTGTAACCGGTCAAACACACCAGACACTGTGCTGTTTTCAGGAGTCATTGGCAGTAATGGTCGCTAACCTAAAATTGACCCAGTTGCCATAAACAAAAAGTTGAAGTTGAATATTCATCGAATTACCGCAGCTTTACAGTCATGAATTATTATAGCATTTTATTTGATTTCATTATTTTTCTAATAAAATAAGTATCAGGCTATGACATCGCGTGCGTTAGTGATCCCTGTGATGCCTTGAAATGGGTTTATCTTAATTTCTATAGGCACCTAAACATGAGACCATCGCTTGCTCATCGGTGAAGAAAACATCGTGAGGAAACCTTCATGCCTGGTGAGATTAAAAGTCTTTAAGGGTGTGTAAAGTTCACCAACCCGCATTGGGCCAGCGCATCGGTGATCTATGGCCCAACACCCTCCTCGTCTGATTTCGAGGAAGAGACCCGTGCCCAGTAGTGGGATATTTATGGGTTGATATTATTATATATTATGTATATTATATAAAATAATAAATAAATAGATAAAATAAAAACTATAGTCACATCAACCATTTCAACAGAATAGGTTCTCAAAGACTCTATCTTGTGAAGACTGGGGAGGCTCCATGTATAAGGTTATTGGTAATTCATACCAAAAATTATGGAGCTACCTGATTCTCTTTCGTCCAAAGAAGCTGACGCTTTGCCTGCATTCTCTCAAGAAAGTCTCATGTAGAGGACTATCATCATCATTTAGAATTTTTATTTTGTGTAGTGTACTTTGAAGGTCTAAAAAGTGTCTCACTTTGAGAAAACCACAGGAAAAGGATGTTCACTATCTCCCCACCATGGTTCAGGCGGTGAGGCGGTGGGGGAATCAAGCCGATCGGAGAGAATCTTGTTATTGACGCTTCAAGCCATAGACTTAGAATATACTTGCTTCAAGCCGTCGGGCACAGAGCAAGTAAAAGAACGTAGTGTTTATAAACTCTTTGCCGTCTGGCGCTGAACGCTGGCAAATGGAAGGAGATGATATTGGGCTCAAAGTTAAAATAACAAACCTTCATAAACACTTGACAAAATTTTTACATTTGAGTACCTAGTTAGTATTTTATCATCTTTCGCAATGGAAATAAAGAATTTGTCGCATATATTAAAATTTCTGAGACTATAAGAATAAGTACAATAATGTAGTAAAAATATTATACTTAATACAAAATATTATTAATAATAAAATAAAAATGAATAATATTAACAATAATATCATAATATTAAATATCCTACTAATATTATAACCATGAAAGTTTGTATGTATGGATGTTTGTCACTCTTTCACAGTTTACACAAAAACTACTAAATGGATTTTAAATGAAACTTTAAAACAGTATGGCTTATTCATTAGAATATAACACAGGCTATAGATTAATAAACAGTGACCCTGGGCGAGATTTCTGCGGTGCCTCGTAACTGCAATTTAAAGAATATTAGTTGCCCATACGGAAAAAAGGAAAAGGATATAATGAAACAACTATTAATTTAAAGAAATAACCATTTAATAAGAAAGAAACTAATAAAAAAATTCTTTTCTAGCCTTTCTATCATCGAACTCTTTTATTAGGTTATCAAAGTCGATGTTTTCAGCAATTTGATTTTCGATTGCCAAAGTTTGTCAATCTAGTATTGTAATAATATTGTCGATCGCAGATAGGTTTTCAGTCAGTTATATTGCTGCTTTTAATTTTAGAGCCAATATCTATAAGTATTCTTCTAAGGAGGATCTGGCGCGGCAACCATATGACAAAAACCTAACGGCTGCTCTGTGTCTCTCAGGTCGTCGAGCGGTGCAATGGATGCGGCGTAAACGCAAACACCTCACCATCCGTCTGATACAGGTGCTCACCAGGCATGGTTGCTTTGGTGAGTACCTGTGCTGGATGGTTCACAGGGAGCCGGTGTCAGTGTATCGATTGTGGCGCGGCGGTGGACTCTGCCTCACCCTTGAAGTGTGCTAGGTGTGATGGATGGAGTTGCGCCATGATCTGATGTCAGTTATCGGAGGCGAATTGTCTCTGCCGAGCATCATCACTACGATGCTCCGTGTCGACGAGTCCTGGACTTCGATGGTCTCCTTCTGCGAGGCAGGAATGTCCCAGAAGGAGGCCGACGAGTGGGTGAAAGAGAAAGCCACCGATGAGGCCATCCCCCGTAGGCGACGAACGTAGGTGCGTAGGAGGCGCTACTTAATGCGTCTCCAGTAACGCCCCTGTGCTCGTGTCTGGCTTCAGGATGGGAACCTAAGACCAGTATCGCATGACGTCGCGGGGACTGCTTCCCTTGCGATACTTGTTCCCTGCGATAGCAACAAATGATATTACAGCAAAAGTAAAGGAAGAAATCTGAAAAATAAAAAACGTTGAAAATTAATGTAAATTTAGATACAAGTTTTCCCGAAAATCTAAATTTGCCTATATCTTTTATCGTCTTGACTCAGGGCCTTTATTATTAGTATACACCTGTTCGATCCGGCACTCTATCTGAAGACAGGGGGGTTGCGTCCCCTCCTATTACTCCGCTTAAGTCACCCTGAACACATAAGGAAGCCTCACAGGCCGGACGTTAAGCGCGCGCGATGGATCCACCGATCGGCCACGCACAGGCGACCGCCTATCGCCGCCGCGCTCTTCTGCGGAAAAAGGCAGCGCGCTCCTTTTCCCACTCCACCTCCTCCTTCTGCGACATCACTATCTCGCAGAAGGAGAGGACCGCCTGCCATGCGTTCTCACTGACAATCATCGCTCGAATGACCGCAAGGAGCGACAAGTCCTCGCCAACCTCAGCGATGAAGGGCGCCCTTGCCTCCGCCCAAACTGGGTACTTTGCCAGGGTCTTCTTGTCTGCAGTGTCTTCACTGTAGCTGCAGTGATGTCACTCTGGCGAGTCCTCCACCCCTGTCAGCTTGCACAGATATCTTCCGAAGCAGCCGTGCCCCGTTAGGATCTGCGCAAGGGGAGGGGTAGTAGGCCTCGCTCAAAGAGTGAGAGGATGTAAAAGGATACCTGCTGCGGCCCCCTTCATATACGGGGCCCTACCCTAAAACCGCTATTGTTAATAAAGGTATTGTGTAAATTGTCCAAAATCTAATCCTGCGTAGATGAAGTCGCGGGCACCAGTTAGTAAAATATAACATTATAAAAATTTTAATGTAATAGCTTATTTTAGTTGCCATTCCATAAGATATCTTCTTTTTCATATAACTCCTTTACGTTTCGCGACCCACCCATTTCGCTTGTTTTTATAAAGCCAGCTAGTACAAGTAGAGCGCCGCCGAATCAACTAAAATGGGTACATCTTAGTACAGTATACACTTGGTCAGCCGAGTGTACTAGATAGTGAAAACCCTTCTTAAGTACCTACATTGACAACGTTGTCATAAAAAATTGAGAAAAGTTTGTGTAATGCCAAAATTGATATATTTTTGAGCGCTTTCATAAAAATAAAATTCTTCTTATTTACTACTAGCTGTTGCCTGCAGCTTCGCCCGTTTTACACATTATACAAAAATTATAACCGACTTCAAAAAATAAAATAACTAAAAAGTAATAAAATAATCGCGTTTCTTTAATTTTTGTGTCTACAACTAATAATCATCTTATACTTCTACTAATGTACAATTTTTGCGGTTACCACGTCACTATTGCTACTTTTGGAGTCGGTGTCAGCCAAGGTGGGTAGTTACCTACAGCCCCACCATGGTTCAGGCCTTGACGTGGCGGTGGGTCTCAGTAGCCTAGTGTGAGCCCAGCACCTTGGGCAAAGCGAATCGAGTCGAGGGGGCTTTTACCCCTATTATAAGAAGAGGGGACATAAGAGCAGGGGGCAAGGAGTGAGGATGGGAACCTCACCCCATTGTACTATCCGGACGTTGGGAGGGGTAGTTCTGTGGTGCGGGACAACCACTCTGTGGAGGTGGCGACGGTCACTTGCGGGACTGACTAGCCGTCGAAGTGCCCTGTTAGCTTAACAAATCCGGGGGAACCTCACCAAGGCGGCACTGGTGGCACTCCCGGGTTTTAGTGGGTAGAGCTGCGTCCACGTACCATCTTTCGGGCGCAGCGAGTCCCACATACCCGCCTGTGGAGACCCACTCCCCAGGCGGGATGCCTCAGAGCGTTTCCCAGCGTTAAAGAAAAAAAAGGGCCAGTTATTTCTATATGTAGATATGTTTTGAATATTCTTTTTTCTGTTTCAGATGGTTGGCAGTTACAAAAAAAAGATCAATAGGCTAGTAGGACGAGGAAAGTTTAAAGAAGATAAAGAAACATGAAAAATTGGGAAGAAACTAGTTTGTGAAAATTAATTTATTTAATTAAAAATAAATAATAAGTTCCTAAAATAAATAAAGGTTTTTTTGCCCCGATTCTCTATCCTAAATTAATATAAAATAATCAATATTAAAGAGCAATTTCGGAAAAAAAAATAACAGGCAGCATGGCCTCTGGTCTTAGCCTGTTCCAAAAGAAGAAGAAGGATCAATAAATAAACTTCAAACTATTTTGCCTGTCAGCGGGATGTCTGCGATCGTTGTTAGTGAGTGGTGCCACGGGGTACAAACTGCCTAACATTGACAAGTAGACTTCCCGCAGGAATGGCGGCTGAGAGAAATATTGAAGCGCCTCTATGAAATATTTATGGAACTAAATTCAATTAGTATATTATGTCAAAAATAGCCGCCATATTTTAGTCTTAGTATTACGTCGTATTACAAAATTACAATAATGTTATATTTGTATTTAGTAAACTTGTAAACACAATATGCCCAATTGTGAGAAAGACTTCGAAAATGGAAATGGCGAGTTTATACCACAAACACAGGAAAGTCACGTATTATGAGTTCTGGTTGTCCCACTTTGTTCCTGCAATCAGAAATACCGGGACTCCAGTCTCCAACAAATTCTCTTCTTGTGACTTCTGGTGAGTGAATATGAACTTGTTTTCGTTATGAATCTTATATTTTTATATTACGAACCAATAATCGGTTGAGGTGTAGCCTTACGGGCGCTATGGGCGGTGACTTAGAAAATTTACGAAAATTTTTGATGTCAATATAACCCCCAATTTTTTACGCTTATCATACAGTCCCTATATAATCTACTAATAATCCATAAACTTTCCATACATATTAATGTACCCAAAAATATATTTTCATGTTACAGAATCTGTGCCACTCTTTGATCATGTTTAAATTGCAAGAGAATTTATATACTTATGTACTATGATCATTGTAAATTGTTGGATCCTACATGTAATATAATAAATTATCAGCTGGAGAAGGCTGTCACAAACAGATGGAGCAAATGCTTGACCAAGTTGTATCTACAGTTCTTAACTATTTAACTGATCCTGTAAGTAGGAATATAATAATATGTAAATATACAATACAATAAAATTAAAGGAAAAATGATGGTTTCATAACTTTTTCAAAAATTTTAATTTATTATGAGAATCATTATAGAATTTACTAACTTTAATAATATATTTATTTTCTGACTGGCAAATTTAAAAAGGAATCCTTATTACTAATCCAATGTTTGTTAGTAGTCAGACGTCTACGAGTAGTGTTATTACTTCCATAACATTGGAAAATCATTTGTAGCATTTGCCTTTTTGCTTCTCTTATGTGTTTAGGGATCTCCGTTCACATAATATATGAAAAATATTTACCTAGTTTTTGTTAGAATTTAATTAAATTGGTATTTATATTTATCTAAATTATATTTGATCTCTTATTTATTAGTCGGTGCAACGAGGCACGAAACTAGTGTTGGAATAAATTGTGAGTACAATTGTTTCAGTTGCCGTTACAGTGGAGAACATTTTGTTAATAATATAACGACCGCCTGATGCTTAAAATATAGAATATCTAATGTTGAGACAGACAAATTAAAGATGCTCAGAGGAAAAACCATTATTGTGTCAGTCTTATTGGTAAGTTATTAATGGATTTAAGTGAATATTAATAATCATTTATTTTCTGTATAGAATGCTACTTTATAAATTTTAAATAAGTTATAGTTAGTATATGGGCCCCAACGTAAATGTAACTGAGAAATTGACCTGAAATTGAAACCACATTTTCATATGTGAATGCTTCAATACAACGGTTTCTGATTCTACTGAATTTGTATTTAGAAAGTTAATGAGATTTTTTATCTAACATAGTGTAGTCCACTGCACTAGAATAATATTATTAATACAAATATGATATTTTTACATAGAGTCCAGCATCTATGAAAAACTTTCAATAATTAAAAAAAAATATTTTTTTTAATATGTTGGGTCATCTCATCCCAAACTAGGTAGAGCCTGTTCTTATGGTAACCAGACAACTGATACATAGTTATATATTTCTAAATACATACATATTATAGATAAACTACACCTAGACACAGAACAATTAATGATCATGCTCATCACATTTCATTTGATTGTTTGTCCTGGGTGGGAATTGAACCCACGACCTTCTGGTTAAGCAGTCAGGGTCACTAACCACTAGACCAACAGGCCAGTCATTTCCCCCACCATGGTTCAGGCCTTGACGTGGCGGTGGGGCTCAGTAGCCTAGGGTGAGCCCAGCACATTGGGCGAAGCTAATTGAGCCGAGGGGGCTCTTTGTACCCCTCTAATAAGAAGAGGGGACATAAGAGCAAGGGGCGAGGATGGGAACCTCACCCCATTATACTGTCCTGAGGTTGGGAGGTGTTGTTCTGTGGTGCGGGACAGTCCCTCTGTGGAGGTGGCGACGGTCACTTGCGGGACTGACTAGCCGTCGAGGTGCCCTGTTAGCTTAACAAATCCGGGGCACCTCACCTAGGCGGCACTGGTGGCACTCGCCGGGTTTTAGTGTATCATTCCTGTCAATTTTCTTTAATTTATATATTTACAGATGATACAATTCAATTAGCTGGATTTAATTTTAATGTTATTTATGATCCATGTCATTTGATAAAAGGACTTCGAAATAATTTTGCTGTCAAAAATATATATTTTGACAATAAAATTGCTAAATGGACAGACATAGTCGACGTGTATAAAACTGACTGCCAGCATACTCAATCAAGGATACTCCATAAATTAAATGATGAACATGTTATTCCTGAAAAGATAAAAAAAAAATAAGGTATGCTTGCAATATCATTATGCAATATGTTTTCTGAATCAAGTTTCATCAAAGTCAAATGCTCATGAATTGAAAAAAATAAATAAGAATATGGTACCTAATTCACTATTATGTTTTAGTAAGAGTGCCATTGTTGCATTGCAGCTACCTCTATGTCTTACGGTACCTCTCGCTTGTATAATATTGATGTCAAGTGAAGGCTGTGTTATCATGTGTTTTTGTTTAGCCCATTGTATGTGGGACAGAGTAGGAGAAGGACAAGGCTCATGCATAACGTCTGATTGTGGTGTGGCGTCGGTAGTCAATAGTAAGGCTTTTGAGTCTAGACTGTTTGTTTGTCCCCTTATGCTATAAACAAAATGTGTATTTAAATCAAAATATTGGTTGAATTTCAGGTGAAGAATTGTGTGCGAGTATTCAGCAAAACCATGGCTAGTGTTTTAAATTATACTTCAGAATTCTGTAAGTAATAAATTGTAAGAGTATCAACACTATAAAAAAATCAAATATTAGTACATTGTTTTCTAATGTTTACGCGAACATTTGTCCTCCCGCATTGTCCCACACCACAGTACAACCCCTCCCAATGTTGGGACAGTACAATGGGGTGAAGTTCCCGTGCTCGCCCCTTGCCCCCTGCTCTTTTGTCCACTCTTATAAGAGGGGTACAAAGAGCCCCTCTTCGCCCAAAGTGCAGCGGCTCACCCTAGGATACTGAGCCCCACCGCCACGTCAAGGCCTGAACCATGGTGACCCGGCTCTTTCCACCTGCTTGGGATCCCATTGTTAATATTATCAAATGAAAATCCATGCATAATATTGCTGTAAAGTATCCGAAATGTCGGGATTGTAAAAATTGTTTCATTATAACAAATATTAGTATTCAAAATAATTTTCTTTCATTTCCAGCTCACTACTCAGATGGAAGACCAGTCAGCAGCAGCTTGGAAAACACCGCTGAAGTAGTGTCGTTCTTTGACGACTTATTTGACAGTGTCAATGGAGCTGCTGTATTCAACCGGAAAAAGAGTGGTAAACTACTTCGTTCAGCTGTTACAGCCAATAGCACACATCACGCATTCTGGCAGGAAGCGATACTAAATTATGAATAAAGGTATTCAAAGAAAAATATTAGTAAGTTTGACACATGCTAACTAGAATAAAGCCCTCTAAAGAATAATGTGTCAACCTAGTGTCAACATGCTCGGTATGTCGCCGTAGACCCGTGGTATGACTCTCCTGAATGCATAACCTGATGATCAGGTGACAGGTGATTTTTGAATGAAGAATACTGAGCGTTACTTCCGTCAGAAAAAAAATCTGAGTTACTCTCTAGTCGCGCCTAAAGAAGTTTTACTTCAAAAATGATGATGTGTCATAACCTTTTTCAAAAAAAATAATTTCATTATGAGAATTCCTTATTTACTAAATGCCTGCCTGCCTTATTGTGCTTGTACTTACAAATAATAAAAACATTTTTTAAATTAATGTCCTCATTTAATTTCAAACATCCACGTGTCCTCTATGCTGCATATGATGCTATTGGACAAAAATGTTAACTGATTTTGCACCTGTACATATTTTCCAATCCACAAGTACAGGTAAAGTTATTTCCCTATTATTTCCAAAACGTTTAGAATTATTTTTCAATGATACATTGAAGTCTTATCATCCATTTCTACTTGTTTAGATGAGCCTTAGGCAGCTGCAGCCTTGATGAACGTCAGTGAAGACTGTCCCAAACCAATTCTAACTCATTATTTGGGATCATTGATGGGGAAACTGGAAGCTATTCTGACTGCCAAATTAAGAGGTATTATATTATATTATTTTTCACTCTTTTTTTAAAACATCTATTCTTATTCTTCCTTATTACTTACTAGCTGTTGTCCGCAGCTTCGCCCGCGTTAACTTACTTAACTTAATTTATATTACTCGCAGCGATGATGTTATATAGCCCATAGCCTTCCTCGATAAATGGGCTATCTAACAGTGAAAGAATTGTTAAAATTGGACCAGTAGTTCCTGAGACTAGAGCGTTCAAACAAACAATATCTTCAGCTTTATATTATTAGTATAGATTAATATCCAATGTTCGTTAGTAGTCGCACTTTACAAGTAGTGTTATTACTTCCATAATATTGGAAAATCATGTGGCTTTTGCTCCCTTTTTGCTTCTCCTATGTATTTAGGGATCTAAGTTCACATACATGATAAATAGTTTAGGTAAGAATTTAGATAAATTTGTATTTAACTATTTAAATATATTTGATCTCTTATTTATTAGTTGGTGGAACGAGGCACGAAACTAGTGATGGAACAAATTGTGACTGCGATTACTTCAGTTGCTGACGCGATGGAGAACGATTTTGTTGAATATTACGACCTCCTGATGCCCTGCCTAAAATACAGAATCTAATGCTACAACAGATGAATTAAAGATGCTCAGAGAAAAAACCATTGAGCATGTCAGTCTTATTGGTAAGTTATTAATGGATTTTAAATGAATAATAAGAAACCTAAATGGCACTCGGGGACTGCCCGGGTAAAGCCATTGCATAACATATTTTATCAACTTATATTAGTCGGGTGTTGGGTTTATTTTCGTTACGGAATTTCTTGATAAAAGCTATGCAATAGCTTAATAATAATTTACTTTCTCTGTACAGAATGCTACTTTATAAATTATAAATACATATGTAGTTATAAAAAATATAGTTATATATGGCCCTCAATGCAAAAGCAACAGAGAAATTGACCTGAAGGTATTACCTGGATGCGCTCTGCTGCGCTCCCGACTGCATCGCCATCCTGTTTGTTTCTTCCGTGAAACATTTTTGCTGTGTTTCGGAGAGAAAGGCAGGACAGGCAGTGTAATTACTGGCATAGAGACTTAACATCTTGTCTTAGTATAGGCAACAAATTAATTAGTTGCCTGGACTAGTCTCAGGCAGCTTGTTTATGAATGAGATTCTTTGTCTTGAATAGTGGAGTATGAGAATATTATTAATATAAATATGATATTTTTAAATAGAATCCAGTATTTATGAAAAACTTTCAATAATTTCTACATGTTGATTATATATTTTTCTTTTAATATTTTTTTTTCTATTTCAGAAGGTTAGCAGTAACAAAGAAAGATTAACAGGCAATGTACGACGAAGAAAATATAAAGAAGAACAAAAAAAAAGAAAAATTGAGAAGAAACTACAGTTCAGAAGACTGAAAGCTTGAGTTGAAACAAACTCATCACACAAGTGTGAAATTAATTTACTTAATTAAAAATAAATTATAAGTTCCAAAAAAATAATGTTTTTTTTTGCCTCAATTCTCTATCATAAATTAATTTAAAATAAAAATATTAAAGAGCAATTTCGGAAAAAAAATAACAGGCAGCATGGGCTCTGGTCTTAGCCTGTTCCAAAAGAAGAAGAAGGAACGATAAATAAACTTCAAACTCTATTTTGCTTGTCAGCGGGATGTCTGCGATCGTTGTTGGTGAGTGGTGCGTCTGAATACGTAGTATTCTCTATATAGTTTGTGAGTGGTGCGTCTGAATACGATTCTCTCTATAGTTTTTTTTTTTTTTTTTTTTGGCAATTCTCGTACGTAGTACATTTGCCATTATCAAACGGGAGAAATTTTTCCATGTATATAAAGGGATGAGAGATGTTAAATTTAGGAATCATTCAGGGCAGGATATAGGATATGTATGACAAGATAATAACAATATTATTATGAAATATTAATTTATATAGCTATACATATATTTAAATATATTACTTATATTATAGACACACAAGACTTTCATCAAATAAATACTAAACCTAAATTTCTATATTATTAGTAATTATATAATCTGAAATTATTTTATATGTGGGATGGGTGATCAGCAGAAAAATACAAATAGTTATTTAATTACCACTTTTAATCAATTTTAACATGTTCCTTCCGCCCGGTCCCAAGTCAAAATCCGCCATCTTACCTTACACTCCATTGAACCAATCAGCGAACATCATTTACCATTCATACTGTCTCTTTCACACATAACTTCTTAATCACTTATCTATCTCTTTCATACAAATACACGTTCCAATTTTCACATCCTACATTCGGCCATACTGACAAGATGACTGTCCTCAGTCATACATCAATCAGTGTCTATCACATAATTACAACATTATTTTTGACATAATAGGTTACACTTTACATCTTTATATCTTAAATTTTTATCTTAGAAACGGAAAGCAAACAATAAATTTCTTTTGCAAAACTTATTAAGTCTTAACTTACATCTTTATAAAATAGGTTAGTTAGTATACCTTTACAAAACTTATTAAGTCTAACTTATTAACTTACATCTTTATAAAATAGGTTAAGTAGTAAACTTAATGAACTGCTTTTACATCATTGCCCTTACTTCTTAATTATAATAGGCAAAACTTAGAAATAAGTTCATACACAGAATCTTAAAATAAATGAACACCATGAAAACCTTAAAATAATTAATAAACATCAACAAACTTTAAAATAAATAAGCATTAACAAAACTTTAAATTCAATAAGTATCAACAAAAGATCAGTCAGGTAAGTACAGGCCATCGTTTCATACAATCTGCAGCAGACAAAGTATTATTAGGTCCCTCAGTGTTAACACTTACCTTTTGCACTTCATAACGGTCATTGCCCTTGACACCTGTGACACGATAAGGTCCTAAAAACTTTGGCTTGAGCTTCATGGCTGTGCCATACTGCGTCCTCTTTATAGCCACCAAATCTCCTACGCTGTACTTAGTGCTGTCTTTTCTCCTTTTATTGTAGTTCCTACTATTTTCTTCTTGTATAAGTTGAATTTGCTCTTTGGCCTTTTGGCGCAACTGCTCTCTCTCTTCTATGAATAAATCTCTATCTTCTTGCATAAGTAGGTTGTGAATCTCTATATCTTCTTTAATCTTCATTCTCTTTCCTATCATCAGTTCGAAAGGTGTACAGTTTACACTTCTTTGGAATGTGCTATTTAGACATTGTTGAACTCTACTCACATGGCGATACCATAAATCAGGTTGTTCAATACATAACTTCGTGAGAACTGATATAATCGTTCTGTGAATCCTTTCAACTTGACCATTTCCTCTTGGAATGCCTGTGGTGATCTTAACATGTTGTATACCTTCTTCTTCACAGTATTGTTTAAATTCCTGGCTAGTAAATGCTGTACCACGATCGCTAATAATCCTACATGGGTTTCCAAAATGTTGTTGGTGTATTTTTAGTTTGTCCAATGCCTCCTTGCTTGTAGTGCTCTTCGTAGGAAAAATCCAGACAAACTTAGAGAATGCATCAACAATAGTTAATAGATAATTATACTGTTTCTTTGTTTCTGTCATAGGTCCCACATGATCTAGATGAATTGTATGTAGAGGCGAGTCTTCTTTCTCTATGGGATGCAAAAATCCTTCTTGCTTCCCCTCCTTCCTTGAAGCTAAAATACATGGTATGCAAGTTACAATGAAGTCTTCAATACACTTAGCTAAATCTTTATTTATTAAATCCATCATTTTCTTTTTCCCAAAATGACCAATGCTATGCACTTGTCTTATCACTTCGTTCTGCATTGCCTTAGGAACAACCAGTAGCTTTTGTGGCGTTTTATATAATAATCCGTTTTCTAAGAAGTAGTCTGAGTATGTTCCACTCTTAAGTATCTCAATTATAGCCTTTAGTCCTTCGTCATTCTCTTGGGCCGTTCTTATTTGGTCATGCATTTTTCTTGTGAGCACTCCTACATAGAGTGGGCTTCGGCTCAGGGCATCTACATGCCTCATCCTGGATCCTGACCTATGCTCTACTGTGTAGTCATACTCTTGCAGAAGTAAAGCCCATCGTGCAACTCTGGTGACTAAATCCTTTTTGCGTAGAGTCATTTCAAAAGCAGCGCAGTCTGTGACAATCTTAAATGGAATTCCTAATAAATATTTTCGAAACTTCTTCACACCCTCTACAACAGCCAGAGCCTCCAGCTCATAACTAGAATATTTTTTCTCACTTTCAGTAGTCTTGCAACTTGAGTAGTAAACTGGATGTAGTTCTCCATCGTCAGGGCATCTTTGCATGAGAATAGCAGAGTAGGCATATTTCGATGCATCCGTGTGTAACTCCGTGGGTAAATCAAAATGATAAATCTTTAATACCGGCTTTTCACAAAGTCTCTGTTTCAAAATATTAAAAGCTATTTTTTCAACTTCGGTGAACTGAAATGTTTGATTCTTTCTTAGCAGATTTGTTAATGGTGTAGCAATGAGTGCATAGTCTTTGATGTACTTCCTGAAATATGAAGTAAGTCCTAGAAAAGAGTGTAATTGCTTCAATGTTTTAGGCTCAGGAAAGTTCATGACAGCATCAACTTTATCAGATATCGGACTCACTGTACCATTCGTAATTTTGTGACCTAAATAGTCTACACTCCTAGTCAACAATTCACATTTTTTCCAGTTAATCTCTAGCCCATATTCACTAGCAACTTTAAGTACCTCTTTCAACCTTTCTACTCCCTGTTTATAATCTTCTGACATTATAAGAATATCGTCAATAAAAATCAATAAATAACCCTTTGCTATTAAGTCTCTAAACACAATATTGATAAAACGTGTGAAATATTTGGGACAAATTGATAACCCAAATGGAGCTTTCAAAAACTCGAATTGTCCTGCATGCGTTACAAATGAAGTGTACTTTATGGAGTCTTCACTAACATCAATATGGAAAAATGCATTTTTTAAATCAAGCTTACTAAATACTTTGGCACGAGACAACTTATCAATATGATCTTCTATGATGGGTAAAGGAAACTCATCTTTCACCATCTTTGCATTTATCTTTCGGTAATCTACACAAATTCTTGTAGTTCCATTTTTTTTCTTTACTAGTACCAGTGGGCTGGCATATTCCGAAAAACTAGGTCTTATAATACCATGGTCAAGCCACTCACCTATTTGCTTATCAACTTCTTTTTCTTCTAAATAAGAAAGACGTCTCGGACGTTGCGCTAGAGGGATGTCGTCGTTTAGAATAATCTTCATTTCGATTGGTGATTTCTTAACTTTTCTCGGAACATAATTACTCACTAATTGCTGGACCTCGTCTTGTATCTGAGCATCTGTAACCAAATATTGAGGACATCCTGCTTCGTTCGCTAAAGCACACAAATGATTTAAACACAATATATCATTATTGTTTGATTGAGGCAAAACCGTGACTGAACCTTTGTTAAAAACTACTACTGCTTTACACAAAAACTCTTGACCTATAATTATTTCATAAGGCATAATCTCATGGGGAACAATATGAAAAACTGTATCACAACATTGTTTATCAAGTTGAACAAGTGTAACGAACCTTCCAAATGATTTAAATTGCCTGCCACCTAGACCAGTAAACATAGTATCGTCCTTGTCAAAACGTCCAATTCCTAATTCGAAAAACAATCTCTCTGATATTAAATTTAAATCACTACCACTATCTATTAAACTAGTAATACTTTTACCACAAATTAACACATTCTTTAACGATTTATTGCAATTATGCTGCCCGTCATTGTTTACATCGAAGTTGACAGCCGCCATCACATCTTTGGAACATGGCCGCTCGTAGTCGCTTTGTGATTGGTCGTTGCTCCCGCACTCTTGACCCGACGGAAATTGTCTCTGCGCACAGAACTGTTTTGCCGACACTGGTTTACCGCTTCCTCCGCTCGTGGCGCCACAGGACTCCATATGTGACTGTTTTATCGACACCCGATTCGTTGACTTCACGTTGTCTATGTTCTTCTTGCAACGCAATCCAATATGTCCGAATTCGTTACATCGGAAACATTTAAGTCCTTTTTCACGATCTGGACATTCCGTAGATGTATGATTCATTTTTCCACAGCTAAAACAACGCACCGTCGCCACTGGCCTACCTTGCTTCTTATGGCGACTTGTTTCGCCGCTGGCACTTGAAGAATCTTTCATGATATTGCTCTTAAATGTCTCGTATAACTTGAGTTTTTCTTTTAAATCAGGGTAAGTCGTAACACCGTATAACATCATCTTGTTCGTTTCACGATCATGGATGCCTTCTATTATGTATTGAATAGCTACATAATCTGCTAGCTTGCCTCGTTTGCCCAGTGCCTTCATTTCGAGCATGTAGTCGTAACAACTTTCGTCCTTGCGTTTTTTCCGTTCACTCATCATTTCGTGGATTTGTTTAGTACTGATAACCTCTGGAAACTCTCTGAATAGTGCCGCCTTCAATTCTTCGTAGGTCTTAAAGGTTTTTTCGGTACGGAGCCACGCCGCTGCAGAAGAGGTTAAAGTTCGCCTGGCGATAAGTAGCTGCTGAATTGGATTCAAACCGAAAATTTCGGTGTTATCCTCTACTTCTTGAGCCCATTTCACCGCTGTGTAGGTCGCATCTTTACCGGAGAACTTCGGAATCGCCTCTTCGACGTACATCAGGTTATGATTGAATACCGGTGAAATTCGATCATCGCCGCCGTTGCCCGTTTTCTGTCGTTCATCAGGCATGTTTTCGTCGTAGTCTTGTTATTTCAGATATTTGAAACAAATGAATCAGCCGAAATCGTCGTAATAGTCGTAGTCGTTGCCGTCGTAATTTAAATTTCGTCGTTACCACGTGCCGTCGTTAGTCTTTATCGTCGTATCTTCAAAATCCACTTGCACAGGTAAATCTCTGCTCCATCCCGGACGAGCCCCCAAAATTGTGGGATGGGTGATCAGCAGAAAAATACAAATAGTTATTTAATTACCACTTTTAATCAATTTTAACATGTTCCTTCCGCCCGGTCCCAAGTCAAAATCCGCCATCTTACCTTACACTCCATTGAACCAATCAGCGAACATCATTTACCATTCATACTGTCTCTTTCACACATAACTTCTTAATCACTTATCTATCTCTTTCATACAAATACACGTTCCAATTTTCACATCCTACATATATATGTAATATTTTTTTATAAATAACAGACAAGTAATTGAGGTTGGAAAAGGGATTTGATGATCTAGTAAGGATTTCAGGAAATCGGAACGGTCATATAAAGGACAAGAAAAGAAAAAATGATTTACATCGCCAGTTTCACAACCACACAAACAAGAAGAGTCGTTAATAATTTTAAACTTGGAAAGATGAGCAGGTGTACAAGTATGGCCAAGTCTCAATCTTGAGATGATACTAGAGCACCTCCTATTAAAATTCATTGAGAAAAACCATGGTTTTGATAAAATATCAGGCTGAAGAGAGTAATAATAATTACCTTTTTGTTTACTGCTTTTTTCCCATGACGTTTTCCAACATGTATCAAGATCGAGTTTAGGTATTGATAACAAGTCTGAGCAGTAAATCTTATACGGAACAAGGTCACCACATGAAATAGCTTCATTAGCGAGAGCGTCTGCTATAACATTTCCTTGGATTCCAGAATGTCCAGGAATCCAAGAAAATTTAATATTGTAATGTTTTGCTATGCATATTGTTAGTAATTGTCTTGTGTCAAATATTATGGGGTTGTGTTGCTTAATTTTAAACGGGTTTTTTTCTAAGGCTTGTAAAGAACTAAGTGAGTCAGTAAAAATGATTGAATTTTTGAGTTTAGCTAGTATTATATAATCTATGGCTTTGAAAATACCCAAGCACTCTCCAGAAAAAACAGAAGATTCTGGAGGGAGTTTTACCTTCTGTACAATGTTATATTGACGGTGGAAGATACCTACGCCTACTAAACCGTTAACATTATGTTTCGAAGCATCAGTAAATATGAGATGGGTATTTTTAAATTTTTTCTCAACAATTGCATTAAATTTTTCATTAGCTATTAAAAAATCTGACTTAGCTATACCAATATTTAATATTTGTGGTGATAGAATAAGAGATTCGAAGGAACAAGAAAACAAAGGTAACATGTTAGATTGATGTAAAGGTGCAGAGAGAGATTTAAACTTATAATAGCTATTAATTAAATGTGGATTCGATTTATGTATCCAATACGGTGAATTAGATACGAAGTAAGCTAAAAGATGAAGTTTTTC
This sequence comes from Helleia helle, assembly GCA_963853865.1. Lineage (NCBI taxonomy): Eukaryota > Metazoa > Arthropoda > Insecta > Lepidoptera > Lycaenidae > Helleia > Helleia helle. The sequence goes on along the minus strand of OY971426.1, from coordinate 17,925,612 downwards.
AATAAGAGGGTGATTGGAAAGCTGTAGACGTCGAAAGAGAAATTTATCAGACAAATACTGACGACGTAGTTGTAACGGAGGATCACAGCACTCAATTTGTAAAGCGTTAATTGGGCTAGACTTCATTGCTCCACAAATGATTCTCAAACATTTGTTTTGAATTTTGTTCAACATTTTAAATCCAGAAAGAAGGCCCGGTTCCAATAGGAAGGTTCCATATTCGAGGACACTACGTATGAGAGCATTATACACGAGTTTCAAATAAAAGGGATGGGCACCCCACCAAACTCCTGCTAAACATCTTATGATGTTTATTATTTTTTCACACTTATTTGCGATGAAATTGCAATGAGGGATGCCTGTAAGTTTCCTGTCTAAAATGACACCTAAAAATTTAAAATCATTTTTTTGTGGTATAATGGTCTCATCGTAATAAACATGAACTGGAGTGATAGTTCGCATACGGGAGAATAAAACTACTGAGCTTTTAGATGGGGACAAATATAGTCCATGATCATCAAGCCATTTTTTTAAATATTGAAGTGATGACGTTAACTCTGTGCATGCTAATTTAATGTTTTTACTTTTTACATATAATAATAAATCATCCGCATATTGCAAAACTTCAATCTTTCTATCAATAGCTAAGTCTAGATCATATGTGTATAAATTATACAATAAGGGGCTCAAAACGGACCCTTGTGGAAGGCCTTTGGATAACACTCTAGAATGTTTTTGTTCACCATCAGTAAACAAAATCGATCTATCATTAAGCATATTTATAACAAAAGAAATAATTTTTCTGGGAATCTGAAGGCATAAAAGTTTTTGTTTAAGAATTGGTATCACGACATTGTCATAAGCATTAGATAAATCCAAAAATGCTGCAATGACAAAATTATTATCAGAAAAGGCTAGCCTGATATCGGTTGTAAGTAAACTAATATTATCTATACTACTTCTGTTTCGTCTAAAGCCAAATTGAGTTGTTGATAGCAAACTGTTGCTTTCAACGAACCATTCTAGACGATTCTTAATTAATTGTTCGCAGATTTTTAGGAGGACAGATGAAAGGGCAATAGGACGGTAAGACAAAGCAGAAGAAGGATCTCTATTAGGTTTTAATATTGGAATTACAATTTGTGATTTCCAATTTGCAGGAATGTGACCAGAGTGAAAAATAGAATTGATTAAATTTAAATAATATGTCATGCTTATGTCATTTAAATGAGTAATGAAAGAATAATATATTCCATCTGGACCAGGTGCAGAATCTGATGCATATTCTAAAACGTTCTTTAATTCTGTCATTGAAAAGGGAGAGTTTAATTCAGATGATTCATTGTATAAGGCACCGTTATCATTTAAGTTATCTTTACGAAAATTAACAGTGGGAGGAGCAATTCTATCAAGAAAATCGTCTACTAGAAAAGATGGAAAAGTTGGGGATGGGGTGGTATTATAAGCTGATCTAAATCTTCCAATGTTTTCCCAAACACTGGATGAGGGAGTATTGGGAGATAAAGATGAGCAGAACTTTCGCCAGCTGTCTCTTTTTTTTCTTTTAAAAAGTAATTTTGTTGCGTTTGTAATCTCCTTTAGTGATAAGAGGTTTTCTAATGTCATATTATTATTAAATATTTTTTCAGCATTTTTTCTTTTATTTAAAAATTCTTTGCATTCGACATCCCACCATGGAGGACTTGGAATATAAGGGTTCCCATGTTTTATATTAAAAACTTCATTGGCACTTTCAATTAATGTATCTAAAAAAATTTGGGCACCGCAAGAATCACTAATATTTTCTGATATTTTCTGACTAAGTTTTAAATCAACTTTACTACTAAATTGAGTCCAAGTGTCAGAATTGACTTTTGATATATTGTATCTCGGGAATAGTTTATTGCAAGTTTTAATTAATTTGCCAGGAGGAAATGAGGTAATAATGGGATAATGATCACTGCCAAATGTGGATGTTAAAACAGAACTTGACAGCTGAGATACAAATTGGGGTGAGCAAATAGTTAGATCTACTACACTATTTCCTTCAGATAAGTTTGTACGTCTAGTAGAATTACCATTGTTGATGATACACAAGTTGTTTTTATCTAGAATGTCCAAAAGTTTATTACCATAACAGGTTGTCATGGAGCAGCCCCAAGACTGGTGATGACAATTAAAGTCACCAGTTATAATTAATGGTTTAGGGAGGGATAAGAATATATCCCCAACTTCATTTAATATATTAATAGAAATATGTGAAATATATACAGAAACAAAACAAATTTTATTTACAATTACGGCTAAAATAGAAATTTCAGAACTATGTACAGGATTGGATATTATATTAAAAGGGTAGCCTTTCTTAATGAGAAATGCTACACCACCATATCCATCTAATCTGTCTTCTCTAACAGTATTATATTTTTTAATATTTAATGTAAAACCTGGTCTAAGCCAAGTTTCACATAATGAAAATAAAAAAGGGTTATATTTATTTAATAAGTAAATTAGATCACTTTTTTTATTAATTATGCTTCTAGCGTTCCATTGTAATATTTTGTTGGCCATTATTTATTTTGATTATATTTACAATTAACTCCATTAAGGGGGCAACGATGGACGGTATATTATTATTGGTCTGGGCAAAGGTTTGTAATAAAGATATAATATCTGATATTTTTGTTGGTTCTTGTGTGGAGGGAGTATCATTTGAAATTGGGCTATAATTTTTATCTAATTGATTAAAGGAAAATTCTTTTATGATATTATCATGTGCAGTTTTGTCGTAACCTTTTCCAACTTGTATAGGGCGGGAAGGTTTAGATATAACTGTTTTCTTGTAAGATTTTTGTGGAGTATAAGAAGATGGAGTATTAATATTTTGGAAAGATAATTTTCTTTGAGGACTGGACAAGGTTTCAGCGAATGATTTATTAAGTATAGGGAACATTTTACTTGCTTCTTGATAAGAAACACAATTTTGGGACATATATAGTTTTATTTCTTTTTGTCTGTTAAGTTCCGGACAAGATTTACTGTTTGCCATATGGCGACCAGAACATTGACAACAGTAATAGTCATCTTCAACATTACATGAGTCACTAACATGATCCTGACCACACTTGAGGCATCTTGGTTTGGAACGACATTGCATCTTTGTATGACCATAACGACAGCAGTGATAACATTGGATGGTGGGAAAAACATATAAGTCTACGGGCAGAGAGTTGTAGCAGATAAATATTCTTTTTGGGAGTACCTGACCATCAAAATACATTACTACCGACTGTGTGGGTTTCCATATTGGAGACCCATCAACAATAGTTTTATAATTAAGTCGTCTAATTTTAACTATTTTGCCACAGCCAACAGGGGTTGAGATATTAGAAATAATTTCCTCAGGAGACCAATCTGTTGGAACTCCTCTAACAATGCCTATTCTTAAAATATTAAATGAAGGGACATATGCTTTATAATTATTGTCGGTGATTATACTATTGTTAATAAAAGAGTTAGCATCAACATAATTTGTGAAGGAAACAGACATACGGTTTCGACCAATTCTCTTAACACTACCATTAACTATATTATAAATTTTATTTTTTAAAAGAAAATTTCCGAAGGTTATCGGGTGCAATATTTTTCCGTCATTATCAGAGGATTGGATCTTCTGAACATGAATAATGTAAGGAGGTGCATCTAGTTCATTGTAAATATTTCGACCAATTGGAGTATTTGGTTTACTGACTGAATCATTAATATTATGAGGCACTGGATTATCTGATTGTAATAAAGGCTGTGCAAGTGGAATATTAGTTAAATTTTTACCCTCATCTGATTTATCGGACTCTACACAACGACATCCAATGTCCTTTTGGTTTCCCGTATTTTTTCTTTTCTTTTTGTTACAATTTTTGCATATTTTATGCAGGCGACCACGTTTTAAACTAACTTTTTTGGAAGATTGGTCAGTGTCCATACTAGAATCATTATATTCTACTGTAACAAAACTGCAAGCTTCGGGCACTTTACATGTTCCCCCGGGATCCGGAGGTTCATTCATGTTGCAATAGAATGTAAAAAGAAACTTACCAAACCAAGAATTTTCTAACTAACTATAATATATACAAATAAAATTTATAAAATAAATATTATAATAAACTGATCTGAATGACTAAAATAATAAAAAAATAATGAGAAACAAAAAACCACAACTGCGCGCCTTGAAATTTCCCGCCGTTTTTTCCTCTCTATAGTTTGTGGTTTCTATTATTTATTTATTATTATTTTCAATTAAAGGCATTAGCTACTACGCTATTAGCCATACAAAATACAATATTCAGTCTGTAATACGGAGAAATGGCGGGAAACCCCAAGGAGCGCGGCTTCGCCCCTACTATAGAAAACCACTCTGAATGGACAAAACACAAAATAACAATTAATTAACGGGAAACCAAAAAAACACAACCGCGCGTCCCGATGTTTCCCGCCATTCCTCTCTTTTTCCTAATTATTTCTTTATTTATTAGCTATTCTTCTGATCTTTTTATCTTCTCTTCTAAATTTATATCTTGTTCGCTTCGCTTGTTGTTTTGCAAAAATTTGACGTGACACTGGCAGAAATATCCCAAATTGGGATGATTGCCATAAAAAAAAATATCTTCCTTTGAGGACTTGTCTGAATTTGGCACCAAAAAATAATTTTTTTAAACTTTTATTTAAACAATCCGATTGTCCGTCGTTTGTCCGTCAATGTCCGATGTAATTGTTTATTTGTCCGAAAATTGTTAATTTATAAACAATTAAACAAATTTTGACTTGGAAGATAGCACTTTCTTTATCAAATAGATATTTTTTTTCATTTGATCGGTAATTAAATTTTATTGATTGTCCGATCAATATTTTTATTTGTCCGATTATTTTTCTATTTTTAATTAATTTTTTTGTGAAATTAATTTTGAATAAATTTTTTAAACTTTTATTTAAACAATACGATTGTCCGTCAATGTCCGATGTAATTGTTTATTTGTCCGATAATTGTTTATTTATAAACAATTAAACAAATTTTTACTTGGAAGATAGCACTTTCTTTATCAAATCGATTTTTTTTTTCATTTGATCGGTAATTCTTTTTTATTGATTGTCCGATCAATATTTTTGTTTGTCTGATTGTTTTTCTATTTTTAATTAATTTTTTTGTGAAATTAATTTTGAATACGTAATTGTTATTGCGCATACGCGAAAGTATATGACGTCACAACAGGGACCGCCATATTTATTTATATCTATTGTGGGAAGCGTTCTATCTGATTATTATTATTATTACTGTTATTATTATTATTTTTATTATTATTATTATCGTTGTTGTCGTTGTTACTATTACTTTTAGTTTCAAATAGTTTTGCATACTAACTTACGCACAAATCGTAAGATCTGTAATTACTTATGACTTTCCAGGAGACTAACTTACGCACAGGTCAATAGAAACTCCAAGTTTCATATTTTTTTGTATTAATTATTATCATAAACTATTATTATTTTTGTGTCATTGAAATCTGGTATGGAAGTACTGAGATGATTGTTATCTTTTTACTTGATTTTTTTTTCCTGACACATAGTAATTGATAGACGCTATGAAGTTATTGTTGAATAAAAAAATTAAACAAATAATAGAGGATAACAATTAAATAGAAAAAAGAGAGAAAGTGAGCATGAGTGAAAAGAAAGTAAAAGTGAATAATAAAAGAAAAAGCTTATTAGTCGCAAGTGATAACTGCAGGAGGCTGCCGTACATTATCGTATTCTCTCTGTATTAATTTAGAACAACTTTACTTAACCATGTATGAACAAGCTATATTATTATTTATTATGTATAATTGTTATATTACAAGAATGTTTATTTATATGAAACGAAGAAAATATAACAGTAATTAGTAAAATATATACATTTTTATAATTATTTTTATTGGCATGAAACACAGTTGTAATGTAAAGTTATTATACATATTACTGTTTAAACTTGTAACTTGTAATATAAACGCGAAAGTTTGTATGTATGGAAGTATGAATATTTGTTACTGTTTTACTGTTTGTATTTGATATCGTTAAATCACACAAACACATTAATTCGAGAACGTGTCACATACCTACGTAAATATCAGTAGCAACTTTTAAATTTATTCAGTGGGGGAAAATAATCAGTAAAAATATTTTCACAATCGGGCAATACTGAGCATTGAAAAAAATTGTATTTATTTAAACTTAATTAATTACAAGATACTACGAAATATTGAAAGATTTCCAGTGAAAAGTGATGTTATTACATTTATTTTGTTATTCAGATGTATTGTCATACAATTTAACTGCACAAATCGTCATAATTATTTATTTTATGGAGACACGTTTGGTGCGGTTTGACATAGAATACTGCGGAACTTCCCGGCGCTTGGTACAAAAATGGCTCCACGTGAGTTGCTTCAAATGGCCGCGCGGACTAGGTTTCTATAGTGTAATTATTCTAATGTTTACGTCTAGTATCACATAATTTAGTGACGTCTTCTTTATTAAGACAATAAGAATAAATTACGTCAAATGGACACCCAACATCTCGGAAGAGTATCAGAAAATAAAACTTTCAGATCGTTCTATTTCTTTCAGAACACATCTCATAGCTTCCTTATTGACTGTTCCATAAAAACATGGCGGTCCCTGCTGTGACGTCATATACTTTCGCGCATGCGCAATATCAATTACGTATTCAAAATTAATTTCACAAAAAAAATAATTAAAAATAGAAAAACAATCGGACAAATAAAAATATTGATCGGACAATCAATAAAAAATAATTACCGATCAAATGAAAAAAAATCGATTTGATAAAGAAAGTGCTATCTTCCAAGTAAAAATTTGTTTAATTGTTTATAAATAAACAATTATCGGACAAATAAATAATTACTACGGACATTGACGGACAAACGACGAACAATCGGATTGTTTAAATAAAAGTTTAAAAAAAATATTCAAAATTAATTTCACAAAAAAATTAATTAAAAATAGAAAAACAATCGGACAAATAAAAATATTGATCAGACAATCGATAAAATTTAATTACCGATCAAATGAAAAAAAAAATCGATTTGATAAAGAAAGTGCTATCTTCCAAATCAAAATTTGTTTAATTGTTTATAAATAAACAATTATCGGACAAATAAACAATTACATCGGACATTGACGGACAAACGACGGACAATCGGATTGTTTAAATAAAAGTTTAAAAAATTTATTCAAAATTAATTTCACAAAAAAATTAATTAAAAATAGAAAAACAATCTGACAAATAAAAATATTGATCGGACAATCAATAAAAAATAATTACCGATCAAATGAAAAAAAAAAAGTCGATTTGATAAAGAAAGCGCTATCTTCCAAGTAAAAATTTGTTTAATTGTTTATAAATAAACAGTTATCGGACAAATAAACAATTACATCGGACATTGACGGACAAACGACGGACAATCGGATTGTTTAAATAAAAGTTTAAAAAATTTATTTTTTGGTGCCAATACTGCCAAATTCAGACAAGCCCTTTGAGGAGGGGAATCACGATTCACGAATCACGAGATTTCATTCGGATTTCGGTTTATGTCACAAGTCACAACTCACAGTCCACAGACTACTAATTTAATGTTTTGTTTAATATTTTATCTGAATCCTTGCATAGCTATTTTACCTAATTTCAGAACTTTTACATAATTATTAATTTTACAGTTCAAAATGTGTGTTACATAAAAAGCATGTGAAAAACAACACTAAAAGAGAATGGAAGACAAAAGCCAATTTAGTTTAGGTTATTCTACAAAAACAGCGTTAATAAAATTAAGAGATGATATTCGTGTTGTTATTAAAGAACATAAACAGAAAAATCGTTTGGGGTCTTTATGATTTTATAGTGTGATAAATTCAATGATTTTATTTAAAAAAATATTAAATAATGCAAAATTTTCTTACAGGTTTGGAGTTGTTAAAAATATCATATCATTTTCTTCAGAAAAGGTTTTACTATCTGGTGTAGCGTATACAATAACGCTAATAAATATTATATGTTTAATATTAACATATTTAATTGGAGAGAATCCGGTTGCACAAGGATATCTGCTATGGGAAGCATTAGTTTTATTTATTATACTTGTTATTAATTTTCTAGTAGCCTTAAATGAGGAATATATACACAGAAATGAAATACCACATAGAGTTAATAAAGTTTTGGGTAAGTTAATACTCATAAAATGGCCTAACTTATCATTAGAGTCATATCTGATATCTCTAGCATGATCTTAATCACAATTATCATTCATACAATTGTTGATGAGGAATGTGTTTATCCTATTTCATTTAAAACATTTTATAATAAAGTTGTGTTCCATAACAACAGCAATGAACTATTTAACCAATTGTAATTAAATATGCCACCCTGTGTAGTTTGGTCATCGAGCATATAACCGAGAGAGAAAAGAGCGATAATATTACATGTTTTTTTTTATAATAAAAATTTTTGCTAAATGTGTGTTGCGACACTGCTCTGGTTCTGAGCTCTGATTGGCCGTCTGATGGCCATTGATGGATGTTTGGACGATGGAACATTCTCACATAACACTGATTGGTTGAATTGCAATTACATCAGTGACAAATCACTGACCAATATCGGAATTTGTAGCTCACATTGCTCTATCCAGTTATATGCTCAATGAGTTTGGTCTAACTTCAGAGAGAGGATGATGGCGATTGGTAGGATGAACAATGTGGAAAGAATGCATAATATGTTATTCTATAAAATAATTGAGTCATTAAATTCTGAATATGATTTTAATGTGATAAATAACCCTTGGAAAATTAAGACTATATAAGTGATAGGACATCTAGTCTCTGCAGTTATAAAGAATTATGTATGTTGTTCTTTGCTCTTTAACTTAAATATGTCTCGCATGTCTAGTGTACAATAAAATAACATATTGAAATGTTTAAAACAATGCAAATATGCCATCAGTGTGTGTCATTCCACTTCACTTTTCCTGTTACAAAATTTCTTTAATTAACACAAAGATGGGCTAAACTTTCCCTTTAACATCCAATCCAAAAATATATAAAAATAACTTCAGTACTACATCTAATGCCCTGTATGTTCATTATGCTATTCTATTCTATGCTTTATTAATTTTAACACATACTTGATTACATACACTGCCAATCCTAATGCTGCAGTTTCCTTATTTTTTATTGGATAAAAAAATCACAAACCATATTTCATGGTGTTTGTACTGCTATTAAACTACATACTTACTCAGAGCAATGTTTTGGAATTTTTGTGAAATTTTTTCATATTATAATACAATAATGTGGTGTAAAGTCGCTAAAATACCTTTGTTATTGTTTTAATAGCGTTAATATTATTTACTAGCTGGTGCCCACTTCGCCTGCATTAACTTTGATTTACAACTGTATCAGGATTGATGATGATTATTTTTATAGCCTATGCCCTTTTTTATGACGTAGGTTTATGCTTTCGCATGATCCAGGTTTACCTCGGGTAAGAATCCTGGTCCTGTCTAGTCCCATTATGTGGGAACTCGCACTTGGGAATGCACTATCCCGATAAACCACCTACTAGCGCCTTCAGCCGCTTTTTGAGGGTCCCGGATCTGCAAGCAAACGATCACAGGTTCCCAACCTGAACCCGACACGAGCACAGGGGCGTTACTGGAGGCGCATTAAGTAGCGCCTCTTGCGCACCCCCGTTCATCGCCCGCGGGGGGAGACCTCGTCGGCGGCCTCCTTTCTCACCCGCTCGTCGGCCTCCTTCTGGGATATTGCTGCCTCGCAGAACGAATCCATCGCCGTCCAGGACTCGTCGTCCTCGAGCATCACGATGATGACGCTCGGCAGAGAGAAGTCCCCTCCGATGGCCGATGTCAGATTGCGACATAGCGCCGCCCATTTCGGGCACACCCCGAGTGTGTGCTGGGACGAGTCCACCGCTGTCAAAAAGCACTTACAAAAGCAACCATGCCCGGTGAGCATTTGTGTCAGACGGAAGGTGAGGGGTTAGCGCTTACGACGCATTCACCACTCGAAGACCAGATGCTGAGCAGCCGTTAGGCTTTTGCCATACGACTGCCACACCAGGACCTCCTCCCACCTCCGCATTAATAGTAAGGTTCTCGCCAAGAGACCCCGAAGACGTTTATGGTCGACCGGTGTGCCCGGAACCCAAATTGGGACTCTGAGAGTCCCAGTCCCGGGCCTTTCTTCAGGTACTGAGCGAGTTGGGAGGCCACTATTCTCGCCAAGGCCTTCTCAGATTCGCTCAGCAGCACCACTGGTCGCACCGCCGAAGCCGAGTCCGGGGTCCGCTCTGATTTTGGTAGCAGGCAGAGCCAACCCTCCTCCCAGGCCCTCCGTGACGGGTGGCGGAATACCCTCCTCGTCTGCTGAGCCTTCTTGGGGAGCACATAGTCCACGGGTGTGTCAGAGAAGAGTTTCCCGAGGATCTTCTTCAGTTGGCCCAGCTGGAGCGGCTCGATGATTGGAAACGGCCCATATGTAGGGACGGCCCCAGGGGTCTCTATTGAGACTCTCAACCAGGCCTCCTCATTGGCTCGGCAAATGGCCTGCTGCAGGATCTTCTGCTTCTCGACGTAGATCCTGCACAGCCTGTCGTCCCTTTTGAAGTCCTGGGGGCGCCGCTCCGGATGTAAAGCCGTCTTGCCCCGTTGCAGGCGGCCTGAAGACTGGCTATCTCAGCCGAGCACCAGTAGAGCGCCCGCCGCTGGGGTGGTCGTCTCGCGGGCGGCAAGGCCGCTCTACAGACCGCGGTGAACGCGTCGCGGAGCCGGTCAGCCGCCTCATCCACCCCTAGCTCTAACAGCGGCGGGAGACTTCACCGGCCGACTATAGCGGCCTCCTCTGCCAGTTCCCGGTCTAGCTTTGAGAGTGCCCTACGCGGAAATTGACTTCTCCCCCTGGACAACGACGACGACGATGATGCCGGACGGACGGGAGCTGGAGACACCTCGAACCTTACGTAACGATGATGCGAGAGAGTCTCCACCCTCCATCCCTCTATTCAGCGTATGATGGCCGGCGTGGCGAACGTGACGTCCACCACGGAACCTCCTGACCAACGCACGCACGTCTGGACTGTCCCTGTATTGGAGCAGGGACAGTCCGACAGCTAGCGTCCTCTCCTCGTCTCCCTCATTTTTGGGTTCGTGGCTGGGTTGCCTCATGCCGTGGACTTGGCATTGAGGTCCCCGACCACGAACGTCTATAGGGGAGATAGCTGCCCCACCAGCGGCCCTGAACGTCGAGAAACCGTTCCAGGGCCGCCAAGTCGCGGTTCGGATGAAAGTAAAAAAACGTCAGAAGAACAACACATAGAAAACAGCGTATTTTAATTCTTACTAATATTATAAATGCGAAAGTAAGTCTGTCTGTGTGTCTGTCTCTCTGTATATCTACCTGTCTGACTGTCTCTTCTTCAAGCCTAACCCATTGAACCGATTTTGATGAAATTTGGTAAAAAGATGGATTCAGACCTGAGAAAGTACAAAGGATAGTTTTTAGTCCGGAAATCCCACGGGAACGGGAAATATGGGGGTAAAACTCCGGGACTGTACGTCTGAGCCTGGGGGTGGGAGTCCGTAAGTTTAGGTAGTGTATCAAAGTTTACCGTATTCCACGTTTTAAAAAAAACAATTTTACGTAACGTGTAGTTAACCCCCCCCCCCCCTCTCGACCCTGTAACGCATCGTAACGTTTTACATGACCCTCCTCCCCCCAAATGCGTTACGTAATTGAAGGCTCCGGTGGTACCTCTCGCTCACATAACACCGGCGTCAAGTGACAGCTATGCTGTCGCGTTTCGTGCGGTTTGTGAGTTTCCGGTGGCCCTTGGGGGGGATAGAGGAAAGGATGGCAACGCATAACTTTTGGTTGTGTGGATGTCTATGGGCATCGGTAGTCACCATAAGGCTCCTGCTTACTGCTCGGTTGCTTCCTTATCACAAAAAAATTAACAAAGTTTTAAAATTTCAGAGGCATTAGATGAAACAATTGACAAATCACTTTGGAAAGAGAGCTACTACCCGCATTTATGTGCTCCATTCTCACCATGTGTTATACTGCAATGGACGTATAGAGATGGTAAGGCTTTACAGTTACATATAACAAAGTTGGCCATCAGGGGACTCCTAACAGATGTTAAATGTCTAATATTCAATTCAATTAGAATTCATAAGTAATAACAATGAAATGAATGAATACTTATGGGAGGGTTGTGCTGTGCTGCAGCCCATCAGCTTGGGTATGATGAATGAGTCTGGGCAAGTCTCACGTTAATTTGTCTATGTTCATGGATAATGCTGACCACTTACCATTTATATTAAGTACTTACTTATCATAAAATATCTATACTAATATAAAACTAAAGAGAGTTTGTTTGAAGGCGCTAATCTCAGGAACTACTAGTCCGATTTGAAAAATTATATCAGTGTTAGATAGCCCATTTATCTAGGAAGGCTATAGGCTATATAACATCACGCTGTGACTAAAAGTAATTAAGTTGAGTAAGTTAACACGGGCGAAGCTGCGGGCAACAGCGAGTGTATTGTATAAAAACGAATGATGGAATAAAAAACGCGCGCAAAAATGATTCGAGAGCGTTTTTCACTATTGCCCTGGCCTGGTATATGTTGGTATATTTTGCATAATATCAAAGTTATATATAACGGGAATAAGAAATGAAATGAGTTTTAAAAATAATATTGTTAATGCCAAGTGCAATAACATTTTTTTTTATTTATAACTAATTTAAAAAATAAATATTTTTTTTTAGTTATAACAATAATAATTTTAGGTTCAGAAGTAATGTGTAGACACATGCATGTGCACGCATAAAGCACCTCCCTCCTTACCCACACTGCACAATGCTTACACTTACATAAACTCTTACACATAAACAATTACACAATTTAAAAAGAGGATGCTTATTTTAATGTTTGTGTGGGTAAAAAAACCTTGGAAACAGCTACTATAGTATAATTTGCTGCTCACTGTCCAGGCACTATAGTCAACCTTCCTTGGGCACTGCTAGTGAAAGGAGATATCATAATGCTCAGGCCAGGTCAAGAGGTTCCTGGACATTGCCAAGGTCTACAACCAGAAGATCCAGAATTATTTTTTGGCCAGGTTTTTCTGCCAGGATCACAGGTAAATTTAATATAACGGCCATACAATTTATCATATTCATCCATTCATTCATTTATAATATCACATTACCTTGATTATAGTTGCGCGTGACTATACCAGTACATTTTTCCTTCGCCAAGTAGCTTTGCTTTCGAATATATATATATATATATATATATATATATATATATATATATATATATATATATATATATATATATATATATATAGGATTTAAAGAATAGGTGAGATAAGCAAAAACAAATTGTAGCATAGTTGTACAAAATGTACAAAAAAAAAAAAAACAACAAACTACCAGCGTTATAAATGTTGCACCGCCTAATTGTATTACTTTTATGAAGGAAAACGAAAAAGTGAGTGTCCCCCGCGTCCGAACCCCCCATCAAAATAAGGCATATAGGATGTGCGAAACGCCATATCTAAAGAACTTGAAATTGGCGTTGAATCAAGCCACGACCAGACCAGTCACGGTGTTTGAAAAGCAAAGGTATTTGGTGAGTAGCATTTTAAATTTAATTATATATTTTTTCCTGATGATAGGTGATAGATCATACAAGTTGAAATCGTCGTACTAGCAGTAGGGATTAAATGAAATGAATGAAAATATTTATTAGCATAGTACAATGATGCTTTTACATCTATACTAATATTATAAAGCTGCAGAGTTTGTTTGTTTGAACGCGCTAATCCCAGGAACTACATGACCGATTTGAAAAAAAAAATTAGTGTTAGATAGCTCATTTATCGATGAAGGCTATAGGCTATATAACATCACGCTGTGACTAACAGTAGTTAAGTTGAGTAAGTTAATGCGGGCGAAACTGCGGGCAATAGCTAGTTACGGATAATTAAATTAATCCGTGGACTAGGTCTTAATTAGTGGGTTACTCGGCTTCTTGAGGGAAGGGTCCGGGTTCGATCTTGACCGATGCCATGAAAAAGGTTTTTCTAAATTGCACCTGAACATGAGACCATCGCTTGGTCACCGGCGAAGGAAACATCGTAACGAAACCTGAATCCCTGATGAGATTAAAAGTCTATGTAGGTGTGTGAACTTCACCATCCCGCATTGCGCCAGAGTGTCGGTGAACTATAGCACAACAGCTTCCCCACTTTTTTTCGAGGAGGAGACCCGTGTCCAATATATAAGGGTTGATATTATTGTTATATTATTCTCTAATATACATATAAAATTCTCGTGTCGCGGTGTTTGTTACCAAAATCCTCTAAAATGTCTCGATTCTCATGAAATTTTGTGTGCATATCGGGTAGGTCTGAGAATCGGTGAATATCTATTTTTCATACCCCTAAACGTTAAGGTCCACCCCTTATTTTTTTAATTATTTTTCAGATATTTTTTTATGATAACGATATGGCTGTAAATCTAAGTTAACGCGGGCGAACCTGCAGGCAACAGCTAGTTATTATTATGAGTATGTCCCTTAAATAAAATCCTACGTGTAAATCGAATTTGAACTGTATTTATATTTTATAGGTATTTTATGATAATTTTTTTTTATATTTCTTTGTTAATCGTTATGTTTTAACTTTATATTGTTGTGCTGGCTCAGCACAGGGCTGCCTCAGCACAGGGCTGCCTAGTGAGTCAACCAGAGAACAAAAACCTACTTGATTCAGTTTACATCTTCTTTATATATATATTTCTTGTGTGTATGTCACTGAACTCCTCCTAGACGGCTGGACCGATTTTGATGAAATTTTTTGTGTGAGTTCAAGGGGATTCGAGGATGGTTTAGATTCACAAAAAAAAAAGAATTGTACAGGACAACGTCTGTCGGTGCCACTAGTATTATATATAAATTGATGTAAATAATCATTTTTATCATTTCTGTTAAGTAAAGAAACTGTAAAATTTAAATTTATTGTTTAGTGTACAGTCAAAATAATGGAAGGCATAGTGTTACCCGTGGTGATAATGCTCATGGTGGTGGCGAGTTTCGTGCGCCACATATACAAGCTGCCTGGCGAGACGCACTGGACTGAGTTATACTTGCTGCAGACGATAGCCGCTTCCTTACCCTTGCTTCAAATCATCTTCCCCATAGCGTGGGTGACTCTCAACTGTTATGGGCTGGCAAGGTAAATTGTACTTGTTATTATTATGTATGTAAATTTCTCTTTTTCTTTACTCTTTGCTTTAGTTAATAATTTCAGCTAGTTAGAAAATAAGTCGTGTAATTTAAAAACCATGTCGGGTAACGCTAACTATATAAAAGATATATGTATTATGTATATTCAATAAATAAACACTCATTTTTAGTTTTTTATTTATGAATTAAAAAAAAGAATTTTGAAAATCAGCCTACAATTGACGAAGAAATGAGAAATCGGTAAACATACATTACAAAATATATACACACGAACATAGAAACTCCTTCGTTTAAAAAGTAATAAAATAATTGTGTCGTAGTGTGTAATGTAAACGGGAGATATACACCGGCGTGCGGCGTGGTCCGACACCAAAATAGAAACACAACCCCACTCTTTGATGTTTCTGCCTCCGTGTTTCATTGTTTTTAGTACGGTTTGGATCCATACCTCTATTCGGTGGAGATCTTACGTACTGTTTTTCGCCAGAAATAACTATATTACTTAATTACTAACTATCCGAAAAAAAACACCTTTTTTACCGATTTCTATAAAAGGCGGAGATTCTCAATTCGGATGTTTGTATGTTTTTTGACTCTCGTTCTGTCCAGTGTTCATATTTCTTGGCAAACTCTAATCTAGCTTTGGCATCTTCTCTTTTTAACCTGGAAAGTACCTCAACTTTCCAGGTATATAAAGCTAAAACATATCCTTCCGAATAAGTTTGCCTCACCAGACGCATTCTTATCGTTCTAGAAGAAACTCCTCTTAATCTTCCTGCACAAAATACTTCAAAACGAGTAAGCTCTTATTCTTTGAATGGGTCTTTTATTGCTAAAAAGTACTATGCTTGAGTCTTCACGGTGAGAAGATTTCAATTAAATTTACTTACATGCTTAAAAGCATTTTGTTACTTTGATATAAAAGTTCAGAATGATCATGCTCGTAGAAGAATTACAACTTTTAATGTTTTCCATTTTCACTTTGGATGGCTGATCACAAAATGTTCTAAAATATTGACAAAAATGCTAAAATACAATTATAATTTTTAAAAGACTTCAAAAAAGGAGGAGGTTATATTTTTGTGTGTATATTTTTTTTTTTTTTTTTTAACACACTTCTTAAAATTATGGCGGTAAATTAGATCTCATAAGACATGGTATAATTTTTAATTTCCTGTACAAGAACATAAACGTTTGGTGTCTTTAATTAGATGTCCAGCATCCAATCATTAAGTCAAAATCAATCTTCCAGATTCAAATTACTGTCAGAGACTCGTCAGAAGTTCACCCGTCCTAAGTCGTGCTCGATATCGGAGGACGCGAGCGACCCGCTCATAAAAGCTCTGAGCGAGTCCAGTCTGGGGCCGCAGACCATACGCTCGCTGATGACCACCTTCGGGAACATTCTGGCGGGGCGGGAGGACATGGTCACAAGGACGGCCAATATAGTACACGTTCTGGGATCCTTATCGGTATGATTGCTTTTTTTCCTTCCTTCATATGATTGTTGGAAGGCTTTTATTCAATAAACAATTATAAATATTATATATTAATAAAATTGCTAAATTATGAATACTATTAAAAGTGTAAAGTTATGAAAAATTCTGAAATGAAGAAAAGTCAACTGTTGTGGTTTGTTGACAAACATTCTATATCGATTTCGGCCGAAGTATATTCACCCGATCACTACACGAGAGCGAGCTATATAATATCTAAATCCACCTTATATTTCCCTTGCAGGCGTTGTGCTGTGTGGACAAGAAGGGAATATTGTCTTGGCCTAATCCCACGGCAGAGAAAGTGTTCTTTCTCCGTAATTCTAGTCCCGCCTCCAATAACTCGAGCAAGTCGAGTCTGATCGACTCCATGGGTCAACAAAGTCAGACCACCCTCAACCAGCTGGGGGAACATAAGAACGAGCCGTCTACTATCGTGGAGGTACTAGTGGCTCCCAATTGCCCGATTAATACTAAACCAAAACGATGTTTATTTAACGTGATTTTTTTTGATACCTATATGTAGTTACATTTTTACGTAACTACCTTTTAGTTGGCGCGTTGCTAATTTAATCGTTGAGACACGACGACAAACGCACGATTTCAGAACTCTAAATTCAAATTTGACATGTAATCTTGCGGTTCCCGCGTGTCTGAACAAGCCAAAAATAAATATCTACATATAAATAAGAACCCGCGCATGTTGTAGGTGCTGGATCTGACGCACGACCAGAACGCGCCGTTCCGCGTGGAGTTCGACGAGCAGCGCTGGCGGCAGCACCTGGCGCGCCTCAAGCCGCTGGGGCTGGCGGCGCTGCTCAACACGTGCGCGCCTGCCCCGCGCCACACCTACTCGCACTTCTGCGCGCACCTGACGTGCGAGGCGCACCATAGGTACGGTACGCCATCTCTCTGTCTCTCTCTCGAAAATATCTATTGGCGTGCTTTGACAGTAAAATTGACTCTAATGCCGTGACCATAAACGGCATGACGCTGATATGTGATGCTCTTATGCTCTACACTTTTCACTATGCCGACTCATCTGTGTGCGTGGGTGCGTGCGCGCGTGCCGGCCATATTAATTATTTTTATTTTATTTATTTATTGGTTTGCCAACAGATATACATGAAATGTAGTATAATATATTAAGAGTACAGTATATATAAATCGTAATGTTAGGATGTAGATCCAATTACAGGCAAACACAGCTTCTTCATTTTAAGTTTAAATGTTTGAAAAGGATAGAATAATAAGGAAAAGGAATGTTAAAAAAAATATACGTATGTTTTCTTTTTTAAATTAAGTTACGAGATTTAAAATGTTTGACTAATTTTCTATATCTACCAAGACCACTGTGAAATATGTCTGTCTTTGTTTTTTGGTAAAAAAAGTTGTGATCCCGACAAATTCTCGGCAACAAGCTATTGAAGCCCAAGTTGGTTCTATACCCTTTGACATACAATGGCTTAAAGTTTACAATTCTAGAGTTACGTCTTGGAACAACAACCGACCAATCCGAGATAACAGTCGTGGACAGTCCAATAAGCCTCTAGAAATTTTGTATAATAGAATTTGGTCAGCAATCCAACGGCGGTCGACCAATGTGGTAATATTAAAGTGTTTTAAATGTTCCTCATAGGAATTCAGTTCTTTTAATTTACCTTGGTGGATCGAAAGAAAGAAAAGGAATCTCTTTTGTATGCGCTCAATTCGGTCAATATGACAACGGTAGTGCGGGTTCCAAATACTAGAACAATATTCTAAAATGGAACGAGCATTATAGGTGCATTTTAGAGCAGATATATTTTTAAAGACCTTACAGTTTCTCCATATGAACCCTAGCATTTTAAAAGATCTGGAGACTATAGTATCAATGTATTATTTATAACAAAGACGTTCCTTGCCAACCTTTTTAATTATAATAATAATAATTAACGTAAAGTAATATTAGTCATATATGTATAATGTAATTCATTTACGTGTGTATACTCTTAAAACGCCGTCTGACTATCTTGACTACATCAATACTGCTGCACAGACACTATATTTAGCCTTTTTTTTTTTGGTCTGCAGCGGAAATTTGCAGCCCAAACCATAACTAGGACCGGGGTTGGTTTTAAACCTAGCCGTGTGAGGGGTTCGCACTTGGGCCACTGCAAGCGCCCTCGGCGAGAGGCCAGACTCCTCCTCGAAAGGGGAGACTGCTCGGCCGTTCGTTTTCACGATACTTTTAGTAGTCCCCGACGACGTCTTGCCTATCTGGACCCAGGTTAACTCGGCCCGACACGAGCACAGGGGCGTTACTGGAGGCGCATTAAGTAGCGCCTCCTACGCACCCCTGTTCGTCGCCTGCGGTGGGAGGCCTCGTCGGTGGCCTCCTCTCTCACCCGCTCATCGGCCTCCTTCTGGGACATTATTGCCTCACAGAAGGAGACCATCGCCGTCCAGGACTCGTCATTGCGGAGCATCGCGGTGATGATGCTCGGCAAAGACAAGTCCCCTCCGATAACTGACATCAGATCGTGACGCAGCGCCGCCCATCTCGGGCACACCTCTAGAGTGTGCTGGGCAGAGTCCACCGCCGCGCCACAATCGTGACATACAGTTGCCGGCTCCCTTTGGGCCGTCCGGCACAGGTACTCACCGAAGCAGCCATGCCCGGTGAACACCTGTGTCAGACGGAAGGTGAGGGGTTTGTGTTTACGACGCATCCACCGCTCTAGGACCGGACGCAGGGAAACCGTTAGGCGTTTGCCATACGGCTCCCACGCCAGGTCCTCTCCCCACCTCAGCATTAACGCCTCTTGCCCTAGTCGGCGGACCCGCAGGATCCCGTCCAGCGTCAGGCTCTCGCCGAGAGACCTCCTATCCGAGACACAGGAGTGCACCTCAGCAAGAACTTCCGCCACAAGATTCCACGGGTGGTCGCCGGCTAGGGCAGTTGCTGCTGCCCACGATATCGTACGATACCCCCGAATCACTCTTACCGCGATGACCCGCTGCGCCAAGCGCAACTGGGCCCTACTCCGCGCGGTAAGGTGACCCGCCCAAATGGGAGCAACGTATGTCGTCATACTCCGGCGGACACCGGAGTACAGCTGCCTGCAGGCGGCGCTGGGTCCTCCGAGGTTCGGGAGGAGTCTGCCTAACGCACTCGCCGCCTTTACGACCTTCGGACCTAACTGTGCGAAGTGTGGGCCGAAGGTCCATCCTCCATCAAGGATGAGCCCCAGATAAGATATCAGTGATATCTTATCTGGGGACAACCCTACCTACCAACGATCTTCTAAAGTCCTCACGAAGCAAACCCCAAACTTGATATTGCTCTAATTAAAATTGAGACAAAATTCTGGATCAACTTCACGCTACTGCCGTTGATGATTGTACAATGGCGCAATTTTAAGACACGTATGGACGGTACCTATTTCTAAAGCTACGACCCAAATGCTAATTATTAATTCATTTGGGCTGGGACTTATGCTTGTGTTGATATTTTCAGCGAGGACCTTGTTCCGGTAACTAACAGACGGTGCCTGTGCGAGCTGGCGAAACAGATCGGCTTCACCGACGCGGTCGCCAAGTCCTACACCGTGCAGGAATGTCTAGCAGTTTTCCGGCATCTGGTAACAAATAATTACAGTTTACTCTAGTTAATTATCATTGACTCAATTTATTTTAGGCAAGCAAATTTACATCCAAAAGCTTCTTGGATAACCAATTGAAATAACAAACTAATACTAAAACCTCTAACAATAAGTGACATGAAATTAGTTTCGAGCAATAAAACCCCTTATGTCATAACGTGTGTGATGATTTAGTGACCTACCGGCTCTGGTGGTTGCTGTGCCTAATTTTTCATAAGCCGTACACTTAGCACACTTTATTTTGGCTAAATTGAAATAGTTTAAGAGACCCATTAACGATGTAACTCTTACCTAGTAACATGTTACATGACCAGACTGAAGTATTCTGAAGTGACATCGCAGACGTTGCTTACTGACATTTTTATACAAAATGCTTTGTGTCTAAAACTCTACAGAACGTCTCAGGACAGGGAAGACACGCATGAGTTACCTGGGCTTGTGTCAGATGAACTTGTGTAGGTCCAGAGGCTGTGCTGACACCTTTCTATTAAGTGGTGGTCGTCTGCCCGTTTATCCAAGTAACAAAAATGCTTACAACGTGGTTTATGCGTTCTGTATGTGCATATAAGTTCTGTTCGTGAGTGCATGTTCTGTATGTGCGTATACGTGGGTGTACGTTTTTTTATGTTTAACTTGGATAGGAAAACTGGCAGCGTGCCAACTCATTGTAAGTGGTCGACGTCGCCAATGACCAATCTCATTGTAAGTGGTCGACGTCGCCCATGACCAATAACTAATTTAGCTGGAA
Source organism: Helleia helle (assembly GCA_963853865.1). Taxonomy (NCBI): domain Eukaryota; kingdom Metazoa; phylum Arthropoda; class Insecta; order Lepidoptera; family Lycaenidae; genus Helleia; species Helleia helle. The sequence goes on along the minus strand of OY971426.1, from coordinate 17,904,347 downwards.
CTAGCCCAGGCAGCTCATTCACGTGTTGTACATCCTGAGATATAAGATGTTAATTCTCTGTGCCAGTAATTAGACTGCCTCTCCTGCCCTTTTCCGAAACACAGCAAAGCCGTTTCACGGGAGAAATAAGCAGGAAGGTGGTACACAACCAGACAGGAGCCTGGCACAGCACAACCCTCCCACCGGCATATTTTGTTTGATTTGTATATGCGTGTACGTTCTGTATATGCGTGTACGTTTTGTATATGCGTGTACATTATGTATATGCGTCCTCAGCAAGCGGACACGATCCGGCGCGAGACGCGGTTTGTGCGTTCGCTGCACCTGAGCACGCGCGTCAAGGTGCCGCTACCGCACATGCTGGCCGTCGTCGTCAAGGACCAGGCCAACCAGTTGCAGATGCTCTCGCAGGTACACTCGTTACTATTGTAAGACGGTGCTACTGGCACGGGTCGGGTGACGTCACAGGCCAAGTCAATAACATTGAATTGTCTATTTGTAATACAATATTAAATTAAAAGAGTTTGTTAAACTCGTATGAAAGTAACACCATGTTTTTAAATATTTCTATATGTGTCTGTTTTTATTAATCTCCAAAACTGCTGGACTGATCTTGACTTTCATGTGTAGACTTTACAAGGAATTATTAACGCTACTTTTATTTATGAAAAAAGATAGAATAGTATCTGCGATCCATCCATATAGAATTTATTAAATACTTGCAAATTTATCATAATTATCTGACTGAAAGTTATTTGCAGGGCACCGCCGATATCATATTGGACTCCTGTGTGGACTACTGGAACGGGCGAGACCTGACCCCCATATCACCGTCAGATCGCAAGAAGATCATCGACTTTTACCAGAGAAACTCGCTCACCGCCTACTGCACCGCATTTGCTTATAAGTAAGTTAGTTTTCAACGGCATAAATTACATAATATGACATCTTTTTGTATTTAGGGTGTCTGTGCTATCGGTTTTCAAAATATTGTCTGTGTGTCTTGAATTATCTTCCGAATTAGTTCGGCCCGTGAGTTTCCAAAGAAAATTTTAAGGATTAAAACATAGAACATTACGGTCTGTGTTCCATTTTCATATCTGTACATTTTTGTCTATATATCTGTATATTTTTTGTATGGGTACAACTTTGAACACATACTCAAACATCTGTAATACTAACTTTAACCCGGTCGGGTAAATTACGCATATTGTATTGTGTCAAAAATAATGCTGCGAGCCAACTCTAATGATGACATTATACACTTGTGGCAGGCCGCTCACGCGCGGAATCTGCAGCTCGCTGGCGCGCTCGTACCTGGAGCTGCCGGCCGAGCGGCGCGCCCGCCCGCACGCGCACGCCGCGCTGCACTGGCCCGACGCGCCCGCGCTGCACTTCCACTCCACGGGTAACGAGCGGACTTTATATCATTACTAGCTGTTGCCCGCAGCTTCACCCGCGTCAACTTAGATTTATAGCCGTACGTGGATTGATGATGATTATTTTTATAGCCTAAGTTACTCCTTGTAATATCGGCTATCTGCCAGTGAAAGTCCCATTAAATCAACCCAGCCGTTTCAGAGATTAGCTGGAACAAACAATACAGACAAATATTGTAAAAAAGGCTATTTTGGTATATGTACCGTGTATACATCCATATGCATTTGATAAAAAGCGGTTATTTTAATATTACAAACATACACTCTATTTTTATTTATCTGTATATAATAGATGTATCGAATAGTGATGACAATTACACTTATTATAGAGCTATAAGTACTTTTTTTTTTTTCGTGGGAGAATATAAATCATATATAATTCACAATCCCCTCGTCTCCCTCTCTCACTTCCTGTTCCTTTCACTCATCTTACGTTTCATTTCACACACTTAGTATTAATAGTTACGTTCCATTTTATACCAATCCTACATAAATGTTTTTTTATTAATCGTATTTTGTTCGTGTAGACTCCTTACTGTTCAACGAGGTGACTGACGACGATGTGAAGGACGCCGACGGGTACTTCGACATGCAATGTAACCAGGTACGTTTCAGATATACCTACTCATCGAACTATTTCATCTTCTGTACATAAGCCTCTTTCAATTCCTTATAACATAAATAAGAAATCAGTATAAAACAGAAGATACTGTCCCCTCGTAGATAAGATAGAAAAAAATGTTCGGTCGCGCTCATTAACCGAATTTGTAACTTAAATCTGTTATACTGTACCTGTTGTATACAAACGTATACGCGCGCAGGTATTCATAGGTATGGTGACGATGCAGTACCAGGCGCAGAGCGACATGGTGGAGCTGATCGAACGCCTGGAGCGCGCCTGCATTCGCTTCGTACACTTCAGCAAAGAGAACGAACTTCGCTCGCGTGTGTTCAGCGAGAAGATGGGCCTCGAGTCGGGCTGGAATTGCCACATCTCGCTCATGAGCGACCAGCAGCAGAGGTACGTGGAACGATTATATCCCTGGGCATACAATGTTCTGGCAACAATATTTTTTGATCCATCACTATACAAAAAAGATGTCCGTCACGCTACGCCCGGCATGTAAAATATCTGTTATTAGAATTAATTAAAAATATAATAAATAAAAATCTATAAGTAACTATAGAATAAAATAAAGAAATATCAGCGACGTGCCGTTTTACTGCAAAGGCCTATAGATATTTCAATTAAAAAAAACGAAACCCAGGCATAAGTAATTTCAAAAATCTCAGTTGATTATCATTGACTGAGCTCTTATGTGCGCTTGATTTTCTGTGGATTACTATTATGTCAAAAAATGATAAGTTAATACAAGTTAAAAAAAGTTAATTGTAAGTTTAAAAAATATACACCGCCAACATAACTTTGATATCGTTACTTTGGCCAGAACAATGTATGCATCAGGAGCGAACACATCAATTAATGATGACCTGTATAAATAATTGTAATTGTGCTTCTGCCATTTTGATGGGCATGCGATATGTGTGTACAGTGAGCCAAATTGAGGCGTGACTAACGGTCATATTAATTGGTCATCATAACACCACACTCAACATTCCTAAAGCATTTTATTTCAGGGCTGCTGCGCGTATTGTTTTTTAATATTTTTTTACATCGTAACAATTCATATTGACATCGCTATAGCTTGATAGTTAAATACTGATGCGATAATAAATAAATAGGAAATAGAAAAAAAACCAAAACTAAATTTAAATATTACAAAATTGTCGACGGATGGCAGCCCTCACTTTGACTTTTTTGTACATAATATATTAATCGTCTGATTTCTTTGTCCCTCTAAATGTTGTGTGTAGATTATGTGTTAGGGAAATGAATCGATGTTAGAAATTGCTGTTGATGATTTTGAGGAATATTTTTCAGATAACTGTGACTTCCTTACCTACATTGTTTTTACCCAGTTTTAGTCAGTACGCATGACTTTCATTTATACTTTGTTTCACGTAGTATGCAGATTCTTTTTTTTTTAATATTCCGCATCGGTTAAAAGGCAACGATAAAAGAATATTAAAATATTTATAACTGTATCAACACAGTAATAATACTAAAAAATAAAATGACTCCGGAAATATTCTTGCAACTGAAAGTTTTGCCTCGTTTGTATAGTAAGCATATGTGTGTACCTAAATACCTATAATTATACTATATAAACTACAGAGTAGTGGGTCCCAAACGATGAATTAAGTGGGTAAAGTCTTTACGATAATTATCCTCCTCAAAATCGGCCGAGGCTGGTATCATTCTATTTTTCACACCGCACTGGCCCAATAGGGGTTGGCAAACTTGGCCCATCCTCACGATGTTTCGTTTTAACGCGCAAAAAACTTATTAATGGTGATCCGGTAGGTCGAACCCGTATCGACTAGATACGACTTAGGGACCTTCAAGAAAACAACATACTCGTGTCTGAAAGGCCGGCAACGTAACCTGCACCACACAATCACATACAGTGCGTGTCCATGGGTGCTGGTGATCACTTGCTAGGTGGTTTAAACCCCCCCCCCCCCTCCCTTAGAAGGTTGAACCTCGGAACGTCTTCATTGTCAAACCTTATATGAAAAGTTACGAGTTACGGATGGACTCAGCCTAGCCTAGCTACTGAACCCATGAATGTTTTCTGAGGGAGTGTTTTCGACAGCAAGCCAGGCTCGCCGCTGTCGGGGCAGGCCCTGGGCCGCGAGCGTCGCCACACCGGCTCGCAACTCGCTCGGCCCGATATGGGCGACGTTGTCTATAGGTTTGTCTAACTGGCTCTATCGCGCATCATACCTTGGCTTTTAGCTTAGCATCATACTAACATCGTTTTCACCGTTTGTTAGTTGCTTTTCGCCATTTTTTTTCTGCCATTTTGTTTTGGATTTGGACGGAATGAAGTTAGGCGCCGACCCCACTGCGCGCGGTCTAGCGGTCAGAATTCCGAGTTCTGCGTTCACACTTGCGCACACTGCGAGCGGTCTAGCTTAGAGTTCAGTAGGTAATCTTCGTCTTTTAGAAATTAAGATGCCACTTTATCTCGATATTAGTTCATCTTCGGAAGATGAAATTCTATAGCTGTGGAGCCTTGCTAATTCAAAAAACAAAGAGAAAGTAGGGTAAGGTGGTAGTAGGAGTATGTACTTAAGCTTCATTAGGTTAAAAAAAACAAATAAATTGATTATTTTAATCAGTTCTTATTTTAATTGAATAATTATCTAATTATATTTTCCTTTTTTGACGATTTTTATAGTACACGTCGTCCTAATCACAAAGGAATGGTTCATCTCTCACTAACTCTATAAAATGTTCGATATCGTTGGACTTGTTGTTGTGTGCTTGTGCTTGAACTTCTTTTCGACAAAAATAGTATACCAACAGAACGTGCGTTCACTTTGACCGTCGCCGTCGCGGTGTGTTCCTTTTAGGCCACCACATAGATTACAGTGAACGCGGAACGTAAAATTCGGAACTCTGACCGCTGACCGCGCGCAGTGGGGTCGACTCCTTAGAGTTTTGAGTTGCGTATGCGATGGCACTTTAGGTAACCTCATGACAGCACGATGTTTACCCAAGCCTAAGTAAGTAAATAAAAAATAGGTATATAGAATGTTATATTTTTATAACAAAACCTAAGCTTTGTTTGTCTTACCTGCTACTTTTTATTGTAGTATTTGTATAAGTCATTGCAGTGCATGCGTGTGTTGCTAGTGTGTGTATCACCCACAGAACTATATCAAGATAGAAGTAAAGAGTTCCGTAATTTGTATGGGGACCGAGCGTGTAACATTTTGCGTTGGTACGATGACGTCACGAGTGTAATTTAGTGATGTGAAACACATAAGCCGCGCGAAAACAATTCAAAAGCATCGATTCACAGATCGATTACCTATAACATGGCACCGATTTTATCAGTAGTATTGTTCAAATAAACTATTTTATGATAGCGTGCTATGGACGATAACTATATTTTTATACATTGAGTAGCTATATTATAGACTATATTATAACGTGTAATCATTTAATAGCTGTTTTTTATTATTATTGATAATTAAAATGTTGATTTGATCAGATAATATAGATCTAGGGCGCCGACCGTCCACTGGCGCCCTTATTAGAGGGATTGTAATTTCTAATAAACCAATCAATTTCTTTAAAGTCATCAGTGATAATAGTTGTAGTCCTTCTGATTCAAATTTTGGTCTTTGTCACATAGTGTCATTTCGCTTATTTTTAGCTTAATCATCTAAACGGCAAACGGTGGCCACTTTTTTTTATTTAAGTAATGAATCCAAAAATACGGAATATAAAAGTATATCACATAATTCAATAATAATTGGAGAATGAATAGGCCTAAAAATAATCACTGGTGGATTGTAGAAAAATTAACTGGTTTATTAAAAAACACAATCCAAAATATTTTAGGAGTTATACTTCTTTTAGCGCGTTAGGGAAAAATGATTAGTCACGACAAACCGACACCCTAAAGTTAGCTATAGTCAACATTATTTTATATAACAATATTCACATAATGACAGTATAGACAGACGTCAAAAGGAAGCTGTTCGACCGCTGCCTCCGGTCCGGACAGTTTCCGAGGGCCTGGAAGGAGGGTCGGCTCTGCCTGCTACCAAAGGCAGGGCGGACCCCGGACTCGGCTTCGGCGGTGCGACCGGTGGTGTTGCTGAGCGAAGCTGGGAAGGCCTTGGAGAGAATAGTGGCCTCCCGGCTCGTTCAGCACCTGGAGGAGGGCCCGGGACCGGGACTCTCAGAGTCCCAATTTGGGTTCCGGGCACGCCGGTCGACCGTCGACGCCCTCAAACGCCTTCGGGCGGTGACGGGTGAGGCGGAACACAGAGGGGAGGTGGTGGTCGCGGTGTCCTTGGACATCGCGAACGCCTTCAACAGCCTCCCTCACAGTGTGATACGGGAGGCACTGAATTTCTTCGGAGTGCCCCCCTATCTAAGGAGGCTGTTGGAGGCGTACCTCCGATCGGAGGGTAGCCTGCGAGAACCGGTGTGGGTCCGTAGAGTGGTGGCGAGTCGGGTGCGGTGTTCCACAGGGGTCGGTTCTCGGTCCGATCCTGTGGGACATCCGCCGCCTCCTTCCCGGGTTGGGTGTCATCTGCTACGCGGATGACACCTGTTTGTATGCCCGGGGACGAGACTATAAGGAGGCGGCGCGGCTGGCCGAGGTCGGGCTCGACCTTGTGATCAGCCGCATAGAGAGGTTAGGGCTTCGGGTCAGAGTAGAGAAGACCGAAGCCCTTCTCTTCCGCGGGACCGGGCGGAAAGGACCCCCAGCGGGGGCTGCCCTCCAGATCGGAGGGGCGAGTGTCAAGATGAGCCCCCACAATAAATATTTGGGGCTCATCCTCGACGGAGGGTGGACCTTCGGCCCACATTTCTCAATATTGGGTCCGAAGGTCGTGAAGGCGGCAAGTGCTCTGGGCAGACTCCTCCCGAACCTCGGAGGACCCAGTGCCGCCTGTAGGCAGCTATGCTCCGGAGTCTGCCGGAGTATGGCAACTTACGGTGCACCAATCTGGGCGGGTCACCTTACCACGAGATGGGCGGCGCTGCGTCATGATCTGACATCGGTCATCGGAGGGGACTTGTCTCTGCCGAGTGTCATCACCGCGATGCTCGGTGACGACGAGTCCTGGACGGCGATGGTTTCCTTCTGCGAGGCACTAATGTCCCAGAAGGAGGCCGACGAACGGGTGAGAGAGGAGGCCGCCGACGAGGCCTCCCCCCGTGGGCGACGAACGGGGGTGCGCAGGAGGCGCTACTTAATGCGCCTCCAGTAACGCCCCTGTGCTCGTGTCGGGTTCAGGATGGGAACCTGGACCCAGTATGACACGACGTCGCGGGGACTGCCTAAGCAGCCGGGTAGTCCCCCCCTTAAGAGGAGTAGTCTGGCCTTCGCCGGGGCCAGCCTGTCGCTGAGGTGATCCTGTTGAATGCCTATCCGGGACCCTCATAATGCGGCTGAAGGCGCTCGCAGTGGTTTTAGTTTACGGGTAGGGCACTCCCAGGTGCGAGTCCCACATAGGATCCACCCATTCAGTCAGGAGTCAGGATTTACCCGAGATCCTGGCTACATGCGTAAAAAGCATTTCCCTGCGATAACAAAAAAAAAAAAAAAAAAGAGTCACAAGAAGATATAGTTTTTAACTACACAATAAGCAAAAAGGTTACAGTGTAATGAAATTGTACTATGTATTTTTCTTTAAGGAGTATTACTTCTAACGCGTGTACATAAGTACACACACACTTTTTTATATAAGGATCATTCGGAAAACTGAAATAAACTTATAATATAGAAGTAGCCATAACCAGTTAGAAAACAATACATAACCAGTTTCTCAATAATATTTGCTTTGCATAAAAAAATGGTAACAATAAAGGTTATTTTTTTTATTTTATATGTTACATACATTACATTATAGCTACATAATAATATAAAATGAAATTATCATTAAGAAAATCGCAGTGTAGGTGAAAATCGCACTTTTGACAGAAAAAATGAGAAATCGTCTTCAACGTGACCTGACAGTTTTAATAGCATATTTTACATCGCTGGTTTTGAACGCCCGCCAAGTCTGGCTCATCAAATAAAAGCCGCAATGGAAAACTAGCGTTAGACACAATCGCCCGCTACTGTTTTGATAAAAATAGTAAAATAAATGGTTTTTAAAATTAATAACAGATTTTTTAGGACAACTAGTACTTACTGGTGAAAGGAAATACCTCCATTAACAGCTCCAATTTTACTGGTAGTGTTTGGACAATTAATTATTGAACAACCTGTGTAATGCTGACCGCGGTCGGGAGTATACTAAAGTTCGCGGCCAGGAATGGAGACGTCGAGTCGTCTTTTTGCCACGCGAGGTACATACACTCTTTACTTCTATGTCTATCTCGATATATTTCTGTGGTATCACCCTATCATCACTTATAACTTTATTAATTTTTGTTTTATGTTTGCTGTATACATCGAACATATAACCAGAATAGAGCGGTAACGTTATGTGTTTTGTATTTTAAAAAATCCGCCTTTGTGCTGCGACGCTGCGCCGCTTCTACGATCTGATTGGCCGACTGATGGTCATTTAGGATGACCTGATGCTGATGGAATGTACATACAGATTACTGGTTGCTAGAATTGTTATTATGTCAGTGACAAATCACTGAACAGTTTCGCAATTTTATGGCTCACGTTACTACTCTATCCGGTTATATGCTCGATGGCTGTATAACACAACACTGAACACGGATATAGTGTTACCAATTACAATTGGTGGATGATATGTTAAGAACTTGTATGAGTAATTTTGCGATACGTAGATATCTTTAGAAAATACGTATTAATATAAACATTAACGTATGGCGGCTGGTGTCAGGGGACTCATCAGGAGACACCGCATCTTCACGCAGATTACGCGGGTTTGACTTCCATTATGTCGAGACAATAAGTACGTTTGTCATGTCAGGCTGATCAATCTTCCCCACCTGGTTCAGGCCTTGACGTGGCGGTGGGGCTCAGTAGCCTAGGGTGAGCCCAGCACCTTGGGCGAAGCTAATTGAGCGAGGGGGCTCTTTGTACACCTCTTATATTTAGGAAGAGGGGACAAAAGAGCAGGGGCAAGGGGTGAAAGCGGGAACCTCACCTCATTGTAATGTCCCGAAATTGGGAGGTGTGCGGGACATCCCCTCGGTGGAGGTGGCATCGGTCCCTTGGGGGATTTACTAGCCGTCGAGTTGCCCTGTTTAAAAATAATGTATACTGTATAGTGTACGACTTTTGCATTTCACAATCTAATTGATACTTTCGGATAAAACTCATTCAAACAATTCTTCTTTATTATAAAAGTATCTATACTAATATTATAAAGAGTTTTTATTGTTTTTTTGTTTGCATTGAATAGGCTCCAAAACTACTGGACCGATTTGACAAATTCTAGTAGATAATAAACTAGTTGTTATGAATAGAGGTAACATGACGTCATCGAAGGCTCTGTCGATGTCGGCCCCGGGGGCTATCAACGTGGAGCACACCACCGTCAAGTTCGACAGCGAGATCAAAAAGACCAGGCATTCTATCACCACCAGCAGCGCTGTGAAGGTACGTTTGGGCATGTCAGTATATCATACGGTACGCACTAGGCGCCGTTTAATTTCACTTGTTAAGTTAGCTAAAGTGACGTCCCAAACGTTACTCTTAGAGGTATTTGTATGTATCTATGGACGCTTTTTTTACACCTCAATGCAGTAGGCATTAAATGCCCATATTCAAAACTGTAAAACTGACAATCTATCTACGTCAAGCTGCGTGGATTGTACACTATCACCAACGAATTAGAAAAGGTATGAAATATGAACTGCGCTAAAAAACGGTTCTTCGCAAACTGTGTTATAAAAATTTTATAACATAGTTACATTTTCTGACTTATTATTTATTCGTAGACTATCACTTATATAAACGTTATTTATAAGCTAATGGTGGTTGCTTTTGCATCAGGTGAAACATTTTAAGATTTTTAACGATTATTTTTTTCATACGCTCGTGAAAGATCGAGTAAAACCATAATATGGAAGTAGCTACCACCTGCGAACAGAAATGACAAAGGAACTTTTAAGAATAGGGCATACTCATATTTAAAAAGCCGGCAACGCACTACAAACCATCCGGTGCATCTAGCTCTATAATCTATAGCTAGTAACAGGAAACTCGGAACGTCCTCATAGATCCCCTAGATCTTATCATGGTTGCACTAATGACTAAATTTAGAAAACAAGTGCCTAAGATTGTAATTTGTTACTAGCGCGACAGTATCGCGCAGAGCCAGGCGTCCACGGACTCGCTGTTGGACGACGAGGCGGAGCCGGGTGAAGGGGTGGAGCCGGGGGCGGAGTCTCCGCTCGACGCGTGCCGCTCGCTCTCCTGCCTCACTGACTCCACCGATCACTCCGCTCCGCTGCACTTCGACATGAGTAATCGGGTTCGTTTTACTCCTAAATAATATTATCAACGAGATAGCGATAGTTGATTAACTGAGAAGAGACTGAGACGTAGACTGTTAAATTTAGGTTTTTTAAGTATTAAAGATTTATGCAATAGTCGATTAAACTGTTATTATGACAGCAGCGGAGTTATTCGCGGAGTTATTAGTTAGTCTGGAACCGAGTGTTTGAATGAAAATGAATGAGTTTTAAATTTTCATAAGCACTTGGTATCGTCGAAGTCATTGTCTGTTTAAGAAAACATTTATTCCTGAAAAGATTTATTCCTCGTTTCAATTGTAGGAAAACTATGACTATCTTCGTCCGATTTCTAAGAAGACTCCCGTCTCTAACTGTGCTATTTAAATATATTAAAACCTTAGCACTTACTTAGGCGAAGTTGCCGCGCGGGATCGAGAACATTCGGCCACACATCTCGCAGGTGGACAACGTGCCACTACTGGTCTCGCTGTTCACCGACTGCACGCCCGGCTCCGTGCACCAGATGATCGAGATCATGCAGGTGAGCATGCCTTGCATGCATACTGGGGCGACACTAGCAGTATGATATACATGCGTGCCACATTCCTGTTTCTGACATTTTTCCTGTGGCGTGGGAAGAGCGGGCAGGCAGTGGAGTAGCTTGCCCTGGACAGGCCCTGTGTCAAGATTTGCCAGGGAGTTCATACTGAGAGTGCCCAAACAGAAGTTTTGTACCTACCTATACGGCTGCTACGACTCAGAAGCCCCACTTAGGTAGCGCAATAAGGGCTAGAACAAAATATCGGTCTAAAACATCGGTGACGTTGACCGCTCGGCTTGTAGTGTGGCTCGTCTGCTACTTCGACAATCTTACACATTTCATACGTTCCCTATACGTTGCAGGACTACGGCGAGGTGGTGTGCGTGATGGGCTCGGCCGCCAACTGTCAGAACATGGAGATATTTATGCAGGCGGATGCGAGGTATAATAGCATGTTATACCTTCCTCTCAAAGTTATGAAATGTAGAAAAATCAACTTATATATTAATTTCTATGATGAGATATTTTACGGAAATGTCATAATGTTGAATATTTAATCATTTAAAATTAAAAACACTATCAGCTGTTAGCCACTGTGAGTACAAACTAACATTATGACGTCATGCTATTCATATTACAGTTTGTTCGGAAACTGTCCAGTGTTTTTGTAATAGGATTGAAAATAGATTTTAATTTAATAATTAAAGACAAGTTTTCATTATTATGTAATTTTTCTATTTATTACAAAAAAGACTAAAACCTAATAGAGGGAAGTTATAAATTTTTGGTCATTTTTGTCATACTGCCTTTGGCGGGTTTTGAACCAGCGGATCCGCGAACCGATCTGTTATCATCTACAACTACCCCTATATTCCAGCATAGCGGTGGAGCCGCTGTACCCGGTGCTGTGCCAGAAGATGCCCCCGTACCAGAGCCCGCCCGCCGGGGCGGGGCCCATCGACCTCGCGCGCGCGCTCAACTCCGTGCCCTGCTCGCTGTCGGTAAGGTCCAGGTTCTTGTTGTTTGTTCTATTTAGTCATTCGTCCGAATGAACTGGAAAATCTATTTCTCAAATAATTAATAAATTCTCTTTTTATAGAAGAGGAGGCAAACAGTCGGTTCACCTGATGGTAAGTGAAGAGCGACATCCACAGACACCCGCTACACCAGTGGATTAGCAGGTGCGTTGCCGGCCGTTCTGAAAGGCCGGCAACGCACCTGCTCTCTGCTGCTCTTTACTAATGTCATATTACCTTCGTTGATATCTCGATGAAGATGTGTTTGTTACACAATGTTCAAGGAAAGCACGTCGCGTATCCTTTTCCCCGAATAACTATTTCACTTGATTTCAAATTACGTGATGTTAGCATTATTTTTTACATTAACTCCGCTAAAACGGTACCAGGAATATGTCATATCGTTTTGTAGTGTTAATTATTTTAAGGACGGAATTTTCTAGTTGAAAAAACATATAGGTATTGGGCCATATATGGAGAGTTCACAAATAGCTTTTATTAAATACATTTACCTTCTATCTAAGATTTGTAATAGCAGTTTTGTTTTAGCCGGTTTTAGGCGTCCGCGTGAATAGTATTGCAGAATTGTTGAGTAACATCTATTTTGTTACTTTGTAATAATGCTTGTAGGTGATTATAAAAGCTTAACTATGCGTATATAGCTTGCGATCCTTGTCCTTCCGGGTACCAGTTGTAGCCTTCATAGGTACAGCTTCGCAAAAAAGAGTATGGAAAAAATGAGGGCGCCACTTGCACTTAGGTCTCATCATAATATGGAAAATCAGTAAGATATATTAAATATATGTGAAACACTAACGCTTTACTCAAAATCTAGTATTTGTCGGCCAAGTATTGTCAACATTATAGGTTTCCATTTAGTAAAATATTTAGTTCCACCTGTCACCACGTCATACTCTTTTTTGCCAAACTGTACATGCAAAAAGAACAATGATTATGTACAGTACAAAAAATATCTTAGTCACATTGAAGTTGGTTTTACAGAGTTGAGCATGCGAACAACGCATGAATATAAAAATACAATTACTCGTAGCTAACTTCGTCGCGTCCAAGTTAAATTGCTGGTACTGTATGAATGCAGTTCATTTAACATTCCTGAAAACCTATTCCTGTTGTACTTATTTAAACGGCGGGGATTTCTGATCTTCGCACGTTAATTAAAGTTGATAAAGTATCAACCTAGTAACTAGATTTTTCTCTATAAGAAAAAACTTTCGGTATGAGATATTTAAAAATATAGAATTACTAAATAGAATGCCCCGTTAATAAAAAAAATCCTTGGGCTGTGTTTATAGTTTATACAACAAACGATAATTTCTTGTATAGATGTGCATAGATAATCTGTCAATAAAAATCTTCTGCCAATTCTTCTCAGTTCAGCACGATCACCCCCGTTTTGACGAAATTTACTCTATTTTACAATTATTTCATCATTTATTACAAATAAGCAAAAAACTTACACAATAGTTTACACGAAATATATTTTTTAACTTTCAAAATCTTAATACTTGGTAGTCTAACTCGTTACAACAAATTTCACGCTGCCACGAAAGCTAAAGAACAAATGGCAACACCACCCCCTCACAAACTACAACTCTCAGGTTTGTATTTCCCGCTGTAGAACCTATTTGCTTGCTTATGTTCATATCGCTTATAAGTCTTTTATTTGCTACTTTTAGACCTAGGACACAGTGATAGATAATAAAAAATGATAGATACTAATTAAATAAAAATATAATATTTTTTTAGAAATTTGCAAATTTGTGAAACAACATGAGTTACTCCATGTTTTCAAAATGCAATGTGTTTTTAACATAATTAACCATCGAGCGACCATCATCTTTCTTTATCTTGGGCCAGGTGAATGTTATTTCTACACCTGTAGGGCTAGCATGCGCGCGCGACAAAATTATGTCTACCCCTTTTCTCGTATTAACTGTATGAAATAATACGAGAAAAGGGGTAGACATAATTATTTCGTACGCGTATGCTAGCCCTACAGGTGGAATCAACCACATAGAACATATGTTGTGTAAAGTGCATGTAATGTATAATATTCTAGAAAAGTTGTGTTTGACAAAACGATTAGATTGCCGAGCCGCAGGTCAAGGTCAGGTATCATGTGAAGTATGGCCATGCAACGCTAACTCAGATTTTAAAGTACATATTTAAAAAGCATGCTAAACTCTTATCACAGTATCATTATCATATTCACAATATTCAATCGCACAAATGAGTTATCCTATTGGATAAAGTTCGCTTTACTAAGATAGGCTGCTCACATGTCATATGCTAATTTAATATTACTACACGAAACTACCAATAGCGCAATGAATGCAACTTTTGACGTCACGACGTTATAATTCGATGGAGCCGGCTGCACGAACGATAAAACATGACGCATGCGGCGTTACCTCGCTCTGAGGCGTTCCATTTTCTTATGACGTTGTCACGTTCAACTATCGTCAGTAAACCGACTTTACAGACAACCGATTTTTTACACTTTTTTAATACCATGACTATTATAAATGTAAATATTAATATTGTCGTTCCGTTGTAGTAGAGTGTGAATGCTGTATGTGTGCGTGAGCTAGACGTGTACGGACTCCGTACTTGTCAGCGTGCGCTGATGGTGTGCGTGTACAGTAGTCAGTACGTGTATGCGTGACGCGTGTGCGCACACCACGCGTATACGTACTGTGCGTGTAGTTCCCCCGTCGAGCGTGTAGTGTTGTCGCAGATGGCGCGCGACGCGGACGTGTCCCTGTTTGCGCTGATCACCATGTCGCGCCACTTCATGATGTGCCTGTGGAACAGCACCCAGTACTGGATGTGCAGCTGCTGCTTCATATCGCTCATACAGGTGACGCATTGAATTTTACTGCCGTCTGAGCATATGAAACGAAAGGTACCATTCGTTGAAGCAGGTGCCAGCAGGATCATTTTAATAAACGTACTGTTTTGCTCATACACTCAGTTATATGTATTTTATTTCGTCTCACAAGATGCAGACTATGACAGGCACCTACCTATACTATATACTAGTAGTAGATAGTAACTATAGGATTCCCTTTTGTCAACTCATGATACAGAACCTTGAAAATTAATTAAGCTTACATTACCCGGAATATTACATATGTAACAATGTGTGTGGTTCATTGATGTTTTTAATGTCTGGACAGAGTTAAAGAAAACAAGTTTCTGCAGATTTTATCGCGGTTTATTAACATTCCTGACGCTTCGGATACTTTACAATTTACATTCATGTTAAAATCCGAATGAAACGCGATAAAATACGTAGAAAAAAAACAGACGACTTGCGAACCTCCTTTTTTCGAAGTTGGTTAAAAAGTTGTTTTATCGTCATTAAAAAGAGTAATGCGGCAGGTTTCGTGCGCGTGCCTGGCGCTGCCGGGCGCGAGCACCCCCGGCGGCGCGATGTGGGCGGCGACGGCGGGCGCACTGCTGGCGGCCGCGCTGCCCTTCGCGCCCGCTCACCCCGCGCTCATGCTGCGTGCCGCGCCCCGCCCCGTGCGTGCGCTTAGTGCCAGGGTAAACCGCTCACCAATCATTACTCTTGGTAGATAAGAGCGGTAATTTACAGTATCAGAGTAGGATGAAACTTATAATTATCATTATTATTCATAGCGTCCATTCTTTATATATAATGTAGTAGATATTAGGTAGGGAAGTGGACTAAAGGTGCCAAACAAAATACCAAATTGTAAATTATTGCAACGTTTCGATCTTATATTAGATCTTGATCAGACAATCTAGAAGATTTTTATTAATTTTACATTACATGGGGCTATATATATTAACAAAAAATACAATAAAAATTAAACAGCAAAGAATTATTACCTTAGCGTGTGGTCTTGACATCATCTTCATTATTTAGTATATGATGAGAAATTAATTAAAAACGGCAAAATTAAATTTAGTACAACGTGACTTTATTGAAGAGATTCCACAGAGAGAGAAATATTCTACATTTCAAGTGAGGTGCTATACAATTAGTGTTGTCACAAAGTTTTAGTACAGATTATAATATTATCGGTAAAGTAGAAATTTTATTACAACACTCTCACCAAATTTTAACTTTACATACATAAGAAAAATAATTAAAGACTGACAGACAACTTTCACCTAATAATAGCACCTAATATATAACCATACATAACAAAACAAAACCAATTTACTTGAAAGATACTTGCTTAATACCAATTTTATCTCTAAGATATTGAAATTGTTCTTTAGGTAAAGCCTTAGTAAATATATCAGCTAATTGCTCTTTGGTATTGACATATTTAAGATCTATTTGTTTCTCTAAATACTTTTCTTTGATAAAGTTATACCTTATATCTATATGCTTACATCTCTTGTGATAGTCTATATTCTTAATTAAACATATTGCACTTTGGTTATCAATATTTAAACAGATAGAGTTCTGACTAAATTCATTAATGTCCCTTAACAATCCTTTTAACCACATAGCTTCTTTAGTTGTAGAGCATGCAGCCATGAACTCTACTTCAGTGGTAGATAAGGCTACACTTTGTTGGCGTTGTGTTGCCCATGTTACTGCAGTTCCATTTTTCATAAATACATAGCCAGTTAAAGACCTGCGTGTGCTGGTGTCTTTCGCATAGTCAGCATCACTATAACCTTCTACATTAGACTTGGTTGGTGTATATAATAAACCATAGTCTTTTGTTCCTTTCAAATATCTCAATATTTTCTTGATAACATTCCAATGGCTCTGGTCATAACAGTTTAGGTATCTACTTACCAGACCGACTCCATACATGATATCTGGCCGGCTTACCACAGCCAGGTGCATGAGTGAGCCCACAGCCTCTCTGTAGTGAATAAATTTGTCTGGGGCTTCAGTTGCTTTCTCCAGAGTAATGTGAGGATCAATTGGAACATTGTTACAGTTTGCATCTTGCATATTAAATTTACATAATAACCGTTCAATATATTTTGATTGGTGAATAAAAATACACTTTTCAAATCTTTCTATTTGTAATCCTATAAAGTACTTCGGTTCACATTGTTTAATTTCAAAATTTTCTTTCAAGTCATTCAATACTTTGTTTAGTGAGTATTCTGATTTACACATTAGAACCCCATCATCAACATATAATAACAGGTAAATTTTGTTGTTGTTAACATTTCCAATGTAAACATATTTATCTGCATGACTATTAGTAAATCCAAATTTCTTTAGTAAATAATCAAATTTTTGATTCCAGCACCTTGGTGCTTGTTTCAAACCGTAAAGTGATCGATTAAGTTTACATACCAAATTTGATTGGACCTCCAAACCTTCTGGTGGCCTCATATAAATATCTTCCTTTACATCCCCATATAAGAATGCAGTCTTTACGTCAAATTGGATAATTTTGAACTCATGTTGGACAGCTTCTGAAAGTAAAACTCTTAAATAATCATATCTCACAGTAGGAGAGTAGACTTCAGTATAATCAATCCCTTGTTTTTGTCCACATCCTTTAGCACATAGTCTCGATTTAAAGACTGGACCAGTTGGATCATCCTTTATTCTAAACACCCATTTACAATCAATTTATCGCACTCCTTCCGGTTTTTCAATGAGATTCCAAGTTTTATTTTGTTCATGTGCTTTTAACTCATCTTGAATTGACTGTTTCCACTTTTTAGCATTGACATTATGTGAAGATATTGCTGCGGAGTAACTTTCTGGCAGATCATCTTGTTCTGAAACTTCACTAACACATGTATACGTACTAGCTTGCATTTTATCCATTCTTAGTTTAGATCTTGTTGTTACATTTCGTGCAAGTTCTGTCAGATCAATTGCTTGGTCTGGTTCATACATTGATCCTTCATCTGAATGAAAAGATTCATCACTACTTTCAGATTGCAATTCACTATCTTTATTTCCTGATTTAATTTCATCATTGGTCTTGGGTTCTGTGACCAACTCTGATAATGGCAGTAACACATAGTCTCTTTTAACTGAATTCTCAATGAAGATCACATCTCTGCTAATTAACACTTTTCTTGTCCTTGGATCGAAAAGCCATTATATTCATTATAGCCAATAAAAATCATCTTATTTGCCTTCGAGTCCCATTTTTTAGATTTTTCTTTTGGCACATGTACCATGGCTTCACAGCCGAAGACTTTCAAATGAGTAATATCTGGCTTTCTACCATTCCACTGCTCTTCAGGTATTGAAAATTCAAGCACTCGTGTTGGACATCTATTTGTGATGTAGGCAGCAGTCGAAATAGCCTCTGCCCAATACTCTTTTTGTAACTGAGCATTCAGTAGCATGCATCTTGCTCGTTCTAAGATAGTTCTATTCATACGTTCCGCTAGACCGTTTTGCTGTGGAGTGTAGGGTGTAGTAGTTTGATGTATAATTCCAGACTTCTTGAGAAAATTTGAAAAATCATTGCTTAAGTATTCATTGCCATTATCTGTACGAAGAGTCTTTATTTTTAAATCCAGTTGGTTCTCCACCAAAGCTTTAAATTCTTTAAATCTTTCAAACACATCGGACTTTTTATTTAGTATATATACAAATACCTTTCTGGTAAAATCATCAATGAAGGTGACAAAGTAGCGAGCTCCTCCTAGTGATGGTACCTCCATAGGCCCACAAACATCCGAGTGAATGACCTCTAGCTTTTTTTGTGCTCTAGATCCTTTAGAAGGAAAAGGTTTTCTTGTTTGTTTTCCTTCTTGACATGAAAAACATAATACCTTTTCTTTATTTTCTAACTTAATTCCTGCAGATTCTGTAAGTTTATTTAAATCTTCAAAATTTAAATGGGCCATTCTTTGATGCCATAGATAACAATCATTGTCATTTGATGCAGATATGTATGCTGGAGTACTGTTAGTGTTTAGCCGGTACATATTATTCATCATCTTTGCAGTAGCCACTTGTTCTTTATTTTTATTTAATATCTTACAACCTTTCTCATCAAACTGTATATGACATCCATTTTTAATCATCTGAGTAACCGAGAGAAGATTGGTGGCCAGACCAGGAACATAAAGAACATTTTTAACTTGGATTGTGTTTATCTTTCCATTACTAGCAGCGACATTTAAATTTATCTTTCCACATGCTTCCACCGAAAGTTTCTCATTATTTGCTACCTTTATTGTACTAATCGGAGGTGGGATTTTATCATAGAGCCAGTCACTGTGCATAGTCATATGCATTGATGCTCCAGAATCTATGTACCAACCTTTCTCATTGCTTGTAGTCGCAGAGAATACAGCAACATAATTGGTACTTTGTTCTGACTTTTGTTTCTTATTTCGACAATATTTACTTATGTGACCATATTTATTGCACGCAAAACATCTAGGTCCTTTGCTATTACTGTGAGAGATTTTCTCTGAAGCTTGTTTGGCAGACTGTAACATATTTCCTTTGCTTTTATTAATATATAAAGCATTTGTTTCAGTGCTTCTCACATCTTGAAGCAGTTTAGTTTTTACAGAATCAGCTGTTATTGCCACACCGGAGCTTTCAAGAGCCATAATCATCGGCTGATAGACCTCGGGTAAACCAGCCAGTAATAAGGTCCCTAGCCATTCATCATTGACATTAAAGCCAATATTTCTTCATTTGTGTGCGGTTGACATTATTTTACTAACATAGTCTTCGATACCTTGACTTGATTCTAGCGTTGTGGTTATCAGATCTCTTAATAAGCCAACTCTGCGTGTCAGCCCTTTGTCATCGAAAGCTTTAGATAAGTTATTCCACACTTCTTCGGCGGTTTTGGCCTCTTGTATATGGACATAGTTGATAGGATTTACTAATGAAATAATTTTAGACTTAGCTTTCGTATCTTGTTTGACATCGACTTTATCTTCTGTGACACAGTGCCATAAATCTTCATGTTGAAGAAATGTTTGGACGGCAAATCTCCACGTTGGATAATTTTCTCTTCCTGTTAGCTTTTCAATCAGTGCCATATTATTTGTAGAAGACATTTTGCTGATGAAGATAAGTTACGTAACACCACGTGTTCGACTTATTTTAAGCTTGTACGGAACTACTATTTTCACTAAATTTATTTTGTATTTTAATTATTTCTAATATTTTTAAAGAAATTAGGTGGTCTGGGCCCATAACCTGATGAGAAATTAATTAAAAACGGCAAAATTAAATTTAGTACAACGTGACTTTATTGAAGAGATTCCACAGAGAGAGAAATATTCTACATTTCAAGTGAGGTGCTATACAATTAGTGTTGTCACAAAGTTTTAGTACAGATTATAATATTATCGGTAAAGTAGAAATTTTATTACAACAGTATATAAATTATCATGTTATATTAAAGAATTATATTTTCTATATAGTAAAGAATTATTTATATCATTAGTCATTTTTTTAAACATTAATTTAACTTAATTGGGATAACATGTGGATCTATAATGATAATGTCCTACATATTGTTATCCTAATTAAGTAATTAATGTTAAAAAAATTACTAATGATATATATAATTCTTTACTATATAGAAAATATAAACAATTACACAATCGACGTGAACGCCATTTGACAACGACGTCCATAAAAATTTACTCAACAGTAACGGTTTAGCGTAATATTATGTAGAGGTATGGTTTTGTAATCCAGTGTACGTGGTTTCGATTCAACGAACGAGATGTGTGTTTTTTTTTTTTGCTCTTTTATTTAAAATACTACGAGGTATAGGTATTTGTATAAAATTAAAGACTTTCTGACGATAAAGCTTTCCCATTGGACGATGTGATACAAATATTTTAATTCGTAAATCCACCGACAGATGGCGTTCTTCATATTCTGGTGCTACGCGTGCAAGTTCCTACCCTCGGCCGTGTTTATCCTGCTATTGTACGGGTTCACGTTGCGCGACTTTTGCGAGCAGATCTCCGAGTTCACCAACTCCACCTCGTGCTGGCTGGTGTACCCGGTGAACGGGGAGGGGGAGGGGACTGGAGAGGGAGTGTTGGAGGGGGGTCCGGACCTGTCGCAGTGCAGCTGGTACGGCTGGGGGGACGTGTTCTACGACGGCTACTACCTGGCGCAGCACATCACGCTCGCCCTCATTGTATTGCATTTAAGTAAGGGTTTTTAATCATATTTCCTAATATTCATATACACGCTAGCAATTTGTCAGTTTTTTTTTTCGATTCCACTCGTTGTGTGTTGTAATTTGGAACTAGATTAAATGATGGACATTGACGACCTCTGTGGCTCAATGGTTAGCGCGTTTCCGCTCAAGCCGGAGGTAGCGGGTTCGAATTTCGTCAGGGAACAAAAACGTTTTCTGTGTTCCTGGGCCATGGATACACATCGAAAATTAAATTAAATATGTGTATTATATTATAATAAAAACCTAAAATATGTGTATATTCTAAAAGTATTAAGTATATTTCCGTTGTCTGGTACCCGTAACACAAGTTCTTCGAGAACTTACCGCGGGACCAGATTGACGTGGTGTAAAAGAGTGCATAGATATTATTTTGACAAAATACCGTACCGATAAAAAACAGTGTTCATGTTTCAGTTGTTATTTCCATTTCGTTTGTGCATCGACAATCCTCTATCTGGCAGAGGGGCTTCTGGACGAACCGAGTGTGGTGCGTGCTCGTCGTGCTGCTGTGAGTTATATTCAACATCTTTTACGTACCTTCTTTATGTATGTTGACATGTTTAAGATTTAAAACTGTTGTTTTTAAAGTGAACAATGGTTACTATACCTACCTATTGAGACGTTTTAAGACTTGCCCATATGGCTGGTATCATTATAAAATGTGCAATCGATAGGTACTTTTAAAAATTAAAACAGAATGGAATGGAATTCATAGGTAGGTGGAGTCGACGATGCGACAGAATTATACTACATATCTCAAATAACGTTAACAGTCTCTATAAAAAATAAAATATATCCAGTAGTTTTTTCAATGTTATCATTTCCTACACAATGTATTTGTTACTAGGCTATCACGCTCGGGTGAAGCCCAAGAGCCGCGTCGTCGGTATTACAGACGCGTTGCCAACTCGCCACTTAAAAAAAACCATAACTTTGTGAAAGTAATTTAATAATATTATGCACTCATGTTTCTTGTATTCAATCGATGCGCTATGCAATGTTCTTAGTATCGCGGCGCAGGGCGTGTTCAGTGCGGCGATGCTGCGCGAGTCATACGGGCGGGGCGGGGCGTGGTCGGCAGCGCGCGTGTCCGTCCGCTGGCCGCTCGCGCTCGCGTACGCGCTCTCGCTGGCGCTCGTGTTCGCCATCAACGAACTCATTAAGTGGCACGAAATCAAGTGTGTATTTATGGACTATATATTATAATAGTTATAGTATTAAATAATCCATATCTATACTAATATTATAAAGTAAAGTTTATTTAAACTTTGTAATTATGTTTGTAGGGGGTAATCTTCGGAAGTTCCAATCATAAAAATTATTTCACTAACAGAAAGCTCAGAGAAAATTCAGGAATGACACAGGCTATACATATTTTATTGTGACGATGGCCTTGTGGGTATGGGCTCGGCCTCTTTGAGTGAGAGCCGAGAGGTCCGGGTTCGGTCCTGATCCCCCCCCCCTGTGATGCCTAGAAATGGGTTTTTCTTAATTTCTACATGCATCTGAGTATGAGACCATCTCTTGCTCTCTGGTGAAGGAAACATCGTGAGGAAACCTGCATGCTTGATGAAATCAAAAGTCTTTGAAGGTGTGTGAAGTTCTCCAACCCGCATTAGGCCAGCGCCTCGGTGACTCTGGCCCAAAACCCTCCTCGCCTAATTTCGAGGGGAGACCCGTGCCCAGCAGTGGGACATAAAAAAAGGGTTGATATTATTATACATATTTTATTATGATACCTATAACAAAAAAATCTGTAAAAAATAATAGTACTATATGAAAATTAAGTCGGATAGACTTATTCCGACCAACCGATTTTAAAAACTCTCCGCATTAAAATGCTACGTTAACACTGAGTATAGAATTAATCATCATCAATCAGGATACGGTTAGAAATCTAAGGTAACGCAGGCGAAGCTGCGGGCAACAGCTAGTGCATTTATATTAAAGTTTAGTACGTATATCCTGAATGCAGAACCACCAGGAGTCAAACCGGTGCATTTATATAAAACTTAAATGGAATAGGGATGTTGACATTTTTCAGAAATGTTTTTAAATCATTTTTAAATATCTAATGGAGGCCTAAATATTATTAACTTTTGCTTAAATACGTCTAATGCCTATAAAATCTTGATTTTATAATGCATTTTAAATTTCGCTCCAAAACGCTAACACTTGTCTCGTGACGTCATATTATGTTGATAAAGTTATATAATTGTTGTACGGTGCCTATGTGTGTGTACACCGTCAAAACGCCTGAAAATTAGTTTTTACAATATGTACTGCGTACGGAAAATGGTGTATAGTACGTCAATATTCTTCCGCTTCCGCTAAATAGGAACAGGTGACGTCATTTCCGTTTATTATCACGTGACCTATTTTAAATTTTGTTACATTTTATTTATTAAATATTAATTTAATCAAATAAAAATAAGGGAACATATTGTATTTTTTTTAGAATTCTATCATAGAAACTACCAATTAACATCAATATTATATTTTTATATGAATACTGTCAACATCCCTATTGTAAGGTGTACTCGTTTTATTTGTCATAACTTTCAATATTCTAACATGAAACCTTTTATATCCTCCTAGACTCGAATATTTAACATTTTCAATGTTAGTTTAATCCAATTCGAGAAGAAAAGAGAGCTAAAGAGAGATAGATATATAGATTACGACGACCTCTGTGGCTCAACGGTTAGCGCGTTGGCGCTGCACGGGCCACTAGTACAATTGCCTTTTTATTGAAATTTCAGGGTTGATGCTCGCAACCAGAGACGTGCGCGATTGGACTTTGGCACAAAGCTGGGAATGAATTCGCCATTCTAAAGGGAATTCGAATCGATGCTAGTCAAAAGTAAACGAGTGATTAAAGTCAAAATAGTTTTGACAAGACTACAACGCAATTATAGATGTAAGGATACAATGTACTTAAGTACCCCTATTTTGTACTTCAATTATTTGACTTTGTTTTAATATAAACATTTACTAAAAATTGTTTTTCATTATCGTCCGAAATTAAAAAAGGTTAGTTGATTTTGTCATTGCACCCTGTTCAATGGAAACATATTATTCGAAAATTAAATGGTCTGTAACTAACGCCATCAATCCTTTACGGGTCTCTAATCAGAATATGTGGTTCATAGACTTAGAATATACTGTTATATTATATGTTTATGATGTGCTTCATACTTCATATTATGCTGGCGTCTTCATGTCTTGGCCGTTCGTTTTTACAGTTTATAAAGCTTGCCATTAGTAGACTATACATAATATATAGAGTGCGAGTGTCACGCCGCTTCATTGTGCCGATCGTGCAGATGCATTATAGATATTTATTATATTTGAAATTAGGACATTCATCATCATCATCAGCCTCTATCCATCCACTGCTGAACATAAGCACCCCTCAATGAACGTCAAGATAGAAATGTTATTGCTTCTTTTATTTTGCTTCCAGGAATAATTCTTACAAATTGGCACTTCACATCCTTACTTCCTTACTAATATTATAAATGCGAAAGTAACTCTGTCCGTCGTCTGTCTGTCTGTTCTTCACGCTTAAACCACTGAATAGATTTGGATGAAATTGGCACAAAGATCGTTTGAAACCCGAGAAAGGACATAGGATAGTTTTTATTCCAGATATCCCACGGGAACGAAATTTATGCGGGTAAAACCCCGGGACTGTCTATCTTCTGAACCACGGAACAGATTTAGGTTAAATTTGATATAAAGATACTTTGAAACTTAACATAGGACTTAAAATAGTTCTTATCCTGAAAATCCTTCGGGAACGAGAACTATACGGGTAAAACCCCAGGACTGTATCTTCTAAACCACGGCACAGATTTGTGTGATATTTGATATGAAGATACTTTGAAACTCAACGTAGGACTTAAAATAGCTCTTATCCTGAAAATCCTTCGGGAACGGGAACTATGCGGGTAAAACCCCAGAACTGCCTATCTTCTAAGCCGCAGCACAGATTTGGGTGAAATTTGATATGAAGATACTTTGAAAATTAACGTAGGACTTAAAATAGTTTTTATCCTGAAAATCCTTCGGGAACGGGAACTTTGCGGATAAACACCCAGGACTGTTTATCTTCTAAGCCACGGCACAGATTTGGGTTAAATTTGATATAAAGATACTTTGAAACTTAAAGTAGGACTTAAAATAGTTGTTATCCTGAAAATCCCACGGGAACGGAAAATATGCGGGTAAAACCCCAGGACTGTCTATCTTCTAAACCCCGAAACGGATTTGGGTGAAATTTTATATGAAGATGCTTTGAAACCTAACGTAGGACATAAAATAGTTGTTATCCTGCAAATCCCACGGGGACGGGAGTTATGCAGCTAAAACGTTAGACGTATATTTGTTAAACCACTGAACCGATTTGAGTGAAATTTGATATGGAGATAGTTTGAGACCCAAGGTAAGATGTAAGATGTATAAGTGTAACAAGAAGTTATTTAGATGAATGTAGACCATGCTATCTATTACAAGATACAAATCCTTATAAGGATCGCACCCTTGTATTGCCCCTTTATTATTATATATATATATATATATATAATCATGAATTCTATTAATAAATCGAATTCATGATATTATAAAAAAAGGAATACTTATATATAATAATAAAATATATGGATTAAAAATATAACCTTTCTTTTTCGTAGTTTTTTTTGTTGGTAGTAGGTACTACTTAATTCAATTAAGGTGACGCCTCGGTAAACAATAATTCTAAAACCGGGCAGGCGCGCTCCGCACCCCGCACACCCCGTTAACACATTCGCCTCCTCTACACTTCTCGTGCACCTCATACGCGATGCCGCCGTACATTTTACTAGTGGACCCGCTAGCGGGGGCCTCGGCATTATGGATGCGCCACGACGTGGATTTGTGGTATATGGTATGTAAAACACCATCCCTGGAAGTTATCTTGTACTCAGTGGCAGTAAAGACTTACAATCAGTTCAAAATGGGTAAGTAAACAACCTTTGACTATGTTGGTCTTGTTCCGAGGCATTAGTGTGCAACCTTTTTGGGAAATTCATAAAAAATATTTATTTATTTTTACAGCGACCAAACGTTCAATATCTCCTAGTGTGCTTGACACTGAAGACTCGAATGACTCACAGTCTTTGTTAAGGCCGAAGAATAATAATAAACCTAATAAGAAAATTAGAAAATCTATTGAAGTAAATAAAAATATATGTAACAATTGCAACATTATTGAAAAAGTGGCTACAGAAGAAAATGATAAGAGAAATGAATATTTTACACGATTGGTATTTGAAGAGCTAAAGCATGTGAAACCATGTTTAAGGACGCATATATATGAAAAAAATTTGAGGTTTATAAATTCTTCAAAAGGCTATCATTATACTGAAATAGATAGTAATACTCAACTTTCATGATTATTTTTCTTTTCATGATTTATTTTTGTTTCTTCTGTTGATATTTATAAGTATTCAACGTGTTTTGAAGTTTGGAACATAAATAAAACATATTTAAAGTACATATTATATTTTATTATTCACTCAAGTATTAAAAACATAATATATTAGTAGTTATGATACGCCCTAAAACATTCAAGGCAGAGCCCAGGTTTAATACTGCATTGGTTGCAAAAAAAAGAGTGTTTTTTGATTGGAAAATACATCTTTTTTCCAGTAATCAACTATTGATCTTAACAAATCCCATATGAAACAGAAGGCCAAGAAACAATAATAACTCCTGCATATCAAGTTCTTTCCATGTTGCGGCTCTTGCTGGTGGGACGGATTGGTGTTTTAAATTATTGCCGTATTAATTTGTACACTTTAGAAATGTTTCTAGAAAATGTGTAGTCATTATTGCTCTGAAGTAATCAATCGGTTCATTTCCGAGACGCAACTTAAGTCCTGTAATTCCTCGAAATCGGAATAAGTTTTGTTCTTCCGGAGGTGGATTACCCGTTCTCCAACTTATGGGTTCATCCACTTCCCACCCTTGCACATCATCACGTCCATCATCAGGACTCGCTGGCTGTTCTACGGTGTAGTCTATTGGCACTTCATCCTCACCAAAATTTTCTAACGTGGCATCATAATCGCCTTGTAATATTCCGATAAGCTCTGCATCAGATATAGGTTGATCTTCTATAATTACCTCTTCTTGAACAGACAATAATGGGTTGTCCCACAACATAAGGACATTGTCGATATTCGACTCCAATTCACCAAACATCAAATCTCGATCTTGTAACAAATCTGTATCGCATGCTGTAGATGTGGAAGGTATTGGATCTTCGAAAGAATCCATACTGCCTATCCGAAAGAAAAATAATAAGTAATTACGGACCCGAAATTTCAGTCTAGCATAACCAGCAGTGTATAAAATGCCAATGATGATGATGGAGAATTATGTTGTCATAAATAACACACCACTGTACACTATACCATAGTGTCATACTATATTGTATTAGTTCCTTAATTCCAAGAGCATCAATCTCATATACAAAAATTCAATATCCTATTGAACAGTTGTGAAAACCAGGTAGCGGACTAATTAATGCAGATGAGTACTTAGTACTTACCGAAAAGATTCCAATATACTGATGATACAGATATAAAACAGAGTAGTCGAAACACTTGACGAATAAACTCCCGCGCAACATGAGGGTATAAACCATTTTTTGCTAACTTAAAATATTGTAATATGCTTGGAAAAAAATGTTTTCGATCCCTGTATTACGACCCACGACGTGGGTCCTCAGAACCTAGGATGAGGTTAGGCAAAATAATTTATAGAAAAATATCCTTCAATCTTAAAACCAACGCACACCCTAAAAAGTGGGTTTTAATTATAAACTGCTATATTTTTTTCAAAATTTATTACGGTTTATTTGAGAAGGACGATTTAGTTTTTAATCGAGCCCACTATGTGGGTTCCCGGTTTCATGAATGTAGCAAAAGGAAGCCCTCGACGTGGGTCCTTGGCATGGAATGTGTTTTCGGAGGAGTACGGTAACTAACATTGTGACATGGAAATTTTATATATTAGATAATATACGATGATTCTAGTTCTTTATCATTTACTTTTACATTTAACATATTTTCATTTTACATTGATATTATGATGTACAATGTACAGTAAAACACTTTATATAATTATTATTAAGTTTATATTGTTTAATATTATACAATTATTTACATAAATTACTTGCATTTGCAGCTGAATGGGCTGGCGCTTATAAGTGCTTCGCTCTTACATAAACCCGACGTCGAATGACGACCGTGTTATGTGAGAGATCCGGTTGCACATCCCTCCCTCCACACATGGCAGCACAGACTATGCAAACACTCCCCAGTAGGGTACCGGTCGCGAAAGCACCGTAGAATCCCTCTCTAGGCTTCCGGGTTCAGGACAGGTACTTGAACCCGGAGGAAACCTGGGCAGCTCCGCGAATTCTTGGGGAATCTGTGCTCAAGACAAAAACTGCCCGGGGTCAAACGGAGCAGTCGACAGAAGTTCCCTACCACAATGACCGTGGATTTCTGTAACCTCAGGGGACTTCTTAACATCGTCCATTACCACCTCCAGATGGCGAAGCTGGCCCTTCTATTTTTGACCGAGACTCAGATATCCTCTCCAGCTGATACTTCTTATCTCTCCTGTTCGGGGTACAAATGAGAACACTTTTTTGTACCACGGGCTGGAGTTTGCGCGTACGTCAGAGAGGATGTCTGCTCTCATCGCCTTGGTAGTCTTGAAAGTCTTGAAGGGACCTCTCCATCCTCTGGTTGTGCATCGTGCATGACCATCCCCGCGTCTATACCTCCCTATATAGGTCCCACAGCGGTAATGATAAAACCGATCGACTAATGGAGTACATCCAAACGGCTACAGATTCCGTACTACAACAGATCCCATCCATAGAGATCATGATACTTGGTGATTTCAACGTCCATCACACCAAGTGGCTCGACTCGACTTGGCTCGTTGGACCATTGTCTGATCCGAAGTTCAGTGCCAGTTGCAAGCCCATCACGGCCTCGTTTTTCGGGCTGCCGCTGTGTTTGGCACTATATTTTTTTTTTTTTTTTTTTTTTTTTTTTCGGATGGATCTATGCTAATGGCCCGAAGGCCCTAATGCTTCAACGGATTGGTGTGAGCCCATTCGGCTCACTTTTGATTGGGGGGTTGCCCCCCGCCTACCGTGCAGTCTGCGACCACACGGCCTCCTGGCGTCGGTTGTGAAGTTTGGCACTATAGGTCAGCTGATTGGAATGGGATGCGATCCTTTTTTGCATCCTACCCATGGGGGCGAATTTGCTACTCGCTGGATGACCCAGACATTGTTGCCGATTTTGTTGCCGAGATGGCGCTATAAGCCATGGAGCTTTTCATTTCAAGCTCTGCAGTGCCTATAGGCGGCAAATCCCAGCCATGGTTTGGTCAACTGTGTAAGATTGCTACACGCCATTAGCGGGTAAGCTACCAAGCTTGGGCCAATGGATCGATGTTCCAGGATGTAAAGACCAGCGCATTAAAAAAGGAGTATAACTTTGCCTCCAGGTCCTTCAAAAGGGCTATTGCTGAGGCAAAAGCGGAGCATGTAAACAGAATTGATGAGAGATTGGTTCGACTTCCTTCGGGAGCTCGTACATTTTGATCGCTCGCCATTTTCGAATTTTTGTAAGCCATCCCCACCATCACATCACATGACTCGTTGGCCCACAACGTTAAGGAGATATCCGATCTTCTAGGCTCCCTTTTTGCTTCCAACTCGACTTTGAATGACCAGGAAAAATACCACCGACGGTTCCTCGGTAACTGGTACCACACCTCAATGTCGGAAATAATTTTCAGGCCGATTTCCGTGCGCAAAGCTCTCTTTTCGGTGGAAATTCATAAGTCGAGTGGGCCTGACGGCATCCCTCGGCTAGTGCTACAAACTTGTGCTCCTGAGTTGGCACCCGTCCTTACCCGTCTTTTCCGATACTCTTATTCATTAGGCGTCGTCCGATGCTCGTAGAAGACCGCTTTGATCCACCCGATGCCTAAGAAAGGGGACCGCTCTGACCCGTTCAACTACAGACCAATAGCTATAGCTTCCTTGTTCTCAAAGATTATGGAAACCATAATTAACTGCCAGCTCCGGCGATATTTGGAGGAGCACCAGCTGACTAGCGATCGTTAATATGGCTTTCAACGGAATCGCTTAGCTGGTGATCTTCTAATATTCCTAACGCAGCGATTGGAGCAGTTGAGACCAAAGGGAAGCGTTGGCGGTTAGTTTAGACATAGTGAAGGCTTCCCGAGAAATTATGTAAGTGGATCACCAGTTTTTGGGCATACAGGAACATCAAGGTCGTTGTCGACGGTGCATGCTCGGATCTCAAGTCTGTTAATTCTGGTGTTCCGCAAGGCTGTGTACTATTTTCAACCTTGTTTCTTCTGCATATCAATGATATGCTGCAAACTAGCGGCATTCAGTGTTATGCAGACGACAGCACTGGAGATGCCGTATACACTTGGCCGCTCTAATTTTTCTCGGTAACAAGTCGATGAGTGTCGCAAGAAACTTGTGTTTGAAATCGAGTCTCTGTTGGCCAAAGTTCTGGAATGGGGGCGACTTAACCTAGTCCAATTAACCCGAACGAGACACAAGTTTGCGCGTTTACCGCTAAAAAATCGGCTATCGTCGTTCCTCTACAATTTAAAGGCACTTCCCTAACCGCCTCAGCCAGCATTGGGATACTTGGCGTCGACATATGGAGCGATGTGCAATTTCATGGTCATATGGAGCCTTTTATCGATCACGCCGAGTTTCTTATAAAAAACTAGGCGTGCGGATAGGGCGAAGCAGTAGTTCATGCCTTCACACCGCCCACAATCATACAAGGCGCAGATCCGGCCTCACATGGAACACTGCTCTCACCACTAGGCTGGACCGCCCCAATATCAGTTTCTTTCATTTGACTGCGTTCAACGCCGTGCGGCTCCAATCGTCGCCGATAGTAAGGTTCAATCAACTTGATTATTTAGCGCTGCGTAGAGATGTCGGATCGCTCTGCATTTTATCGAACACCGACTATATGGTTGGCCCCTTTTCTATAAAAAAAAAATTACCGCACTGACTAATGCCTAGAGCTGAATTCCTCCACCGGATATTTACCAAATTTCACCCACACCATCTCGATGTCCGAAAACCCACAACAACTTAATTTTACGGCATTTCCTGACTCGCACGACGATTAAATGGAATCCGCTGCCACCTACGTATTTCAGAACCGATACGAAAGGCCGGCAACGCACCTGCTAATCATCTGGTATAGCGGGTGTCTGTGGATATCGCTTTTCACTTAGCACCAGGTGAACCGACGGTCCGTTTGCCCCCTCTTCTATCTATAATTAATATTTATAGATAGATAGAGTAACAAAAACTTATGCGGGCAAGACATTGAGTAACTCTGCGTAATTCGGTAAGGTGTCTTGATTTCTAGAAGATACAAAATAAATTAGTATTTCGGTGATATAAAAAATATAACGTCCAGAAAGTTCAACAGATTTAATTAAAGCTATGAGGCTGATTGTAAATGGACAAAAAGAAAAAAAAAAGGATTTTTTCGCCAACCCGACGCCAGGAGGCCGTGTAGTCGCAGACTGCACGGTTGGCGGGGGGCCCAACTTTTACAAAGCAAAAGTGAGCCAAATGGGCTCACACTAATTCGATGTAGCATTAGGGCCTTCGGGCCGTTAGCATAGCATCCATCCGAAAAAAAAAAGAATTTTTCATACGTGTCCTTTTCAAAATCAATCAAAATCAAAATAAAATTTTTTTTATTCAAAATAGTACTAATACAGTATCTATTTGAACGTCAATTGAATCTACTACCGGTTCCAAGGTAAGCCCACTGAGAAGAACCGGCGAAACAAACTCAGTGGAACTAATCTTTTCAAATAATATATATTAATAACAATTTTAACATCTTATCTTGAAATGCCCGGGAGGAACGCCTTATTCCCAGGGTGTGGTATATTCCATGAAATCTTTTACTTTATAATATGCTTTACCACACAAACGCAGTTTAACAACTTTTTTGAATTTTTTTATGGAGAGCTTTTGAACGTTTTCTGGGATCCTATTGTAAAAGCGTATACAGTTGCCTTTAAAAGAATTGCTTACTTTCGAAAGTCTAATCATTGGTGCATGTAACCTGTGTCTATTACGTGTATTCCTACTATGAATATCACTTTTCTTACAAAATTCATTTATGTTCTTCCGGACATACAGTCAATTTTCTAAGATGTATTGAGAGGTGACAGTCAGAATTCCTATTTCTTTAATTTTTTCTCTCAAAGATGAACAGGGAGGCAACTTGTAAATTGCACGAATAGCCCGCTTCTGCAGCACAAAAATGTTGTTTATGTCGGCCGCATTTCCCCATAAAAGTATGCCATAAGACATAATGCTATGAAAGTAGCTAAAATATACTATTCGCGCTGTATCTACATCAGTAAACTGTCTTATTTTTCTCACTGCATATGCTGCTGAACTGAGTCTATTCGCCAATTTAGCTATGTGGGGACCCCACTGCAGCTTAAGATCTAGAGTTATTCCTAGGAAAACTGTGGAGTCCACCAATTCCAAGTTTTCACTGTCTAAGAGTACATTTGTTTGCAGTTGCTTAACATTTTAAAAAGTTAGCCGACATTTCTTTATGTCTATTGCAATCATGACGACTCCATTGTTTTATTCTCCTAACATTGTTCCAACCATTGTTTTCTAAAATATAATAAATATTTAAAATAACACAAAAAGAAAGTGAAGTTAAAATTACCTATATTTATAAATTACAAATAAATATTATGATGTAAACTTTAAACCTCTTTTGTGTCATATTTTGAGATTTTGCTAACAAACAATTTAGACATTTAATAAAACCATTAAATAATTCGTGAAATGAACTAGCGAGGAACTGGCACAGACCCGTCGCTGACAATAGTCACGAGGGGACTGAGCGGCTTGAGCGGGACAAGGCCTTCATACATACGCTGCTTATAACTAAAAGACGTAAACGGCAAAATGGTTTTTGTTATATTATTGCGTTAAAAACGATAATTGGAGAAATTCATATGACTATTTTAAATAACATGTATAAACTCATCTACAAACAAAAGTTACCTAATCGTGTTTCGAAAATTAGAAAAATAAGGCTTATATCATGAACTATCCAGGTTATAATTTATATTTTCATGTGTTTTGGAATTACTGAAATAAATTGAAATTATTGACGACAAAATTACCGAGGCGTCCTCTTAAAATATTGATGTATCATAGGGTAGTATCGAATAACTTTGTAACGTTAGGATGTCTGACACCTCAACCCTCCCATGACCATGGTTGTTGTAAAGTATCCGAAACGTCAAAACGAAAGTTATTTAAATATAATAAAAATATACTTCTAAATTAAATAAATATATTTTATAAAAACGTAATACTGGGCCATATTATTTGAAAAATAAGATTAAAAAATACTTCTTACATGCGGACGAAGTCACGAGAAAAGCATTGAAATAATATACGGTACTTACATTTAAAAAAAATCTATTTTTGTCTGTCTGTTTGTTCCGGTTAATCTCTGAAACAGCTAAGCCGATTTTGACGAAGCTTTCACTGGCAGATAGCTGATGTTATAAGGCGTAACTTTGGCCATAAAAATAATCATCATCAATCCAAACGGGTGGAAATCTAAGTAAACGCGGTCAAAGCTGCGGGCAACAGCTAGTTTTAACATAAAAACACCTATACATAGCTCGCGGAGTCGCGGACCTAAAGTGACGCGTGTTGTTTTGACATTGACTGAATGTTTCCAAGACAATGGTCTATGTTAATACCCGTGCTTACAGTTCATACTTAGTAACGCGCGCTCTATATAATATGTAATAGGATATGATAAATAAAAATTGCGTCTAAAACAAATAGTTTATTTAATCTAATAAACGTGTGATGTATAAGTGTATCACTACGCCTGACGACATAGCGGTCATTACAATACATTAATTTTTTAAGGCCAATAGTTACCGGGGCTACTTTTGAGGTTAGAGTTACATACTTCATCTAATTGACAATCTAAATCTTCGCTTAGCCATTTTTGTTCTGTAACTGTTGCATCTTCTGTGAAATACCAATCTCGCAATGTTAATGACAACTCAAACTCCCGCCAAACTCACTACACTAATGTTAGTTACTAAACACTTGTACTTATAGGTAATGTATATTAAACATCTCATCACTAGGGGCCATCGGGTATATCGAGTATCTCTTGGACGAATGAAGCTACATCCGTTTCCTTTTGACTGTGCTCCTGGCAGAATGGATGTGACAATAGGGCGTCGTAGTTGGGCCTCTGTTTGTAATCCTTCTTCAAACATTTTGTGATCATATCTTCGAATTCCGCAGAGAACTGTCCACTTGGAAGACTGGGAGGGTCATCTTTGACCACTTGCTTGAGTTGCTCGAAGGGCGTTCCCCACGTGTTGTAGGGAAATTTGCCCGTCGCCAATTCGATCATAGAAATACCCAGAGACCACACGTCACTTCGGATGTCATACTGGCCTGGATTTCCACTGGGGTCGATCCTCTCGGGAGCCATGTACGGCTTGCAACCCGCATCTATTGTTTTCGCCACAGAATCCACGAGGTAACCAGAAATGCCGAAATCACACATT
The DNA here is from genome assembly GCA_963853865.1 of Helleia helle. NCBI lineage: Eukaryota > Metazoa > Arthropoda > Insecta > Lepidoptera > Lycaenidae > Helleia > Helleia helle. The sequence goes on along the minus strand of OY971426.1, from coordinate 17,869,404 downwards.
TTGACCTCACCCTTCCGATTTATCAAAATATTTGAAGGTTTCACGTCTCTGTGAATGACTTGCAACTTTGAATACAAATAATGTAAAGCGCTGACTACAGAAAATGCTATTTTACCAAGAATATTTTCTGTTATAGTTTTGTCGTTTTTATACACTTTGGTGTAAAATTTATCAAGACTCATATCCATGACTTCCATACAAATCCAGACATCCCCTTCTCTAAACATGGCACCATAGAAGTGAACTGTGTATGAGCACGCACTCGCCCTCATTGATACATCTAAATCCATCAATAGCCTTTTTAATTCCAAGGACTGGCTGTTAAATGAGGCTGTAATTCTCTATAACAAAAGAAATTGATATTTTATCTTAGTGATAATAATAGTGTTAGAAATAAAATAGGAACTTAATTATTTTAAAAACCTACAAATCAACAGGTCATTTTATTATATGACTACTTGTAGTATATCATGTTATGTATCATCAAAATATTTTGTGGCACCTGTATTCATATAACAAATAACGAATTTTAAAAGCAAATTTTTATATAACCTCTTTATCTAACCTTCTAATTTCTATAAAACCAAAATGCAGCCCATGTTACTAGCTGATAAATGTAGCTCTCTATAGGTGAATTTTTAATCTCAGATAAATAGTTATAGTAAGAGGCCAGCAGCAAGCAGATAATGGAAAAAGATTGACAATGATGACAATTATGATAAAAAAATAATATCTTTTCCAGATATTCAGAGAATTCGTCAAAAATATGTAAAATGAAATATCATCATGGTAATCATTAGAATTAGCCTTTAACCTACTGTTGTACTTAAGACTCTTTCAATGAAAGTGAAAATAAATATACTATAAAATTAAATGTTCAATTACCTTCACTGCCATTATAGTGTTACTTGGTTTGTGGTGCATCTTCTCTACAATACCATAGGCCCCACGGCCTAGGTCACATATTTTGACCAGATCATCTGCATGCACTGTGAAGGTTTTGTCATCTACAGTAATTGTGGTTTGTATATCCAGATTCCTTGGCGGAGTGCTAGAAAAATGTTTTAATTATTAATGATCCATTAAATGTTAATAATTACCTAAATACATACAATATATTATCTATTTTTATTTACTGGTACAGGATAACCTAATGATGAAACCTGGCCAATGAAATGAAAAAACACACCCTTTAATTATGGCTTAACACCCTCTTTTCCTAATTTTGAGGAGGAAACCTGTATCCACGAGTAGGGCATATGCTATAAATAAATTATGTCTATGCTATGTTTGACTTCATGATTACATTCATATAATGGCTGCATACATGGATACAGCCATTATATACACATTTGCTAGGGAGATTCATTGTGTCTTGTTGTCACTTGGTAGGAAATTCAATTGCGATTATTTGTAAATGGCTAGATTATAAAAATCTATTTTATCACACCCTTAAGCACTGACACATGAATTTATATTATGAGACCTAGTATTAATCTGACCTTTAATTTATTCGTCATTATTCATATTATTAATTTTAACAAAAGCACACTTTTCACATTCTATTAAATGTCATTAATATCAAAATCACCACAAAAGTTCTGTATTTTGATGCCACTCCTTATAAGAAGTAATTTCAATTCCAGATATTTTTTTATCATATAGACTACACTACAAGAAATTGTGAAAACAATACTATTAACACATGAAAAAAAAACAAATGTTAGGTTCAGACAGCCTTCAGATTTGCACAAATTGGTTTCATATTTTCTAATTGTGGTTCACTATAATTAGGTACTGAGACCCACAGCTGTATCATATGCAAGAGACCAATCATTTTTATTTTTAGGAGTCTGTCATATTCATATCAGAACTTAAGGGTTATTTTATATTGTGATGGAATTTGAATGATACCTACACCAAATTGTTTGATAAATAACTACCCAAGTCAATATATCTTATACAATGGCTAGTAAATGAATATCAATAAAGATGTTTATTTATAAAAGCTAAATGATAAAATCGTATCCTAATTTTAGTAATATATTTCTGAGCGCCTTACACATCAACTTGCTGTTCCGGCTCAAAAGAAAATCTTGGTGGCTTTTTCGACATCTCGTGATACTTCTTAGTTCTTACCCACTAACTTATTACACTTCAATCAGAGGTATATTAAATAAAAGACTTCAATACAGTATGTACTGTTTTGTACTCCTACTATTCAATGAGACCCTTCAAACTTGTAGCTGGTGAAAATGATTACAATTTATTATCACGCGCAGAGTGTTATTATAACATTAATCTAATGTCCATTCATAGTTTAACATTCAATTATAACAATACATCTTACTTTTGACGATTTAATCCAATTTATTTTGGGGTTTTGTTAGGTTTTGTAAAAAAATTAGGTTTTTTTTTTTTCTGGCAATTCTCGTACGTAGTACATTTGCCATTATCAAACGGGAGAAATTTTTCCATGTATATAAATGGACGAGAGAGTTTAAATTTAGGAATCATTCAGGGCAGGATATAGGATATGTATGACAAGATAATAACAATATTATTATGAAATATTAATTTATATAGCTATACATATATTTAAATATATTACTTATATTATAGACACACAAGACTTTTATATTATAAATACTAAACCTAAATTTTTATATTATTAGTAATTATATAATCTGAAATTATTTTATATATGTAATATTTTTTTATAAATAACAGACAAGTAATTGAGGTTGGAAAAGGGATTTGATGATCTAGTAAGGATTTCAGGAAATCGGAACGATCATATAAAGGACAAGAAAAGAAAAAATGATTTACATCGCCAGTTTCACAACCACACAAACAAGAAGAGTCGTTAATAATTTTAAACTTGGAAAGATGAGCAGGTGTACAAGTATGGCCAAGTCTTAATCTTGAGATGATACTAGAGCACCTCCTATTAAAATTCATTGAGAAAAACCATGGTTTTGATAAAATATCAGGCTGAAGAGAGTAATAAATACCTTTTTGTTTACTGCTTTTTTCCCATGACGTTTTCAAACATATATCAAGATCGAGTTTAGGTATTGATAACAAGTCTGAGCAGTAAATCTTATACGGAACAAGGTCACCACATGAAATTGCTTCATTAGCGAGAGCGTCTGCTATAACATTTCCTTGGATTCCAGAATGTCCAGGAATCCAAGAAAATTTAATATTGTAATGTTTTGCTATGTATATTGTTAGTAATTGTCTTGTGTCAAATATTATGGGGTTGTGTAGCTTAATTTTAAACGGGTTTTTTTCTAATGATTGTAAAGAACTAAGTGAGTCAGTAAAAATGAATTTTTGAGTTTAGCTATTATTATATTATATTCTATCGCTTTGAAAATACCCAAGCACTCTCCAGAAAAAACAGAAGATTCTGGAGGGAGTTTTACCTTCTGTACAATGTTATATTGACGGTGGAAGATACCTACGCCTACTGTACCGTTAACATTATGTTTCGAAGCATCAGTAAATATGAGATGAGTATTTTTAAATTTTTTGTCAACAATTGCATTAAATTTTTCATTAGCTATTAAAAAATCTGACTTAGCTATACCAATATTTAATATTTGTGGTGATAGAATAAGAGATTCGAAGGAACAAGCAAACAAAGGTAACATGTTAGATTGATGTAAAGGTGCAGAGAGAGATTTAAACTTATAATAGCTATTAATTAAATGTGGATTCGATTTATGTATCCAATACGGTGAATTAGATACGAAGTAAGCTAAAAGATGAAGTTTTCCAATAAGAGGGTGATTGGAAAGCTGTAGACGTCGAAAGAGAAATTTATCAGACAAATACTGACGACGTAGTTGTAACGGAGGCTCACAGCACTCAATTTGTAAAGCGTTAATTGGGCTAGACTTCATTGCTCCACAAATTATTCTCAAACATTTGTTTTGAATTTTGTTCAACATTTTAAATCCAGAAAGAAGGCCCGGTTCCAATAGGAAGGTTCCATATTCGAGGACACTACGTATGAGAGCATTATACACAAGTTTCAAGTAAAAGGGATGGGCACCCCACCAAACTCCTGCTAAACATCTTATGATGTTTATTATTTTTCACACTTATTTGCGATGAAATTGCAATGAGGGATGCCTGTAAGTTTCCTGTCTAAAATGACACCTAAAAATTTAAAATAATTTTTTTGTGGTATAATGGTCTCATCGTAATAAACATGAACTGGAGTGATAGTTCGCATACGGGAGAATAAAACTTTTAGATGGGGACAAATATAGTCCATGACATCAAGCCATTTTTTTAAATATTGAAGTGATGACGTTAGCTCTGTGCATGCTAAATTAATGTTTTTACTTTTTACATATAATAATAAATCATCCGCATATTGCAAAACTTCAATCTTTCTATCAATAGCTAAGACTAGATCATATGTGTATAAATTATATAATAAGGGGCTCAAAACGGACCCTTGTGGAAGGCCTTTGGATAACACTCTAGAATGATTTTGTTCACCATCAGTAAACAAAATCGATCTATCATTAAGCATATTTATGACAAAAGAAATATTTTTTCTGGGAATCTGAAGGCATAAAAGTTTTTGTTTAAGAATTGGTACCACGACATTGTCATAAGCATTAGATAAATCCAAAAATGCTGCAATGACAAAATTATTACCAGAAAAGGCTAGCCTGATATCGGTTGTAAGTAAACTAATATTACTATACTACTTGTTTCGTCTGAAGCCAAATTGAGTTGTTGATAGCAAACCGTTGCTTTCAACGAACCATTCTAGACGATTCTTAATTAATTGTTCGCAATTTTTTAGGAGGACAGATGAAAGGGCAATAGGACGGTAAGACAAAGCAGAAGAAGGATCTCTATTAGGTTTTAATATTGGAATTACAATTTGTGATTTCCAATTTGCAGGAATGTGACCAGAGTGAAAAATAGAATTGATTATATTTAAATAATATGTCATGCTTATGTCATTTAAATGAGTAATGAAAGAATAATAAATTCCATCTGGACCAGGTGCAGAATCTGATGCATACTCTAAAACGTTCTTTAATTCTGTCATTGAAAAGGGAGAGTTTAATTCAGATGATTCATTGTATAAGGCACCATAATCATTTAAGTTATCTTTACGAAAATTAACAGTGGGAGGAGCAATTCTATCAAGAAAATCGTCTACTAGAAAAGATGGAAAAGTTGGGGATGGAGTGGTATTATAATTTATAAGCTGATCTAAATCTTCCAATGTTTGTCCAAACACTGGATGAGGGAGTATTGGGAGATAAAGATGAGCAAAACTTTCGCCAGCTGCCTATTTTTTTTCTTTTAAAAAGTAATTTTGTTGCGTTTGTAATCTCCTTTAGTGATAAGAGGTTCTCTAATGTCATATTATTATTAAATATTTTTTCTGCATTTTTTCTTTTATTTAAAAAATCTGTGCATTCGACATCCCACCATGGAGAACTTGGAATATAAGGGTTCCCATGTTTTATATTAAAAACTTCATTGGCACTTTCAATCTCAGATGAAGTAAAAAAAGGTAGATAGCGCACTTGGAACAAGAAAGTGAAGCCACTTTTTTAAGTATGTGTGAGTGAATGAAGGGTTGCCATTTTTTAAATATCCCTTAAAATTGTATATTAATAAAAATAGGTAATAAGTGAATGCGACAGTGAATATTTTTATAAAATACAATAATATTACGAATATGTAGGAGGCGTGTAGGATCACTTTATAAACTGTCTCAATAGATATCTTATTGACACAATTGTTTTATTTATTTATTTATTCCCATGAATGTAGTAAATACATAGGTGATATTAAAAAAAATAAAAAAGTTCTATACATTCTACCATAACATGGCGTGTGAAAATAAAACTTTACATAAATAAACAATTAATATAAATTAACAGGAAAAAATAGTTACAATTAAATAAACTTGATAAATACAACATGTCCTTAAAATCATTGTCAGAGAATAACAGTTTCAAAATAATTGATTATAATAGTAATTAGAAAGTCACATTTTATCGATACACAATTTAAATTAAATACATTAATAATAGTTTTCCATTAAAAAAAAACATTTAAATTATAAAAACATTTCTCTGCAAGCCACACTGTTACATTTTTTTTAATTTATTAAATCTTTGAATCTATAAATAATTAAATACATAGTCCTGCTGTGGGTACGTGAGTCCCAAAAAAGATACAACATAGGTTATACGAGGTCATTTCGATTCAGTCATTTAGCGATCAAATAATAAAATAATAATTATGTCACCTCTGTACTTAATTATTTTGCTATGGCTTTGCCTGCAATTGACTTACCCACTATTGGGCTATTAGAAATACTAACTTCTGGCAACACTCTTCCTATACGTCATTTCGGGGCAATAATATTATTTATGTTGATTAACCTCAAAATAGTGTTAAAATATCTTATAAGAATATAGTCTTGTGTTTATTTATGTGTGAAACGATATTTCTTTAGACTCTTTGGTCACTTTTGTATTGTTTTTACACCATTTAATTACACAGAACAGTATTTTTTTGGCAAACTTACTGCACGACGACTCGTAAGATACTAACAAAAATGAGCTTAGTTTTGGTGTATCTGTGTGCGTGAGCGCGTGTATTTACATGAAGGAGCTTAGTTTTGTGGCTTCAGTATTAGCAAAGGCCGTGCGTCATCTACCTTTTTTTACTTCATCTGAGCTTTCAATTAATGTATCTAAAAAAATTTGGGCACCGCAAGAATCGCTAATATTTTCTGATATTTTCTGACTAAGTTTTAAATCAACTTTACTACTAAATTGAGTCCAAGTATCAGAATTGACTTTTGATATATTGTATCTCGGGAATAGTTTATTGCAAGTTTTAATTAATTTACCAGGAGGACATGAGGTAATAATGGGATAATGATCACTGGACACTGCCAAATGTGGATGTTAAAACAGAACTTGACAGCTGAGATACAAATTGGGATGAGCAAATAGTTAGATCTAATACACTATTTCCTTCAGATAAGTTTGTACGTCTAGTAGAATTTCCATTGTTGATATTACACAAGTTGTTTTTATCTAAAATGTCCAAAAGTTTATTACCATAACAGGTTGTCATGGAGCAGCCCCAAGACTGGTGATGACAATTAAAGTCACCAGTTATAATTAATGGTTTAGGGAGGGATAAGAATATATCCCCAACTTCATTTAATATATTAATAGAAATATGTGACATATATACAGAAACAAAACAAATTTTATTTACAATTACGGCTAAAATAGAAATTTCAGAACTATGTACAGGAGTGGATATTATATTAAAAGGGTAGCCTTTCTTAATGAGAAATGCTACACCACCATATCCATCTAATCTGTCTTCTCTAACAGTATTATATTTTTTAATATTTAATGTAAAACCTGGTCTAAGCCAAGTTTCACATACTGAAAATAAAAAAGGGTTATATTTATTTAATAAGTAAATTAGATCACTTTTTTTTATTAATTATACTTCTAGCGTTCCATTGTAATATTTTGTTGGCCATTATTTATTTTGATTATATTTACAATTAACTCCATTAAGGGGGCAACGATGGACGGTATATTATTATTGGTCTGGGCAAAGGTTTGCAATAAGGATATAATATCTGATATTTTTGTTGGTTCTTGTGTGGAGGGAGTATCATTTGAAATTGGGCTATAATTTTTATCTAATTGATTAAAGGAAAATTCTTTTATGATATTGTCATGTGCAGTTTTGTCGTAACCTTTTCCAACTTGTATAGGGCGGGAAGGTTTAGATATTACTGTTTTCTTGTAAGTTTTTTGTGGAGTATAAGTAGATGGAGTATTAATATTTTGGAAAGATAATTTTCTTTGAGGACTGGACAAGACTTCAGCGAATGATTTATTAAGCATAGGGAACATTTTACTTGCTTCTTGATAAGAAACACAATTTTGGGACATATATAGTTTTATTTCTTTTTGTCTGTTAAGTTCCGGACAAGATTTACTGTTTGCCATATGGCGACCAGAACATTGACAACAGTAATAGTCATCTTCAACATTACATGAGTCACTAACATGATCCTGACCAAACTTTAGGCATCTTGGTTTGGAATGACATTGCATCTTTGTATGACCTAAACGACAGCAGTAATAACATTGGATGGTGGGAAAAACATATAAGTCTACGGGCAGAGAGTTGTAGCAGATAAATATTCTTTTTGGGAGTACCTGACCATCAAAATACATTACTACCGACTGTGTGGGTTTCCATATTAGAGACCCATCAACAATAGTTTTATAATTAAGTCGTCTAATTTTAACTATTTTATATTTTTATTACTATTATACTATTATAACAGGGGTTGAGATATTAGAAATAATTTCCTCAGGAGACCAATCTTTTGGAACTCCTCTAACAATGCCTATTCTTAAAATATTAAATGAAGGAACATATGCTTTATAATTATTGTCGGTGATTATACTATTATTAATAAAAGAGTTAGCATCAACATAATTTGTGAAGGACACAGACATACGGTTTCGACCAATTCTCTTAACACTACCATTAATTATATTATAAATTTTGTACGTCAAAGTAGCTTATTGAACGTCAAATGACTCTACTACCGGTTCCAAAACTAGTCCACTGAGAAGAACCGGCGAAACAAACTCAGTGAAACCAATCCTTTCAATATCATACAATATAGGTACATAATATGATATAATTATACATAGAAGCCATGCAGGAAACGCCTTATTCCCAAGGTGTGGTATCTTCAATAAATTCTTTTATTTTGTAGTATCCTTTACCACACAAACGTTCTTTAACAGTTTTTTTTTATTTATTTATCGATAGGTTTTGAACGTTTTCTGGGATCCTATTGTAGCAGCGTATACATTGACCCATAAAAGAATTACTGACCTTATGTAGCCTAAAATATGGCACAACAAGTTTATGTTTGTTCCTTGTATTTTTATTGTGATTATCGCATTTTTTTACAAATTCATTTATATTTTTGCGAACATACATCACGTTTACAAAAATGTATTAAGATGCTTCAGTCAAAATGTCTATTTCTTTAAATTTCTCTCCTAATGATATTCTGGGACCCAGACAGTAGATAGCCCGTATAGCCCGCTTCTGCAGTATGAAAATTGTATTGACATCAGCGGCATGTCCCCAAAGCAAAATGCCGTAGGACATAAGACTGTGGAAATACGCATAATATACTAGTCTAGCCGTATTAACATCCGTAATTGACCTGATTTTTCTAATCGCAAAAACTGCAGAACTGAGTCTACTCGATAAGGAGATTGGCATCTAAGGTAATGCCAAGAAAGGTAGTTGAATTCACCAAGTCCATTATCTCCCCACTTAATGTTACATTGGTTTGTACTTGCTTAACATTAGGTAGTGTAAATCTAATCAATTTAGTTTTATTGCAGTTAAGTAACAAGTGAAATACTAGTGGTCCCGACAGACGTTGTCCTGTACAAAATATTTTTTTTGTGAATCTAAACCATTCTCGAATCCACTTGAACACACACAAAAAAAATCATCAAGATCGGTCCAGCCGCTTAGGAGAAGTTCAGTGACATACACACGCACAGAAGAATTATATATATAAAGATTTTTTAAAAGAAAATTTCCGAAGGTTATCGGGTGCAATATTTTTCCGTCATTATCAGAGGATAGGATCTAGAGGTGCATCTAGTTCATTGTAAAGATTTCGACCAATTGGAGTATTTGGTTTACTGACTGATTCATTAATATTATGAGGCACTGGATTATCAGATTGTAATAAAGGCTGTGCAAGTGAAATATTTGTTACATTTTTACCCTCATCTGATTTATCGGACTCTACACAACGACATCCAATGTCCTTTTGATTTCCCGTATTTTTTCTTTTCTTTTTGTTGCAATTTTTGCATATTTTATGCAGGCGACCACGTTTTAAGCTAACTTTTTTGGAAGATTGGTCAGTGTCCATACTAGAATCATTATATTCTACTGTAACAAAACTGCAAGCTTCGGGCACTTTACATGTTCCCCCGGGATCCGGGGGTTCATTAATTTTGCAATAGAATGAAAAAAGAAACTTACCAACCAAGAATTTTCTAATTACAAATAAAATTTTATAAATTTTATTTGTAAATATATATTACAAATAAAATTTATAAAATTTTATTTTATAAATTTTATTTGTAATTTTATAATATTTATTTTATAAAATTTATAAAATAAATATTATAAAAAAACTCATCTGAATGACTAAAATAATAAAAAATTGCCTTGAAATTTCCCGCCGTTTTTTCATTAAAAAAAATTAAGTTTTTTTTTTTTTTTTTTTTTTTTTTTTTTTTTTTGGCAGTTCTCGTACGTAGTACATTTGCCATTATCAAACAAAAAATTAAGTTTTTGATTTATTTTTATTATTTTCATTTAAAGGCATTAGCTACTAGGCTATTAGCCATACAAAATACAATTTACAGTCTGTAATACGGAGAAATGGCGGGAAACCCCAAAGAGCGCGGCTTCGCCCCTCTAGCCCCCATCAATCAACTATCATTCCCGAGGAAAGCGCGGGAAGCTTCGATTCGGCGGGAGTTTTATTTCGAGCTAATTTTTTCTAAAATTTAATTTTATTGATCAGAGGAGTTTTATGTTGTAAATATAGTTTTTATTTAGTGTATATATAATTGTAGTTTTGTATTAGCTGTTATATTTGGTAAGTTTTCATATATTCTTTAATAATAGGTATGTAAATATTCACTTCTGGAGGTTGTCGGATGAACGACCCTCCCGACCCCACGGCAGGGCTGGGCCCAGGGCCTGGCCCTGATGTAGGGTGTTGTATCACTGTACCATATAGTGTTGATATGGACATAGAATATAATGAAAAACATGAAGGTACTCGTAAAAGACCCAGAAATAATACAGAATTTCCTACGGAAAAAAATAAAATTCCATCAGAGTCCTCCACCACACCAGTATCTCAGACGTCAGTTCCATTGAGCCGTTCACATTATGTATCAACTGATTCATATCCTTATGTAGTTCATGTTCAAAGAAATGTATCTACACCTAAAGATGGCACTACGCTGCATCCTATAACTTTTGGCAAATTTTTAAAAAACAATAATGTTAAAAACAATGTGGCTGGCAGTATAAAAAGAATAGGAAGGAATCGCTGTGCTGTAGCGTTTGCTACACCACAAGATGCTAATAATTTTATAATAAATAAAAGTCTAGAATCCTTTCAATTAAAAGCAATAATTCCTTCTTTTACTGTTACCAGAATGGGAATAGTTAAAGGAGTCCCCGCAGATTGGTCCCCTGAGGATATTATGGAAAATATATCTACTCCAATTGGTTTTGGTAATATAATTAAAATTAGGAGAATAAATTACAAAGTAAAAGTAAATGACACAACTATGTGGAAACCATCACAATCCATAATTATTACATTTGATGGACAATTGCTCCCTCCTAGGGTTTTTATATGTTATAATTCATTGCCTGTAGATTTGTATATATTTCCTACCATACAGTGCTATCAGTGCTGTAGATATGGACATACAAAAGCTGTTTGCCGGTCAAAACCTAGGTGTTATAAATGTGGGCTGGAACATACTGGCGATTCATGCTCACAAGAGACTGATAGCGCATCTTGCATTTTATGTTCTGGTTTTCATTTTGCAACTAATAAAATTTGTCCAGAGTATAGCAGACAAAAAATGATTAAAACTTCTATGGCACAAAAAAACATATCATATAATGAAGCAAATAAAATGCATCCACAGTCATCAAAACTTTATGGCGACGTTTTAATTTCTTCTCCAAGCAGGAACTCTACTTCATTAAATAAATCTAACATCTCTACATCTAACACTTCCTACAAGAAAACGGTATTTCTAAAGCCACGCTCTGCTCCCACGTTGTCTAAGGGATACGATAGAGAGGCACACAAAGCTCTTATTAAAGAATATCAGATTCCTTCTTCCGATAATGGATGTGCCCTACAGGTATCCGATGAATCGCACACATCAACTTTAATGGATGTTTTGTCTGCACTTAATGAGGCTTTACAACAAAATAACATTTTAAGACCGTCCAACGTTGCTACACTAAATAAGATGATTTCTAATAAAAACAACAAAAATGGCTTGCAACATAATTCAGTGGAATTGCAGAAGCATAATTCCGAAAAAAACTGATTTGATATATATAATTAATAAATATGAACCTATGCTTATTGCTCTTAATGAGACTTGGTTAAAACCAAATTTCATTTTCCGAATTCCGGGTTATTATTGTTTACGAGATGATAGAATAGATGGGTATGGTGGTGCTGCCATACTAATAAAAAACACAGCGACGTTTAAACGGTTATCATTACCCTCTCCGAAAAATAATAATTTTAACATCATAGGAATTCAATTCAACAATATTTCTGTTATTTCATTGTATATTTCTCATAATTCTACTTCTACCTTTACCGATATTCGTAATTTATTTGACTCCATATCCTCGCCTTTTTAGTGCTTGGCGATTTTAATTCACATCACCAATGTTGGGGAAGTGATGTTACGAACAGTGATGGGGATCGTTTATTAGAAATTATTGATAAATATAATTTATGTGTTTTAAACACGGGTGAGCCAACGCGCGTTGTAAATATTAACGAAAATAAAAGTGCCGTGGACTTATCTATTTGTTCACCCGGCCTCGCCTCTGCTGTATCCTGGTCTCCACTTCCATCTTCTTACGGAAGTGATCATTATCCCCTACTCCTCACTCTTTGTTTTAAGAATGATAATAATAATGATGTAAATAAAAGGTTACGTTTTAAATACAGCTTAAATAATGTTGATTGGAATGCGTTTAAAAATTAAATTGATCATCAAATTGAAAAACTGCCTAATATCCAAATTGGTAATGAATTAACTTGTTCGGAATTACTAGCAAAAACAATAATTGAAGTAGCTGATAGAAATTTTCCTATTAGAAAATCTAAGGGCATGAAAATTCCATTTCCTCCTTGGTGGGATCGCGAATGCTCAGAAGCTATAGCAAAGAGGAAAAATATTGAAAAATAATATGCAGGTAACATGACGAATGAAAACTTTGAAAAGCTTTCACAAATCCTTAAGTCTACGCGTATACTTTTGAAACAAAAAAAGCAGCAGGGTTGGAGAATATTTTGTTCATCATTATCTCCCTCTACGTGTCCTTCGGAGGTCTGGAGAAGCATTAAACGCTTTAGATCAGCTTTCAAAGATCAAACAGTCGTCCCATCAAAACAATTTTTAAATGAATTTATAGACCTGTTAGCTCCCTCTTCTACGATAGAAAAGTTTGTTCTTCCATCCCCTTCTTCCAGTTTAATTCATAATTACTCTTTATTATGCTCTCCATTTTCTATGCCTGAACTTAAAGGTATTTTATCACATGTCAAAGATTCCTCCCCTGGCGTGGATGGTATCTTATATTCCTTCTTAAGTCACCTAAGTGATGAGGCGTTAACCTATTATTTAGATCTTGTAAATACCGTTATGATCTCTGGAAACATACCTTCTTCGTGGAAATCTCAAGAAATTATTCCCATTTTAAAACCCAATAAGCCTCCACATATAGTTTCATCCTATAGACCCATTGCGTTATCATCAGTTCTTACTAAAGTGGCAGAACATTTAATAAAAAACCGCTTGGAATGGGATCTTGAGCATAATAGATGCCTATCAAATAGCCAGTTTGGTTTCCGCAAGGGTAAAAGCACAATAGATAACCTTAGTATTTTAACCACCGATATTCGTTTGGCTTTTAAAAACAATCAGAAAGTTATTGCCGCTTTTCTCGATATTCAATCTGCTTATGACAATGTCATAATATCTATTCTTATAAATAAGCTACATAAATTAAACGTTCTTCAAATACTCACAAATTTTATTGTTCATTTATTAAAATAACGTACGATATCGGTGTACATTGATGATTCAGTAAATGTTACACGGACTGTAAATAAAGGTCTTCAGTAAATGTTACACGGACTGTAAATAAAGGTCTACCACAGGGATCGGTCCTTAGTCCATTACTTTATAATGTTTATACGTATGATTTAGAAGCTACACTCAAAAGATCTATCAATATTTTACAATACGCTGATGATTTGCTTTTATATGCTATTGACGCTAACATAAATGATGCTTGTAAATTACTTAATGAAAATCTTTTTAGCCTTAAAAACTGGCTTTTCGAAAATGGGTTAGAATGAAGCGTCGATAAAAGTACGGTTGTAATGTTTACTACAATGAAAACTATTCCTCAAATAAACATTGTTTACAATAATAAAGTTATCCCAGTTAGAAACCAAATTAAATTTTTAGGAGTTTTATTAGACAGTAAATTAAAAGGCACTGCACATATTGATTATGTGGTTGCAAAATGCGAGCGTAATTTAAATATGTTAAGATGCTTATCGGGTGTTTTGGTGGGGAGCTCACCCTTTTTGTTTAAAATTAATTTATAATGCTCTTATTAGAAGTATATTAGATTATGGAATGTTTTTATTGGTAGGTAATAATATAAATGCAGTAAAAAAATTAGACCTTATTCAATCTAAGGCGCTTCGTATTATATGTGGCGCCATGAAGTCAAGTCCCATTAACGCGCTCCAAGTGGAATGTTGTGAACCACCTTTAGGCCTCAGGAGACAGTTTCTAGCTGATAGATTTCTATTTAGGCTAAAACAGTATTCTTACCATCCTTTAATAGAAAAGTTAGACAGATTAAATCAATACATACTAACATCCCCAGACTCGCCATGCGATAATCAATTCCATGTTTAATATTGAGCTATCGCAGAATTATTTCGACGTCAGCTGATATCTATCAATCTGTTGTACTACCATTATTTTCATATAACTTTGAATGTATTTTTATTAGTCCAAATATAAAGTATAATATTGGCATAGATAAAGATCACTTAGAAGCTAATACCAATTTTAATTATTATCTAGATTGTGAGTGGAAAAATTGGAATCATATTTTTACGGATGCATCTAAAGTATCGCCATCAGGGAATGTAGGAGTAGGTATATTTCATTCTCAATATAAGATTATTCAGAAAGTTAAACTGTCAATTGAGACTTCAGTTTTTACTAGGGAGTGTTTTGCTATTTTCAAAGCTCTTGAATATATACTTGTAACGAAATTAACGCAAACTGTTATTTTTACAGACTCCAAAAGTTCTTTACAAAGCATTGAGAAATTTCCATTTTTTAATAAACCTTATTTCTCTATTATTTTTGCTATCCGAGATATGCTTTATAAATGTATGAATAGGGGATACTCGATTAAGTTTGCTTGGATTCCTAGCCATTGTGGTATTATTGGCAATGAAAAGGCTGATAAATTAGCTAGGGATGCTGTACTATGTGGAGATATGTATCCATACCAAAATTAAAGTCACGATCTTATGTCCTTGGCTAAGGTTAATCTATATAAATAAATAAATAAATAAAAATATTTTTATTCAATGTTGTACGTCAAAGTAGCTTATTGAACGTCAAATGACTCTACTACCGGTTCCAAAACTAGTCCACTGAGAAGAACCGGCGAAACAAAGTCAGTGAAACTAATCTTTTCAATATTATACAATATAGGTACATAATATGATATAATTATACATAGAAGCCATGTAGGAAACGCCTTATTCCCAAGGTGTGGTATCTTCAATAAATTCTTTTATTTTGTAGTATCCTTTACCACACAAACGTTCTTTAACAGTTTTTTTAAATTTATTTATCGATAGGTTTTGAACGTTTTCTGGGATCCTATTGTAGAAGCGTATACATTGACCCATAAAAGAATTACTGACCTTATGTAGCCTAAAATATGGCACAACAAGTTTATGTTTGTTCCTTGTATTTTTATTGTGATTATCGCATTTTTTTACAAATTCATTTATATTTTTGCGAACATACATCACGTTTACAAAAATGTATTGAGATGCTACAGTCAAAATGTCTATTTCTTTAAATTTCTCTCTTAATGATATTCTGGGACCCAGACAGTAGATAGCCCGTATAGCCCGCTTCTGCAGTATGAAAATTGTATTGACATGACATATAAAACATGGAGTAATATTTGGGAGAATTCTACACAATATAAAGGACAACATTTTTATAATATCCAACCAGTGATACCTAAGAAACCTTGGTTCAATAAAGTTAAACTATGTAAATTAATTATTTCTTCTTTGATAAGAATGAGGATAGAACATGCATGCATTCCTGTCCATTTATTTAGAATAGGCGTGATGGATAGTGATGTCTGCGAATGTGGTGAAGACTTAGGAACTTTAGATCATATATTTTTTGCATGTCCATTATTAGACCGCTCTTCCTTCCTATCCTCCTTACGATCCCTTCATGTTCCCTTTCCAACCCGACTTTCGTGTTTATTAAGTGATCCTATTAAATATTGTATTATTATCTCTTCTTTTATTACTTGTAATAATATTAAATTGTAAATAGTCAAGTAATTTTTATGTAAAATATATCAATATTTTTTTCTGTCATATATATTGTACCTATAAATTCCTCTGATCGTATCCTTTTTCCAAAATATCCGTTTTATATTTAATTTTTATAGTTTCCCTACCTTTAATAAAACTTGACACTGGCATTTAGTAAATTCTCATTGCCATAAAAGGAAAAAAAAAAAAAAACTATCATTCCCCATTCCATCCACCCAAAGCAGTCCACCACAATATTCCACAAACTATATAGAGAATACTACGTATACGCAATATTCGCCAAACAATCACAGTATATAATACACAGATTAAGTTTTTAAAACAAACAGTATAGAAAACCGCCAGAACAGCTCTACTAAGAAAACCACTCCAGAACGGTACTCCACAAGATTCGCCAACCAATCACAATATATAAAGATCAAGTTTTTAAAACAAACACTATAGAAAACCACTCTGAATGGACAAAACACAAAATAACAATTAATTAACGGGAAACCAAAAAAACACAACCGCGCGATGCTTCTCGCCATTCTTCTTAAGTTTTTGAATTTTGATTTTTTTTTATTATTTTCATTTAAAGGCATTAGCTACTAGGCTATTAGCCATACAAAATACAATTATTTCGGTCTGTAATACGGAGAAATGGCGGGAAACCCCAAAGAGCGTAGCTTCGCCCCTCTAGCCCCCATCAATCAACTATTTGAATTTTGATTATTATTATTATAATTATTTTCATTTAAAGGCATTAGCTACTAGGCTATTAGCCATACAAAATACAATTATTCGGTCTGTAATACGGAGAAATGGCGGGAAACCCCAAGGAGCGCGGCTTCGCCCCTCTAGCCCCCATCAATCAATCATTCCCCATTCCATCCACACAAGGCAGTCCACCACAATATTCGCCAACCAATCACATTATGTATACAGGCTGTGGCGTAATTAATGAATAATCCTTCACCTGCAGCTAGAGAATATCATAATGGATCAGAAAAAAACAATTCATATTTAGTAAAAGTGTCATAGTGTTTTAGTTATCTGCCATTTTTTAAAAATCTATAAAAATGACACGCTTGCTAACTAATTTTGTTGTCACAGTCGCAAAAGCATGAATTATCTCTATCAAGTTCTACGAATAAATAATAAGTCAGGAAATGTAACTGCGTTATAAAAATGACTCAACAAAAGTCGTGTCCAAGTAGGTGGTATTTGATCCTGATAGAGACCTTATGAACCTAATGCCGGATACTCCTACAATTGAAAATCATATACCATCTCCAACAATCCAAAACCCTACCGAAGAAATAATACTTGAGGAAAATCCGTCTTTAAACCTGAAAGAATTGAAACACAACCACAATCCATCGCTGATCCTCCTGAAATTCAATTACAACAAGATCCGCTATCCATTAGTAATAACCCGAACACTGTTGATGACTACTCCACATTTCTAAAATCTTTAACAGACAAAAACAAATCTTATAATACAATAATTGAAGAACGTAATGAAAGCCTTTTGAAAAGCCCTGCAAAAGTTATCCTCATCCCAACGTCTATAGAATTGGACAAATCGAATCCATATCTCCAAGTAATTTTAAACGATCCGGACATTAATAATGTTATCTCTAATTCAGAAAGAGAACTATTTAGTTTCAATAAAATCGAAAAGAAAGACAAAACTTACTATCTATTATTTTATAAAGTTCACCATTTTGACGAAGCATCATACTCTGAAATATATCAAACTCTAAAAAATATCCGCAATGAATTAATCGTATTTGGAAGTACAAATGAGATTGGAATATCTGATCTAAAGAATCCTTTTGAAAGAAATTCTTTTGTCAAAATATATAACATTGTTAATTATCTTTTCCATAATACCCAAATTGAAGTTAAAATATATCATGATAAAATTATATATCCTATTCCATCCGAAATTAAGAAGATTTTGCGGGACAATCACGACGTCGCTATAGCCGGTCATTTAGGCTCAGCCCGTATGTATAGTAGAATAAAGGAATTATACTATTGGAAGGGAATGCGTAGTGACATAGAGCTGTATGTTAAACAATGCAGGTCCTGTCAGGAGAATAAAGCGCTTAGGAAAACAAACAGAGCTCCGATGCAGATAACCAGCACTTCAACAGAACCATGTCAACGAATAGCACTTGACATTGTAGGTCCGCTCCCTGAAGCTGGTCCTGCAAAACTGCGATTCATATTAACTATCCAAGATGATCTTACCAAATTCTCGTCCGCTTACCCAATTCGCAGTACCACTGCGGAAGAGACAAGCGAGTGTCTAATCCATTACATATCCATATTTGGCATACCTAAAATGATCCTTACCGACCAAGGTCCCAATTTTACTTCAGACCTTTTTAGAAAAACGTGTGAGTTCCTTAAAATTAAAAACCTCTGGGCCTCACCTTATCATCCCCAAACACAAGGAGCTCTAGAAAGAAACCATTCCACTCTTAAGGAATATTTAAAATCCTACATTAATGACCAACAAACAAATTGGCCTCGTTACGTATATACCGCTATGCTTGCATATAACACTTCCGTCCATTCTACAACCCATTATTCTCCGTTCGAGCTAATGTTTGGTAGTAAACCTTATATCCCTAACTCTATTTACCAAGAATCTCCAGGAGCCACTTACCCCGAGTATGTCCGAATGTGATTAAAAATAGATTAAAAAATAGTCGTGACAAAGCGCTAGAATTCATTAGGAAATCTAAAGAGACCTCCAAGGCTTATTATGATACTAAAACACGCCCAATTAAATATAAAGCTGGTGACTACGTCTACCTCAAAAATCACCTTAGGATGCGTAAGGCATTATCACCTCTATGGAAAGGTCCATATAAAATACTTAAGATAAATGGAAATAGCACCATGACACTATTAATAAATCGGCGTCATGTCACACACCATTTCGACCAAGTGAAACCAGCCGATACTAGTAATATTCTCTAAACCAAATGCACCATATCAGTACTCATAGTTTATATATTTTTTTTAATACTGCACTCAAAACCTATAAAAAATATCATACATAATTAAATATTAATATGTCCTTACAGAACTTGTCATCATGTACAAGGTCAAGTAAACCCCTACGTTCAACAAATAAAATCGAGTCCAGGGATCTATTTTGACCATCTTGGTAAGCTAAGAATAAACAATGGGCAATTAAACATTCTAATGCCGATAGATATATCCCACTTTAATTCTCATATAGATAATCTAGACCATGCTTTAAAATTAGTTAATAACCTTTGTAAACAGACTACACTAATGGCCAATGAATGTCATAGTCTACTCGAACCTTTAGCTGTAAGATATAACGATATGTATAAGGAATTTAATTCTATCTCCCATCTAATAACCAAGAGATCAAGACGTGCCTGGTTCAGTGTCAACCAACACCACATGATTCAAATAACCCAGGTTCTTTTAGTTTAATAGTACCTACTTCCAAATATATAGCCATGACCAAAGACAAAACACAATATTGTATTCTAGACAACTTAGACGATTGTAAGAAAATCCCAATGGAAGGTTTCATCTGTGAAATAAAAAATGTTTACATGACAGATACTAAACCTTTATGTGAAAGTGAATTCATGACAAAAATAATTAATAAGGTTCCTGCTACGTGTAAAACAAAGTTAATTTATGGAAGCCTAGATGTCTGGCAGCCTATAGAAAATAATAGATGGATCTACATCCAATCAAATCCAAATAAGATCTCTATTGACTGAAGAGTACCACCCTTGTAACTAATAAAAGCGTAACAAATGTAACCTATGTAATCAATATGCCCGACTTTAATCTAATAAACGATACATGTTGTAATATTGAGAAATTAAATTTGAGTGTGAGTAATGTAATAAACTAAAAATAACTAAATTATAACTGCAAAATATTGACTTAGACAATATAAAATATAACGATGATATTTTTATTAAAAATCTAGAAGATATTGAGAATACTCTCAAAAACCCGCATATCGTCCAAATAGGGAACACACTACTCAATGTTAATCCTTATAACTATTATTATTATTATTTTATATTCCTTGTTTAAATTGTATAAATCTATAAAACCCGGCAGCAGAACAGTAAAACTCAATCCAACTATAGAAAGTAGTCCAAATATAGAATCCAATTATAGAAGATAATTCTAACGATAATAATGATATAGAACTGAGTAACATTAATAATATACGTAGTAAATTTTGAAGTAACTTCGATTTACCCCGAAGTTACCTCTAAGGGGGGAGGTGTTACATCCCTAACATGTAAGTGATAGTGCCAACCCTTACTCTCTACTAATGCTAAGATATTCTTTTAGTCTTTCTCGTAATGCTGAGTCAGTCTATTCTCTCTCAACTGAGAACCCGCTTTGAGGAGAGTTCAGTTCCAGCCAAGCCTTTCATCAGTACTGTTCTGCCCATGGGTCCTTTCCAATAAGTGTAACAAGTGTATATTAATATAAATGTATTAAATATAATATACTTAATTCTTTTTTATAAATAAATCTTTTTTTTAAAAAGCCAATCTTGAAAGGGCCCATAACAGTACGGTATGGTGGGAGGCAGCCACTGACCTGGCCGGTGACCCCCCGTGGGAATTCGTGGCGGAGGTTCTTGCCGAGACGCATTCCTATGTCTTGCATAGGAGGGCTCTCGGTGAGAAAAGCGTGGCAGTCGATGACAAAAGCCTAACGGCTGCTTTGCATCCAGTCCTCGAGAGGTGGATGTGCCGTAAGCACAAACCCCCTCATCTTCCGTATGTCACAGGTGTTCACCAGACATGGTTGCTTTGGTGAGTAACTATGCCGAACGGTCCACAGGGAGCCAGTAACAGTAGATATGTCACGATTGTGGCGCGTCGGTGGACTCGGCCTAAAGAAATCATTGTAAAATATTAAATAATATTGTTCTAATATTGACTTGGTTCACTTATTGAATAACATCGTCCACGCAGTTATCACTCAACTGTCATAGATGACATTACAGCATGCGCGCCGACCAATACCTGTATTTATTCTGAAATTAAACAAATCACGAATGACGTCTATTTGTAACCACGTAAGTGATTGGTATTTTAAATCATACGTCGTTTTGGTTTGAAGTAGGCCCACTTTTTATGTGTCATTTGTTCTGAGTTAGACTTCCTGACTTATTATTTATTCGTATTTCATAGATCAAGTTTTTATTTATTAAACTTATGGTAGTAGTATGGTAGCGATGGTAGCACACCGACTCTAGCAACCCTCTAAAACTAGTATCACTCCGACAAACAATGATGTTAGTCTTCTGTGTGTCTCTTTCACCCATTGCATGAAAGAGTGAGACAAATCTACCGTCTTTTGTTTTTTTGTCGTCGGAGCAGGTAATTAAGCAGGTACCTACTTACAAAAAGTTGAATGGCTTTGCGTTGTGTTTATTATAAATGTGGTAATGAAAAAGTTATTATAAATATCAAAAAAAGAAATAATTACAATATTTTCTGAAAAGTATGTTTTTAGGAAATTAGGCCTTCATCAAAGTTATTAGGAATATACTTTGAAATCTAAGCGTTAAATACCATCTGTTATACCTTTTTACAATCTCAATTGAATAGGCTAATTATTTGTAAGTTGGTCAGTCAAGTCCCCAAACATTTTTCTTTCGATATGAGCGATCAAACACAAAGAAAAAAATATTTGAAAGAAGAAAAAGAAATCGGTTGCATTTGTAAAAAAAAATTAGGCAACAGCACAAAAATGACATGATTAGCGATGGGTCAAACCGTAAATTTTTCAAACCGATTAAACCGAATCAAAATTTGTCTAACCGGTTTGCAACTCGGTTTGGCCAAACCGAATCGAGCCCGTGCTGTGGTTAGTAGAGATGTTAAAAACGGCTTTCTATGATCAACACTTATAACGAGCAAAAAAAAAAACGATACCCATATTGATTTTATTCAAAAATTCGCGTCCGCCATCCTGTATCCTGAAATATATCGTCATATTTATAATCGGTACCCCTTAAAACCATGAAAACGATACCCATGTTTATTTTTTCTTAATTCGCGTCCGCCATCTTGAACCTCGAAATTTATCGTCATATTCGTAATAGGCACCCCTGAACACCATGAAAACGATACCTATAATGATTTTATTAAAAAATTCGCGTCCGCCATCTTGTATCTCAAAATATATGGTCATATTCGTAATCAGCACCCCTAAAAACCATGAAAACGATACCCATATTGATTTTATTTAAAAATTCGCGTCCGCCATCTTGTATCTCGAAATATATCATCATATTCGTAATCGGTACCCCTTAAAACAATGAAAACGATACCCATGTTTATTTTTTCTTAATTAGTGTCCGCCATCTTGAACCTCGAAATTTATCGTCATATTCGTAATAGGCACCCCTGAACACAATGAAAACGATACCCATAATTATTTTATTTAAAAATTCGCGTCCGCCATCTTGTATCTTGAAATATATGGTCATATTCGTAATCAGCACCCCTAAAAACCATGAAAACGATACCCATATATTGATTTTATTTAAAAATTCGCGTCCGCCATCTTGAACCTCAAAATATAACGTCATATTCGTAATCAGCACCCCTAAAAACCAAGAAAACGATACCCATATTGATTTTATTAAAAAATTCGCGTCCGCCATCTTGAACCTCAAAATATATCGTCATATTCGTAATCGGCACCCCTAAAAACCATAAAAACGTTACCCATATTGATTTTATTTAAAAATTCGCGTCCGCCATCTTGTATCTCGAAATATATGGTCATATTCGTAATCGGCACCCCTGAAAACCATGAAAACGATACACATGTTGAATTTTTGTATATTCGCGTCCGCCATCTTGAACCTCGAAATATTATATCGTCATATTCGTAATCGGCACCCCTGAAAACGATACCCATATTGATTTTTTTTAATTCGCGTCCACCATCTTGAATCTTGAAATACATTGTCATATTGGTAATCGGCACACTTGAAAGCCATTCTAAGAAAGGACAAAAATCTATTAAACAATAATATGCATAATTTGAACTAGTATCGTAATTAAAACTATTTCATTTAAAAAAATCATACAAAGAAAACATAAATAAACATAAATAATATATATAAATAATAATAAATCATACAAATAAACTCTTAAGTCAAAAGTATCTGGGAAAAAAAGAGACAGCCCTGACTGACTGCTCCCAAACGAGTATATGGCAGTTCGGGAGCTGCCCGCCCCTCCCTCATCCCGCAAATCCCGCACGATCTCTCTGACTAGACGCGTCCGTTGGCCTATGACTTTGGTTATACTGTGATATTATTACTTTACTAAACCGAGTTGACACATCGCTACTTCAAACCGTCAAACCACAAACACGCAACTCGCATCATCTCGTTCGCATTGGTGGTAAGAAACCTAAACCGAATTGTACAGATAGTAACTCGGTTTGACTCGAGTTACCTTCAAACCGGTTTGACTCGGTTTGCCAAACCGAGTCGACACATCGCTAGACATGATGCCTTCATGATGCATTTAATAATAAAACTATTTAAGTTAATAAATAAAAACCTGATAGAGATAATTCATGTTTTTGCGACTGTGACAACAAAATTATTTAGCAAGGTTGTCATTTTTATAGATTTTTAAAAAATCTTATGGGCTTGCCGAGAAATTATGTAAGTAGATCTCCAGTATTTTGGCAGACAGGAGCATCAAGGTCGTTGTCGACGGTGCATGCTCGGACCTCGAGTCTGTTAATGCTGGTGTTCCGCAAGGCTGTGTATTATCTCCAACCTTGTTTCTTCTTCATATCTATGATATGCTGCGAACCAGCGGCATTAATTCCTATTCAGATTACAGCACTGGCCGCTCTAATATTTCTCGGGAACAAGCCGATGAGTGTTGGAACAAACTTGTGTCTGAAATCGAGTCTGTCTCGGAATGGGGCGACTTAACTGCTAATCCTCTGGTGTAGCGGGTGTCTGTGGATGTCGCTTTTCACTTACCAACAGGTGAACCGACAGTCGGTAGACAACTTCTATAAAATAAAATAAACATTCGTCGTAGTACAGTCGACTCCACAATATAGGTAATTACTTAAAAACCAATTTTTTTTTTCACTAGGTAAATTTATAGTTTGTGGAGTCGGAGTCCGAGGGACCCCCTGAGCTAGGGTAGTTTTATTGTCTGCATACTGCATAAGCCTACTTGGGCTTGTACTTTGACATAGGGGAACTGTGCGGATGGCTACTTACTTCCGTGGAAGTCAGTGTTATTCTATGGCAACCATATAAAGAAAATAAATTCAGATAAATATTATTAGAATGGTTTTAATTATCATTTTTTTATCTATATTAAAATTATTTCTATCTCTAGCATTCGATGAACTTTCTTGACATTCTAAGACAAGATGTGTTGATATGTACATTAACTCATAGGTATATTCTAAAAATGAAAAATTCTAAATGTAATTAGGTGGTACATTCATTGGAATTTTTAAAAGTATTTTATAAATTAAATGCCAGTCTTATGAAATTTAATAAAACATTACTTGAATTTTTATATCACTCCGGTGGGAGGGAAGCGCCGTACCGCGTTCCCGGCTGCTTGGGTACCACCATCTTGCTTGTTTCTCCCATGAAACAGCTTTGCTGTGTTTCGGAGAGAAGGGCAAGACAGGCAGTGTAATTACTGGCACCGAGACTTAACATCTTGTCTCAGGATAGGCAATACATAAATGAGTTGCCTGGGGTCGTTCCAGGTATACTAGTTTATGTTCATGGGCGACGTCGACCACTTATCATCAGGTGGTACGTTTGCCAGTTTGCCTATCCAACTAACATTAAAAAAAAAAAAAAAAAGAATAAAGAAAACAATATATTGCGGACAATTAATCTTAATTACATAAACAAAACTACAAATTTAAGCTAGTTGAGTAGTAAGCAAGATTGAATTCTGCGCAGCCATTATTCATGTAGCCAAGTTGTTTTTTTATGTTAGTTGGATAGGCAAACTGGCAAACGTACCTGATGGTAAGTGGTCGACTACTATACATGTTTAATGATCAAGTGTACAAAATCTGATTGCTTTTACAGCTTTTCTGGCTCTTTTTTCTGCTTCCTCTTTCATCTGGTGCCTTTTTTCCTTTTCTGCTAATCCCACTACAACATCATGATGCAATGCATTTTTAACTGTTGATTTTGCAAAAAGTTTACTTAAGACATAGTCATCGTCATTGAGCTTTGCGTCCGCCTTTTTCTTTTTCTTCTTTTTTACTTCTTTTATGGCCACTAAGTTATCAATTTCTGCTTCAGTACTAGAATATTTCCGCTTTCTAGACTTCACAGATATTTGTATATTATCAGAGTTATCTGTTGACGATATTTTATTTTTTGCTTCTTCACTCTTAACTTGATCAAAACTTTCTTCTTCTTTATTTATTTCATCCTTATCTTGACTAATTAATACTTCTTTGAGTAAATTTTCTTCGTAATCTTTTTTTGCATGTTTATTAATTATATCTAGTTCTGATAGAGCATTATCAAAGGAAACAGTTGTAACTGTATCATTAACCGAGTTAACTTTTGGTTCTTCTTTTATTACTGGATTAAGTAATTTTTCTCTTTTGTTTTTATATTTTTCTCTTGGGTCTTCATCTGATTTTTTAAGCTTATTATCGGAATCTATTTTTATCTTTCGACTTATTTTCTTAGCCATCTTTTTCATTAATTCTATCTTCTTTTTAGAATAGGAGAGATTGCTTTCTTCTTCTTTCTTTTTACTGATATCTACTTTGGTATGCTTAAAGAGTGATGCAGTTTCTGTGTCCCCATTAGAATTTAAATCCTCAAGTGTAAACAAACCTTGCAGTGTACTTGTTGTGAGAACATTTTTTTGATTTGGGTCAATTAATATTTTGTTACTTAGGAAGTTTTTAAAAATTTGCCGTTGATATATCTTTTCTTCAATTGTTCCAGCTGAAAGAAGTCTGTAAACTGTTACATTTCTCAGTTGTCCTATCCTCCAAGCTCTTTCTTTAGCTTGATTATCTGTAGCTGGATTCCAATCTGGATCATATATTATAACTCTATCGGCTCCAGTCAAATTAACACCTAAACCACCCACTCGTGTTGTAGCTAGGAAAACAAGATAATCAGAGTTTTCGTTAAATGTTTTTATCAAACTTTGCCTTTGTCCTACATTTACACTTCCATCCATTTTTAAATACTTAAAATTTTGTTTTTGTAAATAATTTTCTAGCAAACAAAGCATAGCCCTCGACTGAGAAAAAATTAAGCACCTGTGACCTTGCTTTTGCCAGATTTTCAACAAAGAATTTACTACAGACATTTTACCAGATCTCTTAAAATTACCAAAAATTTCTTCGTCTATTTCTTCATTTTCCTCTTGAGCCTCATATAAATATAAATCTGGATGATTACATATTTTTCTAAGTGTGGATAGTGCAACTAAAACCCGAGCCCTTAGAGGATCACCATATTTATTTTCTTTGTCAAGTATACTACGTACTGTACCACTCAACAAATATCCCATATATAAATCTCTTTGTTCTTTAGATAATGCACAAAACAAAATCTGCTCATTTTTCTCAGGTAACTTTATATGCTCTTGAACCTCTGATTTAGTCCTTCTTAGCATATAAGGTGTTATAATATTTTTAAGCGCTTTTGCAATTTCCAAAGCAGTTGCCTCTTGATACTCGGTGGAATTAGCATATCCTCCCTGGGTTATTGGTAAAGCAAAATATTCCATAAATGCTGCATGTGATCCAAGTAACCCTGGTCTCATAAAATCAAATAGTGACCACAGCTCCTGTAAACTATTCTGCATTGGAGATCCAGTAATCAGTATTTTATGTGGTGTTGTAAACTTTTTGATCAATTTACTAACTTGAGTGTCTGGATTACGAATTTTGTGGCCTTCGTCTAAAATAATGTAGTGCCACTTTTGTGATAACAATTCTTTATTGTATTTAACAACACCTGCATATGTGATCAACAAAATGCCATGAGAGGAATGCATATCTTTCATAAGCTTATTGTGGCCACCAGAATGGGACCCAGAATGGTGGAGAACAGCAACTCGTAGTTGAGGATACCAATAGTGAAAATGTGAGACCCATTGATAAATAACTGTTGCGGGGGCAACAATTATGGATGGGCCCAAACCTCCCCAGGAGCCTGTGTCACTTTTACTAAGTCCAGCCAAAAAGGCAATAATTTGGACAGTTTTTCCTAAACCCATTTCATCACCCAATAATCCACCGGATTCTACTTGATGTAATTCCCACAACCACTTCACTCCGGTCCTCTGATATATATAAAGCTGTTTCCATATATAATTAGGAACACAAAAACCATTTCGTAATTTGTGATTTGTATCAAAATGCTTCTTGCCATCAATTATATATTGTATATCTGCAGACATACAACCATTTACTGTCTTACCCGATGTGGCAGCATGTAAATTAGCTCTCCAGATGTCAATTCTTTCTTTATAAAGAGTCATATCACCATCATCTATAATTTTTGTTAACTTTTTTCTTCGGGAAGTAGATGCTATGGTTGGAATGTGAAGTTCTCCCTCTTCATCTTCAGAAGGCAAATATTCTTCATCTGATTCAGAATTTTCTACCAATATCTGTTTACTAGAACTATGTACAAATTCTTCCCTTTCGGATTCTTTTAAAGTTTTGAATAAATACTTCCCTTGTTTTTTTGAAATCTTTTCAGCTGCTGACTTGCTTTTAACTGTTACTGAATTTTCTTTAGAACATTTTGCGACTTGTTTTTGTTTTGCCAATGCAAGCTGTGTCTCCAAGTACTTATTAATAAAAATATCAGCCATGTTTACATGAAATAAATTTGCTCAAATTTAAATAACATCATACGAGTTACATACAGAAGTCAGAAACATTAAAAATAATATGAATTGCGAAAGTATAATACATGTTGTATATTTCCTACCCATGAAGTTTTTATAATAAGTCTATGTTCCTACCTCAAAGAGTATAAATAGTAAAATAGGTAGGTATAGACTATAGAGAACTCACTCGCGTCATCTCCCTGAATTTCTTTTGATGTTTATTGCCAATAGGGATGTTGACAGTATTCATATAAAAATATAATTTTGATGTTAATTGGTAGTTTATATTATGATAGAATTCTGAAAAATACAATATTTTCCCTTATTTTTATATGATTAAATTAATATTTTATAAATAAAATGTAACAAAATTTAAAATAGTACACGTGATAATAAACGGAAATGACGTCGCCTGTTCCTATTTAGCGGAAGCGGAAGAATGTTGACGTACTTTTATACACCATTTTCCATACGCAGTACATATTGTAAAAACAAATTTTCAGGCGTTTTGACAGTATACACACACATAGGCACCGTACAACACTTATAAAACTTAGAAGCCATTTTTATTAACGACAACTAGAATCATTTTATCAATTTTACGATGTTTAACAACATATGACGTCACGTGACAAGTGTTAGCGTTTTGGAACGAAATGTAAAACGCATTATAAAATGTAAGATTATATAGGCATTAGACGTATTTAAGCAAAAGTTGATAATATTTAGGCCACCATTAGATATTTATAAATGATTTAAAAACATTTCTGAAAAATGTCAACATATAAATTATTATCAATATGTACTTAAATTACTAAAATGGTGACATGAGGATTATCATTCTCGTTGAATGATTTATAGGTATTGAACTTCTAATGAGTACATATCAAGTATCTACACTGAAGTATCTCCGATGGACACATTGAGGGTTAATTTATTTTTATGTTTAACCCATTCCGCTCCGGCAACGCATTCCTCGCGTGCTGCAGAGTTTTTGCTGTGTGCCGCCAACGCACCATATGCGTTGTTGCAATAGTTATATAAAATTTTATTTTTTTGGGCTACGTTCAATACATTTTGTTTTTTTTAATGACAAACCATAGATAAACATTTTTGACGTCTAGTAATACTGATGGTTTGTCAATGTCACATTCGAAAATATAATTTCTCAACGGTTTTATGTCGATCGTAAAACGTGCTGTAGTTTTTAAGCGAATTTTTATATTATTTAGAATAATACAGTGATTAATTGTGTAATTATCGAAAGCTAAGTGTTTTTGCTATTTACTAATTCATTACATGAGTTATATTAGTAAGAATTGGTAAAGAAAACATATCGAACGCAAACGGTGCGTTCAAGAAAACTGACCAATACCAATCAGATGGATGGTGTTATACAACCATATCCATTTTTGCTGTAGTACAATTACTAGGATAAAGAAATATTTTTTTGTCTCCGATATTTATGGACCGACTTTTATACCTAAATAAATATACTTATAGCATTCAAGGTATTTTGGCGATATGCATGAAATTGTAAACGATATGGTTTTACTTGTAAATTTTGTATCTAGGTACCGACTGGCAGTGGCCACTATTCTACTTTGCATCTTGCATAATACTATCCTATGTAGAGATGGACGTTTCAAACCATAACCAGTTTCAATAACTATCTATCAGCGCAATAACGAAAACCATCTATTGACGTTTCAGAAACTATTTATCGAGCAAAACTATCTCTTGGTGCGACGCGCGCGACGACAAATATAATACGGTATCGCTATTCGCCCGTCGCCGTTTCGGTATCGAGAAATACCGAATAACCGACCGAACCGAAGTACTTAATACGAACGCGACAGAGATAGTGCTATACGTAAGAGCGAGAATCCGCTTGAAAACAGACTTCCGAGTTCCGCGCCATTTCTGTGCGCTCTCGCTCAAGACACAAAATAAATATTTATTGTAATATTATGTATATAATATTTATTTTGTGCTCAAGATGATCTATCTATGATTTGAAAAATTGACACCTGTTTCTTTAACAATTATGTAATGCAATTATTGGATTTATTGGTAAAATGAAATTGGGTTACTCGGTGCGGTCAAGGTCATGCACTTGCTTTTGGTAGCATTTACCATTTATTTGAATTACATACTACAGTTTATTAGTTTAAATATATTATAATTACTCTTAGCAGTCAGTTGTGTAAATTGAGAGTACCTACTTGTGTAAATATAATATTACGTGTAGGTAATGTTGGATTGTAAATGCTTCGTGTAAATAATATGTACATTTGTATAAAGAAATCCCAAAAAAATAATTAAGTTCGCAATACATAATAGTAGGTAGTAATATTTAACGTAAAAAAAATACGACAAAATTCTAACTCGATCTTTTAATATAAATAAATAATAACAGAAAGGGTCCAAAAACCGTATTCCTCGATAATTAAGCACTATAAGCAGGTATCAGAACAGCTAGCCAAAGCCGCTATTCTGTAATAGATAGTTTCCAAAATAAATAGTTTCAGAAACCGTTATCGCGCTGCGATAGATAGTTTCGTTTTGATACGGCAAAATCGCGAAACGACCCACCTGTAATCCTATGTACAACGCAAGGTATGCGTTGTCGGATCTCACGAAAGAAAATTTTACCTGTGTGCCACCAACGCGCCATTTGCGTTCGCTCTTTTTTGTTATTTTTCTCTAAATAACAATTTTTAAGATAATTTACTATTTATTATACTAAAATAGGTTATTCTTAAACACATTTAACAATAAAAACAAGTGGACTTTTACGAAAACTTTTCAATATATAGCGGAGTGGAATGGGTTAATAATTTCAACATAAAATCATTTTTTTTATTCATAAATTTTATTTATTTAAGGCATCAATAAGATCGTTAAATTATTGGAGTTATATTTGAGCTATGTAACTAAGCAAAAGCATTTTTGTGAGTTGATTATTAAACCTCATAAAATTTAATATTATACAGAGTAAGTTTGCCAATGATGCTTTTATCAAAGAAGTAACACTACAACAAGATCCGAGATGCTATGAGGCTATCACTTTTTTACTAATTACTCCGTTTTACTAATTAGATTTTATGTAAAACAAAAATTTATAGTCTATTTACCATCTTTCGGGCGGAGCGAGTCCCACATACCCACCTGGGGAGACCTACTCCCCAGGCGGGATGCCTCAGAGCATTTCCCGGCGTAAAAGAAAAAAAAATGAATATATTTAATAGAAAATGAATTTTTGTTTATATTTAATTTTATTTTTCTACTTGTCAATAATTTTTTCTCTTTACTCGAATAAATTAATTCAACTATAATTGATTTTGGCTAATTATCGTGGAAACTTTAAGCGTTGAAAGTTTAAGCATATAGTTGACGCATGCGCAGTACACATATTTTGCATACATAAATTCAACTATTTAAAATAGTTAATTAAACAAAAACTGAATAATTTCGAAAGAGAACAAACGTATTTTATGTACGAGGAAAATATTAAAATTTGCATTAGGGGGGCTAATTTAAAGGTATATTTTTAATGTTTTTTTAAATTAATAAATAGAGAACAAAAATTATTAAAAGCGAACAATTAAGAACAAACGATGAACAAACGACTTAATAGAAAAAAAGTCGAAAATAGAAAAAAACAATTTGAGGGGCTAACTTTGGTGAGCTATAAAATTGACTATGATGACAACATTATAGTTTTTTCAAATATAGAATTCAAAACATACACTTAATAACTTTAACATAAGTGATGTTTCAGATTCTACATTTTCTTTGTGGCAAAACTAGAATATCATGATGTTGTCACCATAGTCTCTATTTTGTACACAATTATTTATTTATTTAACAAAATAAATAACAATCATTCTTAAATAAAAGGAAATTCATTCTTCAAAATCTAACGATTCTAAGAAAATCTAGAATAGACATCATAAATGCAATATATTGAGTTTTTAAAGAATTTATTTCCTTCTTTTATCATGGGTTTCAATTATTATGGCATAGATTTGCTTTAGAGATAAACTATGATAACTTGACGCGCCTCTCTAAAATTCAAATTGTTTGAAAGTATTTACAAAGCGCCATCAAGAAACAACTCAGGTGTGCGCGCTGAGACGGCTGTTAAACCTAATAAAATGGATTAAACATAAAACCAACCAACCATTAATTATTTTTCAACGTCAGTAATCTGAAAGGGCGCGCCATGTTAAAGTAGTTTAACTTTACCTTTTAAGAAATCTGTTGACATATTTTGAGCACCAGCTATTTTATAGTATTTGTTACAGTATCATTAGTATTTGTATCACTGCACTACTGTTTCCAAAAAGACTTATCTGGGGTATTGATTCGGCCCTTTTGCATTTTTTCTGAAATAAACGAAAGCATGGTTTAATATATTTCGGTAAATATTTATACAATAAATAAAATAAATATTTATATAATTATACAATACTAGTGGCACCGACAGACGTTGTCCTGTACATTTTTTTTTCTGAATCTAATCCATCCTCGAATCATCTTGAACTCACACAAAAAATTTCATCAAGATCGGTCCAGCCGTCTAGGAGGAGTTCAGTGACATACACACGCACAGAAGAAATATATATATATATATATATATATATATATATATATATATATATATATATATATATATATATATATATATATATATAAAGATTAATGAAGACTAAGTGGGTTAGGACCTATTACTATACCGGGTGTTTTTGGAATGCTTGCGAAAACGAAGAGCTATGATAGTGTTGGCATAGCCTGACATGATACAAGTGAACAAAATGCGTTTTTTTTTTTTTTTTTGGTTTTTTTTTGTAGAATCCGGTTTAGTAAACATAATGTTACAGGAATTTGATGATATTGCTTTTAAAATAATGTTTTTTTTTGAAAAAAAACAGCAATGTAATAAACTTAACTTAAATAAACGGCTAGCGGACTGAATATTGTGTAAAGTTTATTCAGCCTAGCGCAACTCGGGAACAAAAAACTTTTGCGTTGCAAATAATGGCGGATATTGCTATCACACTCCCTCAGTGCGCTTTCTCTTTCTTACAATAGGGATGTTGACAGTATTCATATACAAATATAATTTTGATGTGAATTGGTAGTTTCTATGATAGAATTCTGAAAAAATACAATATTTTCCCTTATTTTTATTTGATTAAATTAATATTTAATAAATAAAATGTAACAAAATTTAAAATAGGGCACGTGATAATAAACGGAAATGACGTCACCTGTGCTTATTTAGCAGAAGCGGAAGAATATTGACGTACTTTTATACACCATTTTCCGTACGCAGTACATATTGTAAAAACGAATTTTCAGGCGTTTTGACAGTGTACACATATACAATAACATAGGGATGTTGACAGTATTCATATAAAATATAATTTTGATGTTAATTGGTAGTTTCTATGATAGAATTCTGAAAAAATACAATATTTATTTTTAACACGACAGACATGGCCTCTGGTCTTAGCCGGTTCCAACATGACCAAAAAAAAACAAAAAAAAATATTCTGTGGTGCAAGGGGAATGGCGCGAAGCATCGCGGTGCGCAGTTGTGGTTTTTTTGGATTCCCGTAAATTAATTGTTATTTTGTGTTTTGTCCATTCGGAGTGGTTTTCTATAGTGTTTGTCTTAAATTGATCTTTATATATTGTGATTGGTTGGTAAATCTTGTGGAGTACCGTTTTGGAGTGGTTTTCTTAGTATGGCTGTTTTGTAGTAGTCGGTTTTCTATAGTGTTTGTTTTAAAAACTTAATCTGTGTAATATATTATAATGTGATTGTTTGGCGAATATTGTGGTGGACTGCCTTGGGTGA
Source organism: Helleia helle (assembly GCA_963853865.1). Taxonomy (NCBI): domain Eukaryota; kingdom Metazoa; phylum Arthropoda; class Insecta; order Lepidoptera; family Lycaenidae; genus Helleia; species Helleia helle. The sequence goes on along the minus strand of OY971426.1, from coordinate 17,835,044 downwards.
ATGGAATGGGGCTAGAGGGGCGAAGCCACGCTGCTTGAGGTTTCCCGCCATTTCTCCGTATTACAGACCAAATCTTGTATTTTGTATGGCTAATAGCCTAGTAGCTAATGCCTTTAAATGAAAATAATAATAAAAACTGTGTTCCAAGGTTTTGACACTAATAAATAATCTGTACAAAAAAAACGGCGGGAAATTTCAAGGCGCGCAGTTGTGGTTTTTTGTTTCTCATTAATTTTTTATTATTTTAGTCATTCAGATCAGTTTATTATAATATTTATTTTATAAATTTTATTTGTATATATTATAGTTAGTTAGAAAATTCTTGGTTGGTAAGTTTCTTTTTACATTCTATTGCAACATGAATGAACCTCCGGATCCCGGGGGAACATGTAAAGTGCCCGAAGCTTGCAGTTTTGTTACAGTAGAATATAATGATTCTAGTATGGACACTGACCAATCTTCCAAAAAAGTTAGTTTAAAACGTGGTCGCCTGCATAAAATATGCAAAAATTGTAACAAAAAGAAAAGAAAAAATACGGGAAACCAAAAGGACATTGGATGTCGTTGTGTAGAGTCCGATAAATCAGATGAGGGTAAAAATTTAACTAATATTCCACTTGCACAGCCTTTATTACAATCAGATAATCCAGTGCCTCATAATATTAATGATTCAGTCAGTAAACCAAATACTCCAATTGGTCGAAATCTTTACAATGAACTAGATGCACCTCCTTACATTATTCATGTTCAGAAGATCCAATCCTCTGATAATGACGGAAAAATATTGCACCCGATAACCTTCGGAAATTTTCTTTTAAAAAATAAAATTTATAATATAGTTAATGGTAGTGTTAAGAGAATTGGTCGAAACCGTATGTCTGTTTCCTTCACAAATTATGTTGATGCTAACTCTTTTATTAACAATAGTATAATCACCGACAATAATTATAAAGCATATGTCCCTTCATTTAATATTTTAAGAATAGGCATTGTTAGAGGAGTTCCAACAGATTGGTCTCCTGAGGAAATTATTTCTAATATCTCAACCCCTGTTGGCTGTGGCAAAATAGTTAAAATTAGACGACTTAATTATAAAACTATTGTTGATGGGTCTCCAATATGGAAACCCACACAGTCGGTAGTAATGTATTTTGATGGTCAGGTACTCCCAAAAAGAATATTTATCTGCTACAACTCTCTGCCCGTAGACTTATATGTTTTTCCCACCATCCAATGTTATCACTGCTGTCGTTATGGTCATACAAAGATGCAATGTCGTTCCAAACCAAGATGCCTCAAGTGTGGTCAGGATCATGTTAGTGACTCATGTAATGTTGAAGATGACTATTACTGTTGTCAATGTTCTGGTCGCTATATGGCAAACAGTAAATCTTGTCCGGAACTTAACAGACAAAAAGAAATAAAACTATATATGTCCCAAAATTGTGTTTCTTATCAAGAAGCAAGTAAAATGTTCCCTATACTTAATAAATCATTCGCTGAAACCTTGTCCAGTCCTCAAAGACAATTATCTTTCCAAAATATTAATACTCCATCTTCTTATACTCCACAAAAATCTTACAAGAAAACAGTTATATCTAAACCTTCCCGCCCTATACAAGTTGGAAAAGGTTACGACAAAACTGCACATGATAATATCATAAAAGAATTTTCCTTTAATCAATTAGATAAAAATTATAGCCCAATTTCAAATGATACTCCCTCCACACAAGAACCAACAAAAATATCAGATATTATATCTTTATTACAAACCTTTGCCCAGACCAATAATAATATACCGTCCATCGTTGCCCCCTTAATGGAGTTAATTGTAAATATATTCAAAATAAATAATGGCCAACAAAATATTACAATGGAACGCTAGAAGCATAATTAATAAAAAAAGTGATCTAATTTACTTATTAAATAAATATAACCCTTTTTTATTTTCATTATGTGAAACTTGGCTTAGACCAGGTTTTACATTAAATATTAAAAAATATAATACTGTTAGAGAAGACAGATTAGATGGATATGGTGGTGTAGCATTTCTCATTAAGAAAGGCTACCCTTTTAATATAATATCCACTCCTGTACATAGTTCTGAAATTTCTATTTTAGCCGTAATTGTAAATAAAATTTGTTTTGTTTCTGTATATATTTCACATATTTCTATTAATATATTAAATGAAGTTGGGGATATATTCTTATCCCTCCCTAAACCATTAATTATAACTGGTGACTTTAATTGTCATCACCAGTCTTGGGGCTGCTCCATGACAACCTGTTATGGTAATAAACTTTTGGACATTCTAGATAAAAACAACTTGTGTATCATCAACAATGGTAATTCTACTAGACGTACAAACTTATCTGAAGGAAATAGTGTAGTAGATCTAACTATTTGCTCACCCCAATTTGTATCTCAGCTGTCAAGTTCTGTTTTAACATCCACATTTGGCAGTGATCATTATCCCATTATTACCTCATTTCCTCCTGGCAAATTAATTAAAACTTGCAATAAACTATTCCCGAGATACAATATATCAAAAGTCAATTCTGACACTTGGACTCAATTTAGTAGTAAAGTTGATTTAAAACTTAGTCAGAAAATATGAGAAAACATTAGTGATTCTTGCGGTGCCCAAATTTTTTTAGATACGTTAATTGAAAGTGCCAATGAAGTTTTTAATATAAAACATGGGAACCCTTATATTCCAAGTCCTCCATGGTGGGATGTCGAATGCAAAGAATTTTTAAATAAAAGAAAAAATGCTGAAAAAATATTTAATAATAATATGACATTAGAAAACCTCTTATCACTAAAGGAGATTACAAACGCAACAAAATTACTTTTTAAAAGAAAAAAAAGAGACAGCTGGCGAAAGTTCTGCTCATCTTTATCTCCCAATACTCCCTCATCCAGTGTTTGGGAAAACATTGGAAGATTTAGATCAGCTTATAATACCACCCCATCCCCAACTTTTCCATCTTTTCTAGTAGACGATTTTCTTGATAGAATTGCTCCTCCCACTGTTAATTTTCGTAAAGATAACTTAAATGATAACTGTGCCTTATACAATGAATCATCTGAATTAAACTCTCCCTTTTCAATGACAGAATTAAAGAACGTTTTAGAATATGCATCAGATTCTGCACCCACAAACTATATAGAGAATACTACGTATTCAGACGCACCACTCACCAACAACGATCGCAGACATCCCGCTGACAAGCAAAATAGAGTTTGAAGTTTATTTATCGTTCCTTCTTCTTCTTTTGGAACAGGCTAAGACCAGAGCCCATGCTGCCTGTTATTTTTTTTCCGAAATTGCTCTTTAATATTTTTATTTTAAATTAATTTATGATAGAGAATTGAGGCAAAAAAAAACATTATTTTTTTGGAACTTATAATTTATTTTTAATTAAGTAAATTAATTTCACACTTGTGTGATGAGTTTGTTTCAACTCAAGCTTTCAGTCTTCTGAACTGTAGTTTCTTCTCAATTTATCGTTTTTTTTGTTCTTCTTTATATTTTCTTCGTCGTACATTGCCTGTTGATCTTTCTTTGTTACTGCTAACCTTCTGAAATAGAAAAAAAAAATATTAAAAGAAAAATATATAATCAACATGTAGAAATTATTGAAAGTTTTTCATAAATACTGGATTCTATTTAAAAATATCATATTTATATTAATAATATTCTCATACTCCACTATTCAAGACAAAGAATCTCATTCATAAACAAGCTGCCTGAGACTAGTCCAGGCAACTAATTAATTTGTTGCCTATACTAAGACAAGATGTTAAGTCTCTATGCCAGTAATTACACTGCCTGTCCTGCCTTTCTCTCCGAAACACAGCAAAAATGTTTCACGGAAGAAACAAACAGGATGGCGATGCAGTCGGGAGCGCAGCAGAACGCATCCAGGTAATACCTTCAGGTCAATTTCTCTGTTGCTTTTGCATTGAGGGCCATATATAACTATATTTTTTATAACTACATATGTATTTATAATTTATAAAGTAGCATTCTGTACAGAGAAAGTAAATTATTATTAAGCTATTGCATAGCTTTTATCAAGAAATTCCGTAACGAAAATAAACCCAACACCCGACTAATATAAGTTGATAAAATATGTTATGCAATAGCTTTACCCGGGCAGTCCCCGAGTGCCATTTAGGTTTCTTATTATTCATTTAAAATCCATTAATAACTTACCAATAAGACTGACATGCTCAATGGTTTTTTCTCTGAGCATCTTTAATTCATCTGTTGTAGCATTAGATTCTGTATTTTAGGCAGGGCATCAGGAGGTCGTAATATTCAACAAAATCGTTCTCCATCGCGTCAGCAACTGAAGTAATCGCAGTCACAATTTGTTCCATCACTAGTTTCGTGCCTCGTTCCACCAACTAATAAATAAGAGATCAAATATATTTAAATAGTTAAATACAAATTTATCTAAATTCTTACCTAAACTATTTATCATGTATGTGAACTTAGATCCCTAAATACATAGGAGAAAGCAAAAAGGGAGCAAATGCCACATGATTTTCCAATATTATGGAAGTAATAACACTACTTGTAAAGTGCGACTACTAACGAACATTGGATATTAATCTATACTAATAATATAAAGCTGAAGATATTGTTTGTTTGAACGCTCTAATCTCAGGAACTACTGGTCCAATTTTAACAATTCTTTCACTGTTAGATAGCCCATTTATCGAGGAAGGCTATGGGCTATATAACATCATCGCTGCGAGTAATATAAATTAAGTTAAGTAAGTTAACGCGGGCGAAGCTGCGGACAACAGCTAGTAAGTAATAAGGAAGAATAAGAATAGATGTTTTAAAAAAAGAGTGAAAAATAATATAATATAATACCTCTTAATTTGGCAGTCAGAATAGCTTCCAGTTTCCCCATCAATGATCCCAAATAATGAGTTAGAATTGGTTTGGGACAGTCTTCACTGACGTTCACCAAGGCTGCAGCTGCCTAAGGCTCATCTAAACAAGTAGAAATGGATGATAAGACTTCAATGTATCATTGAAAAATAATTCTAAACGTTTTGGAAATAATAGGGAAATAACTTTACCTGTACTTGTGGATTGGCAAATATGTACAGGTGCAAAATCAGTTAACATTTTTGTCCAATAGCATCACATGCAGCATAGAGGACACGTGGATGTTTGAAATTAAATGAGGACATTAATTTAAAAAATGTTTTTATTATTTGTAAGTACAAGCACAATAAGGCAGGCAGGCATTTAGTAAATAAGGAATTCTCATAATGAAATTATTTTTTTTGAAAAAGGTTATGATACATCATCATTTTTGAAGTAAAACTTCTTTAGGCGCGACTAGAGAGTAACTCAGATTTTTTTCTGACGGAAGTAACGCTCAGTATTCTTCATTCAAAAATCACCTGTCACCTGATCATCAGGTTATGCATTCAGGAGAGTCATACCACGGGTCTACGGCGACATACCGAGCATGTTGACACTAGGTTGACACATTATTCTTTAGAGGGCTTTATTCTAGTTAGCATGTGTCAAACTTACTAATATTTTTCTTTGAATACCTTTATTCATAATTTAGTATCGCTTCCTGCCAGAATGCGTGATGTGTGCTATTGGCTGTAACAGCTGAACGAAGTAGTTTACCACTCTTTTTCCGGTTGAATACAGCAGCTCCATTGACACTGTCAAATAAGTCGTCAAAGAACGACACTACTTCAGCGGTGTTTTCCAAGCTGCTGCTGACTGGTCTTCCATCTGAGTAGTGAGCTGGAAATGAAAGAAAATTATTTTGAATACTAATATTTGTTATAATGAAACAATTTTTACAATCCCGACATTTCGGATACTTTACAGCAATATTATGCATGGATTTTCATTTGATAATATTAACAATGGGATCCCAAGCAGGTGGTAAGAGCCGGGTCACCATGGTTCAGGCCTTGACGTGGCGGTGGGGCTCAGTATCCTAGGGTGAGCCGCTGCACTTTGGGCGAAGAGAGGCTCTTTGTACCCCTCTTATAAGAGTGGACAAAAGAGCAGGGGGCAAGGGGCGAGCACAGGAACTTCACCCCATTGTACTGTCCCAACATTGGGAGGGGTTGTACTGTGGTGTGGGACAATGCGGGAGGACAAATGTTCGCGTAAACATTAGAAAACAATGTACTAATATTTGATTTTTTTATAGTGTTGATACTCTTACAATTTATTACTTACAGAATTCTGAAGTATAATTTAAAACACTAGCCATGGTTTTGCTGAATACTCGCACACAATTCTTCACCTGAAATTCAACCAATATTTTGATTTAAATACACATTTTGTTTATAGCATAAGGGGACAAACAAACAGTCTAGACTCAAAAGCCTTACTATTGACTACCTTGTCCTTCTCCTACTCTGTCCCACATACAATGGGCTAAACAAAAACACATGATAACACAGCCTTCACTTGACATCAATATTATACAAGCGAGAGGTACCGTAAGACATAGAGGTAGCTGCAATGCAACAATGGCACTCTTACTAAAACATAATAGTGAATTAGGTACCATATTCTTATTTATTTTTTTCAATTCATGAGCATTTGACTTTGATGAAACTTGATTCAGAAAACATATTGCATAATGATATTGCAAGCATACCTTATTTTTTTTTTTCTTTTCAGGAATAACATGTTCATCATTTAATTTATGGAGTATCCTTGATTGAGTATGCTGGCAGTCAGTTTTATACACGTCGACTATGTCTGTCCATTTAGCAATTTTATTGTCAAAATATATATTTTTGACAGCAAAATTATTTCGAAGTCCTTTTATCAAATGACATGGATCATAAATAACATTTAAATTAAATCCAGCTAATTGAATTGTATCATCTGTAAATATATAAATTAAAGAAAATTGACAGGAATGATACACTAAAACCCGGCGAGTGCCACCAGTGCCGCCTAGGTGAGGTGCCCCGGATTTGTTAAGCTAACAGGGCACCTCGACGGCTAGTCAGTCCCGCAAGTGACCGTCGCCACCTCCACAGAGGGGCTGTCCCGCACCACAGAACAACCCCTCCCAACCTCAGGACAGTATAATGGGGTGAGGTTCCCATCCTCGCCCCTTGCTCTTATGTCCCCTCTTCTTATTAGAGGGGTACAAAGAGCCCCCTCGGCTCAATTAGCTTCGCCCAATGTGCTGGGCTCACCCTAGGCTACTGAGCCCCACCGCCACGTCAAGGCCTGAACCATGGTGGGGGAAATGACTGGCCTGTTGGTCTAGTGGTTAGTGACCCTGACTGCTTAACCAGAAGGTCGTCGGTTCAATTCCCACCCAGGACAAACAATCAAATGAAATGTGATGAGCATGATCATTAATTGTTCTGTGTCTAGGTGTAGTTTATCTATAATATGTATGTATTTAGAAATATATGACTATGTATCAGTTGTCTGGTTACCATAAGAACAGGCTCTACCTAGTTTGGGATGAGATGACCCAACATATTAAAAAAATTTTTTTTTTTTAATTATTGAAAGTTTTTCATAGATGCTGGACTCTATGTAAAAATATCATATTTGTATTAATAATATTATTCTAGTGCAGTGGACTACACTATGTTAGATAAAAAATCTCATTAACTTTCTGAATACAAATTCAGTAGAATCAGAAACCGTTGTATTGAAGCATTCACATATGAAAATGTGGCTTCAATTTCAGGTCAATTTCTCAGTTACATTTACGTTGGGGCCCATATACTAACTATAACTTATTTAAAATTTATAAAGTAGCATTCTATACAGAAAATAAATGATTATTAATATTCACTTAAATCCATTAATAACTTACCAATAAGACTGACACAATAATGGTTTTTCCTCTGAGCATCTTTAATTTGTCTGTCTCAACATTAGATATTCTATATTTTAAGCATCAGGCGGTCGTTATATTATTAACAAAATGTTCTCCACTGTAACGGCAACTGAAACAATTGTACTCACAATTTATTCCAACACTAGTTTTGTGCCTCGTTGCACCGACTAATAAATAAGAGATCAAATATATTTTAGATAAATATAAATACCAATTTAATTAAATTCTAACAAAAACTAGGTAAATATTTTTCATATATTATGTGAACGGAGATCCCTAAACGCATAAGAGAAGCAAAAAGGCAAATGCTACAAATGATTTTCCAATGTTATGGAAGTAATAACACTACTCGTAGACGTCTGACTACTAACAAACATTGGATTAGTAATAAGGATTCCTTTTTAAATTTGCCAGTCAGAAAATAAATATATTATTAAAGTTAGTAAATTCTATAATGATTCTCATAATAAATTAAAATTTTTGAAAAAGTTATGAAACCATCATTTTTCCTTTAATTTTATTGTATTGTATATTTACATATTATTATATTCATACTTACAGGATCAGTTAAATAGTTAAGAACTGTAGATACAACTTGGTCAAGCATTTGCTCCATCTGTTTGTGACAGCCTTCTCCAGCTGATAATTTATTATATTACATGTAGGATCCAACAATTTACAATGATCATAGTACATAAGTATATAAATTCTCTTGCAATTTAAACATGATCAAAGAGTGGCACAGATTCTGTAACATGAAAATATATTTTTGGGTACATTAATATGTATGGAAAGTTTATGGATTATTAGTAGATTATATAGGGACTGTATGATAAGCGTAAAAAATTGGGGGTTATATTGACATTAAAAATTTTCGTAAATTTTCTAAGTCACCGCCCATAGCGCCCCTAAGGCTACACCTCAACCGATTATTGGTTCGTAATATAAAAATATAAGATTCATTACGAAAACAAGTTCATATTCACCCACAGTCACAAGAAGAGAATTTGTTGGAGACTGGAGTCCCGGTATTTCTGATTGCAGGAACAAAGTGGGACAACCAGAACTCATAATACGTGTCTTTCCTGTGTTTGTGGTATAAACTCGCCATTTCCATTTTCGAAGTCTTTCTCACAATTGGGCATATTGTGTAAGAAACTCCCCCCGCTTACTAAGACACTAATAACAACTCAAGTTTTAGTTTTTTGTGATATATGGACCGAAAATATATGGAAATCACTTTCACATGTAAGTTCAACACAAAAATAATAAACACAAACAAGTTTACTAAATACAAATATAACATTATTGTAATTTTGTAATTCGACGTAATACTAAGACTAAGATATGGCGGCTATTTTTGACATAATATACTAATTGAATTTAGTTCCATAAATATTTCATAGAGGCGCTTCAATATTTCTCTCAGCCGCCATTCCTGCGGGAAGTCTACTTGTCAATGTTAGGCAGTTTGTACCCCGTGTCTGCACCTGGTCCAGATGGAATATATTATTCTTTCATTACTCATTTAAATGACATAAGCATGACATATTATTTAAATTTAATCAATTCTATTTTTCACTCTGGTCACATTCCTGCAAATTGGAAATCACAAATTGTAATTCCAATATTAAAACCTAATAGAGATCCTTCTTCTGCTTTGTCTTACCGTCCTATTGCCCTTTCATCTGTCCTCCTAAAAATCTGCGAACAATTAATTAAGAATCGTCTAGAATGGTTCGTTGAAAGCAACAGTTTGCTATCAACAACTCAATTTGGCTTTAGACGAAACAGAAGTAGTATAGATAATATTAGTTTACTTACAACCGATATCAGGCTAGCCTTTTCTGATAATAATTTTGTCATTGCAGCATTTTTGGATTTATCTAATGCTTATGACAATGTCGTGATACCAATTCTTAAACAAAAACTTTTATGCCTTCAGATTCCCAGAAAAATTATTTCTTTTGTTATAAATATGCTTAATGATAGATCGATTTTGTTTACTGATGGTGAACAAAAACATTCTAGAGTGTTATCCAAAGGCCTTCCACAAGGGTCCGTTTTGAGCCCCTTATTGTATAATTTATACACATATGATCTAGACTTAGCTATTGATAGAAAGATTGAAGTTTTGCAATATGCGGATGATTTATTATTATATGTAAAAAGTAAAAACATTAAATTAGCATGCACAGAGTTAACGTCATCACTTCAATATTTAAAAAAATGGCTTGATGATCATGGACCATATTTGTCCCCATCTAAAAGCTCAGTAGTTTTATTCTCCCGTATGCGAACTATCACTCCAGTTCATGTTTATTACGATGAGACCATTATACCACAAAAAAATGATTTTAAATTTTTAGGTGTCATCTTAGACAGGAAACTTACAGGCATCCCTCATTGCAATTTCATCGCAAATAAGTGTGAAAAAATAATAAACATCATAAGATGTTTAGCAGGAGTTTGGTGGGGTGCCCATCCCTTTTATTTGAAACTCGTGTATAATGCTCTCATACGTAGTGTCCTCGAATATGGAACCTTCCTATTGGAACCGGGCCTTCTTTCTGGATTTAAAATGTTGAACAAAATTCAAAACAAATGTTTGAGAATCATTTGTGGAGCAATGAAGTCTAGCCCAATTAACGCTTTACAAATTGAGTGCTGTGATCCTCCGTTACAACTACGTCGTCAGTATTTGTCTGATAAATTTCTCTTTCGACGTCTACAGCTTTCCAATCACCCTCTTATTGAAAAACTTCATCTTTTAGCTTACTTAGTATCTAATTCACCGTATTGGATACATAAATCGAATCCACATTTAATTAATAGCTATTATAAGTTTAAATCTCTCTCTGCACCTTTACATCAATCTAACATGTTACCTTTGTTTTCTTGTTCCTTCGAATCTCTTATTCTATCACCACAAATATTAAATATTGGTATAGCTAAGTCAGATTTTTTAATAGCTAATGAAAAATTTAATGCAATTGTTGAGAAAAAATTTAAAAATACCCATCTCATATTTACTGATGCTTCGAAACATAATGTTAACGGTTTAGTAGGCGTAGGTATCTTCCACCGTCAATATAACATTGTACAGAAGGTAAAACTCCCTCCAGAATCTTCTGTTTTTTCTGGAGAGTGCTTGGGTATTTTCAAAGCCATAGATTATATAATACTAGCTAAACTCAAAAATTCAATCATTTTTACTGACTCACTTAGTTCTTTACAAGCCTTAGAAAAAAACCCGTTTAAAATTAAGCAACACAACCCCATAATATTTGACACAAGACAATTACTAACAATATGCATAGCAAAACATTACAATATTAAATTTTCTTGGATTCCTGGACATTCTGGAATCCAAGGAAATGTTATAGCAGACGCTCTCGCTAATGAAGCTATTTCATGTGGTGACCTTGTTCCGTATAAGATTTACTGCTCAGACTTGTTATCAATACCTAAACTCGATCTTGATACATGTTGGAAAACGTCATGGGAAAAAAGCAGTAAACAAAAAGGTAATTATTATTACTCTCTTCAGCCTGATATTTTATCAAAACCATGGTTTTTCTCAATGAATTTTAATAGGAGGTGCTCTAGTATCATCTCAAGATTGAGACTTGGCCATACTTGTACACCTGCTCATCTTTCCAAGTTTAAAATTATTAACGACTCTTCTTGTTTGTGTGGTTGTGAAACTGGCGATGTAAATCATTTTTTCTTTTCTTGTCCTTTATATGACCGTTCCGATTTCCTGAAATCCTTACTAGATCATCAAATCCCTTTTCCAACCTCAATTACTTGTCTGTTATTTATAAAAAAAAATTACATATATAAAATAATTTCAGATTATATAATTACTAATAATATAGAAATTTAGGTTTAGTATTTATTTGATGAGTCTTGTGTGTCTATAATATAAGTAATATATTTAAATATATGTATAGCTATATAAATTAATATTTCATAATAATATTGTTATTATCTTGTCATACATATCCTATATCCTGCCCTGAATGATTCCTAAATTTAACATCTCTCGTCCCTTTATATACATGGAAAAATTTCTCCCGTTTGATAATGGCAAATGTACTACGTACGAGAATTGCCAAAAAAAAAAAAAAAAAAAAAAAAATATAATCTGTATTTTGTAGGGCCGTATTCCAAAAGGCAGCTCAAGTCATGATACTAGTTTTAAAACTAGTTTTGAGTAGAGAAGACGTTACTTGAGCATCGAATCAACAATCGGCAATCACCTGAGTGTAACCACATTCTAGAACCGTACTTAAGACGCGATTTCTTCTTGAGTCTGTACTTGAGATCTGTCAATTTTTTAAATTAGTTTTAACTTTTTAAATTATACAGAATACAGATGGTGAATGGTGATATTGGCATCCATGTTTATTGTTTGTTAGTTTTGTTACTTTACTATTGACAAATTAATATTGCCGAAGCTTTATTTTGTTAGGACATTTTCTAAGTTTTTGATTATGTATTGTAAATAATTTATTTGAATTAAATTATTATTGATAAAAACATATAGCAAGAGAGATAAAACCTATAATCACATAAATGATAGGGAGAAACGTCTAAAAAAACCTGTGAAGTTTATTTTATTCGAAGGCATAATATTATAGGATTTACGACAAATAAACAATTGTCCCCAATGATGAAAACACCAAAACTAGATTATGTTCATTTTATAACAGGTGAGTAAATAGTAATTTAAGAAGACAAGTGCTTTTATAAATAAAATAATTCAATTCCTTAATTTAAAGCAAGCTATAGACCTGTACGAAGAATCTTTTCCTAATTAAGATAAAAACAAGCATATTGGGTATCTTCTTGTGTCTGTTATATGTTTATTGTTAGTTTTCAATTGTTAAGTTATATTCAACGTGCATTGTGACTATTCAATGAGGTTCTGACTTTTATGAGGCATTGCAACTAGTATAAAGTATATTATATAGGGAATATTGGTGTATCTTGAGACTAACCCTTTAATAAAATTATTACTGACCCAGAAGCTAACAAAGTAATGTAATAGCCACTAGGCACTAGGAAATCCTATTTGTCTAATCCAAGTGAGTAAACAATAATGTTAATAGTCAAGTTTATGATTAGAAAATAATGTAATATTACCAACTTTTAAATGTTTACAAACAATTGTAATTGGATATTACTGTTGTGTAGGTACCTAGTTGTCTTAACAATTTATAATACATGTAGTGCTTAAACAAAATAAATGTCATTAAAAATATAGGTACTTCATATGTTCTTTTTTATTCCAAAAATATTTTTTATTTAATTTTTAATTTATACTTGATATTATATTCATGGCTGTTGGAACTTTTTTAAAGTTTATGCAGATATTGGCATGAAGTGGTGGCAGTATTCATTAGAATCAGGATTTTAAAAGATGAGATACTTGACCATGAATAAATACTTCATGCAAAGATTTCACACGTTACAAGGAACATGTAGCAAAAATGTAATATCTGGTCATATATTTTTATATTTGTGGCTGACAACAGTCACCCGACCGTTGGTATCAGTTGAAGAAACAATGATACATATTATGTTTACTAAATACACCATGTAAAAAAAAAATACAGTCACATATATACAACAATAGGGTCTGTAGTGATTTATCTATGTATCTGGAAGAAAATAATTCCAGATAGGATTAAGTTTGGAATGTATATATAAGTCCATATAGGCGGGATTTCTTTATTGGAATAAATCAGATTCTATTGTTATTTGTATTTATATGGGATGTTATCTGCACTTTACATGTTGGTTTGTATCAGTTCTTATCGTAGTTCTGTATATGGACATAAAAACCTATGTGGATTTCCAAATACGAAATACATATATTTTGTAATGATTTTAAATGACAATTCCACATATGAAAATAATGTTTTCTATTATAGGCACACACCAATAACATGACATTGATATGAATATTTTATGAGCAAGTACGAACATAAATGAAATAATTGATCCATCGGAATACCTTTGGAATTGCAGCGACAAAAGCACATGATTTTATTGGATTATCCAGCTTCATACTAAAAGTTTTTTATCTGTAAGTACCTAACTATTAGAAGCCTGCTTTAAAATTTAATGTAATCGAGCAGAATATCCAATAACATGACATTGTGAATTGTGATCAAATATGTAGTCTACTCACGCTACAGACATATACATGATGATGACGATGATATATCGTCATCATCCTCTTTCCGTCCACGGCTGAACATAGGTCTCCATCAATGAACACCAAGACGGCCGATCCTTTGCCACGATATAGGTATATACATGATGATGATATATCATCATCATCAGCCCCTATCTGTCCATCGCTGAACAAAGACCTCCCTCAATGAACGTGAAGACGGCCAATCCTTTGTCACGACGTAGATGGCGGTATATACATGATGATGATGATATATCATTATTAGCCCCTATCCGTCCACCGCTGAATATAAGCCTCCCTCAATGAATGTGAAGACGGCCAATCCTTTGCCGCGACATAGATGGCGATACATATAGACATGTTGATGTTGATATATCATCCTCCCCCCCCATCTGTCCACCGCTGAACATAGGCCTTCCTCAATTAACGCCAAGACGACCGATCCTTTGCCATGATATAGATGGCGATATAATATATTATATTATTATTTATTACTAGCGTATAGAACAGACACAGCAAACCAGAAGTTGGTTTCATTTTGGAATTTGGAGGGTTAGAAGTTAGAACTAAAGTTCGCTGTAGCGCTAAAACAATAGTTATGCTAACCAAACTATTAAAACATGCAGCGCTAGATCGTTTGACGCATAAGCGTCTCGGGGGCCGGAGTGCCTGCCGCCTGGCCGGTCGCTGGCGCCCGGCGCATTCTGCCATCCCCTGACCGGCGCAGGCAGCCGCGCCGCAGTGTTTCCACAACGAGAGGAACTTCCTCTTTTGAAAGGAAATTAGGGTCCAGAGGGGAAGAGAAAGGGAAAATCAGTGGTAAAGCCTAACCAAAAAAGAAAAAAAGACACGCACCTCGCCATATTGCGTAAAATTTCCGTATGGACTATACTGTGTTACTGTTATAAATTTTTGGTCAGGCTATAAATAAGAATACGAATGTTGAGTTATACGTTATTCATGCTTAGTCTAGCTTAGATTCGTTTTCAGTTGCATTTTTAATTATATATTTTTAGTTTTAAGGTAGAATTTATGTTGATATACCGCAAAAATTGCCGTTTTTTCACAATTTCGTGATTTTTTTAAAAATTGAACTTACAGAACTAAATAAAGGTCGTGAGAAAAAACATATTAGAACTAAGTATAGTACAATTTCCCCGGCTGATCATTATGAACAACTTTTGTCATGTAGTAGTAGTTTTCGTAGGAGGGGCTTCGTTTTCTAGATATTCAATTTTTTCAGTGCAATTGTAGCCTTAGGGGCTCTTCTAGGCTTCTGGGAGGCTTTTTTCTCCTCAGTACAACCCCCTATTTTTATGTGTCCATCGGACAGGGCTGACCACATATAATTAACTACCGGTGGGAGGGAAGCGCTGTGCCACGCTCCCGGCTGCATGGGTACCACCATCTTGCTTGTTTCTCCCGTGAAACAGCTTTGCTGTGTTTCGGAGAGAAGGGCAAGACAGGCAGTGTAATTACTGGCACCGAGACTTAACATCTTATGTCTCAGGATAGGCAACACATACTAGATGAGTTGCCTGGAGTCGTTCCAGGTAAACTAGTTTATGTTCATGGGCGACGTCGACCACTTACCATCAGTTGGCACGTTTGCCAGTTTGCTTATCCAAGTAACAAAAAAAAAATCTTTAAAAATAAGATTATTATATTGATGCAATGTTTTTTTTTGTTATCGCAGGGAAATGCTTTTTACGCATGTGTTTTATGTTAATTGGATAGGCAAACTGGCAGACGTGCAAAGGTAAGTGGTGGCCATAAACATTAACTAGTTTATTTGGAACTAGTCCAGGTAGTAAGAGGTCCCACCATGGTTCAGGCCTTGACGTGGCGGTGGGGCTCAGGCTAGGGTGAGCCGCTGCACCTTGGGCGAAGCCAATTGAGCCGAGGTGGCTCTTTGTATCCCTCTTATAAAATGAGGGGATAAAAGGGCAAGGGGCGAGGACGGGAACCTCACCCCATTGTACTGTCCCGACGTTGGGTTCTGTGTTGCGGGACAACCCCTCTGTGGAGGAGGCGTCGGTCCCTTGAGGAACTGACTAGCCGTCGAGGTGCCCTGTTTGCTCATTAGATCCGGAGCACCTCACCAAAAGGTAGCATTGGTGTCACCCGCCAGGTTTTAGTGGGTAGAGCTGCGTCCACTTTCGGGCGCAGCGAGTCCCACATACCCGCCAGGGGAGTCTCTCCTTCCCTAGCAAGAGCCTCGGAGCATTTTCGGGCCTAAACAAAAAAAAAAGAGGTCTGATGAAGAAGACGAAGGACAGTTAAGGGAACTCCTCAACGGTTTTCAATAGCTACCTTGTGTTTGAAGTTTGAACTTAATTCATTTATATTAAGGAGAACTTTGCACCCATATGGATTATAAGTGCCATTGCACTGATGATGGAGAGTGGAGACCATAGACAGTCGAGGGAATTCCATAATGATTTACAGCAGTTAAAGGTTTGTCGGTGGTAGCCAAGTTACATAGATAGGTACAAAGACGACACCGACTCCAAAAGTAAAAATAATTAAGTGGTAAACGCAGTAAGTAGACGTAAGTAGACGCAGCTCTACCCAGTATGCCCAGTAAGCCTGACGAGTGCTACCAATGCCGCCTTTTGTGAAGTGCCCTGGATCTGTTGAGCAAACAAGTTACCTCGACGACTAGTCAGTCCCTCAACGGACTGTCGCCACCTCCACAGAGGGGTTATCTCGCACCACAGTACAGCCCCTCCCAACGTCGGGACAGTGCAATGGGGTGAGGTTCCCATCCTCGCCCCACTTCTCGGGGCAATGAGGGGTTTAAAGAGCGGCTCCCTCGGTTCAATTTGCTTCGCACATGGTGCTGAGTTCACCTTAAGCTACTGAGCCCCAGCGCCACGAAGGTTGAATATTGGTGGGTATAATCAGATCCATAATGACACTTACAACCAATCTAGGTGTAAAATTCTCATAAATACAAATGAATCAAGTCCAAGCACAAGGTAACTGCTGTAAATCGTTGAGGAGTTTCAGTAACTGTATAGACTCTAGAGTCCTGATAATGGGGACCATAGGGTCCCCATCATCAGGTATCTAATGGCACTGCACCCACATGGGTGCAAAGCATACGTCAATATAAATGAATGAAGTTCAAACACAAGGTAGCTACTGTAATTGGTCGAGGTGTTCCCTTAATAGTCTTTCGTCTTTATCATCAGACCCCTTATGACAGCCAAAATCCATCTAGGTATAAAGTTCTAATAAACACAACCTTCACCGGTGGGAGGGAAGCGCTGTGCCGCGCTCCCGTCTGCATGGGTACCACCATCTTGCTTGTTTCTCCCGTGAAACAGCTTTGCTGCGTTTCGGAGAGAAGGGCAAGACAGGCAGTGTAATTACTGACACCGAGACTAAACATCTTATGTCTCAGGATAGGCAACACATAAATGAGTTGCCTGGGCTCGTTCCAGGTAAACTAGTTTATGTTCATGGGCGACGTCGACCACTTACCATCAGGTGGCACGTTTTCCAGTTTGCCTATCCAACTAACATAAAAAAAATACACAAATTGATCAAGCCCAAACACAAGATAACTGCTGTAAATCGTTAAAGAGTCACTTGTTTTTCGACTCCATTATCAGATCGACTCTAGACCTTCATCAAAATGTAGTGTTTTAAATAATTAATGAAAAAATATCTTTTCCAATCGGTTGTTAAATAACAGTAGTTATGCCCGAACAAACTAAAAAAACATACAAACATCCGAATTGATAACCTCCTCCTTTTTATAAGTCGGTTAAAAATATAATACTACTAATATTATAAACGGATGGATGTTTGTTCCTCTTCCATGAATTGTCCAAAATTTAATCCTGCTCAGGCACAGTCGTGGGCATCAGCTAGTACACATCTAATTTGATTTTGTCTCTTGTAACAGTTTCTGAAGTACCACTGGAACCAAAGCCATCGCGCTGGTAGCAGTAGCTCTACTGGAAGCTCAACTGACTCCGAGAACGAGGAAGATGGAAAAACTGTGTTTTTAATTTTAAATAAATAATAATAGTATTTTGAGGTTTTGACCAGGTCATTAACCAGGTCCTAGGGTGAGCGGTGCACCTTGGGCGAAGCTAATTGGGCCGAGGGGGCTCTTTGTACCCCTCTTATAAGAAGAGGGGACAGAAGAGCAGGGCGCAAGGGGTGAGGATGGGAACCTTCCTCACCCCATTGTACTGTCCCGACGTTGGAATGGGTTGTTCTTTGGTGCGGGACAACCCTCTGTGGAGGTGGCGTCGGTCCCTTGCGGGACTGACTAGCCATCGAGGTGCCCTGTTTGTTTTCTAGATCCGGGGCACCTCACCAAAGGCGGCATTGGTGGCACTCGCTGGGTTTTAGTGGGTAGAGCTGCGTCCATTTACCAGCTGTCGGGCGCAGCGAGTCCCACATACCCGCGTGGGGAGACCCACTCCCCCGCGGGATGCCTCAGAGCATTTCCCGGCGTTAAAGAAAAAAAAAAAAAGGTCAGTAACCAGGTGGGATGAAGATGTCTGTGCATTGGCCAGTCCGTGTTATTTTTATTTCATAAGGCTGCAAACGAGTTGACGGAACCTTATGATACCGACACCCATACACATCCGCACAACCATAGGCTATGCAGATGCGTTGCCCTCCTTTTCCCTATACCCCAATGGGCCACCGGAAACTCACAAACCACACGAAACTCGACAGCCTAGCTGTCACTTGACGCCGGTGTTATGTGAGCTAAAGGTCCACCCCGGTCGTGCCAGCCCAGTTCGGCTGCAATGCAGCATGGTGGCACTACCTCTTACCGTGTTGGATGCGAGTGTTACGGGTTTGGCCGTCATGGCGTTCATTGAGGGAGTTCTACGTTCGGCAGTGGACGGATAGAGGCTAATGATGACGATAAATATTAATTTTAATAATTTTAACCAAGTTGATATGTTTCTTTATACAAAATAAATTTGTTATTTTAGATTTCACAAACCATAGGCAATTAGTGATTGTAATTAGTGATTTTTTTCAGCGTCGTACTCCTCAGTTATTTCTTATCAAGACTTCGTTCAAAGATTGAAGGCACGCTAGTGGTCAACGAGCATCGAGAGACCTAGGGTGCCATTGAACTTAATCCACATATGGTATGCGTATACCTACGCACTTACACATACACATATATTTATTATTCATTTATATTTGTGCGTATAAATTAGTATCAAAATATTTGTATTTTATTGGTATTTTAAGGTAAACCTATTTTGGCCATTTACCTTTTATAGTTTATAAGTACTATTATTGTAATAAGTTTGGATTTTATTGTAAATAAAAATGTATATACTAAAAAATGGTTTTTTTTATGTTGTAGTGTTGTTAAACTGTAGTCCCATATAGATCCGAAAATTGTTATTTGCAGATAAAAACACAAAAATACAATCTGGATAGTCCATTTAAAATCACGCACTCCTTATTGTAATTTACAGATAAAAAATGATAAAAGTTTTTAGTCCGAAAGCTATAGTAGAGTATGGTAAATCCAGATAGGAACTCTGTAGACATATAAATTCCATTAAAGTTTCCGTTTCTTCATAGGTTGGGTATGGATAAGTTTTTATGGGTGTGTATATGGATTTGCAGCTACAAATGCACATTAGGCTCCAGATACAATCATTTCTTAATGGAACCTATCGGAAATTTTCAACAGGGCAAGTACGCAGAACACAATTCCTTATTTACAATATGTATGATGGAAATTAATTTTACCTTGATACATTTATATAGCAAAAACTATATTTATAATATGTAGTTTTATCTAAACTTGGACTCTTTTTTTCAAGTATATAGATCTGTTTTAATTAAGCACCTACATATATAAATCTATCTGTTATAAAATTTGTATTTTATTATTTTAGAAAATCAACATAAGTAACTAAGAAAACACAACTGCAACTAATAAATATAAGTAATAATTTGAATCGTAAAAGTACATTATAAATAATATTAGGTAAGTTACTAACTTTAGAAAGATTGCACAGCATTATAACATCTCAGAAATCATCAGAAATATCAGTAAATTATTTTATGGCACAAATAACACAAATTACTGCTAATTCTGTACTTTATTCTTTGAAATTTTGTAATATATAATTTTTCCAACTAAACACGACCTCCTTAAATAAAATCATTTAACAAAAGCGGCATTTATTTACATTGATATTTCCAAAATTATTTACGATGATGAATAATATTAATTTACAACTTTTATGCTATAGGTATTGATAGTCTTTTAATACCTACAATTTCTCATTTGCATTTTTTCTTATCCTTATCATTTTTAGTTTGTTGTTACAAAGGCTTTGTTCCAAAAAAACAAAAACAATATCTTAATCTTAATTTCTGAAAAGAAAGCTAGTAAAAGTTCGGAGGAAATACTTTGAGAATAAAAGTCAATGAAAATATTAAAAGAATAAATACGTGGCTTTATTCATATTTACCTCTTTAATCATTTAAAATCTTTTTAGTTAAAAAAACATAATATTATTTAAATAGGTACAATACATTCATATTATGTAGACATTTAAAATAAATTTGTTTGTAAAGAAAGACGAAGAAGATCTAGAACAATGACAGAGTTCAAAATCTCGTCTTGAAACACGTTTCAGCTGATCACATCTTGAGATGCGTTCTGGAATATCAATGGATCTTGAGAACAGATTTGACCTTGAAGCTAGACTTGGGTGTTACTTGATCCGAGTCACCTTTTGGAATACGGCCCGTAGACTCTGTAGCGTAGACAGAGAATACTATAGACTGCTGGTAGCGTAGACAGAGAATACTAATCGTAATACTAATAATAATCGTACTTTAAGGAAACAAAATAGTTTTTTTTTCATATTGCAGCTTGGAGCTACTGAAGAGACAAATAAACCCATGCCATGTCCATCTGTTGTTATACCATTCACAAAAACAATGGAAGAGCAACCAACGCATGTGAAATTTGATGCAGTAACTGTGCCGTTACGTACGTTTCTGTGTAAAAAAATACGTGTTCATATAAATATCGTTTTTGTTTAATTTTTTATGCCAATTTTTAACCTATAGTATATAAATAAATCACATCTATTTTAACTATTTTTATATATAGAAAATTAGTGATAAAAATAGTTTAATGGATGTGCATTTTAATTATTTTTATTACTAATTTTCTATACTCTTATTTTCTTCCTTTCCTCCTTTCCTTTCCAGTACTCTTATTTTTATAGTAAGACTTTTGAGAATTTTATGTCAAAAGTCTAGATGTTTATGCTAATATGATAATTTTTCTTGTTTCATATTTATCGACTTTATTTTATTATTTACTAGCTGTTGCCCGCAGCTTCGCCCGCGTTAACTTAGATTTACGGATTGGTGATGATTATTTTTATAGCCTACGGTACTCATTATAACATCATCTATCTGCCAATGAAAGTCCGACGAATGGTAAATGACAAGGAACGGCCGATGAAACAGGGACAATAGTTTCTACTCCGGGGAAAAGAAGAAAAAGAACAACAGGAAAGATAGAAGTCGACAACTTTGATCTCGGTATCATAAGAAGGAAAGTTCACGAATTTTACTCAGTTAAAAAAGAAATTCCCACTTTAGCGAAGTTACTTAATGTTCTTCGAGAAGAAATTGATTTTAAGGGGAGCTGAACGGGATAGTTCTTACTGAACGTAATGGTATATCCGCTTGGAGGGCGACATATTTACAAAAAATTCAGGAAAACGAACTTAGTGACAAAAAGAAACCTGTAGTTTTTTTGGACGAAACATAATATATTCACACTTCCCACACAGCTGGACAATGCAACTGCATTGCAATGCGGTTGCATTGCATTGATTTGCAATTGCAATGTAGTTAGCCATGCAACAATGGCTAACTGAAAAGAACGTGAAATTCCACGAAAGCTATACAAAACCTCAGCTTTATGAACTAATTAAAAGACACAAACCGGCACCAGAATACGAAATTGATAAATTGATGAAAGATAGTGGACACTCGGTGTTAAGATTTCATTGCGATCTTAATGCAATATAAATGATCTGGAGTTCAATGAAACGGAATGAGCAGAGAAGAACCTTCGGAAATCTAGTACTGAAATGCCTCACTTGATTGATAAGAAGCCTTCGACAGAATATCTGTTGTAGAATGGAAAAAACATTGCGATCATGTAAAAAAAATGAAAACAAATACAGAGAAAAATATTCGTTTTTAGATGAACCGTTCATTATTAGTTTGGCCAGCGATAGTGAAAGCGAAAGCAGTGATTCTGAAGATGAACATTTTGACTATTCAAATAAATCAAATAATTGATGGAGTTCGTCCTCTAGAGTGTGATTCTTCAGATGTTGTTTTGTTTGATCATAATTATTGTATCAAAATATAGAGGCAAAACACGTGTAGAGTGCTTAAAATGATTTATTAATAATGCTCTTAGCAATAAGCCCGCTATTTGTACTGTTTTGTAATATCTGTGTTTATTTTCTTTCTTGATGCGTACAATAAATAATTTTAGTATCCACCAACATCTAATAAAAATCCAACTAAAATGTATTTATTTTTATTTCTTGCATTATTAATTACAATGGCAAAGTTTTAATTATCGAACGGTTCCGATTGCTAGGTATCTTAAAAGATATTATACTAATAGTACAGGTAACAAAACCTATCATATCAGTATTCTTCCTAAGTTTATGTCACATTTATTTTCCTAGAACTGTATTTTCTAGATATTAGTATACATTGTTTTATTAAGACACTTCAATAAATTACTTATTAAGGTAGCCTGCATCACTTCAAATTTTTCCCCATATAATGGTTAATTTTTATTAACTAGCAATACTAATATCCATAACAGCGACGCTCTTACCGGCCAAAAAAAGTTTGTGGCACTATATCTATCTCATGTCGCCACGGCTGGCAGCAGTCTATAGTATTCTCTGTCTAGCATAAAATGTTAACAGGTATTGGTTGCTATTTCATTGTTTTGTGAATGGTATAGAAGTAGATGTTCATGGCATGGGTTCATTTCTCTCATCAGTCCCTCCAAGCTGAAATATGAAAAATTTGAATATTTCTCTATTTTGAAAATATTTAAACTTATTTAAAATGAATTCAAAACTATTCTAGAAAATTAAAAAAAAAATACGTGTGGCACTCGGGGACTGCCGCGGTAAAGCTATTGCATAGCATTTTTTTATCAAAATTTCAAAATTTGTGTAGCAAGATATGTTGTTGACCTTGAAAAAATCAGAACGCACTGTGAGATGCCAATAGTATAGTCTTGTCCTTGTTTTTCCTTAATTATTGTAATAAGCACATCTCTTTTATGTGGGAAGGAGTGAGCATTATCCAGCAGTCTATAGTTTTACTCTGGGCGCGTTCCACTTGTCGCTCACGGCGACCACGCTCACGACCGCGGATTTTCCGTTCCACACATAAAGTTAATATACCTAGCGGAAAGGTATATTAACTTTATGGTTCCACTTGAGTCCCAAGCATTGAAATCGTATGGCCAAGTAGAACGGAATATGAGGCGTTTAGAGTGTTGAAGTGAAATGGCAATAACAAGTAAAGGTGGGTCGTTTCGCGATTTTGCCGTATCAAAACGAAACTATCTATCGCAGCGCGATAACGGTTTCTGAAACTATTTATTTTGGAAACTATCTATTACAGAAAAGCGGCTTTGGCTAGCTGTTCTGATACCTGCCTAGTGCTTAATTATCGTGCAATACGGTTTTTGGACCCTTTCTGTTATTATTTATTTATATTAACAGATCGAGTTAAAATTTTGTCAAATTTTTTTTACGTTAAATATTTACTATCTACTATTATGTATTGCGAACTTAATTATTTCTTTATATAAATGTACATATTATTTACACGAAGCATTTACAATCCAATATTACCTACACGTAATATTATATTTACACAAGTAGGTACTCTCAATTTACACAACTGACTGCTAAGAGTAATTATAATATATTTAAACTAATAAACTGTAGTAATTCAAATAAATGGTAAATGCTACAAAAAGCAAGTGCATGACCTTGACCGCACCGTTTCTTTAACAATAAATGCAATGATTGCATTTATTGTTAAAGAAACAGGTGTCAATTTTTCAAATCATAGATAGATCATCTTGAGCACAAAATAAATATTATATACATAATATTACAATAAATATTTATTTTGTGTCTTGAGCGAGAGCGCACAGAAATGGCGCGGAACTCGGAAGTCTGTTTTCAAGCGGATTCTCGCTCTTACGTATAGCACTATCTCTGTCGCGTTCGTATTAAGTACTTCGGTTCGGTCGGTTATTCGGTATTTCTTGATACCGAAACGGCGACGGGCGAATAGCGATACCGTATTATGTATGACGTCGCGCGCGTCGCACCAATAGATAGTTTTGCTCGATAAATAGTTTCTGAAACGTCAATAGATAGTTTTCGTTATTGCGCTGATAGATAGTTATTGAAACTGGTTATGGTTTGAAACGTCCATCTCTAATAACAAGTGTCAAACTTTGACAGAAAATATATATTTAATATAAATATATTACGTAAATCGTAACGATAAATTCTAATAATTATAATTAAATAATAGAATATTTTATCCCATATAATCCAATAAATCATAATGCAATTTGCGGCGACAGTTGTAAATACTGAATCTACAATAAAAACATATATTTTTTTACGAAAATTACACATACATTTTATTGAAACAATTTTATGGATTTTATCGCGGTTTATTAAGATTTTTACAAGCCCGACGTTTTGGAATGAGAAAAATGCTTTATTTAATGATTATTCTTAATTGTCGGCTAACTCAATTTTTATTTATTAGGATATTATGTAATATTGACATTTAAAAGAAAAAAAATACTCCAATAATAATAATAATAATAATAATAATAATAATAATAAATAATACTAAGGAAATTAATTAAAAATAGTATTGAACCAAAGTATATTTTATCGCATCAATTAATAAAATTTTCTCGGTCGACATCTTGTTTTGACATTTGAAGTTTCTAAATTCCCGCCAATTACATATCTCAACGCTCACTGCGACCCACCTCTTGATTTGGGTCGTCGTGAGCTCCGCGCGGGCGTAAGCCGTACGTCATCGATAACATATTCACCGCGACCACAACGGGCGTAGTCGCACTTGTGGACACTTCCCCTTTTAAAGGGAAAGTAGAGTCCAGAGGGGAAGAAAAAGGGGAAATCGAGAAACAATAATTTCGTGCATTAAATTTTAATTTGAACTTAAATAAATAAAAAAGGTCTATATTAGAATCTAACTACAGTAAATTTTTTGTTGAGGGCAAATAAGACCTGAGAAGGGGAAATTTCAATAAGGCGAGGGGAAAAGAACTCTTTAAAGTGGAAACACTGCAAAAGGGCGTTGTGAACGTCAAGTGGAACGCACTGTCTGTCTACGCTCTGTAGTTTGGACTTTTGACATTTGACTGGCATTTGACATTATGCATTTGACTCATTGACATTTCTTTGAAAACACGTGTTGAGACATTGGTTGAGATTATTGATTAAAGACTACAATATTAAACTGGTTGAGGTATGAGAACATTTGCTAAGAGCATTTATTTTCAATAATAGTACAGTTGTTATTTATGTTCACACTTCGTGGTTAAAAAATATTAGTAAATGGACAATATATCCACGATATAACTTACAACATTAGTAGTTAATCATGGAAACGATGAAAAGAAAAACCTCAGAAAATGAATCGGCATCACCAAAAAAGAAAAAGAAGGTGCAATTTAATAAACATCCTTCTAATATTATGTCAAAAAAAATTGATAACGATGCATCTTTAAAAAAGAAGGTCAAATTTAACAAACCTGATACAGGTAATAATTTAAAAAATAAAGACATTAAGAAGTTCAATGCTCCGGGAAAAGTTAATTTCGATAAAAATAAAAAACATCAAAAAAATGAAACTACATCTGAGAAACCTAAGTGGTCGGAAATGAAGAAAGAAAAAAAGAACCTAAGAAAAGAGAGGCGTATCGCTAAATGTACTCCAGAGATATATGAAGTGTCTCATAAAGCTAAACTATTGGCGGCTCAAATCCCCAGGTATGTACAATTTACAGCAATATTGGCCAAGTATTTTAAATTACAATAAGTCACAAACCAAAAAAAACTACTTTTCCAGGCAAACATTGAAACAAGATTTTCGCACAAACTGTTGTAAAGAATTACATGCATTGATTAAAGGAAAATACAAGGCTATTGCTCTAACTCATGACTTGAGTAGAGTAATACAAGTACTCCTCAAGCATGGACCACCTGACCTTAAAATTGAAGTAATTGAAGAGTTATTAGATATGATGGTACAAATGATGCAGTTAAAATATGCTCATCATACCGTCAGACGTTCATTAAAGTATGGCACAGATAATGTACGTCATCAGATTATCAAGACATTTTTAGGACACATAGTTTCCTTGGCATCACATACCATCAGTGCACCAATTCTGGATTATGCGTTCAAAGAATTTGCTTCAAAAAAAGAAAAATTGCACATGCAGCAAGAATTTTATGGTGATATGTATAAGAATGTAAGTAATTTTATATTCATTCAATATCCAATAATACTTCTTTAAAAGTAGCTTCTTGGCTAGACATATCACATATGTTAATTTTAAAATTCTCTATCTTTTTCCACATAGACAAAGGATGATAAAATAAAAACATTAAGTGATGCATACAAGGATTGTCCAGAAATGAAATCTGCCATATTGCAATCATGTAAAGCTAATATACAACGTATTCTGGACAAGAATCTACATGATACAGAGTAAGTAAAGTTTGATTTAAATATCATATTTACTGTTATCATCATTATGTTTTTTTTGGGAAAGGAAGATATGCAAAGCTGTTTTATCTTTTTTTTTCAAGTCATAATTTAGAATTACATATACACTTACGCTGCCAACTTTAAGAAAAACAAAGAAATTCTTGTGTGCCCAAGTTATCATTCTATTTATTATAATTTATAAAAATTATATCATATATCACGCATAGAATAAGCTTGTTGAAGTGGCATTCAACAAGCTTATACTCTGGAGAATAGATAACCTATGGGCCAATGTGTCACTCTTGAACCTTATTGGCCCATTGGTTATCCATGCCAGGCCATGTTTAGGTAGACGAAGTTTTGGCCAGCCATTAACCAGGTGGGAAGTCAATATCCATGCGGTGGCCGGTCCGTGTTGGATGCAAGTGGCAAAGGAATGGAGTGGGGGACGCTTATGTTCAGCAGTGGATGAATAGAGGCTGATGATAATGATGATATCAGAATTCAAATACTGTATCGTAATTATTAAATTTATTTCAGTTTATAGTACCTGTTACACTAATGTGGTGTGACTGTTAGTTATCATTTCTATTCTACAGTTTCAACTATGAAAATTGTGTAAATCAAATTATTTTTTCAATTACAGATTGTTTCAAATAGTGTTGTATGATTATATAAGAGAATGTAGTGCTGAAGATAGGGCAGAACTAATAACCACACTTTCTCCCTTGATTGTTCCTCTCAGCAACTCTTTACCTGGTGTCAATGCAGCTTGCATGTGTGTGTGGCAAGGAACTAATAAGGACAAAAAGGTATGCTTTATATTGTATGCAAAAATATCTATATCTTATTTATTTAAAGGACACCAGCAGTACATACATTGACGCATTTATGATAAAGGTATTCCTGAAGTAATTCTGACATCTTGAACAATATAATCTTGTGATATGTGCCAAACTAGTAAGTTTGGCACTTTATAATATATGTTAAAATTTGTTCAGTAAATTTTTAAGACATTAATATTTTATTTAACAGACCATTCTCAAAGTAGTAAAGGAACATGTGGTGCCATTGAGCCAACACAAAACTGGATACCGATTGTTGCTAGCCATTTTTGATTCCGTAGATGACACAGTATTGGTGAAGAAAGCCATTGTATCTGTGCTTGTTAGTAATTTGAAAGAAGTTTTTGACACTAAGGATCATTGGGGTAAAACGGTAAGATTTATTATTCTTTTGTTTTCTTTGTAAAACATAAATTTTTATATATCAAAATATAAACTCAAGTGATTAAGGAAGAGCTACAATAATTCATAAAAAAAATATGACACAAAAAGTATGTATTTAAAAAAACTGATTTTTTAATGGTAAAGTTATATCCTAATAAATAAGAAATTGAAATTGAATTTTATTTATTCTTCCTTGACAAAGTATGAAACAGTTTTTATTTATAATAAGCTTAATGTGTTTTAAAAAAATTCAGGTACTGCACTGGTTAGTTAAACCAAGGGATCCTGCTGCATTTCATCCTAGTTTAACTAAATTCTTGGAAGAAGGAGCTAAAAATGGTACTTCCAAGAAAACATCAGAACTAAGAATTTCTGAATTACGTGAAGCTATTCTCCCAGTCTTATTGAAAGACATACAAACTAATCCTGAATTTTGGCTTGAGACCAAAGCAGCCATGCTGTTGACAGTAGCCATATTATCTATTGGTAAGAATATTAGCTGTATTCTAGCTCTGTACAATGCTCACATTTTTATATAAATGCAAGATAATTTTAGGCTTTAAGATGCACACAAATTACTAATAGGTTTTAACTTTAATACCTCAATAATATGTTTACATTAAATAAAATTTTGATTTTTAATTTGTTGGCTCACTTTACATTTAGAAACATCAAAAGAGATAGTCACTGCTTTAGCAAAAGTAATATGTAAGCCAGACTGGACTGTTGAAGTGAATGGAAAGAAAATACTAGCGGTTGAAGATGCTGGAATCCACATGTGTTTGAAGAAGTTTGCTGTCATGGACAAAACAGCTTCTGTATCACTGGGGGAGGTTATAAGTGATGAACTTACAGATACCACTGTAAGTATTTATATACTTTTACAATATCAGCATCAGATATAGATTTAAATAATTTTTCTAAGACATACCTTCTATTCTTAAAAAAGAGAATAGGTTGAGCATTATTGTAATCTAATCTGCTTTAGTCTGATTTATTGAAATGATAGCTCATTTTCCTAAATTATAGCCTGTTTTAATAATTTCAACATATCAGATTGCACAACTGATTTTTGGCCTTAATGTCTGTTGTTATTAAAATCTGTTGAGTAGGTATATTAGATTCTACCTGTCTACAAGTCTTGAAGACTTAAAAAAAAATTAAACAAAAATCGGTAACTGCAAAACTTAGCATACTTGCTGTTTCTAAAAACAGCAAGTATCCAGGACTTAATAAATTAAAAAAATGCTCTTTTTGTTTTTAGTTGCAAGAATGGCTTCGGACAAATAGAGGATGTTTCTTTTTATTGAAAATAATAGAAAACAATAAAGAGGATATTGCTAAGAAGCTCAACGATAAAATTAAACATCATACAAATATATTGAAGGAGCAAACTTCGGAAGGAGCAAGATTGATATTACAATTGTTAAAAAAATAAACGAGTTATTTTAAATAATTTTCATTTTATTTTAATATATACATTATTCTCATTTAAGTAAATAAAGTATATAATATTATATCAACTAGTCCACATTTTTCCAATTGGTATAGTCCCAATATTGTTCACAACCTTGGAAACTTTATTTTGTAAAATATCTTGTACTGTTTCTTTTGACCTGAAAATGACAAAGTAGTTTTTAAAAAAGGATGTTGATTAATTTATTTATTTGATAGATATAAGTACCCTATATAAACATGAAAAAATACTTTTATGAAGAAATAATTTCAATAAAAAAGACTTAAGGCGGGCCTTTCCCGATAAACGGCATTTTGAATTCAGTTTTATTTAGAAACTAAGCAGATTTAAGTTTTGAAAAAAATATAATAAATGTTATTTAAAACTCCTTCATCATAATATTTCGGTCATTCGATACACGATTACTTATATTTTTCTGCATTAAAAAAAATTTCAAAGATAGGTCAAAATTGAGATGAAAAACCAATTTTATTTGAGTAATATCAGGTTCTGTACAATAAAACTTGTACCATAATAAACCTTGTAGAAAATGTGATTAAAAATGGTCGTCATGAATTATTTTTTTATAATCCCTCCCTTCAATTTAATAAATATATGTTTTCTAAATTCAGTTCTCGGACAGCCCCGCCTTAAAGAAATATAGTTTTAAAATTCCCGCTAAAACGCTCCAAGCTGCCATGTGACCATGACTACGTCACAAACCAATATACATTCTCCCGCTCTGTCAAACTTGCAGTTCACCGGTGATCATTGTTTCTGGTCAGTGACGTCATCGGTCGTTCGCAGTCTCGTGATAATGGGTGATAAATAACTAAATTTAAATTTATCTTCTTTAAGACAAATTAAAAGACTTAAAATGTTATTTTGGGTTTAAAATAGGTACTGTCTTTAATGTGTAAAATATAACTTTACATGAATTAGTCACATGTGTCAACATCCCTATTAGTGAAACAAGCAAACATAATGTCTCACTTGCTGGGCACGACACTACCTTTACATTAGATCCGGGGCGCCTCACCAAAGGCGGCATTGGTGGCACTCGCCGGGTTTTAGTGGGTAGAGCTGCGTCCATTTACCAGCTTTCGGGCGCAACGAGTCCCACATACCCTGCTAAATCTAGCGTGTAGGATTAGGTCACAGTTAACCTATGTACTTTTATTTATTTTTTCTTTAACGCCGGGAAATGTTCTGTGGCATCCCGCGGGGGAGTGGGTCTTCCCACGCGGGTATGTGGGACTCGTTGCGCCCAAAGCTGGTAAATGGACGCAGCTCAACCCACTAAAACCCGGCGAGTGCCACCAATGCTGCCTTTGGTGAGGCGCCTCGGATCTAATGAGCAAACAGGAAAACAGGGCACCTCGACGGCTGGTTAGTCCCCCAAGGCACCGACGCCACCTCCACAGAGGGGTTGTCGCGCACCACAGAACAACCCCCTCCCCCCAACATCGGGACAGTACATTGGGATGAGGTTCCCGTCCTCGCCCCTTGCCCCCTCTCCTTATAAGAGGGGTACAAAGAACCCCCTCGGCTCAATTAGCTGCGCCCAAGGTGCAGCCAAGGCCTGAACCATAGTGGAGAAAAGTCACCTGAGATCGGTGAGATTCGAACTTGAGGTTTGCTAAGCAGCCCCAATAGTGTAACATGCAGCTACCGACTAACCTATGTACTGGCCTAACGTTAATTGATAAACTTCACACACTCACACTTAATCACATCAAGACGTATGAAGGTTTCATACTGTTGTCCTTCCCCACTGAGCATTTTATGATGTCAGATGATCAAGTTAAGAAAAATTTGACTAAAGTTGTGTCCTGGTAGGACTCCAACTTTAGCAAACGGTATTGTACATAGTTTGTAAAGTACTATAATTACTGAGCATTATAATAAGAGTAAAAGTATAAACATACATTCTTCACAATTTCAGAGTAATTAGAGTTTATCTTATTACTCTGAAATATCTGCTATTTCAACAAGATCCTAATATACATCAAATCACTATCTCTGGTTTAATATTACTCTTATCTAAATCATCATCATCGGGTGCCATCTTCATATTGAAGTTGGAAGGTTAGAAAGTAAACTTATTTACAGACAAGTTCTATTTACTTGTTTTATATTGCTTTTCAAACAATATCCTTACCTGCCAGCATCAATGACTTCCCAATTGTCACCTTTCAGTAATTTCATGTATATATCTACTACTTTCTTCTGGAAATCTGATCTTTCATATCTAAAAAAAAAAATTGAGTTTAATGATAGTAGTGAATTTTTCACTATTTTGGTGACATCTTATCTGACATTTGACATGATTATCTGTCCATCATATCTAGTATTTACAGACAAAGTTACATGTAAT
This sequence comes from Helleia helle, assembly GCA_963853865.1. Taxonomy (NCBI): domain Eukaryota; kingdom Metazoa; phylum Arthropoda; class Insecta; order Lepidoptera; family Lycaenidae; genus Helleia; species Helleia helle. Next base: position 17,803,029 of record OY971426.1, on the reverse strand, counting down.
GACTACTGCGTAACCCCAGCATGGGGATGCACTGGGCGTAGGAGAGGTACTCAGACTTCAAAAATAAAAAACTAAAAAGTAATAAAATAATCCGTTTCCTTAATTTTTGCGCCTACAACTTATAATCAACTTGTTCTTCTAATGTACAATATTTGCGCTAACCACGTCATTATTGTTACTTTTGGAGTCGGTGTCAGCCAAGGAAGGTACAGCAACAACGTTATAAGTTGTAGACACAAAAATGAAGGAAACGCGATTTATTTTATTTATAAACGACTTCGAAAAGGAGGAGGTTATATGTTCGTGTGTATATTTTTTAAGGTACAGAAACAGACAACAGATCGAGAATTACACAATAAAATATTGAACAAAATACAGTTAAAAATCTGATGTCCAATTACATCTGTACACAACATTTACAAATTATAAAGCTTCAATGAGCGCAAGTAACAAAAATACAAAAAGAAATGGTTGTTTACTCTTACTGTGATGAGGTTATTGATTAAAACATTATAACATCATTTAATACAAGCTTTTGGACTAGAAAATTTTTTTAAGTAAAAAGACTAGATTGTTTTATCACTTTAGTTTTTTTATATTTTTGAAGTCGGTTTTAATTTTTGTTTAAAAAATTGAGACAAATTGACAACCTCCTCCTTTTTGAAGTGGTTAAAAAACGAGAGTAACCTTTCATTTCCAAATCCATTTCTTGCTTGAACACTCTCAATGGACATATTTAGAAAGAATACTTTGTCAGGTTTTGGTAATCCAGTATCACTTGATTTACACCAATTAATGTCCAATCCTGAAAAAAAAAATTAAATATTATTATTAATGACTGTATCTGTAATAAATAGCCACAATTAGGATCAGATCAGATCAATATTTACAGTAATTATTTCAGTAATTCATAGAGGAATAGATATTATAGTGTAATATTTATACCTTTAGCAGCAGAGAAAGCAACTCCAGAGTAGCAATATCTGTCTACAACAATTGACACTCCCTTATTTAATAACTCCTTTATATGATTTGCTTTCTCCCAACGGTTTGCAGAAAATAAAAGGTGAATTGCTTCATCAGATAGGTTGCTCTAAAACAAGTTTAATTTAAAATTATATAGACAAAATAATTGAGCATTTATATGTTGCAGAAACAGAACCTACTTGTCTTTCTGATGGACTGTTGACGAGATGGATACATCTTGCATGTTTTATATTAATCAAGGAAAGATAACTTCCAATGGTAGATTGATCTGATATGAAAAATAATTATTATTCTTGAATAATAGTCAATTGTTAACATTCAGACTGCTAGACCCGAAGAATAAAATCAAGAAGACAAACATTAACATGGTGACATTAGATCACTCTTTAAACTAGTAAAATGAAATAAATTATAAAATTCATGAGAGAATAATTTTTAGGAAATTCAACTAAGAAAAAAAAGAATATCACATATTATTAGAATGATAATTTATCATTATTCCTGATCATACCTTGGACTGTAAATAACTGTCTATAACTTTGCCAATTTCTGTATTTCTATCTGGAAAGTTCATATATTGTGCATCTATAGACATTTTCTTCAAATTTTCCACTGAAACATATACCAATGTACACCATGAATACACAGATAGTGTATTTATACTCATTTATGACTTTATATTTATAATGAAACAATTTTTACGGATTTTATAGTGGCTTATTAAGATTTTTACAAGCCCGACGTTTCGGATACTTTAACACGATAAAATCCGTAAAAATTGTTTCATTATAACGAGTTAAATTCGCGTAAGCATTAGAAGACTTGATATTTATTTATTTACTAGCTGTTGCCCGCAGCTTCGCCCGCGTTTACTAACTCAACTTAACTACTGTTATTCACAGCGTGATGTTATATAGCCTAGTGGCCTTCCTCTATAAATGGGCTATCTAACACTGAAAGAATTTTTCAAATCTGACCAGTAGTTCCTGAGATTAGCGCGTTCAAACAAACAAACAAACAAACTCTTCAGCTTTATAATATTAGTATAGATTACTTAACTTGATGTACATATTTACTTTTTTAAATAAATTAAATTTAACGATCACTAATCGTAGAGTCTACATCCTGAGGATGCCTCGGTGTCGGGGCGAAACGTGCGTAGATTGTGTGGTGAGGGTCTTTTACTGTGGTTGTGGTGCATGCGAGTGTACGCATATGCAGTGGTGGGAAAGGAGGGTGGTGCTATGCGAGAACGCATGCATATGCGTTCACTCACACATTTGCTGTAAAGACTGCGTGTTTTGCGGGATTATTGCAAATTAAATTATAATTTAATTTTATAAATTAAATTTATCTAAATTTAAATTAGTGTAAGTGCTAGCTGCAATAACAATTAAAAATAACAAACAATAAAAATAACAAAAACTTTTACATCGCAACATATAATACATTAGTATAACACTTAAGTCGGAAGAGAATCTACAAGAATTAGTAGCAGCACTAGAACGGATCCACTGGAACAATATCGGTTTAAGCGAAGTGAGAAGATACGGAGAAGATATAGAAGAATACAAGGACTTTATATTGTGTTACAAAGGCGAAACTTCGGGACGGAATGGTGTCGGATTCCTGATTAAAAAACAGCTGAAAGACAGTATAGAGAAGTTTGTCGGTGTATCAGAAAGGATTGCAGTACTGAATCTCATAATTCTACCAAACCGGAAAAAATGGACCATAATTCAAATTTATTCTCCAACTGAACAATCTAACACAGCAGACATTGACAACTTTTATTCGAGTTTGAACGAAACAATTAAGCAACATTCACACAAGAACTGCATAGTGATAGGCGATTTCAATGCCCAGATAGGCAACAGAAGAAATGGAGAAGATATAATTTTGGGGACTCATTGTTCCGGCAAAAGGACAAGAAACGGTGAAAAACTAAAAGAATTTGCATTTGAAAATAACTTAAAAATACTTAACAGCTGTTTCAAAAAACGTTTCCAAAAAAGGTGGACATGGATTTCACCAGGTAGCAACTATAAAAAAAAAGACTATATACTAACTAACCGCAGTGACTGTAGCACAATAAATAACCTAAACTTCAACAGCAACCACAGAATGCTTCGAGCAAAGCTACGCACTGAACTTAATATAAAGACAAGACCTTTTAGAGCCAAGAAAGCGGAATATAATATACCTTCCTGAAAAATTTGAGGAAAGATCGAAAACGTGTAAGGCTAGACACTTTTAAAAAACACATTGCGAAAACCGGAGGTATCAAAAAAGCAATCAAACTATTGTCTGACAAAGTAGACTGGATACCAAGGATAAAAGACACTCCCGGAAAGAACAAATTGATAAGATCCGATATTATTAAAACTGCTACTCTATTTCACAAAAATCTCTACTCATCAAGCATCTAATCACAAACAGACAAGACCATTAAAAAATAACACAATGTTCCACACATACTAAAAAGTGAAGTAAAAAAAGCAATAGAAACGCAGAAAAAAGATAAAGCTCCTGGGCCAGATATGATCTCAAATGAACTGCTTTTGAACACTGAAGAGATAATAGTACCACTTACATATATTTTTAACGATATACTTCAGAGCGAATCGATACCAACGCAATGGACAAACTCGTCAAATAATATTAATACACAAAAAAGGAGACAAAAACGATGTGAACAACTACCTTCCTATTAACCTTATGTCCAACTTATACAAAATCTTTTCGAAAATCATCCTAAACAGAATAACAAAAGTGTTAGATGAGAACCAGCCAAGAGAACATGCCGGTTTCAGGAGTGGTTTCTCTACACTCGACCACATACATGTGGTTAAACAAATATTTGAGAAAAACAAAGAATATAACATTGCAGATTATTCCAAAGCTTTCGATTCTCTGGAACATGAAAAAATATGGGATGCTCTATCTATACAATCAAGGAGTGCACACAAAATATATCAATATAATAAGAAACATATATCAAAACAATACAGCAAGGGTGAAACTTGAGAATGAAGGCGATGTAATAAAGATAGAAAAGGGAGTTCGCCAAGGAGACCTGCTTTCCCCTAAACTTTTTACAGCCGTATTAGAAGACATTTTCCGCAAATTACACCGGGAAGAATATGGGTTGAATAAAAAACGGAGAAATGCTGACCCATCTACGGTTCGCGGAATACATCATTCGCCCCAACCAGCACTCAGCTGCAAACTATGCTATCAGACCTGGAGGGGGAAAGCGCCTTAGCAGGACTACATATGAATACTGAAAAGACGAAGATAATGACAATTACTACTGAACATCCTATTTTCCTCAAAAACAATGAAATTGAGTATGTTAATGAATACAGCTACCTCGGCCAACTCATCTCAGTTACAGATCTCACAAAAAAGGAGATAGATATACGAATAGGCAAAGCGTGGAAAATGTACTGGAGTTTCAAAGAAATCATGAAAAACAAAGAAATTAAACCCTTTTACAAGAGAAAACTTTTTAACTCATGCATACTTCCTATTCTTTCATATAGCTGCCAAAATGGGCCCTCACAAAACAACACAGACTGAAACTAGCTAGGTGCCAAACAGCAATGGAAAGGAGTATGTTAAACATCAGGAAATCCTTTCGCATCAGAAACCAGACCATCAGAGAAACCACAAAGCTAACCGACGTTATTGAGAAAACTAGAAGACTGAAATGGAGATGGTCTGGCCACACTGTAAGAGGGAGCGAAAAATGGAGTAAAGTCATGATGTTTTGGTACCCGGACAAGCAAAAGGAATCGGAGAAGGCAATTCAGACGCTGGGAAGATGAGCTCAATAAACATGTAGGAAAACTATGGACAAGGCTAGCAGCGGATCGTACAAGGTGGAAAGAAATGGAGGAGGCCTTTGCCAAAAATTGGCAAACAGACTAATAGAAATAAGTAACCTAAGCATGTAAAAAAAAAAGTATATTATTTAACCTGTATGTTTGTCTGAAATAAAGGCTTTTATTATTATTATATAAGTGCTAGCTGCATTAGTGATTAGTATAAAAAAATATTAGTTGAAAAAAAAATAGGTATATAATAATATCTATGGACGCTTTTACACCACATCAATCTGGTCCCGTGGTAAGTTAGTTCTCAAAGAACTTGTGTTACGGGTACCAGACAACAGAAATATATTTGATACTATACATACATTTAAGATTTTTATTATATAATATGTGTATTTAATACACATACATGACCCAGGAACAGAGAAAACTTTTTTTGTTCCCTGGCGGGATTCGAACCCGCAACATCCGGCTTGAGCACCAACGCGCTAACCAATGAGCCACAGAGGTCGTCATATATATTTTCTTAAATTTTATAACCCACCCAGCCCTTCCAACCCGACGTCAGGAGGCCGTGTGGCCGCAGACTGCACGGTTGGCAGGGGGCAACCCCCACTTTTACAAACCAAAAGTGAGCCAAATGGGCTCGCACTAATCCGATGTAGCATTTGGGCCTTCGGGCCGATAGCAAAATCCATCCGAAAAAAAAAATATAACCCAAAAATATATACCCAATACAGTAGACGTACATACTGTTAAAAGTGAACAAATATTTATTAATATGTATATTATTGAAATGTCATATGCCACTTATTCTTGATCACTAAATAGCGATGATCAAGAATCAAATCAAAAAAAGAAGTAGTGAAAAATTATATGCCCACAAATGTATAATATAGGATACGATCATTTTTAAAATGTTTCTATTACAACAAATAGCCAGAAGATACGTGAAGTTCGTTTGTGTGGTTTTATTTTTAATCGCACTATACACTTAATTGCACTTACCCAAAAGCTTACTTTGCGTAGTTTTGCCTGTTCTATCAACACCTTCTAAGACTATAAGGGCTCCTCTTTTCGCAAGCATTTTATTAAAAAGGAAAGTATGTTTATTAGTAGCTAAGAAGTTCAAAAGGCACGTAGTGTGATGTATTTTTTTGTTTGATAGATTTGTTTTATTTTATTATCTTAATAATTGTGATTATTTATGATCCATTAGAAGGAATAATTTCTTTATTTAGTCGTTGGGACTCGACTTATCGTCTTCAGTCACTAAGGATTCTCTTGAACACATTAAACATAAAATATTAAATAAACTATGCAAGATTTTTCTTGTACAAACTTTAATTGCAAAGGTATTTTTTTAAGTGTCCAAAATGGTAAACAAATATGGCGTACTTCCGGCCACAGACAAATAGAGTAAATGTATAACAAGTGAAGTGACACATTGAATGAACAATGGGGATGTTGACATTTCTCAGAAATGTTTTTAAATCATTTATAAATATCTAATGGAGGCCTAAATATTATTAACTTTTTCTTAAATACGTCTAATGCCTATAAAATCTTGTATTTTATAATGCATTTTAAATTTCGCTCCAAAACGCTAACACTTGTCACGTGACATAATATGTTGTTAAACATCGTAAAAATGATAAAATTATTCTAGTTGTCGTTAATAAAAAATGGCTTCTAAGTTTTTTAATTGTTGTACGGTGCCTATGTGTGTGTACACTGTCAAAACGCCTGAAAATTAGTTTTTACTTTATGTACTGCGTACGGAAAATGGTGTATAGAAGTACGTCAATATTCTTCCGCTTCCGCTAAATAAGAACAAGTGACGGCATTGCCGTTTGTTATCACGTGACCTATTTTAAATTTTGTTACATTTTATTTATAAAATATTAATTTAATCAAATAAAAATAAGGGAAAATATTTTATTTTTTCAGAATTCTATCATAGAAACTACCAATTAACATCAAAATTATATTTTTATATGAATACTGAATAAGCCATTGACAAAAGTAAAATTCATTTTTATTCAAATATTTATCGATACCACCATGCTGGAGTTATTTCTTAGCTACCGTATCGAGTAGACTCAGTTCTGCAGTTTTTACAGTTAGAAAAATTACGGATGTTAATACGGCTAGACTAGTATATTAAGCGTATTTCCCATAAAGTTAATATACCTAGCGGAATAACTTTATGGTATTTCCACAGTCTTTTGTCCTACTGCATTTTGCATTGGGGAAATGCCGCGGATGTCAATACAATTTTCATACTGCAGAAGTCGGCTCGAAGTGGCCCTGGAGAAGTGCGAAGCTATATGCTTCCACGGACCCCGGCGAGCCCCTCCACCCGGATCCCGCCTTATAGTAGGAGGGACTTCCATCGCTGTCGAGCCGACCTTGAGGTACTTGGGCCCCGTCCTCTACAGTCGATGGAACTTCCGAGAGCATTTCCGGCGCCTCGTCCCGAGGCTGCTAGGAACTGCACGTGCGCTGAGTCGTCTCCTCCCCAACATGGGTGGACCGAGCGCTTGTTGCCGCTGCCTATATGCGGGCGTCTTGCAGTCCATGGGGCTGTACGGCGCACCGATATGGGCGAGCGCCCTAAAGACGGTGAACGTGGCTCAGTTGCGACGTCCGCAGAGAGTCATGGCCGTCAGGGCCGTCCGTGCGTACTGTATGACCTCATACGAGGCTGCGTGCGTACTTGCGGGCTCAGCGCCGTGAGACCTGATCGCAAGGGGCCTGGTGCAGGCATGGAGGAGACGACGAGGAGATGAAGAGGAGGAGGAAACCTCCGAAGAAGAAGAGTCCTGGCGGAGCCGCCTGCGAAGGCGAGTGCTCCGTCAGTGGAAGGATAGGCTGGAGGAGCCTAGTGCGGGGCACCGCACCGTATATATTCGGGCTATATGCTGTCTGGGTCCCAGAATATCATTAGGAGAGAAATTCAAAGAAATAGATATTTTGACTGTAGCATCTCAATCATAAAGTTAATATACCTTTCCGCTAGGTATATTAACTTTATGATCTCAACACATTTTTGTAAACGTGATGTATGTTCGGAAAAATATAAACGAATTAGTTAAAAAAATGCGATAATCACAATAGTAATACAAGGAACAAACATAAACTTGATGTGCCTTAGGGATGTTGACAGCATTCATATAAAAATATAATTTTGATGTTAATTGGTAGTTTCTATGATAGAATTCTGAAAAAATACAATATTTTCCCTCATTTTTATTTGATTAAATTAATATTTAATAATTAAAATGTTACAAAATCTAAAATAGGTCACGTGATCATAAACGGAAATGACGACACCTGTTCCTATTTAGCGGAAACGGAAGAATATTGACGTACTTTTATACACAATTTTCCGTACGCAGTACATATTGTGAAAACTAATTTTCAGGCATTTTGACAGTATACACACACATAGGCACCGTACTACAATTATAAAACTTAAAAGCCATTTTTTATTAACGACAACTAGAATCATTTTATCATTTTTATGATGTTTAACAACATATGACGTCACGTGACAAGTGTTAGCATTTTGAAGCGAAATTTAAAATGCATTATAGAATGCAAGATTTTATAGGCATTAGACGTATTTAAGCAAAAGTTAATACTATTTACGCCTCTATTAGATATTTATAAATGATCTATAAACATTTATGAAAAATGTCAACTTCCCTATTCTCATAAGGGTCAATGTATACGTTTCAACAATAGGATCTCAGAAAACATTCAGAACCTATCAATAAATAAATTAAAAAAAAAAACTGTTAAAGAACGTTTGTGTGGTAAAGGATATTACAAAATAAAAGAATTTATTGAAGATACCATACCTCGGGAATAAGGCGTTTCTTCGCACACCGACTCCAAAAGTAACAATATTGACGTGGCAAACGCAAAAATTGTACATTAGTAGAAGTACAAGATGATTATTAGTTGTAGACACAAACATTAAAGAAACGCGATTATTTCATAGATCTTTAAGCACTGATTCCTATTTCGTACCAAAGAGTATTTACCTATCACCGTTTTTATTAATTACTCTCTTGACTCTTCCATAGAGTAATACATGCTCCTTGACTGTGGTTGACACTTGACAGTGTTAACTGACAGTTGACCTCGATTTCCAGTTACAAATATGACAATATTTTACGCCATATAATATTATATTACTCTATGTTTTACGCACATTATACCGTATACCGTTTACGGCTTACCTGTATTATCCAAAGTCCTTTGTTTTACCGCGCTCTTATAGATTACGACTTAGAAGTTGTATAACTTTTAATAATGAAAAGAGGATATAAAGTGACGGATGTTAAAAGGATAAAGAAAATCGGTGTCGCGGCTGAAAATTTAAAGGAATTAATTGCAAAGTCTTGTAAAAAGTTTGGTGTAAGTTCAAAATTAGGCTTTAAAATTATATTTATATTTCTACAAATTATAATAGTAAATTTTAAATAGTTTCTTTTATATATTTAAACGCTATTTAACAGGAACGTATCAAGGCCGCTAAACCTTGACCCATAAAAGGGCGACATTGACCTAATTGCATTCGTTGGATTTCAGTTCAATGTCAATTGCGCAGAATGTCGTCTTTATGTCGCAGAAGATGGAACTCAGGTTGATGATGATGATTACTTAAATACATTACCTTCACAAACTCTCTTTGTATTACTGAAAAATACAGAAGCCATGATTACAGGTAAGCTTTATTCCCATTCATCTGTTACAAGTTAACATTAGCTGGTCTATATTTATTTCTATTAATTAAGTTGGTATTCATAGAGAGTAAATATATATAATAATAATGGTGTAAAAAAAACAGACATTTTTATGATGAAATAACCATGATAACTTAATATCATATTAATAAAATTGTATCACATGAATTCATTTTATTGCAGACTTTGACTATTATTATGAAATGATTCGCTCCACAAAAAAGGATTATATTGATACTGGAATAGCAGCAAAAAAGTTCCTTACAACAGATATAAAGGAGAAATTTAAGGTATTCCAGAGATACATTGCTGCAGCAGATGATGCCAGAACTATGTTAAGCGAGAGAACACAAGATCCAGAATGGTTTGAAGGTAAGGGTATTTTAAGAAAATTACACTAAGTACCTACACAGTACACACTACTCAAAATACTATAGATAGTCGAGTTTTTTTTTTTCGGATGGATCTATGCTAATGACCCGAAGGCCTAATGCTTCGTCGGATTTGTGTGAGCCCATTTGACTCACTATTGGTTTGTTAAAGTGGGGGGTTGCCCCACTGTGCAGACTGCGACCACACAGCCTCCTACCGTCGGGTTGGAAGTCTATAGTGCTTATATTAGGGTTATATAATATGTATATGCTTATATACCACACAGAGTTTAGAGGACCCATTTTTAGTACCTAAGTTAAAAATCAATATTGCATATATTTGCAGGCCTAGAAGCTTCTGAAAAAACAAAAGAACAATCAATGTCCAAACGTGCCAAAGAGAGAATGAGAGGATATTATTACAAAACAAAAACTGCTTTACAAAAGTCAGAAATATATACAAATTCAAAAAATGGCAAAGGTAAAAAACTTATTGATCAGTTTCTTGTAGATTTAAGAAAAATTCTAGAGCTTAATAAACACAATGAGACATATTTTAATAGAAAAGTAAATGAAAGTGAGCGTTTATGCCAAAAAAATGGACTTTTTGAATGTGGTGGTCTTTGGAGCAATGATTCATGCATGTTTGTTGGTGATCATGTTATAAATCCATATAGAAGTCGGGAGGAGCGGATACTTTTTCAGACATGGAATTTAGATCACAGAATGGAACTTTCTCGGTCAATTATACCAAAAATTTTGGTTGCAGTTCAATGCATTCTTAAGGATAATGTGAAATGTATTACATGTGAAGGAGATTTCAATCAAGGTTCTATTGAAACTGATCGATATTATATTCAAATATTTACAAGAGAAAATTTGAAATTGGTTCATATTGTTTGTCATGACAAAGGAAAGCATGGTGTTGACTCAGATATATACACCCTTTGTAATAAATGCAACAGCAGTAAGAGCATTGAATTAAAAAAATAATTTTAATATAGATATAATTTAGTAGTATACTCTATCCGTTACTTAATAACGTAATGTCTTCAGCAATTATTTTTAATAATTAATATATCCTAGCTTTTTTACTACTAAAGTCTATATATTTTTATGAGAATCAATATTAAACATATTTTGCTTACACATTTTACAGGACCTTAACCATAAATTATATTGAATATAACTTTTTCACATTCATAAATTATTTTTGCTAAATCGGTCCTCCTAGTTCTTTTATTTAAATATATAAATATCATATCACGGTATATTGAGAATAAAAATTTACTGCCTGCTAGGAATAAAATAATAGTCACATATTTTAATATGAAGTAGTAGCCTTATAATGTAGTGATTATTTACAAATTTAAATTGTTAATAATTCTATTTGATAGATGAAGAATTTTTCTATTCCTTAATTGATCTCCTTACCCTTATTAGACTAAATATTTTTAAGGTATATAATATAATATTTACTAGTTGTTAAAAACTTTAGTCATTGTTGGATTAAATTATTTTTATGCTAGTTAGAGGGAATTTATTCTGGAATCCTATTTTATAAAAAGGGTTGTGTACTTAGGTTTCTATATCTGAGTAATATATTTGACGGGATATTACTGATAATTAAGACACAACATTACAATGTACCATTGAACCTCACTATTATGTAATACAGGGTCATAGGTAGACATAGAAAATCATTGTCTTTATTTATTTTAAAATATAATGTTTTTGGAACAAAAATTTGTTCGATAAATTAATTATATGTCGGAAATCATCTCAAATTTACATTTTTTTTAAATTAAGCGCAATATTTATACAAAACATTTGAATTGTTACAATAAAATCTAAATATATTCTTGCTTAGGTTCTTAAATTATTTCATTTGTATGAAGAATATCCCCATTTATTAGATGGTGTCGTTTGCAATCTTCTATATAACCTTGACTTACATCAAACCAAAAAATATTTTGTTTAAGAGATACAAATAATGAAAAACAGTTTGTTCTAAGAACTAAGAGGAAATGAAATTATTTAATATTTAAGTCAAATATTATTTAATAATATAACCTTTTCATGATAGCTGTAAAACTGTTATTACAATTTACAGTATATACTTATACAACTCGGCCAATTAAACTAGCTAGTTTCTTTGCTTCAAAATACAGAAAACTTAGTTAACTGTTATCACTAAACTAGTATATTTATTATAATATTATGACTTATGAGTGTGACTTCCAAGCCACATTGCTTTTTGTAAGAGTAAGAAGACAAATATTGCTTTTATGACAAAGGCTTAGAATCCAATAATAAAATCACAAATTTAACGATTTTCATATTGTAATCTGAAAAAAAGCTTGAAAATGTTACCTTTGTTCTATTAAAATATGTTATCATATGATTTGGTATTCATAAACTGTATTATTATTATTATTATTATAGAATATTTATATGCCTCAGTAGTATAGATTTATATTTTTTTTAAAGTGATCTTTCATGTGCAGACTACGAGTTGTTACAAATTTGGAGTATATAAGTAAAGCGCAATGTATTTATTTTTAACGGCTGCTGATATTTTATTGATATAAAGAATGGATACTTTACTACATGTCTAGTGTTTCACAAAATGTCAATTGAAGATACGATCTTTACATGCTTTTTTTTAATCAAAAAATGAATTTCTTGTATGGAATTAGATCGTAGAATACAAGTTACGTAAATATATTGCAAATGAATAAGAATCTCTTATATACATAAAATGTAACTTACGTATAACTGTATTACATAGCATTGGTTATTTAATATTTAATAAGCGAATATAGATGTATGGTACAATAATACTAGATGTAAGTGTAGATGCTTCCAAAATAGCTGTATTGTGATTTGCTTGTAGTGTAATTATATAATATTAGTAAATGTTAACGAAATGCAATACATAATATACTGTCCATTTGCATTATAAAGTCTATGTAAGAATGACACGATTTACGAATATAGCAAGTGTTTTGTAGCTGTCACCTAATTGATTCAGTCTAGAATTAGAGTAGAGCTTGACTTAAGCGATAGAGGGAAGAATCTGATTAAAAAGTGAGTAGTATTTTTTCACTTATTGAGTTTCTTTCCCTTGTATTAAAAATAATTAAGAGCTCCAGTGAGAGAGTTAAGTCTTGCATAAATTTCAGTAGACTTCATTAATTATAAAGATATATGCTGGATTGTGTACATAAAAAGCTAAATTTACGCAAAAAGGACTAAACGTTTAAGGTTTAAATTTTTCGAAATATGCTTCGAAAATGTTAGCATTACAATTTTTTTTTTTGCCTTGTCTTCCTATTTTCTGAGAAATTATTGACTTAAATTGTGTGCCAAATATATCTTGTTTATATTATTTATTTAAAATAGTATTAAAAGAAGGGGTGTAACTGAATAAATAAACATTACAGATTGAAATATTGATTTATGAACATATTGCTGCAATAAATCAAATATGTAATCATTTAAATAATAAGTGAATTTCTATTAACAGAAAAAAACTATTTTCTCAATTATGCTACTGTCAATTAAAGATATATGAAAATCATTTTGTTTTATTCAATAAATTGTCGTTTAAAGTTCACTCACTAAGCTGCATTAAAAACTCAAATTTTTGATGCCATAATAAATTAAATGGTAGAAAACCATTGGATCAGGAGAGAGGAAATTCTAGACCATAAATTTAACAATGGCACTAGCATTATTTACAACAGTTTATACCAACAATATAAACCTTAAAACCATGGCAACATTTATTTAACTTTGCTTATAAGTTATGCTTAAAAATTAGATGTTGTGAACTCGATTTTCCATATAATGCCAAATTATGTTTTGTTTCTATTTAAGTTTTTTCGGTCATCATTTTTTAATTACATGGTCCTTTTTTGGGTAAAATAAAACTTAGATTAACTATAGATCACAATAATATATAAAACCCTAAATGTCCCACTTCTGGGTACTCCTCAAAATCGGGCGAGGAGGGTGTTGGGCTATAGTCCACCAATGTGCTGGGCGTATGCGGGTTGATGAACTTCACACACCTAATACTTTTAATCTCATCGGGCATGCAGGTTGCCTCACAATGTTTCCTTCACTGGTGATCAAGCAATGGTCTGTTGAAAATCATCATTTCAAGGCATCATAGGACTCAGGATGAAACCTGGACCTCTCACTCAAGAGACCATTGTCGCTCAAAAATATAGAGCATATAAATATATTATAGCCATATACTTCTGTCTGTGGCGACACATGGTGAAAAATGTTGTTCTATAATTATTTATTATAATGGAAAGGAGTATTTATATAAATAAGATGTTTTAAAATTAATTACTTTATTATATGACACTTAACTATCTTACATTTATCTCCTCTTTCTTCCAGCAGTCTTTTTGCCTGGATTTCTTTGTCCTTTGCCTCCCTTAGGCTTCTTGGCTGAGAAGTTTGTTGCATTACCAACTTTAGGCTTCCCTTTACCTTTTCCTATGCCTTTGCCTTTTCCTTGTTTTATATTTTTCTTTTCCTCTGACCTCCTGAAATAAAAATAATCATATTATATTATTTATAGGGTGATTTTCATATCAATAATAGAAGGAAACTATTTTTAGATATATATTGCACTATTCATAATTAAGAAAAAAAAAAAGAATTCATAACAATAATAATATGTAAGACAATATATTCTAAGTTGCTATCAAAAGTAGAAAACCTATATATAACACATAGGTATATATATATACAAGCTATATATACAACTAGATGTTGCCCGATGATGATTATTTATCTATGGACGGGCGTAGGACTTTATTTTATAATATGAAGTGATTAATACCGTATTTTTGTGAATAGCTTTTACATTACCGCTTTATAATTGCCAATTTTTAAAGTATTAAAATGGATATAGGTTTTATGTTATATTTAACTAATATAGACATATTATGCCATCGCGGACTTTTCAGTAGGCATATTTAGGATACACAATTCTACCATATTACATTGATACAATAATAATTATTAAGTATCCTAACTTTCGGAACCAGAGCCGGGCCCGGGCGCGAGGCGCGGCATCACGGAGCGCCCGGCTTGGTCGAAATCATGGTGTATAATTATTTTGATTTTGCTATATCTTCTAAGATATGCATTTCATTTGCATGGTGTAAACGGGAAAAACATACTTCATGAAATGCTCAAGCTAACTAACATATTTAAAATGATAAGGATTAATACCGCATTTGTGTAAATAGCTTTCCAACTACCGTTTTATAATTGCCCATTTTTTGCCAAGTATTAAAATGGATATAGTATGTTATCCTTAAGAGATACACATATGTCATCGCGGACTTTTTTGTAGATCTTTCTAAGGTGTTCATCCAGCGTTTGCAATGTAAGTGCAAAAAATGTGTTTATTTACGACATCACATTAGAAACCTCAAAAATAACAGTATTTCTCCACTATTTAATGGATGTTATTATACATATCAACCTTCCTCTTGCATCACTTTATCTATTAAAAAAAAAACCGCATCAAAATCCGTTGCGTAGTTTTAAAGATTTAAGCATACAATGGGACATAGGGACAGAGAAAGCGAATTTGTTTTATACTATGTAGTGATGCTAAATAACTAATTATATACAAGCTATATATACAATGCTAAATAACTAATGCTAAAAACATGCTATATATTATACAAGTTAACAATAATAAAGCTTAGTAAAGTGCAAGGGATAACAAATAAAAATATTATCATAATAATAATTGCATTAGTGCTAACTGCTAATACATGACTTCAAATCACCACTTACAATTCCACAAATTAGGTAGGTATTGTGCTAAACTTAATGCACTACCTTAAGAAAATTGTAGCTTGAAGTGAATGCAGTTTAATAAGAAGAATTAATAAATGAATGTCATAGGTTCGCCGTCAATGAAGTGCAACAGGCAACTGATATTAGATCCATGATCGAATGAGAGCGAAATGGATGCAATTGCTTTTAAAACGCAAAAGATGGCTATAATGTGCATGCGCTCGGAATGAAATGATGTATGTGCCAACAACATCCGGTGGGAGGGAAGCGCTGTGCCGCGCTCCCGGCTGCATGAGTACCACCATCTTGCTTGTTTCTCCCGTGAAACAGCTTTGCTGTGTTTCGGAGAGAAGGGCAAGATAGGCAGTGTAATTACTGGCACTGAGACTTAACATCTTATGTCTCAGGATAGGCAACACATAAATGAGTTGCCTGGGCTCGTTCCAGGTAAACTAGTTTATGTTCATGGGCGACGTCGACCACTTACCATCAGGTCGCACGTTTGCCAGTTTGCCTATCCGACTAACATAAAAAATAATTTACTCCATTTTTAACGAAATAATAAATAAATTTTAAAATTTCATTGTGTAAACTTTGATTTAATAATTCTCCACGTTTTAAAGTAAATTTCATTGAATAACTCTTAAGCGTTACGCGCGCCATGACGTCTTATAACTTTGAACATTTTTGTATAGACAAAAATTAATTTAATTGTATATTCCTTTATTACAAGAAGAGTCAAAAAAACATATACCAAAATGTTAAATTACCTATTCCACATACTCAACAACTTACATGAAATAGAAAAACCCCATTTTTTTTTCAATATATCACTTTGACTACAACATATATGTATATCTAATATAGCTAGATACAATAACAACTAAGTTTATTTATTTTGATAAACATATAAAAGCAAAAGATTTATACAATAATTATCAGGTTAAGCAACAAATAAATTAAACTTACTGTACTTGTTCCTCATGTATATGTTTTGATACTGCTTTGTCCATGTCTATTTTGGGTCTCTTACTTAGAATTTTGTCTAAAAGATTTAGATTTTGTTCCTTTTCAGCTTGAGGCGTAGGCACAGGGGCCTTTCGTTTTCTCTCCTTTCCTGGAATGAGTTCATGGACGCCTTTGCCCCTCGCTTCTTTTTCTTTTGGCAGTTTGTCTTGAAATTTACCAAGTGAAGCTGTTGATGCCTTTGCTACCGATGCGGCTGTTGCTAACTGTAACAATAATGCAATTATAACTATAAATAATAAATAAAAATATTTTTATTCAATGTTGTACGTCAAAGTAGCTTATTGAACGTCAAATGACTCTACTACCGGTTCCAAAACTAGTCCACTGAGAAGAACCGGCGAAACAAACTCAGTGAAACTAATCTTTTCAATATTATACAATATAGGTACATAATATAATATAATTATACATAGAAGCCATGTAGGAAACGCCTTATTCCCAAGGTGTCGTATCTTCAATAAATTATTTTATTTTGTAGTATCCTTTACCACACAAACATTCTTTAACAGTTTTTTTAAATTTATTTATCGATAGATTTTGAACGTTTTCTGGGATCCTATTGTAGAAACGTATACATTGACCCATAAAAGAATTACTGACCTTATGTAGCCTAAAATATGGCACAACAAGTTTATGTTTGTTCCTTGTATTTTTATTGTGATTATCGCATTTTTTTACAAATTCATTTTTATTTTTGCGAACATACATCACGTTTACAAAAATGTATTGAGATGCTATAGTCAAAATGTCTATTTCTTTAAATTTCTCTCTTAATGATATTCTGGGACCCAGACAGTAGATAGCCCGTATAGCCCGCTTCTGCAGTATGAAAATTGTATTGACATCAGCGGCATGTCCCCAAAGCAAAATGCCGTAGGACATAAGACTGTGGAAATACGCATAATATACTAGTCTAGCCGTATTAACATCCGTAATTGACCTGATTTTTCTAATCGCAAAAACTGCAGAACTGAGTCTACTCGATAAGGTAGCTATATGGGGCGCCCATTGGAGATTGGCATCTAAGGTAATGCCAAGAAAGGTAGTTGAATTCACCAAGTCCATTATCTCCCCACTTAATGTTACATTGGTTTGTACTTGCTTAACATTAGGTAGTGTAAATCTAATCAATTTAGTTTTATTGCAGTTAAGTAACAAATTATTGACACTAAACCAATGTACCATCTTTGAAAGAGCATCGTTTACTTCGTCAGAAATCATTAACTTACTAACTCACTAACTTACAGCATTAAATTGATACAATTTTTTATTTAATAATTACTAGTGAAAAATTGAAGAGGCTTTTTAATAGAAACTAGCTGTTGCCCGGAGCTTCGCCCGCGTTAACTTACTTAACTTAATTACTGTAAGTCACAGCCTATATAACATCACGCTGCCTTCCTCGATAAATGGGCTGCCTAACACTGAAAGAATTTTTCAAATTGGACCAGTAGTGCCTAAGATTAGAGTGTTCAAACAAACAAACTCTTCAGCTTTATAATATTAGTATAGATTGATTCTACAAAATCCATACTTTTGTAAACATAATTCTTTTTAAATTTGACTGAAATGAAATCAAAAATATGCAAGCTAACTGATAACAATTTTGAGCAAAATAAAATCTTGTTACTGAAAATAAAAAAAATGCTTTTAATGAGCCTTATTCTTATGCATAATTGTTTGGGTGAAATGGTCCCGTTAACGAGGACTGATCACCCGTCTGGCCTTGCTGGTGTCCCCACCCTTAAATAATATGCATAATTGTCATCAATTTTATTATTATTATTATACAATAAACAGTAAACATATCACCTGTGTAGCAGAAGCCTTATCTGATGTGACGGGAAGGCCCACTCTGGGTATCTTAACCTTTCTTGCCCTTGCAATATTTTTAAGCCTTTGTAATTCATTTTTGGCAACTTTTTCAGATTTCTCAGAGGCTTTCTTTTCATACATATCTGTCATAGGATTAACATTTTGTGGCACTTCAATCAGCCAATCCTTCTGTTTCTCTGCAGCAGCCTTTTTGAACCTGAAATAAGATATTTTTTATTAAAAGTTTATAAGTACATATAGTTATTATTATGAAGAGATACTGGACAAATATAAGTTCACTTTGAAGGAGATTCCTTTGTATTACAAAACTTCCAACAAAAATAATTTACAAAAATTAAGCTTATGCATATTATGTTAATGACAACTGCTTGGACATTAACAATAATAGTTGCAATAAATAATTAAGATATTTTGAATTTCCGGATTCTGATTTTGATTTTCTGATTCTATATGCATATGAATAGTTCCTTAATATATATTTTTTCCACCTACCCATATAGGGGTACCCATTTTTGTAACTGTTCATCCCACTCCAATCTGTCTTTCTTCTTCTTCGTTATACCCTTTGACTTAGCAAATTCTTGCCATTTTGTTAGTGGCTTCGGAACAGGTACTGGTTTAGACCTAGGCAAAACTGTCTTAGGTTGGGGTAACCTCACTACGATGGCTTCATCTATTCTTTCTGTAGGAAGCTCCCAAATCTTATTTAGAAGTAATTGCGTATTGTCACGTGATAGGGACTGTAAATATTGATCCCTTTTCCCGTCAGACCTAAAAAATATGAAGCCACTCATTTGAATAAATATCATAAAATATTGATGTGATGTAGTTATAAATTCATTGCCGTTAGTCGTTACACAAATCTATAACTAATTTCATGAATTAAAAGTAAATATTTCAATATTAAAATTATATTAAAATAAATTACAATTTTTTACTTACTTTAAGCATTTTGTATCCAAATCATTAGTATCAAAAGCAAGAAGAGTACCAATATCCAAATCTACATCTAAATGTTTCTCCACAGTTATAGGCCTATATTTCTCAGCTTTTTTCTGTTCCCGTTCAAGAATTTCATTGACTAAATCCATCATTAATCAAAGGAAAAATAGAACATAACCTATAACCAGTGCAGGACTTGCAGGATCAAAATCTGACTGTTTTGACAAATGACATACACCACGTGCTAAAGTCAAAACTATTTTTTTTCTATCCTATTGAAACAGGCTAAGACCAGAGGCCATGTCCTCCAGTCCCCCATCAATCAACTATCATTCCACTCCACCCACCCAGAAGTCAGGACAGTCCTCCACAATACTCACCAACCAATCACAATATTACATATTAGGTTTTTAAAACAAACGCTATAGAAAACCGCTCCGAATGAATAAAATACTGATGAAATTAACGCCAAACAGCTATATATTTTTTTGTACGGCTATAAACTGCGGCACCCGCACCCTAAATCAAATCAAATTAGTATCAGTGTCAACTTTATTCGAAAATGGCAAACATTAGATGAATCGTATTACGCTATAGACTATAGTTTTGTTTCAAACTATGTGAAGATTAAATTAATAAAATATTTTTGTTATTACTTGCTGTTCTAATTACAGAGCATTTGTTTTTTTCTTCCGGGAAATGCTCTGAGGCATCCCACGGGGGAGTGGGTCTCTCCATACTATATACTAGCTGTTGCACGCAGCTGCGCCCACGTTAACTTGCTTTAATTAACTGCTATAAGTCACAGCGTGATGTTATATAGCTTATAGCCTTCCTCGATAAATGGTCTATCTAGCACTAGTTCCTGAGATTAGCGCGTTCAAACAAACAAGCTCATCAGCTTTATATTATTAGTATAAATATACTGGGTGGATAGAATGGGAAGTGATAGTTGATTGATGAGGGCCCGCCGTTTCTCCAAAGCACAGATAAAATATTGTTAACACGACAGACTTGGCAACATGGCCTCTGGTCACCTCAGGTCTTAGCCGGTTCCAACAGGAACAAAACTAAGAAAAAAATCACATTATTTCAATTTGATTTTCATGGGAATGGAGGGAATGGCGGGAAGCATCGGGACGCGCGGTTGTGTTTTTTTGGTTTCCCGTTAATTAATTGTTATTTTGTGTTTTGTCCATTCAGGGTGGTTTTCTATAGTGTTTGTTTTAAAAACTTGATCTTTATATATTGTGATTGGTTGGCGAATCTTATGGAGTACCGTTCTGAAGTGGTTTTCTTAGTAGGGCTGTTCTGGCGGTTTTCTATAGTATTTGTTTTAAAAACTTAATCAGTGTAATATTATATAATGTGATTGTTTGGCGAATATTGGTGGACTGCCATGTGTGGATAGAATCGGGAATGACAGTTGATTGATGGGGGCTAGAGGGGCGAAGCCTTGGGGTTTCCCGCCATTTCTCCGTATTACAGACCGAATAATTATTGTATTTTGTATGGCTAATAGCCTAGTAGCTAATGCCTTTAAATGAAAATAATAATAAATAAATCAATTTTCATTCCCGTGATTTCAATTTTCATTCAGAATTTCATTCAGAAATGTAATGTCTTTGGTAATTTGTTAATAAGTAATAATAAATAAGTTATTTAAGTTACGCAATCACTTGGATAAAGAATTGTTTTAATTCTATAAACTAATGTCTGGCGAGCAAGAAAAACATTGTTTTAAAGTGGGAAACAAGTTTATTGTTAAAAATGGATGTAAAAAGCGAATGTGGAGATCACTTAAACAGATACTTACAGCAGAACGCGCATTATCTTGGCCAAATGATGCTGTGCTATGTATGTATTTATTTTTAGCCAATTCTTGTTTTAGTGTCTAATAAATAAAAACAATCACATAGTATGTGGAATTCTTTAAAATATTATCTCCTTAGCTGGAAATATCAGACAGACATTTTCGGCATAGTTGCAAAGCTGTTTGCCATGAATGACTGGAAAGATTTTTTTTGGAGTTATGTAAATAAAGCTTTATTTGAAATCTTACCTTCCACTAGACCTTTTAAATATTTATCATCCTCAAGACAGAGCTTCTTAAAAAATCTTTTATTAGACATGTTTAACACCTGCGGAGTATACATATTTTAGAATTTGATATGTTTAAGTAACTCCACAATTAATTATGCATTTATAAAGTTATATTTATTTCTTACAGATTATTCAATAAACCCTCCACCTACTTTTAAACCCACAAAGAAATATTCTGACATATCTGGACTGCCAGCACCATACATAGACCGGCATTCCAAGCTGTATTACAGTAACGTTGAAGAGTTTGCAACAGTACGCAGTTTGCCAATGGACATAACCGCTGGTTATCTACAATTAAGAGGTGCAAACACATTAGTAGGATAAATAAGAGTACCTAACTCTAGACTTGTAATTTTACGGTCTATATACCATAGTCTATATACCATAATTGTATTAAAATAAATATAATGTTCCATATACTTATTGTTTTTAAAAATACAAACCTTTGAAAATCGTGACGTTTCATACCTGTAAAAAATGTAAGTGGTGATTTTTTCATTCTTATGTGTGACTAGAGATAGTGCATAGAGATTAAATGCGCAAACTTTTATAATTCCAATATCAAATGATTATAAAGACTCGTACTCTATGAAAAGTGAATTATCTGTTATGAAGTTCTTATTCAATGTTCATTTCTAGTAACAACATCAAGGTAACAATCATGTTTATCAATATTGCGTTTACAAATGTTGAAAGAATATTTTATAAATATGGTAAAAAAATGCCCAGTATAATATTATATAAAATTTATTATAGTAATCATAACTTAACAGATAAATTTACAATTAACAAACCATTTTTTGAATTACCTAACTTAAACCAACGGCCTCCCTTATGCTCCTGGCCGACGGCAGCATACAGTTGTTTACCATCAGTACTGAATTGGATACAATTGATAAAACCAGATACTTTTATATCAAACATTAGAACAAATTTTTTGTATGCATCACACACTTTCCATAACCGAATACTACTATCATATGATCCTGAAGCAAACATGTCTGAATTAATCATTGCAGCTAGACTAGTTATCCACCTGGGAACATTATTTTCAGAACCATGAGCTTCATTTACAGTCCACATTGGTTTCTTTTTTAATACACTCCATAAGCATAAAGATCCATTGTCACTGCCAGAAATGAAATGTTCTTCGTCTAAGAGTTTTACCACATCTATGCTACCTTCTGGACCATTAAAAATGAGCTGGGATTCTTCAACTATCTTCCATATTCTGACTGTTGTGTCCCTTCCACCAGTTGTAATAGCCCTCTCTCTTGTGAGAGCATCAATAGATGTTATAGGGCACTGGTGCCCAAACAATGTTTCAACATATGCCATTTCATCCAAGGACCAAATTTTAAGTGACCTGTCCTTACCAGCTGAGTACAAGTCATGTGTATTTTTTCTAAACACTAATCCTATTACAGAATCTTTATGACCTTTGAAAGTATGAACATGTTTGAGTGTTTGTGGATCCCAGATCTGTACATTTGATGACTGATCTGAGGTGGCTAAGTACTTTGAATCTGTTGATATAGCAATTGAATTAATGGCACCTTTTAAAAAGTTGGAATGTGTTTTGTATGTAAGACATCCTAGTTTTCTTTTTTCTTTAACTCCCCATTTAATAATTGTTCCACTTTTGCAAGCAGTGAAAACATACTCACCGTCGTAACTTATGCACAAACATGTGAGGGTAAGTCTATGTTCTTTCGCTCGAATCAACCAAATGTCACTTGTAGATGGAGCTAAATAACTGTCTGCGATTTCGACGCGTAATTTTCCTTTCTGTTCCAGATAGTCTTTCTGTAATCGTTTTTCAATTGCACCATCTATTTCTTTGAGTTCTGCTCGTTTGGTCTCTTCCTTTTCTATTTCTTCTAAATATTTCTTAGCTAGCCTAAGCTTCTTTTCTTCTGCCGTTTCATGGTCACTATCAGATGCCTCGACATCTGAGAATTTTTTTAAATCTAAATCACTGTCGGAGGATTCTTGACCATTTTCTAGGTTAAGAGTGTTTAATTTCTTAGGTTTGACTTTGTTTACTTTATCGCCTTTTCTTTTGTGAATTTTTCTGGATTTACCCTTAAGAAAAAATGATGAAGACATTATTCTTCGCTTTATTAAATGAGGTATTTGGACTATTAGGCCTAATAAACGTAAATTTTATGAACTCGCACGTTGATTTGGCGTGCATTTGACAAATGTCATTGTCATTTGTCAAATGTAGGGTGCGTTCCCTTAAATACTGAAGCACTGTAAGCAGTGCGTTCCACTTGACGTTCACAACGCGCAAAACCACAGACATTTAAGAAAAGCAGACCGAACATGACAGCAACAAAACCGTAGCGACTAGGCTCTTTTAAGTTGGCGGGGGAATTTTTTTTTTTATTTTTTTTTTTAGCTATTTAAATTTTTCGTTAACTGTTCTTCAATGTTCGATCAAAAAATTTTTTTGTTCGTTATTTTTTCATTATTTTTTAAATTTTCAAAATTTGACTCTCAAGTTAGCACCAGAGCATTTTTGTTTTAAATGGCGCAGGTTATAAAAACAGCTTTTAAAAATTCATTATTGATTAAGGACTTAAAAACTATGTATTATTGTAGAAAAAGTTATATTTCATGAGTTATATATAAAAGTTACGAGCTGATACGTATATTTTATCTCTTTAATCATTTTTTCTTAATAGATTATGTCTTGTTAGTAACAAAACTCAAACCACGATAAAAATTCAATTATTGGAAATAAAACGATAAAAATACACCAAATGAGCTTTCACTGTACCAATCAATGAAACTAAATATTAATACTTGGACATAATTAATTTATTTTTGATAAAAATACACCAATTTGGTCAGTATCGTAACATTTCGTCCAAATGCAAGTTTTATTTTTCGTATTAATAATTTAATTAGTCAAAGATGTTTATTAATTGTTGTTTATTTTTCTTTATTTATAGCATATAAATAATAATACTTAGCTTAAATAATTTACAGATATAAAAAGAATTACAAAAAAATATTTTGAGACAATCACTAAATGGACATATGACGTGACGCAACAGACATATTAAGAATAGGATTCACTGTGAGGTTAAAATCGTACAGTATAATATTGATAATAATATATTTTGATTGTTACTAACACTCTATGGGCATTTGTTAATCCCGAAATAAATGATTTTATTTAATTTTTATTGATCTAATGAGATCTCTCCCCTTGATTAATTTCAGATAGCTTCTTACTGTTGGATTTAATTTGCGCTAACTGGTTTTATCTAATTTCTTCAGCCTTCCCAGGGTTGTTTTTTACTTTATCTAGATACCGCTTAATGGGTCTTTGAGCAGATGTTAACGCTATTATTATCTAAAAATATTGGAAGGAATAATTAGTACAATAGGTATTGTTTATTTAAAGATTAAGTACGTAGGTACAAGTACCAACTAAGCTACAGTCTTAACACTACAACAGCTGATTATCACACAAAAATTAACGAATGCAACTGCTCTTTCGTCGAATTATGACCGAAACTCGTAAAAATAAATTCATTTATTATAATATTTTTTTTATTTAAATTCCGTTTAGTTGAAATGAGTACTAAGCTTTACACGTCTGTTTCGTAACATTTTTGTCCGTCCTATAGTAACGGTTGCTAACAGGACGTGACGAATAATGTAGATCAATACAGAAATTAGATTAAAATACTCAAAAAAATAATTAGGAGCCCCAAAATCTAAGTATATGCTTTCAGCAGGGTTTAAGCTATATGCAGCGCAAGAAAAAATAAAGACAAACTTAATATTCATAAGAAAAAAACGTTACTAACGTCAGTAGATTTTTCTTAACCAAAATTTTTGCGACGAGAATATGCTGTACCTGCTGGATACCTTTTTTTTTTTTTTTTTTTTTTTTTTTTGGCAATTCTCGTACGTAGTACATTTGCCATTATCAAACGGGAGAAATTTTTCCATGTATATAAAGGGACGAGAGATGTTAAATTTAGGAATCATTCAGGGCAGGATATAGGATATGTATGACAAGATAATAACAATATTATTATGAAATATTAATTTATATAGCTATACATATATTTAAATATATTACTTATATTATAGACACACAAGACTTTCATCAAATAAATACTAAACCTAAATTTCTATATTATTAGTAATTATATAATCTGAAATTATTTTATATATGTAATATTTTTTTATAAATAACAGACAAGTAATTGAGGTTGGAAAAGGGATTTGATGATCTAGTAAGGATTTCAGGAAATCGGAACGGTCATATAAAGGACAAGAAAAGAAAAAATGATTTACATCGCCAGTTTCACAACCACACAAACAAGAAGAGTCGTTAATAATTTTAAACTTGGAAAGATGAGCAGGTGTACAAGTATGGCCAAGTCTCAATCTTGAGATGATACTAGAGCACCTCCTATTAAAATTCATTGAGAAAAACCATGGTTTTGATAAAATATCAGGCTGAAGATAGTAATAATAATTACCTTTTTGTTTACTGCTTTTTTCCCATGACGTTTTCCAACATGTATCAAGATCGAGTTTAGGTATTGATAACAAGTCTGAGCAGTAAATCTTATACGGAACAAGGTCACCACATGAAATAGCTTCATTAGCGAGAGCGTCTGCTATAACATTTCCTTGGATTCCAGAATGTCCAGGAATCCAAGAAAATTTAATATTGTAATGTTTTGCTATGCATATTGTTAGTAATTGTCTTGTGTCAAATATTATGGGGTTGTGTTGCTTTATTTTAAACGGGTTTTTTTCTAAGGCTTGTAAAGAACTAAGTGAGTCAGTAAAAATGATTGAATTTTTGAGTTTAGCTAGTATTATATAATCTATGGCTTTGAAAATACCCAAGCACTCTCCAGAAAAAACAGAAGATTCTGGAGGGAGTTTTACCTTCTGTACAATGTTATATTGACGGTGGAAGATACCTACGCCTACTAAACCGTTAACATTATGTTTCGAAGCATCAGTAAATATGAGATGGGTATTTTTAAATTTTTTCTCAACAATTGCATTAAATTTTTCATTAGCTATTAAAAAATCTGACTTAGCTATACCAATATTTAATATTTGTGGTGATAGAATAAGAGATTCGAAGGAACAAGAAAACAAAGGTAACATGTTAGATTGATGTAAAGGTGCAGAGAGAGATTTAAACTTATAATAGCTATTAATTAAATGTGGATTCGATTTATGTATCCAATAAGGTGAATTAGATACTAAGTAAGCTAAAAGATGAAGTTTTTCAATAAGAGGGTGATTGGAAAGCTGTAGACGTCGAAAGAGAAATTTATCAGACAAATACTGACGACGTAGTTGTAACGGAGGATCACAGCACTCAATTTGTAAAGCGTTAATTGGGCTAGACTTCATTGCTCCACAAATGATTCTCAAACATTTGTTTTGAATTTTGTTCAACATTTTAAATCCAGAAAGAAGGCCCGGTTCCAATAGGAAGGTTCCATATTCGAGGACACTACGTATGAGAGCATTATACACGAGTTTCAAATAAAAGGGATGGGCACCCCACCAAACTCCTGCTAAACATCTTATGATGTTTATTATTTTTTCACACTTATTTGCGATGAAATTGCAATGAGGGATGCCTGTAAGTTTCCTGTCTAAAATGACACCTAAAAATTTAAAATCATTTTTTTGTGGTATAATGGTCTCATCGTAATAAACATGAACTGGAGTGATAGTTCGCATACGGGAGAATAAAACTACTGAGCTTTTAGATGGGGACAAATATAGTCCATGATCATCAAGCCATTTTTTTAAATATTGAAGTGATGACGTTAACTCTGTGCATGCTAATTTAATGTTTTTACTTTTTACATATAATAATAAATCATCCGCATATTGCAAAACTTCAATCTTTCTATCAATAGCTAAGTCTAGATCATATGTGTATAAATTATACAATAAGGGGCTCAAAACGGACCCTTGTGGAAGGCCTTTGGATAACACTCTAGAATGTTTTTGTTCACCATCAGTAAACAAAATCGATCTATCATTAAGCATATTTATAACAAAAGAAATAATTTTTCTGGGAATCTGAAGGCATAAAAGTTTTTGTTTAAGAATTGGTATCACGACATTGTCATAAGCATTAGATAAATCCAAAAATGCTGCAATGACAAAATTATTATCAGAGAAGGCTAGCCTGATATCGGTTGTAAGTAAACTAATATTATCTATACTACTTCTGTTTCGTCTAAAGCCAAATTGAGTTGTTGATAGCAAACTGTTGCTTTCAACGAACCATTCTAGACGATTCTTAATTAATTGTTCGCAGATTTTTAGGAGGACAGATGAAAGGGCAATAGGACGGTAAGACAAAGCAGAAGAAGGATCTCTATTAGGTTTTAATATTGGAATTACAATTTGTGATTTCCAATTTGCAGGAATGTGACCAGAGTGAAAAATAGAATTGATTAAATTTAAATAATATGTCATGCTTATGTCAT
The DNA here is from genome assembly GCA_963853865.1 of Helleia helle. Classification (NCBI taxonomy): domain Eukaryota; kingdom Metazoa; phylum Arthropoda; class Insecta; order Lepidoptera; family Lycaenidae; genus Helleia; species Helleia helle. The sequence continues at coordinate 17,774,821 of OY971426.1, read as the reverse complement.
TTAAATGAGTAATGAAAGAATAATATATTCCATCTGGACCAGGTGCAGAATCTGATGCATATTCTAAAACGTTCTTTAATTCTGTCATTGAAAAGGGAGAGTTTAATTCAGATGATTCATTGTATAAGGCACCGTTATCATTTAAGTTATCTTTACGAAAATTAACAGTGGGAGGAGCAATTCTATCAAGAAAATCGTCTACTAGAAAAGATGGAAAAGTTGGGGATGGGGTGGTATTATAAGCTGATCTAAATCTTCCAATGTTTTCCCAAACACTGGATGAGGGAGTATTGGGAGATAAAGATGAGCAGAACTTTCGCCAGCTGTCTCTTTTTTTCTTTTAAAAAGTAATTTTGTTGCGTTTGTAATCTCCTTTAGTGATAAGAGGTTTTCTAATGTCATATTATTATTAAATATTTTTTCAGCATTTTTTCTTTTATTTAAAAATTCTTTGCATTCGACATCCCACCATGGAGGACTTGGAATATAAGGGTTCCCATGTTTTATATTAAAAACTTCATTGGCACTTTCAATTAATGTATCTAAAAAAATTTGGGCACCGCAAGAATCACTAATATTTTCTGATATTTTCTGACTAAGTTTTAAATCAACTTTACTACTAAATTGAGTCCAAGTGTCAGAATTGACTTTTGATATATTGTATCTCGGGAATAGTTTATTGCAAGTTTTAATTAATTTGCCAGGAGGAAATGAGGTAATAATGGGATAATGATCACTGCCAAATGTGGATGTTAAAACAGAACTTGACAGCTGAGATACAAATTGGGGTGAGCAAATAGTTAGATCTACTACACTATTTCCTTCAGATAAGTTTGTACGTCTAGTAGAATTACCATTGTTGATGATACACAAGTTGTTTTTATCTAGAATATCCAAAAGTTTATTACCATAACAGGTTGTCATGGAGCAGCCCCAAGACTGGTGATGACAATTAAAGTCACTAGTTATAATTAATGGTTTAGGGAGGGATAAGAATATATCCCCAACTTCATTTAATATATTAATAGAAATATGTGAAATATATACAGAAACAAAACAAACTTTATTTACAATTACGGCTAAAATAGAAATTTCAGAACTATGTACAGGAGTGGATATTATATTAAAAGGGTAGCCTTTCTTAATGAGAAATGCTACACCACCATATCCATCTAATCTGTCTTCTCTAACAGTATTATATTTTTTAATATTTAATGTAAAACCTGGTCTAAGCCAAGTTTCACATAATGAAAATAAAAAAGGGTTATATTTATTTAATAAGTAAATTAGATCACTTTTTTTATTAATTATGCTTCTAGCGTTCCATTGTAATATTTTGTTGGCCATTATTTATTTTGATTATATTTACAATTAACTCCATTAAGGGGGCAACGATGGACGGTATATTATTATTGGTCTGGGCAAAGGTTTGTAATAAAGATATAATATCTGATATTTTTGTTGGTTCTTGTGTGGAGGGAGTATCATTTGAAATTGGGCTATAATTTTTATCTAATTGATTAAAGGAAAATTCTTTTATGATATTATCATGTGCAGTTTTGTCGTAACCTTTTCCAACTTGTATAGGGCGGGAAGGTTTAGATATAACTGTTTTCTTGTAAGATTTTTGTGGAGTATAAGAAGATGGAGTATTAATATTTTGGAAAGATAATTTTCTTTGAGGACTGGACAAGGTTTCAGCGAATGATTTATTAAGTATAGGGAACATTTTACTTGCTTCTTGATAAGAAACACAATTTTGGGACATATATAGTTTTATTTCTTTTTGTCTGTTAAGTTCCGGACAAGATTTACTGTTTGCCATATGGCGACCAGAACATTGACAACAGTAATAGTCATCTTCAACATTACATGAATCACTAACATGATCCTGACCACACTTGAGGCATCTTGGTTTGGAACGACATTGCATCTTTGTATGACCATAACGACAGCAGTGATAACATTGGATGGTGGGAAAAACATATAAGTCTACGGGCAGAGAGTTGTAGCAGATAAATATTCTTTTTGGGAGTACCTGACCATCAAAATACATTACTACCGACTGTGTGGGTTTCCATATTGGAGACCCATCAACAATAGTTTTATAATTAAGTCGTCTAATTTTAACTATTTTGCCACAGCCAACAGGGGTTGAGATATTAGAAATAATTTCCTCAGGAGACCAATCTGTTGGAACTCCTCTAACAATGCCTATTCTTAAAATATTAAATGAAGGGACATATGCTTTATAATTATTGTCGGTGATTATACTATTGTTAATAAAAGAGTTAGCATCAACATAATTTGTGAAGGAAACAGACATACGGTTTCGACCAATTCTCTTAACACTACCATTAACTATATTATAAATTTTATTTTTTAAAAGAAAATTTCCGAAGGTTATCGGGTGCAATATTTTTCCGTCATTATCAGAGGATTGGATCTTCTGAACATGAATAATGTAAGGAGGTGCATCTAGTTCATTGTAAAGATTTCGACCAATTGGAGTATTTGGTTTACTGACTGAATCATTAATATTATGAGGCACTGGATTATCTGATTGTAATAAAGGCTGTGCAAGTGGAATATTAGTTAAATTTTTACCCTCATCTGATTTATCGGACTCTACACAACGACATCCAATGTCCTTTTGGTTTCCCGTATTTTTTCTTTTCTTTTTGTTACAATTTTTGCATATTTTATGCAGGCGACCACGTTTTAAACTAACTTTTTTGGAAGATTGGTCAGTGTCCATACTAGAATCATTATATTCTACTGTAACAAAACTGCAAGCTTCGGGCACTTTACATGTTCCCCCGGGATCCGGGGGTTCATTCATGTTGCAATAGAATGTAAAAAGAAACTTACCAACCAAGAATTTTCTAACTAACTATAATATATACAAATAAAATTTATAAAATAAATATTATAATAAACTGATCTGAATGACTAAAATAATAAAAAATTAATGAGAAACAAAAAACCACAACTGCGCGCCTTGAAATTTCCCGCCGTTTTTGCTGGATACCTTTAATCACAGATTTCAAAATGACGTTTCATACTTTGACATTTGTACTTGGGGCTGCCATAAAAACAAAATTTTGCCCGTACATGGGTATTTTAGTAATAAAAAACGCGTGACTATGAAGACCGGTAGTCGCGAATTCGTAGGACAAGGTTTTTTTTAATTTATTGAATTAATTTGTTTACTAACTGAACTAAAATACTTAGTTTAAATGTATAAATAAACTATTGACAATAAAAGTAAATGGTCGTTACTTTAGCCGCCTACAATAAAACATCCGAAAAATGAAGTGTAAGGAGGCAAACTGTCGTTGGGACAGCATAATTTTTCACTTTTTTGATCCGTTTTTAATTAAAATAAAATTGAAAATATATTATTTCAGGAGATATAAATCAAATTCATATAGATTTATAGTCATACCTTTAGTGTAACAAGATTTTGCTTAAAAAATATGTGTCCAAATATTGTTTTCATCTGTTCGTTGCCATGGGACAGCCAAAAAAATGCCTGCGCCATTTAAAGCGAAAATACCCACCAACTATAGTTCTTTCATTATTTTTTTTGCTATTTCAATTGTTCGTTAACTGTTCATCAATGTTAGATCAAAATTTTGTTTTGTTCGTTTCTGTTTTTGTTTCTTTTTTTTTTTTTTTTTTTAAAGTTGACTCTCAAGTTAACAGCAACTATAGTTTTTTTTTGCTACCTCTCTCTCTCTCCAGTTAGCACCAATTTTAGATTTCTTCACTTTTTTTAACTTTAATACTAAGTACATCTAATGTGATCATCCAAGTAGTATCTAGTAGTAATCTTCACCATAAGACTTGTAATTAAAACAAGTTTACGAACAATACAAAATATATCATTATTGTTAGAAAATATAGCATTTTTTTGCATTAAATACATTGAATATTTTTTTTTTTTTACAGGGACAAGAGAAAAGAATTTAATTTTGTATAAGGGTGAATAAAATTAAATCCTTTTAAAAACAAATCTTTTGTTTATGATTTTGATATAATTTTTTGTGTTTTTAACTAATCTAGTAACTATATGTACACTACACTTAAACACAGAAAATGAGGATTACTACTAGATACTACTTGGACGATCACATAATGCTACGGCCGCACCTGCGTGTATCGTCACAAAGCTTCACGCCGTGACATGATACTCGCAGATGTGACCGACCGGCTATCGTCACGAAGATTCGGGCTGCGTGTGCATTATCGTGCGGGCCAACATATCGCACTTTGTGGTGATACTAGCATTGTTCATTTTGGCCGTTGTTTTCGATCAGTTCACACGCATGCGGGTGGCTGTGTAAAAATGGAGTAGAGCGATGGAATTGTACTACAGTAGAAACTCGATTATCCAGCTCTCATTTATCCGGATTCGCGATTATCCGGACTACCAACCGCGATTAGTTATATTAAATACAAGTCGAATGTATGCAACCGTGAACATGTTGCACTGGTATTACCCCGCTCGCGCCTGCGGGATCGCTGCCCCATGCGTTTTGTTATGTTCAATCTAGACGCGAAATTGATGCAGGACCATCTCATGCTTCATGAGATAAACGTTTCAGGCGCTGGAAACAGTTCTCAAGTGGTTTGAGAAACAAACAGTGATACTGTGAGTTTGCTACAGATGAAACGAATCGTGACGTAGCAGCAATGAAGAGAAAAAGTGGCTGACGTCAAATGACAGTTCCCAAATATTTTAAACAAAATTAAACATATTTATTATATTAAGGACTTATGTCCTTACTTAGTGTATGATACGTATGTAACACATACGTATCATGAAACTCGTCGTCATAGTTGTCGTTTGAAAATGATTTCGGCCATATTGGAGTATTGCACGACTGTTATGAACCAAATGTATCGAGTGTTACCGCACTACGGTCTTATTGACGCTCGCACGTCACTACGGAAGGGAGCCGCGCGAGCGTCGCTGTAGCAGCAGTGCTCGCCTCAGTCCGCCACGAATCGTTTTCTTGCATCGACGCCTTGTTGACACTTGACGTGACGAACGATAATTGTTGTGTGATTCTCATTGTTCGCCAATTTGGGCATAGTCGCGTGGATTGATTGATTTGAGTGTAATGGACTAGTATATGTATTGTTAATTGACTATTGCGAACATTTAAGTGCCTAGAACAAGTTAATGTGAAAAGTGACGCCGTCATTTGCAGCCATCTTGTGAAGCTCCGGCACATCGTGTTCAACCGAGGCTGTCTCAGATAAGTATAGATCAATTAGCATTAATTATCCGATTGGCCAATTAGGGGTTAGTGTTAATTAGATTTATATTTGAGGCATCGACACACCGGAGAAGGACAAGACGTCGTTTAGGTAACTGAACAGTTTTACAGCTCCGTGAAATCGCGGACCTGTTCTACCCCATTTGAATTCCGGATAATTATATATATCGCTTCCACTGCATTTCCTGCTAATCCGGATACGGGAATGAACAAATTTTTGGTAGCATAGCGTGGCTAAATATTTTCTGGTAGGACAAAGCCTGGTTAAAACATATCGTTGAAGCACAGAGCGGCTTATATACTCTTATATACCGCTTATATACTGACTATATACGTTTATACAGTGCCTATATAGCTTATATCCATATGTAAAAAACTTATATACTTGCTTAGCACTTTGCTTTTAACGCTTGTTCGAGTCTTGATATTATGTTGAAGCGTATACGAGACGTATTGAATTGTATTGAAGTATATTGTGTTTATCATAAATATTCTAACATTAAGTTGAAGGCAAGATATACGCTCGCTTCTTTGTTAAATTCATTGAGTTATTGTTTATATTAGATGTGCGGTCAGACGCAAATTTGTCAAGTACGGTTAGGATAAAAAGTTTGTTTTTATTTTATAATCTATTTAAGATATTCGTTTACTGATTTATTGTTATAAGCCTTTATTATTGCTTTGTACTTGTGTTCGAATTGATAACAGCTGTTGCGCTATTTGAAGGATAGCCTTATTATTATTGTTGCTTGTTTCGCGATTTGGTTGTAAGTTTGTCTTTTGAAGATGGCGCCCGCTGCGTTTACTATTGTCCGTGAATCCTATGCCGGGATTACGTCACAGCTGAGATGGTTCGCTTCCGCGGCCGCTTTAACCCAAAGACAGGATCGCACCGAATCATTGTTGGACAAGCATGAGGGGTGCCCTATGCGAGTTCAGGAGGTGGAGACGCTTTACAGGCGCTTCATCTTAAATATTGATGAAGTGCCCCTTGAGTCGTTCCCGAAGGAACGACGGGACCAAGTCCACGAGGACTACGTCCAGATTATGGACCTGGCCGACGCCATCGCCCAGAGCGCGCGGAGATCTTAGCCTCGCGCGCCAGAGTACCGCCCCATAGGGCCCCCGTGAAGACTCCCGTGGGTTGGTTTTGATGGTCGATTAGACACGTGGATGGGGTTCATCGTCCTTTTTGAGAGCCTCGTAGACTCGAGGGAAGATTTAGGCCCCTCCCAAAAGCTGGCCTATCTGCTCTCCGTGCTTGATGGTGAGGCACGGGGCCTTGTGCAGCACCTCCCAATATGCGACGGGAGCTATGGATCGCGCGGTCGTTGCTCACCAAGCGCTACCATAATCAGCGCTGGTTGGCGGATGCCCATATCGACCAGATTATGGACCTCCCGGTCGTGAGCAACGCCGCCCAGTTGAGGACCGAACTGCTCAACCCCCTGTTGATAGCCACTAACGCGCTCAACCGCTTGGACCCGCCGGTCGCCCAGTGGTCTTATCTTCTGGTGCGTATTGTGCTGAAGTGGTTGCCGGTGTCTTTGATTGAAATGAATGATGATCGAATTGAAATTGAAACGGGGGCACCGTTTGAACAGGAGCATGCTAGGGATGAGGCATCTTCTCTCCCTACCTTTGATCAGCTCCTGGCGTTCCTCGAGGACGAGTGTCGCATGGGTGACGTTATGGTCGCCGATGCGCCGGTTGAGCCATCAGGGCCCACGCCCTCTAACCAACGACGCGCCGCCCAAATCTCGCCAAAGCGAAGAGCGGGTCCTCGCTTTGCTGTCGCGCAGGTAGCGCGACCGGACTGCCGTTTCTGCAAATCCCGGGGGCACCGAACGGCACAGTGCCCAGACTTCGCAGCGCTGCATGTGGCATCTCGTAGGCGGATTGCACGGTCCCGAGGCTGGTGCTTCGCCTGCCTCGGGGACCACTAACAGCGCGCGTGCCCCGACACGCGACCGTGTCCGAATTGTGGAGGGCAACATTTGCCATTGCTGTGCGCCAATGCGAATAGCCGCCGCGATCACGCAGGGTCGCCCTCGGGCGGGTATGTGAGCGGACGTTGAGTTGAGACCCGCAGTTTGAGGTCTGACTCACCCCCCTCACGCCGCGCAGATTATGCTGCCGTCAGCCACCGACATGTTCCGGCGCGCAGCCCCACGGGCGGGTATGGTAGCGGGCCCCGGGTCCAATCCCGCACCTCTGTGTCCCACTCCCCCCCTTTGTCCCCATGTGACCATGCAAGGTCACCTCCAGTCGTGTACCACGACTACCGTGGATCACGTACGTCGCCATTGCCGTCCCCCCCTCTGGCGGAACGTCCCCGTTTGGAGTCGCGCAACCCTCGGCATGGACGTCCTCGGCGCTACGAACCACCGTCTATGGCTCGTAGCAGCAGCTCGTAGGAGTTCAAACCCCTCCCCCATTTTGACGTGCCGACCCGGGACAGCGGCCGTCGATCGTCGCCGCGTCAACATTAGGATGTTGGCGTCTGCCCCCGCTATGCACTACCCCCCTTTGAGACCGTCCTCTTACCCACGGCCTATGTCAGGGTCTGGGGGCGGACGGGCCCCTCGGTTGTAGTCCGAGCTATCTTGGACACAGGCTCACAAGGGTGCATAGCCTCGTCTTGGTTGGTGGGGCAGACTGGCCTAAATATAAAAAAGTACTCTGATGTGATAAGGGGTGTTGGGAACGCCCCTGGGGCTACTGTTGAGGGCCGCGTTTGGTTTGAATTCTCCCCTACAAACTCTCCACATCCGACGTTGTGGTCGTCGGCTATTGTGATGGAGAATATTTTGGGCAGCCACCCGCAAGTACGGTTGTCTGCGGATGCGGTAAAATTGACCGCGGATTTGAACTTGGCTGACCCTAAGTTTGACTTACCTGGCACGGTCGATTTATTGCTTGGTGCCGACGTTTTGGGAAAAATATTACTTGGGAGAAATCGAGTTTTGCAGCCAGGTGGCTTAGTGGCCCTCCGAACCATATTTGGGTTTGTATTGATGGGGCCTGTATTGAAGACTCCCCCCCCCCTGCCGAACTTGGAACGGCCTTAATGGTGGGCTCCGCCCTCTCTGACGCTGTGCAGAGATTTTGGGAAGTGGAGGAGCCACCACAAGCTCCCCGCTCTGATCCGGAACATGAGGAGTGTGAACAGTTCTACCAGAACCACAGTTCTACCTCCGTTCTGGCCGGATCATGACAAGACTGCCATTTCATGCAGTACGGCCGCCTCTTGGTTTCTCGCGATCTATTGCTGAGAAGCGTTTGTTGGCGATGGAGCGCCGCATGAGCAGGGACCCCTTACTCAAGGAGAAGTATATTGACTTCATGCGGGAGTATGAGGACTTGGGACACATGTCTGTGTCAAAATTTGACTGGCGCTCGAACGAGCATTGTTTTCTCCCGCATCATGCGGTAATAAAACCATCAAGTGGTAAACTGCGCACAGTATTTGATGGTTCTGCGCAGACCACATCGGGAGTGTCCTTGAAACAGTGTCTTCATACTGGTCCCAAATTGCTCAAGGACCTTTGTGACATCATCACGCGGTTTCGGCGTCATCAATTTGTTTTTGTGGCTGACATCAAAATGATGTTCAGGCAAACGGTAATTCACCCGGATGATCGCCGATATCAATTAATATTATGGCGGGAAAACCCGCAAGATCCCATGCGTGTTTACGAGCTCAATACGAACACATACGGGCTGCGGTCTAGCCCTTTTTTGGCCATACGTTCGCTTTGGGAGCTCGCGGATCGAGAGCGTATGTCGTTTCCTCGCGCAGCCGCCATTTTGAAAGTGGACTTATATGTCGACGACATATGCACTGGTGCGTCCACGGAGAGAGAGGCTCTCCTTTTATGTGATGAGTTGATTGGCATACTGGCCTCCGCAGGTTATGAGTTGCGTAAATGGGTCTCCAACTTGCCTGCGCTATTGGATGGACTACCAGATGACCATCAGCAGGACCCTCACCTATTTGAGAACCGGGACAATCATACCATGATGACAGTACTTGGAATACAGTACAGACCAGTCCAAGACGTCTTCACTTTCAACGTCGACTTGGATTCGCCTCATATTTGGACAAAACGACTGGTTTTGTCGACTGTCGCGAGAACCTTTGATCCCAATGGCTGGATATGCCCGGTCATATTCTGGGCCAAATGCTTCCTGCAGAGACTTTGGGCTGCAGGTCTCGGATGCGACGAGCCACTCCGTGAAGTTCTTTCGGAGGACTGGCTCCTATTTGCTTCGTCATTGACGGCCATTAATAGAATTTCGTTACCCCGTGCTATACTTCCGCCAGGGAAGTATACAGCGTCCCTTCATGGGTTCTCGGACGCTTCGGAACGTGGGTACGCAGCAGCCGTATATTTGCACACCGTGACCATGGATGGTCAGGTGAAGGTATCGTTGGTCATGGCGAAGAGCAAGGTCGTACCACTGCGAACTACTTTGACAATTCCCAAGTTAGAATTGTCAGGAGCAGCCCTCCTTGTCCGCCTTTTGAATCATGTCATGTCCACCTTATGCACGTCAGTTAAAATTGCCACTGCCTGCATGCATGCATGGACTGACAGTCAAATTGTTTTGTGTTGGCTGAAGACGTCAGTCCACACTTTAGAAGTGTTTGTAGCGAATCGGGTCTCTCAAATCCAGAAATCGGTGACCCCGTTGATTTGGAGACACGTGCCTGGCGAAGTCAACCCTGCCGATTGTGCGTCACGAGGATGCATGGCCCCCTTTTTGATTGAGCACTCTCTGTGGTGGGGACCTCAGTGGTTGGCCAGGCCAGAATCCAATTGGCCGCAAACGCCGGCCTTGGATACTGTCGCATTACCTGGGTTGCGAACACTTGCGATTGAACGGCAGGACCGTTCGTTCGACCCCGATTTCCTGTTGAATCGTTACAGCTCATTGGACAAATTGCTGGGCGTCACCGCATGGATCAAACGATTCATAGAGAATTGTAGACACCCTCAGAATAAATGTTTGAAGGCGTTCTTATCGCCACAAGAGCTCCAGGGTGCTCTTCTTCATTGGGTTCGTTCTGTGCAAGAGGCACACTTTGAAAACGAGATTGACATTTTGAAAAGGGGCAAATCTAAGCTGTCTGGAGCTATTTGCATGCTGAATCCCTTTTTGGACAGCGCGGGTCTTTTGCGTCTCGGAGGGCGTCTTAGGAACGCAAACCTTCCTTATGGAGCTCGTCACCCCCTCTTGTTGCCCAAGAGTGGCCATTTGGTGAATTTGTTGGTGACTGATCGTCACATCAAAAATTCCCATGTCGGTTGTAATGCTTTATTGGCCATTTTACAGCGAGAATTTTGGATTTTGTCGGCTCGAAGGACCATCCGTAGTGTGGTCTTTCGCTGCATGCCTTGCTATAGGCTCAAGGCCTCCACTATGCAGCCTGTCATGGGTGACCTGCCCTCAGATCGGGTCACAGAGACAAGGCCCTTTGCTGGAGTTGGTACGGACTTTGCAGGTCCCTTTTTGGTTAAAACCTCGACCCTCAGGAACAGTAAAACGGTCAAGGCTTATTTGTGTGTCTTTGTTTGCCTGTCCACCAAGGCGGTACATTTGGAACTCATCTCAGCCCTCTCGACAGAGGCCTTTGTTGCGACGTTAGATAGATTTGTGTCACGACGAGGACTACCGTCCTTGATACGTTCGGATTGCGGCATCAACTTCAAAGGCACGAGTAATTATTTAAAAGAGATCTGTGATTTTTTGTCGTCTAATGAGACTGAAATTGCGTCTAGACTAGCTAGTCGCCGAATAACTTGGAAGTTCAGTCCTGCATCATGTCCCCACTGGGGAGGTATATTTGAAAGCGTGGTAAAGGTTGCTAAGACACATTTGCGACGAGTAATTGGCGAGTCCGTATTGACATTTGAAGAGCTCGCAACTGTGTTTTGCAAAATTGAAGCCGTTTTGAATTCACGCCCGTTTTGCCCGATCTCTTCAGACCCTAATGGAAGCCCTTACGCCGGGCCATTTTTTGATTGGACAGCCACTCAACGCCCTGCCGGAATACCCCTTTGTTGATGTGAGACCCAATCGTCTCTCTCGGTTTGAATTGGTCCAACAACTCACTCAGAGCTTTTGGAAGCGTTGGAATTTGGAATATTTGCATATTCTCCAGCAGCGCGTTAAGTGGACTTATAAGACTGATCCACCTCATGTTGGCGACCTTGTTCTGGTTAAGGATGTTAACTCACCGCCACTGTGTTGGCGCAGGGGGCGCATTCTCAATTTAGTTTTTGGGACAGATGGTTTACCCCGTTTTGCTGAGGTTCAAGTGGACGGTTCGGTCTTGAAGAGAGCGGTATCAACCTTATTACGACTACCAGTTAATTAGCGGCCAGGTAGCCCTGGCCGAGGCGGGTAGATGTTATGAACCAAATTTCCCCCGCCAACTTAAGAGAGCCTGGCAACTATCAACACAGACACACACACATAAACAATCGCATGGGCCGTATTCAGTACTTAATAATTATAAAATTCCAAGACGGATTATCTTATTTAGAAAAATGGATTGCAATTCCATTGTTAAAACTCGAGAACGGCTGGACGAATTTCGATAATTTAGGTCTTAGAATAAGCGTATCAGTACTTGGAAGTTATATACTTTGAGAAATTTCGGAAAATGTTAGCACTTAAAAGGTGAGAAATATTGGAAAAGGTGTATGTAGGTGTAGGTTGTAAATGTAGGACTTTATTCCAAGTCAATAGTCATAGTTGAGACAGAACAACGTATCGGGACAGCTAGTAATAATACTAATATAAAGACGACAATATTATGTAAGTTTGGCATGTTTGTTGCTCTTTTATGGCAAAACGGCTGAACCGATTTGCCTGGAAGTTAAAATGGCGGTGGCTTATATCCCGAATTAGGACGCTATAAAAAGAATCATAATCGTTCCGGATACGGTTGTGAAATTAAGTTAACGCAGACGAAGCTGCGGGCACCAGCTAGTTTATAATTACGGAGATTAGAGTTGGAAAATAAAATGAAACCAAAAATAATTTACGAATCATTTATTTTTAAAAGATATATATTTTTTAATAAAATCGTTCGTAAGATTAGTTTAATTTGCATCGTTTTTACACCTTAATTGTACGTAAAACTTAATAACTAAGTAATAAATGCAAGTGATTATAATCATGATCTTTATTTTGCGAAACAAATGTCATAATTTAATTAACCTTCATTTTTTTTTCAAAATGCCTTTATTTCCTTAGTTTTAAGCTTAATTGAGCTTCTCAACTTCATTATTTCCTTTTGAAGATTCTTTATTCTAATAGGCTGCTCCTTAGCAGATATCTCTAAGGCAGGTTAGCTTTCGTCTATCTGCAAATATGCATGTTGATAAGTAGTAAGGCCAGTAAAAAAATAATTACCACCTATTATGTAACGATATATTGCCATTCTAAAAATCATCAATATGATGTAAAATTTTGACATACGGAGTACCGGTGGGAGGGAAGCGCTGTGCCGCGCTCCCAGCTGCATGGGTACCACCATCTTGCTTGTTTCTCCCGTAAAACAGCTTTGCTGTGTTTCGGAGAGAAGGGCAAGACAGGCAGTGTAATTACTACACCGAGACTTAACATCTTATGTCTCAGGATAGGCAACACATAAATGAGTTATAGTAAAAATAATAAAATAAGTGATAAATTCATCACCGGGAAGATATCTACAGTTACCATTTACCAACTACTATACTTAACATATTAACTGCCGTAGCCATATAGTACACGTACCCCAAGACGTCAATGAAGTTTTACTATCTTTGGAATAGTATATTTTTCGACAAATACAAAAATAAATGCCTGTAGGTATAGGTAGAAAATTTTGCAATATTCAGTACTCGTCTTGTGACCACTTTATATTTTTTATAAAGTTTTTTTATGTAAAACACATGGCAACCATATTATGAAATTAAAATCATACCTCTCGCAACAGTAAATCAAAAATTGTTGGAATTGCTCCATTAAAGCCACTTTTATCTATATTACGACTGTCAAAATGTTTTGAACATAAGACAAGATTTGTGGGCTGCCAATTTGTCACGTTCATTTTTGCTAACCAGGAATTTCACAAGTGCACATCATTTGGAAACCTGAAAAGAAGTAAATGTATCATTCAAGAATATTTGTGTACCTATTATGAGTTTAACCAAGTATCTATATTAAAAATAAATTAGGCACTCTTAATACATCGAAAGTTACCTTTTCTCGCTTAACCTTAGCAATTAAAATAAAATAAATCTAATAAAATATATAAAGTAAATCTAAATCTGACCCCTGCAAATAACTAAAGTACCAAAACTGTCAAGCAGCATTTCAGGGAATTAAAATGTATTATTTAAATAAACTTAGATGAATTTGCTGGTTATCATACGTATTCCTAAAATATACACGTAAAACCAACGCTTAATGTTTATATTTAGCTAAATTATTTTAGCTTTTCACTTACCATCAGGTGAACCGACTATCCGTTTGCCCCCTCTTCTATAAAAAAAAAAAATTAAGTATGAATATAAACATATTAAACAAAACATTTTTCACGACGTTATTTTGCTTCACAATACTTACTTAGGAAATATTATGTCAGGTGTTTTATTTTATATAGCACTACTACACCGTGGGGCACTGCACTTAACCATATTTATCCTGTCTTATTTTTACAATTCACATATTAATATTTAATATTTTTATGAAACAAAAATACTTGAGCGATTTTGTTATGACGCCATTTGTCATCTATCATCATCTATCAATATGGGGGATGGCTAGCACAGAACAATATTACCCTATGGCTAGTGGCTACGCTTTCTGTTTTGTCTATGTGTGTGTCTGTGTTACTACATTGAAAGACAAAGAAAGGTGTATTTGGAGTTCAGACAAATGAGAACGAGATGGAGTTATTGCGTATTACTGTCAATGTGTTTGTGATAATTGTGTTTGGTCTGCTAACTGCTTCTCTTATATGGCTGTGCGCAAAACGCTCTTTTCGCCGTTCCACATGGCGACTTCGGTCGTTGTGGTCGCGGCGAATACGTCATCGATGACGTGGAAAATGCAAACACATAATACCCTAGCGACTTGTACAAACCGAATAGGGAACTCAAACCGAGTTAAAAGTCGTATCTAATTTCCACGAGTTGCCTAACCGCTGCACGGAGTCGATTCGGTTTGGATAAACCGAGTTGCAAACCGGTTTGAGTCAAATTTTGATTCGGTTTACTCGGTTTGAAAAATTTACGGTTTGACCCATCGCTACTTGCTACTCGCTACTCCTAGCGGAGAAGAATGCCAAGTTCATACAAAAATTATAGGACGGAAGCTCACTATCGCCATCTATCGTCTGCCCCAGCGAAACTATAGCGTGCTATAGAAACCTACGAATAAATAATAAGTCAGGAAATGTAACTGCGTTATAAAAATGACCCAACAAAAGTCGTGTCCAAGTAGGCGGGGCTTAAAAGTCGTGTCCAGCGCGTCATCAGTCGGACATTTTTCTTACAAGCGAACACACGTCAAACTTACGCATACGTTTTCGTTTTTTCATTATATATGAATTGCAGCTGTTAATCATCATGCCATCATTTGTAGTGAAGTGGTGCAGGAGCCATACAAAATCAAAACCTTTAGGGATTACTTCTCACTAGTAAATAGTAGTAAAATTATATTATATTCAAATACGTTAATGTAATAAGCAAACCGAGATGGTCAATACTATGCAAAATGAAGTCAGTCAATATTTGAACCAATGTAGAAGGTATTTTATTTATTCTTCATGAAATGTATAATATACCTAATATGTTTATATTTTTATCATTATTTAAATGTATATCGATATAATTGAGGTATTTTAAAAATGATTGTGCATTTTGCTTGTTTTATTTTCTTTTAGTATCCCAGCCGATCCAATTCGGAAAAATAAGTAGTTAGCTGCAATTAAGCTTGAAAGACAAGGGTATCCCGGGGAAGAGCCTATAAGGAGCTAGGCGGTGCGGCTGGCCTGGGTCAGGATGAGCCCCCAGATCAAGGGACGGAGACGGAGGGTGGACCTTCGGCCCACATTTGTCAATATTGGGATTGAAGGTCGTGAAGGCGGCAAGTGCGCTGGGCAGGCTCCTCCCGAACCTCGAAGGAACCAGCGCCGCCTGCAGGCAGCTATACTCCGGAGTATGGCGATGTATGGTGCATCCATTTGGGCGGGTTACCTTACCGCGAGGGATAAGGCCCAGCTGGTACCGAACAGTATCGTGGGTGACAGCCACTGACCTAGCCGGTGACCCCCCGTGGGAATTTGTGGCGGAGGTTCTTGCCGAGACGCATTCATATGTCTTGGTTAGGAGGGCTCCCGGTGAGAAGCTTACGTTTAACTAGATCCTACGGGTTCGCCGACTAGGACAGGAGCATTAATACGGAGGTGGGGGGAGGACCAGGCACGGCAGTCGTATGACAAAAGCCTAACGGTTGCTTTGCATTCAGTCCTCGAGCGTTGGATGCGCCATAAGCACAAACCCCGTCACCTTCCGTCTGACACAGGTGCTCACCAGGTATGGTTGCTTTGGTGAGTACCTGTGCCGGACGGCCCACAGGGAGTCAGTAACAGTATGTTACGATTGGGGCGCGTCGGTGGACTCGGCCGAAAGAAATCATTGTAAAATATTAAATAATATTGTTTTATTATTGACTTGGTTCACTTATTGCATGAAATCGTCCACGCAACTATCACTCGACTGTCATAGGTGACATTGCAGCATACGCGCCGACCAATACCTGCATTTATTCTGAAATTAAACAAATCACCAATGACGTCTATTTGTAACCTCGAAAGTGATTGGTATTTTAAATCATACGTCGTTTTGGTTTGAAGTAGGCCCACTTTTTATGTGTCATTTGTTCTGAGTTAGACTTCCTGACCTAGGAACAAGTTTACAAGTAAGTACGTAGATAGAGAATACTATAGACTGCTGTTAGTTATTATTATTATTATTATTTTCATTTAAAGGCATTAGATACTACGCTATTAGCCATACAAAATACAATATTCGGTCTGTAATACGGAGAAATGGCGGGAAACCCCAAGGAGCGCGGCTTCGCCCCTCTAGCCCCCATCAATCAACTATCATTCTCCATTCCATCCACCCAAGGCAGTCCACCACAATATTCGCCAACCAATCACAATATATAAAGATTAAGTTTAAAAAAAAAACACTATAGAAAACCACACGAATGGACAAAACAAAATATAACAATTAATTAACGGGAAACCAAAAAAACACAACCGCGCGTCCCGATGTTTCCCGCCATTCCTTCGACTGCTGTTAGCCGTGGCGACATGAGATAGATATATTCAAGTGACGTCTAAAATAGTTGTTGCCATACAAAAACATTTTGCCTACTTTAAGGCAAAACGCTAAATATAAAAAACATTATAATGAAACACTTTTTTACGGATTTTATCGCGGTTTATTAAGATTTTTACAAGCCCGACGTTTCGGATACTTTACAGCAACGCGATAAAATCCGTAAAAAAGTGTTTCATTATAATGAGTGAAATTCGCGTAAACATTAGAAAACAATATATAAAAAACATGATAAGCTTTTTAGCTTGTGTAATGTTTTAGATTACACATATTATTGTGTGTAATGTTTTTAGGTATTTCTTGTTTCGAAAAGGTATTTTATGGTGTGAATTTTTGAGACTCTTTATTGCGTCTTTAATTTAAACTGATCCGATGACATACTTTTAGCTCCTAGATCTATTATAAAAATGTATATTAGAAATTTAAATCATTAGAACTGGGTAAGTTATAAATCTATACAGATAAATAAAATTCGAGTGTCTGTTTGTAATATCAAAATAACCGCATTTTATTGAATGCACATGGATGTATACATGGGACATATACCAAAATAGCCTTTTTTACAATTTTTGTCTGTCTCTATGTCTGTTTGTTCTGGCTAATCTCTGAAACGGCTGGGCCGATTTTAACGGGACTTTCACTGACATATAGCTGATGTTATATGGAGTAACTTAGGGTATAATAATAATCATCATCAATCCGGGTACGGTTGTAAATATAAGTTAACGCGGGCCAAGCTGCGGGCAACAGCTAGTAATAAAATAAAGTTTACATAAACATTAATATAAGCTGGACTTTTGACATAAAATTCTCAAAAGTCTTACTAGAAAAATAAGAATACTGGAAAGGAAAGGAGGAAAATAAGAGTAAAAAAGTTTGTTTTATTGAAATAAAGAAATATTAATTAAATTAGTTCTTGCATAGCAACCATGGGATCTGCAGTCTTGGCGTTCATTGAGGGAGGCCTATGTTCAGAAGTGGACGGATAGAGGATGATGATGATGATGATAGCAACTATATTATTGTATAATAATTAAGGAATGACAAAGAATGTAGACTGAGGAACGTAAACAGGGCACAGTTACTGCATAATATTTTAACAGGTATTGGTTGCTATTTTATTGTTTTGTGAATGGTATTGAAGTAGATGATGTCCATGGCATGTGTTCATTTCTCTCATCAGTACCTCCAAGCTGAAATATGAAAAATTTGAATATTTCTCTATTTTGAAAATATTTAAAATTAATTCAAAACTATTCTAGAAAATTTAAAATGAAGCAATTATATTTCGTTACGAACTCAGAATATTGGATGAAAAATGAACCTTATTTAAACTTCTATGAGTAACATTTTTCTTATTTAAAAAATTCCACCATAAGTTCCTTATAACTATTATGATTTTAATTAAAATATATAGGTATCTCACTTTTAATTTAAGGATAACTTTTGGATGTAAATTCAATCAAAATATTAATAACACACATTACTGGGAAACGGGAAAACATAGTAGCTACTAGCAATGTTAAAATTATAGACGTCACAAAAGCAATATTAATTATTACCTTTTTTTTCAATTTAACTTATGAATTATAAGCAAATGAAAGTATTTATACATAAATACTAATCACACATATCGTCATTCAACTACAATTAACTACAATATGAAATAAAATATGAACTTACGCGTGAAAAGTCAATGTTGGAATTTTCCGGTCACTACCACTTTTACAATTAATTATACTGTACCAAACCATTGTTAGGGTATTCCAGAATATGTTTTTATTCCCCTTATTTTTTTAATTACCAACAAATTCGTTAATTACATTAAAATAATACTAAAACAACACTTCACAACTGACTACACGTTGTAAACAAATTACAAATGTCAAAATTTGTGTAGCAAGATATGTTGTTGACCTTGAAAAAATCAGCACGCACTGAGAGATGCCAATAGTATAGTCTTGTCCTTGTTTTCCCTTAATTATTGTAATAAGCACATCTCTTTTATGTGGGAAGGAGTGAGCATTATCCAGCAGTCTATAGTATTCTCTGTCTACGAGTAAGTATCTTAAGGAATTGACATTCGCGTATACCCGAAAGGGACAGGCATATTTTACAGGGATACCACATTCATAATAACAAGTTACTTATTTTCTTGAAACAAGTGAATTAAAAATTAGTGTTGCAACAGAACTCTGCTTCTGCTTCCGCATCCGCGGAAGTTCTGCATGCTTTTTCACTTTCGCTTCCGTTTCTGGTTCCGCAAACTTTATAGCAGAATTCTAAACAGAAGTCTATAGCGGCGAGAGGGGTGAAGTGCGGCTGCCTTCTACTTCCAAATTATCATCATTACAAATATTGGAGTCGATGCAAAGTGTAATGAAGAGTCGATCGAGGACTCTTCTAGAATTACTGTCGTTGGTGACAATTTCCTTTTTTAAGACACATTCGGGAGTACAAGAAAGAGAAAAGACTATCTTTCCATGTGGATCCCCTTATGTGGTGGAAAGGAAATGCGCACAAATACCCCCATTCTTTGCCAATAGTTTGCCAATACTTATCAGCTCCCACCAGCACTGTAGCCGGTGAGCAATTATTTAGCGGAGCTGGTTTATTATACGTAGAATACCGAAACAGACTGAAAGGTGTACAAGCGGCCAAATTACTTTTAATTAAATATAGCTTGCCTTTACTTAATTTTCAGTACTAAAGACAAAATTCATAGCATTTTCGCTTCCGTTTCCGTTTCCGCTTCCGCTTCTGTTAAGATTTACTTTTGACATCTGTTTCCGTGTCTGCATCCGTTATAACACTTCCGTTGCATCACTATTAAAAATAATAAAAAAAATTGGTAAAGGTTGATAGATAACAAACATTTATTGTAATTTCAGACAGCTGCATTTTTCCGGGTTATCGAAAATATTATCTAATGACTAATAAAAAACCGCTAAAAACTTAAATAATAAAAAAGAAGGCTATATACGTCTTAATATGTATGATCTATAGTACAAAGCCTTTTAGGATAGCAATAAACATATTTGTTTTTATTGTGTATATTTCGAAAATTCCAGTCACCCTTTTTATATAATACCACATTCTTGGGTAATCTGCCTATAACAAAACTGGTACCTACATAAACCGACCAAATTAAAAAGTAGTACAAAATGGCGGCATATTTGACAAACTGTTCGCGAGTGAGAATGTTTGTATGGCATTCAAATTTAGTCGATAATTTTTTGTTGGGCACATCATGTTGTGCCCAACAAACAAACAGTGATATTATAATGAAACAATTTTTTACGGATTTTATCGCGGTTTATTAAGATTTTTACAAGCCCGACGTTTCAGTCCTCCCGTGACCATGGTTGCTGTAAAGTATCCGAAACGTCGGGCTTGTAAAAATCTTAATAAACCGCGATAAAATCCGTAAAAAATTGTTTCATTATAATGAGTGAAATTCGCGCAAACATTAGAAAACAATATGTGAAACAGTGATATTCTGACAAAGACAAAAGAAAGTGTCTATGTCTTTGTCACTCTTGGAGTTTTTCGTATGTTGTTATCTCGTTCCAATACGGTATTATTATTAGCTAGTCAAATCTATTGATACTTGATCTTAGTTCCTGACTTATTATTTATTCGTAGATAGAAACTATACTTTGGTTATTGGTAATTGCCATTTGATTTGGTACTAATTGGTAACATTGTTTAGAGCAAAGGACTTGTATCCAGCTCTTAATAAATAAAAAAAAAAACTAATTGGTAGTGACTATACGCATAGTGACGCCATATTGTTTCCAGATCCAGAGTTTTAATTTAGATTCATCTTGCAAGTTTGCGTTGGTTTTGTTATAAAGAAACTAAAAAAATATCAAAATGAGTTACGGTCGGCCACCGCCGCGTATCGACGGCATGGTGTCGTTGAAAGTTGATAATCTAACGTATAGAACAACACCTGATGAATTGCGCCGCGTTTTCGAAAGGTGTGGAGAAGTAGGAGATATTTATATTCCCCGCGACAGATACACACGTGAAAGCAGAGGATTTGCTTTTGTCAGGTATATTCAATTTATATCTATTTTCTAGGATTTTTGATGTGACATGCCTTTACAAATTGTTGTATTTTTAGGTTCTACGATAAACGCGATGCCGAAGAAGCCCTCGATTCGATAGACGGACGGATGCTGGATGGCAGGGAACTCCGTGTGCAAATGGCTCGATACGGTCGCCCATCATCACCTCACAGAAGCCGATACGATCGACGAAGGAGGTATAATATTTATTCGTGAAAAATATTAATGACGAATAATATAATATCCGACTTTATTTTGCTTGCAGAACTGATGGTAAAATTCCGTAAACACAATACACGTAACACAATAACGTTACAATCGATCAATCTGTACTGGATAGTCGAGTGTGATTATGAAAGGGAATAAAATCAGCCAACGGTTGTGATGGTGTTATAGTTTACGTAATTTTATAGATCATGATGGTATGTTTTAGCTATTCCCGTTCACGGTCTCGTTCACGTCGTCGATCCAGGTCTCGCTCAAGGAGGCGCTCTTACAGCCGCAGCCGCTCCCGTTCCCGCTCGAAGTCCCGCTCGGACTCCAAGAGCTCCCGTGGGCGCTCTCGCAGCCGCAGCCATTCGAGATCTCGCTCAAGACATTAAAGTGATGGGTAAACTTTTTTAATGCTTTATTTATCAATCCCTTGTTGTTTGTTCCCTATGATTTTACATTCACACCTCAGAATGGTTAAAATTGGTCTAAAATAAATTGATAATCTCTTTTTTTTCTAACAAATATGAAAAGAATTGAATAATTCTGACTGGTAGTACTGGAAATTAGCATGTTTAAACAAACACTCTTTAGCTATAGTATGTCAATATATACTACGAGACAGCTGATAAATGTCTGCTATTCACTACAAAATTGCTGTTTATTTTTATTTTCAATACTTTTTCCAATACATTATAGTTTATAAAACTAAAAAACCACGCTTTTAAAACTGATTAAACTAAAAAATTAAAAATAAAACTATAGTAATCAATTGAAAATTTCATATTATTATACAAAACACGTGGGGTTGCTTGTTATGATATCCACAGATATAGTAAATTATTGTTAATATGTTTACCACAATCGAAATCAAGCCCCCCACACTTTTTGTATAATAATATGAATTTTTCAATTAATTACTATAGTTTTATTTTTAATGTTTTAGTTTAATCAGTTTTAAAAGCGTGGTTTTTTAGTTTTTTAAACTATAATTTATTTTTCACTTTTTAGTTTGGTTTATTAGATTTGATTCCTTCTTTATCGACTGTGAAGTCCAAAGCTATGCAGGAATCGTAATTGATACAAAAGTAATCGGGAGTAAGAACTCATTTTTAGGAGAGGGAGCCTGAGAAACGGCTACCACAGCCAAGGAAAGCAGCAGGCGCGCCAATTACCCACTCCCGTAATGAAAAGGAGGGAGTCCGAAACTGCAGACGCGCATGTCACGCGATAGCTCTATCTTTCTTACTCCTTTACAGAGGATCTACAAAAGAATTTATTAATCCTGGCGGTCCTTATAAGGATATTGGGAAACTGTTATTAAATTATTGCATTGTCATCGGTCCTTGATACGCGTGCAAAGTTTCAAATTAATCAAACTTCTGGAAATCCGTCAAATTTATGCTCAAAGATTCCATTACATACATAGATACAACCCAAGCTAATAAAAGCGTGGTAAAATAATTTTTAATAGATGAATTAAATGGGTTAACAAAATTACTTATTGTAAAAAAGCGTGGTGCTTGTAACTAAGTTTTTATATTAACTTCACTTTTTTTAGAAATAGATACCGATGAAATATTTTTAATAATGAATATTGAGCACCTCACGCTTTTTTACAATTAGTAATATTGTTAACCCATTTAATTCATCTATTAAAAATTATTTTCAAATTTTTTGTTGGGTTTGCTATTAAAGCGTGTTTTTTAGTTTTTTTAACTAAAATTTATTTTTTACTTTATAGTGTCGATTTTTTTAATTAAAGATTTTATTAATTTAAAGTACTCAACTATTAACAATCACTTTAGAAATGAGTGAGAGACTAAAAACAACACAAGTGATGTAGGTAACTTGCGCGCCTTACGCCTTTCTAGCATGTGCTATCCTGATTATCCTTATCAGGATATTGGAATAATTTTATCTAATTATTGTATTGTCATCGGTCCTCGATAAATCTACAAAGTTTGAACAAAATCTGGTCGTTAGAAGTGGGTCAAAATCATGTTCAATGGAATCTCCATTACATACATAGATACATAGATACAACCCAAGCTAATAAAAGTGTGGTAAAAAGGAATACTTGATTGAACCTATTTCCTTTTAGTAAAATTTTAATTTTTGTGCCAGTTGTAGAAAAAGTTGAGAGGTAACAGTTAGGAATGATTATTTTCATTAAGGAAAAAAAGTAACTAACTACACATTACAACTTAGTTATTGTTAAATTTCTTTACATCGAAGTCATCAATCTATACATTCATTTTCTTCTAATGTAAATCAAACGACTTGTAAATGTTTAATCTTTGTGTGAACCAGTGAAGTCTTTGTACAAAAATGCCTTCAGCTGATTTATTAGTATAGTGGTAATTTTTTATTGTCAATTTTTTTTAAGGTTTATCCAAAGAATTACATCATTCATAATTTCATTTCTTTTATTTATTCACAGGTCATTTTGAAGTACCACTTCGAGGCTGATGGGCTTTGATGAGCCAAGCAGCTTTTAGACAAGGTACTACAATTATGTAAATACACAGACTTAACACAACCTCGTAACATTGGCTCACCAGAAAATATTTTTTGAAATAAGTTATCTCAAGATGTATTTGCATGACATGTTTTATCTATACAGTTTAAATGTGTGATTGCATAATTTCTTCAGAAATGTTGAAATAGAAAATAAACGGATTTGACCTGTTAACTTTATATTGAACAAATTTTTTTTGTTTTTTGTAAGTTTGTGCAAACAATTATCTTCATGAATTTGTATTTTAAAATGTATGTAATATGAGATTAATAAACTTTGTAATAAATGCACTTAGGTCCCTTACTAAGAAATACTTTCAGGTTGTTTAATTACTAGAAGATCATGTCCCCGTGGGATGATAATTGGGCTTATTTCAACCTCCATGTGGTAAATAATAATTCGATGTTGTTTTAAAAATATTGTCATTAATAGAAATGTCTTTTCTATGTGTAAATTTGAATTAGTTTTAATTTTTTTAACTACAGCAACTGTTGTTTCAACCACAACTAAAATCTTAATTGTCAATATTAGCAAAGGAATATTGTAGCCCTGGTAACAGAGGAACCTATTATAATAAATAATGTTGCTACTGGTAATTATTAAAATAAGACAGATGTGTTAATTGTTGTGATAGCATATATTTTCCACACTAGCATATTTATTTGCATTAACATATTAAGCCTGCAATACATGTTGGTCGAGTGTTGCCGAGTAAAGGCCAATACCAACATATAGACAGTATATTTGCATTGTCTTGCCATCGCCATTGTCGCTCGCCAAGTTGGCCGAGTAAAGACAAGCGCCAATATGTATAGGAGTTATAGGACTCAATTGGCGCGAGTTTGGCCAATAGTGTTCACATGTTTGTCCGCGCGCCATACAATTCAACAAAATTGCAACAAAAAAAAGAAGATATTAGATACATAAATGACACTATACATACATCGATTTCTGTGTATACTCAACATCCACCACCTTCTTTTTGCCTTTTCCTTTTCCCAAGTTTAGTGTGGTATACACTAATATAATAATTTTATTATAAGCACTCATTAAATAAACAGCAGCAGCTGCTACAACTTCTATGTCGTCCATATTATTTCAATGCAATAATACAAACTGATACCGTCTAACGTGTGGGCATCTCTTTAAAACTTGTCTATATTGGCTATTTGCATTGGATTTAGATAAACTTGCCAAACATCTAAGCAGTAGCGCTTGCCTTGTATTAATTTGCCTACGCTCGCATTGGCTTAAGCTCTACCAACATGTATTGCAGGCTTTAGGTTTATTACCTTTCTAAAATACTAGTATTAGGTCTTATAACTAAGCTATAAAAATTAATAGAGATGTTGGTATACTCAGGGCGTGGAGTGTGCGGGGAGCGTGGCAGTTTGCGGGGAGGGGGTTTTGCAGTTTGCTGACAACTGCTGAATTGCTGTTGTTGCTGAGCATAAAGTTATGAGTAACTTTTTATATTTATTGAACCAAGACACGCAAAGATGGGGCAAGAGGATCTAGCCTTTAACTTGTGAAATAAGCATATTGTTTTAATAGTGATATAGTTTTTCAAATATTTGCGTGTCTAATTAATACAAAGTAAAATACATAATACAAAAGGAAAGTGGACATTCTGCATAAGGAACTAATACATTAATTTGTTTACCAGGCCGGTGCTGCACGCTGGCCTGTTTGCTGTGGCAGTTTCCTGTGCTGTTTGCTGTGATTTGCAGATACACACCTAGGTTTTCTATTGTAAAAGAAACTCCCTCCCTGCCTCTACCAATTCAGTTCATAACAGGACATAAAATGGATGTGTAATTTTTATGATGAACATTTTTCTTTTAGATTAAATTTAAAGAAAAGGTTTCTAGTGCAAATAACACTATTCCAAGTCAAACTTATTTCCCGTTTTTTATAATTGATCTATAATCTATATGAATGTCAAAAGCATAATAGCCAACCTTTTCTTTGAATTTCATAAGAAGAGACATCAAACCATGGCCATCTGACACTGAAGCTTTTAAGTTTATTATTTCATAATAAAATAGTATAATAACTTAGTTTTTTATTTCTATATGTTACAGGGAAATGAGGAAATCAGAGATTTCACGAAATGCCTTGGGATACCATGAAATCCCGGTAGATGTTAAATATTCTTATTTCCGACGTCTTCTTTCTAAACAAATCTAGTGGTATGACAAATTACTAATATAGAATCAGTGATATGTCATTTCACAAAACTTAGTCTAGTGAAATGACAATAAAGTGGATACTACCGAATAATAAATTATAGTTTAAAAAAAAACTAAAAAAACACGCTTTAATAGCAAACCGAACTATAAATTTGAATATAATTTTTAATAGAAGAATTAAATGGGTTAACAAAATAAATAAATGATATTACTTATTGTAAAAAAGAAAAATATAAGTACTGAATATTTTTCTCGCGCTTAAAACGTAAGTGCGCGATGTCGATGATCCCATGTCACGATATTACATGATGATGATGATATATCATCATCAGCCTCTATCCACCCATGGCTGAAGATAGGCCTCCCTCACAGAATACCAAGACGGCCGATCCCATGCCACAACATTACATGATGATGATATACCATCATCAGCCTCTATCCATCCATGGCTGAAGGTAGACCTCCCTCACTGAACACCAAGACGGCCGATCCCACGCCACGACATTACATGATGATGATGATATACCGTCTTCAGCCTCTATCCACCCATGGCTGAAGATAGGCCTCCCTCACTGAACACCAAGACGGCCGATCCCATGCCACGACATTACATGATGATGATAATGATGATGATGATATACCATCATCAGCCTCTCCATCCATGGCTGAAGGTAGGCCTCCTTCACTGAACACCAAGACGGCCAAATCTTTACCACGATATAGATGGCGATATAAACATGATGATGATGATGATAATAATAATATAGGTAATAATAATAATTTATAATAAAATGTTGGGACAACTCACACAAAGCCATCTAATCCTTAACTCCTCACCATGGTTCAGGCCTTGACGTGGCGGTGGGGCTTAGTAGCCTTGGGCGAAGCTAATTGAGCCGAGGGGATCTTTGTACCCCTCTTAATAGAAGAGGGGACGAAAGAGCAGGGGGCAAGGGGCGAGGATGGGAACCTCACCCCATTGTACTGCCCCGACGTTGGGAGGGGTTGTATTGTGATGCGGGACAACCCCTCTGTGGAGAAGGCGTCGGTCCCTTGCGGTACTGACTAGCCGTCGAGGTGCCATGTCAGCTTAACAGATCCGGGGCACCTCACCAAAGGCAGCACTGAGCTGAGCACTAGAGCTGCGTCCACTTACCATCTTTTGGGGGCAGCGAGTCCCACATACCCGCCTGGGGAGACCCACTCCCCAGTCGGGATGCCTCAGAGCATTTCCCGGCGTTAAAGAAAAAGAAATTGATCCTAAACTAGACAAATTCTGTTTTATTTCTGTATTCTTTTTCTTAACGTAACGTTCGTTTTCTTAACTGTACTCTTTTTCTTATAAAATATTATTATTTGTACCAGATGGATTCCCCATACTTTAACCGACGACCAGAAACGCCTCCGCATGGACTGGTGTCGCCAAATGTTAGATATGTTCAACGGCGGTAACTCAAATGCTGTATTTGACATCATCACAGGTGATGAAAGCTTATATTGCTACGAACCCGAAACCAAAAGACAATCAGCTCAGTGGGTGTTTCCTTTCGAGTATCGGCCAACTAAGGTAAAGAAAGGAAGAAGTCAAGGAAAAAAGATGATTGCCTCATTCTTTGGTCGGAAAGGTCATTTCGCGACAGTTGTGCTAGAAGATGGAAGGACAGTTACTGCAGACTGGTATGTCAATCGTTGTTTGTCTGTTTGTCTTGGAAAAAATTCGACAGCAGCGCCCTCGAAGCAGGATCCTCCTTCACCACGACAATGCTTCAGCGCACTCCGCAAAACGGACTGTTGAATATTTGACTATGGCAGGTGTCGAGATAATGAGTCATCCGCCTTACAGTCCTGACCTGGCGCCCTGCGACTTTCATTTATTTCTAAGAACTAAAGATAAAATTCGAGGTATTCGCTTTACGAGCCCTGAATATGCGGTGAAAGCGTACGAAAATGCCATAGAAGAGACTCCTAAGGAAGAATGGGCCCACTGCTTTTCTCAGTGGTTCCATCGAATGCGACGATGTGTAGAAAGAAACGGAGATTACTTCGAAAAACAATAAAAGTATTGGCAACTTTCTACATTAAGCCGTTTTTCATTTTCTAAACATATTCAGTGTTACCTAGGTATAATAACAACTATCTTAATATCTATGGCCTGTTCGATGATTTCTTGTCCGCAACAATGAATGTGGTATCCCTGTAAAATATGCCTGTCCCTTTCGGGTATACGCGAATGTCAATTCCAGTTCATACTTGTTCCTAGCAATTTGTCAAATATGTCCGCAATTTTGTACTACGTTTTAAATTGGTCGATTTATAAAATATGGTGATGCCAGTTTTGTTATAGGCAGATTACCCAAGAATATGATATTATATAAAAGGGTGACCGGAATCTTCGAAATAAACCATTACAAATATGTTTATTTCTATCATAAAAGGCTAAATACTAAAGATCATACATATTAAGAGGACGTTGGCTTTCTTTTTTGTAATTTATGTTTTTAGCGGTTTATTTTTTATTACATATTTTCGATAATCATGAACAATAACGGTCAAACGCCTGCCGGCCTACTCTTGACACTCGATCCCATCGAAATTTAGGATTGGGATCGAAAAGACGCTACAACTAGCGCACAATTTGACTCGATTATAGTGAAATTTTATGTAACTAATTGAAATCGGGATTTCTCGATCTTGTTCATACATATTTCCTTAATTCGTACTCTTGACAACATTTTGACGTTGACGTATCGACTTCGAAATTGATATTGGGTTCGAAATAATCGAATTTACACAGTTCATTGTTCAACAAAACTTAAGTTTTTAGTGTTCGATTGCGTTGTTTAAAGTGTTTTTTATTAAAGTTATGGCACGATTGGCACTTTTTGGTTAAATTAGGATAGATCTGAGACAAAGGCGAAATCTAAGAAGAATGGCGCGTTATATGCCAATAATGCGTTCACCATGAGTGGAGTTTAAGAGATATTAATATTGCCTCAGCAAGGAGCTTTGAAGTTGTTCATAGCGATTTGGATTTGTATCTACTATCTAGTATCTACGCGTTATAAGGTATGTCAATAGAAATATCTATAATCTAACCTCTTCTATAGTTCATCTTTTCTCTTTATTTACGGCCTATGTAGGATACATAAAAAATATATCTCAAATTATTTTATTATTGATTGGTTCTACATTGTTCTTCATATTATGTGATACCTATCTATTAGACAAATCAAAGTGCTAATTATAATAATCTATTTGACTTATTGAGTTATGTACATTTTTAGGGATCAGAAGTGGAGATAAATAAAAGACAACAATTGCTATACAATCACAGCTGCAAACACAAGACAAAACCCACGCTTAATCCAGTTTATTACTTTAAATATTCCCTAAAACCTTTCTTAACTCAACATTAAATAGAACAATCGTTAATTTACATAGCAACAAAGCACAAAATGATTTAGACAAGTACAAAATAGCGAGAGCCCAAAACGCCAATCCACTGACAAGCTATCCAATTCCTTCTTCTTCTATTTTACTATCTGTCAGGTGATGTTGCCATTACCTAACCGTCAAAGCAGTTTTAACCTAACACGGCTTCTCCTGACTGTGCGCCGTCCTCGGCCACATCTTCTGTATTGTGTTCCAGCGCGGTTATCCATGTTGTTAGAGGATGGAGCTGAAGAAGAGTCCGCTTCATTGTCGTCGGAGTCATTGTTATCAGCATCAGGCAAAAAGATAATGTTGTGTTCCAAATATATGAATAAAATAATCAATTTCCTACAGTTTCATTCATTTTCATTGACTACTTTCATTTGTTATAAACCTCTTATCATTTCTTATTTTACTCATATAGTATTAAAACAACCTTACACGTTTAACGTGTCTGCAGCACCAATGTCCAATACACATACTCTATGTGTCTGCAGGACCAATGTCCAATACACATACTCTATGTGTCTGCAGGACCAATGTCCAATACACATACACTATGTGTCTGCAGGACCAATGTCCAATACACATACACTATGTGTCTGCAGGACCAATGTCCAATTATACACATACAATATGTGTCTGCAAGACCAATGTCCAATTATACACATACACAATGTGTCTGCAGGACCAATGTCCAATTATACACATACTCTATGTGTCTGCAGGACCAATGTCCAATTATACACATACACTATGTGTCTGCAGGACCTATGTCCAATTATACACATACTCTATGTGTCTGCAAGACCAATGTCCAATTATACACATACATTATGTGTCTGCAGGACCAATGTCCAATTATACACATACACTATGTGTCTGCAAGACCAATGTCCAATTATACACATACACTATGTGTCTGCAGGACCAATGTCCAATTATACATATACATTATGTGTCTGCAATGAGATGAAAATGAATGAATGAAATGAATGAGATGCAATTTCTATCCAATGGCAGCATGTGTCCTTCACATCCATTGTGACAACACCACAGTGCAAATTAGGCTGCTAAGTAGATAGACAGTTTTGTCAATGGAGTGTCTAATAACATCTACAGCCGTAGCCAGTCACACATATGTTATCTTCTGCAACAGAAAGCAAACTATTAATCACATTCAAAGAACAATGCACATCTTGTACAATGCATGTACTTTGGGCATATCATTATTTCCATGGCACCATAATATATTGTGTTGCCGCTTGGGTCGTTTTTCTGCGAGCACCAGTGGCAGTGAGTAACTTAAAATCATATTGGTCGCTCGGTAGGATGTTCTTAATCTGATATGGACCCCTCATGTCGGAGTTCAACTCTTTGAGAACTTGATGATCGAAAACCCTCGAAATGATTCCGATCATGTGACTAGTTATATAACTTACATGAGTTCCAAATTATTATTGTTAAATTATCATAACCGACGACATAAACGTATCTGGGTCATTTTACCAAGTACTAGGAAAAGTGTTATTTAGCCATAATAAATAATTCATAAATTTGGTAATGAAGAAAATCGGTCTAACTAATTAATTTGTGCCTCATTTAATCCTTTATCTAACAAAACTGTCCTTAAATTTATCATAAATCCCTAAAAAAAATCAAAATAATTGTCGAAGTCATACTCCGTGAACTGTTATTATTACATGTGCAGTCATAAAAACCACCAATACGAACCATATAATTAAAATGATCAATAATAGGGTTACTGAAATCCATAAGAATACTTTTTTTTTGTGATGATAAATATTTTTTTGTGGCTATTATACGCCTGTTATCAAAATTTACCTCATTTCTGTTAACCATTATTTCTACACAAAAAAAAAATCCAAAAAGTTATTAAAAAAAATATTTCTTTTTTTTTAACCGATTACCACTGCAGTTAACTGTCAAAACAGTTGTATCCGAATAGAAAATCAGGAGTTTTGTGTGCTGTGGAGTAAAATATTGAAAATAAACGTAATTTACGGCTTTTGTCAAGTTTGTAGCGTCAATTCGGTTAACAAAGTATATTGGTAAGTAGTAATCTATGGTTTTGCCAATTTAACTCATAACTCATGCCATGGGGTCTAATATTGGGCAAGGGTATAATTTGCTAGGATACTTGTAAAACCACGACGTGTGTTGACTTGAATTAGGTTTTATCAATTCTTTGAACATCATTTTAGTGAACATGATGTTCACGGGAGTGATTAATATCACGGAAATTACTCTTTTTACTATTTATAACAATATTTTTGACTTAATTCGCTGCTTAAAATATAATTAAAGCTTAAAATATAATTAAGGCTTAAATTAACTGTTTCATTGTGTAAATTTAACATAAAACTTAATTAATTTCGTTAATAGATCATGTTCACGGAATGAACAAGTTTCACGGAAATATTTTTTTAGATATATGTATGTGTGTATTGCATAATGGCAAACTAATAAGAAGCTTTCCATTTACTTAAATTACACGTAACACTTTGGTCATGGGTATAATTTTTTTATCAAGTACGTACAAAAATTGTAAAAACTATCGGACCAAACAAGATATGAAGAAATACTAAGGGAAGATACACCACCACGGATCCCTGCATTTTCACAAAGAGGAAATAGGAGAAACTTAGCATCAAGAAATAGAAGAATTTTGTATGTCGAAAACAGATTTCTGAAAAAAAAAATAAAGCATCCCAGCGCGAGAACGTTGTCTTCAAATATAAAAATAGATTTAGAAGACTTTAACAACAGACTCCACATAAGCGTCAGCATGTTAAAGAGGTCACTTTTATGGCCGCGAAAACGCTCATAAAAGATTTTTTGGAGCAGGATGAAAACATGATGCAAACATCACTTGTACACATTTTGGGATAGGTTCTGATGAAATAATAAGGCCTCTACGCCAAAACAAAATAAATAATCAACACATTAAGCAGCTTTACAAAAGTTTTGGTAAGTTGGTAATGATTCCAGTAATTCAGATCCATTTTTTGATTGAATTCACAGAAATGATGGTATGGCATTATCATTTCCGTGAACAAAGTTTATTTTTACTTAAATAATTTTATTAAAGATTACTTTATGTTTTTTTTTGTTGCGACATTATTGTTAACATGCATTAAATTATGTTACAAAATTAATAACTCGTGTTTTATTGTTTAATTATGACAAAATAACAATTTCTAACATTTCAGTGAACACATGCATCAATCCTGTGAACGCAATAAAAATGTTTTTCTTGATTTTAGGTACTAAATATGACTGAAATTTTGTTTTATTTGGTGTTATGATTTAAAATAATATTTAAAAAAAAATGAAGCCAAAAATACTTAATATCCCGACTTTTAGTAAAGCGATTTTAAAAGTCACATTCCGTATAATGACCCATCTTAGCTCGGCTTACCTGACACAATTAAGCTACATCAGAATAGATACCACAAGTACGAAAAGTAGAATAATGTTTAGATCTTACTTAAATTACGAAGAAATTGCGGCCAAAATGTCCGTAGCGTCAATCTCAATGCGATGCAACACAGCAGCACATGCGCATCGCACGCATCACAGCAGCGCACGCGCAGCCTGTACACGCTCAGCCGGACGTGGTCCGCCCGCACAGCGCCAACTAGTGCTAGCCGCCCGCTAGCAGTGCCAGCAACACCAGCGGCGCCAGCAACATCAGCAGCGCTGACAGCATGAGCAGTAACAGCATCGCCATGTGCCAGCAGTGCCAACAGAGTCATGCGTCAGCAGCTGGCATTCGCGCCAACAGCGGCTGTAGCGTCAGCGGAGGTAGCAGCACCAGCAGCTTGGCATGTGCCCCCCCATACGACCGTGTCGCACAAGGCCACTTAGCGCGATGTCTCGCACAAGAAACCTCAGCATCGGTGCAGGGCCCACCACGCCAACCAAAAATCGCAGGGGCGAGCTGCACCGTCGACAACGCCACAGATCACTGCACAGTTTTGTTGTTCGTCACTATCTGAAACATATTGAGAAAAATTCTGCAATAATGCTCAATCTGTAGTGAATAAATCAACTTTAATCAAAAATCTAAATTCCAACTCAAAATAAATGATCGACCATCCAATACCAGAAAAACCAAGTACCACTTACATCGACTATTTCCAATCAACAAAATATCATTCTTAAATCATAAAACACAAAGCATGAATCTTATTTGTGTTGTATAGCATTAATCTCAATGCCGAGTCCCACGGACTCTATGGTCTCTGCACGACCTCCGCCAGCATCACCCCCGTACCCCGTATCCACTTACTACTAGAGCAGACACCGATTCTAACGGGCTACGAGATGGCTACTGGTCTCAGCCAGCACCACCCCCGTACCGCGTATCCACGGACTGCTAAAAGTAGACACCGATTTCTCACGGACTACGGCTACGAGATGGCTACTGGGTCGGTCTAAACAAGTGAACTAAGATTCACTGCTATCACTTGACTCAATTTCTTCTACTTCAACTTCTATTTCAGATGGTACTTAGCCCTCCGGCATTGCCTTAGCCTATCATGATGTCACTACGCAAATAAACATCAGGCAAAACATGGAATAACATTTCTATGGGGTATTCATTGATTTCTACGTTACACAATATCTGTTCAGTGTTAATGATAAGCATCACTCAAACTGCTATAACTTCAATATACCTTCGTAATATTCTCATCACATAACTCAGTACTTTTACCTACCGGTAATCTCATTATCAACATTCATTACTGTTTTAGTACTTGTTCGTAACAACAACATCTTTTACTGTACAACTACAGTTCATCAAGTCAAATCAGTATTCAGCGAGTCGATATCTAAAATACCCGAAACTAGCCACGGCCAATTTCAGCGTCATCACTCCACCACTCTCCAAGCGGTTAACAACAACAATTCCACCACTCAACTGGTCCACAATCACCTCTCACCGGTGATTCTCACACTAACTACGTAAATTCCTTTACCACAATGTAAACACAAGAGTAAGTTCACCAGAGCAGGGAACGGAAAAACGTTGATAGTGATGATGAACCCATAAAGAAAATGCAAAATTAAGAAATGTACATGTGGTTGATTTACACCAACAACACGCACACAACATTATGCAACCAAAAACATATGGTTGTCAACCTCGAGACACTAAACACTAATACAGTTGAGAAAATGCTTACACAGTGTACTCGGTGGCAACATATAAAAAGCACAAGATAAACATACCAGCTCGTTTGATGTACTCCAAATAGTAATTCCAAAACCATTTTTGTAGTATTTTGTAGTAGCTGTGCACTGAATTGAGTTAGTGGTCACGACCATTATGACCACGGCGTCTATGGCCACACTGTAAATGGCTACTCCCATCTTACAGCATCCACGCCATTACTCTGGCCACACGGTGATGTGAAGATTTATTCGTCGACTATAAAAAAAAAAGTTTGGCGCGGTGACGCGTCTTTAAAACCAATCATATTGTGGGACAATGAGTGCTATCCCACTTCTGATTTTAGGGATCAGAAGTGGAGATAAATAAAAGACAACAATTGCTATACAATCACAGCTGCAAACACAAGACAAAACCCACGCTTAATCCAGTTTATTACTTTAAATATTCCCTAAAACCTTTCTTAACTCAACATTAAATAGAACAATCGTTAATTTACATAGCAACAAAGCACAAAATGATTTAGACAAGTACAAAATAGCGAGAGCCCAAAACGCCAATCCACTGACAAGCTATCCAATTCCTTCTTCTTCTATTTTACTATCTGTCAGGTGATGTTGCCATTACCTAACCGTCAAAGCAGTTTTAACCTAACAACATATATTTGCATTATTTTATGAAAACAAATAACATCTGTAGTAAGTGCTATAGATGGTACTCATATGACTATCATACGTCCAGCCCAAAATGAGAGGTTTTATAATAGAAAAGGATTTCACTTAAGAAATGATTTAATTATAAGTTGACTCTTGGATTCTGTAATTGTATAATTTAGTTTTAATAATGCCTTTTCTTTCATTAGTAATACCTTTAAATTGTATATATTATATTGATATAATATATTATATAATTTAAACAAATTAATTATATATATTAATAGGTATATTAATTTAGTTAATACCTTTAAATTGGCAAATAACATAAACATTATAAAGGAATCTTAAAATGTGTTCATTCCTTTTTAAATCTTGGGGAACTTGTTTATTTACTTGTTAATTCTAAGTTAAAATCATAAGAAAGTGATCATTTGTTTTATACATTAATATTATATTGCAATAATTATATGTTTTAGGAGACTCGGGCTATGGCCAAAGAACTATTATGATGCCACCTATTTGGATGCTCCGGATGGCTCACCTGAAGAACACTACACAAAGTTTCATTGCATGGGGCACGCAATACAGTAAATCATACTATTGGTGTTCTGAAGAATAGGTGATGAAGTCTTCTAGGCCACAGGGTCCTTCACTTTAAAAAAGTGATCATTTGTTCCATACATAAATATTATATTGCAATAATTATGTATTTAGGAGATTCGGGCTATGCCCAAAGAACTATTATGATGACACCTATTTGGATGCTCCAGCTGGCTCACCTGAAGAACACTACACTAAGTTTCATTGCGTGGCACGCAATACAGTAAAGCATACTATTGATGTTCTGAAGAATAGGTGGCGATGTCTCCTAGGCCACAGTGTCCTTCACTATAAGAAAGTGATCATTTGTTCCATACATAAATATTATATTGCAATAATTATATGTTTTTAGGAGACTCTGGCTATGCCCAAAGAACTATTATGATGACACCTATTTGGAAGCTCCGGCTGGCTCACCTGAAGAACACTACACCAAATTTAATTGTGTGGCATGCTATACAGTAAGCATACTATGGGTGTTCTGAAGAATAGGTGACGATGTCTCCTAGGCCACAGTGTTTTTAATGTTTTCATTAAACTCTTGTTAAACTACTATTTGTTTTTATTTCCCTGTCTATATTTTTGGTCATTGATTGATATAATCTATATTACAATCACAGTATTTATAAAAATAAGTACTAAAATACTTAACAATTAGTCTTTTATTATCTTTTAACCCAAGAAAGCAATATTTAACTAAATCACAGTATTTTGTAAACAAATTAAACCTATGTTTATGAGTAAAATACTTCATTTTCAATAAATAAACACCAAGATGACCAATCACTAAAATACATAACAATAATAATTTGTATGTACTTATAATAAAATATTGTCTGTCAGAACTTCAGTTATTATTTTGGAAAGCCTTGGCATTTGGGAAACGGCGGGAAATTTCAAGGCGCGCAGTTGTGGTTTTTTGTTTCTCATTAATTTTTTATTATTTTAGTCATTCAGATCAGTTTATTATAATATTTATTTTATAAATTTTATTTGTATATATTATAGTTAGTTAGAAAATTCTTGGTTGGTAAGTTTCTTTTTACATTCTATTGCAACATGAATGAACCCCCGGATCCCGGGGGAACATGTAAAGTGCCCGAAGCTTGCAGTTTTGTTACAGTAGAATATAATGATTCTAGTATGGACACTGACCAATCTTCCAAAAAAGTTAGTTTAAAACGTGGTCGCCTGCATAAAATATGCAAAAATTGTAACAAAAAGAAAAGAAAAAATACGGGAAACCAAAAGGACATTGGATGTCGTTGTGTAGAGTCCGATAAATCAGATGAGGGTAAAAATTTAACTAATATTCCACTTGCACAGCCTTTATTACAATCAGATAATCCAGTGCCTCATAATATTAATGATTCAGTCAGTAAACCAAATACTCCAATTGGTCGAAATCTTTACAATGAACTAGATGCACCTCCTTACATTATTCATGTTCAGAAGATCCAATCCTCTGATAATGACGGAAAAATATTGCACCCGATAACCTTCGGAAATTTTCTTTTAAAAAATAAAATTTATAATATAGTTAATGGTAGTGTTAAGAGAATTGGTCGAAACCGTATGTCTGTTTCCTTCACAAATTATGTTGATGCTAACTCTTTTATTAACAATAGTATAATCACCGACAATAATTATAAAGCATATGTCCCTTCATTTAATATTTTAAGAATAGGCATTGTTAGAGGAGTTCCAACAGATTGGTCTCCTGAGGAAATTATTTCTAATATCTCAACCCCTGTTGGCTGTGGCAAAATAGTTAAAATTAGACGACTTAATTATAAAACTATTGTTGATGGGTCTCCAATATGGAAACCCACACAGTCGGTAGTAATGTATTTTGATGGTCAGGTACTCCCAAAAAGAATATTTATCTGCTACAACTCTCTGCCCGTAGACTTATATGTTTTTCCCACCATCCAATGTTATCACTGCTGTCGTTATGGTCATACAAAGATGCAATGTCGTTCCAAACCAAGATGCCTCAAGTGTGGTCAGGATCATGTTAGTGACTCATGTAATGTTGAAGATGACTATTACTGTTGTCAATGTTCTGGTCGCCATATGGCAAACAGTAAATCTTGTCCGGAACTTAACAGACAAAAAGAAATAAAACTATATATGTCCCAAAATTGTGTTTCTTATCAAGAAGCAAGTAAAATGTTCCCTATACTTAATAAATCATTCGCTGAAACCTTGTCCAGTCCTCAAAGAAAATTATCTTTCCAAAATATTAATACTCCATCTTCTTATACTCCACAAAAATCTTACAAGAAAACAGTTATATCTAAACCTTCCCGCCCTATACAAGTTGGAAAAGGTTACGACAAAACTGCACATGATAATATCATAAAAGAATTTTCCTTTAATCAATTAGATAAAAATTATAGCCCAATTTCAAATGATACTCCCTCCACACAAGAACCAACAAAAATATCAGATATTATATCTTTATTACAAACCTTTGCCCAGACCAATAATAATATACCGTCCATCGTTGCCCCCTTAATGGAGTTAATTGTAAATATAATCAAAATAAATAATGGCCAACAAAATATTACAATGGAACGCTAGAAGCATAATTAATAAAAAAAGTGATCTAATTTACTTTTTAAATAAATATAACCCTTTTTTATTTTCATTATGTGAAACTTGGCTTAGACCAGGTTTTACATTAAATATTAAAAAATATAATACTGTTAGAGAAGACAGATTAGATGGATATGGTGGTGTAGCATTTCTCATTAAGAAAGGCTACCCTTTTAATATAATATCCACTCCTGTACATAGTTCTGAAATTTCTATTTTAGCCGTAATTGTAAATAAAATTTGTTTTGTTTCTGTATATATTTCACATATTTCTATTAATATATTAAATGAAGTTGGGGATATATTCTTATCCCTCCCTAAACCATTAATTATAACTGGTGACTTTAATTGTCATCACCAGTCTTGGGGCTGCTCCATGACAACCTGTTATGGTAATAAACTTTTGGACATTCTAGATAAAAACAACTTGTGTATCATCAACAATGGTAATTCTACTAGACGTACAAACTTATCTGAAGGAAATAGTGTAGTAGATCTAACTATTTGCTCACCCCAATTTGTATCTCAGCTGTCAAGTTCTGTTTTAACATCCACATTTGGCAGTGATCATTATCCCATTATTACCTCATTTCCTCCTGGCAAATTAATTAAAACTTGCAATAAACTATTCCCGAGATACAATATATCAAAAGTCAATTCTGACACTTGGACTCAATTTAGTAGTAAAGTTGATTTAAAACTTAGTCAGAAAATATCAGAAAATATTAGTGATTCTTGCGGTGCCCAAATTTTTTTAGATACATTAATTGAAAGTGCCAATGAAGTTTTTAATATAAAACATGGGAACCCTTATATTCCAAGTCCTCCATGGTGGGATGTCGAATGCAAAGAATTTTTAAATAAAAGAAAAAATGCTGAAAAAATATTTAATAATAATATGACATTAGAAAACCTCTTATCACTAAAGGAGATTACAAACGCAACAAAATTACTTTTTAAAAGAAAAAAAAGAGACAGCTGGCGAAAGTTCTGCTCATCTTTATCTCCCAATACTCCCTCATCCAGTGTTTGGGAAAACATTGGAAGATTTAGATCAGCTTATAATACCACCCCATCCCCAACTTTTCCATCTTTTCTAGTAGACGATTTTCTTGATAGAATTGCTCCTCCCACTGTTAATTTTCGTAAAGATAACTTAAATGATAACGGTGCCTTATACAATGAATCATCTGAATTAAACTCTCCCTTTTCAATGACAGAATTAAAGAACGTTTTAGAATATGCATCAGATTCTGCACCTGGTCCAGATGGAATATATTATTCTTTCATTACTCATTTAAATGACATAAGCATGACATATTATTTAAATTTAATCAATTCTATTTTTCACTCTGGTCACATTCCTGCAAATTGGAAATCACAAATTGTAATTCCAATATTAAAACCTAATAGAGATCCTTCTTCTGCTTTGTCTTACCGTCCTATTGCCCTTTCATCTGTCCTCCTTAAAATCTGCGAACAATTAATTAAGAATCGTCTAGAATGGTTCGTTGAAAGCAACAGTTTGCTATCAACAACTCAATTTGGCTTTAGACGAAACAGAAGTAGTATAGATAATATTAGTTTACTTACAACCGATATCAGGCTAGCCTTCTCTGATAATAATTTTGTCATTGCAGCATTTTTGGATTTATCTAATGCTTATGACAATGTCGTGATACCAATTCTTAAACAAAAACTTTTATGCCTTCAGATTCCCAGAAAAATTATTTCTTTTGTTATAAATATGCTTAATGATAGATCGATTTTGTTTACTGATGGTGAACAAAAACATTCTAGAGTGTTATCCAAAGGCCTTCCACAAGGGTCCGTTTTGAGCCCCTTATTGTATAATTTATACACATATGATCTAGACTTAGCTATTGATAGAAAGATTGAAGTTTTGCAATATGCGGATGATTTATTATTATATGTAAAAAGTAAAAACATTAAATTAGCATGCACAGAGTTAACGTCATCACTTCAATATTTAAAAAAATGGCTTGATGATCATGGACTATATTTGTCCCCATCTAAAAGCTCAGTAGTTTTATTCTCCCGTATGCGAACTATCACTCCAGTTCATGTTTATTACGATGAGACCATTATACCACAAAAAAATGATTTTAAATTTTTAGGTGTCATTTTAGACAGGAAACTTACAGGCATCCCTCATTGCAATTTCATCGCAAATAAGTGTGAAAAAATAATAAACATCATAAGATGTTTAGCAGGAGTTTGGTGGGGTGCCCATCCCTTTTATTTGAAACTCGTGTATAATGCTCTCATACGTAGTGTCCTCGAATATGGAACCTTCCTATTGGAACCGGGCCTTCTTTCTGGATTTAAAATGTTGAACAAAATTCAAAACAAATGTTTGAGAATCATTTGTGGAGCAATGAAGTCTAGCCCAATTAACGCTTTACAAATTGAGTGCTGTGATCCTCCGTTACAACTACGTCGTCAGTATTTGTCTGATAAATTTCTCTTTCGACGTCTACAGCTTTCCAATCACCCTCTTATTGAAAAACTTCATCTTTTAGCTTACTTAGTATCTAATTCACCGTATTGGATACATAAATCGAATCCACATTTAATTAATAGCTATTATAAGTTTAAATCTCTCTCTGCACCTTTACATCAATCTAACATGTTACCTTTGTTTTCTTGTTCCTTCGAATCTCTTATTCTATCACCACAAATATTAAATATTGGTATAGCTAAGTCAGATTTTTTAATAGCTAATGAAAAATTTAATGCAATTGTTGAGAAAAAATTTAAAAATACCCATCTCATATTTACAGATGCTTCGAAACATAATGTTAACGGTTTAGTAGGCGTAGGTATCTTCCACCGTCAATATAACATTGTACAGAAGGTAAAACTCCCTCCAGAATCTTCTGTTTTTTCTGGAGAGTGCTTGGGTATTTTCAAAGCCATAGATTATATAATACTAGCTAAACTCAAAAATTCAATCATTTTTACTGACTCACTTAGTTCTTTACAAGCCTTAGAAAAAAACCCATTTAAAATTAAGCAACACAACCCCATAATATTTGACACAAGACAATTACTAACAATATGCATAGCAAAACATTACAATATTAAATTTTCTTGGATTCCTGGACATTCTGGAATCCAAGGAAATGTTATAGCAGACGCTCTCGCTAATGAAGCTATTTCATGTGGTGACCTTGTTCCGTATAAGATTTACTGCTCAGACTTGTTATCAATACCTAAACTCGATCTTGATACATGTTGGAAAACGTCATGGGAAAAAAGCAGTAAACAAAAAGGTAATTATTATTACTCTCTTCAGCCTGATATTTTATCAAAACCATGGTTTTTCTCAATGAATTTTAATAGGAGGTGCTCTAGTATCATCTCAAGATTGAGACTTGGCCATACTTGTACACCTGCTCATCTTTCCAAATTTAAAATTATTAACGACTCTTCTTGTTTGTGTGGTTGTGAAACTGGCGATGTAAATCATTTTTTCTTTTCTTGTCCTTTATATGACCGTTCCGATTTCCTGAAATCCTTACTAGATCATCAAATCCCTTTTCCAACCTCAATTACTTGTCTGTTATTTATAAAAAAATATTACATATATAAAATAATTTCAGATTATATAATTACTAATAATATAGAAATTTAGGTTTAGTATTTATTTGATGAAAGTCTTGTGTGTCTATAATATAAGTAATATATTTAAATATATGTATAGCTATATAAATTAATATTTCATAATAATATTATTATTATCTTGTCATACATATCCTATATCCTGCCCTGAATGATTCCTAAATTTAACATCTCTCGTCCCTTTATATACATGGAAAAATTTCTCCCGTTTGATAATGGCAAATGTACTACGTACGAGAACTGCCAAAAAAAAAAAAAAAAAAAAAAAAAAAAAAAAAAAAAAAAAAAGCCTTGGCACCAGCATTACTGGTAAATTAAGAAAGAAGATGATTTCTATATTTTGTTTACTATATTTTGCTATTTTGAAATTTAATGTCTATTCAAAATTGCGCGTAAGCTTTTTTTTATAGCAGCAACACACATTATGCCAGAATGTATAATAATTTATTTTGCTTTTAATGCAATTAATTTAAAAAATAATTTTAGGTTTAATTTAAGGAACTACATTATAATAGATAATAATTCATTATTGGAGACATATTTTAATTAAAAAAAACATAAACATCATAATATATTGAATTTTATTTTGTTATTATATTTTATTATAATGGCCACATCGGTCGTCGATTCCAATTTCAATTCAATCGTAAACACGATTTGTTCAAGAGTACCAATTTACTCCAGATTGGAACTGGAACTAGATTGAATTCGTATTGTTGTGAGATTGGAACTGCAGTCAAGAGTAGGCCGGCTGGCGGCTCGAATCGTCGATGACAATGTTATCTCCAATCGGCTTGAATCTTTGGCGCTGCGTAGAGATGTCGAATCGCTCTGCATCTTCTACCGCATCTACCACGGGGTGTGTTCTGAGGAATTGTTCGGATTAATACCTGCGGCAGAATTCCACCACCGGACATCGCGTAAGAATTCCAAAGGACATTGGTCAAATTGGCCTAAAAATTATCATGGACGCCACTTAAACTAAAATAAATGGTTTATTTTACAATCAAGAACACAACCCTTACAATCTCACGGACACTTGTAAAACTTTTGAACATTTTAAAAAGTGTAATGCCTGATCTCTTATAAATATCGGCCGCCATTAGGCTACGAGGTATCACTAGTATTGCCAAGTCTATGATGTACCAATATTATGGGGATTAAATTGTATATAATATTATAGTGTAAGTATTTTTTGACGTGATAACGTCTTATAAATTGATGAACTCCGGCAGCGCGCACGAAAGTGTCCCGTTCCGCTGTTAGATAGCCGCACAAGCGTTGGCTTGGAAACCATTATAACAAATATTAATACGCAACAACGTGTTTTGTGTGTTTGTGCTTATTTCTATAATTTAATAAGAAGTCATTAATTTCCTCCATAATTTTCAGTTTATTTTATTCACTTCAATTAACTGTATCTCAAAACAGCGGCAAAAAAGGTACCTAATTAATTTTCATCAATGTTTCTTTATGACGTTATCACATAAAACTATCGTCCGTAAACCGACTTTACAGACAACCAACTAGATTATTTTTTTTGACAAACCAAAATATAAAAACCGGCCAAGTGCTAGTCGGACTTGCGCACGAAGGGTTCCGTACCATTACATAATTTACAACATAAGACACTTTAACAAAAAATATGGTTTATTTTGAAAAATGTTTTTTTTATATATTTGAGTTGATTGAATGAAAGGTAAATTGCGGTTAACGATTTATGACGTATTAATAAAAACGACTTACTATATCTCGTTCAAACCAATTTTCGGTGGAAGTTTACATGGTACATCATATATTTTTTTTAGCTTTATCATTCTATTATTTTAGAAGTTACAGGGGGTCTCGCGCAAACTATTCAGTTTAGAAAAAAAATAGTATTAGAAACCTCAATATCATTTTTGAAGACCTATCCATAGATACCCCACACGTATGGGTTTGACGAAAAAAATATATTTTTAGATTCAGTTTTAAGTATGGGGACCCAAGACCCCCAAAATTTATTGTTTTTTTCTAATTTTGTGTAAAAATCTTAATGCGGTTTATAGAATACATCTACTTACCAAGTTACAACAGTATAGATCTTATAGTTTCGGAAAAAAATGGCTGTGACATATGGACGACAGACAGACAGACATGACGAATCTATAATAATAATAATATCTACGGACGCTTTCATACCACGTCAATCTGATCCCGTGGTAAGTTCTCGAAGAACTTGTGTTACGGGCAACAGACAACGGAAATATATTTAATACTTTTATAACATAATATGTATAGTATAAAAGTCTTAAAAAATCTTAAATATATTATATTTAAGATTTTTATTTTATAATACACATATTTAATACACATCCATGAGCCAGGAACACAGAAAATATTTTTGTTCCCTGGCGGGATTCGAACCCGTAACCTCCGGCTTGAGCGCCAACGAGCTTACCACTGAGCCAAAGAGGTCGACAAATCTATAAGGGTTCCGTTTTAGCCATTTGGCTACGGAACCCTAAAAATGTAACACTATTTTTGGTTAACATTTCCAACATTAATTCAGATTTCGCATATTCAGTCCTCCCGTGGCCATGGAATGATGAAAAGTATCCGAAAGATTGAAGATGTATAAATCTTAATAAACCGCGATAAAATCCGTAAGTATAAGTTATTTCATTATAATGAGTGAAATTCACGTAAACATTAGAAAACAATTGAAAAAAAATATACAGTCCACCATGCTGTTAAAAATTATAATAAACTTCTTATTTTATTAGCAACAGCAACTACTTTTATCTATTTTCCACTTTTAATATTAAGTAATTTAAAATATTATGTATTAAGTTTTATTATAATTATTATATAAGTAACTTAATACAATTCATAAAAACATGTTAGTACAGCTTGGCAAAAAAGAGTATGGAAAAAATTAGGGCGCCACTTACACTTAGGCCTCATCATAATATTATGGAAAATCCGTAAGATAATCTAATCAAATCGTTAAAAATAAATGTGAAAGACTAAGCTTTACTCAAAATCTAGTATATTTTGTTGGCCAAGTATTGTCAACATCATATATTTCCATTTAGTAAAATATTTAGTTCCACCTGTCACCACGACATACTCTTTTTTGCCAAGCTGTATATCTTTAGGAACCATAATCAATC
Organism: Helleia helle; assembly: GCA_963853865.1. Classification (NCBI taxonomy): domain Eukaryota; kingdom Metazoa; phylum Arthropoda; class Insecta; order Lepidoptera; family Lycaenidae; genus Helleia; species Helleia helle. The sequence goes on along the minus strand of OY971426.1, from coordinate 17,729,837 downwards.
TATTTCCTATAAATATATTAAAATATTATGCATTATAAAATATAGGTCCACATACACATAATAATACACGGGAATGAATGTAATTTAAAGTTGCGGCTATTTTACCTAAACACAAATTATTAATAATTTAATCATCAAAGAAAAAATAATATAATCTTTCGACACTTTCGGTAAGGTTAATTCGAAATTTAAATATGGCAACTTGCTGAGAGCTGTTGTTACTTGTTATTGGCTATTGTAATATTTGTAATTGTCTGTGAGTGTGACAGTCACACAACTGACAAGTGACAAGTTGACAAAAAAGATACATAGGTAATCAATAATTTATGTATTTTAAACATTAATAATAAAATTAATATTAGAAACCGAAAAAATACTAATTCCGAAAAAAGGTATGTATGTTGTATTTTTTAATTAATTGTCTAATTTTAGTTGAGAAGCTAGCAAATAAAACAATAGTACCTACATAGCTACTACATACATTTTATACGTAACTAGTGAATTATAGAAATTATATTGACCAGATTTGGTTACTTAAAATGTATCAACCATGACTTTCATAAGCATGAATAATTTTAATGTTTTTCTTTTTTTAGGCTCAAGCATAATATTATTACCTTTGCACATTTGCCGATACTGATTGACGGAAGCTAGAAGCATAATAATAATTCTCATGTAAACCAAAAATGTGTCCTGTGTCAAATGACATTGCCTCATCGGTCTTGTTTACATTGAGTAATGGCAATGAGGATAGATGTCCAACATCATTTTACGGTTTAAGACGTATATTTCTTAATAAGAATACAATTCACTTATTTTACGAAATACAAGTTACTCCTAAAAGTTAAAACTAAATACATACTTTTGAAGAATGAACATCATTTTTGCCATTGGAGGTATGTAACCTTAACATATAAAACAAAGTTCTCCATGTCTGTTTTTATGTATGCAATAATTATTGAAATGTATTGTTTCAATGTCAAATGAGTTGGAAAAAAATAATAAAATGAATAAAAGTAAGGGTGGGTTTCTAGTATTAGCAATTTAAAATCATCAAAGGTTCTCATTGAGATTAATATTACATATTACTCAGACAAACCTTTTTTCTGTGGGGAATACGTTTAGGCATACTACAGGGGCCGGGGGCTATCTGGCACTCTGCGCCCAATATGATGGTAAGGTGAAAGCAAACTAAACCCTAGTGATGTTCTCCTCATCATCTGAATGGCTCAACGCAGGTACTATGGATTTCCACATGAAATCCACAGATGCTCAGACAAACTTAGTTTTAGTACGTAATTTATATTCAACAAAATTATATAACGATGTATAAAATTATAAACCAGTCCATGTACTATTATTATTTCTTTACAATAATAGATTATTTTCAGATTCGTGCATTTCATTACATTTGTGATACTCGCTGGAAGAGTGTTGCTGTAATTGTTGTAGAACTATTGGTTGCTGTGCTCAATTAATGATAATAATCTGGTACCTGAGCTAGGCAAGATACCAAGTTCCAATCATTGACCCTCCTGCACTATTTTTAAATGATGTACTAATAGAAATTATAGATGATTCACCATTGGCATGGATAATTTCTCTTTTGTTTATGTACTTCATGTGTGTATTCAATTGTAAACATTATGTGTCATATATTAAACAAATTGAAACAAAGATATATTTTTCATATTATTATTTTTATTAAATATTAAAAGATGTACCTGCAGATGTTTTTAATTTAATCCCTTATGGTAAAGTATATTATTATAAGTAAGTCAATAGTCACCTGATGGTAAGTAGTCAACGTCACTCATGAACATCAACTAGTTTACCTGGAACGAGCCTAGGTAGGTCATTTATGTTCGCCTGCCCTGAGACGATATTAAGTCTCGGTGCCAGTAATTACACTGCCTGTCCTGCCCTTACCTCTGAAACAGCAAAGCTGTTTTACGGGAGAAACAAGCAAGATAGTGGTACCCATGCAGCTGATAGAGCAGCTGTCACCCCCATATCAACAACACCTTTGAGTCATATTTATGCAATGACTTGACAATTGACTGGCCTGTTGGTCTAGTGGTTAGTGACCCTGAATACTAAACCAGAAGGTCGTGGATTCGATCCCCACCCAGAACAAATGTTTGTGTGATGAACATGATCATTAATTGTTCTGTGTCTGGGTGTAATTTATCTATAGTATGTATGTATTTAGAAATATATAAGTATTTATCAGTTGTCTGGTTACCTGAAGAACAGGTTCAGCCTAGTTTGAGATCAGATGGCCGTGTGTGAGTTGTCCAACATATTATATTATTATTATTAATGAAATGCAGCCTATGTTCGTCTTCAAAAATCGGTCTATCTGCGTGCCAAAAAACATCAAAACCGATTAAGCGATATTAGACGTAAAATTATGACAACCTTATATATTAAGTACCATAGAATTACTTTTTCATAAGTCATAACTAAACTTCTAATCGTGGTTGACTTAATTAAATATTATAATATTCGTATTTTTTTTTAATCAAAATAGAATGAGTACCTATTACCTATGTTTTATCAATTTTGTACAAATCTTAACCTATAACAAATGTGAAAGCAAGACGATATATTTCCACTTTGCCATTGACATTTAACAATCAATTATAACCTAAAAATCGGAAACTCTATAGAACATTGTGTTTATTTGATAAGTGTCCGTGAATTGAATCGAAAGTCATCGTCTAAATCGAAATTATGCCAAAAGAACAAATAGGCTTTCATTACTGTTGATTTTTAGGCCAAACTTGTATGGAAGGTGACCAATGTCCTTTCACCCACATCATCTCGATGTCCGGAAATCCACAACATCTCAATTTTTACGGCATTTCCTGCCTCGCACCACAATTATTTTTAATGTTTTTTTTTTTTTTTTTTTTTTTTTTCAAAATCAAATTTTTTTATTCAAAATAGTACTAATACAGTATCTTTTTGAACGTCAATTGAATCTACCACCGGTTCCAAAGTAAGCCCATTGAGAAGAACCGGCGAAACAAACTCAGTGGAAAGGCAAACAAAAGGCAAACAAACAAAAAAGTTAGTTGGATAGGCAAACTGTCTAACGTGCCACCTGATGGTAAGTGGTCAACGTCGCCCATGAACATAAACTAGTAAACCAGGAACGAGCCCAGGCAACTCATTTATGTGTTGCCTATCCTGAGACATAAGATGTTAAGTCTCCGTGCCAGTAATTACACTGCCTGTCTTGCCCTTCTCTCCGAAACACAGCAAAGCTGTTTCACGGGAGAAACAAGCAAGATGGTGGTACCCATGCAGCCGGGAGCGCGGCACAGCGCTTCCCTCCCACCGGGGGGATATGGAATCAGCTACCACCTATATGGTGTTTCCAAACCGATACGACTTAGGGACCTTCAAGAAAAGAGCATACTTATATCTAAAAGGCTAGCAACGCACCTGCTGATCCTCTGGTATAGCGGATGTCTGTGGATGTCGCTATTCACTTACCATCAGGTGAACCGACTGTCCGTTTGCCCCTCTTCTATAAAAAAAAACAATGCACCTGTCTTAAATTACAATACCTGTTTGGGTAGGGCTCATGCCTATAGTTCAATCATCAATCCTTTCCAGTATTTTTATTTTGAATACGTGCTTGTTTCAAGAAAATAAGTGGACTTATTATCATGAATGTGGTATCCCTGCAAAAATATGCCTGTCCCTTTCGAGTTTAAGCGAATGTCAATTCCATTTGATACTTTTTTCTTCTTCTTAGGCAATGAGTATTTACTAAATGGCAGTGTCAAGTTTTATATTTGATACTTGTTCCTAGGTAATAAAAGCTTTTAAGGTTAGATTATACTCTATGGTATGTTATTATCTGGTTGTTATGGTTACAGAATGTTTTTTTTTAATTCTTGTTCATTGGAGATAACTCAATATTTTCTCGAAATCTAAATTTCGTTCGCATAAAATGACCGGTAAAAAGCAAATAAGAAATAAAAAACTATTGCCTGACTTACGAAAGGAGGGAAGAATAGATAAAGAAATAGTCCTTTCAACTGAGGAAAAACACGGAGTGCCTACAGGATCTAGGCTTTTTTCACACCATACACTAGCAAGTGTTAGAAAATTAAGCTTTTATCACCCCTTCTTGTGAGTAGCCCTAGTTAGTATTATTAAATTAAGTAAGTACACACAGTAACCTGTGACAAGGGATCGGTAGTCTTGGAGTTCATTGAGGGAGGCCTATCTTCAGCAGTAGACGGATAAAGGTTGTTGATGAAATAGATGGGTAGGGTTATGCCGCGTAGCGCGCTCTCGTCTGCATGGCAGACAAGGGCAGTGCATGTCAAGCTGCAAGCAGCGTACAAGAACTGAGAAGCAGGGTTGCCAACTCGATATCTCGGTAGTTGCTAAATAACGTCTCAATTTGTGCTAGATTGATAAAATAATACAAAAATAGTGCTAAATTTTTTAAGACACGTAAAAAATTTGTTAAATTTTTAATGAGCCCATAGTAATAACAAGTCATCTGTTTCTACTACTGTATTTTTTTGTCGTAGTACTGTCACAAATTATTATTGGTACTACACATTACATATATGACTTTCATTCATTGCTTGAAGGCTCTAGGCCTACTAAATATTATAACTTTTTTATTGCTGTTTATTCCTAGATTTAGTGCTAAGTGCTGAATGTTAAATTACAACGGAAGTCATGCGAAAATAGATCTAGCATCGAAAGTGCTAAGTTGGCAACACTGCTGAGAAGTGAGAATTGAGATTGCATGGGGGTTGGTTTTCATATGAAATGAATGAAATATACTTAATTGCATACATAAAGAAAAACACAAACAATCAATTAACACTAACATTTAATTTTTAACAATAATGTAACAATTAATGTTAGAGTTTACTTACTTACTACATAACAGGGTAGGATACAGCAAAACAAACAGAAAATTATAATTAAAAAGAATAACATAATAATAATAGTACATACATAATACATAAAATAAATAAATATATATATATATATATATATATATATATATATATATACAAAAAGTAAATATATACTTACCTACAGGACCAATAAAATATATATTATAATAAAACATTTATATATATCGCATATACATATTATAAGTACCATACATAAACATACCTACTTATTATATCACATACATATACATACATAAAATATAAATACGTATTATAAATATAATAACTAATTAGCACAGATGAAGTTAACATTACTGCTTACAAAATGATCAGCAACAACACATTTTTAAATAATATTAATTTAATATTTTTTTTTAAGATTCTATCTACATTTTTCGCACGTTTTATAATACCTATGAAATTGCAGTTCTGCAGTACTGGCCATTTCAAATTAAAGTAATTTTTGTTTGGCTAAGAATTCTAATTTCAAATTATTTTTATTTTAAAAACATGGAATTCTTTTTCCAAAAGCAGTCATTTGTTTATTGATTAGTGTTACATTTTTATCACATTTCAATATTTTTCGTCATCATGGATTAACGTTAAAAATTCGAGTAATTATGGAATACGAGTACCGTCTTGGCAGCAACGCGTCACAAGCGGCACGCAACATCAACGACGTTTACGGAGCTAACACTATACAAACCAACGCACCACCTGTTATTGGTTTGCTCGCTTCCGTTCTGGAAATTTCGACTTGAAAAATGAACCTCGCGGTCGTCCGAAGACTTTGGTCGACAATGACAAATTAAAGGCGATTGTGGAAGCTGATGGTACACAATCTACGGCTGAATTAGCAGCAGCTTTCGACGTTTGCGTCAATACAATATTGGTCCATTTGCGTCAAATTGGCAAGGTAAAAAAGCTTGACAAATGGGTGCCCCACGAACTAAATGATCGCCAGCGCGAAGTAGGTACGCGTCGAGACGTGCCTTGCACTGCTCAACAGACACACAAATGAATGAATTTTGAACCGCATTGTTATCTGCGATGAAAAATGGATTCTGTTTGATAACCGCAAGTGCTCAGCAAGTTGGTTGGATCCTGGTTCAGCGCCTAAACAATGCCCTAAACAAAAACTTATCCCTAGAAAAGTGATGGTCACTGTTTGGTGGCCTAGCGCCGGTGTGATTCATCACAGCTTCTTACCAAACGGGGTGAGCATTACTGCAGATGTGTACTGTGAAGAACTGAACACAATGATGGAGAAGCTGGCACATCTCCAACCAGCATTGGTCAATCGCTCGTCTCCGCTGCTCCTGCACGACACCGCGCGATTTCATACTGCACAGCAGACGGTCTCCAAGTTGCAAGAACTGGGGTTGGAAGCTCTCTGTCATCCGCCCTACCCACCAGACCTTGCGCCTACAGACTACTACTTTTTCTAGAATTTGGATAACTTCTTGGCGGGAAAAAAATTCAATACCCGAGAGGCAGTACAAAATGCCTTTGAAGAATTTGTTGTCCCGTCCAGCTGATTTCTTTAAGAAGGGCATCAATAAATTGCCACTGCTTTGGCAAAGATGCATTGATTGCATGGGTGATTACTTCGATTAATAAAAATAAAAAATACATGAAAAAAATCGTTTAAATTTTTTCATACAAAACGGCAATTTCATAGGTAAAGACCTAATATTTAATAGCAAGGCATTCCACAATGTGGTGGCCCTGATGGTTTGAGACATTTCATAATAATTGCTGTGAAAGGTTGGCACATGGAGGAGTAAGTTTTCTGTGAAGCGTAAATCTTTGCTAGTTGGAGCACGAAACATAAATTTATCTTTCAGGTAAACACGGACTTTGGGATCATATAAAATACAGTACAGTGTCGAAATAATTCGAGCATTTTGGCGAAAAAGAATAGGAAGCCACTTGAGAGTTGAGCGAAATTTAGAAATGTGATCATATTTGCGTAAGCCAAATATGAACTAGATAGAAAGATTCTGGAGGCGCTCAAGTTTATTTAGCTGTTCTTCAGTAAAAATCGTGAAGCAAATGTCGGCGTAGTCGATAATCGAAAGAAACAATGAATTCACAATAGAAATTTTGGTCGGAATGGGTAGCATAATATGTTGTAGACGTCTTTCCTAGTTCCTACTGATCTCCTTGAGTTGACGTGACCAGGCCAGGTTTTCGTCCAGGTATACCCCAAAGTTTTTTACAGTTTTGCAATATGGTACAATAGTACCATTGTGGCACAAAATACACCACTCGATTCGTGAATTCGTAAAAAAAAAACATTTTTTTAAAACTCCTTTGCTTTACTGGCAGCACTAATTGAGCACTAAATGGTGACAATTGTTTTTGATTAATTTGAATTTAAATGTCTTTCAATTTCATTAGTTACCGTTTTAGAGTCTCTTTATAACCCTTAAGACTGCTGGCGTCGTTATTTTAGCAGTAGTTGCATTGAAAACAGAAAAATATTTTTCAAAAATCCTTTGCTATAGGTACTGGCAGCACTAATTGAGCACAAAATGCTGACGTCTTTCAATTCCATTAGTTCCCTTTTTAGAGTCTCTTTCTAGCTCTTAAGACTGCTGGCGTCGTTATACTAGAAAGTAGAAGTAGTTGATTTGAAAAAAAATAATTAAAAATCCTATGCTACAACGACGGCACTAATTGAGCACTAATTAATAACTCTTTATAATTTCACCAATACCGATTTTAAAGTCATCTTTCAGCTCTATGATTGCTCGTGTCGTTAAGTCTGCAGTAATCTATACCTCCTTAAAAACCGATTTTTTTTCTTCGCAAAATCTGTTTGCACTAAATTATTAGCTCATGTGCCTCTCGCTCAAAGTGTATCATAGCGCGGTCACTTAGCAGTGTTCTCATTTTTGATCCACCTATCACTGCACCAAATATCTGTAATCCAAATATCAGCACAAAATTTGGATATATAAAACGAGTGATGGTAAGTGGAGGCAGCTCTACCCACTAAAACCCGGCGAGTGCCACCAATGCCGCCTTTGTGAGATGGAAACAGGGCATCTCGACAGCTAGTCAGTCTCTCAAGGGACCGACGACACCTCCACAGAGGGGTTGTCCCGCACCACAGAATAACCACTCCCAACGTCAGGACACTACAATGGGGTGAGGTTCCCATACTCGCCACTTGTCCCTCTGCTCTTTTGTCCCCTCTTTTTATAAAAGGGGTAGACGGAGCAGCTCCCTCACCTCAATTTGCTTCGCCGACGGTGCTGCAGGGCACACCTTAGGCTATTGAGCCCCACCGCCACGACAAGGCCATTGTAGGGAGATTAGGTAAATATTCGTTAATTTTTTATAGATAATAATGAAAGATTGACAAACGAGCAGACTAGGCACGTCACCCATGAAACTAAACATAGATTGCTAGACGGTTCATATCATCATAGTTATAAGGATGAAAGGATCCAACGCATGAGATTCTAATGAATTTATTTCAGTTCACCTGAAGATAGTTTAGACATCGTTTTAGCATCCACTTATAACCACTCCATTGAGCGTTTTCCGGACAAGGAGGACGTCTATTTGCAGCCGGAGACTATTGGCTGCGAAACATGGCGTCGATTGAGAAACACATACGATAAAGTCCCACCAAAGACTATTCCAATGGTAAAAACGTAATATCATTTATATATTATAGGCGCACTGCCACTCAAATGATCAACTGGTAACAGTTTAGTAACGATTATAATATTATCGTTTAGGAGCACCGAGCGATTGCTTCTTTCAAAACCTCGTCCTAATCGCGTATTGGAACCTAGTTCCTTATCGCGCGTTGCAAAAGAGGGCTAGACGGAAAAAATAAGACGAAAAGTTGTAACGACACTTTTTGCGAACGTATATCTATCGAATACGTTGATACGTAGGTATGTATAGTGTCGCGCGCGCGGCTGCTTCGCGTATTGGCGATCGCAGCCACAGATCGCAGCGCCACTTGTTTGTTTTAAACTGAGGTGCGCGGGTGAAATCATATTTTTTGCTGGCGTTAGGCGCCCCCTTAAGGCTAAAGTTATAATATTCATTAGCTTCATGTCAGATACACAAAGTAACATAATAATATTATAAAAATATTACGTTTCCCTTAGGAGTTTACCGGTGGGAGGGAAGCGCTGTGCCGCGCTCCCGGCTGCATAGGTACCACCATCTTGCTTGTTTCTCCCGTGAAACAGCTTCGCTGTGTTTGGGAGAGAAGGGCAAGACAGGCAGTGTAATTACAGGCACCGAGACTTTACATCTTATGTATCAGGATAGGCAACACATAAATGAGTTGCCTGGGCTCGTTCCAGGTAAACTAGTTTATGTTCATGGGCGACGTTGACCACTTACCATCAGGTGGTACGTTTGCCAGTTTGCCTATCCAACTAACATAAAAAAGGACTATTGAATTATAATACTTATATGTTTTGTGATCACGACTCGGTAACAATATAACAAAGGAATATTAACATGTCATATTAATGCAATTAATTATCTTTACCTGTTATACTTTTAGCGGGCAGATGTATGCGCATATTAATTATATATTTTATGTTTGTTTGTATTTATGCTAATTACTAATTTTCCCTTTTAATTATCTTTATTAGACGTAAAATGAAATCTGAAGATACTTATTTTTTTTTGTTTTTTATTACAATTCCTTCACTAATTAATCGAAAGGAACTTCGTTCCATCCGGGTGTCCCTTGACACCTGTCTTTAGTTTTTTTTATATACTTCGTATTTATTAGGAGCTAGTTCATGTATCTATGGAGCACATGAATTCAATTGCTAAAAGACCATTTGCGTCAATGATGATTGATGATGATGAGTCATAGAAGTAGAAGTGTAATTAAAGTGTATGTGCATCAGTGTTCATTCTGTTTCCAGGGACCCACTATGCGGCGCGGTGGTATTACAGAGCGCAGGTCACCATTCAGTGTCAAGTTAATGAATTCTGGAGTTCACTCATCCCAGACTAACCCTGGATACAGTAGACAGCCGGCAGGTGGTGCTATTTTCTTCTACTGATGAATTATTTCGATTCAAAATATTGTACGATGTGCTTGATATATTTTTTGTTATCCAAAAGTTTGTCGATCGTTCTCTTAATGACAAATAAATTATTTCAATATGCGGACGTAAATTATTGATTTTTTTAAAGAAAAAGTATGCGATCTAAAATTTAATGTAAAATTTCGTAGATTTTCCACGAACTTCCACTGTGTGATGCCAGAATTATAATCCTAAGCCTAAAAAAATCGTCAAATTCCTCTCAAAGGGTATTTGTTATTTAGATTTTTTAATAATTTGTGATAACTTGTTAGTAACTCTGGCATATCAAATCACGCTAACGAATTCATTGCCATAGTCTCTTGCGGGTGCACATAATATTTAGATCATTGAGGTTCACGTTCAACATAGTAACTACCTATTACTTGCTTCAGCTAATGCCTAAGGCTTGGTTATTTCCAATAATTAAATATAGAAAATAGCATGGACTGGCGGTCAAAAATCTGCAGGTATGAAAAATAAAAACACCAGATTTTGTTGCTCATTACTTGTCATAAAACTAAATTTGTTGCTCAAACCGATCACAAAAAAATCGGCAACAATTCTAGCTTCACGTTAAGACCAGTGTGGACTAGCGGTGAAACAATTGGCAAAAATGAAAAAAAAAAAACATCAGGGTTTGTTGCTAATCTACATCCCTTTTTATTACCATAAAATAATAATGGAAGACTTTATCACAAAGATGATTCTCAATCTAATTCTGTCTCTAAATCTATCTATATATAATCCAATCTAAATTCTGTTAACTAACATAATAAAACACTAACGTTTATATTGATGCAATGAAAACGGAACGGAAAAACTTTGAATTTTCCCAAAGACCAATACTGACCTAACGATTATCGTTCCCCACCAAGGTTCAAGTCTTGTCGTGGCGGTGGGGCTCAGTAACCTAGGGTGAGCCGCTGCACCTTGGGTGAAGCGAATTGGGCCAAGGGGGCTCTTTGTACCCCTCTTATAAGAAGAGGGGACAAAAGAGCAGGGGGCAAGGGGCGAGGATGGGAACCTCACCCCATTGGACTGTCCCGACGTTGGGAGGGGTTGTTCTGTGGTGCGGGACAACCCCTCTGTGAAGGTGGCGTCGGTCCCTTGTGGGACTGTCTAGCCGTCCAGGTGCCCTGTTTGTTTACTAGATCCGGGGCACCTCACCAAAGGCGGCATTGGTGGCACTTGCCGGGTTTTAGTGGGTAGAGCTGCGTCCACTTACCAGCTGTCGGGCGCAGCAAGTCCCACATACCCGCGTGGGGAGACCCACTTCCTCGCGGGATGCCTCAGAGCATTTCCCGGCGTTAAAGAAAAAAAAAACGATTATCGTTAGATCAGTATTGGTCTTTATAGAATGCAAAAATAATAAAATTAATCAGATTCCTATTAAATGAGGTGCTACGATTCAATTTAATTTGGAAAAAATATATAATATTATAAAACTGCGACGTAACAAAAATGTTGGTGGACTCATACAGACCTAACGTAGACCTATAATTGATTAGGTCATTTTGATTTCGAAAGTTATGGTGTGATAGAAGTTATCACACCACGTAATTTTTACTCATGTCAGATAGCTTAGCGTTAGATCAAGGTCGTACGGAAAATGTACGATTTTTACAAAGACCTAGTAATACTAGGACCTGCCATACCTATAGGTACAAATACCACAAACTGGCCGCCTCTTTATTTATTTATTTATTCAATTTAATATTTGTTGCACTTACAGTTTAAAACCAACGCGTACAACAAAACAAACATAACTAATATTATAATAAATACATATGAAATACACAAACACATAATTACAATACAAAATACGTCAAACAATTTAAACTAATAATAAAATATAAAAATAATAGACACATCAACACAACAGCACATACATAGTTTAACAAATTGAGAATGATTCATAGCAAAAATATCAATACTACTGTGAACTGTCGGAGGCTAACATGCACTGAATGCTCCAGGCCGCCTGCGTCCGCGCATACTCTACGGCGAATAGCGGCCGGGAGCACCTCATCACCGTACAGCGCGGAGCGCATATACCACATGCCCTAATGTTACGGGGTTATCTACTTTATTATTTAGTAAATGGTAGTAGTGAAGCATAAGGGCACACTTTCGCCTTCCCGTGGAAACTTGTGGCGGAAGTTCTTGCTGAGGTGCACTCCTATGTCTCGGATAGGAGGTCTCTCGGCGAGAGCCTGACGCTGGACGGGATCCTGCGGGTCCGCCGACTAGGGCAAGAGGCGTTAATGCTGAGGTGGGGAGAGGACCTGGCGTGGGCCGTATGGCAAACGCCTAACGGTTGCCCTGCGTCCGGTCCTAGAGCAGTGGATGCGTTGTAAACGCAAACCCCTCACCTTCCGTCTGACACAGGTGCTCACCGGGCATGGCTGCTTCGGTGAGTACCTGTGCCGGACGGCCCAAAGGGAGCCGGCAACTGTATGTCACGATTGTCGCGCGGCGGTGGACTCGGCCCAGCACACTCTAGAGGTGTGCCCGAGATGGGCGGCGCTGCGTCATGATCTGACATCGGTCATCGGAGGGGACTTGTCTCTGCCGAGTGTCATCCCCGCGATGCTTGGCGACGACGAGTCCTGGACGGCGATGGTCTCCTTCTGCGAGGCAGTAATGTCCCAGAAGGAGGCCGATGAGCGGGTGAGAGAAGAGGCCGCCGACGAGGCCTCCCACCGCAGGCGACGAACAGGGGTGCGTAGGAGGCGCTACTTAATGCGCCTCCAGTAACGCCCCTGTGCTCGTGTCGGGCCGAGGCTGGGGTTAACCTGGGTCCAGATAGGCACGACGTCGTCGTGGACTGTTAAAAGTATCGTGAAAACGAACGGCCGAGCAGTCCCCCCTTTCGAGGAGGAGTCTGGCCTCTCGCCGGGGTCAGCCTGTCGCCGAGGGTCCTGTGTTGCCTGCAAGATCCGGTACCCTCAAAAAGGCGGTGGAGGGCGCTTGCAGCGGTTTTAGTAGGTAACGACACTGCCCAAGTGCGAACCCCACACACGCGGCTAGGTTTAAAACCAACCCCGGTCCTAGTTATGGTTTGGGCTGCAAATTTCCGCTGCAGACCAAAAAAAAAGGGAGGGATACAAATACGGATAGTAACGGGCAAACTTTTTTTGCACTCGTTCGACTAAGGTTGTATAAAGTTTTCGTGTGGATTCCAAATTAAGGCATTGTATTCCAAAGTACTTCGAATCAAAGCAAAATATTATATCAGAATCGAATTTTTGTTCGAAAATCTTGCCGATTGCCTTATGACGAACCCAAGTGATCGGTACGCTTTTTGACACGTTGATTTAATGTGGTGATTGAAAGTTAACGCCGAATAACAAATTATACCCAAATCGCGTATAGTATCTACTCTAGGCAGAGCTTCGCCCTTAGAGATGTACCATTTAAAATTTTCTTTAATCAATATCATCGATTAATGAAAACTTGTTGAAAGACTAGCATAATTTAAAAAATATTTTAGGGTAACTAGGCTTTTTATATCTTAAGCCTGCAATACATGTTGGCCGAGTGTTGCCAAGTGAAGGCCAATCCCAACGTATAGACAGTATATTTGCATTGTCTTGCTATCGCTCAGTGTCGCTCGCCTAGTTGGCCGAGTAAAGGCAAGCGCCAACGTGTGTAAGACTCATTTGGCGTAGCTTGTCACAACTTGAAGCCACTCGTGACCACTCGCCACACTTCGGAGCGGTGTCGGTTTTTCGGCACAAATCAAAGGCGCTCGCGCGCGCTTAGCCAATGGTGTTCACATGTTTGTCCGCGCGCCAATCGCCATACAATGCAATAAAATTGCACCAAAAAAAATGAAGATACTAGGTATTATCTAATATTTTCATTTTTTTTAAATGACACTATACATAACTTGTTCTGTTTCTGTGAATACTAAACATCCACCACCATCTCTGTTGTTTTAATGAATCACTAACAATTAAGAAACAAAAATTTTAAACAAAAATTAAAACCGACTTCAAAAAATAAAATAACTAAAATGTAATAAAATAATCCCATTTCTTTAATTTTTGTGTCTATAACTAATAATCATCTTGGATTACTACTATAAACGTACAATTTTGCATGTACCACGTCATTATTTTTCTCTCTAAACAGCAGCAGGTGCAATAACTTATACGTCGTCCATATTATTTTAATGCATAATACAAACTGATAGCGTGCAACGTGTGGGCATCACTCAACACTTGACTCAAAACTTGTCTATATTGGCCATTTGCATTGGTTTGCCAAACGTCTAGGCAGTAGCGCTTGCCTTGTATTAATTTGCCTACGCTCGCATTGGCCTAAGCTCGACCAACATGTATTGCAGGTATTAAATCGTAAAGCCCGCAATACATGTTGGCCGAGTGTTGCCGAGTGAAGGCCAATACCAACGTATAGACAGTATATTTGCATTGTCTTGCCATCGCTCGCCTAGTTGGCCGAGTAAAGGCAAGCGCCAACGTGTATAGGACTCATTTGGCGTAGCTTGTCACAACTTGAAGCCGCTAGTAACCACTCACCACACTTCGAAGCGGTGTCGGTTTTTCGGCACAAATCAAAGGCGCTCGCGCGCGCTTGGCCAATGGTGTTCACATGTTTGTCCACGCGCCATACACTTCAACAAAATTTCACCAAAAAAAATGAAAATATTATCTAATATTTTCATAATTTTTTTAATGACACTATACATAACCAGTCTTACTAATAAAAAAATCACTATACATGCGTTATAACAAGGTGATAGTTATTCAGTAAATAGAGCTTGTACAGGGCTTATACACTGCTTTGACCAATAATCGATGCATATGGGTTGAATAACTATACGACCCTTATATTTTATTACATTGGCAACTCGAATCAAAAGTGCGTTCTGAAGATTTTTTCGTGAAACATCTAAATACTACTATTACGACAAATTTATCAATGAGTGATAAATTCAGACTTTTCATTACATTTATGGATAAAAATTACTCTATCACTACGTTATACAAATTATAATAATAATAATAATAAAGCCTTTTATTTCTTGCAAGTTAGAATTTACAATTACAGTTTAAAGTACAATATCTTCTGAATTAAAAGTGACAAATATATTAAAGTTATAAAATTATAGTTTGATTTAGTAAAGTTACTTAATTTGTAATTATATTTTATGTATTTTTTTCTTTTTTTATTACGCAAGAACCCCTCTCAGTTGAAGGTGAAGGCCTCCTCTAAAGAATTCCATATATCTCTATCTTGGGCAACTTTTGGCCAGCAGGGGCCGGCTATTTTTATGATTTATACAAATTACGGGGATACAAATTCTTTCCTGTTTATGTAGAATTGCCCACTTTAACCTCAATTTTTTTTAATCTTCACATGTGTGCAGTCGATAGCCCCTATCACGCCTCTAAATCCACTTATGGATCTGAACTTAGTAGCCTAGGGCGAGCCTTGGGCGAAGCTAATTAGCTGAGCGGAGGGGGCTCTTTGTACCCCTCTTATAAGAAGAGGGGACAAAAGTGCAGGGGGCAAGGGGTTAAGGATGGAAACCTCACCCCATTGTACTGTTCCAACGTTGGGAGGGGTTGTTCTGTGGTGCGGGACAACCTTTCTGTGGAGGTGGCGTCGGGCCTTGGGGGAATGATTAGCCGTCGAGGTGCCCTGTTTGTTTATTAGATCCGGGGCCCCTCAGCAAAGGCGGCATTGGTGGCACTCGCCGGGTTTTAGTGGGTTGCGTCCACTTACTAGCTTTCGGGCGCAGCGAGTCCCACATACCCGCGTAGGGAGACCCACTCCCCCGTGGGATGCCTAGGAGCATTTTCCGGCGTTATAGAAAAAAAAACCTCTTGTGATCCCAAGTCTTAGAGCCATGAGCACCTGCAACTCCCTTGAAAACCCTCCACCCCTATTACTCTTTTCAACATCATCTCGCACAATCTCACAGATCTTCATAACATACTCCTTTGAGAAGCAGTATTTTGTTTTAAAATCGCCATCCGAGAGTAATAACGGGCTGCACCGAGTTTTATATTCTTTTTCTTTTTTTTATGTCGTCAGGGGGCAAACGAGCAGTCGGAGCCTCACGGCGCCGTCACCCATACACATCCGCACAACCAAGGCCACGCAGATGTACCGCCCTCCTTTTCAACCCCCGCCCCTCAATGGGCCACCGGAAACTCACAAACCGCACGAAACGCGACAGCATAGCTGTCACTTGACGCCGGTGTTATGTGAGTGAGAGGTACCACCCCGGTCGTGCCGACCCAAGTCGGCTGCAATACAGCATGGCACTACCTCTTTTTTTTTCTTTAACGCTGGGAAATGCTCTGAGGCACTCCGCAGGGGAGTTGGTCTCCCCACGCGGGTATGTCGGTCTCGCTGCGCCCGACAGCTGGTTAAAGTGGACGCAGCTCTACCCACAAAAACCCAGCGAGTGCCACTAATGCCGCTTTGGTGAGGTGCCCCGGATCTAATAAACAAACAGAACAACACCTCCCAACGTCGGGACAGTACAATGGGGTGAGGTTCCCACCCTTGCCCCTTGCCCCCTGCTCTTTTGTCCCCTCTTCTTATAAGAGGGGTACAAAGAGCCCCCTCAGCTCAATTAGCTTCACCCAAGGTGCTGGGCTCACCGCCCGCTCACCCTAGGCTAATGAACCCCACTGCCCCGTCAAGGCCTGAACCATGGTGGGGATGGCATTACCTCTTACTTTTAACTCCTATTAACCTCTTACTTATATGTTTTTACTTTCCTTGGAGGCGGCAAGTCTTCAATCGCATGTATGAGCTGCACATCTATATTATCTAAATGGTCCATTTGATTTAGAAAATCCATTTTCAACAAAGACAAATAAAGTCTTTTCTTGAACTGAACTGTCAAACGCGAAATCATATTATGATCAAATGACGCCATTTTTGTCTTAAACACCCGTAAACACCCGTAAAATTATACCTCTGTCTTGTATAAGCATTGTACAAGTCTTCATACAAACAAAACGCTTGTTATAACAATAATAATAATAATAATAATAGTTTATTCCAATCAAAACATTGTACAAGTCTTTGAAGCTACCATTTAAGTATTTATATACCTGTGTTTGGCAGCTTATTTTCCCTTATTCTAAATTTGACAATTGGAATAATGTAAGACAAATTACATTAGGTGAGTAATAGGTAAATACATAAGAGGATACATAATATGATATTACATAATATTCTGGTTACATTTTTGGTTTTTTTTTAAACTTTAGGCCAAAAAAATTAACAAAACATAAATGCTTATGTACGAGTGTTTGTGCGTGCGTGCGTGTGCGTGTGCGTGTTTTTTTTTTTTTTTTGTCTTCACCAGCCTCTTTGCCCCGCGGTACCGCCGTTAGGCATTACTTCGCAGAGGCAGGCTCTAGCTAAATACTCCTCCTTCATGTCAATGTGACTGTTTGATTCTGCCTATTTCTTTCTTCGATCCGCTTTCTTTCTATAAGCCGGAGTTCAAGAAGGATTGCTGTCGCGAAACTGCTCGTCGCCTGCCAGGCTGCTTCCGAAGAAAGCATAACCTCTATTAGAGACTCTGGCCGAACTTTATGCGCAATAGATTCTTCCCAAGCACTGCGTGCCGAGTTGAAACGAGGGCACGTAGAAAACACGTGCTCTGCGTCTTCAGTTACACCTGGGCAGGACGGACATTCTGGAGAAGTATCATGCTTAAACCGATACAGGTACGCTCGGAAACACCCATGTCCTGGAATCATCTGCGTAAGGTAATAGTTAACCTCGCCATGAACGCGGCTCATCCAGGCATTAACTTGTGGAATAAGACGATACGTCCACCTGCCATTGGTTCAGTTTTCCCACTGGGTTTGCCATCGTCATATACTATTTCGCCGTTCTACCGCTCTTAGTTCCCTAAAGGTCAGTGTGGTTGTTGCTTTTCGACGATAGAGAATTTTTCGTTCTTCAGCTAGCACTTCGATCGGCAGCATCCCGACAATAATGCACACAGCATCTTCTGACACTGTGCGGAAAGCGCTGGCAATTCTCAAAGCACTTAGACGATACACCGGTGCGATATGTCTTTTTCCTTCTTGTATGTTATGGACATCTGCCCATACTGGTATTCCATAGGTGAGTACAGATGTTACCACGGATGTCAGTAATTCCCTCGTCTTCTGCTTTGGGCCACCTATGTTGGGCATCAGTCGTGATAAGGTCGCTCTGACCACCGACGCTTTGGCACCAACATGCTGTGCCTGCTGTTTGAAACTAAGGCCCGGTTTTTTGATCCGTAGTAATAGTTAGGTTGACTATTTGTTAAACTGACCAAAGGTTAGAAGCTAACTACTGGTTAAAGCAAGCGTTTGTTTTTTGATCTCTATTTAACTACTGGTAATGTTAACCATTGGTTAAATATGTTGCCATTTTAATGAGCGCTAATCGACCACAATTTCAGTAGGGAGTAATTATTGTTGCATGGCAAGACGTTTATCGCACTTGTTGTTGGTGTCAAAGTTGTCAATGTGGTTAATTGTTTTGTAAACATTTTGAATTTATTCATTAAAAAAACCATAAATATCGTGATTCGTGGTGTTTTATAATATCGTGACGAAAAAGTACAGAATACATAGCGAATTCTAATATGTCATCGCAAAAGACAGGAACCAGCAAGTAAGTTTAACATTTGTTTTATCGTAATGATAAAACAGTAAACAGAAAGTTTTAAGTGATTTTCTTTAACCCTGTGTTTCAGAGATCGTACAACCAATTTCAGTAAAGAAGAGACGGTAAAACTGGCTTGCCTCCTCAAGGATTATCCAATAATTACCAGTAAAAGGACTGATCACGCGAGTAATCAGCAAAAAGATGCAGCGTGGCGATCTCTCGCAGAAAAGTTCAATTCGGACGCTGTTTTTTATAGAAATGTTAAGAAACTACAACAAAAATTTAACAATATGAAAAAAATAGCCAGAAAAGTAAGTTACCTTTATCTACAAATTAAGCTAAAATCTGGAATTAAACTATGCTTAGGTACTATGATTAATATGCTTTTTTTACAGGAAATGAGTGCAGAGAAAAATGGTAGGAAACAAACTGGAGGTGGGCCACCACCCCCTAAACCATCAGAGACAACAGAATGGTTAAGCTCTATTATGGGCGAGTCAATTTCAGGCTTACCTGCTATATATGACAGTGATGTTTTAGGTATGTACCTACTTACCTGCTATATATGACAGTGATGTTTTAGGTATGTACCTACTTACCTGCTATATATGACAGTGATGTTTTAGGTATGTACCTAAGTACTTCTCTTATTGTTTTCTCTTATCGTTAATTTTAACCATTGGTCGCCTTAACTACGCATCAAAAAACCGGGCCTAAGTCGAGCATCGATCAGTACTCCCAGATATCGTAGCGACGGCTGGGATACGATTTCATAAGTACCAACTTGCAATGTGATGGTTTCCACCTGCTTCCTGCTAGTATACAGGACTGCCTCAGTTTTGTGCTCAGCAAGCTGCAGTTCAACTGCGTCCATCCAGTTGGTGATTTTTGCAATAGTGATATCAAAGGCGAGGATTACCTCTTCAATATACTTTGCAACAATCACTATAGCCACGTCCTCCGCGTAGGCAACAAGCTTGACCCCATTTGGCTTTTTTTTTTTTTTTTTTTTTTTCGGATGGATCTATGCTAATGGCCCGAAGGCCCTAATGCTTCAACGGATTTGTGTGAGCCCATTCGGCTCACTTTAGATTGGGGGTTGCCCCCCGCCTACCGTGCAGTCTGTGACCACACGGCCTCCTGGCGTCGGTTGTGCCCCATTTGGCAGTTCTAGTTTTAGTAGCCCATTATACAGGATAATCCACAAGAGAGGGCCTAAGACCGAACCCTGGGGTACTCCTCCAGATATTCTGTAGTATTTTTTTTTTTAATATACCCTTGTTATTATCTAAAATGAAGTACTATGAATTTAGATAGATAGATAAAAACTTTATTCACAATTCCACATTTCACATACACAATAAAAAGAGTAAAAATAAAAATAAAGACAGATAAAATATGATAACAGCATTGGTAATATTATCACACTTAAATAAAGTGTATGTGTGCTGCAGAATCGCAAAAAGGTATGTAACTCAGTACTAATAGATCAATCGGAAGAAAGATCGACTGATTTTCAGTTACTACCTGCTACGATGAGAGGGCACAGTGCTAGGTTTGTATAATATCATAAATAATCAACAAAATATAATAATAGGTAAAGGAAGGAAATAGGGGTATTGATAGTCGTGCGCTATAGAATATATGAAATGGCTTTACAGATAAAATGTTTTGATAGGCATAATATACAATAACAAATAAACAAATAAACATTACGGATCGACAATAGCATATCTACTCTAAAATATATTAAATTAAATAATATCGATAATAATAGATTACATTTGCACCTGTCCTTTATAAAGATATTTTTTGTAGTGGATTTTAAATGTAAACTTACTTTTAGTATTTCGAATTGGTGGTGGTATATTATTCCAACATTTGGTTGCTTGGTATCTAAAACTGCCTCTAAAAGCTGCACCACTATGCTTTTGCATGGATAAGACTGGGCGAAGTCCGAGGTGTTCCGTAACGTTCATGAAATGATGAAAATGTTAATTTGTGATACAGATATTCAGGATTTTTAAATTTCATTATGTCAAACATCAGGGTAGCCAGATGTAATTCTCTTTTAGCTTCCATTCTTAACATTGATGCCTCATTTAAAAATGTGGATTTAGTGATAATTCCATATCCTGCTTTGACAATTACTTAAACTATCGTCATCAAATTGTGGAACTGGTGGATGATGACGGCACTCTGACTCGTTCTAATGCCTTCCACGTAAAGAGAGGGGTCCCACAGGGTTCAGTGTTAGGGCCATTAATATTCTCCCTGTACACTGCTGATGTTATAAAACAGATACAGCATTGTCGCTATCACATGTACGCCGATGATATCCAGGTATACACGTCCTTCAGCTCAAATAACATGACCGACGCTATTAGTAAACTTAACGAGGACTTGGCGCGTATATCTGAATGGTCGGAGGCCAACGCCTTGGTACTGAATCCCGGTAAGACAAAGTACATGCTCATGGGAACTAAAGCGCAAATTAACAAGACAATACACGCCATGCCTCCAATACACATCAAGGGTGACCTGATAGAGAGAGTTGCCGAGACGCGCAATTTGGGGTTGTTAATGGATGAAGGTACGCGATTTGAGAAACACATAATAAAAACAGAAAGCAACTGCTTCTATCGTTTAAAAATACTTTATAAGATAAGAAGGTTTATTAGCACCGATCTTCGTATTAATCTATGCGAATCTCTCGTACTTTCTAAATTAAACTATGTGGATACCGTGTTAGGGCCCTGCTTACTAGCACGATCAAAAAATCTAGTACAGCGAGTACAAAATGCGTGCGCCCGTTACTGTTTCAACATCCCTGCACACGCACACGTTACACCCTACCTAAACAACGCACGCCTGCTCAAGATGGAACGTCGTAGGCATCTCCACCTCGCCACCCTTTTGTTTGGTATTATTAAATATGAATGTCCACCGTACCTTTTCAGTAAATTGCAATGGGCTAAGGATAAACAGCTGAGTCTTACTACCAGGGGATCCGCGGGCCTACTCCTTACACAACTACATCACACAGCAGCTTTCCGTGGTAGCTTCCGACATGCCGCCACTAAATGTTGGAATGACCTGCCACCGCCCATGCGAACTCTGAAATCAATAAGCAATTTTAATTTAAAATATAAAAATTACTTACTCGAACAACAATTAAATAGTTAGTAAATATTACTATATAATACAAACTCTTTAGACTTAAATAATACATATGTCGGTATATAAAAATATATACAAGAATGTTACTGTTATATCAAGGTATGTCTGGTAAAATTTAAATTATGTATTATGGTTTTCTCACCTGCTTGGTTACTAAGTTGTGAAATGGCGGCAAAGCGGCGATTCTCCCATCTAGCGTTGGATTCATATAAAATATATACTAGGTAGGTTGACCATGTTCTCTCTTGCCCACGGATGTCATAGTTCGTGAGGTAACATTACAAATACAATTTTCACCATGCTAATCTAAAATATAAATTATATCTATTAGTTAAAAGTCATAAACATAATATTATAATTCCGCATACAGGAAATAATGATATTCTGTGCTCACCTTAGCTACTCTTTAGCCTTAGGCCTGGATCAGTGTCAAAACAACTAAATTGACTACGTCATAATAAAAATTGCGCACGAGGTGCGTGCGTTCCACATAGGTACAGTGATCCGACTGCAAAACAATAATTGTTTTGTGATTCGTTAAGGGTGTGGATTCGAGTTCGCGGCAGTCCGAGTCAGGACCGACGCGATGAGTCATGATACTGATTTTCGAATGCTGAGTACCTAGTGTGATGTGAGCACTGACCTATATTCTTTATTTATATATTATAGTACATAACAAAATGTTTTCATATATTATACTAAAAAAATGTTGGCTACATAGATTTCTTTTTTTTTTTGTTTATAATATAGTTTTAGTAAAATGTTGGCTGTAAAACTGACCCAACTATGCTTCCTTCGTTTATTTAGGGGCCACATAAAATCAGGACTGTGTTTTGTCCCACAGTCATTCAACTGAGTGGCTTCCATTTTAGGAATTGTAATTACACTGTTGTGCATTTTATTATAGTTTAGGTAAGTATTTTAACTATCACTATGTTAAGTAGGTAATATATTAGGTAGTGTAATGAATGATATAAAATAAATAAATATTTTGTTGTAGGTATATAATAATATATATTTTTGTGTTTGTTAGTTAATACTTTTGTTAAGATTGTTATGTAGATACTAGATACCTTAGAATAATTTAATGTAAAACTTAAGTACATACTTAGATTATAATTATTGTTTTTTAAAATGTATGCAACCTAAATAAATTCTTTCTATTCTATTCTATTCTATTTAGGACCATACTTTGTGTCATATTTCAGGATCCTATC
This sequence comes from Helleia helle, assembly GCA_963853865.1. Classification (NCBI taxonomy): domain Eukaryota; kingdom Metazoa; phylum Arthropoda; class Insecta; order Lepidoptera; family Lycaenidae; genus Helleia; species Helleia helle. The sequence goes on along the minus strand of OY971426.1, from coordinate 17,706,755 downwards.
AGAAAAGTAGCTTGCCACCATTTTTTGCAGGTATCCTGGTACTTTCATTTCGATGAGGGCTCTCATAATACAATCCCACTTGGCAGAATCGAAAGCATTCTTGATGTCTAACGTTGCGATCAAACAGTACTTCTTGGTGCCTCGCTTCCATCTCGTTCCTGCAATCGCGTCTTTAGCTGTATTGACGACCAAGTCAATAGCATCTAGTGTTGAACGGCCTTTTCGGAATCCATATTGGTTACTGGCGAGAAGCGGTTCGACTGCTTCTTCGATCCTTCTATGAGTTATCCGCTCTAGAATTTTGCCAGCTGTATCCAGCATGCGAAGCGGACGGTAGGATGATGGTTCTTCTGGGGGCTTCTTTCCTTTAGGGAGGAGAACTAACCTCTGTTGTTTCCACTTCTGCGGGAATATACCCTCTACAAGGCAGCTGTTATACACATCCAGGAATAAAGCTGGTGCAGTTTTAATGGCATATTTTAGCGCAACGTTTGGAATTCCGTCTAATCCTGGTGCTTTCTTATTTACCACTCTACCACAGGCTTCGAGGAGTTGCTCAACCGTAATGGGTGGAATTCCTTCCGTATTGTTTTGCTCTTCCAGGTGTTGGAGTTCCTTTTGTTGGGGAAACAGGGTAGTTACAATCTTCTCCAGGAGTTTAGGACATGTAGGTGATGGTATGGGCTGGTATTTTAGGTTAGTCATGATTACCTTATACGGCCTGCCCCACGGATCGTCTTCTACCTCATGGATCAACTCATTCCAGCTTCGTCTTTTGCTTTCCTTTATAGCTTTGTTTAAAATTTGACGAGCTTTCTTGTACTTAGCCACCAGTTCTTCAGCGTTCGGTCCTTTTCGGCCACGTTGAGATGACCTTCTCGCACTAAGGCACTTTTTACGTAGGGCGCAAATGTGGTCATTCCACCAGTACATCGCAGGGAGTGGGTTCATGGTCCGCTTCCGACGCATGGTAGCGTCACAGGCATCTGTAATTCTCTTCATCAAAGTTTCCGCCTTCTTTTCTGCATTTTCACCACTTATTGGCTGATTGTCTAGAGTCACCTTGAAGATGTTTGCGTCGAAGGTGCTGACATTCCACCCAATTGAGTTAGTGGTCCGTTTATTTCTTCTGGTGCTTTGACTGGTAGGCACTTCCCACAGTAATGCTGAGTGGTCACTGGCGGTGTAGATATCCATCACTTCCCAAGACCAATTCCCCTTAATGAGACTACTAGTGACGAAAGTAAGGTCCACGATGGAACTCGCATCTCCTCGGACAAAGGTAGGCTTATTTCCCGTATTGAGTAGCACTGCATCCAGACTGAACATAGCCTGTAGCAATGCTTGCCCTCGTGGATTAGTTTCCTTGCTGCCCCAATCAACTGCCCAGGAGTTGAAATCCCCAGCAATTGCCACTAGAGAGTGCTGCTTTGCATCCACAGTCAGTCGGTCTAAGAAGTCTTCAAACTCGCTAGGTGAAAGACTGGGCGAAGCATAGCAGCTGTAGAAGTAAATTTCCTCTACTTTGGCTACTACAAACCCGACTTCTGAGCTATTAGGTAAACTTTGGAATGGGCACTTGCCGCAAGACCAAATTACGGCTTTAGTGGTGATATCTGTTACCCACGGTTGCGTGTTAAGATGTTTATACGGCTCTGATATCAATGCAAGGTCTGGCTTCAGTTCACGCACTGTTTGCATGAGCAGATCACAGAACACCTTTATCAGTGTTCTCTTTGATGAGGACGATCAATAAGTCTCCAGTAGCAGTCCTGCGGAGCTTATCCACCGTCGAAAGAACCTTATCATCAGGGACGTCCTTCTTGACCCGACTAAGAATTTCCGGATATTTTTCTTTTTCCGTGGGTCGAACAATCAGTAGTGCATTGGGCCTTACCCCTGATTTTCTAGTCTTCTGATACACCTGCTTTGGTTGCTGCTCAGCGCGTAGCTTCTTCTTTTCTTTCTTGTATGTTACTTTCTGCCACTCTGTTATCTTCTTGTTGCCGGATGTCTTTTCTGTATTCTCAGTTAGAGGGATTGGTCCAACTCCCTTCTTCTTCTTCGCATCTTTATTATCAGATTCTGGCGACGTCCGCTGTTTTCGTTTGGCCATACGAATTACGCGTTCATTCCCGGAGACAGATTTAGAATCAGCATCGGCCTCACTGTCCATCGTTGTAGTTGTCTCCGTAATAGTACGCACACGGGGTGCTGTACACACAGGTTTTGGAGCCAATATTGCTGGGATTTGATGTGTGGTACTTGAGTTCTCCAGCGCTTTTAATGCCATATAGGCACTACCAATACTGGCTACCTTAGTTTTGATCTCCTTATGTACGTTTATTTTCGGTTGGACAAACTCTCTAAGCTCGCTGATTAGCTTCTCGAGTAGGTCCCACGCCTCCTTCCTCTTCGTGACGCTTGCGTCTAAAGCTATTTTTTCGACATGATGCCCGATATTACTCCTACTTTCATCATTTTCATTTATATTATTAGATTTTTTCATAGTGTTCCCACGAGTACCTAGGGAAATATCAGTCCATTCCAGCAGAGCCCCGGTTGCTGGAGTAAGGCCGGCCCCGAAGGACCATACTCTGGGGGGTGACCTGGTACCCCAGAGGAACCGTTAGCGACGTCATTACCCCGACGCCAAATTCCAAGGCACGGTATCTTGACACCCTTCATTTGGGGGTGTTTTGTCCACGGGAGCTATTTTATTTCACTCCTACCCTCTGAATAAATCAGCGAGCATCCTCCGATCCGCACGAGGAGACGCGGCCGGTAGCAGTTGCACCTCAGCCCCGGCAATGTGTGTGTGTGTGTGTGTGTCTGTTTGTGTGTTTGTGTGTGTGTGTGTGTTCTGATAACTTAGTCTTTGTGTTACATAGTAGTATATTGTAAAAGCAATTCAGTTTCCTCGTAGCTCAAATTATTAAGGAAGTTTAAAATAAGGTTTTTGCTAGCATTTAATTGTTTATCGTAAAAATATATGAATTTATTTACTTTATTATATAGATAAGCTGATCGGCAAGTATACTGTACTTTAGCAAATTTTGTTTTATTTTCGGGGATTTTCACAATGGAATACTTTCTTCTAGTTGTAATAATTTTTGGATCAAATGGTAGTTCTTTATGTTTTTTTAGGAGAGTATTTAAAATATACAGTTTCCTAATAGATAAAACATTGCTGATGAGGTACAGCTCGCTGGTTGGAAAACGTCTCTTTTTGAAATACATTAATTTCAATAGTGCTCTCTGTGCTCGTTCTAAATCCAGTAACCTCGTTTTTGCCGCGCCACCCCAAATTGGTATACAGTACGTTAAGACAGATTGCACCAAGGATACATATATTTCATTCAGAAGATTTTTATGATTATTATGAGCTTTACTTGGTGCAACATGTCTCAACGTCTTAAATATCCAGGTTTGTTTTCGAACTACCTACTCATGACCTGTTCGAGATGTGGGTACCAACACAACCGCTCATCTATTAATATTCCTAGGTACTTGATTTGTGTTACTTTATTAATTTCCGAACAGTCACAAGTTGAGCTGAGAGTAGAGTCACTACAAGTGTGTATTTTTATACTGAAACGACCTAGAGGCTGCGTGCGTTTATCTATACTGAAACACATATAATTGGTCTTTCCGGTGTTAAGGGTCAGTAAATTATTATTTAACCAGGTAGCCACTTGAGAGAGTCCCATTTCTGCACTAGCTTTAACTTCATCCCAAGTTTTCCCAGTGAAGACAATGGCTGTATCATCGGCGTAGGAGAAAACTTTTGCGTTTGCTATTTTCATGTTACAGAGTTCGTTAATATAGATCAGCAATAACGTAGGACCTAGTACACTTCCTTGCGGGACGCCATATGATACATCCACATCCTCACTAGTAACAAATTCTAACCTAACTCTTTGCTTTCTATCACTCAAGTAACTTGCAAATAACGATAGTGGAGTTCCCCGAATACCTATTTCTTCAAGTTTACGTATGAGAATGGGGAAAGATACCGTATCAAAAGCTTTTTTGAGATCCAAAAATACTGCTAAGCAATGGTTGCCGCCATCTAAGTTTTGCGTAACAAGAGAACTTAGGGCAACTACAGCGTCCTCAGTTGATTTGCCATATCTAAATCCAAATTGGAATGGTGATAATATACGTGGGTAACACTGAAAATGTTTAGAACTGGCCAGTTAGAAACATTGAAAATGAAAACTTTTTTGAATTTCAATTTTAGAACTCTTTGGTAACCTAATGTAGTACATTGCATTCATTTGTGATTTGTTTTTATGAATTGGCGGCAAATCTAAAACTCTTGTTACACGTGAAAATGAACATAACGCGAGAAAATTTTCAGTCAATGATTTATTATGACTTTCGTTGTGGGCTTACTCAACAACAAAGCTATGATAGGCTGCGATTAGCATTTTTTAATGAAGCCCCATCTCGTGCCACTATTTATAATTGGTTTAACGAGTTTAAGCGTGGACGTAGCAATCTCAGTGATGATCCGCGTGAGGGACGTCCTTTAACAGCGACTACTGAAGATAACATCAGTGCTGTGCGACGCATGATAGAGGAAGATAAGAGAGTGACCTATCAGCAGATACGGGCAAGCCTAGGCATTGGTATGAGTCAAGTTCAAAAAAAATTACACGAACATTTAGGTGTCAGGAAGCTTTGTACCAGATGGATTCCCCATACTTTAACCGACGACCAGAAATGCCTCCGCATGAACTGGTGTCGCCAAATGTTAGATAAGTTCAACGGGGGTAACTCAAATGCTGTATTTGACATCATCACAGGTGATGAAAGCTGGATATATTGCTACGAACCCGAAACCAAAAGACAATCAGCTCAGTGGGTGTTTCCTTTCGAGGATCGGCCAACTAAGGTAAAGAAAGGAAGAAGTCAAGGAAAAAAGATGATGCTCATTCTTTGGTCGGAAAGGTCATTTCGCGACAGTTGTGCTAGAAGATGGAAGGACAGTTACTGCAGACTGGTATGTCAATCGCTGTTTGTCTGTTGTCTTGGAAAAAATTCGACAGCAGCGCCCTCGAAGCAGGATCCTCCTTCACCACGACAATGCTTCAGCGCACTCCGCAAAACGGACTGTTGAATATTTGACTATGGCAGGTGTCGAGATAATGAGTCATCCGTCTTACAGTCCTGACCTGGCGCCCTGCAACTTTCATTTATTCCCAAGAACTAAAGATAAAATTCGAGGTATTCGCTTTACGAGCCCTGAAGTTGCGGTGAAAGCGTACGAAAATGCCATAGAAGAGACTCCTAAGGAAGAATGGGCCCACTGCTTTTCTCAGTGGTTCCATCGAATGCGACGATGTGTAGAAAGAAACGGAGATTACTTCGAAAAACAATAAAAGTATTGGCAACTTTCTACATTAAGCCGTTTTTCATTTTCTAAACATTTTCAGTGTTACTTAGGTATTATATTTATTCAGGTAATTGAGTAGCCAACTATTCAAGATTTTTTCTAGGACCTTTGATACCGCTGGCAAAATAGATATGGGTCTGTAATTGCTTATGTTGTCTCTTTCCCCACTTTTATACACTGGTATGACAATGGATCGTTTGAAAAAACGCTGGAAAAGTGCCCTTTCTGGTACACAGGTTTGTGACGTGAGTAATTATCGGTACAACTTCTTTAGCTGCTATTTTGACGAATCTCGTTGGAATATTATCCCAGCCGGGAGAGCTATCAGTTTTTAAGCTCATGAGTATACTAATTACCTCATCGTCGTCTGTCTCTAGTAGAGCAAAAGAGTTCAGCTGATTCGGGATTCTGTCAGTATTCGTGGTTGGCACATTCATAATACTTCGAATTTCTTCAGCGAGCTGTGTTCCAATATTCGCAAAAAAGTTATTTACATATTTAGCAGACTCTGTTGGCGTTGCCTTAATATTTTTGAGTTCTATATTTTGTGTGTGTGGTTTATTAGAGCAAGTAATATTTTTTATATTTTTCCATAATAATTTATTGTTTTTCACTGATTTACTAAGCAAGTCTCTATCATATCTCCTCTTTACTTTTTTTAAAAGATTATTACAATAATTTCGGTATCGTATATACGTAGTTTTAAACTACTACTAGTTAAGGATCTCATTTTGTTTATCATCTCTAAATTTCTTTTGTAGAGCATTCCGATTTTTGATGCAGCGCAGCATTCCTTGTGTAACCCATGGTTTTAGAATACGCTTACTACTTGGGATTGATTTTACCTGGCTATTTTCTGTCAGCGCTTTATTTAAGTTTGTTAATAATCGTTCAATTATTTCATCAGGGTCCTCGGAGTACATTAATTCAGAAAGACTATTATTTTGTAAATGCATAAGTGCTCCATCGTAATCTATAGTTATTTTATTTTTAATCTGAGCTGTGTTTTCCTTTTGTTTTGATAAAGTTAGAAAGGTGGTAAAGTGGTCAGTAGTTGTAGTTTTCTAGATGGCAATAAAAGCTGACAATTTTCTTTTATTAATTTTGAGCATGAAATGATCCAGACAGTTACCTTCTCTGGTAGGTTGTCCAGTTAATATTCCATGTAACGATAACATATTTAGGTAATTCGTTCTATTTTTATGTTCATAAGATTGTTCAACTTCTTTAGGTCTTATATTTATGTTTATATCTCCGGCTAAAATAATAGATTTTTGTGATGTTAGGTTCTCTAAGTGCATGTTTAAAGAATCAATAAAACTTTCTGCATTAGTGTTGGAAGGCGAACGGTATATACATATAATGATATTATTTAGGACGTCCAGTTTATAGACAGGACGCCTGCGCTAATTTTACTTCAGTGACTTTGGGTGTAAGTGATGATTTGATATATACAACTACCCCATCGTTTTGGTTCAATTGGCGTGTGGTAAAGTAGCTACTGTAGTTATTGAGATGGGGTAAGCGTTTATTGTTACTCAGTCTACATTCAGTCAATATTATTACATCCGTTTCAAACTTAAACGATACTAAATTTAGTAAAAAGTCGTCAAAGTTGTAATATATAGTCTGACAAGCGAGTCGTGGGACGCGATTTATTTCGAATTCTTCATATGGCCACACTTCTGATTGTTAAACTAAATGACGAAAGAGCTGATCAAGCTGCAAAAAATGGATATGATGAGGACCACAGAGATGTTGTTAAAACACCTTTCTCGGATTACTTTCCAATTATCAAAGACGAGATTAATAGACTTTGGAAAGATTATTGGACTATAACAAGTCAGAATAAAGGACAATGGTACGCTAAAATTCAAAAAGACTTTAATACTAAGCCCTGGTATATCATCACCAGTTGTGAATCAAGAAAATTTATCTCCATAATTACTAGAATGAGATTTGGACATTGTCTGGTTCCCTCTCATTTATTCAAATTGAAAATCATTCAACATCCTAAATGTACTAAATGCAATGAGCCATACGCTGACATAAACCACATTATTTTTAAATGCGAATCTTTAAAACTACATAGATTAATCCTGGCTTCGGATATAAATAACATTTGCTCAGAATATAAAATAAATGTTCCCCGCCGCCCAGATGAAATATTATCCAATCCAAGTTTTTTAAACCCTTATTCAAGTTTATATGTTCGTCAATAGAGAAGATATAGTAAAGGAAAAATATGAAGTGTAGAAGATTTTGTTTAATGTTATGTAGATTAAATTGTCGTAGTATAATATGTTATAAAATTGTACAGTTTAGAGCGAAGGACTCGAATCCAGCTCTCAATAAATTAAAAAAAAAAAAAAAAAAACTAAATGTCATCTTACCTCGGAATGGCGGGAAGCATCGGGACGCGCGGTTCTGTTTTTTTGGTTTCCTGTTAATTAATTGTTATTTTGTGTTTTGTCCATTCAGGGTGGTTTTCTATAGTGTTTGTTTTAAAAACTTGATCTTTATATATTGTGATTGGTTGGCGAATCTTATGGAGTACCGTTCTGAAGTGGTTTTCTTAGTAGGGCTGTTCTGGCGGTTTTCTATAGTGTTTGTTTTAAAAACTTAATCAGTGTAATATATAATGTGATTGTTTGGCGAATATTGGTGGACTGCCATGTGTGGATGGAATCGGGAATGATAGTTGATTGATGGGGGCTAGAGGGGCGAAGCCGCGCTCCTTGGGGTTTCCCGCCATTTCTCCGTATTACAGACCGAATAATTGTATTTTGTATGGCTAATAGCCTAGTAGCTAATGCCTTTAAATGAAAATAATAATAATCATCTTACCTCTATTTGTTGTTGTTGTGGTGTAATTATTGTAAGTTTTTGTGCGAAAAAATGTCGAAACCCATTAAAAGCAGTGCCCGGAGCTTGTTGTATACAATGATAAGTAAGTATGAACAGAGAAAGGATGATATAAATCAGCGTTTCGAGAAAAAACAACGAATTTTTGACGAAATTATTTCAGCTGCAAGTAAGTACATCCCAAACATTTTGATACTCGTCCTAGATTTAAACAACAAAAAAAAAACTTTTGTTTGTATTCAACATAACTTTACATTTGTTTAAATATGTACTTTCGAGAAATTGTGTTTCAAAACATACAAATTATTTCTTGTTCTAAGGTCTATCGAATAACGAAGATTTGAAACGTCAGATCGTAGACTTAATCAAAGAGCTGAAAGATATTGAGAAAAAAGATCTGTTTACCTCTGAATCCAGTTATTTGGCCCATTTATCTAAACTGACAGGTTGTATTTCAATATATTTTTGTTATATAGTAAACTGTGATAATAATCTGCCACTTAACCCAATTATTTTTATTATTACAGAAGTTGGTGTCAACACACTGAGGAGGATAAAAAAGGAAGGTTCCCTAAACCAAAATGTGTGGAACGCCAGGAAAAAAACGCCCTCGCCAGCCCAGTGTTTCAAAATTAGATGATTTTGACATATCGGCAATTCGTAATAAAATAAATGAATTTTACTTGGTTAGGAAACAAGTTCCAACAATAAGAACTTTGTTAGCAGAATTACGAGAGTCAATAAGATTCACTGGATCTCGAGAAACATTGAGGCAAATATTGTTAAAAATGGTTTTGAGTTTAAAACTAATAAAAATGAAAGGTCAATTTCTAATTGAAAAGTTTGAAATATCTGCTCCGAGACATAGTTATCTTAGAGCTATTCATAAGAAGCGACAAGAAGGAAAGGCAATAGTTTACCTGGACGAAACATATGTCCACCAAAATTACAAGCCAAAAAAGTCATGGCAAGGACCGAGTACGAGTGGAGTAACTGCCAAAATTCTAAAGGTTTCTATCAAATTAATTTTGCCTTTTTTGGAATGTCTATAAGAATATTTGTTATTTTAATTATTACTTTTCTTTGTTTTATAGGTAAAAGATACATAATAGTCCATGCTGGCTCTGAGAAAGGTTTTGTGCCCAATGCATTATTGGTGTTCAGCACAAAATCTAAAATGGCTGATTATCATGATGATATGAACCGTAATAACTTCATAAAATGGCTGGAAGAAAAATTAATACCCAATTTAAATGAACCTAGTGTGATTATAATGGATAATGCGAGTTATCATGTAACTCAAATTAACAAGCCGCCTACGATGAGCACTTTAAAGGCTAATATTCAGAAGTGGCTCACCGAAAATCACATTTCTTTTGACAATTTTCTTACAAAGGCCGAGCTTTTGTGTCTTGTCAAAGAAAACAAACCAACTCCCTTGTACGAAGCGGAAGAACTTCTAAAGCAGCATGGACATGAGGTCATCAAATTGCCGCCATATCATTGTGATCTCAATGCCATAGAATTAATTTGGAGCTTGGCAAAAAGGAAAGTGGCGAGTATGAATCTAGGCGTGCCAGCTGCCGAAATGGAAAATTTAATAAGGAAATGTTTTGCCAGTGTGACTGCTGATGACTGGAAATCATGCACTGATCATGTGATTAATGTTGAAAATACATACGAAATAAAAGATAAAATAACAGAAGAGGAACTTGAACCATTTCTCATCAATGTTCGTGAAGATGAAAGTGATAGTGATGAATCATATTTTGAAGGCATCGAATTTCTCGAATCAGATTTTGATTATTGTTCAGAATGAATAAATGTTTTTTAGTTTTTGTTGTGCATCTTTATTATCCTTATTTTCGATGGAGTGGAAAAGTTGGTGTTGATTTTAATGTAGTTAATGTTTTCGTTTTGATTATTTTTAAACCAAATTCTTTGAAGATTCCAACCTTATCCAAATAAACAAATAATCAAGTTAAGCAAAAGTATCAAAATTGTTTTTAGACTATATATGCTGGGTTAACACCTAAAAGATTTTTAAATTTGCCGCCAGCGGCTTGTGCCACGACTCGCTTGTCAGACTCTATTATGCTCCTAATATTTTGTGAGATAATAGTCAGATCATTTTTTTGTATTTTAATATGGTTATTTAATTCTGTACAGTCACATTCAATAGTTCGTGCCGGTTCGATATTATCTAACTTTTTCAAAGTTTGTATGGAATCACCCATTAAAGCGCCTTTTTTTTTTTTGCTTAAAATTCTAGACATATTTAAAGAATACAGGTTATACATAGTAGTTAATAATGGTAAACTATTAGCTAGAGAAACTTTGCGATTATATAGTTTTATATGTATATAGCATTTTGAGGCTTGTTTAGTGTATTTGGTGGCGTGTGTGTGTTTAAGTGTGTAGCTCGATATGTAAAAGCATTTATAGTAAATAAACATGTAATCAATCATAAAAACCTTTAAAAGTAAATATAGTCAGGCAGTAGATTTTATATTTAAGAGATCATGTTCGGTTTTGATCTGGATCCGCTTATTGTCGTTGGCAAATTCGCGTACTTTAGCGTAGAGTTTTGCCGTGTTTTTTGTGAGGCCCTCAGATACATATATCGGCTTATTTTCTCCACTTATTTTCAAATACCCAGTATGAAGTTTCTGATTAATCTCCTTCCCCTTGTTAAAATGTTTAATGGCAGTAATTACTTTTTCTTTCTGGGGAGCAGTTTGAAATTCTGCAACAATAGTGCTTTTCGTGCTTTCTTGTGATCTCATTCGGTAAATATCCCGTAAGTCTGTATCACTCACTTCTACCTCCACTACTTCTCCCAAATCTTTCATGAAGCCAATTAGGTCTTCCTTTCTCTCGGATTTGTTCTGAGCGGAAATGAGTTGCGGCACATTTCTTATTTCAATAGTAGCCGAGCACGATTTTCTCTCTAGGGTCTCTACTGTCTCTTCTAGAGCAAATATGCGTTTTTTATCTTCTTTCTTTTTCTCTTGAAGCGCTTGAATCTGGTTCATTGCTATTTCGTATTTTTTAGCTAAAAAGCTTATAGTTTCCTTTGTTTCTTCATTTTGTTTTTGCATGGTTGCCTGTAGCTCTTTGAACCGCGTTTCCTGCTGAACCGATAAGGATTTGAAGAGGGCGCGCATTTCATTCATCATCCCAGTATCATTAGAACCCAAATTACTTAATAACAGCCGTATACATTAGAATTGTCAATTTAGGAATTATTAGTAACATTTTTCTTACAACAGGCATATACGATGTGTATAAATCTTTATTAGTAAGGGGGTTAGAGAATACTATATACTATGAAAAGGGCACAAGATGGCGGATCAGGCACTCACTTACAGCTGTAAGTTTAAAGAAAGGGGCATCAGGACTGGGCATACCTACGAAAAAAAGGTGTATACCTACAACCATCTGAGCCTACAACTTAAATCGGCACTTAACATGGCTATTGGCTACCATTGCTAGGGTTTTGACAGCAAAACCACAAACTATATAGAGAATACTCGTAGACAGAGAATCCTGAAGAGAACGTGGTCTAAGCATTTATTTAGACGTGTAGGAAATAGGTGCACTGGCAGTAAACCATGAAAATCAGTAGCATTAAAATATTGATCAGAGTTAGGATCGTTGCCTTATTGTTAGATTTAATGTCAATATTTATGTCGCCAATGATAAAAGTAAAAAACGCGTAAATAAAATCCAACAAACATTCTTTTTGATCGGATAACTAAGTGAGATTGATTAAAAGAAAAGAAAAGTTTAGATATTATTATAGCAGGAGCCAGGTTCAAGTCAACTTTTTGAAAATTATTAAAAAAAGAAAAGAAAAACGATCAAACAATAATTTTGATTGGACAATTAAGAACAAACGACGAACAAACGAATTAGCAAAAAAAAAATTGAAAAATTTGATTTTCCCCCGCCAACTTAAGGCCAACTTTTTGAAAATTATTAAAAAAAAATAAAAAAACGAACACAATATAGTTAATAGAAACAGGCGTTACTTTGCGGAAATCCACAATACAGTAAAAGACCACAACCTCGCAATCTAATTGTGTGTGATCTTTTACTATGGGGTGGTGGTGGCTGCTGCATACGAGTGTACGCATATGCAGTGTGGGAAAGGAATGCTTTAAGCATGCACTCACACATTTTCAGTAAAGACTGCGTGTTATGCGGGATTATTGCTAATTAAATTATAATTTAATCTGAACAAAAATAATTTTGATCGGACAATCAAGAACAAACGACGAACAAACGAATTAGCAAAAAAAAATTGAAAAATTTGATTCTCCCCCGCCAACAGAGAGGTTGATACTTGATAGCGTAGACTGATTCTCCGTCTACGCTTGATAGTGTGTTTATCTGTGGTTCGCAATTACTTCTCACTCAGTGTGATCACTTTTAGTAAATTTCTACTATTTTGATAGTTTAGTTAGTTGTTAGTTAGTTGAATGATTTAGTAGTAATTTCAGTAGAAAATCGTTATTTTACAACATTCTGAAAAATGGTCGCCCAAAATGCAAGTATCCAGGCCAAAAAACCATTATACCCAGATCCAGGGGATTTCACGTAACGTATTACTGAATACGGTGCTACACTGGTCTCTTTTTCGCATAATATAGAAAATAACTAGCTATCTCTGTCATTCGGATCAGCATGGGCATTCGTTCATACCTATTATTTGTTTTGAATTTGTTGCGTGCAACATGCAATACAAAAGCGAAGTTCAAATCATGACCAAAAATACGAACAGCACTATCGTGCTGAATGGGAGAGAAGTCCATCTTTTTCAGCGTGGCTGTGTAAATATCGTGACCAGTGTAGACCAGTGTAAAGCCTATAACAAAAAAATATTGCCTCGAATGGATTCAATAAATATAAATAAAAAAAACTTAAATTTTTTAAATATATTTTTTTACCAAACCCCTAGAAAAATAATAATTATTAATAGTAGGTAGAATGTAATTACTAATTAGTAGATTTTCACACAGGGCCTACAGTGTGGTAAGCAGGGTCTGGTAGATTCTGCTAGATTTTAGCAACATTTTTGGTAGATCGTGTGATGAAAAAGTGGTCACGCTGAATCTCACTTCAGTGATCACTGATCAGTGATCAGTCACTTGACAGTTGACACCGGAGTCCGGACGGCGGACACGTCTTCTCACTTCTCAGTTGTTTCTTGTACGCCGCTTGTTCTGAGCTGTGTTCCGATTTAAACTGAGAGCACTGTACAGTGCTCTTACTGGGACAAATTCGTTCCGATAAAGACTGACAGTATACTGTCGCAGTGGTCTAGGCAATATATGACGTCATGAACCGACGCCATTTTTGCACTGCGAGCACTGTACAGTACAGTGCTCTTACTGGGAGAAATTCGTTCCGTTTACACTGACAGTATACAGTTGCAGTATGACGTCGTAATATATGACGTCATACATCGTCGCCATTTTACTACTGTGAATACTGGTGGTTTTGAAATTCGAGGTACGGTGCATGCACGATGCGCTCAGTGATTGGCTAATTGGCTAACTGAAGTTGGCGCCTGACGGAGACAAATCAACTTTTTGTTTTTTTTGTGCTAATTTGTTTATTTGCCGACTTTCGGTGATTGACGAGAAAAAAAATTGGTTGTCTATAAAGTGGTTCACCGACGATAGATAAATCAAATAACAACGTCATAACATAACGCAAGCGTACTAATGAGCGTAACGAGATAATGAGTATTACGGGTAATTTTCATGCATGCAACCGGCGTTCATCGATTTAGGCGCAGTTACGTCAAAAATATAGTTTGTTCGATGGTCATTTCTTTATTATTAAAATTTGTATCTTTAATTTAATTTTTATTTTAATAACTTTTGACTTTGTTCGCCGCTACATTACATATTTGTTAATTGTTATACATTCTTTTAAAGCGAGAGAGCTACTGTCGCTGCGTATCATCATAGTAATTGAAACATCACTGCTGACTGATGTTGCAAGTTGCAATTTACCAAAACATTACAAGAGTTTATAATCCGACACTTAAATTACGTTGAAGTACAACCGATAGCGCGATTTAATTCCGTTACATTGACATCTATTGACACAAATAGAAACCTTTTCTAAGACACGCAATAATTAATTTTGTTTTTACTTCTTATCGGTTATACCTACGTATGACTGTTATGTTATGTGAAAATTAATATTATATTGAAAATGTATATGTCAGACCTAAAAACTATTTTTTCAGTAGGAGTCCAAAAACGAACGGTTTGCGTTCACGTGATGAATGATTTCTGACCATATGAAAGAGATTTTTTTATAATAATTGGAAATAAAATCATTAACAAAGTAACTTGATAAATAAAAATATTATTTTTTATGAAATTATCTGATATAAGAATTGAGACTTTAATATATCGTGGTCACCAACACTAGAATTTGCTTAAAACCGGATTTTTTACCACGTAATAATATTAGGTAATTTTGAACCCCTTTTCAACTCTCGATATTTAGGTTCTGTTGCAAACGACGTTAATGGAGAAGCAGGTATTAAAATGAACGTAAATAGTTTTGATATACCTACTACTTATCAAAAGCTTTGTTAGCTTTCGATATGTAATTAAAATCGTGGTAAATATTCCGATTTCGATAGTTATAATAGATATGAATAACTTTATCGAATAACAATGGATTCCTAACAGGAAATGACTTTTAAAACTCGCTATCAGTATTCAGTCATTAAGAAAACAGTTGTCTGTGCATAATATTCTGTTCTAGGGATAATATTTTGACCCACTGTATTACAAAAGATATGAGCTCTTCATCATCGTCATCAGAGTCATTATCGGAAGATTCCAATAAATTTTGGACTGCACCAGCAATTGCAGTTGCAATTATTGCGTGTTCCATTAGCTATTTTTCCAATTAGATAATAAATAAGTACCTACTTAATTATTTTTTGAATTAAGTTCATCACTTATTGACCTTATCTAATTTCAATCATTCGGTTATTAAGATATTATACAGTAAATTGCTTGAAAAACAATATCTTTAATACTAACGAGTATACATAATTTACTAACTTAATTATACAATAATATAATTTTATATATTTTCACGTACAGCTTGGCAAAAAAGAGTATGACGTGGTGACAGGTGGAACTAAATATTTTACTAAATGGAAACCTATGATGTTGACAATACTTGGCCGACAAATACTAGATTTTGAGTAAAGCTTAGTGTTTCACATTTATTTTTAACGATTTGATTAAATTATCTTGCAGATTTTCCATATTTTGATGAGACCTAAGTGAAAGTGGCGCCCTCATTTTTTCCATACTCTTTTTTGCCTAGCTGTAAAAACAACCCCACAAAATATATAGAGTATAAAATATTATATTGATATTGCAACCCCAAAAAACGTAGATGTCAGTTCACAGTATACTGTACAGCGTTCCGTTATAGACGGAAACCAGTCTCACTATATTTAAAGGAACGGCTTCTCAATATACCCACTCCTGTGGGGCGCTATTTTAGAGACTATTTTTTTTTATGGCGCAACTGTGACGCTATATCTGGGTGGTCTCGCGCTATATCGACGCGTGTACTTAAAATGACCATATCTTTATAGTTTTATATGGGAGCTGTATATAAAACTTATGTCCTTAAAATCGTAATGAAACAAGCTAGCGTCAAAGTATGGGTTTTGTTAATTTTGTGTTTGTAATGTGCTAGTAATTGTAATTTGAAATCAGGACGAGCGAGTTTTTCCAGTTTATTGCACAGAAGTCGTTATATTTAAGAAAATCAATAATTATTTTAAAAAGTTTTTATTTCATTTACAATATACATTTAATGAAATTACTAACAATAAATAAAAACACACTATGCCATACATTTTTTTACTTCACAAGCTTTACAAAAATACCACCATTAAGCGCGACCCGAACGCTGCGACAAAAAAAATAGGTCATGTTTACTCTTCAATTCCGAGAACACCGTAGGTCAAGTGGCTTCGGTTATAAACTTACACTTTAGTATGGTCTTTTAACTTATTACATACGAGTTTTCAGCTGTTAAAAGTGTTTAGTTTCTCATAAATCTTACAATAAACCAAGCACTTGAAATTAGCGCCAAAAAAAAGACCTCTCAATCTTTAACCTCACAAGGTAAATTCTGATGCATATATTTAAAATTCAAATAAACTTTCTACAATATGAAAGATTTTACAAAGTGATAAGCACAATAAAAAGGCATGCTTCCTTAGAAATATATTTCAGAAATCGACAGCCTTACTGTCGCTAACTGTCACTAAATTCAAAATCCCTGTCTGTTGATCATTTACTTAAACATTTACGCGAATTCCTTGCAAAGTTTTTATATTTAATGCTTGGTTATAATAAAGAGATACATAACGTAAGTACATAACGTAAAGTTGTCGTCATTTGTGTGTTTATTATTTTACGAAACAGTAAAAAGTGAAAATGTACGAACATGGCGTTTGAAATTTCAAATGACATTTTTGAAATATTATTTCTGTCCAAAATCTTTATGAAATACACAATCTATGCATTTAAAACTGTTCATTACTTACCCATTCATGATGTTATATGTAAATTATCACTTATTAAACAATATATTCACGGTTAAATAACCCACAGTAAACAACATTACGCGCGCGAAAACTGCAGTGTCGAACACTTTTTTAGTATTGCGTCATTCTTAAGGCGGGAGTATAAAACACTTGACATGTCATTAAATGTCATCCTTGTTTTTTTTTTTTACACGTTGTGCGAGTTTGACCAAGACCAATGGAGGTTGACGATTTATATATCGGAAAAATAAACTTAAACTGTTAGTCCCCAGTATGCGGTCACATAACCAAAATGGCATCACTTTGACATTGACAAGTCGCCACTAGGTGGCTAGTCCATACTGCAATGACGTCACACCTTACAGTGGTCCAGTATATATCGGAACGCGGCCCTGTTCACCTTGTGCACAGAGTATACATTGCCAGTATAATATTGTAGTTAGATATTACTAATCTGTGATTGTTGTCTTTGACTATACGGAAGTACGGGCTACGGAATACGGATAACGGAATTACGGAACGGCACGCTTGACTGTGCGCATCACCTGTTCGCGGACCGCGGTAGTTGATTGGGGACGCCATTTTGTTTCTTTGTAGCCGAAAAGCTTTGGTGTTAAGTCATACAGTGATTAAATTTTAGCAAACATGAGTTTCGGTCGACCACCGCCACGTATTGATGGCATGGTGTCGTTAAAAGTGGATAATCTAACATATAGAACCACGCCTGAAGATTTGAGACGCGTTTTTGAGAGATGTGGTGATGTCGGTGATATTTATATTCCAAGGGATAGATACACACGTGAAAGTAGAGGTTTTGCCTTTGTCAGGTAAGTACTTACTTATTTATTGTTGCTTAAATGCGATAAAAAAATATAGATGTTATGTTAATGTGTGAATAATTTTTGCATCAATCACAATAGGTTTTTTGAGAAGCGTCAAGCTGAAGAGGCCCTGGATACCTTAGATGGTCGAATGTTGGATGGCAGGGAGCTTCGTGTACAGATGGCACGTTATGGTCGGCCATCTTCGCCTCATAGAAGCCGCCACGACCGCCGTAGAAGGTAAGATAAGCTACAGCGAAACATAAAAATCAGACCTATTTATCATGCTAAGTCGTATCTTGCCACATTATATTAATACAGCAAAAATAAAATTATTACTACCACAAAAGTTGTACCTACCTGTCACTTTCAACATTGTGTCGTTGTTTTAAATAATACAAAGGCATGTAAAAAAAATAAACGGGTAGGTTTTAAAAATCAAATTCTTTTCTATATTTATAGGTCTTAGTACCCTTTTCCCTTTTTTAAAACGGGGATATACTATAGAATCATGGTGCAGAAATTTAATAACAAATTTGGTTTTTATTTGTAAGGGATGAAGCCATAAAACAAACCTTAATTTTTATTAAATTCCTGCGCCTTGATTCTATAGTCAAAAGTCTAGTAGGATACCACCAAGCCCAGGAGACTCATCTTCACTAAAATCCCATCATGTTCATCCTCTCCTCCATTTAGCTCCACACCGGCCACAACTACTTGATACTGAGGTCAGGCTGGTATCCGCAACTCGACGCTTCTGCGCCTATTTTGCGTGCTGTGAGCCTGAAGCACTCCCTACAGCCAGTTAAGCTCCCGCAAGAATGCCTGCAGTCTCTTGACATCAGCACAGATCTCCGGGAGCGTTCTCGGGCACCCGAGATAGGCAGCCCGTAACAGTGCCACTCCTGTGCACTCCAGTAGTACATGGACTCCTGTTTCTTCCTTCGATATGCAGGCTCTGCATAGCGGACTGTTCGTAACACCTATGGTAAAAATATGTTTTTTGTAATGACCATGTCCTGTTAAGGTGAAGCATTAATTGACGAGAGACACGTGGGTTGCCTATTGGCATTGCTTCCCTATTGGCATTGCTTCCCTTGCCTGTCTACAATTGTCTCTGCTCGTCCAGAGGTCTTTGTGTTTTGTATTTGTGTGCATTCTTACCCATGCCCTTAACTGGCTATATGGTAGCGGAGTCAGGCTCTGACCTCCATATTTGCTCCACGTTTGGCCAGCTCGTCTGCTGCATCATTACCCCTTGTGCCACTGTGCCCCTTTATCCATTGAAGGGTGTTAGATTGACATGCTCTTTTGAGGTAACAGTGGCATTCGTGAATTAGGCCAGAGTTTGTTGTGTATGAGTTTAGTGCTTGGAGTACCGCTTTGCTGTCGGATAAAAATCCTAATGAGGTACCCTGTCACTTTCCGCTCTTTTATAGCTCTTGCTGCTTGGGCTATGCCAACACATTCTGCCTGGAAAACGGACCTGTTTTTGCCCAAATGTACGGCCAGCTGAAGATTCAGTTCCTCTGAGAAAACCCCTGCACCTGTTCCTTGTTTTCGACCCGTCGGTGTAGATACTCAACTCCTTAGATGTTGAATCTGTTGATGAGGACTCGAAAAGTTGAATTTTATAGTGTTTGTTAAATACATACATTTTGGTATGACATCACTTGGGGCCTTTTTTTTTTTTCTTTTATGCTGAGAAATGCTCTGAGGCATCCCGCGGGGGAGTGAGTATGTGGGACTCGCTACGCCCGAAAGATTGTAAATGGACGCAGCTCTACCTACCCCCACCACCACAACTAGGCCTGAACTATTGGGGGGACATCACTTGGGGCCTGCAGCAATGGAAATTCATCAAAATACTCATCTATAATTTTTGTGTGAGGTATCCTGATGTCTTTCTATAGCTTTAGTGTTCGTAACCTTACCGCTGCAGATGCTGCTTCCTGTTGTATAAATAGCTGTAAGGGAAACAGAGGTATCATAGTTTCTATTGCTGTGGTCGGTGTTGTTTAATGCTTCCTGTGATGGCAAGACACACCAACCTTTGAAAGCGTTGTAGTTTGTCACTTACCGTTGTTAGGCGTGTTCGTGGCCACCAGACTATTGCTCCATAACTTACTACTGGTCTGATGACTGTATTGTATAGCCATAGCACTATTCTTGGGGTTAAGCCCCATGTCCTGCCTATCATTCTTTTGTATTGCCAGAATGTAAGGCAGGCATTGTTTAGTTTGGCTTCTAGATGTTGACTCCAAATTTAGTTTGCTGTCGAGAATTACTCCTAGGTACTTCACACCGGCCGCGACACTGCCTATTGGTACTCTATTTGCTAATATGGCACCCCCAACACCTCAGGGCACCTTACAGCTCAGACCTTATCACGTGCGCGGAGGATCCCACAATCAGCTGCACACAGGTCTCTTGAAGCCCTGCGACAGTCCCTTGCTGCTGCGTCTCTACTTGTTTGAGGTTCCCATGGAATCTACCCTTCCAACACCATAAAAAGTGTTTTAGTACTTAACACTATACAGTTATAATAATAGCTGAGTATTGATTTTTGTTTGAATTGACTTGGCCCAAATTATTGTGTAATTATGATGGTAAACAAAAAATTTAACTGGATCTGAACTGGAACAGTTACTGTTACTCACGACAGCTCACAACTTGATATTATATTATTCTCATACTTGTTACTTGATGATATGTTTCAAGTGTAACCTAATTATAAACCCATTAATATGAATTAGTCATAGATGGCTCATCGAAATGATAATCTTATTTTAATTTCTTCTTTTGATTAAAGATTTTTCTGTTGGCTGTTTACACAAATTGGAGTGTCTTAAAATCTTAATGGTGTCCAGAACAAGAAGAATTTGAAAACTAATATCATCTTAATATTATGGCCAACATAGTTTATATAAATTAGTTTAGAATGTGATAAAACAAAAAATCCTATTTTTTTGTACAATGCCGAAAATATATTTAAAGTAGGTACATTTTATGTAGACAACTGAGAAAGGAATTTTCTGCTCTTACAAAGTTAAAATGTTAAATATTTTTTAAATAGAATAAAAAAATCATTCTCTTAAAAAAAATTTACATGGCAGTGTCATAAAGATATTTAAGTAAATAACATAATTTATAAATTGTTGTAAAGTCCTCACTAATCACTCTTCACATCCCATGTGTACAAAAACTTATTATATACAAATTAATATCTTACACTCTGCTTAGAATTTGTAGTAAATTTTAAAATAATGGCATGGACCTCATTCTTGACTATGCAACGAGTCCTCACTGATTATGTTATCAAATCTCTTTAATATTGACATGCCAGCATAATATTATATCCCAACTTAGTAGATCACAAATTCATAGGCAAAATAAGAGAAAATCAATGACTTACTTATGTTTATGTATGGTTTAGCTACTCCCGTTCCCGATCTCGCTCCCGTCGCCGCACCAGGTCTCGCTCCAGGAAGCGCTCATACACTCGCAGCCGCTCTCGCTCCCGCTCGAGGTCCCGCTCGGACTCCAAGAGCTCCCGTGGGCGCTCTCGCAGCCGCAGCCATTCTCGCTCTCGCTCCAGACACTAAAATAACTGGTAAGTAAAACACTAGATTGAAGATAATAACAAACAATCACTCAAAGATAATATTAAAATATTATTTATACAATAATAAGTAGATTTGTATAATAGATAAATATTGCCTTTTATACTGATTAAAATTTAGTGACGCTGTTACTGAACTGAATAAGAAATTTAAACAATTTTGTATTTACTTTCAGATCAACGGTTGGATTGTACCATTTGAAAGCTGACAACAAGCTGCATGTTATGTAACAAGCCAGACAACTTTCAGTTGAGGTACTAGAACATAAGTAAATTTGACTTAAAAATGATCACTTATATGTATCCATTTTTATTTTTAGTAAAAATTCAGTAATAATATTCTAAAAATTTATTGAGTTTTGTTCTTACAAAATTTTTCTTATTAAAACTTAAGAAACATCTAGATTGTCATCTTGTTTTTAAATCTAATTATTTCTATGTACAAGTATTTTGTGAAGCTTCTTCAAATTGGTTATTAATGTAAGACTTGTAAACCGAGATTTAAATGTAACTAAAATATATTATTACTCATAGGTCCCTTGGTATACAAATCATTTCAGGTCATAATGATTAGCTGAAGATCATGTTCACCCTGTGGGACATTAGATGGGCTAAAATGCACTTTATTTGGTAAATAATAATGAATGTGTTTGGAGAAGTATTATATCTTTTATTCTCTACTATTGATATTGTTCTGAAATGAGTGATTGGGTTACAATGATAGCATTTGAAAGTTGTGTCCATTACCGACTTTGACAGAACATGACATTAACGAACTCCTTTTTATGTGTAAATTTCTTTTTACAATTAATGTTTTTATTACAAATATTAATTTATTTTTTCATACACAAAGTGGATAATATTATGTTCCCTTTTAGCTACCACAAAATGTATTAAAATTGATGTCTTCAATCTTATAAATAAATATAGGATTTAATGATTCAAAAATGATTAGAATTAATAGAAATGTTGGTATGCTCAGGCCGTGGAGAGAGGGGAGCGAGGCAGTTTGCGGGGAGGGGTTTTGGCTGTTTGCTGACAACCATTTTGCTGTTGTTGCTGAGCATAAAGTTATGAGTAATTTTCAATATTTTTTGAAATAAGTCTGGTATAAAATTGGACAGGAAATAATATTAAAAATATAATATCTAAGGAATTGTCAAAACATTACATGATTTCTGAGCCTAAAAATTTAGTATAAAAATAATAAGCAGTGTTTCATCTATGTTGAGGAGTAGTTTTTAATTATTGTAGTTCGAGTATTTAAGAGTAAATAAACAGTTCTGTATAAAATTCTAATACATGAATTTGTTTGTCAGGCCGGTGCTGCACGCTGGCCTGATTGCTGTGGCAGTTTCCTGTGCTGATTGCTGTGATTTGCAGATACACCGCTTCTAGGTTTTTTAATCACTCTTTGCTCTATCACGAATCAAGTTAAACAGGAAATTGAAGTAATTATATTTTTATAAGAAAAAATATCTTTTAGATCTGTTTTAAAGGAAAGGTTTTTCAACATAAATGTAATAATGTGTTTGGGGCACATGCAACTTTAGGTACAAATAAACCTTTTCTTTATCACATCAAGAAAGAAGATGCGTCAACCCAGGACATCAACTCAACACTTTTTGAATAAAATTAAGAGAATTAATTGTCGTTTTTTTTAACCTTATTTATTTTTATGTTAGTTGGACAGGCAGACGAGCCACACGATGCTTAAGTGATCGTCGCACACACACAGACACGCGCGCGCACGCACAGCACGCGCACACACACACACACACACACACACACACACACACACACACACACACACACACACACACACACACACACACAATATAAACAAGTTAACCTGGAATTAGCTCCGGCAACTCATTCATATGTTGCCTATACGGAAACAAAATGTTAAGTCTCTGCCAGTAGTACAGATAACAAACCTATATATATATAAGTATGTAATATAACCTACAAAATATTTCCAAAAGAGGAAATCTGGCTCTTTAGCTCTACTCCTGGGAGGAGTATCGAGGATTATGTGTTGACATTAGTATAATGATGATAGTTTATTGTAACTTGCTATACAATTAATCAATACAATGTAATTTTATATAGCCGGACTCGGTTGGCTAGTGACGTCGCGGTGCTTTTCAACCTCTGATGCAAAAAAAGCATTTTACAAAAAATTAAAACCGACTTCAAAAATACTAAACTATAAAGTAAAAAAAAAAAAAATGTTTCATTATAATGAACTATAAAGTAATAAAATATGTAACTGTTTTTCTTTAATTTTTGTGCTTACAATTTATAGTAAACTTAATCTTCTACTAATGTACAAACTTTGCGTTTACCACGTCATTATTGTTAATTTTGGGAGTTGGTGTCAGCCAAGGTAGGTATCCCTACCTACCTTGGCTGACACCAACTCGCAAACACACACGACAGCAACAAATACGAGTACAGACTGATCATTTTAGAGGTTTCTAATGTGATCGAGGTGTCCGGGTCCACGAGCGGCGAGGATGCCGGCGCCCTCGCCTCTCGTTTAAAGGAGGTTTTGGCGGAGGAGGTGGAGTTGCTCAGAACCGAGAAAAAGGCTTGAGATGAGAGTATCGGGCCTGAGCGACGCAGTCACCGCGGGTCTCACCACCGCTGTGGCTAAGGAGAGGGGCTGTAACCTGGGCCAGGTCCTCGTGCGAAACATCCGCACAGGGAAAATGGGCGTAGGTACAGTCCATACAGAGCTCTCAATTGTAGCGGTGAAGAAGCTGCTGAAACAAGCGTGTCGTGGTGGGTAGGTGCCGCGCGCGCCTTCACCTTCGATGCCTGGGATTGGGGCACGTCGCCGGAGCGTGCCAATGTGGCGTAGACCGCAGTGTGAATGGGAACCTGTGCCTGTATGACACGACGTCACTGCTTAGTAGCGGCCGGACAGTTCTCCCTGCAAGGATCAGTCTGGCCTTCGCCGGGGCCAGTCCGTCGCTGAGTCCTATTGCTTGAAGGCGCTCGTAGTCGTTTAAGTTAGGGTGGGCTCTCCCAGGTGCGCGTCCCACATTGAATCAGGATCTACCTGGCTGCATCCATAAGGATTTCCCTGCGATATCGAACCTAGGCCAGGTTCTCATCCTGACCCGACACAAGCACAAAGGGAGAAGTTAACGGAGGCGCATTAAATAGCGCCTCCTACGCACCCCCGTTCGTCACCCACAGCCTCGTCGGCGGCCTGCTCTCACCAGCTGGGCGGCCTCCTTCTGGGACATTACTGCCTCGCACGACGACGAGTCCTGTAGGGCTAGCATGCGCGCACGACAAATTTTGTCTACACAAAGGGTGTATGTATTAAGTGTATGAAACAATACCAGAAGAGCGGTCGAACTTAATACGAGAATAGGTGTAGACAAAATTTTTCTCGTGCGCGCATGTTAGCCCTATGGCCTACGAATAAATAATAAGTCAGGAAGTCTAACTCAGAACAAATGACACATAAAAAGTGGGCCTGCTTCAAACCAAAACGACGTATGATTTAAAATACCAATCACTTTCGAGGCTACAAATAGACGCCATTGCAGATTTGTTTAATTTCAGAATAAATGCAGGTATTGGTCGGCGCGCATGCTGCAATGTCACCTATGACAGTTGAGTGATAGCTGCGTGGACGATGTCATGCAATAAGTGAACCAAGTCAATAATAAAACAATATTATTTAATATTTTACAATGATTTCTTTCGGCGAGTCCACCGACGCGCCACAATCGTAACATACTGTTACTGACTCCCTGTAGCTCCCGGACGGTGTCCTTTACGGCCGGTCCCGCGGAAGAGAAGGACTTTGGTCTTCTCAACTCTGACCCGAAGCCCTAACCTCTATGCGGCTGATCACAAGGTCGAGCCCGACTTTGGCCAGCCGCACCGCCTAGCTCCTTATAGGCTCTTCCCCGGGATACTCTTGTCTTTCAAGCTTAATTACAGCTAACTACTTATTTTGCCGAATTGGATCGGATGGGATACTAAAAGAAAACAAAGCAAGCAAAATGCACAATCATTTTTAAAATACCTCAATTATATCGATATACATTTAAATAATGATAAAAATATAAACATATTAGGTTTATTATACATTTCATGAAGAATAAATAAAATACCTTCTACATGGGTTCAAATATTGACTGACTTCATTTTGCATAGTATTGACCATCTCGGTTTGCTTATTACATTAACGTATTTGAATGTAATATAATTTTACTACTATTTACAAGTGAGAAGTAATCCCTGGAGGTTTTGATTTTGTATGGCTCCTGCACCACTTCACTACAAATGATGGCATGATGATTAACAGCTGCAATTCATAATGAAAAAACGAAAACGTATGCGTAAGTTTGACGTGTGATCGCTTGTAAGAAAAATGTCCGACTGACACTGATGAGTGATGACGCGCTGGACACGACTTTTAAGCCCCGCCTACTTGGACACGACTTTTGTTGGGTCATTTTTATAACGCAGTTACATTTCCTGACTTATTATTTATTCGTAGCCTATGGCCCTACTGGACGGCGATGACCTGCCAGCGCCTGTCACAAAGTTACAGATTAAAAAGGTATTTAAAGTGAAACTTTATAAAAAGGTTTTTAAAGTGAAACTTTTATTACATCGTCTCAAACTTTTTCGTCTGTGTGTTGCATGTCGCGTGACGGTCGGCCGCCAAGTTTTCCAAGTATAAAATTAAGTTTTCTAATGTTTACGCGAATTTCATTCATTATAATAAAACAATTTTTACGGATTTGTAAAAATCTTAATAAACCGCGATAAAATCCGTAAAAATTGTTTTATTATAAAATTAAGATTGATAAAGCGATTTTTATACCCTTAATGGAATATTATTCCAAAAATTTTTAGTTAAATGTCTATAATGTGAAAAAAAGTTTCACTTTTACCGTGATTTCTTAAAACCACACAATCCTTTTTTTAGCTAGTAGTTATTTTTTGCAGTCGGGCTTTTTGTTTTTTCATATTTTTCTTACCATAATATACCTACACACAGCAAGACGTTCTTCAATCATCAGAACTAAGTAATTAGGTTAGTACTTTTGTGCATGATTGAGTCTTTTTTCCTTAGATCATTTTTTATCAATTCATGAAGCTCTTTGAATGCTTAATTTGAACCTCTAAAATATTGGGCGATTTTTTTTGAGAACTAGTCGCTATATACATAAAATTCGCCATTTGGTTCTAGGTTTTGTGTCTAACTTCTTTGTGTCTTTGCAGAACTGACAATTAAATCCAACAACAATGTAGGTACTTGTTGAATACTTTATTTAGAAATCAGTACACCTTTATTATAAAACGCGTGTTAACGCTAAGCTAATGAAATTATAAATATCAATGAAAACATTAATAATTAAGATTTTTTAAATTATGAAGTCTTCTCACTAAACTGGCAGGAGATAATATTATGATAGGTCTGTGTGTCTTCTGATTTTCATTCCAATGTTTTAAATTGACAACATTAGGTACCTATATACATTTATTATCAAAATTAGTCCTTAAACACTTAAAATATGGATTTATTGGATTGTCTAGGTAAGTATCTTCATGTTAAATACCCTAGGGGCTCGGGCTTAAGTTGTGGTAAACTCCCGAGCTCATCATGTTGGTGCTATGTAACTCTGATTCCACAAATACAACCTGAATTCACACACACACAAACTGAAATGTACGAAAGTCGATATTGTAAAGATACACTGTTAGTCCATTTAATGGCTTCCATTTATGTATATTTTTTTTAGATTTGGAGACTGCACCCAAAAAGTGTCATCGTGTTCGTTCTTGGTATTTGTATGAACAATTTAAGTCCTTGGAGAGAAATCAATTGGATGCTACACGTCGCTTAAAAAGTAAATCTTGCCAAGACAAAATTTTAAATCAAGAACTACATGAACGCAGGGTGAGACGACGCCTTTGTGATCAGTTTGGATCAGATCACAATCAATCGCGATTCGATATGGGAGAAGAAGGATCTTCGAAAATTGCTTGTGTTAGCGCCGACAATATTTTTGAAAGCCTTTGTGAGCTTGAGACAGATAATGAGTTTTTCGATAGCGACATAATATGCACTCGAGGAGAGTTCTCGGAAAAGAAAATTTATGAATTCGAATCTAAGGATGTCGAAAAAAACCATATTGAAAGCATTTTTTCCAATAATGAAGACAACGAAGACGTAAGCAATAATATAAAAGAAGAACTTGATTTAGTAAACACTGATATTGCTGAAAATATTAACTTACAACTGGAGATGGTAAAGGAAAACATTGAATGCTTAGAGAAGTATGCAAAACTGTGCGATGACGGCATAATATCGGATCTAGAGAGTTACGGCTCTTTAGAACGATCACTGAAAGATGCCAGAAATGATAAATTCAGCATTCACTATGATAATTCTATGTTGATGATGTGGTCAAAACTAGTTACATTTGCATATGAAATCATTAAATTAAATCATGGTAAGTTTTGAAGTTGGTCGCCTCAGCATTCAGTGAACGAGGCCTATGGTCAGGACGGATGGACGGATTAAATTTTTTTTAGCAGATACCATGCCGTCTACTATTTTACTGTGAGGATTCTAAAAGTAAAAAAAAAAAACTTTATTACAGTGCAGACACATAATTACTAACGCAAATAATTAAGAACAGTAGGCATTATAGTAGTAATAAGCAATGGACTCTCGTCGGATCAATGGATCCTGATCAAGGGTAGAAACATTAGTTTTTGAGTAATATAGAGAGTGTCAAGGAGTAGGTATTATAGTAGTAATAAGCAGTGCACTCTCGTCGGATCAATGGATCCTGATCGCGGCTAGAATCATTAGTTTTTGAGTAATATAGAGGTTGTCAAGGAGTAGGCATTAAAGTAGTAATAAGTAATGGACTCTCGTCGGATCAATGGATTCTGATCGAGGGTAGAAACATTAGTTTTTAAGTAATATAGAGGATGTCAAGGAGTAGGTATTATAGTAGTAACAAGCAATGCACTCTCGTCGGATCAATGGATCCTGATCGCGGCTAGAATCATTAGTTTTTGAGTAATATAGAGGGTGTCAAGGAGTAAGCATTTAAGTAGTAATAAGCAATGCACTCTCGTTGGATCAATGGATCCTGATCGCGGGTAGAATCATTAGTTTTTGAGTAATATAGAGGGTGTCAAGGAGTAGGTATTATAGTAGTAATAAGCAATGCACTCTCGTCGGATCAATGGATCCTGATCGAGGGTAGAATCATTAGTTTTTGAGTAATATAGAGGTTGTCAAGGAGTAGGTATTATAGTAGTAATAAGCAATGCGCTCTCGTCGGATCAATGGATCCTGATCGAGGGTAGAATCATTAGTTTTTGAGTAATATAGAGGTTGTCAAGGAGTAGGTATTATAGTAGTAATAAGCAATGCGCTCTCGTCGGATCAATGGATCCTGATCGAGGGTAGAATCATTAGTTTTTGAGTAATATAGAGGGTGTCAAGGAGTAGGTATTATAGTAGTAATAAGCAATGCGCTCTCGTCGGATCAATGGATCCTGATCGAGGGTAGAATCATTAGTTTTTGAGTAATATAGAGGGTGTCAAGGAGTAGGTATTATAGTAGTAATAAGCAATGCACTCTCGTCGGATCAATGGATCCTGATCGAGGGTAGAATCATTAGTTTTTGAGTAATATAGAGGGTGTCAAGGAGTAGGTATTATAGTAGTAATAAGCAATGGATTCTGATCGAGGGTAGAAACATTAGTTTTTGAGTAATATAGAGGATGTCAAGGAGTAGGTATTATAGTAGTAACAAGCAATGCACTCTCGTCGGATCAATGGATCCTGATCGCGGCTAGAATCATTAGTTTTTGAGTAATATAGAGGGTGTCAAGGAGTAAGCATTTAAGTAGTAATAAGCAATGCACTCTCGTTGGATCAATGGATCCTGATCGCGGGTAGAATCATTAATTTTTGAGTAATATAGAGGGTGTCAAGGAGTAGGTATTATAGTAGTAATAAGCAATGCACTCTCGTCGGATCAATGAATCCTGATCGAGGGTAGAATCATTAGTTTTTGAGTAATATAGAGGTTGTCAAGGAGTAGGTATTATAGTAGTAATAAGCAATGCGCTCTCGTCGGATCAATGGATCCTGATCGAGGGTAGAATCATTAGTTTTTGAGTAATATAGAGGTTGTCAAGGAGTAGGTATTATAGTAGTAATAAGCAATGCGCTCTCGTCGGATCAATGGATCCTGATCGAGGGTAGAATCATTAGTTTTTGAGTAATATAGAGGGTGTCAAGGAGTAGGTATTATAGTAGTAATAAGCAATGCGCTCTCGTCGGATCAATGGATCCTGATCGAGGGTAGAATCATTAGTTTTTGAGTAATATAGAGGGTGTCAAGGAGTAGGTATTATAGTAGTAATAAGCAATGCACTCTCGTCGGATCAATGGATCCTGATCGAGGGTAGAATCATTAGTTTTTGAGGGAGGTTTATGTTTAGCAGTGGACGGATAGAGGCTGATGATTCTATTTCTTTATATAAGTCATATTAGAGATAATAACTAGATTAAGGGCGGTGTGAAATTTAAGTGGAAGTAGATAGCTATATCTAATATGCTAATCGTGTATAAAAATATCTAAACCAACAGGTGCCAATTGCTACTTCGACTATAGCTCACAATTTTTAACAGCCGTGCTTGCGTTTGATGTATTACGGAGAGTTGTAGGTAGAGTATGTAAGTGTAGTTTTAAATAATCTTTCTATATACCATCTTAACGTCTGGTGATCGAGTGGTCAGGCTATTAGAGTACAGTGGACACTTCACGCAGCGGTCGCGGGTTCGAATCCAGCCAGCAGATAATTTGTATAGATAT
This sequence comes from Helleia helle, assembly GCA_963853865.1. Classification (NCBI taxonomy): domain Eukaryota; kingdom Metazoa; phylum Arthropoda; class Insecta; order Lepidoptera; family Lycaenidae; genus Helleia; species Helleia helle. The sequence continues at coordinate 17,676,549 of OY971426.1, read as the reverse complement.
CTGCACCGGGTCATGGACGTAATTTCTTTAATTTATTTGGTTCCTAGTAACTTACCAGAGCTAGGTTAACGTGGTGGGATTGTTGGCTAAATATTTATTTATTATTTGAATCTTAGATTAGATGTCCATAGTAATGTATATGAGCTGATTTGTATCATTAGAAGAGTACAATTTTAGGTGATATTTTGCAGCCCTACGTGTCGCCGATCAGATATAATCCGAGCGAGGTAAACTTAATAAATTCCTGTATTTATTGCCGAAAGAAGAAAAGTTGCAGAAATTATATCGATGAGGTGCGTATATTGTATGGTATTTAGAATGAAAAATGAATTCCAAGGGAATAACACTGAACTAAGGAGTAAGCCTTTAAAAAAAAAAGTGCCAAATATCAATTTAATGATGACAACGATTAGAAAAAAGAAATGTATTTTACATTATATTAGACGCAGAAGAGCAGTTTAAATACCATGGTTCAAGCCTTGTCGTGGCGGTGGGGTTCAATAGCCTAAGTTGAATACAATTGAACCGAGAGAGCTGCTCTTTATACCCCTCTTATAAGTGGGGACAAGGGGTGAGGATGGGAACCTCGCTCCATTGCACTGTCCCGACGTTGGGAGGGTTCTTCTGTGGTGCGGGACAACCCCTCTGTGGAGATGGCGTCGGTCCCTTGGGTTATTGACTACCCGTCGAGGTGCCCTGGTGCACCTCACCAAAGGCGGCATTGGTGGCACTCGCTGGGTTTTAGTGGATAAAGCTGCGTCCACCTTGCCATTTTTCGGGCACAGCGAATCCCGCACTATGTCACTTTCAAATATTCCTATTTCCAGAAAAACAGATTTTGATGTTAATGTGGAAGCGACTAACAAAAATACTCATGAAACAAGTATCTTTTCACCTTTTTTGCACTTGGTAGGTAGTTAGGATTAAGCTAGCTTTGCTCTTGTTGTAGTTCACATGTGACAATAGAAATAAACGAAAATATTCACCTGAAAATGATTGGCAATATGATTATCAAAACAATCGGAACGAACTAAAATTTCGGAGTGAGCGAGGACATATTGAAGAGCTCCCGTTCAAAAATGTGTGTCAAGATTATACAAAGCCTAAAATTCGTAGAGTAAAAATTTCTTGTAAGTGTCGGTGTTCAAGAAAAGTATTTGTACGTTTGTTACAACTATCTCAACTTGTAGACGACATTTTAGAAGAATTCTCAGATTAGAAACGTAATTGTTATGTAGGTAATGTTGTCATTAAAAATATACTGTTTGAATATATTTTTTTCATCTCATTTCCTCTTGTCAAGGGTAACGGTAGACTTATTATGTAGCATAGGTTTATATCGTTTACAAATTACAATAAGGACACATCACACACACCAATTATATTATAACACTTTATTATACACATCCCTAAACAGTAATATTTTATGATGAAACTTATTAGAAACCATCATATTACGAAATATCGTATATATACCAACACCTCTTGAGTGGAGCTTTATTCAAAGTGGTCTGCCACTCTCATATATAATTTGTAATTACATGACGTATAGGCTGATCAGAAATATATAAACCCTGCACCGGTGTCGCCACTGTATCTTTTTTTTTTTTTTTTTTTTTTGGATAAGTAAACTGGCAAACGTGCCACCTGATGGTAAGTGGCCGACGTCGCCCATGAACATAAACTAGTTTACCTGGAACGAGTCCAGGCAACTCATCTATGTGTTGCCTATCCTGAGACATAAGATGTTAAGTCTCGGTGCCAGTAATTACACTGCCTGTCTTGCGCCCTTCTCTCCGAAACACAGCAAAGCTGTTTGACGGGCGAAACAAGCAAGATGGTGGTACCCATGCAGCCGGGAGCGCGGCACAGCGCTTCCCTCCCACCGGTGGGAGGGAGGTCATCTTTTTTACGGTAACACAGTAGGTATAGGTAGGCGGTAGTCCATACAGAAATTAGTTCCGAAACTTTCCGCAATATGGGTTTATATATTTCTGGTTAGGCTATAGTTTAAAGCATCTACGTTTTTCAAATTCGTCAGATTTAGCGGAAAATGCTCTAGTACCTACTTTGAGTGTAACAAAGTATTGCCGTGATAGAACGTAGAGTAGTGGTTACAGAGCACCTTTGTATATACAGAAAGTAGTGGTCTAGCGTGTTCTAGTGGGGCCCCGCGCCGACGTGTCGGACATTAAATGGGATTCTGGAGTTTTAAGAATTTCACTGACGCATTTTGGGGCAACGTATATACGGCTGATACAGCGGTAGCTACACCCCTGACGCGCAGAGCATTTTCCAGCTTAGAGTAAATCCGACCTGTTTTAGGTAATTACAACTTTCATAACCAATGTCTCAATAACACATAATATTATTTGAATCTTAGTTCGATAATAAGTGTTCCATAGTTTCCGTTGTTTTAAGTCGTATAATTTACAGAACTGGGAAAATCCGATAAAGCACAGCAATTTTATAATAATAGTAAGACAGTTTCGATGGATACTATGTAGAGATCGTAATCACAGCCGACAGAAGCACAGCCTGTTTTGAATCGATTAAGGACAGTGGTAGGGTTGCGGCGAAGGAACTTTATCGATATTAATATAAACATAAATCATTTATGTGGCTGATCTCGTTTTATTGAACGAGTGTGGTTTGAAGTCCCCCAACAATAATTTAAATACATACTAACTAGAAGGACAAGTTAAATTATAATCATCATTTAACGTTTCCCCGCAACTCTTATCCATCCCAGGTACAGCCTGACAGTCTTTTTGAACCTCACATTCACACACACACAATCCTACAAGTTCGTCTTGCACGTAAAAATAGACAGCAAATAAAACAAACATAAAGTAGGGCAGTTCAAAATATAATACAAATATCAGAGGTAATAAGTAAAATCGTTTACGGTGTGATACAAGGACCTAGTTTACACTCGAGTATAATTTGTGCTAGTAACATCTATAATAGGCTTACTTTATACATATCAAAATTGTAAATGAACACACAATCAGCGTCTATTTTAACATCGTAGTGTGGACATCCTAGACAATATGTCTATATTAATCTATCTATAGCGAAGATCTATTGAGAATTATAAATAAGTGCCACAACCAAATAATACTAAACCAATTTTAAAATCAACGTACACATGTATGTATCCAGCTAAATCTTATTCAGCCACAATAAATTTCATTTATGTGCATTTTAAACAATATATTTACCATAAAAAAGTTTGAGGCTGTATAACATTATAAAGATTTTTAGTATTATTTTTGCAATAAGGTACCACCTGCCTCACTATATTAATATGAACATTTAGAAAGTTATTGTAACTTAAATAAACATAACTTTGATTATCCAGAAACCAATATTTATTAGACTATAAACTGCGTCAATTATTTTATAATTCACTATCACTGTTCTGTTACAAACTCAACTTATTCACTCCACATCTTATCATCAGTTTCTTTATATTTTACTTCAACACGTTATCCAAACTTCACATTAATATTAATATTTTTATAAATAAAGTAAACCTTGTTACAAATCTTCCTCAAAATAACTTATAAGGCGATATTAATAAAGACTGTTTCAATAAACCACAGACATCTTACTTCTCATCATATTATTCTCTTCACATTAGCGTTAGCCCCGCGACGCGAGCGTTGCGTTGTCGCAGCGTCAGAGCGTGGCCCCATTAGTGCGTTGTTTCGTCGCAACGGATCAACGCCTTGTATGCCACAACTTTGTTAAAAAGTACTCTGTGAGTGGAACACTGTCCGTCGTTGCACTGACACCGTAGCGCATCACTCTCCCGCTTCGTCTCTTGTCCGTCGATCCGTTGAAACATCGCGCGCGGCGACGCAACGAGATAATGGGGCGTATCATAAAAAAAAATACATATATGGAAAACGTCACAGCGTCGACGCTGCGACGACGCAACGCAGCGCAACTAATGGGGCCTTGCTCTTAGCTATTCATTAGCTGTTCATCGCACGCAAACGCTGAACAAACGCTAGTCTGAAGGGACCCTTAATAATGGTAATAAATTTTGCTGTGATATAATAAAATATAACTGCAATATCAATATCTTATTATTTTCTTAAGCAATAGGAGCAGTTAGTCGTAAAAAGTTTTGTATGAAGCTAAGATCAAGTATCAATAGATTTGACAAGCTAATAATAATACCGTATTGGAACGAGATAACAACATACGAAAAACTCCAAGAGTGACAGAGACATAGACACTTTCTTTTGTCTTTGTCAGAATATCACTCTTTGTTTGTTGGGCAAAACAATGATGTGCCCAACAAAAAAATATCGACTAAATTTGAATGCCATTCAAACATTCTCACTCGCGAACAGTTTGTCAAATATGCCGCCATTTTGTACTACTTTTTATTTTGGTCGGCTTATGTAGGTATGGTGATAACAGTTTTGTTATAGGCAGATTACCCAAGAATGTGGTATTATATAAAAAGGGTGAATTTTCGAAATAAACACAATAAAAACAAATATGTTTATTGCTATCCTAAAAGGCTATGTACTATAGATCATACATATTAAGAGGTTTATAGCCTTCTTTTTTATTATTTATATTTTAGCGGTTTGTTATTAGTCATTACATAATATTTTCGATAATCCGGAAAAATGCAACTGTCTAAAATTACAATAAATGTTTGGTTAGGGCTAATGCTTATCCTTTCTATCTTTCTATCTATCTATATCTATCAACCTTTACCATTTTTTTTATTTTTTTAAATACACTTGTTTCAAGAAAATGAGTAGACTTGTTATTATGAATGTGGTATCCCTGTAAAATATGCCTGTCCCTTTCGGGTATACGCGAATATCAATTCCATATGATACTTGTTCCTAGGTATGAAGATCACTTTTAAAGAGCCTTTATCGATATCGATTTCTGTACAATTTTCTTTTATTTCATATTGCAACAACAAGAAGGTTTTTGTATTTTGGTTGTCATTTTATTAAAAATATTTTTTAACTTAAAGTATATATTTAAGAATAGCGAATCTACTCTCGCTTATTCTTAACTTCTGTTAGGTAAACATAGTATTTTTATAATTTAGTTATCATGGATTCAGGTGCCTACACTCTTAAAAATAATAATATACTGTCTGTCCGTAAAAATTAGAAAAAAAAAAACATTTTGGTCCACGATATGATCGTCATTTAACATATTTTTTTCTTTAATTTTGCCCTCCGTGATCCGTCGGTGAAAAGTACTCAACTAATGTAGAAAAACAAATTAAGAAAATTTTAATAATTTGCACAGAAGATAAATTAGAAACTCACTATCTGTAGTAAGATTTTATTTACAGCTTGGCAAAAAAGAGTATGACGTGGTGACATGTGGAACTAAATATTATACTAAATGGAAACATATGATGTTGACAATACTTGGCCGACAAATACTAGATTTTGAGTAAAGTTTACTGTTTCACATTTATTAATAACGATTTGATTAAATTTTCTTACTGATTTTCCATACTATGATGAGACCTAAGTGAAAGTGGCGCCCTATTTTTTTCCAAATTCTTTTTTGCCAAGCTGTATGTCCTATTCCAATATAAATGAATTTCGAGAAGTAGTATTTTAGTAAAGTTTTGGTAAAAACAAAAGCAATATGTATTTTGCCTATACAAAAAGTCCCCATTTGCAAGTATTTATTTGTTTTTTATGGATACAATATAATAATACTATTTTTATATTTACACACATTTCCCAGTCATATAATAAAGTTCGTAATAAAAGTAGAAGTAAGGTTTTTTATTTAACAAAATTGTTATTTTTTCTATAACATAGCATTCTCTTAAAAATAATAGGTTCGTTAATTTAATGTCAGTTATTTCGTAAAATCAATCAAAAAATCGGACCGCAGCACCAACAAAGTACAATTTTAATTTTTCGTTGAATAAAATTGTGTTCAAAAATGTATAAACAGTGTGCTTCTTACATCTATTTTTTTTTAAATTCATTTTTAAATACCTATTCATCGAACCACATTTTTAATGGAAGTTAACGACACTTAAGTTTTTTTATAAAAAGTAATGGGTAACTTAATAGTTTTTTTTTCATTTAAATACATTTACTACATAAATATAATGAAATAGACAAGTGTTTGCCGAGAGAATCCAATTTTTATAAGATAGCATTAGTCTCTTACGCGATAATTTTGAACATTTTGGCAGTTCGCTGGCTACTTTGAAGATAGATATTTAGAAGTAAAATTAAATTAAAATTGTGTGAGTAAATGATCAATATAAATAACGATTAAGATAGTGTTAAGTCGATACTTAGCCTTCGAGAGCTAGTAAGTAATAGCTTTTTTGAAAGCAAATGCCACTGGATCAAATCAAAAAATTTCAAATTGACAAAAATTTTATAAATGAAATAAAACCTTTTTTACTCATAATAAGTAGTGTTACTGGGCAATTGAATTAAATTTCGACGAAAGATGCTAATGATCGAGTTGCCATCATAATGACAAAAAGCAAAAGTCGACATACAAGAAGAAGATGGAACTTTAACAGATTTTTTTTGCCGATTTGATATTGATCATCTGAGTAGGCAGTTTGAGTTGTTTGAAAAAAAAAACCAATTTAGAAAATAATGGTTTTTTGTATCACTACAATCAGATTTAATACAAGCGTAACAATTTCTAACACCACACCAATTTAACAAATAGTTCCAATAAACATTTTAATAATTGATTTAGTTACGTTTACTTAAAAACTAGTAAATTATTAGAAAACATTTGTCTGAACGATATTGGCCTAGTTGTTGGGAGGATTGTCGAAGTAGTCTATTTTAGTTTCCTTTTTAGGTTGACTCCGGGCTGCCCAGGCGTTGCTTGATGTTAGAGTTGCCCATCCAGTACTAGATCTAAAAGAATTATTTATTATAATAGTTATGTAAAAAAAAATGAAACATATTTCCAAGCCAGATGGATTCAGATTGGCGTCTGTTATTATGAATTTAATTAACCTATGATGTAGAGGTTATATCTTCGATCAACAATAGCAACTAGATACCGTGTCACATACGAAATCAAAGCTAAAAACTGTCCAAGTAAATATATAATTATACAGCTACATTTGTTTATTAAAAACGGATAAACATGTTTTAAAACAGTCTTTAGTTCAACTTAATAACAACCATGAAACCTAGCAACAAAGTTACAAATATTCACAATATAATCTAACACTTACGATCTTTCGTCATATAAAAACGAACAAACCAATAAAATTCAATAAATTACTCGTGTCACTTAGAAGTGAAAAGACATAAGTTAAACATTGAGTGTGAATCAACCTTGAGAGATATCAAATAAAGTAGTTTTTCCCGTTAGATTGCTTTGCAAGCTAAATAATACATTGGTATTACTTAGTTTTTTTTACACGCGCGTAAAATAAAAATATTAGTAGCAGTGGTTTAATCGGTAATTTTGTTCAAAGTTTGACGTTAATTAGTTCAAAGCTTAAAATATTTTCATTCAATGAATCATTCAATTTATAATTTATTCTTTATGTTCTTATTGAATGAAGAATGGTAATGCTGCTTTTTCGGGCAATAATTTTGCAAGTTTTGAAAGCACACTGCGGCATTGTGAGACGTGTTTACCTTGGCTGTGTTATAAGCGAACTAAACGAAATAAGAACCCATTTTTCATTTGAGGCCTTATTTACTGAGACATTTTTTTTGCGCGGACCCGCTATCTAGTTGCTATTGTTGATCGAAGGATTATAGAGTTGAAATGTATGAGAGAGAGGCTTTATTAACATGATTATCCTATTCAATTTAAAAAATAAGTACCCTAAGCAAGGGCAAAAAGTACTGCTACCATTTCGTTCATATCAATGATACGAGACCCTAATTTCGTAATTATACATAACACATAAGCAAGTTTTGGTTTGCTTTTGTAATATACAATGCTAATCTATGAGTATATTAAATGCATCTACTCACTTAGCGGTAGAGGCGAGTTGTGCGTTCTGAGTGGGCGTGGCCTGTGCGGGCGCAGGCGGGGCGCGAAGCACGGGTCCGGGCACACGCCGTCGCCCCGCCTCCCGCCCCAACACCTCAAGCACGCTCATCGCCGGCAGCCACGACTGGACACAACCACACACAATGTATTATGTTAAGTAAAAGTAAAATAATGGACATGAGCATGCACCGTGCGCGGCTTGCATTCTCTGCGTTCTTGCAGTGATATAATCTGCTCGGATTGAATTAGTTTGACAGAGGTTTGATATTTGACTTAAAACGTTTGCAATGTCACTTTACCTAACTTAGTCTGGCTAAGTTACTGTTACAGCGAGCATACTGTAATACAATCGAGATAGTTCAGTATTATTCGTAAGGGAATCGACAAAGCTGCGAAAGCAATGCGAATGAACTTTGTCATTTTATAAGATAATTTGGGTAATCAGGGAACGAGACAGAACTATAACTTATTGTGTTGTTCTGAAAAACAGAGAAACGAAAATTAAAGTTTATTCGCAGCTTTGTCGATTCCCTTTTACAAATAATACTTAATTATTAAAAATGACACCATAATATTAGAAAACATATAAAAAGAATTTAATTTATATTACAAAAAAGGTCTAATAACTTTACATACTTTAAGCTAAATGAAGTCCGGCATTAATACAAATGCATTACAACATCTTATAATGTTGAATGTATGCAATGCAAATTAAACTCAGAGTATTACATTGAATAAGCGATGGTAAAATCAAAAATACTTGTAAATTCGTTGTATTTGTTTTTGCTAGCCGTTATATTAAATACCTTCTCTCTGTCGGCGGTGGCGACGACGTTCCTGTTGGGCTCGGCGTCGTAGGCGACGCTCTCGCAGCCGAAATGCTCACACATCTCGTGTATGAACTGCCGCTTCTGTCGGTTCATCGACGGGAACGAGTGCGCTCGCGTCTTCTGTTTTGACTGTCAAACATTATATAGTACTTGTTAGGTATCGTGATCGATGGCCTACTTTGTTTAGGCTCGACCTTAAAGGGAGTCAGAATTCTATAATAATAGGGCCACTATTGTAGGTAGCTATGGCCTTAAGAACATGATTAGTCTATTCGTTAATCATCAAAGATGGACGTGTAGATATAGTGACTACACTAAGGAACGGCCCAAACGAGTCACCGACTTTAACACACTTTTTCATATATTGTGTATAGACACGCCGCATACGTGTGGCGGCGGTGGGCACTCGCTGTAGCGGTGAAATATATGAAATGTCCCTGTGGCTCGCCACCGGTGGTTGTGGTCAGAGCCTGTTTGCGCCGACCCTAAGCGGAGACTTCGTGACAAAGACAATGCGTAATAAGCCCTTCGTGTTCGACTAGTGTCGTAGTTTGGTAATGCTTGCTTGCTTAATATTCTTCTCGCTTGCACTAAGGTGAGCACCGATACAGTCATAGATTTGAAATTTTTCTCTACGCTAAAAGATCCACGAAGTGTGGGAGCGAGAAATTCAACAATACAAACCGCCCGAAAGAAAAAGAGACAGTGAATGAAGCACCGATATGTCACTGTTTTTGCGAGAAATAAGAGGCCATAGTGGCCCAGTCTATTTTACGTCGCGGTTTATTTTGTGATTTTTTCTATTATTCGTGCGATTTTAATTGAAAACATTAAATGTTCAATTATGGTGTCATGTTCTGTGAGTGAACGTGACGTTATAAGACGTAATAACCCTCATAATAACCCAAAAATATACACTACACTCGCACATGTATATACATTTTTTTGGTTACAGTTTTACAGGTCCCCGAGCCGTCATTGTGTATCTTGTATATCCTAAATCTATGGTTTATTCTATGGGCGGTACCTTCTTGGCGAGCTGCACGAGGTCGGTGAGGCGGTCGTGCACGAGCTGCGCGAAGGCGGGCTCGCGCGCGGCGGTGGTGCGCACGTGCTCGCTGTACCGCGGCGCCAACTTAGCCGAAACGTCCGGGTTACGGATCTGCAGCGCCAGCGCCATCCGCCGGCTGCGCGCCTCCACGTAGCACTCCTCGTCGCATTCCAGTCTAATAACAATAATATGGAATATAGTAGTAGCAAGTTGGACTCAAGCCAAAAGGATCAGAGCTCTATAAAGGTTCAAATAATGAAAGAAGCCTTTGTCGAAATATAAAACATAAAGTACCAGTAAAGGTGGTCACGATATCCCATTAAATCTGTTTGGACTATACGATACTTACGTCTTTAGCATCGAGCCGGGTCGTTGGACTTCACTTAAATCAACAGACCCTCCTTCTTGCATTTTGGAAGCAGCTAACGTGCTCATCAATCTGAAACAATATCAAGTTTATAAAACCGTTTATAAAATTGAAAATATCATAATATTTCTGAGTGGAAAACAATATCTACATAAAAAAATCTCTTAAAATGACATACATAGTACATAGCCTACTAGCTGCTTATAAGAGATTTATGTCAATATTTTCTGTAATGTAAATGATCATAATGTATAAGTAAGAAGTTTAGCGAGTGTATAAGGGCGTGCACTCACTTGGCATAGTCGCGCGCGTTATCGGCGCAGGCGCGTTCAGCGGAGCGGCGGCCGCAGGCGCAGGTGGCGCGCACTGGGCGGCGACAGGGCGCGCCGCTGGGGCACGCCCCGCCCCCGCTCGAGTGGCACGTCGCCGCGCACTCGTGCCCGCACGACGGACGCTTCTCGCGGCACGGCTGCGTGCACCTGATAATATATGAACACTCAAGTATAAATGTTTGGATGGATATTTGTCGCCAAATCACGTCATAATTCTGGTAAAAATCTGGAACACAAAAATGAAATTTGAACGCAAACTACACTGCTACATCGATATCAAACGACAGATGAAGTACACTTGGGATTGAGTGGAGTTGCTATGCCGAAAGTAATTTTGAAGTGAGAAAAATGGAAATAATATTTTATTTATAAATAATTTATACTCACTTGCCAGCGTCGCAAGAGCCTTTGTGGCAGGTCTTGATGCAGGTGTGTTTGCGGCACGGCAGGGGCTTGCCACAAGGCATGCCGCATGAGAACTCCTCTTGCGAACAAGGAATGGTTTTTCGCTCCTGTTTAAATATAATATATGCATCGCGATTTGTAAGAATATGTATATTCCCGACGTTCCGAATACTTAATAATTGCTATGAAGGATTCATTGGGCTGGTCACACACAGGGGAATGGATGGCAGATGGGCCAATAAGGTTAAAGAGTGGGGGCCGCGTTTAGGTGGATGGTCGACCGTTAACCAAGTGGAAAGACGATCTCCGTGCAGTGGCCAGTCCGCATTGGAGGTGAGTGGCGAGGGTGCGCTCGTTTCAGCGTTCATTGAAGGAGGCCTATGTACAGCAGTGGACGGATCAAGGCTGATGATGATGATGATGGTTCGAAGTAGGCTGTCATAATATTATAGTTTTCCGCGGTTTCACATACACGCGGTACATTAGCGTTAGAGTTGGGTTATAACAGGTCAAACATGATACCTGTTATTTCTGTTACTGTTAGGCAATAATAGCAGATGTCATTATCTGTTATTAAATAACAGCCTGTTATTTTTCCTATCATGGTATTACTGTGAAAGTAAATAATGTGAGTTCAATGAGTAGAGATTACTGTAGGGGTAGGTTCCCAAGTTTAGGATAATTATTATTATAATAATATCCATATAATATCTATGTACGCTATTTTACACCACGTCAGTCTGGTCCCGTGGTAAGTTCTTGAAGAACTTGTGATACGGTTACCAGACAATGGAAATGTATTTATACTTTTATACTAACATTTATACTAAATTAAAACTTTTATGTCTTATATCTATAAGACATAGTCGTAGTTACATTAAACGTTTTATCGCCCAATAGCGACCAATCACGTAAATGCTAACAAATACGTTCGGATACGTATTACCGGTTACTATTTTTAAAGTTTTGTTTCAAGTATTAAAGTATAATTTGTTGTAATTTTGGAAACAATAACCATTTTAATATTATTTAGATTTTACTGTTCGAATATTTTTATAAATATATTATAAATATTAACAATTTTATATTAAATTCCCAAATGAAGCAATAGTTCAATATTCTAAAATTATTTGTCAAGTAATTTTAGCAATATTCTTGCAGTGTTTCCGAATATGTCGTATTATTGAAAAATAATACGACTAGAAATAGTTGTCACTTCCTATGGACAATTTCTTCTTATATGACTACAATTTATATTTTGCGGATTATAATTTATAATACTAGATGCTTCTCGTTTTAGCAAGGGCCATTTGTAGCGGGTGTGAGCGGGATAAATCAACAAACACGAAAAATAATAGATAACACGATTTAATTTGAGAGTCAATTTTAAACAAGACAGTTTCTTCTTGTAGAATGTCTTACTATAAATTTAGGGGTAATAATACTAGGTGCTTCTCGTTTTAGTGAGACCTATTGTAGCTGGTGTGAGCGAGATAAATAAAAAAACACGAAGAAATAACAGATAACACTATTTAATTTGAGAGTCACTTAAACAAGACAATTTCTTCTTGTGAAATGTCGTACTATAAATATTGGGATAATAATACTAGGTACTGCCTACTGCCTGTTACTTTATGTAACAGTTTGATAATTTTATCACGCTGAACAGTTGTTATTGAGTACTGGTATATAATATTGTGAATATTGAGATTGCGTATTGTGATTTGTGAATGATATTTTTTAACAGATATATGATATCACAGGAACAACTGTTATCTGTTATTTATGGATACTTGTGATTATTATCTGTTACGATAAATACGCCTCACTCCTAATTAGCGTGTCCAAAGCCAACTCTTTAGTTTAATTACCTCGTGGCGACCGTAGCACATCTTGGTGGTGAGCACGACGCAGGGCGGGCAGGCGCCGGTGTGGCACGAGTGGTGTGGCGGGTGTCCGCAGGCGCGCGCGCGGCGGCAGGGCGCGGCGCAGGCTGGCGCACGCGTGCCGCACCGCACCGGCGGCATCACCACCTCCGCGCCGCACGCGCATCTGAGCTCTTCGAAACCTGAGCAGTTATATATTTTAGTGTGGATTCCGGTATGATAAGAGTTTATATGAATAAGAAGTCACAAAGATAATATTTAAGCGCGTTCGTATGTGAAACAAAATGTTAAAACATTTTTACAGATGATTGATAGCAAAAATAAATGAAAGAACGAACTATAGTAATAAATAAAAAGGCAGGTACTGACTGACGATGGGGCAGGGCGCGCAATGGCCGGTGTGACAGAACTCCTCGCAACGGTGCAGCTGGCACGCGAGCGAGCGGCCGCACACGAGCGCGCACCGGTGGGTCGCAGCGTCACAGCACGTCGCGCGGCAGCGGTGACGCCCACACGACATTTTCTAAATCACAGTTTTATATTATTTTACAATAATTTTAGACAATACGTTAAGATTTTCAATACGATAAGATCAGTAAGATTTTCATTTATATCATTTTAACATGTTTCAAGTATTATAACTTTCTTACCTATAGAATAAATATATGTAAAATGATCGCTTTAGGTACCATATTAAAATTGCAAAAATTATCGTGTTCCTTTATAAAAATATAGACAAGGTATGGTTTAATCAGCAACATAGTTGATATTCCTTCAATTGTACCGTGTGCAGAAACACTGTTCTAAAGCAACACTACCAATACATTTTTAAATAATTAAAACTGACAAAATCGAAATAATGAATTTGTAAAATTTAGAAACAGTGGGCCCGGGGCGGCTAAGTACTTACTTTGTTGCATTTCCTCTGGCAGAATACATTATTGTACATCTCCGGGAGGTCGGCACAGAGCACCTCACGGCTGGAGTGACCACAACGGCATTGCAGCACCGTCTTGTCCGGACAAACGCGACAAGGCCCTACAAATAAAATAGAAATTGAGATGATATTGATGAAACATAATATACACTCACCGGCACGGAAACATGGCATGGAAAATTTGTGATAATTTCAGTTTTTTTTTCAGTCTGCACTGCAAATATAGGCCAATTTTGATCGTTGTTCATCCAATTAACATATTTAATCATTTTTAAACACAAATAATGTTTTTTTAAGTTTATAATGAAGTTTAAGCGCAAAATCACATTTACACAAAATTAAACCCTGCAGTTTTGAGCACTAGTAATTAAAAAATGTTTGATGTTTGGTAACATCTTGTACTTTTTAATATCGCGTGTATCCTCCTCTAGCCCTTATCACCGCCTGCATTCGGCCTGGCATGCTTTGGATGTCATTTTTGATGTCCACTTGCGATAAGTCGCGCCAGGCAGTCAGAGCAGCATCTCGAAGCTGGCTAAGTCTGTGGTGGGTTCGATGGTGTTTTAATTGTACTTTTTAGCTTATCCCAAATATGCTCTATTTGGTTAAAGTCGGGGCTGCGAGCTGGCCACTGCAATTTTTGAATACCAACCCCTTGCAGTAAATACTCATTTACGATATGAGCGACGTGTGGACGTGCATTATCATGCATTAAAATGAATTGGTCATATCCAATAAACCCTCCAAAGTGTACAAGATGTTCTTGAAGGATATCCTCGACGTATCGTGTTGCAGTTAGAGCGTTATTGACGATGACCAATTCTGTACGTGCATCAGAACTAACGCCACCCCATACCATTATAGAGCTTCAACCAAAACTCACTGTTGGAGTGGTAGTAATTGCCAGATATCGTTCACCTTCTCCACACACGTTGTCAACCATCAGGTGCATTTAAAGCGATCCTACAATCGTCAGTAAACAAAATCCTTGCCCATTGTTCATGAGACCAGTTAGCATGTTCGCGGGCAAATTGAAGTCGATCTGCTCTATGCTGTGGGAGAAGCTGTGGGCCACGGGCTGGTCTTCTTGCTCTTAAATCAACTTTCTCCATACGTCTTCTTACCGTACGCTCACTAACATTTACATTCCTGGAGATTTGAAGCCGCTGCTGGATGGAGCTGGATCTCGACAACAGTAAGGAAGCGATTTCTTAAAACCTCTAACACGATAAAGCGGTCGTCACGAGCTGACGCGCAACATACACCGCCACTACCTGGTCTGCATGTGCAGAGGTCAGTCTCTTGGTACCGTTTTAGTGCATATTGCCTCGAAGAACGCGGTACGTTAAGGATAGTAGCCACTTCACGATGGGTCATCCCTTGTTGGACTAATGCCACTGCTTGTGCTAAGACTTGGTGACAAAGGCATTTTTATGGATCCTTAGGCACCTTTAGACGTTTATTCATCACAATAAAATCAAAGAACTTCGACAACTTAACACTTGCAAATTCCAGAACACAATTTTAAAATGTAGAGTTCGTCCGATAAATGACACGGTTCAACTAAAACTCAGAACCCAAATCAAAATGCACTCCAACTTAGTTAATTACCCTCTTAGCATTAACGTAAACATTATTTCTACCCACTTATACAATAAGAACAAAGTTACACACGCTTAAAAAATTGTTATCGCATGTTATGAGCTTGGCCAAGATTCCGTGCCGCTGAGTGTATTGGCGCGCCTTGGCGTTAAAATTGATTCAAATGCCCTGACGCCGCCGTTTACGACTCCTTTAAGTGCGTACAACAGCAGCCGATTTTTTATAATATTACTTTAAAATGTCATAATATTTTCGATAATTATATTCTGACCTTCATGACACTTCTCCTTGCAAAAGTGTTTGTCCCCCGCTGGTCCACACGGTAAAGGCTTGGCACAGATATTGTCACAGAGTGGAATGGGATCACTGCAGGATTTACGTTGGTTTGGACTTATTCTGCAAAATAAAGATGTTTAATTAATTAAATGCTATAATCTTAAGATTATACGGGTCATGGGATATAATATGTCTCTTGTAATTATGGGTAGTTCTATAATATTGGAAACTAGGTTTGTTGTTGTCAAGTTATAATTCTGATCTATAAAGTCATCAAATAGAATGTTCTAAATAGTCATACTGCATCATACTAGGAGGTTCGACCATAGCTACTTCTGTATTAATGATTCAGGAAATCTATATTCCATGTCGCCCGTTTGCCGCATTCGACCTTATAAATATCAGTATGCACTTCAGAATGTTGCACCCAGCAGCAAATTTATTAAGCTTTTAATTTGAATATGCTTTTATTTGAAGCTTGAATTGGTTCAGAAATACTGCTGGTAGCAGAGGGTTCCTAGCTCCCCTACATAATAATAATAATATTAGACAACTGTTATCTGTCTCAATATTAATAATATTATATATTGAGACAACTCACACACGGCCATCTGATCCCAAACTAGGCAGAGCCTGTAATATGGCAACCAGACAACTGATACATACTTACATATTTCTAAATACATACATATTATAGATAAATTACACCCAGACACAGAACAAATGATCATGCTCATCACACAAACATTTGTCCAGGGTGGGGATCGAACCCACGACCTTCTGGTTTAGTAGTCAGGCTCACTAACCACTAGACCAACAGGCCAGTCATGGTTCAGGCCTTGACGTGGCTGTGGGGCTCAGTAGCCTAGGGTGAGCCGCTGCACCTTAGGCGAAGCTAATTGAACCGAGGGGGCTCTTTGTACCCCTCTTATAAGAAGAGGGGACAAAAGAGCAGGGGGCAAGGGGCAAGGACGGGAACCTCACCCCATTGTACTGTCCCGACGTTGGGAGGGGTTGTTCTGTGGTGCGGGACAACTCCTCTGTGGAGGTGGCGTCGGTCCCTTGGGGGACTGACTAGCCGTCGAGGTGCCCTGTTTGCTCATTAGATCCGAGGCACCTCACCAAAGGCGGCATTGGTGGCACTCGCCGGGTTTTAGTGGGTAGAGCTGTGTGTCCACTTACCAGCTTTTTGGGCGCAGCGAGTCCCACATACCCACGTGGGGAGACCCACTTCCCCGCGGGATGCCTCAGAGCATTTTCCGGCGTTAAAGAAAAAAAAAAAGAGGGTTCCTACCTAGCCACAAGGCAAGGCACAAAGACCAAAAATTCAGTAATATATTAAAATCAGTGGTATACAAAGTACATCAAATTTATTATAGCAGTAGTACCTTTTTCTGATAACATTTTTATTTTAGTTACTTCTTGATTACCATGCATAGTGTGTACACATCATCAAGTAATAAATAAACAGATTTTTCGTTCTGTCGAGTCTCACCTATCAAGATTATAACGTCAACTAATGTATCCTTGTTCAGAAATCCACAAATGCAACAGCAGTTCTTGCATCGTACTACCACTATGTGACTATGAACTGACTACCTTCCATGGTATTTCCGTATTGATACAACTTAGGGACCTTCAAGATAAGAGCATATTCAAATTTCAAAGACTGGGCACTCACCTGCTAATTAGTAACAATTGTCTATGAATGTCGCTGACATCTTGTCACCAGGTGAACTGATTGTCAGTTTGCCCTTCTACAAAAAAAAAACACGGGCTCCTGCTTGTACAAGTACCTGGTGTTGCCACAGGGGCAGGTGGGCACGTTCTCCGGCCGAAGTGGGCAGGGCCTGCAAGGCGGGGCGTGGCAAGGAGCGCGGCAAACGTGCGCGCCGCACGCCAGCACACGCCCACACTCTGCGCCGCACGACCACTCGCATCGCGTACCGCTCTCCGCTGTGCACGCCACCGATCGACTTTGGGCCGCGGGGCAGTAGCACACTACAAATATTAAATTTTGCTTACTTGAAATAATTAAAAATGAATGACTTAACATTATAAGATGAGTAATGACATGTTATATTCTCCCCACTGTGGCCTTAACGTGGCGGTGGGGCTCAGTAGCCTAAGGTGTGCCCAGCACCTTGGGCGAAGCTAATTGAGCCGAGGGGGCTCTTTGTATCCCTCTTATAAGAAGAGGGGACAAAAGAGCCCCTCTTATAAAAAGAGGGGGCAAGGGGCGAGGACATAAACCTCACCCCATTGTACTGTCCCGATGTTGGGAGGGGTTGTTCTGTGGTGCAGGACAACCCCTCTATGGAGGTGGCGTCGGTACCCTGACGGGCTGACTAGCCGTCGAGGTGCCCTGTTTGCTCATTACATCCGGGGCAGCTCAACAAAGGCGGCATTGGTGGCACACGCCGGGTTTTAGTGGGTAGAGCTGCGTCCACTTACCAGCTTTCGGACGCAGCGAGTCCCACATACCCACGTGGGGAGGCCCACTCCCCAGCGGGATGCCTAAGAGCATTTCCCGGCGTTAAAGAAAAAAAGAGGATGTTATTCTTTTGTTTCTTTGTCGATTGTATTCACATATAAATAATTTATTTGTAGGGAACAGTTTATTGCAATTTAAAATTCGAAATGATAGAAGATTGAAAATAAAGGGATCGCAATCTATACTATTATAAATGCAGTAGTAACTCTGTCTATCTTCACACCTAAACCACTGAACCAATTTGGATGAAATTTGATACAAAGATAGTATGAGACTCAAGATTAAGTATAAACTATAGTTTTTATCCTAGAAATCCCACGGGAGCGGGAGCTATGCGGATAAACCCCGGGACTGTCGGAAAATATAAGCCATCTGGGAGCTTTCAGCGAAAACGCTGCCTCAGTCGCCCTTTAGATATATAACAACATGTATGATGAAATTATGTATCTTAAATAGGTCTACAGAAAATGAATATTATGTCTCTTAAGGATAACATATAGTATGTTAAGTATTATATTATTATTATTATAACAAAAAATGAATATATTACATATATTTTTTACCTTGTCTAACAGTTTCCTTGCAAGCATCACAGGGTCCTTCATGACATTCCTTGCCACAGATATGCACATTACATTCTAATTTTCGTTGGCACTCCCTTCCACACACTTGAGGGAGTTTACTGCTGCAAAGTACTGATCGAGTCTCCGCGCCACATCCACATTGCCTATATAAAATAACAGACAAGAAAGAATTAAAATACGGATAATTATTAAGGTTACTTGGCAATGTTTCTGGAAGTTCAACTGGATTTCATAAACTTTTATGTAAGTAGTTACTTTGACTTGAATATTAAATATTATTAAATAATAACTTCTTACTTTTTAACAGTAGCCTGGCAAGGAGGACAAGGACCAGGGTGACAAAGTAATGTGCACGGATGGGGACAGCTTCTTGGCCTTTTACAAGATTTTCCACAAGTGTGGGCACCACTGGATCCTCGTTGATATTCCGGATTCCGTAAAGCACCACACATACAACGGTATTCTATTGGAATATCTTGGCTAGTGTTCTGACAGGCTGGGCACCGCCATTTACCCTCTGAAAGATTTATTACAACACATAATGTATAAGTTCTCTTTATTAAAAATAGTACATATAGTAACTGAAAATCAGTTGATCTTTCTTCGGATTGATCTTTTAGTACTGAGTTACATACCTTTTTGCGATTCTGCAGCACACATACACTTTATTTAAGTGTGATATTACTAATGCTGTCATCATAATAATATCTGTTTTTATTTTTACTCTTTTTATTGTGTATGTGAAATGTGGAATTGTGAATAAAGTTTCTATTATTATATATATTCTATCTATCTATCTACATATTTGGTTCATTCTTCAAAGGGATCTCCATTGCAAAGGGCAGATAAAGTAAGGAAAACCAATGACTTACCAACCATGCTGCTCATTGCCCATTTCCTGATGCATCTTAGGTGCAACACATGGTAGCAGTTCCCACAGTACCATACAGGGTCAATCTGCTTCACTCTTTCACAGCACACAAGACATTCCAATGTGCCCTTATCTAATTGTTCACTCAGTCTATCTCGTTGTGTCAATTCTTTGCCATCTAAAAGTCATTTGAGTATTTAAAAAAGTACAATATAACATATTAAAAGAAACTGAATTGAAGACATAACCCCTAAAACATTCAATACGGGCAAAAAATATTACGTCACACCTCACTCACCTTCTGAAAGATTAAGGTGTTCACATTAATTAAATCAAGAACAAAATATTTTTAAGGTTACTCTATACACTAGCAAATAAAATTTTATTACAAATAATAAAGTAATTTTTAAATTTTCTATGACCAATGTTTTTAAATAACATGAATATTTTAAAGGGCCCCACCATGCATGCATCCACATGTGCAGAATATTCGTTCATTAAAGTTTGTTTGATGTTATTGAAATTGAGGATATTATAGAAGTGTATGTACATAGCCCTCTGGTGTAGCGGGTGTTAGTGGATGTCGCTATCACTTACCATCAGGTGAACCGACTTTTGCCCCTCTTCTATAAAAATGAAAAAAAAAAACATTGAACAGATTATGTGGATGTTACTACTTAGCACTGCAATATCAAATTTGTTTTTTAATATTGAGATATTTTTTCACATAATGATTGTTTCACTACGGGAAAGTTGACTGTGAAGGCATTTCATGTCATTCATAATATTAGAAGAATAGACCATTATTGTAGTAAAAAAAGTACCTGAAAATACTCCAGCATTTTTCCCTTTACCTTTGGCTGGACTTTTGTTTTCTTTATCTTCTCTATAATGGATATACGAATTGGCAAATTCTTCATCTTCAACATTCTCTAAAGCTCTTACCCGTTGACTCCCTGCCCAGTTCCGGCCTCTATTGGAATTGTCATTCCTGCCATTTCTAACATCTTGACTCGATTTTGGCATTGAGCTATTGTAAAATGTGCGACCAACATCTGGATCTTGTTTGTTTTTCAACTTGGCATTATTTTTACTATTTCCACTATCATTACGGTAAGTGTCATAGTAATCATTTCCATCTGCGTAATAATTGGTGTCTTGACTATTTCGGTTTAATTCACTATTTCTATTCTTGTATCTAAAGTTGTTGCTAGATTTTTGATTGTTGTAATCATGATTACGATAATTAGATTCAGCATTTGGATTGTTTTCATTAGATTTTTTATTTTTTTGATTTCTACTATTGTTATCATTATAACTATTAAATTCTTTTCTACTGTTGTTTTGTTGTGTGTACTTGCTATTTTCTTCCTTGTTGTAATCACTAGGCCTTTGATTTTTGTAACTTTTTTGTGATTGGCTATTTTCATTTGAAGCATGACCATTTTGATTAGAGCCGTGCGATCGGTCCCGCCAGTTCGAGGAGCTCGATGGTGTCGAATGTTTATTAGTTGTTTCTTTTGTATTAGACTGTTGAGGTGGTTGAGATGTTTGTGGTTCTTGTTTACTTTCACTGGCTGTATCTTCATGTTTTATAGCATTTTTAGGGATAAATTCGCTAGCAGTTGGTGTAAGTCTAGATTTTGAAACTACTTCATTTGTATAACCATTTTGTTCAGGGGCTTGGTTGTATTGGGGCTGCACATTGTCTTGGTAAACCTCTAGATTATTCGAAAAATTGGCAGTGTTTGGTTGGTAGCCATACATTAACTGGGTTGATTGACTTGGTGGTCCACTTTGATAGTTTGCTATATTTGTATACTGGTTATTGGGATAATTTTGATACTGGACATTATTATAGTTGGCAGCATTGGATGTAGGTAAATTAGGTACTTGCAATTGGGAAATGAACTCATTAAAGCTGACATATTGGTTGTTAGAATCATATTGCCTGTTAGGATAGTATGCTTGATTCATAAATTGCCTATTTACATCTCCATCCCATGCACTAGCCCCTTGCTGCTGACTGTTATAGTTATACGAGTTATTCCACTGTGACATAGTGAGCGTAAAATGGTATAATATGATGAAATTTCACTAGTCATGTAAAAATTTGTTTGTGTAATATTAAGGTTTTCTGGAGATTCTAAGATCTATTAGGCCGAAGCCAGGACCTGAGGCCCGGCTTTAAGTATACCCTGCTGCACCCTGAAAACAATTTTTATAAGCAACGTATGAAATTATTCGACTTTCCTGGACATGTGGCAAATTTGAAATTATGGGGTATTAAGTGTACTTACGGCCTTGAATTTGTTGCAATATATTGATGATGTAAAATATTCTTTATTAACTAAAAACTAAAAATATTAACAGCTAAAAATTAAATTATAATAAATAAGTTAATGTGACAAGGCAAACGGACACTATCGAATGGGGAGGAGATTGTGACGTTGACAGCAAAGATTATAACTTCAACTTTTTCTTTTTATATGGTAACTCTGTAGTCTATGTTTAATTTTATTTCTCTCCTTTGAGATTTTAGAGTTATAAAACACAATTGGAAATAATTATTTCAATCTTCATACATTGAAATTTTCGCTCATCCGTGTGAAATCCCTCTTGTATTTAGCGCTAATTCTTGTATGACGTTAGGGCAGACAACGACAATAATTAGCAATTTATCCCGAATATGGAAAGGCTAAGTCCTTATACCTAGGTAACACTGAAAATGTTTAGAAAATGAAAAACGGCTTAATGTAGAAAGTTGCCAATACTTTTATTGTTTTTCGAAGTAATCTCCGTTTCTTTCTACACATCGTCGCATTCGATGGAACCACTGAGAAAAGCAGTGGGCCCATTCTTCCTTAGGAGTCTCTTCTATGGCATTTTCGTACGCTTTCACCGCATCTTCAGGGCTCGTAAAGCGAATACCTCGAATTTTATCTTTAGTTCTTGGGAATAAATGAAAGTTGCAGGGCGCCAGGTCAGGACTGTAAGGCGGATGACTCATTATCTCGACACCTGCCATAGTCAAATATTCAACAGTCCGTTTTGCGGAGTGCGCTGAAGCATTGTCGTGGTGAAGGAGGATCCTGCTTCGAGGGCGCTGCTGTCGATTTTTTTCCAAGACAACAGACAAACAGCGATTGACATACCAGTCTGCAGTAACTGTCCTTCCATCTTATAGCACAACTGTCGCGAACTGACCTTTCCGACCAAAGAATGAGGCAATCATCTTTTTTCCTTGACTTCTTCCTTTCTTTACCTTAGTTGGCCGATCCTCGAAAGGAAACACCCACTGAGCTGATTGTCTTTTGGTTTCGGGTTCGTAGCAATATATCCAGCTTTCATCACCTGTGATGATGACAAATACAGCATTTGAGTTACCGCCGTTGAACTTATCTAACATTTGGCGACACCGGTCCATGCGGAGGCGTTTGTGGTCGTCGGTTAAAGTATGGGAATCCATCTGGTACAAAGCTTCCTGACGCCTAAATGTTCGTGTAATATTTTTTGAACTTGACTCATACCAATGCCTAGGCTTGCCCGTATCTGCTGATAGGTCACTCTCTTATCTTCCTCTATCATGCGTCGCACAGCACTGATGTTATCTTCAGTAGTCGCTGTTAAAGGACGTCCCTCACGCGGATCATCACTGAGATTGCTACGTCCACGCTTAAACTCGTTAAACCAATTGTAAATAGTGGCACGAGATGGGGCTTCGTTAAAAAATGCTAATCGCAGCCTATCAAAGCTTTGTTGTTGTGTAAGCCCACAACGAAACTCATAATAAATCATTGACCGAAAATTTTCTCGCGTTATGTTTATTTTCACGTGTAACAAGAGTTTTAGATTTGCCGCCAATTCACAAAAACAAATGACAAATGAATGCAATATACTACATTAGGTTGAGGTTGACCAAAGAGTTCTAAAATTGAAATTCGAAAAAGGTTTTCATTTTCAATGCTTCTAACTGGCCAGTTCTAAACATTTTCAGTGTTACCCACGTAGCCTGGTCTGTATATTTTATTTTATATTTCCGAAGCCAAGTCTGAAGTATGGAAAAACGACGGGAAACTCCAAGGGACGCAGGTTCGCCCCGTCAGTCCCCCACCACCAATTATCATTTCCCAATTATTATATATGTCTTATGATAAAATTACGTATTATTTTGGTGTAACATTTAATGATATAAAATATAAAAATTTGCAAAAGTAGGTATCATCGCGTTTTTAAGTAAGTACCTATTACTTACTTAAAAACGCGGCGTATATCTATAGATATATATATATATATATATATATAAGGCAAAGGTGGTTGACTGATTGCACAGTCCAAACCCTTAAGGCTAGAAAATTGAAACTTCGTACACGAATTCCTCTTAGGACATAGTCATCCACTAAGGAAGGTTTTTTAGAATTCAACCCCCCAAAGGGGTGAAATAGGGGATCAAAATTTGTATGAAACTTTTTATTCCCTGGATATATTTGCATGA
Source organism: Helleia helle (assembly GCA_963853865.1). Classification (NCBI taxonomy): domain Eukaryota; kingdom Metazoa; phylum Arthropoda; class Insecta; order Lepidoptera; family Lycaenidae; genus Helleia; species Helleia helle. Next base: position 17,652,409 of record OY971426.1, on the reverse strand, counting down.
AATCATACTTACACCAAAAATAATGAGTTCGGTATTTCAGCGTATTCTAAAACTAAACCCCTAAGAGGGTAAAATAAAGGATGAAAGTTTTGAATAAAAGGCAACATTGATTGACTAATCACTAAAGAATCAACGCACAGGCCAAACCCTTAAGACTAGAAAATTGAAATTACGCACACGTAAGTTACTCTTATGACGTAGGCATTCAATAAGGATTTATCAAAATTCCCCGATCATGGTTCAAGCCTTGGGCGAAGCAAATTAGCCGAGGGAGTTGCTCTTTGTACCCCTTTTATAAGAAGAGGGACACAAGAGCAGGGATCAAGGGGTGAGGACGGGAACCTCACACTATTGTACTAGTACTCGTACTGTCCCGACGTTGGGAGGGGTTGTTCTGTGGTGCGGAACAACCCCTTTGTGGAGGTGGCGTCGGTCCCTTGCGGGATTGACTAGCCGTCGAGGTGCCCTGTTTGTTTACTAGATCCGGTGCACCTCACCAAAGGTGGCATTGGTGCCACTCGCCGGGTTTTAGTGGGTAGAGCTGCGTCCACTTACCAGCGGTCGGGCGCAGCGAGTCCCACATACCCGCGTGGGGATTTCACGGCGTTAAAGGAAAAAAACTCCTTTCCAGAGCTTAGATTTAACTTTTGTGTTGTACGTCCACGTTTGGCATCCGTATGTGAGGGTAGGTAAAACACAAGTGTCTAAGCAATGGAAAGGAGTTTACTAAAAATAAAAAGAATACAAAAAGTGAAAAGTGAACAGATAAGAAGAAAAACAAAAATATTGATGCCTTACATTACGCTCTAACACAAAAGTGGCGGTGGGCAGGACATATAGCCAGATGCACAGACAAAAGATGGACATTGAAGGCAACAGTGTGGGAGGGACCAACTGGAAAAAGGAGAAAAGGGTGGATAGAAGATATCATTGCAATAGCAGGAAGCGAATGGAGAAAGAAAGCAAGCGACAGAGAAATCTGGAACAAGCTGGAGGAGGCCTATACCCAAGAAGGGGTTCCGATCACCGGTGATAGTTGCAATAGTGATTAACGAAATATCTTTTTAAAAATTAAATTAACAGTACCTACTTATTGTAACACAATAGTAAAAAAATATATGTAATAACGTTTATAGATTGGAAATAAATGGGCTTTATTATTATTATTATTAAAGGAAAAAAAGTTTAAGCGGTCACGCTCGGAGGTGAAAGGCTCGATCGGGTGAACTCGGGATCGCCAAGGGTGCCCAGGCGAGAAAGATACTGTCGCTGCGTAAATAATTAACCTATATATTACTTTGAAGTACAACCGATTGCGCTATTTAATTACGTTACGGTAACTTTTTTTTCTCTTTATTTAAAGGGACTTTTATCCTACATAGGTATGTCAGTCCCATTGAAGCTAAATTATACAATCACACACATCACACACACACACACACACTGTAACATTTATTGACACAAATAGAAATCTTTAAGGAACCCAATAATATATTTAATTTTGTTTTCACTTCTATCTGCAGTCCCTATGACTGGTTAGGTTATCCTTCTTTTTGCACCGAGACCTACAACCGTCTATCATCGTGGGAATAGGCAATTTATGGTTGTGTTACCAAGACAAGACTTATATAATCATCGCCCCTTGCCCTCTGCTTTTTTGTCCCCTCTTCTTATAAGAGGGGTACAAAGAGCCCCCTCGGCCAATTCGCTTCACCCAAGGTGCAGCGGCTCACCCTAGGTTACTGAGCCCCACCGCCACGACAAGGCCTGAACCATGGTGGGGCTTAACTGACTACCTGACCTGACCTTATTTATACCCTACAAAAAAAAACTGTGTGCGGTGCGCCAAAAAAGTTTTCACTTATAAATTATATAGGTACACTATGTACTTGTTCTATTTTTCGAATTGGATCGAAATTGGTATTTTCAGTCTAGCAGGCCTAGGTTTTCAGTTCATATTTTTTTTTATCTGCTACAGCTATATACACTACTCACTACTGAATACTTTTAGAATATATAAAAGTGCATGATCATTCGTTAGTGGTATTCGTGACCATTAATTATCTTACACGGAAGAAGTTTAATTTGGATATGACAAATAATGATTTTTAAACAATACATTTGTATATGTTCAATATTCAAATTCATTTGATGGCTACCTTCCATTTTGTGTTTGTTATCATAAATCGTTATTTTTATTATTGATAATTGACACAGTTTTCTTTAAATTAGTAGCTTTGTATTACGTCGAGATAGACCTGCAACCAAACGCTCACGACAATCAGTTGATATGCAGCTGTCTGTACCTTCTGTCTGTACGTGTTCTAGAATCTAGGATATAGAAGGGTAGAGATTTGTCAGTAGTATTTCCATGGATAATTTAAAATTAGTAGTATAATAGTAATTTTAAATAAAATGGCATGGTTATTTTCGCAATTCAAATTGTTTAATAAAGCCCATTTCGTTAACAAGGCAACTAAGAAATTTCGACATTGTCTACGGATGCCTTCTACGAAATCAAAGTGAAAAACATGTTAAACCAGTTTGAAACATTTAATATATGTTGCGCCTTTGTTTGATATTTCTAACATATTTAATATGTGTAAACTACACATTAAAGCGTATCATTATTTCATACATCTACGACCTCGGTACCGGTACGTAGTGGCCCTTATTCATGGTAGGTTGCATATGGCTCACCATTATGTTGTCACTATTTTACTACACGGATCACTCTTGTAGATCATTCCAGAACGTGAGTATGGAATGGGCTGCGGCACGAGCTCGCCAGTTATCAACGCCATTTCACCGCAAGTTTGTGTTTTGTTTTATTTAAAAATCATGATAAAAAAAAAATCCGATGTATATTTTTAACTATTTCGCATCAAAATAATGTCGATTTTAATTGCCAGTAAAATCGACACGGATGCCGTGACGGCAAACAGCTTCTTTCATTTATTAAATCTTTTGTTATAGTTTTTTCATAATTATGAATTTTAATATGAAGATTGAACATAATATAACATTTGCTGACCGTCCCGTTGTCACCGCTGATCATTTTATTCAACAAACGACAAGACATGTCCTGCTTGAACAAAATTATTAACTTGAATTTTTTCATTTTTTTTTATTCGATTCATTCAGTCCAGTTTTAATGTCGTCTAGCCACTTTCTCCTCTGACGGCCTGCGCTTCGCCTCCCCGGGACCTTGCCCTCGAGGATCAACTTTGGAAATAGAGAGATCCTCTCTGAATGTGTCCAAAGAAGGCTAATTTTCGTCTCATGATAGTCGACATCAACTCGCTCTAACTTGCGGTTTGCATTTTCAAATACCGTTTGAAGTAAAACTAGTCCAAGGAATTTTTAACATTTTACGTAGACTGTAGAGACCACATTTCAAACGCCATTTCAAATGCACATATATAATAAGACCCACGTTTCACATTTTCTTTTTTTTAATGGAGATGTATAAATATACCGCAAAATCCCAAATGAAAGATCACACACTAGATTTTTCTGCCGGGTGCGAAATCTTTATTGATTTTCTCTCTTATGGCCTATTAAAAGAAAACCAGTCTTCCTCGAGTAACCTTTGGGCGGTAAAAGATTAGTTTTACTTTAACTAATCGTCTTTTTTATTTTTAAATAATATGAACCCTTTAAGTGTAAATTGTATTGTATTGTATGTATTCCCTTTTTAAGTAATGCTATTTTAGCCATCAGATATATCACATAAACCAAAACGAAAGGAGACCATACCCGCTGCTTTGGCAAGGTTGGTTCAAGAAATTGCGGCGAGCGAAAGATTTTATCCAGCGCAAAGATTGACCGTTGTATCAGCAGAATTATACAGCATACAGCAGGTTTGAATGTTTAAGTTTACTGTGTCACTTTATAGAAGTAATGTAATTTTCATTTATTTAAAATTTAAGCAAGACATTAAGCCTAGTAAGAGACTTCGTAGTGTTCTCTCTCTATTTAGTCGCTAAAGTTATATTAGTTTATATTAGTCGTATTATCTCTATTTCCACTTTTAATAGGATTTACAAAGAGCCTTCAACCTGAAAAAAAACTAGGGTCTTTGTTGTCAAGAACATTTTGTATTCTCATGTAAAATTTAAGATTTGAGAGACTACAAACAAATCTATATTAAAAATACATATATTTTTAACAGGATTACTCGATTTTACAGGAAATTAGGGAGTTTGAAGAAACAACTACAAATGTAACAGATTCACAGTCCTACACCAAAACGATGCACCAGGTGAGAACTTCGATATATATATAATATAGTCATACCTACCCACATATTAGCGTCGCCAATAATAATATGCAAATATTTATTCACAAAAGTGCAAAGCTTAAACACAAATATAATATATACACTAAGAACAAATAAGTAAAGTATCGTCCCGATTTACCCGAAGTAATGCGAGCCGAAGCTTCGTACGTTTGAACACTAAAAAGTTAGAGCGATAAAAGCTGTGGTCACATTACTCATTAGCGGGCAGCGGCTTCCATATTTTGTATGCAAATATCGTGCAAATTGCAATAATCCAAGATAGCCGAAATCATTTTCAAACGACAGCTATGGACGACGAGTTTCTTTACACTTTTACACCAGTTTTTATTTTTGTAATCCACATTTTTGTCTGCGAGTATCGTGTCATGGCGCAAAGCTTTGTGACGATACACGCAGGTGCGGCCGAAGCATTAGAACAAAGGCGAGTGGCGAGGGATCCGTCGTATTGGCGTTCATTGAGGGAGGCCTATGTTTATCGGTGGACGGATAGGGGCTGATGATTATGAAGAACAATTGTACAGGCGTGTGTTCCGCAGTGGTAATTTTTTGGCTGATGAATAAAAATGATTTTAAGTTGACATGGTTATTTTCATTACTAAAATATCATGAAACTTTGTACACTTATTCTTGGAGGTATTAGAACTATTAGAAGTAACATAGGATCCGTGCATAGGATACTTTTTATGAAAAAAAACTAAAATATTATCTTGTGCAGACAAAGTCGCGGCCTCCAGCTAGTAATAATGGAAAGTCAATAGCGATAATTCATATGTCCAATAACGGATCAGGCACATTGATTAGTGTTATTTAGTTGGAATTTTGTCATATAGTACTTAAAGGAAGACTTTTTTATTTTTGAATAATTTTGCGCTAGCCTCTAACACAAGATATTTTTCAGATGTTCATTAATTTAGACCTGTATAAACGACCTATATTAGCGACAGACAATGAAGATTTTATTGCCAACGTAAATAGAAAGGTAATATTTTATCATTTATTTGGTTTTATTTTCGTAGCCATAGTAATGTTGCATACATCTTTTATGGCGATATTTTTTTTACTAGTATGGTTAGTTATGTTAATAATTTTTATACGTTACAATTATGGTCAATATTGGACATTTGACTTTGTAAAACGATTACTATGCAAACATATTATTATACATAGTACAATTATATTCAGGAACTGCGTCGATTGGAGCTGTCCTGGCTGCGATCTAGAGAAGCTGATTTACAGAAGGAGAGACGGATGTTGCACGCTCAAATTCTACGCGTCCGAGCACTTTACAAGCAAACACAACAATTGCTAGGTATCTATTACAAACAAGAATTATTTGTTTTATGTGGTACATACGTTCACTTTAGTACAAATAATCTATGTGTCTATCGTTACTGGATTACATACGATGGAAAGGCAGGCCTTTTCTCTGAATGTCCACAAATATTTATTTTGTATAATCAGAATCGCAAGTGACATTATTGTGGGATTTATGTCTATTACTATACTGGGACTAATTAAATTCATCATCACCATCATCGTCATCATCATTATCATCGTTAACATCATCATCATCATCATCATCATCATCATCATCATCATCATCATCATCATTAACAGCCGGACATAGACTTCTCTCAATCACCGCCAATTTATCATTGTCAGATATAAAGCAAAATAAAACTAATTATTTTCATTTTTATAGAACTGTACAAGTTGCAAATTCTAAAATCGAAATTGATTTAATAGAAAGTATATGGATGGAGGAAAAGAGGCCGGGCTTACAGATAGAAGAGGCAATGGAACGAGCACAATCATTGCGAGACGCCCTCGCTCTGGTGACGGCGAGGTTGCGGGCATCCAGTGGTTATGCCCAGGCAGCTTTACGCCTGGTGGACGACGCACTCGCCGCTTGGAAATTTGCTGCCATTGGCAAGTAAGATGATCATAATACTCATTTTAATTACAATAAACAACACCACACATTACACTAAATAATGTTTACAGTAAACTCGGGAAGGATCCACTATAATATGATTCAGTAGGGAGTCAGGGAAGTGGACTTAAGGACCTTAAGTCCACTTCTCTGCGAACTACTGAATCATATATTATTTATGGACGCTATGGATAACAATTAATCCACTATAATGTTGTTTCTCCCGTGAAACAGCTTTGCTGTGTTTCGGAGAGAAGGGCAAGACAGGCAGTGTAATTACTGGCACTGAGACTTAACATCTTATGTCTCAGGATAGGCAACACATAAATGAGTTGCCTGGACTCGTTCCAGGTAAACTAGTTTATGTTCACGGGCGACGTCGACCACTTACCATCAGGTGGCACGTTTGCCAGTTTGCCTATTCAACTAACATAAAAAAATCATTAATGTCAAGTTCTCTTCATTGAAGTTGTTCAGTATTTTGCCGATTCTTATGATTCTTTACCGAGGCATTATTATTCTTATTTTATTAATTTCATCGTAAATGTATCTAGATATACAAATGATGCCTCCTATTTGTATATCTAGATACATTTACGATGAAATTCTACAGACCGAAGGGGCAGGAAGGCAGAATTGTAAAAAATACCATACAAGTGCGAGCCAGATTCACGCACTGAAAGTTCCGTTTTTTTTTATGTAACATAACAACAAATTAAAGGTTTTCAGGTTTGCTGTGCGTATGATGTGACTCTGTGAGACTGTCTTGCCAAATTTCCTAAGTCTATGTCAATTGGAAGTACCCTATAGGTTTTATGGAACATTTTGAGGAACAGAACTAAAAGAACTTGCTTATAATCGTGAACCAAAGCCTTTCCATTGCAGAAGCGGCTGGGAGCGCACTTTGGCGTGTTCGGAGGCGTGCCAACTGCTGGTGCGCGCGCGGTGCCAGGAGCGCGGTGCTCGGAGGGTGCTCGCCACCGCTGCCGCGCCTAGGGCCGCCAGGGCCCTTCGTCTAGCCCTCGACTACGCCTTCACTGATACCATGCATGACCGCAAGTATGTATACCGTAGATACTTATTGTGCCTAAATGTGTCTAAAGGCTCAATTGCATCCTTACAAAAACGACTGTTAAGGTTAATTTTAATACTTACTTTCTGTCTTAAAATCTATCTCATATAAAAGTGATTTTGAGTAGACTATGTTAGCTACATGTTATTTAATGATAGTTTTAATTATTATTAGGTGTTTAGCCAGTTTAAGCGAGCTATTTTGTTATTTATATTTATTTTTTGTTATTAATTAGATTACTAAATTACAATCAAGTACAAACAATTTATTTTTATCTGAATAATATGTTTAAAATTAAAATTATACTTTGCTTTCTCAACACATCGAAATAAATAACATATATGGCGGTACAGATTCCGAATTCGATACAAAATATATTATACTAGTGGCACCGACAGACGTTGTCCTGTACAAAAAATATATATTTTTGTGAATCTAAACCATCCTCGAGGCTCACACAAAAAAATTCATCAAAATCGGTCCAGCCGTCTAGGAGGAGTTCAGTGACATACACACGCACACAAGATATATATATATATATATATATATATATATATATATATATATATATATATATATATATAAAGATATACGTTCAATATGAACGTTTAGATATTATAAGTTTGAGGTAGCTAACATTGGTTTTAAAAACACATTTTTAAACACTTTTGTTACAGATATCAAAGGGCAACGGAAACATTTTTACAATTCAAAGAGGCTCTTGTGCAGCTTGTAAACTCAATTCATCAGGTACATATTTTTTCATATAAATGTCACTTTCGAAAAGTAAATGTCTGTAATGAGATTTAACATAACACATTTGAACTAACGACACTAAAATATTGTAGAGAATGTTAATAAATAGGATATGGTATAATATCATTAAAATAACAAACCCAAGTAAACAGATAATAAGAAGGAAGTCCGAAGTTAATATATTTATAAACGGGAAAAGTGTGTCAGTACCAAGTTATTACACCGTCCTTCAAGCGTTGCGCCGGGAGAAGGTTACCATACCTACATTCTGTTACCATGAACGATTGTCAATCGCCGGTAACTGCAGAATGTGCTTGGTGCACATAGAAGGTTCGTTCAAACCACAAGTGGCCTGTGCATTGCCCGTATCAAAAGATATGAAAATACGCACAAACTCGGACGTAACACTTAAAGCACAAGAAAGTGTCTTAGAATTCCTCCTGTTAGATCATCCTTTAGATTGTCCGATATGCGACCAGGGTGGTGAATGTGATTTGCAAGATCTAACAATGAAGTTTGGCAGCGATCGATCTCGTTTTACTGACATCCATTTTGAAGGCAAAAGAGCAGTTGAAGATAAGGATTTAGGTCCACTGATCCGCACAGAAATGACAAGATGTATACATTGTACTCGGTGCATTAGATTCGCATCCCAAGTTTGTGGGATGGATGTGTTGGGATCGACCGGCCGCGGTGGAGATATGCTTGTCGGTACTTACGTTGAAAAATATTTCCTATCAGAACTATCTGGTAACATTATTGATTTATGTCCAGTTGGAGCTTTGACATCCAAACCGTACATGTTTAAATCGAGACCTTGGGAGCTGAAACGAACCAATTCCATAGATGTAACTGATGCGACAGGAACCAATACAATATTAAACCACAGAAGTAATAGACTACTGCGCGTCCTACCGCGAGAGAATGAAGAAATTAATCAAGAATGGTTGTCCGATAAAGGTCGTTGGGCAATTGATTCCCTTGATATGCAGAGATTAGTATCTCCCATGTACAGATCATGCGAGTGTTTAGTCCCAGAAGACTGGGATAAAGCTTTGAAACGAACTGCAAATGTTATTAAATCTGTTGATCTTTTGAAAATTATGGCGATTGCTGGTCCTCACACCAATGTAGAAACATTAGTAGTTGCAAAAGATTTCTTAAATATGCTAGGTTCTGAGAATACATACATAGAAAGAGGTTTTGCTTATTCACAGGCGGGGACTGATATTCGAGCTGGGTACTCCTTTAATAATAAAATGAAGAATGTAGCTGAAGCAGACCAAATTTTACTTATTGGCACAAATCCTAGATTTGAAGCTCCAGTGCTAAATGCTTGGATAAGACAAGCGTACGTACAGAACGAGTGTGACATTTTTGTTGTCGGTCCTCGATGTGATTACAATTATCATGTAAATTATATTGGAGAAGATATAAAATGTTTGTCGGATTTTCAAAAAGTTTTGAAAAATGCAAAAAAACCGTTAATATTTGTTGGCGTCGATCAACTCGGGACCGCAGATGCTGCTCAAATTATGTATCGACTAAATATTTTGATAGCGACATTAAAAGTGAGTAAGGATTGGAAAATTATAAATATCGTAACGAAAGAAGCGAGTTTTTCTGGTGCTTTGGAATGTGGATGGAAACCGGGAGCATTGACCGCGTTAAAAACCAGCCCGAGTCTTATCTTATCATTAGGGGCAGATGAAATATTCTATGATTGGACCCCAAAGTCTGACACCAAGATTATATATATTGGATATCAAGGAGACCGAGGGGCGGAGAGTGCGTCTATTATATTACCTGGAAGTGCGTATTCAGAATCTGGGGGTACATTTTTAAATATGGAATGTCGTGCTCAATTAGCCCTACCCGCTGTTACAGCTCCAGGGAAGGCTCGTCATGATTGGAGAATACTTCGAGCTCTAGCGGAATACTGTGAAATATGTCTGCCGTATAGCGACGACGATACCCTGTGCTGTAGATTATCGCAAATAAGTCCTAATCTTGTTAATCACAATACGTATCAGGAGAAACTATTCACAGATTTGATTCTGCCATTAATTAAACCCGAGACAGAGAAGTCTTGTAGTCCTTTGAAAGTGGAATCAAAAACAATAAAGGATTATTATTGTTCTGACGTATTCACGTGTAACTCGCCCACAATGGCCAAGGCACAAAAAGCTGCAAAAGAATTTGCAGAATCTTCTTACGCCGCCATTTAGTTTCTTTAGTATTTATTAATATTATTATTACACTTTGTTTCTGAAAATTACTCATCGTTTGTCTTTCCGTTTATAAAGAGAAATCAACATAATACCCATACAGGTTGTGTATTACTGTACCAATTTCCTTTATACCACGTTTTGGGGATGGTGTTACTAGAACATACACAAAAGAATAATTAAATATGAATAAATAAAAAAAGTTTATTTTACAAAGAAAGTTAATAGCAAAATAATTGTTACAAAATGTAGTATGTACACCATTTATCTTATATTTTTAAATGAGCAATTCTTGTATATATATATGTGCAACGACTTGTTTGACGACTTTTTCGTTAATATTTTGTATAGTTTGGGGAAATGTGTATTCTATGAGGAAAGTCCCAAACTATATCATATACCTAACGTATTGTTTGAGGAAAATTTATTAATACGTTGCACATACATACGTCAAAGAATACCTCAAACAATACGTTGCATATATTATTTTTGAGGTATGTCATATATAATTGGAATCTCGGAATCGGCTCCAACGATTTTCATCGGTCATCCGGGTACTGATTTTTTATTCATTAAACTGACAAATACGTAAAGCCAATATATTAAACCTAAAATATAATCCCATAAAATATTAATATGAATGAATCCGTGGAAGGAAGTCTTCATCTTGCAGCGGCAACAATTAACACCATATTACTTATTTCTTATTACTACTTAACTAACACCATATTACTTATTTGATGACTATCGACGCCCATACACATCCGCACAACCAGAGATTATGTAGATGCGTTGCCCTCCTTTCCTCTATCCCCCCTACGGGGGGCCACCGGAATCGCAAAGACTGTATGAAACGCGACAGCGTAGCTGTCACTTTATGTTATTTTACGCCTGTATTATGTAAGTGAGAGTTACCACACCGGTCGTGCCGGCCCAATTCGGCTGCAAAGCAGCATGGCACTACCTCTTAACAAATTATTTCATTTTTACTTTTCAGGTACTTTTAAATAACATCGAAAATTTGGCAGTAGTGGAAAATGATTTCAAGGACCGCAGACGTCAGCTGATGGCCGCAAGAGTTAATGATATTGTAAGGAAGGGCTTGGCGGACCTACAATATGAACAAGCTCTGAATAATTTAAATACAAGATAAAATGTAATACGAATTAGCAGTTTATAATTTTCAAACAACTATTGCGGTTTTCCTTCGGAGTTTATTCAGTTTTTTGTATGCCTGACGTATCCGGTTTCAGATATTTTACAGCGACCATGGTCACGGACAACGTTCGATCCCTCAGTCCTGCCGTAAAAGTTGTTTCTAATTACTACTGTATATAAATTATATTCTCGGTTCACAGACTCGGTTCCGTCATCGGATCAGGGTCAGTCAGGACAAATGATTATTTATATTTGATGTTTGTAATGTTTGATGTTTACCGGTTGATGGCCGTGATTTAGTCTGCTTGGAGAAATAATATGTATTTATAAGAGAGAAAGAGGTCCAACATTTTATACTACCTAGTACCTACCTACAGCTGTTGCCCGCTGCTTCGCCCGCGTTAACTTAGATTTACAGCCGTACCCGGATTGATGATGATTATTTTTATAGCCTAAGTTACTCCTTATAATACCAGCTATCTGTCAGTGGAAGTCCCGTCAAAATCGACCCAGCCGTTTCAGAGAATAGCCGGAATAAACAGACAGACAGACAAAAATTGTAAAAAATGTTATTCCTGTATACATACCGTGTATACATCCATATACATTTAGTAGTAAGCTGTTGTTTTAATATTACAAACAGACACTCCAATTTAATGTGGTGATTTTATATGTTGATTTTTTATATATCCGAATGTAAAAATACGCATGTTGAATGTTTCTGTTGTGTATTAAATTTAAAGAAGTTAATATACATTTAAAGATTATGCAATATGCATATAATTAAATAAAAACTTCTTAAATTATCCTCATGGCGATGTACTTTCTTAATAAATATTTTGTATTATTTCGGCTGCGCCATCTTGCTTGTTTCTCCCGTGAAACAACTTTGCTGTGTTTCGGAGAGGCAGGACAGGCAGTGTAATTACTGGCACCGAGACTTAACATGTTATGTCTCAGGTTTGGCTAGTTCCAGGTAAAACTAGCTAAGTTCATGGGCGACGTCGACCTATCCTACCATCAGGTGGCACGTTTGCCAGTTTGCCTATCCAACTAACATAAAAGAGTGCGCATTAGATCACTTCATGCAACGTATGTAAAGTGGGTTGAAAAATAAAAGTCACAATTATAAAAACACAATCAAATTTTATTAAATATCAAATATTGTATTGTCTAACACGACTCCATAACTATCATGTTTCACATCAATAATGGTATAATAATATGGATTAATACACTTCCAGTACTAAAGTACAGACAAAGAGTGAACAGGACAGAAGAAGCTGAAAATAGCAAGACTTTTGTTAAACAAACTGTATAACACTGACGGTCGAGCTAAACTAGATTTTAGAGAATTTTTCCTGATGTTAAAGCTTTATTTAGTAGGAATGTAAGTCTGGGATGCCAAATGACGTCACAAAAATTAAAGCGACCAATCAAAGGCTATGCGACTTTATGACGTCATCTGTACGACATACTAATAATATACTAATACCATTTGCTCTTATACTTATCTTATATTCGTTCAAATTGATTGCATAGTAAAAGAATAAAACGTTTTTCTGATTCCATATTTTAATACTTCGAGTAAGTAGAAGGAAACTTTATAACTTAAAAGCTTAATTTTTTAAAAGTCTTCTTTGCTCAGTTTACAATACTGAAGTTCCTCATCGACGGCTGCAATCGCCAGCCTGTTATTTCAATCTAGTTTCACTCGAAGGTCACTTAGAATATAAAAAGATATATTTATATTGTCATGAAGGAACGAGTCTTAATAAATAGTACCCGTACATAAAAATAGACTTTTTAAAATATCATATTAAACAGTTTAAAATGTTATTTACAACATAATTTAGAAGAATATAAAATATTCCTTGAAGGGAAATTGAAGAACTTACATAAACAGACACATACATATTGGACACATTACATGGGCATATGCAAAATCTACAAAAGTTATACATGGTTATGATCTCAAATGGTATAATGGATTAATATTTGCCCTTACTTATCTATTAAAAATATTTTGTGCGCCAAAGCTCTCTAAGTCTTTGATATCGTAAGCATTAGAGATTCATCTGCAAAGGACTTAAATTGCTCGTAAAGATACGTTCACATCAAGCAAAATATATAACAATATGTTGCAGTGTGGAGAAACTTACAACATTCGATCAAACCATGAGGTTTAATAGAATATAATAACGTTGACATATCAATGACGTTGTTCCTAGCCTGTAGACAATTTAAATCAAAGTTTAATCCCAGTACATGATGCGTAACATTTTTCATGTCTTTTTGCTTTGTAAAGCAAATGACATTTAATGTAACGTCCGATGTAACTAAAGGCCTTGTTAATGCGGTTATTCGCATATATTTTTAAAGACTCATCGCTTCTCTTTTATTTAACCGAATGTGAACGCATAATATCGTATTTGGCTCCCTGTTCGTAAGCCTTTAAAGAAAAATCAACTAGTTTAACGTTGTAGTTCAAATGGATATGTATCAAATATTGTTGTATACGATATATTAACTGCAATTATCGCGGATATTTTTTATAAAACAAAAAATAACATAAAATATAAAAGCGGATTAAAATACATTAAATTTTTTATGCAACAAAAATGTATATTACAGTACGCGCAATTGAACTTAGCTAGACTGAAGTTAGTTAGAGTGACGTTTAAAATGTCATTTTTGATACTTGACATGCAAGAGCTCAGACTTAAGACCGGTCAAGTTTAATTTCGTATATTGTAATATACAATTCTTAATACATAAGAGCTATATTAATGTATTTTAAACTACTAACCATTATAACATTAATCACACATATACATAATGTTTTGTTTTGCTCGATCTGAACCGATCCAACAGAATAAATAGAATTTGATCAGCATTGAGTGGCCCCACCGCAATATAAATAGCACGCAGGCCAAGTCGTTTGCAGAGACCTTACCTATGACTTAGCTCTGATATGTGGTATGATGTGTCACGTCTCCCTTGGTCGCTACGATCTAGCCCTACAAGTCTTTACTGGGCAGTACCATTCTAGACTAACATACGTTACGCTACTTATACAATTCCACAAATAATTTGGGGTAAATAAGAGGCAAAATAGTTGAAAACGTCCGCGCGAAATATTGCTCGTAAAACTTGAATTATTAAAATAATGTAAAAGGCTTAGGTTACTAATTACATATGTCGTTTCTTATTCGTCGTTTATTCTATTGGGTATTGATATTTCGCGCAGGACATCGGTTTGATAAAAGAACAACTTCAAATTAGTTTCGTAATACGAAACGATTTTTAGGAAGATACAAACGTGGCATCTTAGTTGAGCTTGAAACAGCCACGAGGTACTAATAAGGACGCATTATTTTATATATGATAATGGCTCTACATACATGCCTTTGATGAAGATATTTAAGTATACATAACTTCTGGCCTCTCGTGGCTTTATCAGTGGCCTTTTGCTGGTCAAACTAATGTATTGTGAGTAATGAATGCTCTATGTTTCAACTCTTAACTAGCCAAATAATTTAGAATTTCAAATGAACTTAAATTGACAATATTTCAAAAGTCGTATGTACTTTATGATTTTAATCTCAGATTTTCCTAATTTAGCTTCAATCTTTACAATAAACGATCGATACTATAAACTAAATAAAATTGTGATATATTATTAAAAAACTAAGTCTATGTTAAAACGTTTATAGGAATTATCTGTATTCAGATATCTTTTTCTAATCAAGCCATACAAGGAGCTAGATAACAGATTGGTACGAATTTTACCATCTGTATTTTGTAGGTACTTATAAAATCGACAAATGCTCTACGTGTCGCGACTTATAGTTTGATTGCAGATAAAATACAAGTACATACAACTTTCTCGTTATGTTTCAAATAAACTACTTTTTCATCACTAAAATTATTTAAAACGGGATATTTCGATTTCTATATTTAGGATTATTTTTTAATTTTTATATTATTATATATTAATTATTATTATCGTGATATAGTCTCGTGAACGAGACATTCGTAGATAGATAATGTCGAAATATCTAGCTCCGCGAGATAAAAATGAAAAACATGATAAATATCCCGTTTTAAATAATTTTAGTACTTAATGAAGATAGCCATGTTAACTTAAAATCATACTACTTTTTTACTAACCCCGACCCAAAAGTGGCTTAAGCTAGAAATATTGTCAATCCGAAAGTCTTATAAAACAGTGGCTAATCGCAAGGAAAAATTCTTAAATCCGTCTAAATTAGCGTATTATGTCGTAAAAACATGGAAGCACTTTCGCGGACAGACTGTTCACTGTTACAGATGACAATTTAAAGTACAGGTGGGAGGATCATAAACATATCTTACGCTTATTCCAACTTTAAAAACTATCAACTCCAAAAAGGAGGTTACATAACGAAGTCGCAGATAAAAAAGCATAATATTCTAAAATCAAATCGGCTATAAAATAATCCATAGGATAACCCGTTGTAACAAAATTTATATTCGTACGACTTAAAATACATATTAAAGAACTAAGCACAAATGGTTGCAAAAGTAAGTTCTTAAGGTGACGTTAAACATCTAAGTAATAATAAAGTAACAAACATTACGCTAGGGCAATAAATAACACAACATGGACGTTAAACAGTAACAAAAGATCTACAGGGCCAGCCGGTACAGGAACCGCGGTCTTACACTTTCGTGATGGACTTTAACTTTCTGCTTCTAAGACATCTGAAACAATATTGTTTTTGTTAGATTACTGTTATCTCGCTGGTGAAAATCTTAGTAATTCTTTGTCACACATACTTGTCATTTACTTTACTACGCTCTACACAGTTTCAAGGAGTAGGCTGTAAAGTTTTGCTGAATTTTTTATTATTAAAACATTAGAAAACCGTCCTGCAGGAATATTTTTAATTAAAAAAAAGCCAGGAACCAATTTTTTCGCCCCCAAAAATCTGCCACCCTAGGCTCCAGCCTACTGGTAAATCTACCTCTGAATCTCACCTCAAGTTTTTAGTCATCCTTTCGAACAAACACGTTTTAAATTGTATTAGCAGGCGACCTTAATTAATCAAATCTTTCTCCGACTACTGGGAATAGCTACTAGAGTAGTTAATATGCTACTAGGTAATCATTATTATATTTACCTAATAATTCCACGGTACAACATGAATGCTCCATAGAGGCTGAGGAATATAGTCGCCGTCCACACTACCGCCAGGACGGAAGTGCTGCCCTCTGAAATAGTAAATATTCTCATTACGAATACATTCGAATACATCTAATTCCATTAATGCCATTTTCTGCTTATAATATTCTTTACTGAGCATAATTATTATCATAGTCAAACAGCTATGATAAGAAGAGAAAGAGAAACTGTTTGTTCTGTTTGTTCCGGCTAATCTCTGAAACGGCTGGGCCGATTTTGACGGGACTTTCACTGACAGATAGCTGATGTCATAAGGAGTAACTTAGGCTATAAAAATAATCATCATCAATTCGTATACAGCTGTAATTCCAAATTAACGCGGGCGAAGCTGCGGGCAACAGCTAGTATGTTAATAAATTCATGTGACGTATAAGACTCTCATTTGGAATACCTTTGAGATTAAAGAAATTGCTGCAAAACAACTGAGTATGACCATTTCTAATTTGTTTATTATTTAAAAAAAAAATGCTGCAAGTCCTTAAAACTTCGAGATATATCTAATCTATGTAATCATCTAAAATCTAAATAATATATATAATCGGATAGAGTAATAATGTGAGCAATAAAATTCCGAAACTGGTCACTGATTTGTCACTGACGTAATAGCAATTCAACCAACCAGAGATCTGTATACGTACGTCCCATCGGCCAATCAGCCTCAATGGCCATCAGTCGGCCAATCAGAGCGGAGAAACGGCGTAGTGTAGCCGCTGTGCGGCGGCGGAATTCGTTTTCATTCAAAACAAAATTACCGCTCTACTTCTGGTAATATGCTCGATGCCTTAAACTTACATTACTACAAAATGCTTTTTGCTAAAATCATTATCTACACACAAATCAACGGCTAGTCAGTCCTGCAAGGGACCGACGCAACCTCCACAGAGGGGTTGTCCCGCACCACAGAACAACCCCTCCCAACGTCGGGACAGTACAAGGGGGTGAGGTTCCCGTCCTCACCCCTTACCCCTGCTTTTATGTCCCCTCTTCTTATAAGAGGGGTACTAAGACCCTCCTTGGCCCAATTAGCTTCGCCCAAGGTGCAGCGGCTCACCCTAGGTTACTGAGCCCCACCGCCACGACAAGGCCGGAATCATGGTGTGGAATGTACGCATAGGCCTGATGTCCTCCTTGACAGATTTCGAGGAGTCAGAGTCCAGAGATTTGGTGAATAGAATGTTGTGTGGTAGTGTAGTGCTCACCAATGTATCCGTCGTGGTAGTCTACGGTGACACGGGAGTGCCAGGCGTGGCGCGGCTGGTCCGCACGCTCCACCGCCACCAGCTCCGGGCCCTCTGCCACCTCGCCGCTGCAGTTCGCCCATTCGATTGTTACGTATCTAACAACAAACATATATCAATTACTTTCCAGAAACTTCCAGAATTTTCAACTTTTCATACCGAAATCAAAAGAGAGGGAGAGAGGTCTCTAGGTTTATTCATACTACGCACGTAGTAATCCCAAAAATAAGGACGGTGCTTTGGTGAAGTGCAAATTTATTTTGTCTGAAAAACTTTACTCTATTGATGTTTTTTTTGCTTAACTTTGGTGCGCTCTAAAGCTCTATTCGACACTGTGGATTAGTGGTTTGGGTAGAAGTCGTACCTGGAAGCAGTCTTGCAAGCCTGTCGTGGCGGCACCAATAGTTGGCGGGTGCGGGAGCGCGCGCCCCCACGGCAGGGCCCCCAGGAGCCCCACGGGCCGGGCTGCCCCATCTCCGACTCCTTGCAGCCGCACTCCACTTCACAGATCTCGTCCTCCTGCAACATAATATCTTGTTAAGATTCATAGTATCACAGCTAATTCATAGTACCGCAAAAAATCGGGGGCAGTATTAGCGCATAACGCTGTAACGATATTTATCGCCTATATCGATCGTTTCCACATATTAATTACTGGAGGATTGAGGTTGTTTTACACGGATCTTAAAAAGTCTCGATAGTCTAAGATCAGGCTGCGAGATCACTACGTTCATCGGTCTATGAACAAAATCTATTTTTTCTATTAAATTATGAATAGATGAAAAAACCTATTAGGTTGCCTATCAAAATTTAGCCACACTAAAGTATAATATAATAATATCAACGCTTATATGTCCCACTGCTGGGCACGGGTCTCCTCCTCGAAATCAGGCGAGGAGGGTTTTGGATCATAGTTCACCGATGCGGGTTGCTGAACTTCACACACCTTCAAAGACTTTTGATCTCATCTGGTATGCAGGTTTCCTCACGATGTTTCCTTCACCGGTGAGCAAGCGACGGTCAGGTGCAGGTAGAAATTTAGAAAAACCCATTTCTAGGCTTCACAGGGGGGTCAGGATCGAACCCGGACCTCTCGGTTCTCACTCAAGAGGCCGAGTCCATACCCACTAGGCCATCGCCGCTCACTAAAGTATACCTTAGTTACAATTATTTAATGTCTTGAAAATAATATCAGTCATTTGTTATTATGTAATATAAATTGACTTCGATTAATTTATGTTTGACAGCTGGCTCCTTATTTGTCGTCACATTTAGTGTACCATGGCAACTACAATTTTTCAATCTCTATAAATCGATCGCTTTGAGCGGGAATACAATTGAATTACAATCTGAACCCTTAATAACAAGCTGAACCCGGCAAACATTGTCTTCCCCTTACCCAAAAATGTTAAACGTGACCGTCGTTTTTATATATAGACCTTGTCCTGACGATAGCCAACACAACAAAAAGAGAAATCTTATTATCTTATTTGGTGCAGGGGTTCTGAAGTTATATGCGTAGGTACATTTTGATGATTCATTGTTATTTATATAGATAAGTAGCCTAAATAATTTCCAAGACATTGGTTTCTTAAATTTTAACTATCAGCATACGTGCGGTCAAACTTTAATAGTCAACCTAGCGAAAGTTAAGTTATTAATAATTTCACAAAAAGTACTTTTTTATACACTCGACGATATAGTCCACTTTGCCTATCGATAATAGTTGTAGTTGTGGGACCTGGTTGTGCAGGGGCGGCGCGACGATGCGGCCGGGCAGCGCCGGGGCGCAGCGCCAGGGCTCCAGGTAGGCGTCGGCGGCGGGCTCGTCCGTCAGGCTGGTCAGCTCGCAGCGCGCGTGCGACAGCCGCACGCCCCAACCGCAAGCGTTCACAGCTTCGGCACCGGTTGATGTCTACAACATAGGTTTATTAAATACTAGCTGGTGTCCGCAGCTTCACCCACGTTAATTATAAATTCAGTCGAATAGTTTTTGAAAGAAAGAAAGAAAAATATTTTATTGTTTACACCAAATATCAAAACATAATCACAACGTAGTTTCACATACATTAATTATTATAATTATAATTTATTTTTGAGTTCAATCGTAACAAACATGCAATAAATCAAATCTTATATTCTTTATTATATAAGTATAGATTATTACCGATAGTAGTACATATACAAAAAATAACTATATAAGAGAGACATTCCAAGTGTATTATGTACAAGCTTAGTATTAAATGTAGATAAAGCAGGGAATTTACGTGGCAATAGTTATTTTATGTTATAAATTAAAATTAACCTAGTATCATCTATTTAAAAGAGATTCAGAAATGCAAGACTGGCTAATGTTAGTAATTATCACTTTTTTCAGAATATCTCAGTACCAAATTTTATTGAAAACACATCCGTTTATCCGGAAAAGGTGACAGTTACGTTACCTGGACGTGGCACCCCAGCAACGGCCTGGCGACGAGTCTTAGACAAGGCTCCCGGGGACACGGCGCGCGCTGCTCCGTGGGCGGGCACGCGCGTCCCGGCCACACCGCCGATGTCAGGTGTTGCCTGGTATAAAAATAATATACAGACGACAGCAATTGATATTTACATTTTTTAAAGTTTGTAACCCTTTATAACAAATGAATGAATGAACGATGAATATACTTTATTGTGCACACACAAAATAACAAACATTATATTGTGATATATTTATATGTTCAACCGTAGTGCCCAAACTTCTTATGTGATTTTGATGAATGAGGTGTTCAATGGATTCGTTACAATGGTCCGAATGACATAGGCCACATTATAACCGATTTTAAAAGAAGTGGTTATTGTTTTTATAGCATGATCAGCGTATGCTATATGTATGTATCTTAAAGTATACATAATATATAGAGCGCGCGTCACTAAGGATGAACTGTAAGCACAGGTATGAACATAGACATAGCTCAAAAAGAAATAGCGGGACACATCTCGGCAATGAAAGGCTTGATAGAACTTATGTAATTATAACGAAGAACGGGTTGAATCCTTACAAAACTATAAAATATGTAAGTGTGAGGATTCAAATATAGGCCGGTCAATGCTAGGTGTCAACCCCACCCAGTTGTCTCATGCAGTATCTAAGCATAACAGCCCCACATCCGAAGCTTTGTGTCCATTGTCTTCATTACCTCCAGATAGTAATATTAGCATATACAGTGATGAAATGGGGAAAGATATTGGGACATTGCTATACCGGTTGTGTCAGGGTCAGTCATTAACAAATAATTGTATGACCGGTGCTTCACTGGAACAATTAATAGAAGCAATTGTTGGTTGTACCCACCGTCCCAATACAACACTGATAGTAATAGCCGGGAGAAGGGGAAATGTAAATAGAAAAAAAATAATTAAATTTATGGATTTGTTGTCCGGTTTTACAAATATATCAAAAATTATTATATTTACATTTCCTTACATTAAATCATTGCAACATGAAAATAAAATTAGATTTAATTTAAATTCATTATTGTACACCATATCAAATAATAATAATTGTATTTCAATATATAATAATAATAACAAAATTCAAATTATTGACACAAATAAAATTATTAATTATAAATTTAGTTTTAGGACTATAGATAAGTTTTACTTATCATTTTTTATTAAAAGACAAATAGCAATGTCGCTATACAATTTTTTGTATAAGGTACCAGCCAATGTCTTGGCTACACAGACCACTGCTTCTATTGAGCAGTGTAAGTTATTGACAAATAATGGCTTGGAATTCGTTCCAAATAATTTAAATTAAGTTACAAGACAATAGAGGCAGTCTCTTGCAATACATACTTTTGTAATTATATAAACCCTGTTCACTTGCCAACCAAAATTATAAACAATAAGTGTAAAGAAAAAACTTGTAATATAAACCTGGTACATCAGAATATTCAAGGTATGGTAAGGCAAAGACCTAGAAATTGAATTATTTCTTAAAAGCCATAATATTAATATACTTTGTATAACAGAACATTGGTTAGCAAAACAAGAAATTATGTTTAACTTCAGCAATCACCAGGTTGTGAGTACGTTCAGCAGAGAAAAATCAATAAGAGGTGGTCCTCTAATATTAATAAATAAATGGATAAAATATAAAGAAAGAAAAGATATTGTAAGTCTCTCTGTTGAGCGTACTACTGAGATAGTCTGTGTGGAACTTGAGCGCCTTATTATTGTGTGTGTGTACAGACCCCCAAGTGGATTGTATGACATATTTGAAGAGATCATGGAAGAAGTACTGACAAAAGTATGTAGATCCAACAAAAATATAATTGTATGTGGTGACTTTAATATTAACTTGCTAGAAAATAATTTCACTACTGTCAAATTCCTTTCATTGTTGAAATCTTATAGCCTCGAAAATCTATTCATGGAGCCCACTAGAATAACATGCTCAACGGCTACAAGCATAGATAATATATTTTGTAATGTAATTCACCATAGCAAATCAATAATAAATAACCTGAGGTCAGATCATTGTGGATTACAAGCATCCTTTGAGTTGACTTTAAAAAATATCAGTAATGGAAAAGTAATGTTTGTTCCTATGACTACAAAACGTATTGAGAACTTTAGGTGTAATATTACAACTAAACTATTACAAATAGACTATAATAAAGATCCTAACAAGTTATTTAGTAAATTGTTTCAGCTTATTAAAAAAGAGTTTAACAACATATTTACACCTAAAACAAAAACAGTTAATGTACAAAATGGAGGAACTTTTAATGAATGGGCGACTGTAGGAATTTATAAGAGTAGACAAAGATTGTACGAGCTCTATAATGAAAAGGCTTACAATACTAGCGAATCACATAAAAACTTTTTGAAATCATACTCAAAAATATTTAAAAAAGTATGTACAGTAGCTAAAGCTTTAAATATTAAAAATAAAATTGCAAGATGTAATAATAAAACCAAAATGACGTGGAAGGTAATTAACGACGAAACTGGAAGGATTAATAGTTGTAATTCAATACATTCATTGTGTATTGACAATAAAATTATCAATACTGACAGGTTGCAAATATTTTTGAGATTTTTTTTGCCGATATTCCAGTTACGACAACTAAAAACCTCATATCGTCTCCTACTGTCGCTGAATCCTTACTCAAAAATTGTGTGAAAGAAAATAATATTCTTTTTAAATTTCATTCCATCTGCTCCAAAGATGTTATAGGTGCTTTTAAACTTACTAATGTCAAAAATACTACAGAATTGTGGGGCATGTCGGTTAAAACGATTAAATATATTATAGAAATAATTGCACCTATCTTAGCGGTAATTTTCAATGATTGTATTGAATGTGGTGTATTTCCTGATTTAATGAAGCATAGTAAAATTCTACCACTTTTTAAATCTGGTGTCACATCTGACCCCTCAAACTTTAGACCGATTTCAGTACTCCCAACACTTAGTAAAATTTTTGAAAAGATCATTCTTAATCAAATTTTAGTTTTTTTTAACAAGGATCAGTTGCTCCATAGTCAGCAGTATGGATTTACTAAAGGGCGATCTACAACTGATGCTGGAGTTCACCTACTGAAACATATTTATACAGCCTGGGATGAATCGCAGGATGCCTTAGGTGTATTTTGTGATTTGTCCAAGGCTTTTGATTGTGTTCAACACGCAACATTGATCAGGAAATTACATCACTATGGTATCAGGGGCACAGAACTTAAACTATTAGCATCTTACTTAAATAACAGAACACAAAAGGTAATTGTAAATAATAAAAGTTCCTCTGGTACCAACATAAAAATGGGGGTGCCTCAAGGTTCCATTCTGGGTCCGTTTCTCTTCCTCGTTTACATAAATGACCTACCTTTTCTCATGAAGGATAAGCATGAAATAGTATTGTTTGCCGATGATACTTCTTTAATATTTAAAATTAAGCGACAACAAATGATTTCTGACGAAGTAAACAATGCTCTTTCAAAGATGGTACATTGGTTTAGTGTCAATAATTTGTTACTTAACTGCAATAAAACTAAATTGATTAGATTTACACTACCTAATGTTAAGCAAGTACAAACCAATGTAACATTAAGTGGGGAGATAATGGACTTGGTGAATTCAACTACCTTTCTTGGCATTACCTTAGATGCCAATCTCCAATGGGCGCCCCATATAGCTACCTTTTCGAGTAGACTCAGTTCTGCAGTTTTTGCGATTAGAAAAATCAGGTCAATTACGGATGTTAATACGGCTAGACTAGTATATTATGCGTATTTCCACAGTCTTATGTCCTACGGCATTTTGCTTTGGGGACATGCCGCTGATGTCAATACAATTTTCATACTGCAGAAGCGGGCTATACGGGCTATCTACTGTCTGGGTCCCAGAATATCATTAAGAGAGAAATTTAAAGAAATAGACATTTTGACTGTAGCATCTCAATACATTTTTGTAAACGTGATGTATGTTCGCAAAAATATAAATGAATTTGTAAAAAAATGCGATAATCACAATAAAAATACAAGGAACAAACATAAACTTGTTGTGCCATATTTTAGGCTACATAAGGTCAGTAATTCTTTTATGGGTCAATGTATACGCTTCTACAATAGGATCCCAGAAAACGTTCAAAACCTATCGATAAATAAATTTAAAAAAAACTGTTAAAGAACGTTTGTGTGGTAAAGGATACTACAAAATAAAATAATTTATTGAAGATACCACACCTTGGGAATAAGGCGTTTCCTACATGGCTTCTATGTATAATTATATCATATTATGTACCTATATTGTATAATATTGAAAAGATTAGTTTCACTGAGTTTTTGTTTCGCCGGTTCTTCTCAGTGGACTAGTTTTGGAACCGGTAGTAGAGTCATTTGACGTTCAATAAGCTACTTTGACGTACAACATTGAATAAAAATATTTTTATTTTATTTTATTAGACAAAACCATTGTCTTGGAAATGTTCAATTAGGGTCAAAACAACAGGCGCTTTTCATAATATTTGTTTTTATGTTAAAATGGTGAAATATCAAGTGCCAATTTGTAAGAATGATTCCTGGAAGCAAAATAAAAGAAAGCAATAACATTTCTGTTTTGGCGTTCATTGACGGGTGCCTGTGTTCAAAAGTGGATGGATAGAGGCTGATGGTGATGATGATGATGATGATGAATGTCCTAATTTAAAATATAGATATTTTTAATGCGTTACGCATGGAAGGTCACTCTCATAGCGCTTTACTATAGATAAATATCTATAACGCATCTGCTTACGATCGGCACAATGAAGCGGCGTGACCCTCGCACTCTATATAATATTATGTATACTCTAAGGTATGTATGTTACCGAATCCGTCTCATGTGTCTAGCGGAGGCGACGTCCCCGCAGGCGCAGGCGCTGCTGTCCCAGGCGCCCCACTCGCCCAGCTCGCAGTCTACGCCGCACGGCACGTAGCACCACGACTCGCGCGCCTCGCTTGACGTCGCGTTCTGACAACACAACGAACAGGGTAACACAGTGTTGCCAATACCCCGTCTACCAATATAACTAGTGGTGGTTAATATAACGCATAGCGCCATAACGTAGCGCGCTATTCATACTCAACGTATAGCGTACGCTATATAAATTCCTATTCGGCGCTATAACGTAGCGCCTCGCTACACTGTCTCCACTCCCCCCTTTACCTCCAGCATCAGGGCGTCCTGCCCCATATTTCACTAAACTGTTTGATAACCTAGCTCAAAGATTCCTTATATACATATATGAACTGTATGGCCTCAGATGATTGCAAATATCGTCTTAAATATCTCTTTTTTAATAAAAAAAAAAATATATATAAAAAGGGCAAGTAAATGGACAGTCTTATTTGATATTACTAAGTGAGTTGCCAAAAAAAGTAAAATTTACCGTAGAAGTGAGTTACAAAGATTAAATTGAGGGAGTTTGAAGTCGTCTACGCACATCGAAGTAATATTTTACTTTCGCCGTAGTCCTTGTCAAACCATGATACCCCCAAGTCTTACTTACGTTTTAGAAAATAATTAAAGTACCGACATTACGCAATAATATAACATGATAAGAACTTAAAATAAGAACACCAACAATTATAAGTATAAAAATATTTACCGGGCAAAATGAATCCTCAACAAAAGTCCCATCACTTCGCAGGCAGCGCACAGATCTCTTCTTAGTTCCTTCTCCACACGGTGATCCCCCTGATGACATACACAGTTATGAGGGGAATTATCATTATAGTTTTTGACGTGACAACGTCTTATAATTCGATGGAGCCGGCTGCAAGAACGAAAAAACATGATTCATGCGGCGTTACCTCGCTCTGAGGCGTTCCATTTTCAAGACGTTGTCACGTTCAACTATCGTCAGTAAACCGACTTTACAGACAACGGATTTTTTTAATTATATTTAACGTAGTAGCGGCCCGACCGTCTTCGCACGGGTAAACATTTAGTAGCTTATGTTAGTTGCTGAAAATGTGTCTTTCTATAATTAGGTGAAAACATTTCTCAATTCGGTCTAGTAGTTACGGAGCCTATTAAATGCAAACAAACAAACAATTAAATCTTTCCTCTTTATAATATTAGATAACATTCTTGATGTAATGGGTGTAGCGATGGTGGATACGAAGTCAGTACTCCTTTGTAATAATTTCATAATCATCATCATTATCATTCGTCCATGTCGAAACTAATCTGCGAACAACTGACACAATATGTATAGATTAATATGAATTATTGCCTATTATTTACCTAGAGGCTGACAGTCGTCCCACGGTGCGACATGCCAGGAGTAGGTATGCGGCGCGCAGGGCTCCGCCCCCACGAGGTGAGGGCAGGGCGCGCCGCCCTCCTCGGCGGGTCGAAGCACCACACGCGTGCGGTCGCGTCGGCCGCCCCACTTAGTCTGAGGGAGGTATTGTAGTAATTATTGGTAATTAAGAGACATCCAGTAATAAACAGGAGTCTCACTTAATAAGGGTGACTATTTTAATGGCGCTCTTGACCTTGTAGCGAGTGTCTTCATTCTTCATGTTACGTAGAGAAGCAAAGTGGCAGAAGAAGAACCTCCTATGAATTGGTTACACCGGTTTTTTTTGTTATCGCTTTTACGCATGTAGCCAGGATCTCGGATATATTCTGACCCTATTTGGAACTCGCACCTGAGAGTGCCCTACTCGTAAACTAAAACCACTGTGAGCGCCTTCAGCCGCTTTTTGAGGGTCCCGGATCTGCAGGCAACAGGATCACCTCAGCGAAACTACTCCTCGTAAGGGGGGACTGCACGGCCGTTACTAAGCAGTCCCCACGACGTCGTGCCGTACTGGGCCTAGGTTCCCATCCTCAAGTCTCCTCCGATTGCTGATGTCTACACCAGGAATATGCAACAGGCAGTTCTGACCCCGGTGTTCAAGCATCTCCCACTCCTGAGGCGCTAGGACTACGGACTAATGGATAAGTTGTGGACAAATCCTGGACCTCTCCGTGCGGTCAGTTTCGTACCGTCAGAGGCAATATATATTATATGCGCGTATATCATAATGTTTAATGCGTCGCGTGTCGCAAAAGCATCCCTCATCCCAGAGTAACCGAATCTTATAATAACCGTGAACACATTATAGTCTACTGTCAATTTTATTTGGGGGTGGGGGGGGGGAGTACGATTAATAGTATTTTTTAAGTGAAACTTCTTTTCGCGCATGAGGGTAAAATTTTGACGGATTTAGCCTGTAATAAATAAGTTTAGAATAGGTAGGTAGAAGTAGTAAGGCTTGCCTTGGAACCGGTCTACCACTCGATTGACTTTCAAAAAGATAACCCAGACACAGAACAAATGATTATGCTCATCACATAAACATATTTTGTCCTGGGTGGGGATCGAACCCACGACCTTCGGCTTTAGCAGTCAGGGTCACTAGCCACTAGACCAACAGGCTAGTATGGTAGGACATACCTGATCGCAAGGGCTCCAGTCGGACCAGGTGCTGACGACGCAGTCGGCGGGGCAAGGCGCGCGGCAAGCCGCCTCCCGCACGGGCTGCGGGCCGGCGCTCGCGCACGCATCCTCCGGCAGTCGGCCACCGGACCCGTCCACGCATCTGCAATTATCATATGATAATGTAAAACCGGAAACCATATTCCGGTGACCTTATTTCCTTATTACCCGTCGTATATCGTAAAATAGTATATCGAAATAGTATATCGTAAAAAAATAGTGGCCTCGAGATACATATATTTTACATCTAAGATAGTATATTTTACATCCAAGTTAAAACTAAAAAACACGAAATGATATATCCATATAATATATAGGAGCTGTTCTATAGATTGACTCATCACGATATCTCTGGAACTATAAGACCTAGAGACTTAAAAATTATATATATAGGAGCTGTTCTATAGATTGACTCATCACGATATCTCTGGAACTATAAGACCTAGAGACTTGAAAATTATATATATAGGAGCTGTTCTATAGATTGACTCATCACGATATCTCTGGAACTATAAGACCTAGAGACTTGAAAATTATATATATAGGAGCTGTTCTATAGATTGACTCATCACGATATCTCTGGAACTATAAGACCTAGAGACTTGAAAATTATATATATATAGGAGCTGTTCTATAGATTGACTCATCACGATATCTCTGGAATTATAAGACCTAGAGACTTGAAAATTATATATATAGGAGCTGTTCTATAGATTGACTCATCACGATATCTCTGGAACTATAAGACCTAGAGACTTGAAATTTATATATATAGGAGCTGTTCTATAGATTGACTCATCACAATATCTCTGTAACTATAAGACCTAGAGACTTGAAAATTATATATATATATAGGAGCTGTTCTATAGATTGACTCATCACGATATCTCTGGAACTATAAGAGCTAGAGAATTGAAAATTATATATATAGGAGCTGTTCTATAGATTGACTCATCACGATATCACTGGAACTATAAGACCTAGAGACTTGAAAATTATATATATAGGAGCTGTTCTATAGATTGACTAATCACGATATATCTGGAATTATAAGACCTAGAGACTTGAAATTTGGTAGGAATATTACTTTTGCTATGTAGAGGTCAGCTAAGAACGGATTTTTTTTTTAAATTTTGACAGAACGAAGTCTGCCGGCAGCTAGTTAGTGTATAAATGTTTAGTTACGAAGATGTTTCACGGGTGAAACAAGCAGGATGGTGGTATCTCTGTGGGAGCGCGGCACAGCGCAACACCACCGGCAAAACATGTATATTGCACACAACTCACTCGACTGTCCTGTTGATGAGCGCGCGGCCGCAGAGCGCCATGCGCGGGGCGCATACGGCCCACTCGCCGGCCGCCCAGCGCGGTTCGGGCACGGCGCAGGTGGCCCGCTGCAGGGTCGCGCCGCACTCGCGCCCGCCGCCGGAGCCCTCCTCTATCACTTCCCTGTGATTTTATTATACAAATCTACAATTACAAGACTTATTTATTTATGATAGGAAAATAGTACGAAGAACGCTATGAATAGTCTCTTCCAGGTTCTTAAGAAAAAAATCTCTTTACAAAAAGATATCACCAGACCTCTTACAAATTTATTCAAAAATAGTAGGCACCTATTTTCCTTCAAATTATATTAATTATCATCATCATCAGCAGTTTTCCAATGCTGAACAAAACCCTCACCTGGTCCTGAATCTGAAGGCGGCCCTGGAGCCGGGCTCGCTGGCACAGGGCCCCCACGCGGCCCAGGGGCCCACGGCGCAGTCGCGCGCGCATCGCACCGTGCACGGCCCGCGCAGCAGCGAGCTGAACTCCTCGTCGTAGGTGAACCCGTCCGTAGAAGCTTCTCGAACTCGACGAGGACCTATACAATGGTATATAAAAATAAATACTATATACTGATACGTGCCATAGCCCATAATATACTATTTATAATACGTTTATTTTACTATATGCTATATTCGTAAAATCTCTAGGGATTTTAAGAAATTTTATCACCAAGAAAATATTGTCATATAATTGCGACATATCTAATAGCAAAACCTTTCTTTCTTACAGATTATTTTAAAATAAAGTGTTTACCGGTAAGTGGATGATACTTCTTGCAGACGTCCATCGGTGCATCTCGGTCCTTGACCAGGCAGCGCGCGGCCCTCAGCGACCGACCCTCGCCGCACTCCACACTGCACCAGTTACGCATTTATAATGAACCATTTCATAACTACATATATATCGTATTTTGGTCCACTGTGTCTATTTCTTTGACGCTCTGCAGCCCGATTGTACCCATATATTAGTGTATTATCTATGCCGAATGACTTGATTGGTTTTAGGTGATCCGCTTTAACTATGACAGTGACACTGGTGATATGAAAAATTCTAATGACGACTTTTTGGCGCCAATTTATGTCGTGGTCGGATTTTTTTGAAGTGAAAATTTCTTTAGGCGCGGTCGGCATATTTGTCGTTATATGACGTTTGATTTATTTATATAATATTATGCAATATTTGTCTACGTAAACAAAGTTTCAGTGTGTTTGACAATCGTCAAATTTCAATGTCATGCGGATATTTTGTGCGCTGTTTAAATTGAATAGGTTGTCATAATCTTTTACAGCCTGAATTATTGGTATTTGAATTTAATTATTTTGTTTTCACTTCTATCGGTAGTCCCTGTGATTGGTTGTGTTAGTTTTTTTTAATTTCTTTGATTATAAACATTTTTTTTTTATATTGGGTGTTCAACGTACTTACACTCGTAAACACAAAATATTATTAACAGTACAGTTATTAAGTTAGTTAATACAATTTAGTTTTTATAAAATAAATTTTAAATTGTGGCTCAATGTAAGATATACACAATAACAAATATACATAATACAAGTTAGTGGTTCAAAAGCAAAATACCAAACATACCCTGGTGGTAAAATACAGTCGGAGTCAGCCGGCAGCAGTTCCAGGGAAACGTTCTTGCAGACACACGGGGGAACATCTGGATCCGACGCGTCCAAGTATCTGTAATACAATAATTTGTTGATATCTTAACACTAAATGGATCAAATCAGCAACCACCATGCAAAGGTTTGAAATATTTCCTTCTGAACCACTGAATGTCTGGGTTCGATCCTGACCCCTGTGGTGCCTTGAAATGGGGTATTAGGGAAACCATCGCTTGCTCACCGGTGAAGAAAACACCGAGAGGAAACCTGCATGATGAGTCTTTGAAGGTCTGTGAAGTTCACCAGCCCGCATTGGGCCAGCGTATCGGTGAACTATGGCCCAAAACCCTCCTCGCCTGATTTTGAGGAGGAGACCCGTGCATTGGGCATTGGGACATATTATAAGGGTTGATATTGTTATTATTTATTTACAATACCAGAAATGTTGACTGCGATTAGGTAGGTTGTCTGTTCAATAGCAGCTGAACAATTATTGTTTTAATCTCCAATCCGACGCCAGGAGGCCATGTGGTCGCAGACTGCACGGTTGGCGCGGGGCAACCCCCCACTTTTATAAACCAAAAGATAGCCAAATGGGCTCACACTAATCCGATGTAGCATTCGGGCCTTCGGGCCGTTAGCATAGATCCATCCGAAAAAAAAATGTTTTAATCTCATTTCTATTTATGGTTTAACATATACGTTTCTCAATCTCCAATACCTCGAAGACAAATACATAGGCTGCACTAAAAGTATCGGGAATGGAATATTTCCACTGTTCCTGTCATATTAAAATCTTTTTAATTGAAAACTCCTTGGTTTTAAAAATCGAATACCATTTATTTATTTAAAAAATGATTCTCGGTCTTGTCACAAGGTTTTGTTAAACTTGTTTAGTCGTTGAGAAAATGGAATTGACTCGAGAAAATTCTAGAGCGATGATTTATTATGACTTTCGAAGTGGTTTAAAAACAGTGTGTTGACCGGATGATTTCTGCGTTTGGTGATGAAGCCCCATCGTTTTTCGAATTTCAACGTGGACGTGTCAATCTCAGTGATGATCCCCGTCAAGGTCGTCCAAAAACTGCAGTTACCCAAGAAAACGTTGATGCTGTGCGTAAGCTGATTGAGGAAGATCGACATGTGACATACCGCGAAATTCAGGCAACTTTAGACATTGGCATGAGTCAAATACAAATAATCTTGTATGAACAATTAGGTGTAAAAAAGTTGTTTTCCCGATGGATACCGCATTTGCTCTGTCAAGAGCAAAAAGCGGCTTGCGTTACTTGGTACGTCAGAACTCTCGAAAGATTCCACGCAGGATCCTCAAATGCTGTATACAACATCGTATCAGGTGACGAATCCTGGATATACGCGTACGAACCCGAAACAAAAAACCAGTCACGAGTTTGGGTGTTCGAAAATGAGTTAAAGACAACAAAAATTGTTCGTTCACGGAGTGTTGCAAAAAAAATGGTGGCCACGTTTGTCTCCAAAACCAGCCATGTTGCGACTATTCCTCTTGAGGGATTAATGCAGAATGGTATGCTAGCATTTGTTTGCCACAGGTCGTTTCTGAACTCCATAAAGAGAACTGCAACCGCCGCATCATCCTCCATCACGACTATGCGAGTTCTCACACCGCGCACAGAACAAGAGTTTTTAGAGCAAGAAAACTTAGAATTATTAGACCATCCGCCGTACAGCCCCGACCTAAGCCCTAATGATTTCTATACTTTCCCTAAAATAAAGAATAAATTGCGTGGTCAGAGATTTTCATCGCCTGAAGAAGCTGTGGACGCCTACAAAACGGCCATTTTGGAGACCCCAACTTCCGAATGGAATGGTTGCTTCAATGATTGGTTCCATCGTATGGAAAAATGTGTCAAATTTCGCGGAGAATACTTTGAAAAGCAATAAATACGTTTGTAAATAGTAATGTTGTTGTGATGATAATGAAAGTTCAGAAGGTTGGCGTGCTCTGTCGAGGGTCACCAATGTGGGATGTATGTGGAAAGCCCCCAAAGGGAGATCTCCGACCGAGCGAGATGGTAAGCTCGGCCAGGCCGAAGCCCACTTGCTATCAATTCAGCCGTTGTATGTATAGCGACGAGCTGTGGAACTTCGATAGCGTGATTCAGGAATGTGGCGCTGATTGGTTCGCCACATGTCACTTCCTTCCTTCCTTGATTCCCGAAATTTTCAGTGCCGCCCTCGTATACATGGTGAAAGAATTATTTCAATAACTTAAAAAATGACATAGCGAATCAACTTTTACTAAATCCCGAACGCGCACGGAGCATTTGCTCTGTGACGTCATAAGTCTCGCCGAGTCAACGGTATGTATGGACAAGGCGCTACTTGACTCGAGCGAGCGAGACTTGCTACGTCAAGAGGCCGCGCGCTGAGAAGTTTTAAAGCGGACGAAAAAAGTATCATAACTTCGTCATTTATGCAGATAATTGAAAAAAAATTGAATAGGCTTTTAGGCAAAAGCGCTAAAATAAATAAATTTAAAAAACATGAAAACTTCCTTATTAGGCCTTACTTGAGCGGGTCGGCGCAGATGACGTCACAGGTGAGTGGTACGATGGTGCCGCAGGACACGCGACACGGCGCCACGCTCGGCGGCATGAGTTGTCCGGCGCAGGCGCCCGCCTCCACCCGGTGCGAGTCGGAACCGCACCAGATGCCTGCAACACGGATGGAATAATAATACCTGTAAGAAATCTTAAAAAATAATTTTATTTTCTTAGTAGTTCCTAAGTACCATGTTAATAAAATATATTTCAATGTATGTATATTTGTTTGTGGCGTTCATTGCGGGAGGCCTATGTTTAGCAGTGGACGAATAGAGGCTGATGATGATGATATTTGTTTGCTGTTTAATTGATTAATTATTTATTATTCTAGCATATGTGCAAGAATCCCTCCTCTTCCTTCTTTATTTTGAGTTACTCTTATCCAGTGTGGGCCGACAACTTTAGTTCGTTCGCTCATTAAATGCAAAATAGGTTCAATAATAATTAATTAGATTGTTAGTTTGTGAGAAAAATAATGGCCATAGGAGGGATGGTGGGTGTTAGAATTAGGTTTACTAGCAACACATCTATATAAATAATCAAAATTAAAGTGTCTATTTTTATTATGCCCCAAAATTGTGTACATACGTATAAAAAAAACAATTATTTTTATACCTACATCTGTTTGCTTTGGGTAGAGAGAGATAGTGAAACACCATATTGGGAGGGGGGATCAACCTCAGAATTGAGGACAAATTGAAGATTCTTTTCAATTGGCCATTACTGGTGGCCTTTAGCCCTAGAAGGTACTCACTCCTGAGCCTGAAGCCGACCCCACACGTCTCCCCGGGCGGCAGGCGGCAGGTGCTCCAGTCGCCGGCGGCCCAGGCGGCGCGGGACCGGCAACCGCGCGGCACGGGGCAGTCCTGCGACTCCTGCAGCGGTCCGCAGTTGGGCCCGCCGTGGACTTGTCGCACGCGCACCTGCTTGCCGGGATCTGAGGGAGACATAATATTTTAAATTTCGAATAATATTTTGAATCTCAATCGAAATATTATTCGCAATTTAAAATTGGGGACTTACAACGAAACTGATTGCCAGGTCATGAAAGCACTATACGTGTAGGCCCTGTCGGTTACCGACTCTCGAGTCGAGAGCGAAGTCATTTAAAATTAACGCTATCCAACAACAGTACCTCAGTTACGTGAGGTACACAGCAGTATACGGACTAATTAAGATGAATATTTTGATAGTCTGTATCCATCCTTATATCGATCCAGTGGCTTAGACGTGATATCGTAATAAACAAAATCCATTTCGTATTTATAATATTTGTGTTCATAGGCGACGTTAACAGTTACCATCGTGTGTGTGACAGGTGGATCGACTATTTACCTCTTTTGGATCACTCAGTTTATGCGGGGTATCTCCTTACCGCAAGTATTGGGGCACGGAGACCAGGGCATCCACGACTCAACCCTGCAGCCGCGGCGACATCTCACGGTGCACGCGCGCCGCGACGCCGGCCGCCGGAGGGGGGCGCACCTGTAGGATATTGGAACCTTATTAAAGGTAAATTAAAAATTAATAAAAGGGGGCTACCCTTTTATTTTAACGCTTATATTTTTAACCCCCGACGTAAAAACACGGGTGTTCCAAGTTTGACCGCTAAGTGTCTATATCAGTAACACCGTAGGTCTCAAACAATGAAACGATTTGAATGTGGTTTTTATATTCAAGAAGCACTTTTTAGGGTTCCGTACCCAAAAGGGTAAAACGGGAACCCTACTTCTAAGACTGCGCTGTCTATCTATCTGTCTGTCTGTCTGTCCATCTGTATATCATGAACCGTGATAGTTAGACAGTTGAAAATTTGACATATTACAATGTACATGTATTTCTGTTGCCGCTATAACAACAAATATAAAAAAAACTACCAAACAGAATAAAATAAATATTTAAGGGGGTTCCCTGAACCCTTAAACCTTAAATAGTTAATGTTTCATTATTAATCTAATTTTTATTTTTATAAGAATCAATGTTTATTTTAAGATGGTGCTTTTCATTTGAACAAAAGGAGGTTTGAGTTTGTACTAATAACTGTATTTCCCACTGGGCCTATGCTGCTATATCCTGTTACGTTATACGTACATAATTCATATTATTATCCTAAAATACACTTAAATTTAATATTTACAATACCTAAAGCTAATTAAAATCACTACTAAGTTAAATCTTACATTAAAATCTACGTTTAAATATAAAACACAATTTAATTATAACTCATTTTACACAACACAAATCATAATAATATTAAAATTGGCTATTTACATTAATAAAACTATAAACAGTTCCTATAATGCAACAGGAATTCATCAAGCGGCATTTTAGTACTCGCGCGATGCAACATTTTAGCGCTCCAAGTGGATCTTTTGTTTAGGACAAGTTAAAACTGCGGTACCGGTCGCCGCGTCATTCATTTTTCCTCGATCTAGTTTGCGGGAACGCACGTCACATTAATTATTGCTACTTATGGTCTCTAATACGGAGAAGAATAATTTAATTTAACCCGTAACCACAAAAACACAGGAGAGTACCTGAACCGACGAGGTATAGGAACTTGTGTGGATTAAGTGCTCAACCCCGGCCTGTATCAATTTTAATCACACCACCGGGACGAGTAAATTTAAATAAATCAATTTAATTACATGGTACTCTGATTCTCATTTATCACCTTAGTAGATCAGGGTAACCCGTGACAATCCATAGCAAGATATGTATAATATATTGTGTGTGACTCACAAGGCCTCCCTCACGACGTCGGCGTTGTTCTGCACACACATGACGTCCCGGATCATCTCTCCCTCCTCCACGCACGGCTCTTCGTCGTCGCTCTCGTTGTACGGCTCAGAGTCCTGCGAAAACCGGTCACTATTCATTATTGGTACTAATTATGTACACGTTTTCATACATATAAGAGAAATACGATGGAGTTCATCATCATCATCATCAGCAGCCTCTATCCGTCCACTGCTGAACATAGGCCTCCCTCAATGAACGCCAACATGACCGATCCCACGCTACTCGCATCCAACATGGACCGGCAACCGCACGGAAATCGTCTTCCTACCTGATTAATGGCCGAACAACCGAAACAACACTTCGGCTACCTAAACGTGGCCTCCACTCTGGAAGCTTATTGGCCCACCGGCCATCGGTTCTCCTGAGTGAGTGACCAGGCCACTGCCACTTTTACAACGATTTAGATAAATCAGTGTGGATAAGGAAACCACAATCCTGACAGTAGATGGGCTAATAAAGTTCTGGAGTCGAGAACAAGTTCGGGAAGTCGAAAGGGACAGCCTCTCTCATCTCCTAGTGAACGAAAAGTGGTTGACAATGATGATGATACCACATGGTACGTACCAATAGATCGGTGTAGTTGTTGGGCGGTATGTAGTCTCCGCGGTGACGCTCGCACGGGCCCCATGGCGTCGCCAGCCACGAGTACGTGGCGCAGGCGTGGGCGTTGCACGTCTCGTTCTGGACCAGCTGCTCCTCCGGGGGACACGGCCAGCCGTCTGGTAACATTGATATAAACAATAACGATACGAACAGGAATAGGAATTACAGAATTATAATAAATGAGGAAAGCGAGGAATAACTAGTGTTATTTTCCAGTGGCCCATTGGGGAGATAGGGACTTTTCCCTATCTCCCCAATGGGCCAAAAGGAGGGCAACACATCTGCATAATCTCTGGTTGTACAGATGTGTATGGGCGTCGGTAGTTTAAAGCTTCGACTACTCGTTTGCCCTTTTTTTTTTTTTTTTTTTTTTTCGCAGGGAAATCCTTATGGATGCAGCCAGGATCTTCGGGTAGATCCTGACCCAATGTGGGACTCGCACCTGGGTGTGCCCACCCTAACTAAAACCACTGCGAGCGCCTTCAGCCGCTTTTTGAAGGTCCC
Organism: Helleia helle; assembly: GCA_963853865.1. Taxonomy (NCBI): domain Eukaryota; kingdom Metazoa; phylum Arthropoda; class Insecta; order Lepidoptera; family Lycaenidae; genus Helleia; species Helleia helle. The sequence goes on along the minus strand of OY971426.1, from coordinate 17,615,037 downwards.
GGATATGCAGGCAACGGACAGGATCACCTCAGCGACAGGCTGGCCCCGGCAAAGGCCAGACTACTCCTCGAAGGGGGGGACTGCCCGGCCGCTACTAAGCAGTCCCCACGACGTCGTGCCATACAGACCCAGGTTCCCATCCTGAGCCCGACACGAACACAGGGGCGTTACTGAAGGCGCATTAAATAGCGCCTCCTACGCACCCCCGTTCGTCGCCCGCGGGAGGAGGCCTCGTCGGCGGCCTCCTCTCTCACCCGCTCGTCGACCTCCTTCTGGGACAATACTGCCTCGCAGAAGGAGACCATCGCCGTCCAGGACTCGTCGTCACCGAGTATCGCGGAGATGACGCTCGGCAGAGACAAGTCCCCTCCGATGACTGATGTCAGACTGTGACGCAGCGCCGCCCATCTCGGGCACACCTCGAGTGTGTGCTGGGCTGAGTCCACCGCCGCGCCACAATCGTGACACACTGTCAACGGCTCCCTGCGGGCCGTCCGGCACAGGTACTCACCAAAGCAACCATGCCCTGTGAGCACCTGTGTCAGACGGAAGGTGAGGGGTTTGCGCTTACGGCGCATCCACCGCTCAAGGACCGGGCGCAAAGCAACCGTCAGGTTTTTGCCATACGGTTGCTGCGCCAGGTCCTCCCCCACCTCTGCATTAACGCCTCTTGCCCTAGTCGGCGAACCCGCAGGATCCCGTCCAGCGTAAGGGTCTCACCGAGACACCTCCTATCCGAGACATAGGAGTGCATCTCGGCAAGAACCTCCGCCACGAGCTCCCACGGGGGGTCACCGGCTAGGGCAGTGGCTGCTGCCCACGAAACCGTACGGTACCCCCGGATCACTCTTACCGCGATGACCCGCTGCGCCGACCGCAGCCTGGCCTTATTCCTCCCGGTAAGGTGATCCGCCCAGATGGGTGCACCGTACGTCGCCATACTACGGCAGACTCCGGAGTATAGCTGCCTGCAGGCGGCGCTGGGTCCTCCGAGGTTCGGGAGGAGTCTGCCCAGTGCACTTGCCGCCTTCACGACCTTCGGTCCCAACATGGAGAAATGTGGGCCGAAAGTCCACCCTCCGTCAAGGATGAGTCCCAGATATTTGATATGGGGGCTCATCCTGACCCTCACCCCTCCGACCTGGAGGGCAGCCCCCGGTGGGGGTCCTTTCCGCCCGGTACTCGTTTGCCCTACTATGCTATAAAATTTTTTTAAACAAAAATTATAACCGACTTCAAAAATAAAACAACTAAAAAGTAATCAAATAATCGCGTTTCTTTAATTTTTGTGTCTACAACTAATAATCATCTTATATCGAATTGATAACTTCCTCCTTTTTGTTGAAGTCGGTTAAAAAAGGTGAGTGTGCTCGCCTGCTGTTCCGATGTAGTCTCAAAGGCCAAAAGACCCAACGTAGAAAGAACCCTTTCGAAAAATAAAATCGATGCAACCTTTTCGCATCTGTACACTCTTGGAGAACGGACCTCTGTGTGAATAACTATTGATAATATTATTAAGATCACTTAAACCATTTTTCTTCATTATGTGTACACTTCTGAAACTAAAAAAGATTCCAGCGAATTGAGAAACTCCTCCTTTTTGAAGTAGGTTAAAAACTAGTTTATCATAGAATGTCTACTCACTAGGTGTAGCATGGGCCAGTATGTGCCTCCTCCTGGTCCTGGAAGGGCGGGGGCGCGCGGGTGCGGCGCAGGCGGCCGAGCATGGGCCCCAGGCTCCCCACGCCGAAACCACGCAGTCGCCGGCGCACGCGATGCGGCACCGCTCGCTGCGGCCCGGCGCGCCGCTACCCGTGCACCAAGCGCGCTGCGCCTCTTTCTGTATAATGTAGCGACTATAAGTAACTCTTGTGTTGTTACTCTTGTAAGTAACTATTGTATTGTTACTCTTGTAAGTAATTCTGGTAACCGTGTATCGAATACTCGAAGCAAATCATCAAACGTTGGCTTACAACCACGCGATATGAATATCGTGAATATTCGAGTTGCGGCAGCCCACTGTTCATTTTACGCTGCTGCCGCTTTAAATCGATACATTGCTTTGCGTCCTACTTTTCGGCACAAGTCTCAAAATCAGGCATATTATTAAGGCAGTATTAAGCAAGCAATAGCCAAGGCGCTAGCCCGATGCGAGCAGTCGAAATTAACATACACTCGAGTACTTGTAATCTCATAAGACTTGCAGGTTTCCTCGCGATGTTTTGATTCATTGATGGTGAGGAGCGCGGGGTAATGTTGAACAATCAACTTTCCACATTACTCTAAAACCAGACTTTAATTCGTAATTAAAATAGTTTTCCACGGGCCCATCATTCTTTTATAATAGAACCTTAAAGCTACACACAACCCGACATACCCCATCATGTCCGACACATCTCAGCTCCCGGCTGCGCCTGCCCGGGCCGCAGGTGGTGTGCGGCTGGTTGAGCACGCAGGGGCCCCACGGCAGGGCCTTCCAGGAAGCGCAACGGGGCGTGGTGCAGGTGCGCTTCTCCTCTAGCGGGGGGCACGGTGCCCCGCCACCGGACGCCGCGGCGGTGATGCGACGACGACGAACGCTGTAGCCTGAAGGAATAAGGAATTGAGAAAAGAGGGTAAGGGGTATAAAAGTATACGGTAAGTGGTGTATGTAACCTGTATCGCGCAGCATATATAGTGCAGCTGCCGCGCGTGCCAATGTTCGACGATTTACCGCATGTTTAATTGATACACGTCTGAAGAGTAGGCCACTAGTAGTAACCACTTAACTCTAGGGTAGTGCTAATTCCATCAATTAAAATCGTATTAAAATCTTGGTAGGGGTTAAAATAATACGATTTTGAATGTATTACTTGGCTATTAAAGAAAATAATGCCCAGAATATTATCAAGAATGCGCTTCGAGTTTTACGGCCGAATGTAATTCAAATTTTTCTTCGACTGTACATGTTATTTTTAAAATCATACCATAATAATAATAATCAACAGAAAGTATTTTTTTCAACTTAATATTGTACTTACAAAGTAGGTTAGGTTATACAATGTAGTTGCCAGTTGGCAAGGTACTCACCGGTGGTCGTCAGTTGCTGGACCGGGTAAAGTGGGCACCCATCAGCTGGCTGGCACGCGCCCCACTCACTCCACTCACCAACTTCACAGTCGCGGGGACATGGCACCTGAACCAAGATTTTAATGCTAGGGTGATAGAGACTTAACTAACAGACGAGTCGGATCGAGTGATGAGAACAGACGAGTGGTCGGATAACCCGGGCTAACTAAATTATATATATACTGAAACGTGAGATGGTAAACCTCGGTGCCAGTAATTAATCTGCCTTTCCTATCTTTCTCTATGAAAATTATTTTAGGGAATTGATAATTTGGATGGTGGCATCTTTGCAGAGGTGCGAGAGGCACAGCGCATCCCTACCATCGGTAAGTTTATTATGTGACATTGAAGTCAAGACTGTACAAAAAAAATTGAATCTAACTTATGTTATAAGCTTAATTTCCATTGTTACCGCCGATTTATTCTTTAGTTATTCTTATTTTTTATTCACTGTTTGATTTTCATTTTTTATACAAAATAAGGAATATTTCTGGTTGTGATTCGTATTTGATATGAGACATTTAAAATGTTCGACAAATATGAACATGTTAATAATAGAAATGTGATTGTTATGACTCCTGGAAAAAATGATTAAAAAGAGTGACGACAAATAATATTGGTCACTTAATAAAAACGTTCAAAGAGTATTTATGTATTGTTAACTACCGTTCTGAACTGAGCTTCTTAAGTCATACAAAATATGATATAAATTATAATGGAATTATCTGAAGACACTTTTTGACTCACTTCGCAGGGCTGTACAAGGGTAGGCAGGGGTGCATGTGCGCAGTGCGCGGGTAACAGCGCGCGGCCATCGGCGCGCACGCATGTAGCCTCCCGCCGCTGAACGCCCCCGCCGCAGCTCGCCCCGCCTTCCGCCTCGCCTTCGTCCGACTCGTCATCCTCCTCGTAGATCGCGTCGTTGTCGTCAGCATCATCATCGTCATCGTTGGCTACAGTCAAAGATATTTTAGCATCAGCTGGCGTTAACACGATTTATAGCCGTATTCAGACTCAGTGATATCGTAGAGTTATGCAGGTGAAAGAATTTCTAAAATTGGATAGTAGATACGATGATTATTTCATTCTTCCAAACTTACAATTCATTTGCTAATTATACCTCTTTATAATAATATGATATTAGGTATTGTAAATGTCAAATTCTATCTAACTCTTGCAAAAGTATAGCTGGCACTTGACGCCAGTGTTATGTGAGCGAGAGGTTCCTCCCCGGTCGTGCGGCATAATCAGGCTGCAGAGCAGCATGTCACTACCTCTAAGTACTTAATTGAGAAGATCTGACCAGACCTGTCAGCTGTTTTGGCGTAGCGTAACTAACATCCATAAAATCTTTCGTATTAATGTTAGTATAGATTCTAATATAGCTAGTGCATTAAATACTAGATAGCAATAGACTTTGTGCGTAAACCATGTTCAAATATAAACACAACTTGTTACTATTTAACTAATAAACAAAGGGTTCCGTCGAACGTACAACTACAACATAAACCGCCAAACCCAAACTGCCAGCGAAAGCAGGATGAAGGCAAATATTTGTTTGTTACTTGGTTTATTTGTGTTTTGAAATAAGAAATACTTTTAGATGAGATAAAATCTCTGAACTGGCGACACCGCACACGAAACGCTGGAGACGCAGTTTGACGTTTATATGACGTGGACTCGTGACACCGCAAGCGAGCCACTGGAGACGCAGTTTGACGTTTGATTTATTTATATAAGATTATGCAATATTTGTTTTGCATATTGTGTTGCTTCTAAATTATGTCATGCGGTCAGTTTGTGCGCTGTTTAAATTGTATAGGTTGTCATAACCTTTAGAGACTGTATTATACATGTAATACAACGGAATTCAAAATGGTACAAAATAGAACCTCAACATTTATTTGAAGTTTAAAAAAAGAGAATGTACTCACATGGCGCGGTGGCGGGGTGATCCACGGAGACGCGACACTGTCCCCAGGGTCCGGGGGTCCAGTGGGCGCTCGCCTCCAGCACGGCAGGCCTAACCTCTTCCACCACCTCGCACTCCTTACCACCGCCTGTGACAGTTGCAGGTATGAGTATAAAGAAAACGGAGAGTAGCTCGAGAACCTATTATAGTTGCGTAAGGATAAGCATCGGCGACTCTGAGACGTCACACTACCGAATACGGTTATGCTCATCTAAATAAGGTGGGACCCATATCACCCATGACTAGAATTCCTAGAGACGAAAGTGGTATCATAATCATCATCATGATAATCAGCCTTTATCCATCCACTGCTGAACATAGGCGTCCTTCAATGAAACCCGAGGTGGATGCGAATGGCACGGGCCACTCGTGGCCAACACGAAACGGTTACTTCGCTTACCTAAACGCGTCGTAAACGTATAGGTACTTATAGCAGTATATAGTAATTATTTTGCTCCTTATCTGGAATACCTTTTTTTTTTTTTTTTTTTTTTCACAGGGAAATCCTTATGGATGCAGCCAGGATCTTCGGGTAGATCCTGACCCAATGTGGGACTCGCACCTGGGAGTGCCCACCCTAACTAAAACCACTGCGAGCGCCTTCAGCCGCTTTTGAGGGTCCCGGATATGCAGGCAACAGACAGGATCACCTCAGCGACTATCTGGAATACCTACAGCAACCTGTGAACTACCTCACTTATTTTACCATTATATTTTTGCTGTTGTGTTGCTTAGCCAAAATAGAAGGATCACACCTACATATAATTGTCAACAAATACCTTTAAACATTAACATTTTTTTTATTATATATTAACAATAACATTAAATACGCGACAATAATGACTCTATTAAACAACAAAACTATATTGATATATATATATATATATATGCATAAGCGTGTTTCATATTTTTATGCATAAAGACTTAAAGTGAACAGAAAAGAAAAAGAGAGCATGTGGTGTAAAATCAAATTTAATTCATATCAATCAATCAATTTTAATTCCATAGAGTCGATTCAAGCTATGTGTAGTCATAAGAGGGAATTGGGTTATTATATTTTATGTGGACATTATACTACACTATAATATCGTCATAAATATTATGAAGGGCGTATTGAGCTCGTCATGGCGTGGATTGAGGAAGTGTTATCGCTTGATATCTAGCGCAGCTGTTAATACTACCCTACTTATTTACAATACTTAAAATATAGAAAAGTATTTTCGGGTGAAATATAGTCTAAGCAAGCTGAAAAAGGTAAAAAACTATGAGTTTCAATCTTAATAAAATCCGTAGCTCGTAGTCGTTTCCCTTCTTAAAGTCCATTATCAAACAAATAGGGCAATTTTGAAATAACAAATTTTTATGGGATTTTCTAATATTTGTTTCGCATGGTTCCCGTCTTTAATTGGAACTTGGGGTCATTCAAATTACTCAGCTCAAAAAAGTCTTATTAAGAAAAAACTCTCCCTAGGTTGTAATAAAAGCTTTATCACACAACATCAAACTTATGAAAGTTATTTTATACCATTCATGTTGAAATGTAGCATTACACATATTATGTGAAAATAGCACATAGATTTTTTTATATTAGCAGTCTAAGCAAATTATAACACCTGATTCTAAATTGTCACAACACCATGTCTTTGACGTTGACTCATTAATGATCATGTCATTAACGAGTCAACGTCAAAGACACCCTTGACTAGTAGCCAATTTACTCAACGTTGATTTGAGACGAACCACGCACGAGTCACTACTGACCTTGAGGCAGTCTCCTCAGCCGCCTCGTCCGCACCAGGGCGCCGTCGGAGCGCGGTCGCCACGGCAACCACTCGGCCAGCGAGCAGTCCTCCCGCATGACACACACGCGCGCCGTCCCGATGTTCGCGAGACCGTTGCAGTATCTGACACAGAAACGTGAGTACTTGTGTCATCGAATAAAATTTTATGTGAACACAATGAAATTTACAAAAAAAATTTTACGTAACAATAAAATATGAAGAAATATTAATAAAATATTGATTAATTAATTGAGAAAAATTACACCTCGTTAACCTAGTTTCGTTCTCGATAGTTTATTTTTTAAACGTTATGTGAAATATGTACCAGACACAATTATTTTGTAATTATTATATTAATTGCACATAAACAATATGAAACAGACATATTGACAATATAAAGAAAAAAAATGAAATTCATGTTAAATACATATATATTATATTATATTATTCGGTGTCGAGACCCTTGGTCCGTGGGGTCCTAGTGCTATAAGGCTTTTTAGGGAAATAGCAAAAAGGTTAGTCGACATCACAAGAGACCGAAGAGCTGGCAGCTACCTCGGACAAAGAATTAGTCTAGCTATTCAAAGGGAGAACGCTGCCAGTATCATCGGAACCTTGCCTAAAGGGACTTCTTTTGAACCTTTTGAACGCCAGCATATAAACGTCTCGCCATACCCCCGACGCCAAGCCACTTTTTCTGTAAAATTACCTTCATAAAATATAGGGATGTTGAAAACTTAATCGGTGTACAACTGAGTTTTTATTTTCGTCTTCCATTTTCTAATAAAATTTTACACTGTACACACATATAAATATATAATGTGTGTTCATTCAAGAGATTTCATCCTTTGGCACTGATCAAACCTATGATCCCAATGCGAATCATCTCATTTTACCAATAACGGCGGTCGTCTAGATACTTGGTGGCGTACCATTTAAAAATAAGCAAGTATTTTTTAATATAATATTTGATAAGTTCGTTTGCGCTACACATTAAAACCAGTATATTATACAATATTGTATAATGCGAATGATAATAAACCAAAATATTTCTAATATGGTTCCTACTTTGAAAACACCTTATATGCCTTAACACGAATATGTGCTTATGAGTATACATAATATTCTAAGTAATACACCAACGTAATTACAAATTACAAGTAAAAGCTGTTTATCATAAGTTAATAAGTAGCAGAGCTCGCGTGCGGCCTTGAGCCAATTCTCGTAGCTTTTCGTTTACGCTTATGCAATGCCATTGCAAACAAAACGAACTGCCCCAACAATCGCTTTCCAACCGCATTGTTTTCTGAAGTAATACTTTTCTACTCTCTCTACTCTACTCAGGCGCGACTAGAGGGTAAATCAGATTTTTTTTCTGACGGAAGTAACGATCAGTATTCTATATTCAAAAATGGTAACTTGCATTAGCGATGCATTCAGGAGGTCATGCCACGTGTTGTCTACGGCGACATACCTAACACGTTGAAACATATTTCTTTGGAGGGCTCCTCCAAAGAATAATGTTTCACCGCCGTTAACTAGCCGATAGTTGTGTCAGACTCACTTCTATTTTTCTTTGAATTCCTTTGTTCGTAATTTGTTAATTATTGTTTTTTTATTTAACAATGCGCATGATTTAAAAATTGAACATACAATATTTCGTTTTATATTAATCACTTAAATGAATTAGCGGAGTCCCAGGAACATTTTAAATATAAATAATAATAAAAGAAAAAAATCAAGAACTTGGTGATAATAATTTGATCTGTAAAAAAGGTGTTCATTTATTTAGTAAAACTTCTTGAGGCGCTACTAGAATAAAATTAGTATGTTTACGTAAGCAAACTATTCAATCTTCCAGATATTAAAAGAAAGAAAATTTCATAAAGAGGTTGACGGAAATTAGCTCGTCTCTCAATCGATCACAGAGTGACCCAGTTAGCGGGACGTCGTAAAAATGCACATCAGGCTTCTGAGCCTTCGATGGCCGGGGAATATGGAAAACGGCGTAAAACAATTGGGTTTTAGGGCTCGGTACACAAGAGTGAAAACCCGCCCTTGACTTTACGTTATAGATGGATACAGGTATCAGGTATAGAGGTCCGTTTGTAGCAGGATAAAGTTTGTCCGTACCACTTTTTTTCCACGAGGGAGTTCACTCCACCTCCACAGAGGGGTTGTCCCGCATCTCAGAACAACCGCTTCCAACGTCAGGACAGTACAATGGAGTGAGGTTCTCATCCTCGCCCCTTGTGTTCCCTCTGCACCTCTTCTTATAAGAGGGGTACAAAGAGCACGATTTGCTTCGACAGGCTCAGTAGCCTAAGGTGAACCTTACCGCCTACCCGCCGCCACGACAAGGCTTGAACCACGGTGGGTTCAAATTAAATCAAATCAGTCAAATAAAATAAAAATATTTTCATTCAATGTTGTACATCATAGTATCTTATTGAAGGTCAAATGACTCGACTACCGGTTCCACAACTAGACCACTGAGAGGAACCGGCGAAACAAACTCAGTGAAACTAATCTTTTCAATATTTTACAATATACGTATATATAATATAATTATGCACAGAAGCCTCGTAGTAAAAGCCTTATTCCCAAGGTGTGGTATCTTCAAAAATTGGTTGTCCGTAGTCTGTACCACTAGTATTAATATAAATTTCTTAAAATTTATATTAACCACGCGTCAAGAACACTCGCCATTATGACTATAAATGGGACTGGGACCGCGGACGTGTCTGTATTGACGTCTGTATTGATATAAATCTATTGCATTTATTTTCATTATCTAGTACTCGTAGCACACGTAGCGAGCACGAGCACTTTATAAATGCCGATTCAATATCGTTTTAATATAATATACAAATTTCATGTCACGTTGCGCGTTGCGTGCGTTCGATGAACTCCTGAGTCACTGAATCGATTTAAGGCGGGCCTTAAATCCCGATAAACGGCATTTTGAATTCTGTTTTATTTAGAAACTAAGCCGATTATAAGTTTTGAAAAAAATATATGTTATTTAACACTCCTTCATCATAATATTTCGGTCGTTCGATACACGATTACTTATATTTTGCTGCATTAAAAAAAAATGCAAATATAGTTCAAAATTCAGATGAAAAAACCATTTTATTTGAGTAATATCAGGTTCTGTACAATAAAACTTATACCATAATAAACCTTGTAGAAAATGTCGTCGTTGTCGGTCGTCATAAATATTTTTTTTATAAATCCCTCCCTTCAATTAAATAATATGTGGTTTCACTCGCTGCCAAAGCGCTCGACGCGGTTTCGAGCTCCATACTAAATTCAGTTCTCGGACAGCCCCGCCTTAATGAAATTTTGTACATTGTGAAGTTTAGTTCAATTTGAGAGGTAAGGTGAACTACCTTACCTCTCAAATTGAACTAAGACACTTTGGGAGATGGAATTATTGTCTGTATCAGGACACCTTAATTTTCTCTTAATAACGCCGGGAAATGCTCTGAGGCATCTCACTGGGGAGTGGATCTCCCCAGGCGTGTATATGGGACTCGCTGCGCCGAAAGCTGGTAAGTGGACGCAGCTCTACCCACTAAAACCCGCCGAGTGCCACCAATGCCGCCTTTGGTGAGGTGTCCCGGATCTAATGAGCAAACAGGGCACCTCGACGGCTAGTCAGCCCCTCAGGGGACCGACGCCACCTCCACAGAGGGGTTGTCCCGCACCACAGAACAAAATGGCAACTTCGGGACAGTATAATGGGGTGAGGTTCCAGTCCTCACCCCTGCTCTTTTGTCCCCTCTTTTTATAAGAGGGGTACAAAAAGCGCCCTTGGCTCAATTTGCTTCGCCCAAGGTGCTGGGCACACCTTAGGCTACTGAGCCCCACCGCCACGACAAGGCCTGAACCATCGTGGGGAGGTCAGGACACCTGCCCGTGCTACTGATTATTATAATTAAGTTATTAAAACTGTTTTAAACAGAACGTTTACAATGTGTTTAACTTTCATTTTGCTGTTGCGTGTCTACTAATGCCCACTAGAAAAATACGAATCGCGTATGTCACAGGGAGATACTTCGTTTTCGACAGTTATAATAGTGAAAACAACTGTATAATATAATAATAATATCAACCCTTATGTCCTCGAAATGAGGCGAGGAGGGTGTTGGGCCTTAGTTCACCGATGCGCTGGCCCAATGCGGGTTGGTGAACTTCATACACCTTCAAAGACTTTTAATCTCATCAGGCCTGCAGGTTACTCACGATGTTTCCTTCATCGGTGAGCAAGCGATGGTCTCATGTTCAAATGCACGTAGAAATTTCGAAAAAAACCCATTTCAAGGCATCATAGGCGTCAGAATCGAACCCTTTTACACAAGAGACCAAGCACATACCACTAGATCGTCGTCGCCCACTAACGAAAATGAATGTTGATTTTAAATCAATACTAATATTATAAAGCTGAAGAGCTTGTTTGTTTAAACGCGCTAATCTCAGGAACTACAGGTCCGATTTGAAAAATTCTTTTAGTGTTAGATAGCCCATTTATCGAGAAAGCCTAAAACATCACGCTGTGACTAACAGTAATTAAGTTAAGTAAGTTAACGCGGGCGAAGCTGAGGGCAACAGCTAGTCTTACACATATAAATTATTCAAACTTACATGGCCTCTACGAAGTGTCCGTCCTTGTGTCGGCACTGCACTTGTCGGCGCTGCAGTCCCAGGCGCGGCGTGTGCACCAACGAGTCGGTCTCTGGTAGCTGCGTGTGTCTACACAAAAAAAAAGTTTGATATATCCTGAACCTACTAGTATGTGATATATGTTTCCAAATCACTATCACATGTCAGGCCTCAGCTTAATAGGTGTCTCCCCCAAAAGTAAGCCCAAAAGACCTAGTAATACTTCAATACCTTTTTACAATTGCTATCAATTATAAGGATTTGACAAAGACCTTAACTAATCCGAGTTAATATTATAAACGGCAAAATTTGTTATTCTTTGTCTTTCTTTTAGAATTCAATCGAGTAAGGAATTATTATTTCTCTCATCCAAATGGTTTTAGAATAAATAAGTTTGTGGCGGAGTTTATTCAAACTGAAACACACACAGGCACACACACACACACACACACAAGCACTTTAAGTCTAATAACCTTATTATATATTATCATCACCATCATCATTAACAGCCACTGTCCGTCTACTGCTGAGCATAGACCTAGGCCTCTCTCAATGAACGTCGAGACGGCCGATCCCTGGCCGCTCGCATCTGACACGGACCAGCCATTGTACGGCGATGCTTACCAACACTTCGCCTACCTTAACAATTACATTATATATAATCAATCTTATTTATTATTACCTGTTAAATATCTAATAACGTCTAATCTACTAAATTATATAATTATGTACAGTACGTGGGTAACTGAAAATGTTTAGAACTGGCCAGTTAGAAACATTGAAAATGAAAACTTTTTTTAAATTTCAATTTTAGAACTCTTTGGTAACCTAATGTAGTATATTGCATTCATTTGTCATTTGTTTTTGTGAATTGGCGGCAAATCTAAAACTCTTGTTACACGTGAAAATGAACATAACGCGAGAAAATTTTCGGTCAATGATTTATTATGACTTTCGTTGTGGGCTTACAAAGCTATGATAGCTCAACAACAAAGCTATGATAGGCTGCGATTAGCATTTTTTAATGAAGCCCCATCTCGTCATTTACAATTGGTTTAACGAGTTTAAGCGTGGACGTAGCAATCTCAGTGATGATCCGCGTGAGGGACGTCCTTTAACAGCGACTACTGAAGATAACATCAGTGCTGTGCGACGCATGATAGAGGAAGATAAGAGAGTGACCTATCAGCAGATACGGGCAAGCCTAGGCATTGGTATGAGTCAAGTTCAAAAAATATTACACAAACATTTAGGCATCAGGAAGCTTTGTACCAGATGGATTCCCCATACTTTAACCGACGACCAGAAACGCCTCCGCATGGACTGGTGTCGCCAAATGTTAGATAAGTTCAACGGCGGTAACTCAAATGCTGTATAACTCAAATGCTGTATTTGACATCATCACATGATGTGATGAAAGCTGGATATATTGCTACGAAAAAGACAATCAGCTCAGTGGGTGTTTCCTTTTGAGGATCGGCCAACTAAGGTAAAGAAAGGAAGAAGTCAAGGAAAAAAGATGATTGCCTCATTCTTTGGTCGGAAAGGTCAGTTCGCGACAGTTGTGCTAGAAGATGGAAGGACAGTTACTGCAGACTGGTATGTCAATCGTTGTTTGTCTGATGTCTTGGAAAAAAATCTACAGCAGCGCCCTCGAAGCAGGATCCTCCTTCACCACGACAATGCTTCAGCGCACTCCGCAAAACGGACTGTTGAATATTTGACTATGGCAGGTGTCGAGATAATGAGTCATCCGCCTTACAGTCCTGACCTGGCGCCCTGCGACTTTCATTTATTCCCAAGAACTAAAGATAAAATTCGAGGTATTCGCTTTACGAGCCCTGAAGATGCGGTGAAAGCGTACGAAAATGCCATAGAAGAGACTCCTAAGGAAGAATGGCCCACTGCTTTTCTCAGTGGTCCCATCGAATGCGACGATGTGTAGAAAGAAACGGAGATTACTTCGAAAAACAATAAAAGTATTGGCAACTTTCTACATTAAGCCGTTTTTCATTTTCTAAACATTTTCAGTGTTACCTAGGTATAAATAAAATAAACTAAATTTAAAACATATCATAAAATTGATGTGACAATGCGATATATACATATGTACTTCTAAATTAAAACTACATTTAATATAACGAATAATATTCAATAACGGTATAATGTCCTTATCTTGACATTGGCTTTGTACCGTCGTACGCGCATCCAATAGGAAGTGAAGCCAGTCGACCGATACCTCTCGGACGCGTAGCCTGTGTCGCTTATTCGTGTACGGCTTATCTTAAATTCATGCTAATCTCGTCTATCGCACTGCTAAGCTTTTTCTATCACTCCTTCTATGTTAGTAATTAATGTATGGCTGTATAAAGTAACCTTATAGTGTATTGCTTTTGTGTGAACTTAATAAACTTTGTGAAGTGAATTGCTGTATTTATTGGTATCGCCCAGCACCACTATAACTACATCATAACATAACTGCTGGTGAGCCACTACACTACAAGTTAAATATGTATAAACTTTTGCAAGAGGTAGTGGCATGCTGCTTTGCAGCCGAATTGGGCCGGCACGACCGGGGTGCTACCTCTCGCTCACATAGCACCGGCGTCAAGTGACAGTTATGCTGTCACGTTTCGTGCGGTTTATGTGTTTCCAGTTGCCCATTGGGGGGATAGGGAAAAGGAGGGCAAAACATCTGCATAATCTCTGGTGTATGGGCGTCGGTAGTCTAAAGTTTCGACAAAAAAGTTAAATATAATTTATAAGAATCTTTAGTCATTTATGAATATAAAATTACCATAAATTTAAATTCATATATAATATACCTAAAAGGTATATAGAATAATCCTATAAAATGAGTACTCAGGAAAATGTTCAGTATTAATGCTGTAGTTGTAGTCAGGTTATATAGCTTCGTCTAGAGTCTAGACCAAATACTTTAATTATACGGAGTATTATATTTTTATACAAGTAAATCCTTTTGTTTATTTCTATTTGAGCTTTCATTTAGTTTCTTTTTATTCTCACAATTAATTATTACACAAGGTATTTCTTATTTTTCGGGCTGTTCAGTTGGAGATAAGGGTTTTAGTCAATTTCAGTAAATCGCAATAATATTGATACTGCTCTTTACTCTTGAGGTTATATCTCAATGTCAAAAATGAGACCTTCTGTTAGATCGCCAAACTTTCAAATGTCACCTACACTAATTTTATAAAGAGGAAAGATTTGTATTTTTGTATGTAACGAATAAACTCATAAACTACCATGAAAATTCTTTTGCTATTAGAAAGCTACATTATCACTGAGTAACATTAATAATTATCAATCCGGATACGGTTGTAACTCTATTTTAACGGGCGAAGCTGCGAGCACCGGCTAGTTAAAATATATGAATGGACAACGTATGGATGAATTAATCATAGTTTTTTTATGTTAATTGGATAGGCAAACTGGCAAACGCGCCACCTGATGGTAAGTGGTCGACGTCGCCCATGAACATAAACAAATTTACGTGGTACGAGCCCAGGCAACTCATTTATGTGTTGCCTATCCTGAGACATAAGATGTTAAGTCTTGGTGCCAGTAATTACACTGCCTGTCTTGCCCTTCTCTCCGAAACACAGCAAAGCTGTTTCACGGGAGAAACAAGCATGATGGTGGTACCCATGCAGCCGGGAGCGCGGCACAGCGCTTCCCTCCCAACGGTAAGTGGGTAAAGTTTAAACGAATAAAATAATTATATAATAAATTACCTAGTTTATGTTCATGGGCGACGTCAACCACTTACCATCAGGTTTGCCAGTTTGCCTATCCAACTAACATAAAAAAAAAGAATTAATGGAAAATGAATGAAAGAGTTAAGAAAAGATTGAATGGAAAAATAAATGTAAGGATAAATAAAAGAATGAAAAGAAGAATAAAGGAAAAATTATAGTAAGATAAACTGATAAATAAACAAAGGAATGTCAATACACACCTGTCAACAGATTGAACATTATCGCCATCTCCCGCGGTACACTCGGTCCAGCGGCCGATGTGAGCCGTGTACTCGCCGTCAGCGGTCACCAGTTCTGTAACAAACAATATACTTTTAGCATGATTCATATTACATTTTAGTAAGAGGTAGTGCCATTGCTGCATTGCAGCCGAACTGGGTCGGCACGACCGGGGTGGTACCTCTCGCTCACATAGCACCGGCGTTAAGTGACGGCTATGCTGTTGCGTTTCGTGCGGTTCGTGAGTTTGGGGGATAGGGAAAAGGAGGGCGGCGCATCTGCGTGGCCTTGGTTGTGCGGATGTGTATGGGCGTCGGCGTCGTGAGGCTTTGACTGCTTGTTTGGCCTCTGATGACATAAAAAAAGGTTTATAACTATCTGTCTTGTTGATAACCTATACATCTATACAGATAAATAAAATTGGAGTGTCTGTTTGTAACATTAAAAAAACCGCTTTTTACTAAATGCATATGGATGTATACGCATTCAATCCGTTCTTGCGTTAAAGACTACTGTGCTACACAGACAAACAGACAGACATATCGTCGTGTCGGAGTTTAAAATAATAACACATCTATGTGATATAAGTTTTCCAAGAAGAAGCGTTCGATACAAAATTTTTGATCTGAAATGATGTTTTTTTTTATTTCCCAAAGGAATAAAAAGCTTCAGCATTTCACTCATTCAGTACTCAAATAGTTTCGGTGCAAATAAAGTATAAATCCGGAGGTACCTTATGAAATAAAGATTGGACGACAAAGAAACGAACAAACACTTTCACATACATAATAATAAAATTACTTGAGAAAAAAATGTGAGATCGATTGCTGGTGAAAATATGATTTATTTTAGATTGATGCGTGAAATTTGATTTGGACTGCAGATCACCAAATTCGAACAATGAGAACAAGCGGAATGTTGGGATGGTTTAAAGTTGTCAGAGCATTGTCGAAACCCCTTTGTCAGTCCCCACTTAGAATAACAAAGACATATTTGTAGGACGTTTCGATCACAACATACTTTTTCCTTATTTTGTCCTTTCCTTACTTTTTCCTTATTTGAAATAAGATCACATTTTTTATATTTATTTAGCAATAAGAGGCTTATCATTGTGAGAGATTTAATTTAATATAGTGCTCCATAATAAAGTGGAAGGTTACCATTTTGGTTATGTACGTCCATCGAGCATATAACCGGATAGAGTAGTAATGTAAGCCATAAAATTCCGAAACTGGTCAGTGATTTATCACTGACATAATAGAAATTCAACCAGTCAGAGATCTGTATGTACATCCTTTCGGCCAATCATCCATCAATAGCCATCAGTCGGTCATCAGAGTGCAGAACCGGCGCAACGTCGCAGCACAAATTTGTCGGAATTTGTTTTTATACAAAACACATACTTACCTACTTAATATAACCGCTATTTTTTTTCGGAAGGGCTAGACTTTTCGCCCTTTAAGCTCAATTGGTACAGTAAGTAAGCAGATGGCTCACTTAAGAATTAAACGAAAGGGGGACGTCTTCCTCCGCGCCCGCAGGGGGCGCGGTTCATCGCGCGCGCTGCTCGGGAGAGCAGGATTTGGACTAGTCAAATCCGATACGGTCGACGAATTTTTTACGGTTGAATTTAACCTATCATCATGAGGGCCGGCCCTCATCCCTCCCTCTGGAGAGGGAGGCGAGTCATGCGCGGTGCCCAAGCAATCTAGCGGTAGCGTAGTGCTACCGCTGTTAGCGCGATCTGGGTTTGTGTCGACTCGTATAGGATTCGAACCTAAGCGTTCACTATTGGTCCGGATCGATGTTCCATGTGTAGGGGTCGACGCCGGCGTCGGTTACCGCTCTTTTCCGGTCATATGCTCGTTGTGAACGTCTGTATTTACCCACCGTATTGTAACACCTAAACTACTGTCCGATCCCGATTTATGAGTTTCAAGCCATTTACTATTATAATCTTTGTGACATCGGCTACATTCTTATTAAATTTGGGATGCAGTAAATATCTCTGCAGTCCGCAGTTATGGTCACAGTTTTTTATCTGCTTCACTTGTAAAATAATTTGTTCACAAGAAGTACAGATATATATTGTCACCGGTTATTAGCTTTGAAATCGGACTTTGAGACTTGCCGATTAATGAACCAGTTTAATGTACTATTTTGAATTTTTTAGGGTTGCTTTCCCCAAAATGACAAAACGAACCCTTATACTTTTGACGATCTCTGTAGCTCAATAGTTACCGCGTTCAAATCCCGCCAGAGCAGAAAGTTTTCTGTGTTCCTGGGTCATGGATGTATATAAAACATGTGTATTATATAATAAAAATCTTAAATATATGTATAGTATAAAAGTATTAAACATATATTTCCGGTTTCTGGTACCCGTAACACAAGTTCTTCGAGAACTTACCACGGGACCAGATTGACGTGGTGTGAAAGCGTCCATAGATATTATTATATTATTATACTCCGTTGTCCGTCTGTCTGTCTGTGTATGCTTGTCTATTAAACAAACCCTGTACGATATTTCCAAATGACATATAAGTAATGGAAAAAATCTAAAAAAACCTTTAAATTGGTATTACATAAAATAACACTTTTTTCGGAAGCCTTACCGCCAGAACCAGACTCACGCTTGCCTGGATTTTTTTTTTACTTTACTTTATGAATCGACTTAATACCATCTACAAACCATTAATCATCACATAAGTAAATGCCTTTTCATAATGCAATCAATGGCTATATAATTATAATGAAAAGGTTCCATAGACCCACCCGAAGCCAATAAAATACCGCGCTATTTATATTCAAAAGATTTTCCAGTCCCATTCAATTAAAACGATGCCGTTAACTTAATTTACTTCGCCAATAATTATGATTAACTTTTCAAAGGTATATTTTTTTGCTTTGATGTAATTAGCTTGATTAGCATTAGGGTGGATTTTTAACTTATTTATAAATTGGGCAGGTAGACAAAAGATATTAAAATTAATGATTTTTTTTATAATACAGATGTTAAAATAAAAACAGTTGAAAATAGAATGAATTTTTGGGCAATGAATTCATGGACGATCCATGCCATCAGAAGTAGGTTTTCTTTGTGAATTTTAGAAATGGCAGAAGATTTATTTTACCGTTTGCGGAGAGACACCTTGAGATTATTTACTACAGCCTACATGTGACTGATCAGCCATTTATGGTATTTTACTGGAAATACATGTCTTGACATCTGTGTCTGTACACAGATATAGGAAGCTATTGTAACAAACTATTATCTGAAGGTCGGCATCTAGTCAAAGGTCAACGAACTCTATATTCAGTTCTGTTTATCTACAATTGGTACTACCAAGTACAGGTATACTAAATGTGTATTTTGAATGCAATCAAACACAATTCCTATTGTAAGATAATATTACATATTTAGTGTATTATTTATAAAAACGTTTCATGTCGAGTGGCCTGTTGGTCTAGTGGTTAGTGAGCCTGACTCTAAACCAGAGGGCGTCCAGTTGTCCAGGATGGGGATCGAACCCTTGGTTCGATGTTTGTGTGATGAGCATGATCATTAATTGTTCTGTGTCTGGGTGTAATTTATCTATAATATGTATGTATTTAGAAATATGTAAGTATGTATCAGTTGTCTGGTTGCCATATTACAGGCTCTGCCTAATTTGTGATCTGATGGCCGTGTGTGAGTTGTCCCAACATATTATTATATTATTATTGTTTGATTTTTGTCATCAAACTTTAATAATGTCTACTACTTTTATAATGTCTTTAAAAAAAAAATTAAAAAAAAAAATGCATTAATAATATCACAGTAAAATACAGTGCGTGTGTGTGTGCTGCAGATACTATCAACTTTCATAAAAATCCAACAATCAAAATGCTTCCTAACACAGACTTTATTCCAAATTCAAATTAGTACAGATAAAAAAACCTAATTTCAAATTCGTGACACACAATATGTTCTCGCTCTGTAATTCTAATTCTGCGAGATCCAGTGACACAGTACTACAATTGTGCTCCAGTTTTCTGGGTCAAATTGTTGAAATTCCACGAAATATAAAACAATGTTAAAGTTGTATGAGACTGAAGTGGAATACGAAATTTAAATTAGGCGAATACATGGCTCGTGAAAATTTAATCGTAATATTTTTTCTTTTGTTTTTCATTGCGACTGTATATGTTTTTGTATTACCTACAAATATTATAGTACCTATATTAGTAACAGGTAGTGCCATGCAACTTTGCAGCCGGATTGGGTCGGCAAGACCGGGATGGTACCTCTCGCTACATAACACCGGCACAAACAAACACAACAATCAAGTGATAGCTGTGCTGTCGCGTTTTGTGCGGTTTGTGAGTTTCCGGTGGCCCATTGGGGGGATAGGAGGGCAACACAGCTGCATAACTTTTGGTTGTGCGGATGTCTATGGCCGTGGTTCGTCACCATAAGGCTCAGACTGCTCGGTTTCCTCCTTATGACATAAAAAACAAAATATAATTATACATACATACCATAGTACGCCAAGAAGTCTTATTTTAGGCATTTTTTCTCTAAATTAGCTACATATACAATTTAAATTAAAGATGAATATATATTTTATATTTCAACGTCCTTTATTAGACTAAAGTTGAATGTAATTGTTATGGCTTCGTTGTGGCTTGTGGGATACCAAAATTAATTTTGTTTTGTATTTCAACCAAATTTGTTCTGTTAGAACTCGAACTGGCCTATGTTGATGGCCAAAACAGGGCCTTCAAGTAAAGGTTATATGGCCGTTAATAAAATTTATGTGAAAACTGCACGCAAAGGTAAAAAAGTTATCCCTGACCTAGACTATTAAACGTGGACGTGACTTTTAAACCTACTTTTTAATATTTTAAAACTTAATAAAACGACCATTTAAAATTTAGAAGTTTTTAATATTTAAAAACTTAATAAAACGTGATTTTTTTTTTCAGAATACGCCGGTGGGAGGTAAGTGCTGTGCCGCGCTCCCGGCTGCATGGGTACCACCATCTTGCTTGTTTCTCCAGTGAAACAGCTTTGCTGTGTTTCGGAGAGAAGGGCAAGACAGGCAGTGTAATTACTGGCACCGAGACTTAACATCTTATGTCTCAGGATAGGCAACACATAAATGAGTTGCCTGGGCTCGTTCCAGGTAAACTAGTTTATGTTCATGGGCGACGTCGACCACTTACCATCAGGTGGCACGTTTGCCAGTTTGCCTATCCAAGTAATATAAAAAAAATACGCTCGTGAATTCCATAAAAACGAAACCTATCCAAACCCGAACG
The DNA here is from genome assembly GCA_963853865.1 of Helleia helle. Taxonomy (NCBI): domain Eukaryota; kingdom Metazoa; phylum Arthropoda; class Insecta; order Lepidoptera; family Lycaenidae; genus Helleia; species Helleia helle. Next base: position 17,594,206 of record OY971426.1, on the reverse strand, counting down.
TAATGTAATAATATCGAGTGCACGGTATTGACGTTGATTGTATTATGTCGGACCGCAGAGGGAATTTCATACATTCCGGACGATGCAATCCGTCGGGGATTATTATGATCTGCATTACCGGGACCATTTCAATTACCGTTTGGGTGTTGCCTGGTTCGTGCTTAGTAGTTGCAGGTAGGTTGAATACGATAAATGAAGCAGTGGAAACGTTGTCATTTTCTTTTTCAAAGTTAATATCCTTATTATGAAAAGATTTTAAAGCACTTGTCGGCATTCGTAGACAGTGCCAATCTTTATGTATAAAAATCAATGCCACTTTTCGTTGCAATTTTATAACTCAAGAACGGGCTCACCAATCCCAACCAAATGTTTAGGCTTTATTCGGACTATTTAGTAGATGGTTTGTGTGAAGTTTGCACAAAATCGGTCGAGCGGTTCTTCATTTATCAATCACATTTTATCTATAACACGACATTCATTGACTGTTAGGCGGTACGAAGTTCGCCGGGTCAGCTAGTATATTATATAATACTAGTGGCACCGACAGACGTTGTCCTGTACAAAATTTTTTTTTTGTGAATCTAAACCATCCTCGAATCCCCTTGAACTCACACAAAAAATTTCATCAAAATCGGTCCAGCCGTCTAGGAGGAGTTCAGTGACATACACACGCACACAAGAATTATATATATAAAGATATATGTAAAATAAAATTGAAAAATATGCTCTTTATTATGAATAATATATTTTCCGTCCAAATAAATAATTTGTGTTTTATGTTACTAGGATAGGTCAACTGGCAGACGTGCCACCTGATGGCAAGTGTTCGACGTCGCCCATGAAAATAATCTAGTTTTTTTTTCTTTAACGCCGGGAAATGCACTGAGGCATCCCGCGGGAGAGAGGGTCTCCCCACGCGGGTATGTGGGACTCGCTGCGCTCGACAGCTGGTAAGTGGACGCAGCTCTACCCACTAAAACCCGGCGAGTGCCACCAATGCCTTTGATGAGGTGCCCCGGATCTAATGAGCAAACAGGACACCTCGACGGCTAGTCAGTCCCCCCAAGGTATCGCCGACGCCACCTCTACAGAGGGGTTTTCCAGCACCACAGAGCAACCCCTCTCAACGTCGGGACGGTAAAATGGGGTGAGGTTCCCGTCCTCGCCCCTTGACCTCTGCTCTTTTGTCCCCTCTTCTTGTAAGAGAGGTACAAAGAGCTCCCTCGGCTCAATTCGCTTCGCCCAAGGTGTAGTGGCTCACCCTAGGCTACTGAGCCCACCGCCACGACAAGGCCTGAATCATGGTGGGGAAAATAACCTAGTTTACTTGGAACAAGGCCAGGCAATTTATTTATACAGTGTTGTCTATCCTGAGACATAAGATGTTAAGTCACGGTGGCACTTTATACACTTTAAGTGCAGAAAATTAGTAACCATGTAATCAAAAAGCTATTTATGCCATTTCGCCCCTCATCTATCTACTTTATCATATTCTGAAATTATGCGTTAACGGTAATCGATTCCATCCGTACATTTGCTACGAATGCTACAAATGCTACGAGCCCTATGAATGATACAAAGGCTACCGCTACATACGCTACAAACGCTACGAGTGCTACAACCGCTACGAGCATTACAAATCTACTTGAAAATCTCATTAGGACCGAATGTTGATCTGGTTCAGTGAACTGAACTATCAATCAGTTGTGGGAAGTGCAGATAATGAGGTAGTCGTTAGTATATGCAAATGTACTGTTTGTTTACATCTGCTTGAGCTACCTGAACACTATTAAGTTGGAGTTATCCTAAATTGTTGTTGAGTGTACTTCTTTAAATACTAAGAAAATGTTTTTTACATACTGTCAGAAGAAAGTGAAAAGTTAACTAATAATATTATTTGAACCTAATTCAATAAGGAAGTTGATAATGTAGTTAATAGCAACAAACTCAAATGATGTTCAATTGTAGGTAAAATAATTCAGAACGAACTTTATGCAAATTTTGGTAATATTTTTTTTTTTTGGCAAAACCACAGTATTCTTAAATAACATCATTTAAGAACCACCAATTTAAAGACCAAAGTCTTGAAACAATTATCAAGTAAAATAATTTAACGTTCCCAGCACAGTGTGGCACAAAATTAGCACTGATAGGTGTTACGCCGACGGTATTTCGTATGCATTCGTATGTAAATCGTAATGAGTCAGATAGCAAGCGCCCTGGAAATTACTTGTGATAACGCCCGCTGAAATTATAGCCTCCTTTTGTTTAACTTACTTTATACCTGCAGTTTTGGAGATCGTATAAATGTGAATAATGATGATCATCAGCGTATGTTCGCTGCTGAATATGACACTTTAACAGTTTTATCGCGGTTTATTAAGTTTTAAAATGCTCGACGTTTCGCATACTTTACAGCACTGTTGCGGGAAGATTAAAAAACATATAATATGTCATCTGCGAAAAGTGATTATTTAGTAAATTATTTTATTGGTCTAAATGAAGTACAAAAAGATACCTAATTAATAAAAAGAGTTTTAATTTGAAAAGGAAAATATTTTTCGGTTTCGTAGTTAAACTTTCAAACGATACTTTAAAGACTTTCAAATTACATCTCAACTTTCAGAGTTGTTAATTCTCGTTCACATTTTCTTTTGTGAGAAGCGAAACCGTTTTGTAATTTTATTGCAAATAAAAGGGTTGGAGTAATTACTTCAACGTGGGAATATAATAAAGGGTAAGTTTTAAAATATATGGAATCTCCATGGCAGGTATAAAACCAATAAAGGTTTCTGAAGTGTTCCGCAGTATTAGGTTTTGCGTTATCGAAAGAACATTTAGTTAGTGTACGGCTAGATTAGCTTTGTGCTTATTATTTTAATTTTAATAAATTTATTGACTTTAATCAATTTATCGACCAAATGATCACTTAGTTAATAAATTAGTTTACCGTTCACTTAATGCATTTCAAACTTTTATTTTCTTTCTTTAACGCCGGGAAATATTCTAAGGCATCCCGTTTGGGAGTAGGTCTCCCCAGGCGGGTATGTGGGACTCGCTGTGCAGCTGGTAAGTGGACGTAGCTCTACCCACTAAAACCCGGCGAGTGCCACCAATGCCGCATTTGGTTAGGTGCCCCGGATCTGTTGAGCAAACAGAGCACCTTGACGGCCAGTCAGTTCCTCAGGGACCTACGCCACCTCCACAGAGGTGTTGTCCCGCACCACAGAACAATCCCTACCAACATCGGGACAGTACAATGGGGGAGTCCCCTCTTCTTATAAGAGGGGTACAAAGAGCCCCTTCGGCTCAATTCGCTTCGCCCAAGGCTTAGTAGCTTAGGCTGGGCTCACCCTAGGCTACTGAGCCCCACCACCAAGACAAAGCCTGAACCATGGTGGGGATGCATTTCATACTAGTGATAACGTTTGGGACTCTTTTAGTGTACCTACAGTTATCCAATTTATTTTTTTCACGGAGCAGCGGAAGATAAGAGCTAGATAAGCAAATTCATTATTATTTTATACTACGTTACAAAAAACAACATTTTCAGAAGTCATCTAGGCTCCTTACGTCGTGGGACTGGGCTCATGACGAGAGGTCGAGTGGTTGGACTATTGGATATGATTTACACTTTTTTTATTCATTTCTTAAATTTATTTCCATTCTCAGGACCTATAACAAAAGATCTAGAGAGCACAACTAGGCAGCTAGACGGTATTGTGGTGTGATGGCTTGTAAAAAAAAAGAATTATGGGTGACGTCCAACCAACCCCTTTAGTAATATTTGTATTATTTAAATTGAAGTACCTATTCAAGTCATATGACTTGACTAACACACAAGGTGCCTTTTATGTAAAAACAATTGAAATTGTTCAACAACTTTTTTCATCATTTTCACCGTGAAAAATGTAATAAAATAACAAACTGCGCTTGAAGAATTTCCGCCAAGTTGTATGAGTAATTTATGTCGCGGTGTTATGGGCATATATTATATGCTCCTCATTCGCCCTTCCCTCTGTTTCGCCCCGGGCGAGGAGGGAATATTAAATATTCGTTAAGCCCTCCTGTCGACGATTTCAGTTTCAATTCGACAACATTCATAAAGTGTCAGGCTGATTAAAGTATCGAGTTGATTGGCAATTTCCGATACATATTTTGTTATGTATTTTATATTGATTATTTTATACATATTCTGTTTCACTGTACTAACTTATCATCATCATCATCATCATCAGCTTCTATCCGTCCACTGCTGAACATAGGCCTCCCTCAATGTATTAACTTACTAGCTTATTTTTCTCATGCTCCCGCGTCTAAGCGTCCTGTCCGATATTAACAAAGGAGATGTCAGCCGTTATCATTAGCTGGGTTTCTCGTAACGATATATGCTGCACCAGGCAGCAACGTCTTATTTATATAAGAGTGTTTAAGTTTTTTTTTTTCCTTTTACGCCGGGAAATGCTCTGAGGCATCCCGCCTGGGGAGTGGGTCTCCCCAAGTGGGTATGTGGGACTCGATGCGCCCGAAAGATGGTAAATGGACGCAGCTCTACCCACTAAAACCCGGCGAGTGCCACCAGTGCCGCCTTGGTGAGGTGCCCCGGATCTGTTAAGCTAACAGGGCACCTCGACGGCTAGTCAGTCCCGCAAGGGGGAGACGCCACCTCCACAGAGGGGTAGTCCCGTACCACAGAAAAACCCCTTCCAACGTCGGAACAGTACAATGGGGCGAGGTTCCCATCCTCACCCATTGCCCTCTGCTCTTTTGTCCTCTCTTCTTATAAGAGGGGTACGAACAAACAGCCCCTCGGCTCAATTGGCTTCGCCCAAGGTGCTGGGCTCATCATAGGCTATTGAGCTCCACCGCCACGTCAAGGCCTGAACCATGGTGAGGAGAGTGTTTAAGATAACCCAAATGGTTTCATCGCCACATCTGGGCGCATGCTCTCATGTAAAAGTGCAAGATACCTTTAAATCTATATATGGGTATATATAGGTATATATGGGTATATATAGGTATATATAGGTATATATGGGTATATATAGGTATATATGGGTATATATAGGTATATATGGGTATATATAGGTATATATGGGTATAAATAATGGATATAAAAAACTAAAACGATGAACGACTAAAGCGATAAATCGCGCTGAAGACGCGCGTGGTGCGGGAGTTCGTTCACCTCGTGCATGCGGCGAACGCTATCAGCTGATTCAGTCCGCTAGCCGTTTATTTAAGTTAAGTTTATTACATTGCTGTTTTTTTTTAAAAACCATTATTTTAAAGCATTATCATCAAATTCCTGTAACATTATGTTTACTAAACCAGATTATACAAAAAAAAGGCAACCAAAAAAAAAAAAGAAAACGCGTTTTTTGTATCATGTCAGGCTATGCCAACACTATCATACCTCTTCGTTTTCGCAAGCGTTCCAAATACACCCGGTATAGGTATCTTTTACTAGATTACTTATTCATAAAATGAAACTTACGAAATAGCTTTTTGTAATAACAAAAAGGAAGCCATTTTTACATCTGTCTCATGGTATCTCCTAAACCATGCTGGGTCATTTGTTCAAGCTGGCGTGAATTTTAATATAACCTTCATTTGTCGACCAACAAAGCCTGTATTTTCCTTAATGAAATTTCTTGTGTTATTTAATGTTTCGATTAAATATTTAATCTTTCATTGCTTCCTTGGTGCTTTGTAAAGATGGCGGTTCACCTTGTAAGTATTATGAAGAATTTAATTAATCCAATTAAATAAATAATTTTTATAATTGGATTATTAATACCTAAGTGCGATTTAAAGTTACGGCGAATCTACTCTTTAAAATTGAAGAGTAGATTTGTCTTAACTTTAAATATTTTAGAAGTTTAACCATAAAGCTGTTCAGGCTACAGTGTGTCAAAAAATATTCAAACTCGAAAAGCACAATGAACCAAAAAATATACAATTATCTCATTTGGTATTTCCGATTATGAATTATTATTCAAATGTGTCATTTATTATGATGACAAATTAAGCTTAATTAGATTGTTCCTAATTAATAACATAATACGATAAATTTAAAATTAGCATGTTTTAAATTTCCGTTATTAAAACTGTTCAAAACGGTATTAAATATTTCCCGCTCGTATCTATTTTATATTTCGGCATTGTCTTCTTGCCTTCAACAATAATCGACGACTTCTGTAGCTCAGTGGTAAGGATTTCCCTGCGAAAAAAAAAAAAAAAAAAAAGCCGGAGGTTGCGGGTTCGAATCCCGCCAGGCAACAAAAAATATTTTCTGTGTTCCTTGATCATGGATGTGTATTAAATATGTGTATAATATAATAAAAATCTTAAATATACATATGTATAGTATAAAATTATTAAATATATTTCCGTTGTCTGGTACCCGTAACACAAGTTCTTCGAGTACTTAGCACGGGGCCAGATTGACGTGGTGTGAAAGCGTCCAATAGATATTATTATTATTATTAATCAAATTTAATTAAGTGAAACTTGCAAAAAAAAACTCAACAAAAATAGACTGAATCCACATTTAAATGTGTAAATATTGTTGTATGTGTTTCTTGCACACAAAATAATATTTTAAAAGTACATAATAGAAAATAATATTAGTAGTATTACCTACCCTAAATTCAAAAAACGTACAGAAACCCAAGTAGTTAACATTGACACTTCATTTCACCAAATAACATTTCCGTAATCAAAATGTGATTCAGTAACGAGGTCTGGACTTCACGCGGGTCTGCAGTCAATACTGCATAAGCCAATATTTCAGGAAATGAATGTTGAATATAAAGGCAAATCCATAGAAAAACATGCAAAAATGTAAAGATTTTCCAGCTTAATATGAATTATCACCATTATTTTTGCAGCCTGTTATCGATCACATGTCTTTTAAGGACCTGTTTTTCTGTAAACCTGTATCCCATCAGGAACTGGAGGTCGTTTCGAGTTGTGATGTTCAACTGAGGAGATTAGCACCCTAAACTAGTTTCAACTACAAACGCGAAGCTCAACATTACTCAAATCGAAAGAGGAATACTTATTTTATATCATATTTTGATGACCTCTGTAGCTCAGTGGTAAGCGCGTTGGCGCTCAAGCCGGAGGTAGCGGGTTCGAATCCTTCCAGGGAACAAAAAGTTTTCTGTGTTCCTGGGTCATGGATGTGTATTAAATAATATGTTGTATATTATGTATGTGTATTATATAATAAAAATCTTAAATATATGTATAGTATAAAAGTATTAAATATATTTCCGTTGTCTGGTACCCGTAACACAAGTTCTTCGAGAACTTACCACGGGACCAGATTGACGTGTAAAATGTGTCCATAGATATTATTATTATTAATTATTATATCAAAAAAGTATACGATTCGGATATAAGAGAGTTCAGAATCAGTAAGTGATCAACGTTGCCCAACAAAGGGCTATTACCTTTTTTGTATCGTATGACGTATCGGTAATTGTACGGTATGATTTACTTCTAGTATGTACGTAGTAACATAAATATTAACTTTGTTCTCACTTATACATATCTGTATTAATAGGTATTGCCATGCTGTTGCCATGCCTCTCGCTCACATAATACCGGCATCAAGTGACAGCTATGCTGTCGCGTTTGATGTGCTTTGTGAGTTTCCGATGGCCCATTGGGAGGGGGGATAGGGAAAGGAGAGCAAGCATCTGCATAACTTAAAAAAAACATATGTAACACTCTTTTTTTTATACGCCGGGAAATGCTCTGAGGCATCCCGCCTGCGGAGTGGGTCTCCCCAGGCGGGTATGTGGGACCCCGGCGAGTGCCACCAATACCCCCTTTGGTGAGGTGCCCCGGATCTGTTGAGCTAACAGGGCACCTTCAACGGCTAGTCAGTCCCTCAAGGGACCGACGCCACCTCCACAGAGGGGTTGTCCCGCACTACAGAACAACCCCCCCTCCCAACGTCGGGACAGTACAATGGGGTGAGGTTCCCATCCTCGCCCCTTGTCCCCCTGCTCTTTTACAGTACTTACTACTTGGTACAAAGAGCAGCTCCCACGGTTCAATACGCTTCGCCCAAGGTGTGCTGGGTTCACCTTAGGCTACTGAACCCCACCGCCATGACAAGGCTTGAACCATGGTGGGGATCATATTATACTCTATAGGTATGGTAGACCGTAAAAGCGAATGAAAGTATCTTCTATGAGAAACAGATCCATCGTGCGCGCAATAAGGGTACAAAGACTTCTCTATCATAGTTACGATATCATGCGACTTACATTTACATACATCATACAAGCGGTATTATCGGTATATTTATCGGAGACTTTAGTACCACTAGTTGTGCGTGTGAAAAATAGATTGACCCAAATTATATCCATGTAAATAGCCTAGATATAATATTCCGATAGAAATTTAATACTTTGCTGGTATAGTTATACATAGGGTTCATAGAATTTGGTACAATCCTTTATAGAGGTCATACTTGTGCTTTGAAGGTTCTAGAATAATATTCTATTTCCTTTTCAGTTGATTTATGGTTTCTTTATTCTGTAGTGCGATGTATGAAGATATTTTTTTTCTACAAAATAACTAATAAAGTAAATTCGGAAAAGGACACAAGTGCCACTATTACGGAAACTTTTTTGTCTGGTTGTAGGAGAAATATTGGCATAGAATCTTGATGGATGATCAGTTCAGGGTGGATTTTTAGGTGTTTAGTGAGGCGATGTTAAACATTTACTATAAAATAATTCATCTGCCTATTTATACTCACTTATTAAAAAAAACGCGATGTTAAAAATATGTATCGTAAAAGCCGTTTAAGTGTTTAAGCGGTTTTGGAATGATCCATTTTTCATCCCATTGTTATATCGCCCTGACCTCATTCGCTTTATTTTATGTCCTCATTTATTTCGTCGTCCATTCCTAGATGGTTTCTTGTGAAATGTGTCATGTATGAAGTCGTGGCCACAAAACTTGACCTGCTTTCTGTTGTATTTGCAAAACGGGTCATTTGGTCAGAGAGTGAAATTGTTATGTTTTCGCTACAAAATAACCATGTATTTATAATTGTTTCAAAAGTCGTTTTCTATTTTAAAACTTAATTATGCTATTAAATTAAATAAACCTCTAATTATAAAGACCGGTGAGCATCCATCTGATGTAAATTATTTATGGTCCTCGGGTAGTTCGCTCTGTTACTTATAAAGAAATAATAACAAAAAAATCCTGGTCATGTATTATTTTATTAATAATCTCAAGTAATACATAAATAATTTACTTATTTTTAAGTTCTCTAAAGTGCTAAAGACTGTGTTTAATTAACTTTTGCATTTAATAAAAATCAACACAACAAAAACCAAACAACAGCCAACAAAGTAAACACAGGAAAAATAAAATAAGATTTAAGCAGCAAAGGTTTCCAACAAACAAAACCTTAAAAGAGACCATTTTTCCTCATCTACTTAATCCGACCTTCTTTGAACAGTACAAAGTATTCAAATCACGAAGGGCAATAAATATCCTAACGTCCAAAGATCAAGCGCGTGACGCCACGTTAGGGTGCGTTTCCACTGACGCAGAGCTGGACTGAACGGTGCGAATCGTGAATTGGCCAATCACATTGCTCGAAATCTTCACACCGCATCAGTAGAAACAGTGTGATTGGCCAATGGCTCTTCTCCAGATCGTCTTACTTTCGTGACGCTACTTTATAATGTACACGTGTCTAGTCCACACGATGTTCTTTTCACGTTTATATTAGAAGATAGCTCTCAGGCTACCTTTGGCTTATTCATTAAAAAGGGTCAGACAGAACTCCAAACCAGACTTATGCAGCAGGGCAGTAGATGGAAAAAGATTTAAAATGACGAACATAGTGCCATGGCCTGATGACGAATAACTAACAATCACAACACCACAACCTAAACTTATGTTAATGAAATAAAAATAAGTTTATATAAACTTCTTAACTTCTTATATTTATTTCCTTTCCTAGGAGCCATAACAACAGCCTAGATTAACGTAAGATTGGATTGTCATGGTGAGATTTTTATATGAAGTAGGTAACAGAATTACACAAACACGTCCATCAACCAGCGCAGATATCTATACCCCTATAATATAATATGTGTGCACTTAGCGGGAAACGAGCCCGCGACCGTTGCGTGTAGTCTCCGAACCCTTGACGAGTCAAGCGTAGAATTTATTTTCAAATAAAAAATGTACTTAATAAACTGAAAACAAAGGTATTATCTCTCTCGTTATTAAAATCCAACTAATTAAAGCGTAGACTTAAAACTTAAAAACAAGGAAGGCAAAACGAAGCTTACTTACTATAAACGCATTTCAAGAAAAATTAATAAAAATATAATTGGAGAAATGCGGAAAGAAGTTCTTTTAAAATTCTTAAACAAGAGCTTCCCGGAAAAGTTTTTCCACAAAGTGATTACAATTTAGTTGTATTTTTTTTGTTTTAATTATGATTTAATTTTACAAGCACACACTGTTACTTGCGATTTTGCTATTTCAGTTTTAACCGACGGAAAGAAGGGGTATTATTAGTTTGACTCACAATGTGTCTGTCTATGACACTGTAGCTCTTAAATAGGTAAAATGATTTGGATGCGTTTATTTTATTTTAAAACTGGTTTTCTAGCGGTAGTTCCAAGACATTCTATTAAAGTTCGGCTTTAAGTTGATCAGCTCTTTTGGTTAGTGCGGTGTGGTTTTGTGAGTATGATTGTCTGCTCATGCTTACGCAAATTTCACTCATTATAATAAAACAATTTTACGAATTTTATTGCATATAATATGCATTTAAGGTATGTAAAAATCTAAATAGATTACGCAAAAGCTGTTTCATTATAACCTTATGTTTTAATTCAGTGGCAAAAAACCAAGTTTGACAAGTTTTTGGAAAGGGTCCTGGTAGTGGGAAATTAATGTGTCATCCTCTCATGCTCAGCCCTCTTATGTGAACATCGGGCTAAAACTCTTTGTATATTTATTCCTTTCCGCTTATTTCCGTGAATAAATAACTCTCAATGTCTCAACACTACATTCTCTTGTCGCTGTTACTGCGTGATATATTATTCTCATTTATAGTAGCCTTTTTGTTTTTATTTTTACATAATTTAAATAACGATTTTTGAATTAGTTCTGCAGCGCTTCCATTTTATTATAAAGGTATTGCTAATTTCTTTTGTCAAACAGCTTTGCTGTGTTTCTGAAAGCAGGGCAGGCGGCAAGGCAGGCGGTGTAATTACTCGCACCGAGAGTTACCAATATGTGCGCTAGTACCATAAAAGAAAAGAAATAAATAAGTCACCAGTTTTAAACAATTCTATAAGGTGGTATTCATTGCGAGGTTACTGCGAAATAGAGGTAAGATTTTTTGTTCTATATCATGAATCTTTTCAATACAGGATTGAATGGCGATCACAAAAGCCTTTATGAGGCTCTAATCTTACTTAATAATGGAAAATGTGAAAGTGTAATCAAAATAAAATATGGAATATTTACAATATAGATATATTTTCAAACTACCAAGATTAAATTTAGAAGTAACTTTCTTTTTTCTTTCTACCTGAAATATAATATAGCAGTACCTTTAATAAAAAATATTTTTACTTTTATTTAACATAAATGAAGATATGTATCATTTAAAATTTCAAAGATAGGCATTATTAATAGTATTAATAATAATGCCTATGTTTAAAAAAAATGTACAATCCGAAGCAGTTCCCAAATTCATAAGAAACCAATGACAAATGCACTTGAATACAAAATACATAGTAGCAACATAATTCCAAGTTTATTTATAGCAATTTACTTGAATATACATTTTGTTATTCATAAAACTTACGCTCCGGAGTCTCTCGCTCCATATAATATAAGAACTTTGCCTTTGAGACATTTTCGCCCGTAATGACCTATCATGGCGGTATTATGAATGCGGTATATATAGGTTCGGCTTTCGCGAAATATTAAGCTTAAACTGTTTTGAATTGTGCTACATTCAATATAATTGTTGATAAATTATGTACTTCGTTCAATTCACTTTGTCGTTATGACTTTCTGAAGTTTGGGAGTTGATAATATTATTTCCATCAACTCGAAATTGATGGAAAATAATTCATAGCATTGAATTATAATTCAATTTATTGAGTGAGAATTGATTTATTAAAGGAAATTAGGTAATTAAAATGATATTTTCGCGAATTTCCTTGATTATAATTAAACTCCTTTTTAATGATTTCATCGCGTCTTAAAAAAGCTATAATGAAAATATAATTAATTTTCATCTGAACTTTTAAGAGAGTCATTTTGTAAGTCTTATTAATTTCTCGGCGATCTCGGCATCCCGCGGGGGAGTGGGTCTCCCCCGGCGGGTATGTGGGACTCGCTGCGCCCGAAAAGCTGGTAAGTGGACGCAGCTCTACCCACAAAAACTCGGCGAGTGCCACCAATGCCTCCTTTGGTGAGGTGCCCCGGATCTGTTGAGCTAACAGGGCACCTCGACGGCTAGACAGTCTCTTAGAGGACCGGAGCCACCTCCACAGAGGGGTTGTCCCGCACCACAGAACAACCCCTGCCAACGTCGGGACAGTACAATGGGGTGAGGTTCCCGTCCTTACCCCTTGCCCCCCTGCTCTTTTGTCCCCTCTTCTTATAAGAGGGGTACAAAGAACCCACTAGGCTCAATTAGCTTCACCCAAGGTGCTGGGCACACCTTAGGCTACTGAGCCCCACCGCCACGTCAAGGCCTGAGCCATGAGTTAGAACCCGCGCAGGGCGTGGCTTAATCGGTAGCGGGTGCGGAGCAGGTTCCCGACTGCGCTTACCCTTACTTTAAATTGCGCTTACAAGAACTTTTATATTATGTTACTAGCTGCTACGGAACTCTTTATGGGCGTGTCTGTCTCGCACTAGGCCGCTTTTTTTATTAAACGTATGTGCACCAAGAAATTACGCACACACACACACACACATTTATATATACAAACACGCTTCCACATACCATAGCGCCATTGTGGACGGCTTTTGAACTATATAATTTGTGGCTAATTTGCATTTACAGGTGGACACTTTTTCAACTTTCCGTCAATATATGAATTAAAACCATTTATTATGATTTTTACTAACAGTTTATATATATTGTGTATTACTAATGTAAATTATGGATATTTGGTCTGAATTCAAGTATTTTTATATATTTTATTTTAATACGAGATGGTGCTCCTTCTATTCTCCATAATATTTAGGCACTAATTTCACTGTGAGTACAGATTAAATATAAGACATAACATTCCAATTAACTGAAAAAGTAAATATTTTGTTCCAGAAACTTCGTTGTTTCGACAAAGAGTCTACTTTGCGAGTATTATAATGTGCATTAGTAAACTAGTCTCAAATTAAATATAGATTTCTATGGTTTCCATATTTTGCGTGACGTTTATAATTAAAAAAGGATTTACGCTTTATTTTAATAATTAAAATTAGGTTATGAACTCTGGCGAAGTATGTTGTATTAATTTGTCGCGAAGCTTGATGGTATCACAGATTATTAAATTTACGTCGTTTTAGTAAACTGCGCATTAACTCGGCAAACAAATTTTATATTACCGTTTAAATAGTAACTAGCCTTCTGAGTAGTGCTAGCCTAGTACTAGGCTATAGTAAGCTAAAATATATAGGAGCTGTTCTATAGATTGACTCATCACGATATCTCTGGAACTATAAGACCTAGAGACTTGAAAATTATATATATAGGAGCTGTTCTATAGATTGACTCATCACGATATCTCTGGAACTATAAGACCTAGAGACTTGAAAATTATATTTATAGGAGCTGTTCTATAGATTGACTCATCACGATATCTCTGGAACTATAAGACCTAGAGACTTGAAAATTATATATATAGGAGCTGTTCTATAGATTGACTCATCACGATATCTCTGGAACTATAAGACCTAGAGACTTGAAAATTATATATATAGGAGCTGTTCTATAGATTGACTCATCACGATATCTCTGGAACTATAAGACCTAGAGACTTGAAAATTATATATATAGGAGCTGTTCTATAGATTGACTCATCACGATATCTCTGGAACTATAAGACCTAGAGACTTGAAAATTATATATATAGGAGCTGTTCTATAGATTGACTCATCACGATATCTCTGGAACTATAAGACCTAGAGACTTGAAAATTATATATATAGGAGCTGTTCTATAGATTGACTCATCACGATATCTCTGGAACTATAAGACCTAGAGACTTGAAAATTATATATATAGGAGCTGTTCTATAGATTGACTCATCACGATATCTCTGGAACTATAAGACCTAGAGACTTGAAAATTATATATATAGGAGCTGTTCTATAGATTGACTCATCACGATATCTCTGGAACTATAAGACCTAGAGACTTGAAAATTATATATATAGGAGCTGTTCTATAGATTGACTCATCACGATATCTCTGGAACTATAAGACCTAGAGACTTGAAAATTATATATATAGGAGCTGTTCTATAGATTGACTCATCACGATATCTCTGGAACTATAAGACCTAGAGACTTGAAATTTATATATATAGGAGCTGTTCTATAGATTGACTCATCACGATCTCTCTGGAACTATAAGACCTAGAGACTTGAAAATTATATATATAGGAGCTGTTCTATAGATTGACTCATCACGATCTCTCTGGAACTATAAGACATAGAGAGTTGAAAATTATATATATCGGAGCTGTTCTATAGATTGACTCATCACGATATCTCTGGAACTATAAGACCTAGAGACTTGAAAATTATATATATAGGAGCTGTTCTATAGATTGACTCATCACGATATCTCTGGAACTATAAGACCTAGAGACTTGAAAATTATATATATAGGAGCTGTTCTATAGATTGACTCATCACGATATCTCTGGAACTATAAGACCTAGAGACTTGAAATTTATATATATAGGAGCTGTTCTATAGATTGACTCATCACGATATCTCTGGAACTATAAGACCTAGACTTGAAATTTGGTAGGAATATTACTTTTGCCATGTAGAGGTCAGCTAGGAACGGTTTTTTTTAATTACCGTAGTTTCAGTCGCTCCGTGATTGAGAAAAACTTTCGTCAAAACTAAATAGCCTTTCTTCATCAATATTTGGCCTATATTTCAATACAAAAACAATTATTCAAATCATTCTGATAGTTCCTGAGATTAGCTCGTGCAAACTAACTCTTCAGCTTCATTATATTACCTAGTATATAATATAGATAATAGATATAACGAAGAAATATAAGAAAGTATAAACGTTTTAGGACAGGAAATAACAGGGAACAGATAAAGTACTTGAGTTTATGGCCTCATCAAGGGAGGAACTGAGGCCAATGGGACACACTAAATTCAATATCGGGTGAAGAGGCTTCATTTAGTGGGTATTGAATAAATTAATATTGACTCTAAATAGTCCTATATTTATATTATTTACGAACAATATCACAACGGTAACTTATCACCGTGGTAATTTAAGCGGTTCAAGCTACTAAAATATATTGGTATGGTAAGTATTACATATATCTTAACAATATCTCCTGAATTTAAATGAGGCAACTTTTACGGATTTCATCACGGTTTATTTGGAAGTGAAACTTCTTTGCGCGCATGAGTTTTTTTTTTTCGAATGAAACGTCACGAAAATGTGTAACGTTTTTGTCCAAGAAGAGGGAGAGAGTGATTGAGAACGATTGAGAGAGAGTGGGAAAGGTCAAACGTAGCATGAAACACATAGCCAATAGCCATGGGGAGTGAGAGTAGGTAGTAAGCGAGTGAGAAAGATCGAGAGAGAGAGAGTGAGATAGAGCAAACGTCGCATCGCAAGTCTCGGAAATTTTAATCTTTATATTAGTATAAATATAAACGAGATTTAAAAATTAGTTTGCCAAATAAATTTCACTTCTGACATGTGTACCTACTTTGTACGCACGCACTTTTTTTTACAAACCCTATGTTTCGGTTACTTTACTGCAAATATGGCCACGGGAGGAAAGTCCGTATAAGTTGTTTCATTTATTGAGAGAAATTTGCGCAAACATTAGAAAATTATCTGCTGGAGTTAAAGAGCGGTCTCCGGCTAAAATACTATCGCATTTTTAAAACTTTGGACGGCATAAGGGTTTGCTACAGTTTTGGGTTTCAAAGCTTTTTAAATATTAAGATACAGTCTCAACGTGAAAATAGCTTTCTAAAGTTAAGATATTACGGAAAGGACCAAGCTTCAATAATGAATGAGAAACTTTTGTATTTAGAGTTCGCGTGCAGAGCTTATGGGAACATCGTGTCTACTCTCAAAGTTGGAGAGTTACAAAGTTTTAAGGTAAGTCGAAGCGTCGTACTTTTTAGTAAAATCTTATATATTATAGATAAAAAATAAGAATGTTTACTTCAGAATGTTTAAAAAGATGATTTTGATGCAAGTCTAATGAAATGACAAAATTGGATTGCGTCAAGTCAGTGTTTCTCAAATCGAAAGATGATGTAAAACAAAACTATTAGAGAAACATTATGTAATATTACATTCATAAAACTTCGGTATATAATAATACATCAACCCTTATATGTCCCCACTGCTCGGATCGAGTCTCCGTCTCGAAATCAGGGAGGAGGGTGTTGGGCCATAGTTCACGAATGCGCTGGCCCAATGGTCAACTTCACACACGTTCAAAGACTCTTAATCTCATCAGGCATGCAGGTTTCCTCTACTTCCTTCACAGGTGAGCAAGCGATGGTCTCCTGTTCAGGTGCACGGAGAAATTTAGAAAAACCCAATTCAAGGCAAGGCACCACTGGGGCCAGGATCGAACCTGGGCCTTTCACACAAGAGGCCGAGCTCATACTCACTAGGCCATCGTCGCTCACCAAGTACTTCTAGCCATTAATGATATTTTTAATGAGAGTATGGATATACTATTTTGATATAACTTTGATGTAAATTGCCAATTTTATAAGATTTTTTTTAGAAGAATTTAGTTTATCGACATTTCTTCTTACTGATACCAGGCTAGACACAGAAATACAATCTACGTATTTGAAAAGCGTCCGTCGAAAATAAATTACACATACACACATTTATGTATACAAACACCATACGAAATGCCCTGTTAGTTAACCAGCGCCATTGTGGACAGTTTTTGAACTAGTTATTTATAGCATCATTTTTACCTACATGAGATTGTACTTAGTGTCTAGTCTCAATGACTGAACTGAACAAATGCACCATGGGATTGCTTTGTTTTTTTTTTGCTTAAAAAAATTTGCTTACTGACATTCAAGCTTCAATATAAAGATAGCACTCGATGATGATCTTGAGTTGTATCAAAGTTTAATTAAGTAATTAATCATTTAGGTAAATATAACCAGTATACACTAGTTCACTCTACTGTTCGCCCCCCGGCGTTCAGCGTCCGTTTCCATTAGCAGAATGTTTCCGCTTATTTCGTTTCGCATTATAACCATGTCACTCTCAGGCTGTCTGCGACAACAGCTAAACGAATATATACTTTATTGTTCTCATATCATAATATACTTATTTAATTTGAATAAAAAATTTAAACACAAATTTTCAACATAAAATTGGAATCTCAACTAGGTGCATATTATCATTTTAAATTGCCGAAAATCATTTAAATTGTAAAATATGTCCAGGACAAGCTGTTATGTATTTTATTTGATGGTGGGTTTTTTGTCTCTGTAAACATTATTTTACTAAGCTTAAATGTGTCATCATTAGCTTAATATCACAAAAAATCGAACATATATTTTATATATGGCAACAAATGCATGTCAAAATAAAAAAAGAAGGATTACATTTTTTAATTTGGAACGCGCACGAGAATACCACCATTAACAGCCAGTACTAAGATCTATATCAATACATATTTGCATACATAAGTCGGTATTTGAAACGCTTGCCATAAACCGGTCCCCTAATGCACGGTAATGGGACCAATTTGCTTTGTTTTGCCAGCCCCGTCGACACTCTCGTCAACAACGGGTCGGCCCTAATTTTGTCGATAAACAGCTTACTGCCATCTGATGCCCGCTGAAATTGGTTACAACTTTTTGTGAAATCATATAATTTTTTAATTAATAAATGATTGTTTTTAATTATGAATCTTTTTTATTTGTCTACTGTTTCTGAAAATTTATAATTAAGTGCAAAAGCTAAGATAAATAGCAACTGAATGATCACGTTGGATTTGTTTATTGATAATAGGATAAAGTTTTATGTACCGGTACTACGTAATATTAAAATGTTTATTTCCTCCCAAAAAGGTTATTGTTTTTGTCTAAAAGCTTACTAAATATATAAAATTCCCTTTTAAAGTGAAACTTTTATTACATCGTCTCAAACTTTTTCGTCTGTGTGTTGCATGTCGCGTGACGGTCGGCCGCGGAGTAATATATAATAATATAATATATAATAAATAATGGGAATTATCATTCCAATTTTCCAAGTATAAAATTAAGATTGATAAAGCAATTTTTATACCCTTAATGGAATATTATTCCAAAAAAGTTTAATTAAATGTCTATAGTGTGAAAAAAAGTTACACTTCACTTTTACCGTGGTTTCATAAAACCACACAATCCTTTTTATTGAAGCCTTTACTTCGGCTTAAAAAGCAGCCAAGAAATTTATAAATATCCTTCCTTCATTAAATTATATAATAGCCCACGGCCACGTAATTGACTAAAAATCATTACATATAACAGCATATAACCTTTACAGATTATTCATTACAAAATTAATAAAAGGGCGTACAACAAACATGATACGCGCGTGTTTATTAAGCAAATAAAATAAAAAGTCTAACCTTCCCAATGTTATATTATATTGTACTCTGAACGTTGTACGGTGCGCGCGTTTATTAATTGTATTCCACTTGAGCTTTTTGACATTAATATAAAGTGCACTCTTCAGTCGAGAGTGCTCTACTCTCGACATGTCAAAAAAGTTTTTACGAAACTGAAATTGATTTCATGTATTTATAGGTTAATATGAGTGCACTTATATAAAAAAAATTATATCAAGTCAAATAATCTGTCCGGCACATGGAATATATTTTAATAACAATTATTTTGTTTCACGTGATACTAAATATATTAATAACATTAAAAATAATATTTTATGGACGTCCATGTTTTCTGTCTGTATGTGGCAGGGAAAACGGTCGAAAAAAACATCGAACCAGAATAATGTTGCGGTCGAGTTTTTCAATTAGGTAAATATTGTATAATAAATGAGCGTTCAATTCACTATTGTTTAATTAGGTATTATTATTTATATAAAAAGCAAGATACGACTGTGTATTTAACAAAAATATCAGACTGTTTATTCGTTGCTAAGCAACTGACAGGTTTTTACAAATAATCAATTTTATTGTGGAAAATGAGATTATGAGGCGTGCAATTATCCTAACTTTTTAAATCTATATTATTAGTAGTCAAAATAGCTATATCCTTTTTATGCCGTCTCACTGATCACGTACTTAGGATCAGACTTCAATAAATTAATATTTTTATTTGGCAATTAATTAGTTTATCTTTTTTATGTTAGTTAGAGCTACCGGATGGTAAGTGGTCAGCATCGCCCATGAACATAAATAAGTTCACCGAGAAGTCCATGCAACTCATGTATGTGTTATCAATTCATGCCTACACTGAGACAAGATTTTTAAGTCTCGGTGCAAGTAATTGCACCGCATTTCCTGCTGTTTCACGGGAGAAACAAGCAGAATGATGCTACAGTAGTCAAAATCTGTCAGAGAACATAATAATCATTATTTGACCCGGTTCCCATGACAAGCGTTTAACGCCCGTTTTAAAAACGTCCGCTTATAACTACATTCTATTAACGCGCGTTAGCATGTAAACACCCTGAATAAAATGAATGTAGTTGTAAACGCGCGTTACCACAACGCAAATGCAGATAGTGAGAATCAAGATTAACGCGGAAAAGTTAGTTTAATTTGGAATCCAACATGGACGTAGCTGATGGTGATTGAAGTGTCAAAATAACACGGAACCCCCAAGTTGGGAATGCTACTCCAAAATGTTGTTTTACGTGTGTCCGTAAAACCCTGATGTTTGGCTTATTACATATTCTTGCAGTCACGTTTTCTATGAAAAAACAATATCCTCAAGAGATTAAGCTCTTTTTCCATCTGTCCCGAACCGAACACAAAAAGTGATATTGGCAAACTTCCAATATCATTTGGTTCAAAATTGAAATTCTCACAGGGTATTAAATTTACAACAATGCGATTTAAAGCACTTCACATATATCAATGTTTAGCCCAAAAACTAAAAGTGGCTTGAAGTTACTACAACAATTACTGAAACAATTTTGGTCAAATCGGGCACCTCGGCGGCTAGTCAGTCCCTCAAGGGACCGACGTCACTTCCACAGAGGGTTTGTCCCGCACCACAGAACAACCCCTCGCAACGTCGGGACAGTAGAATGGGGTGAAGTTCCCACCCTCACTCCTTATCCCCCCTGCTCTTTTGTCCCTCAGGTTAGGCAACACATAAACGCCTGGACTCGTTCCAGGTAAACTAGGTTATGTTCATGGGCGACGTCGACCACTTACCATCAGGTGGCACGTCTGCCAGTTTGCCTATCCAACTAACATAAAAAAAACTTACCTACCTCTACTCATTAAATAATATATTGTAATCTAACTATGTGCTTCATGCTACGGTCGCTCTTTCTCACTCTCTCTCAATCGATCTCAACCAGTCTTTCCCTCTTCTTGAAAAAAACGTTGCACGTTTTCGTGACGTTTCATCCGGTAAAAAATTTACATTCATGCGCGCAAAGAAGTTTCACTTCAAAAAGGAAAAAGGCACGGACCAAAGAGTCCGTGGAGTAGTAAAGTTATTGAAAAAAAATTTACCAAATAATTCATAATATTTCAAAGATTAATTAATTATCTGAGTA
Organism: Helleia helle; assembly: GCA_963853865.1. Taxonomy (NCBI): domain Eukaryota; kingdom Metazoa; phylum Arthropoda; class Insecta; order Lepidoptera; family Lycaenidae; genus Helleia; species Helleia helle. Next base: position 17,573,178 of record OY971426.1, on the reverse strand, counting down.
TATTTTGTGTCATAAGGAAAACACATTATAGCATTTTTTAATAAAATTTACAGAGTCTTTTACAAAGTCTTTTATCTTTGGCACGGGATAGTAAATACATTTTAAACGATGTCCGAAAGAAGATATATGGACTTTAAAAATGCTCCTTACAATATCTTTTGAAGATACGGGATACAACTATTTTATCCCGTAATCCCAACGTAAATAATAAATGAAGCACTTTGTTCGGGAACGAAGGAAAGTGTTATTTTTATACGTATTTTTATAACTCGCTCGACGTAATGCTATGTCTTTTAGACTAAAAGTATCGTTCTCCTTGTTTTATAATGGTATTCGTTTTTTACACGCTTTATAATAGCTTCACTTTCAGCTTTGTACCCCTCTTATAAGAAGAGGAGACAAAAGAGCAGGGGGCAAGGGGTGAGGATGGGAAACTCACCTCATTGTACTGTCCCGACGTTGGGAGGGGTTGTTATGTGGTGCGGGACAACCCATCTGTGGAGGTGGCGTCGGTCCCTTGCGGGGCTGACTAGCCGTCGAGGTGCTCTGTTAGCTTAACAGATCCGGGGCACCTCACCTAGGCGGCACTGGTGGCACTCGCCTGGTTTTAGTGGGTAGAGCTGCGTCCATTTACCATCTTTCGGGCGCAGTGAGTCCCAGCGGCCACCGATGCCGCCTTTGTTGAGGTGCCCCTGATCTATTGAGCAAACAGGGCACCTCGACAGGTAGTCAATCCCTCAAGGGACTGACACCACCTCCACAGACGTGGTGGTCCTGGTGCGCCACAGAAAAACCCCTCCCATCGTCGGGACAATGCAATGGGGTGAGGTTCCATTCCTCGCCCCTTGCCCCCCCTGCTCTTCTGTCCCCTCTTCTTATAAGAGGAGTCGATAGTCGATCCAGGGCACCTCTTCAAAGGCGGCATTGGTGGAACTCACCGGGTTTCAGTGGGTAGAGCTGCTTCCACTTACCAGCTTTTCGGGCGTAGCGAGTCCCACATACCCGCGTGAGGAAGCTCACTCCCCTCGGGATGCCTCAGAGCATTTCATTTACATAAAAAGTAATCGGATTTATTAAAATAAATATAAATAATATTATGTATTTTGTATTCAAAATAAGTGTTGTTAAGACTCTTAAAAGGATCTCCAAATAGAAAGGGGTTGAACTGGTTATAATATATATAATTGTGTGAAATAATATGATAAAATTTCCGCGATAAGCATTATATTCCATATAAAATTAATGGCGCTTTCTTCTCCATTTTCCCTTGTGTACCTTTAAGCTGATCATTGTAAGCCGATTAGAAGCCCGCCGAAAGGTAACCCACCGTAAAATATAAAGTAATGTATCTAGCATTGTACTCGTTTCAAGAGAACATATAAAATATATTGGTGTCCGCCATTTTGTTTTCATTAAAGACATTTTGCGGGACAAAAAGACAAAACAAAATGACTATTTATTTATGTCGTAAACCGTCTTATTGTTAAGGAAAAATAAAAAAGTGGTGGCATAGCGTTACATTTTTGGATTTTCCCTGGCGTTTTATTTAATAATTATTTTTAATTTTGGTAATTATTAAATGATACAGACTATATTCAGACACTAGTAACTAGGATATCATAAACAGCTTACGGTCATGTTATTTACCCTGGACGCAGTTGGGCAGGAACGGGTCATCGGTATGATATACGAGCGCTAGAGGGCGCTCCACTCGAGTGAGGCTTGTCACATCGCACACGCGTCCACTACGCGTCGTGGCCATTTTAACTGCTGACCGTTTATATTTTAGCTTACTGTTGCCTGCATGATGTTGGTTTATATTTTTCATTGTGGTTGGTAAGAAATTTGTTTTATTTAAAGGTTAAATAAAGGAAGACTTATTCTAAAGATAGATTTATCCTAAAGGAAATATTATATGACCTGGATCAGAATTGTTATATAGTTAGGATCATGGTCAAACTACGAGCAAGTTTAATACGCGTGATCTACGCGTTTTACCATTTATGTAATTCGTAGGATGTATAGTCTATCAAATATATCGTTGTAGCTTATGGTCAGCCAATTGGAGTGTTGGCTCCATGTGTCCAAGCTATTTACAAACAAATGAAACAACTTTTTACTGATTATATCGCGGCTTATTAATATTTTTCACATCTTTAATCAAACCAAATAACGTGGTTGCTGTTTCACTACAATGTATGAAAAAAATGAAACGAATAAAATTCTCAACTAAATAGTTTCATAGATAGAGCTAGATTTAGCACTAAATATTCACCTTTTTCACTCCTGAGCCTCTGTAGTGAAAGCCTTTAATATTGGATGTAAAGTGTACACTACACTAGCGTCTAGACTAGACAATAAAACCTTAGCCGAGGAAAATAACAAGAATTAAACGTCAGCGCATACTAGATTAAAGATATCTTCCTCTTTGTCCCTTTATGTATTCTCCTAGCTCTATCTAGCTTATTTATGAGTAGAGAAAGTGTTTGTGATTTTGACTTTTGGTTCTTTTTTAAATTTGGTATATACTACATACTGCTTCGAGTATGTAATAGAGTCATGAAATATATGCACTTTTATATACAAGGCAACATTTATTATCAATATATATGTATTGAGATTTGTTTTGATAACAATTTAAATGTTCTGCCTGTTATACCACGTTAATCTAGGCCCATGGTAAGTTCATAAGAACTTGTGTTACGGGTAATAGAAAACGAAATTTATATAAATACATATTATATACACGTCCATGACAGCGAGTCATGGACGTGTTTAAAATATGTATTGCAGACATCTATATTCGTCATATAAATTATCCGCACCTGGCGGGATTCGAACCCGCGACCGCTGCGTAAAATGCCTAGTAGCCTGACCACACGAACAGCCGGCCGTCATATTATGTCGGATTTTATTCGAGGCCTGTAGAGTACCATTAGGGAGCCCTGAATCTGTTTTCTATAAATATCAGATTTTAATTAAGAAAGTTTTTGTTAAAAGTCGTTTTTTTGGTCTTCTTTAACGTCAAAATTAAAAGAAAAACAAATTGATGTTTTGCTAAGATAGTAATTTGATAAGCAAAATAAGCAACTCTTATTTCCAAAAAAAAACATATCTTTTTCCAGTAAGGACGGCAGGTGAATTATTTTAAAAAGTACATGGCATGGCTGCAAACTGAATTACTTTATGTGTAAGCTGTAAGGTTTATCCTGTTAGGAGAGGGGGAAGAAAGGAGGTAAGTGTTTCCGCCCCCCTGAGCGGGATCCGAGGTGTAATGTGAATTATCCTCATGTTGTCCCGGATGGGTGATTTATATTTCGAAACTTTATTATTCATTCTAACAACAAACTGTTGTCTAGCTATAACAGTTTGTTGTTAGAATTAATTATACTTACTTGTTATACTACTTACTATTACTTGTATATATTATTTTCGTAAAAATATTTCATTCTGATATAAACGCGAAAGTGAGTTATGTTTTTTTACGCTTTCGCGCCTAAACCGGTGATTGAATTTAGATATTTGGTAAGGAGATAGATTGTATCGTGAAAAATGATATCGGATGTCAATATCCGAAGATATTATCAATCGAAAATCGAAATTAGAGGTGTGTTTTGGGAGAGACCTCTAGTGCGCTAATGGGATGATGTTGATACATGATTACAATTGTATTTAACTTAGGATACCAACTCCTGAAACCTTACAGTAAAATTAAACTCAGATTTTTTATTCCGTAGAGTTCTGACATTAATAAGTGTTGCTACTAAAAAAACTTGATCTTTATATATTGTGATTGGTTGGCGAATCTCATGGAGTACCGTTCTGGAGTGGTTTTCTTAGTAGGGCTGTTCTGGCGGTTTTCTATAGTGTTTGTTTTAAAAACTTAATCTGTGTAATATATAATGTGATTGTTTGGCGAATATTGTGGTGGACTGCCTTGTGTGGATGGAATGGGGAATGATAGTTGATTGATGGGGGCTAGAGGGGCGAAGCTGCGCTCTTTGGGGTTTCCCGCCATTTCTCCGTATTACAGACCGAAATAATTGTATTTTGTATGGCTAATAGCCTAGTAGTTAATGCATTTAAATGAAAATAATAAAAAAAAAAAATAATAATCAGATAGCTGTCAAAATAAAAAAGATCTGAGTTTAGGTTAGATTAAACTTGGATTAAACTGGGGACTAGCAACTCATTATCAACTAGATTGTAAGAATTATTTTTATCTACGCATATCTGTCAAATTTTCAAAAATAAAATAGTCTGCACTAAGCGTTATATCCCAGTATATTTCTAATTAATAATGAGTATATGTAATTACCGTGAACAATTTACCTTAAGCGGCGAGCCACATTATGCATCTGGTTGAGATTTAATTTAGAAACTACAATCAGGTGAGCATCGTAGCATATTAATGGAGGTTGCGGGGATTATTTGGGGTTATTTTGAGGGTGTTAGTGTTGTGGTCAGCGGTGTCCTCACACCGGTAAATGGATATCGTAAATCGAGCGAGGATAAATATTGACGATGTTACAATTTTAGATTATCATAAAAATCATTTCGTCCTTTCGGTTTGCTACTCATATTCGATCTTGCAATATTGGATAACCAATAATAATAATATTGTCTATTTAAATAAAAAATGTCTGTGTTGGTGGGTGGATATGATGACAACATAATTATTATTATCAGCCATAATATTATGGTCATATTGTAATCTTTATTATATGTCCAGCAGTAACTAGTAGTAGAAGTAAATGTAATGAGGATATTCCCTTATTTCTAAGCTCATGATAAGATGTTTTGTGTACAAAATATCATCGTTAGATAGAATAATATCGGTGTTGTAAAACCGACAGGTGTAAATCATCTTCAAGTGTATAATTTAAGCGCTTGACGAGCGTCCTGAGCGTTCTGAGAGCCCTGCAGCGCCCGCGCCTGACGGCTCCGGCTCGAAGGACCACTTCATTACGCCATTTTAATTAATAATCTCGCTAAGAATATGTCTACATTTATTTATGAGAAAAATATCTCTTGGCTAAAGATAAATAGATGAAAGAAGGAAATGCAGATTTGGCAGATTTTATGTAATTACCGTTTTAATAGAAATTGAATGCTAATCTAAACTTTATATTTCCTATTTATCGGTGTGTCGCGTTTCCTTTTGTTTAGGTATCACTATCTATCTATATATTTATTCCGTGAAATAGCTTTGTTGTGTTTCGGAGAGAAGGGCAGGACAGTCAATATAATTACTGGCACTGACTTAACATCTTATGTCACAAGATAGGCAATACATAATTAAGTTGCCTGGGCCAGTCTCAGGTTAACTTGTTTATGTACATGGGCGACGCTGACCACTATACACCACGTGGCGCATCTGCCAGTTTGCCTATCCAACTATCATAAAAAAGTGTGTGCGTGTAATCTTTACGCGTGATTGAAATAGTACCCCATAAAAATCTGAACTACCCCTAGTCGCGTCTTAAGAATTTTGACTTCAAAAAATGAACATATACGTTTTTTACAGATTCTTTATTTTTTATTTTACTTTTAAAATTTTGAGACTTCTATTTACTTTGCTTTTCAATATTCATCCAATTGAAAAAAAATTAAATAACTAATCCTAATTTATTACGATCTTTGCCACTAGTTGGCTTGTAAGTCAAGAAGCGTGGAGTATACTAATACATAATAATTATACTCACAACCAACGCAAGTTTCTATTTTTGAACTGAGTTACCCTCTAGTCGCGCCTAAAGAAGTTTTACTTCAATAAAATAAAATATATATTATATTCAAATATTTTGTTTAAAGTTATAAAGGTGATGAATTTTTTATTACATCATATACATCATAATATGACGTATCCTGCAACCAGAGTATCATTTTCATAGCAAATACTTGTTCATACTCTACATTGCGTCTACGTGGCTACGCGGCTACATGGCGGGTGTCGCGGCTACTTGGCTACGCGGATACATGGCTACGCGGATACATGGCTACGCGGATACATGGCTACGCGGCTACATGGCTACGCGGCTACGTGCTCGCGCTACGAGTAATCACCCGCCGGTTTATCGGGAATGTGCTTCAGATACTTCAGATAGAGCTCACACGCCATTTTTTTACTTTATTTAATAAAAGGATTTTTTGAAAATTAAATATAAAATATAATAAAAAATATAAGCAATAAATTAAGAATAAGTCAAAATCACATATTCCTTAAAAAAGTGAATTTCCTAAAAATAAATATTTATTACATACAAATAATTTACTTAATATTGCGGTTATAATGTACCACCTTCAGTATAATTTAATTACATATTTAAATTATATCCATAATTATTATAATTAGTTTTATAATAACAATTATTTAGTACTTTTGTATGCAAATATAACACGCGCAACTTTGTCACACAATACAGAGTAACTTACCCGGTACTTGCTCCAGCAGCCCTTGAGGGTCTGAGGCTTCATCAGCGCCGGCGGCTGCCACCAGCACGAATATCAGCCAGAGACTCGACATTTTTCTGAAAAAAAAAAAGAAACATTTAAGTATTTACTTATATGGATCATCGTCTTACGAAAAGAACAAACGTTGACTCCACTACGATAACATTTGCCGCTTCTTTTTTAAGTAGTAACAGGGCACCTCGACAGCTAGTCAGTCCCGCAAGGGACCGACGCCACCACAGAGGGAGTGTCCCGCACCACAGAACAACCCCTCCCAACGTCGGGACAGTACAATGGGTTGAGGTTCCCATCCTCGCCCCTTGCTCCCTGCTCTTTTGTCCCCTCTTCTTAAGGTGCTGGACTCACCCTAGGCTGCCGAGCCCCACCGCCACAATACAGCCTATGCCACCTAGACTATGATAAAAAAACGACAGAAACCTTCTTCAATAAAATCTGATATAGATTTACCTACATATACTGCAAAATTATAAGCCTTTCAGCTTTGCCGTAGTCACATAAAAAATTACGATTACAGAAAAAAAAATATGATTGTCATAAAATAAAATTTTCCAACCTTCTATTACGACTTAGGCAAAGGGTTAACAATGCAAACAGCCAGCTCGCAAACAATAGAATACGCGCCACTAATTTGAAATTTCTGCGAAGCATTCATATTAATTTCTATGCCCTCACCTCAAAAACTTTTGTAAATCTCTTTGTTTGGGAATTTATTATGCGAGTTCTCTTACAACTTGATGCCTATTGTTGATAAACGTATACCGTTCCATTTTCATATATTGTCTATTCTCTATTACAGATTTGTGTTCAAATATATTTTATACTTTTTATTACATTACTAGCTGTTTTCGCAGCTTCGTCCGCTTTAACTTATGTTCAAAAATAAAAAAATATATAATTAGTTATAAACGTCGTATATCTATTATTGTTTTCTAATGTTTGCGCGAATTTCACTCATTATAACGAAACAATTTTTATGGATTTTATCGCGGTTTATTAAGATTTTTATAAGCCCGACGTTTCGGATACTTTACAGCAACCATGGTCACGGGAGGACTGAAACGTCGGGCTTGTAAAAATCTTAATAAACCGCGATAAAATCCGTAACAATTGTTTCATTATAACGTCATATATCTAGTGAATATAAAATTTCATTAAAATTGGTCTAGCCGTTTCGGAGGAGTAGAAACACTAAAACTGATATACAAGAATAAAATATAATATATTAGATATTAGAAGGTTACATCCTGACTGTTGTAATTTTCTTGCCCAGACTTAAATATAATGATATAATATGTTAGCATGATTGTAGTAATTAGACAAAGTAGTGTAGTAATAACCGAATAAAAATGTAAATTCATTCTCTCACAGAAAACTTTTACTCGTACTTTATGTTCTAGACCAACGGTGGTTTAATAAGTTATGCTAATAAATCTATTCAGACGCTTTCAAAACGAACTTACTGAAATTAATAATATTAATAGCTACCATACCCAGGCATATATTAGTACCCCACCATTGTCCAAGCTTTGTCGTGGCGGTGAGGCTCAGTAGCCTAAGGTGATCCCAGCACCTTCGGCCAATTAACCGCAGGCTGGTAATAAACCTCATATAAGAAGAGCCTATAGAAAATAACCCTCTTATAAGAAGAGGAGACAAAAGAGTAGAGAGGGACAAGGGGTCAGGACGGAAACCTCACCCCATTGCACTGTCCCGACGTTGGGAGGGGTTAATCTGACAACCCCTCAGTGGAGGTGGCGCCGGTCCTTGAGGTGTCCTGTTGCTCAACAGATCCGGGGCACCTCACCAAAGGCGGCATTGGTTGCACTCGCGGGGCCATAGTGGGGCATAGATATGTGCCGTGAGTCCGACACACCATCGGACTCCACCCACACAGGGCCTTTGACGGCGCGTAAAGGTTTTCCCCGTGTTAAAAAAAGGCATATTAGAAAACGTTTTTTAAGCCGATCTTAGCATAAATATGTAATCCAGGTAAACATTGTGACAGTGAACGTACATTATTAGTTAGCTTGGTTTTAGAAATACCGAGAGCGACGCAGGCCGTGACAACGGAGATATTTTTATACGCTTATTAGATAAGCCCCAGCACTTTTGTCTTCGCGCTGAATGCGGAAAATGAAGACCTATATATATCCTATTTTATGTTTTAAGTACTTTTCTAGTATTTTCTTTATATTTTATTCATTTCTTTTACACATTACCTATAAATTGATATATTCGAAACTACATTCTACATTATATAAAAGTTCTGAACTGGGGGATCCTTGTGGAGTAATCGATATTAGTTGAATTCGAGGCGAGAGTTCGGTCGTCTCGGCGATCATTGAGTAACGTACGCCACAAAAGGTACACTACACATCAAATACACTTAAAATATTTATATGATAATAATAATAATAACTGCCTGCACAAAATAAAATAAAAAATTAAATCCGTTTTTAGCTGACCTCTACAATTTACATGACAAAAGTAATATTCCTACTAAATTTCAAGTCTCTAGGTCTTATAGTTCCAGAGATATCGTGATGAGTCAATCTATAGAACAGCTCCTATATATATAATTTTCAAGTCTCTAGGTCTTATATTTCCAGAGATATCGTGATGAGTCAATCTATAGAACAGCTCCTATATATATAATTTCAAGTCTCTAGGTCTTATAGTTCCAAAGATATCGTAATGAGTCAATCTATAGAACAGCTCCTATATATATACATACATATATAGATTATTTAGGAATTATCAGAAGAAATAGTATATAAGACATACTGTTATCCTGACAAATCTGAAGTTTGTGGGACGGATCGTTTTGATGATGATGATTAATATCCATAACATCCAGTTATACATCAAGTTCAGAGCCATGATTTCAGCCAATTCCAAATTGATCCCAGTCGCTCCCCGGTTAACTTTACGTTGACATAATTCAAGACGTCAAAGTAATTTTAGACGTGTTCGGTTTGCTCACCAACTTATAATTGAGTTAAGGTAACTTTAAATCGATTTATTTCCCACTATAGCTGTTGCCCGCAGCTTCACCTGCATTATCTTCGTTTAAAACCGTGTCCGGACTGATGATTACTGTATAGTTTTTTTTTCTTACGCCGGGAAATGCTCTGAGGCATCCCGCCTGGGGAGTGGGTCTCCCCAGGTGGGTATGTGGGACTCGCTGCGCAAATGGACGCAGCTCTACCCACTAAAACCCGGCGAGTGCCACCAGTGCTGCCTTGGTGAGGTGCCCCGGATCTGTTAAGCTAACAGGGCACCTCGACGGCTAGTCAGTCCCGCAAGGGACCGACGCCACCTCCACAGAGGGGTTGTCTCGCACCACAGAACAAACCCTTCCAACGTCGGGACAGTAAAATGGGGTGAGGTTCCTATCCTCACCCCTTGCCCCCTGCTCTTTTGTCCCCTCTTCTTATAAGAGGGGTACAAAAAGCCCCCTCGGCTCAATTGGCTTCGCCCAAGGTGCTGGGCTCACTCTAGGCTACTGAGCCCCACCGCCACGTCAAGGCCTGAACCATGGTGGGGACTGTATAGTCCCTCAGTGATTTTTATATAAGAGATTAAAGAGGGCAAACGGACAGTCGCTCCCCTCGAAAAATCACTGAGTCAGTCGGACAGTCGGTTCAACTGACTCAGTGATTTTTTATAGAAGAGATTAGAGGGAAACGGACAGTCGCGTCGGTTCAACTGGTGGTATTAAGTGATCATTGACATGCCTACATCGGTTAGCTAATCAGAGCGCAGAACAAATGCAGCACTTTGGCGGAATTTGCTTTCATACAAAACAGTTTAGTTTTCGGTTATATGCTGTATGGGATATTGCAATCCCACCTAGAGGTTAAATATTTTATAAACAACTAAAAAATGTAATATTATATACGATTTCATTTCACACACACACACACACACAAGTTACAAAATACAGCTGAAAATAATCTGAATTAAAAAAAATACAATAATATATTTCTCTAAAATAATGAGGTGCGACTGTATTTTTATATGGAAAGAGTAGAAATTAATTACAAAAAGGTTTTATATCCAAGGGATCCGTCGTTAGGGACTTTCCCTCCCGGTAATGAGGTCAGCGACCTCGCGTTTTCATCCGTGTACGAACCTTTTAAATACAATTTTTTTGTTAATAAATTGTTACGATTTGTGACGACGTGTGATGAACGCGCCGCCTGGTCGTTACGTCGTAAATAAAATTAAATTTATCAACGCCGTTAACAACGTCTTTTTAAAAGCCACCGTATTGGTGATCAGAATCAGAATATAAAATCAGGATAGAATACTTTTTTCTGTGTATACGAATTTCACTCATGGTACAAATTATTAATTTTATAGAAAATATGTTTACATCCCTAAGAGAGAAGGAGAGACAGTTACAGAATCTTTATAGTAACTAGGTATTATTTTAGAGACCCTACTAGTTTTCCTATCTACTTTAAAAAAACATTATAGGGATTTCTTTAATTTCGTGGAATATGCTGCTTTCAATCAGAAACATGACGCCGATAGTTGGAAACCATAAATAGAATCATAGTATTTATTTAGACGGACGGACTCTCACTAGTAAAGTAGTTAAATTATACAATTTTCATTTACGACCTTTCATCTTGACATTGTTAGTATTTTTCAGATTTGATCTTACACTTATAAAACTCGATAAAAACAACGCGTTACTAAAACCCATTAACTTAAGTACGAAAAGTAATTATCAAGTTTGATAGAGGTCTGCCCGGGCACGTCCGGGAGGTTCCGGGTTTGTCCGAGCTTGTCCGGAGTTGTTCGGGTTTTTCCGGGTTTTGTCCGGGTTTCTCCGGTCTGTTTGGGTTCGTCAAAAATCTTTTATAGACTCTGAAGAGATTAAGGGATTACACTAATAGAAAATGAGAGACTTTCGTTTGTTTTAATTTAAAAATTATAGGTTAAGCCGCTTAAATTTTCGTGCTATTTTCAGTTTGTAATAAATATTTTTTATGTTAAGCCGCATTTGAAATGTTTTATTCATGAATGAATATAAAATAAATATTCATGTCTCTATACCTATATAAAATGGCATATGTCACATTTAGTACATATTTGGTGGATATGTTTATGAAAGTCGAGTTAGACAATTTCACAGACATATACCACTTCATGCTAAGTGCTCAATGCCGTCCACATACACATTATGAACCATAAAATATAATAAACTCTAAGGTAACCCATATTATCCTGTCGAGTGCTGGTTTACCTGTCCATGCGCTTTCTTAGGCCCAATCAAAAAAATTTACCGGTGGGAGGGAAGCGCTGTGCCGCGCTCCCGGCTGCATGGGTACCATCATCTTGGTTGTTTCCCCCGTGAAACAGCTTTGCTGTGTTTCGGAGAGAAGGGCAAGACAGGCAGTGTAATTACTGGCACCGAGATTTAAGGTTACACAAGTCGCTCATCTTTCCATACAAACGCAGAACAGTAATTACTACAATGTTTGACGTTGACCATGAAAAACTAAGTATAATATAAATGGATCTCGTTGTTATCTATATGTGTATGTACCCAAAATCGTAAAAAAATTATACATTTAAAAAATACAAGATTCTAAACTTTCGTATTTCAACACTGATTTTAGTCCAACTTTGGGTGTAAATAAATGGTATACCAAGCATGAAAGCTCAAAAATAAAGCCCGTACAGATATAGTTTAGTTATTCAAAAGATAAAATAAATTTATTTTGAAAAGATACACTTATTAGTTTTTCTATAATAACTGTTTTGCTAAAAGGACATTTTCGGAATAAATCATTGTGCATTTCATTCTAGCACGCATGATGTTCGCACACTATGTCAGGTGAGATAGCAATCATTTTATTAGAGTTCGCGGCATCGACTAGTTCAACCTTAACATCTTATGTCTTAGGATAGGCAACACATAACTGAGTTGCCTGGGCTCATTCCAGGTAAACTAGTTTATGTTCATGGGCGACGTCGACCACTTATCTTCAGGTGGTACGTTTGCCAGTTTGCCTATCCAAAAACAGTCAATGTTTTTACCATATTAAGAAAAAACATAAAAGCGTAACATTTTACTTAAGACTCTTTAACCGAGTTTATAATACACGCACCTCACCCCCTCTTGCCTCCTCCCCACCAATTAATGCGGCGGGTTGGGGAGGCTTGTCTTTGTTTGGGTAACCATAAAGCAAACGATAAAATTAAATGATAGGGATTCATAATTGAGTACGTCTAGAGAGATGAGAATAGTCAGTGATTCAGCTCAGCTGTGAGTGGTGATGAAAAATTTGGTATTGGTCTTGGCTTGGCATATTTAGTCTTTTTTCTTTTTTTGTTATTCTTTATTTATAAAGCTATACACCTATATAAGGTTAAGCCAGCTGCATATTCAGTCTTGATTTTACTCCTTTGACATGTTACGTAGATGTCAGACTCTTCTATAAAAAATCATATGTTCCAGTAATTTTTAAAAGGTGCCATGCTGCTTTGCAGCCGAATTGGGCCTGCACAACAAGGGTGGTACCGCTCACTCACATAATACTGGCGTAAGGTGGTAGCTATGCTGTCACTGTCACGGTCATGTTTCGTGTGGTTTGTGAGTTTCCGGTAGGCCATTGGGGAGATAGGGGGAAAGAGGGGCAACACATTTGCATAATCTCTGGTTGTGCAGATGTGTGTGGGCGTGGATAGTCGCCAAAAGGCTTTGACTGCTCGTTTGCCCTCCAATGCTATAAAAAAGACAAATATTTCAACGGAATATACATATATTTTTTAGTTCAGTCCTTTATTTGGTCTTGGTTTTGATTGATTTTGGTCTTGGTCTTAACCTTGCTCGTGTAAATAGGTCTTTATGTTTACACTAGCAAGGTACTTTTTCGCAAGACCAAGACCAAATAAGCAACGAACCAAGACCGATTTTGCTCATGAGAGCTGAAGATAAGTAGAAGGCTAACTAATAAATAATAATAAATAAAAATTAGCTAACAATCAAATCACATCAACCTAGTCCCGTGGTAAGTTCATAAGAACTTGTGGTAAGGGTGCTAGGAACGGAAAAAAAATTAAGAAATTTATATAAATACGTATATAGTATATACACGTCTATGACTCGGTGCATCTATATTCATCATACAAATTATTTGCACCTGGCGTGAATCGAACCCGCGACCTGACCTGACCACTGACCACTCTATTAGCCGGCCTTCTATCGACTAATGTTTCATTATTTTATACTAGTCGTTTGACAAGGTACACAACGAGATAGCTGGAATCTTCTTTCCATCCTTAAATCCTATTGAGTGCATTTGGATCATAGATGTATACATAGGATATGGATGTATATTTATACATTAAGAACGTAAACTAGATATAAATAAAAACATTAAAATAAAAGTAAATAGATATAAAACTTTAAATTTGAACTTAAACATCAACTATTTATATGATAACTAGCTGTTGACCGCAGCTTCGCCCGCGTTAACTTTTAAAATTTGAGGGGTTGACCACCCTTATCACTTAGGGGTATGAAAAATAGATAGTAGCCGATTCTCAGACCTACTGAATACGCATATAAAATTTGGTAAAAATCGGTAAAGCCGTTTCGGAGGAGAACGGTAACTAACATTGTGACATGGAAATTTTATATATTAGATATGATAGCAAGTAACTCATTGTTTCAAAATTAGACTAAGAGGCACCCACAAAATGTACCATTAGATTAAAAACAGCTTATATGAATATGAGCATATGTGAACAGTTCTTGGCACGCTCGTGAAGCAATTATGATCAACTGGGAGTGAACATTTGGCAGCACGTCAACCCAGAACTTTAATTAAACTGCCATTAGTAACTCAGCAGGGATTAACGTAAGGATTCCGTTACGTAACCTTACTGACAATAATTGGAATCGAATATTTCAATCGGAGTATCTATTCGTTTCGTAACAGCTATTACTGGTCAGTAGTGCCCGCCCAGTAGGTTTAGATACCGCAAAGTTGACTTATTAACTATGTTTGTATGGCAAACATAGTTAATAAGTTATTGTACACATATTATATATATTGAATATATTATTAAGTAAAGTACAGTTCAGTTAAACTATATAACGGAAAATATTATAAAGACAATATAATAAAATTATGGACCGATGATCCGGTAAGGGTCTCGGGAAGCCACTTGATGCGGGTAACACAGGACCTGTCAGGTTTGATATGCTTGGGGAGACCTATTGGCTGACACGATGACAACAACGATATGATAATGGTATTTTTTATGAACCCAAGTTTCAAAAGTTTTTGTCTTATATACATAATAAAAAAGTAGCAAATCTAAATCAATCATACAACTCTAATTTGAAGTCCTATTTTGAATCAAAGTTAAATAGCTTTAATACTATTTCAAACATTACTATGGATACACTATTCCTAATATTTATCGAACGCTTCTCCTTTAAAACCCTTAAGAGACTTTCTACGTCGCGTACTGCATTACTGTTCAAGCTGTCTTTCTTATAAATTGAATAGTTTAATAAAAATTGACAAAATTTATTAAATTTGACATTGAGAACGATGCGTTTTTCCGCATTCTTGTCATGGGAACCACGATTTTGTTTTTTTGTTTCGTGAAACAATTTTGCTATATTAGAGATTAGGGCAGAATAGGCAGTGCAAACACTGGAACAGAGACTTAACATCTTATCACTTAGGATTAGCAACATATAAACGAGTGGCCTAGGCTAGTTTCAAGTAAATTCGTTTATGTTCATGGGCGACGCTGAACACTCACCATCATTTGACACATTTGTCAGTTTGCAATATTTAAACTAACATAACACAAGATTAACGAAAATATATGCCTTCGTTGTCCCATAAATATAACTCAAAAGAATAATAATTGTTGACTTTTCGAGACTCGCTCCAGACTATTGTTCTAAATGTTTGCTTTTAATTAGTCCCGCTTGTTCCCAGTTCCCGAGTCGAAACAGGAGCGGTTAGTAATTAATGTAACGTTTTAAATCGCGCTGACTGATTATATGCGACGAATGTGTTTCGGTTGACATCTTGGAGTAGCCTCTCAGACTATATTTGGAAAAATAATGTTCAGATGATTATGCTGAAGTATTGTGCTATCATTTAATCATTTTTTTTTTATATATAAGACGTGTATAAAGCCCTAATTGGAGTGAAATATTTATTAATTATTTAAAAAAGAAGTTTGTCTGTCACTCGTCAATTCGTAAAAAAAATCGCCTTTTCTCAATAACAAGTTTTACATTTTTATCGGTTCTATATTTATGTTTGTGCCAAATATCATCATCATCATCATCATCATCATCATCATCAGCCTCTATCCGTCCACTGCTGAACATAGGCCTCCCTCAATGAACGCCAAGATTTATTGTGCCAAATATATAGAAAAAAAATTTAGAAAGCCATAAAGTGATCGGCCGTCTTGGCGTTCATTAAAAGATACCTATATCAGCAATGTATAGAGTACCAAAATCTCACCTCCAAACTTCAATATGAAGATGGCACCCCATGATGATGATGATGATGATATCAGCAGTGATCAGTTGAAGTTTGATTGTGATCATAATAATTAAATATACATATACTAGATTAACATTAAATGTCCTCGCATCCATTGTTCTTTAAAAAAGTGCGTGCGTACAAAGTACACATGTCAGAAGTGAAACTTATTTGGCAAACTATTTTTTAAATCTCGGTTATATTTATAATAATCTAAAGCTTTAAATTTCCGAGACTTGCGATGCGAAGTTCGCTCTATCTCAATCTCTCTCTCGATCTTTCTCACTCGCTTGCTCACTCTCACTCCATGGCTATGTGTTTCACGCTATGTTCACCCTTTCTCACTCTTTCTCAATCACTCTCTACTTTTCTTGGACAAAAACATTGCTCATTTTCGTGACGTTTCATCCATAATACCCTCATGCGCGCAAAGAAGTTTCACTTCAATAGTTAAATACATGTTTAAATGAAATAATCAATTCTATATTAAACTAAGCTAAAGTAGTCACTAGTCACTACAAAAAGATGCTTCAAAATATTTCAAATAATTCCAATTTAGTGGTGTACACGTCTGCCATATATCGATAACACATAATCGATACGTTGTAGAATATCGAGTAACAAATTCGATTTAAACGTTGGGGGAAATTCAATAACACTCGACTTAGCTCTGTATCGAATTTAATATAACTTCATATTTTAATATTTCATACCAAGATGTGTTTTGAAGAGGTCTCAAGTACGAGCGAGGGATGTTGTACGTTATTTTTTATATTATATATCGATATAAATTAATTAGCTCTGCTAAAGTTTATTTGCTAAAAATAAGTAGAAGTGCTTGTTTGTGAGATATTGATTCTTAAGTATTTTATTTGTTTAATTTTCGAAATTGTCTAAGAACCTTGCACAAATATCAAGCTGTATTGATACAGTAGAAAATACCTTCTTACTAATCATCTTTGGCCTGTTTGTTGAAACATACATTAGTATTATAATAAAACAATTTTTACGGATTTTATCGCGGTTTATTAAAAATTAAAAGAAATAAAATTGTTTTATTATAATGAGTGAAATTCGCGTAAACATTAGAAAACAATACATTAGTAAACCTTGTATATTCAGGTGAATGGAATAACTATCTACATGAAGAACTCGATGTATTTGTATTCATTAAATTTTAGTATATAATAATCCTTATTAATATATGATGCTGCTATTTTTAATTATTATGGCTTTTTCACATTAACTTTTAAGAATTAATTTTAAACTTTATTATCTTATATCTTTAAATGAGTATCTTCTTTAAATGAGAATAAATATCTCTATATATATATATATATATATATATATATATATATATATATATATATATATATATATATATATATATAATTGGATTCTCGGAATCGGCTCCACGATTTTCATGAAATTTAGTTTATCGTATATATATAGTATATTATATATTATAGGTCATCCGGGTACTATTATATTACACACGAATTTGAGACGACGATTAAATTAGATTTTCCCGCCTATAATTTTACCTTTTACTGCAGTTCTACCAAGAGAATGTAATCACTACGTTTACAGTTCTATTTATATTTGTTTTTCTCTATATTTAATTGATAGTCTCGAAATTTTTATTTAATTTAATCTAAAAAGTTTGCATACTTATCAAAAATAATAATTCAAAAGTAATCCTGAATTTTGATGCAGTTTATGAGTCTGTCAGAGTATTTAAACAACATACTTGTAATCAAAGTATTCGTAGACAATTAAGTTTTTAAATTGAATTTACTTATTTAAATTCCAAATATCCGTACCTATCTATTTTCAGTTATTTTTCACTTTTATTTCCCGGAGCTCGATATTATCTACAAATAGACTCTAAATTTACTAATAATTGATTATTTTAATTTAACAATAATAATAATAGAGCTTTATTTAATTCCATACAGGTTACAATAATAAAATCATATTATACAGAAAGACATTGTTATATTGATAAATTTATTAAACGTAAGCACATTCTGATTTCATAAGCTAATTTTATGTATTTAATTCTGATTTTATTATACATTTATTTAAATTCCATATTGAATTTAACGATATTTTCAATGATAAAAAATGAGATATCGATACTATTCACTATCGATAAAAATATCCAATAATCGATTCCACTTGAACCTCTAACGATGGAACCCTCACAACTAATAATGAAGCTTGGATGATGCTCCACTCCACTCCAGCCCTCTGTGGGCAAAACAATACACCGGGATCTCGATTTCCTCCCCACTAATATTATTTTTACATTATTTGTCTATTGAAAGAGTATCACAACAACACGTTAAATGTAAAATTTTTGACTTTAGTAGAGTATAAAATCATTTTACAAAAAATTTAAACCGACTTCAAAAATACTAAACTAAAAAGTAATAAAATAACTGTGTTTCTTTAATTTTTGTGGTTACAATTTATAGTCAATTTAATCTTCTACTAATGTACAAACTTTGCGTTTACCACGTCATTATAGTTTCTTTTGGAGTCGGTGTCAGCCAAGGTAGGTAGGTAGGGTACAGCAACAAATACGACACCGACTCCAAAAATAACTGTTGAAATTTATTAATATTATAAGGTGAAATGTATTAATTTATATTTATTTGATAAGATACTACGGAATACACTTTTTTAGATTCGATAATTATTTGGGGCATATATTATATCTAACCATCTCTCTTCTTCCAAATAGTTTTTCCATGTTCCACATAAAAATCCAAAGAGTAATTAGTAACAGTTAACACCTATGTAGCCCGCCCTTTTACTTATAAATCAATTATTAAATGACACGTACAGCAAAAAGTTCCTGGTACCAGGACAGTCCCCATAAGGCTCGTTTGCTTGCTTTTGTCCATTTTGTCCATGCTATATATTGTACGATAATAGTGATTATTACTTAAAATTTGAAAACTTGCGACCCTAATATTATTTAACATATTAGTAATATCACTACATTTACAACGTCAGACAATGTTGCCATGTGAAAACGCTTAGTTGTTGATAAGCAAACAGTGCTGCCACACTGAGGCGTTTAACATGGCCGCCATAACTGAATTAGTGATGAGCGTGGCGCGCTCCATAAACGGCACATACAATTCAATTTGTGAGCTTCAACTACAGTTTATTTTATTTCAACTAGATTTTTAAATTAAACTATTTTGCCGCGGCTTCAAATAAACTACAGTATTTGCGAAAGGTTCTGTAAAAAAATTAGTAAAACATTTATAAAAAATA
The DNA here is from genome assembly GCA_963853865.1 of Helleia helle. Taxonomy (NCBI): domain Eukaryota; kingdom Metazoa; phylum Arthropoda; class Insecta; order Lepidoptera; family Lycaenidae; genus Helleia; species Helleia helle. The sequence continues at coordinate 17,553,871 of OY971426.1, read as the reverse complement.
ATCGTTGACTTTTTTTATGCTTTCCAGTCGAAGATCAAGACAATATGTCAAAAACTTTTGGAATAAGGGTGGAAAAGACGAAAAAACTTTAGGGTCGTTCTGTTTTCAAACGGAATAAGAAATTTTTTACGAAAATTCCTTTCGTATTTACATTACATCTTGTCATACCGATTCTAGAAAAGGGAAAGGACAAGCGCGAGTCTGCCACGCGCGTTGAGGTTTCGGGAAAATTAACTTATGTCGTGAGACATCTGCTTCTTACCAAATTTCATGGTTCTATGTCAATGAGAAGTGCCTTATAGGTTTGGTTTGTCACATCGACAGACATACAACCGGTACAACAGAGCGACCCTGTTTACGTTTTGTCAACTTGAGGAACGGAACTCTTAAAAATGACAGACAAGAAAAATAACCCGTGAAATGCGTGACCAATTCGCTAGACCACTCATTCATAGATTTCATACAAATTATACATTGTAGAACGTATTAGTTTTCATAAAGCACACACACATTAATTACTCTTGGGTACATTAATCACAAGAGTGGCCTTGCCAGAGCTCCTCCATCATGAATGTCAGCGAGGGCCGTTTTTGCCCATATTAGATTAATTCAATGATTTGATGAGGGCTGAGGGACCACCGGGTATTTTCCCACGCAGACAACATCATTACAAGTTACCCGTAACGGGCGTAACCTTACATTTTGCTGTGTCCGTCCTGCTGCTGTTTACTTTGATATTCCTTCCTTGAAATCTATTTAGTAGTATTTATTAGACTTATGGGTAAAATGAATACATTCTTTCATTTATAGATAATATAAGTGAGGATTAGGTTAGGGTTGCTATTATCCCCACCATGGTTCAGGCCTTGACGTGGCGGTGGGGCCCAGCACCTTGGGCGAAGCTAATTGAGCCGAGGGGGCTCTTTGTACCCCTCTTATAAGAAGAGGGGACAAAAGAGCAGGGGGCAAGAGGCGAGGACGGGAACCTCACCCCATTGTTCTGTCCCGACGTTGGGAGGGGTTGTTCTGTGGTGCGGGACAACCTCTCGGTGGAGGTGGTGTCAGTCCCTTGTGGGACTGACTAGCCGTCGAGGTGCCCTGTTTGTTTATTAGATCCGGGACACCTCCCCAAAGGCGGCATTGGTGGCACTCGCCGGGTTTTAGTGGGTAGAGCTGCGTCCACTTACCATCTTTCGGGCGCAGGGAGTCCCACATACCCACGCGGGGGAGTGGCCGCGGGATGCCTCAGAGCATTTCCCGTTTAAGAAAAAAAATGGGTTGCTATTATATATAATTATATAAATTATGATATAACCTAAGACCAAATATAAGAAGTAAAACAATAGGGTGGCACCAAAACACACAAAAGCCGTTTCAATTAATAGAATAGAATACATAATATTTAAAAAAAAAACATCTTAAACTATGAAAGCTAGCAACCCCCGTATATTTTTTATGTCACCTATCTAAGAACACTTGGACCAATGAGACGAATCAAACGATACCGATTATCTACCGATAAAATAAAAGTAAAAAAGTATTACCGATTACCGATTAAAGAAATTCATCGAGTGGTTTGGAAGATATGAGGGAATAAAGAATATCACAAACAAAGATAGACGCGAAAACAACTTTTCTTGCAGCCGGGTAAATACAATAGACACGTTTACAAACGAAGCATTGATGTCAAAACTTTCGTTAACTAATCTTAGAATGTTCATGCAAGCAGATCTCAAGCCGCCCACTATCATTATTAACTAATTCTAAGTAAGTATTGAGTATATAATTGTAAGTAGTAAGTCACAGCGTTATTTTTCAACTCTTTCTAGAATATCCCTAGTAGTGCGCGAATAAGAGTCACCCGCAGTCATAATAAGCCTCAGCTCGATCTAATCCTCTTTGCTCTTCGTTGGCTTCAGATTTAAGACCCGTATTAATCAAATCTTATTACCATCACTATCACATGATCCTGATAATGTAAACGACCCTCTTAACTATATTTATATAATTCCTTGTATGTCTGTCCAAAATTTTGCCATAAAAAATGCCATAATCTATAACAGTATCAACGATAATTGCGAATTATTATTATTTTTATACTAGCTGTTGCCCGCAGCTTCGCCCGCGTTAACTTACTCCACTTGACTACTGTTAGTCACAGCTAATGAGCTATGTAACACTAAAATAATTTTTCAAATCGGACCAGTAGTTCCTGAGATTAGCGCGTTCAAACAAACAAACTCTTCAGCTTTATTATTAAATATTAATTATAGATAATTATGTTGTGCGTGTGTATGTCACTGACCTCCTTCTAAGAGCTGCATCGATTTTAATGCTATTTTTTGCGTGTTCAAGTGGATTCAAGAATAGTTTAGATTCCTAATTCGGTCCAATTCAAAATGTACAGGACAACGTCTATTGGGTTCGATAGTAATTATATAATGTATTTTGAAAAGCCTTTTGTAAACGACCGCCAAAATTAACCACATATTAGCTTTTACCGGTAGCTTTGTCCGCGTAAATTTATCGTCAAATAACCCGAGACCAACAACATCTATAAATACTGATTACCTACGCCATTATTTGCGGTTTCATTACTTTTGTGGAATGATAATATATTTTTGTGAATAGTAGCTTGTATATTTTTGACGTGATATTAAAACTTCTTATAAATCGATGAACGCCGGCTGCACGCACGAAAAAGCATTACTCATTGTCACGTTCCGCCAGAGCCGAGGGAGAGCGCGGAATAAGCGATGTAGAGGCACGATCGCCCTAAGCGTTCGGTTTGTGACGCATTATGACGTGTCGTAAAATTATCGTACAACAAATATAAAAATAAAACAAATTACAATAGTTAAGAACTGTTATAGTTATTTACAGTTGAACAGCCTTTAAAAGCGTTTATAAACATTATCCGTCACCGTCTGGCGTGCAAACACATAATCTGTTTGCATGTCCTGTACGTACACATACATACGTACACATACATAGATACACAGGCGCACGTGACGCGGCCACGCCCGCAACTATTTGTTATACGAAATGGCCGACTGTTTGAGTAAGAATATTCTAGAATTTCATTCGTTTTTATTTACTGTGTTTGTGTTAGTGGCAATCAGGATGAAGCTTGCAGTTGAATGAATAGAGTACAATTGGACACAGTGACTTTACTTATAAAAAAGCCTACAAAAGTCGGCATATAAATGCGATTGGGTGCCGACTGGATTAAGAATTAATATTGATTAGACAATCTACCTATATAGCTTGATGAATTTCATACTACTAAAATAGAACCTTAAGTTCTATTTTCTTTCAAAATCCTACTCTTTTTCGACACGTCATTATCCAATAGAGCTTCAAAACTTCTTCAACTGAACCTCTCTTTTCAGCGAAAGTTTAATTCAACTAAAGTTCGCCTTTTGCTGACCTGTGGAGTCGAAACGTCGACTTCACATGAAGCGGATCGAAATTGCTTTTTCCGAACTTCTAGTGGTTAAAGAAACTACAAATGATCTGTATTATGTGATTATCCGTAACTTTCAAACTCTATTAGAAAGGCCAGAGCGGTAACTATATAGTATACTCTGTATTTATAATGTTAACGCAAATTTCACTCACGAAACAACTTTTTTTTTCTATTGCGCCGGGAAATGCTCTGAGTAATACTGCTACTGAGAAATACTCTTTTGTCCCCTCTTCTTATAAGTACAAAGAGCAGCTCCTTCGGTTCAATTGGCTTCGCCCAAAGTGTTGGGTTGACCTTCGGCTACTGAGCCCCACTGCCACGACAAGGCTTGACCCATGGTGGGACTCACGAAACAACTTAATTTCATGCATTGGTAACAATATTACAAATATTGTTAGCAATGCATGTATCATACATACAGCGATAACCAAATAGTTAACCGAGTTTTCCGTGTTCGATACTGGCCCGTACACAAGTGAAAATATTTCATTTTCCATTCTCTTATCAGTGTCACATAGTTTGCACAACAAAAACATTGCAAAAAAACCTCCGTGTCTAGTTTTAAATAACGTTGTTGATGAAGGTACACTGTAGGCATAGAATCAGATTTGCTCGCATTAAAAATGTAAAGGTTTCATCAATAAGTTCTTAGTTAAGTCACTTATATTAACCAATGTGTATAGTTAAGGATAAAATTCCGCCATCTTTGATGACAAACATACACGCAATATGCTCTCAGATTTGTAATTAGCCGTATAGTCACCACGGAACGTGCTCGGCAGCCACTGCGAAGGAAACTTTTAATAAGTAAATAAACTCCGACCAAGTTCCCCAGCCAATACTCTAACTCCTTTCCCCGGCTAATATTATAGACGCCCACTACTAATAACGTAATGGAAAATGCAATAAACTTCGCCTACTTTTAAGAGGCTTTTCATATACACAAGTACTAGCAAGAGGTAGTGCCATGCTGCTTTGCAGCTGAATTGGGCCGGCACGACAGGGGTGGTACCTCTCCCTCACATAACATAGGCGTCAAGTGTCAGCTATGCTGTCGCGTTTCATGCGGTTAGTTTCCGGTGGCCCATTGGAGGGGATAGGGGAGATTTGGTTAACTCCGACTGCTCGGTTGCCTCCTTGACATAAAAAATACATATCATTCCGTATACATGGATCAAGAAGACAGTAAGTTGTAAAACATTCTCGAATACTAGGAGCCATAAAGTGACTTCTTCTAATACGCTTAGAATAGCAACTGGTGGGAGGGATGAGTTTTCTTCTTTCTTTGTGCCGCGCACCCGTCTGCACGAGTATCAACATATTGTTCTGTACTTTCTTGAAATTGTGGGCACCAAGACATTGCGTCTCAGGTCTGGTAATTTATCTGTTGCTTGGGTATCAGGGCTTTGAGAGGTTCCCACCATGGTTCAGGCCTTGTCGTGGCGGTGGGGCTTAGTAGCCTAGGGTGAGCCCAGCACCTTGGGCGAAGCTAATTGAGCTGAAGAGGCTCTTTGTACCCCTCTTATAAGAAGAGGGGACAAAAGAGCAGGGGGCAAGGGGTGAGGATGGGAACCTCATCCCATTGTACTGGTCCGACGTCCTCCCAACGTCGGGACAGTTGTTCTGTGGTGCGTGACAACCCCTCTGTGGAGGTGGCGTCGGTCCTTTGGGGGACTGACTAGCCGTCGAGGTGCCCTGTTTGTTTATTAGATCCGGGGCACCTCACCAAAGGCGGCATTGGTGGCACTCGCTGGGTTTTAGGGGGTAGAGCTGCGTCCACTTACCAGCTTTCGGGCGCAGCGAGTCCCACATACCCGCGTGGGGAGACCCTCTCTCCCGCGGGATGCCTCAGAGCATTTCCCGGCGTAAAAAAAAGGTCTATGAGAGGTGACATGATCACTTATCATGCGGTTCTTTAGGTAATTTTTCAATCCATTTTCTTAACAAAAAACTAATTCATTATAGACTAGGAGACTGCCGTTCCATCTAAGCGTGTAATCCTATCATAGGCGCCATTTTGCCTTTGTAAAGCGAATCAAATCCGATCCTGGCTCTGAGGCAACATACTTTGTACTAAGCGAGCTAATGAGCTTATTCCTGTAATAAAAACATTTAAGTATAAAAAAACACTTCTCAATCATAATTTTGCTTTTTTAAGACCTCAAAATGAGATCATTAAGTTAGCTGTCCATGTTTTTTTTATGATAGTTGGATATTGAGTATCCAACTACCCGACTAGAAATTTTTTCGTGATCCTTAGAAGGACCGGACCGGGCATATCATAAAAAAAAACGAGCCACATGATTGTAAGTGGTAAGCATCGCCCATGAACAAGTTTACCTGGAACTAGCCCGAGCAGCTCATTTATGTGTTTCCTATCCTGAGAAATAAGATATTAAGTCTCGGTGCCAGTAATTATACTGCCTGTCTTGCCCTTCTCTCCAAAACACAGCAAAGTTTGTGTTTCACGAGTGAAATAAGCAAGATGGTGGTACCCATGCAGACGGGAGCGCAGCACAGCACACCGTAAAAAGTTTATATAGATCCAGCTATACATAGGCTGCAGTAAAAGTATCGGGAATGGAATATTTCCACTGTTCCTGTCATATTAAAATCTTTTTAATTGAAAACTCCTTGGTTTTAAAAATCGAATACCATTTATTTATTTTAAAAAAGTTTCTCGGTCTTGTCACAAGGTCTTGTTAAACTTGTTTAGTCGTTGAGAAAATGGAATTGACTCGAGAAAATTCTAGAGGGATGATTTATTATGACTTTCGAAGTGGTTTAACACAAAAACAGTGTGTTGACCGGATGATTTCTGCATTTGGTGATGAAGCCCCATCCAAAACCACAATTTGGCGCTGGTTTGCTGAATTTCAACGTGGACGTGTCAAGCTCAGTGATGATCCCCGTCAAGGTCGTCCAAAAACTGCAGTCACCCAAGAAAACGTTGATGCTGTGCGTAAGCTGATTGAGGAAGATCGACATGTGACATACCGCGAAATTCAGGCAATTTTAGACATCGGCATGAGTCAAATACAAATAATCTTGCAGGAACAATTAGGTGTAAAAAAGTTGTTTTCCCGATGGATACCGCATTTGCTCTGTGAAGAGCAAAAAGCGGCTCGCGTTACTTGGTGCGTCAGAACTCTCGAATGATTCCACGCAGGATCCTCAAATGCTGTATACAACATCGTATCAGGTGACGAATCCTGGATATACGAGTACGACACCGAAACAAAAAAACCAGTCACGAGTTTGGGTGTTCGAAAATTAGTTAAAGCCAATAAAAATTGTTCGTTCACGGAGTGTTGCAAAAAAAATGGTGGCCACGTTTGTCTCCAAAACCGGCCATATTGCGACTATTCCTCTTGAGGGACAAAGAACGGTTAATGCAGAATGGTATGCTAGCATTTGTTTGCCACAGGTCGTTTCTGAACTCCGTAAAGAGAACTGCAACCGCCGCATCATCCTCTATCACGACAATGCGAGTTCTCACATCGCGCACAGAACAAAAGAGTTTTTAGAGCAAGAAAACATAGAATTATTAGACCATCCGCCGTACAGCCCCGACCTAAGCCCTAATGATTTCTATAGTTTCCCTAAAATAAAGAATAAATTGCGTGGTCAGAGATTTTCATCGCCTGAAGAAGCTGTGGACGCCTACAAAACGGCCATTTTGGAGACCCCAACTTCCGAATGGAATGGTTGCTTCAATTATTGGTTCCATCGCATGGAAAAATGTGTCAAATTTCGCGGAGAATACTTTGAAAAGCAATAAATACATTTTTAAATAGTAATGTTGTGTCACTTCCTTGATTCCCGAAATTTCAGTGCCGCCCTCGTAAACATCTTAAAACATTAACTTTGGCACAATTATAACTGAGTATTTTTTTTACTTGATGTAAGAGATAGTGCCATGCCGCTCTGCAGCCGAATTGGGCCAGCACGACCGGGGTGCTACCTCTCGCTCACATAACACCGGCGTCAAGTGACAGTTATGTGTCTATGGACGTCGGTAGTCACCATAAAGCTCCGACTGCTCGGTTGCCTCCTTATGACATAAAATAAATGATGATGTCCGTGACAGGCTCTAGTCGGGGAGCCAGTGGCTGGAAATAAGTCCTTTTGGCGTTCATTGAATTAATAACATATTATTATGTCTATTTGTAGACGGATAAGAACTCTAAGTAATGAGTACCGTAAGAATAGTCCAATAAAATCTAGAGTTTTATTTTTATTTTAGAAACCTATAATAAAATAAAACATCACAAAAATGTACATCACGTTGGTTTTGTCGTATAAAATATTTGAAGTGCATCTTAAGCGCATTACTCGTATTTTTAGGTTTCAGCTCGAATTCTAGCTGGCCTCGGTGTCTTCAAATGTGTGTCAAGGCAGACTTCGGGGACGAACTACTCAAGGGAATCTTATGCAATGAGCTCGAGTTGAGGACAACCCTGAATTTTTAAAATCAAGACATCTTACATTAAAGAGAAATCTTGTGCAGGCATTCTATAATATGGACAAGACGGCTATATAATAATCTTTAGTGTTTTATACATACCATTTACCAGTTTAATATTATTTGAAATGGGGTATTCGACATATTTTGTAGAATGCCTTAATATAACGAAAACACATATTTAAGCAAATACATATTTGCCATATTTCCTCAAGTTTCCCGCCACCTTAAAATAAAAAAATAAAATCCGTAATCTGTATCCTTTTTCAATAAGTGTGCTATCAAAGGAAAAAATATTTACTTTTGTACACTAATTAATTATTATTAACGCGGTCAGGATTTTCTTGAAAAAGAATGAATTGTTTAATTTCGTTTCATTGTATTTAAACATGAGTAATTATTATGTAATTCGCTATGTGTATATTTATGTTTGTGTGTTTGTATTAATATGTGTTATATGATGGTTATAATATGTATGATTACATGTTCTATGTCGTTTATCTACTTGCAACGTCGTCTTGATAATTGTGGTGTAATGATGTTGATTGTATCTAAATAAATAAATACAAATCTTACTTAGATTTTAATTATATTAGTAGTGTATAGTACCGGGACAGGTCAAATATTTCGTTAAACATTTATCCGGTGGCAGGACAAAGACATTAGTGGACCGCCCTGGGGGATTACCCCGTTGAGTGGCTGATTCAAGTTGAATGCACACAGCCGCATGATGGTTTTGTTTGTGAAGTCGTACGTACACCAATATGGGATACAAACTAATAAGGATATAGTAACTAACCTCACAGCGGATCCACTTACATTAAAGGCGCTATAGGTTAGTCATATTAAACGAATCCTATAAAAACCATTTAAAACGGTATACTTTACCTGTTTATTACCTTCTAATTCGTAGAGCATGCTTGATATTTCGTGATTTCCTACGAATGCCTTGTGCATAAGTCTAGTCAAAAAAATTGAAAACAGTGAATATTTCGTTTAAATGATTTTAATAGTGATAATATGTTAATTTCGAGCCCTGTAATAATATAGAGGGCACAGCTAAATTCAAAACTGACTTGGGCGTGTCGGACAGACCTCGAAATCAAATGGTATCATGTTCTGACATTTAGTCAGAGCCTGATATAGTCAGAGAACTTAGGGATGGGTCATCAAAATTGGGACGCATCTCATCACAAAATGTTTGATCCATCCCTAATTTCCATTTCCTTGTCTCTAGATAGCGTCTTTGGGCGACCGTAATCCCTGATCATGTCGTGACCCGTTTACTTGTTTATTATTTATAAGTAAAACACCTAACAAAGGAGACACACGTTGATTGTTTCGTGGTCTGTGTAATATGTCGAATCTGATATGTGGAGCATTAATTAAGGCGATGCATTGTTCTAATAATTTTCAATAATTCTAATACCGGACACGCACCAGGGGGGTTGAGCGCCCTGAGCGGGGTGAGGCTCTCCATACGCGCAAAGCTTATAACTAAAGGACGTAAACGACAAAATGGTGTTTGTTATTTTATTGCGTTAAGAACGATAATTGCAGAAATTCCTTCTAATATTTTAAGGAACATGTATTGACTCATCTACGAAGAAAGTTGAAAGGCTTAAACCGTTCCGTTTGCCCATAAGATGTGAATCTCTTTTTAAAAAGTGGTAAGTTTGATATTTTTTATCAGTTACAAAAGTTACTCAGGTTTTGAAAACTAACAAAATAAGGTTTTTATCGTGAACTATTAGGTCACCATGTTATGTTATCATTCGTATTGGAATTACTGAAATAAATTGTAATTATTGACGCCAAAATTTCCATTGCGTCTTATATTATAACACCTTGGTAAGAATTCGTGGTTAGAAATAATGGCTTCCTTTTTTACTGTATTAATATTAGGTAATAATATTAGAATCATTGTTATAAATATTAGTTCTATTGAACTTAACAATAGTTTCATCCCATTGTATTATAACAAATAAGAAAAGTATCATTCTTTAGTGTAAATATTTTGTAAAACATTTCCACAGAGTTCGTCAACGCTGCTTAATATCGCGTACAACGCTCAGACAATGAGACGAAGTATTGTGAAAATTTAGGGGCGGAATGACGTGAGCAACACCGAGGGTGCTTCAGTAGAGGACCTTTCCTCATTCATACCTTTTTGACCTCACGGGGAAATTAAAAAGTGACAATTAGAAACTCGACCCGAAACATGGGTCAAGAGGCTGATTAGAGGTACGAGTATTGTCGAGCACCGTCAAGTTTTTACGCTTTTCTATTGTTCATATTATTTTTTGTTATTTTAATTAATTCGCTTTTGTTTTGGTAAAGATAAGAACGAGTTTTGGAGGATTTTTAATACAATTAAAAATATAATATACCCTTTATTATAAATATTTTATTCAAACTTCGATATGTTATGCAATAAAAATATATTATACATAGGCGATCATCGTAAGCAGTGCTAGTGGAGTCCATATAGATCAGAGGTTGATTAATCATGTTCATGAGCTTAAGGGCGCAACTCCACCGCGTTGCGCGGAGAGGCTACGCACGTTTGTCAAGTTTCGCTTTGAAAGAAAATGTTTTTTTTTGGATGGATCTATGCTAACGGCCCGAAGACCCTAATGCTACATCGGATTAGTGTGAGCCCATTTGGCTCACTTTTGGTTTGTAAAAGTGAGGGGTTGCCCCCCGCCAACCGTGCAGTCTGCGACCACACGGCCTCCTGGCATCGGTTTGGGAAAGAAAATGTATGTATGTGTACGGACATGCTACGCAATAATGACATTTTCTTGCAATTGACATTTTTTTTGCAACACACTGCGTAGCTTCTGTATAAACCGCGGTGGAGCCACGCCCTAATTATTTCACTGATAATTAAAAAGGTCGGATCTAGCATAGTAACGGGGTACATCAAATGCTACATTGAGACGAATTACTGGCACGTACTCTATGATGCAATAAAATACCTACTTTTATTAAAACATCGTATTCCAATTTAACTTATCCTCGTAACATATATTTTTAACCGACTTCAAAAAAAAAGGAGGTTCTCAATTCGTCTGTATGTTTTTTTTTTGTTTTTTTTTGTATGTATGTGACACGATGTCTCCGCCGTTTGTGAATGGATTTCGATGGTTATTTTTTTGTTTAAAAGCTGGTGTTTCCAATTTTGTCCCATATTAATCTTATTAAGATCTGACAAGCCGTTTTTTAATTATTCCCAATAATGCCTATTTGGTTGGTTTTGTTTACCTTGATGATATGATCATTTTATTACGTGTCGATGTAACAATTGTATGGGATTTGGTAGCACACCATAGTATGTCGCGGTCATCGTAAACATCATCATCATCATCATCATCCTTTATCCATCCACTGCTGAACATAGGCCTCCTTCAATGAACGCCAAGACGACGAATTTCGGAATCACTAAAAATTAAGAAATTAAAACATTTTACAAAAAATTATAACCGACTTCAAAAATACTAAACTAAAAAGTAATAAAATAACAGTTTCTTTAATGTTTGTGCTTACAACATATAATCAACTTAATCTTCTACTAATGTACAAACTTTTCGTTTACCACGTCATTATAGTTACTTTTGGAGTACTAATTTAAAAATCCAAAATCCGAAATTGTAAAATTTACACCTACGCTGATGACACAGCCCTCATCTTTAAAGCTAAAACATGGGAAAACTTAAAAGAAATAACAGAGGCTGGCATTCATCAAGTTGCTTATTACTTGAAAATAAATTTACTGACCCTTAACGTTAATAAAACGAAATACATACCTTTTTCAATTTATGCAAACTTTCAGCCTAAGTCTAATTTTAAATTAAAAGTACATATCTGTAACTACCCGCAATCAACCTGTTCATGTATTGAAATAGATCGATCGACCAATGTTAGGTATCTGGGAGTCATGTTAGATCAACATCTCAGGTGGACCAAGCATATAGAGGGCGTCTGTGATCAGATACGAAAACTCACATGGGTTTTCAGAAGACTGAGGCATGTCGCTAAACAAGAATTGTTAATAAAAATTTATAAGGCACTGGCGCAATCAGTCCTAAGCTACTGCATACCCGTATGGGGAGGTGCTGCAAAGACACAATTAATTTTGCTTGAAAGAACTCAGAGGTCACTATTAAAGGTTATGTTCAGTAAAAGATCACGCTCTTATAAACTATTAACTACTCGCCAGATTTACATTTTAAATTGCATTTTCAAATTGCATAGAACACTGACTTATTCGGACTCAAAAATAAAACGAAGAAATGCCAACATCTGTTCCATTCCAAAATGTAAAACCAAATTTAAGCAAAAACAATATTTATTCCAGGCATCTTACCTTTATAATAAATTTAACAGTAGACATAACATATACCCTATGACAAGATTTCAGCTTAATGAATGCATCACTAATTTATTGATTGATCTACACTATGAAGAAACCGAGGAATTAATATTCAAATAACATACTTTTATAGATATTTACACAAATACACACATTCACACACACACATACACGCACACACACACACACGCGCGCACACACACACACACACACACACACACACACACACACACCATACATACTGCACTGTTAAATTCACCAACAAATTTTATTAAGATTTCTTTATTTTTATCTATTATATTTCTTTTTTTTTGTTTTCTTTTTCTATTGCTTTTAGTAAATTTTGCTTTGCTCTGTTTAATATAAGTATATCGTGGCGGATGAGCGGGGCACCCAGTAACACAGGTCACCAACCTAGTACAGGGGCCCTTGCAACTAGTATGTAAGCAAATCTTATTACAAAATAAAATATTTTTCATTTCATTTTCATTTTTTCATTATAGTTACTTTTGGAGTGTCGTATTTGTTGCTGTACATTACCTACCTACCTACCTTGGCTGAAAAATTAAAGAAACTGTTATTTTATTACTTTTTAGTTTAGTATTTGTGAAGTCGGTTTTAATTTTTTGTAATGTTGAAACACTAATAATATAATCTAGACAGACATGGTAAAATAAGTTGTAATAAAACAACTTTGTAAAGATTTAATTTTCCGATAAAATACCACCAAAATAAAATGTCTTATTCCAATTGATATTTCTTGTGTGCGTGTGTATGTCACTGAACTCCTCCTAGACGGCTGGACCGATTTTGATGAAATTTTTTGTGTGAGTTCAAGGGGATTCGAGGATGGTTTAGATTCACAAAAAAAATGTACAGGACAACGTCTGTCGGTGCCACTAATATACTATATAGTTTTCCTTCACTTTGTTGTCAGTAGTAATATTGTGAGAAAACGAGCATTATTTGGTCGTTAGAGGCTCCGTTTATTGAATCAGTCGGACTCCCGACCCGACCTCCACCCTCACAGATAAAACTGTTTGTCTCTATTATTAGTTTACTTAACACTATTATTAACCAATGTCTAAATCAAAGACACACTGAGTTCAACTCCAATTGCAGTTAATTAAAAAAAGTTTTATTTTTTTACTGTCATAAGGGGGTAAACGAGCTGTCGGAGCCTTATGGTACCGACGCCCGATATATACATCCGCACAACCAAGGCCACGCAGATATGCTGCCCTCTCTTTCCCTATCCCCCAATGGGCCAACGAAACCGCACGATACGCGACAGCACTAGCGACAGCACAGCTGTTACTTTACGCTGGTGTTATGTGAGCGAGAGGTACCACCCCGGTTATGCCGGCCCAGTTTGGCTGCAAAGTAGCATGGCACTACCTCTTACTAATGAAAGAGAATTCATTACACAAATAGTTATAATAAACTTTGTTGAAATAAATTCTTATTTTGAATACACATACACCTATATTCTATATATACCTACTAATACAAAGCTTTTTGTTTGTTTGTTTAAGCGCGCATATCTCCGGATATAGCAATAGGATTAATTTACAAATAACATTTATTTGTATCTCATAGCGTAATAGTTGAGGAAGATTTAGACTTTAAATTTTTTTTTCTTCAATTTTGGGTCAAGGGAAACCGCTCGGCATACCTAGTATAGAAAACATTTATTTGATCACTGATGGTAATTATGAAATAACAAATATATGAAATACTAGGTGAATATTACACCTCTAAGAAAACGAACAGTACTGGACATTAATTAGCGGCGTCGGTTATCGAATTAGACGGACTCACCGCCCTAATAAACAAACCTATTTGTCTCCCTCCATCACCCCTCCCCCACTCCCCCTCACTCCCCCCTCATTTCACTCGGAACCATTACTAACCAGAGTTTGAATCAAATGTGTTTCTATTATAATGGTTTGACATTAATTGCTATTTGTTGGTCGTTAATCGTTAATCAGTTTATGTATTACAGGTAACATTAACATAGACTATTATGGAACCTTTGTTATATGACTGTTATTAAAATATTATTATTATATTATATATTGTGTCTTTAAAATAGTGAATAGGGGAGAAAAAAGTGACATACACGATAAATGTATCATGTACATAATATATACATGTAATTTTATAAAATGTATGTATTTAGTTCCTGTACGGTGTTATAACCTACATTGGCGGTTTACGCCGGCAATGCGAATTAGTTTTTTTTTCATATTTAATTATGTTTGAGTCGCGTCCTCTCACAACCATTAACCAACCATACCATTTTAGATTTAAGTTAAATAAACCAAATTGTATACTTAACTTGATCTTACTATTTACGAACCATACGTAAATCTTCTGTATACTAATAAAATGTCCTCCGTTTCCATGTGTCGTAGAGTAAATAAAATAACGTTTCTATAAAAACATTTTACAAAAAATTAAAACCGACTTCAAAACACCAAAAAGTAATAAAACAACAGTTCCTTTAATTTTTGTGCTTACAACATATAATGTACATATAATGTACAAACTTTGCGTTTACCACGTCATTATAGTTACTTTTGGAGTCGGTGTCGTATTTGTTGCTGTACATTACCTTCCTACCTACCTTGGCTGACACCGACTCCAAAAGTAACTATAATGACGTGGTAAACGCAAAGTTTGTACATTAGTAGAAGATTAAGTTGATTATATGTTGTAAGCACAAAAATTAAAGAAACTGTTATTTTATTACTTTTTAGTGTTTTGAAGTCGGTTTAAATTTTTTGTAAAATGTTTTTATTTCTTAATTTTTAGTGATTCCGAAATTCGTCATCTTGGCGTTCATTGAAGGAGGCATGTTCAGCAGTGGATGGATAAAGGATGATGATGGTGATGATGATGATGATGATGGTGATGATGACGATGATAACGATGACCGCGACATACTATGGTGTGCTACCAAAGTATCCTATACAATTGTTACATCGACACGTAATAAAATTATCATATCATCAAGGTAAACAAAACCAACCAAATAGGCATTATTGGGAATAACTAAAAAACGGCTTGTCAGATCTTAATAAAATTAATATGGGACCAAATTGGAAACACCAGCTTTCAAACAAAAAAATAACCATCGAAATCCATTCACAAACGGCGGAGATATCGTGTCACATACATACATAAAAAAAAATACAGACGAATTGGGAACCTCCTTTTTTTTGAAGTCGGTTAAAAAGTCTTAATGCAATGTAGAATAGTTTGAATATTTATTTTAATAAAATATATGAGATATCAAATAACAGTTAGTCTCGTAAAATCCCAAAATTATTGTTCACGGATGGGTGCTGTGCTTAAATAATTAAATATCACGGTAAAATGGCAGAGAGCATACTTGCACTGCGCCTCCAGTAACGCCCCCATCACGACGTCGTGAGGACTGCTTAGTAGCGGCCGGGCAGTCACCCCTTACTGGGAGTAGTGTAGCCTTCGCCGGGGGCCTGCATGTCGCTGACCCTCAAAAAGCATCTGAAGGCGCTCGCAGTGGTTTGATTTTCCGATATAAAAAAAGAGAGCAGACTTGTAAGAGATCTTTCATTGATGACGTGAAATTCGAAATTGGGGTTCAGAAAAAAACCACGAAAAATCACAAAGGGAGGGCCCGTGGGTTGTGCATTTATTTTTTCGTACACTTTTTAAATTTCTAAGCCGATGATCCATGTGTAACTTTATCCCGCGTTGCTATACAAATATTTTGATGTAAAACGTCTAATAGCTCATCTTGGTCTCGTTAGTCGGTAAACCCTCATCAGGAAAAGTGTGAGGGGTTTGATAAAAATGTTTAAAAGAACCTCACGATTACTGGACATCCCCTTAAATGTCTTAAGATATTTAAGGGATCTAGCTTGAGATCAAACATATGCAAAAAGTATGTATTAAATCATTATATTATATTGGCGTTCATTGAGGGAGGCCTATGTTCAGTAGTGGACGAATAAAGGCTGATGATGATGATGATGATAGGTATTGACAGCTGAGTAAATAGTAAATACAACGATGTTGCTAAGCAGATACCTACACAATTTTATGCTTCTTTTATTTCGACAGTTAGCTCAAATTACCTACACTATACCATAAGGCGAGGTAAATGCGTTCAAACATAATCTACCGTTTTATAAAATATTAATAAACGTCAATGGACTTATATAATGAAACTTGAATCACAATCAACGTGGAACAATATGATTGTTATGCTGGAGGGTAATTGCCAATCGCAGCCCCGTCGGGCACAATGCCACGTGAGGGCTTCCCGCCAGTATTGACATGACCGCACGCCATTTTGTCGAAGTATGGAAAACTTTACAATGTTGTAAGGGATATTGGAAAAACGCAAAAGTGCTGATAAGAAATTGCCTTTTGCAGCTTTCGTCATGATTGTCATCCTTTTTATGTCCGTTGTTGGATATAAGCCTCTTTCGAGAAACGTCAAGATGATCCCTCTTCATTCAAATCCAGCTAGAACTGGCAATTTATAGATTAATTAGGCTTAATAAGATTTTCATATTCCCAGCGTTTTTATACTTTATAGACCAATTACGGCAGTGGGTTGCTGGGATTAACGTTTTTTATAGAGTTCCATGTATTAGACGGAAAGGCCTAATGAAGATTTTTTATATACATGGACATAAATGCTATAAGTATGAAAAGAATTCGAGCCATTTCGTGAACCACCTCGCGCTACCCTACGACTTCAGTCACTCACTACTACGTATCCTACTAATATTTTAACGCGAAAGTTTGTATGGATAGATATTTGTCGCTCTTTCACGCAAAACTACTGATTGGATATTAATAAAACTTTACAATAACATAGCTTATACATCAGAATAACATATAGGCAATATTTTATCCCTGTACTCCCACGGGAATTTGAACGGGTGAAACCGCGGGGTGCTGCTCTATCATCTCACATATAAAACCTCTTTGGTCATTACTGAATAGTAAATAACAGTAGGTGGAAAAATTCAGAATGAAATATCAACGAATGGTAACAGTAAAATCCAAGTGTCATAATCATCAGTACAGAAATCAGCCTTCAAACCTCCAACCACCTACCAGCCACCACACCCGACAGCTGTCATTCTCATCAAATGCCATAATTGCCAGCCGATTAGATTGGCAATCGTAGAAGCTACGGATAATTAGTGACATATAGCCTACTTTTGTTGCACTTAAACTAGCAGGTTCCTCGCGATTTCACACGCCTTAAAAATGAAAAAAACAACCATGAATAGATTTTTCCTTTCGGCTAATAAATACAAAAATAATTTCTTTTATCTACTTCAAGATATTTGCACGTTTAGACTTTTCATTAGTTAATAGTCTTTTCAGCTTTCTTTTGTTATAAGCTTGGATTGAAGATGTTGATGATGGGGAGAATCGCGTAAAAAATCGCGACTCGACGATATATTCATGCCTTCTAAATCTATAATGATACTACATATTACCGGTGGGAGGTGCCGCGCTCCTGGCTGCATGGGTACCACCATCTTGCTTGTTTCTCCCGTGAAACAGCTTTGCTGTGTTTCGGAGAGAAGGGCAAGACAGGCAGTGTAATTACTGGCACCGAAACTTAACATCTTATGTCTCAGGATAGGCAACACATAAATGATTTGCCTGGGTCGTTCCAGGTATACTAGTTTATGTTCATGGGTGACGTCGACCACTTACCATCAGGTGGTACGTTTGCCAGTTTGCCTATCCAACTAACATAAAAAAAATATATATAAAGCTGAAGATTTTGTTTATTTGAACGCGCTAATCTCAGTAACTACTGGTCCGATTTGAAAAATTATTTCAGTGTTAGATAGCCCATTTATTGAGGAAGGCTATAGGCTAACACTACGCTGTAACTAACAGGAATGAAGTTAAGCAAGTTAACGCGGGCGAAGATGCGGGCAACAGCTAGTATAAAATACGCGGTAACGTTTAAATAACGAACACGAAAACATCCCAGATTCGAAAACATACAGGTCAAAATTGATTATTTGGTGAATACGTTTTATTTTCAATGTTTCCTAGATTCCATAACATCCGTACCTCTATTACATCCAACCACGAAACCTTAAATCGATTCAAATATGCCGCGTCACGATCGCTTCACGGGTGAATTCATTGTTACATATAACTGAAATCACTTTCACAATGGAAACCATTATAATATTTTGATGTATTTTTAGAAGGTAATATTTCTTTGTAAATATTTTACTCATCATTCAGTATTTTCCAGAAGCCAATCGTTTACAAAATGGTATTACTTATAAATGAAAAAAACTTGAGAAAGCAAATGTGTTAGAAAACTACTTATCATCATCAGCCCATTATTACCCACTGCTGAGCATAGGCCTCCCTTTTTTTGCCAATCTCCTCTGTCCCTTGCCTGCCTCATCCATGTTTTGCCCATCAGCCTTACCACGTCATCGGTCTACCAAGCCATAGGACGTCCTGGACTTCATATACGACGATTAAAATAAATTTGAAGTGAGCATAGCTTTCACTTTAAATTAAGAAAAGATAAGATAGGAACGCAACCGCGCGATCCTATCTTATCTTTCTTTAGTGATCTTTTGAGTTCACTAAATTATCATTTTGAAGGTAAATACGGTGAAGGAAATGTTATTATGAAACCTGCAGCCTTAAAATAAATAAAAAACATGTTTACTATTTTTTATATATTTTAATTTATGTTAGTTGGATATGAAAACGCCGCTCGTTTTCCTATCGAGTCACCTGATGGTAAGTGGTCAGCGTTGCTCATAAACTTAAAATAGTTCTCCTGGAACTCGCCCAGTTTATATACTCATCGAGGCGTTATCTATCCTGAGACGTAGATAGCTTACAATCTTACTTTTCGGTGCCAGTAGTCACACGGCCTGCCTGCCTGTCTTTGCTATACTTTCCGAAACACAGGAGAGGTGTTTGACGGACGAAATCAGCAGGATGGCAGTTGGTACCACAGACAAAAGCGGGGCACACCTCATCTCTCCCACCGGTAAAGCAATGATTGACCTAATAAACCAGCTTATACCGACTTGCTGACCGAATGAGAATTATTTTAATTATTTCTTAAAAGGTTCTCATGACCTTATCTGAAATGACCATACCGTAGGTAAGTTATTTCACACTAGCAGCGCCCCGCAGTTGCACCTGCGTACTTCCCATTCCCGTGAGAGTACAGGGATAAATTATTAAATACCTGTATGCTTAGAATAATTACACTATAGAAGGTCAGTCTTCATACGAGCGCTCTGTATTCTGTAACAATGAAGCACTAAATTGATTCACAATGTTGCCAGTGGTGGTGATGTTTTCCCGAAAACGGGAAATGATTCGGCCGCTGATAACAATTTGGTATAGCATAAATAAATAGCTATGTGTGGGCATATCTATTTATGTATTAATTTATAACAACTTTACATAACCATGCCCATACTAGCTATATTATTATGTAAAGTTGTTATATTACAAGAATGTTTATTTATATATAACTAGCGGCCCGGTACGTGCTTCGCTACGTATAAAGTGAAATAAAAAAAAATTGGAACATCAAATTAATTTATTCAAACAAAAATTATATTATTAATTGCTAGCTATTTTAAAACTTAATGTTGTACTGTCATCACTGAAAAAGTTTCAATATGACCCCAACTGAAAAAGTTTCAATTTGACAGCAAAATGTCCATTAACAAAATGATCCGCCATTTATTGAATAAAAAAAAATTTAGAACCACTCGACCTATTTTGTGCAAACTTCACATAAACCATCTACTAAATAGTCCGAAAAAAGCCTAAACATTTGGTTGGGATTGGTGAGCCCGTTCTTGAGTTATAAAATTACAACGAAAAGTGGCATTGATTTTTATATATATGAAACGAATAAAAGAAAATAATAATAGTAATCAGTAAAATATACATTTTTATATTTATTTTTTATTGGCATGAAACTTGTAACTTGTTGTAATATAAACGCGAAAGTTTGTATGTATGGATGTATGAATATTTGTTATTCTTTCACTGTTTGTATATGGTATCGTTAAATTATCCAAATACATTAATTAGAGAACGTGTCACGTACCTACGTAAATATCAGTAGCAACTGTTTTAAAATTAATCAGTGGGGGAAAATAGGCAGTAAAAATATTTTCACAATCGGGCCACACTGAGCATTGGAAAAAAATGTTTTTATTTAAACCTAATTAATTACAAAATACTACGAAATATTGATAGGTTTCCTGTGAAAAGTGATGTTATTACACTTCTTTTGTTTTTCAGATCTGTTGTGACACAATTTAATTGTACAAATCGTCATAATTATTTATTTTACGGAGACACGTTTGGCGTGGTTTGACATAGAATACTATGGTACTTTCGCGCTTGCGCTTGGCGCTTGGAGCCATAATGGCTCCATGTGAGTTGCTTCAAAATGGCCGCGCGACTAGGTTTCTATAGTGTAATTATTCCAAGCCTGTATGTTATTCTGATTTATAAGCTATGATATTGTAAAGTTTTATTAAAATCCATTCAATCGTTTTTGGCTGAAACAATAACATACATACATGCATACATATATACATATATACAATATTAGTAGGACTAGTAGGATTTAATACTCAACAATAAGAGTATTACAATACACGTAACTTGTATGAATGCATCAACAAAGGGGATGGTTCTAGAAGCTATTCCATAGAATAGTTTACCTATAGAATTTCTGAGGCCACTCCTCAAATACTGTTACGAATTCCCAACACAGTGAGATGTAGTGGTTCGGTATTCCAACTTTTGCCACTCAGTAGTTGTGCTATAAGAAAAACAAATTGTTTGGATTTGGAGTTCGTTATTGTTTTAGTGTTCAGAGTTGAATTTATGTTGGCGCGGAATTGCGGAACAAAAGTCAAGGTACCTACACAATTTATAGGACTGTTCTCAAATTTGCATTTAATTTATCGACATAAAGGTGTAAGATGATGGTGTGAAAGGTTTAGGTAAACTAGCAGATGTGCCAGTTTACCTATGGGAGGGATGCGCTGTGCCGCGCTCTCTGCCGCATGGGTACCACCATCTTACTTGTTTCTCCTTTCTTTCGGAGAGAAGGGCAAGACAAGATTTTGTATATCCATGACTTTTGGGATGCTTTGCAGCAAACATGTTCACTTGAGATCAGATGTCCTAATAAATCAAAGTTTACTGTTAAATACTCAAAATATCAGGAATTTAAAAAATTTACATACCAAATCCGTAAAAAGAAGTTTTATTAAATTGAATTGTATCTACGTGAAAATTCACTTACAGCGACACAGAGTATGTTCAGAAATATACTAGGAGGTTTTAAATCTATACGGCTTATAATAGGTATTATAAATGTGAAGGTAAGTTTGTTTGCTACGCTCTCACGCGAAAACTACTTAACCGATCATCATGAAACTTTGTACACATATTCTTGGAGGTATTAGAAGTAACATAGGATACTTTTTATACAAAATCTTATCCTGCGCAGACGAAGTCGCGGACACCATCTAGTAATCAATAATTTTAATTTAAAAGATAGAATAATATATTTTAATAACCATACATTTTTTATTAATATTTTTATAGAATAATATATTTTTATAAACATAGAATCAATCAGGTATATTTTTAATGTAAAATTAGTATATTTTACTTATAAATTATTGAAATAAGCAACCCAGTAACTACTAAAATATAAATGCTAATTTCTAACGTCTTTTTGATTCAATACTTTGAGCTTCTGTTGCGAATGTATATACTTCGATCTAAATTCGACGCCGAGCGACGGGAAAACGAGGAAAAGTATTTAATATGCACGGCGCAATATTGTGAGCGATATTTGAAAATTGACGCCCGATAGACGCCGTCGATCGAGTTTAAAAACACTATTTACTACACGAACAAAAAAAGGGTGAAAAAATATTTTCACGAAAGTAAGAAAGCTCTTTTTGTTACTATACACAAATAATATGAAATGGAATAATAAAGAAGAAGAAAGAAAGAAAAAAAGAAAGTAGAAGCTTTGACTTGTGTTATGAGTTAGGTTTGTAATGTAGTGTGTATTTTCACTATAAGGAGATTTGTTTATATTCTTAACGAAATATTTAAAAAAAAAACGATTATTTTATTTTTTCTTAATGACTTATTTATAGAGTGAATACATTTTACAACCTTACGAAAGTATTTTTTTAAGGCTTTTGCGTAAAATGCTCTCATTTCTAATAGTGCTTATCTAGTTGTTCATCTTATCTAGTTTTGTTGTGTTGTTGTGTATGTGGTTGTGTTGTCGTATTGTTGTTAGGCTTTTAGTGAGCGTACTAATAGCACATCATACGATTGTGTCCAGTCATGCGTTTTAATCACGATTAAGTCTATTAGGACGGGTAATGGGCGGCTACATCGTTAACGATGAGTTGCGTGACCATGTTGTGAGGAAAATACGATTACATATTGTTAAGAGAAAAACCTTATTGACAAGTCCCCCACCATGGTTCAGGCCTTGACGTGGCGGTGGGGCTCAGTAGCCTAGAGTGAGCCCAACACCTTGGGCGAAACTAATTGGGCCGAGGGGCTCTTTGTACCTCTCTTAGAAGAAGAGGGGACAAAAGAGCAGGGGACAAGGGGCGAGGACGGCAACCTCACCCCATTGTACTCTCCCGACATTGGGCGGGGTTGTTCTGTGGTGCGGGACAAACCCTCGGTGGAGGTGGCGTCGGTCCCTTGGGGGACTGACTAGCCATCGAGGTGCCCCGTTTGCTCATTCGATCCGGGGCACCTCACCAAAGGCGGCATTGGTGGCACTCGCCAGGTTTTAGTGGGTAGAACTGCGTCCACTTACCAGCTTTCGAACGCAGCGAGTCTCACGTACTCGCGTGGGGAGACTCGCTAATCCCCGGGGGATGCCTCAGAGCATTTGCCGGTGATAAAGAAAAAAAATAGATCCTATAGGTAAGATAGTAAGTCCATTGACTTACTATCTAAGTATCTTAGTACAATGGACTTACTATCTTACCTATAGGATAGGATTATATACTAAAGAGCTTAGTAATTTGGGCTTTTTCTTATTAATAATATTTTTTAAATCATCATCAGCCTCTATCCGTCCACCGCTGAACAAAAACCACTTTTAATTAACGCCAAGGCTGATCCCTCGCCACTCGTCATCAGACCCAACACGGAATGGCCACTGCACGGTCCCCCATCTAGCAGAAGGTTGACTGACAATAAGGTACCTGGGCTATTCTTCTTTTTAACCTACAAAATGGTGTCTCCACCAGTCAGTGAAAAAAAACAAGGAAACTGCTATTATTTGTTCTTAATTGTATTTCAACATGCACTGTACTATACACATAATGACTGTGCACGATTAAATAACTTAAGTATTGAATAATTTCATTGTAAAAAGTACGTTACCGAGTTGTGAATCCGCGTGACAGAAGTGTATTTCATACTTGATGACAGTGTCTCCCGCAGTGGCTTGCGTTTAATCCATAATATTACGAAAAAAATATATGATGACACAAAACGTAAAAAATCTTTTAACTCCTAAATATATTGCGTATCATTTAATAGCAACCTCTATTTTCTATCACTTTTAATAGATTAATTTAAAAAATCTCAAATACTTGTCTCCTACTACCTGACGTTTTATTTTGTAAATTCTGTCACGTGGGTTGTCTTCGAAATACGCGTTTGTGCCGCTCGTCTTTGTGGCCTACCATTGGCGGTTTGGACCGCCTTCCCCCCTTGGTACTATTTCCCCTTTGGGATCAAGAGACAGTGCGTCAGTCACCAGAAAGCTGTGATAGGAGGTGCGTGGGTTAATTCGGCTACCGCTTCGTCACGTAAGTAATTAATTAAAAATATAGTTATTATTCTTACTGTTCGTTATCTACTCCTACGTGATAAGATATATTTTATTGCCAACGTGTAAATTATATATTCTATGTTAACCGTCAAATGTTATCTACTTTGCAACAAATTTTTACCCCTCCGTCACACGACAACTCCGTCACATGTTTATTGTGACGGAGTGGTAAAGAACGTGACGGAGAGGTAAAATAAACGATATTCTTGTTCTATTTATGCTGATCTTCTCGTATGTTTTTACTTATTACTAATTTATATTTCCAAATACCATCATGGCGAAAAAGAAGGCATTAACACCAGCAGAAAGACAGCGGCGTTGTCGGGAGAGACGAAAAAATTACCCTGAGAAGGTAGCTAAAATAAAGCTTGCGCTTATTTAGAAATTTATTATTATATGCGCTTATTTATATGCGCTGGATTCAGAAAGATACCATGCTCGAAAGAAGGAGATGCAAGAACATCGAATCAAAAAGAAAATATGGCAAGAAGGAAATAAAAAAAGAAGGGAGAAGAAAAAGATCCTTAAAGAAGTACTTTTAAACACGCCGGCTCCATCACCAATACCAGAAACCCCACGAATGACTCCATCTGCAACACCGACTCCTTCTGAAGTATCTACTTGTAGTTTAAGGGGAAGAAAGAAAGTAATAAGAGATAGAACATAGTTTTTCAGAACACATCAGAAAAACTGATTTATAGCAAAAACATACTTTATGTTAGAAGAAAATGTGACAGAGTGGTGTGTGATCATGAATAAAACATATTTTATAAATACAAATGTATTATTTTAATAGGTTTTCTAAAAGTTCCTTTAGTTAATTAATGTATTACAAAAGTACAAGTTATTAGAGGAAGGGTATACGATAGAATAAAATAAAAGATTTCGTGACGGAGGTGTAAATTTTTTTGTCGGATCCATCTTTAAGGTTTCGAAAATCGTGTAAAAATCTATAAACTTCTTCGCCAAAAACTTTATCCGATAGAATAGAAATTCTGCTACCAGAATATATATATACATCCTGACGAGTAAGGTTAAATTTTTTTCGAAATTGAGCAAATGTTTTATCAAATTGTAGGTTTAAAAGAAGAACGACCCACCTACGTTTAATTTTACAGTCATCGCGATTTGCAAAAAAAAAATATTGATAATTTTTTTATACTCAAAGCACGGAGGCCTATTTATGAAAAGAAGAGAGAAGAGACAAGCTAATTAGGGATAACACATAATATAAGAACATGCACCAATCAAACCAGAACCCACCACTGAATGAAAACCGCATCAAAACAAATGCTTACTGCAGCACCCCCTGGTGAGTCACCGTAACACCTATCTAATAACATGCACCAATCAAATCCAAACCTGTCATTGAAAATCGTATCAAAATCAGACTAGTAGTTTTGGAGAAAATGGCAACACTAGTTTGTACAAACAAGTGTTTACTGCAGCGCCCTCTGGTAAGTTATAAACATAACATTTATTTAAGAACATGCACCAATCAAATCCAAAGCCATCATTGAAAACCGCATCAAAATCAGACTAGTAGTTTTGGAGAAACAAATGTTTACTGCAGCGCTCTCTGGTGAGTTATAAACGTAACACCTATCTAAGAACATCATCATCAGCCTCTATCCGTCCACTGCCTCCCTCAATGAATCCCTCACCAATCAAATCTGAGCCCATCTCTGAAAACCGCATCAAAATCGGACAAGTAGTTTTGGAGATAAATGGTAAAATAGGTTTGCACCCACAAACTGCCTCTCACCCCAAACGCATCTACCGCCTCCATACTGTCACGGGTAAAAAAAAGAAAGACGCGGGATAGAGAAGATGAAGATTTTATTGACCCTATGTCTATTTAAGAACGACAATTATTTTTATATTATTAAATACCTTAATATTAATATACTGTATCCTCTCCTTACCATGTACCATTGTTTTAAAGTATGTATCTGAAACATCGGGCACACAAACATAATAATATACATAATAAACAATTTACTAACACAAGTGTATATTTAATAATAATGGAACCTTCTAGAGAAGCGAGTGTTGCGAGTGTTCCACAAGTCCCCCAACACAACAACAAACTGGGATCGATACTCCTCACAATGGAGCCTGTTATAAGGGACTCGAGGAAATGGAGGAGAGCCTCAAAGCGATTCAATGGGACGGATTCTAGATGTTTGTTTAATTTAATTATGAATTATTGGGTGAAATTGATTGGTTTATCCAATTTAGTCATATTTTATTGTACTAGTTTTATATGTAGATAGCATAGAACGAAATACAGTGTAATAAAAGAAGATTTTTTTTTATTTGCCAATTTTTTTAAAGAGGTGCCATGCTACTTTGCAGCTGAATTGGGCCAGCACGACCGGGGTGGTAATGTTATGTGTTTTGTAAGAAAACAAATTCCGTAAAATTTGTGCTGTGACGTTACGCCGGTTTTGCACTCTGATTGGCCGACTGATGGCCATTGATGGAGGATTGGCCGTATGGGACGTACATACAGATCACTGGTCGGTTTAATTGCTATGACGTCAGTGACAAATCACTGACCAGTTTTGGAATTTTGTGACTCACATTACTCTATCCGGTTATATGCACTATGTGTGTATATCAAGACCAAGATAGTGAAAATATCGGTACAGTCGTGTTCATATTCATTCATGCAGATACACAAGAATACAGTCTTTGTCGATTACCAACAGCAAATATCTTCGTAATAAAAGTCTTTCCTCGGCAGGAAAATAATTCCTTGGTAGTAAAATAGAGTTTTCTAATATTTACGCGGAATTTTCTTATTGTAATAAAATTTATCGGCTAATTAAAATTGGTTGTTAATGTTTGTTGATATTATGCAGTAACTAAAGGTGGATATCAAGATGCAGTTTCTCCTAGTTTAATGTATAACACTCGGCCGAACTAGATATGTAGGATGATGATCTCCGTACGGCAGCCGGTCCAAATTGTATGTAACGGAGGACGGGTTGGCATTTATTGAAAAACGCCTACAGTAGACAGATTCTAGTTTTGCAGCCGGGAAATGCTCTTAGGCATCCCGCGGGGGATAGGAGACTCCCCAGGTGGGACTCGCTGCGCCCGAAAGATGGTAAGGTGGACGCAGGTCTACCCACTAAAACCTCACGAGTACCACCAATACCACCTTTGGTGAGGTGCCCCGGATCTGTTGAGCAATAGGGTACCACGACGGCTATATAGTCAATCCCCCAAACGACCGACAGAGGGTTTGTCCAGCACCACAGAATAACTAACCTAACTAACCTAAGTGCAATGGGGTGAGGTTCCCATCCTCGCTCCTTGTCCCCCCTGCCTTTTGTCCCCTCTTCTTATAATAGGGGCACAAAGAGCAGCTCTCTCGGCCCAATTTGCTTCGCCCAAGGTGCTAGATTCACTTTAGTACTAATTTTACTTTTCACTTTGAAATAGTAAAAGCTATCAGCAAACAAGGAATTAAATGTCTAATTCCCCACGATACATTTCATACCGCGCTCTAATGTGGTAATGAACTACAACTGTGTCACACGATCTCATAAATTATTCCCGTATCATTTCAAACATATCATGAGACCGTAATAGAATAAGTCATTACCGGCGAATGGTGATTGAATTAATCGTAATTAATTTAAAAGTCATTTGTGAGTTTTGGCCTGACCTGCAGTCAGTAATTATGGTGGCCCGCGTTCGGAACATTTTTGGAGGGAAAATATCTTTAGACGCGTTAGCCAATTTTCGTACGATTTAAATCGTATGACTTAGCACCTTTACGATGTAGCAAAATACATTTATAGCAATATTTTTTTACTTGTATTCCCATATTATGTATACTTCAGCAGTAGACAAAATCCTTAGATACATCTATACATCAATACAGATAAATAAAATATGTCTGTTTGTAATATTAAAATAACCGCCTTTTACTAAGTGCATATGGATGTATACAGTATACACGGTACATATGGATGTATACAGTATACACGGTACATATAGTATACAGTATACACGGTACATATACCTGTCTGCCAGTCTGTCTGTTTGTTCCGTTAAAACAGCTAGTTATAAATAATAAAAAAGAGAGGTGTCAAGGGACACCCGGATGGAACGAAGTTCCTTTCGATTAATTAGTGAAGTAATTGTAATAAAAAACAAAAAAAAAGGTGTAAGGTAAATAATTATTCGGGTAGGTATAATTTTTTTTATGATTTATTTATCGATAAAAATCAGAGCATCTCCCGGCGTAAAATAAAAAAAAAACAAAAAAAAAAGACATCGAGATCGGTGGGATTTGAACTGGGGGTTTTTACTAAGCAGCCCCAATAGTGTAACAAAAACAGCTACCGACGCAGTGATGTGTCAATCAAAAAGCCGCACGGCTTACAACTATAGCAAAAAGTGTCGTATCAACTTTTCATCTTAATTATTTCCGTCTAGCCCCCTTTCGTAACGCGCGATAAGGAACTACGTTCCAAAAATACAGTGTTACTATTTTACAGTCTTAGATTTTCTCGCAGTCTTTTTATAGCCAAACTAGCTGGTGCCCGCAGCTTCGCTCGCCTAATCTTAGATTTACAGCCGTGTCCGGATTGATGATGATTATTTTATAGCCTGTGTCAATAGGTGTTAACGTAGCCTTCTAACGGTAAAAGAATTTATTAAATCGTTTGGGATTTTTGAGTTAATTTGTCACCAACAAACCAACTAACTTTTCTCTACTTTCTATGATAAATATATTGATGTACCATACTTAGTAACATGTCCGAGTTCATAACGAAGCCGACAGTAAAAACCGTATCAATATCCGCTGAGTAGTTTAGAAAATATCATGGACGAACAGCGGGCTTACTCTTTACACTCAATCCTATTTGAAATTTAGGATTGGGACTAGCAGACGATTACAGTGGAATTTTATGTAACTAATTGAAATTGGGATTTCTCAATCTCGTACATTTTTTGCACTCATGACTATATTTTGACGTTAACGTATCGACTTCGAAATCGAGTTTGGGATCGAATTTACACAGCTCCATATCTTTTCAATTTCACTGTAATCGAGTCAAATCGTGCGCTAGTGTAGCGTACAAAAGTATAAAAGTTCTCGATCCCAATCCTAAATTTCAATAGGATCGAGTGTCAAGAATAACGACTATAACGACAATTAATAATTTATAATATGTAAAGAAGATACAACGGACGAGTAAGCTCAGACATCGAAAGATTACACACACACACACACACACACACACACACACACACACACACACACACACACACACACACACACACACACACACACACAAACACACACACACACATGAAAAGTGAACGCGTCGCCACAGACACGTATAATAAACGTCTACTGTGGCGTCGCAGTTCTTTTTCATTGTGGGGATGAAAAATATGTAAATTAAGGATGAGATACGATAGGATCATGGGCTCTGATGGATACGAACTGAAACACTATAGTAAGAGGTAGTGCCATGCTTGCAAAGCAGCAGCTTTGCAGCCGAATTGCGTTGGCACGACGGGGTGGTACCTCTCGTACATAATACCGGCGTCAAGTGACAGCTACGCTGTCGCGTTTCGTGCGGTTTGTGAGTTTCGGTGGTTCGGCGCTGACCCATTGGGAAGGATAGGGAAAAGGAGGGCAACGCATCTGTATAATATCTGGTTGTGCGGATGTGTATGGGCGTCGATAGTCGCGAAAAGGCGCGACTGCTCTTTTGCCCTCTTATGCTATGAAAAAAGAAAATCGCATGTTACACAGCAGTCTCGAGTAGGATCGAGTTATCGAAGCCTAGCTCTACGGACCATTTTGGTTATTTGTAAAGTAAAACATAGTAGTTTATATCTACTGTTATGATATACTTACGCTTATGTTCTGGCGTTAATCATTACAATGTTGGTCTCGATTTGTTTTTTCAGACCATTAACTCTCGTAATCACTATAAAACCGTGCGCTACGTTATCTCTGTTTGGTTTTGATCGCGTTTGGTCTGAACGGTAAATTAGAATAATAAATTTTGTTTAGTTGGCACTACGAGTTGGCATTAAAACGATTATACGTGGAGTTGATATAACTTAAATAAACTGATTGAAACGACATACCTACAATGTTAACTGGAATCACAATACATTAGTGAAGACCGCATCCAAATTGGTTAAGTTGTTTCTAAGATAAGCGTGCACAAACTCATAAACAAACAGACAAGAAATCTAAATCTATCGATAAAAGATTTTCCCATATACCTTTCATGTACCTTTTTTTTCTTTAACGCCGGGAAATGCTCTGAAGCATCCCGCGGGGGAGTGGGTCTCCCCACGCGGGTATGTGGGACCCGCTGCGCCCGACAGCTGGTAAGTGGACGCAGCTCTACCTGCTGGGCTTACCATGGTGGGGATCTTTCATGATGATCGTAATAGATAACATTTTATGTACCCAATCGTTTAAAAAAGCTACTTAAAATTTATTTTATATTGTATCTATTAAGGTACAATCTATAAAAAAATATAAATGTTTTAATTTTTTTTTCTTCGTCAAAAATCTGATAGCGATTTAGGGTTCTTTGTAATCTTATCTTATTACAAGCATGTCTTCTTTTAAAATATCATCATGTATGTCTTATATTTTTTTCGCATCTACTTAGAATCGAAACAACACTAAAATTAAATTAATTTACATCACTAGAAACTCTTTGTAAACATAGAATAGAAAATCGATTCGCGGTGCGCAGACTTCAAATGAAATTAACTTATGTGCTCGTTAGGGCAAAGCATTGATCGGTAATTGACGAAAACTCGAGTGGCGATATAATCGAATTAGAGCCTGATGATCCGATTTCCTTTGCGTTTATATTCGCCTCGAGACAAACGAATAAAATTTGAAGGAAAATCTGCGAATCGAAAACAAGAAGACTAATGTTTGATGTGAATTTAGACGATACAAATATTGAAATATTTTGTAGTTTGAATCAATTCTATTTTGTTTAAAAAATATAAAGAAATATTATAATTTATTGGTAAAAATTAAATTATGTGATAAAGTAAGCACTAAAAAGTAAAAACTCTCAAATAACAAATTCCGATGTACAAATATCGAAAATTCTTGGAGATAGCACTTCTACGGAAGGTGTTAAAATAATTCAAATTGATTAAGATTAAGATGGCTTTATTGCAACTAAACTGTTCATTATCATATCGTATTTGCTTATGTTATATCAGACAGCTATGGAGCCTCTCTAAAAAAATTTGGAGGAAGTTAGGCGCACCCTTGATGATAGTAAAGTCAACGCTGATAGACACTCCAACCCGACGCTACGAGGCCGTGTGGTCGCAGACTGCACGGTTGGCGGGGGGCAACTTTTACAAACTAAAAGTGAGCCAAATGGGCTCACACTAATCCGATGTAGCATTAGGGCCTTCAGGCCGTTAGCATAGATCCATCAGAAATAAAAAAACAGTCCCACAAATACGAAATCCGTAGTTAAATTAACTCTTGAAGGACAATCTCTTTGATCTCGATAAGATACTGGAGAAGAGACGAAGTATATTTACACGTCCCACACCGCTGTTTGAAGACAAGAGTCTTTAAACAAAGGGAGAAACTTGAGGTGACGAAGCCGAAGGGGGAAGAGGGGGAAAATACGAGTCAATAAAATTGCCGTGGCTCGGATCCACGGATTTCGGATTTCATCATCATCATCATCATCATCATCAGCCTCTATCCGTCCACTGCTGAACATAGGCCTCCCTCAATGAACGCCAAGATGGCCGATCCCTTGCCACTCGCATCCAACACGGACCGGCCACCGCACGGAGATCGTCTTCCCACCTGGTCAATGGCCGACCAACACTTCGTCTACCTAAACGTGGCCTCCACTCTAGAACCTTATTGCCCCATGGGCCATCCGTTCTTCTGAGTGTGTGAGAAGATATTATTTTTTATGTGATAAGGGGGCAAAACAGCAGTCGGAGTCTTATAGTACCGACGCCCATACACACCCGCACAACCAGAGGTTATGCAGGTGTATTGCCCTCTTTTTCTCTATCCCCGCGATGGGCTACCGATAATTCACAAACCGCACGAAACGCGACAGCATAGCTGCCACTTGACGCCAGTGTTGTGAGCAAGAGGTACCACCCCGGTAGCGCCGGCCCAGATCGGCTGCAATGCAGCATGGCACTACCTCTTACAGAATAATAATACGCTTTTAAACCACGTCAATCTGGTTCCGTGGTAAGTTCTCGTGTGTTACGGGTACCAGACAACGGAAGTATATTCAATACTTTTATGCCATACATATATTTTTATTTAAATAATATAGATTTTTAAAACACATATTTAATACACATCCATGACCCAGGAACACAGAAATCTTTTTGTTCCTTAGTGGGATTCCAGCCTGCTACCTCCGGCTTGAGCGCTAACACGCCAACGCATCAACCATTGAGCCACAGAGGTCGTTATGTAGCCTCCACTCCAAAACTCTAACCCATCAGCTATTGGGTTTTTCAGCGTATGCAACCAGCCAATAGCGCTTAGCGTGCTTATCTTAGCGTGATGTTGCCTAAATTTTTCTTTTCCCTGTTCCCTAACTGTAAAAGTATAGGTCATCTATACTCAAAGCATATACAAATATGGCGGTCCTAGAACGCATCATTTAGCTTTAATCAGACATGCCTGAAATTCCGTACAGTGCAAACGCAGTAAGGAATTTATAATTTAATAATAATTATAGTACAGAATAGTAATGTGTCAATTGTAGTCGTAGATAAGTAAACTGAGATATGAACGAATGGTCATCCATGTATATAAACGACTTCATCAGCGGAGGCATCATACGGTCCCCGGCAAGCCAGGCTCGTCTATTTATAACTCGTCCTAAGACGCAATACCTTTACTTAAACAACACTATATAAATTCAGGATGGTCTCCATGCAGCACGGCTCAGAACACATCTCTCCGGTGATTATTGTGATTATTATCATAAGTTGGTATGTTTGCCAACTGTAACAAAGGTTAGTCAACATACCTCCCTCATCCCGTATCGATCATAATATAAATAGACCGCAGGCCCGCAAAATGTAAACATATAAAACCTTTATGCTCAAATAACTTTTTACGTATGGCAATATTACGAATATAATATTCAGAATAATTAAAATAGTATGAAAATTAATTACAAAAGTATTTTTAAGTTATATTAATTTAATTGATATTTTTAATGTGATTAAACAAATTTTATAACATATTTCGTTTTTAAAATGATTATTTATTTGCGTAAATATATAACCTTAGGATGTTTGTTACCTTTCAGATGTTTGTATAAATGTTTATTATTTATGACGTATTGAAATAGCAACACATAAATTAGCGATTTGTGGCGACGCAAATACGTTATTTGAATATTGCAAAACAAACTCACCTGTTTCTTCTCTTCTAACCGAAGACGATCATAGCGATACAAATTCAATTGTTTATATTAGTGCTCAAATATCATAAAATATATAGCGGAGGCTTCAAACACGTGTGAGCGAAGAGACGGCGCGCGGGGCACTGACCAAGCCTGGCGTACCCCGCGCAACCCTCCACAAAGATTATGTCAGCTGAAGCCTGAAATTAGAGACGCGCAAATTGGCATAACATGTATTCTACCCATATTCTACCATATTATCAAGGAGGTTGAATACCTAAAAAAATAAATTCTTTTTTAAACTTTAGATTGAGATCATCATTATCAGTCTGAATCTGTTGGTATTTGATATTGGGAAATGTACCTGTAACTGAAGTATTTTTGAGTCATTTATGTTTCATACTCTCAAGAACGAATTAATAAGAAAAAT
This sequence comes from Helleia helle, assembly GCA_963853865.1. Taxonomy (NCBI): domain Eukaryota; kingdom Metazoa; phylum Arthropoda; class Insecta; order Lepidoptera; family Lycaenidae; genus Helleia; species Helleia helle. The sequence continues at coordinate 17,519,760 of OY971426.1, read as the reverse complement.
ATTATTGTACAAATGTCGTGAATTTATATTATAATCATCAGGTCTCTATTTACTGGTGGGAGGGATGCGCTGTAACGCGCTCCCGGCTGCATGGGTACAACCATCTTGCAGGTATCTCCCGTCAAACAGAATTGCTGCGTTTCGGAGAGAAGGGCAAGACAGGCAGTGTAATTACTGGCACCGAGACTAAACATCTTATGTCTCAGGATAGGCAACACATAGATGAGTTGCCTGGGCTCGTTCCAGGTGAAATAGTTCATGTTCATAGGCGATGTTGACCACTTACCATCAAGTGGAACGTCTGCCAGTTAATAAACGTTAATAAACGTTTTTATGTTAGTTGGATTATTATCCAATGATCATGATCATATGATCATGAATTATCTCGTAAATACTCGTAGCCAGCGAATTCGTAATAACAAATTACATCAATTTAGTAAGAGGTAGTGCCATGCTGCTTTGCAGCTGAATCGGGCCGGCACGACCGGGGTGGTACCTCTCGCTCACTTGATACTGGCGTAAAGTGACAGCTATACTGTCGCGTTTCGTAAGGTTTGTGAGTTTTCGCTGGTCCATTGGTGGGGATGGGGTAAAGGAGGGCAACGTATCTGCATAACCTCCTGTGAATTGGTGTTTGTGGGTGTCGGTAGTCACCAAAGGCTCAGGCTGCTCATTTGCCCCCCCTATGTGAATAATATAAATAATTGAAGGAGGCCTATGTTCAGCAGTGGACGGATAAAGGCTGGTGATAATGATGATGATATAAATAAATAAAACCTCCAACCATTTTTTATTCTACACTATAGAGTTATTTGCCTCTTTTAAGAACACCAAAAAGGTTTTAGTGGTTCGGTCATTACATTAGAAAAAGATGAATAATGGTCACGATTGAGACATTGATAGGCACATATCTGTGACATATAAGTTAATTGGCGTGTAGCGTCTGCGACCTGATCTGTGACGGCGGGGGCGGACTCGATACTGCGCGGTCCGGAAACCGCTAGCCCTTTCGGTCCCTTTGTTTTGCTCCGCGTAGGGCCCTACAGATCATTTCGTGATGACAATTCAATGTATCATTCTTAAATGATCATCCGATGGTTTCTTGTTTAACAAATTATCTTAATATATAAATCGTCTATGTGTGTGTATGATGAACTCCTAAACGACTCCGATTTTTTTTTTGTGTCTTCACGTAGATTTCAGAATGATTTAGTTTTACAATTCGGTTCTCCACAAAATGTTTTGTACAGTATATCTGTCGGGTCCGTTAGTATAGGTTCATTCTTTGCGTTGACTAGATCCTCATCACATTGGACTCCGCAGTCTACACATTTTACACGTCGCAGAGAATAAAGGGGTAGCGAAACGACATATAAGTTATTGTAGTGACTGGCCTGTTGGTCTAGTGGTTAGTGAGCCTGACTACTAAACCAGAAGGTCGTGGGTTCGATCCCCACCCTGGACAAATGTTTGTGTGATGAGCATGATCATTTGTTCTATGTCTGGGTGTAATTTATCTATAATATGTATGTATTTAGGAATATATAAGTACCTATGTATCAGTTGTCTGGTTACCATAAGAACAGGCTCTGCCTAGTTTGGGATCAGATGGCCGTGTGCGAATTGTCCCAACATATTATTATTATTATATTATATAAATATAATCGTGATGTTCCCTCCTAATGGAGGGAATATCACGACCTTCAGAATTGAGCACTAATCAAGGAGGAGGATAGGTAGGATAAAGAGGTTTCTATAGTGGTTGTGCTTAGAAAGACTGGCTACTCTATGTGGGATGACCGACTATGTGAAATAACTGGTCTGAAAAATAAAGGTAGGAGGCCATGTTTGAAAAACATATGGTATTATTTTCAACTAAGTGACAAGCCAGGTCGTGTTGGTGGTCCGTAGCACGGGCATTCTTAGCACCACCTAGAGCTGAGGCCGCCTTCGGGTAGACGAAGTGTTAGATGCGAGTGGCGAAGGATCGGTCGTCTTGGCGTTCTTTGAGGAAGGCACAGGTTCAGAAGCGGACGGATAGAGGCTGATGATAATGATGAAGTGAGATGACTACTTACTAAGTCTCAATCAGATGCGATTAAATCAGGCATATGGTGTTTATCGAAAATTGGCTATATCCAGCAATTAACAGAGATCAGCTTATGATTACAAATATTATTTTTATTATGACGTAATAAGAACAAGCTCAGAAAATCGTTGTTAGCCATAACTCTACATTTTTAACCATCCGTATATGTCCCACTGCTGAGCTCTCCACCACGAAATCAGGCGAGGAGGTGTTAGGCTATAGTTCACCGATTCACTAGCCCAATGCGGATTGGTGAGCTTCACAGGCCTTTACAAACTTTTACATCATCAGGCATACAGGTTTCTAGGCAATGTTTTCCTTTATCGGCGAGCAAGCAATGGTTTCATTTTCAGATGAACAGAAAATTTGAAAAAGCCCATTTTATGGCACTACTAGGTGTCAGGATCGAACCCGGACCTCTCACTCAAGAGGCCGAGCCGAGCCTATACCCACAGGACCATCGTCGCTCATATAACTCAATCCACTATACAATAAAAGTAAGTTAAAATCACTGTAAAAATGTATCAAAGCTGTACGCTCAAAGATTGTCAAAGGAGTCGCGAGATTTAAAAGGAAAGGCGATGTGCTCGTATCATTAATCTGGATGACGGAAGTATTTCATATTCATGCCGCGACTCGAATTGCGTTCAAATAGTTTTAGTTGAGGGCACTTTTAGTTCATATGAAGTTACTTTATAAAATGTGGTCTAATTTGTAAACGGAGAAACTGTATACATTTTTTATAATTACCTAGTTAAAGAGACGAGATTTATAAAACAATTTTTAGGGTTTGCGGTTAAAGGTTTCGTCATTTCCGACGTTTCGATCTACCGTGATTCCGATATATTACAACAACCATAGTCACGATGGTTTTATATTTTATTTGATAACAAAAAATTCAATCCGATTCAAGTCGGTTTTATTTTTTTGTAAAATGATTTTATTTCTTAATTTTTAGTGATTCCGAAATTCGTCGTCTTGGCGTTCATTGAAGGAGGCATATGTTTCGCAGTGGACGGATAAAGGACGATGATGGTGATGATGATGATGATGATGATGATGATGATGATGATGATGATGGTGGTGATGATTACAATGACCGCGACATACTATGGTGTGCTACCAAAGCATCCTATACAATTGTTACATCGACAAGTAATAAAATTAGCATATCGTCGATGTAAAAGAAACCATCCAAATAGGCGTTATTGGGAATAACTAAAAAACGGCTTCTCAGATCTTAATAAAATTAATACAGGACCAAATTGGAAACACCAGCTTTCAAAAAAAAAATAACCATCGAAATCCATTCACAAACGGCGGAGTAATCGTGTCACATACATACAAAAAAAAACTTACAGACGAATTGATAACCTCCTCTTTTTTTGAAGTCGGTTAAATACTTTGGAGAGTGTCTATAAGCGCCATAACTTTAAGAATGTACAAAAGATTTTTTTTTGTATGTTATTTGGATAGGCAAACTGGCAAACGTGCCACCTGATGGTAAGTGGTCGACGTCGCCCATGAACATAAACTAGTTTACCTGGAACGAGCCTAGGCAACTCATCTGTGTTGCCTATCCTGAGACATAAGATGTTAAGTCTCGGTGCCAGTAATTATACTGCCTGTCTTGCCCTTCTCTCCGAAATACAGCGAAGCTGTTTCGCGGGAGAAACAAGCAAGATAGTGGTACCCATGCAGCCGTGAGCGCGGCACAGCGCTTCCCTCCCACCGGTTAATTATGTCTATGGTATAAACAAAATTATGTCTTCACGTTTTGCCGAATTGATATTATATAAATGTTACGCTTTCACGCCTAAACTACATTCTTTCACCAATGAAAAGCTACATTATCAGCAAATAACATAAGTTACAGTTAAACCCCGTATTCTCAAGTTAACTGGAACTACGCGGATCAAACCGCAGGGCGCTGCCCTTGTAGATGATATAGAGAGAACATAAGTAATGTTGACATAGATATATACAATATTCAGAACTAAATTGGCTTCAACTTTCCATTGTAATCGTAACCCACTTTCCATACCCGGTACCCAAAAGTTTGCCCCATTATATGTGTAATGAATTCTTGGCAACCTGTTCACACTCTTCCTTCGATTCGATCGAAAGTTAAATATTTTAAGTCTCCATGACTTAAAATATTTAACTTTTTATAATACTTTTCAGATACGCCAACTTGTCATGGCTTTTTTTTGTCAAAGTAAATATATTAAAAGCAAGCACTTCTTTGCGTTTTTATCTAAACTGAAAAACAAACTCTCCTTTAGAATAATAATCCTTTAAAGTAATAACCGCTCCTTAATAATTGGCCAAATTAAGTTTTAAACCAGGTTCTAGTTCCAAAAAATGTGCGCGTTGGAGCCAACATACTCTTCACTTTGTTATAGAAGAATATGTTTAAATGTAACAGCTAAAACGCAGTTGCTGCATAGCTGTCACTTGACGCCGGTGTTATGTTAGCGAGGGGTACCACCCCGGTCGTGCCAGCCCAGTTCGGCTGCAAAGCAGCATGGCACTACCTCTTACATTTGTTGATAGGGAAGAATTTTGGGTTGTCCTTTTTTCTAGTAAATAAAAAAACAAATTCATAAATTGGCATCTCGGAAACAGCTGTCCCGAAAATGGCTAAGTATCCGGACTGGTGAAAACTCTAATCAATGTGCTATGCTTGAAGTTTAGCGGATACTTCAAGCTACTACTAAAGTTACCGGATGTAGTTTATAGCGAATCAGTCAGAGTGGATATTAGCAGTCACGATGTACAATAGTACAAGTATATGTTATCTACTTATATAATAATATATACGAGTATACTACAAACGAAAATAAATGCCGTAAAACTCCAAATAATTGACGCTATTTTGGTCATCTTTTAAAGTATCTGACGTCGAAATTGGTCAGAGTGTCTGTAAAAACGGATAGCCTGATCATTTCGATCTTCTATCGTACCCAATAAGGCTTGAAATAAAGAAGGCTTAAACTTTAAGAAACCAAACATGTGTGTCGGTATTTTCCTTCGACTATATTATGGCATGTGAGTGACGATGGCCTAGTGGGTACGGGATCGGCTTCTTGAGTGATAGCAGAGAGGTCCGGTTTCGATCCTGATCCCATCCCTTGTGATGCCTAGAAACGGGTTTTTTTAAATTTCTATGTGCACCTGAACATGAGACCATCGCTTGCTCACCGGTGAAGGAAACATCGTGAGGAAACCTGCAAGTGTGTGAAGTTCACAAACCCGCATTGGGCCAGCGCATCGATGAACTATGGCCCAAAACCTTCCTCGCCTGATTTCGAGGAGGATACCCGTGCCCACCAGTGGGGCGTATAAGAGTTGATATTATTATTATTATATACGGTATGATAATTTCCGCAAAGAATTTCATAGTAACATGAAAGCATCCGATTCTTTTGTGTATTGAAAGGCCCATATTTGAAGATGCATGATGCCCGATGATGATGATGCAGAAACAAACGAGCCAATCCCACCGAGACGTGACCTTATTCCACTACAGCTTCGTTCAATAACAAAATATATTGCTTATGTCGAGAACTATTCGGAAACGTTTCAAAATATAAGTATATCTTATTGTACTAGATGACACGAAAGAAATTTACACCAAAAGAAGAAACAAATCTATACGAAAAGTAGAAAGAAATCTATACCAAAAGAAGAAAGAAAACCGAAAGAAGTATCTATCATCCATCTAACGCATGGATGGCATGGATGGGATAACCAATATGAAAACCCATATTTTACCAGACATACTCTAGGTCCATAGGCGACTTGGACTAATCATCAACGTGGCTCGTCTGTCAAACAACCAACAATACCAAACAAAGAGCGGTAATGTTATGTATTTTGCATGAAATCAAATTCCACCAAACTTGTGCTGCGACGCTGCGACGGTTCTGCGCTCTGATTGGCTGACTGATGGCCATTGAAGGATGATTGGCCGCAGGGACGTACATACAAATCACGGGTTGGTTGAATTGCAATCACGTCGGTGACAAATCACTGAACAGTTTCGGAATTTTAATGCTCGCTTTACTACTCTATCCATTTATATGTTCGATGATTAATACTTACTTATATTATAAATATGAATGCGAGTTTGTTTGTTACGCCTTCACGCCTAAACCACAAAACCAATTTTAGATATTTTTTACCAATAGAAAGCTACATTATTAAGGAGTAGCATAGGCTATACTTTATCTCCGTATTCCCACTGGAAAGGGAACTGCGCGGGTGAAACCGCATGGCGTTAGTAAAAGAAACTGCGATGTTGATGATGATGAATCGTGATCGGCTATCTCATTGAGAGAGGCTTGCGTCTAGTGGATGGTTGTTACAGGTAATTATAATTATGGTTTTGAAATAAAAATAACAACAATCTATAAAGAATTACCTTAAAAATCCGTTTTATGCATGCCCTCGTTACAATTTTACTTTATGTAAATAAAATGACTGGTCAGACGGTGCATTTTCACAAAGGCCGATCGATCGCTGTTACAAAACATAAGCCGCTCTGATTGGTCCATTGGCTCCATATAAACGTCATTGAGTGTTCCAAAGCGTAAAAGCAGGAAACGAGCGATTGACAGCTTTTATAAAATATATTTTTTCACCTCTTGCCATTTTGAACTTTTCACAATAAGGAATTTGCCACGATTATTGTTTGAATAGGTAAGTTTTATACCAAACGAATGGCTGACCATATAATTAGATGGAACATAGGTACACTTAGAATTGGTATAAGGCGGGTCCAGATAAGGTAATTTTATGTTATTGGATAAGCAATCTCAAAGACGAGCCTTCAGATAGACGAGATGGTAAATGGTCAGGGCCTCGTATAAACATAAACGAGTTTTTCTGAGTCTAGCCGACACCTACCCTGAGCCCTGAGGTGCTGAGTCTCCGTTTGACCTTACTTACAAAACACTAAAGAAATAACGACGGTTATGTTTGCTAGTAACGTTAACTTACAACCAGGTATCGTATCTTTTTTTCAGTCGAACCCATTTGGGGACTATCGACACCTGTACAAATCCGCACAACCAGTGTTTATGCAGGGGTGATGCCCTCCTTTTCCCTATCCGCCTCCCCAATAGGCCACTGGAAACTCACTAAATTCACGAAACGCGACAGCATAGCTGTTACTTGATGTCGGTGTTATGTGAGCGAGAGATACCACCCCGGTCGTGTCGGCCCAATTTCTCATATAAATTATCAGCAGCTGGCGGGATCGAACCCGCGACCGCTGCGTAAAGGGTCTAGTAGCCAGACCATTCGACAAGGCGGCCGTCATTACAATTTAATCAAATCATTTGAAGTTAATTTTTATTTTAACTCCAAGACTTAAACCATAAATAAATCAATATTGACCAACATTTATTATACTTATTATATTACCTTTACCTGACACTGTGATAAGCTTGTGTTGCGGTTGTTATAAACGGAAAATTTATTATACTTATTATATTACCTTTACCTGACACTGTGATAAGCTTGTGTTGCGGTTGTTATAAACGGAACATTTATTATACTTATTATATTACCTTTACCTGACACTGTGATAAGCTTGTGTTGCGGTTGTTATAAACGGAACATTTATTATACTAATTATATTACCTTTACCTGACACTGTGATAAGCTTGTGTTGCGGTTGTTATAAACGGAACATTTATTATACTTATTATATTACCTTTACCTGACACTGTGATAAGCTTGTGTTGCGGTTGTTATAAACGGAACATTTATTATACTTATTATATTACCTTTACCTGACACTGTGATAAGCTTGTGTTGCGGTTGCTATAAACGGAACATTTTTGACCTCGTGCAAATATCTATGTTAATCATACAAATTACTTCTCGGAATCCAAACGCACGTCCTTTCGCATGTCATCTGATCGCTAAACAAGCCGATCGTGAAAATTGTACACAAACACAAAATATTTAATAAAAAATTACCTATATTAGAAACATTAACCCAAAAAGTAATTATTTCTTACTCATTACTCAAACCACGAACTCATTTCCATAACTCTCTATATTTTTAAAGTAAAGCGTTTCAGTATCGATTATAACATTTCCAGGGCAGGAGAGTTCCCGAGATGTAGAGCCCTCGCACATGCCTCGTTAAAAATCTAGGACCCTCCAACGCCGTGCGCAACGTTACAGTCTCACAGAAGTACTATTATAGTTCATATATCAATTAATAAATATAGCTTTTAAAATAATTTAACTGATCTGTGCGAAAATTTCGCAAATCATATTAATAATAAACCTTATCATCAACAGGAACTTCGCTTTAAAAGCCATTAATTTTGATAAAGAATAAAATGTATGCCATCGTACCAAAAATAGCTTCGATAAATAATTGAACAGCCATATGACGTAATTGGGTCATATTTTTCTCATATCACTATATATGAAAATCGAATTGTAAGGAATAAATTCCAAAAACTAATTTGTAATGTAAAAACGTAAGTAAACGTGTATTGAAATCTGTAAATGATTTGGAACGATTCGCAGTCGACGAGCACTTCGTAGCAATGTTTTTCGTAGTATTTCGTAGCCAACGGTATCGTAGCAAGAAACATTTTTAGCCAGCAACATATTTTACACAGCAATTAGCTTTCAATAACGTTTTTCCTAGCTAGCAAAGTTATTGTAGTCAGCAACGTCCTTCGTTGTCAGCATTTTTTTCCGTACTCAGCGACACTTCGTAGCCAGACCAGTTTTTCGTAGTCTGCAAAGTTATTCGTAGCCCGCTTTTTTAACAAGGGACTAGTTCGTAGAAAAGCATTCGTTGTCATGAAGAATGGTATACAGTCAATAGTCATGTGACTAGAAAATATGGCTGAACAAATCTATCACTTCATTTTAAACTCGGTAAGTATATAAAACAAAATTACTCTACTTCAACATTTCTTAAAATACTTTCATATTCTGTAACATCCAATCTTTATATAAATACTGAAGTAGAGTTTTAAATTAAAAATTCCGATCTTCAGCCGACAATGGAAGTAATGTTAATGAAGCTCGATACGATCTGTTTTCCCTGTCTTTTCACATCTGCTAACAACTTTTTCCAGCATTCCCTAACTTCCATTCTAAATCTTTTCAGTCTGCAGCGAAATTAGATGCATCGAAAAGCGATTTTATTTCGAGCTACTACGTGTTCTAGATTTTATATTTTAATTTCACTTGTTGTTTTAGATTTTAGAGTAAAATATCTGTCAACTATTGAAGATTTTAAGAAACATACTTAGTAGAGAGGATGTTGGCTTTAACCAGCTTGGGATCTATAATCATTATTACATAGTATATAACGAAGTCGCTTCCCGCTGTCACCTATATGCTTCGATTTTTAAATCTACGCAACGGATTTTGATGCAGTTTTTTTAAATAGATAGAGTGATTCAAGAGGAAGGTTTATATGTATAATACATGCATAATATAGTAGATAAACACTGATAATATTAGAGGTTTCTAATGTGATGTCGTAAATAAGCACATTTTTTGTGCTTGCATTACAAACGCTTGCTGAATCCTTTTTTTTTTCTTTTACGCCATAATAATCTAAAAAATCAAGCATATTTCACAGACTCCAGATACTGCTAGCAATTTCTACGTGGATCCGACTAATTAAATTATTAGTGAACCTTAGGGTATGTACTTCGAATAGCTTTGTGACGTCTGACACCTTAATCTTTACGTAACCTTGGACCTTGGTTGATGCAAAGTATATCAAACGCCGAGATTGTAAAAACCGTAATGAACCGTGATAAAGTTTATAAAAGGTAATTTTATTATAGTCTCTTTTAATATTATTACCTTCCGTATGTGGCACCGTCTGTCTGCTGTAGGTAGAGCCTGACCAGAAATATATAAATCAGTGTTGTCGCCACTGTATCTTTTATACGGTAGTACTAGTACCACAATACACAGTATACTCCATACAGAAATTAGTTCCGAAATTTTCCGCAATATGGTGAGGGTTTTTATTTTTCTGGTCAGGCTATACCTACATGACACGCATTTCTAAACTAGAAATTAATGTCAATGACACTCCCCAGCTACTGCATTTGCTATTCCTCTTGATATTGTAAACTTAGCAATTAACCACTTAACCACCAAATACTCAAAGAAATCTCAAATTTAAGACGTACTTAAACTCATGCTACGACGTGTCAGATTCAAAGAAAAAAGAGAGACAACATGAGTTTAAGCACGTCTTAAATTTTAGATTCGTTTAAGTATTTGGGGGTAAGTCACCTGGTTTCAAGCTTATATTTTCATCATCATCATCATCATCGGCCTCCATCCGTCCACTACGGAACATACACTTTTACGACTGGTTCGAAAGTTTGCCGTAGCTCAATGTGCTATGTAGCGTGCAGGGTGTTTCTTTGGCAGATAAGACTTATATTTTAATACCATTTATGATATGGTCTTTCCATGACCATGAAAAATAGGACTATGGACCACAATATAATCTGGAGAAACTATTTTATTATTAACAGTGAAATTCGCATAATCATTAGAAAAATATTATTACATAATTTAAATGCATGAAATCGTAACTTTTAATAAAATAAGTCATTCGATAATAAACAAATTATTTATTAAAACAATAATTAACTTTTTAATTAAGATGTTAAAACATCTGTATCAAAAGACAATCTTTGTAAACAATTCTTCAAAACTTAGCATTCAAAATAAAAATAGTGTTAAACATTGGTTAAACATACTAGTAGTAAAATACTTAATGTATTGTGTTTAAGCAAAATAATAAACCTGTGTACATGGTAGTCCTCCATTACGATTGCCTTTAAAACATTCGACCGGGGCTGGTTCCTTTGACGGACAAGAGTTTGTATGCACTGACTAAATAAATTCCCTAAGATTTCTGTAAGAGAGCTCTTGTAGCTCTTGTAGTGCATCTTATTTGAGCCAGGTTTATTTTGTTTGTTATTTTGAGGAATAAGTAGATACAGTAATAGAAATCTTATTTTATAGCAAATAATATGGAATCAAACATGGATGAGGCAGGCAGGCAAGGGGTCCAGGTCCAGGGGAACATGGGTTTGTATGGCACGACGTCGTGGGGACTGCTTAGTAGCGGCCGGGCAGTCCTCCCTTACGAGTAGGTAGTAGTCTGGCCTTCGCCGGGGCCAGCCTGTCTATGAATATGAAATAATTGAGATAAATAAAGCGCTCAAAATACTTAAAAAAATTCTATGACTTTAATTAACTAATCTTATAATAAATTAGTTTTTATAATTAAAAAAAAAGTGTGAAATGATTTTTATCTTTTTATTTGCTATGTTTTGAATAAATTGAATGGTTTTCGTGTTCATTTACTTAAGTTCATTAATTGTAACATTCTATATTAGGTACGACCTCGACCTTTGTTGAAAGAGACATGTCCAGAGGACGGACAAAGTCGATAGCGATGTTGATCATATTAAATATTAACATCTATATGTGGAGAACTAATTATTGTTATTTGTTCTCTTTGTTTCTATGTTAATTGTGTATCTGTGAAAGTGTTTTAATTGTTTAGTAAGAGGCACTGCCATGTTGCTTTGCAACCGAATTGGGCCGGCACGACCGGGGTGGTACCTCTCGCTCACATAGCACCGGCGTCAAGTGACAGCTATCCTGTCTCGTTTCCTGTGGTTTTTGAGTTTCCAGTGGCCCATTGGGGGTGATAAGGAAAAGGAGGGCAACATATCTGCATAATCTCTGGTTGTGTAGATGTGTATGGGCGTCCGTAGGCTACAGCTTCGACTGCTCGTTTGTCTTCCTATGATATAAAAAACTGTTGTCCTTCTTAGAATTAAATAAATAAACATAGAATGCTTCAAATTTAATACCATAATAATATTTTACAGCTTTATAAAAGAAACAGCATACCATTTCGAGAACATTCTTCTCATATTCTCATTGTATTGCAACACAAAAATTTATACAGTGTCTAGTGTAAGTGCAGTGAAATATTTTATACGTATTTTATTGCTCATACAGTTTTATTCTTTATATCTTAATCTTAAGACGCGTAACTTTTGAACCATTAATTACACGTTTACTTCTATTTGTGTGTAATTAAATGTGTTTTATATACGGGCAGATAATGATTATTTCTGTAGACTATTAATTATATATAATAATACTAGCTGTTGCCCGCAGCTTCGCCCGCGTTAACATAGATTGAAAGCCGTACCCGGATTGATGATGATTATTTTTACAGCCTAAGTTACTCCTTATAACATCAGCTATCTGCCAGTGAAAGTCGCATCAAAATCGGCCCAGCCGTTTCAGAGATTAGCCGGAACAAACAGACAGACAGACAGATGGACAGACAGATAAAAATGGTAAAAAGGCTAATTTGGTATATGTACCGTGTATACATTCATAAGCATTCAATAAAAAGTGGTAATTTTAATATTACAAACATAGACTCCAAATTTATTTAACTGTTTAGATATCAGGCCTATGTTCAACAGTGGACGGATAGAGGCTGATGATGATGATGATGATAATGATAATATATATATATATATATATATATATATATATATATATATATATATATATTTACAAGAATTGCTCATTTAAAGATATAAGATAAGATAAGATAATACGATATTAAAAACACATGCAGTTGAGTGCGAGAAGGGAGCAAGTGAGTGAGATTAAAGATCAAGAGAGAGAGAGTGAGATAGAGCGAACATTGCAAGTCTCGGAAATTTAAAACTTTAGATTAAGTAGTATAAATATAAATGAGATTTAAAAATTAGTTTGCCAAATAAGTTTCACTTCTGACATGTGTACTTTGTAAGCACGTACTTTTTTTCTGTGGATATTAATTGTTTTGGGATCGTTCAGACACGTGGGAATATCCTTGGTTCCTACCGTGTCTGAACTAGGTCTAAATTATGTTTGTCCTAAACAAAATACAGTTCCTATGCCAAAACATATTTTTCAATAACTGGATTTGAACCCGCAATGTTCATACCGACAAACTACTCATGGTATAAATAATAAATATTCAGGTTGTTAAAATAATCAGTGGCATGAAATAATGCCCCGTTTGTAATGCTAAACGGCATCCTTTGTCATGTAAAAGCCTTTGTAGCGAGCTTCAGTAGCTTTCGCGAAATAGGCGGAATTATTCAGATTCATTGGGCCACAGAGTCACCGTGACTCACTACTGACTCATTACTGAGTGACTCAGACTAAGCCCAGGTGAAGGTAAACTGTAAATTAATAATGATTTCATTGTGAAGGTTAAACTTGTGTGAAGCTAAAAAACTTCTATGATTTTTGTTTTCACATCGAATTTCATTCATTATAATGAAACAATTTTCCGCATATTGATAACGGTTTATTAAGATTTTTTATATTCTAGGCGTTTTGAATACTTTCGGATTCATTTTAAAAAGTTATTTCATTGTTCATTCAACTTGTGTGAAATGGTATTGTATTGTAATTGCGGTAGAAATGTTCACGGGTCAGCCTGCACCACCACCTTACTAATTTGTTTTGTATTCATAAACATCATAATCATCATCCTCTATCCGTCCACTGCTGAACATAGGCGATTTTTTTTCTTTAATGCCGGGAAATGCCAGCGAGTGCCATCAATGCAGCCAGGTGCCCCGGATCTATTGATTCTTTTCTCTCAAACATTTCGAACCATTTGATATTTTCAACACTCGATAATTCGTAATATTTTAAGAATACGTAGTATTGTCAGTATAGTTTGTGATTTTAAGAGTCCCTCGAGTTTCGAATTTACGAGAGTCGACTGTATTAGTCACGGATTATTATTATTATTATTGTTAATATTAGTATCTAAGATAAATTAGCACGTTAGACACCTACTTTTTTGACGTATTTCAAGTGTAGGTACGAGTTGTTGCCTACGAAAAAAAATTATTTTGATTTGATATCTGTAACAAGGCTGTATGCTGTATAATATATTGACCTGTAATAGAAACGTACTATTGTTGATATTTTTTTAAATATCTTGCATTTGCGCTTCTACAAAATCATACATCGTATGATCAACAGGATTTTACAAATACCGTAGAAAGTTTAGTGTAGTATTAAAAGTTAGTTTATTTAGAAAGGTCATCGGTATCGAGTTGTGTGCCAAGTGGGTTGGTGGCCTTGTCGCAAGTTCGCCGCATCACCAGGACCACGTCAACTTATTAAATGGCTGATCCAGATTCTAGTCATCTAGTGCATACAATGTTTTCATGCATTGATAATTATCAAACTGGCATGTACCTAAACTGTTGATGTAAATTAAACACTTATCTTTTAGCGCAGCATCGATATTGATAATTTTATTTCCTTCTTCTCTTATATTTATACCTCATTTATACCGAGTTTCTTATTACCAGTGCTTGTCAACCGAATATAATTATTATTGATATATTATTATACTACTCTATAACATTTTATTATTATTATTATTATATTCATTATAATATTATTAAACGGTGTGTTTACATACTCTGTAGTAATATAATATGATTTTAATAAACTTGTTTATAGCCTGACCAGAAAATATTATATAAACCCTTCGTGGTGTCGCCACTGTATCTTTTTTACGTCAACACATGGTAAATCAATTTTCTTCTATTGTATCGTCCATACAGAAGTTAGTTCCGAAATTTTCCGCAATATGGCGAGGGTTGTTGTTTTTCTGGTCAGGCTATAACTGCCACATTTGTAGTCTAATAAAATTTTGAGGTTTCATATCATTCAGAGAGGTGGTCGGCGATGACGTCGTCCGAGTCTCCAGACCCACGAAATGCGTGAGCGCGCGCATCTCGGGTCTGGACGACTCTGTCACGAAGGACGACGTCATGGCAGCAGTGGTTGAGAAGGGCGGCTGTCCCCCGGAGCAGGTGCGATCGGGTGAGATCGGCAGCAGCGCTACCGGAATTACCGGAGAAGCCGGTGGAAAAGGAGGCTGGCGATGGCCCTACGGCCCCTGCTCAGCCTGCTTGCCCGATGGCCAATAGCTTTGCCGTCTATACGAAGGGTTTCCCATGGCGTTGGAGGAGCTGTAGCCCTGGAAACTCTGGCAGGACGTGGTGGCGACAGAATGTTGTGCCGCAAGAGACCTGTGCGCGGCTGATCGGAGGGTCCACCGCGCGCGAGAAAGGTTTGTGCAGTAAGGCGCCCTTAGGTGTTCAGGGTGCCTTACTAGTAAAGAGTGCTGATGGGTACAGCGTCGGGGCCCGGAGCGGTAAGACTACAGTTCCCGCACCGGGCCCGCCGAACGACACGAGGCGAACACGTTGGGGTTTTAGTGCGGTGAAAGTCCCACATAACCACCAGGTCCCCCCGGGCCCGGTGATATCCATTAGATTTCCCCAACAGAAAAAAAAAGATTTCATATCATGTTGTACTGGAAATTACTGGTAACAAACACTTGGATGTTTAAGATGTAACTATGTCATTAAATCCATAGATAAGAATATCATAACTAAACCTATGTCATCACCATTAGCTGATGATGATATCAGCCTTTCTCCGTCCACTGCCAGACACAGGCCTCTTCCAAAGAACGCCAAGATGGATACACTAGGTTAGACCTATGTGCAAGTAATAATAATAATATCTATGGACGCTTTTACACCACGTCAATCTGGTCCCGTTGTAAGTTCTTGAAGAACTTGTGTTACGCGATTCAAACACGCAACCTCCGGCTTGAATGCCAACGCGCTAACCATTTAGCCACAGAGGTCGTCATAGTGGTTGAAACTTGAAAGTAATCACATTACTTTCAATTGGACTTATTTTTAGTCACTTTTATATCAAAGTATTTTAGGTTACATAGCAAACGGTCCATATCAATCAGTTAGAATACTTTTGAGCTCAAAAGTCACATAAAACTCTAACTTAATAGCATCGGAAAAATGAAGTAATAAAAAGTGATACCCGAATGGTTAAAACGAAATCCATGGCCATCTGTCCGGGAACGGGATTGGATGGGAGGATGTGTATAAGTTGGAAATGGTTTTCACAATCGCGTGAACTGAACTAAGCCATTTTTTCGGATGAATATCTTTCACTAGTTTTTACTCGTATAATTGATGATACATGTTTTAGGTTTTGTCTATTCAAATGAAGAAAGGCTTGATTAGATACTGGTGTTATTTTTTCA
Source organism: Helleia helle (assembly GCA_963853865.1). Taxonomy (NCBI): domain Eukaryota; kingdom Metazoa; phylum Arthropoda; class Insecta; order Lepidoptera; family Lycaenidae; genus Helleia; species Helleia helle. The sequence goes on along the minus strand of OY971426.1, from coordinate 17,503,456 downwards.
GAAATTCCTCTTCGAAAAGCAATCAAAATTAAAAGATGTCATAGGAAAAATACTCAGTGTTAGCGACGTAAATTCCTTAATATTATTTATGTCATTTGGATAGGCAAACTAGTTGACAAGTCACACGATGGTATGAAGTCAACGTCGCCGATCAACATTTTTTGTAGGATCTGAGCAAGTGACCCAGGCGCTACGTTTCCTATTAAGGTACGAGATAATTAGTAGTAGTATCTAGTAATTAGTCGATAGAAAATAAACATCGGCGTTTCCCTTCTGTATTAACGATAAGATTAAAAGTATTTTCAGTACCTACTACTAAGCAAATAATGTAGCATGAAGTCTAGAAAAATGTACAGCATAATATAATATGTTGTATATTTCTATTTATCCTTGAAAGGCTAATATTGAGTAAAGTATAAATCATTTTTCATATAAAACCTTATTATGCCATAATAAATCTCCATTGTAATAACTTTTATATTCTCTCCGCGTTTGCTGGATGACGTTTATGTGCAGGTGCATAAAATGTCAGGAAATATGACTCCAACCGTCTTCGGTGTCGAGAACTGACAGCTATGCCCAGGAGCGAGACACAGCACAAACTTTGTATTGATCTGATAGGAAAAAGTCTTATTGAAGTGAAAACTGAGCCGCCATTATCTGATGTTTAATGAAAAGAAAAAGTTATACAGAAAATAATAGACAAGATAGGTACAGCTGTGCCCGTGTCAACTTACATCTATTATAATATTATGTATATATATATGAATAATGATTTTTTTAATAGCTTGACTCACTATCAACATGGTTCAAGATTGTCCTGACGGTGGGGCTCAGTGGCCTAAGGTGAACCCAGCACCTTGGGCGAAGCCAATTGAACCGAGAGAGCTGATCTTTGTACCCCTATTTTATGAAGAGGGGACAAAAGAGCAGGGGCGAGAATGGAAACCTCATCCCATTGCACTGTCCGACGTTGGGAGGGGTTGTTCTGTGGTTCAGGGCAACCCGTCTGTGGAGGTGGCGTCGGTCCCTTGGGGTACCGACTCACTGTCGAGGTGCCCTGTTGCTCGTAGAGCTGCATCCACTTTACCATCTTTCGGGCGCAGCGAGTCCCATATACCTTTTTTTTTTTTTTTCTTTAACGCCGGGAAATGCTCTGAGGCATCCCGCGGGGGAGTGGGTCTCCCCACGCGGGTATGTGGGACTCGCTGCGCCCGACAGCTGGTAAATGGACGCAGCTCTACCTAAATGGACAGGCGTGAGGATGGACCCCTTGCCCCCTGCCCTTCTGTCCCCTCTTCTTATAAGAGGGGTACAAAGAGCCCCCTCGGCCCAATTAGCTTCGCCCAAGGTGCACCGCTCACCCTAGGTTACTGAGCCCCACCGCCACGACAAGGCCTGAACCATGGTCGGGGAGTCCCATATACCTAAGAGGAGGAAGCCTAAGAGCATTTCCCGGTGCAAGAGAAGAAAAAAAACGCCTGTTTCACTCAGTGATAGCGTATTAATGAAAGACTTGTTTAAATCAGATGAGTAGTTTAGAAGATTACCTCCGACAATCAAGTTTGTACGTATTTATGTTTGTTACTCTTTAACACAAAACGTGCTTACTGTATTTTAATGAAACTTTACAATAATATAGCTACACATACACACATAGCCCATTATTTATAAATATATTGTTGAATTGACCAAAATATTATAATCGTGGTCTCTAATATCTATCTATCTACAATATAATATATATATATATAGTATAATATAAAGTAACTTCTAAACTTGTAACTAACAATATCATAAATGAACCCTGTAACTATTCCACCTGATTTTAGAACACGTCTATACTCTCGCAGTTAACCTTTTTCTTAGCATTTTTGTCTTCAAAAAATAGTGTGTGCATGTCGTACGTGAAAGGAACCCGAAAAAACTGGCGAAACGAAATAGTAAGGAACTTCTAGACTTTCAAAAGTTGTACCTTTTACTTATGAAGGGTATATTTGAGCTTAAACTTGAGCATTCTCCGACTGAGAGGGATTTTGTTTGGAAACTTCTTAGCAGAACTAATGATCTTACAGTAACATGAAAAAGCTGAAAGTTTTTCATTTAAGTACAAAAAAGGAGGATTGAGATTAACTAGACAGTCTTATAAAGGGCTTGGCAGTCATTAAATAGTAAAATATTTAACATTTCTTTATTTATAATGAAAAAACTTTTACCGATTTTATCCCAGATCGTTAGGACTTACATTTTCATAGCAGCTTTCTTATAACTCACTAGTTGTTGCCCGCAGCTTAGCCCGCTTTAACGTATATTTACTGCCGTACACGGATTGATGTTGATTATTTTTATAGCCTAAGTTACTCCTGAAAACATCAGCTATGCCAGTGAAAGTCCCATTAAAATCGACCAAGTCGTTTCAGAGATTAGCCGGAACAAACAGACAGACGAACAGACTGACAAAAATTGTAAAATATGTTATTTTGGATGGATATAAGAAGTTGTGTTACGTATATATACCTATGTACATCCCGGTGAGATATCTGTACATCGCGCAAATTATCTAGACTAAGTGAGATTGGACCCCACGACCGTCGTGACAAGTTTACAGTAGCCTCGATATATTATATTAGTGTATTATCTATGGCCTCGACGATTTTCAAATTGAAAAACAAGTCGTTAGATAAAAATAACATTAGTAGATATTTCTTTCCGTTAAAGTCTTCAAAGTAAAGGAACCTTTGCCCTGTGTCGTTAAGGCTTCGATAAATCTAATCGAATGATCTCCTTTATACAGATCAATTGCTTCGAAGGCTTTAAGATCGAGAGATATAACTTGACTTTTACGAATCCTAAGTTGAAGTCAAAGATTACATCCTCCTTTTATCTTCTTTTTAATTTAAAATACTTACATTTTTTATCTAAATATGTAAGCCTGTTTGAATTCAAACCTTTTGACCAAAGAAGGAAAGATATTTGACAAAATGAATAATAGCTATTCCGAAGCCCTGACAACCATTTGCCAATAAAAAAGAGAAGACATTTTTTATGTGGGAAGATAATCTGGCAGACATACCTAATGGAAACGACCAATGCTGCACATTTATTGAGAAGGACCTAGGCTACTCTTCCATTCTTTTCCTTTCCTATTTTCGTAATGGTAAGGACAGACGTGCTCAAAAAAACATGTTCATAAGCTTACTTAAAATTAGCATGCTCTGCAACTGTTCACATTGTTCACATGGTCACAAACGCGTTCGGAGCACGCCCCTTTTACCCGCGCCTCAGGTTACAGGTAGCGCATGCTCAAACATCAAATGTCGGTTGATTAAGCGTGCTCATAAGCTTGTTTCAAATTAGCATGCTTTGCAACTGTTCATATTTAGCAACCTGATCAGACGCGCTTGGAGCACGCCCCATTCTACCCGCGCCTCGGGGTTCATACTCAAAAATCAAATATTAATTAAACATGCTCCTAACTAGCAATGTTCCGTGCACACACGTGCTACTGATGATCGCTTGCTCTATTAAAGCATGCTTCCGTACAAGTTAGTAATGATCACGTCTGTCCGTGCCACAGATATTTGAAATAAATATTTCTGTGGTCCGTACCCTTTAGTGATACAGCACGTGCAAATAGTGGCGAAGCATATCATTTATCCTTCTCGGCAATATTTAACTATTTATTATTATTTACGGCCTATCCCGATTATTGCCACAATTTCAGGGAATTGAAGGGAATTCCAGAATAAAAAAAACATCTAGTTGTAATATTGCAAATTCTAGCGATGCTCAAATCAGGCAACATAAAAAAATATGTTCCATGTTATGTTTCTAATTTTAAATAATATCGGTTTAAATTTTCTGAAACATTATTTGTTACACCTAAAATAACATTCAGAAGTCTTGGAAATATAACTTCATTTGAGTCCTCTTATTTCCCGCATCTGTAGAGCATTTTAGTTGAATGGCGCCCTGGCCGCAATCGAGGAACAGCGAATCGTCTACTCAGCTTACAAGTCTCAAGGTATGGAAGCAGATTGAACGTTATTGAACCAAATGCGGAATGCTTTTGATCGTTGATAAGAGATATTTTTATTGAAGTTCTTTAGAAATAACTGGTAATCATATCATTTTTATAATAATAATATTTTTGCTTACACCTCATGCTTTTACTAGAACGTACCTACATGTTTTATATGACTTAAGCAGCTCAAGTTTGAGATAGACTTCTAATTTTTTTTCACATGACCTTAGTCAGTTAGTTTATACTTTTATATCCTGTCAACAGTCATCAGTTCAGCTTTCGTTTAATTTGACTCACAAATCACTCATTATATAACAAAATGACAGCGTCTGTGGTTGTAGATTTGAGGTAGGAAATATTGGGTTGCAGTACTTAAACTGAAGTGTTCACGTAGTTTTTTTTAAATGAAATACTAATATAATATATTAAGTTCTTCCTAATCTGTTTTCCTAATATGCAGAAATGCTGGCGCCCATTAATTGAAAATTTTAAATTAAAAAACAAAAAAAATGTTCTTAATACAAATTCAAAAACATTATTATTCCTCCCGTGGCCCGACCAATTTTAAAATACATTCAAGCACGTAGATATCTAATTATAAACGTAACTTTAGCACTATTCATATTTGTACAAAGGCTTAATAAAGTGGTGCTTCAGTGCAGGATGCGTCCGCCGACGGGAATCGATGTTACCATGGCAACCATCCAGCCTGAACAGCGCACTTAGACGCAACGACACGACAACGATTTTCAACGCTTTTATGAAGTCAAAGGTAGAGAGACGCAATTATAACGTTCTAAGCTTTTACAAATATTAATAGCTTCTTGCATTACGCGACAACAGACACTAGTGCAGCAGCGTAGGCATGAGAAGCCCCTGTGGGATATAGGTGGGAAGTCACAAAGGAAGATCTCCCTACCGAGCGAAATGGTATGCTCGGCCAGGCCAGTGTCTCCAGATTAGAAAAGTAAAATTACAGTGAAGGCTGTTTGAAATTACAGTAGATTTACTAAAATTACAGTGTTTTCCTATCCTAAAATACAGTTTGTTTTACAGTAGATAATAATAACATTTTAAATTCTTTTTAATGACTAAATCGATGGGGCATGAAGTTTGCCAAGTTAAAACAAGAGAGGGCGGATCGGATCGGGATCGGGCTCATGTCACTTTCATGATAAAAGAGAAAGAAAATCTCCTATAACAATATTTACGACGGCTTGAAGATTTAAATTATTTGCGATTTCCTAATCTGTAATTATATTAGATAGTAATTTAACGAGGTTGTGTTGTTTGCTGTGAAATTTTGTGCTCTGCAATAAAAGCGGCTATTTTTATTGCAGCTGTTTTTTTCTTTTCTTGAACCCAACAAAACAAAATGATCAAACTTTTCTCTAATGCACTACGAAGAAATACACACAAAGCACGTTGCTAAATTAAAACCCTTAGCGAAAGTAAAATTCGTCTACATAATTTTAATGCGTAATAGCATTAGTATAAAGTATTTATTTTTTGGTAATAGGCAATGGCTCCACAGTTTGTCAGGGAATTCCCCTTCCATCGTAGGTCGTAGGTATAAACTATCAACCAGCTGCTGAATCATAGACAAACACTAAACTATAACGTTTCGTTTCATCCATTTATGTAGGTTTTTTTAACAATAATTAAGTTTCTTTTCTTTTTTTAATATTTTTTTAGAAACTCAAAATTACAGTGACTTTCATACACTGTAATCACCATAATACAGTGTACAGTGAATAGAGTAGAATTACAGTAAATCTACTGTAATTACAGTGCATCTGGAGACACTGGGCCAGGCCGAAGCCCACTTGCTATCAATTCAGCTGTTGTATGTATAGCGACGAACTGTGGAACTTCGATAGCGTGATTCAGGAATGTGGCGCTGATTGGTCCGCCACACCCCGTCTCCCCGTTCACAATCTAATCAATCATCAATCTATCCATAGGTACCTGTTTGGAATATTAAAATAACCACTTTTTATTAAATGCTTAAGGATGATACCAAAATAACATTTTTACATCCACCAAAATAACATTTTTTGTCTGTCTGTCTGTTTGTTCCGGCTAATTCCGGATTTTTACGGCACTTTCACTGACAGATAGCTGATGTTATAAGGAGTAACTTATGCTATAAAAATACTCATCATTATTCCGTATGGGGCTGTAAATCTAAGTTAACACGGGCGAAGCTGCGGGCAACAGCTAGTGTTTAATATGATGAGAGTCATAAGGACCTCGTGCCATCTTCTTAAAGACAGGGCAATCATGATGATAGATATTGCGAAATACCATACAATAATTTCAGTGACACAAACGTGAGATGGAAATAATGTCAGTCGCCACTCGCCACGTTCAAAGGCCGCGTCGAGTAATTGTAGCGTATTACTAATGTAGAATCTCACTCCAATTTTATTTATCTGTATAGATGTATAGACATCTATACAGATAAATAAAATTGGAGTGTCTGTTTGTAATATTAAAATAACCACTTTTTACTAAATGCATATCGATGTATACACGGTACATATGCCAAAATAGCATTTTTTACCATTTTTGTATGTCTGTCTGTCTGTCTGTTTGTTCCGGGTAATCTCTGAAACGGCTGAGCCGATTTTGACGGGACTTTCACTGGCAGATAGCTGATGTTATAAGAAATAACTTAGGCTATAAAAATAATCATCATCAATCCGCGTACGGCTCTAAATCTAAGTTAACGCTGGCGAAGCTGCGGGCAACAGCTAGTGTATAATATATTTATGTAAATTTATTCATAATTGTTTAAAACGGGATAAAATATGTGTTAGTTTTTCACTTTTATTTCGCGGAGCTCGATATTTCGACATTGTCTATGAATGTCTTGTTCACGAGACTGAATAATGAAAATAGCTATGTTAACTTAAAAACCATGAGTACTTATTCAATACTTACGATTATATATCTTTCTCTGACGTAGGAGGGTAAATGGGTGATGGGAGTAGTAGACGATCCTGTGATGAGGCGTTCAAGATAACTATAGTATAATAGGTAAAGTAGGCAAATTCAAGCTAATGATACGCGTAAGTCCTTCCACTACATCCAGTCATAGTTGTTTTTGCACAGAAAGTAGACAAAATATATCGTATCGCTATCGTTCCTGAGTGAGTGATGGACACAAATCTGAATGTCCCGCAGATGTGCCGCCTTCATTCGATTCCTTACAGGATAACGTAGTTCTGCGGCTGCGATTCAACAGACTGTACATACAAACTGGGAACTGATAACGTATCCGCCATTGTTGGTTGGCACATAAAAATATTTGAATAGCATATTAGCATGGCATAGCATGGCAAATAAATATATTGTCTTTATTTGAGTTGAATTGAATTAGTATAATTAAAAGTTTCTGCGAATACTAGTCGAGATATTACTACGGTCCCCTTTCTGATTGATGTTTACCTACACAATGGTAAAAGTCTCATTTTTTAATTTTGAAAAACTATTTTATTTGTGTAGGTAATGACGTTCATGATTGTGTAAGTGTTAAATTAAAAAAAAATAAGGAAACTATGGCTGAATCCGTAGACAGAGAAGCTGAATCTAGCCACAGATTAATTTATGTCAGAGAGTAAAGGTGATTTCATTTTGTAAAAACCGGCCAAGTGCGAGTCGGACTGGCGCACCAAGGGTTCCGTACCATTAGACATTATACAACATTAAACAAATAAATTTAATATTCTGTGAATATTTAAAGCGTTTATGGAGAGCCCCCTTAAATACTTATTTTATTCTGTTTTTAGTATTTGATGATAATAGGTCTTTCTTTACCGGCCCGGCTCGTCGTCGCTCGTACAGACCCGGGACCATCAAAATGCGACGGAGGGGCTCGCAGTGGTTTTCCCACATAGGATCAGGGTCTACCCGAGATCCTGGCTACATGCGTAAAAAGCATTTCCCTGCGATAACAAAAAAAAGGGGACTTGTGTCTGCCGAGCGTCATTACCGCGATGCTCGGTGACGACCAGTCCTGGGCGGCGAGGGAGTACTTAATGCCCCAGAAGGAGGCCGACGAGCGAGCGAGAGAGGGCGCCGCCGACGAGGTCTCCTCCCGCGGGCGACCAATGGGGGTGTATAGGAGGCGCCTCCAGTAACGCCTTTGTGTTCGTATAAGTCTCAGGATGGGAACTTGGGCCCGTATGGCACGATGTCGTGGGGACTGTTTAGTAGCGGCCGGGCAGTCCCCCGCTGGCGAAGGCCAGACTACTCCTTTACTAGGAGCCAGGGGCCAGCCTGTCGCTTAGGTGATCCTGTCTGTTGCCTGCATATCAGGGACCTTCAAAAAGAAGCTGAACGCGCTCGCAGTAATTTTAGTTTACAGGTGCGAGTCCCACATAGGGTCTCAGGGTCTACCCGAGATCCTGGCTACATGCGTAAAAAGCATTTCCCTGCGATAACAAAAAAAAGATGATTCAATTTCGTATTGCTTCTAAAAAACCTCTAATACTGGCCTTGATTTCGTTAAACTTTTTTTCTTAGTCCTCACGCTTATAATATTTTTCTTACAAAATATGAAGAAAAACCGGCCTAATGCGAGTCGGCCTCACGCACGAAAGGTACCATACCATAATAGCTACAATATTAGACACTTCAAAAAACACGTTATAAACGGCTATTGATATTTTAATTAAATAAAAACGCCATCTAGTGACGCGATTATTGAACTATTTTGATTGTAAGCTCGGTTATAATTTTTCTGATTTAATATTATACCTATAGATGTCACTTATAACGTACATTTTTATGGGATTATATTATATATTATTATAATAAAGTTAATATATAAGGTATATTAACTTTATGATTATTATTAATTAATATTTGTTTTATTGGCCATCTTGGCGTTCATTGAGGGAGGCCTATGTTCAGCAGTGGACGGATAGAGGCTGATGATGATGAAGATGATGATGATGATTTGTTTTATTTAAAATTTAATTATTTTTTAAAGTTAATATAGGTATACCTAACTAAATATTCTGTGAATATTGCAATCGTTCTCTTATCTACTACATCTACCTTTTTTTTTTCTTTTCTTTTTTTTTTTTCTTTAACGCCGGGAAATGCTCTGACATCCCGCGGGGGAGTGGGTCTCCCCACGCGGGTATGTGGGACTCGCTGTGCAGCTGGTAAGTGGACGTAGCTCTACCCACTAAAACCCGGCGAGTGCCAGCAATGCCGCCTTTGGTGAGGTGCCCCGGATCTAGCAAACAAACAGGGCACCTCGACGGCTAGTCAGTCCCGTAAGGGACCGACGCCACCTCCACAGAGGGGTTGTCCCGCACCACAGAACAACCCCTCCCAACGTCGGGACAGTACAATGGGGTGAGGTTCCCATCCTCACCCTTGCCTCCTGCTCTTCTGTCCCCTCTTCTTATAAGAGGGGTACAAAGAGCCCCCTCGGCCCAATTACCTTCGCCCAAGGTGCACCGCTCACCCTAGGTTACTGAGCCCCACCGCCACGACAAGGCCTGAACCATGGTGGAGTACTAAATCTACCTGTTGCGGTCATCAATATCGAGCAAAATACGGCAAAAAAAAAACACGTTTGTTTTATGGGAGTAACCCATACATATTGATTTTATTCTGTTGCAACAGAAATACATCATCTGTAAAAAGTCTATCATGGTCCATAAGATACGGCCTGGTGACAGACGGATGGACGGACAGTGAAGACTTTGTAGGGTTCTCGTTTTACCCTTTGTGTATGGAACACAAAAAAGGAGGCTTAGCCTGCCATCGTTGGCGCTATTGGCAACAAGTAAAAAAAAACACAAAAAATAAGAGAAGGGAATCATGTATATGGAGTAGTTAAATTAAAAGTAAACAATATAATAAGTACACACTGGGGAAAAAGTTTAGCAATAATGTTTTTACAGTAATTATTACCTTTGCTGTGTACTGACCATTCAAATGTCTTAGACTTATGAGGACCAAGCGAACTGCCTAATTTTATTTTTATTTCATAATTTTAAGGAATAAACTTTAGCATGTGTTATTAAATGAAGGTCAAAGTAAATCCATCAAAATTGTGAATAATCTCTCTGGTACCTAAATAAGTATTTATTGGTCACTATTGATATACAATGCCATCTAACGCATTGATGTCGAATAACTAAAAATTGTGCATACAAAATAAATTACTTATAAATATTTTAATGTTGTATTAATTATTTTAATAAAATAATTCAAATTAATGAAATGAAAGAAAAGACTTAGATTTCAAAACATTATGAAATATAATGTCAAAAAATATTAAAAAATAATGCATTATTTACTATGGCAACACTTGTGATTGCAAAAACGTTGCCCGTCATGAAAATGGTAATGGCGATTGCCGATTGGCGCAGTCAGTAGATGTGTGGGTGCACTATGCTGTGGCCTGTGTGATGTTTGCATGCGTGTGTTGACTGTTGAGTTTCGTGAATCGTGTCTGTATTTTGTACATAGATTATAAACACTACCACTAGACAGAGACTATAGATATTTATATGTATATTTGACGCCGTTCTAAGTTGCTGTCATTGTTCTAATTTTGGATTTTATCACACAAACTTTTCAAACTGTCGTGTTTAGGTACGTAAGGAGCAATATTCATAGTATTTTGATGTTTCTGATGTTTTAATTTATTAACAATATAGTGTGAAATTAAACATGTAACCTGTCTAACAGGCGTTGTCTCTTTACTTCGGATAGTGATCTTTTAAACGTTCAAGTGTAAAGTCACTGGATAGCAATTCACTCGCTATCATTGATGGTGCTTTTTGTCGATATTATCAATTAATTTCATGAACAAGCCATGTTTTTATCAGGGTGCGGGCATAGATGGTGAACACGCCGCGTTAGATTTGGTCGAGCACTGTGAAGTCAGTTAGTATTTTGATACCGGTCGTGTAACTAGTGTCCGTACGTCTAGTATGCTAAAATGGTAGGATCAAGTTAATTATGTTTTATAGTGTTTGTGAAGTGAGCTAAGTGATTCTCTTGTTGCAGGCCGGCAGAATGCTAAAGTTTATACGTGGGAAGGGCCAGCAGCCCTCTGCTGAGCGGCAAAAACTGCAAAATGAGCTCTTTGCATTCAGAAAGGTAAGTGGCATTATTGTTAGCAAAAATAAATATTTACTTTTTCGGTTATGTCAGAAACAAAATCTATCGAAAATATTTGAGGAACATTGAGAGTACATTGTTTCTTTTTAATGTTGAAATATTAGTGTGTATTCATGTATAAAAATTCTTAAGAGTTAAATAAATGTGGGAACTTTTTTAACTTATACCTATTTTAGAAATTAAGCTCAAATCTATTTTAAATGTAGTTTTTCTGTAACCGTTTATATGTTCCATAACTTATGCAATACAAAGTGTAAATAGAAATTTCATTTCCAATGAAGTATTAGCAGCAACTACAATAATTTTGGAAATGCATATTATTTATGTGAAAAAACATTACAATTGTTATTTTTATTGGATATTGTTTTGAATCATTAAATCACTTTTAAAAAAATACTTGTACACAAATTGTGTTGTAATATACCCAAAGACATGAAAAAACGACTAAAATTTTGTTTAGAATACTTTGGTGCTAAATTAAAAACTCTGAGCTAATACTCATAATTTTGCCATGAAGCTAAAGATATATATAAAGATAGTATAATAATAAGAACTCTTTAATGTGAAGACATTCAGCTTGAGGTAAATAATCCGAAATAAACATCTCAACATCCTAACATATTTTGAGACACGAATATATTTGCTTTGAATGGGCAATGGCAATAAGAGTCGTCATATGAATATTAAAATGATAAATGGATGGTTGTCTCAATTATTAAGTGTTTAACAAGGGCGGATAGATGTGTTGACGATAATGATTTATGGAGCTAGATTATCAAGTTGATGAGTGTGTTCCTTATCAGCCAAGCCCTGCAACATATTTACTTTGAGATTAGATTTTATGGCTATTTCTTTTAACTTGTAATCATAATGAAAATTAGATCATGGACATGTAGTACATGATTAGAGATAAAGAAATCTCTATTGCATATGGTTTTGTATAAAAACCATAGCAGTTTCAGAAATCCAAAAAAATATATATTCAAAATAGTACCAACAACATATCTTTTTGAATGTCTATTGACAACGATTGTTCACCCAGAAGTACCGGCGAAACCAACTTAGTGGAAGTAAGGGTTGTTTCAGAGAGTTTTTTTTTTCTTTTACCGACCAACACACAATACCTGCTTTGGTTGATAAAGTAACACAGTAATAACTACCAATTAATATTAAATGAATTGTTTTTGTTAATATGGCATAGCTCTGTTTAATTTTTATGTGAAAATTAGATGGTTCTTGTTTAGTTTTTCTATTGTCAATCAATCTCAGTCAAAGACAATGTTTTTATTGTAAGATTAGCTGTTGCCCGCAGCTTTGCCTGCATTTACATAGAAACATAGCTGTACCGGGATTTATGTTTATTATATTTATAGCCAACTAGCTGTTGCCCGCAGCTTCGCTCGCGTTAACTTAGATTTATAGCCGTAAGCGGATTGACGATGATTATTTTTATAGCCTAAGTTACTCCTCATAACAGCAGTTATCTGCCAGTGAAAGTCCCATCAAAATCGGCCCAGCCGTTTCAAAGATAAGCCGGAACAAACAGACAGACAGACGGACAGACAGACAAAAATGGTAAAAAAGGCTATTTTGGTATATGTACCGTGTATGCATCCATATGCATTTAGTAAAAAGTGGTTATATTAATATTACAAACAGACACTTCAATTTATTTATTTGTATAGATGGGCTATGGCACTCACAAATAATGTGGCTTTCTATTGGTAAAAAAACATACAAAATTGGTTCAGTGGATCCAAAGTCACCCCCTAAAACGTCATATAATATTAATAATAGCCCTAAAACCTCACATAGTATAATAAACCTCATATAATAAAAACAGTCAATAAACTTAAGAATGGACGTTAATCTTTAAACCCAAGTATTTTTCGTAACAAATTAATTCAACATAACAACTTCTTAAATTTTGCTATGTCATATATAAATGGATCCCAAGGATACAATATAGTAATTGTGACAATCAGAGTGACAATTACGGTGACATCTCCAAATGAGATCATTTGTTTCACAGATACCTAAAGTGCTAGCGCTCATCACGCTCGGGCCTCCTTCTAAGAATATAAGACAAAGTTGATTTGTAACTAATAATATGTATTTAAAATAATGTTTCTACTAAATAGATAAGTACCCTAGAGTATTTTAGCTATCAAAATGTAAGTCTTCACTGATTTATGTGCTAGTGTTAGACTAAATAAACCCTTAAGTATTCTAGGTGTCTGCATGAAACTCAGGTCACTTTGTACATGTAGATGCTCTGACATGTTATGGTTGAACTGATAATAAAAGGACAAGAAGTTATATTTCATCATCATCTGCATTCGTCCTATGCTGTCGCGTTTCGTGCGGTTTGTGAGTTTCCGGTGGCCCATTGGGAGGGATAGGGAAAAGGAGGGCGACACATAACTTTTGGTTGTGCGGATGTCTATGGGCGTCGGTAGTCACCATAAGGCTCCGACTACTCGGTTGCTTCCCTATGGCATAAAAAATATATGGCTCGATGGACCAATGACGTGGTAAGGCTGATGAAAACATGGATGAGGCAGGCAAGGGACAGAGGAGATTGGAAGAAAAAAAGAGTCCTATTCTCAGCAGTCAGCAATAAATTGTTGGACTTAGACTTATGATCTCTACTTGAAAATAAACAATTAAAAAATATACCTATATCCACTTGTTCAGTTCAGTTGTAGCTACACGCAGTGGCGTAGCTACCTAGGGGCTAGGCGGGGCAGTGCCCCGGGGCCCTCAAGCTCAGGGGGCCCTCCAATCCTTACCAGAAATCTCGATCGAACTGAACTTTTGGAAATTTCTTCCATTTTCAAAATAAATATGACAGGTTGTAACCCCACTTTAACCATGACAACTCAGTTGAGAGAAATTCAAAAGTTATGCCTAGGGAATTCCCCTAAATTCTTTCTGTAGGTTGGCAGTGTTGTCAATTTGATGGATAGTGATATGTGCGTTTTATTATTCATCAATGTGCGTTTTATTGTGAATTCGAGTTAAGATTTTTTATTCGAGAACGGTTAAAAAATTAATGCTGTATCAAGAGTAAGTAAGTTAATGTCAATAAACTTTTTTGTACTGGTCAATAATCAATATAGTGGTTCAATTTATTTGATTTTCCACTCATATTGATGTCCTTTAAGTCAATAAATCATGAATTGGATAAAACCTAATCAGTTTACATAGCAGTGGGGCCCCATTATTTAATTTGCCCCAGGGCCCTTGGTTACCTAGCTATGCCACTGGCTACACGCTATTGAAGCTGCCGACAGCAGATACCTATTTGTTATCAAAATGCAACATTTTTTTACAGGACGCACTCAAAATCAACACAAAAATTATTTGTGGCCGCTTTATCGGGCGTTATTCGATAAGTTGTGATAGCGATAACGTTAGATCGATATTTCCTGCACTAAAAGTTGTTTATGGAAAATTACGTTATAAAAATCATACCTTATTGCTTTAGTGAATGCCACGTATAAGTTCGTGTACCCAGGTAACCCAGGTGGTATGGGTAAATACTTTCCCCACGCACACAACATGGCCTTTAATAAACGGAATACCTATTTGTTGTTATTCATTGAGTAAACTGTAGATATGAGAGAAGAGATCTTGGTGTTACTTGATATGGGCCTAAGGTAATATATTAGGGACAGATACACTCCGATGATGATGATGAATATTATCTCCTAGAATCTAGATCGATACGAAGTAATAAAACTAAAATCGACCTAATATTTACGATAGATAGGTGATTATCTACTAGATAAAATTGATAAGAGATAGTCTATACTCTATAGGAAATAGTTTTAAACAACAAAACTTGTCTAATACGATACTGTAATTTTATAATATAATATAACGTAATTTTATACGCCCCATACATTCAGGATCGGCCGTCTTGGCGTTAATTGAGGGAGGCCTATGTTCAGTAGTGGACGGAGTAGTTCAGTCTTTACATTTAGGTTCAAAAGGTCTGTTTATCCTGTATATTGTTGGTTTCTTAACTTTTTTGCTTCAGAACTCTCCTAATAATGCTATAATATTATTATATCTCATCGTACTTCTTACTATCTACTGTTATAAAGTTTGTTAGATTGGATGTTTGTTGATCTTTCACGGCAAAACGGCTGAACTGATTTGGCTGAAAGTTGCAATGGTGATGGTTTATTTATACCTTGGATTAGGACATAGGCTATAAAAATAATCATCATGAATCCTGATACGTTTGTAAATGTAAGCACGCAGGCGAAACTGCGGGCACCAAAATCATTTTTTTTTTATTCAAAATAGTACCAATAAAGTATATTTTTGAACGTCAATTGAATCTACCACCTGTTCCAAGGCAAGCCCACTCAAACTCAGTGGAACTAATGTTTGCACCAGTTAGTATACTAATAAAAGATTTGAATCTGTTGAACATCTGAAGCTACCAGTGTTTTTTGTAAACCGCGAGGAAAATCTAGTAAATATATTAATAAACTCTAATGTAGGTATGTATTCAAAGTTTATACGAAAAAAACGTATAACGTCTCGTGTGACTTGTGACTCAGATGACCAAGGAAAATGAAAACAATGGTGGCGTCGTATAATTACAACTAAACAGGCTTAATAAAAATTAATCAGCGAGATATTTCTATTAACTTTTCAATTTATTCAATCTATGAATAAGTCTTTGTTTCTGAGAACACTTATGCAACATAACTTTCCCTCCAACGGCGCCATAATGGAATCTGGTTTAAATTTGTTTATTGACTGTAAACTTGATACTGGTTTACGTAATAGGTCGCCTTAAAGTACTCGTATTAATGATCGATCGATGTAAACGGCGCCCGGCGTATTCTATAGTGAAAAAGTGTTTTTTTTAAGTCTTTACGCGATGTAGGTATAACTTACATCCCCACCATGGTTCAAACCTTGTCGTGGCGGTGGGGCTCAGTAGCCTTTGCAGCACTTTGGGGCGAATTGAGCAGAGGGGGCTCTTTGTACCCCTCTTATAAGAAGACTCACTCCATTGTACTGTCCCGACGTTGGGAGGGGTTGTTCTGTGGTGCGGGACGACCCCTCTGTGGAGGTCCTGTCGGTCCCTTGAGGGACTGACTAGCTGTCGAAGTGACCTGTTTGCTCTACAGATCCGGGGAACCTCACCAAAGGCGGCATTGGTGGCATTCGCCGGGATTTAATGGGTAGAGCTGCGCCCACTTACCTGTTTTCGGGCGCAGCGAGTTCCACATACCCGTCTGGTAAGACCCACTCCCCGCGGGATGCCTCAGACTATTTCCCGGCGTTAAAGAAAAAAAAGTCGGTTGTCTGTAAAGTAGGTTTACTGACGATAGTTGAACGTGACAACGTCATGAACAGAAAATGGAACGCCTCATAGCGAGGTAACGCCGCATGCGTCATGTTTTTTCGTTCGTGCAGCTGGCTCCATCGAATTATAAGACGTCACGTCAAAAAGGTATAACTTATATGCATCGGAAGTTCGCTTCGTGTAACGTTATTCGAGACTATCGACTTGCACGTATGACGATCGAGTCGATCATAATTAAAAGGTTTACAAACACTGTTTCGAAAGGAACACTCGAGTTAGTTTTTGACCTCGATTCATTGATATGCTGTCTATGGATGGAAATCTATGGATGATACTGTTTTTAATATGCACTTCATGATCATCATAATAATTATCAATATTTTTCCGTCCTCTGCCGGACGTGGCCTCTTTCAATGGATGCCCAGACGATCGACCCGCGCATCTAGTTGGAATCTAGTAATCTAGTTGGTTTCGAGTAGACCCTGACCCTATGTGGGACTCGCACCTGATAGTGCCTGGGAGTTCAGCTGCTTTGTGAGGGTCCCAGATCTGCAGGCAACAGGATAACCTCAGCGACAGACTGGCCCCGGCGAAGGGCCCGTAGTAGTAGTAGCGGGACAACCCCTTTGTGGAGGTAGCGTCGGTCCCTTGCGGGACTGACTAGCCGTCGAGGTGCCCTGTTTGTTTACTAGATCCGGGGCACCTCACCAAAGGCGGCATTGGTGGCACTCGCCGGGTTTTAGTGGGTAGAGCTGCGTTCACTTACCAGCTGTCGGACGCAGCGAGTCTTTTTTTTTTTTTTTTTTATAGAAGTGGGGAATATTTTTATAGTGCGGAAATATGTATGTAGTATTTAAACACTTACAATAGTCGTTCATGTTTTTATTCTAATAGTAGATCTATGGACTCTGTAATGCGATTAAGTTATAAAGTAACAATAAAAAGGATAGAAAACTTTCTTTAAATATATATTTTGTTATATCTATTAATAAAACTTGGAAAAACAATCATATCATCATCATCAGCCTCCATCCGTCCACCGCTGAACATAGGCCTCCCTCAATGAACGCCAAGGCGACCAATCCCTTGCCACTCGCATCCAACACGGACCGACCACACGGAGATCGTCTTCCCACCTGGTCAATGGCCGACCAACACTTCGTCTACCTAATCTTAGTTTTAATAATTAATTACAACAACCCACGCTATTCCTAATTCCTTCACCAATAGAATAGAATAGAAGAAAATTTATTTAGGTAAATTATTAATATTAATCTTATTAAAATTTCCATGTCACAATGTTAGTTACCGTACTCCTCCGAAACGGCTTTACCGATTTTTACCAAATTTTATATGCGTATTCAGTAGGTCTGAGAATCGGCTACTATCTATTTTTCATACCCCTAAGTGATAAAGGTGGTCAACCCCTCAAATTTTTAAAGTTAACGCGGGCGAAGCTGCGGGCAACAGCTAGTAATATATGTTATTATTGGCCTATGTTCAGCAGTGGACGGATAGAGGCTGATGATGATATTATTATATGTGCAACGACTTGTTTGACGACTTTTTCGTTAAGATTTTGTATAGTTTGGGGAAATGTGTATTCTATGAGGAAAGTCCCAAACTATATCATATACCTAACGTATTGTTTGAGGAAAATTTATCAATACATTGCACATACATACGTCAAGCAATACCTCAAACAATACGTTAGGTATATATATATATATGTATGTATATTATTAGTACATAAACAAAAGTATATCTTGACAGTAAGAGCCATAGACAAATACGAAGAAGTAGCATTTCTCACATATTTATAAAAAAACTTTGTTTTAATTCGGTAGGCGGAGTTAATACTCATATTAATAACATACCAACCGTTTTATACACATACATATAATTTGTGTGGGAAGCAACCCGAAATTACAATGCTTGACCAGTGATACTAGCATAACGTCTATTTCTGGTAAATGATATCATTGCTAAAAATGATCTCGGTGGTCAATTGGCGTTTGGTGAACGAGGAAGACGTGGGTACGAAATGCTTGTGGTTATGATAGTGAATGACTCGAGAGTGTGAGCCACACTTGATATTTGTAGATGTTTAACTATGTAATGGTAATAAAACCGTTTAAAACGTTTACCATGGATTCCACGGAGTAAGAGTTTTTTGCATCGCCTACGCCATGTTCACGAGACTACTTATTAAAGAGATTATTTACGACAGAAAAAGTTAATTGTGTGGGATTTCTGGTTTAATAGAACTTTATATAAATGCAACGATTGTTGTTTTTTTTTTTAAATTGAAATAGGCCTACGATAATTAAAAAAAAATGTTTTATATGAACGAAATGAATTTGTTCTTTGGGGGACATCCATAGATTACGTGAGGTGAATTTGACAATTTTTCGACCCCCCCCCCCCTCTCCCATTGGTGAGATTTGGCTCGACCCCCTCCCCCCGTTCTAATCTCTCGTGACATAATTCTAAACGCGTATTTTAATGTACATGTGTTGTGGACATATTTTACAAAAAAACAATTTATTTCATTATTTTTCTTAAGTTCGCTGATATCTAAAATCATAGTGATAATATAGTTGAATAATATAATACTATCAAAATTATTAAAGAAGACTTATTATAAATCAGTGTACTATCCGTCGAGATAATTATAATCAAGAAATAAGTTTTACTATAATTTGACCCTATTTTCATGTAATTATATACTGTTTCTTGCAAAAAAATATCGTGATATTTATTGAGACCTCCCCTCTCCCCCACGTGAGTTTGGGTGAGATTCTGCTCGACCCTCTCGCCTCCTTATTATTTATTATTATTTAAGGGTGGGGACACCAGCGAGGCCAGACGGGCGATCAGTCCTCATCAACGGGACCATTTCACCCAATTCCCCAGGCTCGCCTCTGGGATTAGATGCGGGGACGGGTTACCAATTGCCCCTCCGGTGTCACCCCCTCAAACCTACGTGTTGATCTACAAAAATCTCTCGCCTCCTTTAAAACCTCACGTAATTAATGGACGACCCCTTTGGAAAATATGATCTGCAGTCCAACCAATATACAGTCGTTTTCTTTTATTTCATTAAGACAATATTGCAGAAAAAGCGTTAATGTCTACCACGTTCAGATGTTCCTTTATTTTTACGTATATGTATAGCAACAACCTCAAATGCTACGTAGCTACTACGTACATCAACATTATGAAATAGTGTTTCATGAATTGGTAGTAATAAAATGTGTCTGTGTTATCATCGGTCTAAATTACTGGCGGCACTTGAAATTAATATTGATTTTTACCATTAGATTCGAATCTACTTTTATGAGTGTGTCTGGCAATAATAGCGTCCAGTACCTCTACCATGAGTTTTGTTACAAGCGTAAATGTACAAGTACAAGTACGATATTCACCCCAACTATCGTCAGCTATAACAGTAGCTCCAACTATCGTCAGCTATAACAGTAGCTCCAACTATCGTCAGCTATAACAGTAGCTCCAACTATCGTCAGCTATAACAGTAGCTCCAACTATCGTCAGCTATAACAGAAGCTCCAACTATCGTCAGCTATAACAGTAGCTCCAACTATCGTCAGCTATAACAGAAGCTCCAACTATCGTCAGCTATAACAGTAGCTCCAACTATCGTCAGCTATAACAGAAGTTCCAACTATCGTCAGCTATAACAGTACCTCTACCATGAGTTTTGTTACAAGCGTAAATGACATAACTATAGTAGTTACGTAAAATGCAACACGAATAGAAAACTAAGGTATGGTATAGTTTTCTATTCGTGTTGCGTTTTTACGTTAACGTTACGTTATGTATATAAGTAGTTAACGTAAAAACGCAACATGAATAGAAAACTAAGGTATGGTATAGTTTTCTATTCGTGTTGCGTTTTTACGTTAACGTTACGTTATGTATATAAGTAGTTAGAAAACTAAGGTATGATATAGTTTTTCATTCGTGTTGCGTTTTACGTAACTACTATAGTTATGTCATTTACGCTTGTAACAAAACTCATGGTAGAGCTACTGTTATAGCTGACGATAGTTGGAGCTTCTGTTATAGCTGACGATAGTTGGAGCTACTGTTATAGCTGACGATAGTTGGAGCTACTGTTATAGCTGACGATAGTTGGAGCTACTGTTATAGCTGACGATAGTTGGAGCTACTGTTATAGCTGACGATAGTTGGAGCTACTGTTATAGCTGACGATAGTTGGAGCTACTGTTATAGCTGACGATAGTTGGAGCTACTGTTATAGCTGACGATAGTTGGAGCTACTGTTATAGCTGACGATAGTTGGAGCTTCTGTTATAGCTGACGATAGTTGGAGCTACTGTTATAGCTGACGATAGTTGGAGCTACTGTTATAGCTGACGATAGTTGGAGCTACTGTTATAGCTGACGATAGTTGGAGCTACTGTTATAGCTGACGATAGTTGGAGCTTCTGTTATAGCTGACGATAGTTGGGGTGAATATCGTACTTGTATTAATATTAGTTCTGCTTGATTAAATACATAGAAGAATCTCGTTGAAAGTCATAATTTAATGTAATTAACTATAGTATTTAAATGGATGTTTGGCCGGTCCGTGTTGGATGCAAGTGGTAAGGGATCTGTCGTCCTTGCGTTCATTGAAGGAGGCCTATGTTCAGCAGTGGACGTATAGAAGCTGATGATGATTATTATGAATATTTATTTTTCTATAAAGTCCACATCTTTATAGGTAGTTAAGAACCAGAAGGCAAAAACCTATGTTCAATTAAGAAGTAGTTTGATAAATCCCAAACAGAAAAGCATAGTGAATAACCATTTCCAGAGGAAAACTAATTTCACTTATAAGATATTACAGAGAATAGACAATTGTAAATTAAAGTATCTTTGAGTTGGCAGCCCGATCATACATACGTCTTAACAATTACTCATATAGGTTCCTTCTTTCTACTCAATATCGTGGTCAAAACGCTGATATACGAAAGTGTAATATCATGTAGTGTAGACAACAAATATAGCGATAGTAATTGACACATTAAGCTATTGTGTACACCACTCTGTTGGGCATGACACAAGTCATCCAATTTGTATGACACAGTTGCGTGGAACAGAGCGACTCCCGGGCCTCGCAGGGCCAAACATCTTAACCTCCATTAGACGTCGCCTGCTCTCAAGTCTCACGGAACTGAGATGTAGACAAATTTTTATTATAATTAATTGATACATTTTATCTATGGAATGTATACTATAAGTATGAGATGGTAGCTGAACGATAGATGCGTTCATTTGAATGATCACTTTTAAGGATCGTTCGATATATAAATCCAAATCGTAAAACCTTAAATCGTATCGATCACAAATTCTTGTAATTGTTGATGGTAAATTTGCCTTAAATTATAATATTCTTAGTATACTCATAATAATATAGGTATCACACAATTTTTTTTCCTACGAGAGCCTATACAAATTAATCGTCACTTGGAAAATGATCTTAATATATTATGTAATAAACTAAAAAAATATTGTTATTCAAAGTTTGTCGATACCTACTATAAATAATAATATTAAACTGCATTAGCGACGATGCACGCGATGGTCTAGAGTCTAGACTCTAGTAGATATGGACTCGGTCTCTCGAGTGAACAGACCGGGATCGATCCTGACCCCCGTGATGCATTGAATTTCTATGTGCACCTGAACATGTGAAGGGAAAATCGTGAGCAAAGGCCTGATGAGAATAAAAGCCTTTTTTTAGTCTCAAATGTACATAAGGGTTGATATTATTATAAATTAAACTGCATAGGGTAAAACCGGGATAGATGCCCCACTTTTTGAATTAGCCTCATAATTTTAAAAATATTAATTTTATACGAATATTTTTTATTAATATAGCTAGTTTAATCCTTTATGTTGAATTTCTACTATTATTCATTTACCTATTATATACAGATTTTGCATAAATGAGCTTTTCGTGGGACATGTTTTTTGAGGATAAATGCCTACCTATATGGATAGTTGCCCCACCATGAAGATACCGAGAAGGATAGATGCCCTTTATACCGAAAAACCAAAACTATATGGTAGATATTTCTCATCTAGAACCTCAACCGGAATAGAGGAGTAATGTTATGTGTTTTGTATGAAAACAAATTCAGCCAAATTTGTGCTGCGACGCTGCGCTGCGCCGTTCAGCGTTCTGATTAGCCGACTGATGACCATTGATGGATAATTGGACGTACATACAGATCACTGGTTGGCTGAATTGCTATTACGTCAGTGACTAATCACTGACAAGTTTCGACATTTTATGGCTTACATTACTACTCCATCCGGTTATAATTTTCTTTATCACACAAGTCAGCGAGGTTGTCATTGTCATTTTCACTCAAAGAATTATTTTTTTTGTGGTTTCTTTCTTTATTATCTTAAGTCCATTGCTTGTTCCAGTCTTGTTTTTCTTGTGTAACTTAGTTTTAGTTTGTTTTTGTGGCATAGTTCTGCTAAAATAATTAAAAAGCCCAAATATAAATATAGGTACATATTATACCTATACTTAAAAAATATAACAGGTACTGAAAATGTTTTAAAAATATACACCTACTGCGTATATGTACGTATGGAGGGATAGATGCCCCTAAGGGCACCTATACCTCGAAAAATCAGGGCAACTATCCTTTTTGATAGGGATAGATGCCCACGTATTTTTTAAATAAATTATATACAAAATAGCATCTATTTACACTTAGACGCAGACTCAATGAACCAATATATTAGCTTAATACGAAATAGCACTAAATTTATTACTCATTAAAAAGTTATACAACGCGAAATAGTAACCTTTAAATCTTTGACGTGTTTGTGAATTTCGCCGCGGATATAATTACACACATGAGCTAAATGCGTTCTTTTTCGTGGGTTGTCCGTGGGTAACTTAGGTACGTGGTGACTGCGGCTCCTACTTATGCGATTAATTTTTAATTGCGAGTTCGGGAAGTTGGGTTTTCAGGATATGAGGCATCTATCCCGCTGCGACATCTATCCCGGTTTTACCCTACACATATAAAATAAACCGTTACTATAACCTCCAAGGCGCGTAAACTTTCCTACTTTAGATGTGTGCTACTGATAAATTAATAATCCGAAAGATAAACGTGTCTGACCCATGTGTAATCGCAAAAAATATTCAAATTGTGTAATATCATATCCTGTGTGGGATCAGTGAACGATAAGCAAGTCCTTATTTGCTAGATATCCGTTTGGTTAAAGACCTCTGTATCGACATTGCCACCCAATTTCCGCCAATGCTCGAGATAGGCCTCTTTCATTAATATAATAGGCCTCGTGAGAGCAACACGATCGATACTACGTCATTGGCCAACTTGGAATTGACACTTTTTTATGTTACTGGGATAAAAAAGTTGCCGACCACCACCTAATGGTAAGAATGTCGTCAGTGAACGTAAATTAGTCTAGACTCTAGCATAACGAATTTGCCTTAGTTCATTCGTTGTCAAAATATTTTATACAAAATGGTAAGTTTTTCGGTATCCATGATTACTCAGCCTTTTTTTTTATCGGGAAAAGCTCTGAGGCATCCCACGGAGGAACGTGTATGTGGGACTCGCTGGCCGCTGCGCCCGAAAGCTGATAAGTGGACGCAGCTCTACCCACTAAAACCACCGGCGACTGCCACCAATGCCGCCTTTGGTGAGGTGCCCCGGATCTAATGAGGTGCCCTGTTTGCTACAGGGCATCTCGATGGCTAGTCAGTCCCCTAAGGGACCGACGCCACCTCCACAGAGGGTTTGTCGCGCACCACAGAACAACCCCTCCCAACGTCGGGACAGTACTTCTTATAAGAGGGGTACAAAGAACCCCCTCGGCTCAATTAGCTTCGCCCAAGGTGCTGGGCTCACCCTAGGCTAGCATGAGCCCCACCGCCACGTCAAGGCCTGAACCATAGTGGAGATGATTACTCAGACTGTTTTGCCCTTTATCAAACACAGTAAAGCTCCTTCACGAATGAAATTATCTGAATGATGGTAACTGGTACCCAATAGACGGGTGAGCTATAAAATTCCGAAACTGGTCAGTGATTTATCACTGACGTAATAGCAATTCAACCAACCCGTGATATATATGTAGGTCCCATCAGCTAATCATCCATCAATGGTCATCAGACGGTCAATCAGAGCGCAGAACCGGCGCAGCGTCGCAGCACCGGCGAAATTTGTTTTCATACAAAACAACGTTACTGCTCTATTCTGGTTAAATCCTCGGCACACCACATCCATCCTGCTGACCTGCTTTTGGAGATTGAGTCTTTCTATTCCCAATGTGTGTGCTTTGTTTACCAGGCCTCAACCGCAATATTATAATCGTAACGAGTAAAATAATTAATATGATTTATGACATGGGAAAATATAAACCTACGGGACCTAAGCGAGGATAGCAGGCTAGAATTTGAACACATTTGAACTATTTATATTATTACAGGTGCTTACCGCGTTTAAATATTTATTGAGGTCCCGATATTTCGGCAATGTTTCAGTCGCCACAATCACGGGGAGACTTAAACGCGGTAAGCACCCGTAATAATATTAATAGTGATACATTTGAACTAGTCTTCCTATCTAGATGTGGACAAGCCCCCCTTCCCGTACGGGGCCTCCGTTACATCACCAATTGCTCCATAAATTGCAAAAAATGAACTGGATTTTTTGTCAATTTTCTTTCTCATATGTTTTTTCTAACAAAGTAATTGCCATCAAACGCGTTATCGGTTTTTATAAGGCTTTTTACTCCATCGATGTACATTAAATGAATACCCAATATATAGTATATTGGGTATTCATTTAATAGATAGGTTCTATTATGATCGGTCGTTCACCTCCGAAGGTCATACCCGATGTGTGAGGCTTGAATATGTAATATCATTATAATTTTAATGGAACAAAATACTATTTCAAAATTACGTTTTTTTTTCTTTGTTAGCAGTAGTAGTAACTAAAGTAATATGTAATTTGTTACAGCGTACAGACTATCACTAACGAATTATTTGCAATGTTTGACTGTTTAATTCATCTTTTTAACCGACTTCAAATAGGAGGAGGTTCTCAATGTCGGAATCTTTTTTCTATATATATTTCACTATCTGACCGGCAAACGTTGTTCTGCCATATAAATTATTTGTGGATGGCGACACCCACTAAATATACATACATACATATAAACATTTTAAAGCTTTATCAACTATTTGGAAAAATAAAGAACATAATGATGTTTCAATTTGAGTATGCATGTAAGCAAAATAGCTTTTTCTGAAAGTTGAAATAATGGCTACAAGAGTTGTAGAGGTAACTAAAGCTAAATGCAAGTATACTGCCAGCTCAGCCTTAGCCCACAGAAGCCGTACGAGTCCGCCCTATATCCAGAACTTTCCATGGCTTAGAAGCCGCACCTGTGTTTCGATACATACGTAGTGTATCCTGATAGCTTTTAATGCACTTAATGCAAAACAGTGGCTTTAACGATAAAAACGAGACTTAGCTAGCACAATAACGTACTAGATGGTACCTATACCATAATTCTAAGTTTTAATTCGGAACTAACAAAGCTAGTTGTGATTTCGTTCTATGTTCTTGTCATCTTTAGGGAAATATTTGCCCTTGTTTGAGTCGTTAGCAGTACTATCCCATCGCAAACGCTTATTTCATTTTATACCTGATTTTAGGTTGGTTTATATACTAGGTAATTAAATAGTAACACGCAAATACAGTGGAATCGAAGTTTTTAAAGTCGGTTAATAATATTCAGGAATATTTTAGTATGGGAAGTATCATATCCCCATTGGTCGTTATCGTCGGACCGTTGCTGTTAACACGGTTATTTTCACTATTACAATTGTTTAAAACGAGATATTTAGGGTTTTTGTGAAAGGTGGAAAATTATGGTAAAAAAATCTTCCAAATCAAGGAGGCAGAAATCGTTATATGGAGTAATGAATTTTTTACATTTTTTCGTTTAACTAATAACAATTAAAATTAGATATAATAGCAATATAATAATCACTTTTTAATTAAATCATTAATATTTTTTTTTTTAATTCATAATATTGCTGGCATGCAACTGTTTATATGTCAACGTCCATTGTGATAGACCAAAACTTGTTTTTTTTATTACAAAAAATATATTTTAATTTTACTAACGCATTTTTTTCTTTTGTTTTGCACAAAATGAAAGTGGGTTGAAAAGCCGGTTTTATGGAGGAAGTAAAGTTTGATAGGGTGCATATTCATAATGGCTAAACATCCGTAACTCTCATATTGTGTCAAAATGTATAAAAAAAACAGTGCCATGGCTAAACTTTTGTCATGATGATATTGTCACGCAAATATTGTTTATTTCATTTACTAATAATAGTTCTTTTTGGTTGAGGAAGTGTAATCCTCTTAATGTATTACGCTATTACTAGGGAAGTTCGTCAAACTGACGATAATAAGATGTTTCTCCTTTAAATTTTATAAAAAGTAGGTACTTTATGTAAGGTTATAGTTTTATTTCTATTTTCTATCAATGGCGCAGTAGCCACGAAAATAACACGAACAAAAATTTCATAATTAGATGTGCCATGCAAAAAATGTTATAGAGATAGAGTGTGATCAAGTTTATGAGACAAAATTATAATCAGCTGTAATTGTGAACCTCTACGTGAGCAAAGTCACAGGCGACACTCGGTGATGTCTTCAAAGTAGTGTGCCAAGTAACTCGTATCTGATGTCTGCACCGGGTCATGGACGAGCATATTATATGTATCTATATACATTTTGAGGATCGACGATTAGATGCGAGTGTCGACGGATCGGTGGTCTTGTTGTTCTTTGAGGAGTTCTGAATATTTCAAAGATTTAAATCGTTAGATATGCCCTCACCTTGAAAAACTGTGGAATATTTTTTCTATTTATTGGTTATTAGCACGGTACTGACATAATAGTGTCGTCTCTGTTTACCTTACGCAAATTGTGTAAACTACTTTCTCTGTCGCACTGATTGCGAATGAGTGAGCTCACTCATTTGAGGGTGGACATACTATGGCAGGGGCGCACCATTTTTGGAATATTTGGTGAATTGTAGCTCAAGCCCGTACGTGTACATATGAGGAATACAGTGTAGGTAGAAAATAAATGTAATAAAGCTGAAGAGTTGCACGCGTTGACCTTCGAAACTAGCAGTCGGCATTGAAAAAATAAATTTGATATGATTCTTAAGGAACGTTGGGTACTATTTTAGAGGATTTTATAACATTCTTAAAACTTTAGGGAGACAAATTATTTCTTAACATTTTTTCCGTATAGATACATAACAACGCTGCACTGAAGAAATATGCAGGTTGGTTATACCCAACAAGCGCGACACTTATTTTCCATTTCTAATGACAAGATGATCATTATCAATCATTTTCCGGCCTTTGCTGGACATAAGGCCCACTATCAGTATACACCAAGACCCAATTTCCCGCCACTCGCTCCTACTAGAAGAGGAGAGCCCGGAGATGTTCCCCCGTCTAATTGAAAAGAAAATGTATATCAATATATGATTTAATTAATATAATATATCGGATATCATGTAACCTCTGCGTATCGGCACTTTATCACCGCTGATAATGTTATCGTTCTCGCCCTAGCGTTTGCTCAACACCTTTCAAAATTACTGCGCTTAGTCAACGGTGAGACATGGGCTTACCGGGAATAACAATCTGATATCAGACAATGATTATTTTAGTATTGATGAACTGTGGTGAAGGATGTGGAGTGATGACGGCCGCAACGTCTGTGATAGGACAATGATTGATGGACTCGTACTATACAAACTAATTATGACGATTCTCTATAGCACAAATGATCTATAATTTATGCAGAATGATCAATATTTACTTTATTTTGACGACCTCTGTGGCGCAGTGTTTAGCCCGTTGGCGCTCAAGCCGGAGGTTGGGGGTTCGAATCGCGCCAGGGAACCAAAAAGGTTTCTGTGTTCCTGGGTCATGGATGTGTATTATATAATGAAAATCTTAAATATATGTATAGTATAAAAGTATTAAATATATTTCCATTGTCTGGTACCCGTAACACAAGTCCTTCGAGAACTTAGCACAGGACCAGATTGACGTGGTGTAAAAGCGTTTATAGATATTATTATTTAAATACCAATATGAGTGGTTTATAACAACTAAAATCCTACTTCCTACTAATATTATAAACGCGAAAGTTTGTATGAATGTATGGACGTATGTTTGTTGCTCTTTCACGCCAAAACTGCTGAATGGATTTTAATGAAACTACATTAACATAGCTTATACGTCAGAATTACATTTATAGGATATAAGTTATTCCTGTACTCCCACGGGAATGGGAAGTATGCGAGTAGAACCGCGGGACTATACTTATCTATGTCATTTTTCCGCAGCCTAATCATTATAGATTTAAATATTTTTCTCTTTTTATTCTCACTTTTTCACGGAATTTTTCACTTCAAAATTCGACGTTCATCATTGTTTGAGCAGACGAAATCGAATTTAGTTTAAAATGTACACCGTGTAATCTAATTTTACGATGGTATAAACGGCGGCGTAAACCCAACTCGGATGGGTGACGTTAATCTGTTGTGGCATCAATCATACAACGCTGTTGTTTCTGATTGTTATGTTGTACTAAATTATGTTTATAAGTTTTAATATAATCCTTAAAAGAAGATGGTCGTTACCATCTCGTTCTCATCTTAACCTAGTCGAATGGACTTCATTAATCTTTCTTTGTAAAATTTTACTAGTTAGTGGATTGGGTTTTAGAAAAGGCCAGATAGGGTCGTATGAGGTCTCTCATGCTTTTGGCAGGGGTTGTCCTATGGCCAGGACCTCCGGACCGGGATCCGGGGTACCTCACCAAAGGCGGCACTCGCCGGGTTTTAGTGGGTAGAGCTGCGTCCACTTACCATCTTTCGGGCGCAAAGAGTCCCACATACCCACATGGGGAGACCCCTTCCCCCGCGGGATGCCTCCGAGCATTTCCCGGCGCTCACAGTGGTTTCAGTAAGGGTGGGCACTCCCAGGTGCCAGTCAGACATTGGGCCAGGATCTACCCAAAGATCCTGGCTGCATCCATAAGGATTTCCCTGCGATATAAAAAAAGATCTTTTATGCGTATGTACCTCAATAGGTACCTTTTATATGTCTATAGGAAAATCAGATGAGCCTGATTAGCAGATAAAGCTGCCTCTTTCGCTAGGTGTATGCAGTAGGTGATATCTATGAAAAATGGATAACGGGAGAGTTTTTGCGCATTTTTCAGCCATTTTTATAAATCTCAATACGAGTCTATGTCTATACTTATTTAATAAAACTGAACAGTTTGTTTGTTTGAACGCGCTATCTTCGCAACTATCGGATTTGGAAAATTATTTTTCCTTTTTTTTAACCCAATTATTTATAGGTGGTTTCTACTATCATTATTCAATTTTAAGGAAAATTAAACCGTTGGAACAGCTAGTCATGTAATAAGGCTACAAACCCAACTCCCAAAGTCATTGTTAACCCACCAGCCCCGTGATGACCAGCATTGATAGTCAAGGTTGAGGTGTATAGTGACGCTATGTGATCGTAGAACACAATGGTGTAACGTCCAAACATAACGGAACGCGTGGCTTCCTGGCCAGCTTCCGGCTCGGACAAGCATTGTGTCCACTACACTGATACTGATGGTGGCTATGGTGAATGGTATTTATTTTGCAAATTGATTTATGAACTTACATTAGAATCTAGTTGGGTAGTTAAGTTATTGTTGTAATTCCCGCCATGGTTCAGGCCCTGACGTGGCGGTGGGGCTTAGTAGTCTAGGGTGAGCCCAGCACCTTGGGCTAAGCTAATTGAGCCGAGGGGGCTCTTTGTGCCCCTCTTATAAGAAGAGGGGACAAAAGAGCGGGGGGCAAGGGGTGAGGATGGTAACCTCACCCCGTTGTACTGTCCCGACGTTGGGAGGGGTGGTTCTGTGGTGCGGGACAACCCCTCTGTAGAGGTGGCGTCGGTCCCTTGCGGGACTGACTAGCCGTCGAGGTAAAAAAAATGTTAACTTGAATAGTAGTTAATACATTCATTAGTTATGCCATGAAAGAAAAAAGTATTTCTTAATCAGATCGATAGTTCCGGAAATTAGCGCGTTCAAACAAATTAAACTAAGCTTTATGATTAGTTATGAATTTATACTTTTTCAAATCAAACAAAGTCAAAATATCTTTCTATTTTAGGTATAAACTTGAAGCACATGAAAATTTATTTCAGCAAAACATTTAGAAAACGCAGTAGTTCTAAAACTTCATTAATCTACATAGTACAATATTATCAATTATGTTAGTTAGCGCGGTTCTTATGAACAGACGCCTGCGTTATAATTATCATTTCTCACATAACTATATTAATCATTCGTCTAATTGCTTTGTACCTTATATGTATAATTGTTTCTATCTTTGTACGTTTATGTAACAATAACTTATTATGTTTATAAAGATTCAAAAGGAATTTATAAACCTAAAACGAATTGTTTTGTGTATATTAAATTATTTATATACCATAACCTTGCAGCTAATACAAAGGATAAGAGAGCATTTTCTTGTATTACTTATAATGTCGTCTTCCTTTTTCACCCGGTATTTCCCGCGTGGACGCATTTACGGTTATGATGACTGAAAATGCCAAATGCAAGGTTGTTTTTGGCATTTTCGTCGTGCTCTTTCTTGACATATTAATCTTTGGATCTAAGATCTGGATAAGAGAATTTTTACAGATTTTATCGCGGTTTATTAAGATTTTTACAAGCCCGACGTTTCGGATACTTTACAGCAACCATGGTCACGGGAGGACTGAGGTGTCATACGTCCTATCATTACAAAGTTATTCGAAACTACCCTATGATACATCAATATTTTGGTCAGTCCTATCTACGCAGAAAGTGCTAACTATATCTTTAATCTGTGACATATTATGCTTGGATTTTGATTTGATAATTTTAATAATGGGATCCCAAGCAGGTAGTAAGGAGCCAGCCATCTTCACTATTGAAATTAGGATGTTTTTTTATTTCAATAGCCTCGCGGATCATCCTTGGTTGGACACAGTGTTCTTTTGCGAGGACTTGTGGTTTATCAAATCTGATATAATGGCGAGCTTTGTCAAGACTATGTTCACAGATGGCAGACTTAGTGTAGCGACGGTGTTTTAAATCAGCTATATGTTCTTTCACGCGAGTTTTAATGGATCTTTTAGTTTGGCCTATATAGGAGAGACCAGTCACAATCAAGCTTGTATACTCCTGCATCTTGTAAGGGTATATGACACTTGACAGATGGTAAGAATTGACTTATCTTTTTTGGCGGGTTGAAATAAGTTTTTATAGAAGCTCGCTTTAGGATGAAGCCAATCTTGTCAGTGACGCCTTTTATAAAAGGTAAAACTGCAGGTACTCGCTCGACGGTGGCTGGTTTCACACGTTCACTGTGACGGAGACGCGGTACCCGAAGCTTGTTGTCACGCAGTACTTGCTTGACATGTTGAAGTTCGGTCTCCAGGTGTTGCTCATCACAGATCCCTTGTGCTCTCTGAAACAAAGATTTACCCACGGTAGCTAACTGTGTTGGATGGTGGTGAGATTCGCCGTTTAGGTACTTATCCGTATGGGTATGCTTCCTATACACTGTGGCTTAGATAGGACAATTAGCACTTTCTGCGTAGATAGGACTGACCAAAATATTGATGTATCATAGGGTAGTTTCGAATAACTTTGTAATGAAAGGACGTATGACACCTCAGTCCTCCCGTGACCATGGTTGCTGTAAAGTATCCGAAACGTCGGGCTTATAAAAATCTTAATAAACCGCGATAAAATCAGTAAAAAATGTTTTATTATGAGTGAAATTCGCGTAAACATTAGAAAACAATATCTGGATAAGAGGTTAAAAATACTGCTATAAAAGAACGCACACAAGATACTGAGCATTGTTGCAACTACATCTTTTGCAATCAGAGGTAGTATCGAAACAAGCAATTATATGTCTTCTATTGTTCGTACGATGACTTAAAATGGTAAAACTGCCAAATTACCTTATCCTTTGTGTACCGTATTTGGTTGGGAAACTGTAAATAGTTTCACCGTGTCGTAATGTCAGAGGTAAACCTCTCGCTCGTTTTTATCCTCACGAGTATTTTAGTGTAAATCACCTAAAAGGTTGAGGACCTCTGTTTAGTCTGTCTCGTTTCTTTAACAAACGTATACGCCTTTTGAAGGTATTGCAAGATGTTTATGATATTTGAATGTATCTGTGTTTACAAACATATTTCGCTATTTCTATGTTTGGGCAAGAAAGGTCAGGAAGTGTAATTATGGACACCGAGGGTCAATATCTTACGTCTAAGGACAGACAGCGTATGGGCGAGTTACCTGGGCTTGTCTGTCCCGTGTGAACATGCTCCGAGTGACTTTGACCACTCACCTCCAAACATCAAGCCTATTTGAAAGTGTACCAAGATCTAAACCAACAAATAATTAAGTTCATGTGTTTGCCAGCGTGTTAGGTTCTTTAGTCTGTTTCCAGAACAATCTCTAAAATGATAAATTAACAATGTTTAATTTAAAACTAGTTTTTACATGGTTCTACCAAGGTAAGAATCCAATCTGTTATCAAGACATCAAGTTATCGGCCATACGTGGAATGCGGCGCTTGCCTGTCGAGTGAGTCAGCGTCTTCTATGACGCTATACACCGACGGGTGTACACATTACACACACGTGTGTTGTTCATTCATATACCGCGGTGTATGTTGACTCGATCGTTCAATGTGTTAATGATGTTTTTTTTACCGTGATTAGTGATATAGTATTTATTAATATTTAATAGTATGATGAATCATTCGTGTTCTAGAAGGTCAAGTGGCAGTCGTGATGATAGTGAAAGAGTAATTCGTCATTGGATGCAACGTCTGGAAACTCGCTTTGGAGATTTGTATTATGGTATTGATACAGTTACTATTCTCATTTTTTATGTCCGTTGGAATACTCGATCGCATACAGATAGCTAGCTATATTATCGACTGTTTACCGCAGCTTCGCACACGTTATAGCTGCTTCAGGATTGATAATGAATATTTTTATAGCCTATGTTAAAATGGAATAATTTAGCATTCTAAAAGTGAGATAATTTTTTAAATCGGTCCTGTAGTTTTTGAGTTTATTCGTTACATACATACAAATCTTTTCTTATTAACATTATAGTGTAGATAATCTCCTTAATAAAGGTAATATTAAAAAAATCGAGACCTTTTTGCTATACATAATTAACAACGAAAATCGCGAAGCGCATAAGTGCATCGCATCATCGTTTCTATAGTACTGTGACGAATAATGATACCAAATGATAACGTGTTCGTACTTTCACGGATGTATATTGCTTCCTATCAATCAATGATATACACATATTTTTACTAAGAAATATATTTTTTCCCAGTACAATTTATTTACAGTAAAAAATATGGGAACTAGTTACAAATATACGAAACGCATAACGCCACTACTAATAATTGTGATACAACTTTTTGGGATTATTAGATTTTTTTTGTCCCCCCTCATACATTCGTTTGTCAGTTCTCTCGTGGACAAAGTTGCTGTAAAGTATTCCAATGAAGCCTAAAACCTTTGTCGGGTTGTTTTCTCTCGTAGAAAATGGCAGGGGGAGATAGTTTTAGGGGGGGTGGGACGAGTAGCACGAGGGAGAAGGCGGGCGGGGGTCGCCCAAGGGGGTAAATGGAGGTCTTGGAGGACATTACTATAACTTCATTGTCTGAGTCGGAGTTGGGGCAGAAGCGCCTCTTCTCCGAGGTGTCGGGGGGCTCCGCTTCAGAAACGGGGGGGGGACGCAAGCAGGCTATTGGTGCTCTACTGGTGGTCGGCCGACCTTCGGGCCGCCTGTAACCGGGCAAGGCGGCAGTATACCCGGAGTAGGCGGCGACGCCCCCAGGACGTCGACAGGGACGAACGCCTGCACAGGGTCTACATAGACAAAGTAAATACCCTAAAGCAGGCCATTTGCCGAGCCAAAGAGGAGGCCTGGCTGGAGCTCTTTGAGGGTCTCGATCGAGAACCCTGGGGCCGACCGTACATATGGGCGCGGAACAAGCTCCGCGCCCAGTCGGCTCCTATCAACGAGACGCTCCAGTCGGACCAACTGAGGAGGATTGTCGGGGAACTCTTCCCCGACACACCTGGGGACTTCACGCCCCCAAGGATGGCTCGGCAGACGCCGGACGAGGAGGGTGTTCCGCCCGCCACCCGTCACGGAGGCTGAAATGGAGGCGGTTCTGTCCCGCCTCCAGAGTAAGAAGAGGGCACCGGGTCTAGACGGGATGCACGGGAAGGTTTTGGCCATCTCCCTCGAGCACCTCGGTGATAGCCTTCGGGAGCTGTTCGATCGCTGCCTGCGGTCCGGACAGTTCCCGAGGGCATGGAAGGAGGGTCGGCTCTGCCTGCTTCCGAAGGCAGGGCGGACCCCGGACTCGGCATCGTCGGTGCGACCGGTGGTGTTGCTGAACGAGGCTGGGAAGGCCCTGGAGAGAGTCGTGGCTTCCCGACTCGTTCAGCACCTGGAGGAGGGCCCGGGACCGGGACTCTCAGAGTCCCAATTCGGGTTCCGGGCACGCCGGTCGACGATCGACGCCCTCAAACGCCTGCGGGCGGTGACGCGTGAGGCGGAACACAGAGGGGAGGTAGTGGTCGCGGTGTCCTTGGACATCGCGAACGCCTTCAATAGCCTCCCGCACAGTATGATACGGGAGGCCCTGAACTACTTCGAAGTGCCTCCCTATCTCAGGAGGCTGTTGGAGGCGTACCTCTCCGAAAGGAGGGTAGCCTGCGAGAACCGATGTGGGTCCGTAGAGTGGTGGCAAGTCGGCTGCGGTGTCCCGCAGGGATCGGTTCTTGGTCCGATCCTGTGGGACATCGGGTATGACTGGGTCCTGCGAGGCCGTCTCCTTCCCGGGATGGGTGTCATCTGCTATGCGGATGACACCCTCGTCTACGCCCGGGGACGAGACTACAAGGAGGCGGCGCGGCTGGCCGAGGTCGTGCTCGACCTCGTGATCAGCCGCATAGAGAGGTTAGGGCTTCGGGTCAGACCATCTAAGACCGAAGCTCTTCTCTTTCGCGGGACCGGGCGGAAAGGACCCCCTCCGGGGGCTGCCCTCCAGATCGGTGGGGTGAGGATGAGGATGAGCCCCCATTATTAAATATCTGGGGCTCATCCTTGATGGAGGATGGACCTTCGGCCCACACTTCGCACAGTTGGGTCCGAAGGTCGTAAAGGCGGCGAGTGCGTTGGGCAGACTCCTCCCGAACCTCGGAGGACCCAGCGCCGCCTGCAGGCAGCTATACTCCGGTGTCTGCCGGAGTATGGCGACATACGGTGCTCCCATTTGGGCGGGTCACCTTACCGCGCGGAGTAGGGCCCAGTTGCGCTCGGCGCAGCGGGTCATCGCGGTAAGAGTGATTCGGGGGTATCGTACGATATCGTGTGCAGCAGCAACTGCCCTAGCCGGCGACCCCCCGTGGGAACTTGTGGCGGAAGTTCTTGCTGAGGTGCACTCCTGTCTCGGATAGGAGGTCTCTCGGCGAGAGCCTGACACTGGACGGGATCCTGCGGGTCCGCCGACTAGGGCAAGAGGCGTTAATGCTGAGGTGGGGAGAGGACCTGGCGTGGGAGCCGTATGGCAAACGCCTAACGGTTGCCCTGCGTCCGGTCCTAGAGCGGTGGATGCGTCGTAAACGCAAACCCCTCACCTTCCGTCTGACTTTTTTTTTTTTCGGATGGATCTATGCTAATGGCCCGAAGGCCCTAATGCTTCAACGGATTGGTGTGAGCCCATTCGGCTCACTTTTGATTGGGGGGTTGCCCCCCGCCTACCGTGCAGTCTGCGACCACACGGCCTCCTGGCGTCGGTTGTGATTCCGTCTGACACAGGTGCTCACCGGGCATGGCTGCTTCGGTGAGTACCTGTGCCGGACGGCCCAAAGGGAGCCGGCAACTGTATGTCACGATTGTGGCGCGGCGGTGGACTCGGCCCAGCACACTCTAGAGGTGTGCCCGAGATGGGCGGCGCTGCGTCATGATCTGACATCGGTCATCGGAGGGGACTTGTCTCTGCCGAGTGTCATCCCCGCGATGCTTGGCGACGACGAGTCCTGGACGGCGATGGTCTCCTTCTGCGAGGCAGTAATGTCCCAGAAGGAGGCCGATGAGCGGGTGAGAGAGGAGGCCGCCGACGAGGCCTCCCACCGCAGGCGACGAACAGGGGTGCGTAGGAGGCGCTACTTAATGCGCCTCCAGTAACGCCCCTGTGCTCGTGTCGGGCCGAGGCTGGGGTTAACCTGGGTCCAGATAGGCACGACGTCGTCGGGGACTGTTAAAAGTATCGTGAAAACGAACGGCCGAGCAGTCCCCCCTTTCGAGGAGGAGTCTGGCCTCTCGCCGGTGTCAGCCTGTCGCCGTCGCCGAGGGTCCTGTGTTGCCTGCAAGATCCGGGACCCTCAAAAAGGCGGCGGAGGGCGCTTGCAGCGGTTTTAGTGGGTAACGACACTGCCCAAGTGCGAACCCCACACACGGCTAGGCTTAAAACCAACCCCGGTCCTAGTTATGGTTTGGGCTGCAAATTTCCGCTGCAGACCAAGAAAAAAAAAAGCCTAAAACCTATAAAATACACAGTTTTCCTTACCTGGGCGTTTGAAAACTAATCAGACAAATGTAAACATAACTTATGTTTTGACCTATATGTTCTTCGTTGATGTCCGCCATGATTATCTTCGGCCGCTCCCATATGACCTAAAATTTACTAGGGGGTCGCCTTATCTAGTCTTCGGTCGATATGGTGTAAAAATGAGATTTTCATTGAAAAGACCTCTAGCCCAGCGCTTCCCATTTCCCATTTGGTGGTGGGTCGTGACCCAGTACCGGGTCGTGAAAAAATACAGGGTCGCACCATTGCCTCCTTGTTTTAAACAAATACTAGGAGAGCTTGTCTTTTTTTTTCTTTAACGCCGGGAAATGCTCTGAGGCATCCCGCGGGGGAGTGGGTCTCCCCACGCGGGTGTGTGGGACTCGCTGCGCCCCACAGCTGGTAAATTGACGCAGATCTACCCACTAAAACCCGGCGAGTGCCACCAATTGGTGAGGTGCCCCGGATCTAGTAAACAAACAGGGCACCTCGACGGCTGGTCAGTTCCGCAAGGGACCGACGCCACCTCCACAGAGGAGTTGTCCCGCACCACAGAACAACCCCTCCCAACGTCGGGACAGTACAATGGGGTGAGGTTCCCATCCTCGCCCCTTGCCCCCTGCTCTTTTGTCCCCTCTTCTTATAAGAGGGGTACAAAGAGCCCCCTCGGCTCAATTAGCTTCGCCCAAGGTGCTGGGCTCACCCTAGGCTACTGAGCCCCACCGCCACGTCAAGGCCTGAACCATGGTGGGTTACCTAGGAGAGCTTGTCTGACGAGACAAAAGAGTCAAAAATAAGCTATACTTCGAATTAATTATTGTAATACATACTTATACGCATAATTCTATTTGAAATAGATGTGTTTTATTTTACCTAATATTTCAGGGGGTTTCAAAACTTTGAGTGGGTCACGAAGGGAAAGTTTGGGAAACGCTGTTCTAGCCTATCAGAAACGCAATCTTTCCACACCTTTCATTGATATAACATTCATTAGATACAGTTTATTCTAAAGAGAGGAATCTTTATTTCATGTAAAATAAGTTAGGGCTATTGTAAAAGAGATCTACATATTATATACTCTGTCATCGTCGTCATCGTCAGCCTGGTCCAGTGCTGGACACAGGTCGCTTTCAATAACCATTATGTAGATCCCTCGCTACTGCTTCTGCATACAACTTGGATCCACAGCACGGAGATCGTTTTCACAACCTATATGTACTTAGTGTAGTTGATTTCCAAATATCTTTAGTTATTCGTCAACGACTGGCCTGTTGGTCTAGTGGCTAGTGACCCTGTCTGCTAAACCAGAAGGTCGTGGGTTCGATTCCCACCCAGGACAAATGTTTGTGTGATGAGCATGATCATTTGTTCTGTATCTGGGTGTGATTTATCTATAATATGTATGTCTTTAGAAATATATAAGTATGTATCAGTTGTCTGGTTGCCATAAGAACAGGCTCTGCCTAGTTTGGGATCAGATAGCCGTGTGTGAGTTGTCCCAACATATTATTACTATTATTAATTCGATATGGCCGTAAGTTTTCGGTAATGAGGCAGGCCCCAAACAGGCGGCTCTAATGGCACAGTAATTACTACTCATTTGAATATTTCCTTACGTCATACGTTCTACAATGTTACGACGGCGCGGCGTATGAATGATGTTGGTGGAAGGTAATTTTGGTATCACATTGGAAGTTGTGTTTATACCTAATAGTCAATCTAGCGCAAATTTCATAATTCGGGAATCTTGGGAAAATGTACTTAAAAGTTGAGTGAATTGAAAACAGTCATGAATATTCAGGGGCGAGATAAAAAATATGAAGATATTTCCTCTACTTCAAAAGTAAGGATGTTTAAATGTTCTGCTTTATGTAAGCACTAGCTGTTGCTTGCAGCTTCGCCCGCGTTAACTTACTTAACTCGTATTAGTCACAGCGTGATGTTATATAACCTATAGCCTTCCTCGATAAATGGGCTATCTAACACTGAAATAATTTTTCAAATCGGACCAGTAGTTCCTGAGATTAGCGCGTTCAAACAAACAAACAAACTCTTCAGCTTTATAATATTAGTATAGATAACGAGAGAACTTGTGATATTAAATTTAGTAATAGGCAATAGTTATTATTGAAGCTAGTGTGACATTCTCAAATCGATTCCGGAAAAGGTCCTTCCGCTGTCGGGCGTCAGCTGCAGTAGAATGATGAGAGCTCGTTGATCATTAATTACTATATTATTATTGATGCAATCTTTATATAGGTATGCTATTATTGCATTCATTTGGTTACTTAAAAAAGTGCGTGCGTAAAAAGCACACATGTCAAAAGTGAAACTTATTTGGCAAACTAATTTTTAAATCTCGTGTATGTTTATACTAATCCAAAGCTTTCGAGACTTGCGATGCGACGTTCGCTTTATCTCACTTTCTCTCAAAGGGTCTTAATAGAAATAAATAGAAATAGAAAAGCTTTATTCGATGCTCATTACACGTCACTGCAGTACAGATAGGACGTATCAAACACAAAAATTTACATAGTAATAATGATCTATACATGAAAATCTAATACAAAATAAGTAAAATAAAAAACAGACACATCAGATACAAACCAAAAATATAAAAACAACGGTGTTATCATCTGCAAAGCAGTGCAATGTAAGGAGCACTGAAGGGATGTAACTCGGCATATGTTGGAGGACACCAACACTAATTCATAAAACATAAAATCACTCTTTCCCTCTTCTTGGACAAAAACGTTGCACATTTTCGTGACGTTTAATCCGTAACATTTTACCCTCATATGCGCAAAGAAGTTTCACTTCAAAAATTTGTCCAAAAATACGAAAAAATACCCGATGGCAGAATTATGTTCATTGTGTCATTAAGCATGCATTAGTATAACAACTTTATATCTTGCTCCATCCAGTTGATAAAAATTGCATTAATATGACATTGTGAAAGTGAGAATCGATTCACAAGTCAATCGATTATATAACCGATGGGAAGCTGAGTGCGGAACTACGAGTACAGATAACAAAAGATGGTTTATTGTCTGTTATGATTTGTTATTATGGTGGCGTTACACCGGATACTGGAGTGAGAGCCACAGATGCGTAATAATATTGTTTTTAGACTGATGTTTTTAACATACATTTTGTATGATTTTTACAGTTTTTATTTCATATGAAACAAAATATGCAAATTTTATTTTACTGACTTTTGTGAATAAGGAAAAACGAGTGTTGCACGGATGAGTAGAACGATGGTTAGTGGCAAGCATTAAAAATAAACATAAGCTAGTACCAAAGAATTAAGAGTAAAGATAGGGCTTGGTGTTATTACACGTCCGCATCGGACCTGGAACTTAAGAACACAGCAACACTTCGCAAATTTTAGTACGCAAAGCTAAGTTTCTCTTACGTAATATATACTAAATAATCTAGCACGTTATTAAATTAATCTAGGTAAAAATATATTTTACCTCACATCGATTCCCATAGCATCGTCCCAAACACTAGCGATTTTTATACACAGAAATGTGGTTTATCTTCTAATATATAACATTCTCGTGTAACGGTGTTTGTTACCAAACTCCTCCGAAACGGCTCGACCGATTCTCATGATATATGTGCATATCGGGTAGGTCTGATAATCGGACAACATCTATTTTTCATCCCCCTTAATGTTAAGGGTGGTCCACCCCTTAACTTTTAGGGGGAATTTAGACTAAAGTTAACGCGGACGAAGCTGCGGGCAACAGCTAGTATTAATATGTTTTTGGTTCCGCTGTCAACCCTCACTAGGGTGTGAAGCTAATGTAATAATTTCAATTTAGTATAACACAGGAATTGTTGCAAGGTTTAAGGTAATAAAATGATGTCATTTGGCAGCGGCGGCACCGGTTGTGTTGTCGAGTGACATCATACTATTGGGTGTGTGTGTCTATCCTTACGGTATACGTGTGACCGACGACACGATTGTTGTACTGATGACATCCAGCTAAAACCGGATAGAGTAGTATCTAGTGTGAGCTATAAAATTCCGTCACTGTTCAGTGCTTTGTCACTGACGTAATAGCAATTCAACCGACCAGTGATCTGTATGTACGTTCCATCGACCAATCATCCATCAATGGCTACAGTCGGCCAATCAGAGCGCAGAACCGGCGCATTGTCGCAGTACAAATTTTGTTGCAATTTATTTTCATACAAATCTGTAGTGGAGATTTTGCCTTCCTTCTGACTTTAATTTTTAGTGAATGCACCTGAATGTTTCAATATTATTATGCTCCGGACTGGTTCTTGGAACTTGTTGTCTTGCAGTGAAGTCATATCCACCAAGAGCGAACTAACAAGCCTATAAAAAGGCCAAACAAAGATTAATAGCTCTATTGAAATTTTTTGGTTGGACATTAAAAGCAGCTCATACAAAACAACCGTCAACATAGGAGGACAACCAAGTTCCGGAAGGAGTCGATAGCATGCCCCACCGTAAGCAGTGAATTTGAGGAAAAATGTTTCTTTGCGATTCATTTGGCATATTATTGTGACAAAACACTCGGATTACTCATCGTAATCTTCATCATCACTTCATCATTCATCTTAGTTAACGATTAGACAAGTAGCTCAATTCCTTCTTAAATAACACAATAACCTACTTAGTTATATTTTCAAGGAGGAGGTTCAAATAATTATGAAAATAATAATTTTATTATATTTTGCTGGTTAATATGAAGAAAAATATTTATTTTAATTTTCCTCAGTTGTTTACTTCCAGCTGCAATTATATTCTAACGCTAGCAGCGCCCCGCGGTTTTGCCCGCGTACTTCCCATTCCCGTGGAAGTACAGGGATAAGTTATAGCCAATGTGTTATTCTAATGCATACGCTATATTATTGTAAAATTTCATTAAAATCCATTTATTAGTTTTTGTGTAAAAGAGTAACAAACACCCATACACATAAAATTTCGCGTTTATTATTTTAGTAAGATGGTTATCATCGGAGACTTGTCTCTGCCCAGCGTCATCACCGCGATGCTCGGTGATGACGAGTCCTGGACGGCGATGGTCTCCTTCTGCAAGACAGTAATGTCCCAACTCCGAAAATGAGGCCAACGAGCGGGTGAGAGGAGGCCGCCAACGAGGCCACCCCCGCGTGCGGCGAACGGGGATGCGCAGGAGGCGCGCTACCTAAATTAATGCGCCTGTGCTTGTGTCGGGCTTTAGGATTGAGGATTAGGAACCTGCCGGCCTACTCTTGACACTCGATCCTATCGAAATTTAGGATTGGGATCGAAAAGACGCTACAACTAGCGCACAATTTGACTCGATTATAGTGAAATTTTATGTAACTAATTGAAATCGGGATTTCTCGATCTTGTTCATACATATTTCCTTAATTCGTACTCTTGACAACATTTTGACGTTGACGTATGAAATTGGGTTCGAATTTACACAGTTCATTGTTCAACAAAACTTAAGTTTTTAGTGTTCGATTGCGTTGTTTAAAGTGTTTTTTATTAAAATTATGGCACGATTGGCACTTCTTTTTGGATATATTAGGATAGATCTAAGACAAAGGCGAAATCTAAGAAGAATGGCGCGTTATATGCCAATAATGCGTTCACCATGAGTGATGTATTGCCTCAGCAAGGAGCTTTGAAGTTGTTCATAGCGATTTGGATTTGTATCTACTATCTAGTATCTACGCGTTATAAGGTATGTCAATAGAAATATCTATAATCTAACCTCTTCTATAGTTCATCTTTTCTCTTTATTTACGGCCTATGTAGGATACATAAAAAATGTATTTCAAATTATTTTATTATTGATTGATTCTACATTTTTATTTCTTCATATTATGTGATACCTATCTATTAGACAAATCAAAGTGCTAATTATAATAATCTATTTGACTTATTGAGTTACATATATTTGCATTATTTTATGAAAACTTCCAAATAACATCCGTAGGAAGTGCTATTGATGGTACTCATATGGCTATCATACGTCCAGCCCAAAATGAGAGGTTTTATAATAGAAAAGGATTTCACTTAAGAAATGTTTTAATTATAAGTTGACTCTTGGATTCTGTAATTGTATAATTTAGTTTTAATTATGCCTTTTCTTTTATTAGTAATACCTTTGAATTGTATATATTATATTGATATAATATATTATACAATTTAAACAAATTAATTATATATATTAATAGGTATATTCTTTTAGTATTACCTTTAAATTGGCAAATAATATAAACATTATAAAGGAATCTTAAAATGTGTTCATTCCTTTTTAAATTTTGGGGAACTTGTTTATTTACTTGTTAATTCTAAGTTAAAATCATAAGAAAGTGATCATTTGTTTTATACATTAATATTATATTGCAATAATTATATGTTTTAGGAGACTCGGGCTATGGCCAAAGAACTATTATGATGACACCTATTTGGATGCTCCGGCTGGCTCACCTGAAGAACACTACACCAAGTTTCATTGCGTGGCACGCAATACAGTAAAGCATACTATTGATGTTCTGAAGAATAGGTGGCGATGTCACCTAGGCCACAGGGTCCTTCACTATAAGAAAGTGATCATTTGTTCCATACATAAATATTATATTGCAATAATTATATGTTTTTAGGAGACTCGGGCTATGCCCAAAGAAC
Source organism: Helleia helle (assembly GCA_963853865.1). Classification (NCBI taxonomy): domain Eukaryota; kingdom Metazoa; phylum Arthropoda; class Insecta; order Lepidoptera; family Lycaenidae; genus Helleia; species Helleia helle. Next base: position 17,459,455 of record OY971426.1, on the reverse strand, counting down.
TATTATGATGACACCTATTTGGATGCTCCGGCTGGCTCATCTGAAGAACACTACACCAAATTTAATTGTGTGGCATGCTATACAGTAAGCATACTATGGGTGTTCTGAAGAATAGGTGACGATGTCTCCTAGGCCACAGTCTTTTTAATGTTTTCATTAAACTCTTGTTAACTACTATTTGTTTTTATTTGCCTATCTATATTTTTGGATATTGATTGATATAATCAATATTACAATCACAGTATTTATAAAAATAAGTACTAAAATACTTAACAATAAGCCTTTTATTCTCTTTTAACCTAAGGTAGCATATTTAAATGTAACAGTTTTTATTTCCCTGACTACATTTTTGGTCATTGATTGATATAATCTATATTACAATCACAGTATTTATAAAAATAAGAACTAAAACACTTAACAATTGGTATTTTATTATCTTTTAACCCAAGAAAGCAATATTTAAATAAATCACAGTATTTTGTAAACAAATTAAGCCTATGTTTATGAGTAAAATAATTCATTTTCAATAAATACACACCAAGATGACCAATCACTAAAATACATAACAATAATAATTTGTATGTTGTCTGTCAGAACTTCAGTTATTATTTTGGAAAGCCTTGGCACCAGCATTACTGGTAAATTAAGAAAGAAGATGATTTCTATTTAATTTTTTTGTTTACTATATTTTGAGCTATTTTGAAATTTGATGTCTATTCAAAATTGCGCGTAAGCTTTTTTTTATAGCAGCAATACAATACAGCAATACACATTATGCCAGAATGTATAATAATTTATTTTGCTTTTAATGCTTTAAAAAAATAAGTTTAGATTTAATTTAAGGAACTACATTATAATAGATAATAATTAATTATTGGAGACATATTTTAATTAAAAAAAAACATTAACATCATAATATGTTGAATTTTATTTTGTTATTGTATTTTATTATAATGGCCACATCGGTCGTCGATTCCAATTTCAATTCAATCGTAAACACGATTTGTTCAAGAGTACCAATATACTCCAGATTGGAACTGGAACTGTATTGAATTCGTATTGTTGTGAGATTGGAACTGCAGTCAAGAGTAGGCCGGCTGGGCCCAGTAGGACACAAAGTCGCGGGAACTGTTTAGATGGTTATCATTTTTAAAGTTAGATCCATAGTAAACAGGATATTAAAGAGCATAGCTCGTCAAATTAATACAGATAAAACTGTCCCTCTAAAATCGCGCATTCCACGCATGAAGAAGCCTGTGAGGACAAAGTTAAAGCACACACTCGTTTACCACGACCTCCACGCCTTTCTGTTTCGTCAATCAGGCGTAAAGGATTCAATCTTAAAATAGCTTTAATCAATCATTCCCTCGCGATTGCAGTGTTTACTGCGTACTATCCCGCATTCCCGATCACGAGTGAAGGATCTCGTGTGTAGAGAATTTCGCTAATTGACGGCAGCATCCGACGTGCTCGGAGTTCGGAGCTCATGTATAATTTAATTATACACGCTAATTATGTAATTACCTATACAATCACTACCAAGTAGTCGCGCGACACTAATGCGTGCGTTTATGATTTATTAGCGCTCTAATATTATATACATAACTAGCTGTTTTCCGCAGCTCCGCCCGCGTTAACTTACTTAACTCGTATTAGTCACAGCGTGATGTTATATAGCCTATATATAGCCTTCCTCGATAAATAGGCTATCTAACACTGAATGATTTTTTTCAAATCGGACCAGTAGTTCCGGAGATTAGAGCGTTCAAACAAACAAACTCTTCAGCTTTATAATATTAGTATAGATTAAAGATAGAGAAAAGACCTGCGTATCTATTACCGAGACCTAGCAACCTTTTCATCTCAAAAAAGTAATAAGAGCTAGTACCAAAATGGTTGTTCATGTGACGTTGACCACCAATATCAGTATCGTATTGTAGATAATTTTATAATTAACAATTATTTTGTACAACGAAAATGTTGACCTTTGACCTTGAATAACTTTTTTCCCCAAGATTCCAAAATTTAGCTCTGTGGGACTTTTTGGTATTTCAAATGTCTAAATTGGCCGGCCTAATACGCAATATTGGACGATGGCTATAATAAAACCCTATTACAGACAAGTAACGAAAGTGTAGACGCCGGTCGAGTAACGGTACGACCGGTCCAATAGAGGTTTGGGCTGCGATCGTGAACTGCTGGCCAATCTTCTAATCACCTACATATATGCATAACACATGCAGCCGGCTCGGTGGATGGACATGTGGGACGATAAGCATTATATTTTCTAGTAAATAATAAGCTAAGAAGAACCTGTAGCCCTTTTGACATATGAGATTATTTTAAAGAGAAGTGCAAGAGCTTAAAAATATAAGAGCGAAAAATTATCATTATTTATGACCCTATTTAATATAATCGTATACTTGTGAAATAAGGGCAAGACACTTCTAATCATAGAAATATTAATATCTGTGCTTCTAATATTAATGATAAATTCCTGGAGATTTCATATCTTAATTTTTTTTGGTTCACAATATGCACATTTGATTCATCAATGTAACTCCAACCGGACAAAAGGTTACATAAATATAAACAAAATAATAGAAAAAGTTAAAATTAGAATGTGAAGTTTAAATAGAATAATAAATCCACAATATAATAGGAGTGTGAATTTGAAAAATGTTAAATCTGATTAAACAAAGAACGGCAGGTGAAGCGAAATGTTGGTTTCAACAAGCTGGAAGTAACGATACAAACATCCTATATTAGTGCATAAATCGATCATTAAATAGCCCGCGCCCGAATACTCGTTGAGCTGGGCTTCAAAATAACCCATAGGGTTGACGCGCTATCCATGCTCGTATAAATAAAGAGTTAAATATGTAAAGATCGGGTAGAGTGTAGACGAAGTGTTGGTCGGCCATTAACCAGGTGGGAAGACGATCTCCGTGTTGGATGCGAGTGGCCTGAGATCGGCCGTCCTGGAATTCATTGAGGGAGGCCTCTGTTCAGCAGTGGACGGATAGAGGACGATGATGATGAAATGTGTAAGGTTGCATGAAAGAAGTGATCTCAATCTAAACCAGCAGGACTACTTCGCACAAAATTTCCGATCCGTATTTTCAAGGTGAAGTCACTTACTGAGCATAAAATCACAAAATGTTGACAGATCCAGGTGGAGATTCAAGTGCCATCTTGAAAAAAGTATTTGACTGATATCTCAGAAAATATGCACTTTACTTAGGGTGAGAGTTATTGAGACCATTATTATAGAGAATAAAATTTCACATCTTCTATTTCTTGTAAACTTTTTTTAAAACTTACCGTTTACGGTTTATGGCTCATTATTATCTAAAATTAAATAGAGGCATTTTATTGAGTAATTTAATATTTTAAGAGTTATAGAAAAAACGGTTCATTAAAATAATTATTTTTCACTGCGGCTCTCAACCCTGACATAGTAGATTATGCTAACTCGTGTTGATGTTTAAAATAAGCTTTGGTTTGGCTGATAAAATATTTACTGAGCTTACGGGCGAGAGATAACGGCGTTACAGATAAAACACATTAACCTTCCTTTATACACGGCCCTTATGACGTATTACTTTTTAAATTGTAGACAATTGTTTAGTCTAATGCATGTTATCATTGACGTTGTCCGCGCAGTGACGTTTTTACTATGAGGGCACTCGGTGCCCCTGCCCAGGGTCCCAACTTCAAGGAAGGCCGAAATGCAAAAATGTGTGTATTGTCTTCCAGTAGTAAATATACAAGACATAATGGGGTAAACATAATGTATCTTGGAAATTGGGATTGAAACGATCAAATATAGCAAATATAACATTATCTTTAGAAAAGGGCCCTAATTTTTTGTGTGACCCAAGGCATGTATGCAACATGGCCTTAGACGACCTTGCGTGTATAGGATACTCCGGACTACTATCCTGCTTTTTATCCCGGTCAGCACGATACTATCCTGCATATTTCCTCCGAAGCCGCTTCTACTTTTTTATCTTTGTTGGATAGGCAAACTGGCAAACGTACCACCTGATGGTAAGTGGTCGACGTCGCCCATGAACATAAACTAGTTTACCTGGAACGAGCCCAGGCAACTCATTTATGTGTTGCCTATCCTGAGACATAAGATGTTAAGTCTTGGTGCCAGTAATTACACTGCCTGTCTTGCCCTTCTCTCCGAAACACAGCAAAGCTGTTTCACGGGAGTTTCTCTTCACACTTGTGAGGAAGTAGTGTAATGGTCAGCAGAAATGTTGAAGCTGTAACTACTGGCACTCTTGATCTGTTCATTAATTAATATATGTATATTAATGAAATCATTTGGTGCTCGTTAGGCAGAATCTATAGCATTATTAGTTTATTTGATAAAGATATCTATCTTCGCTTTCCGGTACAACCGGGACGTGTTATTAGACTATAATTTGAATCTAACGCAACGTAGCTTAGTAAGAAAGCCGTACTTTCTCTTTTTTGTGGCGCCAATAAATAACATTTGATATTTTAATGGTGTTCTTCTTCCTGTGTAGGTACGACCTAGAATGTAGAATGTTTATAAAATGTTAGAGAAGATCAAGTAGAAGTTCGACTTCGACTGCTCAGTTGCCTCCTTATGGCATAAAAAACACTCTTGGACATATTAAGAAGAACGCAAGGACAAATTGGATAACATGAAACGTGGATTATTATATAGAAAATATTATGTTATAGAAAATACCCGTTCTGTAAAGTTGGTTTACGGACGATAGTTTATCGTGACGTCATAACAAAACAAAGCGTACAATTAGCGTAATGATCATTGTACGCTTGCGGCCCAAAAATTGGTGCCAGCTCTCCTACTATAACGGGACAAAGACACGTCATTTCGTGCATGCAGCCGGCGTTCATCGATGTATTAGATGTTGTCACGTCAAAATGAAAAGACTGAACAATCTCCACAATAGGATGAAACGTCTATGCCAAGACTATCTCTATAATTATAATAAAAAACGTGACATTTGACACTTAATGAGTGTTACAATTGAAACAAGTTTCGAGGAATGCATAGCGCAGGTCATATTATACGTAACACACGAGTACAATATGCTAAAATTCACACGTACTTGCAAGAACAACTTTGTGTCGCCTTGTAGTTGTGATTCATCGGTGTTCTTTATCATCCTCTTTGATATTAGGACAACTTTCAGGAGTGATGACATGTCCGATGTGCTCTGGTCTTGCTGATTTTAACTATAGAACCTTGATGTGAAGATAGTTAGATAGGACAAAGAGTAATTACTTCCCCCGTGGGAAATCGCGGTGGAGGTTCTTGCCGGGACGCACTCCTATGTCCGAAACATAAGAGGTCGCTCGGCGAGAGCCTTACGCTGGACGGTATCCTGCGGGCTCGCCGACTAGGGCAAAAGGCGGGTGGAGCGAGGTCCTGGCACGGAAGACGGAACGGCTACTCTGCGTCTGGTCCGGTGCATTGTGACGCGGCGATGGCCTGGGCCCAGCACTCGCAGTGGCTTTAGTTTAGGACACTCCCAGGTGCGAGTCCTACATAGGGACAGGATCTACCCGAAGATCCTGGCTATATCCATAAAGGATTTCCCTGCGATATTATATAGCATTGACTATTGAGTAGGCTTGAAGCCAGAGCCAGCTAAAATAAGATTTACAAATGGGTACATAGCATAAATAAAAGATAAGCTAGCACAACAAAGTTAACGCCGTTATTAGTCATACCTATGCGGTGTAAACCTTATGAAAAACAGTACTAAATATTTCTCCTCAAATGATTTAAATCACTTATAGATCTTTTCATAAGTCAATCTGTAAGATTTAAGATATATAAATCATAGCATCGATCGTGCATACATCGCGGGGGCTTTATGGTTGTTTGAATTATTTGACTTTAACAGTTTTTTCAAATGTTAGTACACTTGATCTATTTTAAGGCCAAATTATTGAAAAATAAACGCTCAGTGATGAATTTATTTTTTAACCGACTTCAAAAAAAAGGAGGTTCTCAATTCGTCTGTATGTTTTTTTTTTTTTTTTTTTTTTGTATGTATGTGACACGATATCTCCGCCGTTTGTGAATGGATTTCGATCGTTATTTTTTTGTTTGAAAGCTGGTGTTTCCAATTTGGTCCCATATTAATTTTATTAAGATCTGACAAGCCGTTTTTTAGTTATTTCCAATAATGCCTATTTGGTTGGTTTTGTTTATCTTGATGAAATGATAATTTTATTACGTGTCGATGTAACTAACAATTGTATAGGATGCTTTGGTAGCACACCATAGTATGTCGCGGTCATCGTAATCATCATCATCATCACCATCATCACCATCATCATCATCATCATCATCATTTATCCATCCACTGCTGAACATGCCTCCTTCAATGAACGCCAAGACGACGAATTTCGGAATCACTAAAAATTAAGAAATAAAAACATTTTACAAAAAATTAAAACCGACTTCAAAAATACTAAACTAAAAAGTAATAAAATAACAGTTTCTTTAATTTTTGTGCTTACAACATATAATCAACTTAATCTTCTACTAATGTACAAACTTTGCGTTTACCACGTCATTATAGTTACTTTTGGAGTGGGTGTCGTATTTGTTGCTGTACATTACCTACCTACCTTGGCTGACACCGACTCCAAAAGTAACTATAATGACGTGGTAAACGCAAAGTTTGTACATTAGTAGAAGATTAAGTTGATTATATGTTGTAAGCACAAAAATTAAAGAAACTGTTATTTTATTACTTTTTAGTTTAGTATTTTTGAAGTCGGTTTTAATTTTTTGTAAAATGTTTTTATTATGAATATTTTTCTTTGTTTTGACAAAAACTAAATTCAAAGCAAAGGTTGTGTATTTCGTTCTTCAAGAGCTAGTCCATCACATTATATGGTATCGTAGTCATCTATTTCTTTCCGTCTGTCTTGGACTTTAAAAACTTCCATCAACACTGATACCAAAAGTAACCTCATAGCGGCAGAAGCCTGAGGGTCGAGACCGTCGGATGATGATTGTCAGGATAAGAGCTTAACAATTTACTTCACAATTAAATTATTACAATAATCATCATCATTATCAGCTTTTGCATCCGGACATAGGCTTCTTCCAATGAACACCAAGACGACCGATCCACTGCCACTTACATCTAACTAGGACCGGCCACTACATGGAGTCTTTCCATCTAGTACCTAGTTATTTATTTAATTTATACAGAAGAGGGGGAAAACGGATCCTGTCCGTTTTCCCCTGATGGTAAGTGATAAGCGACATCCATAGACACCCGCTCCATCATTAGCAGGTGCGTTGCCGGACTTTCAAATATGAGTATGCTCTTTTCTTGAAGGTCTAGTATCGGTTCGGAAATGCCGTAAGTGGCAGCTGGTTCCATATAGAGGTCGCGCGAGACAGAAAGTGCCGTAAAAATCGAGTTTTGTGGATTTCGGGACATCACATATTACAATAATGAAACATGTAAGATATAGTAGCGAACTAAAGTGCGAAAATGTGAATTTTTCTCAAATATTTAACATCAAATGTATAACTAAACAATTGGCCACACTCCAAAGCGGTGATAAAAGTTTCACTTTTATAGATAATTGATTTATAATATGCATTTAAAAATTCCTGATATTCGCGTGGTTTATTTTTAATACGATATATAATATGATATGTGAAAAGACAGCAAATGAATGTTTTATTCCGTTGCTACTCGAGTCTTGTTTGTTACCTTTCCAACAGGTATCTTTTAATCGAAGGACATAACTTCTATCAAAAAATCAATCAAGGAGTTTAGTAGAAATACTATTATATAACTATTTAGTAGCTCTAAACGTAACACTAAGCATTAAACCACTGTACTATAATAGAATTTTAATACCAGCAATTAAAGTAAGTCAAAGGTATGATCTTTTATTTCTCGAGCTTCCTATTCTTTTCCGTATAGGCACCCATTTCAAGTAGGTACCTATTTATGGTATAATTCAAATTCTAGCGCCGTAGGAGGATACGACACTCCCGTGACTCAGTCGCTTTCGCTCCTGCAATTTGCACCTACGCCGAGTGATCTATTGTTTCTATCGGGTTGACGTGTGCGTAACATAAGAACTTTGTTTAGTGTACTGAGCTAACGAACATGCTTTTCACAACGTGGTGAGTGATTAAGGCCCATGAATATTAGCAATACGAACTTGAGAATTTTTTAAATTTTATTTATCTGTTTGTGGTTGTAGTACAAAGAAGGGATAGGATAAATAGGCAAATTTCGCTGCAGACTAAATTATTATGTTAATATTGTGGAGGACGTGTAGTGTGTTTTCTTAAATTAATTTTCGTTACCCAGGTCCGAGTTTGTTTGATGCGAGTGACAAGAGACCGTCTTGACGTTCTTTGATTTATGCTTGCTGAAAAATATCAGAAACGTCAAGCGTGTCAAAATCTTAAAACCGTGATAAGATCCGTATAAGTTTTTTATCTCCTTATAATTTGTGAAATTCGCGTAAACAGTAGAAAACAATATGAAAGACTAGCTGGTGCCCGCAACTTCGTCTGCACAGGATTAAATTTTGGACAATTCACGCAATATCTTTATAAATTATAGCCTACGTGTTATTCTACTGTATAAGCTATATTATTGTAAAGCTTCATTAAAATCCATTCAGTAGATTTAGTTTGAAAGAATAACAAACATACACACAATAACAAACTTTCACGTTTATAATATTAGTAGCATTATTTTTTAAAAAACCCCCATAATCAATAATAAAAGTGATCACCTTGAAACGGCTACACTAATTTCTGTACAGCATTTCAAAGAACCCTGCTTTCTTTATAATAAAACAATTTTTACGGATTTTATCGCGGTTTATTAAGATTTTTACAAGCCCGACGTTTCGGATACTTTACAGCAACCATGGTCACGGGAGGACTGAGGTGTCATACGTCCTATCATTACAAAGTTATTCGAAACTACCCTATGATACATCAATATTTTGGTCAGTCCTATCTACGCAGAAAGTGCTAACTGTATCTTTAATCTGTGACATATTATGCTTGGATTTTGATTTGATAATTTTAATAATGGGATCCCAAGCAGGTGGTAGAAGCCAGCCATCTTCTCTATTGAAATTAGGATGTTTTTTAATTTCAATAGCCTCACGGATCATCCTTGGTTGGAATCTGTGTTCTTTTGCGAGGACTTGTGGTTTATCAATTCTGATATAATGGCGAGCTTTGTCAAGACTATGTTCACAGATGGCAGACTTAGTGTAGCGACGGTGTTTTAAATCAGCTATATGTTCTTTCACGCGAGTTTTAATAGATCTTTTAGTTTGGCCTATATAGGAGAGACCACAGTCACAATCAAGCTTGTATACTCCTGCATCTTGTAAGGGTATATGACACTTGACAGATGGTAAGAATTGACTTATCTTTTTTGGCGGCTTGAAATAAGTTTTTATAGAAGCTCGCTTTAGGATGAAGCCAATCTTGTCAGTGACGCCTTTAATAAACGAGAGAACTGCAGGTACTCGCTCGACGGTGGCTGGTTTCACACGTTCACTGTGATGGAGACGCGGTACCTGCAGTTCTCCCGTTTATTAAAGGCGTCACTGACAAGATTGGCTTCATCCTAAAGCGAGCTTCTATAAAAACTTATTTCAAGCCGCCAAAAAAGATAAGTCAATTCTTACCATCTGTCAAGTGTCATATACCCTTACAAGATGCAGGAGTATACAAGCTTGATTGTGACTGTGGTCTCTCCTATATAGGCCAAACTAAAAGATCTATTAAAACTCGCGTGAAAGAACATATAGCTGATTTAAAACACCGTCGCTACACTAAGTCTGCCATCTGTGAACATAGTCTTGACAAAGCTCGCCATTATATCAGAATTGATAAACCACAAGTCCTCGCAAAAGAACACAGATTCCAACCAAGGATGATCCGTGAGGCTATTGAAATTAAAAAACATCCTAATTTCAATAGAGAAGATGGCTGGCTTCTACCACCTGCTTGGGATCCCATTATTAAAATTATCAAATCAAAATCCAAGCATAATATGTCACAGATTAAAGATACAGTTAGCACTTTCTGCGTAGATAGGATTGACCAAAATATTGATGTATCATAGGGTAGTTTCGAATAACTTTGTAATGATAGGACGTATGACACCTCAGTCCTCCCGTGACCATGGTTGCTGTAAAGTATCCGAAACGTCGGGCTTGTAAAAATCTTAATAAACCGCGATAAAATCCGTAAAAATTGTTTTATTATAATGAGTGAAATTCGCGTAAACATTAGAAAACAATATGTGAACCCTGCTTTCAATTAAAAAATATATGCTCTATGGCGTATGTTATATAATCTTAAACAATAGACCAGGCAGTCTCCATTTTTTTAATTCCGGCCAGTCTTCGTTTTTTTAATTCACCCAGTCTTCTTTTTTTTTTAATTCCATCTTTGTCCACAGACAGTACAACACGGCTTCCCGCACAGAGCGTCGGCGCTGGCGTGGGACCCGCTACTGCGGCTGGCGGCGCTGGGCACCGCGTCGGGCGCGCTCAAGGTGTACGGCCGGCCCGGTGTCGAGGTGTATGGACAGCACACCACCGTCGAGTCAGTCGTCATGCAGATACGGTTCATACCGGGTAAGTTACTGGCCCAGTGGTCGGGGCGAATCACTATTCGTCATCATAATTCGAATCCTATACTAACATAAACTGAACTATGGCCCAATACCCTCCTCGGCTGATTTCTATGAGACCGGTGCCCAGCTGTGGGACATTAAGGGTTGATGATGCCTTGAGCTTATATTAACGTTATGTTATTGTTGGTTATTCATAATATTAACCACATTTATTTTGTTTCTATTTTATTCTCAAGTCGTGTGTAGTATGTAGACACCTATGAATTCACATGGTTGGCTCGTAACACACATGGTAGAATGATATTCAAATTGCTTTCACAGAATAATATTTCTTAAAATGTATAAAGGTCTAAGGAGCAACTTTACCCAACTCGTCGATATACTTTGAATTATGTACATTTTTGGGAAATTCAACTCGACATTGACTATGACACATACATTTTATTGCAAGCGACCAGAGTGACGTGGGTTTCCACGCGGCCGTCAGATGTCTTATTTTTTTTTTATTTTTTTTCTTTAACGCCGGGAAATGCTTTGAGGCATCCCGCGGGGGAGTGGGTCTCCCCACGCGGGTATGTGGGACTCGCTGGACGCAGCTCTACCCACTAAAACCCGGCGAGTGCCACCAATGCCGCCTTTGGTAAGGTGCCCCGGACCTAGTAAACAAACAGGGCACCTCGACGGCTAGTCACTCCCGCAAGGAACCGACGCCCCTCCACAGAGGGGTTGTCCCGCACCACAGAACAACCCTCCCAACGTCGGGACGGTACAATGGGGTGAGGTTCCCATCCTCGCCCCTTGCCCCCTGCTCTTTTGTCCCCTCTTCTTATAAGAGGGGTACAAAGAGCCCCCTCGGCCCAATTCGCTTCGCCCAAGGTGCAGCGGCTCACCCTAGGTTACTGAGCCCCACCGCCACGACAAGGCCTGAACCATGGTGGGGCAGATGTCTTATGTCAAAATCATCGCCATTAACAAAGTATCTTTAGTCACTTAATAATTTAAAAAGTTCTTAGCATCATCATCATCATCAGCTCCTATCCTTCCACTGCTGAACATAGGCCTCCTATAAGGAACGCCAAGACGACCGAACCCTCGCCTTAGCATAGGATGACTTATTAATAAACAATTTAATAACGTAGTGAGTCATTAGTCCCTACATAATAAACAATTGTTGAATTTCCCCGTGCGATTCTTGTTACAATATTTAAAATCGTCATTTATTATACGGTGACCTTGGGTTATTATTAATAATTTGATAGCATTTTTATGTTTTATGTTACTTGGATAGGCAAACTGGCAAACGTGCCACGTGATGGTAAATGGTCGACGTCGCCCATGAACATAAACTAGTTTACCTGGAACGAGCCTAGGCAACTCATCTGTGTTGCCTATCCTGAGACATAAGATGTTAAGTCTCGGTGCCAGTAATTACACTGCCTGTCTTGCCCTTCTCTCCAAAACACAGCGAAGCTGTATCACGGGAGAAACAAGCAAAATGGTGGTACCGATGCGGCCGGGAGCGCGGCACAGCGCTTCCCTCCCACCGGTTGATAGCATAAGTTATTAAATTTAAACAATTCTTACGGATTTTATCGAGATCTACCTATTAAGTTTTTAAGGACTTTGGAATCCTCCCGTGACCAAGGTTGCTGTAAAATATCCGAAACGTCGGTCTTGTAAAATAGGTACTTAAGGTTGAACTAGTCGATGTCGCGAACTCTAACAAAATGACTGCTATCTCACCTGACATAGTGTGCGAACATCATGCGTGCTAGAATGAAATGCACAATGATTCATTCCGAAAATGTCCTTTTAGCAAAACAGTTATTATAGAAAAACTAATAAGTGTATCTTTTCAAAATAAATTTATTTTATCTTTTGAATAACTAAACTATATCAGTACGGGCTTTATTTTTGAGCTTTCGTGCTCGGTATACTATTTATTTACGAACAAAGTTGGGCTAAAATCAGTGTTGAAATACGAAAGTTTAGAAGCTTGTATTTTTTAAATGTATATTTTTTTACGATTTTAGGTTACACACATATATAGCGACGATATCAATTTATTTTATCCTTAGTTTTTCATGGTCAACGTCAAACATTGTAGTAATTACTGTTCTGCGTTTGTATGGAAAGATGAGCGACTTGTGTAACCTTAAGGAACCGCGATTCGTAAAAGTAGTTTCATTATAATGAGTGAAATTCGCGTAAACATTAGAAATAATAATAAAATAGTATTTAACATAATATGCATGTGCCAGTATAAGATTATTTATAATTCAATTTTTGAGTAGCACAATGACATGGATGATAATAATCAGCCCCATAACAAACGATGGGAAGACGATCTCCGTGCGGTGGTGCGGTGGATGCGAGTGGCGAGGGATCGGCCGCCTTGGTGTTGATTGAATGAGGTTCAGTCCCACCATGGTTCAAGCCTTGTCGTGGCGGTGGGGCTCTAGCCTAAGGTGAACCCAGCACCTTGGGCGAAGCAAATTGAGACGACGGAGTTCTTTCTTGGAGCTCTTTGTAACCCTCTTATAAGAGGAGACAAGGGGCGAGGATGGAAACCTCCCCACCCCATTGTACTGTCCCGACGTTGGGAGGGAGTTGTTCTGTGGTGCGGGACAGCCCGTCTGTGGAGGTGGCGTTGGTCCCTTGAGGGACTGACTAGCCGTCGTGGTGCCCTGTTTGCTTATTAGATCCGGGGCACCTTTCCAAAGGCGGCATTGGCGGCACTTGCCGGGTTTTAGTGGGTAGAGCCGCGTCCATCTTACCACCTTTCGGGCGCAGCGAGTCCCGGCGTCAAACAGAAAAAAGGCCAGCGGTGGACGGATAGGGGCTGATGATGATAATGAAAACAAATCGAAATTCAAGGTCACGAATTTGAACACTTTACAATCAGGGTCCTATCAGAAACTAAAATTGCTTAAAGAAAGTATCATTGACATTTATAGAAATATGTGGGTGTTTATGGGTAATGGTAACCTCTTACTACCAAGTGAACCAAGTGCTTGTTCGATCGGTGTTCTATATATTAAAAAAAAACGAGTCGAATTTTCCAAATGTACTCGAACCTAAATTATATTTTTATTTTTCCAGGTACGGGGCGTCTCATATCATTATGCGATGACAACAGTTTACACTTATGGGAGATAAACGAGAAGTCGCTCATAGAAATAAAGTCATACGCCTTCGAGGGCAAGAACAAGAAGATATCCGCCTTATGCGTGGAGTCGTCAGGCAAGAGCATCCTCCTGGGCACAGAGGGAGGGAACATTTACACATTGGATGCGAACACGCTGCAGCTCAGTGAGGACATTATATACCAAGATGTTGTGATGCAGAAGTGAGTATTTGTGTATTTTATCAATGGTAAAAAAAAATCAAAATCAAAGTTTTTTATTCAAAATAGTACCAATACAGTATCTTTTTGAACGTCAATTGAATCTAACACCGGTTCCAAGGCTAGCCTACTGAGAAGAACCGGCGAAACAAACTCAGTAATACTACTCTCTCTCTAAGTAATAATACTCAGTATACTTATTACTAAGGGTTTTGTGAAGCGTGCATAAATGGGCCACTTTCTTGTTTTTTTTAAGTAAACATATGTTTGCTGTGTTTGGGTAAGAGACAACACATAAAATTATTTTGTATTAGTTTATTACTTAAGATAGGACAGCTGTTTGAACGGGGATACATTTGTAGGCTTTATGATGAGGAACCCTTAATAGTATAATTGAATGCCGCATTTTAAATAACACAACCGACGCCAGGAGGCCGTGTGGTCGCAGACTGCACGGTAGGCGGGGGGCAACCCCCCACTTTATAAATCAAAAGTGAGCCGAATGGGCTCACACTAATCCGATGAAGCATTAGGGCCTTCGGGCCATTAGCATAGATCCCTCCGAAAAAAAAAAAGAAAAAATTTAAATAACATAACATTGCATATACACCAAGACCACCACTAGTTCCCGACTTGAAACGGGCGAGACGTCCTATAATATCTTTATAGAAGACGTGTATCCCATCTAGCTGAATGTTAATTACATAAAAAAATATCATCGCAAGCGTTTACAGGGTTTATGTGTTCTACCGCTGTGCATGGGTCTTCTCTTTGAAAGATGGATCATAGTTCCTCTATGTTCTGGCCCACCGAGGGGTTGTCAACTTCACACAGTTTGCTCTCGATGTTTTCCTTCTTTGGATGAAAATGTAATAATAGCATAACTCACAATATTCACAGTTGTCCAGAAGACTTCAAAGTGAACCCCGGTGCGGTGGAAGCGGTCTGCGAGCACCCCAAAGTACCCAGCCGGCTCTTGATCGGCTACAACCGAGGGCTGGTGGTGTTATGGGATCGGGTCGCCGCCGCGCCCACACACACCTTCGTTTCCAACCAGCAGCTCGAAAGCCTGTGCTGGAATGACGAAGGTACGAGTTTTAATGCATTATCGTAGTATACGTTACCGGTGAGGGATGCGCTGTGCCGCGCTCCCGGCTGCCTGCGTAACACCATCTTGATTGTTTCTCCCGTGAAACAGTTTTGCTGTGTTCCGGAGAGCGAAAAGACAGGCATTGTAATTAATGGCAAGGAGACAGCACCGGGTCATGGACGTATATGTATTTATCTAAATTTCTTAAATTTATTTCCTTAATATCAATGGACACTATTAGCATGTCCCTATGATTTCTTTTTTATCATAAACTAATTATTAAAAGGGATATGAACATTCAAAAACCCAAAAAAATGGCCAGATTTTCTGCTGTGTTCATCCATAAAACAAATTGCACTAAGATTATATAAAAAAAGTAAAACATAGCTCAAGCCTTTGTTAGTTTTTAATGAAAAAAGATCTTAATTCGGTTAAGTTTTGGAGAAGAAATCAAGGGATTACGAATTGTTGATTTTCTGTTCTTTTAGTAGATAATTTCAGTTCAAGCTCCAGTTGCCTCTATCGCAACTTGCGGGGGGAGGCTTGAGGTTAAGGAGACAGCAATGGATTTTACAAATACCTATTTTTCCTTTCTCTAGCCCTTGGTGATCCCCTTAATTTCATGAACTTGTGGTCTCTTCACGTAATGAAATTGTCTAACGAATTCGATAATCCGACATTAATATTGCTAAATATTATAACTAAATTATAACATGATATTCCAGGGGAGCACTTCACGTCGTCACACAACGACGGATCGTACGTGACGTGGGAGGTGGCGGGCGCGGCCAGCGAGCGGCCGCTCAAGGAACCCGTCACGCCCTACGGCCCGTACCCGTGCAAGGCTATAACCAAGATCCTCAACAGGACGAGCGTTGATGGCGAGGAGATCACCATATACGCTGGTGAGGTGACATGTTATTGTATTTCTAATTATAATATTTATTTATTTAATAGGTACACCAACAGCACTACATATTACAACATTCGTATATAGAATACATTAATAAGGTACAACATCTAGTATGTAAACAGCATAATAATATGTATGTATACAAATAAAAATTATATAATAGTAATAATCTTTTACCGGTGAAGGAAAACATCGTAAGGAGACCTGCATGCCTGATGAGATTAAGTCTTTGAAGGTGTGTGAAGTTAATAAATCCGCATCGGGCCAGCATATCTGTGAACTATGGCCCAACATCCACCTTGTCTGATTTCGAGGATGAGACCCAGGCCCAGCAGTGGAACATATTATTAGGGTTGATATTATTATTATTATATTATTAATATAATATAGTAACATTATTATTATAACCTTTTAACCTTGAATGTAAAGAAGAAATTTTAGCATACTAAAATATTATATGGTAATACAAATTTTTACAACGATTTAATTAAAACAACTGAAAATTTAATTTAAAAATACAAATAGTTTTATTTCTTGAATAGATCGTGCCCACGACTTCGTCTGCGCAGGATTAGACATTGGACAAACCATGTGTTATTCTGATGTATAAGCCATAATATAATTGTAAAGTTTCATTAAAATCCATTCAGTAGTCACAAACATTCATACAAACTTTCGCCTGTATAATATTAGTATCCTACTATTTTTAACCAATCACATAATATTGATTCGATGATACCATTGCCACTTATTGGTTAGTTTGGTTTAACACAACCAGACAAAAGTAGCATGAGTTAATTAGCAGGTGTCATTTATTTTAATCTGACTGGTAGTTGCGGAATTTAGCAATTTCAAATACGTTGTCCACCCTTATTATAATATCATTACAATAGATTGGTCAAACGGTCAGGGATTTTTGATGGGAACCATATATTGGCGTGTCTCGAACGTCGTGCTATTCAACCTTCGTTATAGATTTTTAATAATTATTAATTCTTATAAAAACAAACATGTTTTACATCTACCAATTACAGCAAACTTTTTTTCAGGTGGTATGCCCAGAGCGTCATATTCTGACAAATACACCGTCACAGTGCAACAGGGAGAAAAACATGTGGCATTCGACTTCACGAGCCGGGTAATTTTTAAAATGTTCCTAAGCAATCAGACCGAAACATTTCATAACTTTGTGGGACTATTTGGTTAGGTACTTGATCTCTAGCCCGTTCTGAGTTGGCCAACATGCCTTCCTGAAGAGATGTAAAGTCTTTGAGGGTTGAAGTTCATTACCCTGCATTGGGTTAGCCGGTGAACGAAAAAAGCATAGAAGAATAATTACAATTTAAATCGACTGAGCATTCGGCCAAAACACTAAACTGACATGTATCAGTTTTATTAAGTTTCAGTAAGGTTTCATAAAATGCGTCTGTCTCTTTTAGGGATATCATACATTTATAGCCCCGCCCCTTCCAGCATACTTTTCGTTTGGCCAGTTGGGAACATTAGTTACACTTCTATGCTTTTTTCGTTCACTGAGATCAGCGCATAAGTGAGGTATGGACCAACACCCTCCTCGTCTATTGTGAGAAGACCAGCAGGGTACATACAATATATATATATATATATATATATATATATATATATATATATATATATATATATATGGTTATATATATATATATACAGTTGGTATAACCAACTGTTTACCGTCTTTTACTGTTGTTGTGTGCAGGTGATAGACTTCTTCACGACGACGCCGGTGCCGCCCGACGGCGTGCCTCTGCAGGAGGAGCGGCCCGCCACGCCCGCGCAGATACAAGTCACCACCGTCAACCAAGTCGCCGCCGCACTGGTGAATAAAATCAAATATATATTTTACTTTTGAAGATATTTCTATTTCTAATAGAAATTTAATGTAGTGTGTACAACAAATGAGTGTAATAAAAAGGAAAAAAATAACTGGTATGTAGATTCCCTTAAGAAAAACTAGAAAAATATTTAGCTCTTTTTTCGTTAAATTATTTCATACCCATTAAATGTTTTAAAAAAGGCGAATGCTTAATTCCCAAAGTATAAAAAACGTCCTCAATAAACTTCGTTATTTTTGGGTGAAATGGTCCCGGTAATGAGGACTGATCACCCGTCTGGCCTCGCTGGTGTCCCCACCCTTAAATAATAACTTCGTTATTTTATTAGCCTTTTCCAGATAAACGTCTCTTAGCAATTAGTAAATTAAAATCAGGTGCTATAATATCAATACAGGTGGTGCTGGCAGAGGAGGAGCTCGTTGTGATCGACTTGTGCGACGCGGGCTGGCGGCCGCTGCGGCTGCCCTACCTGGTGTCCGTGCACGCATCTGCCGTCACCACCGCGTACCTCGTGGGGGGCGTTGCCGACTCCGTGCTCGACTCCATCCTCGCCGCCGGTACGTACACGTTTATCACTGGGATCACTAAATTATTATTTTTTTTCAAATTTTTATTTATTTATTATAAACTTAATTTTCATTGCCCTCAGGCCAACAGCAAACGGAAAACCTATACTCAGAAAGCCAATGGCCGATCTCGGGCGGTATCGTGGAGGCGGGCGAGGCGGAGCCCAAGCAGATCCTGTTGACGGGCCACGAGGACGGCTCCGTGCGCTTCTGGGACGTCACCGGTGTGGTTATGACACCGCTCTACAAGTACACCACGGCGCATCTGTTCAGGTATGTAATAATAATTATTTTTTTCTCTTACAAAAATACTTTCACAACACAACAAAAAATGTGTGCGTGCGTGTACGTATATGCGTACATGCGTGAATACAATATAACATTATATGCCTTTTTTTTAACGCTTCGTATAATTTATTGCTACATATCAATATCATTTTTATTAAGTTATGTATGTGAGGTACATATATTTTTATATAAACACTGCGTTCTTTAAAGATTGAAGGCTTGATATTGTGTTTAATACGATTGGATTCCTTTTAAAATACTCTTAATTCATATTAATATAAAAGGATACTTTAAAAAATTTGTTTACTATGCTTGTTTTCTCTATTTAACTATGCGACAAATTGGGTTTTGTAAAACATTTAAAATTTCACTGGTTCTAGAAATAAATAAAAAATTTACATACCTCGCTCTCGTGTTGCATGCGTTCTTTTGCTTTCTTGCCCGATGCCATGGTCTCTGTAAAGTTTACGAAACGTCGGGCATGCGAAAATCTTAATTCGTCTTTCGAGAATAAACTAAGCTATGTGTAGTAGTAACTACCATGCTCGCACCTACGATAGCTAATGGAATCATCTCTTGCTTATTGCTTCCTATGTTGCGAAGTGGCCTGAAAAGATCGACGCCAAGGTAAACATGTCATTTACATATATTTTTATTTCGACCGCCGTAACAATTAATAATTATTTATTATTTGAGTTAGTTACAAGTTAATAAAGTAGTAATCTTGACTTGTTAAAATAGTGCCCAGTAGGTACCACTAGATTTTGATTTCAATAGTGTAATATGTTTGATAAACTACATACAATACATTCCATTTAGACAAGCATTATGTGTCTAATAACACGTATACACTCGGTAGACTCCATAACATCTGTCCCGTTTTAGTATTCTTGTTAAAGGAACACATCCATGAAACGGTATCTATATGTACCCTAAACTATTTTAGAGTTACATACTATTTCTATTTACATTTAGGGATGAGACGAAGAGATGTTATAATATACATTCAGACTAAACATATATATAATTAACATAATAATTAACATAACAATGCAGCGGGGAGGAGATCGGCGAGCACAACGACAGTCAGAACGAGGAAGAGGAGTGGCCGCCGTTCCGCCGGGTGGGCTCGTTCGACCCCTACAGCGACGACCCGCGCCTCGCCGTCAAACGGGTAAGATTATCTCGACGGGACTGGCCAGCATTTTGTACCACTCTACCCAGCAGTGTTTTCCTCGTGGTGCCCGGTCGCACTGACTTGGTCAGAGCCTGGGTCTTTGAACTTCTGGGATCTTTGGGCTCTTATATTACTACTGACTGAACTAGAAAAAATATTTTCTACTAATATTATAAAGGCGAAAGTTAGAATGTATGAATGTTTGTTACTCTTTACACAAAAACTACTGAATGGATTTTAATTAAACTTAACAATAATATAGCTTAGCTTATACATCATAACACAAAGGCCATAATTTATAAAGATATATTTATATAATGTCACAAATCTAATCCTGTATAGACGAAGACGCGGGCACTACTAGTAAAAAATATTTTAAAAACAATGCGACTTTTAATATATTAAATAACTAGCTGTTTCCCGCAGCTTCGCCCGCGTGACTTAGATTTACAGCCGTACCCGGA
Organism: Helleia helle; assembly: GCA_963853865.1. NCBI lineage: Eukaryota > Metazoa > Arthropoda > Insecta > Lepidoptera > Lycaenidae > Helleia > Helleia helle. The sequence continues at coordinate 17,439,070 of OY971426.1, read as the reverse complement.
TTGATGATGATTATTTTTATAGCCCATGTTACTCCTTATAACATTAGCTATAACAATATCTACCAGTGAAAGTCCCATGAAAATCCGTCCAGCCGTTTCAGAGATTAGCTGGAACAAACAAACAGACAGACAGACAGACAAAAATTGTAAAAACGGCTATTTTGGTATATGTGCCTTTTTCACAATAGAATATTTACTTTTCTGTTCGCGGGAAAGAAGAAGGAGTAAAACATAGATTAAGAATAATATATAAGATAAGACACCATAACCCGTGTAGAGCATTGTTGGGTTTTATAACTATTAATGACATACAAAGCCAATGTAAGCCATAATTTATTGTTAGGTGCTGCTATGTCCACTGTCCGGTATGCTGACTATCGGAGGAGCAGCTGGGCATATTGTCGTGGCTAGTCTCAAGAACTCGCCCAGCACTGCTGAAGTTAAGGTACTAAAATAGATTAAATTTCATTATAGCTACCGCCTTATTTGTATTACATATAGGGAATATTTAAAATATTATTATATAATATAAAGACAAATAAACCAGGAACGACTTACTAACTATTGACTTACTAACTAAAGTACTTAGATTATTTTTTAATAAATTTTTTATAGTCAATATCAGTAAACATCGTATCGGATCGTGATGGCTTCGTGTGGAAAGGACACGACCAGCTCACACTTCGCTCCGGCCCACTAACGTTCCCGGCAGGTTTTCAGGTCAGTGATGTCCCCATATGTATATATTTTAAAGTAATACCGTTTATTATAAAAAATCAATGTGTTTATTAATGTCGAAAAATAAAAATTTGTACAAAAATGTATATTTATAATATCATCAATAAAAATCTATGTTACATATTAACTTGACGGAAGATATACGCAGGATATTGGTACCTAAAAAGACAATGCGGCATCGTGTCTTTCGGATTCTCTAACGATTTTCATTATTACTTTTTCATCTAACACCATATTGAAATAATAATCGTTATACATTTAGGCCAGCACGGTGGCGCAGCTGTCGCCTCCGGCTGCGGTGACGGCGCTGGCGGCGCACTGGGAGTGGGGCGTGGTGTGCGCCGGCACCGCCCACGGGCTGGCGCTGCTCGATGCTGTCCGCAACGCGCCGCTGCTGCACAAGTGCACGCTCAACCCACACGGTACTTCACGCTATATATCATACACATATACTACATTATATATTATATTATAGTTATCATCAGCCTCTATCCGTCCACTGCGGAACATTATTATTATTATTACTATGTTAAGATTTTATCACTACAATAGATATGACAAATACAAGACGCCGTCGTCAAAGAGCCTATTCATATCTGAAAGGCCAGTGAAGCACTGTTAAACCCTTCGGTGTCGTGATGGGATATGTCTATGGGTGGCGGTGATTATTTACCACCAGGTGAACCACTGTCTGTACCCCTTCTTCCTATAAGAGAAAAGTGTATAAAACACATTGTTAAAGCTGTCTCAAACATAGTATTAATATTTAAGATTATTCGTTGTGTCAGCTATGGTTATCTAATTAATTCTACTAATATTTCGAAAGTGATGACTTAATCTTAATTAAAATTCAGATCATTCCGGTGCCGGAGACACTCCGATATCTAGAAGAAAATCGTTCAAAAAATCACTTCGAGAATCGTTCAGGAGATTACGAAAGGGTAGATCTCAGAGACGTCAGACCACCGCCGCCAGTCCTACTTCGCCAGTACAGGTAATTTATTTTGTCACGTTATTATTATTCTCTTTACGTTAACGTGAATTAGGTGCAACTTTAAAATTTACTTAAATCTTAAATTCAATATATATTTTAAATATTTATTCGATAAATCACACTACTTGAACTATTCTAATGGTAAGAACTATATTATAAAAATGACCACAATAACAATAATAGAGCCTCGCATTAAATGGCAGGTCAAGTTACTACCGGACTACTAGAATGACTATTTAAATGGTTTCCCAGTTTTTCGTCCCAGCCGGCATTCAACTTCGCGACCGTCTGATTTTTATGCAAATTTTTAACGTTATAAAGAATACCCATCATCACCCCATGATCTGCTCGGTATTCTGAGCGAATCGCGGGAGTTGCACGGGGTACTACACTTTAACGTTTAACGTAGGGAGTCAATACAATGTGCATTGTATTGACTCCCTATAAACTATTTATTTGTTCAGTCCCATTAATATATCGGACTTTCCCCTCATAAGCAAAAACGTTGACACATAGTTTATATCTTCGCAGCCCGCGCCTAAGAAGGTGGCGGACAAGATACCAGAGGCGGACGCGGACGTGAAGCCAATCGAGCGCGCGGTGGAGGCCCGCTCCACCGACGACGCCTTCGGTTCCATGGTGCGCTGTCTCTACTTCGCGCGCACCTTCCTCATCAACTGTACGTGGATTGATGGCCATTTTAATTAGCAATATTTGCTAGTATCTATACTTATGGCATTGTAGTAAAAAGTATAGTAAGAAGTAAAAGAAAAAAAAAAGAAAATTGTGTATATAAAGTAGGTATAAAATTAAATCGGCTCCAAAGCTAATCTACTGACAAACCGTCAAAACAAAGTAGGTGAATATGTGTCATATATTAAATTAGAAAATAGCCGATGGCAGGAATGTGCATTGTGTAATCCTTAATCTGTAGGATGTAGTATATATTGCTAGTTTCTTCAGTTAAATTAATTTCCTGATAAATTGCATCAAGCAATGTTAACAAACATTTTGCGTGTCAGTGTAAAAGTAGAATTGACGAGTAGCCAGGCCATGGGTGGTCTTTGACCACATACTTATATATATCATGCGAGAAACCGCTTATGTTCATAGGAAAAGTTAACCCATTAGTGGTACATCCGCCCGTTCGACCGTTTCAACTGAAAATAAAAAAATAAAAATTCCAGCACAAAATTCAACGCCGACGCTGTGGGCGGGAACAAACAACGGCACTGTGTACGCGTTCACCATGAACGTGCCCAACACCAACAAACGGAAAGAAGACCCGGTACGTGTTCGCTTGCCGTCATCGCATATTATATTTAAAAAATTATCGATACTTAAAAAATCTTGCCATATTGTCGAATATTTATTCTAAATTTAAAATCTAGTTACAGTCATTATACACGCTTTTCTTCTATATTCGCGTATAAGTCTAAATAAAACTACATTTGCAATTTTTAATCCATTAGCTGGACATTTCGTTGAACGGTTTTTTAAAAATATAATTAAATTATATCTCTCCATACAGGTAACGTGTCAGTTAGCGAAAGAAATTCAACTAAAACACAGAGCGCCGGTCATCGGCATTACAGTGCTCGACGGAGCGTCGATACCACTACCCGATCCTCTGGAGGTCAGTTTGTTTTAATGATTGAATACAATATATTTTTGTAATTCATTTTATTAATTTAAATTACTAATATAGACAGGTCTTTCATTTCATTCTTAATAACAAAACTAAATTTATCGTATTTTATTGTGTACATTCAGTCCTCAATCTAGTATTTTGTTTATGGTAAAATGTATTAATATCATTTTTTTGATAGTCTCAGGAGGACTAGAAGGCGTAGGGGGCGTGAACCCCTAGCCCCTCCCCTCGTTGATGCACGTACTTACATTATTTGATGTGGTAGGTGGAGCGAGGCGTGGCGCCGCTGCCGGAGGCGGGTGCGCACCGCGTACTGATCGCGTCCGAAGAGCAGTTCAAGGTGTTCACGCTGCCCGCGCTCAAGCCGCACAACAAGTACAAACTCACCGCGCACGAGGGTGCCAGGGTACTTACTGTTTACTACTTGCACGAGTAATTGTACAAAACTTGTATTTAACAATGGGTCCTCTCCACTATCACATACATTAAATCTAAACTAGCAGGTAAATATTAATTGTCATCTCACTCAGTCAACTGCCGAGTATCATCGTCATTTTAATATTTCAGTCATACATATTAAATCCGGCTCGCACTAAAAATGGAACAAAGAACGTTACGGCAGTTAGGAATTAAATTTTTTAAATATGTATTACACAAGCCAGCCACAACATGTGATACAATGACAAATGTAGTAATGGAATGAGTAGAAGTTAATTTATAAAACATGTTGTAGGTGCGAAGGACGTCGTTCGCGTGGTTTGAGTGCGCAGGCGCGGGCGCGGGCGATCGGCACCGCGAGTGGTGCCTGCTGTGTCTCACCAACCTGGGGGACTGCCTGGTGCTGTCGCCCGACCTGCGCCGCCAGCTCAACGCCGCCGCCGTGCGGAAGGAGGACATCAAGTGAGTATACCGCTCCGAAGTTATACTAGCTTAATATGCCTGCGCTGAATCGTTGTGGCACTTTTTTTTCTTTTGCTGATTTTTTTTCATCTTATAGATTTTTTTTTTCTTTAAAACCGGGAAATGCTCTGAGGCATCCCGCAGGGAGTGGGTCTCCCAGCCGGGTATGTAGGAGTCGATGCGTCCGAAAACTGGTAAATGGACGCAGCTCTACCCACTTAAAACCCGGCGAGTGCCACCAATTCTGCCTTTGGTGTGGTGCCCCTGATCTAATGAACAAACAGGGCACCTCGACGGCTAGTCAGTCCCTCAGAGGACCGACGCCACCTCCACAGAGGGGTTGGCCCGCACCACAGCACAACCCCTCCCAACGTCGGGACAGTACAATGGGGTGAGGTTCCCGTCCTCGCACCTTGCCCCCTGCTCTTTTGTCCCCTCTTATAAGAGGTGGAGCTCCCTCGGCTCAATAGGGATGTTGACAGTATTCATATAAAAATATAATTTTGATGTTAATTGGTAGTTTATATAATAGAATTCTGAAAAAATACAATATTTTCCCTTATTTTTATATGGTTAAATTAATATTTTATAAATAAAATGAAACAAAATTTAAAATAGGTCACGTGATAATAAACGGAAATGATGTCACCAGTTCCTATTTAGCGGAAGCGGAAGAATGTTGACGTACTTTTATACACCATTTTCCGTACGCAGTACATATTGTAAAAACTAATTTTCAGGCGTTTTGACAGTGTACACACACATAGGCACCGTACAACACTTATAAAACTTAGAAGCCATTTTTTATTAACCACAACTAGAATAATTTTATCACTTTTACGATGCTTAACAACACATGACGTCACGTGACAAGTGTTAGCGTTTTGGAACGAAATTTAAAATGTATTATAAAATGCAAGATTTTATAGGCATTAGACGTTATTTAAGCAAAAGTTGATAATATTTAGGCCTCCATTAGATATTTATAAATGATTTAAAAACATTTCTGAAAAATGTCAACATCCCTATTTCTTTGCCCAAAGTGAAGCGGCTCACCCTAGGCTACTGAGCCCCACCGCCACGACAAGGCCTGAACCATGGTGGGGTTCATCTTATAGAATAAAATATAGAATAAAAATCAACTCGTACTATTACTTTTCAGCGGCATTTCCAGTTTATGTTTCTCGAAACGCGGTGAAGCTCTCTACTTGCATTCATCATCTGAATTGCAACGAATTACGCTGTCTGCTACAAAGGTATGTATTTTATACTAAAAATTAATGTGTACATATGTCTTTTATTTTTATTACTTTATATGATGAACTAATGAACGGAATTTAACGAAATTTTGCACAACATGTATTTTTGTCATGATAGGCTGTGTTGTCGGTCACAGACCGACGCCTATCCGGTCCACTGGACAATATAATAAAGAGATAATATATAACAACTCATTGCGTATAATACAACTATATTAATGAGTGACAAAGACTATAAAAATCCTCATGATCCCAAATACGTGCGTACGTAATATTCTGTATACATTTATAAATACACAAATACACATGTACTTATATTTCCAGGTGACAAAAGCCGAGTGCCACATACTGCTGTCCCCGTGGGCAGCGGCGCTGCGAAGCCAGCCCGAGGAGACTCCACTAACTACTGGTGAACACAAAGTATGACTTGTTTTATTTTGGTTCTAGACGTTTGAGGGAGGGTGTGTGTTTCATGTTTTTTACTGTTTCATTTAGTATCAATTTGTATTAAAATATCATTTGAAAATCCAGTCCTACGCTCATTTAGTATCATCAATCTATATTAAAATATCACTTGAAAATGTCATTGGGAAACGTTGAAAATCTCATCAAGACATAGTAGGTACAATGAATATTCCTTTTTAAATGTAGTATTTATTTAGTTCTGGTACTAATTGTGTGTGGAAGCTTGTGGAATGGAGTTTGTTTGTTTGTAATGGATTAGACATGTAGTTTTTAGTAAAGTGGAGTACTTATAATCATGGGCGTACCCAGTTTCTGACCTAGGGGTGGGGCAAGTCAAGATTTTTTTGACCGGATCGCCAGCGATTGTTTTGTTATACGGGGTGCACGGAGGGGGGAGGGTTACTACTCTGTCGTGCACCTCGGCACTAGCCTTCGGGAGCTGTTCGACATCTGTCTACGGGCCCTACAGTTCCCGGAGGCCTGGATGGAGGGTCAGCTCTTCTTGCTACCAAAGGCAGGGCGGACCCCGGACTCGGCTTCGGCGGTGCGACCGGTGGTGTAGCTAAGTGAAGCTGGGAAGGCCTTGGAAAGAAAGTGGCCTCCCGGTTCGCTAAGCACCTGGAGAAGGGTCCGGGACCGGAACTCTCAGAGTCCCAATTTGGGTTCTGGGCACACTGATCGACCGTCGACGTCCCCAAACGCCTTGGGGCGGTTGAGGATGGGTGAGGTGGAGCACGGAGGGAAGGTGGTGGTTGCGGTATCACTGGACATCGCGAAGGCCTTCAAGCGCTGAACTTCTTCAGGTGCCTACGTATCCTACGAGAACCGGTCGGGGCCGTAGAGTGGCAGCGAGTCGGATGCGGTGTCGCACAAGGGTCGGTTCTGAGTCCGATCCTGTGGGACATCGGGCACGACTGGGTCCTGCGAGGCCGCCTCCTCCCCAGGATGGGTGTCATCTGCTATGCGGATGACACCCTCGTGTATGCCTGGGGACGAGGCTATAAGGAGGTGGTGCGGCTGGCCAAGCTGGGGGTCGACCTCGTTATCAGTCGCATACAGAGGTTAGGGCTTCCAGGTCGAAGGGAATCAGGATGAGCTCCGATATCAAGTATATGGGCCTCATTCTTGACGGAGGGTGGACCTTCAGCACAGATTTCTCAATTTTTGGACTGAAAGTCATGAAGTAGTTGCCGAGAACCTAACGTTGGAAGGGATCCTGCAGGTTCACCGACTAAGGCATGAGGCGTTAATGCGAAGGTGGGGCAGCCTTATAGTAAAAGCCTAACGGTTGCGTCAGGTCCTGGAGCGGTGAATGCGCCGTAAGCGCTAAACCCGTCACCTTCCGTCTGACACAGGTGCTCACCAGGCATGGTTGCTTTAGTGAGTACCTGTGCCGGACGGCCCACAGGGAAACAGTGACACGTGTATAACGATTGTGGCGCGGCGGTGGGTTCGGCCCAGCACACCCTCAAGGTGTCCCCGAGATGGGTGATACTGCGTTGCGATCTGACATCGGAGGGGGCTTGTCTCTGCCGAGCGTCACTACCGCGATGCTCGGCAGCGACTAGTCCTCGACCTGGACCTGGACTTCTGCGAGGCAGTAAGGGTGAGAGAGAAGGCCGCCGACGGGACCCACCCCCGCGAGCAACGAACGGTGCGTAGGAGGCGCTACTTAATGCGCCTCTATTAACGCCCCTGTGCTCGTGTCGGGCTTAAGGATGGGAATCTGGGCTCAGTATGACATGACGTTGCGGTGACTGCTTAGTAGCGGCCAGGAAGTCCCCCTTTACACGGAGTAGTCTGGCCTTCGCGGCGACTGAAGGCGCTCCGATTAGGCACAGGTCGATCTGATGATGGAGCCGAGGGAACTTCTCAATAATTTACAGCAGTTCCCTTGTTTTGTTTGAGCTTGATTAATTTGTATTTATCAGAACTTTACATCTAGATTTGATTGATCTCGGGTTGTGACTGTCATTAGGGACAGTTAAGGGAACTCCTCAACGGTTTATAGTAGCTACCTTTTGTTTGGACTTAATTCGTTGATATTGACGAGAACTTTGCATTAAAAAGGGTAAATAAATTATTATTTTTACAAAAACTGACTTCATAAAACCACAAATAGATATTCAAAAGCTAAAAATAAATTTATATAATTTTTGTATGCGCTATCCACTCATCTATATTTTGAAATTTGTGCTAGTTAAGAATGGTCGGACGATTAAGCACACCACGAACAAGTTTCGGCGGAAATAAAATATAAACGTAGGTACTATCGGTGGAAGATACAACTTCCAGGGGGGGCAGCTGCCCACCCCTGCTCCCCCCTGGGTACGCCCATGCTTATAATCCTAGCTTATGTTAGTCGTAAGTCTGACATTATTTTGTTATAATGTATAAATCCTTTTTAATAATACCTACGAGTTTTTAGTTTTCGACAAAGTAGAAGACATATTTTATAAACACAAATGAAAGCGTCATGCCGTTGGCTGTCGCGACTTTCGAATCGGGTTTCACATAAAATGTATGGCAGGAGGAGACGCCGGAGACGGTGCATGACGTGACGGCGGCGTCGGCCGACATCACGGTGGACTCGGTGCGCGACCACACCGCGCCGCCGCCCGAGCCCGAGCTCAACATCAACCTGCAGGTACCACCACAGTGTAACCACCATCACTGTCCACTGTACAATACGGAACGGCAACAAATTACTGCTCAGAACCTCATTTTGGGCTAGAATGTTTTTGTTTCACTGTACACTATAGTCACATTATATTATTAACTTTTTGGACACAGCAAATAGCAAGACACCTCACTTTGGGTTAGAATGAGTGGTGCTATTTCAGTAAGCATATAACTAAGATAATTCAACGCGATAGAGAAGTAATAGTGACCATTGTCTTGCAATTGCATTTGTACTGTAACCTTTCCGAGTCCTGCACCACAATATGTTATGCCTTGGATTCAGTAATTACTTCGATAGTTTCGATAATAAGGACAAAAGAAGCTTTAGCTGTAAGAGACCTATCATCTTACAGCTAAATCCTAGCTTTAATAAAAGAAATATGTCAAAAATAGGCAAACAAGCAGTCGGAGCCTTATGGTGACTACCGACGCTCATAGACTATATTAATCCGCTCAAACCCTATCCCCCCAATGGGCCACCGGAAACTCAGAAACCGCACGAAACGCGACAGCAGAGCCGACGCTGTTATGTGAGCGAGAGGTACCACCCTGGTCGTGCCGGCCCAATTCGGCTGCAAAGCAACATGGCTACCTCTTACTTTTTTGTGCTACTAAAGTTATATGTCCACACTCCATACCACCACACCATACTGAATACTATAATACTTTTTATAATAATATGATGAACTACGATAGAACTCACAAGTGAACACCAGCTCCATGGTGGTGAAGACGACAACGAGGACGACGGTCAACGAGAATAGCGTCGACGGTGCTGCCACCACCACCAGCAACACATCAGAGAACAGTAAGCAAACTGACATTTATAACGCCTTAGCATAATTAACGCAATTTAAAAAGTATTACAATTTGTCTATCACACATCTGTATAACATAGCATTTTATTATATTCAATAAGTCTGCTTAGTTTAAAAAAATATTATATATATATATATATTTCAAATCTGAATTCATAAATGAACGGACTTTTAATTATTTGTGCTAATAAAGTATAGAGTATGTTATGCAGATTGTATTACACCACAGAGTATAGAATTAGAATTTTAAATAAACAATACAAGATACATGATATGAAATTTATATTACAGAAGTCTATAAGAAGATATAGATTGCTAATTTAATAAGCTATTGAGCTCTACACGCATGCAGCATTTATATTTTATATGAAGCTACCAATTTTACACTTGCAGAGGGTGCCACTTATGCCTTTTAGTACAAACTACTTAAGTAAAACTAATACTAAAGGGATCTTTTAGCACCCTAATGTTGACATACTAAAATTCTTAAGTTGAGATTAAGTGACGCCACCTGTAAAAAATCCCCTTTTAAAACGGTGGTAGCTTGCATCAAAGGTGAATTCAAACCTATCCGAACCGAACGCGACAAACGAAAAGAACGAATCGAACTTTAGAATTCCTTATATAAACTGCCTTAAAGCCCGCACATTTACCCGCGCCCAATGGCCTGAATATGTACGTATCCTCCTTGACTTTGATTTGTTTGAAGCATTCGTCTCGGCTAGCTCTGTTCTCACTTTAAAACTGCTATTTTTAAGTATCATATGCAATTTGTTAGAATATTGTAATAAAGTACCACAATAATAAGCGGGCCATTTCTATTGCCATTTTTATTTTTTGGATTAGTGTTGGTACTATTTTGAATAAAAAAAAATTGGTTTGACTTAATTTGACTGTTATTATACTTAAGACAGACCTTATACTATTTTCAGTAAATATGAACTACAACTACGTTTAATATAAAAAAAACATTTACATATTCAAAATTTGTTTAAAAATATTCATTTATAAAATTCAACAAAGACTTTATTGAGGTGGTTTACCCTTTATTGCATAATCTCAATTGAAAATTATTTTACAACACAAAATGCCACTAATTGGTTATAAAAATATTCTAAAAATACTCAATTTAATAATTAATACAATGAAACTCAACAAAATTTTGTAAATTTCCCAGATTCTGCTTCATAAACATTGTGTTCACATCTCCGTATGTTTGTATGTTTGACGGGAGCTTTGTGTTTTTGTTTGTAGTCCTAGAGCACAGTCGCGAGGAGGGAGTCATCACTCGTATCGAGGTATCCTACACTTTGCTTTACTTTACTAACAGTAAACAGCATGCTAAACAAGCTATTGTTTTAGCTTTTGCTATACCTATAATATTATAACTTTCGTATAAATATATACTATATTGACTTAATTAATATTTACAATTAATGATTTCTTAGTTCTTTTTTAAATAATAATTAATCAATTACTTATTTAATTGGAAAGTTATCTCTTCAACTAATCATTTCATATTACAATTTTTGTTTTTTAATCTTTTTACTCTTATTTTATAAGCTGCCTTAGTAACTCGAGGCCTTTTAAAATAAAGTTTATTTAGTAACTTTTCCTGTATATTGTATAGTATAACTAACAAAATGTATATAACCCGAACAATGTTGTGGCGTCCGCTCGTGTCCTTGTCGTTATCCGTAGCAACATCATGTAGTTTGTACACCGTTCCCAGATACATTATCTAGGCGGCAAAGAACCTGCTAATACTCTGTTGTAGCGGGTTTCTGTGGATGTCGGTAACACGACATTCCATTTGCCCTCCTATAAAAAAATGTAGAACATACTGTTTGATGGCAATGTGTTGTTAGAAACACCGAAACATTTGCGGACGCCACGCGTTGCGGAGAAGAACGTGAGGTGGTACTCATGAGCGGTGTTCCTCAGACGGGCACGGTGACAGTACCCGCCGGGACGGACCCCAAGCTGATCCTCGAGATGTTTGATCGCCAGAGGTCGCCACTCGCCGTGCCAGTGCCTGCGCCCACCGAGTCGTAATTCCATTAGGATAACAAAAACATGGCTATTTTACTTTTAAAACTATTTAAAATGGAATGCGAATGTCTTGCTCGCGAATCTCATGAACAAGACAATCGTTAGTGTCGAAATATCCGCGTAAAGGTGAAGAATCACTCTCCCGGACAATCAATGTCCCGGTTTAAATGGTTTTAGAAGTTCCATTAGAATAGCATTATCATAATAACGGTTATAGAATGGTTAACATCGACGCAAATATATTTGTCGGTGCTAATCACGATCTTTAGAAGGAAAATGACTGCATTTTTTCTACGGCTAAGACCTAACTGCCTTATACAAGGACGTAGTACAGATCACTTTTTTAAATTTTTATACTTCATTCACGTTACACATTAATTTCAAATGTTAAGTTTTTTATTGTAAATTCGATTAAATGTAATGGATATATGGGTCAATGTGTCAAAAGATTTTAATTTGAATGTGTATAGTATTATTTTACTTTCACTTATATTTTGGTATGAGTGCACAATATTTAATACACTGCAATATGTGAATACTTTATGTATGTAAATTTTGTTTTATGATAAAATAGGTTATTTTAAACGATTTTAAATATTTGTTTTTTAAATTTTTTGGAAGACAAGGACAAAAAAATAGCCTGATCTTTGACCCCCTTTTTTTACATTTTTATGTTTCATTTACAACTGCTTCATAGTTTTATGTTGTGTGATAACTAGCAAAACTTTTCTTGAGTAACTACAATACCATAGATACAATTAAAGTGTACTTAATCGTACAGAGATTATGTAGTTTTTTTATTACAAAGTTAGTACAAAAAAGGCCATACATTTTTTATGCTGGCAATTTTGCAATACGTAGGTTGTTATCAGAAATTACCATTATTAAACGAAGTATTTTTTAAGTTGATTTTTGAACGTTCAAAACGAATGTGATGTGCCTATTTATTTTTTATAAAGAGAACTTTATTTAATTAGATTTGACAATTAATGACTAGGTTATATTTTAATATAGCTAATAATTTCGCACGTTGAAATGTCAATTTTATCTTGCAGTACATAAAGTTGAATTGTATATTCCGTAAATTAATTATTAGTGCATGAGAGTTACAATATTTTTGTAGTTTTTATTTAATCTATGAACACGGTGTATTGAATAATATTAATGGCAGCTTTTAGATTTTTTACTGTGTGTGATTTCATTGACAGATGTATATATGCTATTTTGAACAGTATTCGATGGCAACATTTATTATGTAACATCACAATAACGGTGATACGAGGGATTTTAGATATATTTTTATTTTAGTTATAAGTTCAATGTGCCTGCCTACTTTTGTAATGTTTTAAAAGGTCATACATGCGCGGATTATGTTGTCCACAACGCTTCAGTTATTATGTACAATTTTCATTATCATTGAGTTTGATACGAAAGAAATGCGATTTGTATCCAATATTAAATAAATCAAGATTTTAATTTGTATTTTATTTTCCTTATAATTATTATCATGACTAATTTTATCCCAAGGTAAAAAAAGAGGTAGTGTGATCGATGCACTGTGGGGTTTTTATACAACACATGTGTAACTCGCTTAATCTTGATACAGTTATTCTAAACAAGGCTTGATTAAATATTGCGTATAAATGTTTTATTTCACGAAAGCGGGTGAGCCATCCTTGTGTTTGTAAATGTGTCTGCGTGCGTAAGCTCGAGAGCGCTCGGTTCAGTACGCTGATAGGCTCCCTGTAGTAACGCACACAAGAACGCATGTCTGTGGCATCACAACTACAAGTATGGCTCACTCGCTTTCGTGAAATAAAACAACCGTAGCAACATCTCAACAGGTGACTTGTTATGGTTTTACGCCGTACGTAGTTACTGCTACAAGTTACAATATAATAATCTTTTCTTTAACGCCGGGAAATGCTCTGAGGCATCCCACGGGGAAGTGGGTCTCCCCACGCGGGTATGTGGGACTCGCTGCGCCCGAAAGCTGGTAAGTGGACGCATTGTTACCTGCGATGAAAAATGGATTGTTTGATAACCGCAAGCGCTCAGCAAGTTGGTTGGATCCTTGTTCAGCACCTAAACAATACCCTAAACGCACCACCTGTTATTGGTTTGCTCGCGCCGGTGTGATTCACAACACAACTTCTTACCAAACGGGGAGAGCATTACTGCAGATGTGTACTGTGAAGAACTGAACACAATAATGGAGAAGCTGGCACATCTCCAACCAGCATTGGTCATGAATCGCTCGTCTCCGCTGCTCCTGCACGACAACGCGCGACCTCATACTGCACAGCAGACGGTCTCCAAGTTGCAAGAAATGGAAATGAAATGCTGGGGCTGGAAAGCTCTCCGTCATCCGCCCTACTCACCAGACCTTGCGCCTACAGACTACTATTTTTACTTTCACGCAAAAACTACTGAATGGATTCTAATGAAACTTTACAATAATATAGCTATCAGAATAACACATATGCTCTAATTTATCCTTGTACCTACTCCCACAGGAATGGGAAGTACGCGGGTGAAAGCGCGGGACGCTGCTAGTTTCTACTAAAACGTCACCCAGTTATGTGAAGTATTTTGGTAATAATCCTTAAAATATTTTACTTTAAAATACCCCCAAAAGATCAAGTGGCCTTCAAACATTGTCTAGGCAGAACAATCGAGCGGGATTTGCGGGATGAGAGTGGAGCGGTAGCGAGCCCAAGCTGCAAGCCCATGCACTCGCTTGGGACACGTCAGATAGGCTGTCGCTTTTTATTTCGATTATTTCATGTGTTTGGTTTGAGTTGTATTTATTAATAATATTCATACTACATACATGTGTTGTGACTTGTGAGAGACTGCATGAGAGATTCTTAGAAATAGGGAAATAGTTAATTAGAACACTTAAAGAACATTCATTTTAATAAAAAAACCATGCGCCTGCTTCCCGTCTGAATTTTTATTAAAATTGTTTTTACGTTTGAGAACTTACAACATCATCAAATTCAAATATTAAGTATCTAAATCTGAAATGAGTGAATCCAAATGTCGAAAATACGTTTCAGTTTCGCATTTGTAGGTTTTAAATCTCATTTTTTTATTTTGGTATCTTGAGCATAGGTATTATTAAAAGGTATAATAGTAATAATAATTATGTTAGGTATTAGTGGTACTTACTTATATTTATATATACTTTTTTTTCGAACAGTCGAAGCCTTATGGCACCGACGCCCATAGACATCCGCACAATCAGAGTTTATGGAGATGCGTTGCCCTCCTTTTCCCTGTCCCCCCCAATGGGCCACCGGAAACTCACAAACCGCACGAAACGCGACAGCATCGCTTTCACTTGACGCCGGTGTTATGTGAGCGAGAGCTACCATCCCGTTCGTGCTGGCTCAGTTCAGCTACAATGCAGCATGGCACTACCTCTTTTCACTACTTTAATATATTTTTCATTTTATTTCTGATACTTTACATACACATACTACTAATAAACAAGTGTAGAACGGATGATATAAAATGTAAATATGTAGATATTGTGAGCGGCATTTCGCGTGACTTCAAACGCGTTGCCCCACTGAAAAGTCAATCGGCAGCCGACACGCATGCTGATTAAAAGAAGATGAAGAATTTTGACTTGTGAATTGTTATACTTTGTTATTGTTGTGATTTTATTTAAAGTTTGGGAAAAATATTAAATACGTAAAAAACCAAAATGAGATCTTGTAGGACTTGTTTAGCTATACTTGGAGATAAAGTTATGGATGTTAGTCAATTGCCAAATGATTTGGAAGAATTAAAATCGTATTCTGATATTTTACTATTTTGTTTGAATATCCAGGTAGGTACTGCTTCAATTATTGTTAACTTAGTACAGTCTAGCTTTCTTATTATTCTTTAATTTGAAACCTCACCTCGATTATTTTATAGTCTACTGCTATTTTACAGATTTTACCAAATCCTGATGTAAGTATCAAATTCTGTGAAGCTTGTTATTCTAAAATAATTGACTACTATAAATTCAAAGTACAAGCACTAAAAAATGATGGCTATTGGAGATCCATACAAAACGATAATAATACTTTAATTAAATGCGAAAACTCGTCAGATGGTGATAATTATGAATCTGAAAATATATTAGATGTAAAAGATGAAATTGAAATTAAAAATGAGAGTACTGAAGACATGCAATCTGATGACGAAATGTTAAGTGTAATAAAGACAATAAAATATGAATTTATAGAAGATGTTAAAGAAAATGGTAATTATTTGTAGTATGTTCTTCATTCATTATTATTCGAGAAATTATTCACTATTAATTTTGAATGGGCTCAAAATGTTTGTTACATAATTAAGTAATAGCCATAGGCTTATGCCCTAGGCTAACTTTTTAAATTAACCGTAACTTTGTGAGTTTCTAAAAATCTTTTTTTATGGTCAGTATACTAAGTGCAACTACAGTTGCAGGAAAGTGACTGAGGTTAAAGACAAAATGTATTGAGACTATATTGGGACTTCAAATAAATATTGCATGAGTAGATAAATGGGACTGTACCTATAACTGGTAACAGTCGTCAAGTGTAAGATATTATTTGTATTATTTATTTATGGTGTTGTGACCTACCAGTCAGCCATTAATCAGGTCCGTGTTGGATGCGAGTAGCAAGCGGTTGGCGTTCATTAAGGGAGACCTATGTTCAGCAGTGGACGGATAGAGGCTGATGATGATGATGTATGGTTATTTTACTTGGAATTAAAATGAACAAAATAATTGAAAGTTGTTGAAAAATGCTTATTAATACATTTATTGCAAAACTGTGATGAAAAAATTGATATTTTACATTAAATAGATTTTACACCATTTTAACATGTGTAGTACACTCAAGAAGAAAACGTTTAAAAAAGAAATTAGTCAAAGAAAGTGAAAAATCTGTCTGCGAGAAATGTGGCAAAGCTGTGCGGAATATCAGAGAGCACATGGCTCAGCATGCACCACTGGAAACCCGGAAGAAACTAAAATGTAAATTGTGTGATAAATCCTTCTCCACACAAAGCAGTCGCAACACCCATTACAGGATAAAACACTTGGGTCTTAAGAAGCATTGTGATATTTGTAGTAAGGGTAAGGTATTTTCAATGGGTTGTTTACTTATTGGTATAGGTATGTGAGGCAGCTTAAAATGTATGTAGTTTATCTTAGAGTATCTTAGAGTATAATTCTTTTTTGCATTTGAAGGTCTTATTTTCTTAAATAATCTTATCCGTCATCATCATCATCATCATCAGCCCCTATCCGTCTACTGCTGAACATAGGCCTTTTTTTTGAACGTAGAGAAATGCTCTGAGGCATCCCGCCCAACTCCCTAGGTGGGTATGTGGGACTCGCTGCGCCCAAAAGATGGTAAGGCGGACGCAGCTCTACTCACTAAAACCCGGTGAGTGCCACCAATGTCGCCTTTGGTGAGGTGCCCTCTGGAGTGGTGAGCTATTTTGAGGCTAAACAAACACTAAAAGGAAGTTTTTATCCAGCAGATGATGAGTTGATCTTTTGACTATCTTTTCTATTAATAAAACTATTCTACCTTCTTCCCTTTATCTAAACTAGAATAATTTCGGACTAAAATAGATTCTTCTAAGATCAAATAATTTCTTTTCTAGATGTAGTGTGTCTTAAAAAACATAAGATGCTTATACACAAAACAGAGCCTTTACCTTTTGAATGTCTCTTGTGCGAGCGAAGCTTTATAACTCAATCAGTGTTGGATGCACATTTGTCAGTACACACCAAGGATAGACCTCACAAGTGTGACCAGTGTGAACAAAGTTTTAGAATAAAAACGTCACTTTTGATGCATAAGTACGTATATTTTGTTTTTTATATTAACATGCATCTAAATTCTAAATAAATTGGTTAAAACTGTAGAAAGACATATCTTTATGTTTGCTTTTTGCTTATTATATTTTTTAAGCACGACGACGGTCTTTGGTTCTTATGTAATAAATAATTTTTATTATTATGAAATTTATTAAAATGAAATTAGGCTATATAACAACCTAACCATAATGAAATATAGTATAGTGGTAACAATATTTTTTTTAATAAATCAAATCAAAATAAAACATATTATTTCCCAGGCGGCAGGTACATGAAAATGAAAAATCCCACCTATGTCAGTTCTGTTCTAAGGGTTTCTTTAAAAAATATCACCTACAAGTACACCTCAGGTATGTTTGGGTAAGCTGTACTTTACTATATTATATCAATACATATTTAAGTATCAAAACCATTCGATTCCTATAAACTCCTAATAAATACTAATAACCAATTTCATAGTCAGCTAATAAGAATAACAATGCATGCATCATATACCCTTTAAAAGGACTAATTAATGGTGGATAGAAAAGTCAAACACAAGCAAACTATACCTAACACCCTCTTATACGCTCTTCACCTGGTCTCAAGAAGACCCTTGTCCATCTGTGGAACATATAAGCCACCTATAGAAACGAACAAGGCAAACCCCTGATGTAGTTGTGTTGATGATGATCCATGTATAGGAGTAAGGAGTACAGTCTCGTGGGACGAGTTGAAAAACTGAACAACTGTAAACGCAAATTACGCAAGCTGCAAACAATAGTTTTAAAAGCCGTCCACAATGGCGCTGATGTAGCATGTGGAAGGATTGTTTGTATATACAAATGTGTGTGAGTGCGTAATTTCTTGGCGCACACACGTAAAAAAATCCTGCTACTTGTGGCGTCACCTGTAATTTGTCCATAATTTATCGCGCAACACCTTAATTTGTCACTTTTCATACACAGAGATGGTTCTCGTTACTTACTATACTCCATGGGCAGTGTCTATCTTTTATATGAACAGAAAATATATAACTAATGCAGTATCTCTTTCATTCAGAAGCCATTCGAAAGAGAAGCCGTATAAGTGTGATGAGTGCGGCAAGTTCTACTCCTCGTGCTCTACTCTCAAACACCACAAGCAGCTCCACATGGGATCGAAGCTGCACGCCTGCGAGCACTGCGATATGACCTTCTCTAATAGCAAGTGAGTAGATGAGCAGACAAATCACCTATGTCGTCTGTCTCGGAGTAAGCTGGCAGATGTAGATGCCAGTAATTGACTACCTCTCCACTTTGATTGAAACAGGAAAATTGTGTCATAGAAGCCAGTAGCAATTATTTCTTTTTCATGTAGATAAGCTAACACAAAGCGCATAGCGTACTCTCACCTATCAAAAGAAACACTTCTAAATTCCTTTTTAATTTCATTATGTAACAATTTTTGCACAATCACACAACTTTGGTATAATTAGTAATTAATACCTACGTTGTTTCAGTTGCGCCGCTTTAGCTTATTAGCGATAAAGTCGTCTTTGTCTCCGCATTTTTTTGTTTTATTCTTTTGTTCTATGTCTGCACAATGAAGTATGTACTGTGCGTTTCAAATGAGAATAGGACGGACTTAGCGCCATATAGTGACGTCATAGCTGTCAATTCGGAGTTCGGACCAGTTAAGTAGGGTGGGCAAAAAAGTTTTATTTAAATTAAATTTATTTACAGAGATTGATAAGTGACAAAAAATCAATCAGAATCTATTTCTTCAATTCCGCTCATCTCTGCATTTCTGTCCGAGTGCGCGTCAGATACGTGTTAACGTGTTTTTATTTATCCCCGTGGCCAAAAGAACTCGCTTGGTCACTTTACTTGCATTTTTCAGTGTTTGCAAAATGGTAGCGTACATTTCACGAGTCAAACTTATATTTCCATCAGGTCCTCACGATGAAGCACATTAATATAACGGCAAGATGGCGACCGGCGTCCTAATTTTCGTTAATAATTTTAAAATGCAAATAAGTTTTTGTGCAAACCGTACTTTTCAAGTATTATTTGACGGATAGAGGTCATTGACGTTCCTATTCTTATTTGAAACGCATAATATATTCATTCATTCAACTTTAATCCATCCACGCCACGTAAGTGGTCAAAAGTCTTATTTTAATTCATTATCCTGTTCCAGATATTTACGTATACACATGGTAAGCCATACCAAAGAGCGGCGGTACCCGTGCAAGTACTGCGGCGTGAAGTTCGGCCGCTCCGACCACCGCCTGCGACACCAGCGGACCGTGCACGAGCGGAACATGCTCGGCAACGTCACAGCGAACAGCCTCACATGACTTATATGACTCAAACGGCTCACGTGACTTATATGACTCAAATGACAAGCGTCGCATGACTAAGATGATACAAATGACTAATGACTCGCGTGACTTAGTGTTGACTCGGAAGAACTCGACAACCAAGTTGATGAGGTTATGGAGCGGCTTACCTACGCATTCCAATTTATAATTGTAGCTGTAAGCAGAATGTCAAATAAAAAAAGTCTGATTATTTAGTCGGAAAATTAAAAAAGATTGTTTTTTTGTAAAAGAAATTATATTTGTGTTGTATTTAAATAAAATGTTATATTGTTACGCATTGTTTATTTTTAAAACCTTGAGCATTATAAAAATCATACTTAACGCACAATTTGACTTGGCCGAATTAAGTTAGTTTTATGATCTGTGCCTGCACATACCCATTTGTTGAGAACAAATGTATGCAAACGTCATCCTTAGCTAACTTCACCCCAGCCAAGTTTCACATACATTCACTCTTCGAGTCGTTCAGCCACGTTCTCCAGATCCTGCGCCGTACATGAGCAGTCCTGTGTGAGTCTCGGAGTAGACTCGGGTGAGTGTATATTCAGGGTGTTGGCTATGACCTCTAACTGGTCGTTCAGGTAGGGATACTCGTGGCTCAGGGTCTGCACCACCTGCCTGAGCTGGTCGTTGAAGGCGCGTGCCTGCTCGTACTCCGATAACACGGCCGACTTGGGCTTCTTCACCCGGAGAGATTGGCGCTTCACGGCGGTTGCCAATTCATTGCCGAGACGTTGACTTCGGACCACGCGCTCTAACAGCTGGGAACAATACATGTGAGGATGTTATTACGATTGTATCTATGTATATAATATATACCTACGTCAGATAAAAAGGTTGGAGCTAACGAGCACCTTCAGCGCTATTCTAATAATTATACTGACAACAACCGATGTTCAGATTTTCTAATATATTATATAAATAACCAATTTCCTTATAACTTCGAGCAAGAAACTTAACTACTTTTTTTAACTACCTACTTATATGAGCATTCCTTGTCCACCCAACTGCAAGCCTTTTTTTACTTTAACGCCGGGAAATGTTGTGTGTGTCCTCTTCGTATAAGAGGGGTACAAAGAGCCCTCAATTAGCTTCGCCCAAGGTGCTGGGCTCACCCTAGGCTACTGAGCCCCACCGCCACGTCAAGGCCTGAACCATGGTGGGCACAACTGCAAGCCTATCCCAGGCAAATCATAACAGAGTTCGAAATGATTTTACAGTTATAAACAAAAATCCTACTAATACCTAAAATCGATGCGATACGTAGAATAATTCATACAAGGACCTACCTATATACTAATTCAGTCCAACCTACCCACTGTTTCTGCTTGTCCGTCTCTCGGCTCTCTGCCATGAGCGCGGCCACTCGGTCCTCCAATTGAGCGTTGAGGGCAGTAGTGTCGGTCAGCTCGCGCCCTAGCCGCTCCTGCTCGCGCTCCAGGTGCTCCATGTGGGCCTTCGCCTCCGTCAGTTCCTGGCCATTCATGATTTAAGGATAAAATTCACAAGCCAAAACATGTTTTTTGTGTTCCTGGCACACTAACGTCATGCCACAAGCGAAAAGAATCAATCACAATGTATACTAATCTACCAAAACAATTAGGCGCATGACAGCGACCGCCCAGACCCCGCTTTCAATCCGCGCTTGAGGAAGCGAGGGGCCAAAGCGGGGTTCGGGCGGTCGCTGTCTTGCGCCTAAATGTTTTGGTTGAGTACTATTGAGTAAGTGCTATAAGCAACCTCACTCCTCAGTCACTCCTGGAATTCAGACGAGGATATTAGGCCATAGTTTACGTTTGAGCTGGCCTAATTCAGAGTAGTGGACTTCACACAATCGTTATAAGACTTTTAATCTGAGCAGGGATGCAGATTTTGATGTAATAACGTCTTATAAATCGATGAACGCCGGCTGCACGCACGAAAAAGTGCCACGTTCCCCCAAAGCCGAGCCTGCAAGCGAGAGCGCAGAACAAGCTATAGAGAGGCACGGTCGGCCTTTTTTTTTTCTTTAACGCCGGGAAATGCTCTGAGGCATCCCGCGTGGGGAGACCACGTGGGTATGTGTGACTCGCTGCGCCCGACAGCTGGTAAATGGACGTAGCTCTACCCACTAAAACCAGGCGAGTGCCACCAATGCCGCCTTTGGTGAGGTGCCCCGGATCTAGAAAACAAACAGGGCACCTCGACGGCTAGTCAGTTCCGCAAGGGACCGACGCCACCTCCACAGAGGTGTTGTCCCGCACCACAGAACTACCCCTCCCAACGTCGGGACAGTACAATGGGGTGAGGTTCCCATCCTCACCCCTTGCCCCCTGCTCTTCTGTCCCCTCTTCTTATAAGAGGGGTACAAAGAGCCCCCTCGGCATTTTTTTTCTTACAATGTCTTACTATGATAGGCAATATATTTTTAATTTCTATCCCCCGACGCATAAGGAATGTAAGTTTGCCCGATAATTGTATTTGAGGCGAACGTAGCTTTTCAACGGGTCTGCCGATTAAGAGTGTTTTTTTATTACTTATATGAAAGTACGTTCTCCAGGAGGCTTTTTTTTTTCATCAGCTCTCTCGTTTCGTCGGAAGTTTATAAATTCTACCTTTGTGACCCTGGCGACGTCCACCTTGGCGAGGCGCAGCTTGTGCCAGTATGCTGCCTGAGAGGTAGGCGCGTTGGACCCGTGCGCCCGCTCCGCCGCAGCCGCCGCCCTGCTCTTCTCCACGGCCGTCTCGCGCCGCGTCACATACAGGGACAGATCCTCCGCCAACTTTTCGCTGGTCTTGCGCAGCTGTTCTCTACGAACCTGATGATTGTATTGTACCGGAATGATTAGCTATATACTTTACGGGTCTATCGTATACTCTCTCATAATGGTCTAATATTGGACTAGTGGCATATTATATTATACGAATACCTTCTAATTATAATTACGCTATCATCAAAATAACGTTTTCCATAGTAACACGTAGACGGACATAAAATCGTTTTTACCCATTTCACCATACATTGAAGGTACAATTTGGTAATTTATATATAATTGTGGCTAAATAAAATGAAATAATTTAGTAATGGGTAGGTCACATAGCTCGATATAAGGACGACAGATGGACCCTAAGATCAGTCAAATGGACAGGGCCAAGAGGCACTAGAACTAGAGGTCGACCAAGGGCAGACGAAATACCTAGTAGTGATGGCGGGCGGAAGTTGGATGGACACTGCCAAGGATAGAGAATCGTGGCATTTCTTGGGCCCCCCCCAAGGGTCTTTTACCTGAACGGGTCCATACAAACATTAAAGAATTTAAATAAATGATAATTAAAGAAAAAAGATAATTAAAATTAGAATTAACTAGCTGTTGCCTGCAGCTTCACCCTCGTTACTCAACTCCTATAAGTCACAGTGTGATGTTATATAGCCTATAGCCTTCCTCGATAAATGGGCTATCAAACACTGAAAGAATGTTTCAAATCGGACCAGTAGTTCCTGAGATAAGCGCGTTCAAACAAACAAACAAACTCTTCAGCTTTATAATATGTATTAGTATAGATTACAAAAAAATTGCCTACAAATATTAGAATGTGCTCTTAGGTTTAATAAACTTATTAATTTAACAATATCTTTATGTATCAGTTTAATTTGTATGGAATTATAATTATTATAATTATAATTCTTAACACATGATGAGATGAAGATGCTAAAATGGGCAGCAGGAGTAACCCGACTCGATAAAGTGCGAAACGAGCACATTAGAAGTTTCAAGGTCGCGCCGATAGCAGAAAAACTCACCGAGAGCCACTATAGTGTGGTCATGTCATGAGACGCTCCGAACAACATGTTGTAACAGACCTTAGCACTGCCAAATAATAAGCAAAGCAGAGGACGCCACTGGCCACCTGGTGGTCTACAGTAGCCAAGGATTTAGAGCTTGCCCAAACAAATATTTCAACAACCCAGGACAGACTGTCCTGGCGCCGCAGAACGAGGGGAGCCGACCCCAAATAATGGGAAATGGCTAGGACAAAGAGAAGAAGAGTAAATAAAAACACTCATAATATAGTATTTTGAAGGCTGAGTCCTCTTACTTCTTACCTTTAGACCTGTTGTGTCACATCTGTTAATACCTTACAGTTCAACAATAGCTATATCAGTTATGGTTACATAATCGCAATATTTACGGGCTATCATATATCCAGGACTAACCTCCATCCTGTGTATCTCGGCTCGCATCTGTCCAATCTCGCCGGCTGTTGATTTCGCGTCGGTTATGTTCTTCTTCAGGTCCACTGCGAGGATACTCTAAAATAATGTGTATTTATTTGCTTGGAATCTCCCTAACAATTTTTTCGACTTTTATCTAGACCCACCTAATGAACCTATCGACTAAGATTCACATTACAGGGCATCATAATCGAATCAAGTTTGTATAATCAACCGACTTCTAAAAAAGGAGGAGGTCCTCAATTCGGTTGTTTGTATGCTTTTTTTTTTGACGTAAAATTTTTAATTTACAAAAATGGATGTTTTTTACAAATGGTAATTTACAAAAATGGAGGCTTGGATTAAGGCATACAAAAAATGTAAGAAATAAATGATGAATATAATAGTAATTTCATAAAACACATAATATCTCATATCACTTACCTTCCTTTGCCAGATAAGAGCCTCTCTCTGAACTCTGTCCAGATCTTGTGTGAGGTTCATTTTCTCCTTTTCAAAAGCTTCAATCTCCTCCTCTAATTGTATTATTTCTGATTCTGCCTCCTGTTACAAAATAGTAATATATATAATATTTATCTTTTTTTTCTCATGTGCGTAAATAGTAAATTAATGTCAAGGGGCTGTTTGTCTTTAATTAAAATCGCAAACAAAACATCATAACCAAAGCGGTGTCCACTGCTGACCCGGATGGCACGAATGTCCATGCCGTCACCAAATCAGTCATAGTTCGCCATGACGTTCGTTTCGTTCTGATGCGCTGATTTAATATATTATGTACGTATACCTTTACAATTTCCAATAAGATTGCTCGGCGGTTTCCATAAGCTCACTTCAACCAATCTTCAATGTGTCAACGTAGTTGTATACCTTCAAATTGGCGCTGTATGTGTACGCCAGTGCTCGCTGGTCCCTCTGAGCACTCTCGTGCGAGTCGGTCGCGTTCTTGCGCTCCCGCTCCAACACCTCGAGGCGGCCCCGCAGCGTACGCAGGGATCGTTCCACTCGCCCCTTCTCCTCGACTATACGGTCGCACTCCGCTTGGTTCCGCATGGTCTTTTGCTCGCAGATTTGTATTTCTGAGACAGCAAATTACTTCAGAGCAATACAAAAATAAATGATAATAATTCCTTTTTAGGCTTAAAGGAAAATGCTATTTCCTTTATATGCTCATCGCGCCTGAACATTATGTTTTATTCAATTACTCAAATCTACGCATCACTGCTACAACATAGATCCCGATCGTTAGGCTTAGGTTTGTCTCTGATCAACTCATGGCAGTTGAATAAGCGCTACAATCCAACAAGCGCATTACTACTACGTTGAACCAACTGTCAGCTAGGTTATTTCCGAACCGATACGACTTTCTTTAAGAACTTACTCATTGAAAGGCCTTCAACGCAAATGCTCTGGTTTTGCGGGTTCCTGAAGTTGTTGATCACTTACCCGATGAACAGTCTGTCTGTTTGCCATGTAGCCATGTGCCAGCTACGTGTAGTTTAGCTCGATTAAGTTCTATTTAAAACAGGCAGTTTATAATTTTTTTGGAGCACCTCGATATTTCAACATGGTCTACGAATGCCATGTTTCCGAGACTCCCTGCCTCGTCTTGTAAACAGAATAAATAGTCTTATATAGATGTAGTTACGTTTGTTGATGAGGTTGACGTCGGTGACGATCTTGTGGTGTTGCCCGGCGAGCCTGACCACGTGCCCCTGCAGCCGCAGCCAGTCGTTCTGCAGCGTCTCCGTGCGCTCCCGCAGAGACTTGATCTGCTGTTCCAACTCCTCGATCCGCCGCTCTTGAGGAGACTTCATCTGGAATATCCACGTTGAACAATTTTTGGTTAGTCTAGTTTGTGTATACTCGAATTCGAAAAGGGAAGACTTCGAGCAGTACCGCCATACCACTTTAAAATCGGGTTTCATTTCTCTTTGTAGATCTAGTTTTACTCGGATTCGAAATGGGAGGTTGGGATTAGATTCGTCCCAGTCCCGTATGTGAAATGGATTTTTTTTTTGTTACTGTAAAAGTTATTAGAAAACATTATTACGAGCGAGAGCCAGAGGCAACCACTATATTCCATCAAGTGCTTTGGCGTCGATGAAGGTTTTTGTGAATAAAATAATTATGTCTAGAAATACTCACATCAAAAATTTCTTTCAGTGCGTTGAACTTCTTCGTAATAATGTCCAATTCTCTTTGCTTCCTTGTAAACTCTAACGTCTTCTGTTCATACTTCTCTTCCAACTGGTCGATCTCTTTCTCTCTCGCCTGCACTTGGGCTAGACTCTCTTCCAGGGCTGTCTTATTTCTCACTTGCCTGTTTCGATGCACCTCAATGTCTAGCATTAACTTTGCGTGTTGGTTTTCCATTGTCATTAAAGCTATTTCCTATAAAAATATGCAATGAATGTTACAAACATATCTTTACAGTTATAATTCTGTAACTCGATTTATTGAAGTTATACTTTTTATCATAGAATATGAGAAGTTACTCCCGTTTTTAATTCCCACTGGATAACAGATAAGTTTCACCCGAGCCGTAATTACTTTAAAATATGCATGTAGTCTTGCACAACAAACCTGAAATTGTTGCTAGATAAGAACAGTTGCCCTTCTGAGTCGATGTTTAAGCAACTCCTCCATTACTGCATTTTGCCACTGCTTTTACTTCATTAAAATAATAGATTTTAACTTCACCTGTTTCCTCGACAATTCCCTCATCTTCTTGATCCCGTTGGCCATGGCCTCAACAGCTTTATCGTTGAGAAGACACTCCTGAAGGTTGGTCAGTATCTCATTCTCTAAACGCAGCTTAATCTCGTTCCGACGATCTATTTCTTTCTCTGTACTTTTCAGAATATTCATCATTGTTTGATTTTCCTGAAATATGTTAATGTGTATTTGAAAAGTTAATTATATCTATCAATACAGATAAATAAAATTGGAGTGTGTTTGTAATATTAAAATAACCGCTTTTTACTAAATGCATATGGATGTATACACGGTACACTGTATACCAAAATAGCATTTTTTACAATTTTTGTCTGTCTATCTGTTTGTCTGTCTGTCTGTTTGTCCCGGCTAATCTTGGAAATGGCTGGGCCGTTTCCAAGGGGCCGGGACTTTCACTGGAAGATAGCTTATGCTATACGGAGTAACTTAGGCTATAAAAATAATTATCATCAATCCAGTACGGCTATAAATCTAAGTTAACGGGCGAAGCTGCGGGCAACAGCTAGTAATCAAATATGGCTTTTTCTCCGATTTTAGGCCTTAAAATTAAATGTAACAGTAAAAATTCGTTATGGTCATTCACTCATTAAATTACGCGGACCTAAGCATTCTACCTTATTTTCTCAAATTTCACGAAGCTCGTAAACTAAGCTTTCGTTTTCCGGTGGCAAGGTTGTGCTGTGCCGCACTCCCGTCTGCTTTGGTACCAACATCCTGTTTATTTCTCCCGTGAAACAGGTTTTCTGTGTTTCGGAGAGAAACCGTGCCGTGTAATTACTGGCTCCGAGACTTAATATCTTGTAGCCTGTCATCTTGAGTTGCCTGGGCTAGATCCAGGTTAACTTGTTGTAGTTCATGGGCGACGCTGACCACTTCCCATCATGTGGCTCGGCACTCGGCAGCCCGTCAGCCTATGCAACTATCATAAAAAATACATAGAGCAAGAAACAGAAGCCCAAAAACGGTACATAACTAACGGTAATATAATATTTAATGGTAGAAATAAAAAAAGGATTGTGTGGTTTTATGAAACCACGGTAAAAGTGAAACTTTTTTTCACATTATAGACATTTAACTAAAAATTTTTGGAATAATATTCCATTAAGGGTATAAAAATCGCTTTATCAATCTTAATTTTATACTTGTAAAAACTTGGCGGAAAACCGACCGTCACGCGACATGCAACACAACACAGACGAAAAAGTTTGAGACGATGTAATAAAAGTTTCACTTTAATAATCATGTTAGTTTCAAATAATATTTTAGTTGTTAACATTTGCATTCCAGATATTCAAAATATTTCAATTATTTTCAAACTGTCTACTTATTGTATTCACATTGTATGTAACTTACAGATTTGATGAGTTGTTCATCTCTGTCAGCCATCTCAATAGACTCCGTCAGTTCTGAGAGTTGGGTCTCCAGAGCGACCCGCTTCGTGTCTTCGGCTTCAACTGTATTAGTAAAACATAATATTATATTGGCAAGCCTTTTTTATTATCATGTTTTCATCGGAATACATTTTTCTTGAAATGGCGCAGGTGAATAACAATCTATTTTGTGTCAGTGATTGGCACGGGCACAATATAACATTTAATCTTTTATTACGACCTAGTGCAAAGTCATGGACTACGTTTCCTACATAAAAAGGTACATAGCTTATCCATATAGGTACCATAACTATCTATTTCACGCAGTGTCACGAGCTAAACCAATAAAATACTTCCCTCTAAAACTAAATAGCTTGCTTTAACTCTTTTCAAAACTTGGGACTTGGTAAAAAATTCCCAAGATTTTTTCCAAACTGACTAGTAGTTTCAGGAATTAACGCGTTTAAACAAACAACTATCTGGCTTTAGGTACTTATATTAGTAATTATACATTTTTTATGTCACAAGGAGGCAACCGAACAGTTGGAGCCTTTTGCTGACTACCGACGCCCATAGGCATCCAAAAGGTATGCAGATGCATTGTCCTCCTTTTCCCTATCCACTAATGGGGCACCGGAAACTCAGAACCACAGGAAACGCGACATTATAGCTGTCACTTGATGCCGGTGTTATGTGAGCGAGAGGTACCACCGCGGTCGTGCCGGCTCAATTCGGGTGCAAAGCAGAATGACAATATCTCTTACAAGCATTATTCATTCATTATATTAAATTCATTATAATAAAATGTATACTCACACAACTTGTCGGCGTGGGCCATGTCGTAGAGCAGCTTGTCTTTGTTCATCGCGATCTCCTTGCCTTTGTTCATCTCCTCCATTACAATCTTCTTCGTTACTTCCAGATTGTTCAAAAGTGTACGATAGTTCTCTTGCAGTGCTCTATTAAATATTATTAATTATTATAATCTGGTTTAAAGACTACAATAATACGAGCAGAATCTGTCCTTACTCTATTAATAATAATAGATATCTTTCTTTATTTATTTATATATTATCAGGGACGACTGATGTACCTAGTAAAAACTAGGTACATCAGTCGTCCCCGCCATGGTTCAGGCGTTGACGTGGCGGTGAGGCTCAGTAGTCTAAGGTGTGCCCAGCACCTTGGGCGAAAGTAATTGAGCCGAGGGGGCTCTTTGTACCCCTCTTATAAGAAGAGGGGACAAAAGAGCAGAGGGCAAAGGGCGAGGACGGGAACCTCACTCCATTGTATTGTCCCGACGTTGGCAGGGGTTGTTATGTGGTGCGGGACAACCTCTCTGTGGAGGTGGCGTCGGTCCCCTGAGGGGCTGACTAGCCGTCGAGGTGCTTATTAGATCTGGCGCACTTCACCAAAGGTGGCATTAGTGGCACTCACCGTCTTTTAGTGGGTAGAGCTGCGTCCACTTACCATCTTTCGGGCGCAGCGAGTCCCACATACCTGCCTGGGAAGATCCACTCCCCCGCGGGATGCCTCAGAGCATTTCCTGGCGTTAAAGAAAAAAAAAACGTACACCAGTCGTATCTACTGCCACTACTTCTGTGTAACCAGTATCGACAGCGGTAACCACCAAATGACCCTTCGATACCATCTTAGGGCTAAATTTATTTATTAAAATTTAGATTAAATGAATTTAGTGAGTAGAATTCAGGAGCATGAAATATTAATTTTATATATAATGACAGATTTATTGTAATTACACTGATACTTAGGCTGTTATTTTTAGATAGGCTGCGAATTCTCGAGTTGGACGTCTATGAAACTATTCGTCGTATTAAGGTAAAATACATGGCAAGTTGCTTGTTCAAGGAAGTTATTTAAATGATATGCATGTGAATACCTATAATCGTCCCTGACCGAATCGTAAACATTGTCTCTCTGCTTTATGTTGACTAGCACCGAATTCCACAAGCTGACCAGGCGCCGCTTGTCCAGCTCCAAGTCTTCCAGTTCCGCGGCGTACGCTGTCACCTACGTTGATGTCATAAAATGTTTACATATAGTATCGCGCTGCCATTGGCTTATATAGTCACAAACGCAGATGTGGTGCCCCGAGAACATTGTGTCTTTTACCTGCTAGGGCTGCAACAAGCATCTGAAAAGATGCTGTGGCTAATGATAGGTGTGCATTAAAGATTTTTGCAAAAGATGCTAAGGTGAGGGCCGCTAAAATTTTCGATTATAAATTTCGTCATTTCTAGAATTTTCCATCAGTTACATTGTTACGTACGAACCTCTAAGTTCCAAGAAGAATTGACGAAACCAACTCAGTGGTTTCAGCCTGTGCTAAAGTCAAACACATTGCTAGGTATATTCAAGATAGTCCGTCTACTAAGCCTTATAAGGCTGTGAAAAACACAATAACCACAAATTATAACAACAAATCAAATTGAGAAACCTCTATGGTTTCTCAAACCAAATTGAGAAACCTCTATTTCCCAATTGACCTGTGATGAATTTTATCATCTCTACTTTGATTCGATCGATCAGCTATACTGTCTAAACTTTGCATTAAAGGTTAGTTTAAGATATGAGTGTTTATTGTGTGTTCTTACTTACCTTATCATTCACCTTCTCCATCTCCACATTCTTTATCTCCAACTGTTTCTTAAACAGCTCCAATTTAGATTCCAACTTCCAAACTTCATTGCTGAGTCCGAAAATGAACATATCCTACATAAAAATAATAGTTTTAAGTAAAAACAAACCAAAATATATATGAATGAATATTGTTTATAACTTTAGACTTATTAGATTTCAATTTCGAAACCGGTTTGAGTGGGTCAGGATACGGTACAACCCATAAAGGTGTGTTAGTGATGCAGGTGACTTTAGGGGAGAGAACCTTCCTTTTTATTAGGGATCTCTACCAGTGACACCTTATTTCTAATTACATATTTTCAATTCCATCCATGCAATCAATATTATTAACAACCATCTCGTTTGTGGGGCTTTGGCACTTGCACAGAGTATCTAATGGAAAAGTGGATTATCGTCTCACCAGCTGCCGTTTCTCATCAGCCAGCGCCTTTTTCTCGGCGCGCATCTTATCGGAGACGCGCTGGCTGACGCTAAGGTCCGACTCGGTCTCCTGACGCCACTCCTCCAACTGCCGGCATAGCGCCGTTAGAGCCTCCAACTCCTCGGTCGCCTCACGTTCTGGATATTATAAAACCTTGACCTTAGTCATCTACTTCAAAATATTTATATTTATTATTATTTATATTTGTATCAGGGTCAGTCGACTTACATGGTGTTCAGCGTGTTCGACAGGGATCATAACGGTTTTATAGGTATAAGTTATATGGATATGCTCCTTATAACTTCTTTATATTATTAATTAATTATTAAGTAATTATATATTTTACGTAAGTTTTTAAATTTCAAAATTAAAATTTTATTTTGTAATAATTCTTTTCGACATTAATTCTATTGGTATTTGATTTTAGTATATAAGGTATTGTTATTATTTTTAATTTAAATTTTAATATTTATATTGTACCTACTAATATGGGTGTAACCTGTTACCTGATATGTTTTTTTTTATAGGTTACGGAAAAAGCTGAAGAACTCATAATAATGACGATGATAAAACAATCCTCATAATACCTCGGACAATATTTGTATTATTTTTTCCTAGCCTATACTGTCCCACTGCTGGGCAAAGGCCTCCCTCTCTCTTTTCCACGCGTCTCTATCATGAGCTGCACTACACCAGTATTTTTGAAAAGCGTCGAGGTCATCCCGCCATCTCCGTCGAGGTCTGCCGCGTTTCCGAGCCCTGTTTAATGGGACCCAGTCGGTGGTTTTCTTGGCCCATTTATATCTTATTTTCATAAAATCTCATATTTTGAGCGACATGAAAAATGTAGCGCAAACATTTTTTCCGGGTTTAAACTGCATTTAAATATGTCTATTATTTATAACTCAACTACAACTTTTACGTTTCGATTAAGCTTGCCATTCAACGATTTTTCTTTTTTAAAGTGCAACTTTTATTACATCGTCTCGAACTTTTTCGCCTGTGTGTTGCAAATCGCGTGACGGTCGGCCGCCAAGTTTTCCAAGTATAAAATTAAGATTGATAAAGCGATTTTTATACCCTTAATGGAATATTATTCCAAAAATTTTTAGCACACAATCCTTTTTTTATATCGCAGGGAAATTCTTATGGATGCAGCCAGGATCTTCGGGTGAATCCTGAACGCTGAACTGAATGTGGCACTCGCACCTGGGAGTGCCCACTCTAAAACCACTGCGAGCGGCTTCAGCCGCTTTTTGAGAGTCCCGAATATGCAGGCAACAGACAGGATCACCTCAGCGACATGCTGGCCCCGGCGAAGACCACCAGACCAGACCACTCCTCGTAAGGGGGACTGCTCGGCCGCTACTACGTAGTCCTGACGTCGTGCCATACAGACCCAAGTTCCCATCCTGAGCCCGACACAAACACAGGGGCGTTACTGGAGGCGCTCCTATGCACCCCGTTTGTCATCCGCGGAGGAAGTCCTCGTGGGCGGCCTCCTCTCTCACCCGCTCGTCGACCTCCTTCTGGGACATTACTGCCTCACAGAAGAAAGCAGAGAGAGAGAAAACATAAAAATATATATTGAAAAAGCGCATTACCAGCTATAATATTTTCGTCTAGTTTCTCCTTGGCGCGCTTGTACCTCTCGTTTGCCTCCCGCGCCTTCTGCTCGGCTGCCTGCCGCTCGGAGGAGCTCTTTGCTAGTGTAGCTTCGTACTCTTCTATCAACGCCTATGGACATTTGACACATGGCTAGATTTTAGAATCATTTTTTAAAGCTCAGTCAATTAGCCTACAGCTAGCGGCTGTACAACTTCTTAGAATATAGAGGAAAACCCAGTGAGCTCTCTCACACTAGGTAGAAAATTTTATTTTTTCCTACTCGACACAGTGCATTGAGTATACACAATTCCGAGGGTACTTCACAATCTCTTTGGAGATAGAAATATCACGTGACAATTACCATGTGTACAAAGATAAGAGAACAGGGCCTGTAGACAAAGTGACATCGCTTTGTAGCCGAAATTCGTTATCGTCTTTGAGATAACGATAATAATTTTCTGGCCAATGATCAATCAAAGATCGTGACAGTGCAACGACAACAACTGTCAAGTGTCAACAAAGTTCGACAAGAAGTGTCAAATCGGACCAAAAAATTAAAATTAATTTCTATGTAAATAGACCTCATACACACTATAACTCATAAAAATTGTGAAAATGTTGCCCTCCATGGCCCACGCCCACGGATAACGAATCAATATCAATAATAAAATAACATAAGTTTGACATAAGTGTTCGATAACCAATTGACAGTTTATGTTACGAATTTTAACATTGTCTACCAACTTGCGATAACGATAACGAGTGATATAATTGACGACGGCTTATGTCAATCCCATACATTTTATTCTTTTCGAACTTCGTTATCGTTTTTCTAATGTTACTTTGTCTAAGGCCTCGCGCTAGTCCTTTTATAGTATTTGCGTACCTTGAAACAATACGGTTATAATATGTAAGCGTTACCCTCTGAGCGTTGGTGTCGTGGTCACTCTTGTAAATCGCCTCGAGGTCTGTATCGTACTGTTGCTTGCTCAGCCGCAGTTCTTCCCGCTGTACAATAATATTTATTTTAAACTTCTTTATACCTACTAATTAATATCTAGGTTTGAAATCAGGATGTTTTTTTGAGTTACTTAAGACGGGCAGACGTGCAACCTCACCATGGTTCAAGCCTTGTCCTGGCGGTGGGACTCAGTAGCTTAAGGTGAACCCAGCAACTTGGGCGAAGCGAATTGAGCCGAGGGAGCTGCTCGTTGTACCCCTCTTATAAGAAGAGGGAACAAAAGAGCAGGGGGACAAGGGGCGAGAATGGGAACCTCACCCCATTGTACTGTCTCGACATTGGTTGTTCTGTGGTGCGGGACAACCCCCCTGTGGAGGTGGCGTCGGTCCCTTGAGGGACTGACTAGCCGTCGAGGCGAACTGTTTGCTCAACAGATCCGGGGCACCTCACCAAAGGCGGCATTGGTGGCACTCGCCGCGCTTACCTTGCCAGTTTTCAGGTGCAGCGAGTCCCACATACCCGCGTGGGGAGGCACACTCCCCGCGGGATGCCTCAGAGCACGGAAGAAACTAACAGGAATAAAAAATATACTTGAAAAAATATAAACTATTAATTATTGTAATTGAAACAAATATACCAAGTTCAGGATCTCCTCTGCGGCTATCGCGTTTTCTTTTTCTAGAAAACTCTTGAGCGTCTCCTGGAAGCGGTTCATGAGCGGGTGGGTTGACTCCAGCACCGCCGGCATCTCACCAATGTCTCGATTGTTGCGCCATCTACCAGATTATGTAAAAAATTGTATGACCATAGTTTGCTGTCGTTTCATTCGATATGCAAATACTAAACCAAGAACAGTTTTCTGATTTAAAACATTTAATTACAGTGAAAAAGCTCCGCATGTTTTTTATGTTAGTTGGATAAGTAAACTGGCAGAGGAGCCACCTGATGGTAAGTGATCGACGTCGCCCATGAACATAACCTAGTTTACCTGGAAATAGTCCAGGCAATTATGTGTCTTGAGATATAAGATGTTAAGTCTCTCCACCAATGTTCAAGCCTTGACGTGGCGGTGGGGCTCAGTAGCTTAAGGTGAACCACCTTGGGCAAAGCAAATTGGACCGAAGCCCGAAGGAGCTGCTCTTTGTACCCCTCTTATAAGAAGAGGTGACAACAGAGTAGGATGGAAACCTCACCTCACCCCATTGTACTCTCCCGATGTTGGGATGGGTTGTTCTGTGCCCTGTTTCCTCAACAGATCCGAGGCACCTCACCAAAGGCGGCATTGGTGGCACTCGCCGGGTATACTGCGTCCACCTTAACATCTTTCGGGTGCAGCGAGTCCCACATACCCGCCTGGGGAGTCACCCCCTCCCCAGCGAGATGCCTAAGAGCATTTCCCAGCGTATAAGAAAAAGAAGAAAAAAGAAGATGTTAAGTCTCGGTGCCGTCTGCCTGTCTTGCCCTTCTCTCCTAGACACAGCAAAGCTTTTTGACGGGAGAAACAATCAAGATGGTGGTACCCATGCAGCCGGGAGCGCGGGCACAACGCATCCCTCCCACCATTTTGCTCTGATGTAGTATGTCTATGTTGCAGAGATATTGAGGAAGATTTAAACATGTGTTAGCCACCAATATACTTCTTTTAGAATTTGTTCTCGAGAATTCTTTTCACGTTTCCGATATAGTCATGCGGGCACAGACTTAAAAATATATCATCAAAAGCGTGTCCTTTGATGACGCAGGTTAAGGCTTTCGCATTATCCAGGTGTACCAGGTCTCCTGAACCTATGTGGGGACTCGCACTTGGGAATGTACAACTCCACTAAACCACCTGCGAGCGCCTTCAGACGCTTTTTGAGGATCTGCAGGCAACAGAAATCCCTTATGTCCTACTGGGGAAGTTTCACCTATGCCTGGTCCAATGCGGGTTGGTGAACTTTAAATTCGATCACTTTTAATCTCATCAGGCATGCAAGTCTCTTCTCTTTTCCGTATCTAAAGATGAGTTTTACTCACGCGTCGAAAGCTTCTCTCCCGGCCTTTTTACACCGGCACTGGTTTTCCGGGCAGCCGCAGCACTTGCAGTCTTTCTGAACCGGAGAAGTGCACACACAAGCCTCGGATTCCTAATAACCAAAATGATATCATGATATCAACCTCTAAACTAATATTTTAAGAGGTAATAAGTATTTGTTAGTTCGGATGTAAGAGGTAGGTAATTTTCAAAGCTATTCATCTGGTTCAACAATTATTTTAAACAGAATAATGCTATGTTATCATGGAGTGGCGTAGGCTATATAAATAATCATCATCCCTCCGAATACCGCTGGAAATGTAAGTCAACGCGGGCGGGCAACAGCTAGAAATATAGGTATGAATCAATCCAAACTTTGTGGTTGTGTTTTTTGATGAACGTTAAAACCAATCTGTCACTCGCATCTAACGACTGATCGAGTGGTCAGGGGAATGGCGGGAAGCATCGGGGCGCGCGGTTGTGTTTTTTTTGGTTTCCCGTTTAATTAATTGTTATTTTGTGTTTTGTCCATTCAGAGTGGTTTTCTATAGTGTTTGTTTTAAAAACTTGATCTTTATATATTGTGATTGGTTGGCGAATCTTATGGAGTACCGTTCTGGAGTGGTTTTCTTAGTAGGGCTGTTCTGGTGGTTTTCTATAGTGTTTGTTTTAAAAGCTTAATCTGTGTAATATACGTGATTGTTTGGCGAATATTGTGTTGGACTGCCTTGGGTGGATGGAATGGGGAATGATAGTTGATTGATGGGGGCTAGAGGGGCGAAGCCACGCTCCTTGGGGTTTCCCGCCATTTCTCCGTATTACAGACCGAATATTGTATTTGGTATGGCTAATAGCCTAGTAGCTAATGCCTTAAAATGAAAATAATAATAAAATCAAGTGGTCAGGTTACAGGACACTTTACGTAGCGGTCGCTGGTTTGAATCCCGCCAGGTGTGGATAATTTGTATGACGAATTTAGATGTCTCCGGGTAATTTTTATATAAATTTCTTAAATTTATTTCCATTACTAGTAACCGTAACACAAGTTCTTACGAACTTACCACGGGGCTAGGTTAACGTAGTGTGATTGTTGAATAGTATTTATTTGTTTATCTAAAGTTTATAATATCATCCCAGGCGTTACGGTAATCCCCACCATGGCTCAGGCCTTGTCGTGGTGGTGGGGCCCGGTAGCCTAGGGTGAGCCCAGCACCTTGGGCGAAGCGAATTGAGCCGAGGAATATTTTTATACCCCTCTTATAAGAGAGGACAAAAGTGCAGGGGGTAAGGGGCGAGGACGAGAACCTCATCCTATTGCACTGTCCCGACGTTGGGAGGGGTTGTTCTGTGGTGCGGGACAACCCCTCTGTGGAGGTAGCATCGGCCCCCTGAGGGACTGACTAGCCGTCGAGGTGCCCTGTTTGCTCATTAGATCCGGGGCACCTCACCAAAGGCGGCATTGGCAGCACTCGCCGGGATTTAGTGGTTAGAGCTACGTTTATCTTACCACCTTCGAGCGCAGCGAGTCCCACATACCCGCCTGGGGAGACCCACTCCCCCGCGGGATGCCTCAGAGCATTTCCCGGCGTTAAAGAAAAAAAAAAGTCTGACGGTACCCATTCATTAGTGTTACCTGAGAGTATATCATCTGTTCGTTCTTATATAGCAGGCAGGTCTCCGTGTGGATGGTGATGCCGTGATCATCCCTAGGACACAAACACAGGCAAGCCGTTATCAGCTTCTGTTCGGGAGAGTCCTCGGTGCACGGACAGGATTTCTGGTCAGACATAATAGAAATACAATTAAAATTCAATACTACAAAAGTCAGTCGAAACTTATTATAACAATAGAGATCTAACAATTTTCGGTGCCATAGCAACGGATAATGGCGGCTT
Organism: Helleia helle; assembly: GCA_963853865.1. Classification (NCBI taxonomy): domain Eukaryota; kingdom Metazoa; phylum Arthropoda; class Insecta; order Lepidoptera; family Lycaenidae; genus Helleia; species Helleia helle. Next base: position 17,401,413 of record OY971426.1, on the reverse strand, counting down.
CACATTAGTGCCGCGAAGCTACGCGAACAGCTGCATCAATGTAAATGATTTTTGTGAGGTTCACGGACCTAATTGTGAGGTGCCCCGGATCTAATTGTTCCGCGGTCCGCGGTGAATTAACAGCGTAGTTTCACGGCACTGATGTAGAGCCGCAGTAACGCTAAAACCTCTTTCTTGTGGTTTTTTTTATGTTAGTTGGATAGGCAAACTGGCAAACGTGCCAACTGATGGTAAGTGGTCGACGTCGCCCATGAACATAAACAAGTTTAACTGGAACGAGCCCAGGCAACTCATTTATGTGTGACCTATCAGTAATTACACTGCCGGTCTTGCCCTTCTCTCCGAAACACAGCAAAGCTGTTTCACGGGAGAAACAAGCAAGTTGGAAAGTGACGACTTAAACCGAAATAAATCAATGGCTGGTAGTTAGTGCGTGTTCGGTACCTGTTTATAACCAGAGCCACAGTAATGACACTTTAGTTATTACTACCGATCAACACCATCACGATAGGATGTGGCCACTTTCACTAAATGCTACAATACAATCGACTTGGAGTCAATTAAAAGGGATCTATTTCCAGTGGACGGAAGAAAGGTGATACTTGTGATGATGATGATGATATGCTCTATGTATATACATCTCTTTATTTTACCGACAGTATATTCTAAGCGTCTATGATTTTACCTATGAAGTGCATAATAGACAATAATCAACTCTATAGTCTTTGCATGTCCGTTACCATAGCAACAGACAACAAAACAAATTAATGTACAATACTATTATAATGTAGAGATAAAATTCTCTATAAATATACTTTAATTAAAGGAATAAGTAAATTTGTTACGGATAAATCAACTTAAGCCCGAAATGGTAAGATTTAGAATATTTTTGTTTCAAAATTATTAGGTACTTTATTACAGTTTAGTTACATGACATACCTATAGGTATGTGAAATCGAGATATTATAATAAAATAATATCTCGATGCTTGTTTGCAGTCGAAGAAGAAAAAATGTTAAGAGAGACAAAATAATATATCTATTTCCTTTTTATTTGGGTTAATTTAACATGATGATTATTTTGCTGCTCTTTAAAAGATTTAAAGTCAATTGTTTTTCGGAAGGGCTAGACTTTTTTGGCCTAATGGCCTTTAAGCTCAATCGGTACAGTAAGTGAGCAGATGTATGTATTAGAACGGGGGACGCGATTCATCGCGCGCGCTGCTCGGGAGAGCAGGATTTGGACTAGTCAAATCCGATACGGTCAACAAATCTTTTACGGTTGAATTTAACCTATCATTAGGCGGGAGGCGGGTCATGCGCGGGAGTCTAATTTAAAGTGTATTGTAGTAGCACAGTAGTAGTGGCATTTACCGCAGAACCATGGCTGCTGGTTTAATTTTAATGTGTATTAGTGGAAGTGGAGGCCATGCTTACGGCGGTGAGTAACAGGGGATCGGCATTCTTGTCGTTTACTGACAGAGGCCTTTGTCCTTCAGTGGACGGAAAAACGTTACTGATAATGATGATATTTTTTTTTTTGTCATCAACAGATCCTCAGCCGTTCAAAACCTGCGAGCGACAGTCGCGCTGGAAGTATTTCCGCTAAGAAAGGGTTTCCTGAACTAGAAGACTATCTCCTGAAGCGGGATTATGTTGGGGCGCTGACCATGCTGGAAGTAAAGACAATCTGTTTTAAATTTTTTACATATTATTTATTATTACATATAAGTTGAAAATTGACGGGTGTTAATACATACATACACACGTGTAGTTGACGCCGATTCAGATAGTCCTCCGAGTTGTATCCAGGGCGCTACAACAATTTAGAGGTGTAGCACCTTAAATATAAATAAATAAAAGAAATCATTTTTGCTGTTAATATATTGTCTGATGTTATGAGGAATAGTCTGGTCTTCGCCGGGGCCAGCCTAGCTGTCGCTGAGGTGATCCTGTCTGTTGCCAGCATATCCGGGACCCTCAAGAAGCGGTCTCTCCCAGGTGCGAGTCCCACATTGGGTCAGGATCCTGGATGCATCCATAAGGATTTCCCTGCGAAAAAAAATTTGTCTGATTTTGTGTACGGAACTCTTAGTACGCGAGCCCAACTCGTACTTGGCAGGTTTTTTTTTCATTTATACATTTTTAAATAAATTGTGAAAAATAACATAGTACATACCGTTTTAGGTGTTTTATGTTAAATCAAAAAAATGAGGATTTAATTTTTAAAAAAAACTAATTTAACAGAACTAAAAATAGATTTTTTATATTTGCAATGTAGAATCACACAGTAAATCATTTTCCCGATACTTAGGGGAAGCCCCAGAGTAAATAAAATACACAAAGTCTTTCGCGAGATGACGAAAGAAAGACGACACCAAGCCTTCATCCAATAAATCATTTATTAATTCAATAGTCCGTTCATTCATTAATTCGTTTCTCCGTTCATTCATTCAGTCTTATCATCTTCCAGTTCCTATCCAACAACAGCAAGTCGGACGTATGGACGAAGGTGTGGACGGCGTGGTGCTGGTTCCACCTGGCAGACTACAGACGAGCTCTGGACACCTACACCGAGGTCAGAGCAATAGACAACATAGACTCCAGGGTAATGGACACCATAGAACTTGACCTGGCTGTTTGCTATTTTTACCTAGGTAAGTCAATTTTTATGCTTAATAAACGTTTAGTGTCAAACCCAGTCGAATTCGAACTTAGAACATTTTGCGAATTCTCATGTAAATCTTTCATTTACTTTATTTGTAGGTATGTACACAGAGTCTCAAGAGGCCGTTGAGAAGGCACCTAAATGCCCACTGAAGGTATTTTTAGTTTGTTTTCATAAATTATATTAAACCTTTTAAATTTTTGACATTTCCGTTATAAAACGTGGCCATCTGTCATGGCGTCGCGCGTGACGTCAAAGGTTCCACAACAAACATTTTTAGTTTGCGTAAATTAATAGTTTTGTGAAATTCTATCAAGTAAAATGGATTCTGAATATTAAAAATACCGTATAGTACCGCAATGTGAAAGATGTTTGATATTCCGGAATTTTATAGAGCAGAAATTGGTGTAACAAGATTGATCTTGGGTATATTACTGCTGTTTGCTTTTATTTCTATTGTAGTGATGTCAAAAAATCACAAACTAAATCTAAATTTATTTACTGACGACGCTAGAATACTATTGTTGTATAGGAAACTATGACGTCACAAGCTCTGATTCTCGTGATCTGATCGTGATTAATATACTTACCCACTATTTTCGTAAATTTATTTCTCAAAAATATTAATTAATCTTATATATTTTGAAATTCAAATTCAAATTCAAATCAACTACCGTATTATGCAAATGGATTTTTACCTTCTAAAGTTACTTAGTTAAAACGTAAGTTTAGAAGTACATAACTGCATAATGTTACAGCGTCAAATTAAAGTTGATCTTAAACAAAACGTAATAATTTTAAAAAGTAAAAAAAAGTAATTTTATATTGTTACAGTACCGTCTCCAATTCCACTTAGCACACAAGCTGAGTGACGAGGAAGCTCTGATGAAGGCCCACGCCAACCTCCGAGACGTGCCGGAGGACCAGCTCAGTCTTGCCTCCGTCCACTACCTCCGGGCACACTATCAGGAGGCCATAGACGTGTATAAGAAACTGCTGTTGGACAGACGGTAGCTGTCTATGGTCTTTAAAATCTGGATTAGAATGACACCTGTCAAAGTATTGAGTATTGACTAATGTCACTAGTGAAATGTGTCATTTGACATATATTTTTTTAAAGGTGTAAAAATCGTCATATTTCAAACCCGAGATGCACTTCTAACTACTGAACCGATTTTAATTATCTTTTGCATCTTTTTTCATCATCATTACTTTAATTGTACCTTGAGAGATTATTCTCAATCAGTCATTATCATGTACAAGTAGTTTTTATCGGATGTTTCTATGCTAACGGCCTAAAGGCCCTAATGTATAATAGTATCTCTCTAGTCGCCATTATTGTGGCAGGAGAACTTCTATTCGGACCATTAGTAATTCACCCTATATTTATCAAATAAATTTAAACGGAACACACTTTCAGCTACAAGAGATATGAGGATGATGACTTAAACTGGATAAAGATCTTATCTCATGTGCCTAGGTATATTCCATTATTCTTTATACTCGGTTTACTTGGTAAAATGGCTAATTGAGTGACCGCCTGAGCTTGGAGCCCCGGGGCACTACCCCGTCCAGCCCCCCGGTAGCTACGCCACTAAATAGGTTATAGGTATATAGTTTCTTAAAATTTCAGAGTAAATTGCTTTGTTGTAATAATTTAGCTTGTAGATAATTACTATTCTGTGGATATACATAATATAAAACGTTAAAAGTAAAATCGTCGAAGTAGCAAGTAGCTATGACCATGTACTTATATGGCGATGTTACAAAATTGAAAATACTGTCTCCTTTTGTCATTTTTAGAGTATTTTAGCACAGTATATTTTAGGTAGAGTTTGATGTACAGCAATAATGGTTTTTGTATATAAATAAATATCGCAGAAAATGTTCTAAATCTCTGTATGATAAAAAAAATAAAAGTTAATAAAGAGCTAAAGAGGGAAAACGGATAATACCACACGTTGGAAATACGCGCTTCACCGAGGACGTAGAATATTTAGAACAAAAAGTGAGTTTGTTTCGCTGGTTTTTTTCAATGGGCTCGCCTTCGAGCCGGTATTAGATTCAATTGACGTTCATAATGTACTCTATTGGTACTTGGTACCTACTGTATTAAATAAATTTGTATTACTTAACGTGCTGAAATGTATTAAGTATATTAATATATTTCAGCACGTACATGGCTCTTAACGTGTACGTGGCGTTGTGCTACTACAAGCTGGACTACTACGACGTGTCCCAGGAGGTGCTGGGGGTGTACCTCGCGCAGCATCCTACGTCCACTATCGCTGGGAATCTAAAGGCCTGCAATTTGTTTAAGTATGACATTTTTTTTTTCAAATAACATTACTAATACTCACAGAAAAAATGGTAGTTTAGTTGGTCATGACAATGATTATGAATTAAGTAACGGTAAAAGTTCACCAATGAACGTGAACATAAATCTTTCTATGTCAGTAAACCCAGAATTAACAATTTAAGCTTAGTTACCAAAACAAGGCTCGTTTGAAATAATAAGACAAACTTTCAGGTCGCACAAAATTTAATTGAATGAAACATCATCATTATTTAAAATATTTTCAGGTTATACAATGGAAAATCAGCTGAAAGTGAACTCAAACAAATAGCATCAGAGCAGCACACTTTTGGACAAGATCTTGTGAAACACAATTTAGTTGTGTTTAAAAATGGCGAAGGCGCTTTGAAGGTAAATAATATCAGGCTTTACGTTACACTTATATTTACAAATATTGGTCGCAAATATTGTTAAGCTACCAAGTAATCCTTCTTTATCATATCAGATACTTTTTCCGCAACCATCGTAGTAGGAGCTCTCATATTAGCTGATAAAGCAAGAGGAAATACACTCGCATCGGCCACCCGTAGGCCCTTGGTACCTATAACTCGCAATTCGCTGTCAACTACACTTCCAATGGCACAAGTTCCTACATAATCGTATTCTGAGTTCATCATACAAAGAGCGTAGCACTTCCAATATTCTTTAGTGCCCACATCGAATCCTGCGCATCTGGGACCCACTAAGTCGACTAAGGTAGCGTTAGCCTTTTTAAAATAGTTAGACTTCATGATTTTAAGGAAGTCTTCAATATATTTTATAGTGTTTTCTAAGCCACTTGCATCAGAGTAAGCTCCAATATTTAATAATGGATGATCTCCAGGTCTGTCACTTCTTAAACGGACATATCCCCGAGACTTAGGATGTAAATTGCTTATCAATATTAGATTCGTGTTTCTACCTTTATTGGCGTTGGCGAATCTTTCAGCAACGTCACCTTCATACTCAAAATTAAAAGCAAAATATTGCACAGGAAAATCAGAATCGTGAGGTAATATATAAATTTGGGTCTGATAGTCTGCATAATTTTGGAACCTATTCAATGCTACGTATCCAGTGACTGTTGTAAACGGGTAAGCCTGATAGTCGATTGGAGGTATGGGGCCTTGCGATTCTTCCATTTGAATGTAAATAGGAACAGGTGTGTGATCTTGAAGGTTTCGGCCAACAGGCAGATCTACAAGTGCCTCAATATTAAAAGAACTTAGATGTTCCTTAGGCCCAATACCAGATAACATTAGCAGTTGTGGACTTTTAAGAGCTCCAGCCGACACAATAATCTCTTTTGTAGCTAGAGCTGTAATTTTTTTATTATTTTTAATAATTTCAACACCTATAGCTTTATTGTTATCAAAAATTATTTTGGTTGCTAATGTGTTTTTAAGTAGATACAGGTTTGAACGATCTTTTGCTGGAGATATAAAACAAATGCCTGAACTTTGCCGTATACCACCAGCGATCGTGTACATAGGTTGCGTGTAACCTAATGGTATTTCAGTATTAATGTCGTTTACTATAGGGTTACCCATTTCAGCAAAAGCGTTGAGGTATCTGTCTGCTGATTCTGATGGTTCTCTTGTGATTCCAATATAGCCAGAAGTACTATGGTAGTTTTTTTTGGAATTGTAATATTTTACACTTTTCTGGAAGTAAGGTAAAACATTCCCCCAATTCCAACTTTCGTCTTTAGCTATTGTAGCCAATTCATTATAATCGTGCGGACTTCCTCTAACGTAAAACATGTAGTCAGAACAGGTGGTTCCACCTATAACAATCCCCTGGGTCATTTCTAATTTTTGTCCTTTGTGACATTGCATTGTATCGTCGCCACGTTGAGAAGTGAAATTCCAGTCCATGACAGTATGAGTCGTATATCCCATCAGACCTGGTGCCTAAAATAAAAAGCTTAAGTTATGTAGATTTTCGTAAGTAGTATTGATAGATTTTTTTTCTTTGATTTGTTTCTTTTGACAAAATTGTAAAATTGTGAAGTTTATGTTGTTAAAACGTGATTTCGGAAATTCTAGAATTTCAACATCTTGTCCTAGCATACATCTCTAAATAATAACGGAATTTGATAACGAGTTGCATAATGTCTTAAGGGAATAAAATAGTTAGTACATAAAATACTACAAATTTCGTACGATACAATTTAACGGCGGATCGGCACCAGCTTCAATAAGAAGAACTTTGAAACCATCAACTTCACTCAACCGAGCTGCAATAACGCTGCCCGCAGCACCCGCTCCAATGACAATGAAATCAAAACATTCGCCATCTGAAAAATGAACACAATTAAGATTGAATTAAGAATTTCTGCTCTATTTCTTAAAGAAATTTCATTCTACTGTTTTAGTTATATTTCTTTGCTCCTTCATAGGGCAATAAGCATCTGTTATTTTCTCACCATAATAATTATGAATTGTGTCAAAGACTAAAATTATTTGATCTTTCTCGTTAACGAGATTGGTAGGAGATTGCTTACACTCCTTTTACGCGCTTTTATTGTAACCTGCAATTTTTGTATGTATGTTCGGTTCAAAATTTGCAACTGAATCTTTTTAAAATTAAAAGCAGTTATCCCCAACGGTGTGAGTTGAATTTTTTTACACACGTTTAGTTTGGATGACAATGCATGGTTAGCAAGTAAATTTAATATGGCGAATGGCAAACCTGTGGTAGTAGGTACAGAGTAGGGTCAGCAAAAAGCATAACATAAATTTAAAACTAAGAGAATTCTCCAATCTAAACAATATAATAAATTATATAATATAAGATAAAAATATAAATAGAACAATAAATACACACCCGTTACATTATATTACATGAATTATATTGGTTTATCGTAAATATAAAATGAAATAATCATTGACAGTACATTAACAAATAACTAAAATTTCTAACACAATCCAGGTTTAATAATTCAGGAAAGAGTCTTTAATTAACTTCTTAAAAGTGTCTAGTGTTTTAGCCTCCCTAATACCATCTAGCAAGGCAACTAGTTGTTAAACTGATCGTTCGATTCGATTCGATCGTGAGTCGTGACTCAATAGGGATGTTGACATTTTTCAGAAATGTTTTTAAATCATTTATATATATACAAATATATATACATATATATATAAATATCTAACGGAGGCCTAAATATTATCAACTTTTGCTTAAATACATCTAATGCCTATAAAATCTTGCATTTTATAATGCATTTCGTTCCAAAACGTTAACACTTGTCACGTGAAGTCATATATATGTTGTTAAACATCGTAAAAGTGATAAAATGCTTCTAGTTGTCGTTAATAATGTGTACACTGTCAAAACGCCTGAAAAATAGTTTTTTACAATATGTACTGTGTACGGAAAATGGTGTATAAAAGTACGTCAACATTCTTCCGCTTCCGCTAAATAGGAACTGGTGACATCATTTCCGTTTATTATCACGTGACCTATTTTAAATTATGTTACATTTTATTTATAAAATATTAATTTAATCATATAAAAATAAGGGAAAATATTGTAATTTTTCAGAATTCTATCATATAAACTACCAATTAACATCAAAATTATATTTTTATATGAATACTGTCAACATCCCTATTAGTCGCTCAAGTTTTCGCCCAAATAAGCACATATAGACCAGCCTCTGGACTAGTCACCCAAATAAACGTACTTTCTGTTTCGTTTCCAACGAATTTGTAAAGGTATGGAAACATAACTCTCTTACAAAGCTCGGAAAAATATAGTTCCAAACTCACACTACTAAACTGATAATACTAACACGATTTGCACACGCGCAATACAAAATACTTTGCTAAATTTAATATGTGCACATGAATTCGTCCACCTATCCATATAAGGCGCAATCTAATTTAGGAGAATAGTGATAGAATGAAACTGAAATATCAAAGAAAGTGAGTGCGAACGTGATGGACTATTACGCGACATGTACAATGACAATGTCAGTTGTTATGTGGAAGGATGATATTATGCATTAGTCTGACATTTCTAAATTTTATTATAAACTAGCTGTTGCCCGCAGCTTCGCCCGCGTTTACATAGATTTACAGCCGTTCGGATTGATGATAATTATTTATATGGCCAAAGTTACGCCTTATAACATCCTCGCCAGTAAAAGCCTCGTAAAAATCGGCTTAGCCGTTTCAGACATTAACCGGAACAAATAGACGGACAATTTTTAAAAAAATGTAAGTACCGTATACATATTATTTACATGCCCAACGCATATATATATATATATATATATATATATATATATATATATATATATACACACCTTACAGCAACTATGGTCATGGAAGGATTGAGGTGTCAGACGTCCTAACGTTACAAAGTAATTCGAAACTACCCTATGATACATCAATATTTTAATTCAAATTAGTACCTACGACCAGCAACAAAAAAAACTACGAAAAAGAAATGTTACATTTTTTGTTCTTTATATATTTTATTATCATATATAAGTATTCCTTTTTTATAATATCATGAATACTATTAATAAATCATTTTGGATAAATTAGTAATACATATATGGAAACAGTATTCATTAAAAACGCGTGCAATACAAAGGTGCGATCTTCATAAGGATTCTCATCTTGTAATAGATAGCGTGATCTACATTTTGTGTTAACGCCATCTATTGACACATCTAAAAACCTTCTTGTTACACTTATACATCTTTTGGGTCTTCTTATGGGTCTCAAACTAACTCCATATCAAATTTCACTCAAATCGGTTCAGCGGCTTAACAAATATACAGTCTCGGCGTTTTAGCTGCACAACTCTCGTTTTAGTGGGATTTTCAGGATAACAACGTCCTACGTTAAGTTCCAAAGTATCTTCATATAAATTTCACCCAAATCTGTTTCGTTCCTTAGAAGATAGACAGTCCCGTGGTTTTACCAGCATATTTCCCATTCCCGTTGGATTTTCAGGATAATAACTATTTTATACCCTACGTTGAGTTTCAAATTATCTTCATATGAAATTTTACCCAAATCTGTTCCGTGGTTCAGAATATATACAGTCCTGGAGTTTTACCCACATAGTTCCCGTTCCCGTGGGATTTTCAGGATAACAACTATTTTAAGTCCGAAGTTAAGTTCCAAAGTATCTTCATATCAAATTTCACCCAAATCTGTTCCGTGGTTTAGAAGATAGACAGTCCTGGGGTTTTACCCACATAGGTCCCGATCCCGTGCGATTTTCGGGATAAAAACTATTTTAAGTCCTACGTTAAGTTCCAAAGTATCTACATATCAAATTTCAACCAATTCTGTTACGTGGTTCAGAAGATAGACAGTCCCGGGGTTTTACCGGCATAAATCCCGTTCCCGTGGGATATTCGGGATAAAAACTATCCTATGTCCTTTCTCAGGTTTCAAACTTTCTTTGTGCCAAATTTCATCCAAATCTGTTCAGCGGTTTAGGCGTGACAGAAGAGACAGACAGACAGACAGACAGAGTTACTTTCGCATTTATAATATTAGTAATGATGTGGAAACCTACATTTATTTTGTCAGAATATGACGAGTAATAAAATGACTGTTTTTAACCAATAATTATTATCAAATTGAGAGTAAATCATTATTTACTCACTATACAGAATCTGTCGATATTTCGTATATTTTTTAAGCCTGTTGTTTAAGTAGTTGACAGTCTGTTGTAACCTTGTTTTTTATTATTAAAATGTCAATAATGTTTGAAAAATGGGAATGGGGCATAATATAAGAAACATAAAATAAGAATCACAAGTCAAAATAGTTGTATTTCTCTTTAGTAAGAAATTAACATTTTTTTTTTCAAAATAGAACCATTAAAGTATCTTTTTGAACGTCAATTAAATGTTCCATGAGTACTGAGAAGAACCTCCAAAATGTATAGAAGACACTCTACTGACGTTGTCGGTAACCAGTCATCTTTTCTTCTTTCTAAGCGGACTGCTGCAATCCATTGTAAACGCCGAATCTCGTTTATGGGGAAACTAAAAGTAAATAATTGATAAAAACATAAATAAGGAATAAAAATATAAATATAAAAACTCGGTACTCAATGTAAAATTTAATATAACACTTCAGTATATAAAATCGGCTGCCTGCTGATTGCATAATACTGACCACAAAAATTTATATGGAGGTTATTTAAGCGTGAATCAAATCCGAAATTATTAACTTACCTGTGATAAGTTATCCCAGTTTGCTTTTTACTTCCTTCTTTTCGTCTCTTACACCATTTAACAACATAGGAGGTCATTTTTGTCTCTGGGAAACGATTTTTTCGTCAACGCAACGGTCGTCTAGACTGTCACAGAACGCGCAGCAGACTGAGAGACAGAATTGATTGTACTTTTTGGCCCCGCCCACTTGATTGTAGTTTGCGAGGAACCGTTTTTTAGCGCAGTTCGTATTCCATACCTTTTCTAATTCGTTGTTCGTTTCAGTGTTAAAATTTCTATAAAACTAAGTTTAATATAGCATACTATTTTCTACGTCTATTTTACGTTTCTGATTCCCGGATACTTTACAGCTCCCATAGTCTAAGAGGTCTGAGATTGTCCTAATATACCTACCGGTAACCTGAGCATTCTGAGGGAACAAGTAGGCCGTGAACTTTAGCGCCGCACTAAGGAACGCCAATGCCACCTCAATTTTTACAGCTTGGCTGATGGCATCTTCTACTTCCATTGTGTGAAGTTGTTCTCTCTTCAATTATGTGTTACGATATTTTTTAACCGGTGAAGCAATTAGGTAAACGCAAAACAAAAGCACTCACTAATATAATAAATAAGAAACAAGTTTTTGAGGAATAACTGAAACAACAAGTAGGTATACTAATCATACAAATTGTAAACACGACACAAACCATTAGAAAGACAAACCTCAATAAAGACAATATTTTACAGTTATTCAAATTCTAACTTGCACTCGATGTTCTAAACGTGATGTGACATAGAACATTAAATATATTAATTATTGACGATCGCGAGTCCATAAAATACAAGTTTTACTAACACAGACAGTACATTATTAAGTTAGTTTATTCACAATCATTTTAGAGGCAAGTGAAGTTACATGAATGCAGAGATAATTTTTACCTAAGCTATCTGACCGAGGCCTATCCTGATTTAGTCTGACTACTGGGTGAGCCTAAGTTGGAGCTAGAGCTCATTATTAATGTGTGTTTGGAGCTTCTCATGAGAACTCGTCCTGTTTTTTTAAAAAAAGAGAAGGCCAGTAAAAAAGATATAAAGGAAGAAACCAATGTAGGTAGATTGGTTTTTACAAGTTTTTCCAGAAGTAGTAAGAGGAAAGGATATATAAATATTCTTTACAGATTCTTCCAGAACTAGTAGACGTGGTACCGGAGGCGAGACTGAACCTAGCGGGCTACAAGCTGCGACATCGCGAGCCGCTGGAAGCACGAGCTCTGCTAGAACCGCTACAACCAACTTCGCCACTGCATTACATTCTGAGGGCGGTGGTGGCGGTTCGCCTCTATAATGAGACAGGAGACGTAAGTTCTTTTGTAATAATACATGGGGAACAGGTAAATCTGGAGAGGAATGTATTCACACCTACGCGCTTGCCGCATTCCAGGTTAAGGAACTATTAATGTTTTAAAAAGAGGTTTCCTCAGCAACTGGTATTGAGTAAGTCAATTCTGCAACAAAAAACAGAAATGAAATGTTTCTGAAACATCACTGAAAACAGCATAACTGTAGTATGCATTGGTATATCAAAATCAAATAATATTTAAAGCGGTTTAATTATATTTTTTAATATTATGTACATAAATTCTAATTAATGTTACTTTGTCGCTATTGTATCGTATTGCATATTACAAATGATCCGAATATTGTACAGGACGAGCAGATGAAGGTGGCGCAGCAGAGTTTTCACTTGGTGGGCAGCTCGGCGTCGGAGTGCGACACCATCCCTGGCCGCCAGTGCATGGCCTCTTCCTACTTCCTCGCTGGCCAGTTCGAGGAGGTCCTCGTTTACCTCAACTCCATCAAGAGCTTCTTCGTGAACGACGACACGTTCAACTTTAATTATGCACAAGTTAATACTTTATTATTCATTTTTTCTTTTTACATATACATAGTACACTACACTCTTAGAGTAACTTTCTACATTCCTAATAAAAATTAAATCATTCGTGATTTATATAAGACTAGCTGTTTCCCGCAGCTTCGCCCGCGTTAACTTAGATTTACAGCCGTATACGGATTGATGATTATTATTTTTATAGCCTAAGTTACTCCCTAAAACATCAGCTATCTGTCAGTGAAAGTCCCGTCAAAATCGGTCCAGCCATTTCCGAGATTAGCCGGAACAAACAGACAGACAGACAGACAAAAATTGTAAAAATTGCTATTTTGGTATATGTACCGTGAATACATCCATATGCCTTTTGTAAAAACGGGCTATTTTAATATTACAAACAGACATTCCAATTTTATTTATCTGTATAGATTTTGATTCTTTCATCATAGTCAACATATTATTGATGATTTTCCTTCTATTGATGAATGCCGAGACGGTTCTGCCATTCGTTCTACGAACGTGGCTCACCGGCTTGGAACTTTTAATATTATGTAACCTTGTTATATCTCCTTCTGTCAGTCCGATATTGCATCCAAACAAAGCGATTGTTATTAACTTTGCTTATGGTGTTCCAAAAGTTTTACTCCATCATAATTTAATTAATATTCCTCAGGCCAAAGTGGCGACAGGTCTGTACCGGGAGGCGGAGGAGTGCCTGCTGACTATCCAGGACGAGAGCGTGACCAGCTCGTTTACGTACCTGGCGTGTCTGTGCCGCTGTCACGTCATGAACAAGGAGGCGCAGCTTGCGTGGGAGATATGCGTTAAGGTTTGTCACGTTTAATGGTGTAGACTAGAGATAGACGAATAGGAATTTGGGTAAGCAATGAATATGGGAGCGAAAGGCAGGTATTTGGTGCAATTGAGATGAAATCACGTCACGGCACGCTTTAGTGAGTCATAGTATTAATAATATATATTAATATACCAAATAGCAACTTGGACTCAGAAATATCATTCCTCTCCTCTATCCTCCCCCTCTCCTCTTCTCTCCTAACCTCACCTCTCCTCTCGTCTCCTCTCCTCTCGTCTCCTCTCCTCTCTTCAATGAAATTAAATACTTCAATTACCAATAAACAATATAATATATGTTTCGTTACAGTCAGCTGGCACTCCAGACAACTTCGCTCTCCTACAGTTAGTGGCCAACGACAGCTATAGGATGGGCCAGTTTCTAGTCGCCGCTAAAGCTTTTCACATGCTAGATCGGTAAAGTCGCACGACAATAACTCTATTCTAGTACATCTTTGTATCGAATCAGCATGATATTATTATTAAAGTTGAAGACAGGAAATGTTTTTAAGTTAAAAAGTTTCACCTAAGCATATTAAACCATTGTATTTTTGGCTCAAAGTCTTACACGAATTCAATGATTATGCCGATTGCTAACTTTCACACATGTAGGTAAGTTCGACATATTTGTTCCATAATCCATAGTCTGTTTTTCTTAACAAACGAGTAGGTACTGACTACTGAGTATGTCTCTCGCATATTTGCGATATTGACAGAGTGAGATGGGTCATTGTCAACGCCAATTAAGATTACGTGATATAAGATTTTTGATCACGTGGACCAATAGAAACGCAGTTAAAAGTTTCTGTACTCGTTTGTTTAAAAAAACAGACTACAGTCTATATTAAGACTTGACTTAATATTCTAGACTGGACGGAGGGCCAGAGATGTGGGAGGGTTTGCGCGGTGCGGTGTGCGGGTGTGCACAGGCGGCGGCGGCTGAACGGCAAGGGGGGTCGGACCGCTCAGGGGGTTCGGAGAGAGGGCCCGCTGCTGCTGATCTTCGCGACGCGCTCGCACTCCTCCGCGGTCCGCGACCCCACGCTAGAGCTGAACACATAACGCGCCCGATAGCCAAGTGGGCGCAACAGAACAGAATACCTATATAGAACATTCCAGATCTCACACAAGGATCTTAGTATGATTTTTCTATATTCTGAGTCGATAATGACCTTGAAATCATGTCTGTGAGACGAAATTTTATTAATATGTAAATACAAAATGCATCTCACACATTTTATCTAATTATAAAAATAATGGTAAAAATTAATACAATGAAAAGAAATATATTCAACTACGAGATGTACCTAAAAAGGAAACTTTAAATACATAATATACATTGTAGGTATATAACTATATAGGTTATATCCTATAGGTAAGCTAATCGTGTGTGAAATGTACATAATGCACGTATAATGTAAAATATCTTTCAAAAAGTGTTCAATAAAAAAGACATGTATCAAGATGTGGAAAAAGTTATTGAATAAAGAACCTCACCTTTAATTTATGTTGTTAGTTTTTTGACTTACAACAGTATATACAACAGCAAAGCCTAAATGGCATTTCGTTTGTGGCTGTAGGCACATGAGTAAGTGAACGGAATATTTACTCCTGTGCTGTAGGGTCTCGATAGACCATTTTGTTCTTTAACGCCGGGAAATGCTCAGAGGCATCCCGCGGGGGAGTGGGTCTCCCCATGCGGGTATGTGGGACTCGCTGCGCCCGAAAGCTAGTAAGTGGACGCATCTCTACCCACTAAAACCCAGCGAGTGCCACCAATGCCGCCTTTGGTGAGGTGCCTCGGATCTAATCAGCAAACAGGGCACCTCGACGGCTAGTCAGTCCTCCAAAGGAGCGACGCCACCTCCACAAAGGGATTGTCCCGCACTACAGAATACCCCTCCCAACGGTAGGACAGTACAATGGTTATGGTAAAGTGGTTCCCGTCCTCGCCCCTTGCCCCCTGCTCTTTTGTCCCCTCTTCTTATAAGAGTGGCATAAAGAGCCCCCTCAGCTCAATTAGCTTCGCCCAAGATGCTGGGCTCACCCTAAGCTACTGAGCCCCACCGCCACGACAAGGCCTGAACCGTAGTGGGGACTCTATAGACCATGCACCCATCGCGCGCGCGTTAAACGCTTGTCATGGGAACCGGGTACTATTATATAAAACTTCAGCTATATATATTTTGTTGATTATTCGTTAATGAATAACTTCATTCATAAACTTTATTTATTAAAAATATGTTTTGGAGTAGCTGAGGGATTTACACAAGATTGAATTCCTTTATAATAGTGTCATATTAATTCTCACTCCAAATTTCCACCAGGAAAGAGGACCACAACTAAACCTAGGTCTTAGTAAAATATAAAATAACAGTAAGTACATATTTAAAATACAGAACTATGAATATATTTTAATCAAGTTTGCTCGCACACGAGCACAATATTTCGCAAACATCCGATACGTGTTGCGTTAGCCCAGATATTTGGTCTGCCTTAATGGAGCTAACTGCTTCGGATATGGTTTTCCTCCGAGAAATATTCCGCTTGGATACATTTCAATGTATGTCAAGTATGTTGTGTACATCCCTGTATGTCATCGGTATTAATTACCGGTAAAAGATTAGTAATTGACTGCAAATAAAACTTTTTACTTGGCCCGTCGAAATCTGTAAGTAAATGTAATATGTAATAGATCTATATTATACTACTCCACCAAAACAATTAGGTACATGACAGAGACCGCTCGGACCCCGCCTTCGCCCCGCTCATCTCTGCGCTTGGAGAAACGCCTAATAAATTTGGTGGTTACATACAATAACATTTTCTTTAAATCAATCAATATAAATATAAAAATACTATATAAAATTTGGATGTCACCTTCGGTCAACAATAGCAAAGATGTCCTGCATTTTATTTAAAAATTTTGACGCCATTTTTTTTACTCAGATCATCCAAGAGAATGTAATCACTACGTTTACAGATCATCTTTGTATGTACTTACCTACACAGATTATACCTAGGTAAAGTCACAGACTATATAGAGAATACTACGTATAAAGTAAATGGGTAAAGTTATTTCTAATATTAATTACTTCTTGTTATTTTAAATATAAAGAAATATACAAACTAAGTTTTTATTTGAAAGAAGTTCTTTCATTCAAAATTTACTCGTTTGATTACCTACTCTTCCATTTTGTTGCATCAATTGATTCTTTATAGTGATAAAAAATAACACGTTATAAAAAATATAAAAACGCGTCGTGCACAATGTTTCATTGAAACGATAATGTTATAAACATTCGAATCTAGTAAATATTTTAATCGCTTCTTGTTTTAGGTCACAATTTAAGGTGCTAGATCATTCCATAAAAGTGGTTTCTAGATTTATGAGATCACCTTTCTTGATTCCGCCAAATCAGCCAAAGCCTGCTGCCTGTGGATACATACCTGTTAGTCACTCATTGGTCATTGCTTCATTTAGACATTTAAAACTATAACTTAGGCCATACATGCCTATGTGTAATTAATTTTTTTATTCCAAGTTGAAAACCCGTAATTGTAGCTTGCAATTGATATATTCAATACTAGGAAAGAACGTAAGAATGGTATTGAGGCATTTAAAAAAAGTATTTTTTATTATTAAACAAATACCCAACAATGGTCTTACATAATATGAGAAAATCACTAAATATACAGAGCATACCATACCGCAACGCACCGAAACATCTTCACTTCACACTTTATAAAACATATTTTAGAAAAAATAATATAAGAATTGAACGAGTAGAAAATGGTAATTAATTAAATACACCTAATTCTGACCATTTCAAATCCTTACGTGTGTAATCTAGACTATTACACATAGTTTTAACCATGTGCTATTTTATAATTGTTGAAAAAGTGTCCCCATATTTTTCGATCCTACATAGTGATTGTAAGTATACATATTATTATTGAAAAAAACTTGTGTGCGAGATTTTATACTATATTTTTAGTGTCCTTTGAACTTTAAAGACATTCAAAACCTTCATATATTTATACAGTATTTAGTGATTCCGTTTTAAGGATTTTTTAATAATAAGAACGACATGTCTAAGTAAATAAACAAAAGTTTACGATGGAAATTATCAATAGGACTTATAAAAATAACTTCCATATAAAATGGCTATTTTTCACGCGATTAACTGATATTATTCTTGTAATCAATTGCCGATTGATGGCAGAATACTCGTGCAAAATAGTAGATACAAGAATTGTTATACGTGCTCTACACGTGCTCTACACTCAACTCTATGGTATTTCGACATCATTAATAAAACTGTTCTATTGATTTTTAGTTCAGAAGTATTCTTGATTTACATTGTATGTGTGTATTTTCCAAATTTCTTGAGTATTTGTTAAAGAAAGAAAGAAAATATGAAAAGAAAGAAAGAAAATATACTTTATTGTGTACATAAAATAGGTAAGTACAATATCGTGGAGATTACAGAAAAATAATTGCACATAAAAGGCGGCTTTATCGCTCAGGTAGCGATTTCTACTACCTTAGGGTGGAGGAGATTTAAAGTAGAAAGAAAAAACACAACAATATTTCGCAAAAATATTTATTTATAAACTAAACATTATATTTACATTATACAACGCGTTAAGATCAAGTCCGTGGCAACAGTCAAAGCAGAACTAAATAAATTAAACATAGGAGTTTCAATCTACACATGCGAGTCGCCTGCCCTGATGACGAGGAAGACAGCTATACCATAAATAATCATCCCAAAATTATTCTACCATCTGGCAAAAACAAAAGCAAATCTTTGAACCTTATCAAACCCGAAGAAAAAGCCAGAAGTTTGAACCTGGTAAAACCCAGACACGTCTGACGTTTCTCTAAAGGTTATGTTTCCTCATCATCGGTGCAGCATGTCAGGGTGTGACTAGTGCCAGGGGTGGCCGATCGCGGGTGCCGCCACCGCGACGGGAGCGTGGGCAACTGCCACAGGCGCCTGGAAAAGAGGGGAGAACTTTTGTACACTGTTACTTATTAAAGCTTTGGAAGACCAAGTTCATTTGTGATTTGATTAGTTGGTAACAAGAGATGTCTTAAAATATGTTAACTTAAAATCTTTGGCACTTTTAAAATTGTATTTGTTAAGCTGTGAGATTCCGTAAAATATGCTACCTTGACATCACATACAATTCTAGAAGGCATTTGAGTACTAAGCGAGTTGACTCTTTTACGGTATGATTGGTTTAAGGTAAGTATACTATTTTGCCACCAAAATGCTATAAATAAAATTATAGATACTAGCCGGAGACCCAACCAAATACAAATAATTGAACTGTATTCTAAACATCGAGCGTATAACCGGATAGAGTAGTAATGTTAGCCATAAATTTCCGAAACTGGTTAGTGATTTGTCACTGACGTAATAGCAATTGTACCAACCAGTGATCTGTAAGTACGCCCCATTAGCGCATCATCCATCAAAGGCCATCAGTCGGCCAATCAGAGCGCAGAACCGGCGCAGCGTTTCAGTACAAATTTAGCGGAATTTATTTGAATACAAAGCCATAACATTAACGCTCTATTTCGGTTATATTATGCTCGATGACTCTGAATAATGGTTATCTACTGTTAAGTGTTGGCTCTCATGTCATGAGAACTTTTATTACTGGGATTATATCTGAGATTGCTATGCTCAGTAGTCGGCAAATATACTACAAATAGCTACCGAGGCTCTATTTTTGAGGCCATTACTCAGATCCGGGCCTGACTCTATACTGGGTGAAGTTAATGATGTTCATTGCTGTTTTTTGAGTTTTTATTTTAGAGGTATGTATGTCTACAAAACAGCATCGTGAACAAGACATTCGTAGATAATGTCGAAATATCAAGCTCCGCGATATAAAAGTAAAAAACATAGTAAATATCAGCCTTTAAATAGTTTTTGAAGTTTTTTAAGAAAACCAAGTTAAGTTAAAATTTTATTGTTGTCTCTAGTTGATGACAATTTGCCTGTTTCCCTATATTTAGGAAGGAATCTTACCGCGTGAGCGTTGCCTGTCCTCTCGACCACGGCGTTGAAGCCGTGGACCTTGTCAGCGGTGTAGGTGACCTTCCTCAGGTGACCGTCGGGCTCCACGAGGCTGTAGGAGCCGTGGACGACGCCGTTCTGGAGCGTCTCAGAGGCGTCTTTGTGGTCCCCAGTGGAGGGGTCCGCCACGCCGTACGAGTAGCTGTACGCTGGGTTGGGGTCTATGGGCTCTGCGTGCACAACCTGGTATGAACATATAAAGGGCACAAGATATAATGGAGCTCAAAGATAAGGCAATTTAACAGTAGTCTTTTACGATATATAGGGAAAGTATAAGATACAGGACACTTAAAAAATCCTAAAAACAGTGTTTGTAGCACCTAACTCTGGTTTAAAATCCCCGCCCAATTCGGCTGCAAAGCAGCGTAGCACTACGTCTTGACATTGACAGTTTTTAGTTCGTTTGCTGGTTGTCTGTCCTTACCGGTGCAGCTACCGTCTTGATGACGGGTG
This sequence comes from Helleia helle, assembly GCA_963853865.1. Taxonomy (NCBI): domain Eukaryota; kingdom Metazoa; phylum Arthropoda; class Insecta; order Lepidoptera; family Lycaenidae; genus Helleia; species Helleia helle. Next base: position 17,380,930 of record OY971426.1, on the reverse strand, counting down.
CGGCAATGGCGTGCGCGACAGGCGCGGCGTACGCCACGGGAGCGGCGAACCCGTGGTCAGCGTATCCGATGCTGTCGTAGATGCCGGGTGCGGCCATGCCCACCGCACACGCGCAGCACAGGATCAATATCTGACACAAGTTTATATAATTAGTATTCAACATCATCATCAGTCTCTATCCGTCCACTGCTGAACAGGCCTCCTGTCTCAATGAACGCTAAGACGGTCGATGCCTTGCCACTCGCATCAAACACGGACCGGCCACCGCACGGAGTCTTCCTACCTGGCTAATGGCCGACCAACACTAAAATAATATTATATATAATGTAATATTTACCGGAGGGACGGTTGATCTGTGCCGCGCTCCCCTCTTCATGGATTCCACCATCTTTCTTGTTTCTCCTGTGAAACAACTTTGCTGTGTTTCAGAGAGAAGGACAGGCAGAGTAATTACCAATATTTACCATCATACGTCTCTGAATGATTTGACTGGGCTTATCCCTATACATGAACTTGTTCACGTTGGTGGGCGAAAGTGACCATTTACTATTAGGTGTCTACCCGTTTGCCTATACAAATAACCTGAAAAAAAAACGAAAACGAAAAAACAACGTCAGCTGATTGCCGTCACGACATTTGAGTCGATTTTACGGCCAGACCGCGCCAGTCGCAGTCGCATTAAAAGTTATAAGTTCTATTATCACCGCCGTAGTATAAGCGTGACATAGGGATGTTTCACAAAAGTTATCAAGTTGCAGCCCGAAGTATAAAGAAAATTGGAGTATGCACATAAGATATAGATGCAATTTAAGACTCTAAAGGGGGCAAAAATGGTACTCACTTATTTTAAGTTAGCTACTGAACAAAACTGTTGACAAAAAGAGCTTAATAAAGACCTCGTAATACTATCTATTCTTTTATATTACTTAACGGAAAAAAACTTTCCTCAATAGATCGAAAGGAAAATGTAAAATTTTAGTTGTGTGAAATCTAGTCCGTTAGCTTACCTTAGTATACATGTCTGGCGTGCGCTGATCTTGGAACAGGTACTAACTCTACACGGGCCAGCTATATAAAGGCGGCGAGTGGACCCTTGATACAGGTTACTCAACCAAGGATACATGGTTCCGTTACACACTTAATATATGGATTTAGGGGTACCTTAGTCATTAAGTGTAAGTGCTAAGTCATAACTAAGTCATGGACGTAGGTTTTTTGGTCCTTCGACAAATTAAGAAACTTTTAGAATATTTTATTCCTGCTTAGGTACGCGAAACAACACAATGTTATGGTACACAATGTTGAAAGAGAGGCAGGCACTTTGTTCCAAGCGCCAGGGCAGAAATAAGTAATCTTCCTTAAAACAGCATTGCTGTTTTTTTATGAAGAGTAAGGATAGGTTTACTAGCACTATATTTTAAATATATATGCTTTACTAGATATTCTCTAATCTCTACGGATTCACTGGTCTTAAAATAACAATAAAATATATTATAAATAAGTAAGAAGTTCAATCATTGGACAATAACAAAACTTAGCGCATTCGAACAAACAAATAAATAAACTCTTTAGCCTTATTATGACTAGCTGTTGCCCGCAGCTTCGCCCTTACTCAACTTAACTACTGTGTAGTCACAGCGTGATGTTATATAGCCTATAGCCTTCCTCGATAAATGGGTTATCTAACACTGAAAGAATTTTTCAAATCGGACCAGTAGTTCCTGAGATTAACTCGTTCAAACAAACAAACTCTTCAGCTTTATAATATCAGTATAGATTTATGTATTTACTTCGCAAGTCATTTCTCTCTACATATTCAGATAGCGTCTTCTTTAAATGATAGTCTGGAAGACACCGCTTCTTCCAGTTCTCTATACAATAGGTACTAGTGTCATTCTTGTAAATGTATTATATTGTATTTATGGAGTACAAATACAGCATTGTTGTTCCTATTTATTGCCGTTGTTAATCATCATCATCAACACCATTATTTTCATTTCTAAAACTATATCAAACGAGATTACACTGTTTTTAAATTCGATACTGTGACATTTTCTATAAACGTTTTGTTGGTAGATATATCAAATTCACCAGAATCGCATTCTTAATAATTTCACAGTAAGAAGTCATATGTATTTACACTGTGATAATTTAACATACAAGCTAGACTTATTAGTTGAAACTCTATATTATTATTACTTTTCGATTAAAATAGCAGTTTTATTGCAAATTTATCAATTAGCATGACCGCTCGCTCTTGACCGTACTATTTTTAATCTGTGGTCATTAGTAAAATGAATACGATAAAGAACTTGTACAAAATATGTAGTTGGTTTATATGTATATGATAAAAACTGTCGCAAATGTGTCGGCCGCCTTGTACGGACATTCGGACAGCTCTCGGTCCAAATTCACCTAATCACTTATCATGACACACAGACAGGCCTTATTATATCAAGTAGGTTTTGAAAATATTAATATATTAGATACTTGTTTTTGCCAGCGGCTTCACCCGCGTGGAGTTCCAAAAAGAACTTAGCTTTAATTTATTTCCTTGCTATAATGAGATAAAAAACAAACTAGTGAGTAGTGTTTATTCTTACTAATATAAATGCAAACATGTTCTAATGTTTCATTCATCTTTAAATACTGTACTCGCTGCCCGTATAGACTTCGTTCTGGCAAAATTAAAAAAAAATCCGTTCCTAGCTGACCTCTACATGGCAAAAGTAATATTCCTACCAAATTTCAAGTCTCAAGGTCTGATAGTTCCAGAGATATCGTGATGAGTCAATCTATAGAACAGCTAATAAAATATAGATTACAAGACTTGTTGAGTTTGGTCAGTAATTATAAATTTTATGCGTTTGACAAAATAATTACGTCGTCCATTTACCATGTTTTTCACTTTTATTTCGCGGAGCTCGATATTTCAACAATGTCTACGCCGCCCACTGAGTTTCTTGCCGGTTCTTCTCAGGATGGGGCTAGGGTTCGAACCGGTGGTAACATGTCACTCTCCCTCCATCATCTCAATGGCTCCTCTTAGGCTAAACAATATTAAAATCATCAAAAAAAACGGAGCAAAGAAATAAAAATCATTATTCATGGAACTTTAATCAAACAATGGACTGCAGAGTAAAAAAAAAAACAAAAAAAAACACTTGACTTCTTGGCTCTTTCATAATGAGGTCGCCGCGAGTCTATCAGCAACTGGACAACTCACCGCTCCATCGGTAGGTACCGAAACATTGGGAGCACAACAATTATTCACGTCTGGCTAGTGAGTCTCTCCGCTTATACTGTATAAGGATTATGGATTTTTGAGATGGGTCAGTAAGGGCAGGTACCTTAACCTTTATAGTTACAGGAAAACGTTCCTTGGAGACCATCTCCACTACTTTTACCGACTATAATTACTAACCACTTTTTAAGATATTCTGAACTGAATTAGTAGATTTTTGAGAAAATGTACGGTCAGCGAATACAATGCTAAAATCCACAAAAAAACTTTTTTATACCTGATGATCCTACTTCGTATGGGGATCAAAAGGCTCTATGGGACTATTTAAGGTATGAGTACTAGAAGTGTCAGAAAACGCCAAAAACATTGTCCTTACATCCCGTTCCAAAAATCCACTCTGTATAATAATTTATAAGAAGTTCCAAACACATTCGATATTTCAAACTGTATAACGCAAAAGATTCGCCACATACAGTCGTACAGTTTAAATTGGTTCCACTCTAGTTATTATTAAAGCTTATAATCAGCTCAGTTCAGTAACTTGTTCAATTTATTTGTACATATCGTTATATTTAATAAAATTATCATCTAGTTCGGACTGCGTTCTCCGCCTCCATAAATAATGTATGTTTGTGGTGCAACTTGCTCTATATTTGATCTCATGAACACGAGTTTACGTATAACGAAACATGTCTCCGAAATACGAGTTCTTAATCATTAATCCTTTTTTTTCTATGGTGCCGAGAAATGCTATTAGTCATCCCAATGGGGAGGAGGGACTCCTCAGGTGGGCATGTGGGACTCGTTGGGGACGAAAGATGGTAAGGTGGATGCAGGTCTATCTACAAACACCCGGCGAGTGCCATCAATGCCGCCTTTGGTGAGGTGCGCCGGATCCTTTGAGCAACAAGGTACCTATTACGTAGTCGGCCAGTCGGTCCCGTGGAGGACTGACTGGGGAATTATTTTTTTAGCAGACGTGCTATTGTACGTGGTCAACTTGGCCACTCAACATAAATTTAAAGTAAAGTACCTAAACCTTTACGTAATAGATATACCTAGTCCAGCCATAAGTTCTGTTACAAATGAAAATGCTTTTTTTTAAATTAAGTAATGTAATATTATTAAAATTTATACCTACACGCAATTATTTATTTGACGACCTCGGTGGCTCAGTGGTTAGCGTGTTGGCATCCCGCCAGGGAACAAAAAGTTTTATGTGTTCCTGGGTCATGAATGTGTATTAAATATGTGTATTATATAATATAGATCTTAAATATTATATGTATAGTATAAAAGTATTAAATATATTTCCGTTGTCTGGTACCCGTAACACAAGTTCTTCGAGAACTTACCACGGGACCAGAATGACGTGGTGTTAAAGCGTCCATAGATATTATTATTATACTTAATTATTAAAATTATTATTATTAAAATTTAATTACTTTATTAAAGTCTAAGAAAAATATTCTATTCGGAATGGCCACCTTTTGCTTTTATACAGGCCTTTAATTGGTTTGGCCACGAAACTATTATCTATGGATTTACGCACTGTTTCCAAGAGAAATTTCGCCACTGCTTGCTCCAAAGATTTTTTAAGAGACTCAATGTCGCCATGTCGTTTAGAGCAGGCCATGTCCTCTAAAACTACTACTATACTACTACTACCATAATTTGAAGTTTAAAGGGTTGAGATCTGGGCTAGATGAGGGCCAGTCTTCAGCTCTTATAAATTCCGGAACGTTGGTTTCAAGCCAGGCTTGGGTAGTTCGTGCCTTGTGACCAGGTGCAGAGTCCTGCTAGAAAGTTCACGGTATATTTTTAAAAAGTGTGTTGCCGAGAGGTTTCACAACATGATCCAAGACCGTACATCTATCTTGATACATTTTGGCTGAATTTTCCACAAAAATGTAGTTTTGTGACTCCTTGATAAGACGCGCCCCACCACTTCTTTAGAACGCTTCTTTAGAACTGTGAGCATTCACTTGATCATTTTGCTTATTGTAGTGTTCTTCAATTGAAATTCTCTTCTTCTCTTGAAATTTTTTTCAAGAGGATATTTCTGTGCCTTTCACCTGCGTATCGAAACAGAAGGCGTTTTGATCGATCCTCTCTCTTTAATTGTAAAGATTGGTTTAGGGCATGTCCTGTATATCGACGATAAGCATCGAGGTCTTGTTTTATTATACGCGACAGATTCCTAGCGGGGATCTTCATTTCTCGCGATAAGATATTTTGCTTCCTAATGGGGTTTCGACGAATTCCGGCTTTTACAGCATTAACAGCCTTTATAGTTCTAACAGCACGCGGCCGCCCCGATCTTTTCTGGTTTTCGACAGACGAAGTGTTTTTGTGTCTGTTGATAGTACAATATACGAACATACGGCTGATACCAACCTTTTGAAGTGTCTGTAATATGACCTATTTTCTTTAAGAGTGCGCCCAACGCGAAAATTGAGAGAAACGGTCTATTTTTAAGCCCCTAAATGGGAATTCCCCCCCATTCCATATTGTAACTTGATAATGAACACGAAAAAATATGTGAAATGGCGCAAAATAGAAAGAAGTTTATAGGATAATACATATTACATGTTCCAAATTCAAAATAATTAAAAAGTTGGAAAAAAGAAAAGTTTATTTTACAGAATTTATGGCCATACTAGTTATAATATTTCTAAAACATAATACTTGTGGTAAAATTATTACATGGAATGAAATACTAGTTTTTATAACGGACAATGACATACATGAATGTCCGTGAAAACAACGGGCCTTAGACGTAGGTATGTGTGTGTGTGTGTGTGTGTGTGTGTGTGTGTGTGTGTGTGTGTGTGTGTGTGTGTGTGTGTGTGTGTGTGTGTGTGTGTGTGTGTGTGTGTTTGTAAGTGTGTCAGCCATTTGATATTACAAGGTTGATTAATAAATCTAGTGTCAAGCTATAATTACCTGAAAAACATATTGTCCGCGTATCCGCCCGCGTGGACTTATGACTAATAATGACTTTAAAATACTACGGGTGTGCAAAATTGATCTTAGTCTTGCACTCTTCCAAAAAAGCAAGACTAAAACCATAGAGTAGAGAAACCGTTCTTTTTCTCGTAAAAAGTATATATTCCGTTAAAATTCTGAGTGTAAATATTTGTCATAATACTTGAATATATACTTTTTTATAAAACAAGTTAACTTGGTTATGAATTATTTAAAATAACCTAGTAAAGCGTGAAATTAATAAAATACAGATTCAAGAAGCAAGACCAAGACTCAAGAAGCAAGACCAAAACTCAAGAAGCAAGACCAAGACTCGGGAAGCAAGACTAAGACTCATGAAGCAAGACCAAAACTCAAGAAGCAAGACGAAGACTCATGAAGCAAGACTAAGACTCATGAAGCAAGACCAAAACTCAAGAAGCAAGACTAAGACTCATGAAGCAAGACTAAGACTCATGAAGCAAGACCAAAACTCAAGAAGCAAGACCAAAACTCAAGAAGCAAGACCAAGACTCAAGAAGCAAAACCAAGGCTCAAGAAGCAAGACCAATACCAAGACCATTTTAGTGTTGGTATCGTTGTTGTTTTGCTCATCACTAAAGGCTACTTTTTACAGATAATACTTTTTTAACATTTTTACAGTTAGTTCAATAAGAAAATTCATCGGCCTCAGATTTGAAGAAATATAGTCTCCTAGATATTTCTAAAATATTTTTTTCATATTCGACCGATAGAACCGGAGATTGATGCGTTCAAACATACCCTTCAGCTTCTTATAATATGAGTGTTGCAATTTTAAATTATTCTCATTGAAATATAATTTCTTATTACGGATTTTTTGTTAAATTATTTAATTATTCTTTATTTAAATATAACGCTGATCATATTATGTTGGCTAGATGTTGTAGGCCCCCACCATGGTTCAGGCCTTGTCGTGGCGGTGGGGCTCAGTAACCTAGGGTGAGCTGCTGCAACTTAGGCGAAGCTAATTGGGCCATGGGGGCTCTTTGTACCCCTCTTATAAGAAGAGGAGACATAAGAGCAGGGGGCAAGGGGTGAGGATGGGAACCTCACCCCATTGTACTGTCTCGAAGTTGGGAGGGGTTGTTCTGTGGTGCGGGACAACTTCTCTGTGGAGGTGGCGTCGCTCCCTCGAGGGACTGACTAGCCGTCGAGGTGCCCTGTTTGTTTACTAGATCCAGGGCACCTCACAAAAGGCGGCATTGGCGGCACTCGCCTGGTTTTAGTGGGTAGAGCTGTGTCCACTTACCAGCTGTCGGGCGCAGCGAGTCCCACATACCCGCGTGGGGAGACCCACTCCCCCGCGGGATGCCTCAGAGCATTTCCCGGCGTTAAAGAAAAAAAAAAGATGATGTAGGCAACTGAGAGATTGTTATATAATTCAACCCAAATACATATTTTGTATACAAAAGAGGGCAAACGGACAGTCACATCCACAGACTCGCGCTACATCATTAGCAGGTACTTTGTCGGCCATTTAAATATGAGTATGCACTTTTCTTACATTAAGATATGCCATGTATATGAAGGTCATTCAGAACACAGATATGATTGCAATTAATATAAATTGCGGTATAATCAAGACATAAATATATGTGAATGTGGGTCACACTAGCACTTGATAAACGTGGCGAATGTAACGCACGCAAGCCGCATTTCATATCGACCGCGCCCGTCCGTACCACCGGGTCCCTAGATAGCAAGTTCATAAAATATTATTCAATGGACATAAAACTTATCTGACACACAAACTGTTACTATAGATCAGTGGTTCTTTACCGGTGGTCCGCGGACCACTCGTGGTCCCTGGAGACATTCCAGGTGGTCCGCGAGGACATCCGACGACGCTTCTGATTAATAAAAGCAAGTATCGAAATCGGTTCGTCGGCTTATTAAGCGGTACGCACGTAAACATTTTGTTTACGGATGAGATTTTTTTTCAAATGAGCAATATTTTAGCAAACAAAAATTTTAAGCAAAAATTAAAACCGACTTCAAATTAAAAAAAAAACTAAAAAGTAATAAAATAATTTCCCTGATCTTTGTGCCTATAATTTATAATCAACTTGTTCTTCTACTAATAAACAATCTTTGCATTTACCACGTCATTATTGTTACTTTTGGAGTCGGTGTCAGCCAAGGCAGGGCCGTCTTTACACGGAGGTTCAAGGGGTGCAGCCGCACCTGGGCGCGTGGTCCTAGGGGGCGCCGAGTGCTAGAAATTGGAAATTTTATTTTCTAACTCAGATCACATTTCTCGAATACAAAAGGCTCGGCATCGTAAGCCCCACTATCTTGGCCATAATATTCAAAATCAAAATGAATTAATAAATTTAATTTCTGAAAAAATTTAAACAATAATAAAATTCATAACCTTTTAAAAGAATCGAAATATTATTCTGTAGTTTAAGATCCCACACCAGTAACAGCTTACTATTATTAAAAGATTTGTTATTTTAGATCTATTGACAAAACGTGCTGAGATAAGAGCGCATTTTTAGGTTTTCTACCTGATACTACCAAATTTCAAAATTCAAATTCAACTTAATTTTTATTCAAAAATTTATTAAAATACCAATAAAGTATCTTTTTGAACATCAACTCAATCTACCACCACTTTAAAGCCAATAAAAATTAAAATAAATTTCTTTTTAATTGGCACAGCTTTCCCGAAGTTGCGTCGAGTACTCGACGTGTGTACGGGGGTCCCGGTGGTTGGGTGACGAGAAGAGTGGCGTGCGGTGTTCTAGAGAGGTCTGTCTAAGACCCACTCTTGTGAAACATCGGCTACGATTGGGTCCTCCGCGGTGCGAACTTGCCGGGCGTCGGTGTTATGTGTTACGCCGACGTAACACTTCGTCAGCGCACGCGGAGGCACCTTTTCGGAGGCTCGCATTCTGGCGGTAGCTGGAGTCGTATGCGATGCTATATGCCTCCACGGTCCCCGGCGAGCCCCTCCACCCGGATCACGCCTTGTTGTATGGGGAGCTTCCATCGCTATCGAGCCGACCATAAATTTCCCGGGCCTCCTCCTCGACAGTCGATGGAACTTCCAAAAACATTTCCGGCGTCCCGTCCCAAGGCTGCTCGGAACTGCACGAGCGTTAAGTCGTCTCCTACCCAACGTGGGTGGACCGAGTGTTGGCTGCCGCCGCCTATATGGGGCTTTACGGCGCGCCGATATGGACGAGCGCCCTAACGACAGAGAACATGACTTTGCTGCGACGTTCGCAGAGAGTCATGGCCGTCAGGGCCGTCCGTGCGTACCATACGACCTCATACAAGGCTGAGTGCGTCCTGGCGGGCTCAGTGCCGTAGGACTTGGTGGCAAGAGCTCTGGCGCAGACGTGGAGGAGACGGCGAGGAGAGGAGGAGGAGACCTTCGAAGAAGAGGAGTCCTGGCGAAGCCGCCTGTGAAGGCAAGTGCTCCGTCAGTGGATGGAGAGGCAGGAGGAGCCTAGTGCGGGACACCGCACCGTGTCAGCCGTGGGTCTAATCCTGGAGCAGTGCATTGACCGGCGGCACGGCATGATCACTTTCCACCTTGCGCAGATCCTGACCGGGCACGACTGCTTCGGAAGGTATCTCTGGAAGGTGGCAGGGGCGGAGGACAGCAGTGAATAGGTACACTGTAGACCACACCCTGGTAGAGTGCCCATCTTGGGCAAAGGAAAGGGCGCCCTTCACGTTGAGGTTGGCGCGGACCTGTCGCTCCCTGCGGTCATCCGACCGATGACTGTCAGTAAGAGGACGTGGCAGGTGGTCCTCTCCTTCTACGAGGACGTGATGTTGCAGAAGGAGGAGGCAGAACGGTAGAGGGAGGGTAATAAATTAAAATAATACTGCGGATTTTTTTTTACAACAGCAGTGGCGCGGGCTGATTACCCGCACCCCGGCGCGGAATATGCTTAAGACGGCCAAGGTAGGTAGGGAGGCAGGTACATCAACGAATACGATAGAGCGGTATTAATGAGATGAATGTAGAAAGGGTTTAAATCTGGGGTGGCCAACCCGCGGCCCGCGGACCGCATGCGGCCCGCCGACTGTCAAATTGTGGCCCGCGGAGCTGGTTCATTTTTTTTTTAAAGTTAACTAAAGTGACTGTATATTATATAAAATTTATAAAAAAAATGTTTTTTTAAAACACTAATGGGTCTGACAAACGTTTTTTACTTTATATGCCAAATAAATCTACCAAAAATTACGAGAAAAACTGTGTTTTTGCTTTTAAGATATTTACGAACAAAGTGCGTATTTTCAGCCGAAGTTTTTTAAAAACGCGGACGGGCGCTCACTAGCCGATGACGTCACACTCCCGCTCATTCGACAGTCGCGATCTCGTTCGCACGACTTTGCGCAATAAAAATCTAAATTATATAGTTCTCTGTGGTAAAATTAAAAAAAAAAATACTGTACTGTGCCTTGGTTCTTCAATTCAATTCTTTTTTTTATGTGCCTGAGGGCCAAAAAATGAGGAAAAAGTGGACGACAGCCGTAAAAAGTTGATTCAATAGGCCCTTAAACTAACCCCACCAAGGTTCAAGCCTTTTCGTGGCGGTGGGGCTCAGTAGCTTAAGGTGAACCCAGCACCTTGGGCGATGCCAAGTAAACCCAGGGGGCTCTTTGTACCCCTATTATAAAAAGAGGGGACAAAAGAGCAGGGTGGCCAAGGGGCGAGGATGGGTACCTCACCCCATCGGGTCATGGGTGTGTATTAAATATATGTATTATATTTCGAATCCGATAGGGACCTAAAATTTGGTAGTGCGGCCCGGTTTGAAATTCTATTTCCGAATTTCGGCCCGGCTGCGAAAATGTTGGCCACCCCTGGTTTAAATCATTACATTACAAATGAAAAACCGAAATGGAATTGTGTAAAACTTTATATACCTGTAGTAATTAAAAGCAGTCACGACAGATTTGCTGCTATTCATTAAATAATTCAGTTATATATATATAGGTATAGAACATCACCATCACCAATATACAGGGTTGATAAAAGCGAGAGGACAGGAGGAGACATTAAATTAAACCACATATACTATGTACCATTTTCAGGCTACACACCAAAAATTGGACCAATAGAATCAATAGTTTAGTCACAGGATATTTTTAAAGTTTTAAAGCCCGGTGAGACGCAAAGTGCTGTGCGTCGCACTGTCTTTTAGATTCGAAGGTCGGTGGACATTTTACAAAGTATGTTTACGCTTTACTTTGGCTATTCTCGTATTTAAGTTCTTTGAAAAAGTTTTTTTTTATTTCTCTCATAAACTGTTTTTAATAGTTTCGGATTAACCGTAAGCATGTCTAGTATATGTGGTTTTTTTTTTTTTTTTATAGAAGAGGGGGCAAACGGACAGTCGGTTCACTTGATGGTAAGTGAATAGCGACATCCACAGACACCCGCTATACCAGGAGATCAGCAGGTGCGTTGCCGGCCTTTTAGATGTGAGTATGCTCTTTTCTTGAAGGTCCCTAAGTCGTATCGGTTCGGAAACACCATAGGTGGCAGCTGATTCCATATATTTGTAGTGCGAGGCAGGAAATGCCGTAAAAATCTAGATGTTGTGGATTTCCGGACATCAAGATGGTGTGGGTGAAATTTGGAATTCTTACGCGATGTCCGGTGGTGGAATTCTGCCGCAGGTATTAATCCGAACAATTCCTCAGAACACTCCCCGTGGTAGATGCGGTAGAAGATGCAGAGCGATCCGACATCTCTACGCAGCGCCAAGGGATCAAGCCGATTGGAGATCACATTATCATCGACGATTCGAGCCGCCCGGCGTTGGACGCGGTCAAATGGAAGGAGCTGATATTGGGGCGCTCCAGCCCAGAGGTGAGAGCAGTATTCCATGTGAGGCCGGATCTGCGCCTTGTATAATTGAAGGCGGTGTGAAGGCATGAAATACTGCTTCGCCCTATTGAGCACGCCAAGCTTCTTAGAGGCTAGTTTAGCCTTATATATAATGCCTCTCGCTTTAATCAACCTTGTATAGCTATAGGATGGATATTATGATGACCTTGAAATACTATGATGCGCTTCCAAGGCACAGTTGTTTTTTGTTCATTAAACAATGACAAGTAAAATTAAATTAAATTAATTAAACAAAATTACATGATTTTGGCATATTATTTAGCCGTATGAACTATGCCCAATAAAAGCTGTAAATCGTCGAGGATTCCCCTCGACTGTGTAAGGTCTCCATCATCACACCTGTAATGGCGCTTATAACCCATATGGGTGCAAAGTTCTCATCAATTTAAATTAATTAAGTCCGAACACAAGGTAGCTACTGTAAACTGTTGAGGGGTTCCCTTAACTCCTTAAGACAAATGAGTCTTCATCATCACACCCTTAATGACAGTCACAACCCATCTAGGTGTAAAGTTCTCATCATTACAAATTAATCAAGCCCAAACACAAGGTTACTGATGTAAATCGTTGAGGAGTTCCCTCGACTTTATAAAAAAAATATAAAACGCACTAGTCGCCCCTATGATTTTCGAAAGTTCCCCTCGATTTCTCTAGGATGCCATCATTAGATCCTGGTTTCCTTATCATGGGACCATTTGAGTGGAATACCCTTTAGAACAAAAAAATAATTTTTCAAATCGGACAAGCCACCTTCGAGTAATCAGGTAACATACATAAAATAAAATAAAAAGATTCCGACGAATTGATAACCTCCTCCTTTTTGAAGTCGGGTTAAAAATGACCGTATTTATGCTCAAAGCCCTAAGAAAGCTGCCCAATTAGTTAACAGGGTAACAACGTGGGCATTATCCGACTTCAGTGCTGGATTGCTGGGGTGTTAGCTATGAAGGAGTGACCGAGCCATATTTTTGTAAAAAGTATCAAAACATCGGCACAAGTGTATCAAAATACCATTCTTGCGAAGGTAGTTAAGCCTCACAACAACACCATGTCCAATAACTAAGAATGGTAATGGATCGTTTCAGCAAGACTCGGCGCCGGGTCGTAACGCTCGATCCACCCTATCTTGATTAGAAAACAACATTCCGGACTTCATCAGAGCTTAAGACTGGCAGTCATCTAGTCCTGGAGGAGGGCCTGGGATCGAGACTCTCAGAGTCCCAATTAGGGTTCCGGGCACGCCAGTCGACCGTCGACGACCTCATACGCCTTTGGGTAGTGACGAGTGCGGCGGAACACAGAGGGGAGGTGGTGGTCGTGGTGTCCTTGGACATCGCGAACGTCTTCAACAGCCTCAGAATTACTTCGGAGTCCTCCCGTATCTAATGAGGCTGTTAAAGTCGTTTGAACATGAAGAACATGTTTTACGAACAGCTAACCTTTCTTCAGTATGGCTGCCACCTGGAACCTCTGCTGGAGCCGCTTCATCCTTGTGATGGAGTATACGTCGAAGAGCGATTTTTATATGCCGTTATATCCGAGGATTATTTTCACGGCGCTCCATATTATGTGGTCTTGTGAGCTGTTCAGCTCTTCTTCTTCAGGAAATTGAATCTGCTTTCATTTTTTTGAGTTATGTCTTTCGCAGATAAGCTGACAACGTAGCAGTTTGAAGCTGAAATGTCTAGCAATCTGTAAAATACTGCCAAGAGCCATCTACGAGTACGACAGCCTAACGAGTAGTTTTTTTTATAGAAGAGGGGGCAAACGCACAGTCGGTTCACCTGATGGTAAGTGATAGCGACATCCACTGACACCCGCTACACCAGAGGGTTAGCAGGTGCGTTGCCGGCCTTCTTTGATGTACCTAGTAATAAATCTTCGCCAATTTTGGTTTGATTTGCAGCGCTAAACCGAGCGGCTGATGCCGTAGAAAATAATGTATAAATTTTAGTTTTGATCGGTTTTAATCACTAGATGTGTTTACATAAGGATGATAAGCCACACCACTATCTTTTTTCTTCGCAGTGGATTGCTTTTTATACGCATGCTGGCATTTTAGATTATTGTTAGTCACAATTTCGGCACGCACTGCACATGCACTCGCTTAAGCGTTCGGCGAGTGACTAAATGAGTTAATGCCAATTGGCACCAACGCGCGGCGGAAAAAAATTGTTCGTTGTGTCTGTTCCATACGTACAATAGTAAATAGTAATATAGTTCAATGGGGATTGTACAGTATAAGGGCGTGAAAATATTTGTGATTTTAAAGTAGCTTCCGTCTTGTAGACGGGTGGTAGGTGGTTAAGGGTTTATCTTTCAAGCTGGGAATCAGGAAATTAATTATAATCTAGAATCGAATATGACAATTGATATTTTAAGCTGAGTAATAAATCTAATAACACCTATTAAAGAATAAAGAAGAAACAACGATCTTCCGCCATAAACATATAATAGTATATTCTAAGTCTATATCTTCCTCTATTATTCTATCTCCCTCTTACACCTAATGTCTAGTGTCTACCTATTGCGTCATCGTTTCAGTAACGACAACTGCAGGATAACTCAGAATTCAATAATGGATTATTCATTATTTTCAAATAATGCATTACTACAACTGTTGTTGTCATAACGATAACCACTACTTGTGAGTACCTACTGTGTTTTGATTATACAATTAACTCTTATGAAGGATTTGAGAGTTATTACTCTTTATAGAAAAAGAGTTTATATACCTAATATGGTATAACTCTTTAAACTCCCAAATAAATGATCCAAAAAGTAAATTTTGAATTACTTCGGAATTCGGATTCAAAGATGAAGTGTATCAATAAATCTTTGAATCTATTATTTAATATAATATAATATTATAATATAATATTCACAAAAAAATTAGAATAATTTCTTATACAAGGTTGATAAAAGCGAGAGGCATTAAATGAAACCACATATACTATGTACCATTTTCAGGCTACACACCAAAACTTAGACCAATAGAATCAATAGTTTTAGTCACAGGATATTTTTAAAGTTTTAAAGCCGCTCCGCTTTGTTCGACTCCGTAAGACGCACACTGTGCCGCGCCGACGCAAAGCATAAGCATGTGTAGTATATGTGGTTTAATTTAATGCCTCTTGCTTTTATCAACCTTGTATAATCTAATAGATAATGTTTAACTTCTGCTCAATAACATCCAACTGAGAAAAATTAAGTAAAAACTAAATAGTATGCAAACAAAACTAAATTAATTTAACAATGCATGAGCGTCCACAGTACGAGTACACACAATTGCACGATGTATTTAAAAATAACGAACAAAAATCAAATTAAAATAATTAGATATCTACGTAAACAAAATAATGAATTTCATCGACGCTTACAAAATACATAGACTACGTAACGTACCTATCGTAAACTAAACTACAACTCGTACCAAGAGTACTATCGGACATGATTGTACTGAACGGAGTTGCGAATCTTAACCATTCTCGAAACACACACACACACACACAAAGTTTTATCATAATCGGTCCAGCCGTTTAGGAGGAGTTCAGTCATCAGTGACATACACACCTTACGAAATCACACGGTCACACCTTCGCTCGATAAATCACAGTTTCCAAGCAGAGTCGAACATAATAAAATATGTTATAAAAAAGAAAGAAACATGTCTGTTATAAGCTTTAATAATATTAGACTTTAGCGATTAAAGTACATCATCAACAGAAATCCTACACATAAATCAACAACTTAGGAATAATTTTGTAACAATCAGACATTAAACTTAAAAACAACAAGTGTTTGAAATCATATTAGCAACCGTTTGATTAGTAATAGGTCTCTTCCTCGACCCATTTTAAAATGCCACGCCTGATGATAAATCTTCTCAA
Source organism: Helleia helle (assembly GCA_963853865.1). Classification (NCBI taxonomy): domain Eukaryota; kingdom Metazoa; phylum Arthropoda; class Insecta; order Lepidoptera; family Lycaenidae; genus Helleia; species Helleia helle. Next base: position 17,364,909 of record OY971426.1, on the reverse strand, counting down.
TTCATCGGCAACTATCATTAATACAAAAAATGGAAAAGAAAGGAAGAAATTATACCACTCTATTGGTTCTGTACCAAATATCTCGTTACAAAATGGAACATACGTCACTAAAATTGCAGCTATAATGTCGATCACAATGCTTGCGTTCATGACGTGATTCGTCATTCCTTTTTTGAGCAAAGAAATACGTCGGGTTTTACATATGATGACGTCAGAAACCTGGGTCCAACATACAGCAACAAAGTATGCAGTTTGCGCCCTCTTTTCTACTTTTTTTCGATCCAGGTACAACCACAAGCGACCCAAAGTGTCCATTATATTATGAGACGGTTTTTCCCACTCGTTCCGAACAAAGAACAAACTAGACGGAAAAAAACCACTTTGAGCGAACACAACAAAGTACGCATACATACCAGCAAAGAACTGAATCATTCCAACTTGAAAGTAAGCCATATATATGAGAATTCTATTTACGAGGTGATCGGTTGGTTTTCGTGGCGGTATCGACATGATATCTTGTTCAGATGTCTCATACGCCAGGCTCATGGCGGGAAGTAAATCTGTCCCAACGTTTATTACCAATATTAAAATCAACGTCATCGGCAACGGCATTCCCAAGCACGCGTATATAACAAAAGGTAGCATTTCTGGCGTATTTGAAGTGAGAGTGTAAGCAATCGTCTTTTTCAAATTGTCAAAAATACGACGTCCCTCCTTTATACCTAGAACTATGGATGCAAAGTTATCGTCTAAGAGAATCATATCTGCTGCTTGCTTTGAAACTTCAGTACCAGTAATACCCATGGCGATTCCAATGTCCGCTCTTTTCAACGCCGGAGAATCATTCACTCCATCGCCAGTTACCGCTACAACGTGCTGCAGCGCTTGATATGTTTCTACAATAAGAAGCTTTTGTTGAGGACTTGTCCTCGCGAATGTAATCTCACTGTATTTTTTCACAACTGCTTTCAAATCCTGAGCAGTCATCTTCCGTAAATCGTCACCAGTAATGATAGCCGCTTTTAAAAGGCTCTTCACATGTGCTGGAACATCAGATACCTCAATGTGATTTTCGAACGCGTAATCATATGCGGTAGGGTGAGTTATTGTACCACACTTTCTCGATATAGCCAATGCTGTTACTGGATGGTCCCCGGTTACCATTATAACACGTATTCCTGCTTGACGACACAATGCGATTGATTTTTCAATATCTTTTCGGGGAGGATCTATCATGGATATTGCTCCAATGAATCTTAAATTTTCAATTGGAAAGTTTTTTTCCTGGGTGTCAAATTGGTACCCCAAAGGATAAGTATCTAAAGGCAAATGATAGTCACAATATCCTATCACGCGTTCGCCCATATTAGCGATTTTTATTAAACTAGCTCTTAACTCTTTCTTTACTTCGAGAGTCAGATCAATGTCTCCATCGTCAGTGAGGATCTTAGTGCAATAGTCTGCAACGATTTCTGGGGCACCCTTCATAATTAAATAGTAACTATTCGTCGCGTGCATTTTATGTATAGTTATTTGATATTTATATACTGAACTAAAGGGTATTTCTGCAACCTTCGGATTCAGTTCCCGCGTCTGTGTAGCGGACCGATTAATCTCCATATATCGTAATATTGCAGACTCCGAGGCATCTCCTATTATTTTCCTCTTCTCAATCGGCTCTTCCATAGAATCATGGGCGAAGACCGCTCGTAAATTTAACGAAGCCGCTAAGCTTAAAGTGGCGTAGGCGGGCTGAGAGACGTCAGAGTGGTCATTTTTATCATAGATTGTAAAGTTGGTGAACAAATGCGCAACGTTCATCTGATTGTCCGTTAAAGTTCCCGTTTTGTCTGAACATATACAGGACGTGGATCCCAATGTTTCAACAGCTTGCAAAGTTTTCGCAAGGCAATTTTTTTGTTTTAAATTATTAGCTGACAACGTCATACACACGGTTAAAGTTACGATGAGCCCTTCCGGAACATTGGCCAAAATAATACCCAGCATGTATTGTAGAGCTGCTATCCAACTGCCTTGTAAAAAGTATACCATCAAGAAAAATATAATTCCAAATGTAAACGCTACGCCACAAATAAGTTTTATAAAATGAGTGATTTCTTTAGCAATAGGCGTAGCTTCCTTTTCGAGGCCCGTTACCAATCCAGCTATCTTCCCCATTTGAGTCATTTCTCCTGTGGCAATAACAACTCCTTTTGCCGAACCTTCGTTTATTGGACATCCAAAGTACGCCATGTTTTTAGATTCCAAAGGATTTGCATTCGTACATTCTGGTCTATGTTTAACAAGTTCCGATTCACCCGTTAGGGACGCCATGTCAGTCTTGAAATTAAAACAGCTTAAAATCCTCACATCGGCAGGGACTACCTCTCCTCCAGCCATCTCTACTATATCTCCCAAAACGACATCACTATTTGGAATGCTTTTTTTTATTCCATCCCGTATGACTGTTGCATTGGGAGGAATCAATTTTTCGAAGCCACTCATGACTGCCATGTTCTTTGCCTCTTGATAAAATGCAAAAAGCCCAGTGCCGACTATAGTTGCCGTTATAACGATGCCCAAATATAAGTAATCTTTACTTGAATGTCCGGTATCGTGATCATCAACGTACTGAGAGAAAAAATACCCCAAAAAGTTCAATATCGCTCCAACCCAGAGAACACATTGGAACCAACCGAAAAGATTCCGTCGGAATATCTTCCAGTAGCTATTGCCTTTGAGTTTCTTGAGTGCGTTGGGTCCATTTCGTTCAAGGAGTTCTTGAGCTAGGCTTTCGCTGAGACCATTGGTGATGCTGGTACGGTAGATGACTTCCAACTGTGCTGGACTTAGAAAATGGTCACCTGTATGAGTTTCTTCTTTGAGGTCAGCTACTTGTTGAACACTGAGACGTCTTACGGCGGCGAGGGAGGTAGTACTTGAACGACGACGGTTAGGCATTTTTAGACTAATAACTCCGAAATTAAGATTATTAAATGCTCGATTTTTGTTTTGACATAATCATACATTATAGATGACAATAGCAAATTCTATTTAACTGTCAGGGATTAAGAGTAATTTTATCTTTGAGGTGGGAAATATAGGTTTATATATCATTTAATTTTATAAAGATTGTCGTGTGCAGAATTTTATTGATAATATAAAAAAGTATCGTCATAGCAGTTATTGATCAGGATAACATCTAACGTATACATTTTGTTCCAACTATAATATTGATGTTTTAGACCGAATTCAAAATAACTTTTCAATACTGCCAAAAGAAAAGAGCCCACACTCGAAGGGTGCCACGGTTCGAGAAGCTGCGCGAATTTTTTTAAATATTTTTTTTATGCTACTTGGATAGGAAAACCGGACGGACCATGAGGAGTTAGCTTACAACTGGCCTTTTTAACGTTTTTAATGCCTTTTGTGACTCGCATCCACTAAAACCCAACGATGTTCCTCCTCTCTGCTATTGGACAGGGTCATGGGAACGACAGACATACAGCCTATGACCCCGTCAGACCTACAACTGGCCTTTTTTTCTTTTACGCCGGGAAATGCTCAGAGGCATCCCACTGGGGAAGAGGCAGGCGGGTATGTGGGACTCGCTGCGCCCGAAAGATGGTAAGGTGGGCGCAACTCTACCCAATAAAACCCGGCGAGTGCCACCAATGCCGCATTTGGTGAGGTGCCTATTGAGCAAACAGGGAACACCTACAACCGGTCTAGGCAATTGATGCGTTACGTGTCCTAAAATAGTCTCACGCCCACTACACTGCCTGACCTGCCCTTCTCTCCGTGACACAGCAAGTCTGGTTCACAAAAAAAAACTGGTTGGTGATACGGATGAAAAGGCGCGCGGCCAAAGTACGGATACAGGGGTAAAATTATTAATGTTATATTAAAATATCTTACGTTATACAGGATGTGTCGTAAATAGTGGTCCAACGTTAAGTCAATTATAGTACAGGTATTCACCTATCACATTACTATTTTTTAAACCATTTTTAGCTATTGGTTTTGGAATTGTCATTTTTTTCAATATTTGCCAAAAATCAATAAATACTTTACTAATGTGACTGTTCTTGAATGGTAACTCAGACACAACAAATATCAACATTTAGAATTTATATTTGATTAAATATGATCATTATGAAATTTATAGAGAATACAAAAATTATATCAGAAAACTAGACATGTCACTTCTTCAATTGATTTTGACGGAATTGTAAAATATTACACAATCCATCTTTTATATCTAAAACTGACATTCCAAATTTAAAGTAATTCAAAATATAATACATACTTAAAAACCAAGCAGATCGTAGTTGACATCAAAAGAGCATGTATAATCTGAGATTACCAATCAACACACCCCCTTAATCTCAGATATACATCAACTGTAACTTTGACAAATGACATTATTTTTCAAGTCTGTTTTTTTGTATTGCACGGGTGAATAATAGTACTAGCGAATGCAATTTAAAATAAAAATGTAAGCTCTAAAGAAAAAAAAAGAAATTGAAAATTCTGAAATTTTAATCCTTGCTTTCCAAAAAACCAAATCATCCAAACTTAGATATGAGTGGTGTAAAAAAAATGTAATACGCAGTCGGTGCCCATTATTTTAAAAACTTGTCCATTTACTGTAGTTAAAATAAAAAAAAAAAAAAAAAAACAGAATTTTTATTTTCTTTTTTTTTTCTTCGGAGCCTACATTTTTGTTTTAAATTGCATTCGCTAGTACTATTATTCACCCGTGCAATACAAAAAACAGACTTGAAAAATAATGTCATTAGTCAAAGTTACAGTCACATTAGTAAAGTATTTATTGATTTTTGGCAAATATTGAAAAAAAAAATGATAATTCCAAAACCAATGGCTAAAAATGGTTTTAAAAAAATATGTGATAGGTGAATACCTGTACTATAATTGACTTAACGTTGGACCACTATTTACGACACACCCTGTATAGTATGTATGCTTAGGTTACCAAATGTTTAAATACAAATTGATCTTCTGTCAAGATCATTATCGGAGATAATGATCTTGACAGAAGATTCAGGCGACATAATACTCCACTTTCTTATGATGTATTTCTGTTGAATAATAGAGCTGCAGCCATGACGTATTAAAAAGTTTGCATTGGTATTTGGCTGCTGAAAATTTCCTTATTAGGGCAAAATAAACACATCCGAGTAGGTAAATTCTTTATTAAATAATAAACTTTCACACGATGTACATTGGACATCCGTAATACAAATGTATAATACTCGGAAAAAATATGAACTTAGTATATATATTTATTTACATCTGGCGTGATATTACAATTTCCTAGAACGTTCTAGAATGGAACATCTTCAAGTACTTATTACAAGACAAGTACAACTAAAGTGATGTGATGTAGCAAGAGAAAGATATATACATCTGTCTCTATTCACTATGCTTGGATGCAAAATAATCAATAATAGTTTTAATCATAATCGATAAATGATTTTACACATAATCATATCAAATATACATATATTTCAGTATAGTCTTTACACTGATTATTATGCTAAAATTTCTTATTACCTGCACAAAAGTTATCATTCACTCTTTTAAAAACTTACATAAAAACGATGATCAAATATTTTGATTTCGGTATTGGTAAATATAAAGGTCTTAAAAATAATAAAGTTATTCTAAATGATTGCGCGTGCATTTTTTATAGAAACACTATACTTTTTCCTTCAGTCACGTGAAAAGAAAGCATTTTAATGAAATGTACGTAAAATTTGGCACTTAAGTTATATATGTATAATAAAAAATATATGCAAAAAATAAATAATTTAACATGTGGAATACTATTTATATATTTTGTGTACACAAATTATTCAGCTATAATCCCAGCAAATTACTAATGCTCTGGAAGTTGGAACCTTGTCCATAACATTCGCGTGACGTCATCCGCAACTAAAAGTTTTATAATTTTATTTATTTATTTATTTATTGAACAATTTATGTACAAAAAAACTTAACTAACTGTGAAAAATTAAAAGAATTAATTATCATATAGTTAATGTTGTCATGAAAAGAAAGTTGAGTAATTATGATAATTGTATAGATAGCTTCAAAATAAAACCAAATAATTATTTAAATAATTTCACACTAGTCCATTGAAAAGTTACATTTAAGGTTGCACCTCTCAAAGGACGCAATTTTATGTGTAGGCGGGGGTGGGGAGGGTAATTAGTATCAGCTTAAGTTCAAGAAGAAAGGGTCGCGATCCTTTCCCCCGGTCGCCATCTTGGAAAATGGGGTTTAAAAGATTTTTGCGCTGTATCTCGTAAACTAGCAATCCTACAGAAAATTTTATAAGGCATTATTTGTAGAAAATTTAATTGTCTACAACTTTATTTCTATTACTTTTTATCGTAAAATGGACGGTAAAAAAGTTATAAATAAAAATAACTGATTTTTTTAACAAATTTTCTTTTGGGCTTTATTTTTTTTCTGATCATTTTACAATAAAATGACATCAGAGCACTCTTATAGAGGGCACACTTAACAATAAAATTAACAAATAATAACGCGTACTCGCCGGCTAGTGATGCTAACGGTACCGAGTGTTCGCGTTCCGTTACGACATCAAAATGGCGGCCAGGTGCATTAGCAATTTGCGGGGATTATATAGAACAAGAAATAAAAAAGAATTCCAAAATGCAATATAAGTATGGAAAGACTTCTATTGTTTAGAACATCTTGCCAAACAATATATTGTAGTTAAAATATTACCAAATTTTTATAATAACAGCGCCACCTAGAGAAATAATATTTTAGAAATCGTTTAACGTTTAGAAATCATTTCTTCTGGAATGTATTCTTATCTAAGTATAAATGTAAAGTAAAATTCTGTATATCCAAATAATAATAAGTGATATTATGATCTAATAATACATATTTCTAGGTTATTATTTTTTTATTATGAGTTATTATTGAATTGCTCAAACTAATTAATAAACTTTAAATCTTTGGTAACAATTCATTTGTACTTGTTATGTTTAGGTAAATTAGTTTATTATTTTTGTGATATGATTTTTGGAATGGCATAATACTAAATGGTACATGGTAACCATTTAGTTTAGCATCAGGCATATTAGTGTCATAAGCGTTTTAAATATACTCTTAAATAAACCAATATTAAGCTAAATAAAAGAGATTATTATCTAATTTGGGTAAAATTATAATAATTGTAAATACATTTTAGAATTTTGAAAAACTAAATTCAAAATAATTCGTAATGGTCATATTTTTTGTTTATGAAAATATTTATGTGTTTCTTTTTCTTCTATTTAAAGTAAATAAAAAAAATAAAGCTATTTAATGTAATGGTAAGGGTCTTCGCACATTACACCGACTCAACGCCGACTCTACTCCAAATCAACTCACAGTACGGCATTAAGGTTACACAAGTCGCTCATCTTTCCATACAAACGCAGAACAGTAATTACTACAATGTTTGACGTTGACCATGAAAAACTAAGTATAATATAAATTTATCTCGTCGTTATCTATGTGTGTACGTAAAAAAAATATACATTTAAAAAATACAAGCTTCTAAACTTTCGTATTTCAACACTGATTTTAGACCAACTTTGGGCGTAAATAAATAGTATACCGAGCACGAAAGCTCAAAAATAAAGCCCGTACAGATATAGTTTAGTTATTCAAAAGATAAAATAAATTTATGTTGAAAAAATACACTTATTAGTTATTCTATAATAACTGTTTTGCTAAAAGGACATTTTCGGAATGACTCATTGTGCATTTCATTCTAGCATGCATGTTCGCGCACTATGTCAGGTGAGATAGCAGTCATTTTGTTAGAGTTCGCGCCATCGACTAGTTCAACCTTAAAATGTAAACTTTATGTTGTGTCGCTTAAGAGTGAATTCGTCATCTTACAAGAGTGAATTACTAGTGAATAAGAACGTACACGCGTTGTATACTTTCAACTTGCAAGATGACAAATTCACTCTTAAGCAACACGACATACAGCTTACATTTTAATGCCATTCTGTGAATTGAGCTGGAGAAGCGAAGACCTTAAGAATGTTCGGTCGGAATGCATGTACTATTGATAATATAATATAATTTAATAAATTTAATTTATATTCGTGTATTATGCCAATATTATAATATTTATTCATATTTTCATTGAACACAATATCGTATCCAAAAAAAGATGTAAAAATACTATGAAATTGTTCAGGGTTAACTAAGTAAAAAGATGTCGTAATTTGTATTATTATGCTTTTAGACCGACATATTATAATATCATAAACTCGAACTACTGTTACACTTTTTATTTTACTAAACTTGTGGCTTGCTTATAGATTAGGTTTTACTTTTAATGTTCCTATTGCAAAAGCTTTTACCATTACCATTTCATGTTCATATCGAGATCATTAAATTAATATCAATTTATTGAAATAAATCTTGCATGTATTACCGTTCATTAATTTCTACAAAACGACCACTGAGTTAAAGTAAATAGGTCATTTTTGAAGTGAGACTTCTTTGCGCGCATGAAGGTAAATTTTTACGAATGAAACGTCACGAAAATTTGCAACGTTTTTGTCCAAGAAGAGGGAGAGAGTGATTGAGACCGATTGAGAGTGAGTGAGAAAGGGCGAACGTACCATGAAGCCATGGAGTGAGAGTAGCAAGCGAGCGAGATTAAGATCGAGATAGAGAGTGAGATAGGGCGAACGTCGCATCGCAAGTCCCGGAAATTTAAAGCTTTAGATTAGTATAAATAAACGAGATTTAAAAATTAGTTTGCCAAATAAGTTTCACTTCTGACAGGTGTACTTTATACGTACGCACTTTTTCCAATAGCTTCAGCGTTTAGAAAGTGGTAGAAATTTTACTTTTGTAATGTTCTTGACTATTAAAAATACAAGGCCTATGACGTATTGGTATTGACCTATAGGCCTTGTATTTTTACTTTAAAGCTTAAATTAGTTACCAGTGGAGAAAGAAACGACAGCGGCGTTCCGCTTGTCGTCACGGCATTCGAGTCGATTTTACTGTCAACGCCAATAAATGTCGCCAAATTTCCTTTAAAAAATTATAAATAAAAGAAATTTGCATTAATACACTGGAGACTCTTTTGACCCCTTTGGGCTGGAGACAAGACAGACAGGCAGACAAATTTGAGACTATATTCAGCATTATAGCTGATGCGAATAATGAATCCTTAATTATTACTAATAACTGAGCAAATTTGTTATATTGTTGAGATCGTTAAAACCAAAATTATACATAATACGTATTTTTGAAGCTTTTATATTAAAAACAGTCTTAAATTTAAATCCGTTCATAATCCGAAGTAGCGAGTTACGATTACGATTATAGCACTTATGCCCTTTAATATTAATTAATTGTGTAAAAAACGTCTGGTCGGATGCCTTACACAAACAAAATCCTATCGCTGCTGAGATCAATTTTAGAAAGTACTTTTTTATATTTTTATTACTTCATCAAAATTTTAAACGTTCTCATGAAGATTACTTGTTTGTAAACGGATGGTATCGTGAATCAATTTTAAATCAGTAAGTTTTTAATTAAAAACAAATTTAGATTTAAAATTGGAACAATAAAATTAATATTTTTATAAAAATCTGTATAAATTAAAATGTATATTGTTAACATAATTCATACGCAGTGGCCAAACGCAAGGCTATCAATGATTAAAAAAATTATAGTTAAAAAAAACTAAAAAAACACGCTATAATAGAAAACCTAACAAAAAATTTGAAAATAATTTTTAATAGATGAATTAAATGGGTTAACAAAATTACTTATTGTAAAAAAGCGTGGTGCTTGTAACTAAGTTTTTATATTAACTTCACTTTTTAGAAATAGATACCGATGAAATATTTTTAATAATGAATATTGAGCACCTCACGCTTTTTTACAATAAGTAATTTTGTTAACCCATTTAATTCATCTATTAAAAATTATTTTCAAATTTTTAGTTGGGTTTTCTATTAAAGCGTGTTTTTTGGTTTTTTTTAACTATAATTTATTTTTTACTTTTTAGTGTCGATTTTTTTTTTAAAGATTTTATAAATTTAAAGTACTCTACTAATAATAATCACTTTGGAAATGAGTGAGAGACTAAAAAAACACAAGTGATGTAGGTAACTTGCGCGCCTTACGCCTTCCTAGCATGTGCTTTCCTGATTATCCTGATCAGGATATTGGAATAATTTTATCAAATTATTGTATTGTCATCGGTCCTCGATAAATCTACAAAGTTTGAACGAAATCTGGTCGTTAGAAGTGGGTCAAAATCATGTTCAAAGATTCCATTACATACATAGATACAACCCAAGCTAAAAAAAGGGTGTTAAAAAATACGCTTCATTCGACAGTATAAAACACTTTTGGTGTAAATTTACAGTGTCTAGTAGTCACTTGATGGTTCTGATCGATTTCGCGGCAGAAATGATAAAAATTGTATCTGCAATTGTAACTAAAGCAATCACAGTCAGTTTATAAACTTATTACTCTATTTGAAATAAAAGAGGCTCAGCTGGAAAAAGCATCTTAATCTTTTTAGGATCAAACGATTAGCTGAAAATATTTTGCGGTGAATTATTTAGGCAACACGATATACCTGTATATTAAAATTAAAACTGTTCACAATCTTTTTGTATCAAAAAAGGGTAACACAATTTTTGTACCCAAGTAAAATAAAGTGTTGTAAATCTTACCCCATTTCGGGTAAAAAGGTCATCAGCACAACAGACTAATCGTACCGTTGTCGCTACCCAGGAGGAGGAGTCGGTTGAGGGGGAGCACGGACATACAAGTGAGTACCCCCCTGAAGGTGTCGGAACGCAGCTTGGTGCTGGAGAAGGAGGCGTCCGTGTCGAGGGACGTGTGGACTCCGATGCGGTTGTTGGTCGTGCCGGAAATTAGCTCGTTGTAGTACACGGACAGACAGTGGACCGGCTCGGTGGTGCCTCTGTAATGATGAGCAGGTATAATAGTTACTGTAGGTATAGTAGGTACTGGCCTGTTGGTCTAGTGGTTAGTGATCCTGACTGCTAAACCAGAAGGTCGTGGGTTCGATTTCCGCCCAGGGCAAATGTTTGTGTGATGAGCATGATCATTTGTTCTGTGTCTGGGTGTAGTTATCTATAATATGTATGTATTTAGAAATATATAAGTATGTATCAGTTGTCTGGTTGCCATGAGGACAGGCTCTGCCTAGTTTGGTATCAGATGGCCATGTGTGAATGGTCCCAACATATTATATTATTATTATAGTCCTAGATTGTATAGTAACACAGGTACAACATGACTATGTAAAAGAACGATATAAATACACAGCTTTATTGTGAATTTGAATCGTAAAAAAACAATTGCTAACTAACTTTTATTATGAATTATATTAAAAACTAGCAGTTGCCCGCAGCTTCACCCGCGTTATCTTTGATTTACAGCCGTACCCGGATTGATGGTGATAATTTTTATAGTCTAAGTTACTCCTTATAACATCAGCTTTCTGCCAGTGAAAGTCCCATCAAAATCAGCCCAGCCATTTCAGAGATTAGCCGGAACAGACAGACAGACAGACAAAAATTTTAAGTAATCTTATTTTGGTCAGTACATGTCCCTTGTATACATCCATATGCATTTAGTAAAAAACTGTTATATTAGTATTACAAACAGACACTCCATTCTTATTTATCTGTATAGATGGTAATAAATAAAATAAATAATTTAAATTTATCATTGCTATTTCCACCAAAAGAAAGATATATTTCTTAGGTTAGTTGGTTTAGTAACGACTAGACGTATATCAATCTTGCCCGTAAATATTCGGACAGGGCTCCTTATTTGATAGCTACATTGATTGAATGGTTGTTTTTACTAACTTGAGATGTGCGATCAGCTCCCCGTCGTCGACGCGCCACAGCGCCGTCGTTTGGTCCAGGCCCGAACTGAGCACACGATGCTCGTCGACCGCGGCCAAACGCAGAACCTGTTTTTTATAATTTACATTCATGATTTTTACCTTTATTACTTAGCTAAAATTATAGAGAACTAAGTATCATTATTTTGAATGATCTCTCAACGGATAAACATGTGCAATGTATAAACGCGTACGTTTCGAATGCAAGAATGCGTGTCTATTTGCGTGCGTGTACGCACCGTATGCGTGCACTATAATTGTATACGTTCACACGTGCACATTCATAGTTACATAGCTTAGCGCACGTAGTTACATCGTGACATAGAGATGAATGCACTGTTTGCTTACATATGCTTACATGTGCACGTTCATAGTTACGTACGAAGTAGTTACATCGTTAGCATAACGCACGTAATTACATTCATACGTAGTTACACAGGTACGTAGTGCGTCCCCACCATGTTTTTTTTTTTTTTTTTACTTTGCAGACCATTGGTCCATTTAATTTGCACCATTGTTTGATTAAAGTAGTAAAGTAATGATTTTTATTTGCTCCGCTTTTTTAGTTTTGTTAATGATGATGATTTTAATACTGTTTAGCCTAAGAGGAGCCATTGAGATGATGGAGGGAGAGTGACTGGTTACAACCGGTTCGAACCCTAGCCCTATCCTGAGAAGAACCGGCAAGAAACTCAGTGGGCGGCATCCCTATACTTAACACTTGATGCTGGTAAAGTGTTTGCGCGGTGAATGGTGGTCACGCGCGCTCAAGTAGGTGGTTCTAGGCTCCTCTTATTTTGTCATCGTTAAATTGTTAGATTTAATCCCTGTCAAGGGGTGTGGATCCTAGTGATTCACACCCGGTGTTCATAGCTGGTTAATGTTAATAATTGACTAAATGTTTATTTTTATTGTTGGGCTGCTCTGGTTGGTCTTGGGCGTCCCATTGTCCTCAAGTCCTGGTTAGTTCATTGATGACGGTCTCTGCTGCGGATGGGCATCTTAAGGTTGTAATCTTTAATTTCATTTTCTTTGTGCGGAACCATTGCCGGTTAATTAATTTGCCCAATGCGTCATCGCTGTCATCTGTATAGTATACGAATTCCTTGTTGTGACGCAAGAGGACAACCACTGCGTGAGACGCGCTATCATGGAGTCGTATCTTTTTCTCCACCATGGTTCAAGCCTTGACGTGGCGGTGGGGCTCAGTAGCCTAGGGTGTGCCCAGCACCTTGGGCGAAGCAAATAGGTCCCAGGGTGATGCTGTTTTTACCCCTCTTATAAGAAGAGGGGTAAAAAGAGCCGGTGGGAAGGAAGCGCTGTGCCACGCTCCCGGCTGCATGGGTACCACCATCTTGCTTGTTTCTTTCGTATAACAGCTTTGCTGTGCTTCGGAGAGAAGGGCAAGACAGGCAGTGTAATTACTGGCACCGAGACTTAACATCTTATGTCTCTGGATAGGCAACACATAGATGAGTTGCCTGGGCTACTTCCAGGTAAAATAGTTTATGTTCATGGGCGGCTTGCCCAGGCCAGTTTGCCTATCCAACTAACATAAAAAAGAGGGGCGAGGATGAGAACCTCGATTCATTGCACTGTCCCGACGTTGGGAGGGGTTGTTCTATGGTGCGGGACAACTCCTCTGTGGAGGTGGCGTTGGTCCCTTGAGGGACTGACTATCCGTCGAGGTACCCTGTTTGCTCAATAGATCGCCGCTCGCCGGGTTTTAGTGGGTAGAGCTGTGTCCGATATCCGCCTGGGAAGACCCACTTCCCAGCGGGATGCCTCAGAACATTTCCCGGCATAAAAGAAAAAAAAGGTACGTAGTGCGTGCGTGTACGTACCTCCCCGTCGTGCGCCCGCCACAAAGCGCGCGGGCGGCCGGTGCGCGTGTCCAGCACCACGAGCTGCCCGCTGGACAGCCCCGCGCACACCCAGCCGCCCCCCGGCCCCACGCACAGGCAGCGGATGAACGTGCTGCCGCCGTTTATCACCTGCACGAGACAGTATTTGGAAACCCCATCGTCAAATAATCATTTTATGATTTAAACATGCAAACGAAGGCTAAAAATAAAAACAAAACCATTCTCGTTTCGAGTGCAGTATCTACCTTCTAAAAAAACAGGAAACGTGTATGATATTTTTAAAATACCCATCAGTTATTTTAAAAACATACACTAACAAAACAGTTAAAAAGCTTAGTCTTACTTTCTATATCATCGACAAAAGTCGTCGCTATTAGCGACCGCTCGTCAACACCAACAACAACAGTTACCAATAATTACGTTAAAAATGATCAAGCTCGCCCCGGTAATTAAAATTCAAAACAACAAATATCTCGAGTAAAAAACTCGGGGAAATAAGATCAGGTTTATAAAGTACTAGCTGTTGCCCGCAGCCTCGCCCACTTTAACTTAGATTTACAGCCGTACCCGGTTTGATGATGATTATTTTATAGCCTCAGTTACTCCTTATAACATCAGCTATCTGGCAGTGAAAGTCCCATCAAAACTGATACAGACAGACGGACAAAAATTGTAAAAAAGACTATTTTGGTATATGTATCGTGTATACATCGATATTAATTTAATAAAAAGCGGTTATTTTAATATTACAAACAGACACTCCAATTAAAAAAAATATTTATATGTATAGATGTATAGATGAAAGTACTCAGCAGCGGGACGTAGACGCACCTTAAGTTCGGGCGCGTTGGCGGGCGCGCGCGGGTCGATGATGCGCAGCGTGGTGTCGTTGGTGGCGGCCACGACCGCACAAGACGGGCCCGGCAGCGTGCGTACGATACTCACCGCACACTTTATGTTGTCCAACTGATGAAAACAAATATTGCTATTAGAATCACTTAATATCGCTCAAGAGTCCGCGACGGCCAGACCTCCGTTATTTTATAAAAGCTGAAAGTTTTTCTGTATGTGTCGGATAAAGTTGTCCTGAAGAAAATATAAAAAATGAGCTTTATACTTTAACGAAATTAAGGCACTATTTTGATACACCTTTACTACCTGTTACCTGCCCTAATAACCACAATCCAAACTCTATAGTCGCTGGTCGTTCTTAAATGTGGCGATGACACATACAGAAAGACTTTCGGCTTTTATAGAATAACGAAGGTCTGGCCGTCGCTGGCTCTAGGTCTATTAAATGTGTTGCCTATCCTGAGATATACGATGTTAAATCTCTATGACAGTTATTACACTACAAAGCTTTTTCACGTAAGAAATAAACAGAATGGTGGTACGCGGACGAGGCAACGAGTGCGCGGCACAGAGCTGCCTTCCCAGCAGTAAAAATTAGTTAGCAAACCATTATTCAATTCCATTTATTTATTTAAAGACTGAACGTTTTTTGGGATCACATTGTAAAAACGTAAATCTGAGGGTTGTATGTGACACATTTGGACACAACGTACCTGCGACACGACACTCTCCATGAAGGGGTCCCATATGTGCACGACGGAGTCGGTGGACACGGCCAGCCGCAGCGACTCGATGAACGACAGCGACAGCACGCCCTTCTTGTGCCCCGTGTACGCCCAGTTACACTGCGTTACGGCGTTGCCGTCACCCTGGAGAAAGTATTATAGAATCTAGGCATTATGCCCAGCAGAGCATGACCTAATGATGTAACATAGGAGAGATAACCAATATTACGTACACCTATTCTTTTATAACAAAAGTAGGCAAACGAGCAGTCGGATCCTTATGATAATTATCGACGCTCATACACATCCGCACAACCAGAGGTTATGCAGATGCGTTGCCCTCCTTTTTCCTATCCCCCGAATGGGCCACCGGAAACTCACTAACCGCACGAATCGCGACAGCATAGCTGTCACTTGACGCCGGTGTTATGTGAGCGAGAGGTACCACCGCGGTCGAGCCGGCCCAATTCGACTGCAATGGCAATCCTCTTGCCCAAGGATGAATGACAATAAAATATTTAAAATTTGGAAAATAAAACGATTTACTCAAATTATTTAAAACGGGCTGTTTACCATGTTTGTCACTTTCATTTCACGGAGCTCGATATTTCGACATTATCTACGAATGTCTTGTTCACGAGACTCATATATAAATAATAATAATAATATCTATGGACGCTTTCACACCACGTCAATCTGGTCCCGTGGTAAGTTCTCGAAGAACTTGTGTTACGGGTACCAGACAACGGAAATATATTTAATACATTTTTATACTATACATATATTTAAGATTTTTATTATATAATACACATATTTAATACACATCCATGACCCAGGAACACAGAAAATATTTTTGTTCCCTGGCGGGATTTGAAGCCGCAACCTCCGGTAAATAAATAATACTAAATAATAAATAAACTAATAATAATAATAAACGATTGAACAATAAAAGAAATTCAATTAAACATTTTTTTTACAATTATTTTTTTAAGTGCCGCCTGACCTGGTTCCTGAGCGACCACAGGCGCACCGTCTTGTCCTTGGAGCCGCTCATGAAGCTGTGCTCGTTGTCGAGGCAGTGCAGCGACTTGACGGCGTGCGTGTGGCCCGCGAACGTCTGCAGCTTGATCTGCTTGAGGTTGAACCGCGCCTCCTTGTCCGCGCGCCCGATCTCGTGCTCCCAGTAGATCAGCCAGTCGCCGCGGAGGTGTCTGCGATTAACGTTCAATAGTGCTCATGTAACCGCGCTTGATGGATCCGAAACGACGAGCGTGTATAACTTTATAAGCTGCGATACAATCTTTTTTAAGGTTCCGTAGCCAAATGGCAAAAACGGAACCCTTATGTGACACACATTTTACCACTTTGGAAGTGTCTCTCGCGCAATTCAATTCAGTTTAGAAAAAAATGATATTAGAAACCTCAATATCATTTTTAAAGACCTATTCATACATGTACACGTATGGGTTTGATGAAAAAAAAATAGTTTCAGTTCTAAGTATGACTAAGGGGACCCCCAAAATTTATAGGTTTTTTTTACACAAATTTATTTATAGGTTTTTTTACGGTTTACAGAATACATCTACTTACCAAGTTTCAACAGTATATTTCTTATAGTTTCGGAAAAAAGTGGCTGACATACGAACGGACGGACGGACAGACAGACAGACAGACAGACAGACAGACAGACAGACAGACAGACAGACAGACAGACATTCCGTTTTTTGCCATTTGGCTACGGAACCCTAAAAACAATATATTGGGTTTAATTTTTAAGGTTAACAACTAAATTCTCAACTAAGTCAAACGTCATGTCAAAACAACTGTCATGGCCGCCCTAAAAATAGGGTTATCACATTAAAAACCTTTTCAAATAATTAAATTCAAAATTAAAATATAATAAATTAATTTTTAAAAATTCATTTTTTTTATTTTTTTTTTTTGTATTTTTATGAATTTCCCATATTTTTTTCCTATTTACCTATGTGGTGTACATAGTGCTGAATATAGTATAGTATAAAAAACAAATATTACCTGTCGTTTTTGTAGCCGGTGTCCATCTTGTATGCGACGGCGTCAAAGCCGTCAGCGCGCGCGGGCGG
The DNA here is from genome assembly GCA_963853865.1 of Helleia helle. NCBI lineage: Eukaryota > Metazoa > Arthropoda > Insecta > Lepidoptera > Lycaenidae > Helleia > Helleia helle. The sequence continues at coordinate 17,347,388 of OY971426.1, read as the reverse complement.
TTGCGCGTCGTCCGCGACGTCGATGCGGTTGCCCACCAGCGTCACGTTGGAGCCGAAACTGTTCGAGCTCGATACGTTCTCGTCCTTAAGCGGAGCGATGTCGATACACTTGCGGGCGATGGGCTCGTCACTAGTATAGAACAAGTATATTATACGATAATGTCGATACACTTGCGGGCGACGGGCTCGTCACTAGTATAGAACAAGTATATTATACGATAATGTCGATACACCTGCGGGCGACGGGCTCGTCACTAGTATAGAACAAGTATATTATACGATAATGTCGATACACTTGCGGGCGACGGGCTCGTCACTAGTATAGAACAAGTATATTATACGATGATGTCGATACACTAACGGGCGACGGGCGAGAGAGATGGCGAATCAACATAAGAAGGGTTATTGGGAGGGGGAGGGGGTCACAACCCTCAGAACTGACAATGGAAGAGTAGGTAATACTCACATACCTCATAACTCATGTACCTCATAACTAATGTTATTTACATAATATGTATTATAGCACTCTCATTTTTCATGTGTGCAATTGTCGACTGTGCCATTATCTTAAGAGTACAACACGGTCTGTGGATACCTTACGTAGCTCATAGTATTATAAGTACAGAAACTGTTCTATAATTTAATTAACTGTTTAAGTTTATTCAGGACTATCTATTTATTAATAATATATCTTTTATACATTTTATTTTAATCTTTAATTCACTATTTCTTTGAAGGATATTAATCTTGTTATTGATTTAGGTAGTTAACTTGTATCTATTTAACTAGGCTCTGCATTCCCTCCGTCCTTCCCTCTCAATCTGGATGTAACTGAAAATCGGTGCTGGTGTCCTCCGGGCTCCAACATATGCCGAGTTATATCCTTTCAGTTCTCCTCACATTGCACTGCTTTGCAGATGCTGACACCTTTGTTTTTTGTTTTCTTTTTTTTATATAGGTCATTGGTCACTTTACATGCAAGTTCCATTTTCTCATTTCATAGTTTTTTGTGATTACTACAGACTCACACAGCTTTTTATGCTAGTTAATAGTTTTTGTGTATGTTTTCATTTAACAAGAGTTCTTCTCCTTCTTGTATAACGGCTCCCTCAAGGATTTGCCAATGTCAAAGTGAATCTTTGGTAATCACAAAAGTTTCCGAAAGCTATTAATTGTGTATTGTGTTAATTTTATTATGCGTAAGATATTGTATAATCATATATGTATAAGAAATATACCACGTGTATGAGTTTGTGAATTTAAAAGGAGAGAGGAAAGGTGAATAGGAAACAAAACTTTGGATTGTATGTCACTTGTGCGAGATTTATTATTTTATGTATTATTATTATTTTATTTTCCTTTTTGTATAAAATATATATTTTTTTTCCTTTACTATTCTAATTGCTTGTTGTGATAATTAATGTTTATCTATACTGCGGTGCCATGTATGGATTATTGAATAAAGTTTATTCTATTCTATTCTATTCTATTCTAATCTAATACGTACAGTATGGAGTGCTTCAGCTTGTACTTGGCGCACAGCGCGCGCACCGTGTCACCGTTCTTGAGGCAGCGCTCCATGGCGTCCGCGCCGATGTATCGCGCGAACGTCGTGTACGCGTGGTACGCCAGCTCCTCGTCAAACACCATCAACAGCTCCTCTTGGGCCTGAATGGATAATCAATCACACCACGTTAACCTAAACCCAACCTAAGATAGGTAGAAGAGGCCCGGAAATAAGGTTCGCTTCGAGGTTGATGTTCTTCTAGGGATTCAGGGGAAGACTCGTCGTCCAATTAAACCCTTGTTACATATGATTGGCCCCAGGTACTGGGATTATTATAATCCTAGCGTCCCCACCAACCAAAGGTATATTAAGTCTAAGCTCGAACAACTCAACGTCACTCAGGAGTCCTGAGTTAGGACCAGAGACGTAATAACATTTTTTTCAGATAACACAAAACGCAACTTTGCCAGAAAAAAGGTTCGCTCACAAAGCGTATTCCTTCCAACATGAGGCATTTGAGGATAAGATGTAAAAATTGTTATAGAATATATATTATTTGAAAAGATTAGTTCCACTGAGTTTGTTTCGCCGGTTCTTCTCAGTGGGCTTGCCATGGAACCGGTGGTAGATTCAATTAACGTTCAAAAAGATACGTTATTCGTACTATATATATATATATATTTTTTTTTTTTTTTTTTTTTTTTTTTTTTGATAACTTAGGTAGGATTTTTAGTGCGTGAAATTTTATGTCAGCTCCCTGTCATACATTCATTCCAAATCCCGTAATACAGTCCATTTCAAATCTCCTTAACACACTAAACTACAAAAAAGAGACGAAAGATAGATGTTGAACAGAGACAGACATAACTCACGGTGAGAGTAGCGGCGTCCGTGTTGTCGGGCACGGAGGGCGGTGAGTACGCCAGCTCGGGCAGGTCCGCGCGCACAACCCGCCCATCACGGACCGCCCACTCGGCCGTGCTGCCGTCGCGGCATATCTCCAGGAACCCCTCCAGCTTAGAATCGACAGACTCTTCTTCGGATACCTATAGAACAAATTTCGTGTTGTACTCATAGAATGTCTAAGCTATATACATAAGTAGACCATTTATAATAATTATAGTTTATAGTCATACCGTTTGTCGTAACGGCATTTGATTCGTTTTTATTGTCAAAGAGCGTCAAACTTAGAGTATACATAATATAGCGTCAAATGATTCGTATTCGTAACTGTATACGGTAGCTAGCAACTTACCTTATCCTGGCTGAAGTTATTTTTACAGATTTCTGAGGATTCATGTTAATAAATACTGCAACGTAAGAGGTAGTGCCATGCATGACTTGGGCCGGCACGACCGGGGCGGTACCTCTCGTTCACAAAACACCGACGTCAAGTGACAGCTATGCTGTCGCGTTTCGTGCGGTTTGTGAGTTTCCGGTGGACCATTGGGGGATAGGGAAATGGAGGGCAACACATCAGCATAATCTCTGGTTATGCAGATGTGTATGGGCGTCGGTAGTCTAAAGCTTCGACTGCTCGTTTGCCCTCCTATGCCATAAAAAAAACATCGCTATAATCCGCATGGGTAAGACAAAATTCATTTCATTATAATTAAGAAGTACCAAGAATATTTATATAGGTATTCGAATTAAAACGTTCAAAAGCTCTCCATAAAAAAATTCAAAAAAGTTGTTAAAGAGCGTTTGTGTGGTAAAGCATATTATAAAGTAAAAGATTTCATGGAAGATACCACACCCTGGGAATAAGGCGTTCCTCCCGGGCATTTCAAGATAAGATGTTAAAATTGTTATATAATATATATTATTTGAAAAGATTAGTTCCACTGAGTTTGTTTCGCCGGTTCTTCTCAGTGGGCTTACCTTGGAACCGGTGGTAGATTCAATTGACGTTCAAAAAGATACTGTATTAGAACTATTTTGAATAAAAAAAATTGATTTTGATTGCTTGTTATTACTATGTAAAATTTTGTGTTTGATACGTCTCATCTGTACTGCAGTGACATGTACTGATCACCGAATAAAGCTTTTTCTATTCTATTCTATTCAAATAAAGAAAGAAAATATACTTTATTGTGTACATGAGAATACATACATCAATAATGGAAATTACAGAAAAAAAAATGTACACAAAATAATGGACAAAATGATGGTTAACGTTTACCTTGTCCAAATTTACTTCATCCTGTTTCGGCCAGTTATCAGTCTTACCCGTCGCCTTATCGAACGCCAAGAAAAACCTACAACACCAATTTAATATTATCATCTTTATACCAAATTATTGGATAATATGGGAGTAACCGGTCCGTGTTGGATGCGAGTGGCAAGGGATCGGTCGTCTTGGTGTTCACTGAAGGAGGCTGATATTAGAATAGAGGCTGATGATGATGACCGGGAGTCAGGCAAATCCACGCCTAGTAGAACCATAAGCATGGTGAAGAACGCGCGATCTAATAATAAATAATTTCCAACCTTGAACATTTATAATATAAAATAAGATCAGACATATTGCGCATCTTTTTTGGCATAAAATAAAAAAAATACTAAAACATGGCTATAGTGCAAGACTAAATAACAGTGTTTTATAATGTCTGTGTGCAGGGAGCTATAGCATAGACGTGAGGGTGCATAGACACCCGCTACACGGGAGGGTTTGCACCTTTACTTATAAAGTAAGGTAGGTACTTTGATTCATATAGAATCTGGTCGTAAACAGTACCTTTGTAGCGCGGGCACGCAAAGCAGTTTGCGCGTCATCTCGGGCCCGACGCGCAGCGCGAGCGCGTACAGTGCGTCCAACAGCTTACGTGCGAGCGCCGCGCGCGCCGCCGCGCCGCTCGGGTACGCACACCGCCCCGTGCACGCCAGACGCAACGCCGGCTGCAGGATCGACTTCAGGAACGTGTCCTATAGGGAAATAATATTACGCATATGGTCATGTAATATAAATTTTAAAAAATTCAAATGAAACTTTTATATGCGTATATCATTAACACAATTAACTTGTTTTTACAAATATAAAGAAACTTAAAGTTTTAAAATACTATTAATAGGTTTAATATATATTTCTCTTGGTAATGTTTGACAAAGATAAATTAAAAATCTACAACTATAACATATTATTTTAGAAGCTTGTGCCTAAACTGAAGCTGTGTTTCGGAGAGAAGGGCAAGACAGGCAGTAATTACTGGCACCGAGACTTAACATCTTATGTCTCAGGATAGGCAACACATAAATAAGTTGCCTGGGCTCGTTCCAGGTATACTAGTTTATGTTCATGGGCGACGTCGACCACTTACCATCGGGTGGTACGTTTGCCAGTTTGCCTATCAAAATAACATAAAAAAAAACTAAACAATATAGGAAGCTTGTTTGTAAGTCCTTTAGGTCCCTCCTTAATAGAAAACATACAATAAATAAATAAATCAAGTGCTTATTATCTACGGTTGTCCCACCTGCAGCTGCTCCATGACCTTGACGTCGGACATGAAGGGCATGAGGTATTTGATAAGTTGCAGGTACGCCACCACCCCGCCCTCCAGCGGCGCGGACAGGCGGCGCCGGCACGACGCGATCAGCTCGCCCATGTGCGGCAGGTACTGGAATATTATCAGCTGTTCGCCATACATGGCTGAAAAAACATTTATAGGTTCTATTATTTCTATATCTTAGTATAGTTTTTTATTGTTATAATAAAAAAGGAATTGTTATAATAAATTATCCACTGTTAGTGGACAGAATTCTGACTGTAGAATTTGAGATTATTTACTTTAGAACTTTATTACAGAAAGGCAAATAAGTAGATGAGCAGAAAGTGGATAACGTGAACAGACGCGGATGACTGAACCTATTTCTCTTTTCTCCTTTAAAAATTAAGCAAGCTTTTGGTACCTATGCAGACAGGAGTGCCACTAAAACTTATCTTTCTCTAAAGATGGTATAAAGTATTCCACATTCATTTTGAAAATTTAACATAAAAATAATTACACACTTACCAACTAAAGATGTGAGACATTTTATCACTTTCATAGCGTTCTTGTCGCCTAAGATCTTGCTATTCACGATCGATATCTCATCAAAGTCATCCCTGACGTCTCCGTCCCAAGGAATCAAGTTGTCTTTGCCGATATAGCATAAAGTAAGCATTTTCAATAGATTCCTCGTTATATATCTACATGTGAGCACCGGACCGAGTCTATGCGCCAACCAAATTAGACTTTCCGAACTCATATCAGATATTTTACAAGTATCGTTTTGATCTTCAAACTTTTGTGATTTCTCTATATCCTTTTTCATTTTTCCATCGAAATTCAGATGCACTTGACGATGGTCTACATGGTTATGTTTCGTATCCGCTGACGAAGATTCACCGTCAGCAAAATGTAAGTGACTCGTGAACATTGGTTTAGGAATATCCATCGATGGAGACATTACCTTCGATTCTACGACTTCGTTGTCATTGGACATGTGTTCCCTACTAGGTATGCTGGTGAAAAACCTCGAATTCCCTTGCGAAATTAAATCAGCAGCTGGTGAAGGAGTTTGCAATGTATCTTTTGGAGTCAGTGAATCTATAGACCCTGTGGGAGATCGGCTTCTACTACTCCGACTGGGCACTCTCTCTTTATCCGTTTCGAAATGAAACAAATCATTTTCGCTTTTACTATCCGAATCCTTTTCTAGCAATACCTCGTGGACCTCAGCAATAGTTACGTCATGATTTGGGGTAATTATATTTTCCGAACCATACGATGTATCCGGTGAAAATATATCTGATGGAGCTGTGAGAGCATTCTTAACATTATCATCGGAGTATCTTGGTTTTTTATTTAACATTGTTCGGTTATTACAGAGATGGCCCGGAGTGCCAGTTTCGGTGGAAACATCTTTGTACCCACCTACCGCCTCTACTAGATGTTGAATAAAGTTATCCAAAAAACATTGTAGACCAAGCCGGACCATCAACTGCAGAAGGAATATATTGTGGTACAACTTGACGAACTTCTGTTTGCTTGCTAGCCCTGCGATAGCTACAACGTCCACATCCGTCATCTTATGCTCCGTTTTCTCGTAGATGTAATCATCATCTTCGTAAAGATTCAATATATGTTTCAAAAGTTTGTCTTTCGTTTCTGCGGGACCTAGCGCTTTACTGATAGTATCGAATAAGTGCCAGGCAGCCAGTACGGAGGTATCTTTGTTTTTCAGTAGCTGTATATAATGTTGGAGGAATATGTCTAGAACATTAAATTGGTTTTCATTCGTGACCTGATTTAGGAGAATCCCCAAATGTGTTATGCAAGCCTGGATTTTTCCTTCTGCAATTCTTTGTACGAAATACAACTTTGTTTTGTCAACGTTTTGATAGTTCTCGCATTGCAAGCCATCGCATTCATACGTGTACATTATATAAAGCTCATTGCTGGTTAGTTCAAATTCGTGTAATGTGCTCAATAGATTGTATAAAACATTGAAATTTTGCGGAAAAGGTATTAAATGCTGCATAAGTAAAGGCTGGAGTAGTTGCGACGGAGTTGGCGGAGGTAAACCTTTATCGGTTATAATTATTTTCATTGATTCGTCCTTCCGTGACTGTAATTCTGCTTTATAATTCAAAGTCGGGGGTTCAACGTTTAAAAGCAGAGACGCTATATAGCTGACGCATTTAGGCAGAGCATTGAAATTATATTTTAAAACTGTACGACAACTGTTATATCTTTCTATAAAATTGTCATTGTTCAATCTAAGAGGACGCATATGATTGTGCAAAAAAATTTCAACTATAAGACATCCTATCACAAGCATATCCTGCTTTCTACTTTCAGTAATAAACTGCTTGTAAACCCCCGCTGCTGTCGTGTATCGCGTATTGAACATTCTATTCTTTCTCTCCTTCATTACAGACTCTAAATTGGCATCATGATTAAATTTCTTCAAATATGCCTGATCGTATGTCGCTAAAAACATATGATTTGTAAAAGCCGTATCATCTGATGCTTCTTTTATACCTTCTCGTGGCTTCCCAGCGTCTTGTTCAACTGAACATAAATTCAATGATACAATATCTTTATGTTTGTCTTTGTCTTCGGCTTTGCTGAAAAAGCATTTTGTACGGAAGTTATCTAAAGTTTCAAGTGCCTGTATCGTAGCTGCCGGATTGAATTCTTTTGGAAGGTATATCACTCCCTTCCCCATTTCAGATCGCTGCACTTTGAAGTGTCTGGAGTGAGAGGATGCCCTGGCTTCACTGATGCTGGAGTCATCCTCATGACTTTTACACAACGAACGGGCCCTTGTGCTACTTTTGTGTCGACGGATACGCTGGGTGGGGACGGTCAACCTAGAGACGTGCTGTGGAAGACTGGTCGATTCCTCATCTTCTTCAGATAGATCGTCTGAACTATCGCGGACGGATTTTTCTAGAAATAAGAAAATAGTGACCTAAGCCATTTTTTATAATACAATAAGAAGCATATAGACTTTATATCAGTATTGGCGCGGCCTTGAAGTATGAGGTTTAGGTTGGAGTCGTCAGACCAGAATACAAACGAGTTTTTCTAAATTAGACGTGCGCGTTGTTCATGTTTAACATATCTTGCTTCCCAGTGAAGGAAAACGTCGTGAGAAAACTTTCATGCCTGATACTGGCTGGCGAACTTCATACATGTTGTCAACTTGAACCGAACTTGAACTTGTTGAACTGCATACCCCCTGTATAAAGTTCGCCAGCTCATTAAGTCAAAGCATAAGTGAACTACGGCGAATTACCACTTCTCGCCTAATTTCCAGGAAGAGACTTGTACAAACTGTTATGGTACCTACGTTTACACACTTGCCAAAGCTTACCAAACGTCCACAAACACAAGCGTGTGGATGGGGTGTTTGGCTTGCCTTGCGCGAGCTTGTCGCCGATCCAGACTTTACGCAACGGTACTTTACGCAACGGTCGGAGGTTCGAATGCCGCCAAGTGCAGATAAAATTTGTAAGATGAATATAGATGGCTGCATCGGGTTTTGGACGTGTATATTTTTTTTATTTATATTTATTTATTTTCTTTCACAAAGGTTTACATTACATGTTCACAGCGATTAAATTAAACACACTTAGTATATGTATTTATATATTTTTTTAATTATATTCCGTTCCTAGTACTGGTAACAACCACGGGGCTAGGTTAACGTGGTGTGATTGTTGAATAGTATTTATTCGTTTAAAAAATGGTCTAACGATGAGATTTTGGCCTTTTTCGAGGCCTATCAAAGTGTCCGTGCATTTGAAATCCAAAAGACGTAACCATAAAAACTAAAAAGTTACTGATGTTTGGTCTCACCTTATTAGTACAATAAACAAGTCAGTTAAAGATAAAATCTTAGCTAGTTAAACTTTTTACTTCCTTTGCTTTCGTTTATATTTTGCATAAAAGTATGTCAAAAAAGCAATTGTCGACACAACTTCAACGTCTACGTTCGCCATGCTCGCCTATCCGAAACACACTAACGCACTCACAAGCGTTGAAAAGGCTTGGAGCTTGTAGACAAGCCAAGCCAAGCCTCGGCAAGCGTGTAAACGTGCCATTATAACGTTTAATGATTACTGTTGCTTGTTATAGCATATGTTTACACTAACTTGTATCCCTGGGAGCTGTCCACCGAAGTCTTGGCGGCGCGGGCGGTGGGGCCCGGGGTCTTCTTGGCGGGTGAGGGGCGGTCAGTAGCTGCACCATGCTACCGCGCCTCGGCTTCGTGTGTCCGTCCACCAGGGACAGGCACACGTTCTTTGCCTTGACCGCCGCTACGCCTGATAATCTAAAGAGACGAATGGGTATACGATAGACTTAATTTATTCGAATACACTAATCCCAAAGTATAAACAGGCAGTACCACATTCACCGAAGTAGACCAAACCAAAGACAAGAAGAGTACAAAATAGGAAACAAAAACCCTTACGAAAGATTTGTATCATTCCGTCATCCATTGAGCATATAACTGGATAGGGTAGTAATATGAGCAATACAATTCCGAAACTGGTCAGTGATTCAGTCAGTGACACCTGACGTAATAGCAATTCAACCAACCAGTGATCAGTATATCCGTCCTATCGCCCAATCATCTATCAATGGCCATCAGTCGGCCAATCAGGGCGCAGAACCGGCGCAGCGTCGCAGCACATATTTGAATGGATTTGTTTTCATACAAAACTCTCTATTCCGATTTATATGCTCGATGCCGTCATCGTATTGTACCAAATAATTTAAAGGTTAAGGTAAATTTGTGACTTTTAGCTCTCTTTGGATTCAAAAAAATTATATGAATGTTAATATCTACTTATTACTTTATTTTGCTTTGATCTGAGTCACTGAAACTATTTTGTAAGACTTACTTGTAACCAAATGTAATGTCAATCCAATGATGAAGGTTCTCCGACACATGAGCACTCTCCAGCGCTTCCCTGTGCTTCGTTATGAAGTCCTCCGCGCACGTCGCCCATGTTGGTAGACCGAGGTCCTACAAAGTATTTTAAAGTAATAAGGATTTCAATTTGTCTTATTCTTTACTTGGATTATAGGCGTCCCTGTAGCCCTAAATCGATATCAAAAATATATAAATTTAAAGCAATCCCAAGTTTTGGCGACCCAAACTTCAATCGAAAACTTAGCGAACAATTATGGGAATCTTTACGTTCACTTCTTCACGTCAAACGCGCAAGCACGTCTGCGTTTTCGCATGTACATATCCATGGCAAGCTAAGATTTTTTTATATGCCCTTAAATTATGTTATAAAACTTCACTTACAGGTAAATCTTCATGTATACTCTTAAACACAGTGGGGTCTGTATAGAACTCAGGTATACACTCATCTGGCGTCCACTCTTGCATGCGTTGTATGGATGCAGGGTACTCGGCGGGCACCCATTTGTTACGCACATATTTACAAAGTATAGCTTTCGATGTCCTGCAATACCCCAAAGATATCAAAACATGTAATTATATATTTCTAATTAGGTATATAAAGAACAAAGGAATTGAAAAAAGTTGTTATGTAAAACAACAATGATATTTTAATGATATTTAACTATCCAATGTTTGCGTTTAAAAAAATTATAAGGTAGTCAAAAAATCTATGTTAAAATTTAATCTATTCAATTGTACAATGCTTCAGCCATTATAACTCAATAACAATGTGTAAGTCCTTTGTCTTAACAATGATAAAATAGTATTCACCTGCGAGCTAAATAAACATAGCAAGTGATGTCTGTTAGAGCATCGGTCACATGGTGCGGAATGTGTCCGGAACAGTTTGTGACATCATATGTCATGTCAAGTTGCCTATCCCCTTTGTTGAGTCTGTACTTCGATTTTGTCAAGTCTCGCCAGTTTCTACCTACAATCAAAATAACAATTACTGTGGGAGTTCCAGATAAAACCATACCCGTGGGAGGGAAGCGCTGTGCCGCGCTCCCGGGCCCCGGCTGCATAGGTACCACCATCTTACTTGTTTCTCCCGTGAAACAGCTTTGCTGTGTTTCGGAGAGAAGGGCAAGACAGGCAGTGTAATTACTGGCACCGAGACTTAACATCTTATGTCTCAGGACAGGCAACACATAGATGAGTTGCCTGGGCTCGTTCCAGGTAAACTAGTTTATGTTCATGGGCGACGTCGACCACTTACCATCAGGTGGCACATTTGCCAGTTCTCCTATCCAACATAAAAAAAAATACCATAACAAAAAGATATGTCATACATAACAGTACAAAACATCTTTAAAAAACTCAATTCATTTCAACATATCTCTCAGTATGTTTCAGCTAATTTTTCAATAATAAATAAACCTACCAGTACTAGAATCATTGTAACCAGTTCGTTCTAGTTATAAGTTTATCTTTAAAAAAAAAACTCATTCTGAAACATGGCAATCTGTTAAATTAACAATAACCGTTGCTTCTGCCGATGTATTCATCTGAAGTAATTTAAGTCACAGTGAGCCATGCACATTTATTGGAAGGCTATCACTTCATATGACAGAAGTTTATTATGTTAGTTAGGCAAACTGGCAGACTTCATTCATTGGATACATATAAGTTTAATATATCGTATTAATTTTTATTTTATCTTTATTAGGAAAACAAACATATAATATAATGCCTTAATTTTAACACAATCTTAAATATTACATAAACCAATTGAGTTTCCACATTTTACAAATAAAAATACAAGATACAAAATGCAGACTGACATGAATTAAATACACATAAAAACATCAGCAAAATACAAATAAAAAAGAAAATTGAAAGTTAATGATAAAATAAGAAATATACAATAAATACAATAAAATTTAAAAAATATGTATAATGCCTGACATCTGATTAAGTAAAAATTACATTTTTCCTTAGATTTTCCACAGATTCACAAAAAATATAAATACAATTAAACAGTTTGTTGTAATTATTGCAAGTTTGCAAAATAAAAGAATTTTGAGGGTACTTAGTTTTAGTAGCAGGTATGTTAATTGCTTTCTATTTTCCCATTCTAGGACATTTAAAATATAAATTACTAAGTAGAAATGAAGAATCAATACAACCACGATAAGCTGTAATTCATTCTACACTTATTATACATAGGTGTATGAAACATACATAATATAATTTATACTCACCACATCTTGAACTAAAGTCAGTTACCCATGGTACCATGAAGTGAGCCTGAGGATCATTTGGTGAACGTCCAGCTAAAATATTCAAGTGCAGTAAATAGTCCAAGTTCGATATCCGACCTCTCACCCACAACATACACAGCTTTTCGAGTTGCACAGCATCATTACGCCAACACCATTCCTCCTGCTTTTTAGATCCTTCACTGTTCACTGGTACTATTGTACTTGGCTTACTTCTATTTTGTTCGCATATTAAAGATGGATCTAAGCACTTTATATTGTTAGTAATAGGTGGTAATATCTGTAGCCATAAATCCTCTGACAAATATATGTCTTGAAGAGTAAGAGTTCCTATACTTAGCCCTCTATCATATAATGATTTGGAGACATTCAAAAGTTGATAAACAATAAATAAACCTCGTGAGTATGTCTTGTCTATCAAACTTGGGCTGAAGTTAAGACAATCTAATAAGCTGTTCTCATAATGTCCTCTGTACACAATATAGACATTATTATCAGTTTCTATTGCGAACATAGCTGCTAATAAATTGACATGAGTTTCATATGATTTTAATATATGTTTATTGGGTATATCTTTGTATTCATTAAACTTTGCAGATCCATCTTTCACTCTCACAATATTACAGCCATATAGTCTTAAAATTATTTCCGATAAAAGCTGATCATGTTCTAAAAGATTAACTATGGTAGTCTCCTTGAGACTTTCATTATTTTGACAATATTTCTTGTAGGATTCCTTCCATAAGTTTCTTTGATTGTTCTGTGATACATATTGCAGTAGCTGAGCAAATGTTAGGGGCAAATCTGTATTGGTTTCATTTAATTTATATCGAGGGAGAGGTAAAACTTTTGATAGCTTTTTGTCTATTACCTGTAAATTTTCAAATGTATAAATAAATAAAAGCAAGCAACCCTATTTGCAAGCTAGAATTTAATCAAGTTTTCCTTACCCTTATTAATAACTTTTTTTGTGGATAAGATACACTTTCACCTGCTTGTAATGTATATTCCAAATTATGTAAGGAAATATCTACTTCTAAGTTTTTTAGCCAATTTCTAATCCAGTTATAGTGGACAACGACGGCGAATGTGTTTGGTGAAGTTGTGACAAAAATATTTTTAGAACTTATATTTAATTCCTTAGCTATTTTATCCATTTCTTTTTTATATTTATCTTCTTTGTTTTGTTTTCAGGCCATTTTAGTTTTGACATTGACTTTTTGATGACAATTGACAATTTTTTTTTTTTTTTTTTTTTTTAATAATATTTTATGGCCTGGTTACGAGACCTTTAAGCCAAGACAATTGACAACTATAACAATGGCTAGTGATGTCCATGGACATAATTTGTGTTTTCTAATAGGGATATTGACATTTTTCAGAAATGTTTTTAATCATTTATAAATATCTAACGGAGTCCTAAATATCAACTTTTGCTTAAATACGTCTAATGCCTATAAAATCTTGCATTTTGTAATGCATTTTAAATTTTGTTCCAAAACGCTAACACTTGTCACGTGACGTCATATGTTGTTAAACATCGTAAAAGTGATAAAATGATTATAATAAAACAATTTTTTTACGGATTTTATCGCGGTTTATTAAGATTTTTACAAGCCCGACGTTTCGGATACTTTACAGCAACCATGGTCACGGGAGGACTGAGGTGTCATACGTCCTATCATTACAAAGTTATTCGAAACTACCCTATGATACATCAATATTTTGGTCAGTCCTATCTACGCAGAAAGTGCTAACTGTATCTTTAATCTGTGACATATTATGCTTGGATTTTGATTTGATAATTTTAATAATGGGATCCCAAGCAGGTGGTAGAAGCCAGCCATCTTCTCTATTGAAATTAGGATGTTTTTTAATTTCAATAGCCTCACGGATCATCCTTGGTTGGAATCTATGTTCTTTTGCGAGGACTTGTGGTTTATCAAATCTGATATAATGGCGAGCTTTGTCAAGACTATGTTCACAGATGGCAGACTTAGTGTAGCGACGGTGTTTTAAATCAGCTATATGTTCTTTCACGCGAGTTTTAATAGATCTTTTAGTTTGGCCTATATAGGAGAGACCACAGTCACAATCAAGCTTGTATACTCCTGCATCTTGTAAGGGTATGTGACACTTGACAGATGGTAAGAATTGACTTATCTTTTTTGGCGGCTTGAAATCCGTCCGAGCGAGTACCTGCAGTTCTCCCGTTTATTAAAGGCGTCACTGACAAGATTGGCTTCATCCTAAAGCGAGCTTCTATAAAAAATTATTTCAAGCCGCCAAAAAAGATAAGTCAATTCTTACCATCTGTCAAGTGTCACATACCCTTACAAGATGCAGGAGTATACAAGCTTGATTGTGACTGTGGTCTCTCCTATATAGGCCAAACTAAAAGATCTATTAAAACTCGCGTGAAATAACATATAGCTGATTTAAAACACCGTCGCTACACTAAGTCTGCCATCTGTGAACATAGTCTTGACAAAGCTCGCCATTATATAAGATTTGATAAACCACAAGTCCTCGCAAAAGAACATAGATTCCAACCAAGGATGATCCGTGAGGCTATTGAAATTAAAAAACATCCTAATTTCAATAGAGAAGATGGCTGGCTTCTACCACCTGCTTGGGATCCCATTATTAAAATTATCAAATCAAAATCCAAGCATAATATGTCACAGGTTAAAGATACAGTTAGCACTTTCTGCGTAGATAGGACTGACCAAAATATTGATGTATCATAGGGTAGTTTCGAATAACTTTGTAATGATAGGACGTATGACACCTCAGTCCTCCCGTGACCATGGTTGCTGTAAAGTATCCGAAACGTCGGGCTTGTAAAAATCTTAATAAACCGCGATAAAATCCGTAAAAAAATTGTTTTATTAAAATGAGTGAAATTCGCGTAAACATTAGAAAACAATAAGTGATAAAATGATTCTAGATGTCGTTATTAAAAAAATGACTTCTAAGTTTTAGAAATGTTGTACGGTGCCTATGTGTGTGTACAACGTCAAAACGCCTGAAACTTAGTTTTTACAATATGTACTGCGTACGGAATATATAATAAAAAATGGCTTCTAAGCCATTTTTTATTAAAGACAACTAGTATCATTTTATCACTTTTAGGGTTTTTAACAACATATGACGTCACGTGACAAGTGTTAGCGTTTTGGAATGAAATTTAAAATGCATTATAAAATGCAATATTTTATAGGCATTAGACGTATTTAAGCAAAAGTTGATAATATTTAGGCCTCCGTTAGATATTTATAAATGATTTAAAAACATTTCTGAAAAACGTCAACATCCCTATTCTATCATATAAACTACCAATTAACATCAAAATTATATTTTTATATTAATACTGTCAACATCCCTATTACAGTATCACTTCACACAATAGTGAACACTCTATAAAGTAGGTATAATTAACAAGTATATTATTTGGACAGTAGTTTACCAAATAAAGTTTTATTTATATTATCATAAATCATTAGTAATTTGTTGAAAAAAAAACCCAACCAGTCACAGGGACTGCCGATAGAAGTGAAAACAAAACAATAAAATTCAAATACCTATAATACAGGCTGTAAAAGATTATGACAACTTATACAATTTAAACGGTGCACAAAATGACCGCATGACATAATTTAGAAGCAACACAATTTGCAAAACAAATATCGCATAATCTTATATAAATAAATCAAACGTCAAACTGCGTCTCCAGCGGCTCGCATGCGGGGTCGCGAATCCACGTCATATAAACGTCAAACTGCGTCTCCAGCGTTTCGTGTGCAGTGTAGAGAGTTCAGATTTTATCTCATCTAAAAATATGCGTACCGCGCTAAAAGAAGTTTACACTTAAAAATGTATAGCTGTCATTTCGTGGTAGTTTTTTGGAAATAACAAAAAGTTTATTTAGACTATTATTTTATAATAATAATAATATCTATGGACACTTTCATACCACGTTAATCTGCTCCCGTGGTAAATTCTCAAAGAACTTGTGTTAGGGGTTACCTATGGGTGAAATGGTCCCGTTAATGAGGACTGATCACCCGTCTGGCCTTGCTGGCGTCCCCAACCCTTAAATAATAAAAATAATAGGGGTTACCAGACAAGGGAAATATATTTAATACTTTCATACTATACATATATTTAAGATTTTTATTATATAATACA
The DNA here is from genome assembly GCA_963853865.1 of Helleia helle. Taxonomy (NCBI): domain Eukaryota; kingdom Metazoa; phylum Arthropoda; class Insecta; order Lepidoptera; family Lycaenidae; genus Helleia; species Helleia helle. Next base: position 17,330,999 of record OY971426.1, on the reverse strand, counting down.
CATATTTAATACACATCCATGACCCAGGAACACAGAAAATATTTTTGTTCCCTGGCGGGATTCGAACCCGCAACCTCCGGCTTGACCGTAATACCAACGCGCTTACCACTGAGCCACAGAGGTCGTCAAACTATGACTACACTAACACAAATGATTACACTGTCCGCCATCTGTATATTTCTCAATATGCATACAATATACAACATATCGCATGCATAATAACATAATACATGCTGACGCAACAGTTTGTCTGATCTATATAGATACTGGATGGTCTGACCTCTAGTATTAAATTACGCTTAGTGGTGAATTGAAAATATATTAAATATATATAATTAGACTACATATAGAATATTATTGAAATATATTTATTTCATCAAAATAAACATCTGCATCTTCAGCAAAGATTACATAAAATTAATATAAAATATATGAGGCAATAAACACTGTTACAGCAATTGAAATAATTGATCAATAATACCTAAGATCCTAAATTAATTACTACACTTTAGGCCTATGTTTAATTTAATTTAACACTTGCAGTCAAAAAGATTTGTAGATCATATCAAATAGTAAATTGTTAATATATTCTATTAAATTTTATAAGGCACAACATAAGGGCAATAAATCCCAAGATTTTAATATGTAAATTAACAGACATACAATAACAATATAATTTTATATATAATGTGAAATCATGCATCTGTTCAACAGATATACATTTTCAATTGGTCCCTTAAAATATAGCAGTAACTTTGACTAAAATTATCATGAAACTTTAGATTTTTCAAAAGTATTTATGGTCAACTAAATGCACTAATATCATGATATCTAAACAAACCACTTATAGGTTTATATTACTATTAAACAACAAAATATTTGCCATCAACTGCAGGAATTATGACAAAGGAATACTTTTATAGAAAAATTATGATTCTATACTACTAATATTTTAAATTGATTACTCATGAAATTCTTTTTTCATAACATTCCCACAGTCTATCCTTATAAATAATAGCTTGTTTTTTAGGATTACTGGCTTTCACAATGCCCCTGCCTACGACAATGATATCAGCTCCATTTTCTAGTATAACCTTCTCAGGGGTTTTGTAAACCTGTCCGAGGTCATCCTTAGAGCTTTCTAGTTGTACTCCGGGAGTAAGCTGTAACATTCCTGGGTTTTTAAGAGTGTCCTTCTTCTGACAAACAAGTCCAGTCATCAAGAAAGGGTATTTAGCTGCCATTTTAGTTGTCGCTTCTGTGTAATCTGGTGTGATGAGATTACCCTAGAAAATAAAATGATTCTAATAAATATTATTATAATTTTGTTATGGTATTATTTTAAATTTAAATGAAAGTTAAAATTTTATTTTAAATCAAAGTTAAAATTCTCAATTTTTATTTTACTTTTACAGAACTGGGCCAAAAGTTATTTGTCCCAGTACAAAGCTAAACACTTGTGAGTTACTAATAAATATTATGTTGTTCAACAAATCACAATGTAAATAATGTGAACATACTCATCTTTTGAGATGCCCAATAGTGGATAGCTTGAGTTAAAAATTAACTACACAAATATACATGATACATTGTCATTTAGAACCCAAATATGTATTAGAACTAACCTCGGAACTCATTTCTGCTAGTAAAAAGACTCCTCTATCATCACTGTTGATGTTAAGAGCCTTTAATATTCCTTCTCCAGGCAATGAATGAACTGTTACACAATCAGCCCATTCATTAACCCTGTATAAACCCTTTGTGAATTGAAGAGATACAGTGTTACCAATATCGGCATATTTTCGGTCTTCCATAATCAAAAAGTTATATTTATTTGCTAGCTCTTTTATTTTGACAGTGAAATGGTTTGTAAAATCTTCAATTATGTCCACATGAGTTTTTAATAGACATATATGTGCTCCCACTTCTTCAACAAGATCAAGTATCTGAGATGTTGTTGTCAGGTCCACAGATAAACAGAGGTTTGTTTTCTTGGTGGCCATTATCATAAAAAGTTTTTTAGCTACAACATTTGTTGCCTGTTCTGCTCTTTTCTCATATGGTATTATTGTTCTATCCACACTCGGCACTGCAATAAAATAAATGATATTTAAATTAAACATATTATGTCTGTATTGTTTTACATTTAACACTTTTATAACAGATACTAATAAATAATAATAAGTGGTTAAGGCACTAAATACAACAATAACTACTTTATTACCTTTATTATATAATATAGTTTTTGTAATAAAACATACCTAAAGTAGGAGCTTGGACATTTTGTAAGTATGCCTTAACATCTGCACTCATTTTATCTGTTATTTTCTTGTTTGCTACCAAAATGCTTAATAACTGTGTCATAGTAAACAGGGATTTCAAATTAACATTGTTCTTTTCCAGATTCTGTCTACCAGATTGTTCTCTGTCTAATATAATTATGGCTTCTTCTGCTCTGAGTCCTTCTTTTCTAAGGTCACTTATGGTTTCTAAAATACTAGATCCTGATGTAACAACATCCTCTATGATTAAGCATGTATCCCCTTGTTTGTAGTGACCTTCAATCATTTTTTTGGTACCATAAGATTTTGACTCTTTTCGTCTCAACAACATTGGCTTTTTAGCCAAAACACTAAGCAGTGTTGCAATTGGAAGGGCTGTGTATGGAACACCACACAAATGGTTACAATCATTGCCTTTTACAGCGAATTCATACAGCAAATATGAAATTGTTTCCTAAACAAACAAACAAACAGAAATAAAATAGACAATCAAAGATTTATCGTACATGAAATGTATTTTTACGTACCATTACATCGGGATAGCTTACTATAACCCTTAAATCGAAATAGATCGGTGTTTTCAAACCAGTTTTGGTGGTAAAATCACCAAACTTAACAGCATCAATATCGAATAGTTTTATGGCGAGGCTTTCAAGTTTTTTTTCGTAATTCATGGTGGTCTGATCAATGTTAACGTTTAAAAACTCGTTAGTCGTCTGCCTTAAAGTTTATGCTACAGATTTGGACACAAGGAAATATTGTAGTTCTAGTTGTAAACTTCAATCAAACAACCCTAAAGGCTAAACATACGCTAAACATACACTAAACCACAGAACTATATTAAACCAAAAAGTACTCTCAACTCTGTGCACTATATATAGCATGTAATAAAATAAATGTAAAATAATGTTCGGGACCCGGGAGTGAGTGGTCAGCACAGATGGTCACGGTCAGTGGTGGAGTGGTGAACCACAAACTATAATATAGAGAATACAACTAGACTGGTGACTGGTGACAAAGGTGGTGACATCGAGTGACATCAGGTGATTTATTGAAATGACCATGTGCGTATGACATCTGACATAATTTACTTTTAATTACTAATAACGACGATCATAAAATTTCATGATTCTCAATTTATCTTTTCTTCATTCCCAAGGAATAGCACAATTCAAAAATGCTTCAATCAACGATAGCAAGTAGATATCGTGGGTCGTATTGTTAATCGAAGCAAAAATTACATGCTTTGTAAGGCCTTTACCTTAAACTAGGCCATAGAATAGGGCATAAACATATAATATAAGTATATTCTAAGTCTATGGAATAGGTGATGATTATTACAAAAAATACAACGCACTAATATGCTAGTGTGTGTTTTCCAGCGGCATAGTGCTTCAAGTTGATATTTCAATTACAACACCACTTCCCACAATCGAGCACACTTAAAGCTAGTTCTTTCGTGTGACGCAGTAGCAAAAAATTGACAGGTTTTTTTATTTCAGTTTTTTTTTATAGAAGAGAGACAAACGGACTGTCGTTTAACCTGGTGGTAAGTGACAAGCGAAATCTCTAGACACCTGCTACATCTTTAGCAGGTGCGTTGCCAGACTTTGAAATATGAGTATGCTCTTTTCTTGAAGCCCATACCGTACCGTTCGAAAATACCGTATGTGGCAACTGGTTCCATATATTATGTACTTGTCGTGTTAGCCAGGAAAAGCCGTAAAAATCGAGTTGTTGTGGATTTCCGGGCATCAAGATAGTGTTGGTGAATGTCCAGTGGTGTAGTTATGCTTGCAGGTATTAGTATGAAAAATTCCTCAGAACACTCCCCGTAGTAGATGCAGTAAAGCAGATGCAGAGTTATACGATATCTCTACGCAGCTCCAAGGAATCAAGCCGATCGGAGAAAACCTTGTTATCAACGATTCGAGTAACCTGGCGTTGAACGCGGTCAAATGGAAAGAGCTGATATTAGGGTTCTTCAGCCCAGAGGTTTATTGAATGAAATTATATTTATAATATTATAATTTCGATCGTAAATATTTATAATATCGGTAAATTATTGTTTATTATTGAAAAAAATTAAAGCTTTCATCTCGTTGTAGTTTTTGGAAATAATAAAAAGTTAATTGAGACTTTGTTAAAAATAAAGGAAAGTAATTAAATGTTTAGCAATTATGAAATTTGGTGAGCCACAAAAAACAGCATTTAAATAATTTGGTCAGCATACAAAGATTTTTTGTAGGTATGTATAGCGCAGGCCGCGCGCAGGCGTTTCACGTATCAATGGTGATTGCAGCGCCACTTGTTTAATTTAGCGGAGGTGCTCGGGTGAAATCAAATTTTTGCTGGCGTTAGGCGCCCTCTTAAATATGACAAATGGATAGGATATAATATCATAGGGATATATCGATATATATCGTATCGTTACTTCTGAAATGTATCGATATATTTTTGTAAAAATATCGATATTTCGATAAATCGATATTTTTTCTAAAAATCTACAATCACTGTAACACTGTCAAAAATTTGATAAAAAGTTGATTAACAAAAAATTTAAAAATGTATTTATTTATTAGGAAATCGTACAATTCGTAGGTATAAACCAGTCATATTTAAACCCTGCGTTGTGACGCCACAGAATCATTTTTAGTTTTACGTCAACACATAGCATAATTCATACAGAGATTAGTTCCAGAATTTTCCGAAATATGGCGAGAGTTTTTATTTTACTGGTTTATATTTTTACAGATTATACGTTTTAAATTAATTTAAAATCAACATTACGTCAGACAAAGACATCAGCAGCCGTAGACAGAGAATACTATAGACTGCTGCCAGCCGTGGCGACATGAGATAGATATATTGAAGTGACGTGTGAAATGGGGGTGCTATACAAAAACCTTTTGCCTACTTTAAGGCAAAACGCTAAATATAAAAAAAACATGACAAGCTAAAACATTACACATATTATTATGTTTTTATTGGTATTTTTTTTTTGTTTTGTCAAATTATTTTATACTGTGCCCGAATGTTTGAGATTCTTTATTGCATATTTAATTTAAACTGATACGAGGGCATACTTTTAGCTCCGGTAGACCCTATGATCTTTTATAAAAATGTATATTAGAACTCTAATGTATTAGAACTGGATAGGTATCTATACATCTATACAGAAAAATAAAATTGGAGTGTCTGTTTGTAATATTAAAATAACAGCTTTTCATTGAATACATATGGATGTGTACACGGTACATATACCAAAATAGCCTTTTTTACTATATTTGTCTGTCTGTTTGTTCCGGCTAATCTCTGAAACGGCTGGGCAGATTTTGATGGGGCTTTCATTGGCAGATAGCTGATGTTATAAGGAGTAACGTAGGCTATAAAAATAATCATCACCAATCCGCGTACGGCTGTAAATCTAATATAACGCGGGCGAAGCTGCGGGCAACAGCTAGTAAATAATAAAATAAAGTCGATAAATATGAAACAAGTAAAATTATCATATTAGCATAAACATCTAGACTTGACATAAAATTCTCAAAAGTCTTACTATAAAAATAAGAGTACTGGAAAGGAAAGGAGGAAAGGAAGAAAATAAGAGTATAGAAAATTAGTGATAAAAATAATTAAAATGCACATCCATGAAACTATTTTTATCACTAATTTTCTATATATAAAAATAGTTAAAATAGATGTGATTTATTTACATACTATAGGTTAAAAATTGGCATAAAAAATTAAACAAAACCAATATTTATATGAACACGTATTTTTTTATTTTTTTTACACAGAAACGTACGTAACGGCACAGTTACTGCATCAAATTTCACATGCGTTGGTTGCTCTTCCATTGTTTTTGTGAATGGTATAACAGCAGATGGACATGGCATGGGTTTATTTATCTCTTCAGTAGCTCCAAGCTGAAATATGAAAAAAAAACTATTTTGTTTCCTTAAAGTACGATTATTTTTTATAATAATAACATATCTTTGTTGTGGACTATAAAATATTTTTCTTTCTTTCTTTAAAGAATGGAAGTCAAAATGATTCAATTTAGCATGAATATAGACTTATCCCATCAACATAAGAGAAAGTAATTTGTCCAAAAACCACATACTTACATAGTTAAATATTTATTTAGTTAATACTCACCTTAACAATTGGAAAAGCATCAAGGTGTATGTAAGTATACCTTTCTTTTTTAAGATATGTTTTGTATCAAAGTGGAATCCAGTCATTTCGACCAGAGGCTTTAATCCATTTCTTCCGAATGTCAGTATTAACTGAAACTGTGATGTAAGATTAAATTATGAGTAACAATTTGTAACTGAGAAATTGGAACTTAAGGTATTAATAGTAGATACAAATGAATATATACATTATTTAAACTTTGTTTAATTTGAAATAAAACCTGCATTTTTGTAATTAATGCAAATATTCCTTCCCCCTTCCCCTTTTCTTCTTAATTATACTCCCTAGCGATAAGGCAGGTGATGGAATAAATAAAGGAACATCTTTTTATCCATTCCCACCCTCTGTTCCTCACTTTCCAGGTGTTAACTATTTTCAGGGATTATTTTTCTTCCTCCCCCCTTTTTCCTAAAATATGAGTTAGCGGCAAAGGGAAGTAGAGGGAAGAGGGATTGATAGAGAGGGAACTCCATTCCTCTCCTACAACCTCTTTTTTACGTCACCTGTTGCGGAATCCAGCCTCAATTTTGTTAAAATATTTAAACTTAATTAAATTGAATCCTTAACCTATTCTAGAAAATTTAAAATGACGCAATCATTATCTCAATACTATTATAATCATTTATATATTAAGTTAAGTAAGTAAGAATATTGTATAAAAAATAAACCTAATTTATATTTCTATAATATTTTTCTTATTTAAAAAAACCTCGAAAAGTTCTTTAAAACTATTACGATTTAAATAAAAATATATCACTTTTAATTTAAGGATAGCTTTTGGAGATAAATTCAATCAAACAACACAATTCAAAATATTAATAACATACATTACTGGGAAAAGGGAAAACATAATACTAGCAATTTTAAATTAAAGACGTCACAAAATCAATATTAATTATTACCTTTTTTTCAATTTAACTTATGAATTATAAACCAATGAAAGTATATATACATAAAGACTGATCACACATATCGTTATTCAACCACTATTAACCACAATATGAAATAAAATATGAACTTATGAGTGAAAAGTCAATTTTGGAATTTTCCGGTCACTATCACTTTTACCACTTTTAACACTGCACCGAACCATTGTTAAAGTATTCCAGAATGTTTTTATTACCTTCTGTTTTTTTAATTACCAATGAATTCTTTTAATTACATTAGAAAATACTAAAATAGCACTTCACAACTCACTAGACGTTGTAAACAAATTACAAATGTCAAAATTTGTGTAGCAACATATGTTGTTTGACCTTGAAAATATTAGCACGCACTGAGAGATGCCAATAGTATAGTCTTGTCCTCGTTTTCCCTTAATTATTGTAATAAACATCTCTTTTATATGGGAAGGAGTAAGAATTATCCAGCAGTCTATAGTATTCTCTGTCTACGTCAGCAGCACTCTTTATTTAATGTGCTCCACTGTCAATTTAGTTGAAGTATCAAAATATTAAAGAGCAATTTCCGAAAGAACCATCTTGAAATGTCGGCAATTCACGCAAAACTTTATTGGATCTAAACCTCTTACGAAGTGGTTGGTCCAGAATCTGCTTAAGCTCATTTTTTTATGTTAGTTGTTGTGTGTATGTAGTTAGTGTATGTACCTACGGCTTGGCAAAAAAGAGTATGGAAAAAATGAGGGCGCCACTAGGTCTCATCCATAAAGTTAATATATGGTCTCATCATAATATGTAAAATCAGCAAGTTAATTTAATCAAATCGTTAAAAAAAAATGTGAAACACTAAGCTTTACTCAAAATATATAAATATCGAAAATCGATTTGAAAACAAATTAAAATGCCGATTTACATCGATTATTTACGAAAAATATCGTTATTTTGATATATCGATATTTTTTACCCGGCAAGTGCTGAGACTGCCGAGTGCCGAGCGGTGACTGGTGACTGGTGAGTGGTGACGTCACTTCAGTTGGTGATTGGCCGTTGGCGCCTAGCGGTGCTCTCGGTCGCGCTAATCGCAGAAACAGTACCAACCCCGTTTTTGTGACTTGTGTTGTATTTTGACCTATTTTAATCCTAACTCTATTGTTACAAATACATTCCAAGACTTTTTCATATTTTTAATACTTAATTAACATTGTTTTTATCATTATAGTGGTTCAGTTTCTTTAAAGTGATCATTAAAAAGTTGGTGTTATGTTGTGATAAAAAAGTGGGTGTAAGTTGTAAAGTAAAACTTTTTCGCGCCCTTATTACTAAAGTTGGTGACGAAATAAATTATTTCGTGGTATAATAAATATAAGACTGCATATTTATAGAAACATGCGTTAGAGCTACCATATATAGAGTACCCTTCGTGACGCCTAAAGTGGGGTCCCCCGCTCTCCACATACATACTAAGTTAGGGTAGCCAGCTGACAAAGGGTAGTCAACCCCTATTCGAGGGGAGCTTGGGCCTCAGACAACCGTCGAACACTGAAGGGGAAGAGATTTGTTTTTCAAGTTTTAACAGCCTTGTAATAGAAAACGAAAATATAGAAATAATTACATTTATAATCACATATGCTGAGAAAAATGAAAAACGAGATTGAAGGTAACCTATATCCTTTTTTTAATTTTTGTGAAATAAAAATTCATATTCATAAATATTTTTATCTAATATTTTGTTTTGGGTTTGTACATAAGTATAAACTTAAATTTCTTTTTTTATTTAGCGAAAGGAATGGAGCTTTCTGGTAAAAAGGCGCAATACGCTAAAGTGGCTATAATTAGCAATGGGATCAATGGACAGAAAAAGTTTACATGTGTTGCTTGCTCAGCGGAATTCAAAGAGAAAGACAAATTACAACTGCATTTATTGAAACACTATGACCAATATAAATATGTGTGTGGGGTGTGTGGGAGAGGGTAATATTTTAATTTTTATTTATTGGATTAATTACTAAATAATATTTTGTGAAACTATCACATTGTACGACATATTATGTCCTAAAAGTAACCAATTGAAATAAATAATATCTTAAAGGAAATAGAAGACTTAAAGTAATGTTTATCAGATCTTACCTATATAAATAATGTATATACAAAACAACACCTACAAATATTTATTTTATAATTTGTATACAGTGTAAACTCTTTATGACGAATTCCAAGTGACCAAGCATTATTTTCGCTATAAAGAGTTTCCGTTATACGGAGAGAAGAGAAAAAATAAACCAAATTTAACTAATTACAATTATTTCTTATATAATAACTTTTTCGTTAACACATAACACTTTTCTTTTATTTTACTGGCCATCTTGACAGTTTCATAGTTGGTTTACAACTGGTAATACACAATAGGTGATGATGGTGCCTTTAGTAACTGAGACTAAAATATCCTTCAGACAATGTAATCTAAGAATAATGGCACACGTCTTATGGCAATTAACAATCACAAAAGCGAGACAGCTGTTTATGACCTCAGGTATATTTCTTAGACATTTAGGAACCTCAAAAGATTAGTTTTGTAAGCTGATTATAAAACAATTACACTATTAAATATCTTGTTGATGTCTAAATATGAAGATATTTCCTCGTAATAGAGAATGGCTGTTGCGTTATAAAGAGTGAATTGATGCATGGGCTTTGTGGTAAACCAACCAAATTGAACTAATTTCTACGTTATAGAGAGTTTTCGTAATAACGAACGACGTTATAAAGAGTTTACACTGTAGATCAATTTGAATATTGTTGCACTAAAATTAGTTTTACACATACAACCTCATTAAACCTTCTGTAATATTTTAAAATTTCTTGTAGACTAAAACGCAGGGAACATTTAGATAGACACATGCAAGAGCATTCAGGGAGAAGGCCACATGTCTGTCCTCAGTGTGGAAAAGCGTTCAAACGGAAAGAACATCTTAACATTCATATTGCTATTCATTCTGGTGTGAAGGTTCTGTCTTGTCCAGTGTGTGACAAAAGTAAGTAGTTAATAATTATTTATAGCTTGATAATTTAAATAATGGTAAGTACAACATAATGAGATATTTGAAAACAAATTCTGTTAGCAATGTTAGCAATGTAACTAACCAGTGATCTGTAGGTACATCCCATCAGCCCATCAGAGTGCAGCTCTGGTGCTGTTATGCTACAGCACAAATTTGGTGGAATTTGTTTTCATTTAAAACACATGCTATTACCATTATTATTATTATTATTTATGGGTGGGGACACCAGCAGGGCCAGACGGGTGATCAGTCCTCATTTACGGGACCATTTCACCCAATTCCTCAGGCATGCTATTACCATTCTATTCTGGTTATATGCTCGATGGTGTTATGCTAATAAAATAAAAAAAATATATATATACTATATATATATATACTACAATTCTCATAGAATTCAAAACAACATTTATATTGTAGTGTTTACTTAAGTCAAAGTAAACATAAGTATGTAAGATAGGTATATAATTCATAAAAAGGGCAAACCTTTTAGTTTTCTATAAACAGTAATCTATTAATTAATCTATAATATACATAAATTTGTAGGCCGCGTTTGGGTAGACGAAGTGTTGGTCGGCCATTAACCAGGTGGGAAGTCGATCTCCGTACAGTGGCCAGTCCGTGTTGAATGCGAGTGGCGAGGGATCGGACGTCTTGGCGTTCTTTGAGGGAGGCCTATGTTCAGCAGTGGATGTATAGAGACTGATAATGATGATACATTAATTATGTACATATATAGTACTGTGGATTTTTAATTTTTAGAAAGAAAATTAAAATAACATTATTTACAGAATTCAATAGAAAGGATCATCTTCAAAAGCACATTGAAACTCACAATAAACATTTTTTGGGACAAAGTATAACACCAATGAGCGATATGGAATTGATGGGTATCAAGACGGAGGTGGAACATGAATATGAGGAATATACTACATTATCAGATTTAATTGGAAATAGTTCGGAAAATTATCAAGCTGGCGAGGTAAGATACTCAGTATTTTAATTTTGTATTTGCATATGTATTTGACATTAATGTGGCCTTTTTGGATTTATGTGATAAAACATATAGTTGTGTCATCTGAAAGTTGATGTGTTTTAATTGTTGTACACCGTGTTGTAGTTTATTAACTAAACAAACATTCTAAAAGATTGTCAATGTAAAAAAAGTTTTGAAAATCCAAAAGTGCATGCCTCATAATCTCATTTTCTGCAATAAAGTTGATTATTTTATAAAAGTCCGTCAGTTGCTTAGCAACAAAGAAACAGTCTGATGTAAATGCACATTTGTTAGTCCTCTCTTAGCTTCTATAAATAATAATTAAACAATAGTAAATTTAATGGTCATATTAATTGAGAAAGTCCGAAGTCTTTAGATCAGCGTTTAACATTGTTCTGCTATGGCCCGGTAAATTTCGTACAATCCCCTTCGTGACCCACACAGGGTAAACCTCTTGAAATATTAAGTTAAAAAAACGCATTTTTTCAATTAGAAGTATCCTAAAATATTACTTATGTATGTATTACAATAAATAGTGAGAAGTATGCTTATTTTTACTCTTGTCCCATCAGGCAAGCTTTCCTAGTATTTGTTTAAAAAAAGAAGGCAATGGTGCCATTGGGTATTTTGAAGCTGACATCAATTTTCATTCACAGTAGCATAATTTATAAACTATCACCAGGTACATTTTTAGTTGTGAGGATATCACTGAAAATAAAATAAATGTTTCATTTTTTAAAGTGTCCAGCTGACGTATAATCCACCATGTTATGGCCAGCTGACTTTATTGCCCCTTCCAAGTTAATAGGTAAAATATAATCCGACAAATTTTAAAAAGAAGAGGAGACCAAAAACAATTTTTTTGGCCACTTTTATCTATGCGTGGGAGGCTGCCACTGCCCGCCCCACCCACGGCGCCGCAGCTGACGGTCGCGAGTAGTCATAATATAAATCCCTAATGTATTTTACGAAGATTCGCTCGAGAATAAATTATTGACCAAATTTGTACTTTATTTTTTCTTTTCCGCCGGGAAATGTTCATAGGCATTGCGCATAGGTGGGGGGGGGGGACTCAACCCACAGGCGGGTATATGGGACGACGCAGCTTAACCCACTAAAACCCGGCGGATGCCACCTTTTGGTGAGGTGCCCCGGATCTGTTGAGCAACAGGGCACCTCGACGGATAGTAGTCCCCCAAGGGACCGACGCCAATCCAGAGGGGTAGTTCCGCACAACAGAACAAACCCTCCCAACGACGGAACAGTGCAATGGGGTGAGGTCCCTCGCCCCTTGTCCCGCCCTGCTCTTTTGTCCCCTCGTCTCATAAGAGGTACCCCTCGAAGAGCAGCTCCCTCGGTTCAATTGGCTTTCCAATCTCAATTGAAATCCTTCCATGCTACATTGCTACAAAATATCCCAAATGTCACGATTATAAAAAAATTAAATCGATATAAATAGCGGTTTTGATTATAACTTGAAACAATTCTTGTTATGAAACAATAAACAAAAAAATATATATTTATTTACTAATGTTTTTTTTTTTCATTATTGTGAAGCTTGATGTTTTCTTACTGCTAGAATAGACGCCATCTGTCTACTACACCGAGACGGAAAAACCGAGTTAGGTTTGTCTTTAACTAGTCGTTATCTGCACCTTCTACCTCATCAACATACATTTACAATAGGAGTAAAGTAATGATAAGGTCTATAGCATGGTACTCCTTGATAACGTAGCGTTACACTGATGAAAGATTTTGTATCGGAAGGATTGGTGAGGTGCGAAATTCGAGAAGGGGATAGGCGAAGCGACAATGTGTGGGGAGAGGAGGGTAGAAGCGGAGAGAAGAGGAGAGTTGCTTATAAAATGGGCTGCAGTTTGGCGGAGCGTCTATTATTATTGTGGCATTCTTAACACAAAGTTGTAATAGTGATTGACTGTTTATCAGTAGATACCTACTTATTTTGTTTTACATAATATACAGTAAATATATAAACTAATATCATAGTATATTGGAAGGCCGTATTTATTTTACATAGGACGAATAGTTGCGAACATTACCTCCTTAGAATATTAAAAGAAGTTAAATCTCTCTGAATGAGCTGATGATAATATAAAAGTGCAACTAGTGAAGTAAGCCAGTTGTAGAATATACGGAAAGGCAATCCGACCGGATACTGTTGCGTAGGATGGCCACCTACTGGAGGTGCTGGCTAAAGGTCATGACGTGTTGAATAAAAGTTTAACTGGCAATGATCAGCCCGTAAACAGGCGTCACAGTTCGACTGAGGACCCATCAGGTGATCAACGTCGCCCAATAACATAGACGAGTCAGTCGGTAGTTGTTTTTGTAACTTGCGCTTTCCTATGTTCCTATCCTGGATACGCTAGGTGTCTGCTAGCTCTGCCTGTGCTGCTCGTTTGTAAGCAGGCATTTGGTAGTCTAATAATTGAGACTATTTTAGATCTTAGTTTTTTTTTATTTAAGGGTGATGCTGCGGAAAACAGCTAGTAGACAGTTAAGCAAAATGTTGATACCGACGTTGTCGGACAAACTTATTAGAGCTCTACGACTAGTAGGGGAGTCTGTGACGCTAAATGGGGATTTATTTGAGCGAGGGGACGAAAAAGGGGGCCAAAAGTGAGGAGTATATCTTCATCGACGTTTTATGTAACTGCGCCTTGTAAAATCTTCAGATTTTAATTATTATGTCATACATGCGTATCCCATACGGAGTAAATCCCAAAATGTCTTGTAGGCTCTCCTAGTATAGGTTAGGACCTAACCTATACTAGGAGAGCCTACAAGACATTTAGGGACATCCATTAATTATTATGTCATACATGCGTATCCCATACGGAGTAAATCCCAAAATGTCTTGTAGGCTCTCCTAGTATAGGTTAGGTCCTAACCTATACTAGGAGAGCCTACAAGACATTTAGGGACATCCATTAATTATTATGTCATACATGCGTATCCCATACGGAGTAAATCCCAAAATGTCTTGTAGACTCTCCTAGTATAGGTTAGGACCTAACCTATACTAGGAGAGCCTACAAGACATTTAGGGACACCCATTAATTACGTGAGATGAATATGACTACTTTTAACCCCTCATCTCTCCCATTAGTGAGATATCGTGAGCAAAGCTCGACCCCCCTCCTCCCTTGCTAATCTCACGTGAGATTTAAAAAAATGTATATATTAATGTGGACTTATTTTATAAGAGACTATTTCATATTATATTCAGTTAAATATTTGTATAGACAAACCCGACGCCAGGAGGCCGTGTAGTCGCAAACTGCACGGTTGGCGGGGGGCAACCCCTCACTTTTATAAACCAAAAGTGAGCGAAATGGGCTCACACTAATCCGATGTAGCATTAGGGCCTTCGGGTCGTTAGCATAGATCCATCCGAAAAAAAATATTGTATGGAATAATTGTTAGGCTCGTATTTTAAGATCGTTCAGAGTAGTGTAAAATAAAAGTTTTAATTAATTAAAGAATGGAATAGTTAAAAAAATCTGTTAAAATATCAAAATAACACTTATTCTACTTCAGTCTACTATCCATAGGGAGAATTATGGTAAAAATGTGTTTTACTGCAATTTCACCAATTTTTTTGTAATTCCACTCTAAATACGTGATATTTGCATGTATCCCTCGTGAGTTTGGGTGAGATTTGGCTCGACACCAAAACTCCCTCCCCCTCCCCCAAAAACCTCATGAAACAGTTACATCATAAGAAAGGGTAGGCTATCAAAATAATCACTCAGAATACAAGTAAACCTAACGCGTAGTTGCGGGCAACAGCCAGTTAAATAATTGTTAGTCAACACGGCGCGGGTTACTGGTAGAATTTATTGCACTACGTGTAGCCCACTGCCCACTTGGGTTGTGAAACTACAGAGTGGTTTTATGATGTAGTTGGTATGATGAATGAATTAATTCACACAAATTAAAAATAACAGAAAAATAAAAAAAAGAATAAAACAAAATTAAAAATAAAATTCGGACTACTTTATTTATTTATAAAAGACAAAAGTGATTGACTGATGTACGCCTGTGGCCCAAACTTTTAGGGCTAGAAGGGGTTAAGATAAAGGATAAAAGTTTGTATGAAACTTTTTATTCCTTGGACATATTATTTGCATAAAATTTCCTATGAATTGAGTACGGCACAAGTAATGAGTTACGTATTTCAGCGTTTCTAAAATTCTAGCTCCAAGAGGGTTAAATAGGGGATAAAAGGTTTAAATAAACGCACAGGCTTTATAACCAGAAACAGAAATATTTAGAGCCAGAAACTTAAAATTTCGCACACGTATTCCTCTTTTGACGCAGGCTTCCACTAGGGAAGGATTTTTCTAAATTCATAGGGGATGTAAGTTTATATGGAACTTTATATTCCGTTAAAAGGATCACTTAAAATATTTTATAAAAATTCTAATTTTGATATTTTTTCAATTAAACCTCAAGCGTTTTAAGTATTTGTTTTGTGTGATTAACTAAACGTTTATTATTTGTCGAGGTTTAGGTTTCACTAATTTTTTAAAAATTAATTTAGCTTTTGTTATTTTTTTTTCTTTTACGCCGGGAAATGCTCTGAGGCATTCCGCCTGGGAAGTGGGTCACCCCAGGTGGGTATGTGGGACTCGCTGCGCCCGAAAGATGGTAAATGGACGCAGCTCTACGCACTAAAACCCGGCAGTGCCGCCTTGGTGAGGTGCCCCGGATCTGTTAAGCTGGCTGGGCACCTCGACGGCTAGTCAGTCCCGCAAGGGACCGACGCCACCTCCACAGAGGGGTTGTCCCGCACCACAGAACAACCCCTCCCAACGTGAGGTTCCCATACTCACCCCTTGCCTCCTGCTCTTTTGTCCCCTCTTCTTATAAGAGAACTACAAAGAGCCCCCTCGGCTCAATTAGCTTCGCCCAAGGTGTTGGGCTCACCGTAGGTTACTGAGCCTCACCGCCACGTCAAGGCCTGAACCATGGTGGGGAGCTTTTGTTATTATAGTACTTAGTTGTTGGATTAATTAATTTACTAGGCATATTTGAATTATATTTTTTTAAAGATAGGTTTGGATTTGGTTTAGAAAAAACTTTTTTTTGTTTTCACTTAGTCGTAGGGTTCATTTATTAATCTTTGGGTCTATCCCAATATGTTACACTTTTTTCATAAAATTATTATTTTGTGATATTTTATATCATACATAGGGAGTAATTTAATTTATATAATAAAATGCCTCGCAGGACTAATTCCAATAAAGCTAAGGTTGCTAGAATCCAAGAAACTGAGGAGCAGACTCAACTTCTGTTAGGTTTTGGATACAGAACCAATCCAATGAAGGGGTTAAAAAATGCCTCTATCCGACACCAAGGACCAGCGAACATACTTTATCTGTTTCTTAATCTACATTAACGCGAGCGAAGCCGCGGCCAAAAGCTAGTCGCTAATAAGCGACTTTAGTTACTTTACTTTTATTTTATTTTTACTTTTATTACTCCCAAGTTATCATTGGCTAATGGAAACAATTATTAGGGCGATGTAAGCCGATCTCTTGTGCTTGTTTGAGCATTGTAAAATATATGGTTAATTTTGTAAGGTTTAAATATGCTAGCGTGCTCAATGATAGTCGTCTGGTAGAATTACACACCACGTTTTTATTTTTAATGTCATAAGGAGGCAACCGAGCAATCGAAGCCTTATGGTAAGTACCGACGCCCATAGACATTTTATGCAGATACGTTGACCTCCTTTTCCCTATCCCCCTAATGGGCCACCGGAAACTCGCAAACCGCACGAAACGCGACGACATAACTGTTACTTGACGCCGTTCCCGGTCGTGCCGGCCCAATTCGGCTGCAAAGCAACATAAGTACCTCTTACAAAACTTTTTATTTTGTTATTAATATAAACTTAGCTCTATTAAAAGGTGCTTTTTAACCGACTTCAAAAAAAAAAAGGAGGTTCTCAATTCGTCTGTATGGTTTTTTTTTTTTTTTTTTTGGTAGCACACCATAGTATGTCGCGGTCATCGTAATCATCATCATCATCACCATCATCATCATCATCATCATCATTTATCCATCCACTGCTGAACATGCCTCCTTCAATGAACGCCAAGACGACGAATTTCGGAATCACTAAAAATTAAGAAATAAAAACATTTTACAAAAAATTAAAACCGACTTCAAAAATACTAAACTAAAAAGTAATAAAATAACAGTTTCTTTAATTTTTGTGCTTACAACATATAATCAATTTAATCTTCTACTAATGTACAAACTTTGCGTTTACCACGTCATTATAGTTACTTTTGGAGTCGGTGTCGTATTTGTTGCTGTACATTACCTACCTACCTTGGCTGACACCGACTGCAAAAGTAACTATAATGACGTGGTAAACGCAAAGTTTGTACATTAGTAGAAGATTAAGTTGATTATATGTTGTAAGCACAAAAATTAAAGAAACTGTTATTTTATTACTTTTTAGTTTAGTATTTTTGAAGTCGGTTTTAATTTTTTGTAAAATGTTTTTATTAGTTTTTTTGTTTTTATTTTATTTTACACTTCGCAAAATTTACAGCTAGTAAAACATATTTAAAACAAAATACAACAGTTATAAGGCCAATTAAGAGCTTTCGCTTATATAATTTTATTATTATTTATTAGTAATACCCTTGACAGTTGACGAAATATAAGCACTAACTATCAAATATAACCCAGATAATTCAGAAATCGGGGAACCCCTGGTTGGATGATGTAATAAATATTAAAGACCTCTCATTTGGAGTCCCTAATGATGTGTCATATTTGTTCGGGATTCCCCATTATTGAAAATAATGGATTCCTTGTTACAACACCACGATGAATATACAAAACTACTAGTGATTGCTATAAGTTGAGTACTTTAAATTAATTTAAAAAAATCGTCACTAAAAAGTAGAACATAAATTATTAGTTTAAAAAAAAAGTAAAAAGAATTAAATTAATTTTAATACAAGAATTCAATGGATTACTTATTCTATACAAAGCGAACCAAAATCCGGTGCGTGCGGTGCGTCCGGCGCGAGCCAATGGACGCGTACGCGTACAAAAATACTCCGTTTTGGCACACTTTACACCATGTTGCGTGATGAACTTGATAATATGGTGCTTGGGGGTGGAAGGATCGCGGGGGAATACCCATGAACAAAGAAGGCCGGAGTTGGACGGGTCGCTTATATTCATCTCCCTGGAGGTTACCCTTACTTAATTAGTCGATATAATGTTTGAGGGAAACTTTAGTATATAGGCAAGGGCGTCGGCAAGGGGGGGCAGGAAGGGGCAGTCTATAGATTCTAAAAAAGTTGTCATGTTTTAATTAACATAATCATAAGAAGACTCATTGTCGACCTCTATAATATTATAAAATCTGGTAATTATAAAAATCTCATTGGCTGGCCTGTTGGTCTAGTGGTTAGTGACCCTGACTGCTAAACCAGAAGGTTGTGGGTTGGTAAGGTGGGTCACCCGTCAAATGTTCGTGTGATGAGCATGATCATTTGTGCTGGATGTAATTTATCTATAGTATGTATGTATTTAGAAATATGTATTTCTCGGGAATAAGTCGATGAGTGTGGGAACAAACTTGTGTCTGAAATTGAGTCTCTGTTGGCCAAAGTCTCGAAATGGGGACGACTTAACTTAGTCCAATTTAACCCAAATAAGACACTTGGAGTCGACATATCGAGAGATGTGCAATTTCGTGGTCATTAGGAAGGAAAGGCTAAACTAGCCTCCAAGAAACTCGGCGTGCTCAATAGAGCGAAACAGTATTTCATGCCTTCTCACCGACTACAATTATACAAGGCGCAGATCCGGCCTCACATAGAATACTGCTCTCACCTTTGAGCTGGAGCGCCCCAGTATCAGCTCCTTCCATTTGACCACGTTAAACGCCGGTCGGCTCGAATCGTCGATAGCAAGATTCTTGATTCTTCGCTGCGTAGAGATGTCGGAGCGCTCTGCATCTTCTACCGCATCTGCCACGGGGACTGTTCTTAGGAATTGTTCGGAATAATACCTGCAGCAGGATTCCACCACCGGACATCGCAAAAAGCTCCAAGTTTCACCCTCACCATCTCGATGTTCGTAAATCCACAACAACTCGAGTTTACGGCATTTCCTGCCTCGCACGACGAATATATGGAATCAGCTGCCACTTACGGTGTTTCCGAACCGATACGACTTAGGGACCTTCAAGAAAAGAGTATACTCATATTTGAAAGGCCGGCAACGCACCTCCTAACCCTCTGGTGTAGCGGGTGTTTGTGGATGTCGCTTTAACTTACCATAAGGTGAACCGACTGACCGTTTGCCCCCTCTTCTATTCAAAAAATAATTTAAGTATTTATCAGTTGTCTGGTTACCATAAGAATAGGCTCTGCCTAGTTTGGGATCAGATGGCCGTGTGTGAGTTGTCCCAACATATTATCGTTATATTTATGGTCCAGTCAAGAATTCGTGAAGCTGTACACGTTGGACTCTGCACCGTTATTTTTACAATCGCTGTAGTCTGTAGATGTTTTACAACTAAAAAGCTTGATGTGCTCTAAGCAAATCGGCAAGTAATCTTGGGTAAAGTACTTAATGATTACGTTAGTGTTCTTTATAGAAATACAATGTAATTTCTGCAATGAAATCATTTTGCTTCTCAGGATAGACAACGTATTACGATACGAATCGCATACATATATTTCGCAGTAACGATGAATAAGGGGTATAACTAGGACAGTCGGACACACCCAAGTTGTACCAGTGTTTTCCCAAATTATTTAAAACCATTATTTGTTGTCTTAGTAACTAGTTGGACGATGCCAGGCTGACAACGAAAGGGATATTTTTGTGTTTATAATATACTACAGCGCCCCGTGGTTTCACTCGTGTACTTCCCATTCCCATACAGGGATAAATTATAGCCTATATGTTATTCTGATTCTACATCAGAATAACAGCTATGTTATTGTAAAGTTTCATTAGAATCCATTCGGTAGTTTTTGCGTAAACACATACATCCATACATTCATACAAACATTCGCGTTTATAAGATTAGTAGGATTGTTAATAATTTTGTGAGTAAATCGTCGTGGACAAAGTCACCAAAAAACATCAATAAGCCTTACTTTAGTTTTATCATGTTTGTGATTCGTTTGTTATATACCCTGAAAGGAAAATTACCACCATACCCTTCTCGGTGTCGGTATCTGCATCCTTATACCATAATGTTATTCCACGCATATGCAGGTTCCATCCAAGCATGCAGGCACGTCGTACAAGACGCATTCCACTCGCTAGGAGTAAATTACTGTAACACGGGTTATATTTATAAGCTGAAGGGTATCTGATAGCAATTATTATAGACTATTTATATCCGTGTTCGACGTGTGGCAAAGGACCGGTCATCTCGGCGTTCATTGAAGGAGCCCTATGTTCAGCAGTGGACGGATAAAGGCTGATGATGATGAAGATAGGCTATTTATTTATTTTGGTAAAAGTTTTTTTTTTCGATTTTAGAGTTAAACTGCGGGAAATTGCCATCTAGCGTAACATAAATAAATTAAATGTTCGTAGCGCGTCCGTCGGTCTAAGGTCGGTCTGTTGTAATTTTAGCTCCCCCCTATAATGGGCACGAGTCGGGGACTTGAGGGGCTCGCATGTCACTACCTCAGGATATTTGTGATATGTATTTTAATATGTTGAATTAAAAATATTCTATTTAAAAGAACTATTTAAAAAAAGAACATAAAAACCTGAAAATCCCCACAATTTGTTCTACATAAAAAGACACTCTGACTGCATATAGCTGAACATGATGTAAAACCTTCCTTACCAGGTTTCTAGGAGATCAATGACGTATTAAAGTCTAGTCATATATGAAACATGTATACTAATTAAACAGGCCCCTACATAGTACATAAGTCTTAGCAATACATAGTACATAAACTTACTCGGCTATATAAGCCACCCCGTTCCATATGGGGCGAAGGGAGTAGCAGCGCCCCCTTCAGAACACCCCAGTCACTAATCCGCTTGGAAAGTGTGGGTCTGCTAAAATACTAGCAAGGCTAACAAGCTGCTTTCTCCTTTATTTTTTCAAAGCTATAACTGTAGTTTGAGTAAAAAGGCCAGCTGGCCTAGCATGCGTGACACAAATTTGTCTTACCCCTTTACTCGTATTATTTCTCTGCCTACAGTAGCTAACATGCGTTTTCAATATTAAGGACAAGATAAAGTAATTTAAATTATTTAAAAAAAAAAAAAAACCGGGTGCTTATTTTTTGTATACCGTCGCGTTTCCCCCTACTATAATTATATAATTTCGGTATAGGAAGAGTGTTCTCGTATTACGTGGTATAGTAATCGAGAAAATACTCGATGTAGACATTATCTGTCTCTCTATCTCTACGTTAAGAGATATTTCGTTGTACGCATATTAGCTCAGCAAGAGTATTTTTTTACTTTTTAAAATCCTGACTTGGGCGTGTTCGACTAACCTATACCTCCTACTTGAAGCTGCCGTGGAACAGCGTGAGCTGTGTTCCTTCATTCGTGTGTCATCACGCTACCTCTGTATAGAGTGCTTTCCCAAAACTTCTTCTATCCTCAATTCCTCTTTTTTCCTTCAAAATGAGCTACGTGACCAATTCTTTATAGTTAATCACCACAAAAGGTATATCTTCCTGTAACGAGATATTAAAATCCTCAATCATTTAATTCCGTTTGTCATCCTTGGTTGAAATAACCTATAACTTTTTTGTTGCTGATTTCTTCTTAGCCCAAATCAATGTAAGATATTATAGCAAAAAATAATACTGTGTGCTTTATATACCCAAAAAACATGTGCTCTTGCCATTTAAAAACCATTTTTTTAACCGACTTCAACAAAAAGGAGGAGTTTCTCAATTCGATCAGTATTTTTTTTGTAACAAACTTTCGTCGTCCGATCGTTTCTTTTATCGTTTTTTGTATTATTTCATCATACTTATTCCGTTAGTTTAAATGTCGGTGAAGTTCTAAAATGCAGTTTTTACATGATCTAAATTCTGTCTCCGTCAAGTAGAAAAGTGTATGGTGTGGTAATTTTGGTGTTAAATAAATTTGGTGGTGATTTATTATTAAGGAAGAAATAGCCATACTTTACACGCATTGCTGATTATGTTATTTTAAAAAATAAGGCGGAATGTCTTATTTTTTTAAACTCGTAACGCACTTTTCGAAAACAAAGGATACCCCTTACTGGCTAGGTAAAGTTTTTTGTTCTATCCACTACGCCTCTGCTTTTTTTTATATTTTCTTACAAACACTAGAGACAACAGCGTATTGTTCCGTGGTAAGGACCAGTATAATATTTGTAGTTCTAATATTATATGGTAGTATTATTTTTACTGTTTTATGACCATGGTGTATAATACTTATTTATATATATCTTTGTGTAGATGTAATTGTTATAGCCTGACCAGAAAATTAAAAACCCTCGCGATACTGCGGAAAATTTCGGAACTAATTTCTTTATGGACAATACTGTGTGTTGACGTAAAAAAGATTCAGTGGCGGCACCATGCAGGGTTTATATATTTCTGGTCAGGCTATAAAAGACGGATAATATTTAATAGGTACTATAGAGTACGATTACGATCGATGATGGTCTAGTCACCTGGTGAGTATGGGCACGGTCTCTTGAGTGAGAGGTCCGGGTTCGATTCTGACCCCTGTGGTATCTTGAAATGGGTGTTTCTAAATTTCTGCACCCGAACCATCGCTTGCTTGCCGGTGAAGGAAAACATCGTGAGGAAACATGCGCCTGATGAAATTAAAAGTTTTTGAAGGTGTGTGAAGTTCACCAACGCGCATAAGGCCATCGCATTGGTGAACTATGTCCCAACACCCTTCTCGCCTGATTTCAAGGATAGGAAGGATAAGGTTTTATATTTTAAAGTATCCAAAAGGCCAGGAGTACCTAAAAATCTTTAAATCAGTAAAATCCAAAAAAATAGTTTTATCGTAATCTAGATGGTCATTTACAAACGTTTAACGTAAGATTGTTTGTTTCAGATGGACACGGACGGGAGCTACGACGGGCCCAACCAGTCCATTACCTCCAACGAGTCCTACGACCCCACGTTAGCCGATTTGGCTCAGCAGTATTTAGTCCCAAGAGAGTCTAACGACCAGTCCAACGATCAGTCCTACGACCAGTCCAACGATCAGTCCTACGATCAGTCCTGCGACCAGTCCAACGGCCAGTCCTTCGACTTCTCGAATTATGCCGTGAACGATAAACCAGTGGACCCGGCGAGGCCACACGTCTGTCCGCTATGCGGCAAGAGCTATAAAAGGAAAGACCATTTGAAAATACACAGTTGGACACATAAGAAGAAAGAAAAGTTCTGCACGGAGTGTGGTAAAGGTAAGTGTTTATTTTTATAGATTTCAAGTGAAAGGTCGTTTACAGTACAGACTACAGGCCATTTAACGAGGCGGATTGAAGTTACTTCTACAACGTCTTGGGCGTGTTACGTATTGTGTTTGTATAGAAAAAAAATAGCTACGTCACTCTTAGCTAATTTCACTCGCCACCATGGTTCAGGCCTTGACGTGGCGGTGGGGCTCAATAGCCTAGGGTGAGCCCAGCACTTTGAGCGAAGCTAATTGAGCCGAGCGGGCTCTTTTTAACCCTCTTATAAGATTGGGGGACAAAAGAGCAGGGGGCAAGGGGTGAGGACGGGAACCTCACCCCATTGTACTGTCCCGACGTTGGGAGGGGTTCGCCCCACTAGTTATCATCCAATCAACTATCACTTCCCACTCCACCCATCCAGAACAGTATACCACAATATTCAACATTAAATCAAGCCATCATATTATAATATACAGACAGATTAAGCTTTTAAAACAAACACTATAAAAAACCATCAGAACAGTCCTACTATAGAAAACCGCTCCAGAACAGTTCCCAACAATATTCGCCAACCAATCACTATATTATAATATACAAATTAACTTTTTACATCATATAGAAAACCGCTTCGAATCAACAAAATAACAATTAATTAACGGGAAACCAAAAACATCACAATCGCCCTGATATTTCCCGCCGTTCTTCCGAACTTCAGATATATTGATCGTACGTCTTCTTTTTTATACTCGTCAAATCACATTTGAAATATTTTGCCAGCGTCAAGTATGAAATAAATAGTTTGAAATTCTGTGTAAAATACATAAGTTGTGTATTGTTCTTAAAGTCGAAATCGAAAAAGAAAAAAAAATGTAGTTGAACCTACCTACAGGTTGTACAGAATGTGCCGAGTCACTCCCTCCAATGACATCCAGTTTTTACAATAGGCCAATAGGCGACGACATGATAAATTTTTATATAGCTATTACACCACATTGATCAAATCACATAGAAAACTGGTAAAAGCTTAGTAGGGGTTTATTTAAGTGTATGTAATGAATGTGCTTCGTCCTAGGAGCTGTGTTCAGGCATTTATATTTGTCATTAAAATTATTTTATTTATTCTATACATAAGTACATAAAGAAATATTACAACTTATATATAATAGATACGTCTGATACATGGGCGTACATTATCTGGATCCATACCAGTGACCAATACACGTTCCGCAGTAAGCACGGCTCTTTACCTCAAAGCATTAGGTTTCCTCACGATGCACGAGCACACATGCTCAGGCCGAAATCGAACTGCGACCATTCGGTTCAAGACCGTAGCCTCAGCCGTGTTATATAATAATAATAATATCTATGGACGCTTTCACACCACGTCAATCTGGTCCCGTGGTAAGTTCTCGAAGAACTTGTGTTACGGGTACCAGACAACGGAAATATATTTAATACTTTTATACTATACATATATTTAAGATTTTTATTATATAATATACATATTAAATACACATCCATGACCCAGGAAAAATAAAATATTTTTGTTCCCTGGCGGGATTTGAACCCGCAACCTCCGGCTTCATCGCCATCGCGCTTACCATTGAGCCACAGATGTCGTCAATATACATTTTATATACTAAGAAAATAAAGAGGTAGTGTTTGTAAGTTTGAATGTAAGACGAAATCTCCGAAACTACTCTTCCGATTTAAATAAATCGCCAGTGTAATGTTCGTTATCACTGAGCGACATAAAAATAGTCATCAACCATCCGGACACTGTTATCTAACGGGCAAAGCTGCGGGGCACAGCATATAATATAATGACTAGATTTTTCCGTGGATGGCCTATTCAGATATATGTTCAAGTTATTTACGCCTGAACAAACTGAAAAAAACTAGTAAATCACATAATATAATATGTATATAGGTACTATATAATATTATATGGAGCCTGGAGGGCAAACGAGCAGTCGAAGCCTCTAGACTATCGACGCCCATACACATCCGCACAACCAGAGATTATGCAGATGCGTTGCCCTCCTTTCTCTCCCCTCTCCCTCCCCCCAGTGGGCCACCGGAAACTCACAAACCGCAACACGACAGCAGGCATAGCTGTCACTTTACGCCGGTATTATGTGAGCGAGAGGTACGAAATATAAATCACTATAATAATGTTTATATGAAGTATAGTGAAGTATCATGTTTAATATGAAGGCGACTTAATCTAATTTAACGCGGGCGAAGCTGCGCGAAACAGCTATACCTACTAATAAAATAGAAGTGGTGTGCCACGTGACACGTGTAGGGGGACATAGCTGGCGTGTCAGTGTAGTGGGGATCTGAGTACTCCTGAACGACCGAACCCACCCAATTACTTTGTACTTGTAACGTTCGTAAGGTTAAGCAAATTACTGGCTTCCACGTGAATATTTGTGAAATTTTATGTTGAGTGATGTTTAGTTGGTGACGGCTGTCCCTGTGAGATACTACTGGAAATTTAGTGACAGCATTACGTCATCATTATCCGTCCATTGCTGGACATAAGCCTCTTCTAATGAACGCCAAGATGACCGATTGTAAAGTAAAGTTACGAGAATTACTGGCTTCCTTTGTGGTCGGATTTTGGTGAAATTACGGATGCATCGATGACGAGATTTTAGTATTTTCTTACTTCTGCTATAGTTGGTAATGGGGCAGATATACGATGGATCCGTACTCGAAATTTAGTGATTAGGGCACAATATCATTATAAATCCATTGCTGGACTGGCTGGACATAATAGGACTCTCTCAGTGAACGTCAATATGTTCGATCTCTCGGTACTCGTCGAGTGACTTAGTACAAATTAAATAAAATTATAAATGTGATAAATACAAATTTTGGACATTTTTTTCGATTCTATTCCATCGGATAGACGAAAGTTGATGATGATGTTGCCCCGGGGAATTACAACTTGAAGGGGGCAAAATGGGACTTAGTCTGTTCTTTGAAGTTGGAATGTGATAATTTAAATAGAGACGCGTTTTTTTCCAATATTCATATTGAATGTGAGTAAAAACTGAATTGAACCTTGAAATATTCTGCAATTTTGCAAGGGCATACATACAAACAGCACC
Organism: Helleia helle; assembly: GCA_963853865.1. NCBI lineage: Eukaryota > Metazoa > Arthropoda > Insecta > Lepidoptera > Lycaenidae > Helleia > Helleia helle. Next base: position 17,304,001 of record OY971426.1, on the reverse strand, counting down.
TTGGCGTAGCAAATTGAGCCGAGGGAGCTGCTCTTTGTTCCCCTCTTATAAGAGGGGACAAAAGAGCAGGGGGATAAGGGGCGGGGATGGGAAACTCACCCCATTGTACTGTCCCTACGTTGAAAGGGGCTGTTCTTTGGTGCGGAACAACCCCTCTATGGTGGTGGCGTCGGTCCCTTGAGGGACTGATTAGCCGTCGAAGTGACCTGTTTACTCAACAGATTCGGGGCACCTCACCAAAGGCAGCATTGGTGGCACTCTCCAGGTTTTAGTGGGTAGAGCTGCGTCCACTTTACCTTACGGGCGAAGCGAGTCCCACATATCCGCTTGGGGAGTCCTCTCTCGCGGAATGCTTCAGGACATTTTTTTATAGAAGAGGGGTCAAACGGACTGATAGTAAGCGAAAGCACAGGCACTTGCTTTACCAGAGGGTTAGCAGGTGCGTTGCCGGCCTTTCAAATATGAGTATGCTATTTTCTTGAAAGTCCCTAAGTCGTATCGGTTCAGAAATACCGTAGGTGACAGCTGATTCCATATAGTCGTCGTGCGAGGCAGGAAATGCCGTAAAAATCTAGTTGTTGTGGATTTCCGAACATCGAGATGGTGAGGGTGAAATTTGGAATTTTTAAGTGATGTCCGGTGGTGGAATTCTGCTGCAGGTATTATTAGTCCGAACCATTCCTCAGAACACTCCCCGTGGTAGATGCGGTAGAAGATGCAGAGCGATCCGACACCTCTACGCAGCGCCAAAGAATCGAGCAAGAATTTCCCAGCGTAAAGAACTAAATCTCAGTTAGGTATACCAAATTTACATGCGGTACATGCATTTATTATTATTTATTACACCCCTGGGTGACGGCTAATAGGCTGTTGTCTTTCATTAGTGTGACACGACTAACGGTGATGACGATGATGATGTAATTCCTTCGTTATGACACGAATGTCGAAGTGTAAGTGCTCAAAGGAGTACAAACAGCTGTCTCGCATCCGCATAACTGTAAAAATCTTTACTGTGCCATTTTGAGCCTTAGAACCTTGAAAAAAAAGTCCACAAGTATTAGTTTAGTTGTATAAAACGTTGATATAAGAAGAGAAATAACACAAATACGTAAATGTACACCGATATTTTGATAGTGACGGACTGATGAAAATAATAAATATGATGATAATGATACTTATTTGTAACTAGCTTGTGCCCGCGACTGCGTCTGCACAGTATTATATTTTGGTCAATTCACACAATATCTTTATAAATTATAGCCTACTTGTTATTCTGACGTACATATATGCTATATTATTGTAAAGTTTTATTAAAATCCATTATGTAGTTTTTGTATGAAAGATTAACAAACATCCAACATACAAACTTTCGTTTCGACGAAAAGGTTCGTCACGCTGGCACAAACGAGGACTTTCATCTTTTGATCTTTGCCTATCATAATAAAAAAAGTTTCAAACCGTCATTCCATTCTCCCCTATCCGTATTCCAAATTTAAAGTCCTTGGCCCCAACATGTTCTATGAAACCCTACAAGCGTATAGTGGTCCGTTTGGGTGGGGTAATGGAGTTGTTAAGGAGAGGGGGACTGATCCGACCCATGTTACTTCCTGGAGGGTCCCACCCGGCTAACAATATCAACAAAAAACGTACCGGCCCTGAAAGGGATTTGGGACTGGGAACCGTTTTGTATAATATAGATAACTCGATTTTTTTTCTTGGGAGTTTATACACGGTATTGTGTTTTAAAATTTCTCAAATATTCAGCTTTGTGCCACATGTAAGCATTTTTGTATGTAACATGTATTGTACTGTATACAATTTTTGATGTAAAACATCTTTAGTCGCACTAGCAGTAAAATCGACTAGATTGCCGCGACGGCACACGCCATGACGCTTGCGTATTTTATTTCACCTTTTGATATAGATTTATTAATCACTAGCTTTTGCCCGCAGCTTCGCCCGCATTAACTTACTCAACTTAACTACTGTTAGTCACAACGTGATGTTATATAGCCTATAGCCTTCCTCGATAAATGGGCTATCTAAGACTGAAATAATTTTTCAAATCGGACCAGTAGTTCCTGAGATTAGCGCGTTCAAACATACTGCTGTTCTACTGCTGGATAGATAACGAAAGATTTAAGTAAATGTTTATCCATTCATAAATTTCTTAGAACTTTATTATACATGATCTACTTATAACATAGGTGTTAACATATTGTATGTTATAGCAATCACCAATTATTTTAGAAACGACAACAATTATTATTATGATACGTCTGATATATGGATAGACAGAACGAGTTTTTGTAACAGAGTTGTTATTGCCACCTTTTTTTCTATATTTTCTACATTAGCTCAACATAAATGGGAAGTGAGAGCACATGGAATGATCATGTCCATCTCATATTACCCTGTTTCCATTTGTATCTCCACTTCTATACTATATTACTACCTGTACTAATAAAAAAGTGATAATGTTTGAGCGTAGATGTAAGAAGTATTCTTCGAAACTACACATGCGATTTTAATAATAACCAGTGTTTTGCTACGTTTTTTTTTTCGGAGGGATCTATGCTAATGGCCCTAATGCTTCGTCGGATTAGTGTGAGCCCATTTGGCTCACTATTGGTGGGGGGTTGCCCCCCGCCAACCGTGCAGTCTGCGATCAGATGCAGATATTGCAGTGCAGATATTAAATATATTGCTGGTTGTTTCCGTGGCTAAAATAAATATAATATAATTAATAATAATAATATCTGGTCCCGTGGTAAGTTCTCGAAGAACTTGTGTTACGGGTACCAGACAACGGAAACATATTTAATATTTTTATAACATACATATATTTAAGATTTTTACTATATACACATTAATACACATCCATGATCCAGGAACACAGAAAACTTTTTGTTCCGTGGCGGGATTCGAACCGGCTACCTCCGGCTTAGCGCCAACGAGCTAACCATTGAGCCACAGAGATCGACATAATTATTGTTTTTTATTAGTCACAAATCTTTTGTATGTATAAGTTATTAATTATTATAGTTTAAAATAATGTAACAGAAAAGAATCGTACCTATATCAAAGAAAAGAATGGAAATTGTTTTATATTACTACTTAAAATTCCAAGCTGTTAAACATATTTGTGTAAGCTTTTGTGTAGATAAAAAAAAATAAAGGTTGGGGCAATACATTATGGCACCCCACTAGGTAAGGATTTTTTTTTGTCCGACCCACTTGCCCTGTAGGGGCCCTTTTTGTGATATTTTTTTTGCCCCGGAGGGGGCAATCCATAAACGTACCCAAATTACAAATAACATAGAATAAAGCTTGGAGTTATGATAAAAAAACATTACCCACCTTTTTGGTTAGACAAAAAAAAACATTCGTATTTTGTACGTTTGTCAGAATTATACCCATTTAAGAATACCAGGTATGTACCTACTACCTACCCTACATGATTTTTTTGTTTTTTCTTCTCTCGATGGGTTTTTTGTCTTTGAGAGAATTAATAACATTAGGACGGTGTTATGAGTCTGACTATAATTGCTAGACCCTTAAGCATCCCACTGCTGGGCATGTGTCCCTTGAAGTAAAGCTAGGAGTGTGTTAGGTCATAAATCGTCTATTGCTGATGATGCAAATACCCTAATACTTAATTTTATATCTAGCAAAATGGGAGATGATCTCCGTACAGTGTCAGGTCCCAGTTGGATGCGAGTGACGGGGTTTGGCCGTCTTGACGTTCATTAAAAGTGGATTTCCAATTTGTAATGGTGATGAAAGCATTTATTCCTAATTTAGACTAGCCTCTAGTCTCCGTCTATAAAATCGACCCAATATATGAAATGATGATGACTCCCCCTTACCCCCCCACCACCTCAGGGATAGAAGAATAAAAAGTCTAAAGTTACAACGCCATAGTGGGCTTGGTGGGCGACGGCCGCGTTTTAAAGGGGGGCCTGCTCCCCTCCCCAGAGTATTTTGGGGGAAATGGAGGAAAATCGATTTGGGAGTTAGACGTGCGCAGAACACCACCTGATGTTGCGGGTGGAGTGTATATAATATACCCAATATTATGGTATATAATACTCAGGTGGAGTGAGGTCTTTTGCCAAACTGAGAGGTTCGAGGTTCAACCTTTGGACAGACAAATATAATAAAATATTTATGCGTCTGCTCTGATAATCTATACTAATATTATAAAGCTGAAGAGTTTGTTTGTTTGAATGCGCTAATCTCAGGAACTACTGGTCCGATTTGAAATATTCTTTCAGTGTTACATAGCCCATTTATCGAGAAAGGCTATATAGGCTATATAACATCACTCTGTGACTAATAGTAGTTAAGTTGAGTTAGTTAGCGCAGGCAAGGTGCTGGCCACAGCTAGTATTTTTATATTTTTATTGTTCTGTAAATAAATGTTGACTTGGATTAAGGTTAAGTGCTAGTGGTTACGATATTCAACAACTAACTTTTGTGCTTGGGTGCAATTGAGGTCTTTAATTTTGTGCAAATGTGGGACATGTCGAGGAGTGGATTTGCGTAAGAAATTGCACGAAGCTTTCGAGGAAAACGTATAAAGTAGAATTTCAATAGGTCATACATTTTTAATATACATTTTTAATAGCCATCAATCACTAACCATCAATCCTGGTTGTACTAACGTGGTGTACGTTAACCTAGCTCTGTGGTAAGTTCGTAAGAACTTGTGTCATAATTTAAATACACTTCCATTACCCGATGCAGACATCTATATTCATCATATAAATTATCTGAACATGGCGGGATTCGAACCCGCGACCGCTGCATAAAGTGTTCTACAGCCTGACAATTCAACCAGCCGGCTTTCAAACATGAAATAGGAGTGAACCCATCACATATTAAAGGCCTTTTTTTGCTGTCGCAGTGGAAATACTCTGCGCATTCAGCCGGGGATGGGTCGTCTCCGGGGATATGTGGAACTCCCTCCCTCCCTCTACCCCCGGCGCCGGTATGCCGCACTAAAACCTCTGCGAGTTGCCTTCAGTCGCTGTTCTGACTAACACAGGACACCTTATGGCCACCAGGCCTTATGTTAAAGCTAACCAAGGGAAGCTTAAAAAAACGCCATGTTAATGTTCTTGGGTTATTGGGTTGGCATTCGCAGTTGGCTACTGTTTTACAAAGAGACCTTCAAAAGAACATACAGATATTTAAAATGCATCGTACCTGCAATTCCTCCGGTGTAGCAGGGGTCTATAATCACTTACCACCAGGTGAACCGTGTGTTCGCCCCTTTTTTTAAAAAACATCGACAGCCACACGTTAAGCCAGTCCCGTGGTTAGCACAGAACTTGTATTACAGGTATTAAGAACTGAATCATCAGAAGTTTCCAGTTAAGCTTTCCATTCCATTTTATTCCTTGGGATAAGATCTGTATCATACTAGATCTGCAGTTGGAGGGATCCGTGACATCTATCTCTACAAATAAATAAGATTGTCTGTTTGTAATTTCAAATCAACAACTTTTCACTAAATCCATATGAAAGAATATTCAGTACTTACATAAAAAAACTTTTTTATTTTTGTCTGTCTGTTTGTTCCGGCTAATCTCTGAAATGGCTGGGCTTATTTTGTGGGACTTTTACTGGCAGATAACTGGTGTTATATGGAGTAACTTTAAGCTATAAAAATATTCATCAACCTGGACACGGCTGTAAATCTAAGTTAGCGCGGGCGAAGCTGCGGACCACAGCCAGTCTGTAATATAATTATCTAGGTATCAGTATGGAAACCACAGTCCCGCTCTTTTTAGTGACAGCCCGCTGTTTTAGAAAAAAAAGCCACTAGCACTGACCATTTTACATCTCAGAATCATCGACAATTCATAATTGCCAAGGCTATTTCTGACAAGCTCTAGGTCCCAGGTACACTTATGTTCATGGGCGACGCTAACCACTTATTATGATCATCAAACATCGTTACATTATCACGCCATGCTTACGTTACATCCGCACAACTCTTGGTACATGGGTGTATGTGCGAGGTCAACGCCCGCTTGACAGCTCGCACGTCTCCCAGGGCCAGTCCCCGGGTGGGGAGGAATCTTACGCTCCCACATGCAGGTGTATTTTACTCCATACCTACTCGTATATGAATAAAATTTGTCTCTGTAATGTGTAAGAGCTTTTTACTTACAACACATTTTTTTTGGCTGTCAGTTTGTTGTGGCTAATCTCGGAAAAAGATAAACCAATTTTGATAGAACTCCGCGCAAGAACATTGAATGTCCTGGAATTTAAAGAAAAATATAGAAATACTGAATAAAAAAAATTACCGATGCGCAAACGATGTTGACCTCAGGTGCATGTTTTAAAAAAACTTAAGTTCCTAGATATGCACATAGCACGCCCAACCCGAGCTCGCATTAGGACCAAGCCTATACAAAGACAACAGCTCACAACATTAAGGCTAAATGTGTACATGGCGTAGTGTCCTAAATCTAAGTCCAAGTGCACCTGCATTAGCAGGTGCCTAATAAGACATGTTGGCACTAATATCGATCTGACCAATTATGACAAGATATATAAAACCTTTATTGAACCGTTCCAAATAGTTTTTATTCTAAACTTGATTTAGTTTTTGTCTACCGCAGTGCGCGCTGTATTTGTTATGATCTGTAGTTTTATATCCACCTGACACGTTTTAGGTTTCTTTGGGAACCCTGCGAGGGACCGCTGTGCCATGATCTCGTCTACATGGCACTCCAGTAGGGCTAGCATGCGCACACGACATAATTTTGTCTACACCTTTTCTCGTATTAACTGTATGAAATAATACAAGAAAAGGGATAGACAAAATTTTGTCGTGCGCGCATGCTAGCCCTGCTGATTTCATCCGTAAAGCAACTTTGCTGTGTTTCATCAAAAGGATCCGGACTGGCACTATAATGTCTGGCACCGAGGCTTTCCATCTTACGTGTCAGTATAGGCAAAGCATAAATGAGTTGCCTACTTGCCTGGCTTGATGCCGAGTGAAGTGTAGAGCTCGCTCACATAACCGGTACCGGTGACAGCTATAATATCGCATTTCGTGCGGTTTGTGAGTTTCCGGTGGCCCATGGGGGGGGGGGGGGGGGGTTATAGGGGAAAGGAGGGCAAAGCATTTATATAACCTCTGGTTGTGCGGTGTCTATGGGCGTTTGTAGTCACCATAAGGCTGCGACTGTTCGTTTACTTATAACATCAAAAAACGTGCTTATGTAAAGGTGAGCCATCTGCTCAGGCCGAAAAGTGTAGCTAAAGTTTTTGATATTGTGCGACGCTGATTACTTGCTATCATGTGGCGTGTCTGCCAATGTTCCTACGTAATTTAAAAGTGGATGGATGGACCAAAGCTATGGATTGTGGGCTCGTCTGTATGGATGCTTGAACCCAATCTGTACGGGTTCTAGACTCGTATGTATGGAAAGATGGACCGCAACTATATTACGGGTTGTAGACTCGTATGTATGGAAAGATGGACCGCAACTATATTACGGGTTGTAGACTCGTATGTATGGAAAGATGGACCGCAACTATATTACGGGTTGTAGACTCGTATGTATGGAAAGATGGACCGCAACTATATTACGGGTTGTAGACTCGTATGTATGGAAAGATGGACCGCAACTATAGTACGGGTTGTAGACTCGTCTCTATTGATGGATGGACATAGTACGGGTTGTAGACTCGTTTGTATGGATGGATGGACATAGTACGGGTTGTAGACTCGTTTGTATGGATGGATGGACATAGTACGGGTTGTAGACTCGTTTGTATGGATGGATGGACATAGTTAGGGTTGTAGACTCGTTTGTATGGATGGATGGACATAGTACGGGTTGTAGACTCGTTTGTATGGATGGATGGACATAGTTAGGGTTGTAGACTCGTTTGTATGGATGGATGGCCAAATCTATGGTACGGACTATACCTGTCGACTCGTCTGTAGACCAGCATAAGGCATTCAGTCAATTGAATTTGCAAATACAATATGTATTGAAAAAAATATGATTTTTTCTTTGCTTGTAAAGGTTTATGGAGGGAGGGGATTGTTCCGCCAATCTGGGTCTGTCCGACTGGCCTCGATACCTCCGTCCCACTACAGATTGCGGTGAAGCGCTGTTTCGGCATATCAGTATGATTTCTTTATTGGTGAGCGTGACCATTCACCGTCACGTTCGTTTCTTCCTAGTTCATTACATTAAATAAAATCAGAGATACTTATACCGATGTCAAGTATATAAATTGTATATAAGTGTTCCCGGCGATTCCGGCGATCATCGACCCCATAGATATTTTTTTATTCAAAATGAAATGAGTCTATGAAATGGAAAAAAAAATAAACCAGTGATAGTTCTATCCCATTCAAATAAAAAAACTCTTCAGCTTTATATTAAAACATAGTTTCCTATTTGGGTTCTCCCCTCCTCAAAAAGCAACATGCACTTACCCTACTCCCTAAAAGACGAAAACAACACGTTTCAAACATGCCATGTGTTCCAATCACTCGTTTGATAGCTAGGGGGATTCCTGTTGGAACACAAGCGTTATGGGTTCTATTGAATTACCCCCCTGGTAGATTTTCTATCATCTGTGCTTACATCATACTCATATTTAAAAGGTCGGTGTCTATGGAAGTCGCTTGTCACTTACCACCAGGTGAAACAACTTTTCGTTTGCCCCCTCCTCTATAAAAAACATCACCTTGCTTTCACCTGCCCCTACAAAAATATTTTTTCAAATCCGACTCCGGAGATTAAGACGTTTCAAAAACAAACTCCTCAGCAGTAGGTATTGTTTGAGTATAGATTTCAGTAGAGATTTCAGAGGGCTTAGTAGCCTAAGGTGAACCCAGCACCTTGGTCGAAGCCAATTGACCCAAAGGCTCTTTGTACCCCTCTTATAAAAGAGCAGGGGACAAGGGGCGAGGATGGAAACCTCACCCCATTGCATTGTCCCGACGTTGGGAGGGGATGTTCTGTGGTGCGGGAGGACCCACCTGTGGAGGTGGCGTCGGTCCCTTGGGCGACTGACTAGTTGTCGAAGTGACGTGAAGTGTTGCTCAACAGTTCTGGGGCACCTCACCAACGGCAGCATTGGTGGCACTCGCCAGGTTTTAGTGGAAAGAGCTGCGTCCACCTTACCACTATCAGTATTTGAGTACCTTCGGGTTCTTTAATATAATCAACCCATTCATCATCATCATCGTCAGCCTTTTTCCGTCCACTGCTGGGCATAGGATTCTTTCAATGATAGCCAATACGGCCGACCCCAATTTATTAAGGATAATTGCGATAAGTTTTAAATCTTTTTTATCTCAATCAAGTTTATCCTAATTCGGATAAATCGAGATTTACATGGGCCTTGAGCAACGGCTCCGTGACCCTACCCACCATGGCGAAAGGCGTTGCGTACGAACCGGTACATGAATCCGCGTACCTACAAGGTCAACTATTTTCGTAACAAGGATGGTTGGCTAATTGTACCTTTGACAACCCTGTAGGGGCAGAAAAAAAATTGCCACCTATTTTATGTTACTTGTATAGGCAAACTGACAGGCCACCCAAGGGCTGCGTCGTCAGGGAACATTAAAGAATTTACCCGGGACTAACCCAGGCAACTCATTCGTGTGACGCCTATAATACGTAAGGTGGTAAATCTCGGTGCCAGTAATTACACTACTTATCCTGCCCTTCTTTCCGAAACCCAGTAAAGCTATAAAGAAGTAAATAGAATAGTGGTACCTGTACGGGCCCGCGGCACACCGTATTTCTTTCACCCACCAGTATCAATGCCTTGTATGAAAATAAATAATGTTACACATACGTACTCTTAAGGGACTGAGCCAGTGCTGTAGTTACAGCTCTGCTGCCGGTTGTTTCGCGGAAAGGATAATTATGACGGTTTCCACTTTCCACGCTGACAGACGCGCTGTACAAAACGCATCACTCTCACTATTCTTCTAAAACCCAGAAACATATTTAAATTCATTTTACAAACTCGATGACCTCTCGGAATAGGATCTTGCTACTGCCTGGGCTGGAAGCCCAGCCATTGTTGTTTAACTATGGCTGGGCTTATATGGGCTATATTGAGAAGATTGTAAAGCTTTCTATCTTAATTATCGATTAGGAATAGCAGAAACTAGCGACAAAAGCGGGCAACAGCTAGTACAGATACTAAATATAACCGTTACGTCTTTAAGCATTGTACTTTGTCTAATAGTATATATAATGAGAAATGTAGACAGCTGCGCAGCTTTCTGGAAGGGAAGTCCTTCCCCTTTCTTTCAACTTTACCCCTTTTACAACCCCTTTTTTATCCCTTATCCCACAAACCCACATAGCTTACGTTATAACGGTATGTACAATGAGACGCACCGATTATCCTTATGCTACATTCTATGAATGAATGAAAAGATCGCTAGAATCTGAGCGACCCCTCCCTGATTATTGTATTGATCTTGAGGTTTACCTGAGATGTGAGTTTTATTGCCATCCTATGTTTTTTAGTTAGGCGAACTGGCAAACGTATAACTTGATATGGGATGTAGTCAGCGTCGCGAACATTCATATAATTCGTTGATAGCATACTCATATTTGAAAGACAACGCACCTGCTAATGATGTTGATGTCTCTGGATGTTGCTTATCACTTACCACCAGGTGAAACGACTGTCAGTTTGCGCCCTCTTCTATAAAACAAAATATATAATGACCTGAGACTAGTTCAGACAAGTCATTCGTTGGCTATCCTAAGACGAAGGTTATCGATGGCCTTTTCTTCGAAACTCGAATTATATCTTCATATGATATCGCTGCCGCGGCTTAATGAGCGTTCGATAAACCTCATGTTTATTATACCTACTCTAATAACTCCTTCGTATGCATTTTAAGTGGCTAGGGATCGGCCGTTTAGGCGTTCATTGAGGGAGGCCTATGTTCAGCAGGGTACGGATAGAGGCTGATGATTATGTTTTTAAGAAGAAAGTAGGACTCATTGGACTGTATAAGTACATGTTGATGATGATTCTCAAAGGATACTTCTTCATGATAAAAAACAACAAGGACGGCCATATTGGTGGGGTAAGCTCCCCCCTCATACACCGAGTAATGTTTAATACCGTCTGGGGGGTATTACCTCCTTATAAGACGTCCCTGATGACCTCTAGACAACTTTGAGTGTTATTTGTCTAACATACACTTCCATAACTTTGAAGATCTGAAGACCGAACTCAACTTCTTCTGGACCTTGAACTTGACACCGCAAATTATATTTCGCATTGCCAGGGCATCCAAAGCACGTTGGCGAACTTTACTTCACCGGAAAGCAAGTGAGCATGGAAAATTTTAGAATAACCCATTTTTCAGTCAAATTTTCATATATATATATATAAATTAGCGATACTATAGATACTGCTTCTACGTACTGAGAATAATCAGTTGTCTTGATGTTCATAGGATCAGCTGTACTTTTCAATAATAATGATCACAAATTGTTATTTTTATTTCGTCGTCCATTATAATGAGACATGGGTTCTCTCGGATCCCTCCAATTTAGATATTGCCTTATTTATGAAAATTAGAAGGCGATGCCGTGGGTAACGGATAGTATAGCGTACCATCAGTTATCTATACGGTAGTCCCACGCCTACACCCTCCCCCCGCGTAACCCCGCATCGGAGTGGGCTCAGTACTGATCGGGTCGGAACGCCCTCCACGTTCAAGATCGCTGCCACTCCTAGATTATTCGTGGTTCAAAGTTCAATGATGATAAATCTAACTTCCTAGAAGAATAGGTGTGGTTCATTCATCGAGCATATAACCGGAATAGAGCGGTTATGTTACGTGTTTTCCGCCAATATTGTGCTGCCACGCTGCGCCGGTTCTGCGCTCTGATTGGCCGATGGGACGTATACACAAGTCACGGGTTGGTTGAATTATTGGTATTACGTCAGTGACAAATTACTGACCAGTTATGGAATTTTATGGCTTACATTACTACTATCCGGTTATATGCTCGATGGGTGCATTGATGTGAATAATATAATAGGAGTTCTATTAAATATAAAAGAGTGACGATGGTCTAGTGGGTATGGGCTCGGCCTCTTGATAGAGAGGTCAGGCTTCGATCCTTAGCCGTGTCTTGAAATGGATTTTTCTAAATTTCTCCATGCACCTGAATATCGCTTGCTCACCGGTGAAGGAAACATCGTGAGGAAACCTGCATTCCTAATAAGTCTTTGAAGGCATGTGAAGTTCACCAACCCAGTACAGTTTTTTTTCGGAATGATTTATGCTAACGGCCAAAAGGCCCTAATGCTTCGTCGGATCGCTAGATGTGAGCCGATTTGGCTCCCTTATGATTTATGTGGGGGGTTGCCCCACGCCAACCGTGAAGTCTACGACCGCACAGGCTCTGGCGTCGGGTTGGAGTCCCTACAGTATACACTACAGAAGGATAGCAATAAGGTCTACGATTACGAAGGGTTATATCTATACTAATATTATAAAGCTGAAGAGTTTGTTTGTTTGTTTGTTTGAATGCGCTAATCTCAGGAACTACTGGTCCGATTTGAAAAAATCTTTCAGTGTTAGACAGCCCATTTATCGAGGAAGGCTATAGGCTATATAACATCACGCTCTGATATATAGGAGTTGAGTAACGCGGGCGAAGCTGCAGGCAACAGCTAATTATGTAATATGACTGAAGATTACCTAACTATTGGGAACAAATTCTTTACTATTTAGTTTGAGTCGTTTTTGATGTTCACCAAAAAGTGAACTTTCTGTCAAGAGATATTCAACCGCCTACGTGTATATTTCAATATCATATACCTATGTTGATGTATATAGGTACATGTTTTTTTTAAGATAGAAGAGGGGGCAAACGGACAGTCGTTTCACCTGGTGGTAAGTGCTGAGCGCATAGGCACCGCTACATAATTAGCAGGTGCGTTGCCGGACTTTCAAATATAAGTATGCTCTTTTCTTGAAGGTCTAGTCGTATCGGTTCGGAAATGCCGTAGGTGGCAGCTGGTTCCATATAGAGGTCGTACGAGGCAGGAAATGCCTTAAACATAGAGTTGTTGTTATTAGTCCTTCTGATATTAATTGAACTCATGAACTCGTGATGATATAATATTTCTCTGTCTGTATCAAATGGTGGGCTGAAAATAGATTAATAATAATAAAGATGATTTCATATATGTATATACACACGTACATAATGTGTGTACCGTATATAACTGTATACACGAAAGCCGGGCAGGTTGTGCCCCTCCCCTGCCGTCCCCCCCACTCCGACCTAGATATCGACCTGCCCCCCACATACGCCTACATAAACCTGAATATTTTCGTCAGATCTACTACGTGTCATACATTAACTATATTAACAGTATATTGAATTCCCAAATTTTACCCACATCAACTCTGCATGGCTGTTGCCCGCCGCTTCTCCAACATTTACTTGGATTTGAAGCCGGTACGGACTGGTTATGCCTGTCATACTTGCGAAACGATTTTTAAATGGGTTGAAAGAATTTTTGGAAAGCTTAAAATATTACCTCGAGCATCCAAATTCCAAAGTCACGAATATTCTTTAATATTAGTATAGATAGTGTCTCAGATATTTTTTTGCCAGTACGGTGTCTATTTTTGTACAGAACAGATGTATTATCAAGTGCCTGGCGTGTAACAAACCTGCTGCCCCCCCCCCCCCACCGTCTCCCACCGGTTCCCCGAGATCTGCCAGACTGACGGCTGGCGTGGTGGGGACTTTCCATATATCTTCTGGCCACCTGACGTCAAATTCTGACTCATTGTATATATTTAGAAATGCTATTGTTATTCTATGGAAACAAATTTCATCTTTAAAATTTTTACTAAAACTAAAACAGAGCGGTACGGGACGCCAGACATTATAAAACATTTTTTATGGCATAAGGCTCCTTAACAAGCAGCCGTATAATGACTACGGATGCCCATACACATCCGCTCAGCCAGAGGTTATACAGATACGTTGCCCTCCTTTTCCCTATCTCCCCCCCCCCCACAATGGGCAACCGGAAACTCGCAAACCGCACGAAACGCGACAGCAGGCATAGCTGTAACTTGACTCCGGTATTATGTGAGCGAGAGTGTACCCCGGTCGTGCCGGCCCAATTCGGCCGCAATGCAGCATGGCACTACCTCTTACTGGTAAATCTGTTATTATCAAGATATAGAACTAACATTGTACGCAGTAGTATGTAGAAAGTTCAATATTAAATGACACGTAATAATATGAGTTAGTAATATGACACGTAACCAGCGTTGGATGACACACTGTTGGCTTTTTTGTTCCGTTTTTTTTTTTGGCAAATTCTTGGGAACAAATAATTGTAGTCTTGGCTTTAGTGGCGCTAAAAATATTATTGATTTAATAACAATGGCATATTTTTAAATTTTTTTGTTCGTATCATGTAAATATATTATGTATATTCAACTAGTAGCGCCCCGTGGTTTCACCCGCGTACTTCCCATTCCGTGGGAGTACAGGGATTAATTATAGCCTATAATATGTTATTCGGATGTTATAAGCTATTGTAAAGTTTCATTGACATCCATTCAGTACTTTTGGCGTAAAAGAGTAACAAACATACATCCTCTTACTAACTTTCGTGATTATATTATTAGTAGGGATATCTTTATCAGTTGAGCGAGGGCTGATAATAATGAAATTAAACTACCTACTAAAAACGTTTTAATTTGAATTGAATGAATTTTAAATGCCGTATTTTCAGAGTATAGATTTTCATGTGATGTTAAATAGTCACTGGCCCAATCAATAATTGACCTCGTGGAACTGTTCCCCTCTAGTAGTTGGGTCTGGTATCTAGTACACATTATACACTTTCTATCGTATGATAATTACCAAAACTTCTTGACTTTGTCTTGCATGTGCTGCCTATAACAGAGATGTAAAAACTTTTTATGATATCCTTTTTTTATTCTAAGCCCGTAGTTTCACCGATCCCAATAAACAAAATCTCCAAAATGAAACGTAGAAGGAACCTAAATAATTTTAGGTTACCTATATAACCTAATAGTTAACAAATGAAAGATGATTTTTTAATTTCCAACTGGCAATACCAGGGTAGAAGAGTGTTGGTCGGCCATTAACACATAACCAGGGTCCAGGTGGGATAACGATGTTCGTACAGTGCCCGGTCCGTGTTGGATGCGAGTGCCGAGTAGCGAGGGATCGGTCGTCTTGGCATTCATTGAGGCAGTAGGGAGGGATTAGCGCGTTTAAAGAACCTTACTCCTTAGCTTTTATTTTATACATTTACGTAATGAATATGAAATCCCGTGAAGAAGGTTTGTGGACACCAGTTCGCAAACCAGCCCCTTGTGTACAACTTACGGTACTAGGTTAAGGAATTTTTGAAAGTCCTAACTTTTTAGAACCAATATAAGTTACTACAATTGTGAGTCAAATTAACATTAAGGTTACTTATAGTAATAGAATTACCTAGACCACAAATATCATCGGTATCAGTCCGAATCATGCTTCAAAGTAGTTCAAATGAAAGACAAGACTGATTTCTGCATGGATATCGCTATAACACCATTCATACGGCACTGGATAAACACATTTAATGAAATTAGTAGATATAAATACACCATTCCAAACATGGTCGCCACGGCAGACATTGTTCGCCCAGCAGCTGCAAATGTGTACGTAACTATTTCTCGGATTGACCAAGCAGTATAATATAGCAAACTTTCATTAAAATCGGCCCAGTCGTTTGGACGTTCGAAGACAAACAATAAGACGACTAATTTAATATAAGTATAAAAATATGTTTTTATATAAATTAAAATACATGACCCCACTACATTATCATCATATGAATATACGTCCTTGTAGGATTCGAAAGCGCGACCCCGTACCTGACGACTACATCAGCCGGCATCATATGCCATATTATTATGGTTTATGGTCATAATTTACGTACATTATCTTTGAATAACATTTCTACATTGAAAAATCTATAGCTGTTCCCCCCTACAAACTTTTTACCCCGTCATCAATCCAATAGAAATCAAGTTTGAAACATAATGGGCTTTTGATTAAATTGGTTCCGTCAAAATACATTCATATAGTTTATCATCTAAGGTATTTTATTATTTAATATTAGCTTTAGGGTATTTTGTGGTAATATAGCTTACACATCAGAATAACATATAGGCTATGGTTTATCCCTGTACTCCCATGGCAATGGGAAGTACGCGGGTGAAACCGGGGGGCGCTGCTAGTTCATAACTAATAAAAATGTTGTACATCATGCTGTTTGCTGTCACGCTATACGAGTTGATTTTGCTGCCAAGGCGCGCCAATAGAATTTATGTACATACTTATAAAATAGTTTTTGATACAGCTTGATACCCTAATGTTGAACCATTGTTGATTTGTAAAATTATATCCTTGAATACCTGACCTGAGAGCTAATTAACGTGTTTCGTTATCTGCGCATGTTGTTAGCTCGATTGAGAATTTGAGTCGAGATAAGACTGTCTCGTCAAAACTAAATCACTTACAGAAATTCGGTATTTGAATATTTTTTTTAAGTGTATTGTGTTCTAAACGAGCGTGGAACTGCAGTGGAAGGGATGAGATTTTTGCCGCGCACCCGCTTATAAATTATAATGGCTCCCAACATCGAGAAGAAGAAGAACTTTATTATTGGGCAGGACCGAGAACTGCCATCTTGCGTCTTAGAAATAGATGGGATATTGTACTAGACAGGTTCCGAGTGACCTTGTATGTATATCAACATTGATCACTAACCAAATCTTCTACCAGATAGTCTATAGTCATTATATTGTAACTTTCAATGAATTTTCTAGAATCATCCACCATTCGATAAGCTAGCTTCCTATAACGACAAAATATCGAATCCCCCCTAAAATTGGGTATATCTAAATTCTTATATACAAGCTAAAATATCGTATATAAATTAGTATCTAAACGTACATAGAATTTCGTTCTCAAACCCCCGAACCCTTGGTCTGGGCGACCTTTATTAGACCCTCCCCTCTTTGGGGTGATCCCCTTGGGCTAGGAAACGAGGGGGATATATAAAGGGGGAGAATTTAAGGGGTTGCCAGATTATAGGGGTTTTGGGATTTAATTTATTTTAGGAGGGGTATAGGAGAAGTGTTGACTTGCGCCTTTGTTGTCACGTTGAAGACTGATATGTTTTTAAATGTTTTATAGGACTCTCTACCTTAGTAGTATAGTTAATCGACTAGTGACGATGTAATTATGCGAAAGTAGCGGTGGTTGGTGTAGTGGTCAGAATGCGGCCTCGTCGACACGCTGAGGTAACGGGTTTGAATCCCAGCCAGGGCAAATTGGTTATAATATGATGAACACAGACATCATTTAGTTTATATGTACGTACCTGTATATTGCATACACGAATGAAGTACATTCAATGAGGAGTTGGTCTGGTGGTCAGTTAGACGCAAGCCGCAGCCGTCACCAGTCCAAAACTTGTGCAGATGATAATCATTAATCAAAGACGTCTATTATAACTGAGAAAGTCTTGGTGATAATTGGTACGGTCAGAGAAGCCATGACGAACGACGACAAGACTAGGTTAGTGATGTAGGTGTTTATAATATGTATGTATCGATTACCCAAGTTAATTATCGATTATGACATCGATGCATCGCTACTTAGCTAGCTTAGCTATGCTTATAGGTATAGTAATTTAGCAAGCTTGCAAAACGGCCCTTACCGGTGGAAGACGGCATCTCGGCAGGTGCTCTGTCCTCTCACCTGCCCGTTGAATATTCATTACATATCCCATAACACACCTTTTGAACGAATTAATGTGGATGGTGAAATACTTTTTAGTAATCTCTAGAAAGTTTTTGACGCGCGCCCTAGCAGTATGACATTACGACACCATGACATGACGCTGTTATTTCGACACCATGACATGACGCTGTTATTCTTTATTCCATCTTCCGTTATAGATTTTTATGCGAAATCTAATATATAGTTTCGGCGTTTCGTTTTTTTATTTTTATAAAGCAATTAAGGTTTTCACAAACGTTTATGTCGTCTACATATTGGGGATCGCTGCTGGAAGTCCATCAAAAGTTGAAAGTTAGTAATTTTGTCTAAGGTAGGTAAGGCAAACTTGCAGCCTATTGATTGGTTGACGTCGTGCAGACAAATTAGGTCAGGACAAGATCTCACTACCCAGTTGTCTCGTCCATGCGTTGCCTACCCTGAGTGACTTGCTCATTCTGTACCTCGAAATGTGAAATGGCCTTCAGCCCTTTTGGCCTGTTCCTAAATATTGTTTGCACATATTTGTTGTATATTATAAGTTTAAGTCTATTTAAAGTTCTCCAAGCCGCATTGGCTCCAAACGGATAGCTGTGTATATTCCAAGTAAGGTATGGCCTAATACCCTCAGTGGAACGTTATAGGGTCGCGCATGCAGATATTACTAGTACTACATATTAGTACTTATTTTACATACTAGTAGCACATATTAGTACTCATTTTTATCCTATAACTTGCCTCTATGTCAAAATTATAAAATCAATATGGAGGTATTAAGGCAATAGGGTTGGCACAACTCGAAAAAAGTTTAAAAACTGTGTTGAACTTATGTATGTAAAGAGAAAGTGTATGTCAGACCCGTTTCACGTGGGTACAAAGGGGGCGTGGGAGAGAGGGAAGGGGGAGTAGAGCTCCCCCGCCAGAAACAGACTTTGTGAAGACGTGAAAGGTGATACGTGTATAGATATTGTATGTATGGTGCCAATGAACTTTTTGATTTTTATCCTTAATTTTATGGTATCAAGTAAGATGGCAGTTTTTTGATGATTTATGATGTGGTGGACCAATTACCGCCACAATCCTGAATCTACAACAGCTGATATGACAACAAGCGGGCTTCGACCTGACCGAGCATACCATATCGCTCGGTCGGAGATCTTTGGGCTTTCGCCTATATCCCACAGTAACTTAGATTATATACTGGCTATTTATAAATGCCATCAATTACTGTGTTAACAGTTAACCGTTTGATTCGAAAGCCGCAGAACAAGACATCGCGCCATCATCATCTCCCGAGACTCCAGACCAATTTCGTAGAGACGTTCTCCGCTCTAATCAACTATAGGATTGGCAACTTTATAACTAGCTAATGCCCGTAGCCCGCGTTGACTTAGATAAACTGCTGTGGTTACGGGACTGGTGACTTTTGTCAATTGAATCTACCACCGGTTCCAAAGTGAACCCTCTGGAAGAACCGGCGAAACAAACTCAGTGGATCTAATCTTTTAAATATTCTATAAAATATGATATCCTGAAATGTCTAGGAGGAACGCCCTGTTCCCAAGGTTTCATCTTCCATGAAATCTTTTACTTATCCTTTCCCACACAAACGCTCTATAACGTATGTCATTTGATGATAATGTAGCATTATATCAATAAAAGACCTTTATCCACCCGACGGTGACGCGGCCCAGACCACCTGAAGAAACAAACCCGACGTCGGGTGGCCGTGTGGTCGAAGACTCTACGATTGGCGAGGGCAACCCCCCACTCATAATAAAACATAGGTGAGCCAGCGACGAAGCATTAGGGTCATTAGGCCGTTAGCATAGATCATTCCAAAAAGATATATATAAATTGGATAAGTTGTTTCCAAGATGACTTCCTACCTCCGAACTTAGGATTTCCTCTATAATATTAGTATAGATATCATAATAAAGATGTATGTCTGTTTGTTCCAGCGTTCCACACGTCCGACCAGCTGCTGGTGCACGTGAATCTGTCCCACGTGCGCGCGTATGAGCACGACAGGAGACACACGCTCGTCAACCAGGTCAACCAAGTCAACGTCAAGATCGTTGTGAGTTATTTTACTTTTTATAAATACAGTGGGTGATCTGACGCACACGATGCGTTGCCAGCCTATACCATAGTACCCCACCATGGTTCAGGCCTTGTCGTGGCGGTGGGGCTCAGTAGCCTAGGGTGAGCCGCTGAACCTTGGGCGAAGCTAATTTAGCCGAGGGGGCTCTTTGTACAGGGGTAAGGGGCAAGGACGGGAACATCACCCCATTGTACTGTCCCGTCGTTGTGTGAGGGGTTGTGTGGTGCGAGACAACCCCCCTGTGGAGGTGGCGTCGGTCCCCTGAGAGACTGACTAGCCGTCGAGGTGCCCTGTTTGCTCATTTAAGACCTGGGGGGGGCACCTTACCAAAGGTGGCATTGGTACCAGCTTTCGGGCGCAGCGAGTCCCACATACCCGCCTGGGGAGACCCACTCCGGGATACCTCAGAGCATTTTTTTTTTTTTTTAGCTAATACGAGTCCACTGCTGGACGTAGGCCTCCCCCAAGGATTTCCACAACGACCGGTCCTGCGCCGTCCGCATCCAGCGGATTCCTGCGACCTTTACCAGGTCGTCGGTCCACCTAGTGGGAGGCCTACCAGCACTGCGCTTTCCGGTACGTGGTCGCCACTCGAGAACTTTTTGACCCCAACGGTCATCTGTTCTGCGAGCAATGTGTCCTGCCCAGTTCCACTTAAGCCGGGAAATTCTTTGGGCTATGTCGGTGACTTTGGTTCGCCTGCGGATCTCCTCATTTCTGATCCTATCACGCAGGGAAACTCCGAGCATAGCCCTCTCCATTGCTCTTTGGGTCACCTTGAGCCTTCTGATAAGGCCCATAGTGAGCGACCACGTTTCTGAGCCATATGTCATCACTGGCAACACACACTGATTGAAGACTTTTGTCTTCAGACACTGCGGTATTTGGGACGAGAAGATTTTTTTTAGCTTTCCGAACGCTGCCCAGCCAAGTCGGACTCGACGATTGACCTCTTTCTCGAAATTGGACTTATCTAAATGTATAGTTTGTCCAAGGTATACATAATCGTCGACAATTTCGAGTATTGAGCTTCCGACAATAACTGGAGTGGGTACGACGTGGACATTCGACATGACTTTCGTCTTGTCCATGTTCATTTTAAGACCCACTCGTTCGGAGGCTCGACAGAGGCCTTCGAGCATTGCACTTAAGTCCTCCATGGTTTCAGCCATGACTACTACATCGTCGGCAAAACGAAGGTGAGTGATGTACTCGCCATTTATATTGATGCCAAATCCTGCCCAGTCCAAAACCTTGAAGACGTCTTCCAATGCAGCGGTGAACAGTTTTGGGGAAATAACGTCTCCTTGTCTTACACCTCGCTGCGATTGGATGGGTTTTGAACTCTGGTCTTGTAGGCGGACCGACATTGTGGCGTTTTCATACAAATACTTCAACACTTCGATATACCGATAGTCAACTTGGCACCTCTGGAGAGACTGTAGTACAGCCCAAGTCTCAATCGTATCGAAGGCTTTTTCGTAGTCCACAAACGCTAAGCATAGGGGCAGGTTATACTCTTTGGTCTTCTGTATAACCTGTCGCAGCGTATGAATGTGGTCAACGGTGCTGAAGCCTTTTCGGAATCCGGCTTGTTCGGGAGGCTGGGAGTCATCTAGCCTGCGCGCGAGTCGATTTGTAATGACCCTCGAAAACAGCTTGTAAACGTGGCTCAGGAGTGAGATGGGTCTATAATTCTTCAGCAGGGTGGTATCGCCCTTTTTGAAGAACAGCACCACCACACCCCTGTTCCAAGCCTTTGGCGTTCTGCCCTCGAGAATGACGGAATTGAACTAATTCTGAAGGGCCTTAAGGATCGGCCTTCCACCCGCCTTCAGGAGTTCGGCAGTGATTCCGTCATCGCCCGGCACCTTGTTGTTTATAAGTTGTTTGAGGGCCATTCTGATCTCGTACAGGCTAACGTCCGGGATATCTTCCGTGTAGTGTCGGGTCAATCTAGCTCTGGGGTCGTTTGCCAGATTTCTGATGGGTTCCCGTGTTGACGTGTATAACTGCCCATAGAACTTCTCAACCTCTCTCAAGAGCTCGGGCTTGGAAGTTACAATCCTGCCATCGTCGGTCTTCAGTTTCGCGAGCTGCCTTTGCCCAATTGACATATCCCTCATAAATACTTTAGAGCCCTTATTCTGCTCTATGGCTTCTTTAACACGATTCGTGTTAAATCGGCGCATGTCACATTTTATGGATTTTGAGATCTGCCTATTGAGCTGCCGGTATTTGGCCGCATCGACTGAAGACTGCAGGACCATTTCGCGCCTTTCTTCCATTAGCTCAAGTGTATGGTCTGAGAGTTTTCTGGGGGTGTTCTTACGGTGGGCCTTGAAGAACTTAGATCCGACCGTATGGACAGTTTCCACAAACCCATCATTAAAATCATCCACATCGTTCCCTAGGCAATAGAAACGGTTTTGCAGTTCGAGCTGGAAGCTTTCGGGGTTTTGGATTTGAATAGGTATAGGGCGAAGCGTAGACTTCACTAGTCGCGACCTTTCGAGCTTGATATTGATATTCAATGTGCCTCTTACCATGCGGTGATCGCTTCCGGTTTTGACTGCATTGATCACAGAGACATCATTGAATATTTGCTTATTCGTCGACATGATGAAGTCTATCTCGCTCCTTGTGGCACCATCTGGACTTAGCCAGGTCCATTTCCTCTGCTCTGGCTTTCTAAAGAAGGAGTTCATCATATAAAGTCCCTCCTTTTCGAGAAAGCCAGCCAAGAGTTGTCCCTGGTGATTTCGGTTTCCTACACCAAATTGCCCCACTCGCAGCTCTTCACCATCGCGCTTGCCCAGTCTTGCATTAAAGTCCCCCATGACAACGGTGTAGTGTGTTTTGGAACCATGTATGGCCGAGGAGATATCCTCATACATGGTTTCCACCGCATCGTCAGGTTGTGTCGCGGTCGGTGCATATACCTGTATGACCTTCAGCGAATAACGTTTGTTTATTCTGAGTATAAGGTATATCACTCTGCTCGACACACTCTCGATCTTGATAACGCTGTTCATAAGGGATCTGTGGACGATAAACCCGATACCACCCTGGGACAGTTGGTCACCCTCTCGGAAATAGAGCAAGTTGCCGGATTTGAGAGTTATCATGTCCTCCCCCTCTCTACGGACTTCAGATAAGCCTATGATACCCCATCGCAACTTGCTCAAACCTTCCTCGAGTTCCGCAATCTTCTCGTCGGTCCGCAACGTCCGTACGTTATAGGTTGCCAGGTGCAGTAGTCGTTGTTTGTGGTAGCGGAGCCTCTTCCGGAGATTCTTAGCATCCCCTGCCCCGCCGTTACCTTGGCCGCTACCGTCGCCAGAAGGAATAGCGGGGCCGCCGGGTACTGGGGGCCGTTTTTTCGTTGTGTCTATCATCATTTGGGGGGAATTGCCTTAATCGCCACGCTTGGCAGGCGGGTTGGCGATCGCAGTTGTCGGTGATAAATACTCAGAGAACGCTGCTGCCCGTTCTCCGGTGAATCCCTTAGTCGCCTTTTACGACACCCACGGGGCGGTATGGGGTAGTGCAATTCTAAAGCCGGCACTACACGGCAAGAGCATTACCCGGCGTTAAAGAAAAAAAAGCCTATACCATAGTACCGGTCGACTAGGGTTAGGTTGGGTAGAAGAAAAGTTAAGTTGGTTTAGTAAGATGTAGTGCTATGCTGCTTTGTAGCCGAATTGGGCTGGCACGACCGGGGTGGTACCTCTCGTTCATAACACCGATGTAACGTGATAGCTATGCTATCGCGTTTCGTGCGGTTTCGTGAGTTTCCGGTGGCCCGTTGAGGGGAAAGGAAAAGGAGGGCAACGCATCTACATAACTTTTGGTTGTACGGATGTCTATGTCGGTAGTCACCATAAAAGAAATCAAGAAGGCATGTGACACGTCCGGCTGAGGACGGCACAGACATCGCCGGTGGGAGGGATGCGTTAGGAGTAAGACACATGAGTTGCTTGGGTTGGTCCCAGGTGGACCTTTGTGTACATGGGCGACGGCGAATTAATACCGTCGGGTGGCTAGTCTTCCCGGTAACCTGGTCAAGTGACATAAAAGACCGGCCAAGCGCGAGTCGGAGTGGCACGAGACGCATTATATACTAACAAACACGTTTGCTGTATGGGAGCCCCCCTTAAAATTTTATTTTAATATAATATGACTAAATTTCTGTGAATATTTCATACGTCTACCTGTTGCCGTTTATATCGAGCAAAAACGGAGATCAATAAAATGAATATTTAAAGGGGGCTCCCAGGCAACAAACAAACGTTCGTTGTGAGGGAGCCGCATTATATATTGATTTTATTCTCTTTTTAATATTTGTTGTTATAGCGACAACAGAAATTCATGATCTGTGAAAATTTCAACTGTCTAACTATCACGGATCATGAGATACAACCTTTTTTTATTTTGCGCCGGGAAATGCCCTGAGGCATCCCGCGGGGGAGTGAAGACTCCCCATTAGGTACTTATAAGGGTTACAAAGAACAGCTCCCTCGGTTCAATGTGCTTCGCCCAAGGCGCTGGGTTCACCTTAGGGTACTGAGCCCCATAGCCACGACAAGGCTTGAATCATCTTGGGGTGTCATGAGATACGACCTGGTGACAGACGCACGGACAGCGGAGTCTTATTAATAGAGTAACAAAAATAAAATTTTGTAGATAACAGTGATGATGATGATGTATTATTTCCTACTCCTCGTGATTCAATTCATTTCGGGTCTCAAGAAGAATGTTTTAGGGCCGAAACACATAGCCGCGTTGCGACGCCGCAACGCTAAAAACGGTAGTTTGCGTTGCGGCGTCGCGAAAAAGAGCGTTTTATTGTCCTACGGTAGGGTAACCAGTTCATCGTGATTTTTGATTGTGGATAGACGTGTCTCTGCTCATGGATCGTAATAAACTTATTGCTTATTTGTTATTAAGAAGACATAACTCTGTTTTGTGCCGCGCCGCTTAAATCAGCAGTGGCGTCCCTGCCGATTTCAGCGACGCGAATTTCACCGACACGGCGTCATACTTATTGACAATGATTCAGTTTATTTCAAAGACTACTACTCCTATTGTTTGTTTCTATCACTTTTGCAAACAACACGCGTAAAGTCAGAAGCAGTTTTAAAATTAAATTTTCATTTATATTTTTGGTTCAGGAACGCCCTTGTTTGTGGGATTACTGTGGGTATTTTCCATCGGGATTCATAGCCTTATTACATGAATGTATCCAGTATCTTCTTTGTCGTACATTTAAAACAGTGTTATGTATTCTTAATAACAAATAAGCAATAAGTTTATTACGATCCATGAGCAGAGACACGTCTATCCACAATCAAAAATCACGAGGAACTGGTTACCCTACCGTAGGACAATAAAACGCTCTTTTTCGCGACGCCGCAACGCAAACTACCGTTTTTAGCGTTGCGGCGTCGCAACTCGCAACGCGGCTATGTGTTTCGGCCCTTAACGTGTCCCTGGAGTCCCTGAGAACGTATTAAAGTGTCATCTGTCAACTTGACGATAACATGGCAAAGCTTAAAGGTACGCGTCCATTGGCCCGCACTGAACTCATCGCAAGCACGGCACACAACGGAATTTCAGTTCGCTTTGTACATCGGATCGCATTTCAGTGCCATTTTCGTTGCGTACAGTGCGTACGATGCGGACGTGTGGACTCTGGACGCTGACCTTAAAAAGACAACCGCACCTGTCAGGAGTAAGCTACAATATAGTTGGACCTAACAAGTTCCGTATACGTTCAAAACAAGGTTACAAACGTGTTACGAAATTCTAACAGTGAAATATTTTGTGTATCTGTACGACCCTACCTTTTTCCACCTGCAGCAAAAATGACAGGTGCTTCGACAATATTGAGCTCTAATAATTGTTAGTAGTGTGATGGATCAGAAAAAAAAATGAATACGTAAATAAACAATGCAATGGTCGTTTATTCATCCCATCGCTGTTTCAAATAATAGGCTTTTTAATTTCCAAGCGTTTCCGAGATCATTTAAAACCCATGCCAGCTGATTACTGAAGCTTTGTTAAAAAAGACCTTTAGAAACTTATAAAAGCCGAATGACCACCAGAATTTTCTATGTCAAAATATCATTTATTCACATTTATAGCCTGACCAGAAATATATAAATCCTGCGTGGTGTCGGCACTGTAACGTTTATACGGTTACACATAGTATCGTCCATACAGAAATTAGTTTCGAAATTTTCCGCAATATGGCGATGGTTTTTATTTTTCTGGTCAGGCTATTTCATAATTATTATCAGCCATCCATTCACTGTTGGACTTCTATCAATTAAGGCCACGACGGATATGTAGGTACTCGAAAGATATTGAATACTAAACAATTCATTGGTGACGCACTTAATATGCGCATCGCATCGTTTTCGTTTCGTTTAATATTGTTATCATCATCAGTGGCGTAATGCGAGGCTCGTGGCAAATTAGCATGGTGACCCAAAGATAAAAAATAAAGGCAACATATTTCTTGTATGGCATATAGTATAGTGCACCTTGAATTTCCGAACCCGACGCCAGGAGGCCGTGTGGTCGCAGACTGCACGGTTGGCGGGGGGCAACCCCCCACTTTTACAAACCAAAAGTGAGCCAAATGGGCTGACACTAATCCGATGTAGCATAAGGGCTTTCGGGTCGTTAGCATAGATCCATCCGAAAAAAAAACCTTGAATTTCTCTGTCATGGCACACATACTGAGGGCGTTCTAAAAATAAAAGTGAAAAATGTTATGCAGTGGTGTAGGAGTTAAGATTGTCGTTGAGATGAACTTGTTGCCTGTTGTGAACCCGAAAAAATACCTTTTTAAGTTGCACCCGAACTTTCTGACAAAATCAGTACATACTGTATATCAGAGGGTCATTTGGGGATCAGTGCTTTCGATCCTGTCAACACAATGGTGGCCCCTTAAAATAGACAAAAGTGAGAAATAAGAAAGCAGAAATATTAAAGTAATTAACGTTACAGAACGGTATAGACACGTGGCCGATGTCGGCTAGGGGCGCGGGCAACCACGAGTGCACCATCTGCCATCGCAAGTTCAAGAGGAAACAACACCTCAAGGTGCACTACAACGTTCACCTCAAAAACCAGAGCCAGGCTATCTGGTGCTCCACGTGTAAGGAAGGTAACTGTCAGATTGCTTTTTTTATTCTTCTTCCTCTTTGGCATTAACTCCCTTGCGGAATTGCCAATGTCATTTTTTTGTTATTTAATACGAAATTAATAATACTGACCTGACGCCTGACGTCCAAATTAATAATACTGCTTACAATATCAAATGTATATTGTTCTGCAAGATTTAAAAAATATTTAAGGCTTTATGTCAGATTTATACTGTATACCAACTATAAAACCAGATTATGTCCCACTAATATGCGCAGGTGTCTATTTGTATGTTATACTATATATGTATCAAATATCACCCGTATTCGTTCCTCGCTGGACAATCCTATTTCAAACGGCCCCCATAGTTCTTATGTAGGTTCCAAACTTATTTTTAGCAGTGGACTATAGGCTGATTTTTTTTCCGTAAAAGATCTTCAACCGTATCGGATTTGACTAGTCCAAATCCTGCTCTCCCGAGCAGCGCGCGCGATGAACCGCGCCCCCTGCGGGGCGCGGAGGGGGGCGTCTCCCTTTCGAATATTTCTTAAGTGAGCCATTTATTCACTTACTGTACCGATTGAGCTTAAAGGCCATCAGGCCGAAGAGTCTATCGCTTCCGAAAAAAAAAAAGTTATTTTTCAAATCTCTTTGGGTCCCAGTAACTGATCGCATAAGAACAACCTCATCACCCTTACTTTTGCTAATACCACCAATTTTCTTATTCTTGCAGGCTTCTACAACACCACCCTATATGAGAACCATTCGTGTCTGACCCCGTCCCAAGAGAGTGACGACGAAGAAGAAGATGGCGAGGCGGAGTGTAGCCCGCAGCAAGACGCTAGAAAAGAAAATAATCCTATGGAATTGCTAGAGGTATGCGACACTTTTTCGTTGTTTGTTAGCGGATCCTGAAAAGTGATAAAGAGAGGAGGGCGGGAGGGGAGGGAGGATAAGCTTCCTAACATTGATTTGTGAGCTATATCTGCTGTCAAAAATTTTGAATCTCAACATTTTAACCTTGACAATACCTAATAAATTCAGTAAAAAATATTTTTACAGACTGAATGGATGGTAGCGAAAAACAGAATATTGCGACGCGTTTAATAGAACTAAATCAAAAGTATTTTGCTTTTTGTATGTAATGTAAAAATTTGTAGTTTATTTCTCACCCCAGTATGAAATTATAGTTAATAATGTTTATTAACGGAAAATTTACTCCTTAGAAAACTATCATTTGACAAATGAAGCTACTCTTAAAATATTTCGTTGTTACAGCCCATGGGCCGATAACCTCTACATGAACCATATTATATCTGTCTCATTCTAACCCCTTATTTTATCTCGCTTGCCACCCTTCTATAGTATAATAAAACTATTTCTACCCTCGTGTATCTCACTCTAACGTACCATACACTATTGTTTTCTCGCTTGATCCGCTATAATCTGTCTCTATCCCTTGCAGGTGGTGGTGAACGAGTCCCCCGAGGAGCTGTCGTCGGAGGCGGGCATCCCGTCCCCGCGGCGCGTGTACGTGTGCAAGGTCTGCTCCAAGTCGTTCAAGCGCAAGGACCACTTCAAGATCCACCAGTTCATACACACTGGAGTGAAGACCGTCTTCTGTCCCGACTGCAGGAAAGGTAGGCGAAATAAATGTGGCGGACTTACTAGTAATTACTGTCAGTGGTCAATGAAGAATAAACAGAACGGGGGCTGACTTGTTATGTCAATTCCAGGTGGAGAGGTCCATCCATCGGTTGCACTCGAGACACTAGATGTCAGTTGCAGTGTCTGTCCTAGTTTTTCAACAGCAAAATGACAGGTGGAAATTACGATACCTGTCTCGTTCCTATTTTTTTAAATAGGAAGAGAGACAGTTCATTCAGGGTAACAGAGTGTCTCTTAACGCTGTAGCAAAAACAGACCCCTTTTTGGGGAGAGATTGGACAGGAGGACGTCTTATCTTTCATATTTTGTATTTATTGTTTTAAGTTACACTAACCTTACACTTTTCTTCAGTACACCAGTTACTCACTGAAACAATTATTCCCTCAGGTTTCTACAGAAAAGACCACCTTCAGAAGCACATGATAGTGCACGCCCGGCTCAAGACCAAGGACTTGAAGGTGAAGAAACACATCCCGGACCTGTTCCCCATCGACCAGCTCCCCACCTCCCACCAGAAGGAGGTGGTCCCGGAGATCACCATACACGTGAGTACCGACTTCAAATTATGATACTGATGATCGGATTGTTTTCAAAAAAGGGGTCGCTTTAAAAAGGAGGTCGGTTTGTATATCTAATATGCGGCCTGACGTCCCAAAGGACACAACGGAATGATTTTCAAGGCTATATGTAATTTCTTGCCTTGCAAGAACATTGAAACAATATGACATAGTCAGAGAAAAATACATATATTCAGGGCTGGCCATGCTTGCAACCCTGAGGTGTATGTGCTTATGGGTGTCAGTAATCACTTACCACCAGGAGAATTGATTGTCAATTTGCCTTCTATATAAAATGTACTCACACATAAACACAGCATCAAATCACACTTAAATTAGTAGTGCAGCTATATTCATCTTGTCAGGATAATTCGACCATACCATACACCATTTTAACATTCAGCCATGCATAAGTCCCGGTCAAATACGATTTTCACTGCTGCTCTGTGTCCTAATGATGTCTGGTGCCTTATATTTATTTCGCTCACTCATTTCATTAACAACGCGATCATACCCAAGACCTCAACAGCTGGTAATAAAAATTACAAACCCGATACCCAAAACCTTAACAGCTGGTAATACAAACCATACTAATATATATTAATATTTTAGGCACCCTCAAACACAAAACTGCGAGTACCTCTAAAGATCAAGGTTCCGTACCAGATGGTCATGTCCATGGACAACGGAGAGAAGAGAGCCTTCACCGTAGACCCCGCAGACCAAAACTGAAGGAATTAATTCTCTTGAACTTGTGTTAAGTGTAAATATACTGGAGTAGTCTCGCTATAAGTTGTGTTTTCAAAATTTCTTTACATGAAAATTGATGTAATCATTTCATATTGGGACCAACTTGTAAAATAAATGGTTGTTGAGCAAAATTACTTTCTCAGTTTTGAAATTAATATGAAGTTTAATATCATACTAAAGCTTAGACAAATCTAATAATTGAAAATTTACTTTGAAAATATCCAAACTTTAGTTATATTTACAGTTATATACAGAAACAGATATTATTAGACTAGAACAGATCACACTATGGTTACGTAGACTATAACACCGATTTGACTTAGAAAAATAAAAAAATGATAATTTCTATTAAAGATAATGTAATATACTTTTTAAATTATCTTAGTTGATTATGTTCTGTAGATCTTAGCTACTAACCGACTATGTATATATGGCTATAAAATAATTTTTCAATATGCATGCATATGCTTTCAATTTTCTCGGAAACTAAATAGTGAGCGACTACAAGCAAATGCATGTTACAAAACAGATGTTTGACATTGAAGACTCTGTGATAAATGTTTAGCAAAACGATGTTTGATGCTCCGATGTTTGAAGTATTAATAAAATGTGGAAAGCAATAATTGTGTTATTCGAAACATACCCAATTATATTCAACTACTTTACTTAAAATATACACACAAATCAGTGTTTAGAAATTAAATGAATTTGCGAACATCTAATTCTTTAGATAAGCCGATCAATTTTTACAAAGTAAAAGGTTACAAAACAATGTGATAGTTTTACACGCGTAAAGTATAAAAAATACATTTATAAAATTTTGATATCATTTCAGACAGACACTTATAGCGAGGCTACATAATATGTTCTCGGCGTGTGTAATATTAATTTGTAGACGTGTCTCGATGTGGGATGTGTCCTCTTTTATTTTATTTATTTGATTGATTAGGCTAGGTGAAATTCAAAGTGTTGTCTTAACCCATCGAGCATATAACAGGAATAGAGCGGTAATGTGATGTGTTTTGTATGAAAACTAATTCCGCCAAATTTGTGCTGCGACGGTTATGCGCTCTGATTTGCCGACGGATGGCCATTGATGGATGATTGGACGATGGGACGTACAGACAGATCACTGGTTTGTTGAATTGCTATTATGTCAGTGACAAATCACTGACCAGTTTCGGAATTTTATGGTTCACATTACTACCGCTCGATACTGCTACACGTTATATGCTCGATGTCTTAAGCAAATAAAGTTGAGAAATTTGGTGAACATTTTAATGTAATATAAATTATTTTAATAAATTATTACGGAACGTATATCGCCACACTCGGATACATTGTAAAATATGAACATATAAAATATAAGTACCACAAGGAGATACTTTATTAATTAATTTCAACTAGATTTTTGTTACATTCTTTACATTTGATTATTGGGTGTAAGATTTAAGGATCAAGCCACACTAGACTAATAGAACTAAGTGCCATCTCTTCGAATTTATTAGCACGTTTTTAAATTATGTTACATAAAAAGTACGCGTTAGAAAATATTAAAAAGGCAATTGTTAAAAAAACCATATAAATATACATTAACAGCAGTTCTATAATTCTTATTGAGAATGTAAAAAGTTTTTGAAATCACGCTTGATTAACCCGACTAGCATTTCTAAATGTGGAGTGAGAACTTTAAAAATATGTTATCTAGTTGTAATATATAATTGAGTCTAAATTTAAAACTAACACAAGCAATTTGTCAATTAATATTAATTCCGTTGATACGCACAAAATTTGAGTATGATTTTATACTGTTTAATGTACTAATGTGGCGAACTTTATAGTTAAGGTCAGTAGATTTTTTTCAAATGTATGTCTGTCTCAGCACATATGTTGCTATCTAATTCTTTTGAAATTTCTAGAGTTCAAAAGTATATGTACATACATACATTCGTAAGTAACTATGATTTTCCTTTCCTCACAAAAGTTAGCTCAATTTGTAAGTAATACGTAATGTACATATCTGTAGTAAGTGATTCTATTGTCATTAAGCAAATTCTGTTCTGATGAGTCGGTGCCATGACGGGTACCAAAATCTTTTATCTTCGAAGTTCCTCGTTGAGTAGGTATATTGTGATTTAATTGTAAGTTTAAATGTGAAGCGAAGTACAAAATAAAATGTTTTAAACCAATTAAATATCATTTTATTTAGAAATATGTTCATATCGAAATAAGAACAAGAAAAGCTATGTCGAAAGAAGTCCTTTTCATTTGTCCAGCTAAATTAAGAGTGCAGTGAAAGTTATTTTTTTTTATTCAAATAAGTATACTGCTTTAAAAATATATGGTTTCAACTATGACACCTTCTAGTATTTATATTCATATTAGTATTATAAATTACCTCCAGTACAAAAAGGATATCTAACAATAATTTTAAGTAGCAATAAATAAAAAAATAAAAAGCAATAAAGAACAAATTTATTTTTTAGATGCAACAATTACATTATGACTATAATTTAAAGAGATCTACAAGTTTGAAATTATTGGAACAAAATATGAAACAACTATTTAATTAACAGCATATAAAAATTACATTTTTTTTCAAAATTAATTCGAAATATCACCAACGCTTTTATAACTTTGAATAAAGTATATACAAATATTAAAAAATTTGATCACAGAAAAACGCCGAACATGTAAACTAATTTTGGCTAGATTTTACTAAAATTATTTTTATTTTCATCGAATATTTACACTTGTGCCAAATTTTGGCCGATTTATACATTAATAATAATAATAAACGAAAATTGGTTTGTGAGCAGCGCCATCTAGTAATTACCAGATGAAACCACTAGATTTATAATACAATAAGTGTTTTGTAGTCTACACATTTGAACCCGCACCTTTCAATAAAGGTTTTTATAGTTTACGTTGAACATTTCATGGTAATCTTAAATTTTATTTGAACTATTTTAGTTTAGACTTACTGGATTAGACTAATGAAAGGAGACGGTCCATTTCTGGTCTGGTCTTGTACAGTATACTAATAGTGAAAAAATACATACATTTCATTAAAAATAAAATAAATTAGTATAAGAAACTAATTTCCATGCAAAAAATAAAAATATATTTCAAGTTTTTTAACTTGTTGGCAATTCTTAATGCAGATGGCGCCCTTCAGATAGATGATTATTACTTAATAAATGTCATTTCGGACAAATGACAAAACCAAATGATGACAGATGCCTATCGAACAACAATGACATAATTATTTACATTTGACAGATAACGCATATATATATATATATATATATATATATATATACATGTAATGAGATGAAGGAAAGAAAAAATTGAAACAATTTTTATATTTATATATATATAAATATAAAAATATATATATAATATATATATATATAAAAAATATATAATATATATATATATATAAATATAAAAATACGTATTGTTTGACGGCTTTTTCGTTAAGATTTTGTATAGTTTGGGGAAATGTGTATTCTATGAGGAAAGTCCCAAACTATATCATATACCTAACGTATTGTTTGAGGAAAATTTATCAATACATTGCACATACATACTTCAAGCAATACCTCAAACAATACGTTGCATATATATATATATATATATATATATATATATCATTTATTCATAATGATAGGATATGAACAAATCAAAATTGTTTCAATGTTTTCTTTCCTTCATC
Source organism: Helleia helle (assembly GCA_963853865.1). Classification (NCBI taxonomy): domain Eukaryota; kingdom Metazoa; phylum Arthropoda; class Insecta; order Lepidoptera; family Lycaenidae; genus Helleia; species Helleia helle. The sequence continues at coordinate 17,270,176 of OY971426.1, read as the reverse complement.
TCATTACATGTACAAAAGTAGACTAACGTCCCATACAATTTTGGACCGTCTCCTTTATGGAAGATACGAAACTTGTTATAGTTGATGTAAACTGTGACTTTTTTTATAACAAACTAATATCACACAAACTTATTTATGGAGACATAGTTATATATAATAGATACAATTACACTCGCTGTATTGGTATTTCACAGCCCCACTCTTTTTTGTTGTTGATTAGGACACATATTCTATGTCCCGCCTTTGTCCAAAAAAGAGAGAGAAGCATAAGCAGCGAAGGCACCAAATTTTAGGACTTTGCAGTCAATATCAAGTAGTTTTTCTCGAAATGTGATGGAGGAATACATGGTGTACATGTACACCTAGTGGTCTCATTGTTTATATAAACGATTTCATGTTTTGATGGACATCATACTATTCCCCTTATCGTAATCTTAGCAGAACTTAATAAAACGATACACAACATGAAAACGTATACACAGTTGTGTTTTCCAATTACAGCACATGTGACTCTCAGTGCCGACAGTGCCGAATTGTGCTAAATTGCTAATGTTAAATTGGAACGTGAAAGTTGCAAGTGCACCAGTAGAGTGCGCTAAGTTCAGATGTGAAAAAAAGTGAATGTACCTGTTTTTGTTATGTTTTCTAGTATATCATATGACATTCCATAAATAGTCATGTTCATGCCTTCATTCATACTTATATTTATTTTTAACACAGTCTGAATTTACTTTTTTTAATTTCTAAAAAACTACGACTTGAAAGGAGGAAAGCTTGAATTTCTTTTTCAACAATAGACAATAATTACCAACGAAAATAAAAATGTCGATCAATGCCCGCTTAAAGTATAAACACTTGTTAATTTTCTGGAGCCGCATCACGCGAAAGCACAACTTATGGGAGTGCTCGATTGTGCGAAGCGGTGCTGTAATTGGAACATCCACATTGAATCTTATTCCGCATAATGCGGGTTAGTGCTGTAATTGGAAAACACACATACTGTAAAAACTTGTTCTAACAGTACTGACGATCTATTGATCTGCTCTGATTCCATCGAGCATATAACCAGAATAGAGCGGTAATATTGTGTTTTGTATGAACAAATTCCGTCCAATTTGTGCTGCGACGCTGCGCCGGTTCTGCTCTTTGATTGGTCGACTGATGGCCATTGATGGATGATTGGCCGATGGGATGTACATACATATCACTGGTTGGTTGAATTGTTATTACGTCAGTCCAGTCCAATCAGTGATCAGTTTCGGAATTTTATGGATGATTGGCCGATGGGATGTACATACATATCACTGGTTGGTTGAATTGTTATTACGTCAGTCCAGTCCAATCAGTGACCAATCCGGTTATATTCTCGATTTCTGATTCAAACGATAATTCACATTTGTACGGATATTTAGTAATTTGACAGTTGGTCCACAGATAATATTTACGCGCTCGAAACAATGCAACTGTCAAAGATAACGCCATCTGTTGTGGAAAATAGAACTTCAAACTCATCGTTTTGTTAGTGCCGTCTTTTAACACTTACACTTATTTTAAGCTAATAATCCTATTGTAGGCTCAAGACAAAATATTTTCGGGGGTCTTAGTTATTGCGTTTCTGTTTTTAGATATTGTATCATATGTTCGGGCTACTGTCAAAAGGCGTCTTTGGCTGCGGCGATGAGGGTGAGCAAGTCATTCTTGTCGTCGTTGGGTCAGGACGGCTCCAACGCCGGCGCCGGTACGGTCTGCTAAAAAGAAAGTTTTTAAGGTTAAGGGCCAATTTATACTAGAGCACAGTCGAAGCGCATCGAAGCGTCTATCCAAAACTGAATATAACAAATTCAACCTTAACTCCACAGCTTAACGCACACATTACTTCTGAGATTTTAGTAAGACGCGCGCATTCTTCGGAATTCGCGCGTCTGCGCATGAACAACGCTGATTGGTGCGCGCGCATTCTCGCGTATCCAGTATCCACGCGGCCACTAGCGAACCTACGCGTCATCAGTCGGAAATTTGCCTGCGCCGGTGTTGATCACGAATCACGATGGACTCGGACGAAAAATTAATTTTCAACGTTTCAGCTACGAGAGTCAACTGGCGAGTGATTCAATAGCACTGCTGTTGATGCTCTTTATTACGAACTTACGTAAAAGAGTGCGCGCGTATTCTGACGAATACGCGCGCATTCGTGCGGCTTCGCTTTAGTAATTAGTTGTAAAGAATTTGACGCTTCGATGCGCTTCGACTGCGCTAGTATAAATTGACCCTAAGATAGTTCCCAAAGATGCTTCGCAACCCTCGGATGCCCTAGTATGCGGGAGGCGGAGGAACTTGGCGTTCATTGATAGAGGCCTATGTCTCATAGAAGATGGAAAAAGGCTGATAGTGATATAGATGTAGATTGGCCTGTCTTGGCTATGGCAACGATTGCCTAGCTGCTAAATCTAGGTTTTTTTTATTTATTTTTTATAGAAGAGGGGACAAACGAACAGTCGGTTCACCTGATGGTAAGTGAATAGCGACATCCACAGACACCCGCTATACCAGGAGATCAGCAGGTGCGTTGCCGGCCTTTTAGATATGAGTATGCTTTTTTCTTGAAGGTCTAGTCGTATCGGTTCGCCAACACCCTAGGTGGCAGCTGATTCCATAATATATTTGTGGTGCAAGGCAGGAAATGCCGTAACATCTATTTTATATTCCCACTAACGCAATGTGCCAGGGCCGATAACTTGAAGACGGCTCTGTATTTGGCTGCTTACGAGGATTCCGTTCAGAGAAGCCCTTAACTTGAGAATTAGAACGTCATTATTTTCCTCTTTGATAAATAATAGCAAATAGTTGATATTGTTGGTCGAAGCTTTTCCTTATTTTATTCCAACATTGCGGTTTATAGGCATTGTTACCTGCTTTTCCTATGCGTAATAATATTTCCAAGAAAACTTTTGTCCTTAAGGCATGCAACTAGCGTTTTAGATACGTAAATGTTTAGTTGATGCTGCGCTGACATTAGTGAAACGCCAACGCTTGGTATAACTCCAGTGTGATAGGGTCATGGGCAAAGCTACAGTCAGTCGTATCAGTGACACGGGGCCCAAGTGTGTAAGCAAACTATCCTGAATCCCATTCGAAAATTTTATCCGACATGTCAATACAGGCCCCCGCTAGGATAAGACCACTGGATAGGGTCCTAAGGAAGAGTAGGTACGTACCTGTGAGAGTGACGGCGTGGAGATCTGTTGTGACAGCTCGGCCTTCACTCGGCGAGCTATGTGAGAGCGCGTGTGCTTGCGCAGGTGGTCCTTGCGGTAGAAACCTGTGACATGACATTATTAAATAAAATTAACAATTTTAAGGCAGCACTCAAAACTTCCATGTTATGTAGAAATACTAGGTATATTATGCTGGTTGTATTGTATGCTCGATGTACTAGGTACACTTACCTAAGTGTGATTAAAGTATTTGTATGGAAACAAAAAAATCTTACTTAGTAGCATAAGTTGAATACAGACTATGGCCGATCATGTCCAAAATGTCAACTTGACATATTATTATATTGATATACAAAGCCTTTTCTCAAGTTTTAAATACATTTCCAGTAATTTTTAAAACAATTTTCATCGGGGAGAAAATATAAGTACTTACACTTTTTTAACACACACATTACAAAATTGAAACTATTATATTTTAGAAATAAATATTACTTGAAGACAATAACGTATGACAATTTAACAAAATAAGCACCTTTTGTATGAACACTTTGCCTAAAATACTTGCCTTTTCCATACTTGAAACTTTGTTAGAACTCGAACTCATTAATACTTGCCTTTCCCGCAGTCGACACTTTAAATTCCTACTTAGCCTACAATACTTGCCTTTTCCACACTCGACACTGTTCGAACTCCTAGGAAATAGGAACTCCATACTTGCCTTTTCCACACTCGTTGCACACGTGCCTCTTCTCTCCCGAGTGTATGACGAAGTGCAAGGTGAGCTGCTCCTTTCGCTTGAACGCCTTGAGGCAGACGGAGCAGACGTGCGGCCGCTCGGGGTTGTGCGACTGCTTGTGCCGCGTCAGGTGGTCCTTGCGCTTCAGTGCCGCGTTGCAAATGTCGCAAATGAATCTGATATTTCAAAGGTGAAAGTCAGACCGTAACCAGCACTGTATAGGGGCACATGGATCCAATGTCCAGGGCCCCATCGTCAAATCGAATACGTATACTGTTGTTTCATGGTATCCATCTATCCTTTTTCTATCTAATTTCTGGGACACTCGGTATAAGTACACTCACTATCAACAGCTCATTTTCCAGTTGCATATCTCAGCCAAAATAAGAAGACACAACCGACGCCAGGAGGCCGTGTGGTCGCTGACTGCACGGTTGGCGGGGGGCAACCCCTTACTTTTATAAACCAAAAGTGAGCCGAATGGGCTCACACTAATCCGATGTAGCATTAGGGCCTTCGGGCTGTTGGCATAGATCCATCCGAAAAAAAAAATAAGAAGAGCTTAATTTTTTATATTGATGAGCTAATCACGGAGCTACCGATCTATCGATAGTCGATTTTACAACTTTGAACTACCATCTAATTTATTTTTGAATTTGTTATTTTTTGTAGATCCATTTTTAGGAATCAGCAACCATTAATAAAAAAAATAAAGAATATTATCTCGTTGACTTGTTTTTATAGGTATTTTGAAACTAGAAGAATGTGAAAAAAGTACCGTCGCTCCATAGTATGTCCCACGAGATGTTGGTCCAGAAGGCCTCGCTCCGGATACGCCATGTGGCACTCCGGACAGCAATACAGGGTGCTCCCATCTGATACAAAAAAAAAATGGTTGTAAGGGTAACCTTTTTTCTTTTACTCCGGGAAATGCTCTGGGGCATCCCGCGGGTGAGTGGGGACTCCCCAGGTGGGTATGTGGGACTCGGCAAAATGGTAAAGTGGACATAGCTCTAAAACCACCTACAAAAGGACAAACCTACTAAAACCCGGCGAGTGTTACTAATGCCGCCTTTGGTGAGGTGTTCCGGATCCGTTGAGCAACAGGGCACCTCGACGGCTAGTCAGTCAGTCAAGGGACCGACGCCAGTACAATGTCCCCCATGCTCTTATGACCCCTCTTCTGATAAGAGAGGTACAAAGAACAGCTCCCTCGGCTCAACTTGCTTCGCCCAAGCTGCTGGGTTCACCCTAGACCAGAGGTCGGCAACCTGTGACTCGCGAGCCACATGCGTGTCTTTCGATGTCAATTTGCTACTCTAATGCCAAATGCAGATATTAAATATTTAATTAAGAAAACATTTTAAAAAACGTGCAATGGATGTAAAAGTGTTAAGTAAGTACCACATCTTCCTTTCAGTCACTTGTATGTCCAGAAATGCATTTATGTCACGCAGCAAAAACGGACAGCTTAAAAGACATGCCACGAGTTGAGGCACTTATATTCGGCGCATGGAATAGATTGCTACAGTGAGTTGAAGAAGTTGGCATTTGGAGTTCTAATGATCTTTGGATTGATAATAAATACTTGTAGGGACAAGCGTTCTTTTAAGTATGAATACATAATAAAAATCTCAGACAAACGCAAAATCTGACTCTGATCTTATGTAATATTATTTATATTTTAAAATTCATATTATCATTTCGTTCAAATTCCAAATTCACGGTTTTTAGTTTTTTCTAATGTTGTGAGACCTAGCTTCTTACCTAATTTTATGATTGTGTGTCAATGGAAGGTACCCATAGGTACCTAAAGGTTGCCGACCCCTGCCCTAGGAAGCGCTTGAAAGAGCACACCATCGTCTGGATACCACCATCCTTTGTTCCAGCTTCGGCTTTTTTACTTAATTTTAGGTTATTACTGGCACAGAGACTGCATGTGATGGTAGGCAAGAAGGAACAATTCAGTACAGGGCAAAATAAGGCATAGTAAAAACCGAGTTTCTGTGTGACGTGGACTGCTCACCATCGAGTGGTTTCATCAACTATTTTATACATCTTAATATTACAACTTAAATTACAGTTGCAAGGGATTGTAGTTACTTAATTAGTTGTTTACCTAAAGCCGTAGTCAACCGAATTTCTCCAGGCTTCGGACGTGGTTTCTTCTCTTTTGACAATTTCTTTTTCTTCTTTTTCTTGGCGAATGAGATCGTATTCGTATTTGTGCTCACATTCAAATTCGTATTTGGACTGACGATAGTGGCTGTTTGTACCACGACGCTGTTTACCGCGTTAGTTGGAATCTGAAATATATACCTATATATTATTAAGAAGACGATCTCCGTGCGGTGGCCGGTCCGTGTTGGATGCGACTGGCAAGGGATCGGCCGTCTTAGCGTTCATTGAGGGAGGCCTATGTTTAGCAGTGGACGGATAGAGGCTGATGATGATGATGATGATGATGCTGATGATGATATATTATTAAGGGATGAGACCATCGCTTGCTCACCGGCGAGGGAAACATCGTGAGGAAACCTGCATGGACGATAAGGTTAAAAGTATATGAAGTTCACCATGCTCCAAAAAAATACTAAAAACAGAATAAAATAATTATTTAAGAGAAAATAAATATTTAAGAGGGGCACAGCACACGTGATTTTGGGCAGATTTTGCTCGATATAAATGGCAACAGGTAGATGCTTGTAATATTCACTCAATAATGAGTTAAATATTAGCTTGAAAAATAAATAATAAAGTAAAGTATCCGAATCTTGGGGAACGTTAAAGTCCCCAAAAGGATATATTCAGCAATATATGCTATTATGAAAATATAATGTAACTATACACAAATTATATTTCTTTTGTTTTCCATAAGACAATGAACAAAAGGGAAAAATACTTTCATACATACATAGAACATTCTCTTAAATGTGTCTGTTTTTAATGCTTAGGTTAGAGATATTGGCAAATAATCTTGAATCTTGAATGAAAAGAACTCACCGAAGTCAAAGTGGACATAGGTGGCAGCGAGTTGGCCGAGACAGTGACTATGGTGGGCTGGTCGTCTCTCTTGCCGTCGGGCGTGGAGTACTTGAGCAGGTGGTGCAGCGGCAGTGGAAGCGCTGACAGGTAGTCCGCCACCCCTCCCCCTAGCGACTGCCAAGTGGCGGTGTCCGTAACGTCCCCAATACCTGGAATATTGATGATTTCACTCACGTTTGTTCGATTTTTTTACAAAATCTGACAGACTATCCGATGGTAAGTAACCCTGATATGTTAGAAGGTAAGTCTCGGTGCCAGTAATTGCACTGGCCATTCTGCACTTCTTTCCGAAATACAGCAAAGCTGTACTTCATGTTGTTCACTGAATATAATATAACCGTAATCGTAAGATATTATAATGTTGTATTTCAAATTAAAATGATTGCAGCATTAAATGCAGTTATCAATGAGTACTGTTGGTACTAACTGATGAACACTAATATGTAATAGATATACATACAATATCAGTTATAGATCACTACTAACTGATGAACACTAATAATAGCTATACCTCAAATATCAGTTATAGATCGGTACTAACTGATGAACACTAATAATAGCTATACCTCAAATATCAGTTATAGATCGGTACTAACTGATGAACACTAATAAAAGATATACATCAAATATCAGTTATAGATCGGTACTGACTGATGAACACTAATAACAGCTATACATCAAATATCAATTATAGATCGGTACTAACCGATGAACACTAATAATAGCTATACATCAAATATCTGTTGTAGATCGGTACTAACCAATGAACACTAATAATAGCTATACATCAAATATCGGTACTAACTGATGAACACTAATAGCTATTGGCTATACATCTAATATCAATTATAGATCGGTACTAACTGATGTACTCAGCTGGCGCGGTGGCGGCGGCACGCTCTGGTCTGGTCTCCTGCTTGATAGCCCGCGCCAACGCCGCCGCTTCCTTGGGCTCGTGCAGCACCACCAGCAATTGCTGCGTGCCCTGCAGCGGCTGGTTGACTGTGACAGTGCCGTACACAATAAGACAGAAGGACAGACAGCAGTCAATACAGACTAACATATTGTAACACGTGGAAATTCTGTCTGCCATGATATTCAGTACTAGTTGTCTTCAGTTTAACAGGATGCTATACGTATATAGCCTGTAATTTTTTTTAGTGTGCCCTACTGCAGAATTGGACATTATCTACAAATGTCCCATTTTTAATTGTATTTATTAGTGTAAATAATGTGGATTTAAAAGTTCTTATGTGAGTAAGTAAGTAGCCAGTGTTATGTGAGCGAGAAACCCCAGTCGTACTGGACTAATTCGGCTGCAAAGCAGCATGACACTACCTCTTACTAACTGCATTCTCATAAAGTTCCAGATGTTTATATACAGGTTTATTGGTAATTCGACGTAGTCCCGTTAGGAGGTGATAGGAGTGACTATTTGCGATAATTTTAAGAGTTTTTTTTTTTTTTTGAGATTTTTTTCCTTTACAATGCCTTAAAATAATAAAAAAACCTAATGAAACTTGGCTTGCAGTTTATTTAAAACAACCGTTTTCTTATGTGTCCAACAATGCATATATGTATATAACAATTAGTAATCTTATTTCAAAGGAACTGAAAAAAATGATCACAAAGGAAGCAGGCGGAAATTCGTACTCGAACGTTTTTTGAAATTTCCATAAAAACGTCTAAATATCAATCAGCCTGTATACTATAGTCATACTCATACTCAGTGATGTTCTTAGATGCTTATACTGGAAGTCATACTCAGCAAGTCCCCCTGCTGCTGCATCATGGTCGCCATGAGGTCGTGGTGGAGGTCATCCCGGTACTCTCTCTTATCTCGCTCTCCCTTCTGCACGTCCTGGATGTAGTTCTGTCCATACGTCACGTTGCCCAGGTTCACGGAGGAGGATATGCTCTGGTACTTCACGCCCGTGTTCACTGGAAGATGGTGATGGTTTAAATGATGATAATGTTTGAGCTTGTCGACATCGACATTTAAAAAAAGGTTTGAGAACATTTCCTATAATACGCTTTGCCATTATTTATATTTAAAAAAAAACGAAATGAACACAAAGTTCTTTTTTTGTAGTCATTAGGAGGCAACGGAGAATTCGGAGCCTTATGGTGACTACCAACGCACATAAACATCCGCACAACCAAAAGTTATGCTGATGCGTTGCCCTCCTTTTCCCTATAAATGGGCCATTGGAAACACACAAACCGCACGAAACGCGACAGACGCTTTCTTTTAACAACTTTTCTCTACCCCAAGTCTTCGTTTTATGGTCTTTAAAGATTATCTTGTTATATTTACTTTAGAGCAGAAATAATAAACAATCTTTGGTAACTGCTGGTTTAGTTACAACATCGAAACTGGATGGAGAAGTTAATAAAAATAGCGTAATAAGAGAAAAACCCCACTCATATAGTCAGGTACACAATAATGTAAAGGTCGGGAACGCACCTGATGGTGATGTAGCGGGTGTCCATTGATGTCGCTTATCACTTACCACCAGGTGAAACGACTGTCCGTTTGCCCCCTCTTCTATAAAAAATGTACTTATGTACTTGTTAGTGTAAATTATGTTAGCAACAAGTGCACAAGGCCTCAACAAACTTTATTTCACGTGACATCTCCTTGAAAAACCTAGTTATGTACTAATAGGAAATCTTTTTACACTTATTTGTTTACATTACATATTTTATAATTAGCTTGAAAAAATATTAAAACCTCTAAATCCCTGCAAATGACGAGAATACCAATATTCACAAGTCCACAACTCTACTAACCTAACTGAAATGTCAATATCAAATTTGAGGAAAGAAAACTTGAGGCAACGTGCGCCGTTCGTGTGTCACAGAACTGTGTAAACAAAATGAAATACAGGAATTGCCAGGGAGGAGGAGGGAAGGAGCTCCTTACCCGTGTGGATGGGAGCGAGTCCCGCCAGCGCGACCGTCCCGGGCTGGGCACTACTCACTACCACCACGCTCTCAGCCTGGCGGAACTTGACTCCGTCCACCGTCACCCCGGCCGGCGCCACGAACTGCACGCCGCTGCCCGACTGATACCGAGTCTCCTGCACCACGCCGCCGCTGCCCTCGTACCCGAACTTGGCTGCGAACTGGTGGATGGTGGGAAGTGCCGCCGCCGACGGTATGTGCCCCGTAAACGGGGCGAAATTCATCGCGACCTGAAAACGCGTGCATTTTGAATCGCGTGTACTACACTAGCTCGGTACTAGCGGGTGTTCGACCCCGCACTCTCACTCAACCCCCGCCATTCTGCCTCACCCCAGTCTCGCATTTCTATCACTTTATTTTTAACTGCTCTCCCACACCATCGCCCCACCAAACACAATAGCGGGGCTACCTCAAGGTTTTCAGGTCAGGATGAGAGTTATATAAGGAAGATTACCTCTTTTCTGATACGCTAATAGTTTTTCATTACGTTTTATTAGTAAGTCGTGTCTAAAATATAGTCGGGGATATATGGTGGGGTGCGCGCCGGGGCTGCGCGACGGGCCCACGCATGCCCGGCGCGATGCGGGCCCGCGTAGGCGGGGGCAAAGAGGCCCGGCGCGGCGCGGAGTGGGCACGGGGGCACGGCCCGCGGCGCACGTGGGCCCCACGATTTATTGAGAGCCCTACAATGAAAGCACGACCCCACAAGCATGGCTACGGGAACACGGCGATATTATATCAGGGGATGGGTTCTACTACCTTAACCCCCTATCTTGTACCCATGAACGAAACCCACTACGTAACATAATATATTCCTTAGCGTAACCCTAGCTGTACAAATATAACAAAATGCCTTCTATTGAATAATAATCGTCACATTCATAATAATAAGAGGTTTAAAAACGTTTGTTTTTTGCGATTATTTGTTTTATTTAAATTTAGATATTATTAGATAACCGAATGTAGCTGGAAATATAAAACAATATTTTACACCTTTATAAATATATATTGTAACAACGAACTTTGTTTTTTCGTGTTTCTAGTGTGACGTAACATATTTTGCAATTTTAATAAATCTTCTATCTTGAAACAATAACTATAATCTGAATATCGAAAACAGCTCGAACTATTTTTATGAGTTTTATCATGCGGGAGGTTTTGGGGGTGATGAAACAATTTTTTAGAAAAGTTCGTTTATCCGTGTTTTCACGCATTGAAAACTGCAACAATATCATTTGAATACAAAAGTAAATTTCGGAATGTTAGCTCAGATGGAAAATCGTCCGGTTCCGAAATTAGAAAATCGTATTTCCAGGTTCGTATCCCGTATTTTCCCGGTTCGTATCTCCAGTCAGACTTCTTTTTCCTTTATCAATTGTTCCTTCTTTTGTAAAAATCTATAATTGGGAGCTCTAATTAGTATTTAAGTATATTTTCTAAAAAAATCCAAGAAAAGCGTGCTCGGTTTGAGGTTAGACCAAGAAAAACAATTGGATTTACAAAAAAAAATGAGCAAATGTTCAGTCATCCAGGAAGGTTACCTACCTACTTACTAGAAATTATAAAATTAAAACAGCAGTTCCAAAATTAATTTTATTTCCTTTTAAATTAATCTTTTAAAATAATTTCCCTTTCCTTATTAGCTTAAAATTCCTTTTTTAATATTTTTATATTGGATGTTGAAATGTGACGTCCAAAGATTTTGGACCTCTCCGACGCCTTATTACATGTCACACTTTATCAACGTGTGACATCATTTATGGATGGCCTCTAGTCTGTGTCCTGTGAAATTAGAGTACGGTCTATCTCTGGGCTCTGACGAACATGGTTCTCCATTTTTCATAGGAGACGCCAATCCCCGAAATTCCTAGTCGGGTTTGAAACATATTTTTGCATTCCAGTTCAATTATTTAGGAAGGCGGTGTATTTTAAACAAAAAAATCAAATTAGAATCAGAACTTTATTTTTAATCTCATTATTATTGAAATGTATTATTTAATTACGAGGGCGACACTGAAAGTTCTTAAAAAATAGAATAAAAACTGAACAAATTAGCAGGTCATTAGTGTTAGTACCTATGCCTTTTCAAAATAGTGTCCATTCTCATCAATACATCGCTACATCCGATGGAACTACTTTTTTTTCGCAGGGAAATCCTTATGGATGCAGCCAGGATCTTCGGGTAGATCCTGACCCAATGTGGGCTTCGCACCTGGGAGTGCCCACCCTAACTAAAACCACTGGAAGCGCCTTCAGCTACTTTTTGGGGGTCCCGGATATGCAGGCAACAGACAGGATCACCTCAGCGACAGGCTGGCCCCGGCGAAGGTCAGACTACGCCTCGTAACACGACACAAGCACAGGGGCGGTACTGGAGGTGCATTAAGTAGCGCCTCCTATGCACACCCGTTCGTCGCCCTCGTCGGCGGCCCCCTCTCTCACCATCCGATGGAACCACTGAGAATAGCACTTTGCCCACTCGTCCTTTGGGGTCTCTTCGACGGCCTTTTGAAACGCCGATAATAATATGAGACGCACCAAAAATATTAAAATAAAAAAGTCCTTCAAATTTCAGAAGCGGTACGTAATATAACGGCGCTTATCAATTTTCGCATTTATGTAAAAAATGTCATGTTGAAGAGTGGAGGTCGCGTTTAGATAAACGAAGTGTTGGACCATTAACCAGGTGGGAAGACGAACTCCTGTAGATCCAGGACCCTCAAAAGCGGCTGCAGAAGGCGCTCGCAGATCGTTTAGTGGGTTAGTGCATCCCCAAGTGCGAATCTCTGGATCGGAAAACTGGATCATGCGAAAACCTGCGTCATTAAAAAAAAGGTGGGAAAACGGCACACACAGCTTCGCCCGCGTTAACTTAGATTTACAGGCGTATCCTGATTGATGATAATTATTTTTATGGCCTATATCACTCAAGTTTTAAGTGTCAACACTATAAGTAAGCAATATATGTAGTGTAAGTAATTATGAAAGTTTTTTTTAATCGGTCGAGTAGTTTTTGAGTTAAATCGTAACAAACAAACACAAAACCAAATATTTCATCTTTATAAACTGAAAAGAATTCCGTATAAATATAAGAGTTAAGATTATCACCATGTCTGCTGCACTAAAAGGATAATTGATGAATTTAAATAAATGTCATGTTTTTTTTTTCACCTTTAGGTACTATTTAGTATTTACTACCCAACCAGATTTACATATACACAATGCCACCACATAACTTTTTAATGTTAATAAAAACTTATTTTAGGTAGTGCCATGCTGCTTTGCATCCGAATTGGGCCGCCACGACCGGGGTGGTACCTCTCGCTCACATAACACCGGCACATTTCGTGCAGTTTGTGAGTATCCGGTTGCCCTTTGGTGGGATAGGGGAAAAGCTCTGAATAAGGGAGCAAAATAATATTATTACGGCCAGGGCGCTTTTTTGAATCCAGAGCGAGGTGAGGGATTCTAGAGTAGGTTGTATAAAATCCCGAGCTCAGCGAGGGATTGTTTAGTAGAATCCTGAACGTTGCGAGGGATTCTATAGTAGAATCCTGAACGTTGCGAGGGATTGTTTAGTAGAATCCTGAACGTTGCGAGGGATTCTTTAGTTGAATCCTGAACGTTGCGAGGGATTCTTTAGTAGAATCCTGAACGTTGCGAGGGATTCTTTAGTAGAATCCTGAACGTTGCGAGGGATTCTTTAGTAGAATCCTGAACGTCGCGAGGGATTCCTTAGTAGAATCCTGAACGTCGCGAGGGATTCTTTAGTAGAATCCTGAACGTCGCGAGGGATTCTTTAGTAGAATCCTGAACTTTGCGAGGTAATCAAAGTATGTCGTCCAAGCCAAAAATATATTTTTCACCTACACTCTACTTTTCATTACCCTCTATAAGAAAATAAAAGGCGCCTCATATTTTATTGTACAATATTATTATTTAATAAAACATAAGAGTAACAACTAAATTGAAATTAAATAGTATCTAATAATAATAATAATTCATTTATTTCAGGTTAATCACCCATATAAGTACAATATTAAAATTTAAATTATAAAAATAATACCTAATACTAAAATCAAATACTAATAGAATTAATTTCGAAAAGAATTACAAATTAAAATTTAAAATTTCAAAATTTAAATACATGTATGTTATATAATTACTTAATAATTAATTATAAAATATAAAAGGACGTTATAACTTCCTCCCCGGCTTTGGCACTGCTATATGTAAACTGCAGCAGTGCCCAATATACGGACAGTCTAGCCTGGCCGCAATCATGCTCATAATGTTGTTGGCGCTTCCCCTAACTCGACGCACCAAAGATGTACTCCTCTTTTGCATTACGGTGTTAAAACATTCTATTCGTGCATCTGCGAACAAAAAAAAAACAAAAACAACTAAAAACTTGTATTTAACATTTGATACATTTTCGCAATTATGAAAATTTATTGTTACTTACAGTCGAAGTCTTATAAGGAATAGAGATTGTTGTAGATATTATATTCTGCGTGTTTGAAATAATGTCCGGATTTGGCTAATTTTGAGAAAAATGTGACTGTGAATCCAAACAATATTTGCGTTCGATTTCTTTGGCGCTGAAGTCTGAAGTCTGAACACTAGTCCGTGGGGTCCTAGCGCTTTAAGACTCTTTAAGGAAATAATAAAAAGGTTAGTCGACATCACAGGAGACCGAAGAGCTGGCAGCTACCTCGGACAAAGAATTAGTCTAGCAATTCAAAGGGGGAACGCTGCCAGTATCTTCGGGACCTTGCCTAAAGGGACTCCTTTTTATTAATATACTTAAGTTATTATATTATATTTTTTAAGGTTTTTAGTTTTAGGTTCTTTATAAAGTGTTGATATATATATGTTTATAACAAGACCATCCTGATGTTATGTGGTCCCTAATAAGTCTAATGTTGTGTAGATGTTCCAAATTTAAAAAGTGCGCGGCAAAGATAATTGCGGCGCACTTATTAAAGATTAAAGAGGATTAAAAACTCATTACTGCCCGCTAAAAGTTTTTTTATAGAAAACACCACTTTTGGGTGCACTTAAAGGCGAACCAAGTCGTCCTTTTCGAATAGATGGGATGGAAAACATATTCATAGCCACTAAAAATGCAAGACTTATAAAATACTGCACTATGTGCCACCGTGTCACCATCACTTTTATCTAAACCTCATTATACTAGAAGGAACAGTGCAGCTCAAAATGAAGAGGAGGATGTGCTTTCACGTGTGGTAGGTGATGAAAATGATTAGATAACATATTATGTAGTTTTTAATCAATAATTAAGCCATTTTCATATAAAAGTTTTATAATTTCCCTTCTGCAATAACATTATTATATTTTACTGTAATATAAGTGATCCAAGCCCATAGCAATTACAATAACTGTAAAAATATTGGATATGACAACATAATATTCTAGTGAAGATTAACTTTAATATCTATACAGATAAATAAAATTGGAGTGTCTGTTTGTAATATCAAAATAACCGATTTTTATTCAATGCATATGGATGTATAGGTAGACGAGACATATAACAAAATCAAAAACGGTTTATCTTCTAAAGACTTCGGCACTGGTCTAATTATTGTAATCGAATTCAAGCACGCCGAGTGTTTCCATTAGTACTATACATCTGCGACTTGAAATCTGGATCCGACATTGACAGTAAGTACAAGAGGTGTTGTCTGTTGGAGATACTATAGCACAATCTTGAAATAACTTCTGTATTATTCTGAAACAAAAGGAAAATAATTTCGATATTTATAGCATTAATACGAACTGCAACTGTTTGAAACATACATAAACATAAAAACATACAAATTGGATAATAGTATTTTTTTGTATTAATTAACAATTATTAAAGGGATCTAGTTAGTCCTTTTCAGCTTCGATCAACAATAGCAACTAGATACCGCGTCACGTACAAAATTAAAGCTAAAAACTGTACACGTGAATATATAATTATAGAGCTACATTTGTATATTAAAAATGGAGAGAAATGTTTTAAAACAGTTTTAAGTTCAACCTAATTAAATCCATGAAACCTAGCAATAAAGTCACAAATATTCAAAATATTATCTAATACTTACGATCTTTCGTCGCATAAAAAACGAACTAACCAATAAATGTCACTTAGAAGTGAAAAGACATAAGTTAAACATTACAAACAGTGTGAAATCAACCTTAATAGGTTATCAAATGAAGTAGTTTTTGTCGTTATATTGCTTTGCAAGCTACAATGTATTCTAAATTGTTTCGTTTCTTTCACACACGCGTAAATATTTGTAGCGGTGGTTTAAAATCGGCAATTTTATTCAAAGTTTGATGTTATTTGTTAGCTTAAAATATAATTTAATCTTCATGTACTTACTGAAAGTAAGAGCAGGCAATATTTTTGCAAGTTTTGAAACGTGTTTGTTTTGGCTGTGATATACGCGAACTAAACAAAATAAGAACCCACTTTTCAAGTGAGCCCTTATTTACCGACATTTTTTGCGCCGACCCGATATCTAGTTGCTATTGTTGATCAAAGTCTTTCAGCTTAGATATTATGTTGTCAAACTTAGGCTTACTGTACTTAACCTACATTTAGTATTTATGTCAATTTATGACCGCGATAAAAATAAAAAACCGTAAAAGGTGATGATTTTGATTATTATCAAAATCATAAAAAAAAAGATAAAACTGTTACCCGAAGCGAAGCGAGAGCGGGTCGCTAGTATTAATAATATGTATTATGTATTTGTTAAACGCACGTAAGAAAAGTAATATAATTATACTAATATGTATATTATCATGTAAAAACTAATAGACGTTTTAAAAGTAGCGTATTGTTATAACGTATTATTAGTATATAGCCGTTGCGAACACCTATAAGTGTACGTGTGTAGATCAATGCAGGGCACTCCACGAAGCCGAACATTGAATTTGGTAGAGAAAAGCTATTGACAACACATACACATGCAGGATATGAGTCTCGATCGTCTCCATTGACCATCGAACATATATAATGTCAGCCATAAAATTCCGAAACTGGTCAGTGATTTGTCACTTACGTAATAGAAATTCAACTAACCAGAGAATTGTGTGTACGTCTCATCGGCCAATCAGCCGTCAATGTGCATCAGTCAACCAATCAGATCTCAGAACCTGCGTCACATCACAAATTATTCGGAATTAGTTTTCATACAAAACACATAACATTACCGCTCTATTCCTGTTATATGCTCGATGCCATTGACGCTCCGACTGAAGATAGATGCGTACCAGGGGGGGACAGTTAGAACACGGAAAACTATTAGTTTCATAATTATCGATAGATGTCTCTGTAATCGCATCTCTAATCAACATAAGAAAATCAAATAATTTAATTCCTTAATTTAATTTTAAGTACTTTTTTAAATAATAACTAATATATTTCATGAAAATTATTGAATTATATTATTTCAAACCTGTCTAACGTTGTTAATTATGGCAACCTTAACAAGGAAATCGTTATTGTGTTGTGTATTATATTCAGGCAACATTACACATAGTTGTAAGATGGCCGAGATTTGCGTTTGCGCTTATATTTTATGTGTCCCTGTTTTTTTTTTTTTTTTTATTAGTTTTTGAGTGTTTTGCCAATATCAGACGTCGGGTTGAGTTTCTCTACCGTTCTGTTATTGGATTACTACACGGAACCTAATATTTTTACAATTTTAGGACAAGTAAGAAAAAGAATAACTATTTATTAAGAATAAGTATTTGTATGCATATAGGTATATATAATATAGGCTATAAATCTACGTAGCTATAGTTATGTACATATCGGCATTAGTTCCCTGTTAAGAACTTCAGATGGCGTTTCAAATCGGTATGCTTAAATATCGTTCAAGAGGACTCTCTATTCCCATATTATTATATTACTCTATGATGTGTACTCACCAACGAGTACGTATTGTCCATTCGACGAGGTGTGCGCGACTAGCGCGTCGACCGCCGCGTCCCCCGCCGCGTCCCCCGCCGCGTCCGCCCCCGCGCTCTCCTGCGACGACATCACCTGCTGTTGACACTGGATATCGGTCTGTTTGGAGATTTTATAGTAGGATCAAAATTTAAAACAAAAATATGTGAATTATGTACGCACTATATACTTGTTTAATTTCATCCCGTATGCCGCAACTCTTTGTTCGTAAATTAAATGATAAAATAATAAATAATTGAGAAACAATTGAACTGTGAACTGCAAGTATAATGACATTTCTCGGAAACAACTCATGTCGCTTTCTGGCTGTTGTGCGCGGGCGTCGTCAAAATTTTATCCTTTTAATATTTTCCAAACGCGCCAAAAGAATAATATGTATGTTATTATAAATGATTGCTAAAAATCTATAACAAAAGATGTAATAAAAGTCACACCGTTTGCCGTCATGGCATTGGAGTCGATTTAACTTCCAAGGCGAGCCAAAAGATATTTCATATCAAAAATACTCGCAAAAATTATGGTTATAATTATTATCTTATCAAGAAATTTACTACACAAAACTAAATATAGATTAGTTCATTTACTATTAAATACATAACATTGGCTTACTATATTTTATACAGCTTATCTTTTATATTAGCATTAGATCCGTTTAGAGCTACAGCTTGGCAAAAAAGAGTATGACGTGGTGACATGGGGAACTAAATATTTTACTAAATGGAAACCTATAATGTAGACAATACTTGGCCGACAAATACTAGATTTTGAGTAAAGCTTAGTGTTTCACATTTATTTTTAACGATTTGATTAAATTATCTTACTGACTTCCCATATTATGATGAGACCTAAGTGAAAGTGGCGCCCTCATCTTTTCCAAACTCTTTTTTGCCAAGCTGTACGTCAAATATGACTTATAATAAAAAAATGTCGTCATATCGAAGTACGGTATCTTTGATACCGTACTTCGATATACCCACGTGTATGGTTATCTCGGCGCCGACGTTGGCGGGCGCGCGGTCACCGTCGCCGCTCGCGTGGCGTCGCTGCAGCACGTGCAACCGCATGTGCCTATGCAGGACGTCCTTGCGGTAGAAACCTGCGATATATCATTACTTTTATTCCAAGGAAACGAAATATTTCAAAAATAAAAAAAAAAACAAATTTCGAATCACATATAAATATCTATGACATATATTTCTCATAGATTGGCAATGCGTTTGAAATTAAAATCAACCCATTTGTTTGTCTGTATCTATTCATACTCCAATATGCAATAGTCATGCCTAATCTTATGGATTATTTCTCTTTGATGAGTTATAAAAAAAGAAAATAAAACTTCGATGAGTCATTACCAAACAACTTACTCAGTAATTGTTATTTATATACAATAATGAATAAACATATATATATATATATATATATATATATATATATATATATATATATATATGTATATATAAAACAAAGTCCCCCTGCGTCTGCACGTCTGTCTGTTTGTTCGCGATAATCTAAAAAACTGTTGAACGGATTTGCAAGCGGTTCAATGATTCTTGCAGGTTTTAATATATAATTTGTCAAGATTTTGTGTAGGCAAATTGGTTGAAATACAAAGATAATTGTTGGAAGTGTCGGAAAAAGTTAAAGGGCTGGGAGCTTTCATCGAGTACGCTACCTAATCCCTTTGAGATATATACAACACAATACACATGGTAAGATAAACCTTTTTTATAGATCTACAACAGAGATATTTGTCTTTTCCCTACTATACCCATTTCATCTTTAAAAAAAATAGTTTGTTGCATTTACATCTAGCGGCCCGCGGGCCGCTAGCGCTTCAGGCGCAGCTCACCTTTCCCACACTCGGCGCACAACTCGGTCTTGACGCCCGAGTGGATGACGGCATGCAGGCTGAGGTGCTCTCGCCGCTTGAACCCCTTGCCGCAGGCGCTGCACACGTACGGCCGGGCCGGGTTGTGAAGCAACTTGTGCTGCAGCAAGTGCTCTTTGCGCTTTAGACTACGACAATTGAGGAAAAGATCATCATAGATTTTTTTATAGAAGAAGGGGCAAACGGTCAGTCGTTTCACCTGGTGTGATAAGAGACATCCATTGATACGTTTTTTTAAAGTCTATCATCTACAAGCTTCTACGTCCATGCCATTATTATTATTTAATTATATTGTTTTTTTAAAACATATTATTTTTTACAACATATGTTTCTTAAACTAGTGTTAGTTATCTTGATATATTATTACCACATATTTGGTAGGTCCAATTATCTTGGCTTATCTAGGTTATATAGGGTATATGAATAATACTGCAATTGACGAAGACGACAAACGCAAAGATACGCTTTCTACTGTGTTTTTCATAATATTCAACTCAAGATAATTTGACGATACTGTATTTTTGAAATAAAAACTTTGAAATAAAAGCGCCAAATGAGGCGCCCCGCACACAGATTTTTGTAGGCTGTGAGTGAGGCTGTTCCGCCACGCTCGGAGGTGAAAGGCTCGATCGGGTGAACTCGGGACCGCCGAGTGTGCCCGAGCGAGAATGATACAGTCAGTTGGTCTTTTCACTTTTAGGTTAGGTTTTTTTTATTGCACAAGGTTACAAACGAGCAAGTTGTTCGCGATAAGGAAATGAAACTTGAAAAGTTTACAAGGCTCTGGGTTCAGTGTCCTCCTTGAATATAAATTAGAGACTGGCAATGTAAATTAAAAAAGGAAACTGAAAACCGTTTTAGGACGATGTTGCGGGGTGCTTGATGGTGTGAAATGTTGTTTACGGTTCTATCTATATTATTATATTATATTAGGAATCTATAATTGTTTATGACGACTCAGGCGCTAATTATAATAAAACAACATTTTGTATACTTTACAGCAACCTTTGTAAATGCCAAATTATATATAATTACTAGCTGTTGCCCGCAGCTTCGCCCGCGTTAACTTTTAAAATTTGAGGGGTTGACCACCCTTATCACTTAGGGGTATGAAAAATAGATAGCAGCCGATTCTCAGACCTACTGAATACGCATGTAAAATTTGGTAAAAATCGGTAAAGCCGTTTGGGAGGAGTACGGTAACTAACATTGTGACATGGAAATTTTATATATTAGATTAGATAAAGATAAGCAGCGATAAAATTCGTAACAAGTTGTATGATTATAGCCTGACCACAAAAAAAAAACCTTCGCCATATTGGGGAAAATTTCGGAACTAGATCCTGTATGGACTGTACTATGTGTTACCGTATAAAAGATACAGTGGCGACACCAATGCAGGGTTTATATATTTCTGGTCAGGCTATAACTATAATATATAATAATATAATAAAAATAATATATATAAAATAAATAATAATCACTATGAGTGAATTTGCGTAGACATTACAAAATAATATGATTACACTGGCAAATGCCATGATAAAGAACACCGAAACTAACTCACGCGGCACCACAGATTCCGCATATGAACCTCCTTTCAAATTTGTGTACAGTGAGGTGGGACTCTAACCCTCCCTTCTCGGGGAAGGCCAAATTACACTCGGGGCAGCAGTAGATGTGGCTGCCGTCCGACGCATGCGCTATAATCACTCTCCCCGGCTTCCGACCAGGCCTTAGGCGTTTCGTCTTGTAATTTTTCTTTTCGTTTGGTATATGGATAGTTCCATCTGTAATTAAGATGATACTTTTACGTAATATGGCGCTTGGAAACTGAGATTCAACCAATCGGGGCGCGAGGTGAGTTCACAGTATGGCAGTTTGTCTTCGTTAAACTGATAAAATATGAGTATTAATTGCCGGTAGGAGGGAAGCGCTGTGCCGCGCTCCCGGCTGCATGGGTACCACCATCTTGCTTGTTTCTCCCGTGAAACAGCTTTGCTGTGTTTCGGAGAGAAGGGCAAGACATGCAGTGTAATTACTGGCACCGAGACTTAACATCTTATGTCTCAGGATAGGCAACACATAAATGAGTTGCCTGGGGCTAGTTCGTAGTAGTTACTAGTAGGTAAACTAGTTTATGTTCATGGGCGACGTCGACAACTTACCTGCCATCAGGTGGCACGTCTGCCAGTTTGCCTATCCAACAAAAAGTTTCACGGTGACATAAAATGAAGGACGTAAAAACTTGTATACCGTATAGGTACGTGGTGTGTATTAATAATTATTAATAATATAATATTAATATAATATTTGTTATATTATTATCTAATCATATAAGATTTGTATGTACCTACTTTAATTCACAAGAAATGGTATGGTACCAATATAATATAAAAATAAGAATATAAGCCATTTAAAAATTATCCATAAAATACCGTAGATAGGTAATAATAGTTGTGCAGCCTTAAGGTTTTTATGCCGCTGTGCGGCGCCTCTCTCTTCCTGTTCCGAACTCATGTAATATATAGTTCTAAGTTCCAATTAATAAAATATACGAATACATATTTAATACTTGCTTCATTACCACAATTCCTTCAGTGAGCCCAGCACCTTGGGCCGGAATTGAGCCGAGAGAGTTGCTCTTTGTAGGGGACAAAAGAGCAGGGGGACAAGGGGCGGGGATGAGAACCTCATCCCATTGTAGTATGCCGACGTTGGAAGGGGTTGTTCTGTGGTGCGGGACAACCCCTCTGTTGAGGTGGCGTCGGTCCCTTGCGGGACTGACCAGCCGTCGAGGTGCCCTGTTTGTTTACTAGATCCGGGGCACCTCACCAAAGGCGGCATTGGTGGCACTCGCCGGATTTTTGTGGGTAGAGCTGCGTCCACCTTACCACCTTTCGGGCGAAGCGACAGCAGGGAGACTCCCTCCCCCGCGGAATGCCACAGACCATTTCCCGGCGAAAAAGAAAAAAAGATAGATTAAGTATTCTGCGAGTTTGCTATTGATGTATCTTAAATAGACAAACTGATAGCTACCTTCACTGTCGATAGCTTCGGTGATATTGTAGTTGTTCTCGTCCAAGGAGCCCACTTCCACCTCCATGGGCTCAGCCTTAAACTCTGCCCGTTTCAGCCTCATACACTGTTTCAATGTAGACGACTGTTGCGTTTGCTGCACACAATTATTCTAGTGTTAGTTCTGTAATATTTCTAAGTTTTCCGAGAAATTGGTTGATTTTAATAATTATGATAATGTGACGTGAAGATATTGATATCTTATATATGTATATACATACTTGTTTCACTCATTATAAAAAACATATATTTTTTTAAGGATTTTACGATGGTCAAGAGAGGACTGAATCGCGACCCACGCTGAACGTAAAACGTAACTTAAACTTAAAGGTATGTAAAGATATTAAACCGTGATAAAATCCGTAAAGATTTTTATTATAATATTGTGAAGATTTAATACTATGATGTTAAGTACATTTCCTTTTTTTTTGGATATAAAATTATAGAGATTTATTTCTGTAGTCGTAAGGACTTTAGATTGATTCAGAAAATATATTTAATTTTATATTAAAATCAAAGTTTCATTCTATAATAATTTACACTTTCTTCATTTGTTTAATTGCAATAAGATGTGAAACATTAAACTGTTTAACTTGCCTGTGGGAACGCCATGTTTTCGCTTGTTTCTTTTCCTTGGAAATCTTCCTGAAAATATATTTATAATTAACCATCACCTCAATAATATTATGATATTTCGTAAAAGAATATTGTCTGCTACAATTACACTGCCGTTTGAAGAATTTTTCTTCTTTTACGCCGGGAAATGCTCTGAGGCATCCCGCCTGGGGAGAGGGTCTCCCCAGGTGGGTATGTGGGACTCGCTGCGCCCGAAAGATGGTAAATGGACGCAGCTCTACCCACTAAAACCCGGCGAGTGCCCCCCGTGCCGCCTTGGTGAGGTGCCCCGGTACTGTTAAGCTAACAGGGCACCTTGACGGCTAGTCAGTCCCGCAAGGGACCGACGCCACCTCCATAGAGGGGTTGTCCCGCACCACAGAACAACCCCTCCCAACGTCAGGATAGTACAATGGGGTGAGGTTCCCATCCTCATCCCTTGCCCTCTGCTCTTTTGTCCCCTCTTCTTATAAGAGGGGTACAAAGAGCCCCCTTGGCTCAATTGGCCCAAAGTGCTGGGCTCACCCTAGGCTACTGAGCCCCACCGCCACGTCAAGGCCTTTTGAAGTTACTTATATCAAAGTAAATAATCAATAGTACTAAGAAAGTAACTCAGTAACGTCCATCTACCACCAAAGCGAACCCACTGAGAAGAACTGACGAAACAAACTCAGTGGCGATGGTAATAAGTAGCACGTATTTACCTCCAAAGGAACTTGAGATAAAGTAGCTGTCATCAAATACTCGTAATCATATTTAGCGTGAAGCATGTCCAAAATTTCGAGTGTGGCCCGCAACGTCACTTTGAAATCTAATAACATTTTCTTTGTCACAGGTAATTTTTCTCCGAGTTGTTCCCAATCTTCAAGAAACTGTAGAAACTCTAGAATTGCCTGAAAAAAAGGTTTCTCAATAAATAAGCCGTCGCGGGACGAATGGCAGTTGTGAATCATCGAATTTTTGAAGTGAACATTTATTTTGGCGCACAAAACACATTTTTGTAGCTGATCCATCACGCTTGGAGGTGAAAGGCTCGATCGGATGAACTCGGAATCGCCGAGTGTGCCCGAGCGAAAAAGATACAGTCAGCTGCTCTTCACTTTTGAGTGCTATGTCGCTGTGTGTGTACTGTGTAGACGAAAAAAGGGACACCTATATACCTGTAGGTATTGCGAAAGGACAACAAATGATGTAGCATGTAGGTGACAAGAGTTATCTGTGAGTTTTCACTTCTATCGGCAGTCCCTATGACTGGTTAGGTTTTTTTTTTGTACAGGTAATATGTATCCCCTTAATGATTGAAGACATTAGGGTGCGCACTCCTGCGTTTTGGCCTGTATAACGACAGGTTGATAGGGCCATGGGTTGGTGGTGGGCTCCTAGTCCCCGGCGACCCGCCATTTCTTCAGGCTACGGTAGCTGCCAAGGTAAAAGGGGCAGAAGGTGCGAAGAATCTCCGGAAGAGGTTCCGTTGCCACAACAAAGGACATCTGGCAACCTAAAACGTATGGACGCTGCGACCAGACGAGAAGATTGCTTAACTCGAGGAAGGTTTGAGCTAACTCCGGAGGGATATCATAGGGTCCGTATAGAGGGGGAGGATATCATAGGATGAATTTTTTTGTGTGTGTTCCAGTAAATTCGAGAATAGTTTAGATTCACAATTGCACTACAAAAAATCAGCTAGTAATGAATAAAATAGAACAATTCTTACCTTTTTTCTGTTGCAATTTTCGTCCACGTACAGGGCTTCTTGCGGTGTGCGCGCTGACATCGCTTGAATTAACCTGAATACCAGATCAATAAATTTTTGAGTTGGTGCTGAATCTTTCAATTTCTCGCAAAACGATTCGTAATGTGCCATCGCAACAGAAACTTGCGGATCAAATACCTGAAGTACAAAATTTTCAATATTAGTACTAGGTAAACGAAAGCCTACCTATGACAGATCGTATAATAATCGTATTTCGTAAAATGCGTGTTATTTGGGAATTTCTCTAAGCCCATAAAATAATAAAATTTGGGAATCTTGCTATTCTGATTTATTGCGTATTGAAAATTGTATCCCAAAATTTTTATTTAACAAACAATAATAATTTTTAAAGAATCTTGTTGAGCAAAATTTTCCCTCCATGTCGGATCTCAAAAACGGATTATCAAAAAAAAACAATTTCTATCTAATTGTGGTAATTGTTCTTATTGCCTAACTTCATGTAGTTGTTGAACTTGAAGGATATAATTTTTTTAATATATTCTTAGTTTTTTTTAATTCTATTTTTTTAAAAGGCCTTAGTATACAAATTAATAACCATGCCTACTATACTTATATGTTTTTAAAATGGAATTTGAAATTCCAAAAAATCACTTATTATTTCGATTATCAAGTTCCCAAGCAATGAAAATTCATATTCAAATTTGAAAGAACATACTTCTGTTGCAAGTTGCACGCTCATTGTTTGAAAGCCTTTCGGTTGTAAATGCGCCGGTGTCAACTTATAAGCAATTTTTAAGTCAGGCAGACATTTATTCTCTTCATCTAATATGGCATCCCAATGTCTTTTTTTCACAACTCCATAAGGGGTCTGAAATTTTATATTACAATAATTTTGTAGCTATATATGTTCATGAAAATGTTATTTATTTATTATTCATAATTCAAATAAGAAAGATCCATAAATTATTAGTGAAAAAATCTTATAACTATGTTATTATAAGATTTTTTCACTAATAATTAACAAACATTGATTATTATTCATTAGATAAATATAATACATAAAATCCTTATATCAAAATATTCAATATTTTTTTATACAGACTGTGAGGATTTATCAGGGGCGGATACCCATTGTCTTTGTAAGACACTGTCAGGTCTGCCAGCTAGCGAACATATGATACCGTCGGGGCTGCCCAGCATTCTGTTTCTGACAGATGTGTGGCGGACCAATCAGCGCCACAATACTGAATCGCGCTATCAAAGTTCCACAGCTCGTCGCTATACATACAACGGCTGAATTGATAGTAAGTGGGCTTCGGCCTGGCCGAGCATACTATCTCGCTGGGTCGGAGATCTCCCTTTACGCCTTCCACCTACTATCCCACATTGGTGACCCTCGACAGAACACGTCTCCTTCTATGGATATTCATTATTATTTTGTTGCGAATTACAGCATTATTACTTAATTCACCTTAAACTCTTGAAGCTTATCCAAAATAGATGTTCTAAACCGTTTCATTAGATGATTGAAGTCTAGAAGGATCCATAGCCGTCTCGAGTCATCACAAGGGTGTCCGCAGCTAACATTGGTTTCACTAATACCGAATATTTCCCACACACCTCTGTTCCGTGGAGCACTGTCCAAAACAACAGCATCAACACATATTCCGCAGTTTTCCAGTAATGCAATGCACTCTAGTATTAACTTCTGTAGTGGTTCACTTTTACACACATTCTTAGAAAGAAAGCAGCCCAAAGATTGAACCCATCCACCTTTGAAGGGCACAAACTTAAACACCAGAGCATGGGCCGCTGTAGTATTTTTCAAATTCTTAGTGTGTTGGCCCAATTCAACAAAAACATTAAACTTCATTGATAGAGGTTCATAGTAAGCACCTTCAGTTAACTTAATCTCATCCACCAGAATTACTCCGCGTTTCTCCCCTACATTCATGGCCATACATCTTTCTTTTACCCTAAAGAAAGAAGACTGTTGTAATCCAGTTGAAGAACAGCAGATTTTTCTAATAAATTTATTCAAGGTTTTTAAACATGGAAGAGGTAATATATTTCGTTTCTGTATAAATAAATAGGTGTTTCTACTTTTCAAGCGTATCAATATGCACTCGTAGATCCATTCTAATGAATATCGGTGCCCTTTGTAATTTTTCTTTTTCCCAGCTTCAAAACACGCATTCACAACATTATGAAATTCCTCTGGTAACTTTAATATAGCTTTTTGTACTTCACTCTCAAATTTCTTCGCACACTTAGACTTGGCTATAAGCATTTTCTCTCTCAGTTTCATTTTCTGAAAAAAAAAAATTAACTATTAAATATACACTCTTCTTCTTAGGGTATCGAAAGCAGCCAAGATTTAGTCTGCCCAGAACTCAGCTACGAGTATTTCGTTTTCAGTAGCGTACATTAAAATACAATATAAACTATAAAATATAATTAATTTAAAAGTTATGAATAAAATCTGCCACATTATGTAATTCATAATATTGCAGACATATTCCCGGTAACGTTCCATCTCCGGGTGATTGCGTAAAGCATATCACTGCGTTAACAAAAAACTAAAAAGAAGGCCTTTGCCGGAAGGCACACCTAAATAAGAGACATTTTGTCATCATTTTAAGAAAGAAAGAAAGTGTATATTTATAATGAATGTAGGCAACACACCCACGTTTGTAACTAGAACAAGGAAAGAGGTTCTTGATATAACACTAATGTCAAGCGATGCCTCCCATCTGTTGAAAGACTGGAAGGTTGATACCTCTTATGCCTTCTCAGATCACCGCAGAATAACATTCCACCTGAACTGCCAGCTGGAAGTAGTAAAATTTAGAAATAATAGGAAAACAAACTGGGAAACTTTCGATCTAGCGCTGAGTGAGTGGATTCCTGGTAAAAGAGAATTAAGAGGAAAGGAAGAAATAGAACAAGAAGCCTGTAGGCTTGAGAAAGCTCTTAACGATGCCTATCTCAAAGCCTGCCCACAGAAAGAGATTAGACCGGGGAAGGGACAACCCTGGTGGAACAAATCCCTGAACAAAGCAAGGAAAAGGACTAGAAGGGCACTTAGAGTCGCCTTGAACAGGGACGACGACGAAAGCTGGAGGAAATACAGAGAAGAACGCAACAATTTTAAGTACCAGAGCCGCAAAGAAAACAGAAACGGGTGGAGTACATACTGCGAAAGCGTTACAAAACAACCAGAAGCGGCCAGGCTGGTAAAAACGCTAGCAAAAGACAAAACCTGTAAACTAGGAAGCCTAAAGAAAGGTGACACCCTAGTAGTGGAACCCAAAGAAATACTTGCAGAAATGATGGCCACACACTTCCCGGATAGCACAAGCTATTCAGAAGAAGACATGGTTGTCACATCAGGTGAGAATCTAGCAGAAGCGAAAGCGGAAGCGGAACTGATTATCACCGAAGAAGCATTAACATGGAGCATTGCATCATTCCTACCGTATAAAGCGGCGGGACCCGATGGCGTCTTTCCCAAGATGCTACAAGTTGCCCTTAAGTATATCAAAGATGACCTACTCACCATATACCGGAGTAGTTTAGCAACAAACTACATCCCCAGTAGCTGGAGAAGAGTCAAAGCCGTCTTCATACCTAAGCCAGGGAAGGTTACATATCACGAGGCGAAATCCTTCAGATGTATAAGCCTTTCTTCGTTTGTATTGAAGACACTCGAGAAGATACTAGATAGACACATGAGAGCAGGGATAGAAAAGAGTTCAATGCCGCTACACGCCAACCAACACGCCTACATGGAAGGGAAATCCATTGACACGGCACTACACAACGCGGCAATAAGAATTGAAAGAGCTATAGAGAACAAAGAATATGCCCTTGGCTGCTTCTTCGATGTAGAGGGAGCCTTTGACAAGGCCACTCCTCAATCCATTGTGGAAGCACTTAACAGAGAGGGGATATCTGGACAGATAACGGGATGGATAACTAATATGTTAAAACATCGCTCGATACAAGCTGACTTAGCGGGAACAACATGCACCATTCGAGCAAGAAGAGGATTTCCACAAGGAGGATGCCTATCTCCGCTCCTATGGTGCATTCTCATAGACGAATTAGTATCAAAGATAAACGCCATGCACATTTACATACAGGCGTACTCAGACGATGGTCTAATTCTGGTCACAGGTAAAGTACTGAGCGTGACCAGAGACATCATGAAGCGAGGAATCGACACAGCGCTACGATGGTGCAGGGATAAAGGGCTAAACCTGAACCCAGCAAAAACCAAGCTAGTGTTATTCACAAACAAGAGGAAGATTGATAGCATGATTCCATTGAGAATCGACAACGAAAATCTAGAGGTAGTCAATGAAATAAAATATCTGGGAGTAATCCTAGATAGAAATCTGAACTACAAAGCCCACGTTAAAGAGATCTGCACAAAATCCAAATGTGCCCTTGTGCAATGCAGGAGAGCGGTAGGTAGAACCTGGGGCATGAAACCAAATGTGGTTCATTGGATCTACAAGGCCATAGTACTACCAAGAATTCTACATGGAGCCTTAGTGTGGTGGCACAAGGCACAATTAGGAACGAACAGGAAAGAATTCACAAAAGTACAGAGACTAGCCAGCATCATGATATCGAGCGCCATGAAAACAACACCAACGGCGGCTCTAGAGATGATACTCGGCCTCAACCC
The DNA here is from genome assembly GCA_963853865.1 of Helleia helle. Taxonomy (NCBI): domain Eukaryota; kingdom Metazoa; phylum Arthropoda; class Insecta; order Lepidoptera; family Lycaenidae; genus Helleia; species Helleia helle. The sequence continues at coordinate 17,240,235 of OY971426.1, read as the reverse complement.
AGTTGATCTCACGATCAAGAAGAAAGCGACTGAACAATGGTTCAAGCTTAAGAGCAACAAATTATGGAAGGGAGGGCACTATGACAAAGGTCACGCCGAAATAGCAAAACAGTACGAAGAAAATCTATCCATGATCTTATCAAACAATGATTTGATAAAGAAGGAGAGAATCTTCGACAAGAAATACAAGATAAGCATAGGCTCGAGAGATAACTGGAACATTAACATCGACCACCCAAAGACAACGATGGTCGGCTACACAGATGGATCCAGGAAGGAATCGACGAAGTTATCAGGGGCTGGCGTATATATTAGCCATCCAACTGAAATGAAAGCATCGTTTAATCTAGGCAGATTCTCCAGCGTATTCCAAGCGGAGATATTCGCAATACGAGAATGCGCCAACATGATTAAACAAAATATCACTAGCGCACAGAGGATTGAGAAGGCAGTCATATACAGTGACAGTCAAGCGGCATTGAAGGCCCTCAATAAGAGGGAGACTACCTCAGCACTGGTCAAAGAATGCAAAAACACCCTGCAAGATCTAGCAGACCAGACTGAGATAGTAGTTGCCTGGGTACCTGGACATGAGGGTAATGCGGGCAATGAAGAAGCAGACAGACTGGCGAGAGAAGGAGCCGATGAGACGTTCATAGGCCCTGAGCCGAGACTGCCAATAGCACACAGGATAACAAAAAATGTTATAACCCTGAGAATAAACAAAGAAACAAACCAGAGATGGAATGACACGAAGAGCTGTAGACAGTCGAAACTCTTCATCTCGACGCTTGACAGCAAGAAGACTAAAGAGTTGCTCAAACTCAATAGGAGCAACATTAGAACAGTTGTGGGAATATTGACGGGACACTGCCCACTCAACAGACACCTGTCAATAATGAAGCTAGCAGAGGACCCTCTGTGTCCTAAGTGCAAAGAGAAAGAAGAGACCAGTCTGCACTTCATAACGGAATGCCCAGTATATGCATACGCAAGATGGGAGCTGTTTGGAGCGGACGAGCTGAAGAAGGAAGATTTGGCATATCTAACCATAAGGCAGCTAAGTAGTTTTTGTAGATCAACACGTAGGTTTGAGGGGGTGACACCAGAGGGGCAAATGATAACCCGTCCCCGCATCTAATCCCAGAGGCGAGCCCGGGGAATTGGGTGAAATGGTCCCGTTAATGAGGACTGATCGCCCGTCTGGCTTTGCTGGCGTCCCCAACCCTTAAATAATAATAATAATAATAAGTGTATATTTAAGTCTTTATTTTTGTGTGCTTGGTTATTTTTATTAGATACTAGCTGTTGCCACCAGCTTTGCCCATGTTAAAGTATACTGAGGATTATCATTTTTCTACTTTATCTTTTTGTTAATCTCTATAAAAGGAATTAAATTTCAATGTAAGCTCCCAAGTGGCTTAAATTTTTCCGACTCTTTAAACAATTATCCTCATTTTAACCGCATAGTTCCCGTTCCCATGGAATTTCAAAACTATCCTATGTCCTTTCTTGGGTCTTAAACTATCTGTATACAAAATTTCATCCATATCGGTTCAATACTTTAGGCATGAAGAAGAGACAGACAGACAGAGTACTTTCGAATTTATAACATTAGTATAGTTTTGATTTTAAATATTTTGTTAAAAACAGCAAAATAATTATAATAAGAAGATATGAGATAAACATATTATGCAGTTTAAATACAGTGAAGAGTTCTGGTGAAGGAAAAAAATGTGAGGATACAGGACACCTACATGCCTCATGAGATCAGAAGTATTTAAAGGTGTGTGAAGTTTGCTACTCTGCAATGAGCCAGATGAACTATGGAGTATGGCCCAAGATGTTTCCTCTTCAAAAGCAAACCTCCTTGCTTTTGAACAGGAAACATCCTGAGGGCCCTGATGATGATGGTAACTACACTTCAATATGATAATGATAATAATTTCGATAAACTTACCATCCTCTTCAGACATTTGCTGTCTTTTATAAGATTTGAAGCAGGCCGTTTAGTTGCCATTGTCGTTTGTAAAAAAGTTGAAGTAGGTTTGCGGCACAGTAAACGATTCCGCAACAGTCGACAGGGCTTACATCTTGGATATTGACGGTTCCTTTTGTAAATATCATCACCAACAATTACACCTTTACAAATCTTCGAGAACCTGAAAATGTTTAGATAATTTTATTAGATATTATTATTATTTCTAGCAGTTCTAGTTTTTTTTTACATTAAAAAAAAATAACTTACTTATTGCCCTCAATTTGGGTGCCAGCACATACGAGCCACCTTTCTACGGATTTTAAATAATCATAGATGTTGTCACTAGGATCAATTTTCTTGTTCAACAGCATTTCTTCATTATTAGGAAAAATAACCTGTAATTACATAGCCTTTATGAATCATTACAAAATGAAGAAATCCTTAATTTTTCTCTTCATATTAATACAGTAGAACCCATTTTAAATGATCACGTTTAATACGATTTCTTGCTTAATATGCCATTTCACGTGAGTGCCCTTTTTTTTCTTTTACGCCGGGAAATGCCCTGAGGCATCCCGCCTGGGGAGTGGGTCTCCCCAGGTGGGTACGTGGGACTCGCTGCGCCCGAAAGATGGTAAATGGACGCAGCTCTACCCACTAAAACCCGGCGAGTGCCACCAGTGCCGCCTTGGTGAGGTACCCCGGATCTGTTAAGCTAACAGGGCACCTCGACGGCTAGTCAGTCCCGCAAGGGACCGACACCACCTCCACAGGGGTTGTCCCTCACCACAGAACAACCCCTCCCAACGTCGGGACAGTACAATGGGGTGAGGTTCCCATCCTTACCCCTTGCCCCCTGCTCTTTTGTCCCCTCTTCTTATAAGAGGAGTACAAAGAGCCCCCTCGGCTCAATTAGCTTCACCCAAGGTGTTGGGCTCAGCCTAGGCTACTGAGCCCCACCGCCACGTCAAGGCCTGAACCATGGTGGGGTCACATCAGTGCCCGCTTGAGGCATGTTTTCATATATTTTTCAACTCTTAATATGATTTTCCACGGCATTTGTTTCCAGTAAAATCAGTGGAATATTAATGATAAAAATTATGAACCACATTTTTTTTTAAAGCGGTCTACATTTATTTTTTAAATTAATGCTAGATAGGTCCCTATGTTTTTATGGTACTTTATATGGCGGCAAAGCAAGTAAGGAGCGGCTGACTGTTCTGACCTGTAGTAATTCAGATATGTCGGAAAAGTTAAGTTTGCTATTAATAAGGCGAAACCTCCACATTATTCTCTGGGTGAAAGCGAAAATGTACTGCAAAAGTAAAATTATATAGAAAATCTTGTAATTGCTAATTTATCAAAATCCATTAGTCAAACAAAAATAAGTGATTATTTTAAAGTTAAACAATGATAAATATGCAAAGAATAAGCTTGTTGAAGTGGCAGACGGCTGGTCACACACTCAGGAGAATGGCATTTACAGACCTCAAGTCTGTAAATGCTGGTGTTCCCCAAGGCTGTGTACTATCTCCAACCCTGTTTCTTCTGCATATCAATGATATGCTGAAAACCAGCGGCATTCATTGCTATGCAGATGACAGCACTGGAGATGCTTTATACACTGACCGCACTAATATTTCTCGGGAACAAGTCGATGAGTGTCGGAACAAACTTGTGTCTGAAATAGAGTCTCTGCTGGCCAGTGTCTCGGAATGGGGGCGGCTTAACCTAGTCCAATTTAACCCCAACAAGACACAAGTTTTCGCGTTTACCGCTAAAAAATCACCCTTCGTCGTTCCTCTACAATTTGAAGGCACTTCCCTAACCGCCTCAGCCAGCATTGGGATACTTGGCGTCGATATATCGAGAGATGTGCAGTTTCGTAGTCATTTGGAAGGAAATGCTAAACTAGCCGAAAGAAGAAACTCGGCGTGCTCAATAGAGCGAAAGCAGTATTTCATGCCTTCACACCGCCTTCAATTATACAAAGCGCAGATCCGGCCTCACATGGAATACTGCTCTCACCTCTGGGCTGGAGCGCCCCAATATCAGCTTCTTCCATTTGACCGCATTCAACGCCGGGCGGCTCGAATCGTCGACGACAATGTTATCTCCAATCGGCTTGATTCTTTGGCGCTGCGTAGAGATGCTCGCATCGGATCGCTCTGCATCTTTTACCGCATCTACCACGGGGAGTGCTTTGAGGAATTGTTCGGACTAATACCTGCAGCAGAATTCCACCACCGGACATCGCGGAAGAACTCTAAATATCACCCACACCATCTCGATGTCCGGAAATCCACAACAAATCGATTTTTACGGCATTTCCTGCCTCGCACGACTAATATATGGAATCAGCTGCCTACTACGGTGTTTCCGAACCGATACGACTTAGGGACCTTCAAGAAAAGAGCATACTCATATCTGAAAGGCCGGCAACGCACCTGCTAATCTACTGGTGTAGCCGGTGTCTGTGGATGTCGCTCTTCACTTACCATCAGGTGAACCGACTATCCGTTTGCCCCCTCTTCTATTAAAAAAAAAAAAAAAAAGGGCATCCATAAGCTAATGAGGTTCAAGAGTGGAGGCCGCATTTGGGTAGATAAAATGTTGGTGGGCCATTAATCAGGTGAGAAGACGATCTCCATGCAGTAACCGGTCCGTGTTGGATGCAAGTGGCAAGGGATCGGTTGTCTTGGCTTTCATTAAGGAGACCTATATCCAGCAGTGGATGGGTAGGGGCTGATGATGATGATGATTTGATTTCTTGGTTAATTCGCAATAGCTATGTATTATACATACATTAAAATATAATTGTTATTTCATTTATTTCTATTTTACTATAATTGGTAATTAACTACATTGACAATAGCCTGTCCTGTCCTCGTGGCAGTCCTAGCGTTCATGGAAGTTCATGAATAAATGCTGATAATGATAATAAATTATAAATATAATATACGTAATTTTATATCTTATAGTTTTCTAACTACTCTATAAATATATTCCTAAGGTAATATATACTAATTTATGTATTAGTAAATATTAAGTTTTGTTTTCTGTATCCCACACAATATGATTTCTTAAGGTTACACAAGTCGCTCATCTTTCCATACAAACGCAGAACAGTAATTACTACAATGTTTGACGTTAACCATGAAAAATTAAGGATAATATAAATTGATCTCATCGTTATCTATGTGTGTATGTACCCAAAATCGTAAAAAAATTATACATTTTAAAAATACAAGATTCTTAACTTTCGTATTTCAACACTGATTTTAGCCCAATTTTGGGCGTAAATAAATAGTATACCGAGCATGAAAGCTCAAAAATAAAGCCCATACAGATATAGTTTAGCTATTCAAAGGATAAAATAAATTTATTTTGAAAAGATACACTTATTAGTTTTTCATAGAAAAACTAATAAGACACATTTTTGGTATGGTCCCTGTGAAATTGTGAGTTTTACTGTACTTACAGTGATTGATAAATCATTATTTAAACGTATATGATGTTTGATCAGCTTCATTTTTGGATGCATCCGCATAAATTCCATCCCATTATAGTTTTCTGTGTACAGCCAAAATGGTGGTAAAATGTGCCGGATCTCTTCTTTGAAAGATTCTACTGATGGTTTTGTAGGTTCAGCACTCTTGAGATCCTGCAAACAGTCCTCTACACATGGATTTGACAGTGGATCTTTCAAATCATTTTCTGTGATATTATTTTTCTTTTTTATTCTTATTACATTATATTTAAACTTTTTACAATTATATTTGAATGAATTATTAGATGATTTCTGATCTAATAATTCCTGTTGCTTGATATTGTTCCGTTGTACTTGATACTGTTCCACATCTGCTAATTGCTGGTGGCAGAATTTAGATGTTTTCTGTATATCTATAATACTTGCTTGGAACTCATGATCTGTTATCGGAACAAATTGATGCTCAATTGTAGGCAAAGCTTCTTCCTTCAGCATTTTTTTTCCTGTGGGAATAATGTTGAGCTCTCCTTTAATATAAAACTTTTCATACATTTTTATATGTTCTTCTTTAAAATGAAGGTGACAAATATAATCTGTTGGTTTCAGTTCAATCCCGAGAGACAGTTTCCACTTTTGTAATCGTGCCAAACTCTGTGAATTAATATTGACCAAAAAAGCATTATTAAAATGTTGATAATTAAAGATAAATAAAAAGTGAAAATATAATAACAATTGTATAAAAGAAATATTTTAAGTACATACTATTGGTTGAAAATAAGATAGAGACTGAAGTAAATTATTTGATACATTTTTCCTTTTACGGCCACTTGGGCAACTTTTTATAGCACAATATTTTCCCATCGCTGTTTTTTTTGTTTTTAAAGATTTATAACAATAATCCAAAACAAACACATAGACCGCTGAAAAAAACTTTGTCTGATGACAAATCAGGGTTGGATTTAGGTACGTTGAAAACGATAGTACAAAAAATTTAAAAAGATAGTTTTTGTAAAAAAATTATAGTACACTTTTAAATTTTGAATTTAACATAGGTATTCAATAAAATCTTTAAAGTACAAAGTCAATAAACTGCTCTTTAAAGTATATATTGCTTATAAGTTATAATATATTAAAAAAGTGGCAAAATTTCAGTGTCTATTTTGTGTGCAACTAATTAATACATATGTTGACTTTGTTGAAAACTTTTATTCTAATTTCTTTTTTTTTACTAATATAATTCAAATTAATTATAACTTTGTTACTAATATATAAGTAAATAAGTTTTTTAAGTTACAGTTTTTATCACCACTTATATGATTACTTTATTAGTTCCTTTTCTAAAATGTTATTAATCAACCGCAAAATTATAATCGGGGATCTTTGCGACTGCAACGCATCCTTGACCCTCAATAAAACTTTATTTTTTCTATATTCCGTAGACATGAATATTACAATTTATGATCGTTCTCCTTCTATATCCAAGCTCCATGACATTGACAACTATAACATTACTGGTAAGTGGTAATATCGATTAATCGACTTTATATTGTTCGAGAGCATTAAAACATGATTGCTGATTACAAAATATTCGTCAAGTATGTAAAGTAATGAAATTATAGTATTTTTTCGTACTATCCTTAGATATGGATAGTATATAGTACGAAGCATAAAATTATAGTATAAATACTATAATTATAGTACGAAATCCAACCCTGTGACAAATGACCATTGACATTTGACAGATCGACGGTCCTTACTTATCCTAGAGATGTATCTACTCGACTTTCTAATTCGAGTTAACTCGAGTTGTGCTAAATTCAAGTTGACTCGAGTTGAATTCTTCGCAACTCGAATTTGGACTGGCGGTAAATTAACGTATCAAGTTAAAGAGCGAGAGCACGATTCATAGAGTAATATAATAATATGGCACGATTCGTTCGTTGGGTGCGCGTAAAAAAAAGTAGTTGCAATAGTCACATAATATGCTATTGAGCGCCACGGCAACGACAAGGCCTGAACCATGGTGGGGTTTACGTATATCCCTACTATTAATATCACTTTTCTTACAAATTCAATTTGAATGAAAAATTAATAATGTCTAAAAATTTGATTGCTTAGACAAAGTCCAAGCGATCCGTATATTACCGGTGGGAGTGAAACGTTGTGCCGCGCTCCCGGCTGCATGGGTACCACTATCTTGCTTGTTTCTCCCGTGAAACAGCTTTGCTGTGTTTCGGAGAGAAGGGCAAGACAGGCAGTGTAATTACCGAGACTTAACATCTTATGTCTTAGCTATCTTAACACATAGATGAGTTGCCTGGGCTCGTTCCAGGTATATTAGTTTATGTTCATGGGCGACGTCAACCACTTACCACCAGGTGGCACGTTTACCAGTTTGTCTATCCAACTAACATAAAAATCGGTTGTCTGTAAAGTCAGTTTACTGACGATAGTTGAACGTGACAACGTCATAAGAAAATGGAACGCCTCAGAGTGAGGTAACGCCGCATACGTCATGTTTTTTCATTCGTGCAGGCGGTTTCATCGAATTATAAGACGTTGTCACGTCAAAAAAAAACACGGTGCATGTTTTTTTTTTTCGGTTGGGCTAGACTTTTCGGCCTGATGGCCTTTAAGCTCAATCGGTACAGTAAGTGAGCAGGTGTGTAATCATGTTTTAATACTCTCAAACAATACAAAGTCGATTAATCGATATTACTAGTAATGTTATAGTTGTCAATGTCATGGAGCTTGGATATAGAAGGAGAACGATCATAAATTGTAATGTTCATGTTTACGTCTACGGAATATAGAAAAAATAAAGTTTTATTGAGGGTCAAGGGTGCGTTGCATTCGCAAAGATCCCCGATTATAATTTTGCGGTTGATTAATTATATTTTAGAAAAGGATAAAGTAATCATATAAGTGGCGATAAATACTGTAACTTAAAAAAATATTTATATATTAGTAACAAAGTTATAATTAATTTGAATTGTATTAGTAAAAAAAAAAATTAGAATAAAAGTTTGCACCAAAGTCAACATTTGATGATTAAAGATTTTATTGAATGAATTACCTATGTTAAATTCAAAATTTAAAAGTGTACTATAATTTTTTTACAAATACTATCTTTTTAAATTTTTTGTACTATCGTTTTCAACGTACCTAAATCCAATCCTGGCGGGGCTTAAAAGTTAAAAGTCGTGTCCAGCGCGTCATCAGTCTGACATTTTTCTTACAAGCGAACACACGTCAAACTTACGCATATGTACTTTTTCGTTTTTCATTATGAATTACAGCTGTTAATCATCATGCCATCATGTGTAGTGAAGTGGTGCAGGAGCCATACAAAATTAAAACCTCCAGGGATTACTTTTCACTAGTAAATAGTAGTAAAAATATATTATATTCAAATACTTTAATGTAATAAGCAAACCGAGCTGGTCAATACTATGCAAAATGAAGTCAGTCAATTTTTGAATCAATGTAGAAGGTATTTTATTTATTCTTCATGAATACATTTCATAAAAATATAAACATTTTATATTATGTATAATATAAATATAAACATATTATGTTATATAATATAATGTGTTTACATATTTAACATTATTTAAATGTATATCGATATAATTTTGCATTTAGCTTGCTTTGTTTTCTTTTAGTTTCCCAGCCGATCCCATTCAGCAAAATAAGTAGGTAGATAGCTGCAGTTAAGTTTGAAAGACAAGAGTATCCCGGGGGCGAGCCTATAAGGAGGCGGTGCGGCTGGCCGAAGTCGGGCTCGACCTCGTGATCAGCCACATAGAGAGGTTAGGCCTTCGGGTCAGAGTTGAGAAGACCGAAGCCCTTCTCTTCCACGGGACCGGCCGTAAAGGACACCCACGGGGAGCTACCCTCCAGATCCAAGGGGGGAGGGTCAGGATGAGCCCCCACATCAAGTATCTGCAGCTCATCCTTGACGGAGGGTGGACCTTCGACCCACATTTCTCTGTATTGGGACCTAAGGTCGTGAAGGCGGCAAGTGCGCTGGGCAGACTCCTCTCGAACCTCTGAGGAACCAGTGCCGCCTGCAGGCAGCTATACTCCGGAGTCCGCCGGAGTATGGCGATGTATGGTGCACCCATTTGGGCGGGTCACCTTACCGGGAAGAATAAGGCCCAGCTGCGCTCGGCGCAGCGGGTTATCGCGGTAAGAGTGATCCGGGGGTATCGTACGGTATCGTGGGTGGCAGCCACTGATATGTCCAGTGCTCCCCATGGGAATTCGTGGCGGAGGTTCTTGCCGAGACGCATACTTATGTCTCGAATAGGAGGGCCTTACGTTGGACAGGATCCTACGGGTTCGCCGACTAGGACAGGAGCGTTAATACGGAGGTGGGGGGAGGACCCGGCGCGTGAGTCGTATGACAAAAGCCTAACGGCTGCTTTGCATCGAGTCCTCATGCGGTGGATACACCGTAAGCACAAACTCCCTCACTTTCCGTCTGACACAGGTGCTCCCCAGGCACGGTTGCTTTGGTGCACACACACACAGGTAGCCAGTAACAGTATGTCACGATTGTGGCGCGTCGGTAGACTCGGCCAAAAAAAATATTGTAAAATATTAAATAATATTGTTCTAATATTGACTTGGTTCACTTATTGCATGACATCGTCCACGCAGCTATCACTCAACTGTCATAGAAGACATTGCAGCATGCGCGCCGACCAATACCTGCATTTATTCTGATATTAAACAAATCAACAATGACTTCTATTTGTAACCTCGAAAGTGATTCGTATTTTAAATCATACGTCGTTTTGGTTTGAAGCAAGCCCACTTTTTATGTGTCATTTGTTGTGAGTTAAGACTTCCTGACTTATTATTTATTCGTAGGATGGAACCAATCATTGAAGCAACCATTCCATTCGGAAGTTGGGGTCTCCAAAATTGCCGTTTTGTAGGCGTCCACAGCTTCTTCAGGCGATGAAAATCTCTGACCACGCAATTTATTCTTTATTTTAGGGAAAGTATAGAAATCATTAGGGCTTAGGTCGGGGCTGTACGGCGGATGGTCTAATAATTCTATGTTTTCTTGCTCTAAAAACTCTTTTGTTCTGTGTGAGAACTCCCATTGTCGTGATGGAGGATGATGCGGCTGTTGCAGTTCTCTTTACGGAGTTCAGAAACGATCTGTGGCAAACAAATGCTAGCATACCATTCTGCATTAACCTTTCTTTGTCCCTCAAGAGGAATAGTCTCAACATGGCCGGTTTTGGAGACAAACGTGGCCACCATTTTTTTTGCAACACTCCGTGAACGAACAATTTTTGTTGGCTTTAACTCATTTTCGAACACTCAAACAACTTTTTTACACCTAATTGTTCATGCAAGATTATTTGTATTTGACTCATGCCAATGTCTAAAGTTGCCTGAATTTCGCGGTATGTCACATGTCGATCTTCCTCAATCAGCTTACGCACAGCATCAACGTTTTCTTGGGTGACTGCAGTTTTTGGACGACCTTGACGGGGATCATCGCTGAGCTTGACACGTCCACGTTGAAATTCAGCAAACCAGCGATAAATTGTGGTTTTGGATGGGGCTTCATCACCAAATGCATAAATCATCCGGTCAACACACTGTTTTTGTGTTAAACCACTTCGAAAGTCATAATAAATCATCGCTCTAGAATTTTCTCGAGTCAATTCCATTTTCTCAACGACTAAACAAGTTTGACAAGACCGAGAAACTTTTTTAAAATAAATAAATGGTATTAGATTTTTTAAACCAAGGAGTTTTCAATTAAAAAGATTTTAATATGACAGGAACAGTGGAAATATTCCATTCCCGATACTTTTAGTGCAGCATATGTAATATACATTAACTAAATTACCTACAATCAAATGTGTGTTGATTTTTCAAAACAATAAAAAAATAATCTCTTACTTTCACTATTTATTTAAATGAATTTCAATATGTAAGTCAATTTATTATAATATCTCATTAAAATATTTGTTTGTCACTCCTTAATTTGAGTGAATAAGCATGGCGACGTGACGGCCCAAGTGACAGAAACTATGACGATTTTTTTTAAAATGGCGTTGGAAAGTGTGACGATTTTTTTAACATTGGTTTAAGATTTCTGCCACACGTCGATGAAGAAGTTCAACTTCAAAAAAAAAGAACGAAGTACACAGCGAGAGTGCAGCTGCTGGAGTCGCGCTGCAACGTCAACTTCAAGGCGTTCGTGGTGCGAGTGCCGACATGTTTTCTGCACCTCGTCATGCAGGAGGACTTCTGGCCGCAGGGCGTGGTGTTCCGCCGCTTCCGCGGACCAGTACCACCGAAAAGCACCAAGACAACTTGCACAAAAAGTGCAAGTGAAGTGCTACTAACATAGTTTTAAGTTTTATTTACTAACAACATTGTTTATAATTATGTATAATTAGGTTAAGTTATTTATCTATGGGCCTATGCAGCCTGAAAATAAAGGTTATTATTATTATTTAAGATCATCTATCTTGTTGAAAGTATCCTCAAAATCCTCAATAGTCGAAAATAAAAATCTAGTGCGAGCGGTGTAGTAAATGATTCTTTAAACAAATCTACAGACATTTAGACAGTCATTTTGCGATAACGTCAGGGTCTATAGTATACCTTTCTTGTTTTTTAGTGAGAACTAAAAGTTTTTAAGCAAAATTAACAGTCTGTAGCTTGCTTGTTGTTCGTCTCATCATTTGGATCTAATCACAATAAAGGCGAGGCCAAACGAGCGTAATTTTTTGAGCTGGGAGTCGCGTAAAATGAGTCGCTGCATTCGGTTTCATACTAATGCGCACGGGGCGCCGTGTCACGTGTGGCACAAACAGGACTTTAGTATGCATTATGCAACCGAATCCAGCGTAAATTCCACGACTCACAGCTCAAAAAATTACGCTCGTTTGGCCTCACCCTAATTCTGTTAAAAGTTCCAGGAAGATTTGACAACAGGTATTTATAATATTTATGCATTCTAGTCCAATTATTGAGGATTTATTAAACAGGAAGTATTTTTTCAATTGCAAACACATAGGTACTTACTTAACTTTTATAAAATTAAAATCAAATTTATAAAAATCAGCACTTTATTTTTAATCTCATCATTAATGAATAAAAAGTTGTGTACAAAAATTACATCTAAAGGCTGATTTACACGTATTAAGTAATCAAGTAGTTAACTAAATTTTAAGCGACTTAATATAATATGTAAACAATAAATTAAGCAATAAGATGCAAGTTAAAACTTAGCGTGCAAATAAACAAGTCGAATAGAATTTCGTCTATTTTTCGGTTAAGTTGGTGGGCGTGGCTAATAATCACTTGACATGTTAAGTTGGTCGGTGCGACAGATTACGAAAACTATGTTTTCCAGTAGCGAGAAAATATAATACAATATGTATCTAATTTAAATTTTGCTTTTAAAGCACGCCGCATTACGTTAACTCTTTTCTGTATCTCGAGTACAACTTTAGACAGTAAGTAATTAAAGGATTCTTCTAACATTCTTAGTGCAGTGAAATACTCTTGTTTATCTTCTGCTAGTTATGAAACAAAGTCACACTTCCACCACATTCATTTCTCCTGCTTATACAGTAGCTCACTCAGTATTTTAGGTATCCTTGCTTCTCTGACTATTTCATCCTTTAATTCGCCCTAAACCCCACGTAGAACTAATTGTATAACAAACAGAATTTAAGACTTCAGCATGTTGTTGTTCGTCCATTTTAAGCAAACTAAAGAGCTTAACATATATTTTTTAATTTACTTAAAAATTAGGCCCTTAAAATTAAGTTAACTACTTGACTTAAATAAGTGTAAATCAGCCTTAAAGGGTACGAACCATATCTCCACTAATATTATGCGTTTAATACTTACTTCAAACTAGAAAAATAAAATCATAAACTAACCTATATTGGTTAACATGCTAAGTATACTGTTACTTATTACAATAGCTAATACAAAATACATTATCCTTCAATGTGATGTAAAACTAGTTACATTTATACAGGGTACTTACGAGTTACGACTAACTAGTGTATTACAATATACAAGAGCACCTCGTTTAGATAGTTCGGAGGCGACTTGAGAGTAGCGGAGCTTGTAGCGGCGCGTTAAGCGCAAGCGATAAAAATTGTCACGGTACCTAATTTCTTGTCGTAGAATTCTTACTATACTTTTTACACAACCGTGGGTCAATTTTTTTCTTAAAAAAATCGGTTGTCTGTAAAGTCGGTTTACTGACGATAGTTGAACGTGACAACGTCATAAGAAAATGGAACGCCTCAGAGCGAGGTAACGCCGCATGCGTCATGTTTTTTCGTTCTAGCAGCCGGCTCCATCGAAATATAAGACGTTGTCACGTCAAAAATAACAGAAAACTTCAGTCGTGCCTAATTGTGAATTAACAAAAAAAAAATGTGTTAAAATGATAACCAAGCGGAAGCTTTATTTCAAGTATTTACCATGATAACACTCATTTGTAATACACATTTAAAGTCAGTGTATCCCACATGACAATTTTTACATACATTGATATTAAATCCACTACTCTCAATTCACGAAATGTAAACAATGCCCTAACTAAAAAACTAAGTACAAAAATATAACAGAAAAACAATTTACATCTATATTAAAGCTGACGAATATCCTGATTACAAGTTGGATCGAAAACAACTCTTTTGTCACTTGCACACATTAAACTATTTATACGATATTAAACTTATTGCGCGTTTCAAACATGGCAGTACAATTTTGAAATACATTATAAAGAACAATTTTAGCTTTATCACAGTTGTTAGTAATTGTTGGTTGGGAGATTCGAAATGCATTCAAGTATGTTTTTTTTTTAAAGTATCAAGATTTATAACAGGACAATTAGCACATTTTACAATTTGACACTTTATACACGTTTTGACTTTACACAGCTAGAGTTTGCTAATGAAGTATGCATTTTGACGAATTAACCAGTTAATTTTAATGGCTGACAATTTCGTTACTCTAAGCTGAAGACTGAGAGTTAGGGCTTGTCCACATTACGACATACTATGGAACGGCACGGTGGCGTAGCGAGGCGCAGTGCCGCGTCGTGCAGTCGTGCTTTAGCACGGTACCCGCGCGCCACCGTACTCCACACCGCGACACCGCAGCGAACCGCTTAACCGCGATCATATCGTTCCACGTTCCACGTCGTACCGTTGTGATGTGGACAAGCCCAGTCATTTTTAACCATATATTTTCCAAAAGGTTCACCAAAAAATAAGGAAACTCGAACTGTGTCACAGAAACCCATGTCCGATCCTATGTGTATAACATGTATTCCTCTATAATAATATTCGAATTTCTCAAACACAATTGTATTAATGAAACAGTCAATTTTTGCAGTTACATTTACATGTACAGTGCTCGTCAAATCAATTGAAATACTAGCGCCTGTATGTACGTTCCATCAGACAATCATCAATAAATAATCATAATAAATATCAAGAGCGCAGAACCGGCGAAGCGTCGCAACAACATTTTGGCGAAATTTGATTTCATACAAAACATTACCGCTCTATTCCGGTTTTATACACGATTAGTATAGTAGATGCTTACACATGAGGTCACGCGGACGTATATATTATATTGTATGAGCTCGATAAAATAAGCAACTTACTGTTATGAAAGTTTAATATTTTACATCTGAAAATTTTAGTAAAATACGATTAAAAACTATATATAAAACCTGTATGTCTTTCTTGTGATTAAATGATTTCAAATAAAAATATATTTGTATAAATAGCGGTTTAAAATCGGCAAATTAAAATCAGGTACGTCTATAATACGCTAGTAACATTTGTTTTATCTTAAAATATTATGTAGAAACATTAACTTAATTGAAATGTATGATTCAATTATAACAATGACTCGACGAACAAGTTTGTTGAATATCACAGAAATGATATTGTAATACAGTATACAAAATGGATCAAAAATATTTAAATTAAAAAAAAAACCTTAAAAAGGGTACGTAAACTGGGCGCTTATCCATACGCATTAATAAAAAAAATGGTTAATAGCAAAATAGCTATTTTTTAACCAACATAATTTACATACACACATAATGCCACTTATTTTTAATATTAACAAAAGTTTGATATATTCGATATTTTGTTAATTTATATTATACTAGAATATTAACACTTACATCAATTTCGCATTTTAAACCCCTACATATAACATATGATAGGTTTGTATTATTAGTGCTGTAACGAATATAAATGTAATTTTTTGAACATTCACCAAATCGATTATCTGCTGCCGCGAATACCTTTTCGCGTAATGATCGTGATTTTATAATTCAACACAGTTAGCCCGGTCAAAATATACATTGACCCTTACATAACTTCCCAAGAAGTTTCAGATTTACAGACACGTAAGGGATATCACTCTCATGAAATCCTGAAAAGTCCCCGTAGTCCCGTGTGAAAAAAAAATGTTTTGGCCAACGGTTAATTTTACGATAAAAATAGCTCAGACTAAAATTGTAGACCAGGTTATTCAATAGATAACTAAAGTGTCCTTATGCTTTTATCGCGATTTACTAATCCTAGTGAAATATGGACTTATTTTACACTTTGCGTCGCGGAAGGAACTAAATGCTGCGTATGAATATTCAATAGATATTCAAAGGAAGAACAATAGCTGCCATGAGAAATAATTTGAAGTATAAAACCGAGTTTTCCAAATCAGAAAAATGTGAAAAACGAAAACATGATATCTTAAACACTCGAACTTCCATCGCCTTCCCATCAAAGTACTAAATCCGTCATGCAACAGATATCGCTTCAAGAATGTTTTGATAAAACCAAACTGGGACAATAAGTCTTTAAAGTCATAATTTAAAAAACGCAACCATTTGCGTTGGAAGACTTAATTTAGTTTCGTGGAAAATGTTGAATTTGTATGACTTATGAAGCATTTGTGTCCATACTATGATTTCAAGTGTCATCTGTATTTCACTTTGTATGGCAAGTATGTCAGAAAATACTCGAATTGCTGAAATCCTACGAAACATTGTCATTTACTAGAGATTTTTGGTCTCATACTTGTTCTGAAGTTTCACTGCTGAGTTTAACTTGTCATGGGATTACACAAGAATTTGAAAGGAAAATAATTTAATTGTTTTAAAAGCCGTTAATGAGAGCCGCCTCACTGGAGATATAGAATATTGCTTATAAACTTGAAGGCTTAGAATCTTGTCGTTTTGGGAGACACCTAAAGAAAAAGTGAAATGTGTAATTCACGATGCAGGTGCTAATATGAAAAAAGATGTTAATTTGTTAAATGTTAAACATATTCACGCTGCTTCACATAAGATTAAAAATGTCTTCAAAGAAGGAATGAAAGCTCATGAAACCGTCATGTCTGCCATAACAAAATACAAAAAGATGGCAACTCATTTTTATCATTCAACTTCTGATCAAGACGAGCTTGCTAATTAATATACTGAAAAGGCTAAATCAAAAACCGGCCAAGTGCTAGTCGGACTCGCGCACAAAGGGTTCCGTACCATTACATAATATATAACATTAGACACTTTAACAAAAATTAAGGTTTATTTTTATGAAATTAAATGTTTTTTTAATATAGTTGAGTTGATTGCATTGCTAAATGGTTGGTAAATTGCGGTTTACGATTTATGACGTATAAAAAAAACTACTTACTAGATCTTGTTCAAACCAATTTTCGGTGGAAGTTTGCATGGTAATGTACATCATATACTTTTTTTATTCTCTTATTTTAGAAGTTACAGGGACACACACACACACACACACATTTTTCCACTTTGGAAGTGTCTCTCGCGCAAACTATTCAGTTTAGAATAAAATGGTATTAGAAACCTCAATATCATTTTTGAAGACCTATCCATAAATACTCCACACGGATGGGTTTGATGAAAAAAAAAATTGAGTTTTAGTTCTAAGTATGGGGACCCCCAAAATTTATTGTTTTTTTTTCTACTTTTGTCAAAATCTTAATGCGGGTCACAGAATACATCTACTTACCAAGTTTCAACAGTATTATAGCTCTTACAGTTTCGGAAGAAAGTGGCTGTGACATACGGACGGACAGACAGACAGACAGACATGACGAATCTATAAGGGTTCCGTTTTTTGCCATTTGGCTACGGAACCCTAAAAATCAAATGTGCAACTAGGTGGAATAGCACTTTTAATATGCTGGAACGTACCTATTTTGCAAATTGTCTTTGTATTTGCATGAATGCATCGACAAAAAATATAATTCCCCTTTAAACGTCCGAAGAGTCGATGATTATTGAGCAGCACATCGGTGTACTAAGATCATTTGAGGAACTGCCTAAAGAGTCAAGTGCTGCCAATATTTCCATATCTTATGTGATTCCTTTAATCGCCACTTACAAAAATTGTAAGTGATTTTGATGCATCTGATGCACATATTGGTTGCGATTATACGTTTTAAAACACGAGCTTATTCGCTAATGTTCGGGTTTGGAGAACGAACTTATGTTCGCCACGCTACCTTCATTGACCCAAGATAGAAAATCAAGTTCTTTAAAAATACGTCGACTAAAGAGAGTATCATATAACATATTTTGTATTGGAGACAATCAAATCGATGTATCTTTCAATTCACGTTGTCCGCAAAGCGAGTCAGATTAAATCAAACTGAAGACTCTCAAACAAATAAACGTGTATCTTTAAAAGATGCAATATATTTACTAATGGATGCGAGCGACACTGAACAACAAGACATACCGCTTGTTACTTTTCAAAACCCTGTTCATTTTTTTATCCGTAAAACAGTCACAGAATACTCACTGGAAAAACACGTGGCAAATGACGTCGACCCTTTAACTTGGTGGAAAATGAACAAGGAAAGGTAGTCTTCTGTTTCCTGATGGATTTTGATATTAATAACGTACTATAATATGTAGTCAAATTGTTTTTTTTTTTAATATTCGCAAAACATTCGCAGAAATTTTGGAATTCGAATATTCCAAAATATGCGAATATTCGCGAATGCAAATGCGAATATTTGTTGCATCACTATGTATGTATATCAACAAATATACAAACATTTATTTTGGCTGACCTTGAACTCATACCAAACATAATAATAACATAAATGATAATAAAGTGACTGTATTCCACTTTTATCAAATCATCTAATGAATTAAATTATTATTTTTTGTGATATGTTATTTTGCAATATTTTATTATATATTCTTTGCACCATATACGTAGCTATTTTGATAATTGGAATGCAAAAATTTCATCAGCAATTTTCGTAATTATTATAAAAACAAAAAAGTAAAATTATTCGAAATCGAACTTTACATAATAGGGTGAATTTATATAACAATAAATTGTTTTTTATTTATTGTATTATGTATACTAATGGCCTAATACTTTTTTAGAATTGGTTGATAGAATATAATATATATATCACGCAAAATTACTAACGTTTTATGCGAATAAATGATTAGGAAATTGTAAGGTTTAGACACGACGATTTTCATAATATTATAATTGTAAGAGCGTGCTCTTACCAAATTGAAGAGAAAATGACATGGTATAATAGGATCATTCATAAATTCTTAATTTTGATATAATTTTATCGAGTATAGTAGCCGCCAGTAGTCGTAATTAAGTAAGAAAGCATTTGCACATAAAAAACCATATCAACATTCCACAACATCACAATCCAAATAGAAATCAAGGCATGTTCCGGTATGCAATGCATTTGCTTTATATACTTTATTTACTGACGAGTACTTTTCCATAGAAAATTTATGATATAACATTAATAATAATTATATTTTTGTATCCACAAAAAATGTTACACTATACTTTTTATAAGTATTACATTGTCAGATTATCATCAAGTATTTGTGATTATTCAAAAATCACTTTGTCGCATCACTAGCGTAATATAAAAGAACTATAATAAAATTATACTTGTATATGACAGTACATACCAGAACATAACCAAAGAGTGAAAGGAATAAGATGTAAAAATGTAAGTATATCACTTGTAAATGTATACAAATTGTCCTGTCTTGATCTCTCCGATGTCCTCCAATATTATTTACAAGTATAAGTGGTGTATGTTACAGTAAGTACAAGAGGTGTTAGTTATTGATGCTCTGGCACTATGTTAAGAGAGCTCCTGTATTGATCTGGAACAATAAAAATATATTCATATTATATATATGTATATATATTACACACTTTTTTTGAAATATAAATCCTTAGACAGAGCAATTCATAAAAAAAAAATGTTGACAACCATTACCAAGTCTGCATGTTTTTGTTAAGGATTACATGTACATTATTTTTTTGTACATGCGTAACTTAAAAAATTAATTCTTGTATTGTATATTTGGAACACCAAGTTCCAAATTCAAATACAGATTTGTGCCTTCTATAGAAAGACAGGTCGGCTCGGCATTATATACCTAAATATACGTATGTACTATGCGTTTTAAATGAGAATAGGACGGACTTAGCGCCATATTGTGACGTCATAGCTATTAATTCAAACCAGTTAGGTAGAGTGGGCAAAAAAGTTTTCTTTTAATTAAATTTATTTACAGAGATTAAGTGAAAAAAAATATCAATCAAAATCTAGCTCTTCAATTCCGATCATCTCTGCATTTCTGTCCGAGAGCACGTCGGATACGTGTTAACGTGTTTTTATTTATCCCCGTAGCCAAATGAACTCGCTTGGTCACTTTACTTGCATTTTGTAGTGTTTGAAAAATGGTAGCGTACATTTCACGAAACAAACTTATATTATTTCCTTCAGGTCCTCACGATGGAGCACACTAATAACGGCAAGATGGCAACCGGCGTTCTTATTTTCCTTAATAATTTTGACAGGGCTCCAGGGCCTTTGCAGCAACAATAAAATAAAAAAATGTTTTTTTTTTTAATGGTTTTAAAAACGAATTATGACTTAAGTTTTTTAAACAATTTACGACTATTTAACATTTTTATTTAAATTCGATTTAAAACTATTAATTATTCAAGTAAGTCAAGTGATATTTGACAGATAGAGTTCCTTGAGATAGAGCATTGACGTTCCTATTCTTATTTGATACGCATAATACTGACCATACCTTAATGTGTGTGTGCCAAAGCCATCGAGCATATAACCGGAATAGAGCGGTATATGATGTGTTTTGTACGCAAAACAAATTCCGCCAAATTTTTGCTGCGATGTTGCGCCGGTTCTGCGCTCCGATTGGCCGATGGGACGTACATACAGATCACTGGTTGATTGAATTGCTTTTAAGTCAGAGACAAATCACTGACCAGTTTCGGAATTTTATGTCTCACATTACTACTCTATCTGGTTATATGCTCGATGACCACAGGTGGCCCAAATTCAAGTAAATAAAATACTCACCACAGCGTAACAATTGTCCTGGTGTCACGAGTGGTGCCCGAGTAGCGCGTCGAGCGCCGCGTGCGCCTCCGACCCCGCGCCCGCTTGTGTCGCCGCCAGCGACGACATCACGTGCTGCGGGATGTTGATTTGCACCGGCACTGGCATGTTCGAGTTGGTCGGTACCTGTCATGGACATTTCATCATAGAATTAATCAAATCACAATATACGGAAACAGGTTAAAAAAAAAAAAAAAAAAAAAAAAAAAAAATAATATATATATTTTTTGTGTTTTTGGGTCATGGATGTATATTAAATATAATAAAAATCTTAAATATATGTATAGTATAAAAGTATTAAATATATTTCCGTTGCCTGGTACCCGTAACACAAGTTCTTCGAGAACTTACCACGGGACCAGATTGACGAGGTGTGAAAGCGTCCATACATATAATTTATGTTTGCACTTGTCTGTACTTGCGGCAGACAACAAAAATCGACCTTTGCGCACGTCAAACCACGCTTTTGTCAAGTCTCATCTTTCGTGGCATGTGTAAGACATAATCTTATTTTTGTGAATTGAAAATATTATATATATACTAGCTGTTGCCCGCAGCTTTGCCCGCGTTAACTTTTAAAATTTGAGGGGTTGACCACCCTTATCACTTAGGGGTATGAAAAATAGATAGTAGCCGATTCTCAGACCTACTGAATACGCATATAAAATTTGGTAAAAATCGGTAAAGCCGTTTCGGAGGAGTACGGTAACTAACATTGTGACATGGAAATTTTATATAAAGTATATAAACAAGCTAATATACATAGATGTTGCCTGCAGATTAGCGTGTGTAATTTTATACATGCCAAGGTTTGATAAATCTACACAGATAAATAAAATTGGGGTGTCTGTAACCGATGAAACGACTGGGCCGATTTTGACGGGACTTTCACTGACAGATAGCTGATGTTATAAGGAGTAACTTAGGCTATAAAAATCATCATCATCAATCCGCGTACGGCTGTAAATCTAAGTTAACGCGGGCGAAGCTGCGGGCAACAGCTAGTTTTATATTAAGAAAGTGGTCATATCGGACGTGTATAGCCAAAACCCACGTGTATGGTGATCTCGGGCAGCACGGTGCCGACGTTGGTGGCGGGCGCGCTCTCGCCGTCGCCGTTGGCCTCGTCACGCGCGCGCCGCGTCACGTGCGATCGCATGTGCTTGCGCAGGTGATCCTTGCGGTAGAAACCTGAGAAGATAATAGAATATAAATTTTTTTAAATATTTAATATACTTACTTTTAGAAAAGCACTATTTATTATAAAATGAGAACAAACCGTTCATTAATGTGTATATCTATACCCTTTAATATAAAAAATACCGTCTCGGGATGCCCTAAATAGGCATGTGGGACATCTATATTAATATTATAATTCATAATTAATAAATGTCTATGGTAGAAGACGGAATCACGGCGTGACAGCGTCGTGCCGATTGCCGTCACGGCGCTACATAAAACAGTCCTCTTTGATGAATTATACTAAATAAATTAAATTACACTTAAGACTTATTATTTAGCAAAAATAAGCAATATTTGTTTCATTTACGTCCAGACGTGGTAGCTTACCTTTTCCGCACTCGCCGCAGAGCTCGGTCTTGACGCCCGAGTGGATGACGGTATGCAGGTTGAGGTGCTCTCGCCGCTTGAACCCCTTGCCGCAGGCACCGCACACATACGGCCGCTCCGGGTTGTGGCCTAACTTATGCCGCTCTAGGTGCTCCTTCCGCTTCAGCCTAAGACCATTAAAGAAATGATTATTATCATAATATATCGCGTTGTCTATCTTTTTAATTGTAAGAGATTAGGGAAGAAAAATATCGAAATATATAATAGGACAAGAGTATTGAGATAAGATAGTAAAATGGACCATGGCTTTATCGCTGGCCTATTCTCAAACCAAATATAACATACGCTGTTTTACGACAATTACAATGAATTCATGTAGCACATTGGGATCAAGACTAGTAAACGCCCTGATCAGCTCAAGGCATCGAGCATATAACTGGAATAGAGCGGTAATGTTTTATGTGTTTTGTATAAAAACAAATTCCGCCAAATTTGTGCTGCGACGCTGCGCCGGTTCTGCGCTCTCATTGACCAACTGATGTCCATTGATCACAGAACAATATTACTCATAAAGAGAAGAATGACAACTTCACACAAAAAATTTGTGAGGAAAATTTTCCTTAGCGTCTTCCGCCATCTATTTGAAGCCCACACAAAACTATAATAAATGTCATGTTTGCGCGGGAAATTCAAAATTAGTGTAAGTATATATTTCTTTATATTTATATGTATATCTTTATATTATATATATATATATATATATATATATATATATTTCTTGTGTGCGTGTGTATGTCACTGAACTCCTCCTAGACGGCTGGACCGATTTTGATGAAATTTTTTGTGTGAGTTCAAGGGGATTCGAGGATGGTTTAGATTAACAAAAAAAAAATGTACTGGACAACGTCTGTCGGTGCCACTAGTATTATATATATTTGCTTATTTTAATAAAGGTTCAAAATTGGAAGCACTGTGTTTTTCGCAGAGTTACTTGCAGTTATGTGTATGCCGATTAATATTTCTAATTCTATAGAAATATGAATATTAATCAAATCAGCGATCCTCATCTTTGAACGCACGAAAAATTTAAATTAGTTTATTTGTAGAAAATAATCCTATTTACAAGATAGAACAGTGCGCAAGCGGTGGCAGACATTTTTCTTGTAGTGTTGCCAGTAAATGAAACGAATTTTTTTGTAAATGTTTATATTTTGAATTATCTTTTTTTATACTGCGACTAAGATACTTTGCTCTATTGTTTAACTATCAAAAATATAATTCATAATTGTTTCCAAGTTTTTAACATAGTATTTGTAATAAACTAAAATAAAACTAATTCAAAACTTGAGTGTATTTTTTCAGTGGTATCATTACAGCAGGCATGGCAGGCAATATATCGCTATTCTTGTTTTTCCATATCGTCCTCTCTGTCGTGTTTAACAACCCTCCAATCACAGTTTTGTAGAACAGACTTGACCGACCCTGCCATTGATTGGCCGATGGGATGTACATACAAATTACTGGTTTGTTGGTTCACTAACCAGTTTCGGCATTTTATGGCTCTCATACATGGGCGTACCCAGCTTCTGGTCTAGACGGGGTGCACGGGAGGGTTCTCGCGATCTCTCGTGCACCTCGGGGATAGCCTTCGGGAGCTGTTCGATCGCTGTCTACGGGCCGGACGATTCCCGGAGGCCTAGATGGAGGGTCGGCTATTCTTGCTACCAAAGGTAGGGAGGACCCCGGACTCGGCTTCGGCGGTGGTATTGCTGAGCGAAGCTAGGAAGATCTTCGAAAGAATAGTGGCCTCCCGGCTCGCTAAGCACCGGAGGGTCCGGGACCGTGAAACTCAGTCCTAATTTGGGTTCCGGGCACACCGGTCAACCATCAACGTCCTCAGACGAATTGGGGCGGTGACGGGTGAGGCGCAGCACGGAGGGAAGGTGGTGGTCACGGTGTCGCTGGACATTCCGAACGCCTTCAACAATCTCCCCCACAGTATGATACGGGAGGCGCTGAACTTCTTCAGGGTGCCGCCGCATCTAAGGAGGTTGTTAGAGGCGTATCTCTCCGGTCGGGGTCCGTAGAGTGGCGACGAGTCGAATGCGGTGTCCCACAGGTGTCGGTTGTGGGTCCGAACCTGTGGGACATCGGGTACGACTGGGTCCTGCGAGGCCGCCTCCTCCCCTCATCTGCTACGCTGATAACATCCTCAATCCCGTCATGTATGTCCGAGGACGAGGTTATAAGGAGGCGGTGCGGCTGTCCAAGGTC
The DNA here is from genome assembly GCA_963853865.1 of Helleia helle. Taxonomy (NCBI): domain Eukaryota; kingdom Metazoa; phylum Arthropoda; class Insecta; order Lepidoptera; family Lycaenidae; genus Helleia; species Helleia helle. The sequence continues at coordinate 17,215,423 of OY971426.1, read as the reverse complement.
GGGGTCGACCTCGTGATCAGACGCATAGTTCACTTCTGGTCAGAGTAGAAAAGACCTTTTCTTCCGCCTGACCGGGCGGAAAGGCCACCCACCGGGCTGCCCTTCAAGTCGGAGGGAGGAGGGTTAGGATGACACGGTATTTAGTTGCTATTGTTGATCCACTTTCCTTAATTAAAATTTCTCGATGCTCGATAGGTGTGCAAATAAATGTGTTGTTCACAATTATGTAAATGGTTTTGATTACACTGGCAAATACCATTGCCATGAAGTTATGACACTAAAACACTTACCCTGCACCACAAATTCCACATATAAACTTCCTTTCAATCTTATGTACATTGAGATGAATTTCCAACTCTTCCTTTTCGGGGAAGGTCATGTCGCACGCGGGGCAGCACCAGATGCGGCGGCCGTCCGCCGCTTCCACCACGACTACTTTTCCGGGCTTTGGACGAGCTGGCTTCGGGGGTTTCTTCTTGTATTTCTTCTTTTTTTTGTTTTGTATGTGAATCGTGCCATCTGTAATTATTACATATTATAACATTATTTAATATTAAGGTGCTTAGATAATTTCTAGTTGCAAGCAATGTTACTAGCCGGTAAGAATGAACGGGTACAGGCTGAGAATGCTGATGATATTAGCACATATTCTTTTCTATTAGATATCATCATCATCAGCTTCTTAGGCCTCCCTCAATGAACGCCAAGATATAATATTAGATATAGTTGCAAATATTTTTTCCACCTCATTCCATCAGAAGTAACTCTCAAGTGCACCTTAATATACCATATATAAAATGTGACAGTTACCTTCACTGACGATAGCTTCAGTAATATTATCCTTCACGTCCTCGTCCATAGGTGTCACTTCCATCTCTATTGACTCAGTCTTCTTGACCTCCGCTGGTATCAGCCCCAGACATTGTTTCAATGGTAATGGCAACTGTTGCTTTTGCTGTAAACGATTGGTCTAGTCAGTCATTATGAAGATATAAAGTGAGTCTTGAGATGTTATGGGAGCCCTTTCCTTTGGAGATTACAAAATTATACTTACTTTTTGCGGTCGAAACAACAGTGATTGTCAGGTTTATTAATTGGCCAATATAAAACAAATACATAATATAATACACACATACTTTTTTACGTTTACTTATTTGTAAGAGGTAGTGCCAAGCTGCTTTGCATCCGAATTGGGCCGGCACGACTGGGGTGGTACCTCTCGCTTACATAATACCGGTACAAGTGATAACATAGCTACCACGTTTTTGAGTGCAGTTTGTGAGTTTCCAGTGGCCCATTGGTTGGGATAGGGGGAAAGGAGTGAACGCATGTGTATAACGTTTATTTGTGCGTATATCTGAGACCTATACCTATACAATGATAATGACTGATGATGACGATGATACAAGGATTAGCAAAAGAGCAAGATTTATAGATGCATGATACATGATATTGTTATTTCGTTTTCATATACCATCTGTTGGTTCTTCCCTGCATTTTATTATATGACTAAATCCTGAAATAATAATATCTACTAATATGTACATTGTTAAAATCAACTTACGTGTGGTGCGAGAGTGTTAAGATACTTGACGAGCTCCGGTGTGGAATATTTTGACTGACACACCATGCTTTCACTTGACTCTGTGCCTTGGGAACTTTCCTGAAAATGTATTTATAATTAATTTTATTCTGTAAATGAGTATTGTTTTGAGAGATAGGATATTTTTTGACCAGATAAAGAGCACTTTGGTCGATAGCAATGTCTGTTATAGATAGGTCTGTATAGAAACCTAAATAGGGTTCTAAATATAATTGCTAAGTGCGCGTGACCTTCTGGTGCCTCGAACGACACCAACGCGCGATCTTACGCTCAGTCGCTTACGAAACTTTATCACAGCAAGTGAGCTTACATTTTGAATGGCTGATAAAGTGATGATGGTATACCGTACACCTGTGGTCACTACAAGATGACGTAATCCAAATCAATATGACGTAATATCAACCTTAGTTTTATCGACTATTCGACTCTCGAAAAAATATAAGCTAGGGCCATTTTCAATGTACTTACATCTTCTATACACACGAACTCCTCTTTGATGGTGATTTCAGAGTTGTTGTTGTCGGCGCTGGTGTTGTTGTTTAAAATCTTATTGTCGTCCGGTCTGCTGATCAATATTTGATGATTCGGTGTCACGAAAACCTACAATGGGTAATTGTTAAAATAGTCCAAGATCCCGCTGCAAGAATACACTGGCCAATGTTTGAAGTTAAATTTTTCAATCGGTTCAGAATTTCGTATATTTCAAACCATAAAGTTAATATACCTAGCGGAATAGAGGAACAGACACGAGCTGTCAAACGAAACCGAAATGGAATTACATTTGTGTGCGTCAAAATTGCATATGAGTGCGTGTATATCATGTCGCTTCATCGAGCATGTAACCAAAATAGAGTGGTAATGTTATGTGTTTTGCATGAAAACAAAAACCTCCTGCTGCTGTAGTGTGGTAACACCTTCCACCCATATTAGTATATGTATCATAATATTATGTATGTGCATTGTGCGCCCCCAAGGAGTTCAATAAACGACGTTAAACAATAAAGACGTGTCTCAATACCATCCAACCTATTAGTACATTACATGGCGACCCTGCCAGGCCGGCCTGCCTCTGGCAGTGCCGGAAGGCATAATAAAAAAATAATCAAATAATAATAAATATATACATTAAACTAAATATTTAATAATAATGAATGTATAATCAAGCCTAATAAAATATATATAATCAATAAAAAAAATAAAAAAAAATAGGGGGCCACACCATAAAAACAAAATTAAAACGAGGACAGTACAGTCGTGCAGTGATTTTTTTTAAATAAAAGTAAGAAAGAAAAAAAAAACAAAATTAAACCGGGTACACTTATGGAGAAAAATGCTAAGAAAAGGTGCCGGGTGCCGGGTGCCGGGAGACACGCTCAAGTATGTAAAGCTGTGATGATGGACAGGCGCCGGGAGTACCACGACGAGTATCTTCGAAAAAATAGTGAAAGTGAAAGAAAGTGCGGTTAACATGCAGTAGTGTATTATTTTATATATAGGTGGTCCATGTATTTTTTTTTTCGCGTTAGAGTAATTTTATTGAAACCATAAATGTAAACTAATATTTAAAATTAATATAAAATGAAAGTTTCAAAGAAAGTACTTAAATTGTTTTGTAATAAGTGTCAGTTTTGTTAAATTTAGTTGTTGACGATGTAGATAAAAAAAATTAACAGTTAAGTTTTAGGCAAATTCTTTCCAAAATGTCAAAATATTTTCTAGGCGATTGTATCTAATTTCTTTTATTAGTGAGTTGGAAGCGCATAGGTAGGTCACGCATACTGAATGCGCATTCCTTGCCATATATGTTTCGCGCGCGCAGATCAAATATCGAGTAAATGCTGACTTGCAGTGACTAAGTGAGTGATTGGCACAACTTAAGGCTTGTTTGAAAATCAAAGTAATGTAATTTGAATCGCAAAGCGACTAACCAGTTTAGTTTGAGTCTTTTTATGGAATGTCAAAAGAATATTAGCCGGTTTAAAAAGAGTATTGATTTAAAATAAAATGTATAGTTTTGTTTGGAATGTTTAAGTTAATTAGAGTATGAATACGAGGTTGAGTAGTTTTTATCTAGCTTTTGGATTGATCACCCAGCAGTTATTTAGAGACTTTCTTCCCTGAGCTTTTATAGCAAATAGACTGATCACCTATTGTTGTAGAAGTCTCAACATGGGTTAAAAACCAATTAATGTCTTAAAGTCATCAACAGACAGAGAGACCAAGGTAATAAAGGTACATGGTAGTTGTAATCCTTCCTTCTGATTATGGTGCGAACGAGCTTTCCTCTGTAAAGAAAGTTGGAGACAAAATGTCTTAAAATATACACTATCAAATTGAAAAAAAAAAATGTAGTGCACAAGCGTGGTGGTAATAATACACGCTAAATAATAAACTATAAGTCGACTTATTAATATGTTATGTACCGCCCAGAGGGGTTAAAATAAATAAAGTAAAGGGGAGCGGCCGCCCCGTGTAATAAAAAAAATGTGAAATGTCCTCTGATCTCGTTATGTTAATGTGACTTTGAAGAAGGAAACTGATTGTATTTTTTTTAGTTATGATATAAGGAACGCTCATGGCTCAAGTTAATAATGGAAAATGTCAATAATATAATGAAGTCATCATAATTTATAAAAAGTGTTTGATACGATACGACGAAAGTGAAAAGGCAAAGAATAAATGGGTGTCTGAGCCGTTAAATGGTAATTAATAATAATGAAATAATGAATAATAAAGAAATGATGAAATAAATAAATAAATAATAAAAAGAGAGGCCGACCCAGAGGTATAGTAAAGGAAATGTATTATGTAGTCGTAAATATGTCTAAGGATTAAGTAAATGTGATGACTTAGGAAAAAACTTACATGCGAAAAGCAAAGATAGATAAATGTGACAGAGATAAAGGTATTAAAACAAATAAAATGTCTATTTGAATAAGATTAAAGTAATTATACTGTTTATATGTAATAACATGAAATAAATTATGAAACTTATAAATTATTCGTCGTCAACAACAACAACAATAATTCAAATGTATTATTTTATCTGCACTTAACAAAAAATGTATTATTATAACATTTTTCTTAAAAAGGGGGGTGTAGTGTGGTAACACCTTCCACCCATATTAGTATATATATCATAATATTATGTATGTGCATTGTGCGCCCCCAAGGAGTTCAATATACGACGTTATAAAGTGAACACGTGTTTAAATAATATCGAACTTATTGGCCTCATTACACGACGCTGCAACGGTTCTGAGCTCTGATTGGCCGACTGATGGCCATTGAGGATTGGCCGATGTGACGTAAATACAGATCACTGGTTGGTTGAATTGCTATTACGTCTGTGACAAATGACTGACCAGTTTGTAAATTTTATGGGTCACATTACTATTCTATCCGATTATATGCTCGATGTGATGCTATAATATCAATGTGAATAATATGTAACGGAAGGAGTGGTGAGGTGTGGAATTCGATAAGCGGACACAAGGAGAGACCAGGGATGCGGAGAGGAGGGGAGGAGAGGAGAGTTGCTTATAAAATGGGGTGCGATTTGGCGGAGCGTTAATATTATAGCGAAATTCTTAATATAAAGTTGTAATAGTCATTAAAATATCAGTAATTGCTTTTTTTTTAATTTTACATTTTGTGTTTCATACGTCTTGTCTGTACTGCGGTGACATGAATTAATCACTGAATAAAGCTTTTTCTATTCTATTCTATAAATTAATTGTATAAAATAATATCATAGTATATTTGAAGGCCGTAAAAAATATTTATTAGTTGAGTAATAATAGCAGTACCCGGATGACCGAGCTTTGCTCGGTATTTTTTTTTTTTTTAATAAAATGACATTTTCTAAAAATGATTCCTAGCTAGATCGATTATCGCCCCCGAAACTCCCTATATACTAAATTTCATGAAAATCGTTGGAGCCGATTCCGAGATTCCAATTATATATATATATATATATATATATATATATATACAAGAATTGCTCATTTAAAGATATAAGATTAGTGTTGCCGAACTATCGATATTAAAACAATCGATAGTTTAACAATATGCAATAGTATTAGGTATGTTTTAATAGTAATGTAGCTGAGTACCATTACAGGCCGATATGTATTTTTTTATAAACATTTCTATCGAGCTGTGTTTTGAAATGGCACATAAGTGTGAGTATGTTTCACTGTACGTAATGAAGTTCCATGATATAAGTCATAATCGACCGGGCCCCTAATTTGCTAATATAGTATCATAATAGTCGATCATTGATCTCATAATTGTTGAAAAGCTTGGTAATCTACTAATTCAATGGCGTCATTATGACTTACCAATGGTCGAGTGACACTCCATTGAAAACAATCGATACTATCGACACTATCGATACTATTATTTGCAAATAAAATCGACAGTATCGATACTATCGATATTATCGATAGTTTGTTATTGAGGAACTACAATAGTATCGATAGTATTGCACTCATTCGATAGTATTGCCTTGTTCTGTGCTATCGATAGTATCGATACTATCGATAGGCCGATCGTTAGTCTTACGATTGGTTGGCTATCGATAGACTATCGATTAATCATCGATAGTCGACTATCGATCGGCAACACTAAATAGCATTAATAGAACTAAAATAGAGTTGGGTTTTATAGCGCTCCGAAGTGGACAGGGTTCTTGAATACTCGTAAGGATACGATAAAAACGAACCGTTAGGCTTAATTCGACGTGTTCGATAGTTTAGGTGGTGTATCTATTTCAGACGGCAGGGACAGGTACAGTGTCCGCACTGTATCTGTCTGTATCAATCTCCCACTTTTGTTTGACGTACGCCCTTTTGCCTTGCACTGGTGAAGTACGCCACCACGCACCCCTGAATGCGTATAATAAATGGTACTACTGTCTAGAGAATCCCAGAAGGGCTAGCATGCGCGCACGACAAAATTTTGTCTACACCTTTTCTCGTATTAACTGTATGAATTAATACGAGAAAACGGGTAGACAAAATTTTGTCGTGCGCGCATGTTAGCCCTACAGGAGACAGGTCGAAATGAAACAGTGTAGTGGGACCTCGGAAGACGTAGACTAAATGAAACAAAATATCACTTTCACTTTGCTCGTAGTTCTCGGCTCTTGACTATTTCACTTCTTACTGCTCTTCGTGTAGCCTCTTCGATGGGTATGCTGCGACTGACAATTAGGCCCGAAATTGGCTCGACATTTATTCGGTTGGCATTATCGCGTATTTACCTTATAATTTTACTGTGAACCGAGATCTAAAATGTTTATTTTTTAAATTTTTTTTGCTATAAAACCTTATATTTTATACATTTTTTTAAACCTAATGTCATAATTTATAACATAAAACATTAATTACACATATATGCAAAGTAAAATATTACCGATCAAAAACCTATATGAACTTTGTATAGATTAGGTAACTCACTTTTTTTATTCATCAATAACTTTAAACCGTATGATAGTTTTAAGCTATCGTCACAATTATTTTTGTGATCATATTAGCAAATTGAATCCTTTCTTTTGACATAAGTTTCAAATTGATAATATATTATTATTTTAATATCACAATTAATATACTATAAATTCTTACCTACTATCAAGTTTTCTTTATAACTCGTATAAAATCGACCTAATCTGAGTTCTATTAGATTAATAATACTAAATTAAACCTTACAAGGCTAATAAGATTGTTATAAATCCTCATCATATTCAAAATCTAATAAAATAACAAAGAGTTTGCATTTAATTGCTTGAAAAGCGGATTTCATCAAAATTCGTTTCGCTCCTCGCTTCTGTAAATATGTTTGTTCAAAATGCTTAGGTACTGCATTAGGCGATTAATTAATCTAAGTCATGCATTTCTAGTATCCAAATTAGTAGGAAATCTGAAAGATACAAAAATTTTATACTAATGATAATAACAGTCAAAAACTGATACCCATGGATCAGTCAAGTATCTTAAATAGGTTCACATTCCCAGGTGATTCATATCTCCACCTCATATAAGTATTTTAACAACAGTAATACATATTCGTTTACCGCGTTATAGACACAGTACACTAAATATCGATAACTTGATACAGCCCTAGTGTAAAACGAAAATTATTTCTTTTACACAAAATATTCGTAAATTCTACATTATGTGTATTCAATCTTTGTTTCTTACATAGATAAATGTTTACTTACAGAAGAGAATTATCATATTTACTAATTACAATTCGAAGCGTATTAGCAAAAATCAATACTATGTTTGGAGGTGTCGATTTGGAATAATTTACCTGTGAAATGAACATTTTTCGGGGTTATTTTGCTGTGTTGTACAGCAACCAATCAATGAGCACTATTTCTCTAAAATATGCACGATTTCACGTAATATCACAAAAATTCACAAAGCTAAAATTCTTAGCGTGCCGAAATATGTCAAACAGTTGCGAAAAACGGTTCTCTTACGTCGCAGCACGCATCTCTTTTTATCACACAGTGTTGCTGCTAGTGACATCTCACTCGCTCAGCCTTTTGTTCCTCTATTCCGCTAGGTGTGTTAACTTTATGTTTTCAAACATACATTTGAAATACAATATGTCAGACTATAATTCGAATAACTTTAATACTAAGTGCGTACTTGTCTGACGAAGTCTTATCTTTAACAGACTCTAGCTACTTGCGGCCACTTATTATAACGATCACGTATTTTATAATACACCTAAACAAGTGAGCGACGATGGCCTAGTGGGTATGGGCTAGGTCTCTCGAGTGAGAGCCGAGAGGATCGGGTTCGATCCTGACTCATGTGATGCCTAAAAATGGGTTTTTCTAAATTTCTACCTGTACCGGACCATCGCTTGCTCACAGGTGAAGGAAACATCGTGAGGAAACCTGCATGCCTGATGAGATTAAAGTCTTTGAAGGTGTGTGAAGTTCACCAACCCGCATTAGGCCAGCACATAGGTGAACTAAGGCCCAACACCCTCCTCGCTTGATTTCAAGGAGGAGCCCCGTGCCCAGCAGTGGAACATTATATAATGGTTGATATTATTATTATAAGTCCATCAGAATGCGTTGCCTTATAAGTTGCCAGTAATTGCACTGCTTATCCTGTTTTGTCCTAACTGAAAACACCCATCTATGACTTGTTTATCCTGAGTAGCAACTTACGATGCCAATAATTACACAACAAAGCTGTTCGACAAAAAGCACAGTAAAAGTATGCAACAGTATGAAAATTAGGCCTAGTTGATGAAATAAATACCTTTATTATGTTTCATTGAATCAATAGGGTTGTAACCTGTTGATAACTTTCAATGTTTTTGATATTCAAACATTTTTGTTCTGTAGCGATCAATTTATCGAATAGAAATAACTAGCTTACAAATACAATTTAAATAGGTAATCTCGTGGCCTCGGTTTATCATAGCAAAAGACGATAGTTTTAAAACAAGGAAAACAGTTAAATATTAACATAACAACTTGTGAAAAGACTATCTTAAAAAAATATATAAATAAATAATTAATCATCCATTTTCGGAGATAAACTTATACTAGACCATTCGTCTTGACGCGGGGCTCACTACTGACAAACTGCGAGAAGCGCTTCGGGGGACGAGGTCCATGCGCATGTTTGTGTGAGTGTGCCGGTTCGAGCGTTTTTTTTTTTTTTTTTTTTTTTTTCGGATGGATCTATGCTAATGGCCCGAAGGCCCTAATGCTTCAACGGATTGGTGTGAGCCCATTCGGCTCACTTTTGATTGGGGGGTTGCCCCCCGCCTACCGTGCAGTCTGCGACCACACGGCCTCCTGGCGTCGGTTGTGGAGCGTTTATTAGTAGTTTCCATACTGTTGCATATGTATACAGTGCAAAAAGATAGGAAGGGGCCCATGAAAACGGCTCCACCCACTGGTATAGGAAATGTATTAATTACTTGGTGTATGCTCTGCTGTATTGCCTCTTTGTTATCTTGTTGCGAGTTCTGCGCCAGTTGCATCTCTTGAGGCATCGTCAAAAACTGCATTCCTATAAAAAATGTTTAGCATATTTACTTCGGCCGCTTGAGTAAGCTGTGAGTTATAAATGGCCCCACGCCTAGACCTAGCTAATACTAATCCAAATCCCAGTCAGTATTTCAGAACTTTTCCTTTTTGCACATCAGATTATAGCACACTCACCCCAATTCGAGCCCGATTTATTGTAAATAATTTTCTTTCATTTTTTAAAGTCTTTCCGTCAAAATCATATAATAGTACTGTGATTTTTGTATCAAAAATGCTTGATGTGAATACTCAAAGCTATACTTAGTTCGTCAATTTAAATTGCTAACATAGTATATTCTTTAATCTTTCAGCAACCAGGCCCCATTGAATGTACATCCTATTTGACCAGTGAGAAAGAGGGACCTGGAAAATTTAAGGCCGGTTGTACAGGCCAGCAAGATAGGCACGTGGCTTCTTTCTACTACTTATACATGTATGTATGTACTATTTGGATGAAATGGTCCCGTTAATGAGGACTGATCACCCGTCTGGCCTTGCTGGTGTCCCCACCCTTAAATAATAATGTATGTACTATTAGTTATATTTGTTGCGTTTTGTAAGTGGGTGGATTGCAGTATTGCGTCAAACTAAGACACGTGTATGATGTATAACTAATAAAGGCGTGTCAAGTACGCCCTACATCTCTCACTATACTCCTCCTACTACACTAAATATTGCTGAATATCTTCCTCGTCTAAATTTGTGGGTGAAATCCATGCCGAGCAGTGGAACATGTAAGTTGCTTATACTTATGATTTTATTTTTCAAAATGCATATATGAGCGACGATGGTCTAATCATTAGTGGGTATGAGTTAGACCTCTTAATAGAGGTCCAGGTTCGGTGAACTATGGCCCAATACCCTCCTCGCCTGATTTCGAGGAGGAGACCCGTGCCCAGCAGTGGGTCATATAAGGGTTGATATTATTATTAAGCAAGTTCTTTGAGCCATGTTAATGTAATGTTCATAGTATTAAAAACAATATACCTTCAGGCAAAGATGATCCTAAGAATTGCAGACCACCAGTTTCGTTACCCTCAGGAGAGTATGCTAGTGTAAGTACCGTACCACCTAGAACATAATGTCATGTTACTTTCTATATTTTTAACCCCAATGCAATAATACGGATGTTGTGTGTGCCTCAGGCATCGTAGTTCTTAAACGGGTTAACCAATTTGGATGCGGTTATTTTTAATTTGAAAGCAGGCTTTCAAGTAGTGGTTCTTAGACACATTTTATCAAAATCAGTTCAGCCGCTTCAAGGGTATCAGCTCTTTTGTTATAGATAAGTAAGTGTACTACTCTCTTAAAGTCACAATACTCTAATGGTGTGTGTAATCTGACTGATTGACTCTTTTTGTTTGAACGAAATTGTAGAGTGACAAAGTAATGATATTTTCAGTTGCTCAAAACTCAGACTTATAAAGATCTTTTAATTGAAAGTCAAATAAAGGAATATTTTTGAAAGTTATTCTAAATGTTATGGAGAATACTTTCAGGAGCAATCAAGCTAAAAATTTATTTTGTCTAAAACTTTGAAAAAAAATACTCATCATCATCAATGCTTCATGTCTACCTACATATCTGTTGTACACATAATATGTGTACCTATATGTCTGTAATCTTTTTTTTCTTAGCTAACATTTTTATATTCACTATTAAACCTGAAATAGGTTTATTATGTATAAATTAATAGGTTTATCTACGGAAGTTTTGTTCATGTGACTGGTAATCCCAAAACATCTAGATATAAACCTGCAAGATAAAGTTTGTGTAAACTCTGTAATATACGTATTAAACATACCCTGTTGAAAACCCTGTATAGGTATCTGCATCTGGTATTTCGGCTGCTGTTGAGACTGCAGTATGTTTGGGCTCAATACTTGAATCTGCACTGTTGGTTGTGGATCACCTGTAACAAAATATGGTTTCCTTTACTTTATCTTAAAATTCTGCAATTATTATGAAGGTCTAAAGGTTTTGTATATTTTTTTAGGTCATCTTAATGTGTGTGTTTTGTTATGAAGGCCAAAAAATGCTTTACGGTCATGTTCGGAAACACGTCTGTCGACCTCCTCTAAAATGGGACGATCTCTGTGCAGTAGCTGGCTAATATGTTGGGACCACTCACACACGGCCATCTGATCCCAAACTAGGCAGAGCCTGTTCTTATGGCAACCAGACAACTGACACATACTTACATATTTCTAAAGACATACATATTATCGATAAATTACACCCAGACACAGAACCAATGATCATGTTCAACACACAAACATTTGTCCTGGGTGGATTGAACCCACGACCTTCTGGTTTAGCAGTCAGGGTCACTAATCACTAGACTAACAGGCCAGTCAACTTTATAACAGATGTTTTATTTGTATTTATACTTAAATCTAAATTAAATGGAAAATGTGATAGATATCCTAAACAATCAATATAGTTACTATATTTTACTACTACTACATAACTACAGAGCATTGTTCAAATAGTCAAAAGTGTTACATGTATTTTTGTGTACGAAAAATGTAATGTTATTATATTGTGATTAGGTATAATTATCAAAACCAGTCTACACGCAAGCATTTTGGATTTAAGAACTGTTTATCCTTTAAACATATGTATCTTGCATTGTTTTTTTTTTCTAGGCTATAAAAATAATCATCATCAATCCGGATACGCTTGTAAATCTAAGTTAACACAGGCGAAGCTGTGCCAGTTAGTAATTATTAAATAGCATTTGTTGTATGTATTTGTTAATCACCTTCTTTTCACTATAATAATACATATCTTGCTTCTTTTTTATATGTTACTAATTAAATGTCCTAGTGACTGTCAGCCAATTATGTTTTATAACAAGCTTACAATTACTTCCGATAAAATCTTCGCTTCAAATGAATGCACCTTTTTTTTCTTTTCCGCCGGGAAATGATCTTAGGCATACCACCAAAGAGGTTGACTTACAAACGTAGGAACGGAAAAGTTTGTAACTGCATATAAGTATAATAAAAAAACGAGTCGCGTTTCGAGTCTTCATGAATTATGCATCACCTACCTCAATTATAATTATTATAAACTAACTGTACAAGAATTACAAAGTGCAGTTAAAATATTTAGAAAATCAATGTATGCATAAAATATGTGGCTTTTTTAGCACAATATTAATTATTTATATACCTAACTATTTTTTTACATTTCGTGACATAGACAAGTCGGAACGAAAATCACCTAATAGTAAGTGACTAACGGCAGTAAACATTACAGTGCGGGGCTGGCTGTTATGATTTATTTATCCTCAGATAAACTTACAGTACCTTAGTGCTTAGACACATAAAATCAACAGTCTGTCTTCTGTTTTTCCAAAAAAAAAAATTGGTTGTCTGTAAAGTAAGTTTAACGTGACAACGTCATAACAAAACGCGGACGGGACATTTCGTACATGCAGCCGGCGTTCGATTTATTAGATGTTGTCACATCAAAAGAAAATAAGCAAGATGGGATGAGACCGTGGAAGGAATGCGTTTGTGTCGCCCATTTTCCCCGTCAAACAGCTTCCCGTGTTTCGGAAAGAATAATATGTAACTTACAAATTAGTTGTCTGGACTATTCCTATGTGAACTTATTATCGTAATGGGCGACCACCTACCATCAAGTGGCTTATCTGCCATTTTCAAGGAAATAATAAATAAATATTCCACTTACCGGGCTTCGATCCAGGGAGGGAGATGGGTATGGATATGAGCTGCGGAGTGCTCTGCAGTGTGCTGCTGTCGAGGGCGCGTACGTACTGCACCCCGTCTCCCATGCCAACACCCCCAACCATGCCGACCACCTGAAACATTTACATATAGAGCTTCAATAAACATACACATAGTTTAACATACTTTACAAAGGTTTTTCTGGAAGAGATCTCTAATACAGATAATTACACCTTGTTAGGAATATGTATGTAAATATTGTTATACTAGATTTGACGATCTCTGTGGCTCAGTGGCTAGTGCGTTGGTGCTTAAGCCAGATTATTCATATAGCTTCAATGAACACTTATCCTAAATTATACCTACAAGTCGTAACCAACTTAGCCTCAAAGTTAAAAACATAAAAGCTAGCAGTTGTGTACAACAATTATTATTTAAACCTGACACTATTTTACCTATACTAAATTAATGTGGTCGGCCATTATCCAGATGGGCAAACAATCTCCATATAGTGGTCAGTCTGTGTTGGATGCGAGTGCCGAGTGATGAGTGATTGTTCGTCTTGTTGTTCTTTGAGGGAGGCCTATGTTCAGTAGTGGATATGAGCTGCTGATGATGACGATGAAATTAATATGTATGTGTTGAGATATGGTAGAATAAGCATATTTTACTGTTTTATTAGATATTGTAAAATTGATAATGCAAATATTCAGTTTCCTCAGCTGTTGATATCTGGTACATGCAGATATAGTGGCCGTTACTGTACAGTTAATGACATTTTCACTATCAGCCCTGGATCTATACTACTTATCGTTTATCAGTTCATGGTTTCACATGCCTCACAAATGCGAAATTATTTACATTGCTCTGAAGTAAATAGATTTGCTCAAGGATAGGGCCTTACAATGTTAGCCTGTAAAAATAATGGCCTGAGAATGTTTCAAACCTAATCGGTCTGGGATGACAGAAAATTTTAGCCAACTGACCTCTGAACTTCAATATGAAGATGGCACCTGATGATGATATTTAGATATTAGATATTTTTTGTGACACATAGGTAATGTGATGGTACAGTACCAGTATCATTATTTTACATATTTCTCTACTGCCAGCCTGTAAGGCTAATATACAGACAAATATGTTGGAGAATCAATAATATAAAGTCAAATTATAGAATATACAAATTATGGAATGTTACCATTTAAAAAATAATGATGAATTGGTATTTCCTGATTATCGCATTTAATGAAATACACTCATCAGCTTTATTGTACATATAGCATACGTAGATAATAAATAAAATGGTGTCAGTTTATTCTAGAATGTTTGCTCAAATTATTTTATATGTGGTGTGTAATGTTTCTGTGAAAGTAACGAGTACAGTGAAACCCAACATGACAGAATTTTATACTTATATTTCCTGTAGAGAAACACTGAACATCTTTCATAATTATTATCTCTTTAATAATGGTGTAATCATAAGCAAATTTTCAACAAATACAAGAGTATTATAAGTGAAATATATATGTATATTTAATCTGTTTGTAACACTTGTGTATGAGATTACATCTCAACAACTAAAGTGAAAGTTATTCCTCGCTTGTGTGGGTTTAGAGTCACGAGAAATCTATACTATACATGTTTCTACGCTTTGTATTATTATATTTATTAAAATAGATTTCATTCATAAGTTATTATAACACATTAGGATATATAATAAATTGTCATTTCATCATTGGGTAATTGTAAACATTTTGTAGACAGATTCTGTTCCAACTAGTTTTTCTATTGAGCCATAATTACCTGAGATAATGACCCATTGTTAGATACATTTTGTTGTATCTTCGTCACTGGCAGCTGACCGCCTGAAGTGACAAAGTGGGTACCAGCAGCGCTGAATGCAGCAAAATTCATTTCAGAATCTTCGTCACTGAAAACAGAACAATAAACTGCATACTTATTAAAATAACATTGACCGTAAATCCACTGAGAATATAGAGGAGTGTTATGCTTTCTAAAAACATTTTTTAAGCTCCACAGAACATTAAGAAATGGTTGAAACTACTTGAGTTAGATTTGTGTAAAGGGCAATCAATTGTATGTAAACTCTATTAAGTTCAATAAGAACTTTTATAATTATATGGTGCAAAAACAATATGTGTATGCCTAATGATTTGCATAATAAAAATATCCCCCTACCAAGAGGTGTCATCTCTTGTGGGCATTTTCTGCATGTCACACATAGTTGTTCACTTTTACCACCGTAGCGGGTGTAAAAAAACAAAAAAAAACCACTGTCCCACTTGCTTCATTCACAAAGACGCGTATCCCCACGACTCAGTCCCACCACCGCGACTCACGCACGGGATTGCACCGGGACCTCGATGGTAGGGCACATACCACTACCAACCACCAAACGAGCCACACTGAGAACTCGAGATCGACGACGGTGAGAGGCAAGATTGTGTACAAGAAAGTAGGTTAAAGAAAGTTTTTTAAGTCGGCCCATACTCAACCGGCGAGTTGGTTTAGTCAAACCGTATGTACGACTGTATGCCTGGGTCTAACGTGATCCGCACTTTCTCTTTGCTGGTACTTTCACAAGAGGTGTGGTTTCGGTTCAATAACTATAGCCTGTTTGGTTGGGTAATAATGTTGTTTTTTATTAATAATTACGGTTGTTATTTTTGTTAAATGCGTTTCTAGACAATGTTACGTTTAGTACGAAATTGTTTAAATTTATTATGTTATAATTATGTGCCTGCTAATAATTATATTTCGTCGACAAATACGTTTGTAACTACAAGGTCAGTAACAAAGACTACGTAATTAAAATGCTTTAGTTACGCAATTAAATATTTATATACAATAAATATTACATAAATTATAGGACATTTAGTTCATAGTTCATACACAGCCAAACGGCAAGGTTATTCACCCCTACCAGGTCTTTTCCCCCGGCTGAATGTCCATCACACTTCACACAGCGGCTTTACGCATCCCCACCAAGATTACGGGATCCCCTCCAAATACTTCGATACCAAATCACTCCCTCTCCCGACTCCTTCCACCACCGCCAAGAAAATTATAAGAGGAGGGGTTGTGCGGCCCTCTCGCGCGGCACTCTCGCGACAACACTCAGGGACGGTCACCGGCCACGCGCTCTATAATCTGTTTAACGGTACATACAACAAAGTACCGCTCACTATAGAAATAAGGTCACGGATATTCACACGCGTACAAATATATTAATATTCTTACCTTATAGTGAGGACAGTTGAATTTATTTTTATAATAAATGTTCATAGAGAAATCACTTCATTGTAATATCGATTAACACATTTATGGTAAACATTTCTGTCCCTTCCTAATAAGCTGCGCTAATAATACAACAAAAGAAATCCGCCATTACTAATGGCGTTTACACAACTTTTCATTAGATGGCGCAGATGTAGCTTAGTTGCGATTGGTTCTTTTACTCCTTAAATTATATTTAGAATTATTACAACCAATCTAATCCATTTACGTCACTCACTTAACACAAATAAAAATGAAGATCTACTATCAAGTATGAACTGTAGGTCATAACTCATAATGAATCATTTATCATACTTTTATTTTTGTGTCGGGAAATGGAAATGCTTAATTAAAAAAAATGAATAGAAGTTAATATGAATTATTTTTTTATTATATTAATAATTAAAAACATACACATTCACATCAAAATAGAAACAATCATGCACAAAACTTAACTAAATTAATAATCATTGATAATACATTAATATTATTAATACTGATACTGTTGTCCACTTCTTTCAAGTCTCTCTAAATGCAATTCAAATAGTAATTTATTATTATAATAATAACTACTATCTGCAGAGCTGACTCCGGGATCATAGCTAGGTCTCCTCTCCGATTCTAAAGATGAACATGGAGATGCTATGCCATTTTCACATGCTCCATTACTTTGACTAGAATCTGAAGATTGAGATAAAGTATTCGAGAGATTGTTATTAATATGTAAGTTGTTTATCCTTTTCGATAGGGGCATAAATTCGCACGTGTCATCCTCTCGAAGTCTTTTCCTGCAAAATAAGATTAGCACTGTTGTCATATGGTCTTGAATAACTATACAATAGATAGTACAAATATAATTTTATTATTCGATAGTCGATACCTATTATCTGTCATAGCTGTGAATATATTATAGCTTGCATTGTTTTCAATATAAGTGTTTGAACTTGTATCTATGCCAAAAGTCATTTGGTTATTATAATAATTAAAACTATTAATAGAATCAATAGTTGGAACAAATTAATATCTTATAAACAATTAGAACATAATATGAAATTCAACCATTTTTCCAAAATCCAAATCTCAAAACTGACAATTGACAACGACTGATGACATTTGACAATTGAGTATTGACATGATATACTTTTTAGTTCCACGGAACAGCTGTTTTTATTTTCTTATGGCAACTATTAGGAGATACATTTAATATTCTTATGGAAGAAATAAATAAAAAGAGATAAGGCATTCATTCTAAAGAAACTTAAATATTAACAAACATTGAAATAAGAATGTGGTCAATGTTTATAACTCTGATCCATATTATAAGATGTCACAAAAATATTTAAATCGTTTCTTGGTCAAAAGTCTCAACTTTAAAATTAACGCCATCATTTATTTAATATATCCTTTATTAAATATAATTGGCAAAGTGGTATGTTTTACTTGTACTAGGTATTTACTTTTAGGTCTGTGCGTAGCCACTATTTTAATATTATATCTACTCAACAGATGGTGCTAGCAGTAGCAAATTAAAACTAATAATTTTTCTTTTGTTGGACATATGTGAAACTAGATGGCACTATGATATATTTAATAGTAGGCCTTTGATATTAATTTAAGTTAAAATATCTATTAACCGACTTTAAAATGGAGGAGGTTATTTTTACTTATTTATGTTATTGTGTTTTATTAAAATATTTATTACTAGCTGTTGCCCGCAGCTTCGCCCGCGTTTACTTAGATTTACAGCCGTTCGGATTGATTGATGATAATTATTTTTATGGCCTAAGTTACTCCTTATAGTATAGCTATCTGCCAGTGAAAGTCCCATCAAAAACGGCTCAGCCATTTCCGAGTTAGCCGAAACAAGCAGATAGACAGACGGACAGACATACAAAAATTGTAAAAAAAGGCTATTTTGGTATATATGTACCGTGTATACATCCGTATGCATTCAATAAAAAGCGGTTATTTTAATATTACAAACAGATACCTGTTACGCCTTCTTTAACATCAGCTATCTGCCAGTCAAAGCCTCGTCAAAATTGGCTTAGCTGTTCCAGAGATTAACCAGAAAAAACAGACAGACAAAAATTGTTTTTAATGTAAGTAGGTAGTAGGTACCGTATATTATTTCATAGCTTGTACTTTGTCCGCATGTAAGTAGTATTATATTGAATCTTTTTTTTCAAATAATACACATACATCCTATGGGTTCAAACTATCTACGGTTATCCACGTTTCAGTGGTTTAACAAATACACAGTCCCGGCGTTTTAGCTGCACAACTCCCGTTCCCGTGGGATTTTCAGGATAACAACTATTTTAAGTCTTACGTCAAGTTCCAAAGTATCTTCATATCAAATTTCACCCAAATCTGTTCCGTGGTTTAGAAGATAGACAGTCCCGGGTATTATTACCCGCATAGTTCCCGTTCCCGTGCGATTTTCAGGATAACAACTATTTAATGTCTTCCGTTAGATCTTAAAGCATCTTCATATAAAATTTTACCCAAATCTGTTCCATGGTTTAGAAGATACACAGTCCTGGGGTTTTTTTATATCTTTTTTAAATATCTATGGACGCTTTCACATCACGTCAAGTAAGTCCCGTGGTAAGTTCTCGGAGAACTTGTGTTCTCTAAAGTGGAAACACTGCCCGTGTTTCCACTTTAGAGATTTCATTTCCCCTCACCTCAATTGAGATTTCCCCTCGCCTCAATTGAGATTTCCCCTTTTCAGGTCTTATTTCCCCTCAACAAAATTTTTACTATATTTCTTTTTTTCTGACGACCTTTTTTAGTTATTTAAGTTCAAATTTTAAAAAAAAAGTACGCAATTGTCTCTCGATTTCCCCTTTCTCTTCCCCTCTGGACCCTATTTTCCCCTCAAAAGGGGAAGTTCCCCTCATTGTAGAAGCAGTGGTTACGGGTACCAGACAACGGAAATATATTTAATACTTTTATACTATACATACATTTAAGATTTTTATTAAACATAGGCTGCACTAAAAGTATCGGGAATGGAATATTTCCACTGTTCCTGTCATATTAAAATCTTTTTATTTGAAAACTCCTTGGTTTTAAAAATCGAATACCATTTATTTATTTTAAAAAAGATTCTCGGTCTTGTCACAAGGTCTTCTCAAACTTGTTTAGTCGTTGAGAAAATGGAATTGACTCGAGAAAATTCTAGAGCGATGATTTATTATGACTTTCGAAGTGGTTTAACACAAAAACATTGTGTTGACCGGATGATTTCTGCATTTGGTGATGAAGCCCTATCCAAAACCACAATTTATCGCTGGTTTGCTGAATTTCAACGTGGACGTGTCAAGCTCAGTGATGATCCCCGTCAAGGTCGTCCAAAAACTGCAGTCACCCAAGAAAACGTTGATGCTGTGCGTAAGCTGATTGAGCAAGATCGACATGTGACATACCGCGAAATTCAGGCAACTTTAAATATTGGCATGAGTCAAATACAAATAATCTTGCATGAACAATTAGGTGTAAAAAGTTGTTTTCCCGATGGATACCGCATTTGCTCTGTGAAGAGCAAAAAGCGGCTCGCGTTACTTGGTGCGTCAGAACTCTCGAAAGATTCCACGCAGGATCCTCAAATGTTGTATACAACATCGTATCAGGTGACGAATCCTGGATATACGCGTACGAACCCGAAAAAAAAACCAGTCACGAGTTTGGGTGTTCGAAAATGAGTTAAAGTCAACAAAAATTGTTCGTTCACGGGGTGTTGCAAAAAAAATGGTGGCCACGTTTGTCTCCAAAACCGGCCATGTTGCGACTATTCCTCTTAAGGGACAAAGAACGATTAATGCAGAATGGTATGCTAGCATTTGTTTCCCACAGGTCGTTTCTGAACTCCGTAAAGAGAACTGCAACCGCCGCATCATCCTCCATCACGACAATGCTAGTTCTCACACCGCGCACAGAACAAAAGAGTTTTTAGAGCAAGAAAACATATAATTATTAGACCATCCGCCGTACAGCCCCGACCTAAGCCCTAATGATTTCTATGCTTTCCCTGAAACTATTCATCATAACCTATTATTAAAATAAGTTTATTTTTCATTTTGAAAAAGGTTGTTTTTTCGATTTTAAGTGAAATGTTAAATTGTGCGATTCATTTATTAATCTTTGGGATAGGTATTATGTCATGTCTTTTTCATAAATTTATTATGAAACGAGGGCGGCACTGAAAATTTTGGGAATCAAGGAAGTGACACAAAATTACTATTTAAAAATGTATTTATTGCTTTTCGAAGTATTCTCCGCGAAATTTGACACATTTTTCATACGATGGAACCAATCATTGAAGCAACCCATATACTATATGCTCTATATTATATGCTCTATATTATATGACGATATGCTCTCTGAAGCAACCATTCCATTCGGATGTTGAGGTCTCCAAAATGGCCGTTTTGTAGGCGTCCAGAGCTTCTTCAGGCGATGAAAATCTCTGACCACGCAAATTATTCTTTATTTTAGGGAAAGTATAGAAATCATTAGGGCTTAGGTCGGGGCTGTACGGCGGATGGTCTAATAATTATATGTTTTCTTGCTCTAAAAACTCTTTTGTTCTGTGCGCGGTGTGAGAACTCGCATTGTCGTGATGGAGGATGATGCGGCGGTTGCAGTTCTCTTTACGGAGTTCAGAAACGACCTGTGGGAAACAAATGCTAGCATAACATTCTGCATTAACCGTTCTTTGTCCCTTAAGAGGAATAGTCGCAACATGGCCGGTTTTGGAGACAAACGTGGCCACCATTTTTTTTGCAACACTCCGTGAACGAACAATTTTTGTTGACTTTAACTCATTTTCGAACACCCAAACTCGTTACTGGTTTTTTGTTTCGGGTTCGTACGCGTATATCCAAGATTCGTCACCTGATACGATGTTGTATACAACAGTTGAGGATCCTGCGTGGAATCTTTCGAGAGTTCTGACGCACCAAGTAACGCGAGCCGCTTTTTGCTCTTCACAGAGCAAATGCGGTATCCATCGGGAAAACAACTTTTTACACCTAATTGTTCATGCAAGATTATTTGTATTTGACTTATGCCAATATCTTAAGTTGCCTGAATTTCGCGGTATGTCACATGTCGATCTTGCTCAATCAGCTTACGCACAGCATCAACGTTTTCTTGGGTGACTGCAGTTTTTGGACGACCTTGACGGGGATCATCACTGAGCTTGACACGTCCACGTTGAAATTCAGCAAACCAGCGATAAATTGTGGTTTTGGATAGGGCTTCATCACCAAATGCAGAAATCATCCGGTCAACACACTGTTTTTGTGTTAAACCACTTCGAAAGTCATAATAAATCATCTTTCTAGAATTTTCTCGAGTCAATTCCATTTTCTCAACGACTAAACAAGTTTGAGAAGACCTTGTGACAAGACCGAGAATCTTTTTTTAAATAAATAAATGGTATTCGATTTTTAAAACCAAGGAGTTTTCAAATAAAAAGATTTTAATATGACAGGAACAGTGGAAATATTTCAATCCCGATACTTTTAGTGCAGCCTACCTTACCGCCTTAAGGGTTGAATTTTTTGAAAATTATGAATTACAAAACTAATTATTTTTGCCATACCATTTATACGAAATTACATGCAAATATGTTCAAGGAATAAAAAGTTTCATACAAACTTTGATCCCCTATTTGAAATTTTAAAAATCCTTCCATTTGACCGCGTTCAGCGCCACGCAGCTCGAATCGTCGATGACAAGTTTCTCTCCGATCGGCTTGATTCCTTGGCGCTGCGTAGAAATGTCGGATCACTCTGCATCTTCTACCGGATCTACCACGGGGAGTGTTTTGAGGAATTTTTCGGACTAATACTTGCAGCAGATTCCACCACCGAACATCGTGTTAAAATTCTCAATTTCACCCACACCATATCGATGTCCGGAAATCTACAACCTCTCTATTTTTACGGCATTTCAAATCAAAGTTATCCCTAATAAATAAATTAATCCAACTACTAAGTATCATCGTCATCAAAATCAGCCTCTCTCCGTTTATTGCTGAACATAGGCCTCCTCATAAAAAATCTCTAAAATGGATTTCTTTAAATATTTTTTTTTAAATCCATTTCAGAGAAACCTTACGTCAAAGTTTAACTACGTTTAGATTATCAGCAAACAGAAAACAAAATACTTAAAACGCCTGAGGTATAAGCAAAAACAATCTCACTAAAATTACAATTCTTATAAAATATTTTAAGTGAGTTTTTAACGGAATACAAAGTTCCATATTCATCCATTCCATATTATATATTCTCTATGAATTTTAAAAAATCCTTCCTTAGTGGATGCCTACGTCGTAAGAGGAATACGTGCGCGAAATTAAAGTTTTTAGCTTTTTTCTAGAGTTTAGCATGTGCTTTTATTTTAAACTTTCATCCCCTATTTTACATTCTTAAGGGCTGAATTTTAGAAAACACTGAAATTCGTAAGTCGTGACTTTTTAACCGACTTCAAAAAGGAGGAGGTTATCAATTCGTCGGAATCTTTTTTTTTATCCCCATACGAAACAAAATACTTGAAACACCTGAGGCCTTAGACAAAGTAACATTAAAAAAACGATATCGAAGTTCGAAAAGAATAAAATGTATGGGATTGACATAAGCCGTCGTCAATTATGTCACTCGTTATCGTTATCGCAAGTTGGTAGACAATGTTAAAATTCGTAACAAAATCATAAACTGTCAATTGGTTATCGAACACTTATGTCAAACTTATGTTATTTTACGTAGACAGAGAATACTCTGTATTATTATTATTATTATTGTAGTATTCTCTGTCTACGTTATTTTATTATTGATATTAATTCGTTATCCGTGGGCGTGGGCCATGGAGGGCAACATTTTCACAATTTTTATGAGTTATAGTGTGTATGAGGTATATTCACATAGATATTAATTTTAAAATTTTGGTCCGATTTGACACTTCTTGTGTATTGTAAGTGACCCTTTTAACGGAATATAAAGTTTCATATAAACTTACATCCCCTATGAATTTAGAAAAATATTTCTTTAGAGGACCTAATACGTGTGCGAAATTTCAATTTTCTAGCCTCAAGGTTTGGGCCTGTGCGTTAATTCATCTGCAGTCAATCACCTTTGTATTTTATACTAGCTGTTGCCTGCAGCTTCGCCCGCGTTACTCAACTCCTATTAGTCACAGCGCGGAGTGATGTTATATAACCTATAGCCTTCCTCGATAAATGGGCTGTCCAACACTGATAGAATTTTTCAAATCGGACCAGTTCTTCCTGAGATTAGTGCGTTCAAACCAACGGTTCAAACAAAGAAACTCTTCAGTTTTATAATATTAGTATTAGTATAGTTATTATGTAGGTATATATTATGCAGATAGATTAACTATATCGCAACCATCTGTTACTAGGTCACGAGACCCAAGGAGATACCTTCACGGTCACCGTACCATGACTGCATGCTGTGTAGCTGTAACCAAATATGGTCAGCATCGGTACAGAACCGCACCTCGCATTGTTACGGGATGGCCTATGGATAAGGCGCAGTTGGTATGAAACATTTATTACCGCGCCTTTTTTATAGAAGAGGCAGCAAACGGACAATCGTTTCACCTGATGGTAAGTGATAAGCGACATCCATAGATACCCGCTACATCATTAGCAGATGCGTTACCTTTCAAATATGAGTATGCTCTTTTCTTGAAGGTCCCTAAGTCGTATCGGTTCGGAAATACTGTAGGTGGCAGCCGTTTAGTTGTAGTGCGAGGTAGGGAATGCCGTAAAAATCGAGTTCTTGTGGATTTCCGGACATCGATATGATGTGGGTGAAATTGAGAATTTTAACACGATGGTTAGTGGTGGAATCTGCTGCAAGTATTAGTCCGAAAAATTCCTCAAAACACTCCCCGTGGAAGATGCGGTAGAAGATGCAGAGTGATCCGATATCTCTACGCAGCGCCAAGGAATCAAGCCGATCGGAGAGAAACTTGTCATCGACGATTCGGGCTGCGTGGCGCTGAACGCGGTCAAATGGAAGGATTTTTAAAATTTCAAATAGGGGATCAAAGTTTGTATGAAACTTTTAAGCTATTGCATAGCTTTTATCGCGGGCCTTAAGCGCGGCGACCGAATCAAGAAATTCCGTAACGAAAAAAACCTAACACCCGACGAGTGACGAGCTGCTCCGAAATCGGACGAATAAGTAAGCAGCTGTTTGTGAGAAAGTATATAGGTGTGGGACGATAGTAGTCTTTTTGTGTGGGATACGGTAAGTTCTCCTCTCAAATTAAAGAACGCATTTAAATAAATGTTTCGAATCGACAACATATATCCACAATATTCGGATAATGGCCTGGTTTAGATTTAAAAAAATGTAAATAATGAAAAAGAATTGACATAATATTATAAGTACCATAGTTGTCAAATTTTTATGCGTGTGTCACGGAGCTTAAATAGAAAGGAGAGCGATCGACATAGGCGTTATCTTTATATATATATATTTTTTGTGTGCGTGTGTATGTCACTGAACTCCTCCTAGACGGCTGGACCGATCTTGATGATGTTCGTGGGCCAACATCATTTGAATCACTACAGACTGATAATGGTATAGTGTGCCCAACATTTCGTGTAGCATGTTTTAAGAGCTCAATTTGCTTGAAAACGAAATTCACATGGACACGACAATCGCTGAATCTTTTGGTGTCATTATCTTAATAAAGTACTGAACTTCTTATTTATTTTGCAATAATTGTCTTACTTTCATAAAATCATAAATTACATTCAGCTAATCTTGTAACGTTATTGGCCCCTCGGATAACTGTTCTCCTGAGTGTGTGACCAGCTCACTTTATTAGGCAAAGGCACAAATTGGCAGTCCACTTTAGCAACGTGCCTATTATTTGAATGATATCGGTAACCTTAGTTCTCTGACGGAAGCTTAGGTTATATAAGGTTCAAGAGTGAAGGCCACGTTTAGGTCGACAAATTGTTGGTCGGCCAATTAACCAGGTGGGTATGGACGGCTGATGATAATGATGATGACGATGATAATGATGAATCTAAAACACGACATTAATTAATTGTTAGGCGGTACAAAGTTCGCCGGGTCAGCTAGTATTATAATATTATATTACCTAAAGGTTTTAAATATGAATCAACAAAGTGCATTTATTAATGAAGAAAGTGATAATATGATTTTGTTGATTATATGTATTAGGTATATAAAATTTTAAATGTTTCTTGAATTGAAGTTTGTAAATGATTAAGTCATAAGAAAATGATCTCTTTGTTGATTATTGGCCATTCGCATTTACTAAAAATATAACAAAAGAAAGAAAAAAAACTGCATAAATAAAAAATAATTAAATAATTATAATTGCTTAAGTTGATTAAAAAATCCTATGCAGTAGCTTTACCGCGGCAGTCCCCGAGTGCCACACGTATTTTTTTATTAGTTGGATGGTTAAACTAGCAGCCGTGCCATCTGATGGTAAGTGATCGACGTCGCCCATGAACATAAACTAGTTTACTTGGAAACTAGCCCAGGCAACTCATTTATGTGTTGCCTATCCTGAGACATATGACGTAAAGTATCTGTGCCAGTAATTACACTGTTTGCTTACACCTCCCTCCAAAACACATCAAGGGAGAAAATCGGTTATCTCATTATAATCTGCTCTGTCTGTAAAATTAAATGACACATACTACTCGATCAGAAAATTAGGCGCATAACAACGCTCACCTTCGTCCCACGCTACCTGGGACAGGGCAAGCGCTGGACGAATGCCGCTACTTACATAAAAAAAAACACACTACAAATTAATTTTATTGTATATTATGCCTCGCACATATAATCCACGGATGAAAAAAATATGACGCAGAAGCAATACGCATAGCGCTTAGAGAATACGAAAGCTCTAATTGTTCACTAGCAGAAATAAGTGCTAAACATAACATTTCAAAATCTGTTTTACATAGGCACAATACCAGGTACATGAAGAAGCATATATAATTGCGAACATAAATTATTGCTCAGAGTGGGGCTATCCTCTAGATACCTATGATTTGCGGATATTAGTGAAAGGTTATTTAGATAGACTTGGTGTTAACATCAAAAAATTTAAGGACAATCTACCAGGTCCTGACTTTGTTAAAAGCTTTTTAAACAGAAATCGCGATAGAGTTTCCTTGAGGATAAGCCAAAACATTAAACGACCACGAGCGGCAGTTTCTCGCGACGTTATAGAAAAATATTTTTACAATCTAGAAAAGTCAATAGCATAATGGGAATTATGTAACATAGTTAATTATAATGAAACCAATCTTTCCGATGATCCTGGGAGAAGAAAGGTGTTAACAAAAAGAGGCGCCAAATACCCCGAGAGGGTGATGAACCATAGTAAGGCGTCAACATCCTTGATGATGGCAGCATCCGCAGATGGTCTACTTCTTCCTTGTTATGTAGTAATACAATACAATTGTACATCGTCGGGCTGGCTTGACAGTAAGAATACTTCTCCCACCTTTGGGCTGAAGCACCCCAATATCAGCTCCTTCCATTTGACCGCGTTCAACGCCAGGCGGTTCGAAGTTCGAATCGCCGGTGACAAGGTTCTCTCCGATCGGCTTGATTGATTCCTTGTCGTCGCTGCGTCAAGATGTCAGATCACTCTGCACCCTGCATCATGGGGACGGTTCTGTGGAATTATACGGATATCTAATACCTGCAATTATATCAATATATAGTTATATCAATTTATAGTATATAACGCCTATGTCGATCGCTCTCCTTTCTATTTAAGCTCCGTGACACACGCATAAAAATTTGACAACTATGGTACTTATAATATTATGTCAATTCTTTTTCATTATTTACATTTTTTTTAAATCTAAACCAGGCCATTATCCGAATATTGTGGATATATGTTGTCGATTCGAAACATTTATTTAAATGCGTTCTTTAATTTGAGAGGAGAACTTACCGTATCCCACACAAAAAGACTACTATCGTCCCACACCTATATACTTTCTCACAAACAGCTGCTTACTTATTCGTCCGATTTCGGAGCAGCTCGTCACTCGTCGGGTGTTAGGTTTTTTTCGTTATGGAATTTCTTGATTCGGTCGCCGCGCTCAAGGCCCGCGATAAAAGCTATGCAATAGCTTAAAAAAATGTTTTAGGAAGTGACACCCCTGTCCCTTTTTAAACTTTACCATTCCAATTAAGCCGTCGAACGTTCCTATTTAAATATCATTGCGTTGCTATTGACACTCAAGGCGTTCCTATTCACCCCTGTACTGTATCTTTTAGCCTCGTAATAAAACCGAAATATTAAGATTTTAGTTTTTCTAACATTTGAACTAAAAATTAGTAATATTAAGGCTATCCTTTCTGTAGACTGCTTCAATGATAAATACGTGGGTAACACTGAAAATGTTTAGAACTGGCCAGTTAGAAACATTGAAAATGAAAACTTTTTTTGAATTTCAATTTTAGAACTCTTTGGTAACCTAATGTAGTAGGTATATTGCATTCATTTGTCATTTGTTTTTGTGAATTGGCGGCAAATCTAAAACTCTTGTTACACGTGAAAATGAACATAACGCGAGAAAACTTTCGGTCAATGATTTATTATGACTTTCGTTGTGGGCTTACTCAACAACAAAGCTATGATAGGCTGCGATTAGCATTTTTTTATGAAGCCCCATTTCGTGCCACTATTTACAATTGGTTTAACGAGTTTAAGCGTGGACGTAGCAATCTCAGTGATGATCCGCGTGAGGGTCGTCATTTAACAGCGACTACTGAAGATAACATCAGTGCTGTGCGACGCATGATAGAGGAAGATAAGAGAGTGACCTATCAGCAGATACGGGCAAGCCTAGGCATTGGTATGAGTCAAGTTCAAAAAATATTACACGAACATTTAGGCGTCAGGGCAGCTTTGTACCAGATGTATACTTTAACCGACGACCAGAAACGCATCCGCATGGACTGGTGTCGCCAAATGTTAGATAAGTTCAACGGCGGTAACTCAAATGCTGTATTTGACATCATCACAGGTGATGAAAGCTGGATATATTGCTACGAACCCGAAACCACAAGACAATCAGCTCAGTGGGTGTTTCCTTTCGAGGATCGGCCAACTAAGGTAAAGAAAGGAAGAAGTCAAGGAAAAAAGATGATTGCCTCATTCTTTGGTCGGAAAGGTCAGTTTGCGACAGTTGTGCTAGAAGATGGAAGGACAGTTACTGCAGACTGGTATGTCAATCGCTGTTTGTCTGTTGTCTTGGAAAAAATTCGACAGCAACGCCCTCGAAGCAGGATCACCACGACAATGCTTCAGCGCACTCTGCAAAACGGACTGTTGAATATTTGACTATGGCAGGTGTCGAGATAATGAGTCATCCGCCTTACAGTCCTGACCTGGCGCCCTACGACTTTCATTTATTCCCAAGAACTAAAGATAAAATTCGAGGTATTCGCTTTACGAGCCCTGAAGATGCGGTGAAAGCGTTCGAAAATGCCATAGAAGAGACTCCTAAGGAAGAATGGGCCCACTGCTTTTCTCAGTGGTTCCATCGAATGCGACGATGTGTAGAAAGAAACGGAGATTACTTCGAAAAACAATAAAAGTATTGGCAACTTACTTTCTACATTAAGCCGTTTTTCATTTTCTAAAAATGTTCAGTGCTACCTAGGTAAGTATCAATTTAGTTTCACTTGAAATCCTAGAACACCACAAGTTTTTGTAATATGGGCCAACTTTTCGGAGCGATACACCCAACGGTTTTATGATCACTTTTTAAAATGTTCGTTTTGACCATTTATAGCAAACTTCACTCGCGTTTAGTGTTGCCATTTAAAAGATAAAATATTCTGTTATACGACAAAGCGGTACCTCCCTATAGGCAACTTTTAATTTTTTTTTAAATCTCGTGCCAATTTCATTACTGAATTTGTCTCTATTCACCCTACGATTCCTATTCACCCCGTTTTACGGTACGTAATTTATAAAGTCATAGTATGGTTCGGGCAGACTTTCGTCCACCTTAAGCTCGCAGGTACAATTAAATTATTTAAACCCACAGAAATATATCGAGTCTGTGTTTAAACCCATCGACTAATTGACCTAATTGTACCTCATTTTTTAACCGACTTCTAAAAAAGGAGGAGGTTCTCAATTCGGATGTTTTTATGTTTTTTTTAAGTCAAAGTTGTGTGTGCCAATGACCTAAGGCTCGACCGTCCTACCCATATTTTTACACAAAATGCAAGAACTTTCATTGAACACGCCTCTCGCATACAAGTTAGACAGCCACTGCGCGGACTTCGTCATCCGATCGATTCGAAAGTACCCTTGTATTGTTATTATATCTATGGAACTAGCAATAATTAGTCTGACCTTTAGTTATTCGACTCCTGAATTTTTCCAACAACGGATAGTGACCTTTTTTTTCTTTTGCGCCGGGAAAGATCCGGGGAGATCAGAAAGTAGAGATAGTCAGTCCCCCAAGGGACCGACGCTATATGCTCGATATACCTTTGCAACACAGTACAACCCGTCCCAACGTCGGGACAGAGCAATGGGTGAGATTCCAATCTTTGACCTTTGTCCCCTCTCCTCTTTTGCCCCCTATTCTTACAAGAGGGGTACAAAGAGCAGCCCCCTCGGTTCACTTGGCTTCGCTCAAGGTGCTGGGTTCATCTTAGGTTACTGATCACCACCGCCACGACAAGGCTTGAAACATGGTGGCGAACAGATAGTGACCTAAATTTACCTTTCTGTTGACCAGAGTTTCTTTCTGATTTCTGAACTCATTTATGTGTTGCCTATCCTGAGACATAAGATGTTAAGTCTCGGTGCCAGTAATTACACTGCCTCTCGTGCCCTTCTCTCCGAAACACAGCAAAGCTGTTTCACGGAAGAAACAAGCAAGATGGTGGTACCCATGCAGCTGGGAGCGCGGCACAGCGCTACCCTCCCACCGGTAACTATGTCCTATAAATAAATACAGTTTTAGGAATAAATTAAATTAAAAATTAAAAAAAACAGACACACTAAATGACGCATCTTATTCCACAAGGTCCCGTTTTTTGTTTAATTAGTTATGATAAAATGTTTTTAAACGTACAACAATAATTGTGATAACAAGCTTAATTGCATACTGCATTTGAAATTAACCAAAATAGTTCTAATTGGATATTTTAAATTTCGAAAGGCGTATTACGCGTGGTGATCACAAATTCAGTGTTTTTAATTAACGTTCCCTGGAAACATGGAAGCTTGTGCCGCGCTCTGTTCTCATTGACTACATCTACTTTCTCTATTCATACATGTCTGTTACTTTCACGAACCTCGAGAGCTGAGATCGTTCGCAGTATGGATATGTTACGGTTACTTGATGGTGTTGACGACAAAATTATTTGTACTATATGCGTTTCAAATGAGAATAGGACGGAGTTAGCGCCATATTGTGACGTCATAGCTGTCAATTCAAACCAGTTAGGTAGGGTGGGAAAAAAAAGTTTTCTTTTAATTAAATTTATTTACAGAGATTAAGTGAAAAAAAAATCAGTCAGAATTCAATCTCTCTTCAATTCCGCTCATCTCTGCATTTCTGTCCAAGTGCGCGTCGGATACGTGTTAACGTGTTTTTATTTATCCCCGTAGCCAAATGAACTCGATTGGTCACTTTACTTGCATTTTGCAGTGTTTACAAAATGGTAGCGTACATTTCACGAATCAAACTTATATTTCTTTCACGTCCTCACGACGGTGCACACTAATAACGGCGAGATGGCGACTGGCGTCCTAATTTTCTTTAATATTTTTTTCATGGCTCCAGGACCTATGCGGCAACAATGAAATAAAAAAAACTTATTGTATGGTTTTAAAAACGAATTATGACTTCAATTTTTTAAATAATTTACGACTATTTAACATTTTTAATTCAATTCGATTTAAAACTATTAATTACGCAAATAAGTATTTTTGAAACCGCACTTTTCAATCGCTATTTGACAGATAGAGGTCATTGACGTTCCTATTCTTATTTGAAACGCATAATACACAGTAACATACCATAGTGACATGATAGTGACTATCCAATATGTTTGATCAACTCTTATTAGACGCATGTACGAATCTCCACCAATGTACGAGTGTAATAGGAGTAATTTCTATGGAGTCATCATACGTCATCTTTATATCTATAATTGTTCTGTACGTGGGTATGTCACTGAACTCCTCCTAAGCGGCTGGACAGATCTTGATGATTTTTAACCGACTTCAAAAAAAGAGGAGGTTCTCAATTCGTCTGTTTTTTTTGTATGTATGTGACACGATATCTCCGCCGTTTGTGAATGGATTTCGATGGTTATTTTTTTGTTTGAAAGCTGGTGCCTCCAATTTGGTCCCATATTAATTTTATTAAGATCTGACAAGCCGTTTTTTAGTTATTCCCAATAATGCCTATTTGGTTGGTTCCTTTTACCTCTACGATATGCTGATGTGCTCATTTTATTACTTGTCGATGTAACAATTGTTTGATGCTTTGGTAGCACACCACAATATGTCGCGGTCATCGTAATCATCATCATCGTCCTTTATCCGTCCACTGTTGAACATAGGCCTCTTTCAATGAACGCCAAGACGACGAATTTTGGAATCACTAAAAATTAAGAAATAAAATCATTTTACAAAAAATTAAAACCGACTTCAAAAATACTAAATTAAAAAGTAATAAAACAACTGTGTTTCTTTAATGTTTGTGCTTACAACTTATAATTAACTTAATCTTCTACTAATGTACAAACTTTGCGTTTAACACGTCATTATAGTTTCTTTTGGAGTCGGTGTCGTATTTGTTGCTGTACTTTACCTACCTGCCTTGGCTGACACCGACTCCAAAAGAAACTATAATGACGTGGTAGAAGATTAAGTTGATTATAAGTTGTAAGCACAAAAATTAAAGAAACACAGTTATTTTATTACTTCTGTCGGTGCCACTAGTAGGTCCTATAGGTATATTCTTCTTATGATAACTAGGTCATCATTTTGAAATCCTAAGATACACATTTGAACAGCTGTTTTATACAGTTATATATTGACGATAAATATTATGTATTTTATGTATTTTTTTAAGTAGGTAAGTACCTAATAATTTTCCAATAAGTAAAATATTCCAATTTAACAAAATCTTGAAATGGCTTGAATGAAAACATCAAACATAATTTTTATTTTTTTTATTTTAATTAATTAATTAATTTAAAAATATTACTATAACATTCATTAAAAATGGTCTACTTATATCTAAGAAAATACCTGGAAACAGGGACGGCTACCTGCGAGACTTGGAACAGTACAGATCCCGAGACTCGAGAGCCGTAAAATATGAATCCTTCCTTGTTAATTTGCTTTATAACCATAAATATAAAATTACTTCTGACCCTTTTTTATATTTTCACTCTTGCTGTTGTTGATAAAACTTTCGAAATATGGAGAAACTGGTAGGATATTATAAAATATTAGTAATAATAATTGGAATCTAGAAGAACTATGTGATGTGTCACATTAGAGTATTTTCAGATTTAAGTAACCTTTATTTTGGGTGCATAAAACTACAATAGAATAAAATTTTAATTTTCTCTGATGTTTCACAAATTTACATACCTACACTATTTAATTTACACACATTTGGTACATAGATCGTGCCCTCCTTAAATTTAGGGGTGTTTAGGGTTTATACCACATAATAAATAACTATTATTCATAATATATTATAATATACAAATATAGTTATACAAAGAGTATCTTTTATCTTTTATCTGTAACAAGTATATATTGTTGGTTCAAAATGTACATTCGCAAAAAATATATCATGTAGAGATGTTTATTAAATAATATAAAGCAAACAACATGTACCTACAAGTTACATGGTTTTTTTTAAATTATTATTTGTGTTTGGCAGAATTTTCATTGTCTATGACAAATAGTCATTCTGTTACATGCACGATTTCGTGCATTACCAGCAACGCGTGATATTCCGTCGTTTCATTGTTAAATGCTGGAAAAAATGCTGACACAGTTATTATTGCCATTGAACTGAATGAAAGCGAGCATTTATGTTACAATTAACATTCTTCACAGCAATTTTCCTCTTGTTTTACTTTGTGTTAGTCGAGTTAGTAGATCATTTGATTATGATCGATGTTTGGGATCGATAAACATTGTGAGCGAAAATGGTCTTTTGAGTGAGAGTCGAGAGGTCCGTTTTCGACCCTGACCCCCTGCCCCTGCTATGCCTAGAAGTGGGGCTTTCTAAATTTCTACCTGCACCTGAACATGAGACCCTCGCTTGCTCGCCGGTGAAGGAAAACATCGTGAGGAAACCTGCATGCCCGATGAAATTAAAAGTCTTTGAAGGTGTGTGAAGTTTACCAACCCGCATTGGGCCAGCGCATCGGTGAACTATGGCCCCACACCTTCCGCGCCTAATTTCTAGGAGGAGACCCTGCCTAGCAGTAATATGTCTATTATAATAAGGGTTGATATTATTATAATATATAAGATTGTAAGATATGGGATCGATGCATGGAGTCTAGGAGCTTGATGATAAATAGTTTTAATTTACGCATTTCTTCTTCTTTTCTTGACCAATTGTTTCATAACATTTTGCCAGTGTCAATTATGTACATATCACTTTTTTAATAATATTAGAAGACAAAGCCTACAGGCTTTGTAAGCATTGTAAGATTGCAATATCTGAGAGATATTTGAATGTTTGCCAAGAGATCTTTCGATAGAGATATTTTTTCTTTGTTTTTTTTAAGTCTACAGAAACGATGGTATCTTTATTGATATTACAATGTAAGAGGAATTTATTAAAATTTATAGGCATTTTAATAAATTCCTATTTATAATATTTCTAGTGTCTATTTTACCGGTAGGAGTGAAGCGCTGTGCCGCGCTCCCGGCTGCATGGGTACCACCATCTTGCTTGTTTCTCCCGTGAAACAGCTTTTCTGTGTTTCGGAGAGAAGGGCAAGACAGGCAGGCAGGCAGACATAATTACTGGCACCGAGACTAAACATCTTATGTCTCAGGATAGGCAACACATAGATGAGTTGCCTGGGCTCGTAAAAAAGTATCATAATTCATAGGATAATAGAAATATTTGCGAATGTTTTAATCGTCGGAAATTAACTTTAACAATTGCTCCCACGACCATGGCTGCTGTAACGTCTATTATGAATCAGTACATTTTTTTGTATATTTACCATTTCTTCTCAAATATGCCATGTTTGTCGAAAATTCTAGGAACATATTTCAACTTCACGGTGATGTAATCTTTGATGTGCTTACCCTTTCAGTGTCACTAAGAAAGGCTATACACAACATCATAAGTAAACTATCATGCCTACTGAGATTAAATTTTTCGAAAGTACGTTCATAGCTAAACTACGACCGTACATCATTCTCGAAACCCCCTCCCAGCACTGCTTAGACATATCTGGGTTTCTTGTGCATGCACGCATAGCGTCTTTGGTCAATACCAGACACCAGTTTTAGGCATTGTGAGGATTAAATGTACGAGCACATTGGTAAGGGAATATAGATTCGTCGAATCAGAAGCTCGTGACGTCATAGTTTCCAATACACACAATAGTATTCTAGCGTTTCAGTAAATAAATTTAGATTTGGTAATTTTCCTGTAAAATAATCATTTCTGACTGACTTTACTGCAATGTAAAAAGGTTTCGTAAAAGCAAACAGCAGTAACATACCCAAGATCGATGTTGGTATGTTGGGTATAAGACTAGCCTAATTCCTACTCTCCCGAGTAGCGCGCGCGTTGACCCTTTTTCGAATAATTCTTAGTCTAGCCATTTGCTCACCTACTGTTCCGTAGGTATATTTTTGTTACACCAATTTCTGTTGATACAGAATTCCAGAATATCAAAACATCTTTCACATTGCGGTATATGGAGGATATTTGTAATTAGTATTTAGAATCCATTTTACTTTATAAAATTTCATAAACAACTAAACACTGTTTGTTGTAGAACCTTTGAAGCGTGACGCCATGACAAATGGCCACAATGAAATAAATGTAAAAAAGTTTTTAAAAATGTAAAAATAAAATAGAATTCTAGTTTTTTACAATGAAATAATCATATTTTGATTAAACCATAGACTTACGCCCGAATACTCAAACGAATCTCAAATTCTTTTCTTTGAATCTGACACGTCGTAGCATGAGTTTTAAGTACCTACGTCTTACATTTGAGATTCGTTTGAGTATTTGGGGGTTAGAATATATACCATATACGATGAATTGAACTGACACCTAAGGAATATTTTAAAATACTTTAAAAAAAAGGTTCAACTTCCCTATTCTTTGAATGTTAATGTTTAATATAATGTTTGAAAAAAAAAAAATTGCGGGTAGAAAATATATTTTGGAATCAAACAAAAATAAATATTTTCTATTAAATTTGGACTTTCTTCTTTACATTAATGTAAAAAAGTTACAAATTATTATTTTTATAAATTTTTGTTTATAAACGTCTATATCAGAATAGGAGGACTATTTTAAATAAGTTAAAAGACAAATCACAATACCCTTTTCTGGCCCACGGGGCACATGGGGCCCACGGGGCACATGGGGCCCCACATTGTTACTGGGCATTCATGCGGGACACTTTTATTATATCACATTGACATAAATCGTAATGTTGGTAATGCGTATTATCCATTCTTACGGGCGATCAGTTACTTGCGTGATTACAATGCCTCTATTACCATTATTTATTGTAATCATCATTATGCTAATAATTAGCATAATCGTATTCAGGAGCCGCTAGGCGAATGTTACACCAGACAAATTGCGCGTTTTCAAGAAGCCTAGCATTGTAATTTGTAAACAAGATAGGCAATGTCGAAATATCGAGCTCCGCGAAATATAAGTGAAAAAAATATTAAATGTCCTGTTTTAAATCATTTTAATAATGAAAATAACATGAAATATTTTAAAGAAGAACCTATATGTACTCTAGAGTATATCAAAGATTTAAATATATTTGCAAGATCTTGGCAGTAGACTGTCAAAACCAACCTAACATTGTCATCCCATGTAGGGGAGATCGTCCAGATATAATCTCCAGAACACAGGTATGATTAGCGAAAGAAGTAAACAGCCAGGGCCCACGCAATAAATGTTTATTTATTAGTTAAGATAGACAAACAAGCTAATTAACAGTGGGTACGTTGCTAATTGGCAAATCTTCGTGGAAACCATTATACAAGAAGAAGAAGAAAAAGTGATATGTTGACAACATCAGTATACTTAAACGAGCTCACCTGGGAGTTGGGAATGAGTTGGGACTAGTCCTTGTGTCAGACAGGTTGCCAGACTTTGGCTAGACGGGTTGCCAGACTTTGGCTAGACAGGTTGCCAGAACTTTGCCTAACCATTTATGTGAGTGCTTGTACCAAACCACCTGCCCTTCATACCGGATCATAGCGAGATTTAAGTATTACACCAGACGACCTCTGTGGCTCAGTGGTAAGCGCGTTGGCGCTCAAGCCGGAGGTTGCGGGTTCGAATTCCTGGGTCATGGATGTGTATTAAATATGTAGGTATATATGTATAATACCGTTGTCTGGTACCCGTAACAAATTCTTCGAGAACTTACCAAGGGACCAGATTGACGTGGTGTAAAAGTGTCCATAGATAGATATAAATCATAATAGCCATAGATATATCAATTGTTATACATTACACCTGCTAAAAATATGGGGCTGCTATATTTGCGGGGGGCCCAAACTTGTTTCACACAATAGACACAACGACCAAAATTTTAAAGCGCGCTAGGGTTACCATACGATGGGTTTTGTGGTATATATTATCTGTGATCACACAGATCGATAACAATGATTGATGGGCGATGACGATGTCACATTCATAAATAATGGTCTGCTGATAAGACCATGGAAAAGTGGGACGTTTCTATCTTCCATCTCTGTTTCTATTGTGACGAATAAAGACATTAAAGACTGGAAAGTAAAATATATGTAAGTATTTTCTATATTTTTAATTGAACTAATACCCCAGGTTACCAAATTAGTAGTATTGTTATAGCCTCCCCACCATGGTTTAGGCCTTGACGTGGCGGTAGGGTGAGCCCAGCACCTTAGGCAAAGCTAATTGAGCCGAGGGGGCTCTTTGTATCCCTCTTATAAGAAGAGGGTACAAAAAAACAGGGGGCAAGGGGGAGGATGGGAACCTCACACCATTGTACTGTCCCGAGGGGTTGTTCTGTGGTGCGGGACAACCCCTCTGTAGAGGTGGCGTCAGTCCCTTGCGGGACTGACTAACCGTCGAGGTGTCCTGTTAGCTTAACAGATCCGGGGTACCTCACCAAGGCGGCACTGGTGGCACTCGCCGAGTTTTTGTGGGTAAAGCTGCGTCCAATTACCATCTTTCGGGTGCAGCGAGTCCCACATACCCGCCTGGGGAGACCCACTTCCCAGGCGGGATGCCTCAGAGCATTGCCCGGCGTAAAAGAAAAAAAAAAAAATTTGTTATAGCCTGACCAGAAATATATAAACCCTGCATTGGTGTCTTTTTACGTCAACACATAGTACAGTCTACATAGAAATTAGTTCCGAAATTTTCCGCAATATGGCAAGGGTTTTTATTTTTCTAGTCAGTAAATAATAATATACATAAATATCATACTCAAATCCGGCAAGAAGGGTTAGACTTGATTCTCATCATCATCATCAACCTTTTAGCCCACTGCCGGACGTCCCTCTTTCGATGAATGCCAAGACGATCTCATTAAGTGTATTTGTATTACTTTTTAAGGTTCCGTAGCCAAATGGCAAATACCGGAATCCTTATAGATATTCATGTCATGTCATTATATAGTCATGTCTGTCTGTCTGTCTGTCTGTCTGTCTGTGTGTCTGTCGGTCCGTATGTCACAGCCACTTTTTTCCGAAACTATAAGAACTATACTGTTGAAACTTGGTAAGTAGATGTATTCTGTGAACCGCATTAAGATTTTGACACAAAAGTAGAAAAAAAACAATAAATTTTGGGGGTCCCCATACTTAGAACTGAAACTCAATTTTTTTTTTCCATCAAACCAATACGCGTGGGGTATCCATGGATAGGTCTTTAAAAATGATATTGAGGTTTCTAGTACCATTTTTTTTGTAAACTGAATAGTTTGCGCGAGAGACACTTCCAAAGTGGAAAAATGTGTGTAACCCCCTGTAACTTCTAAAATAAGAGAATGATAAAACCAAAAAAAAAATATGATGTATGTTACCATAAAAATATAAATTAACTATGAAGGGGTAGGAAGGAAGGAAAAAATAAATAAATATGTAGGTCTAATATATTATGCTTCATTACATATATAATATTAATACATTCCTGTGGTAACTGCAAGCCTGGTGGCTCTATTTCGGTGCGCGTGCCCTGGGGACGTGACGCCTCAATGATGTAACTCTTGACGTGCAGACTATAATTCTTAGCATGTCGCGCACAAGGTCAGCGTGACGTTGTTCGTCGGAGGCTTAGACTGGTTTGGAACATCGTCACGTCTTAATTTAGACGGACCTACCATAGATTAGAGAATATAGCCTCCACATACAGGTTCTTCGTCGAAGTTTCAGGTTTAGGTATAACTATAGACGCGGATCCACAATGGTCTCGATAACAGGCAGGGCAAAAACTTTTGGCGGCTTTAAAATAGGCCCAAGTAGAGCAGTGAGCAGTAAAGTACGCAAATGATAATGATGATGTATATTACGTACTAGCTGTTGCCTGCAACTTCGGCCGCGTTACTCAACTCCTATAAGTCACAGCATGATGTTTTATAGCCTGCCTTCCTCGATAAATGGGGAATTTTTCAAATCGGACCAGTGGTTCCTGAGATTAACGCGTTCAAACAAACAAACAAACAAACTCTTCAGCTTTATAATATTATTATAGATTATTAAAATATATTTATGCTTTCATGCGACATATTATCTTATCTCGCATTCTTGTTTGGGAACGTTTCCTCCAAACCGTAAACAGTCAATATCCGTTGGCGAAATCAAATCCGTTGTGCTTCGAATTTAAATTCGTAACGGACACGAAACCGAGGCCAAAGACATCAAGCGATGCGCGCCTGCTAATTATCTTTTGGCGCGTATTTTACAAGATGGCCGTTGATTTTAAATATAAAATAGTTTGATTTTGTTTTACTTACGTAAAATGTTCATATTGGGTTAGCGCATCGGTAAACTATGGCCGAACACACTCCTGAGTCCGGACTCCTTACCTGATTTCGAGGAGGAGACCCGTGCCCAGCAGTGTGACATAATAAGGGTTGATTTTATTATTATTATTTATATAATATTATCATATAATAAATATTAGCCGTATATATTATATTGATGCATGTAAATATATAATATTATGAAGGGTACATACTTATATTGTTTACATTATTTTTGTTTGCAGAAATTCACTGTATGTATGTTTTACACGGGAATCTTATGCCTAAGTAAACCTTGGTAAAACCTTATTTTTTCAACTCAAAAGCACGTGGCCTTGTGATTCCTAATTAATAATAATTATATTCGCAACGGTCACCATTTATATGCATATGCTTGCTTACTCTAAAAGCTTAGATATAATTTTTATAAATCAAAGTCACAAAATATAAGTCGATGCTAGAGCATTGCAACATACAGTGTTTTGCGATAACTTATTCCGTACCTATACTTACACAATATTAAATTACTTATTCTTCTCTTATTATTTTTTTCTTTTTATTCTCATAGGTGATATTTTTCTCTAATTTGTGTAGCGTTGTCGTGGCGGTGGGGCTCAGTAGCCTAAGGTGAACCCAGCATCTTGAGCGAAGCAAATTGAACCGAGGGAGCTGCTCTTTGTACCCCTCTTATAAGAAGAGAATATAAAAGAGCAGGGGGGACAAGGTGTGTGGATGGGAACTTCCCCCCATTGCACTGTGCCGACGTTGGGAGGAGGGGTTGTTCTGTGCGTCTGCGTCCACATTTTGGGCGCAGCGTCCTACATACCCGCCTGGGGAGTCCCTCGCGGGATGCCTAAGAGTAATTCCCGGTGCAAAAGAAAAAAAAGTATAATGAATATGAACATTAGGACAAAGTATAAGGATTGTGTGTAACATAAACAACCTTCAGTATCCATAATTGTATAAACCTAAAATAAGTCATGTACAAAAAATCCCTCCCACGACGAACACATGCCGAAAAAGGCAAAACGGTCATCCTTAGCGACACAGTTTATACGCTATATTATAATAAATTGCGTCTTATTTTCAAAGTCATCTTATTTTTAGTTTCGAATGTGCTTAGAGATCAGTCCCTCGTTTTTGACGTTACTGTCTTATAAATCGATGAACGCCGGCTGCACGAAAGAAATGTCATGTTTCGCATGAGCCGAGCGTGCAAGCGAGAGCGCAAGGCAAGCGATAGATAGGGACGATCGGCCTAAGCGTTCGGCTTGTGATGCATTATGACGTTATCAGTTTAATCAAATAAAATTATCGTCTCTAAATCGAATTTACAGACAACAGGTAGGTTTTTAAGACAGAACTTATATAATTTTAAAATACCTAGAATTTATAGATTTCTAACTGGACATACCTGACCATAAAATGTAGAAAAAAGGTGACATTTAATTTTTACAGACAGTATTAAATGCAAAGATTAAATATCTCTAATACTGTTCGCTCTCCAGACGTTTGGCAACTCCACTATCCAGACATGACAATGTCGGATGCGGCCCGGGGTGCGTAAGACGACGCTATCAATTTCAATGCGATAGCATCAGTATATATCTATAATGTCTGAGCACTAGATTGAGTATACTGTCTAAGATCAGTGGCCCTTTTTGGATCCACCTTATGACGTTTCACTTGGATCGGGGGCCCTTAGAGCTGGACCTTGAGCATTTTGTCCATCCACCCTGTCGTAACGTACATTCAAATGTTACCGGACTTTTCCACCAACCTGTATATGTGCCTTAATATATGCTTTGTTAAAATGGATCGTATGTGAAAATCAATATATATGATGCTATAATGTTTGTGATATAAACCACACATTTAAGTAGTATTTACACAGGCATATCAAGTCGAGGAAAAACATAACGTAGATACAATGCAGAACGGATGGCCGATGTAGCAATAATGTTAAAGAGTGGAAGCTACGTTTAGGCAGACGAAGTGTTGGTATGGAAAGACGATCTTCGTGCGGTGGTCGGTCCGTGTTGGATGCGAGTGGCAAGAGATCGGCCGTCTTGACGTTCATTGAGGGAGTCCTATGTTCAGCAGTGGACGGATAGAGGCTAATGCTAATGATGAAGTGTAACTATATAAAAATATTAAATGTAAATAATATTGTGTTTTTGTGATAAAAATCTGCCACTACGAAAGGCGACTATAGAAATTTATTTTTTTATTTATAAGTTATTTTTGTAGCTTTCTGTCTCAAACTATTATGATATTCGGTTTTTTGGACTTAGTCACTGTATTTAGGAAATTTTATTCGTACATTGGTTTATAAAAAAATGGTAATAACAGTTTTCTTCACGAGTGTACATGCGCGAAAGTTCGCAGATCCTAATGTTCAGAGTTCACACTCGCCAAGATACGTCGGCCGCAACGGTCGGCCGTATTGTACCTACCAAAACAATATTGATGACATGTTTTGTGCTTAAAATATTTTTGTCATTTTTTACAAATTCTTACCTAATATGGTAGGTAATTCTTTCCTACGGGAATAGGAAGTACGGGGTTGGGTCAAACCGCGGGGCGCTGCTCGTCTACAATCTATACTAATATTATAAAGCTGAAGAGTTTGTTTGTTTGTTTGAACGCGCTAATATCAGGAACTACTGGTCCGATTTGAAAAGTTCTTTCAGTGTTAGATAGCCCATTTATCGAAGAAGGCTATAGGCTATATAACATCACGCTGTGACTTATAGGAGTTGAGTAACGCGGGCGAAGCTGTAGGCAACAGCTAGTACAGCATAATGCAGAAAACATTATAGAATAACACATTATACGTTTTTATTTTTATCTTATCCATTACTTGTGGCATAACCTCATTTCCAAGGTAAGAGTCAAAGCATGCACTTATAAGGTAGTTAGTTTTTGCCGGTTTTTATCGAGGGTCTCGCCTTGACTCGCCAGGTAGGTACTTCCTTCCGCCAGATGTGTCGCATATATTTGTTTATTTGAATAAAGAAGCCCTTGCTGTTATTTGTAGAAATTAAGTGTTCTTTTTTTGGGTTTAAAATAAAAGTTTGTTTTTATAATTTTAAATATCATGATTATTTGCAATATTAAATCTTTTTCAAATGGCATATTTACCATGTTTTTTAAGCAGCCCATTTACCACGGTTTTCAGTCTCGTGGACAAAGCCGAATGTTATTTAGAAGTCGTTTAAATTAAAGTTAAAACATGGTAAAAGTCCCGTTTTACACAAAATTTTTTGCACGGCCACGTCAAGGCCTGAACCATGGTGGGGATTATGTCCAACCTTATTTAGTAATAAATAGTAGGATTTGTCTTAATTATGATTTCTCCTTACTTAGTTACGTTTATAGATGGACGCCTGGACGCTGCAAGGTTTTATGTGTCGCACCAAAAATGGTGGTGTAGCGAATCGAACGGGTACCATTTAAGGCCTCTCGCGTGCCTTTTAGAGGGCTGCATACAGCCGTACATACACTACGGCGAAGGTCTATATGGATCTGTTTCAAATGGTCGCGTTGAAGTACTTTGGATCTCTCAAGCTGTTCAACAATGTTTTAATATATTACTGACTCGATTCTCTGTTAATTTGATTTTGGGATGTGATAAAAATGACGTTATATGATATGATAAAAATGATGATGTGATAAAAATGACCCAAAGAGCTGTTGGGTTTGTTATATTATAATAATTGTGGCCATGAAAATGAAAGAAGGCAATGCGCCGATTCCAAATAATGTGACATAGGTAATTGGTGAAGATAACGTTGAAGTGCAGCCACATCGTAAAATATACAGTTAAAGCAGAATTCGATGTTGAAATAAAATGCTAGTGGCTCTTTAGTGGCTTTTTTTTTTTTCTTTAACGCCGGTAAATGCTCTGAGGCATCCCGCTGGGGAGTGGGTCTCCCCACGCGGGTATGTGGGACTCGCTACGCCCGACAGCTGGTAAGTGGACGCAGCTCTACCCACTAAAACCCCGCGAGTGCCCCGGATCACACAAACGGTAAACAAACAGGGCAGCTCGACGGCTAGTCAGTCCCGCAAGGGACCGACGCC
The DNA here is from genome assembly GCA_963853865.1 of Helleia helle. Classification (NCBI taxonomy): domain Eukaryota; kingdom Metazoa; phylum Arthropoda; class Insecta; order Lepidoptera; family Lycaenidae; genus Helleia; species Helleia helle. The sequence continues at coordinate 17,171,371 of OY971426.1, read as the reverse complement.
ACCTCCACAGAGGGGTTGTCCCGCACCACAGAACAGCCCCTACCAACGTTGGGACAGTACAATGGGGTGAGGTTCCCATCCTCACCCTTTGCCCCCTGCTGTTTTGTCCTCTCTTCTTATAAGAGGGGTACATGATGGGGGCTCTTTAGTGGTTACTTTTTCATAATTTTATTATTGTCTAAATCACATTTTTATTCCAAGCGACTAGGATTAAATTACTTAGTTATGTGGTTACTAGGCTAAAATTTAACATTATATCAGCAGATAGACGCAGATTAATGATAACGTGAGGACCTAAACAGTAACTTAATAAGTGCACGTTACAAGCTTGGTTCGAAATCGTGTGCTAAGTATAAATTAACTATTCTTATATAGAACAATTGCATTGTCCACTGTTCCAAGTAGGTTGGATTAGGCTTTATATCGACATTGTATCGAACTTCGAAGTGATTGTGATTACAATTTATATAGGTACTTAAGACTTTTTGTATTATACTTTTAGATTTTAGAAGTTTGTTTCAGATATTTAAATTTGCTAGAGAAGTGATTTTTGGCTAAATCCATCTATGAGCATTTTTTAACTTAAAAACAATAAATTTATCCGAGCAAAAGTGGTCTAAGTGTAATTCGTCACCAAAGTAAGGTGATCATTAAAATAACACTTTAGAATTCATTGATATTTAAAAAATAATAATTTCTAAAGTGGTCTAACTACCAGTATGTAACATAGACCATAGACCTGTATTTTGTGTAAATTTGTCAAAACTAAACTGGTCTAAGCGACATTTCAGTCACATAGACCACTTTGTTCTAATAAGTTTGTAAATTCTAAAGTGGTGTCTAAGAATAATCAAATTAAATTAAACGTAATTAAGAGATTAAATTAAATAAATGAAAACGCCCATATACTATAACCTTAGAGAATATTACTACATGTTAATTAATTTAGATAAATTAATTAACATGCCGTATTTTTTTAAACTGGTAACACTTGTTCATGTCGCTGCCGCGCTGTCAGTAATGTCATTGTGACGAAATATTTTTGAAATTTATCAGTTAACCGACTTTTGTGGTTGTGATTCGACCTGTTGTTTGTGATAAATGATTAAAATACTTACACACAGCTACAATGGCTTCAGATCGTGGACAAAATTCACCAGATGAACCGACTACTTCGGATGGACGACGTAGAGTTATTTCTACACTCAGAGGTGCCACATTGCAAAATTACGAAACGAGCGACTCTGAAACTGATTTTAGCTCTACTAGTGATGGCGATTTGTATGTGCCTAATATTCCCGATAGTAATTCGAGTGAAAATGAAGGTAATGTATATGAACCATAAAGACTTTTTGTTAGTTTAATTTAAGACGATTTCGGATAATTTTATTTTTATTTTTAGAGACTGTGGCTGCAATACATAATAGCTTAATACAATCTTATAATATGCAAAACCTGGGAGAGAGCACTGAGAACAGTCCAGCTACTGTGTCAAATCAATCAAGAAGGCGTAAGAGGCAGAGGCATGAGCACACTTGGGGAAAAAATGTAAGAAAATTAAGCAGATCAACTGGGAAGGAATATGTAAATACGAGAGGTAATACTGTTCCAGCCAAGGTATTTGCAGCTGTAGAATGTACATGTCGATTGAAATGCAGTGAAAAGGTACCCTCATCCACTCAAAAAGAAACCCATGATGCATTCTATAATTTAGGCACTTGGGATAGTCAAACTGTTTGGTTTTGTAGTGCTGTAACCATCTCAGCTCCAAAACGACCTCGAAAAAGATCGACAAATCGGTCACCAAGCCGCAAGCAACACACTTGCCAGTTTACCCTCAACAACTTACATGTTTGTAAAAAAATATTTTTAAATGTTCTGCAAATCATTAATCATCGCATAGATTATGCTTTGCAAGTAAAACAAACATCATCTAACACTAATATTCCAGCTAAAGATCAGAAAGGACGTAAAATACCAGGAAATAAAGTGAATGAGGAGAAACTGGGGTGGATAAGAGAGCACATACAATCTTTCCCTAAATTCAGAAGCCATTATGGAGAGAGATCGTTTGATCGCGAATATTTAGCGCCAAATTTGAACATCAGTAAAATGTACAATTTGTTTTAGAGAAATGCCAAGCAGAAGGTAAGGAAATATTGAAAAAATCCTTGTATGAAAAGGTGTTCAGGACAGAATTCAACTTACACTTTTATATACCCAAGAAGGATACCTGTAAGACTTGTGATGAATTCCAAGTTATAATATCTGCAGAGAAAGATATTGAAAAAAGTTTGGAAATCAGACAACAATTGGATACACATACAAATCTGTCTAGAAAAGCAAGAGAGATTTTAAATATGCATAAACAAGCCAGTCTTTCACCTCAGAGTGCAGAAGTATTGATTACTTTCGACCTAGAAAGGACCCTTCCACTTCCTCATTTAAATACAGGAGAAGTATATTACTTGAGGCAGCTTAACATGCTTAATTTTGGCATACATGCTTACCAGCATAATGGAGAACGAGTTTTAATGAACTTGTGGTATGAGACTACAGGAGCGAGAGGATCTCAAGAAGTCACGTCGTGTTTGTATTTTTACTTGAAGAATCATACTCCTGACCATACTACAAGGCTAAATCTATTTAGCGACTGTTGTGGTGGGTAAAACCGTAACTGGAATGTCATGTTTTTTGTGATGTTTATGGTAAATGCTTTACCGAACATTAGCTATATATATTCATTCATATATGTTCATTACCTCGTTACGGGCCACACATATTTGCCGAATGATGGTGATGTCTCATTTATAAGTAGGGCCCAAAAAAAAGAAAGCCATGTATATACACCTAATGAGTGGCATGAATTGATAAAAAACAGTAGAAAACATAATCCCTTTGGTATTAATAACATGGTGGGAAATTTTGTATCATTTGATCAACTGCAGCCAATGTTTAAAGAATATCAGAATTTAGTGGCCCAAGGTGCTACGATTTCGAGAGTGAGGAAAGCTAAGTTTGTAAAAAATCAATCTGAGATGTATTATAATGATGATTATTCCGAAATATATTAATCAGTCGACTTAAAGAAATCTACTGTAAACTTAGAAGAGTTCTTGGTATTTTTGCGGAATTTCGAACCAAATAATGACAGTGATATCTGTGCATTGTCATTTAAAAAAATGCAGGATATTAAGAAAATGTTAAAATTTGTACCACCGGTTCATCACCCTTTTTACCTGAACCTTCCAGATAAAAATCGCAGAGGTGAAACTGAAAATGAATCACAAGATGTTTTGCCAGCACTTCGTGATGACAGGCGGGATGATAGTGATAATTATTAACAAAGATGATAATGATAATTATTAATAAATATGATAATGATAATTATGAATAAAGGTTTTTTGATTAAAATGTTTAATATGACCAAAGTTTTTTATTTTAATTGTTTTTTCCCCTTATGCTATTTGGGGTTTTCTAAATTGCAATAGTTCCAAAGTGGTCTATAAGCCAATTTTCCTTATTTTTAATATTTTTTTGTTGTTTAGTATCCTAATTATCACTAAAATTACATATAGATAGCTAAGTTATGTATTTTACTACCGTATAAATGTTTAACATCAACATAACCATACATTCATAAGCACATAGTGACTACAAACGCGTTTCGTTTGATAACTGAAAATGTTTATTTTGTATCACATACCACTTTAGTTCCAGGTTAGCCTAATGCACTGCTTAAATGGACGTATCGTCAAGAAAAAACTCATTGATTAGATTCTCCTTTGCAAGAAAAATTAAAACACTCAGGCTACGTCAAGACATTTTAATATTTTTTCTTGAGTAATAACAGTTGACAAAACTAAATTATAAAATTATATATGGCAACTTTATAAAGTAAATAACATATTATAGATTTGTAAAAATGTGAACTAAAATGGAAATAACTTTTCCGGCAATAGAAAATAGTGATTTTGCATAATTTAAATATGGCAATATTGAAACACTCTTTAAAATACAACAAATTATATTTCGTACTACATTGACTCTGTATAACATAACTAAAATAAATACTTAGAGATAGTGCCATGCTGCTTTGCAGCCAAATTGAGCCGTTACGAGTTTACGACCTCTCGCTCTCCTAACACCGGCGTCAAGTGTCAACTATGCTGTCGCGTTTCATGCGGTTTGTGAGTTTCCAGTGGTCCATTGGGGGGTATACGGAAAAAGAGGGCAACGTATCTGCATAACTTTTGGTTGTGCGGATGTATATGGGCGTCAGTAGTCACCATAAGCCTCCGACGGCTCGGTTGCCTCCTTATGACATAAAAAAAACTGCTGCCCGCTTTAACTTAGATTGACAGTCGTCTAGGGATCCATGATGATTATTTTTATGTCATATGTTACTCAGTGATAACTAGAGATGTGAAAAACGGCTTTTTATTATCAACACATTTAAACGTGTTGCTTATATTTTTAAACGTGTTATAACAAAACGTTGCTTAAAACGAGCAAAAAAAAAAAACACATTATTTAAAGTGTTGGTCTTGTTATTTGAAAGTAGAAACACCTTCATCACCATTAGAACTTATTGATGTAGAATAATTATTAATTAATTGTTAATGTTCTCACCACCATTCTCTCCACTAGACTCACCACCACCAGCACTCTCACCTCACAGTCACGACCCTGCCGTTGAGATAAAGTTGTCTCTGCCACTGGTGTGTCTGAAGACTGTCTATTGTTTGGTTGTGATGAGACACGCGAGAGAAATTCATTAAAAACACCCAAATGTTTTAGATGTTGTTTGAGATTGGATGTTGTTGATTTATACGATATTTGTTTTTTACAAGTTTTACACAGATCGGCAAATTTATCAACTTGATTTCTTTCAAAATAGTCCCAAAACATTGCCGCTTCTTAACATCTTCACTGCACTAATTATTAATAATTATTATACAATATTCACAAATCACAACAAATTTTATATTTATGAAAGTGAAATGAAAGTTTACACAACTAATTTTAATACTATAACCTAATAAGTTCTTTTACTATGTATAATTTAAAACTATAATTAATATTCACCAATAATGTCCCATAACAAAAGAAACAAAATATTTAAGAATGAACACAATAATTCTCTAAGTTCGTAAATCGAAATCGTATATGCACGGCGCACGCAAAGTAAAAACAAACAAACAAGCTCATCCACATCGAAAAACGTACTGAGTTTAAAACACATTGCCCGTTGGTCATTTAAAACGGTCATTTAAAACATTGTTCATTTAAAACGGAAGTTGATTTTTTAGTTTTTGTTATAAAAATCAATAATCAAACGTACTAACTTAAAATGTAAGAACACATTTAAAACGTAAATTTTGTTTGTGTTATATAACTAATTTAAACTAAAAAACCTATAAACCAACCAAGAACGGAGTGTTGTCAGTCAGAAACAAATATTACGTTAAAAACAGGACGTTATAATTTAGCCGCATAATACGTAACCAATGCAATTTGGTCGTGATTCTTAATCGTAAAGAAATAAGGTTGTGAATCTAATGTTAATATCTACGTTTAAATGAAATCGGTTTAAATTTTTAAACGCAGTTGTTTGTTTATTTTGTATAACAGATTATTTTAAGCATTAATAGTTTAAACGCCCACCACTAGTGATAACGGAACATTATACAGGTGCAAGAATTTTTTAAATCGGACGAGTAGTTTCGACGATTTCCTTCTACATCCAAACTTACGAACAGTTGTTTTTGGGTTTAACTTATGTAACTGAATACGTTATATTACAAGAACAAAAAACAAACATAGTACAACTGAAACGTGCGTGTAACGTAACGTGTTCAATGAACTCGAGTGCGCAGGCGCCGGTGAGTCGCCCCGACCTTCTCTAATGGGGTTACGATATCGGATATTTTCAGTTACGAGTTGCTGAAAATCGAAAAATACATTTAATTTATGACACGGTGAAATGAGTTAAATACGTACGTAGGTTCTTTTTCGATTGTTGATAGTACTAGTTACTACCGGTAATATTTTTACCGAGGGGAGGGATGAACTATGCCGCGCACGTGGATGAGTTTCCTGGGCCAATAGACGAGCTCCGTTAGGTACTAAACGTTCTTGCGCGTTGGGTAAGTGTTGAACAAACAATGAACCTATCACTCTTCCCTTAATTATTAATTGCATTCACACGTAATACCACTCAGACCATAGGCAATAATTTGTATTGCTAGCCCCCAAATACTCAAACGAATCTCAAATTTAAGACGTAATTAAACTCGTGTTGTCCCTCTTTTTTCTTTGAATCTGACATGTCGTAGCATGAGTTTAAGTACGTCTTAAATTTGAGGTTCGTTTGAGTATTTGGGGGTAAGTAGTATAGGTAAAAACAACGTAATCGACTTCTACTCAAGTTGTCCAGGTAAACTCATTTATGATCATGGGCGACGTTGACAGCTTCCCATCAGGTGGCACGTATGCCAGTTTCCAATGGCAATCAATATTCAATGCTATACCTATAGTATATAACCGGATAGAGTACTAGGTAATTTGAGCCATACAATTCCGAAAATGGTCAGTGATTTGCCACTGACGTTATAGCAATTCAACCAACCAGTGATCTGTATGTACGTCCCATAGGCTAATCATCCATCAATGGTCATCAGAGCACAGATCCGGCGCAGCGTCGCAGCACAAATTTGGCGGAATTTCTTTTCCTATAAACACATAACATTTGTTACATGTTCGATTTATCCAACTAACATAATATAACTTATGTATATAAAAACGAGTCGTTTCGAATAACTTTGTAACGTTAAAACGACACCTCAGCCCTCCCTTGACAATGGTTGCTGTAAAGTATCCGAAACATGGGGCATGTATCTAAATAAACAGCGATAAATTCCGTAAAAGTAGCCTCATTATAATCAATTATAAAACATTTAGGTATAACATGGCGAAATAAGTGAAATACTTAGCAGCTTCAAGTATTGAATTGAAAAATGAAGAATACTTCATTTTTCAATCCTGGGCACTTTTCCGAAATCTTTAATCTTATTAGAATCAGTTAAATTCGCGAAAAAGGTGCTCTTCTACTCTACCTTATAGAAACACCTATGCCAAAACTTAAGCTACTCTGTGCAATATGATTTAATTTACGATTAAAAAGATTTCCTTTGACATATTATACAGATTAAAAAACATCATCTCAATTACCTTTATGTCATCGTGAGGAATGGCGGGAAACATCGGGACGCGCGGTTGTGTTTTTTTGGTTTCCCGTTAATTAATTGTTATTTTGTGTTTTGTCCATTCAGAGTGGTCTATAGTGTTTGTTTTGAAAACTTGATCTTTATATATTGTGATTGGTTGGCGAATATTGTGGTGGACTGCCTTGGGTGGATGGAATGGAGAATGATAGTTGATTGATGGGGGCTAGAGGGGCGAAGTCGCGCTCCTTGGGGTTTCCCGCCATTTCTCCGTATTACAGACCGAATATTGTATTTTGTATGGCTAATAGCGTAGTAGCTAATGCCTTTAAATGAAAATAATCAATCAATCATCGTTATGTCAAAATTAATTCGAATTTCGAATTAAAGATTACATTTCATCGAATAATTAATATTCATTCGAGCCAAGGTGACTCGAATAGATAGCACAGCCTTAGCCTGTTTCTTATTTTCTAACACTGTTAGATAATATTCTTCACTTGGCACACATTTAAACTCTTCAGGCTGTATGTTCGACTGCTGAAGGGTATGAAAATTAAGTGCTATATGTACGTTCGTATATGTATCAGTTCTATATACTAATGCGATTTTTATAGGTATATCTATTTGTGTTATGTTATTTTTATGATAATAATAATATCAATCCTTATATGTCCCATTGCTGCGCATGGGTCTCCTCCTCGAAATCAGGCGAGGAGGGTGTTGGGCCATAGTTCACCGATGCGCTGGCCCAAAGCGGGTTCGTGAACTTCACACACCTTCAAAGACTTTTAATCTCATTACGAATGCAGGTGTCCTCACGATGTTTCCTTCACCGGTGAGCAAGCGATGGTCTCATGTTCAGGTGCGTATAGAAATTAAGCAAAACCCATTTCAAGGCATCACAGGGGGTCAGGGTCCGAGCCCATACCCACTAGACCACCATCGCCCACAATTCATATCATTTTTATAATCATAGTCATTTACTATCTATTTGTACTTTCAATCAACGCAAGACTAATTTTATTCTGCCACACGCATCCGAATAGGACTGGGATTTGAACTAAAATAAGGAACCTTCGTCTTTCCCAACGTGACCTTCACTCTCAAGCCTAAATCCTTCCCAAATCACATTTGGCCAAAAGGTTAAAGCTTAAAAAAGTATGCCATAACTCGCGCCGAAAATAAAAACTTTCAGATATTTTTTCCTTCTTTTGACTCTAAGGCCTTTTGCCAAAGTTTATGCTACGAGGTCAACGATTTCTTCCGGTCTTCCTTTATGGTCCTGTAAGGTGAAACTGTTTAAAACACAAGTTTGTTATTGTACGGGCGACTTATTTGGCTACATCGAAGTTTTATGAGAAATGCGCATAAGTCACTTCGCATAAAATTCACTTTGCGATCTCACTCGTAACTAACTTCAGTCCGTCCAAGTGTTCAAATACATAACATAGTGACTACATAAATGTTTATTGCATGTGTTGTAAGTTCTATATTAAGTTACAGTAAGCTAAGCAATACTAAGTTGAGCTTTGTTGTAAAAGCTTTGACATGTAATTTGAAACTTTCCGATGCATATTGAGTCAACCCTAAAAGCACTCTTAAGTGTACATACAACTAAATGACTTTATTCATGTTTCGAATCGAATTATTACATAAAAAAGTTTCAATTAATAATACGTTAAATTAATATGTTTATAATAAAATAAATGTTGAACATATTTTGTTATAAATAAATAAGTAAATAGATACATATTTAAATTTGTAAAGAACCACAGAATCTTACGTCTGGCTTTCAATGAAGGAGGAGCATATAACCGGATAGAGTTGTAATGTGAGCCATAAAATTCAGAAACTGGTCAGTGATTTGTCACTGACGCAATAACAATTCAATTTCAACAGTCTCCTATATGTACGTCCCATCATCTATCAATGGTCATCAGTCGGCCAATCAGAGCCCAGACCCGGCGCAGCGTCGCAGCACAAAGGCGGAATTAGTTTTCATACACAACACAACATTACCGCTCTATTCCGGTTATATGCTCGATGTTTAGCAGTGAACGGAGACAGGCTGACTATGTAGTATATTTACGCAAACCATCGAGCACATTATAATATTATATTGTACCTACTGAAAGGTTACCTTGTGTTTGTTGTATATGTTGTCATGTTGTTGTTTATTTGAAACTACCATTAAAACAACAAAATATGACAGAAAACACTAAAATTTTATTTGCGTTAATTTCTTTTTACCAAAAATAGAACATGACATCGTGAGCATGGTTGCATGTTACAATACAATACAAGTTCCATTTTGCAACTCGTTGAATCAATATTTTATTTCCTACACGAATATTTGCTTTAGAATTCATAAAAATTAAAAAGTTTTTTATTACATAGAAGATTCTAGCACTTTTTTTTCTTAAAAAGTAAAGTTGACTAGTTTCACCTTAATTAATGTATAAATTATTATACCCTATTCAACCAATATATTATGTCATTTTATCATATTTTGACCGAATATGGCAGCTCCACATTCAACGGAGCTGCCATAATTGGTTGGACCAGAAGTAAGAAAAGGTAGAAAACTTCGACTATTCTTCGTCTCTGACCATACTGGATATAAAGAAGAAGTATGTCACTTTTGTAATCTTACTTAACAAGCCTTAAAAGATTACGCTTATAGCTTTTTCTAAAGACTTTAATCTAAAGTATAGCAACAAGGTCTCCGGTGGAAAATGTACATTTTCTATATTCAAATTCTACATACACTTAATAAAAGAATATAATATTTTTAATTATTGAAAAAAAGGATTTTGGTAGGTAAGTATACAAATTAAGTCATATAAAAAGTGATTTCATTAGGCTATCGATATAGGTAGCCACTTAAAGAAGAATTTGGATGCAATATAAATTAATAATTATAATAATTTAGTCAGTAATAAGAACTTAAAACACAGACACAGTGACACTAAATCTATCATTATATGCCTATCACAGACTATGAAAAAAACAATACGGATTTTTTAAAAGCATTTCAGACTTACTCCCCTCATGAAGCCCTTAAGCCCTGTATTGTTGTGCAGAACTAAAAAAAACTTTCAAAAGAGGTTTTTTACAATCGGGCCCCTTCACTGCACGTTACCAGTGTGATTCATCCAACTTTCGAACAATTATTTTGCATGACTCGATGCCGTATATTTATTTATAGGTATTATTTGTAAATTCAATACGAATCAAAAGGACGAAAGTAAATATCAAGTGAAGGATAAGAACGATGGAGTGGTAGTTTTGTCACATACGATGAAATGGTAGTGTTGTCACATACGAATTACGATGCGCAGTGATAGTGTTGTCACATACGATGGAATGGTACTAATGATCACATACGTGATACGATGGAGTGGTAGTGTTGTTACATTTGATGGAATGGTAGTGGTGATCACATATGATGGAATGGTAGTGTTGTCCCATACGAATTACGATGCGCAGTGATAGTGTTGTCACATACGATGGAATGGTACTAATGATCACATACGTGATACGATGGAGTGGTAGTGTTGTTACATTTGATGGAATGGTAGTGGTGATCACATATGATGGAATGGTAGTGTTGTTACATACGCCACAGAACTGTTAGCCCGGGCTAACAGTTTTCTGAAGCGGAGGCTACGTTCGGGAAGATAGTGTGTGACTCTCAAACTAAATACGAGATAGAACTCCTAATCCTCCTAAATACTTCTGATTCAATTCGTTGCAAGTCCCAATGCCGGTACCCGGTACCCTTCTTTTGAGATCGTATCAAAGGATCATTTGGTGGTTACCGTTGTCGATACTGGCTATACCTACAGAAGTAGCGGTGGGAACGAGTGGTGGGCCTGGCTCTCCAAATAGGTGGGGCGATCTCCATGTGGTGACGTCAATAGTCAACATAGTTTATCAGCTTATTATGATGTTTATAACTATAATAACGTCGACATTTATAATAACGTTCATTAAGGATAAATTCTTGTAAATATTTACTGGAAAATTGATAACATGTTGAATACAGAGTAAATACTGTGTAATGTGCTAATTTTACGTAGACGTATTGACGTAGGCGAAACAAAATATAAAAATTACATTAGAGATATAAGACGACACAAATAGAGTATGTAGAGTTGATTTAGAGATTTATGTCAATTTCAAACATATGAGGATGTATTCCTTCGTCTTCTTTTAAAACACATCAAAACTCTTTGAATTATATAATACTACCTCGGATTATAGTAACGACATAGACGGAAGCGCCGGATAAAAAGCGGGATCGTATTTATGAGTCGTAGGGAAATGAGGAAATCAGAGATTTCACGAAATCCCTAGGGATACCACGAAATCCCGGCAGTTGTTGAATATTCTTAATTACGAAGTCTTCTTAATAAACAGATCTAGTGATATGTCGTTTCACTCAACTAAATCTAATGAAATGTCAGAAAAGTGGATACTGCCTAATAAAAATCGAGCCATGCATCTCTCTCGCTCAATTGTACTCAAACGGATACTAGTGGGAATTATTGTGTTCTAAAGAACAAAATGTAATACGAGAAAGGAATCAAGCTTATAATATAAATGAAGTGAAATGTGCAGAGAAATTGAAATCTGCTTCTGAAACTAAATTTGATGATGTTAAAGTCAATGATACTGTTTAGATTGACATTCAAAAAATAGATCGAGAACCATCAGATTCCAAATCAAAAAAATGCGTTTTACATAACTACTATAGTTATGTCATTTACGCTTGTAACAAAACTTATGGTAGAGGTACAGGAATAGTATTGGAAATAAAAATGAGTTTTATATGGTTGTGTGTTCTGTTGGCAAATTAAAGGATTAGTTAACCCGAAACTCAGAAAGCAGGTACAACATTCACAGATTCAGTGCCATAAATTGAACCGTTGCTGTGAGAGTTAGCTGGAAGAATTTCTATATTTGGAAAGCAAAGCTTTAAAAAATGTAATTGTGAAAAATCAAAGGTCCAGTGCAAAACCAAAATATGTATTTGCAAGAAATTAAATGTTTTATGTAATTCAAGGATCGCAGCCTTGTTTGAATAAATAACAAAGTTTTCCATTTTGTCATAGTCGTCGTCTCAAATGTTAGAAGTCCATATTTATTTTGTTCTTTGTATTTGACTGAAACTTAAATTATCTAATAAATGCATCACTGATTTGTAATTTTGTTTTTTACTCCTTTCATTCTTCATTTCACTAGATTTAGTTGAGTGAAACGACGTATCACTAGATTTGTTTAGTAAGAAGACGTCGTAAATAAGAATATTCAACATCTGCCGGCATTTCATGGTATCCCTAGGGATTTCGTGAAATCTCTGATTTCCTCAATTCCCTGCCACATATGCATTTATTGATTAAAAATTAGGAAATTAGTAGAATAGAACTAATGCAGACGTATCTAAAATGCTATCATTCAACGAATTTCTCGCTTAACTACAATATTTCGTCAACTCCAGTTGAAGGTCGATCACGTCTTACACTTGAAATAATAAAACACAATTCACGTATCAAGTGTAAATCATATAACCTTACGTCATCAACCAAAAATGTTAGATAAGATACGCGCCATATTTGTTATGTTACTATAGAGTCTCAGATGAAGTAAAAAAAGGTAGATAGCGCACTTGGAACAAGAAAGTGAAGCCACTTTTTTAAGTATGTGTGAGTGAATGAAGGGTTGCCATTTTTTAAAATATCCCTTAAAATTGTATATTAATAAAAATAGGTAATAAGTGAATGCGACAGTGAACATTTTTATAAAATACAATAATATTACGAATATGTAGGAGGCGTGTAGGATCACTTTATAAACTGTCTCAATAGATATGTTATTGACACAATTGTTTTATTTATTTATTTATTCCCATGAATGTAGTAAATACATAGGTGATATTTAAAAAAAAACAAGTTCTATACATTCTACCATAACATGGTGTGTGAAAATAAAACTTTACATAAATAAACAATTAATATAAATGAACAGGAAAAAATAGTTACAATTAAATAAACTTGATAAATACAACATGTCCTTAAAATCATTGTCAGAGAATAACAGTTTCAAAATAATTGATTATAATAGTAATTAGAAAGTCACATTTTATCAATACACAATTTAAATTAAATACATAATATGTCGTTTTCCATTAAAAAAAACATTTAAATTATAAAAACATTTCTCTGCAAGCCACACTGTTACATTTTTTTAAATTTATTAAATGGTAAATCTTTGAATTTATAAATAATTAAATACATAGTCCCGTTGTGGGTACGTGAGTCCCAAAAAAAATACAACATAAGTTATACGAGGTCATTTCGATTCAGTCATATAGCGATCAAATAATAAAATAATAATTATGTCACCTCTGTACTTAATTATTTTGCTATGGCTTTGCCTGCAATTGACTTACCCACTATTGGGCTATTAGAAATACTAACTTCTGGCAACACTCTTCCGATACGTCATTTCGGGGCAATAATATTATTTATGTTGATTAACCTCAAAATAGTGTTAAAATATCTTAAAAGAATATAGTCTTGTGTTTATTTATGTGTGAAACGATATTTCTTTAGACTCTTTGGTCACTTTTGTATTGTTTTTACTCCATTTAATTACACAGAACGGTATTTTTTTGGCAAACTTACTGCACGACGACTCGTAAGATACTAACAAAAATGAGCTTAGTTTTGGTGTATCTGTGTGCGTGAGCGCGTGTATTTACATGAAGGAGCTTAGTTTTGTGGCTTCAGTATTAGCAAAGGCCGTGCGTTATCTACCTTTTTTTACTTCATCTGAGTATAGAGTATAGACTAACTTTTATTGCTTTTCATTAGTATCACTTTTCTTCACTTTTGGATAAAATTAAACATTCGTCTAGTTTCTGGAACCAAACCTTTCAAGTGGGGCTCCGAAATGTCCATTGGCTGCAAAATGGTTAATCATCATCATCATCATTAGCCTCTATCCGTCCACTGCTGAACATAGGCCTCTTTCAATGGACGTCAAGACGGACGATCCCTCGCGACTCGCATCCAACACGGACCGGTCGGCAAAATGGGTAGGTAGTGGAAAATCTGATTTCTAGCATTCTGCGCTACTTTCATTTTTTAATTTCATACAAGATCCGTCCTTAGTCTAAGTTGTGATCTAAGCCTTGCTAAATCACTTACGATTGTAGAGTATATTTGGAAGTTCTAAGAGGACACATTCTTTCCCATTTTTTCAAGACAGTCACGTAAGTCCAAAGTCTTATTATTATATCGTTTACGGGAATGTATAGCAAAAACAAAGTTGTCTCCTTTAAAAGAGGCGATGTTGAGTAGGTACGTGTAAAATATACTGTTAATCTTTACCTTACTTTATACTTATTAACATATTTTAGTGTAATATCAGTTCTGTGTGATACTTAAGATCAGGCTTTTTATTTCCAAAAATAAAACAGACGACGCTACGGGCAACAGATTAAAATATAATTCTTATCAGTAATGAGTTATGGGTGCGCCGAAATCACATCTACAAAATGATATTACGCCAATTCTGTCGTGTCCATCGCCGAACCGAAAATAATGTATATTCACCATATAGCGGAATTAAAAATTCATCCTTTTCCACCCTTTTTTATCTTCGAACTTCAGTCATGAGATATCAAAAAGAAAAATTTATAAAAGTTTGCAACAATTCACTACATACCAAGAATATAAACTTTTTAAAGACTGCGCTACGAATTACGATATTATATTAATTAATAAGCACTAGTTTAGTTTCGAATCAGCCTATACCAAGATTTTTGAAGTGAAAACTTCTTTAGGCGCGGTACGCATATTTTAGATAAGATAAAATCTCTGGCCCCGCGACACTGTTACGAGACGCGATTTGAAGTTTATATGACGTGGACTCGCGACACCGTTACGAGACGCGATTTAATGTTTATATAACGTTTGATTTATTTATATATGAGCAATTTTTGTTTTGCAAATTGTGTTGCTTCTAAATTATTCAGAGGAACTTTGTTCCTACCTGGTGTCCCATGACACGGCTTCTTTTTTTAATTATTTTAAGTACATAAAAATAACAAATATTTAAGTACCCAGTTTTCGTTTCAACTATGATTATAAAGTTATATAGTCTGTTATCTAGGTTACTGGATTTATTTTTGAAGTGTAAAATCACGGAATTCACGTTATCTAACGCTTAGTATTAACCGGCTAAGTTTAGTAATATTCAAAAAATCGTCAAACACACTGAAATGTCATGCGGCCATTTTGTGCGCCGTTTAAATTGTATAGGTTATCATAATCTGTTACAGCCTGTATTATAGGTACTTATTTGAATTTAATTGTTTTGTTTTCACTTCTATCGGCATGCTCTGTAACTGGTTGGGTTTTTTTAATCTCTCGTGGATATATCGCCAATGAATGAACAATATATAAAAATCTTCTGTGGAATTTGCAAGATCGTATATGGAAGTAAATTTAAATAATAGTTTACGTAACTTTTGAATTTGAATAATGACATTAGCGTGTTATTCCGAATTTGAATTATGAGTTATCATGTTATCAACGTCTTCGGACAATTGACAACATCGATGACTCATTGACTCTGAGTCACGAAAGGTTAAAACAGTGATAGTTGACTCATCATACGTGATACTATATTATACATGGAATTTAAGACATGATACAACTTAGTACAACTAGTAACAATTAAGAAATTTTGTATGCGTCAATCTGCGTTTATACTTGGTAGTGAGAACCACAGAGAACTACATAGTATAGTCCTACATTACCACATAATAAATAATAGTAGTAATAGTTTTTCTAAAGGAGAGAAACCAGTTTTTTTTTCATTTTTTTTTCAAATATGTAATAATTGTCACTATTAATTTTGTATACCGTAAAGTGGGGTTAATTGAGATTTTTGGCGTTATTTGGGACTACCCAGGATTTAGGACATAAATGTGTATAACTTTCTTTTTCTAATCTGTAGAAATATTTTTTTGTGTCATGGCAATAGTATGATAGTTGCTGTCAAAATAACACTTGTCAATGTCAGTCTATGACACAGTACATCGTTACAACTGAACGAACTTCACATGTCATAATTTTAGTTTAAAAATTTTGGTGGTAAAACTTCTCATATACACTGAAATTCTAAAAGGTAAGCGAACTATTTACTACGTATTTCAAATATATATATTTCAGTGTGGATTCCTTTGCTAAATATTGATACGTTATCGTACATTTTGTTTGACTTCTGTAGACAAATTTGGACGGGGTTATTTTGGACGGCAACGTGGGGTTATTTGGGTTACGCGTCCCGAATAACCCCAGTAAGTGTGATGAGTCCTGTACTGAATACTTACAGATATTGTTTACACGTTCCTTTTATAAATTGTTTTGGTATTTTTTAGGTATTCAGCATAAGTACATAATGGTACGTAATTACAATAGGACATACCAAAACATAAGAAATGGCAAGCGATTTAAGCCTTACTGCACTTATTCTAAACAAGATTTAGAAGACGCTGTTGCTTATTTTAAGGCTACACGGCTTTCAACCAGAGAAGCTGAGGCTCATTATGGGGTTCCAAGAAGCACGATTAACCGTAATTTAAAAAAAAAACCATTGTACACAAAACCAGGACATCCAACACTATTCTCAGAGGCTGAAGAGAAAACATTCCTGAAATATATCAAAACCATGGGAGAATGGGGATTTCCATTAGATTTAATAGATTTGAGGGTATTTACGCAAAAATATTTAAATAAAATTGGCAGAACTGTCTATACATTAAAAGATAATTTACCAGGCCGAGATAATAAATGTTTTTAATGATTCTATATAATAAGTAGGATATACCAATATTGGTTATTAGGAACCCTGGAAGGAGTTAAGAGCAGACTGATTAGTGCCTAGGCAGGTACTAATCAGCAGTAATATTGATAGAAATTAAGATATAGCTACGTTTGATAAACGATTTATGTAACTAAGTACAAATAAAACCAAATCTTTTTCTAGGATGTTTTTTGTTATATTTTTTTATGGAAAGGTAAATGTTCATTTGTTTAAATGATGCTACTACGCATTTTGATCTGTTTTTAATAGAAAATTTGTTCAAAAGTAATCTATAGAACTCTAATAAATCTATATTTTCTTAAAAGTGCTTTTATTTTCAAAAAATCCTAAATTTAATTGTAGATTCAATTCAAATCCATATTTTATTTTATGTTTTTGCGTCCCTAATAGCGCAATATATGTTTAATTCAGTTATTTAGCTAAAAACCATGATTTAACTATGAAATCTGAAAGCTATCCAAAATATCCCAAAAAAAAAAAAAAAAATCAAGCGATATTTGGGACTAGGTTTTTTTTTTTTTTTACTGGCTTTTAATATAAATGTCAAAATGCTAACTTCATATGCAAAAAACACGCACTCAGGAATCCATTTGTAATTTTTGCAAGAATCTACCCGAACAAATAAATGAAATATAAACCAAAATAGTGTAAAATGTGTCCTAAATAGCCCCACTTTACTGTACGTGATAATTGTTAAGAATAAGTAGGTATAGGTATATTCATTCTTTGTTAAATAATTTTAAATATAGGTACTTACCTGTTGTCTGTAAATTCGGTGGTTTCACATTTACTATTAACGATTTGATTAAATTCTCTTACTGATTTCCCACATTATGATGAGACCTAAGTGAAAGTGGCGCACTCATTTTTTCCAGACTCTTTTTTGCATTTTTTTATTTTTATTATATTTTACATTTAATTTAAATCATCATGTAATTATAGATTTTATCAAAAAGCTATCGTCATGTTATCAATACAAGGAAATGGGTTACCGATAGCATATTGATTAATCGATTTTATGGCTATGCTATGAATTTTCCAGAAGAATTTATCCTCAAAATCAGCCTAGGAAGATATGAGTTAAAGGACGTTACCCTCGTACAAGGGAACTTTGTACGGGTCTGTCTTGACTATAGTTAATAGTTACAAGGGCAGGCCAAGTAGATTGTGATCCTGTTGCCAATAGATCCAGGACCCTCAAAAAACGGCTGAAAGCGCTCGTAGGTGGTTTAGTGGGGTATGTGTATGTGTATGTGTATGTGAATATCATTTTTTGTTAATCAATTTCATTCTTGTATTGAAATTATTATCAAATTTTAGTTCGGTTTTCTATTAAAGAGTGTTTTTTAGTTTCTTTTTTAACTATATTTTTTTAGCATCGATTTTTTAAAATAATTTATGACAATCTCTTTAGAAAGGTTAAACTTGCGCGCCTTGTTATGACTTCATTGGATGTGCTATCCTGATTATCCTGATCAGGATATTGGAACAAACTTAATTGACATCGGTCCTTCAAAAGTGTGTAAAGTTTCAATTTAATCTGACGTCAAGTGGGTCAAAATCAAGTCTAAAGGAGTCGGCTACATACATACATACAGGTGAAGCTAATAAAAGCATGTTAAAAAAGCCAAATAGATTGGTCTTATGGTAACATTCAGTTATACCCATTAGGCCTAATCAATCCAATGATAACGATACTGTTGTTGTGAAAACTTCTTCATAATACCAAGTTAGTTTATAGTTTTTGTAAGAAGTAGTGCCATGCTGCTTTGCATCCGAATTGGGCAGGCACGACGGGGGTGGTGGCCCATGAGAGGATAGGGAAGAGGAGGGCAACGCATCTGCGTAATCTCTGGTTGTGCGAATGTGTATGGGCGTCGATCGCAAAAAGGCTTCGACTGCTCGTTTGCCCCCCTATGCTATAAAAAGAAGTTAAAGTTAAAATTAGTGAAATTTGCGTAAACACTAAAAACAATAACGTTTTTATAGCATGGTTCAAAACTCTATGAAATGTAAAAGCAAAACTAACGAAGAAACTGTAGAGTGTGGAGAAACCTCCGAAACATAAGACAGATAGCGTGTATTTCATTCTCTAATTACCAAAATAAAAAAGGTAAACAATAATTATTATTCCGTATCAAAAGTGACGCAATTAAAACCAAAGCAGTAAAAGTATACATATAACATATATTTACCATATAAACTACGAATGGCTGAAACCGAACGACAACAGGATATTCATAGTTTTCCTGAATATAAGCAATTGTTTTCTGTAAAATATGAGAATAATGTGTCAGTTTAATACATTACAGTTCTCAAAACCGTATGGATGTTTCTGATATAGTATATCGAAAATGTCCGATAAAATGACGTGGGCTTTTGGGAATTGTTTCGTCTTGTTGAAATATAAGGATTATTTTATTGATTTCCTGTTGTTAATTTTACAGGAATGTTGTCCATTGCATTTCTATCCGACAACGCAAACCCAAAGAGAGGGGTTATGATTTTTATCGTATTTTACTATATTCCATATTTTACTACCTATACCTATTATATCCATGACTATAGAAATTAGTTTGAACTTGATTAAGCCTGAAAAGGATAGGATTCAAAACGAAGACATCCATCCACCAGAAAACTAAGATTACCGATATTACGCAAAGAATAAGCTGGTTAAGTGGCAGTGGGCTGCTCCCACACGAGAACGGATGGCCGATGGGGCAATAAGGTGAAAAAGTGGAGGCCGCATTTAGGTAGACGAAGTGTTGGTCGGTCATTAACCAGGTGGGAAGATGAGCACCGTGCGGTGGCCGGCCCATGTTTGATGGGAGTGGTGTGGGATCGGCCGTCTTGGCGTTCATTGAGGGAGGCCTATGTTCAGCAGTGGACGGATAGAGGCTGATGATGATGATGATGACAATGAAGCCTGGAAAGGACACGTACTGATAAAACTACCATCGAGATGCCCTCACCAATGATTTCGTGGGTAGAGCTGCGTCCACCTTACCGTCTTTCGGGGGCAGCGAGTCCCACATATCCGCCTGGGGACTCCCCCCTCCCCCGAAGGAGGCATTTCCCGGCGCAAAAGAAAAAAAGGTACTAATGAAACTTGGTGAGCTATTCCAAAAATAAATGTAGCTCTCTCATAAACAGCTTATACAGGAATGCGACCATCTTTAAGATTATTTTTATACTGAGAACAACTGGTATTTTATTAACAACACACCACTAGACATTAGTCTTGTAGTCTTCATAAAAACCTTCAAGTGTCATTGCACTTGTGAGGATTCTGATACAGAATTAATGTCTGCAGACTACGAGACATATGTAAATCTATAGGCAGATAGGACAACATATTAAAGGATTAAAGATGTACAAAGACTTGGTCGTATAATATACTAGCGGCCCGGTACGAGCTTCGCTAAGTATAAAGTGAAAAAAAAATTGGAACATCAAATTAATTTATTCAAACAAAAAAATATATTATTAATTGCTAGCTATTTTAAAACTTAATGTTGTACTGTCAACACTGAAAAAAGTTTCAATATGACCCCAACTGAAAGTTTCAATTTGACAGCAAGATCTCCATTAACAAAATGATCCGCCATTTATTGAATTAAAAAAAATGTGATAAATGAAGAACCGCTCGACCGATTTTGTGCAAACTTCACATAAACCATCTACTAAATAGTCCGAACAAAGCCTAAACATTTGGTTGGGATTGGTGAGCCCGTTCTTGAGTTATAAAATTACAACGAAAAGTGGCATTGATTTTTATATATAAAGAAGATAGGATGGCATCAATATACCATGCATGTATGTGGAGTGCACACTCCTACATTTGAAAGAATATGATAGTTTAAAGCAAAGAGTCTATAGTAATAGAAAGGATAGGCTCTGATAGGTACAACCAGGCGTTAAACAGTCCAGCTGTTTACCTAAACAGCGTAACAATGCAACACCCATATAACGAGATAGAGTAATAATGTGAGCGATAAAATTCCGAAACTGGTCAGTGATTTGTCACTGACATAATGGCAATTCAACCAACCAGTGATCTTTATGTACGTCCAATCGGTCAATCGTCCATTAATGTCAGCCAATCAGAACGCAGAACCAGCGCAGCGTCGCAGCACTAATTTGTCTGAATTTGTATTCATATAAATCACGTAACATTACCGCTCCATGCCGGTTATATGCTTGATGCAATGCAATTACTAGCAGTAAACTCTGTTATATATTCAGTCGTTTATGTTCAGTCCACTACCAAAAATCATAGAGATGTTGGTCTCTTTTTGACTTTAATAAGCCCATTTGGCAGACAATCCTTTTGATGGTAAGTGGTCAGCGTAGCCTATGACCATGAACAAGTTCACCTGAGACTAGCAAAGGATGTGTTACCGACCCCACCAAGCCTTGTCCACCACTAACCCAGCACCTTAAGCAAAGCCAAGTGAACCGAGAGGGCT
This sequence comes from Helleia helle, assembly GCA_963853865.1. Lineage (NCBI taxonomy): Eukaryota > Metazoa > Arthropoda > Insecta > Lepidoptera > Lycaenidae > Helleia > Helleia helle. Next base: position 17,149,773 of record OY971426.1, on the reverse strand, counting down.
GCGCTTTGTACTATTTTTTTTAATTTTTATGTTAGTTGGATAGGCAAACTGGCAAACGTGCCACCTGATGATAAGTGGCCGACGTCGCCCATGAACATAAACTAGTTTACCTGGAGCGAGCCCAGGCAACTCATCTATATGTTGTCTATCCTGAGACATAAGATGTTAAGTCTCGGTGCCAGTAATTACACTGCTTGTCTTGCATTTCTCTCCGAAACACAGCAACGCTATTTCACGAGAGAAACAAGCAAGATGGTGGTACCCATGCAGCCGGGAGCGCGGCACAGCGCTTCCCTACCTCTCTTATAAGAAGAGGGGACAAAAGAGTACAAGGGGACAAGGGGCGACGATGGCAATCACACCATTGCACTGACCCGACGTTGGGAGGAGTTGTTCTGTGGTGCAGAACAACCCCTCTGTGGAGGTAGCGTCGGTCCCTTGGGGGACTAACTAGCGGTCGCGGTGCCCTGTTGCTCAACATATCCGGGGCACCTTACCATTGTTGGCACTCGCCGCAGGATGCTTAGAGCATTTCCCGGCGAAAAAGAAAAAAAGGACGTGTTACCACGAGTTACAAATTACAATCTTATGACCTTGGACGTAAGATCGTAAGTCTCGGTGCCAGTGGCACTGCCCATCTTGCCCTTCTTTCTTAAACTCATAAAAAGTTGTTTAAAGTGATAAGTAGAATGGTGGTACCTACGTATGCGGACGGGACCACAGCACATATCCCTCTCACTGATGAATCGGTATCTCTCAACTAACCCCACCATGGTCCAGGCCTTGTCGTGGCGGTGGGGCTCAGTAGCTTAGGGTGAGCCGCTGCACCTTGGGCGAAGCTTGACGAAGAAGAGAGGACAAAAGAGCAGGGGGCAAGGGGTGAAGACGGGAACCTCACCACATTGTACTGTCCCGACGTTGGGAGGGGTTGTCCTGTGGTGCGGGACAACCACTCTGTGGAGGTGGCGTCGGTCCCCTCAGGGAGTGACTAGCCATCGAGGTGCCCTAGCTGTTTGCTCAACAGATCCAGGGCACCTCACCAAAGGCGACATTGGTGGCACTCGCCGGGTTTTAGTGGGTAGAGCTGCGTCCACTTACCAGCTGTCGGGCGCAGCGAGACCCACATACCCGCGTGGGGAGACCCACTCCCCCGCGGGATGCCTCAGCGCATTTGTCGGCGTTAAAGAGAATAAACTCTCAACAAACAACAAAAACACACCAAAACTGTCTAAAATCAAAGGAAACTCATTTTAGGCATCGTATTTAGGCGATATAAATTGCATGAGAGGGAAAGGGCGGGTTGAGTCAGCGTGAGTCAGCCTGAGCCCTGACGCATCCCGCGACTGCACAGGGGTGCAGGAATCGATACTCGCAGACGAAACGCACTTATACATACAATGTACTTTCTATTTACCGTAACTAACATTTACAAAGAAAGGATATAATTTTAGTATTTAAAATTCATTTCAGGTATCGTTTCTAAATGGTTAGAACCTAAGAAATTTAAATTAATCTATATTCTATACATATATTTAATATATTATATAAATTAAAGTTTCTGTTTGTGATTTCAAATTAACAGATTTTCACTAATGCAAGTGATAGTATAATATACGGTATATTATACTTGCATAAAACATATTTTTTTTTTAATTTATATCTGCCTGTTTGTCTTTTCCGGGTTCCGGCTAATCTATGAAACGACTGGGTGGATTTTGACGGGACTTTCACTGTCAGATAACTGATGTTATAAGAGGTAAACTGTGAGCAACAGCTATTAGATAATATATTATGTAAAAATATCTACTAAAGGCAAATTAATATTACCTATTCTAAAACATAATGAGCGACTTTATTATAAAATGGTTACTTATTTAATTTTCATAATACTGAAATTGTCATTAAGAAAAAATAATAAGAAGTAAATAGATATATAGGTATTTGGTCTAACTTACTAATTTTAACTGAAAAATTGTTTTGTGCAAACATACTTTAATAATACAAACTTTTATCACAAAAAACGCGATAAAGATCTGACCTTTCCTTGAGATAAAAAAAAATCATGTAATTATATTTCAAAGTGCATTAAACTTTATTAATTCATTCATATATTTTAATGAGCAAGTTGTACATACCTTTCTTATACAACTATATAAATGTATGGACTGGAGTATAAGATGAATGTAATTTTATTTTCTAATTTTTTGTGTTTGTGATCATGTTCCTTAGCATAATAATGTTCTTTTTATGACTGATATCCATCTGACATCTTAAAATTAGATTGACTCATCGTCAATGATGTGTTAATTTTAAAGTTAATAATACTTATAGAGTGAATATAAATATTAACATAGCATCTTAAAATGTGTCTCTTGGGGAGTGAGATTATTGATCTTCTAAGGTCTTATGCTACACCACACTTGCGCTATTCGTCATGTCTAACTTCCAGACGGAAGAATTAGATGCTTAATAAAACGGCCGCCATGGCGCCATTTTTAAGAAATTCCATTGAATTGTCATGCTGTACCAATTAAGTTGTAAACATTTTTGTTTTGTTATTGTTAATTTCAAGAATGAAATAGCCGCTTTATTTTAAAAAAAATTCTATACAACCCTACTTATTTATTGCTTATATATTTTAAAAATGTAAAAACAAGGCCTATGTAAAAAAACTATTGTTGCGTAAATGCTACTCATCATATAAAAATATCCTGAATATATTGAAACTGGGGATTTTTGTTGCAGATGTCACTGAATTGGGCAGAACTCGATTGGGCAGAATCTATTTATTTTAATTCCAAATCATAAAATATATTGTTGATGTTTGAGCCACTAAACGATTATAAGGATTGAGTTTCTTAAGTTTACACGCTAGCAACTGCCCAAAAATATCGCATTCGTTTTTATTGTCTATGGTGTCGGCCATTTTGGTTATGGGATATTCTTCTTCGTCATCATCTTCACGTTTGAGAGTTCTTCTCTTTGCATTTGTCGGGTGTGGAAATTGTTCTAGTTTAGAAACACATGTGGCTTGTGATCTTGTAAATCGGTGGGTACTATCATCTTCTAAGTTGGTACATTCTTTGGAATGAAAATCAATCGGAGATTTTTTTAGTAAGTAATCGTGTTTTCCTATTCGTTCATTAAATTTATATGAGAAAAATTACCTACTAGAATGTTGTTTTTCCGAAACTGTGCACCAAGGCTTTGTAGGACGTCTTTAAGACTTTTAACTAGACAGTGTGGCACAAGCATTAACGGCGTTTACTCTCACAGTTCACTCCTTCGTTTCGCCGACGATACCTTTATTGAGTCGCTGGAGGGTTTGCAAGAGATGCTGCATAGTCTAAAGTCTAAAATAAGCTCGTTGACTTACTACCACTAGTAGGATGCAAACACACTCAGGAGAACAGTATGCCGATGGGCCAATAAGGTTTAAGAATGGAGGCCGCGTGTAGGTAGACGAAGTGTTGATCAGCCGTTATCTAGGAGGAAAAATGATCTCCGTACATTGAGGGAGGCATCCTATCATCGTTACGAGCCCACAGGCCAATACCGTGAACATAGATCCATCTATACTATACCTATACAAACTTTTACTCGCTTGGATCTTGCCGCTGTGCTTACGCTCTACCCCTCCGCGCTGCCGTCCGCACGACGCACCGATGCGGCTCGATGCGTCAACACTCAACATGTTGCGCTCTGTCAGTTATGTTTAGTTCTTACAAGCCTGCTTTTTGCATTTAATTGTTTCTTGTTCAGATGTAAAGCTGTTGGAATCAACCTCACGTCCATGAAATTACTTTTTAAGTGGATATAAAACATATTTGCGTTTACCACGTCATTATTGTTTCTTTTAGAGTCGGTGTCAGCCAAGGTAGGTGGGTAGGTACAGCAACAAATACAACATTGACTCCAAAAGTAACTATAATGACGTGGTAAACGTCAATAAATTTTTATTTCTTAAATTAAGTGATTCCAAAATTCGTCGTCTTGACGTTCATTGAAGGAGGCTTATGTTCAGCAGTGGACGGATAAAGGGTGATAATGATGATGATGACGATGATTACGATGACCGCGACATACTATGGTGTGCTGCCAAAGCATCCTATACAATTGTTACATCGACAAGTAATAAAAGGAGCACAATATCGTCGAGATAAAGAAAACCAACCAAATAGGCATTATTGGGAATAACTAAAAAACGCCTTGTCAGATCTTAATAAAATTAATATGGGACCTAATTGGAAGCACCAGCTTCCAAACAAAAAATAATTTTGCAAATCGGTCCAGCCATCTTCGAGTAATCGGGGTACATACATAAAAAAACCGACGAATTGAGAACCTCCTCCTTTTTGAAGTCGGTTAAAAAGTGGTTTTGACTGGTTGTATTAATAGTCAAAACTCTTAAAATCTTAAGGTGGTTGATAAAAATAACGACAAACGCATATATAAACTTTTATATTACTCATTATTAGAGGAGAACATGCTGATATTAGAATAAAAATGAGTGACTACGAAAAGAAAAAAACGCTTTTTGCAAAGAATTTTAGTAATGGAAGATATGAAAGATGAAGAATAGTTTGTATTGATTGTAATGCCAAATTTTTCGTAATAAACGATTTCACATTTAATAAATACCTTTTTTTCACATCTAACGAGTTAATAGTGCTTTTGACTGATGTTTTATGTCAGCTAAAACTACTTTTGACGAAGAGCGTCAGTCAAAATTACTTTTAACTGCAAATTTGCAGTCAAAAGTACTAATAACCAATAATTTTCAGTCAAAACCACTTTTGACCAACCTGTTCAGTCAAAAGTACTTTTGACTGATTTTGCTAGTTTTGACTGCAACACATACATACATAGAGACGAAGCTCACAGGCAAAGGTGAGGCACTATTAAATACTAGTCTACGAGGTACATATCTCATATGATTTTTTTCGGATTGAACCGACTGTAAAATCAACAGGAAAAATAAAAGCAATAAATAGACTTTAATGCACTTCCTTACATATACATATATCATTTAAACATAGTTTAAACATTACGTATCGTTTCCGAACGACAAAACATTTCCCAAGTTATCGCCACGTCAAATATAGGTTAATTTGTCAGTAATGAAGTAAAGATGGCAACTCATAGAGAAAGTGTTTGAATTCCGAGATAGTGAAATGTAGACGCGTGACTCAGCTATATGCGTTAATTATGTTTTTTAAACTTATAATATAACTCATTTTTCTTGCTTATCTTACATTTCTCCTAATGTGTCATATTAGGCAATATGTAAAAGTTCGTTTTGTTGTCACTCAAAATCAACTGAAGTGATGTGCATAATTTTTTTTAACGATTGGGAGTTAGGACATTCGATTTTTAATGAGTCTTTATTCCGGTTATATGTTCGATGCTTAGTGGTAACTATTTATATAAATCTGCTTGGTCTAAGTCTTAGTCTTAGGTTTATCTCCAAGAGATAAACCCCCAAATACTCAAACGAATCTCAAATGTAAGACGTAGGTACTTAAACTCATGCTACGACGTGTCAGATTCAAAGAAAAAAAGAGAGACAACACGAGTTTAAGTACGTCTTAAATTTGAGATTCGTTTGAGTATTCGGGCGAAAGACGTGTCCAAAAACATAAGTACTGACAGAAGAATATAACTAACGTATACATAAGGGTATAGCGACGTAGTCCCAAAACGTGTTTGATTTATATTTTTTAGATTGTATTTTAAACTAAAACGATTTGACACCATTGTGTACAGATTAGTGATCACAGACACATAGAAGTATTTTTTACCATTCATCATGATATTGTGTGAGTTGTACGCTACTTTTTCTCACATCTAACGGTTAGGAACACAACTTGCAAAAAATAATAACAGTTTAGTCCGCTCACTATGTCCATCCATTTTGTAGAAAACTTCGATTTCCCTGCTATAACGAGGTATCTGTTGTTCAAATTTTATTCATTCATTCAAAAAATATTGAAATCAATTTTCTTTTGTAAAATATGTCCCCTTAAATGTCGCCAAATTTTAGATATCACGCAATTAATAATAATAATAATAATAATGTGATAACACTGAATAGTATGACCGGTCGTGATGGATATCCTTGGGGGAGTCCTACGTCCAGCAGGGAACTTGTTTTGGCTGAATAAATGGATAGAAAACAAACTACTTAACGTAACAATAAGGCATTAAATTAAAAAAAAATTGAAATTACACTAAAAACTACTAAAAAGCCTTGATATGTTTCCAATAGAAGCTTACAGACACTAAGAATAAAATTTTTACGAGATTATATTATTATGTATGTATATTTTGTATTATACTTTACCGGTGGGAGGGAAGCGCTGTGCCGCGCTCCCGGCTGTCCCGTGAAACAGCTTTGCTGTGTTTCGAAGAGAAGGGCAAGACAGGCAGTGTAATTACTGGCACCTAGACTTAACATCATATGTCTCAGGATAAGCAACACATAGATAAGTTGCCTGGGCTCGTATCAGGTCAACTAGTTTATCTTCATGGGCGACGTCGACCACTTACCATCAGGTGGCACGTTTGCCAGTTTGCTTATCCAAGTAACATAAAAAAATGAAATTAATATTACACATTAACTGTGGGGGGAATACACTGTTACGTGCGTTGGTATACATGGGTAGGTCCACCATCCCCGTCGCGGACGTTCATAATTCCCGCACCGGGCCAGCACAACGAGGAGAACACCGGGTTTTAGTGGGTAGAGCTGCGTCTACCTTGCCATTTTCCGGCGCACCGAGTCCCACATACCTGGGGAGTCCTCCCTCCCCCGCGGAATGCCTAGGAGTATTTCAGTTATCAGTTCAATAGTTTCAAAATTTCAGTAAAAAGGTCCACCAGCCTCCTTATTTTATACGTGAAACAGCTTCGTTGTGTTCCGGAAAATGGCAGAAAAGGCTGCGTTTATTACAGGCACCGTCACTTACCTACCATCTTACGTCTCAGGATAGGTAGGTAGGCAAGCATGCACGACCTGGACTAGACCTAGGAAAACTCTGTTATGTTTATGGACAACGCTGTCTTTTTACCATTGGAGAAGAATAGGCATATGGATGAGGCAAAAATTAAAGCTGGAGACCAAAAATTAAGACCACTACCGTCAATATCTCGTGGTTTGTCTGTTTCTAGAATATTTTTTTTATTGCAAAATACAAAAGGAAAGAATTATTATAATGACTAATAATACAGTTTTAGTATTGGTAACGTGGCGTTCCAATAAATGATTCTCAAAGAAAATTTTCCTTATTCGTATGACGCATATGTCCGTCAGTTTCGATGAGTTTCTTGAATTTATATCCCTTATTACGTACCCATTTTTTTTCGCTGGGGAAATCGTAATGGATATCACCCGGCCCGGGGGGGCCTGGTAGTTACGTGGGACACTTACCCTAACTAAAACCCCAGTGGTGTTCTCCTTATCGTGCTGGCCCGTCGCGGGACATAAAGAGTAAAGACTGCCGCGCCGGACCCGACGTGCTCATCACCACTCTCTGCATGTAAGGCACCCCGAACACTGAGGGCGCCTTACAGCTCACAGGCTCACACCTTCGCACGCGCACGGTGGATCCCCGATCGGCCGCGCACAGGTCTCTTGTGGCGATGGCGGGGCGAGAATAAGTTGCAGCCACGAGGAGGCGTTGGCACCGGAGCGGGAGGGTGTCTAACTGCAACCTGCAAGGTGCTGAATTGCACCCTCAGACTTAAGCTGCACCGTCGCGACAAGGCTCAGATCCATGGTCAGACGTCAGGGGTACGTGATCCTTTCACGTACCCCCGACGCATGATTCCAAACGAAACAAGACTAAAACGAAAAAAAATATATAATAGTCAAAAAAGGAAATAAATATTATTTTATTATTTTGTAAGCCTATATGGAATTCGAATTCCAATTGTATATATGACAGAAAAAAATAATATTAGGAGATTGTAAATTTTGATTTACAATTAATTATTATTAGTAATAACGATAAATTATTGATATAAGACTCACCTCTCAGTCTGGGACATAGATAGATCTATGTCCATAAAGCAAATGCAAGGAGAACGTATTATAACAAACTTTCATGTTTAAATTATCAGTAGGAATTTTATTACATAGGTACCTAATCCTTTATAACCTCAGATCCATTCATTCTCAACTTTAGAATAAAAGTATTCAAATATTTGAATAGCGCGGACCTCTCTGACAGACTAACAGGCGCCATTTTGAAGGCGGGAACTGTAAAATTTAATTGCAAGTTTTACACTCAGCTGGCTCCACAAATTAAGCTACCTGTTCTTGAAGCAATCTCTTTTTTCTACTTTTACTTTGACATAATTTTTTTCGGAAACTATTTAAATTCGAGTGAAAGAAATTACATGAGTTCTCGTACATTCACATTTGAATATGCGCCATTAAGAGGCAATAAAATTACGAAATGGAATTCTTTAGATGACTAATATGAGTCTTGTAATGATAAACAATAATTATTGATTAAGGAAACGCATTTCAGTAATACGTCATGCAGCATGCTTGTAATTATTAAGGTAAGTACCTACATACGGTAGTACGACACTCTTCACACAGATTGTATGTTCAAATGCTAGCCGAGCACACCGACTTTAAAAGAAGGAGGTTCAAAGTATAATATAAAAATATAATGAATAGTATCCCACTAGAAATACCGTACAAGTCATTGTTAAAACACTTTGTACCAGCCTCAAAACTCTCAATCTAGTACTTCTTTCAATATTCGCCTCCAGAAAGCAATTATTTTATACAGTCTTAGGATCTTCAGAAAGATTTAATAATAGGCTATTTAATAAATATTTAATAATAATATAAAGCAAACCAAAGATGTACATACTGTCAGTCCTTGTCCTGTAAGTCTGAATGTGTGGTAAGTATAAATTTATGGTCACAATATATGGTATGTATAGCCGACTTTGATTACCTGTGGCTCGCCTGTCTGTAGAACAATTCTCTCTTATGACCGACCGTATGTGGAGCGTCACGCATAGCGTTGATCCATTTCTGATCCGCTCTAATGTAATAAAGATTCTTTGTAATGTTTGCCCCTCTTTTTTTTCCTGAGGCATGCCGCGGGGGCGTGGGACTCGCTGCGTTCGCAAGGTGGTAAGATGGACGCAGCTCTACCCACTAAAACCCGGCGAGTGCCCCCATTCCCCAATGCCGCCTTTGGTGAGGTGCCCCGGATCTAATGAGCAAACAAGGCACCTCGACGGCTAGTCAGTAGTCAGTCCCTCAAGGGACCGACGCCACCTCCACAGAGGGGTTGTCCCGTACCAAAGAACATCCCCTCCCAATGTCGGAAGAGTACAATGGAATGAGGTTCCCATACTCGCCCCTTGTCCCCCTGCTCTTTTGTCCCCTCTTCTTATAAGAGGGGTACAAAGAGCAGCTCCCTCGGCTCTCGCCCATTTTGCTTCGCCCATAGTGCTGAGTTCACCTTAGGCTACTGAGCCCCACCGCCACGACAAGGCTTGAACCGTGTGGGGATGTTTGTCCCTTTATGATATACTTACCCGACTACTTTTATACTGTACGGCTTAGGGACCTTCAAGAAAAGAGCATAATACGCATATATTATGATAGGCCGACAACGTACCTAATGCCCTGGGTGTCTGTGGATGACTCAGATTTTTTATCACCAGGTGAACCAACTGTCCGTTTGCCTCACAGATATCATGGTTTGCCCACTCTATAAAAAATACTTCCTGGGTTCTTCTAGCTAGAAGATATGAGCTACATGAAGATTTTATCGTTTATGTTAGAAACTAATATCCATTTCAGAAATAGCGTAGGTTCTAGAACACAATTTTAATGTCATAAAGGTTATTTTTGGCTTATAGTCGTGTTTACTAAATGTCTTGTATATCTAAAAGGTGGGAATGTTATTGAAAAAATATACCGTTTTGAAAAAAAAAGTATGCATGCAACCTTTCGTAACTCGATACTGACACATATGGCCGACTGTTAATTATAATTAAGTAAATAAATAAATATTTATGAACATCTTATCCAAAACACATTTATTATTTAAGAACTTGGTTAATTAAAATACAAAAGTAAAGCACGTATGTGCAATGAATAATAAATGCAGCAAAAGTATTGTTTTTCTATTTTTTGAGTAATGATAGAAGATATGAATAAATAATGAATCTTATTGAAATGGTTTTGTAGTGTGTACGCAAAAAACCTATTTCCAGATTTAATCGTATTATTTACAATGGAATTGTTTTTATACGGAACATACATGTACGCATTTATGCAGTGGCAGAATTACAGATTTGCCGCTTGTAGGCTTCAATTTTTGCCGCCTCTCAATTTTGATACGTAAAGTTTTGCTGACCTTTTTTCATCCCCCCAAAATACTGTTAATATCCAAATACTGTTCATTTCCGCCGCCCTCAAAAATCTCCTGCCCTAGGCTCCAGCCTACTCAGCCTGCTTCAGTAAATCCGCCACTGCATTTAAATATGTAGGTATATGGAATTTACACTTACACCTATAGCTAAGTAAGCTTTCAAAAGTTGTTTTGCAAAAACACGAGTTCAATGACCCGTTTGACGCCATGCTTTTTATATTGCAATGAATTTGAAATGGAAAGGTACGTCTCATACACGGTGCTACATTATTCATCAGAATAAGGCGATCAAATTCATAGAAATGGTCATGGTATTTATGATTTACGAAATAACAAAATTATTTTAAAGGATTTTGTATTGGTTTTGTTATTAATTCAGTTTTTTTATTTGTTTACTTTTTGTTATTCTTTTTGTTAATGAAATGTTGTATTACAATTATTTAAAACGTGTTATGCGTATGAAAAAAATTGATTTATATCCCACACTATTATTTTGATGCATTACTTTTTCGGGTAACTTTTACAACAATTTATGTAATTATGTTACACGCGCACTTACAGTGGTCAACAACAGGATAATTGACAAGTAACAAAGGAATGTATAAAATAAGTCACGTCTAAATTTAGAGCTTGTAGGGCATAATTTTTAAAGCCTTTTAATAAAAAAAATCTTTTAAATTCATAAATCGAAATATACCCTTTTAAATTCAAAATATCTCCTTGTGTTGGAAAAGTACAAACTTAATTATGTCATTCTCGACTTATTCGGCAGCGTACGTGGCGATCCTAGGTCCTTGCCTTTTTTATCATTGATACCGTCGCTTATCATAGCCTTATCAGTACAGTACTGCGCTACCATATATGGTAACGAAAATGGCGATTGGTGGGATAGTACGGTGGATTCATTTTGATAAGAGGCGTTTTATATAGTAAATGCAGACGCACAACAGCTCATTTTCGTTAAGCCAGCTGGACGTAGCGGCAGTCACACTAGTCACTTACCTTTACTTTATTTTATTTAAAGTAAGTTTATTTTATTTTGTAAATCATTTTTCGCTTTGTGTTCATATTACGTGCTGTGTTTGTAATTCGGTTACATAATTTGTGGAGTGATAATATTTTTCAGTTTCGTTAATCCGGTAAAGTACGATTTGAGTAAATATTTCAAAATAAGAATGTTCTTATTTTAAACTTTTAATTCTTTTAAACGTCGTTACTTTAGATTTGATTGATATTTAATAGTTTTTTTAATCTTGCTTGCATTCGAATTACTTACTTGTAATATTTTTGTACTTAGTTTGTGATTTTTTTTATAGGTTTATTTTATATTTGTTCTTTACATAAAATGCTATGTGATAAAATATTATAATGTGAAAAACATTATAATATTATTTTGATCATTTTATTCATGTTTATTTTTAATGTTATCGTTTAAATCGTTTCGAAAAAAGTTTATACATAGTACTTAGGTAGTAGACCTAGGTACCCATTTAAAATAATTTTCATAATGTTTTTTTAACATTTGCCCATTTAGAAGGATTATTGCGATAAGTGGTATCCGATAAGATAAAAAAGTAAATTTACTCATAATTGTAATTAATATTGTTATCAACTTCACGAATCTTACGAAACGGCCAATGTACAATTGATTACATAATGCTTTCAACATTAAATTTGTTTCACGTGTTCCATGTTTTAAACAATGAAATAGGTACTAATTGAATTAAGTAATTGTACTTAGTAGATTACGTTAATATTATAGAAAATTATTTTTTTAGAAAATTACGTATACTTAAACACGCATTTCATTTGTTATAGACAACTATTCATGTATTTTTGTTTTTTTTTAATCTCTATATTTATTTACAGGGTTTTTAACCATTCATGTTACTATATTCCATATTTAAACTAATAAAAGCACATCAAAAATTAAAACAAATATGTACATAAACAATTAAGAATAATTCTTTTTTTAAATTCATGTAAATACATGGATATGCTGTATCTAATCAATATGCCGAAAAATCGGCCTTGTAAAATTTTTATTTGTTTAGCGAGGATGACATAAGTCACAGACACTCTATTATCAGCTGTATCAAGTTTAATCTACTTAGCTTAAACGTGTTAAAGGACACTATTTTTGAGTACTTATAGTTTTAAGATAGAAAATAATGTAATATGTATTTTCAAAGTTTAAATAGAAATCTAGGAAACATATTTAAAAACTAAATTAATGTTATTTTTCCTCTTATTTACAGACTAATTCAATATGTGCGACGAAGAAGTTGCCGCGTTGGTAGTAGACAATGGCTCCGGTATGTGCAAGGCTGGATTCGCGGGAGACGACGCCCCTCGTGCCGTCTTCCCGTCCATCGTCGGCAGACCCCGTCACCAGGGTGTCATGGTCGGCATGGGTCAGAAAGACTCGTACGTAGGTGACGAGGCACAGAGCAAGAGAGGTATCCTCACGCTCAAATACCCTATCGAGCACGGTATCGTCACCAACTGGGATGACATGGAGAAGATCTGGCACCACACTTTCTACAACGAACTCCGTGTCGCACCCGAGGAACACCCAGTCCTGCTCACAGAGGCTCCCCTCAACCCTAAGGCCAACAGGTGCGTGATCTAGTGCTCCTACCGGGACTGTGAACTTGGTACTTGAGTTAAAAGCTCTTGCTATTAACTATTTTCTAGGATTTTACTCATAGAGGAATTTACTTTCTTACAGAGAGAAGATGACGCAGATTATGTTTGAGACCTTCAACACCCCCGCCATGTACGTCGCCATCCAGGCTGTGCTATCTCTGTATGCGTCCGGTCGTACCACCGGTATCGTGCTCGACTCCGGAGACGGCGTCTCTCACACCGTGCCCATCTATGAGGGATACGCGCTGCCCCACGCCATCCTCCGTTTGGACTTGGCCGGTCGGGACCTCACCGACTACCTGATGAAGATCTTGACTGAGCGTGGTTACTCATTCACCACCACGGCCGAGAGAGAAATCGTCCGTGACATTAAGGAGAAGCTCTGCTATGTCGCCCTCGACTTTGAACAGGAGATGGCCACCGCTGCCTCCAGCAGCTCCCTCGAGAAGTCCTACGAACTTCCCGACGGACAAGTCATCACCATCGGAAACGAGCGTTTCCGTTGTCCAGAGGCTCTGTTCCAACCCTCATTCCTGGGTATGGAAGCTAACGGCATCCACGAAACCACATACAACTCCATCATGAAGTGTGACGTGGACATCCGTAAGGACCTGTACGCCAACACAGTATTATCCGGTGGTACCACCATGTACCCAGGAATCGCCGACCGTATGCAGAAGGAGATCACAGCCCTTGCTCCCTCGACGATGAAGATCAAGATCATCGCACCTCCAGAGAGGAAATACTCCGTATGGATCGGAGGTTCAATTCTCGCGTCCCTCTCGACCTTCCAACAGATGTGGATCTCGAAGCAGGAGTACGACGAATCCGGCCCCTCCATCGTGCACAGGAAGTGCTTCTAAGTGCAAAACTAGTCGTATATGATGCCTTCACCGAGGCCCTACTCAGGGTGACTCAAGTTACTCTTGTGATGTAAATATGTTAGTGCAAGTGCAGTATTTAATGATAGGTTGTAAGGTGTCGTAATATGCATATTACGTAATGACGGATAGCTTCCGTATTTTTTATTTGACAAAGATTTTTAAATTATTTATTTAAAACTGACTAACAATTTTTAATAAAACAAGTACATACCGGTATAGACATGCAGTTTTATTTCCATTTGTAAATACTTTGCTCACGTTTAGATTTGATTTGCAACACTTGATTTAAAACAAATATTAACATTTAATATATTTTCATTTATGTGACACATAATATTACTAAATTGATTTCACTTAAGCAATTATCGCAGTCCATATTAATATAGATATCTGTATGAAGTGCGGAACGTGTACTTAAATCTAATTAATCTTCACAATTTCTCAAGATCTTAACTTAGAACTAGGTCAACGAGGTGTGAATATGGTAGTACAACATAAGTACTATGGCTAAGGTCATCCGTTTGGCAAGACAATTTATTTTCAAGTAGTAGTCTGTAGCAGTTAGATTAAACAATAACATTTATAATATATGAGGCAGTGTTTCAATGTGTGTATAAGAGAACTGTAAAATATTTTATAGACGACTAGGGGTTGAAAAACTATAATATGACGAAAAAGCGGTGAGTAAGTAATTGTTTCCAATTTTTTTTTATTAATAATTCGAAAATTCATCACTAAGCAAATTAAAATCACTAAAAGCAAAACTTGACCAGCAATTTGCTCTTATTTCGTACTTCTTTCGTACCATATTTTAGAGGAATGTTCTTCATCATCCCCCATTCGCATGACCGACTGACAAATATGGTTCGAGGACGGTTATCCTTGTGTTGCGGTTTACCGATAATGTAAGTCAGAATAATACATACTTTTCCTGGCTATAATTATATTCTGTTTATTAGTTACATTTTCCTTCTGTCCGCATTATAGTGATAAATCATTATAATATTATTACAACGGGATATTTACCACGTTTTTCACTTTTATTTAGTTATATAATGAATGAAATATTTTATAATGAAAATAACCATGTTAACTTAAAATCAATATTATTATCGTCATTAACTATTTTCAATGATCAATATATTTTTTTGTATTTGTTATCTAAAAGTTTATTTTTAATACACTTGTGGCAATGCCTGTACATTTTTATGAGTGATCAAATTTGCCAATATTTTTTTTGGTCCTCGTCTTCTTCTTCTTTGGCATTAGCTCCCTTGCGGAATTGCCAGACTTGGTCCTCGTCTCAACAAGGCATTCGTTGACAGTGCCAAAATATGGAACACCACGATATAAAAATGAAAGCATATTGTCTTCTAATGTTTACAAGAATTATACTCTTTAGAGTGAAAAAAAATACGGATTTTATAAACATGGTAAATATCCAGTTTGAATAGTTCAAATGACTCTTATTAGTATAATATATATAATTATAAATAATACTTCCACTACTAGTTCCACTTTAAGTATTCGTAACAATTTTTTTTGCTAGTAATACTCCTTTCCTTACGCCAGATTCCTTACCTTCAATGGGCAGTCAAATTGATCAATAAAATTGTATGGAATGCTTCGTTTGTAAAAAATAAGCTATGTGTAAAAAGTGTCTTGGTCAATCTTTGACAAAATAGTTTTTTCAACATTTGTTTAGCAACATTGTCTGTTTTTTACGGAAATACGTTGTAAATCTTATAGGTTGACCACTATGTCTGTCTCTTAACATGTGAAACGATTAAGATTTTATTTGAATTTGTTACTTATTTATATATTCAAAATGTCACGAAACACAACTATATATTTAAAATGGTATTTCCGAATCGATACGACTTAGGGACCTTCAAGAAAAGATATGAACCATATTTGAAAAGCCGGGAACGCACCTGCTGATGATGTAGCGGGTGCCTATGGATGTCGCTGATCACTTACCACCAGGTGAACCGAATCGTTTGCCCCCTCTTCTATATAATAATATATTTGAAAGCAGTTTCCTTACCGGTGGTCTTAGACATGTTTTATCAAAATCGGTTATCGTTTCAGTGCAATTGGGCTAAGTATTACATTTTATAGTTATTGAATAAATAAGTTCAATGACACTAAACTACATTAACTTGAAGGTTTTATTGCTAGTTAAATACAGCTGTGACTTACAGACACCTAAATCACAAATCATCATCATCATCGTCATCATCATCATCGTCATCATCACCATCATCCTCATCATCGGCCAGTTATTTCCCACTGCTCTCATAGGCGTACTTTTTTCTACGAATCACCTCTGTCCCTTGCCTGTCTCATCCATGTTTTGCCCATCTGCGTCCTTACGTCATAGTTCCATCTCGTCAGAGAACGTCCTGGACTTATCCTATCACGTGGACCGCTTGCTATCACCACGTCTAGCCATGTCCTGCCCGATTCCTTTTCAATTCCGCTACCCTATCTCCGACGTCTTTGAGCTTCGTACAAATAGGAGTCCAATAATATTCAGGATTGGACATAAAGAATGACGATGCCCTGCTTGGTAATATCTCTCTCTACCTCCAAGAGCTATCTCCCATGAGGCCGAAGTCGAGGTTTACGAATGCCCAGTGTACCCTTGAACCCTGACAAACATCATCGTGGGTGAATCACAAATAATGTCACGAAATCTGCGTTCCCGATAAAATTAAAAATCAATGGATGTGAAGGGTCGTCATCGCGTATTGGAAATAGTACGTTCTGAGTCCTACGCCTAGCAGTAGCACCTATACGCGTGTATCTTATCGTCGTACAAATACGTAATAACTTCTAAACGTCAGTAGGGTTCTTACAATGTTGGTTAGCATGGTAAAATTGGTCGCTCCTGTTGCCTGCAGATGCGGGACCCTCAAAAGGCGCTCCCAGGTAGTTTAGTGGGGTAGTGCATTCCCAAGTTCGATTCCCCACATAGGTTCAGGAGCCTTACTCGATGTAAACCTGGATCATGCGAAAGCATTAACCATCATAAAAAAAAGGATTCTAATATTTGGCTGTGGATTTTATTTACAAAAGGTACTACTACCTTTTACCTTACCTTTTGTACCTTTTGTAAAAAAATCCACTAGGGGATTCAAAGTATACTTAATAAACATAATATGTTAAATTATTACAATTACGTTTAAACAACAAAACATTAAAAGCACTCCAATTACAGAAAGCGTTTTAAGTGTTAAGACCATTATTTAAAAGGTTTTAGCCTCGCCCAAGTTGCAACGGTGCCATTAATTTTATTAGCTATTACTATGTCCATATCGATTTCTTCACAGACAGTAGATTTCATTTGAACGAAGCTTGGTAACTCATACCGACATTAGAATGGACTAAGAAATTGATTAATTTTTGGACCATATTAGTTCCATAAGCAAACGGGCAGGGGAGCCACCTGATGGTAAGTTGTCAGCGGCACCCATACTAGCGCAGGCAACTCATTTATGTGTTCACAACCGACGCCAGGAGGCCGTGTGGTCGCAGACTGCACGGTTGGCAGGGGGCAACCCCCCACTTTATAAACCAAAAGTGAGCCGAATGGGCTCACACTAATCCGATGTAGCATTAGGGCCTTCGGGCCGTCAGCATAGATCCATCCGAAAAAAAAAAATGTGTTGTCTATCCTAAGACATAAGATGTTAAGTCTCTGTGCCAGTAATTACACAGCCTGTCTTGCCCAGCTCTCCGAAACACACCAAAGCTGTTTCACGGAAGAAATAAGCACGATGGTGGTTTCCCTGCAGACGGGAGCGCGGCACAGCAGAACCCTCCCTCCTCCTCCTGAACCACCATCCTGCTCGTTTCTTCCGTCAAACAGCTTTGTGTTTCGGACAGAGTACAGAGACTTAAGGTTACACAAGTCGCTCATCCTTCCATACAAACGCAGAACAGTAATTACTACAATGTTTGACGTTGACCATCAAAAACTAAGTATAATATAACAATGATCTCGTCGTTATCTATGTGTATATGTATATGTACCCAAAATCGTAAAAAATATACATTTAAAAAATACAAGCTTCTAAACTTTTTATTTCAACACTGATTTTAGCCCAACTTTGGGCGTAAATAAATAGGATACCGAACACGAAAGCTCAAAAATAAAGCCCGTACAGATGTAGTTTAGTTATTCAAAAGATAAAACAAATTTATTTTGAAAAGATACACTTATTAGTTTTTCTATAATAACTGTTTTGCTAAAAGGACATTTTCGGAATGAATCATTGTGCATTTCATTCTAGCAAGCATGTTCGCGCACTATGTCAGGTGAGATAGCAATCATTTTTTTAGAGTTCGCGCCGTCGACTAGTTCAACCTTAACATCTTATGTGTCAGGATATGCAACACAGCAATGAATTGCCTTTTTTATCCTGACCCTATGTTGGACTTGCACCTGGGAGTACCCTTAAAATAAAAACACTGCGAGTGCCTCCAGCCGCTTTTGAGAGTCCCGGATCTGCAGACAACAGGATCACCTCAGCGACTGGCTGGCCCCGGCGAAGGCCAGACTACTCCTCGTAAGGGGGACTGCCCGCCGCCATTAAGCAGTCCCCGCGACTTCGTGTCATACTGGGCCCAGGTTACCATCGTAAAGCCCGACACGAGATAAATGAGTTGCCTGGGCCAGATCCATATGTTCGTGGGCGATGTCATTGCCCCCAAGCGCTGAGTACTTGTGTCATGCTCTAGACGAGGATATCCCGCTGATAATACATAATATTTAGGTTTTGATACAAATAGCATTTTGTTCAACGTCATATTATTTCAATTGTATCATTTGCATAATATTCAACTTCCTTCTGATCCCATATTAAACAACATTGCTAATGTTAAAGCCTGTGGTTAAAACTTAAGCCGTTGATCTTTGACAGTCATTACGGGTGGTCAGAAGCCCGAAAGTCTGACAACCAGTATCGTAACGATCAAACGTTACGGGGTTGGAGGTCATTTTGTCACATGTAGTCGCTCCATTTAAAATACTGGTATCAAGCTGCATCCAGTTAGACTGGAAGACCAACATAGTTGGGAAAAGGCTAGGAAGAATATTATTTACTAGTAGCTCGGACAGACAGACAGTAAATGGTCAGCATCGTTTATGAATACAAACGAGTTATCTATCTTCTATATATACAAGGTTGATAAAAGCGAGAGGCATTAAATTAAACTACATATACTACACATGCTTATGGTTAATCCGAAACTATTAAAAAATAGTTTGAGAGAAATAAAAAAAAAAGTGTTTTCAAAGAACTTAAATACGTTAATAGTCAAAGTAAAACATAAAAACTCTTTGTAAACCTTTGTAAAATGTCCTTCGAATCTAAAAGGCAACGTCGCACAGCACGTTGCGTCTCACCGGGTCGAACAAACCGGCTTTAAAACTTTAAAAATATCCTGTGACTAAACTATTGATTCTATTGGTCTAAGTTTTGGTGTGTAGCCTGAAAATTGTACATAGTATACATGGTTTAATTTAATGCCTCCCGCTTTTATCAACCTTGTATATAGGAGCTGTTCTATAGATTGACTCATCACGATATCTCTGGAACTATAAGACCTAGAGACTTGATTTGGTAGAAATATTACTTTTGCCATGTAGATGTCACTAATCAACGGATTTTAAGAAATTCCTGCCCCTCTCACTTTGACAGAACGCAGTATGTGCGGGCAGGTAGTCCTGATTCCTAGGACGTAAGCTAGTGGTGTCAGGATTTACACTTCCTGCACCTCCTATCCTGCTTTTCTCTCGGAAACAGTAAGGCGGTTTGACGGGAGACATAAGCATGCAGACTCGTGCGGTACAATGTCAAAATACATGAACCTACATCCTTACTTTACTTAAGCATATTTCTCACAGTAGTATAAATTATCCCACAAATTAGCATACCACGTATGATAAGATAAAACACAAAAAATACCTACCTACCTACATCCTCATAGTGTTGCCAATGCCTTTGTGCATTTCCGATTGTGCGTCAAATCACAACAACTACAATACTACAATACAATACATTCCTTCATTTTTAAGTCCATACAATTTGGCACTTCTCTCCGCTGTTCGCATCCTATCCGTCTCTATATAGAGATCGACATCCCACGGGATGACTACACGTATTAGAAGATCAATCCTGAATCCCAACCATTATAATATTATTACCTTAAAATAACCCTGGACGGTGCAATGGTCCAGTGTATATGGGCTCGGCCTCTTGAGTGAGAGGTCCGGCTTCGATCCTGACGATGTGGTGCCTAGAAATGGGTTTTTCTAAATTTCTATGTGCACCTGAACATAATACCACCGCTTGCTGGCCGGTAAAGGAAACATCGTGAGGAAACCTGCATGACTTATGAGATTAAAATTCTTTGAAGGCATGTGAAGTTCACAAACCCGCATTGGGGCAACGCATCGGGGCCCAACACCCTCCTCGCCTGATTTCAAGGAGGAGACCCGCGCGGTGCCCAACAGTGAGACATAAAGGGTCGATATTGTTATTATTATATACTATAACCCTGGTTACCAGTTACTAAACATATCAGTGATTATTTTAGTAAAAACCTTCTAAAAGCAATTCCGAACATCTTATCTTATACCCATGCATCCGGAGCACAGACCACTCTTGTTTGTACACAGACGATTGAATTAGAAGTGTTTGATTGACCTAGACAAGGCAGCTATTATTAGAAGACACACCCTCAGACGTGAGACGTCACAGATACACGCTATTTCAGGACGCTACAGCGTGTGGGGTTACGTAGTGCGTACGTCGAGATTTTGTGTAGACGCATCTGCGTTTCGTATACGAGTGCAATGCAAACGTATTAATAGTTAAAGGCAATCCATATGGTTTGTTGTAAGGAAATATGTCAAATATGAGAGAGTACCAATGGCTCTATAATCTAAATGCAAATTGTTTTTTTAGGGTTCCGTAGCCAATTGGCAAAAAACGGATTCGTCATGTCTGTCTGTCTGTCTGTCCGTATGTTGTCACAGCCACTTTTTTCCGAAACTATAAGAACTATACCTACTGTTGAAACTTGGTTAGTTTAGGGGCCTCTTCAAAATGACGTCAGAACGTAACTTTGAAAAGGCACTACTCCACCCAAACCCGCTCATCGTGAGCGCGGCAAACTATTCCCCAGATAGCTCAGTTCCAATTAGACATAGGTTACCTAAGCATGTTTTAACAGATCCAGCTGACGAAATCTCTCAGGTACTAATGCGCGACGCAAAAGCGAGACGCGAACGTCACAACATATATTTCTTAAGTGAGCCATCTGCTCATTTACTGTACCGATCGAGCTTAAAGGCCGTCAGAGACTAGCCGAGGCAACTCTTCTGAACCCAGCAGGACTCCTGGACTCGAGCACGCCCTCGAGGTGTGCCTGAGATGGGCGGCGCTGCGTCATGATCTGACATCGGTCATCGGAGGGGACTTGTCTCTGCCGAGTGTCATCACCGCGATACTCGATGTTGACGAGTCCTAGACGGCGATGGTTTCCTTCTGCGAGAAGGAAACCATTCAGAAATGTCCCAGATCGAAGACGACGAGCGGGAGAGAGAAGGCCACCGATGAGGCCTCTTCCCGCGAGCGACAAACGGGAGTACGTAGGAGGCGCTACTTAATGCGTTGGGATACTGCTGGCTGCATTAGACATGACGGGAATTCTTAGTGGCGGCCGGGTAGTCTAACCTTTCGAGGGGTAGTTTGACCTTCGCCGGGGCTAGCCTGTCGCTGAGTTGCCTGCAGATTCGGGTGGTTTAGTGGGGTAGTACATTCCCAAGTGCGAGTCCCCACATAGGTCCCGAAGCCTTATCCGAGGTAAACCTGGATCATTCGAAATCATTAACGTGCGTCATCAAAAAAGGCCAGGCAACTCATTCAAGCGTTATCTATCCTGAGACAATAAGTTTAACAATAATGAGGTAAGTTTTGGTGACAGTAATTGCACTGTATATCCCGCTCTTCTCTTGGGAACACAGCAAACCTGTTTCACGGTTGAATTAAGCACGAGGGTGGTATACAGACGGCAACAAGCGACGACAAGACCTAACAAGACCATAGATATAGGTAGTGCCAAGCTGCTTTGCAGCCGAATTGGGTCGGCACGACCGGGGTACCTCTCGCTCACACAACACTATCCTCAAGTGACAGCTATTTTGGCCCGTTTCGTGCGGTTTGTAAGTTTCCGGTGGCCCATTGGGGGGATAGGGAGAATCTGCAGATCTTTTAGTTGTGCGGATGTCTTTGGGCGTCGGTAGTCACCATAAGGCTCCGACTGCTCGGCTGCCTCCTTATGACATAAAAAAAATTGATGTTATTTATGGCTAGCAATCATCATCATCATCAGCCTCTATCCGTCCACTGCTAAACATACGCCTCCTGCAACGAACGCCAAGACGCCCGATCCCTTGCCACCCGCATCCAACACGGACCGTCCATCGCACGGAGATCGTCTTCCCACCTGGTTAATGGCCGACCAACACTCCGCGTCAAGGCAAGCAATAGCTATAATTATTTAAAGTGTTTTTTTTATGTTTAAAATACTACTATGAAATGTCATGAGTGAGGCATAGAGCAATTACTACGCTGTTTTGTATGCAGATGAATATACACGTATGAAAGGCAAAAGAAAAGCAAACGTTCTCTCAAATTCACTTAGAGTTTAGACCAAATAGAAATGTTGTGCACAAAGTAAAAGTGACAGTATACATAAAATTATACTGAACATCACTACTTTCTTTTACAAGAATATATGTTAATAAACAAAATTATATACTTGGTACGGTAAATGGGTAATTATTCATTTGAACTAATTAATGAGGTATGTTTTTGATATTTGCTATGTAAATACAAATAGGTACTAATAAAAATAACTACAAAATTATATTCAAGAATTATGAGATAAATATAGCAGATACAATTAAAAACCCAATAAATATATTTCATTTATATCCACATCTGAAAAACTACTGTGGTGAATGTATGTGTATGAGTTTTCCCGGAAACTAGAGTGGAGTTATCAGCTAGCTTCATCACTACAAAAATATTATATTGCTAAAGTTCTTTACGTAAAATTTTTAAAAACGTAGTTAAAATGAAATCATCTACCTAAATGGTTTATGAATAAATTCGAGGATTAAAACTAAACGAGGTGAATTGATAGTTCCGGGTTCGATCCTGACCGATATTTCAATGTCGTTGTTTAAGTTTGTGTCAGAAACAAATTACAAAAATTTCCATATCAAAAACAAGAAGGAAAACAATTTTTTTTTCTCATATCATTTTAAAAAAGAAAAGAATAAGAGATATGATCAAGGTTATTCTGAACCTTTATTTCACAGGGATATTCCTTTTTCAACATCACTTTTATTGATAGTTGGATAAACAAACTGACAGACGACTGACGAGCCACATAACGGTAAGTAGTTAGCGTCGCCCATGAAAATAAACAAGTGCACCAGAAACAAGCCCTACCTGGGCTAGTTATTATACACTGCAGATGTTAATTTGCTCATATTAAATGTCTCATGCCGTAAACAAATATTAAATGGTAACGGGATATGCACACGTTATATTTTAGAGAAACTAACGACTATTTAGAGGTCTTTCAACCCGACAATCATTTTCTAGAATAGCGTTACATCAGACGAAACTCGAATTTGAACTTTGTGGTTCGACGAAAACTAATACATGAATATATTTAATATAATGATAATAACATCAACCCTTATATGTCTCACTGCTGAGCACGGGTCTCCTCCTCGAAATTAGGCGAGGAGGGTGTTGGGTCAGTTCACCGATGCGCTGGCCCAATGCGGGTTCGTGAACTTAGTAGAGACTTTTAATCTCATCAGGCGTGCAGGTTTCTTCACGATGTTTCCTTCACCAGTATTTAGCCAATAAAGGAATTGAATTTAATAGAAACAAAAATTATAAATTTTCCCAAAGTTAAGTGGGCATTTAGAGAATGTTTTGCCTTTCTAGTTTCTACTTATGTCTTGCCTTTCTACTTATTTCTTTCAAAAGCTTTGTTGTTCTAGAGCCTGCCATCTTGCGCCTCAGTTTATAGTTTATACAACATGGACCTTTACCTGGAGAACATGTTTTTGAGCGATTTTAACCTCTATTTATCATGATCGTTTATCTTTATTAACATACTTGTTAATGAGATGTTTCTACCGATGAACATCTAACTCGCGACCCGTGTGACTTGCCGCTATCAAACATGAGTCAATTATTTTTATAGTTAACAAACATTGACTCATCGTTAAAAAAGGAGAAATCAGTTCGATACGTTATTGGAACTGATTCAACAAAACGTATCTATATGTACCTACATACGTTTTGTTGAATCCTACTAATATTATTAAAAGGCGAAATTTTGTACGAATGTTTGTTACTCTTTCACACAAAAAGCACTGAATGGATTTTAACGAAACTTTACAATAATATAGCTTATACTGTATAATGTAATGATAATAACATCAACCCTTATATGTCCCACTGCTGGGCATGGGCCTCCTCCTCCAAATCAGGCGAGAAGGGTGTTGGGCCATAGTTCACCGATGCGCTGACCCAATGCAACCCGCATTGGGTGAACTTCACACACCTTCAAAGACTTTTAATCTCATTAGGCATATATTTTTCTTTAACGTCGGGAAATGAGTGGAACTCCCCAGGCGGGTATGTGGGACTCCCTGCGCTCAAAAAGTAGTAAGATGTCTTGTACATACTGTCAGTCCTCGTACTCTAGTCTGAAATTGTGGTATAAATTTATGGTCACAATATATGGTATGTATAGCCGACTTTGATTACCTGTGGCTCGCCTGTCTGTAACGTAGAACAATTCTCTCTTATGACCGTATCTGGAGCGTCACATAGCGTTGATCCATTTCTGATCCGCTCTAATGTAATAAAGATTCTTTGTAATGTTTGCCCCTCTTTTTTTCCTGAGGCATCCCGCGGGGGCGTGGGACTCGCTGCGTCCGAAAGGTGGTAAGATGAACGTAGCTCTACCCACTAAAACCCGGCGAGTGCCCCCAATGCCGCCTTTGGTGAGGTGCCCCGGATCTGTTGAGCAAACGGCACCTCGACGGCTTGTCAATCCTTCAAGGCCCGACGCCACCTCTACAGAGGGGTTTTCCCGCGCCAAAGAACAACCTCTCCCAACTTCAAGACAGCACAATGGGGTCAGGGTCCCCTCGCCTCTTGCCCCCCTGCTCTTTTGTCCCCTCTTATAAGAGGGGTACAAATAGCAGCTCCCTCGGTTCAAATGACTTCGCCCAAGGTGCTGGGTTCACCTTAGACTACTGAGCCCCACCGCCACGACCAGGTTCGAACCATGGTGGGGTGCCATTTTCTTCCCCCTTTCGTTATATGTTTACATAATTATGAATTTTAAGATTAACATACACACATGTAGGTACACTTCTGCCGAGTGTGACTGCAAAGTTTAACACTTTTGTTGGTTCCTTTGGTAATAACAGTAATAGAGACGATTACGTCGACTATCGTTGTCGGTGATCTAATTGTATGAAACAAACACCGGTGAATGGATGAAACAAAGAGAAACGTGATTATTAAATAAGCAATGTCCGGTTGTAAAATATTTTACCGGGAAAAAGGCTTTTTTAGACCAAACGATACGTATAATATTAAAGAGCAAATACTAGGTAGTAATAATTAAAAATGATGTAAGTAGGTACCTAGGTAAGTATATTAATAGTACAAACGTCCGATAAACTCCGTTTGACAGATATTTTTTTGTGGTCCGTGGTTCCGATCGCCGTGTAAATAATTAATAATTATAATTAGTGCGTAAAAATATAACTGAATAAAATTTAAATAAATATAATTTAAGCAGCAGTGGACGGATAGAGGCTGATGATGATGATAATGAAATATAATTTAATTACCTAAAATTTCTTGGTGGAGTAATAGATTTTATTTTGCCAGGGATAACATCTGGGATGTTCATTACCCGCCTTAAAAACGCAAGGTAGGTCTCAGACCTCGGTGTCAATAATAATAATTATCCTGCGCCTTTTTTACGGTAAAGCAACACGAAGGAACAAGCAACATGATGGATACGCGGCACAAAACCCACCGGTAATGAGTAGACCGTACATGTCACATCCTGCCTTCTTTATGGACTTTACTGCCTGTCGGCTGTCTCACATTTCCGACATAGCAAATAATAATAATTAATATGTATCTAATATGTCGGTTGGCATGCCAATATACAGATGAATGCACACAAAGCGAATCTGTCCTATTGTTTTATTTGTAATTCGAACATTACTTTTCAGAATCCTATCTTACGAAATCGTTGTCATATAATATGAGACATTATGTAAGTTGTGTAAGAAGTATGAACCCCTGGCTGGCGAGGGTCAAGGGCGGGGCCGATCAATACGTGCACCCTCGCCCAGACACAACATGCGGGGAACGTTCTAGAACGATAGCACGCTTCGAGAAGTCTGAATGATAAATATATTGTAGACAAATACAGACTGTTTCCCACAACTTCGCCCCGTAGTTTATTTGCGTGCTCATATTGATTTATTGTCTAATAGCTGTTGCCCACAGCTTCGCCCGCGTTGACTTAGATTTACAGCCGTATACGGATTGATAATGATTATTTTATTGCCTATGTGAAATACACAAAGATCAAATATTTCCTCTTTATAGCATTAGAACGTAATACATATGTACTTACATAAAAGTGTATACCTACATGTCACTGAGTATAATAGTTTTGAAATTTACCTCCTTTACACAAACTTATAGACCTTGGCAAAAAAGAGTATGACGTGGTGACATGTGGAACTAAATATTTTACTAAATGGAAACCTAACAAATATATATGTTGACAATACTTGGCCGACAAATACTATATTTTGAGCAAAATTTTGTGTATCACATTTATTATTAACGGTTTTCCCATATTATGATGAGACCTAAGTGAAAGTGGCGCCCTCATTTTTTCCACACTCTTTTTTGCCAATGTGTACTTA
The DNA here is from genome assembly GCA_963853865.1 of Helleia helle. Taxonomy (NCBI): domain Eukaryota; kingdom Metazoa; phylum Arthropoda; class Insecta; order Lepidoptera; family Lycaenidae; genus Helleia; species Helleia helle. The sequence goes on along the minus strand of OY971426.1, from coordinate 17,122,756 downwards.
TAACCTTTTTATTATATGAGTATAAACTATTTTTAACACTTATCACTGTTCCTAGAGATTTTTACACTAAGATAAACCCAACCAAACGGAAGACAAACGAATTGAATTGAAAAAAATATTGGATGATTTTTTTTATCAAGAAACTTTTTGTTTTATCATTCAATATTGATGTTAGACACATTATAAAATGTATTATCACATAAGACATACCTATAAAATAAAGACGTAAAGTTAGTACGATTAAAAACAAAATCTTTCATCAGTAAGTGCACGCGTTATAGCATCGAGCATATAACCGGAATAGAGCGTTGTGTGTTTTGTATGAAAACAAATTCTCCTGGATTCCCCAAAAATTGATCTCGAATTGTTAATAAACTTTGGCGAGGGTTTTCTTAGGGGCCGTCCATCAATTACGCAGAAATAGGGGACAACCCCCCACATCTCATCAAATCTCTTTCAAGAACGGCAGTCATTGAAAATCTCAAGCCAACTTTCAAATTCAAACATTTTATCGTAAGTAAATCCGGTTATTATTTTGAAAAACAAACATAGATGTGATAAATGTGTACTTGCATGTAGACGGATCCCATATCATCAAAATCCCTCCCATGGGGGGAAAGGGTCCAAATAAGAAAAACAACTCACGGAATTAGCGGCACATTTACTGTCTAATAATATATATAATAAATATATGATAAAGTCAAAGATGGATAGAATAGAATAGAAATATAAATAATACGTGTACTTGTTAATCAACGCCAACTTGTAGTTATTTAAAAACTCCTAAACAGGTTTCAAAAGAATATAATTCTACAATATTTACTCCAGCTTACTCTATTATTTCTATGAAAAGAATATAAGTCCAAAAATTGAAAAATATTCGAGTCAGTCGAGTGAAGTCGCGTGCAGCAAATAGTTCTTAAAATGCCAACATATACTACAGCTAGTAGACCAATTGGTCTATTATTATTTATCAAAATCCGTCCAGCCGTTTAGGAGGAGTTCAATGACATACACACGCACAGTGGAATAGTATACCTACATAATGATAAGAAAGCCTAGGCATGTAGCCTACCTAAACAATATATTGAAATACCTGAACAGAACAACAGATGAATATAGACAGGAAATATACAGGCGAGCTTAAACCAAGTCCATATATTTCGCCACGCTAATAAAAACAAAATTGTTTTAAATGACCAATCGCAATCAAGGTTAACTTTTAGAAATCCTTAATAGGATACGGAAATCCTTCGGTGACCTTAAATATTTGTGTCACTAGAAATATACTATATATATATATATATATATGTAATATACTTAGTGCATAAAATATCATTGCCACATAGTTTATTTACATTAGCAATATTTAATAATTCAATATAGTAAATTATTACGGAAAAATACCATAGTGTACATTTTAGAATTAGAGCTTAGATTTACTTTGCCTATACCAAACAAAATGAAACAAACAAACAATTTTAGTCAGATTATAATCTCATAATATGTATAACCCTAGGTATATTAACTATATCGTATAACCTAACAATAATTTAAATAGACACACATAACATGTTAAGCCTACATCGTAAAAAAAAATTACAAAAATTATGTATGATAACCGAACAATTTTTTTTTTCAACTTATCGTTCATGTGCTCTTTTATTTTCTTCAATTGTCACCTATTTCATTAAAAAAAATGTCATTAGTTTACTTCGAAATTCGAATACCCTAACGGAGCGGAAAATTGAACGATTGAATCTAAAACACGTTTGTACAAAAGAAATACACTTTATCTATGTATTTAATACTATTTTTGTTTTTTTGTTTTTACTATAATTAAATGTAAAAGGTGTAAGTATATTGATTTTTTCAAGTAGTAGGTATAGTTCAAAAATAGCAGGATAACATTAGAGAATGAATCATCTCAGGTCAGAAAAGCCGACATATACTATATATATACTAGTTAGTTAGACAATAACGATATTCTTAGACGGATAGGCAAACAGACGAGCCACACGATGGTAAGTCAGCGTCGCCCATGAACATAGAGACTGGCCCAGGCTACTCATCTATGTGTTGTCTATCCTAAGACATAAGATGGTAAGTGTCGGTGCCAGCAATTACACTACCTGTCTTGCCTTTCTCTCCGAATTTCAGCAAAGCTGTATGACGCATGCTGCCGGGAGCATGGCTCAGCGCAACCCCTTCCACTTGTTATAATAATGATGACAGTTTCTCTCTTTGTACACAATTTTGGAATCAGCTGATGCCTGATTTTGTATCTATTGTACTCGCAATGCCGAGAATTCGACAGAAAGGCCATGTACCCACATCTTTTACTAAAACAACATTTATATCAGCGTTATGATCTTATGCAGTACGAGCAAATGGTAGCATTAAAATTGGGATATAAAGGCTACGGAACTTCTTTTGGAGTTTCGCCATTTTGGTCGGTAACGGGTTCGCTGGCAAGTTTTTAGACCTCCTTCGGGATTCAAGGGCAACGTCAGTAACATGCGAGTTTCATCTTGAAATTAACTTTTAATTTTGCTCGCTATTTTATTTAATTGTAAAAAGGAAAAAAATATATACGCAATGTTCTACGAAGATATTTTCAATTATAATTTGTAGACAAAATACACTTATCTTCAGTCATAAGCAAACTTCATAAAGACGTCATAGTAGTCTCACAGGACTCAGGAGGTTTGAACTGGCTACAGCGAAGCTTATGAATATTACAGATTTTGTCTAGCAAGAGTTTACAAGGTTCATATAAACGTCTATACAGGATAGTATAGACAGGAGATAAGGGCAATTACAAGGCTTATAATACGTTTTTCAGTTCGTACGTGTTTCAGTACAAAATGTATAGAAAATGCTTTTGAGGTTTTCTGTCATTTCTAGTAGTAGATGGTAGATGGATTGATAGGCATATTTTTTGGATTATAGCATTTTTTTGCTGACCCTACATTTTATCATAAATCTGTGAATGCAGTTCAGAATATCTTAAAAAGTTTAAGTAGGAACGTTTTCCTGCAACTATAACGTTACTGATACTATATAGACGTTTACGATCCTGTGTAGACCTTGTAAACTTTTTTTTCTAAACTGTATTTAAAAAACTCGTTGTTAAAAATATTTGTCTTATTATGCACTATGCCCGTGACAATACTTGTACTTAAGAGTAGATATTGACGAGTACAAGATAAATTACATAATTCATCTAGTCTGAATACGTTAATAGACATCCCGTCGCCATTTCCAATCGAAATCTTCGTAAATATTAAGATGTACATATACAAGAATCGCCAAGGTTGCTGTGAGTAAGCGATATGTATGCAGTGGACACTGAACGGGCGGCTCACAATAGTTTGTAATTCTACGTGTTTGTCGAGTTTCCTCTGACTCACGATTTAGCGGAAATCCAAACGATATTTCACGCCATATTTCATTACATACTGCCTGCGACTTTACTGGCGTTAAAAACAGGAACAGGCGATTTTGGGTAATGTATTTCTAATTTCTATATTATATTTCTAATAGTGAGCGACGATGGCCTAGTGGGTATGGGCTCGGCCTCTTGAGTGAGAGCCGAGAGGTCCGGTTCCGAGCCTGACCCCCCTGTGATGCCTAGAAATGGGTTTTTCTAAATTTCTACGTGCATCTGAACATGAGACCATCGCTTGCTCACCGGTGAAGGAAACATCGTGAGGAAACCTGCATGCCCGATGAGATTTAAAAGTCTTTGAAGGTGTGTGAAGTTCACCAACCCGCATTGGGCCAGCGCATCGGTGAACTATGGCCCAAAAAACCTCCTCGCCTAATTTCGAGGAGGAGACCCGTGCCCAGCAGTGGGACATATAAGGGTTGATATTATTATTATTAATTTCTATATTTGTTACATATATTCGTGCACCACTAATTTCGTACGAGGGGTAAGTACCTACTTTTTGGATTTAAAACTTTTTTTAGCGCACAGCACACAAATTTTTGTAGGCTGCGCGTGAGGCTGATCCGTCACGCTCGGCGTTGAAATACTCGATCGGGTGAAATCGGGACCGCCGAGTGTGCCCGAGCGAGAAAGATACAGTCACCAGCTCTTCACTGCTGAGTGCTGTGTCGCTGTGTTTACTTACACGAACAAAGAGACTCCTATGTATTTATACCCATTTTATACCTGTAGTGTGATAGAGACAAGAAATGTGACGATCACAGGTGACGATTGTAATAATTCTTAAATATAAACTTTTTTGTCAAATAATTGCAATAATTGCGTAGCTTTTGCGTACAATAGCGCAATAAATGACAACTGTATTTCGCCATATACATGATAGTACTTTCTATTGAAATTAAAATCCTAAGTTATAAGTTTTCACTTCTATCGGCAGTCCCTCTGACTGGTAAGTTTATTTTTATTCTTCTGATTATCTGATCATTGCGGATCCCAATGCAGTTTCAACGTATCCCTTGGACAGTGGACTCTCTGAGTATCAAATGGTCCATGGGTTACCGCTGACGATCCTACAGGAGAAACAGGGTGGAAACAAGTGGTGGGACTAGTCCGAACAAATAAAATTATAATTAAAAAAACTAAAAGATACCTGATCCTGATCAAGGTATTGGAACAAACTTATTAAATTATTACATTGTCATCGGCCCTTGAAAACTATGCAAAGTTTCAATTTAATCTCACGTCTAAAAGTAGGTAAAATAACGTTTAAAGATTCCGTTACCAGATAGATAGAAGGATATATCTATAATATCTATGGACGCTTTTACACCACATCAATCTGGTCCCGTGGTAAGTTTTCGAAGAACTTGTTACGGGTACCAGACAACGGAAATATATTTAATACTTTTATACTATACATATATTTAAGATTTTTATTATATAATACACATATTTAATACACATCCATGACCCGGGAACACAGAAAACTTTTTTGTTCCCTGGCCGGATTCGAACCCGCAACCTCCGGCTTGAGCGCCAACGCGCTAACCACAGAGCTGTGGCTCAGGTATAGGATACAGGCACATGAGTAAATAAACGGACAGAGGCAAAGCTTCATACAACCGCGCGAATCGATTGCACTACTACAAGCGTCGTAACGCATGTGTGCGTAAGCACTCGTGGCTCGTCACGTACGAGTAGAAACCGGTCGAAACCGGTTCGACGAGTGTTCGAACGCGAGGATGTGAGTTCACGTGTTAAGTTGCTTTGTATATTTTTTCGCTTGGCGGGTATTTCGAATTATTATCACCGTTCTTAATTTTTTGTTAATTAAAAGTAAAAAGTGTCAATATTGTTTATTATACTGTGTGTATGAACAATAATAGAGCAAATAAAAAAGAATCATATTTTATAACATTGTTCTTAAATTTTTGTTGATAATTAAAAGTAAAAAGTGTCAATATTGTATACTGTAATGTGTGTATGTATCTGTGTGAACAATAATAGAGCAAATAAAACAAATCATATTTTAGCTATCCCAAAGATTTCAATAGGTAAGTTGTATCTTATTATTTTATTTCTACTAATTATTATAACTTTTGTTCACTAAGTTTTTATGGATGTGCCTAAAGTATAGTTAGGGAAACATTTGACCCGACATTAAATCTTAAATCTTAGCTAAACTTTACAGTAAAAATACAATAAGTATAGGTACAGAATACGTAATTAGCAGACGATTCCTGTTCGAAATAAAAAATATTATAATAGTTATGATAAAAACTGATATGCAATGAGAGTGCTTAGATTACTACTCTATTTTAGAATTTACCACTCTATTAAAAGGTACTTACAACATATTATTGCAAATAAAAAATATAAACACAAAATATTTAGAAAAAATATTTTGTAGGTAATAAAGATAGAATATTTACATAGATTACTACTCGATAAAAAATCGTTTTGTTCGTTTAATTTTATCCACGTGTGACAACCCTACCACAATAGGTAACAGTTTTACGCGTAGTATGGAAGCTTTGTCTCTGTACGTCTCAGATGAAGTAAAAAAAGGTAGATGACGCACGGCCTTTGCCAATACTGAAGCCACAAAACTAAGCTCCTTCATGTAAATACACGCGCTCACGCACACAGATACACCAAAACTAAGCTCATTTTTGTTAGTATCTTACGAGTCGTCGTGCAGTAAGTTTGCCAAAAAAATACCGTTCTGTGTAATTAAATGGAGTAAAAACAATACAAAAGTGACCAAAGAGTCTAAAGAAATATCGTTTCACACATAAATAAACACAATACTATATTCTTTTAAGATATTTTAAAACTATTTTGAGGTTAATCAACATAAATAATATTATTGCCCCGCAATGACGTATCGGAAGAGTGTTGCCAGAAGTTAGTATTTCTAATAGCCCAATAGTGGGTAAGTCAATTGCAGGCAAAGCCATAGCAAAATAATTAAGTATAAGGTGACATAATTATTATTTTATTATTTGATCGCTATATGACTGAATCGAAATGACCTCGTATAACCTATGTTGTATTTTTTTTTTGGGACTCACGTACCCACAGCAGGACTATGTATTTAATTATTTATAAATTCAAAGATTTACCATTTAATAAATTAAAAAAAGTAACAGTGTGGCTTGCAGAGAAATGTTTTTATAATTTAAATGTTTTTTTTAATGGAAAACGACATAATATTATTTTTTTAATTTAAATTGTGTATTGATAAAATGTGACTTTCTAATTACTATTATAATCAATTATTTTGAAACTGTTATTCTCTGACAATGATTTGTATTTATCAAGTTTATTTAATTGTAACTATTTTTTCCTGTTAATTTATATTAATTGTTTATTTATGTAAAGTTTTATTTTCACACACCATGTTATGGTAGAATGTATAGAACTTGTTTTTTTTTTAATACCACCTATGTATTTACTACATTCATGGGAATAAATAAATAAATAAAACAATTGTGTCAATAACATATCTATTGAGACAGTTTATAAAGTGATCCTACACGCCTCCTACATATTCGTAATATTATTGTATTTTATAAAAATATTCACTGTCGCATTCACTTATTACCTATTTTTATTAATATACAATTTTAAGGGATATTTTAAAAAATGGCAACCCTTCATTCACTCACACATACTTAAAAAAGTGGCTTCACTTTCTTGTTCCAAGTGCGCTATCTACCTTTTTTTACTTCATCTGAGCTGTACGTTTACTTACTCATGTGATACAGGTGAAGGTAATAATATAAGCTTATTTAAAATTAAAATAAACGACAATTCTAGTGCCTCGTCTATACTAGTTACAGTTCGCAGCTTTGCTCCCGTCGATTTAAAATCATCGTTTTAAAAAGTATCAAAAAGATTTCTTAATATTATGTTCTTTCTGCTTTCATCTAAATTCGTTCGTCAGTGTACTCGTAATGTAAGATAATCGCAGAAGCACATGCAGAGGCCAATGTGCTAAGCTTAGTTCAGAAGAATGTCTTCTTTGATACTAACTTTAAAATTAGTTCAAGTAACTTTATCTTAATAATTTAAAATTGCTTATTTTATCATAAATTTAATAAGCGTCTCATAAAATTTTATTCTCAAGATTTTGATTCAAATATTCTAGTGTCGATATCACAAGCGTTCGTCTAGATTCTAGAGTCTAGAGTCTAGACGAAATAATATTTATATTGCTGCTTGGAAATTTTAAGTTGACTTTCATAGAAGTACGATAAGATCAGTTTACGCAGTCAAATCACGACGAAATGTCCACGAAGTTGAAATTGAAGGCTGGTATTTTCGCTATTTTATCGCAGTGAACACATTTAAATCTTCTATTCTGCTATTATGCCATTATCTGGAAGTATTTTGATTTCTTTCATTTTTCTTTATCTTCATCATCATTACTCTCAAACTTTTCATACTTTACATGATGAAATGGCGTCTGTGTTCTTCTTCTTCTTTTGTTCTTTTTTCTTACATTTTGTATATTCTTATATATTTTTTCTAATCCACATCCAGCACATGTTTATCACTCTTAATTTGTATGGAATAGTAGAAATTCAGCATTAAAAATGCAAAAATCAGAGTATGATAATAAATAAATGAGTTTTATTATACTGCAAAAACTATTATGTAAGCAAAGTTGAAAATAGAAATTATTTGTATGCTGCCTTAGCTGCCGGCTATTATTAAGTATAATTTTTATATAAAATTGACTAAAAAAATAGGATCGTACTTTACAGAGGCTACAATGTGCGCCTTATTTTACATCTACATACTCTTGCCCTAAATATTGTTTGTTACAAAGAAAAAAAAATGTTGTCTGAAATATGGATATAACTGCTAAACGCATTTCCACTGTCCATACTCCTGTCTATATCATCAGACCTATAATGAGACTTATAACGAGTACCTTGCACCCATATGGGTGCGAGGTACTCGTCAATATAAATGAATTAAGTCCAAACAAAAGGCAGCTACTGTAAACCATAGAGGAGTTCCCTCAACTGTCTATGGTCTCCATCATCAGACCTGTAATGATACTTATAACCCATATGGGTGCAAAGTTCTGGTCAACATAAATGAATTGTGTCTAAACACAAGGTAGCTACTGTAAACTGTTGAGGAGTTCCCTCGACTATCTGTGGTCTTCATCATCAGACCTGTAATGACACTTATAACCCATATGGGTGCAAAGTTCTCGTCAATATAAATGAATTAAGTCCAAACACAAGGTAGCTACTGTAAACTGCTGAGAAGTTCCTATAACAGCCTCGTCTTCATCATCAGACCCCTAATGATAGTCATAATTTATCAAGGTGTAAAGTTCTCAACAATACAAATTAATCAAGCCCAAACACAAGGTTACTGCTGTAAATCGTTGAGGAGTTCCCTCGACTGTCTTTCAGCTCAATCATCAGATCAACTCTAGACCTTCATGAAATTGTAGTGCTTTAAAATACTTAATTTAAAAAATATTAAACGCACTAGTTACTCCTACGATTTTCGAAAGTTCCTCTCGATTTCTCTGGGATGCCAATATCAGATCCTGGTTTCCTTATCATGGGACCACCTTGGAAGTGCACTCTTTTGAATAAAAAAAGAATTTTGTAAATCGGTCCACAATTAACAGAGAAATCGGTAAACATACATTTAAAAAATATATTTATACACACGAACATAATATAACCTCTTCCTTTTCTAAGTCGTTTAAAAATGGCGCACATTAATGACCCGGAAAAGACAAATTCATCGTACAAACTATCTGCACTTTGCGGGATTCGAAGCCGCGGCAGCTGCGTGCAGTCGCCTGGCCACTCGACCACTCGACCACTCGACCAGTCGACCAGTCGGCCACTCGACCACTCGACCAGTCGGCTACTCGACCACTCGACCACTCGACCAGTCGGCCACTCGACCACTCGACCACTCGACCACTCGACCAGTCGACCAGTCGGCCACTCGACCACTCGACCAGTCGGCTACTCGACCACTCGACCACTCGACCAGTCGGCCACTCGACCACTCGACCACTCGATCAGTCAGCCATCTAATGCTTCAATTTTTTTTGTGTCATTTTATAACTACCTGCCTCGTGCCATGCTTTGGGGCTTGGGGACCACTCAGTTGATTAGTTGTCCAACATGCTATAGCCTAATTTTTTAAAAAGCTTAGCGGACAATGTTATGTTGTTAATAAAATAACCCATCATCAGTATCAGCCTGTAGGCTGTACCGTGGACTTGGCCTCTCTCGATGAACGTCAAGGGGCCACTCCAGCTCACGCTCATATCAAACTTAAATAAAATAAACTGTGCAAATTTATTTTAGTTATTACTTAGTAGTTAGTACTTGAAATTTCCCGCGATTTTAACTGCCCTACAATAAAAAACTTTCCTCTATCATAAATATCTCTTTTTCGCAGGGAAATCCTTATGGATGCAGCCAGGATCTTCGGGCGGATAAGACAAATGTAACCTTCCTTAATACTTCAGCTATCAAAGGCATACTAGGTATTACAAATGCGAGTAATAGTAATTAGTAGGAGAGTGTGACGATTTCCAAATTGCACGGTGGTGGTGGCTGTACGGAAGAGTTGAAAATTGAATAAAATAATTAATCGAACGTGTCAGATACTTTAAGGGGATTGTAAATGGTAAGTATACCCAAAGAAAGCTCTGACTTCATATTTGACCATTGGAAGGTAACGCAAAATCGTTTTTTTTCCGATGGATCTATGCTAACGGCCCGAAGGCCCTAATGCTATATCGGATTAGTGTGAGCCCATTTGACTGACTTTTGGTTTGTAAAAGTGCAGTCTGCGACCACACGGCCTCCTGGCGTCGGGTTGGACGCAAACTCACAGTGATTATTGAAATATACAAAAAATGATCGGCATTTTGAAACATTCGAACGCGTCAGTTTAAGATATATATATAGAGATATATAGTATATACGGTTCATCTTCATATCTTAGAAGTGCAGACAGCACGTCAAATATAATTATGGAGGAGGACCTCAGCAACTGGCTAGCCCCGGTGAAAGGCCAGACTTCTCCTCGTAAGGGGGTTCTGCGCGGCCGCCACTAAGCAGTCACAATGTCGTGCCATACTGGGTCCAGGTTCCCATCCTGATGCCCGACACGAGCATAGAGACGTTACTGCAGGCGCATTAGGTAGCGCCTCCTAACCATTCCTGTTTGTCGTCCGCGGCCTCCTCTCTCACCCGCTCGTCAGCCTTCGTCTGGGACATAACTGTCTCGCAGAAGGAGACCACCGCCGTCCAGGACTCGTCGTTACCGAGCATCGCGGTGATGACGCTCAGCAGAGACAAGTCCGCTCCGATAACCAACGTCAGATCGCGACATAGCGCCGCCCATCTCGGGCATTTCTAGAGTGTGTGCTGAGCTAAGTCCACCATCGTAATTAGATCACCCTACCTGAATCTGATGCGCTGTGAATGTAAATTTCTAATAATCATCTTTTTTACTATGCTGATCCGTGACCTAAGAGGATTTACATTATGTGCTCATATACGGTAAAGGTTCCGCCGCGTTGGAGTAATCCGCAAATCCCCGCTTCAGCTCCCCTACTATAATAATAGTTACTACCTACTCGTATATCACCCAGATTTCAATGAAGTTTGACAAGGAGATAAATTAAATAGAAAAAGCGTGTCAAAAGAAATGGATTTTTAAAAATGTAATCACAATCTATCTTCTTTACACTGTCTTTATGTCGGACCCTTGATAAAGTTTATTACTTGCTGATGGTGATGATGAATTCAATAATTGTTGTCTGCTATGTACAAGCGATTAGCTTATCAGTAAGCTTGGCGCATAGAAAACACTTATAAAAGGATATGACTATTAACGTTTTGAATATAAACGTCGCTCATGTTTTAAACATTATCTATTCTTGGAAAAAATGTTCCCATAGGCAGACAATAGATATGGCTGTATCCCGCACGGCTCATAATCAGTATTGTCGTAAAAAAGAAGAAATCCACCTTCCTTCCAGCCAGATTTTGCTGATCGATCGAAAGACGAGACACGCAGTGTTTACTAAGATCTTAGGTTTGAAGGTAGGTATATTATATTCATCATTGAAAATTTAATAATATGTGCAATTTATTATTAATAAATAGTTTATTAAAACTGTTTTTAAACTATAATTACAAGAAAATAGGGTCAAATTATGGTGAAACATATTTCTTGATTATAATTCTCCCCACGGATAGTGCACTCTGATTTAGAATTAGTGTTCTTTAATAATTTTGATAGTATTATATTGTTCAACTATATCCTACTATATCACTATGATTTAAGGATTTTAGATTACAGTCAGCGAACTTAAGACTCGTATGTCTTTTTATTCTTCTATTATTTTTATTAACTTCATTAAATAAATATAATGAAATAAAATATCTTTTGGAATATTGGTCCACAACATTTATGTACATTAAAATACGCGTTTAGAATTATCTCACGTGAGATTAGAACGGGGGGGGGAGGGGGTCGTGCCAAATCTCACGATATCTCACTAATGGGAGAGGGGGGGGGGGGTCGAAAAATCGTCAAATACACCTCACGTAATTTATGGATGTCCCATAACTACATACCATGTTAGCTTAAAATTAGTATTAAAAAGGTTACCTACTATACCTACATGTACCATATAAAAATGTATATATATATATATATATATATATATATATATATATATATATATATATATATATGTGAAGAATTTATATTTTATTTTGTTTGTTTTGATAACCCTTGTGTTGTAAATGCGTTTGTTCCTACATAGTACATGTCGCTATCCACAGATACCTATGTACCTATTTGAAATAAGTTGTCAGTGTCAGCCAAGGTAGGTAGACAACAAATACAACACCGACTCCAAAAGTAACTATAATGATATTGTAAACGCAAACTTTGTACATTAGTAGAAGAATAAGTTGTAAGCACAAAAATTAAAGAAACGCTTTATTTATTATTATTACTTTTTAGTCTTTTATTTTTGAAGTCGGTTTTAATTTTTTGTACCTAAAAAACTTTTTGTTCATTTTACATTGACAAGCAATAAAATGAGCACATCATCGAGGTAAACTAATTCATAAGCATTATTGAGAATAACTCAAAAACGGCTGGTTAAATCTTGATCACATTAATATTATGGCGTCCCATGTAATTGGAAACACCAGCTTTCGAAAAAAGAGAATCATCGAAATCCATTCACATTCGACGGAGTAATCGTGTGTCAAACATACAAAAATAAGTATACAGACGAATCGAGAACCTCCTCTTTTTTAGGTCGGTTAAAAAGTAATAATTAACGATGAGATGAAGTTTACTATTTCAAAATTAAGCTCATTCTGTTGTTTAACGGTCTTTTGGCCAGCAGTAAAACCTCGAAAAAATATGTTTTCTATGTAGGTACATTACAGCAACACAAATTAACTAATTGGTAATTCTTTTAAAATAAAGCCCCCAAAGCAATAACAAAAGAGCTGATAATCTTAAAACGGCAGAGCCGATTTCGTTAAAATATATCTAAGAAGTAAGAACCACCGCTAGGAAACCTGCTTTCATATAAAATCGTTTAACCCGTTTAAGCACTAGATGCCCAGACAGACACTGAGCCGTCAAATTAATAACACTTGTGTTTTTTGGAGTTAGTAATTAGTTTTTTATTAAATCAAACATCTATTTTTTTATGTTTGTGATATTTTTTTTATAATAAGGTTTTATAAATGTCCAAAAATTTACTGGACATTGTACTCTGAATAGGGAAGCGGAATACCTCATGCCCTTGACCCACCAATTATGACCCTTATGGAAGGTCTGGCAAATTGGTAGGGGACGCCGGGTTGAGTCACACTCGCGCGCCACTGAGTGACTCAGAATGTTAGATTATACGTGAATAATGTGAACGTTATTTTTATTAATCATCTTGCTCTGAATTCTCTTTGTATATAAATATACATACATATTTATTGATTATATCGATTATGATATAAGAACGGTCTGACATTGAAATCATGATAATTAAGCATTCAAATTCGAAGCAAATTAACAAACACGCAAAAAAACAAGCTTGTTTAAAATACCCTTTAAAGATTAGTTTCAAACCTAAATTCCTAGATCGTATGTTCTGAGTTTAGTTGTTTAATAGACTATATGTATTTCAAAAAATATTACCGAATCCCGAATCCTTAATACGTTGTTTTATGAAACAACGAAATCTCCTCCTATCTCACCACTTTCTTTTCTTGGTGAATACCAAGATTACAATAAGAACAAGTCTATCAGGTATTAGCTGGTATTAGATTAATAGATCTCATAGTTGCTCAATTGAGGTTTTTTATTTAATATGTCAGTTTCTATATATATAAAATGTGCAAATGTTGCAAGTACCTAAAGCAAAAATATAATTTATCGCTTAATTTAGACTTACAAATGACCATATTTTAACCAAATGGTTTTATATTTTAGTTTATATTAATTAGAAATCAATACGTCGTCAGTTAAATTAATGCAGGTGAAAATAGAATTTGGAAAACTAATTTACGACTGGCCAGTACGTCTTCGTCGTATGGAAAGTTAATGAATGGATTTTTGATACAAAAAAAGGCTGTATGAATATTTATAATACCTATCAGCTATAATACAAATATCTGCATACTAATATCAATCTTAACATAATATTATCTCGTATTACATACACTGTTCTCGTATTACAATAAATAATTATGCTTAGATTTTTGTATATTAATTATTACCTAGTAGAAATGGGTAAAGATATGCGATCTCCTTTATAAAAAACGGTCAACATCGTCCAAGTCAGCAAATCAACTCAGCTGACTTTATTTGACGGCCTTCTTGCTCAAATTACTTGACTATGCATTGTCTATGTTGAGACAATATATCCTATCGATGCCCTGCCTGTCCTGCTCTTCTATCAGGAGCACTATAGGCAGTTTGGCAGAATAAATAATAGCATGTGCACAGATTGACCTTCCATTGATATCTCATGCCCGATTATAACGGACTCTAAAATCACTGTAGGCATAAAGCAAGGCCGTCTTAGGCCATAATGTTGACTAGACTAAGAATGTGTGTGTGAGTCCTCCCGTGACCATGGTTGCTGAAAAGTATCCGAAACGTCGGGCTTGTAAAAATCTTAATAAACCGCGATAAAATCCGTAAAAATTGTTACATTTAGATTTTTAGAAAGATTTTTTTTTCTTTTACGCCGGGAAATGCTCTAAGGCATCCCGTCTGGGGAGTGGGTCTCCCCAGGCGGGTATGTGGGACTCGCTGCGCCCGAAAGATGGTAAGTAGACGCAGCTCTACCCACTAGAACCCGGCGAGTGCCGCCTTGGTGAGGTGCCCCGGATCTGTTAAGCTAACAGGGCACCTGGACGGCTAGTCAGTCCCGCAAAGGACCGACGCCACCTCCACAGAGGGGTTGTCCCGCACCATAGAACAACCCCTCCCAACGTCAGGACAGTACAATGGGGTGAGGTTCCCATCCTCGCCCCTCCACCCCCTGCTCTTTTGTCCCACCTTCTTATAAGAGGGGTACAAAGGGCCCCCTCGGCTCAATTAGCTTCCTCCAAGGTGCTGGGTTCACCCTAGGCTACTGAGCCCCACCGCCACGTCAAGGCCTGAACCATGGTGGGAAAAATTTAATGGAACTACATTATCAACTACAATTGCAAATCTTATCTCATTTTAGGGCTTTTACAAACCAATAAATTAGTTGAGTAGATTGTACTTATTTAGATTTAAGGAGGTATCCGAATATTCCATATTATTTTATTTATACCACATTGATTAAACATGGATGTATGTATGAAATTTCAATGCAAACTCACTAATATCACAGTCTATAGGTGCTAAATATAATAAGTTAATTGCATTCAGCTAACTAGACATAGCTGTCAGATAGTCTAGTAAGATTATGAAAAAGTAGGTATTTACTGGCGTATCTACCTGACCACACATATTTTTTACGCTCACTGAAAATCAAGATGTACCTACCTAACTACCTACAAATTAAAATTGCATTCAACTCAAATGCTTTCTACTTTTAAACTTTCAAATTAAAAGATGAATAGCGGTATTTGTATTAATTGTGTAAAGAATAATGAAGTGATGCATCCGCTATCTAAAGAATTCAGTCAGTATGCAACTTGCAATCGCGATGAATTACTATCAAAACCCGAGCGTGTGACGAGTCGATTATCCGAACAAAACAAATGTTACAGAAACTGGTTATAACGCCTACGTAAAAGGATTCTTTATAACTTAGTCACCTTATTGAGGTAGACCGGGCCCATCAATTGTGAATTGAATGAAGCGTTTTGTTACTAGACGTACACACACATAACAAAGTTAGTAAATTAATGTGTGAGTCTGTGTAAGTATACTAACGGTTGCCATCGTACACCAATCACGATCCTCTGTCCATATAAGGCAAATGGTAATATCGGCTATCGCCGATTTTACAGACTACAGAGGACGCAGGCTCTGTATGGAGGATAGGCTCTGCTGTATTTCATTCCATTTTTAATTTAACGTCAGTTGTGCCATATGACATTTTACGACGAAATTAATTTTGAGGAAAAATTGCAAATTTATATTAATACACTACTTACATAAATTGATCGCTTAGGCTTTTAAATAAGGTATATAAAACGCAAATCTAAATGTAAGTAATCATTTATTGAACAACTAATACGATAATAGGTCATTCTACTAATACCTACACACCACACGGATGTTAGTTTTTCTTTGATAATCGGATATGCAAATAACTCTCATATACCTAGTTACCCACAGCATACTACTGGCTTGGAGCCAATAATACATAGGTATTTTAACATGATATTAACTTACTTTCGCCGATGTTTCATTCAGTGTATCAAGAAAGTGATTTAGAAGATAATATGATTCTGTATTTTATTTCATTTGCTTAGTCTTGCAAATAATACCTATCATATTGTGATATTGCCATTTCGAGACGTTAGATTTTTGTACCTACCTATTGACAAATTACAACGATTTCTCTCAGATCAAGTAAAAAAGTTAAATTTTACTTGATCTGAGCAATTTTATGGTTTGTAATACAAGTGAGATTACCGCCTCATCGTACAAAAATACTTTTTTGATGACCGGTTTAAATGGTTAAATATTTCAGTTTGCAATTGTGACAGAAAAAAGTAATATTTGATCATCTAGAACTCGCTATGCTTCAAAAGACTCTAGATATAAAGAAAAAGAACTAAGAAGCTAGGTGGCCAATGCAGCGAGGCCGTTATCAACTAACTATCAAGTAGTCTGTAGTGCGCTATCAGGGCCGGTTGCGGCGCTTGGGGGGAGGGGGGCGCGCAGGCTCCCTGCAGCGCAATACCATATATGGTAACGAAAACTCAGGATTTCTCTGATTGGTCGAGAGCCCGCCGCGGTCGCGAGCTCGCGGGAAGGGGGCCCCGATAACCAGCGTCGTTTATATACCCCGTTTGTCTCCAGCGCTAACATTCCACGAAGTGTACTCGAGTTGAGGTGTTGTGCAGCACGACCTAGGCTGTGCAAATAGATATTTAAATTTATTTATCTTAGGACTATTTAATTAAAGTAAGTTCCATCTCATGTGCGTATTATGTGAAATTTGTGCGTCTATTTAGTGATAGTGTCGAACCAGTGCGAATTGTGTGTGCGGTCAGTGACACATTAAGCCGGCGTGACGCCGATCGGGACATCGGGGAACGCCGGTTGTGGTAGGGCGTGGCCGTGGATTTGAAATATTGTTCCAACAGTCCAATAATACTATAATGAACTGCTATAGAAAGCCTAAAATGGTGTCGTGAACAATTTTTCTGTCCGCGTGTCACGCCACGTCCTCCCTTGTAGCCTCTCATTAGACAGAGCCTTATATGGTCTCAGCGCTGTTTAAGTGGGCGAAGTCTGTCGCAATACGCTTACAAGACTATTAATAGTCTTCTCAGCAATTATACTACATTTTAAGGTCGACTAAATAATATTTTTCCATAATTAATATTTTTTCTCTCTTTACAGACTAATTCAATATGTGCGACGAAGAAGTTGCCGCGTTGGTAGTAGACAATGGCTCCGGTATGTGCAAGGCCGGGTTCGCGGGAGACGACGCCCCTCGTGCCGTTTTCCCGTCCATCGTCGGCAGACCCCGTCACCAGGGTGTCATGGTCGGCATGGGTCAGAAAGACTCGTACGTAGGTGACGAGGCACAGAGCAAGAGAGGTATCCTCACGCTCAAATACCCTATCGAGCACGGTATCGTCACCAACTGGGATGACATGGAGAAGATCTGGCACCACACTTTCTACAACGAACTCCGTGTCGCACCCGAGGAACACCCAGTCCTGCTCACAGAGGCTCCCCTCAACCCTAAGGCCAACAGGTGCGTGTTACTTGTATTGTAATATCATAAGGACATACTATTTTGAAACAAGAAAGTAATTACTAATCAGAAACATTTACAAACATAAGTTATTTGTTTTCTTAATAAACTTAACGGTTCAAGGCATAAGAGTAACAGTAGTAATTTTGATTGAATTTTGTATGTGTAGTGAGTAGTGCTTTTAGATCGAGCTAGCCAGCAGTGAGCCCATCTAAGTGATGTCTTGAGTTGTGTACAGCTAATACTGATGAGTAATTTTAATTTGTTACAGAGAGAAGATGACACAGATCATGTTCGAGACCTTCAACACCCCCGCCATGTACGTCGCCATCCAGGCTGTGCTCTCCCTGTACGCGTCCGGTCGTACCACCGGTATCGTGCTCGACTCCGGAGACGGTGTCTCCCACACCGTGCCCATCTACGAGGGATACGCGCTGCCCCACGCCATCCTCCGTCTGGACTTGGCCGGTCGGGACCTCACCGACTACCTGATGAAGATCTTGACCGAACGTGGTTACTCATTCACCACCACGGCCGAGAGAGAAATCGTCCGTGACATCAAGGAGAAGCTCTGCTATGTCGCCCTCGACTTTGAACAGGAGATGGCCACCGCTGCCTCAAGCAGCTCCCTCGAGAAGTCCTACGAACTTCCCGACGGACAAGTCATCACCATCGGAAACGAGCGCTTCCGTTGTCCAGAGGCTCTGTTCCAACCCTCATTCCTGGGTATGGAAGCTTGCGGCATCCACGAAACAACATACAACTCCATCATGAAGTGTGACGTGGACATCCGTAAGGACCTGTACGCCAACACAGTATTATCCGGTGGTACCACCATGTACCCAGGAATCGCCGACCGTATGCAGAAGGAGATCACAGCCCTCGCTCCCTCGACGATGAAGATCAAGATCATCGCACCTCCAGAGAGGAAATACTCCGTATGGATCGGAGGTTCAATTCTCGCGTCCCTCTCGACCTTCCAACAGATGTGGATCTCGAAGCAGGAGTACGACGAGTCCGGCCCCTCAATTGTGCACAGGAAGTGCTTCTAAACGCACAGCGCAGGTGCGTAGCTGCCGCCATCAGCAGCAGTCCGCGGCTCGGTCGGTCCCGCGGCCGGCTGCTCAACTCAGGCTTGTAATAACCGTTAATTTAATTGTACGTAAGATATTATATGTAATTAATTAAATGGTAATAGTGACGGTAGGATGAAGCGCGGCGCCGCGGGCGCGCCTCTCCTACCGGCCTCGGTACTGCACTCGCCAAAGGATCTGTTTTGTAATCTCATGAATGATGATTGTATGTGCTGAAACGAATAAGACTACTTTCTTACTAGGTCATTTATAAATTATAAAATATAACAAAAATACAAAAAAAATCTGAAAAATTTGAACTCGTCTTTCATTTGTCCGACCTTGACACTGCAGCTCGAAAACGATGCATTTATTTAGAATGCACGAGACCAACGCTCGGCATTGACCCATGTACGAAAATAACTTACGAGAGCGAGCTAGTGGCTGCTAAAAATAACTGGCCTGCAGCACGCTGCTTCCTTACGTCTGAATGTGATGCCGCATGATTTGAAAATAGATCTTTCTGATCTTGGTTGCATTGTAAATAAACTATTCTGAATAGAGTAGGTATGTATAGGTACATACAGGAAATAAAATCCACCTAGATACCTACAGCTAAGTCCCCGCCCATAGCGGCCCTAAGGCTACACCTCATCCTCAACCATTTGCACTGATAAAAGTATCATTTGCTCTTGTAGTATGTACCTAGGTATTGTGAAATTTATTAACAAAACTCGTAGGTAGCAACGTAGCTCCAGAACCTTATTGGCTAATAGCTTGGGTGTTTTTATCGTAATTCGTAGGTAATAATGTTAAAAATCGAAACAATATGCGCACAACGATTAGAAAAGAAACAGGAGAGAAACAGCCTACTGTATCTACGCTGCATTGCGCAGGCCTAGTTTTGAATACAATCACGTTATGTCAAATTATCACGTAGGTACCAAATATCTGATATTTTAGGAAGCGTATGCATAATAAGATTAGAAATAGATGCTTGTAATTAATTACTGACATCTTTTTTTCAGCTCGTCAATCATCATTAACCTCAAATATCGTATCGGAAAGGTAGAAACTAGAAAGAAATTTTGTGGAATATCGTGGGTATTGTTAATCGTAGGGATTATCGTATATCATTGTTTATCGAGGTTTGAGAAGTAGAATGTTTAGCTATCTTTCCAGTGTGTATATAACTTTAAAAAAAAACTATGTACCTACCTAGGTAGGTATCTTATTCAAAGAACCGATATCTAGATATCGGTTCTTTGAATAAGGTGAACAAGGATCACTGCAACTTAAAATACAAAAATTAAATTAAATTATGTTACGGAACCACATTCTGAATTAGGTTACAAACCTGACCATTTTTTGTTGTACATTTTGGTGACTCCGGAACTACTAATTTGAAAAATATAATCATTAATCTATCAGTGTTATGCGTAAACCGGTTGAATGGCAAGGTACCTACATAAGGCTAACGTTTTATTGAATTATTGACGTCATCGTACCAATTGTATTCATCAGCAAAGAATTTAGATGACGTTAAATGTTTTAGGTAATGAGGTACTCGTGGTAGCTCCTACTAGGGCATAGGGGCATTCCAAGATATATTTGCGTGGATAACCGATAGTTATCGGAATATAAAAGTATTTGTAATGTTAATAGTAATTCGGTTGTAATAATATGTACTTCTACCGATTTTATTATTAGGTAGTAATTAAATTAATAATTTGATCATACAGATAGTGGGATCTATATATTCTATCTATTCGCACTCTTTCCTGAGAAATTCTCATTCGTCATTCTCAGAAGGGCTCTGAGCTCATCCAATTTCCTAAAAAATGCACCTCTTGAGCCAATAACTCTGTTAATTCTTCTAGCAGGAGAGGTCTATGCGACTTTATGGATTTTCTAATAATTTATTTTCCGATCCATATCAGCGTTTCACTTGTCCTCACCACTCCACTCGACAGGTGTATTCAGGCCTCGTTACTTATGTACTTTACAGACACAATGTAAAGTGCCACTTTCAGCATAAATCAGGATCCTACTCGACTGGGTAACTACTGATGTCGCTACTTTAGGCTGGCTTCACAGCAGTTCAGAAGATCCGTACGGGCTGTCAGTACGGACGCCCGGAGCGACATCGTTGTAGGAGCGCTCCGGGTAGCGCTCGTATAAGTTATACTTATACGGTACAGACAGACCATACACGTCAAGGCGTAATACCGGTGGGAGAGATGCACTGTGCCGCGCTCCCGGCTGCGTGGGTCCCACCATCTTGCTTGTTTCTCTTGTCAAACAGCTTGCTATGTAGAGAAGGGAAATACAGGCAGTGGAATTACGGACACCGACACTTTAAGACCTTGTCTCAGGACAAGCAACACATAATTGCCTGGGCTACTCATTTATGTTGCCTTATTACATAAATACTGGTATTTATATATAGGGAAGTTTATGTTCATTGGCGACGTCAACCACTTACCTACCATCTGATGGTACGTCTGCCAGTTCCAACTAACATAAAAGAATACCCAATATGTAATTATTATCAGCCCCTCCATCCGCTGGATATAGGCATCTTTCACTGACATTCATATCAAACTACACACATGTATCAGTAAACATTTTCTGTTTTATAACACATTGGAAAAATCTAGTTAGTACATAATATTTCTTTTTACTATATATTTTGAGAGCTTTTAGCCTTTTGCATACCAGATTAATAATAGTTACATACACATTTGGCATGGAAAAATAATAAACTTGTTAATGTTAAAACTTTATTTTACACATCACAAAATATAGGTGCCTACGAATACCGTTAAAAGTAGTATTAGGTTCGGCGCAAACGGACCATCGACCACAGCCACCGGTTACTGTTACGCGTTATCGCCATATTTAGTCCATAGCGAAGACTGCTGTAGCCAATATATGAAAATGTCAAGTCGCTGTCGCTGGCTACCAGTGGCTGTGGTCAATGGCCCGTTAGCGCCGAGCCTTATATCACCACTGACAATTGTGCTGTAATATTTAAAACAAAAATAACGGTAAAAACTAAAAAAAATGATTCGAATAAAATATTAAGGGAGGCTTTTGGCATGACAAATAAAATTCCTTCATATAAGTCCTCAAATGTGGTTTTAAAACGATAAAATATGTTCTAATTTGCACTTTGTTATACACGGCATACTTTATTGACCTGCAATAATATATTACACATATTTAGTTGGTATTGTCCTCAACATCATACAGGAAAATTTATAAAATAGTTTCTTCAATTTAAACATAATATGGGTGGACAGACAATTTTATACTTTAGTCAGGCCCTTTTCGATTGGGCACTCTGGGCAACTAACACAGGACCTTGTGTTTAATGGGCCCCACAGTTTCTACTATTACCTATTTGCTTTTAAAAAGTTCTTTGCGACTTTTAATAAGAATAGTGCCCAGGGCCCATAAGTTAGACGGAATTGACTTTTAGTAATAAAAAATATGCTTTGCGGATTTTTCAAATACCTCGTCTATACACCACATTGATCATAGTAAAATTTTACTTAATCCTATAAGTCTAATGTTAGTGGTAACTTATATTAATGGTCGACTTAACATTACACTATTATAGTCTGTGACATATAATTTTAGTTAAAATAAGTCATTCTTAATACAGTTATTTGATGTGTATAAAAATATAAATGTAGATAGTTTATATGTGGACAATAATTGACTTACAGTTGCAAAATAGGTTATAGGTATACATCTGTTATATTAAGTATTAGACTATGTTTAACAAAAAATGTGTGCTCAAAATTTTTGAAAATCATTAATGATTTAATTTTAATAAACCTTAATTTAATTCCTTCACTCTGATCTACATAGCCATATGCAATATAAGTGACTTTTAGGAATAAGAGTTTGTTCCAAGGCAGTTACATTTGGATATCTACTGGATGAAACTATTAACACAAGGATCACGACCTTATCAATTATTAACTCAATAGTCACTTCTTTCTAGAGTTACAAAAGAAAAAGTCTCAACTAATGTAAAAAATAAATTTAGTAATGTTCCGGTATGTGATAGCGGAAAACCGAAAAACTATGAAAAAGAATACTTTTAAATTGTAATTGTATAGGTATTGTAGTCTTATTGACAAAACATGATAAAAAGTTTGACCCAAGAGAAAATGGGATTGGCGAATATATCCAGTAGTTTTATTAATACATAAAACTGCTTAATCAGTGTTCATAGATTTGTATTAATAAATTGGATGTAAGTACTGATTCTTTAGAAAATAACACACTTTAACGTGTCTAATCTCACATTCATTCTTAATTTGTCAATCAACATACAAGCATTTATTATTGTTGGTGGGCAAAATGTGGGACGATGAACGTATTAGAACAAGTAAATGAGAATACACAACTAATCCTGTAGTCCGAGGAAAATTGTGCAAAAGGTGCCTACATTAACTTAATACTAAATACATAAAGATTCAAGTTAGCAAAGGCGTTGGGATCCTTTTAAAACTATATTAGTTTGAGACTATGTGTCGAAAATGACGTCACTCGATTTGTATTGACCAATCGGAGGGATGGGTCATGAATTATTCTATATTCGATATTATGCGAGTTACTATGAAACATTACACGCTCAGAGCCCCAAATTAACACTTAAAACAAGTGGTATTTTAATCTATCTGGACTAGGACTCCATTATATCTAGTTAGCCTACGGACCTTTATGAATAATTTAGTGCCTAATATTTATGAAACGGTAAAAATATTGATTGATATTAAGGGGATAAATCTTAAATGGAAAATTAGCGACAAAATACTTAAGTTTTAAATGTAAAAAACGGAATCATGCGATAAATAAAAAAGAAAAAGCATAAGGCACGAAAGGATAGACAAATAAAAATATAAAATAGAGAAGAATTGAAAAATAAAAAGGAGTACATACTTCTATGAAGTTAAAGTATTTTTTTTTACTTTAGGTAAAGAAGAAATTTGAAAGGTGTAATAGGTAAAAATAATTATCATGTAATTAGTAAATTATGATTATTTTAAAATCACCATATTATAAAACATTTTATTGGAGTTATTTATTTACATTATACAACATTATCCCAGCAATGAACATAACTTTAATTCTCACGTTCAGAAATAAATCTTTTAAATTCCATGATATTATGTATAACTAAAAAAATGTTATAAAAATATTTACAAATATCGCCGTTTTTTTTTTTATAATTTCAAATTTTATTTGGCATTCATTCTGTATATTAAACTTGTAATTCAAATGAACACATTTGAGTCCCTTGGTCAAAATTTAAAAGGGTAAATAAAAGTAAAGGCCCGCCTTTATTAATAAAATATAATTAAAAAGTTGCAATCCTAATTTAAAAATCTTATAAATAAACTATATCTAAACATAAATATTTCAATAAAAGTATTCAGAACAACTAAGCGTATTAAGCGGGTATTGTGCGATTTCCTTAGCTTACAGCATGACTTTAGTCCTATTGTATTGAGAT
The DNA here is from genome assembly GCA_963853865.1 of Helleia helle. Classification (NCBI taxonomy): domain Eukaryota; kingdom Metazoa; phylum Arthropoda; class Insecta; order Lepidoptera; family Lycaenidae; genus Helleia; species Helleia helle. The sequence continues at coordinate 17,098,220 of OY971426.1, read as the reverse complement.
ATGAACAAACAAATTTACAATAAACACCCTAATGTAGTATCTAACTAAATACAATTAAAAAGAGCGCGAATTCAATAGACTTATTAGCCACTAGCGCCACAGGCGGGACCTTATAAAACCAGTTGCATTACTATTGCTTCTGTGGACATTTATAGAACTAATATTAAGATTCCATAATTATCTTATTCTGCCAGTTATTTATACTTGATGCTACAAAGGTTATACATACAGGTAGGAATCACAACACAGATAATTTATATGTATTATAGTACTAACTTATTACTTATTATTAGCTTGTATTGGCTATTCAAATAGGGGTTATAAGGAGGGTTTGATGTTGTTTATCAATGTGGTACTGTTTTCATATGAAGCTCGCTTATGTGTGCATTTGGCACACTAGAGCCTCAAGCAATCTATGGAACTAAATATAGTAAACGCGCCAAACATAAACATTAGCGGACACCATATGAAAACATTTCAACCCTCACATCTCAAACCTTTCAAATGTAATTTTAGTGATATTTTGTTTACAATGTACTTAGTTATAACAACAAATTTAAATAAATATCTTATTTTAATTTAATAGTTCCGTTTCTCCTCTTTCCACCTGTACAAGATGCAACTGATACAGCAAGTAACTTAAATAAAACTCATTTTAACTTTTAAAGTCTCATATTTTTTAATCATTGTAGGTTCTTTATAGAGGACACATTATGTGATTAATATCCATAGACAATTTGTACCATAGACTTGCATGATTTTTTAAAATAAAACTTATATTAATCGATCAATCAATCTTTGGCAATTGTATCAGCGCATTTTTTGTACTTAAAGACTGCTAAGGCCACACATATTAGTCCGTCACTACTTACTACGTCTCACTGTCTCTATGAATGTCCTTTACCGGTACGTACTGTGTCACACTGCCAATACTATGAATGTCGTTTATCAGTACATACTATGTGTCACTATTAACACTATGAATGTCTTACACCGGTACATACTATGTCTCACTGTCAATACTATGAATGTCTTTTACCGGATTGCCATGTACCCGGAACCTGTAGAGACAGGTGTAGGTGGGGTTCCCGTGGTTGCTCTCGACCCGCAGCTCGACGATGTCGTGCGCAACGGGGTAGTGGACTCCCTCGATGGTGGTGGTCTTGGGATATTGCACGGGGAAGTGCTGAATGGAGGTGCCATTCGCGTCGTACATGTACGAGCCGAACAAGTGCGGCTCCGGATCGTATTCACCGTGCAGACCCTGGAATGAGCAACGAAAATATTTACTTACATTAAAAAGGTTAACATAAGACAGTTTGTATTAGTGATGTAACCAATTCGGATTCGCTGATTTTCGCATTCGCAAAATTTCTGAGAACGTTTTGAATGTCTAAAAAAAAACAATTTTAAGATAACATTAGGTTAATAAAATCAGAATTCATTTATTTCTTTTTTTTATTACAAGAAAAAGTAATCCTGTATACACATTATCAGTCTACTATAGACACTCTCAGTATTTATTTATTTATCTACTTTACTTTCCAATGAAGCATAACAATTAAATTCATAACAACGTTATAAGACAAAAAATGAAATGTAAGCAAACAAAAACAAATTCTTCTGTGAAATTTGAACGAGACTGCCACCAAACCATAGGCAATTGGTGCTAAATTTGAACAAAAACTGAATAATCGCAATCACATAAGTCGATAGCAGATATTCAATAAATAACATTCGTTACATCACTAGTTTGTATACTACAGAAGTTAACAAAATTAAACATTCAAGTCAGGCAGCCATATTAAAAAAATATATGCTTAAATAAATATAACCTAAAGGTTGAATAGGATTTTGTGCTTTTCGCTTATTTTTACTTTGTGCCTCAAAAAGTATAGGAAATACCTTCCATTCATCCCACACCAACAAAACATTGTCATAGCCTAATTTGGGGACCTCCGTATGAAAGATTTAATACTGCATTCTGTGACTGCACAGTAACTTTGATGTGTTTTAATGTACAACTTAAATGTTACCGTGTTTTTGTGCAATAAAGAAAGAAATACAATTTAAAAAAAGATGCGACTAAAGGCTAATTGCTAATTATAACCTAATTTAGGAATATATTTGTAAGCCTAACAGGCCATAGAGATACATGTAAAATAATGATACTGGTACTGTACCATCACTTTACCTATGTGTCACAAATAAATATCTATTATTACTATTATAACACTCGGTAAGTCGTGCTCATTACTCACATAAACGGAGAAGTTCTTGGGCGCGGACTCGATCTTGCCGTCGACGGCGAGCAGGCGCGACATGTGCTCGATCGAGAAGCCCGTCACCTCGATTATGGCGTACGTCTTTATCACTGTTGTGAAACAAGTGTGTAGAATATATCAAGAGTTATTGAATAATACACAATAATACCACGTTAAGCGTTAAGTCAGTGGTTATCAGTTTGTGTTACCGTACAGGGTGGTAATGACCTTACAATTAAAAAAAAAGTATACAAAATTGATATCAAATATCTTCTTACAGGACATAAACCCGTTAGTAACTTGTGATCAGCTGTCCCCTGTCAGACTATCAACGACTGTATACGCACATTTTACTACAATGATCATATTATCCCTTATATGTTCCACTGCTGGGCACGGGTCTCCTCCTCGAAATCAGGCGTGGAGGGTGTTGGGCAACAGTTCACCGATGCGCTGGCCCAATGCGGGTTCGTGAACTTCACATACTTTCAAAGACTTTTAATTTCATTACCCAAGTAGGTTTCCTCACGATGTTTTTTTTCACCTGTGAGCAAGCAATGGTCATGGAGAACGGAGAAATTTAGAAAAACCTATTACAGGGTAGCTGGTCAGGATCGAACCCAGACCTCTCACTCAAAAGGCCGTGCCCAAACCCACTAGATTCTAGACCACGTCTGAAAACCTCACATACATGTGTGTTTTATTTCACGAAATCGGGTGAGCTATTTGTGTGTACATTACATTACATGTACATTGTCTTTGCGTGCGTAAGCTCGGAAGCGCTCGGTTCAGTACGCTGATAAGCTCCCTGTAGTTACGCACACAAGAACGCACGTCTGTAAGCATCACAACTACAAATATGACCCACCCGCTTTCGTGAAATAAAACAACTGTAATTAATGATCCCCCCTTAGGGTGTTCTCCTTACCCAGGTACCCGGGGAAGCCCTGGAAGGCCCAACACTCGGCGGGCAGCGCACCCGGCGTGAGCGCGTTCCGGGGCGAGGTGTAGGACCACAGCACGGGGATACCCAGCACGGAGTACTGCTTCGTCTTGATTTGGTACAGCTCCGTGCACTTCGTCGACAACACCTGACCACCTGGACACAGATAAGGAATAGAATTCGTTTATCATGAAATTTACTGAATGCGTTTAGTAATACAGCCCTTTTGCCTTGGCCGGATTGGAGTTAGACTTTCAGAGGTTTAAGAATTTAGAACAGAAAAATTACGTTTGCGACGTCACACTGTCCAACATTTGTTATGTATAGTTAAATTTTAAGGCATTTCTAAGAACTTTCCTCAACAAATTTCATTTTAAAATCAATATGTGAGAATTCAGATGAGAATCCATTCTGGATCCTTAATTGTCATGGGTCATGTTAACTTATTTATTTGTCAGTTTTCACATACTACATTCAATTTACTAGTAAGCCATAACAATATATTCTTACCCGCAGATTCCAAAGCATAGTCCACCAGTCCAGTTTTATCAGCATCATACACCTCCAACATGCCCGCTACCAACTTCTTCAGAGCTTCCAAGTCGACGGTACCAGTCTCCTTCCGCACCTCCACTTCCTTAACATACTCTCTTACTTTCTCCACTATCAACTCCATCTGTCTCTTCTCTATGGTCAATAAGTACTCTTGGATCACCTTCCTAATACTATCTTCATCCATTTCTGGTTTCCATGATGTGATGAGCCTTTCGAGTATGTCTTGACTGAGGGTTTGCATCTGTTCGTTGGTAACATACACTTTATCGAATCTTTCTTTGAGCTTAGCGGTCATTGCATCTGTATTATCTTCGTTCAGTATTTGTATAAGATTGTTCTGTAAGTACTTGAATGAATATTGTTCTATTTTAGATTCTAGGTTGTCTAATTTTAATACTTTCTGATCAAAATGCTTCAATTTTGAATCAACATTCAACGCCCAGTTCTCTAAAGCCGCTATTCTTTTAGTCAAGTCAGCATCGACCACAATCTCTGGTGACTTATAGTCATCCATTTGATCTGGTATGAACCGATCCTTGTACGTGTAACCTGAAAACGAAACTGGCATTAGTAATTGTACCACTTCTCTGTCCTTCCCACATAATATGAACATATTAAGAGAAAGACACAGGGAAGGACAGAGATCGAACAAATGTACAATGTTGATGAGACTCACCTAATGGTGTCGTTGAGATCACATTCAATAGGTGACAAAAAGCTCTATCCTTCCCCGATATTTCATCAAACAATTTCTGCAGGGAAGAATGTGGTAGGACAAGGAAACACGTGTGACATATAAAAATTATAATTCAATCAAAATTAGTTACATTAAACATGTTACGAATAAACATTTGATAGTTAACATCTAAACCCCACATTTACAATACAACGAATGAAATAATTTTCTTTGAATGGAACAATACAATGTTTAAAAAAATAGTCATGGTCAAAAGCTTTCAAATGCGTGAAGCAATGCTTCTTTGCTGTAGAAGTGTGGATAAAAGTAAGTTTGCAACAGTTTTTTTTTCAAATCAAAACAAGCATGGTAGCTTTTTTCTTAGCATTCTTACTTATATGAGTAGTAAATTAGATATCAAAACGGATTTTTCAAAATCTTTATGAAAAAAATATAAAAAAGTTAGGTACCAAAAAAAATTGTTTCGACCTTATTCGAACTTACTTTTTGTTTAGACATTTTAAAACTCACAATTAAAAGTATTTAAATATTTAAGACTAGTTATTAGACAAAGAATAGATAACAAGACAATAAAACATTTAAATAGAGTGAAACATGTATAAGCTACACTACTATGGCATCGACAAGTTACAAAAAGGTACAAGTTAAGAAACATTTGAAAACAATTTTGTTTTAAATTTCTATTCAGTGTCTTCGTTTAAGGTTACACAAGTCGCTCATCTTTTCATACGAACGCGGAACAAAACTGTACACTAAAGCCCGTACGGACATAATTCGGTTTTTCAAAAGTTAAAATAAATTTATTTTGAAAAGATACACCTAATAGTTTTTCTATAATAACTGTTTTGCTAAAAGGTCGCTTTAGGAATGAATTATTTATTAATAATTATAATAATTGTGCATTCATTCTAGAACATATGTTCGCGCACTATGTCAGGTGAGAGAGCATTCATTTAGTTAGACTTTAGAGTTCGCGCCGTCTTGTTTAACCTTAACACACCTGATCACAATAATGTTGTGCTGCTTTATTAAAAAGGTTTTTACTAAAGGTAAACTTAAAAATAGTAAATTTAGTATTTACCAAAAGTAAAAATATAAAATCTTTTTACTATTTCTAACATTTTTCTCTCTATATGCCTACATTTTAAGATGATATTATAATACTATAATTATTACTACCACAGAAGTACTATTTTGAGTATATTATTAAACATCTCTTATTATGGATTGTTTTTCAAATGCTCTTAGTGTTTAAATAAAATAAAAATTAAAGCTTTATAATAAATATTTTTGTACTATTCATAGCTTATAAAATATCTTAACTTTAAATGAATCACTTTGATTGAACCAAAACATTTTTAGCACATATACACACATTTTTATAGTAAATTAGAATGTTAAGTACACAAAAGTTAAAGCATTAATTATTTATTCACATATAAAAACTTTTTAAACCTTTTTAACTGAATTTTGGATAAAACAATATACTGGCCAAATCGAGATCAGGTTACTTTTTATAAACATAGGATTTTTATATGTGAACATTTTAGAGTGTATTAACATTTAAATATATAGAAAAAATATATTTTTCTTTTAATATATAATATTTCAAAACAATTTCAGTTACTTAATTAGTTAAGTCCAAAACAAATAGCTTATAAAAATTTATGAAAAGTATTATTTTTTCTTATGAAGTAGACTATCATTATATAAATTTTATATACATTAAAGAAAATATATTTTCTTTACATATATATAGTAGAAATATATAAAACCATATGACCTTACATATAACTATAATATATAAAAAGCTTAGCTGACATTTTAGGCGGTTCTTTTAAGCTGTTGGTTAATGTATGTTTTATAGAATCTGTATATTTATTGCACTACAGAATCTGCATAATACTAAGAAGCCTCTTAAACATAAAATACTAAGACTACGTCTAATTTTTATACATACATACCTATTATTCAACAATTGATATGAAGGGCCACGTTTAATGTATAGGCCGACCAGAAATAAATAAACCCTGTGGTGTCGCCACTGTATCTTCCATACAGAAATTAGTTCCGGAATTTTCCGCAATATGGCGAGGGTTTATAATTATATATTTCTGGTCAGGCTATGAGCAAATATATTTAGTTCTTATAGTGTGTACGTTATAGTACCTATACAACATACAGTACTCGCGCGATCTGAATGTGTTCGGGGTATGAGGTAAGATGAGTGTAATATATTTCAAAAATTTATTAATGGAGGGGGGAGGGGGGCTAAAAAGTTTACTAGGGACTAAAACGATTTTACGTAAATTAAAAAAAAAAAAAACAAATATTTCAAAAATTGTTCATGGGGGCCCAAAAGTATATTTTTTAGACCATTTAGAAAAAGGATTTTAATAAATTAATTAATTACCATCAAATAATTTTAATAGACTATCAATCACTATCAAACGACATCAAACGATTGAGATAGACAAAAAATAGATTATCAATTAATGGGGGGGCCAAATGAGTGGAGGTTGAGTCAAGAGTAGAGAGTAGTCATAACTCGTCCGCTTATCGTTTTATTCAAATTGTGTAAAAGTTGTACTTGTGATATTTTTTAATGACTGATCCGGGTACTTCAAGTTCGATTAATAAAGAATAATAAAAGATGTGTTTTTATTGCGGGCGATATATTTTCTTGCTTTGGCTTGAAGAAAAGCTGAATCACCTTGCCCGTGAGTAATGATTAAGAATGAGCTAGCCATTATATCTACCTCCAAAGGAACTTCAGCTGCAGTTAAAAAGAAACGAAAAAAGTGCCTCTTTGTTCGGATTCTACTAAAGGAAAATCACATACTAAATAAAATAAAAACTCAAACGTTGATGACTTTGATAGAAGTGTGTGAATGTATAAAACTTTTTTTTAAAAGAGTTTCATACCTTTTTTTCACAATTATGTATAAATTTTGTTTAATTAAGATTTTTGCCTTTTACACAGTTTTCATGAAGCAGGGATTATATGAATGTGTGTATTTTTTTGTAATCTTCTAAAAAATATAAAAATAAGTATACAAAAATTAACTTTCATAAAATACTAACAGATTAGGTGTCAAATAAAAATGTCGAATTCCCGTTCATTATCACTGTAAATAACAGCTTAGATTATAGTTTAGCTCATAAGTTTAATTGTTATTTTTCTCGTCGTAATTCTTTTATTTTATACACAATTGTTAAAATTATATACATAAGCATTTGTAACCATAAATTTTATATGAATAAAGAAATGCACGCACACTCACGAACAGACATGCTCACTATACACGCCTGCCTCAAAATTTGCGATGAACGCCAGCGCGCTCGCACCTGATTGGTCGAGCGCTCGCAAAATCACACCGGCCCGCCTTCGCACAACGCTGATACGATTCTAATAAGAATCTCGCGCTCGGCGGGCCTAATCACTATTCTGCTTGACTCGCTAGTATCACAAGGTGTCACTCTGCCCGTGACTCCTCCTTTCACTGCATTGTTTTAAATTTAAAAGTTGTTCTCATTTACCTAACCCAAGAATATACAGTCCACTGCTCCACGAAGACCAAAGGCGCATGCCCCGCTGAGCGCTGCCCCTTACAATTGGTCCTTCTTGGCCGAATCACTGTTTCAAGCAAGTGCATATCAAGAAAAGAAGCAAGTGCATATCAAGAAAAGAAGCAAGTGCATCTCAAGAAAAGAAGCAAGTGCATCTCAAAGAAAAGAAGCAAGTGCATCTCAAGAAAAGAAACAAGTGTGCGTCAAAGCAAGAAAGAAATACGAACGCGCGAGTGTTAGCAGTTGGTCTTGCCTAACCACTGTTAATTACTTGTTACAAATCGTCATTACGTACGTGGCCACCTAGCGGTGTTAAAGGCCATCACAGCGTACGGAGGCATAGTGAAGTGGCTGACGACTTCACGCACCTCCCCAGGTGTCATAGTCAGACCTCGCCGGTACGGTGCGGGCACGTTCTGGGGCCACAGGTTGGCACGCAACGACAAGGGTGGTTTTCCCGCCATTCTTTAATGCTCCCGTGAACACCTGCGCCCTATGCCGGGAGGTTCCTACCTTCCTATCCCGTACATTCCCATTCCTGGTCCGGCATCACCGCGGTAGTAGTCCGGCCAGGCAGATAGGCAAGATAGGCAAGTTAGGTAAAGACATTAAGAACAAGTGAAAGTGAAAGTGAAAGTGTTAATTTAAGATATTGTTAGGAGTAGGGTCCCCTCGTGCGCAATGGAAGACGTACGTGTATTACGTTCGGGCAAAACTACACCCTCCACCGACACCACGCCGACGTCAGGCCAAACCACGTCTACAGAATCGAATACGTGGAGTAAGGGCACCAGCGCCGAGAATACTAGAGGAAGCAGCAACACGCGCGGTAATAACGAGCAGATAGTCGAGAACAGGGCAGAAGAGCTAGATAGTCAAGTAAGGAGTGCGCCGGGCACAGTTGTTAATATTCCCGTGGATAGGGCCAGTAGCCGATTATCTATGTTAAAAGCCGAGTTAGAATTACATAATTCCGAATTAGCACGGGCTAGGGCGGCATCCGCGGCTGCATTGAATCGTTTAGAAATAGCCAGAATCGAACTGGAGAGCTCAAACGACGCGGAACAGCCACCCAGTAGAGAAGAGTCACGCGTTAAGGGTTGGATATCGGAACAGTGCGTAACTAAAAGACCGGTAATACTAGATAACGCCCAGATCCCGGGACAGGTGCCGCGACCACCCAACTCTGTTAGGGGCGAGCCACGCGTTGGCAAAGACGTGTCGAGTAGTAGCAGCGACATGGCAATGCTGGCCAACGCGATTATGCAGGCGGTTAATTCCAATACATCGAAAGCTCCTAAATTCATCCACGAGCTACCCCACTTCGACGGGGCCATAACAGAATGGATGGCATTTAAATCAGTCTTCAACGACACAGTAGACACGTTTACCGACGTACAAAATGTAGCCAGATTAAGAAAAGCACTGCGAGGTGCAGCCCGCGAAACAGTTAGAGCTTTACTATTCACGTCGTCCGATCCATACGAAGTGATGGACACCTTAGAAAGGCGATACGGCCGACCGGAATTACTTATATTATCGGAATTAGATAACATTAAGCGAATGCCCCGTATGGGCGAAGACGGGCGCAACATCAGTAGTTTCGCGAGCAAAGTATCCAATACAGTAGCGGCCATAAAATCACTAAATCAACCGCAATATTTGTACTCGCCCGAGTTAGTGAGTCGTATAGTAGAAAAACTTAGCACGATTTTAAAATATAAATGGTACGAATTTAGATCGGAACGCTCCGGAGCGCCCGAGTTAGAATTGTTGTCCCGTTTTCTTAATATCATGGCCGATCAGTGCGGCGCTATGTTCGCCTATGAAACAACACGTGATGAGAGAAAAAATCGAATGAAACCTCGCGTAGTAAACACAACCCGCGAACGGGAGCGTCCGCGCATGCGCCATCCACAAGAGGAGAGTGATAGCTCGTGTTACGAATCGGAGCCGGAGACCAAACCGTCACGTAAAACAGTCGCCACCATAAAAAAGCAAACTTCGAGACCGCAAAAACCCCGCCCGTCGCGACCTAGTGTAGAACCATCAGTAGACGCGAAAATAAAATGTAGTATATGTTCAGGAAACCACGGCGCCGCGGCGTGCGCGGACTTCACGAAACTATCGGTTAAAGAGAGATGGGAGACGGCCAAACGTGATAGATTATGTTTTAGGTGTCTAAGTAGCTCACATCCGCGAATGTTCAAATGCAAATACATACCGTGCGGAGTAAATGGGTGTGAAGCCTCACACCATAAAATGTTACACGGCAACGACGGCACATCAAGGCCAGCGCGCGGTAATGTCAGCTCCATAAATCATATACATGCGTCTAACACCTACTTAAAGATAGTACCGGTTGAGATTAGCGGCCCCATAGGTTCGACCACCACTTACGCCTTACTTGATGAAGGTTCAACCATGACGCTCGTTGAACAAGGCACGGCGGACAGCGTCATAGAGAGAGGGCACGGCCAGTTATTATCGTTGGAAGGAGTAGGGGGCAGTCGCATAGACGAAATAGAATCGTGCCGCATCACGTTATCGATCCGTGGTCTATGCAATAGAAATATAGAAACCATGAGTGCGAGCACCATAGGAAATTTAAACTTAGCGAAACAAAAAATAAGCAGGGACTTAGTGCGACAGTGCAGCCACCTAGCGGAATTAGAGGACGAACTATGCTATGAGTTGGGTAAACCGACCATATTAATAGGCCAGGACAACTGGCACTTAATTACGTCTAGGCAGTTACGAATCGGCAACAGAACTCAACCAGTGGCATCGTTAACCAAATTAGGATGGGTACTGCACGGGCAGGACGCACGTCCACGTGGCACGGTCGCATTAATAAACCACGTGCGTCCCACGCCGACAGACGATCCCGCGTTAGATCTAATTAGGAATTTCTTTAGTATAGAATCGCTAGGCATAGAAGCGCGGCGGCCAACGTCAGACCCTGAACAGCGCGCCCTAGCGATTCTAAATAAAACTTGTAAGAAAATAGATCACAACAGGTTCGAAGCGGGTTTACTATGGCGAACCGACGATGAGATAATGCCTAATAACAAAAAACAAGCTCTCAGCCGTCTATACAGTTTAGAAAACAAGTTAGATAAAAATTTAATTCTAAAATCCGAATATAACAAGCAGGTAGGCAATTTAATAAAGGCAGGCTACGCAGAAAAAATTGACAACCCAGTTACGTCACCACGCAGCTGGTACTTGCCGCACTTTTCGGTAGTGCACCCCCAAAAGGGTAAGGTACGATTGGTGTTCGATGCAGCAGCCAAGTACGGGGGAAAGAGTCTGAACGATGCACTCCTGACAGGTCCTGACTTGTTACAATCTTTATTCGGAGTATTGATTAGGTTTCGGGAAGGTAGGATCGCAGTGGTAGCAGACATAAAGGAAATGTTCCTTCAAGTGAAAATCGCTCAGCAGGACCGTGATAGTCTACGATTTTTATGGAGGGGCGAGGATAGGCAGGGACCGCCACAAGAATACCGCATGACGTCATTAATATTCGGGGCGGCATCCTCTCCGTGTACCGCCATTTATGTGAAAAATAAAAACGCAGAACATCACGGCCAGCAGTATCCCGAGGTCGCGAAGGCCACAGTGCGTAACTTTTACATGGACGATTATTTAGGCGCGTTCGACACCGAGAGCGAGGCAAAGCGAGTGATAGATGCCATGTACAAAGTACATTTAGACGCATCCTTTGAGTTACGCGGATGGGCGTCGAACGTGCCCGGAGTGATAAGCGGTGTCACTGATACGCGCAGTAGCGATTCGACCACATTAGGTAAAAGCGATATAGAGCGAACATTAGGTCTCATATGGAACCACACACGCGATACATTAGGTTTCAACGTCAACCTTAGGAGTACGCCCGCGAGCGTCATAGATGGCAGCACTTTACCTACCAAGCGACAAGTAACCAGCGCGGTCATGTCTGTGTTTGACCCGCTAGGTTTGGTTTCACCGATTACGATGATAGGCAAGTGTCTTATTCAGGAGATATGGCGAAGCGGGATAGGTTGGGATGACCCCATCACAAAGGAAAATCACGTGACATGGTTATCATTTATTAAAAACTTAAAACTTTTGAAAAAACTAGAAATAGATAGATACGTACCTGCCACGCCCTCTGGCGAGGGGGAGTTACATGTTTTTTGTGACGCGAGTGAAAAGGTATACTCGGCCGCGATATATCTAGTAAGTACAAGGTCGAACGGTACAAAGACATCGCGACTGGTAGCCGGCAAAGCCAAAGTAGCTCCGTTAAAACCCATCTCGATACCCCGCCTAGAGCTTCAAGCAGCAGTGTTAGGTAGTCGACTAGCCGAATCGGTCAAGCGCGAGTCGGATTATAAGATAACAAAATGTCATTACTGGTCAGATTCTAAAACGGTATTAACTTGGATAAAATCTGACCCGCGCACGTTCAAGTCATTCGTAGCTCATAGACTAGCCGAGATAGAAAACCTAACCACTCCAGCTAACTGGCGATGGGTACCCAGTGCAGATAACGTCGCGGACGACGCGACCAAGGGCATTCCTGTCGAATTTAACGCAGAGCATAGGTGGTTCACTGGACCCGAGTTCATTAGGCATGACTCCGCATCATGGCCACGAGAGAAGCTCCCCGCGGCGCCGTCACCCCCTTCAGGGGAAGAAAGAATCCTGAAACAAGTACATGTAACCATTAGGCATGACGTGAGTGATTACTTACCTCAATTAGAACGTTTCTCTAAATATACGCGATTAATACGTGTTGCTGCCACCGTTCTTCTCGCTGCCGAGGTATTTAAAGCCAAATTACTCAAAATAAACACAAGTACAGAGCTCGCACCAAACCACATGAGACTGGCCGAGCTATTACTAGTAAGACGAAGCCAATATAACTCGTTCGGCGAAGATATCACGACGATAGAGGCTGGGCGGCGACCGCCGAAGAAGTCCCCGTTCTACAAGCTCTCCGTGAAGATCGACCGCAACGGCATCCTGTGCTTAGATAGCAGAATAAGAGATAAGCATAACCTGCCAGTCTTACACGCAAAGGAAGGCTTCACTCAGCTGTTGGTGCATCATACGCACGCAACCTTCAACCACGGCAACCATCAGACCGTAATGAACGAGTTGAGACAACGATACCATATAATAGGACTGCGCGGTGTTATACGCTACATATGCAACAAATGCCAATGGTGTCGAACCTATAGGGGGATCCCCTCAAAAATCCCCTTAGGCGACTTACCTGCAGAAAGGCAGGCCCATAACCAACCGCCCTTCACAGCAACAGCGGTAGACTACTTTGGGCCGATGCATGTAGTTGTCGGGCGAAGACGAGAAAAGAGGTGGGGCGCACTAACACCTGCCTCACCACACGAGCAGTGCATCTGGAGACGGTCACATCTCTCTCGGCCTCCTCCATGATCATGAGCCTGCGCAGAATGATAGCTCGCCGTGGCACGCCGACAGTAATATACAGCGACAACGGCACAAACTTCGTGGGCGCCGAGACTGAAATCGCCGAGGCCATAAAGAACAACGGTCACGAATTAAAAGCTTTCGCATCTGAGAAACTGATCACCTGGAAGAAAATACCACCCGGTGCCCCGAACATGGGAGGAGCTTGGGAGAGAATGGTTAGATCAGTAAAGTCAGCTTTGAAAGTCACGCTGAAAGAGAAATCCCCCCCGATGATATACTTCATACGCTGTTACTAGAAGCGGAACATATTGTTAACTCAAGGCCATTGACACCGGTGAATCCCAATCTAGATGAAGAAGCGTTAACCCCAAACCACTTTCTTATTGGACGCTCAAGTGGAATGTCACCGCTGGGTTTCTTCAAAGACACGCCACTGAACGCACACTCTTGGAAGGCTACACAAGCATTAGCTGACGCCTTCTGGACACGCTGGACAGCAGAATACAGACCTCTCTTGATGCCCCGGTCTGGCTCCACCTCCCAGCATGCGAACATAAAAGTCGGTGACATCGTAGTCATATGTGATGGCACAATGCCCAGAGGAGTGTGGCCTCGAGGCGAGGTGGTAAAAGTCTACCCAGGGCCCGACGGACGAGTTCGGGTGACCGAGATCAGAACAGCAGCAGGATTGCTTCGTCGTCCGGCCTCTCGTCTTATCGTAATTACAACTGCGAACTGAGTATATGGTGCTTGCGCACGAGGGGGAGATTGTAAATAACAGCTTAGATTATAGTTTAGCTCATAAGTTTAATTGTTATTTTTCTCGTCGTAATTCTTTTATTTTATACACAATTGTTAAAATTATATACATAAGCATTTGTAACCATAAATTTTATATGAATAAAGAAATGCACGCACACTCACGAACAGACATGCTCACTATACACGCCTGCCTCAAAATTTGCGATGAACGCCAGCGCGCTCGCACCTGATTGGTCGAGCGCTCGCAAAATCACACCGGCCCGCCTTCGCACAACGCTGATACGATTCTAATAAGAATCTCGCGCTCGGCGGGCCTAATCACTATTCTGCTTGACTCGCTAGTATCACAAGGTGTCACTCTGCCCGTGACTCCTCCTTTCACTGCATTGTTTTAAATTTAAAAGTTGTTCTCATTTACCTAACCCAAGAATATACAGTCCACTGCTCCACGAAGACCAAAGGCGCATGCCCCGCTGAGCGCTGCCCCTTACAATCACTATTTAGGTCACATCACTAGCGCATTCCTCAAAGGTACACTTATATCGCGCGCGTGCTGTGAAAACTATATCTATTTATTATTTTTTAGTAATAAATTAGATATAAATTAATCCTAAGTATTAAATATTTTTTAGAATACCGAGCAGACTGTCCGTTTGCCCCCTCTTCTATTAAAAAAAACCAAGCATACTACAAGTCTTGCATTTTAATATATTAAGTATGTAAGTATGTATACTATGTACTTGTTGTCTACAATTGACCCACATAAACCTTTTGACGTTTCCTCTGTATTATATTACATATTAATTTTATATAGATATGTATCTCTAAAAATATAATAGTTTTAAGCCTAATACAACCAACCAACATACTAAATCCTATCTCATTGAACCCTAAGGCAAAATGTTATTACTGGCAGGACAAATGATTTGCCTTTGCCTTATACCTTAACATTCAAGACAATGGATACACTTAACAAATATTTGTATTTGTAAAGTGTAAGTATAACTTTGCCTTAGACAATGGATTAGTTATATTTATATAACTAATCCATTGTATATAAATATTTTATATTTATATAACTAATCCATATAATAGTAAATAATAGATAAATATAAAATTATATAAGTATTATACAGTATGTTCTCCATAACATCTTGGATGCGTTTTTTTTATAAAGAGGTTTTATTATATGTAAATTTAAAAACCAGGAACAGGCTACTACGGAAATAGTATATAATATACATGCATACTCTAAGGGAAACACTTTATAATATGATCGCAGCCTGACTTTTTTTACTACGGAAATAGTATATAATATACATGCATACTCTAAGGGAAACACTTTATAATATGATCGCAGCCTGACTTTTTTCCTAAGCTAATAATGACCTACTTTGTTAATATAATAGAGTGTAGGCCTGCTTACAAACTTATAAAGAACTTCGGTTACAATTGTTATATTATATTAATAAACATTATCTACACTCTATATAATATAGTAAATAATTTTATATGAAAATATATATAAAATATGTCAGAATACTAAATATTTAAATTATTACATACACACAATAGTATATATAAATATATATTGACACAAATTGCCCTACACGCTTGTAGATTTAATTTAACTTAACATGTATAAGTTCCGTAGAGGATGGTACACATTACGTAGATATTTTACCACACAAAAGATGATATAGTTGGTCAGAAAATCTGACACTATTATACACACTGCATAAACGGCTCCTAAAATAGACTGACGCAGCACGACAAACTCGAAGTAATATTCATCTAGTAAATATGTTATGTATCATCCGAGATAATTCTGCCAGACTCTTCCCATCTCCTCCCAACAACTCTCTGCCACAACCTGGATATAACTGGATGCATCAGCCATTCTGTTTTGTACAACCGCCTTGTATTCTCTATAAGTTTTGGTCACTTCCGGCAAAGTTGGCAAACGGTCAACATCGGGCAATGTGATGTTTATTTCTGGAAACTTCATAGTCGGCAGTTCTGGTAATGAAATTGTAGGCATCGATGGCAGACTCACGTTGGGTAACGATATAGAGAATTCAGACAAATCTAATTGGAAATCGGTAAAGTTAGGCAAAGCCAGGTGATCCAAGTTCTCATATGTGTAGTGCACTGAAAAAAATCGTAATGTTTTTTACTGTCCACAGATGTTTATCTGTTGGAAAATATGTTAACACTGACTGACATGTACAGGTTGAAATGTAAACACAACTATAGTAAATTTTTGCTTAACATTCACAGTCAAACAATATAATTGTGATAAAACAGAACCAAAATTATATAAGGTAAAATGTTAATTATAATCTTCGATCAACAATAGCAACTAGATACCGCGTCACGTACAAAATCAAAGCTAAAAACTGTCCAAGTGAATATATAATTATTATAGAGCTACATTTGTTTATTAGAAACGGATAAAAATGTTTTAAAACAGTTTTAAGTTCAACCTAATTATAACCATCAAATCTAGCAATAAAGTCACAAATATTCACAATATAATCTAATACTTACGATCTTTCGACATATAAAAATGAACAAACCAATAAAATTCAATAAATTACTTAAGATAAACATTTAGTGTGAAATCAACCTCAAATAAAGTAGTTTTTATAATTTTTATTGCGTTATATTGCTTTGCAAGCTACAATGTATTGTTTCGTTTTTTATACACCCGCGTACATATTAGTAGCGGGGGTTTCAAATAGGTAATTTTGTTCAAAGTTTGATATTAGTTATCAGTATAAAGCCTAAAATATAATTTATTCTACATAAGTACCTAAAGTAAGAACCCACAGCTGTTTGCTTTTTCGGGCATTATTTTCGCAAGTTTTGAGACGTGTTAACATTAGCTGTGTTATAAGCGAAGTAAAGAAAATATTTTTTGCGCCGACCCTATATCAAGTTGGTATTGTTGATCGAAGATTATAATAATGTATATTCAGACAAATGTAATAATAACTATATGCCTAACAGCACAGGTCTCCCCGAGCAATTAGGGCATTAAGCATTTTCCGTTGACTCAATAGAGGTTTTGCTGTTTCATACGATTACTATGATATAAACACAAGTAAGTTTTCTTACCTCAAAACACTGAAGAAATGCAAAAAATATTAAAATGGCTTCAAATCAAGACCAAACTCTGATCCCTTAATTTGAAGTTTAGTCAAATATTCAAACAAAATGTTGCTGTTATGTAAACTAACATATAATACCAGTTCCGAAAAACATAGAGGAAACTGCCAGATAAGAGCAACCGTTATTGAGTTCGAATTTGCCAAAAGCTTGGGACAGCTCTGGCCAAACCTCCTCCTCCACACTTCTCGCCTGACTTCGAGGAGACCCAGCAGTGGAATGTATAACACTTATGCTACTGGTACTCACATCCATAACCGCAGGCGGGTAGGAGGAAGAGTAGAAGCCAGGGCCACCAGCGACGACCAGCGGCCATCTTCTCTTGCTTGCCGTACTTCTCACTCTCACTCACGTGGTCAGAAGAAAACTGGAAACAGAAGTTATAATTGGTTTTAATATTAACCGAATTAAATAGTCTGTATATTTAATTATGATGGACTGATGCATTTTATCTTAAGCGGGCTGAAGTTAGCTAGAGTGAAGTCGCAGTGATTTTTGTATACAAAAGGCGTTGCTAAAATTCTGTCAAATTTACTTCCATCCAATGAAATCATCCATTTATCTTCAACCAAACGCCTTTTTTTGTTTCTTTAACGCCGGGAAATGCTCTGAGGCATCCCGCGGGGGAGTGGGTCTCCCCACGCGGGTATGTCGGACTCGCTGCGCCCGACAGCTGGTAATTGGACGCAGCTCTACCCACTAAAACCCGGCGAGTGCCACCTATGCCGCCTTTGGTGAGGTGCCCCGGATCTAGTAAACAAACAGGGCACCCCGACGCCACCTCCACAGAGGGGTTGTCCCGCACCACAGAACAACCCCTCCCAACGTCCCGACGTTACAATGACAAAGGACAGTACAATGGGATGAGGTTCCCATCCTCACCCCTTGCCCCCTGCTCTTTTGTCCCCTCTTCTTATAAGAGGGGTACAAAGAGCCCCCTCGGCCCAATTCGCTTCACCCAAGGTGCGCAGCGGCTCACCCTAAGTTACTGAGCCCCACCGCCACGACAAGGCCTGAACCATGGTGGGGTTCAACCAAACGCCTAGGATGGGACAGTGGCCAAACTTTTTTTCAAATAGATCCATGCCCTATTAGCCTTTAAATTTAATTGGAGCAGTAGATGAACTGATGGCTCTCCTAATAATAATAATAATTCATTTAATAATGAATGAGTTAGTCACTTTTATACTGTCTCCCACTTAACTTAGAGAGGGAGACTGAAAAATGTATCCTACTCCTCCTGAATTCTTCTGAACAAATTCGTTGCGGGTCTTCCCGAGATCGTATCAAAGGGTCATTTGGTAGGTACCGCTGTTGATCCTGACTACACAGGAGTAGCAGCGGTGGGAACATGTGGTGTGCCTACCCCGATTAATGAGGAGGAGTGAAGAGTGGCTAAACACATCTAATACAAATGTACTCACGGTTTCAGTGATGGTCGTGACAGTAGTGGTGACCACCGTCTTGATGAGAGCGTACACCCAGTAGAACGGCGCCGACACCGCTGACGCCGTCGTGGCCATGATACCAGCTGGAAATAACGAAATGTATTATTTGTCAATATGTTGTGTTTATCATTGACTGGCCTGTTGGTCTAGTGGTTAGTGACACTGACTGCTACACCAGGTCGTGGGTTCGATCCCCACCCAGGACAAATGTCTGTGTGATGAGCATGATCATTGGTTCTGTGTCTGGGTGTAATCACTACATAGTATAAAACAAAGTCGCTTTCTCTGTCCCTATGTCCCTTTGTATGCTTAAATCTTTAAAACTACGCAACGGATTTTGATGCGGTTTTTTTTTATTAGATAGAGTGATTCGAGAGGAAGGTTTATATGTATAATAACATCCATTAAATAGTGGAGAAATACTGTTATTTTTGAGGTTTCTAATGTGATGTCGTAAATAAACACATTTTTTGCACTTACATTGCAAACGCTGGATGAACACAAATAGATAGATCAAAATAATGTACTACATTATTGTACACCTTAGAAAGATCTACAAAAAAGTCCGCGATGGCATATGTGTATCTCTTAAGGATAACATACTATATCCATTTTAATACTTAAAAAATGGGCAATTATAAAACGGTAGTTGGAAAGCTATTTACACAAATGTGGTATTAATCCTTATCATTTTAAATATGTTAGTTAGCTTGAGCATTTCATGAACTATGTTTTTCCCATTTACACCATGCAAATGAAATGCATATCTTAGAAGATATAGCAAAATCAAAATAATGCGACACCGTGATTTCGACCGAGCCGCGCGAGCCGGGCGCTCCGTGATGCCGCGCCTCGCGCCCGAGCCCCGGTTCCGAAATTTAGGATAATAATTATTATTGTATCAATGTAATAAGGTAGAATTGTGTATCCTATATATGCCTACTGAAAAGTCCGTGATGGCATAATATGTCTATATTATGTTAAATATAACATACTACCTATATCCATTTTAATACTTTAAAAATTGGCAATATTAAAGCGGTAATGTAAAAGCTATTTACAAAAATACGGTATTAATCACTTCATATTATAAAATAAATCCCTACGCCCGTCAATAGATAAATAATCATCATCAATCCGTGTACGGCTGTACATCGAAGTTAACGCGGGCGAAGCTGCGGGCAACAGCTAGTTTATGTATAATATGTAAGTATGTATTTAGAAATAATGAATTTTTGAGACGGGTCAGGGAGGTCTGGGTTGCCGCGAGTAACTTATGGTTTAATCGTAATGCAACCAAATTGATAAAATTTACACTTCCTAAGGTTAAACAGGTGCAATCCAATCGTATCACTTGGGGGGGGGGGGGAGATGGACTCGGTGGATTCGATTATTTATTGGAATTACCAGAGGTGCTAAGCTACAATGAGCGCCACGTATAGAGCTATGTTGGCAAGTAGACTCGATTGTGCAGTATTTGCGCTTAGAAAACTACGAAACCTATCTGATGAAAATACAGCGCCATTGCTTTGTACTACATTTTATAAATACTAATAACTTCACTTTAAGAAATAGCTACCAATTACCGATTAGAAATATTTATAACAATGAATATCGGTTAAGGCACATGGGAAATAGCTAGTTCATCACACAAACTCACCCTTCGGTCGCCGTTCAGTGTAGGGGTATCTGTGCGACGGCCCCACCACCTTCCTGTAGGTGTTGCTGGCGGCAGCGGTGACGGCGGTGACCACGCTCGCCAGCAGTTTGGTGAGCCACCAGCGGTCCTCCTTTGTGTGGGCGCGGATGTACGCTCCCTCGTCGTCCGAGCTGTCAATCGTCTGAAAATTAAAATAGTCTTTAGAGGTAGACCGAGGAGATCTGATTTAGAGCAGATCAAAGAGGTTTTAGGACATTTCTAACGTATCAGGAGGAGAAGGAATTATCAGAGAGAAGGAAGAATTGGCGACCGCTGAATTGGGAACATCCATAAATTACGTGAGGTGAATTTGACGACTTTTCGACCCCTCCTCTCCCATTGGTAAGATATCGTGAGATTCGGCTCGACCCCCTCCCCCCTACCCCGTTCTAATCTCACGTGAGATATTTCTAAACGCGTATTTAAATGTAAATGTTGTGGACCAATTTTACAAAAGACAATTTATTTCATTATTTTTATTTAATTAAGTTAATAAAAACATACGAGTCTTAAGTTAGCTGACTGTAATCTAAAACAAAAATAAAAAAACGTGATATTTGTTGGGAAATTTCGAATTTCGAAAATGAAAAACAATATCACGTGGGTTTACATTATTTTTACAATAATATAGTTTGTACAAGAGAATAACAACAAGGCTTTAATTTATCCCCGTATTCCCACGGGAATGGGAAGTACGCGAGCAGAACCGCGGGCGCTGCTAGTTTTTCATTTTCATAAAAATCGGCTGTCTGTAAAGTCGGTTTACTGACGATAGTTGAACGTGACAACGTCATAAGAAAATGGAACGCCTCTATGGGCGCGCCTTGCAGTAACATCAACTCGCACGCCGAGACGGCCAATTTTCTTCTATTAAGTAAGTGGTAGTGCCATGCTGCTTTTCATCCGAATTGGGCCGGCACGACCGTGGTGACCTCCCGCTCACATGTCATGTGACACCTATGCTGTCGCGTTCCGTGCAGTTTATGAGTTTCCTGTGGCCCATTGGGTGATCGGGAAAAGGAGGGCACCTGCATAACTTTTGGTTGTGCGGATGTCTATGGGCGTCGGTAGTCACGATAAGGCTCCGACTGGCTGCCCCCTTATGACATAAAAAATATATCTACTCACAGTGAACCGTTTCCTGACAGTGCTGGTCTTCCACACGGAGGTGTACGGTATATCCGGCTCGTCGGCGGAGGGCCCGTGCGCGCGGTACTGGGCTAGCGAGCGGCGCGACATGTTGGGCACCGCCACCTGCCCCGGCGCCAGCTCCACCCGGTCCCGGGATAGGGGCGAGTACGTGTAGTCCGTCTTGGGATATTTGCTGGAAAAACAAGATGACTTAGTAATGTCCGGTGACAGGAAGATAATAGTTATACGTCTTCTTCATCTTTGCAATTCGACTCGAATCCGTGATGTAGAGAATTCTAGAACGTGTACTAGGCCACCACAAACGGTAGATTTGATTGCAATGACTTACGAATACATGCCAGCAGCCAGGAGAAACCCAGCTGTAATGTACCAGTGGTATTATTGTAATGTCTATTTTCTGATCTTATTAATACACACGGAACTAAATATGCGCCCTAACTAGTAATTGTTATCGCCGTCTTAATTTTAGGACCCTACACCCTATATGAGCTCCATATAACCTATAATGTTGTGGGAGAAACCAAAATATCTTTACTATACAACAAGAAATATTCTAATGTTAAAATCATACCCTGTCTACTCATCTTCGATATGATCTTGGCACGAAACGCAAACACATTATCACATTTCAAACTTACAAGTAGTACCTCAATATAAAGAAATATATAGAGGACGCGGTGGCTACGAGCCCTATCACCAAACACCATACACACATGAAAATCATCTGAGATGTTCAGCGCTCGGTGAGGTTTGAAAGTGTGACATTTTGCACGGAACAAATATAGACAGTGCTGTGTGCAGTCGCCATTGAGCACGTAACTGGAATAGAGCGGTAATGTTGTGCCAAATTAGTGCGGTTCTGCTCTCTGATTGGCCGACTAATGGCCATTGATTGATGATTGCCCGCTGGGAGTTACATACAGATCACTGGTTGGTAGAATAGCTATTACATCAGTGACAAATCACTGACAAGTTTCGGAATTTTATGGCTCACATTACTATTAATAATAATAATATCTATGGACGCTTTCACACCACGTCAATCTGGTCCCGTGGTAAGTTCTCGAAGACCTTGTGTTACGGGTACCAGACAACGGAAATAATATATTTAATACATTTATACTATACATATTATATTTAAGATTTTTATTATATAATACACATATTTAATTCCATCTAGGTATGATGATGGCAGTTGCGAATGGTCCATTGACCGAATTACACGCAAAATAAAGCTAGCTCACTTCAAACTGCGTTGGGAGTTGGGACCCAATTAGTCAAACAAATACGATGACTTCTTTTCACACTTTACCTCAGTTTATTGGTAATATTCGGTAAGTATAAAGATTATGTACCGATAGTATAAAATAACAGTATAGACAAACCTATTCCCACATGACCATCGTAACAGGCAGCAGATTGTCACATATATTTTAATTTCATAGACTTTTTAATGTTACCAGGACAAGCAAAATAGCAGACGTGCCACCATCGCCCATGAACATAAACAAATTCATCTCGGACCATAAAGACATAGTCATTTATATTAAAAGGTAAGTCACAGTACATAAAAAGAAAACAAAAAATAGAACTAAGAAAATCGGTTCACAATTGACAGAGAAATCGATGAACATACATAAAAAAATACATATACATAGAACCTCCTCCTTTTTTGAAGTCGGTTAGAAATTGGCAAGACCAAGTATCACGCCCAAGCTTAGTAGCACGCCAAATAAATCCAAATAAATAAAAATAAAATACAAGCATTCGTTTTAAATCCTGTTAAATGCACAAGTAGGTATGAACTAAAGGTACGTACAAATCACATTAATTCATTTAAAAGAAAAAAAAATGTCCTACAGGTTCGCTCATAATCTATACAGATAAATAAAATTGGAGTGTCTGTTTGTAACATTAAAATAACCGCTTTTTATTAAATGTATATGGATGTATACACGGTACACATACCAAAATAGCATTTTTTACAATTTTTGTCTGTCCTTCTGTCTGTCTTATTGTTCCGGCTAATCTTGGAAACGGCTGGGCTGATTTTGGCGGGACTTTCACTGACAGATAGCTGATGTTTTAAGGAGTAACTTAGGCTATGAAAATAATCATCATCGATCCGTCAACGGCTGTCAATCAAGGTTAACGCGGGCGAAGCTGCGGACAACAGCTAGTTTTATAGTATAATTTAACTTCACGGTACAAGATAACGAAAAGTAAAAAACTTACGCGTGCAATTATGTTTATTTTGTAACAAGTAGATTTATAACATTAAATAAAACATCTCAGACAAGTGAGTCTTATTCGCGCGCTGAGGATTCATTAAAAAAGTATTTTTATGTAACGCAAATTAACGGTTTTTAATGTTTCCTTCCTTAGACTAGAACACCCAGACTATGCCAAATTTCATGATTCTCAATAGGAATCAGTCAATGGGAAGAACCATATAATTTTAAGTTAGACAGACGAACAAAGGGACACACAATCATAAAGGGGTTCCGTTTTGTCATTTTGTCGAACGGAACCCTAAAGTTACCGTAAATTAAAAAAATCTAGTACCTCAAAACGAACTCCACCGTCTCCACGTCAACAACTTTTAGTATATCCATTTTAAAATTAAGTCCTAAATTAATCTAATCACATATTAATCAACCGCGCATTGTAACAATCAAACTCAACTCAACGGTCAATTGACGTTTGAATTTGTATTTTTTTTTCTGGATACCGTATTTCGTGCGATAAGTAATACGAGTCAGTGTCCCACTGGCAAAAAATTGAACGGGAATGTTTGACAGAATGAAAGAAGAACAAGGAATCATTGGCTGAATGGATTTGACGTACAACAGGAGCTGGCGCAAAAGCTACATGTCGTGTTGTGTTTTGTTTTCGAATTTGTAAGCTTTGACATAATATTTTGAGATAATTTATTCATCGTCATTTTAATTATTTTCCGTCTAACGTTAACAGTACTACGTTACTCGTAATGTAATTTCAAATGGACGGTAATTTAATCTTATAGTTAAAAAATCTAACTTTCAATTATGAATACCAAAAATATCATTACAGAATAGCTGCAACTTATTAATGAGTTAAATAATTTCTACATAGTGGCGTTGGAGTTATACCATCTTTTTAACCTAGTGCTTTCATTGTAGGGAATTATAAAATTAGAATAAGAGCCGTTCGTACGAAGTGATCTTTTTCCCGCGTTCTGTGCGAAAAATTGGTAGGTACATATTTGATTTTGCAACGTTCTATTCACACGTTTTCAAGTTGCAATAAAAAGATTTTACAAAAAAATTAAAACCGACTTCAAAAATACTAAACTAAAAAGTAATAAAATAACTGTGTTTCTTAAATTTTTGTGCTTACAACTTATAATCAACTTAATCTTCTACTAATGTACAAACTTTGCGTTTACCACGTCATTATAGTTACTTTTGGATTTAAGTCGGTTTAAATTTTTTGTAAAATGTTTTTATTTCTTAATTTTTAGTGATTCCGAAATTCGTCGTCTTGGCGTTCATTGAAGGAGTTTACGGATTAGAGCAGTGGACGGATAAAGGATGATGATGATTACGATGACCGCGACATACTATGGTGTGCTACCAAAGCATCCTATACAATTGTTACATCGACAAGTAATAAAATGAGCACATCAGCATATCGTCGAGGTAAAAGGAATCAACCAAAGAGGCATTATTGGGAATAACTAAAAAACGGCTTGTCAGATCTTAATAAAATTAATATGGGACCTAATACGAAGCACCAGCTTTCAAACAAAAAAATAACCATCCAAATCCATTCACAAACGGCGGAGTATTCGTGTCACATACATACAAAAAAAACATACAGACGAATTAAGAACCTCCTTTTTTTTGAAGTCGGTTAACAAGTAAAGTATGAAACGTTAAAAACTGACACGGTATTCTAATCTATAGGTACTAATATTATAAAGCTGAAGAGTTTGTTTGTTTGTTTGAACGCGCTAATCTCAGGAACTCCTGGTCCGATTTGAAAAATTCTTTCAGTGTTAGACAGCCCTTTTATCGAGGAAGGCTATAGCCTATAAAACATTACGCTGTGACATATAGGAGTTGAGTAACGCGGGCGAAGCTGCAGGCAAGGCTAGTGTGTAAATATATTCTTATTTTAAGTAAACTTATTTTACTAATTGATAATATGATTTCTTGTATATATTTTTTTCTTGTGGATTGTTCCTGGTGATTTATAGACACACAGCTAAATCACGATCAACATATCATCGTCATCATTATCACCCTAGACTCTACAACTGGATATAGGCTTCTTTCCATGAACGCCAAGACGGCCGATCCCCCGACCATTGCAGTGATCAAAAACAAGATAGTTTCGTAAAGGAGTCGGTGTTGCCATTGCTCGTACCATTATCGTTCGACAATGTCTTCCTGAATGGGCGCCAAAACTATCAGTGTCCGGCTATTTGCCAGGAAGTTACGGTGCTTTGTTTTTTTTTTTATTGCATATGTTGCAATAAATAAATAGTTTTTATGTTTGTAGAATTTGTAATTTTTTCGTGACTCGTGATGTCATTTTGCACCATATCATCGCACATATAGGTACAATCATTTGCACAAGCACGTTAAACTTGCACTGTTTCGGACAATAATGAGTTGATGAATTATCAAATAACTTGCTCACCTACTACATACTAAAATTTAAGGCAAGTACTTAATTCTTAAGTAGTAAGAGGTAGTGCCATGCTGCTATGCAGCCGACGGGGGCCGGCACGATCGGGATGGTACCTCTCGCTCACATAACAGCAGCGTCAAGTGACAGCTATGCTGTTGCGTTTCGTGGGATTTGTGAATTTCCGGTGGCCTATTTGGGGGGAAGGAGGGCAACACGTCTGCATAATCTCTGGTTGTGCAGTGTGCAGATATGTATGGGCGTCGGTAGTCTAAAGCTTTTACTGCTCGTTTGCCTTCCTATGCTACTTGCTATAAAAAAAACTTGAGTCTAATACAATTTCAATGACGTATAGGTAATTGATTAATGAGGAAATGTTTCTTATATTCTCAACACACGCATAAAAATAATGAGTAGCGTTCGGTCCGAGTTTAGGGGTGTTATTTATGTGAAATAACAGCAGATGTACATCTTCCCATATATACGAAAACAACAGCTGTACACACTCATACAAAAACTTTTTTCGTCCTTCAATAACACATTGCGCTGGGTTATTTGGGTGAGCATTATTAAAAAAATTAAAATAACGGTATTTTAAACGTAGCTAGTTTTTTCGACAAATTACTTTTGCGATTAATTAAAGTATTCAAAGGTGTAATATTAATATTATTATTAACTTCTTGTCATGAACACTGACAATTATCGAGCATATAACCAGATAGAGTAGTAATGTTGTAATAGTAGTAATAGTTTTTTTTCGGAGGGATCTATGCTAATGGCCCGAAGGCCCTAATGCTTCATCGGATTAGTGTGAGCCCATTCGGCTCACTTTTGATTTATAAAGTGGGGAGTTGCCCCCCGCCTACCGTGCAGTCTGCGACCACACGGCCTCCTGGCGTCGGTTGTGATAGACCTTTTCAATTATCATTGCCTCATCCTTATAGATACGTGTGCTTATTTAATAAAAAGTATTTTTTATAAAAATGCGAACTTTCTAGGGTTTCATAATATAAAACAAGGTTTTAATTTTTCCTCACGACCATGAGTTTGTCACAGCCTTGAAGATATGTCACTAATAGCCACCGTTTGGTAGTTGGCCTTGTCAAGTCGTGTACACAAAACACAAGCCAAGTGTCCTCACGAGAAGGAATGTGAAGAATTATAATATTTTAAAATCCACCTGTAAGGTGGGACTGTAAAACCATAACATCATATGGGTTAACTATGACGAGTCACAGCAGGCGACACGGGAAATGTTTGCCAAATCAAAGTTTTGCGACATTGATTATTAAATAACGGTCTCACAAAAATATCAGAGACACCTAAAGATATTGTCTAAAGGATATGGTTACACGATAAGATGTAAATATCCTGAAAACAGACTAAAATGAAAATCTAAGACGAATAATTTACTAATAACATAATAATAATAATATGTAAGTTTACACATCGTTTTTATATGAAAATAATTTATTTTCAATACTATAGAAAACGTGCTGTTTTTAAGGGTTCCGTAGCCAAATGACAAGAAACAGAACCCTTATAGATTCGTCATGTCTGTCTGTCTGTCTGTCCGTCCGTATGTCACAGCCACTTTCTTCCGAAACTATAAGAGCTATACTGTTGAAACTTGGTAAGTAGATGTATTCTGTGAACCGCATTAAGATTTTGACACAAAAGTAGAAAAAAAAACAAAATTTTGGGGGTCCCCATACTTAGAACTAAAACTCAATTTTTTTTTTCATCAAACCTATCCTTGTGGGGATCTATGGATAGGTCTTAAAAAATGATATTGAGATTTCTAATACCATTTCATTCTAAACTGAATAGTTTGCGCGAGAGACACTTCCAAACCGGTGGGAGGGAAGCGCTGTGCCGCGCTCCCGACTGCATGGGTACCACCGTCTTGCTTGTTTCTCCCGTGAAACAGCTTTGCTGTGTTTCGGAGAGAAGGGCAAGACAGGCAGTGTAATTACTGGCATCGAGACTTAACATCTTATGTCTCAGGATAGACAACACATGATAAGTTGCCTGGGCTCGTTCCAGGTATACTGGTTTATGTTCATGGGCGACGTCAACCATTTACCATTAGGTGGTACGTTTGCCAGTTTACCTATCCAACTAACATAAAAAAAGTGGAAAAATGTGTCGTCGTCCCCCCTGTAACTTCTAAAATAAGAGAATGATAAAACTAAAAAAAATATATGATGTACATTACCATGCAAACTTCCACCGAAAATTGGTTTGAACAAGATCTAGTAAGTAATTTTTTTTTATACGTCATAAATCGTAAACCGCAATTTACCTTTCATGCAATCAACTCAAATATATAAAATACATTTAATTCCATAAACATAATTAACCTTAATTTAATTAAATTTAGGTATCCCAAAACATGAATGCTATCGAGCGTTTTTACGGTAGCTCTCGGCACCAGCAACTACTGCCGTAGTACTGTCTACCTTACCGAAACACAGCAAAGCTGTTTCACGGGTGAAACAAGCAGGAGGCATCCCTCCCACCGGTTAGTGAAAATACTAATTACGTTCGAAATGTCAACAAAACAGGACCATAGGCCTAGTTTCAGGCAACTCATCCGTATGTTGTATCTTGAGACAAAATCACGGCTCAGTACCAATAATTACTGCATGTCTAGCAACTTTGCTGTGTTGGAGACTTCCTTTACCGAAACACAGCAAAGTTGCTTCACGATTAAAGCAGGAAGTATCCTAGGACATGGGCGCGCGGCACAGCAAACCCCTCCCACCGGTGAAAGCATGACCCCTACCGAAATATAGCAAATCTGCTCGTAACTATGAACTGTAACTGAAGCAGAGTCAGTATATAACGTCACTTACTTCCAATATTCGCCGGCCATCTTGTACAGGCGGTAGGGAAGGTGGTCGAAGCTGGGGTCCCGGTCGAGCAGCACGCTCGTGTCCGCCAGCGCCTGTTCGGCGAACGAGCTGTCCGTGGAGCACGCACTGTACGCGGGACTGCTGAAGCGTGTTGACCTGAACGAAAACATTTATTACCTTTTGTTAAGAATGATTTAGAAACACTAATTAGTTATTTGGGGACACCAAAAAAGAGATGCGACCTCGTTGAAGATCTCAAGCCTATGAACATGTTTGCCAACTGGGTAAGGAAAGCCAAGGATCGTCGCGAATGGCAGTCTATCGTAGAAGTGGCCACAAAGGGTTTTAGAGCTGAAGAAAGCAATAATAAAAAGGTCTCAGGGATTTGTGCCCTCAAAATGCTTGACACGCATGGCCGAAACTCTGTAACTGTCCGTTCAAGTAAAATTGTGCGAACTGAAATAAAACTTTTACAGACTTTAATGTAGTATAATAGATAACTTCCCGATGTTTCGGATACTTCTGTAGCGACGATTATGTTTAAGAGAGTGTATGAACTTCATCTTGCTAACACAACTTCATACTATGAAGTAGCAAGATAACAAAATTCATTAGTAGGGCTTAAAATCGTAAAACACATTTCGATGGTAAGCGCTACTTTTGATCCGATCACAAAGGGAGGAGGTTCTCAATTCAGTTGTGCTGTTCTCACCCTCTAGCGGTATACTTAACACTCTGCAGCGTACTGCCAGTTGTCAATATACACAGATACATTAACATATCAAACATTTGTCTAACATTATTGTTTATCTTATAACCCGTTAGCTAATACATTGTTAATTAAGTACAGCAATGTGCAGCATAATGGCTCCTGAGTTTCCAATATAAGCGTTCTGAAGATATCAGCCTCTATAGATAAGTGACCTTTACATTTATAGAATAGAAACGACTTCGACTGTCGAAAACGAACGTCAGTCTCATACATTGATGTTTCTCTTTATTTTATAAACGTAAAAGCAAATTATCTAGAGGACAGATGTGGCGAAAGGTAAAAATGTTAATCTAGTGAACAAATCGTGCGAAAAACGCTGTTTTTTTTTTTACAATGGAGCATTTTTGCCTAGTATAAGTTTTCACGCAAAAATTATAGACTGATGTTGAGCATCATCATCAGCGGCTCCGGCGCGGGAACCGAGGAGGTCCGCAGATATTCACTGGCTTAGCCCAAGGTGAATTGTGGTTCATGGACGACGCTGACAGCTTAGCAACAGGTGACTCGACTGCCGTTAGGTTTTCAGACTAGTATAAAAAGACCATTAAAAGCCACATAAGTTATTCAAAACCATATAAATGTGTACCTCCTACCAGGTTCATACATATCTATCTCATTTCACTATTCCCACACATTCGCTTCACTTTTACTATTCTATTGTATAGTGTAGACATATTATTGACCGCCGTTTTAACTATAGTGTGGGAGCCGAGATCTTCCCACTCATTGACAGATGGTCCAGACAACTATTGATATGAAATACTAACTTGAGTTTGTCACTGCAACTGACAACAAATAGGCAAAAGCTTGTTCAAATTGTCTTGGCTCACACATGTTACCTTAAAATTAGTTTCTATATGTGTAAAATGTAAATGTAGTCGAGACAGACCGTACTATAGGCCCGTTTTTCGGTGGTGGATAGTGAGTAAAATTAGGATCGTCAAATGTATGCCTGTATGTAGTGTAAGGAAACCCGACCCGGTGTTAACCGACTTTTATTGATATGATTTACTGTTTGGGCGTCCTCTAGGAGATCAATTACAAATACCAGTGTATTATATAACTATGATTAGTAGACGCATCATTCACAGAGATGACTTAACGATGCTCTTAGCTTATTTCACTACGTCCAAGTTAAATTGCTTTTAAATTTTTTTGAAGTTTGAGTTTGTGTGAGTGAACTTTGGAGCATGCGCGCCAAGGATTTAGGCGTCACATTGCTCGATAACTACATACTGTTCAAGTACACGTTGTCTCACCTGTCTTGCGTCACATTCCGTGTGATGTTGATGGGGCTCAGAGTGACGTCGGCGAGTGTGCTGTAGCCGTGCGTACTAGTCGACACGCGCTCATACTGGCTGTTTATCTCGTTCTACAACAAAAAAATATATTCATAAAATATTCCATATTCAAAATTATAGTACTCATTGTTTTTTTTATAACGTCCTAGGTATATTTGTTGCCATTTCCTATGGTTCTAGAATCAACGAAAGCGTAACAGATCAAAACAATTTTTTACAAATTTCATACCTAGAAATAAGAATACTATTTTAGCGTGCCTAAATTAATCACATAGTTTTCAGAACCGAGAAAAAACCGTGCATTTTATTCCAATAAATAGAAATTAATATAAACGGCTTATACTATCGGTAGCAACAATCACACCAAACTCTTAACTTTTTTGGTGTGAATTTGTTTTTTACGGAATTCTTCACCTCAAGCGTACAAAAAGCAGATCTCAGTCATCGGCGTCATGATGTCATCGATAACGGCCAGCGAGTTCATTGCAATGACCATAACTTACAAGGAAACAGTGATTCAGTATTACAAGCACTTACCCTACACGCGTACGGTTTAAAAGTTTAATTTCTACCAGAAAAAAAATCAGTTGAATTTTTTAAATTATTTTAATATTTATTTTCTGTTATCGCGATTAATAAATGTTTTTACATTTGGAAAAAAGACAATTATCTTATGAATGCTGTTTGATGATATTCTGATGATATGTTCATTAAAATTTTTAAATATTTAAGACATAATATGTATTTATCTAGGACATTCTAGGAGATAAAGTTCTGTGCAGCGTCCGGTCAAATAGATGTTTGGGATCAATTCATTAAAAAAGTTTGATGATAATTCTCTTTATATCAATAACCTCAGTTCAATAAGAGGTAGCCAGAGTTAGTGCCATGCGGCACGACCGGGGTGGTACCTCACGCTCACATAACACCGGTGTCAAGAGACAGCTATGCTGTCACGTTCCGTGTGGTTTGTGAGTTTCCGGTGCCCATTGGGGGGATAGGGAAAAGGAGGGCAACACATCTGCATAATCTCTGGTTGCGCTGATGCGCGTCGGTAGTCTAAAGCTTCGATTGCTCGTTTGCCCTAAAAAACCACCTCATTTTAAATCATGTAACTGTACTTATGATCAAATACATAATAACGTTTTACCTTGAGCGTAAGATTGTTCATCTCAGATAAAAATATATTAGAGAGCGCACACGAAACGATGAGCAGACCGCATCAATTATAAAACTAACTACATGAGATAAATGACTTCCTCCGGCGAAGCACATTAGAGGAAGTATAACAATAAAAGTGTGCTCCTTTAGATGTTTAATTACCCTGCTAAGTGCTACCAGAGGGTAATAGTTTTAGAGTGTAATGCGGCCTTTCTAGATAAAGTGAACGAAGTATCCTTGTATGCGTCCCAAATGAACGTTATTGAAGTGAAAACTTCTTTTAGCGCGGTACGCATATTTTTAAATGAGATAAAATCTCTGGACTCGCGACACCGTTACGAGACGCGATTTGACGTTTGATTTATTTATATAAGATTATGCAATATTTGTTTTGCAAATTGTGTTGCTTCTAAATTATTCGAAGGAACTTATAGGTATTCGTTTAGGTTATAGGTATTTGAATTTAATTGTTTTGTTTTCACTTCTATCGGCAGTCCCTGTGTTTGGTTGTTTTTTTTTAATTATTTTGTTCTGCCAATTTTATTTTTATTTAAACCACTCTCCTGTATGCGGATTCACTGTTTAGACATACTGTAGTGAATAATAAAGCTCTTAATATCGATATATGACCAAATTTGGCTCCTGGCCGTCCCTATAGGCCACATCTGCCTGACAAATTTGGCAAAAATTGCCAACGATGTTCGACAGCTGTTTGTAATTTTCTTGAGCTTTAATACATATTATTATGTTAAGTGCTAAATAATACCACAGGAACAAATGTGGTAATACTAAGCTTATTAACTATGTAGGCAACTGTCAGTGTTGCACTAAATGCGAATCTTTGATGTGGCAAGTGTGAGCGTTATATAGGCAACACTGTCGCTTCGTATTCGACCAAGTTAAACGCATTTAGAGTAGATTTCACCAATTGTTTTCTAATGTTTACGCGAATTTCACTCATTTGTGTTCATTCAATGAAACAACTTTTACGCATTTTATCGCCGTTTATTAAGATTTATACATGTCCGACGTTTTGGATACTCTACAACAACAATGGACTTCACGTGGTTGCTGTAAAATCTTAAAAACGGCGATAAAATCCGTAAAAACCTGATTCATTATAATAGATTTCACCAAATTCTAACAATTACTCTCAGAATAAATTTGTACTCTTAAAGATGTATGGTACATCTACCCAATTAGCATAACCATACTGAAGTCAGCTATGAGACTATCGTCTAAGTAAGCTTTAAATTTTTTCTTCTTCTTTTAAAATCCCACTGAAAACTACCTAAGTCTAACTTCAGAGCGGTCGTGCTAAATCGCTTATACTGTACAGTGTACACACGGGTAACTTCAACCATTATTCTAGAACAATCACAGCGTTAGTAATATTCATTCCTAAATCTGTTGTTGGTAATATTAATTCCGTCGTTTTAAACACAGCACTGCACTAAATAATCACAAAACTTAACAGGTACAGCCGACCTTGCACACACCCATATCGACCAAGCGCCCACACACCATAGTAACCAGAGCGAATCTTACCTCAATCTATAACTGGAAATGGGTCAAGATTTTAAGGAATTGCACTCATTTAAACCGTATTACCGACTGACGCCACGAACTGATATGTCCATATGAGAGCAGGAATTTATAAATAAACCAACGCGGGGTACCGTTCGGTTATATTTGGATTTATAATAAGTGTAGTTTTCCTCGTGTATAATTAATATAATATACAATGTTAACTTGTTAACAGGATGTAAACTTTTCATGTTGAATAATTTTTGAAAACTTCTTTAACCGCGTTGAGAACTTTTTCGCAGGGCAAACTCTTATAGGTTGGGGTCACCGACATGCTAGTGTTCGCGACGCCGTGATGCTAAAATGTCATTATGACGTCATAATTCTAAGTTATAGGTTTTCACTTCTATCGGCAGCCCCTATAGATAGGGACTTGTTTACTGGTACAGGACAATAAATAAGAGAAATACATGCATCTGTCTGGTCTGATTTTATGGTCATTATAGAAATTGTCTGTCCTTGAGATATTTATAATCTATCTCTGCGTGTACCCAGTTACTACGATAACACTGGCTGGCCATCGAGTTGACTAATTAACGTATATATCAGGGGTTTCCTAACTGTGAGTCGACAGTATCCCAGGGGCGTCGCGTGTCGATTTAGAAGAAGATTAGAAGATCAAATAATTGACTGTTTCCCTGCTTTAGAAAGTATTCTACAAGAAAAATCGATAAAAATCCTTGACCCTACTTTAAAATCAATCTTTACACAGCACTTGCTTTCATTAAACGAACACTTTCAAAAATATTTTCCCGATAATCTGCAGCAATACGACTATGTCAGAAACCCTTTCCAGTCACCCACACCATCGACACTTTCAACAGAGGAAGAAGATCAATTGATAGAATTGTCCTGTGATTCCAACCTAAAGCTTGAATACGCCAAAGATAAACTGTTTGAATTCTGGAGCACAGTATCTCAAGAATATCATGCCATCAGAACTGCAGCTTTAAAGGTTTTATTACCATTTGCGACTTCATACTTGTGTGAAACAGGTTTTTCTGCAGTTGCAGTAATAAAGAACAAGTACAGATCTAAAATAGACGTAGAGAAAGAAATGAGACTGGCCATTTCCAAACTGGAGCCCCGTTTTCAAAAACTATACTCAGAAAAACAAGCACATCCATCTCATTAGGAGCCAGCCAGTTTATAAATATCTCTTTTTATTATTATTCATATTTTTTCTATGTTCCCATTAAATAAAAAAATAATTTGCAAATTCGTGTTTTCCTGATTGCCTGTTACTAGAGTAGTACCTACCTAGAAAAATTCGTTAGTATTTTTGTCGACTACGTTGAGGGGCGTCGTAAAACAATAGCCAAGACCCAAGGGAGTCACAGCACTAATAAGTTTGGGAACCCCTGGTATATATGATACACCTTGGTTTAGGCATATTCATCATAAAAATGTTCACATAAACTTCGGGAAGTATGTTCATATCAAATATTAAACATATTATATACTATTATACTAGCTGTTGCCCGCAGCTTCGCCCGCGTTAACTTCGATTTACAGCCGTTGACGGATTGATGATGATTCTTATAATAGCCTAAATTACTCCTTAATACATCAGCTATCTGTCAGTGAAAATCCCGTCAAAATCGGCCCAGCCGTTTCCAAGATTAGCCGGAACAAACAGACAGACAAAAATGGTAAAAAATGCTATTTTCAATTTTGGTATATGTACCGTGTATACATCAATATGCATTTAATAAAAAGCGGTTATTTGAATTTTAGAAACAGACATTCCAATTTTATTTTTTTACGTGCGATTATAGTACGCGCGATTTTGCCTTATGATTTGAAGTGAGCTAGTTACATCTCAAACGTCAATCTTGATCGTGTTAACTATAAAAGTCTTTATTAAAAACTATCAACTTCAATCCGGCCGTTTTCAGCGCACGCACTACATATTCATATTTCATACTCCTTTGTCGTGTGACGTCATACTAGACGACAAAACGATGGGTCATGACTCGATGATAGTGCTCGTCACCTACAATGACGTCACGCGGCTAAATCTGGACAACTGTGATTGGTAGTTTTTTGTCATGTGACGTAGTAGGTAGGTAGGTAGATACTTGATAAACTTTATGTTAATTTCTCAACTTCCTGGTTGTAATACCTTGTAGGAGATTTCTCCTATCACTCCTGAAAGATCCCAGAAGGTCAAAGTGCTGAGCCCTATTTATACAATATAATATAGTCTTCCTCCATTATTGTCGATGATGCAAAATAAAAAAACACTTTTAGTAATAATCTCTATAATAAAAATATAGTAAAAATCTGACGAACTAAACTTTTGTTAGGTATAAGAATTTATATATTTTTCTACTGTAACAGTTGATACATAATTAGTATAATAAAAGTTTTGTTTAAAAACATCATACTTACAAGTTACAAGAGTTAAATTATTATCAGTAGTTTTTTTTTTATAGCATAGGAGGGCAAACGAACAGTCGAAGCATTAAGACTACCGACGCCCATACACATCTATCTACACAACCAGAGATTATACAGATGCGTTGCCCTCCTTTTACCTATACCCCAATGGGCCACCGGAAACTCACAAACCATTAATACAAAGTTAGTACATTTATGTGCATACCCACAAATCATTTAGCATACGGGCGCTAGACCCCTACAATGGGTCAATTAAGATTGTATACAGATATCATTCAACTGACCGTATTAAAGCCAACGCTGTTTCTATTTGGTCTTTGGAATAGTAATTGTCTGATAGTTCTAGAAACACTATACTACCAACAAGGCTAAATCTACCAACCTTAAAAGGAGGAATTAGTCGTAATATGTCATAAGCCTCGTTTCTTTAACTTAAAAAGCTGAGGCTAATCGAATTGGACTTTTTTTGGGGTCTCCTTATGATTGTGAGATAGACTCGTCGAGTATTTTATAGATAGAGGTTTGATGAGACGAACGTCGACGTCTCATGACGTGTGTGATAGGATGGCTATACTGTGCAAATACCTCTAAGAATGTGGGTTACATGGACAATTGGCTCTAAAACAACATTATTATTTTATAGATAGAGGTTTGATGAGACGAACGTCGACGTCTCATGACGTGTGTGATAGGATGGCTATACTGTGCAAATACCTCTAAGAATGTGGGTTACATGGACAATTGGCTCTAAAACAACATTATTATTTTATAGATAGAGGTTTGATGAGACGAACGTCGACGTCTCATGACGTGTGTGATAGGATGGCTATACTGTGCAAATACCTCTAAGAATGTGGGTTACATGGACAATTGGCTCTAAAACAACATTATTATTTTATAGATAGAGGTTTGATGAGACGAACGTCGACGTCTCATGACGTGTGATATAGGATGGCTATACTGTGCAAATACCTCTAAGAATGTGGGTTACATGGACAATTGGCTCTAAAACAACATTATTATTTTATAGATAGAGGTTTGATGAGACGAACGTCGACGTCTCATGACGTGTGATATAGGATGGCTATACTGTGCAAATACTTCTAAGAATGTGGGTTACATGGACAATTGGCTCTAAAACAACATTATTATTTTATAGATAGAGGTTTGATGAGACGAACGTCGACGTCTCATGACGTGTGTGATAGGATGGCTATACTGTGCAAATACCTCTAAGAATGTGGGTTACATGGACAATTGGCTCTAAAACAACATTATTATTTTATAGATAGAGGTTTGATGAGACGAACGTCGACGTCTCATGACGTGTGTGATAGGATGGCTATACTGTGCAAATACCTCTAAGAATGTGGGTTACATGGACAATTGGCTCTAAAACAACATTAATATTTTATAGATAGAGGTTTGATGAGACGATCGTCGACGTCTCATGACGTGTGTGATAGGATGGCTATACTGTGCAAATACCTCTAAGAATGTGGGTTACATGGACAATTGGCTCTAAAACGACATTATTATTTTATAGATAGAGGTTTGATGAGACGAACGTCGACGTCTCATGACGTGTGTGATAGGATGGCTATACTGTGCAAATACCTCTAAGAATGTGGGTTACATGGACAATTGGCTCTAAAACAACATTATTATTTTATAGATAGAGGTTTGATGAGACGAACGTCGACGTCTCATGACGTGTGTGATAGGATGGCTATACTGTGCAAATACCTCTAAGAATGTGGGTTACATGGACAATTGGCTCTAAAACAACATTATTATTTTATAGATAGAGGTTTGATGAGACGAACGTCGACGTCTCATGACGTGTGTGATAGGATGGCTTTACTGTGCAAATACCTCTAAGAATGTGGGTTACATGGACAATTGGCTCTAAAAGAACATTATTATTTTATAGATAGAGGTTTGATGAGACGAACGTCGACGTCTCATGACGTGTGTGATAGGATGGCTATACTGTGCAAATACCTCTAAGAATGTGGGTTACATGGACAATTGGCTCTAAAACAACATTATTATTTTATAGATAGAGGTTTGATGAGACGAACGTCGACGTCTCATGACGTGTGTGATAGGATGGCTATACTGTGCAAATACCTCTAAGAATGTGGGTTACATGGACAATTGGCTCTAAAACAACATTATTATTTTATAGATAGAGGTTTGATGAGACGAACGTCGACGTCTCATGACGTGTGTGATAGGATGGCTATACTGTGCAAATACCTCTAAGAATGTGGGTTACATGGACAATTGGCTCTAAAACAACATTATTATTTTATAGATAGAGGTTTGATGAGACGAACGTCGACGTCTCATGACGTGTGTGATAGGATGGCTATACTGTGCAAATACCTCTAAGAATGTGGGTTACATGGACAATTGGCTCTAAAACAACATTATTATTTTATAGATAGAGGTTTGATGAGACGAACGTCGACGTCTCATGACGTGTGTGATAGGATGGCTATACTGTGCAAATACCTCTAAGAATGTGGGTTACATGGACAATTCGCTCTAAAACGACATTATTATTTTTTTTAACGCCAGGAAATGCTCTGAGGCATCCCGCTGGGGAGTGGGTCTCGCTGCGCCCGAGATCTGGTACAGTGGACGCAGCTCTACCCACTAAAACCCGGCGAGTGCCGCCTTTGGTGAGGTGCCCCGGATCTAATGAGCAAACGGGGCACCTCGATGGCTAGTCAGCCCCTCAGAAGACCGACGCCACCTCCACAGAGGGGTTGTCCCGCACCACGGAACAACCCCGCCCAACGTCGGGACAGTACAATGGGGTGAGGTTCCCGGCTTCGCCGCTTGCCCCCTCTTCTTAAAATAGGGGTACAAAGAGCCCCCTCGGCGCAATTAGCATCGCAAGGTGCTGGGCACACCTTAGGCTACTGAGCCCCACCGCCACGTTAAGGCCTGAACCATGGTGGGGAAAACAACATTTCTCATAACCTAACGTACAGTTCAATTGAACTAGATAAAGTCCGCATTAACGCTTTACAGTAGGTGAATGCACGCGCATTTCTCTCTTATCTAAGGTCACCTGTATCACGAAAGAGAAAATATTTTTCCAATAAAATAACGTTCACTTTTCATATGACCCGAGATAGACAAACAGACGAGACACGAAATAGTAGATAAACAAAAGTTAAATAACCTACTCCTTTTTGAAGTCAGTTAAAAACAAAGGATAAAGCCAAATAGCTAGAGCTCAATGAGAAGATCTTGCGAAACAAACAGTACTGACGTAAAAAACTCTGTCAACATCTACTATATTAAACGTAGACATAAACGACATATTTTGGGACAAGCCCACATGACCTAGAAACTAGGTGAAGAGGTGCTTCCCCACCATGGTTCAAGCCTCAGCGCTCAGTAGCCTTAGGTAAACCCAGCATCTGGGCGAAGCCAATTGAACCGAGGGGGCCGCTCTTAGTACCCCTCTTATAAGAAGAGGGGACAAAAGAGTAGGGAGGGGGGACAAGGGACGAGGATGGGAACCTCACCCCATTGCACTGTCCCCACGTTGGGAGGGGTTGTTCTGTCACAAGTTCTGTGGTGCGGGAACTCTGTGGAGGTGGCGTCGGTCCCTTGGAGGACTGACTAGCCGTCGAGGTGCCCTGTTGCTAAACAAATCCAGGGCACCTCACCAAAGGCAGCATTGGTGGTACTCGCGGGGTCCTTGTTAGTGTTGGGCACAGACATGTGCCGCAAGTCCCACACACCATCGGACCACACCCAGGGCCACAAAAAAAGGTGAAGAGGTGCTTATAATAGTACTGTCGGTAAATAGACCAAAAACATCATGATCATCAACCTCCGCCCCTGCTAGACCTTCTCCAATGGTGCTAAATCGGCCGAAAGCATTGCTGCTTACCGGAGTAAATAACCAATAAGGACATCATGTCAGGCGTCCCATAAGGTAATAAATCCCTCCCACCGGTAATTTTATTATTATTACCTTCTTTGTAATAACCGTATGTAACCGCAGCGCTAAATTAATAATGTATATCGTCGACCTTGTACACACCTTTTATCATATGCATTGATAACGATGGGTATACACTTAACTTGCAAATATACTGTTATGTTTTGTAATTCCACTGTGTAAGCCAATATCGCAGAACTTGGAGGTTAATGTATGTATCAATAAAAAGCGGCGCCTAAGATATGCAGGAATTTTCCTTATATGTAAGGACGCTTTTCGAGGACGTCTAGTTTAGTCTTATTATCTCTCAAACTTATAGTCTTATGGTATCACTGGCGAACTATATCATGAGGTTCGTGCCAAAATTATTATGGTGCCCCACGCGAAAGCTATATGTCATGGTACACATGCCTAAGGCGTTCTAAAATCAAATAAAAGCTTTAAAAATTATGAAAAACTGTATGAAGTAGCGTAACAAGCCAGTGTTTTAGAAATTTATTATAGGGATGTTGACAGTGTTCATATAAAAATATAATTTTGATGTTGTGCACGGTATGTGCGTAGATTGCCTACGGCTACAAACTATGTCGCTAACTGGGTGATGATACTGATTAATTTGGCTTTAAAACTGTGATTTTACTGATTCTAACTGTCTTCGGGGTGATGATGATGAAAGTTGGGTGGAGTCTTGAATTAAACACTGTTTATTACTATTGAACACTTAAAAGAGGTAAACTTGAGAGGTAAGGCAGGGATTTCACTTTATAACTTATACTTTTTAACTTGTTTCTTACTTCGGAGACGATTTGCGAATGATTTCCAGAAGCCTCGACTTCCTTATATATGATCTCTACCAAATGTTCTAGAACATTCCATGCCTCACCCCCTCAGTCACCTTTTTGTCGAAATCTTTATTTATACCAAAATATTTTTACATAAAACTTATGTTATTTTACAATTATACATTTTTTACATCTTTTGACACTATTTACCTCATGATTCAGTCATCCGTGTGAGAATGGCAAGCAAAAAACTGCTGATTCGATATTTATACTTCCTCATCCCCCGCTTCCGTATCCCTTCCGGTGTTCCGGTCCTTACCGCACAGTGAGCCTCCCTCACACATTCTTTGGCTTGATTATAATATTGCCATCTCACTTTTCCTATTGGATTAACTCGTGTTTATAAACAATGAGAATCTCAATTGGACTATTTATAATATCTCTAATATACATTTTTCTGTTTATATATCATCTCAAATAAGCCTAATTAGCATCACTGTATACTATTTCAACTATTTATAATCTACGAATAAGTTTTATCTCTTAATACAACAATATTTATGTGTTACACTACATCTTATATGTAATCTCGTCTTATAAAGTATCTACATGTGCAAACTCTCTTATAATGATTATCTTATATATAATTATATCCTATATACTTAAGTTATTTTCAACAATAAGTTATCTTATGCAAATCATCTTATATAATAATATTGTCTTATACCTAAGTCGTCGTGAACAGATGTTAATTGGTAGTTTATATGATAGAATTCTGAAAAAATACAAAATTTTCCCTTATTTTTATATGATTAAAATTAATATTTTATAAATAAAATGTAACAAAATTTAAAATAGGTTACGTGATAATAAACGGAAATGACGTCACCAGTTCCTATTTAGCGGAAGCGGAAGAATGTTGACGTACTTTTATACACCATTTTCCGTACGCAGTACATATTGTAAAAACTATTTTTCAGGCGTTTTGACAGTATACACACACATAGGCACCGTACAACATTTATAAAACTTAGAAGCCATTTTTTATTAACGACAACTAGAATCATTTTATCACTTTTACGATGTTTAACAACATATGACGTCACGTGACAAGCGTTTTGGGACGAAATTAAAATGCATTATAAAATGCAAGATTTTATAGGCATTAGACGTATTTAAGCAAAAGTTGATAATATTTAGGCCTCCGTTAGATATTTATAAATGATTTAAAAACATTTCTGAAAAATGTCAACTTCCCTATTGGAGGACCGTAGTTTGTCTGTCATATCTGTCAACTGTTGGTATAGTAAACACCAGAACGGCAGAAACCTCGTCCCGATTTGGTGCGCGATGGTAACAATTGAACTACTGCATGATATTTCATTGACGACCTCTGTGGCTCAATGGTTAGCGCGTTGGCGCTCAAGACGGAGGTAGCGGGTTCGAATCCCGCCAGGGAACAAAAATATTTTCTGTGTTCCTGGGTCATGGATGTGTATTAAATATGTGTATTATATAATAAAAATCTTAAATATATGTATAGTATAAAAGTATTAAATATATTTCCGTTGTCTGGTACCCGTGACACAAGTCCTTCGAGAACGGGACAAGATTGACGTGGTGTGAAAGCGTCCATATATTATTATTATATATTGAGAGTAAGTATTCAATCATCATGATCATCGGCCGTCCACTGCCGACCATAGGCCTCCCTTAATGCCAAGTATTCAATCATTAAACACAATTGGCTACTTTAGGATCATACTACAAACATCAATCTGGTACGATAAAAAGTATGTCAAAATGTAAATATAGTTATCTACCAGATAAACT
This sequence comes from Helleia helle, assembly GCA_963853865.1. NCBI lineage: Eukaryota > Metazoa > Arthropoda > Insecta > Lepidoptera > Lycaenidae > Helleia > Helleia helle. The sequence goes on along the minus strand of OY971426.1, from coordinate 17,055,176 downwards.
TATCTTAAGTAATATATGGGAATAGATAACTAATATTAGTAACATATTTTTTATTTTGAGGTTTTATTAATATCTTAGTTCTTGCCTAGCCGGTGAAGGAAAACATCGTGAGGAAACTTGGATGTGAAGGAAACACTGATGAGATTAATTCTGACGACCTCTGTGGCTCAGTGGTAAGGGCGTTGGCGCTCAAGCCGGAGGTTGCGGGTTCGAATCCCGCCAGGGAACAAAAATATTTTCTGTGTTCCTGGGTCATGGATGTGTATTAAATATGTGTATTATATAATAAAAATCTTAAATATATGTATAGTATAAAAGTATTAAATATAAATATATTTAATACTTTTATACTGTTGTCTGATACCCGTAACACAAGTTCTTCGAGAACTTACCACGGGACCAGATTGACGTGGTGTGAAAGCGTCCATAGATATTATTATTATTAAGTCTTCGAAATATGTGTGAGGTTCACCAACCCGCATTGGGCTATCGCATTGGTCAACTATGGCCCAACCCAACACCTACCTCGCCTGATTTCGAGTAGGAGACCCGTGCTCCGTCCGCAGTGAGACATAACATAAGGGTTGGTATTAGATAGACATATATACATATAGATACTCTCACGCAAAAACTACTGAATAGATTTTAATGAAACTTTACAATAACATAGCTTTTACATGAGCATAACATATATGCTATAAATATATGCTGTAAAAACAGGAAAGGCGATCGTTGTCTGTGGCAGGTTGTATGTATATCCATGAGAATTAAACAAACAAGCTTGAACAAGACATATTTACCGCAGTAAATATAACAATGACTAGCTGTTGTCAGCAGCTTCACCCGCGTTACTCAACTCCTATAAGTCACAGGGTGATGTTATATAGCCTATATATAGCCTTCCTCGATAAATGGACTATCTAACACTGAAAGAATTTTTCAAATCGGACCAGTGGTTCCTGAGATTAGCGCGTTCAAACAAACAAACAAACTCTTCAGCTTTATAATATTTGTATAGATTTGACCTGAATAGTTCGTAGATTACAAAAATGGTACGTCTAACCTACTTACAGACATACGTCGATATGTTAATTTGTTTCTCAACACATCACTATTATGACGTATGCTTTTAATGTCATTTTGAAATCAAATAAAATATCCTTTATACGGTATATCGAACATATTACAGTCGACTCTCATTAATTCAGACCTGCGATGATGCCTTGACGTGGCGGTGGGGCTCAGTAGCCTAGGGTGAGCCCAGCACCTTGGGCGAAGCTAATTGAGCCGAGCTCTTTGTGCTCCTCTTATAAGAAGAGGGGACAAAAGAGCAGGGGGCAAGGGGTGAGGATGGGAACCTCACCCCATTGTACTGTCCCAACGTTGGGATGGGTTGTTCTGTGGTGCGGGACAACCCCTCTGTGGAGGTGGCGTCGGTCCCTTGCGGGACTGACTAGCCGTCGGGGTGCCCTGTTTGTTTACTAGATCCGGGGCACCTCACCAAAGGCGGCATTGGTGGCACTCGCCGGGTTTTAGTGGGTAGAGCTGCGTCCAATTACCAGCTGTCGGGCGCAGCGAGACCCACTCCCCAGGCGGGATGCCTCAGAGCATTTCCCGGCGTAAAAGAAGAGACCTGCGATGATTCGAACCTCTCTATAATTCAAAGTTATCACGAGTTCCCTACAAAGTTTCTGTCTACAAAACGAAAGCGATGAAAAAGCATTTCAGGCACTTTTCCTCTTAAAAAAAGTTATTGAAGCAAACTAATATAACAGTTACATCGAGAGATTAATTAATACACTTTATGAATATGGACACGTATGTACCTCTAAACTTTTTTCATTGATAAATAATTAAGAATAGCAGTTAATAAATAATAATTGATCAACATTCAATAATTCGAAATTTTATTTATTTTCTCTAAAAAAAATCGAACCATTTGATATTTGAAACACTCGATAATTCGTAATATTTCGAATAAACGAGAGTCGACGGTATAAGACTTATTAGCAGTTCCCCGCATACTTCCCATCCCCGTACAGTACAGGAATAAATCAAAGATATGTTGTTCTGATGTAGAATGCTATGTTATTGTAAAGTTTCATTAAAATCCATTCAGTAGTTATTGCGTGAAAGAGTAACAAACATCCATAAATTCTTACAAACATTAGCGTTTCTAATATTAGTAGGAATTGGGATAGTAGGAAGTATTTCATATCATCTCCAGCCAGATAATATAGAAAGACTTAGATACAAATTAAAAATGCTACTGATGTCTGGTGAATAAAAAGTTTTACATGATAAGACGATTCTGAATAAGGCACCTGTTGACTCATCAAGTGTCTCATGACTTATTAGGACAATAATCAGTCAAACCAACACCTATAGGAATAATGTTCATTGTCAGTTTTAATGACAGGATTTTTCTATTTTCTGTCTATTTCTGTCTGTGGCTTGATGTGGCCCAAACAACGTAAAGGGAATGTCGAGGGGTGGACCATTAAATTAATTGGCTTGACCTATAAAATTGGGTCAGTGTACAATAAAATCGTACTCGCACAAAAGCTTTTCACGAAAACAACTATACAAACCGCTTTGATGTTTCATCCGGTGTTATACATTTCATTACCTTCGTTCGTTTAATATATCTTCGTGCTTATAACTGCTCATCGAAAAAAAAAACAGAATGAAAAGTAAAGTAGGTACATGCCAAACAGTAAGACTGTCTAGATTTAACTTGGTTCTAATTGATGCCAACTTTTCATGGCAATGATACCAATAAAGTTACTTGACAACTATCCTGATCTTTTCAATATAGGTACTATCTATAATAAATTTTAAATCTTGTTATTTTTTATGTCCTGTGAGGAACACCCTACTCCCAAGGTACTTTATAGCCCCACCATGGATCAAGCCTTGTCGTGGCGGTGGCGGAGCCCCAACCTTGGGCGAAGCCAATTGAACTGAGGGAGCTGCTGTTTGTACTCCTCTTATACGAAGAGGGGACAAAAGGGCAGGAACCTCGCCCCATTGCACTGTCCCGTGGTTGGGAGGGGTTGTTCTGTGGTGCGGACTGCGGGACAACCCCTCTGTACATGTGACGGGTACACCTCACCAAAGGCGTTATTGGTGACACTCGCCAGGTTTTAGTCGGTAGAGCTGCGTCCACCTTACCATCTTTCGGGCGCAGCGAGTCCCACATCCCCCAGGATATGCTCCTAGGCATCCCCCAAGGGAGAATATCCTGGCGGAAAAGGTAGAAAGTGTACTTTATAGTATTCTTAGTGTTTCTGGGGATGGGTTATTTTTGGAGTTCATTTGAAGAGGCCTATATCCGAGTGGATGCATACGTGTTTATCCCAATTGACATCGAAGAACTTGTGTTCGTCGTTTACGTATATGGTAGTTTTAACGGTCCAAAAGGAATTTTTGATCATTTTTACCTGCATAGACTAAATACAATACAGTAAAACCGCGTCATACTACAAAGGTACTATATAACCCTCTTAAATTAGCTGTGAATAGGTAGTTCATACAGAGCTTACATTATTCTAACGCTAAACAGGTTCAATGAAAGGATGTATTCAATATAGGACTGTCTTGCTTTCTGTTCGGATGTTTAAATTACTAATTATGCTCACATATATAATGTCGTACTAGTGGAGAACGCTTCTCACTTCTTTTGAACACTATTGGTCAAGTAATATTCTTAACTAACGTAGTACTCAACAAGGAGTCGGTAAGAGAGACATTTTTTCTAGCCGATGTAATAAATAAACAATTAGTTTTTGTAAAACCTATATATATAATCACCTAGTTTCCGCCAGATTAGGCTTCTCTACTGTTAGGTAAGGTATTTTATTTTTATTATAAGGGAAAAGATTGATTCGATTATTTAACCAAATAATGGTTTTGTAAAAAACAATGTATATATATTAAACAGTATTTCTACATGTATACTAGAAGATACTATACATATAGAGACAGGCGGTACTTTCCGGAAAATAATAAAATATCTAGCAAGGACAGTTGGAGCACCGTACCGTACCTGCCTAAGTCATATTTTTATCGATTTTCATTACTGGAAAATGACGTTTATTTGATAATTATTATCGATTTCCGATTAGATATATTTCAAGTGTTTCTATTTGAACTGTTATCTAAAAGATTTGTAAGAGGTAGTGCAGCCGAAATGGGCCGCGGCGGTACCTCTAGCTCACATAACACCGGTGTCAAGTGACAGCTATGCTGTCGCGTGCGGTTCGTTAGTTTCCGGTGGCCCATTGGAGGGATAGGGAGGTGGGCAACGCATCTGCATAACTTTTGGTTGTGCGGATATCTATGGGCGCCGCTAGTCACCATAAAGCTCCGACAGCTCGGTTGCCTCTTTGCCGGTTGACATAAAAAAATATTTTCATGATGAGTCATCTCACTTCAAATCATTTGTCAACAGTCTTATTTAGAACTAGCTGTAACCCGCAGCTTCGCCCGCGTTAACTTTTTTACAGCCGTACCCGGATCGATGGTGATTATTTTTATAGCCTAAGTTACTCCCTATAACGTCAGCTATATGCCAGTGAAGGTCCCATAAAATTCGGCCCAGTCGTTTCAGAGATTAGCCGGGACAAACAGACAGATAGACAGACGGACAGACAGACAAAAATTGTAAAAAAGGCTATTTTGGTATATGTACCATGTATACATCCATGTGAATTTATTAAAAAGCGGTTATTTTAATATTACAAACAGATCTCCAATCAGACACTCCAATTTTATTTATCTGTATAGATAGCAGACGCGAAATACAATTTTAGATGTCATGCAGATACTGTCAAATGATCTGCCATAAAAACTTTTTATCAGGTTATGTATCACCCACTAACAAACATGTATCAATTTGAGAGATGGATGGATGGGACAGACAAGACCGCAAGAGTAAAAATATCTATTGAAAATAATGCACATTTAGATTTCTTTTAAATAGTTCAGATGCATAACGTTGGCAACCCTGAGATGAACCCATGTGCATGTCAACAACAAATTACTGTTCATTTCATTCAAATTGCAAGTAGGAGGAATGCGCTGTGCCGCGCTCCCGGCTGCATGGGTACCACCATCTTGCTTGTTTCTCCCGTGAAACAGCTTTGCTGTGTTTCGGAGAGAAGGGCAAGACAGGCAGTGTAATTACTGGCACCGAGACTTAACAAAATGTTAATATGTAATAATGTCTCAGGATAGGCAACACTAAATGAGTTGCCTGGCCTATGTCCAGGTAAACTAGTTTATGTTCATGGGCGACGTCGACCACTTACCACGTAGCACGTCTGTCAGTTTTCCTATACACATTCTGTTACATTACTAGGATCAAGTAACTAAAGATACATGTAGTATCAAATGTTTCACTATGCATGCTCATCTATGCACTTAGTCTAAAGAGATGATACGGTATTTAAAATAAGAATGAAATCGTATCACTAAATGCTAGGGTACATTTTAAACGGAACACCGCGTGGGCGTCTGTTAGGGTCAAATTGTTGTTTATGGTGCGTTATAATTGGTATTCAATTAGAGTTGAGCGGTGAGTGAACTGTTGTGAGATACAGTGGCGTAGGTTGCCCTTTACGGGGCCCCCGTATCAATCGGGATTTTTAGGACGAAGGCCCATTTTTCCTAACTGAAGACCAAGCTGAAGGATTTTTGTATTTTCCCTTCTTTCAATCACCGATAGTCCGGGGGCCCCGTATTTCTTATACGGCCGATATGGCGGTAGCTTAGTCCCTTAGGACAGCGCCTAAGACACGTTCGTGTTTGAGCTAGATTCCCTTTATCTATGGTACGCGTAAGCCGTACTTACTAGAAACACAACGAACACGGTTTCGACACGTATCGTAAGACTATCTCTCTTATCATGTTTGAACGATAAAAAACTAAAATTGGGATGTTGGATATTTTTTACACCGTATCTCCCATGTCAAAATTTTTGAAGATACCCACTTTCATGTCTCAATTTTTCACTCAAACCGAATGAAAATACTTTATTTAGTCGAGCGTTTAAACACTAATCGTCAGCGATATTTCTAATAAATATTTGGTCCTTCTGAGCCTGTTCATAGCTTTCTATGCATCCCCGCTTCCTCAGACCTCGCCCCTGTACGTGATTCCGCGTGCTAGTTTATATTTATTTTTATAAAATAGGCACACTAGTAGGGCTAGCATGCGTCCACGACAAAATTTTGTCTACGTCTTTTCTCGTATTAACTATATGAAATAATACGAGAAAAGGAGTAGACAAAATTTTGCCGTGCGCGCATACTAGCCATACAGGGCTTCTTGCGTCAGGTCCAGGCCAAATAGAAGACGAGCCAAAAGCTAACCAACTTTTCCATGCGTTGTCTACCCTGAGACCATTTATACCAGTATTTACACTGCCTATAATGCCCTATTTTACATTTTCCGGCGTAATAGAAGAAAAAATAAAGAGTATGAGGCCTTGTTTGGTCACTTATCCTACCAGTCAGAATACAGATAAATTTTAGGTTAACATTAAAATAACTGTTATTTTAATGTTAACCTAAAATAGTACAAATTCATCTTCATTATAACGAGGACAAGGTGTGCATGTTTCACTCATTGTCATGTAATTTTGCTACAGATGACTTATTACAATAACAAACGAGCTCAGGTGTTACGTACGAGTCGAGCGTACGGCACGCACACGCTGCACGGTGCACGTATACGCCGTCGCGCGTCGGCCCTACGTATACGCTACAGCCTGTAGTCTGTACGTACACGCGACATTCACCTTGAAACGCACGCCAGCAGTGACTCAATACTTTAGTAGGGCACCTCACTAACATAATATTGTACTTTTATGACACAACAGATGTATATAAATGGCCATTCTAGCGTAGCGGTAGGTTTTAAATGCGAAATAACGCAACTTCGATTTTGCTGTTGCTGAGTGAGCAGTCGAAGCTTTGGACTACCGACGCCCATACACATCTGCACAACCCGAGTTTATTGCAAAAGTATTGCCCTCCTTTCCCCTATCCCCCCAATGGGCCACCGAAAACACAAACCGCAAGAAACGCGACAGCATAGCTGTCACTTGACGTCGGTGTTATGTGAGCGAGAGGTACCATGGCACTACCTCGGAATCGTGATGAAAATCACCATGATTCCCACCTAAATTTAAGGCAAGAAACAAATATTAAATACCTGTATAATTTCCTTTCTGTGTCCCTTCAGTCTATCTAAGCTCTCTTCTGATGAATAATCTGAAGTCTTGACAAGTTTTTCCGACCTCATCGACTGCCGCGTGCGGTGTGCTGGCTGAGCGTCTACTTCTTCTTCAACAGGTTCAATGGTGCTCTTCTTCGAATTCTGTTGCAATTGTCTAAAAAAAGAAAAAAATGTTGCAGTCAATATCATATTTGAAATGTATGTACGCACATAACTTCAGAACGACTGTACAAAATTAGATAATTCTTTTTTTGTTGTGTAGGTTATCGTCGGGACAAGGTTTTTATATAAAGAAATGATGAAAATGATATAGAATAAACTTTAATCAATAATCCATACATGGCACCGCAGTACAGATAAACATAAGCAATTAGAATAGTGAAAGAAAAAAAAATATATATACAAAAAGGAAAATAAAATAATAATAATAATACATAAAATCATAAATCTCGTACAAGTACCAACAAACCAACGTTTTGTTTCATATTCACCTTTCCTCTCTTTTTTTTTAATTCACAAAATCATACACATTATTATTATTTAAGGGAGGGGATACCAGCGAGGCCAGACGGGTGATCAGTCCTCATTAACGGGTCCATTTCACCCAAAACTCATACACATGGTATATTTCTTATATCATTATATCATTTTTGGGTAAGGCTAACAATGTATGCAGGGTTCAGCTTGTATTCTAATATAGCTAGTCCCACGGAGATATACAATAATATAAGTATTATGGTGTATGAACTGATCTCTGCAGCACTATGTAATAAAACTAGTTTCAACTGAAAGGACAAAATGCAAGATTTGGACCACACATAGTATGCACCATTTCATTAAAATCTATTTATTAGTCTATGAATTCCTAATGTGACATGAAATTTATGTATGTAAAGTATATTTTTTTAAATACAATAGCAATTTGTATGCCGTTATTGTTTTACGAAACTCGCAGACAATTACTGCATAATAGTGTGAACTGTGAAGTGCATACAAATACCGATGTTAATGTGTAATTAAGAGCAGATGTTTATTTACATCTTGCATATCAAAACTAACTATACCAATATTAAGGTCATTAAGAAGCTTCTCTGTTTTTACTCTAATTTGTTATATAAATAGAAAATAGCATGTAAGTAGAATGCAATTAAGTAATACTGTTTACATATTTTTAATGATATACTATTTTGAAGTATATAAATCATATAATAAGAGAAACATCTTTGCTAATAATATCATACGCATAATAATGTAGCAATGATGCAAATAACGCTAATAGTGACAAAGCCATTTTCAAATATAAGCTCTTCTACTGATCACAAATATCGGGTGAAATAGTTAATGTGTATATTTTGAATTTATTTCAGGTATAGAATTCTAGGCTTTTGCAGACCTTCAATGGAAGTTAGTGTGCTTACTAAAAATATTCAAAATCAATATTATATCTTTAGCACAATTTGCAATTATTCAAGTAAATAAGATATTTGCTGGTATTAATAGTCTCACCGCTGATAAGATATGCAATGTAAACTTAAACATTTTTATTGTTTAAAAGATTAAAAGTTTTCAGAATTATCAATACAATATGTATAAGATTAAGCAGTTGCTAGTTCCTTTGTTTATATATTTTCACAGTAAATTTGGTGTTAATGATGTTAGATATTAATAAAAAAAATTGGAGATAATAAGTAATATAAAATATGTTTTCATTTTTAATTATCACATTATAGTGAGACATTATAATTTGGGTTCAAAGGATGATGAACTGCTAACTACTGCTAACTATGTATATAGTTAGTGATTTTGATAAAACAAAGCCTCATTGAAAGAGATGTAGAGGGCTTAATATAAAGATTTATATACAAAATGTATTAATCACTTAACTAGCTTATTGGTACACCACTAATAACATTATTTATGTAGGATCTAGAAATAAATAACTATTTAAGCAAATTAACAATTTTTAAGCTTCTAATTTTGAAGCGGGGTATCACATATGACAAAGGACTGATGAGATATAGGCCAGAGTAGATGTAACACTGGGGACATTGGACAGTCATTCAACCCCCAACTAACTGGAATGATGACCTCCATGCAGTTATAAATCATAGTTAGTTAGATGGTAATTGTGGGTTATCTTCCATCCTTGTGTACATTTACAATACGGCTTTTTTGTGAGTGAACTGTATCATGTTTAAAAACAATGCACAAAATTAACATAAATGGAGGTCACTGCTACACTGCAAGGTCAATGTTATTCACAATGTACTTCCTCAATACATATTTTGTTCCATGAGAAAGTTAAACAAATAAATTTTGAATTTGTGCCAAACTAGCATGAGACAGATTATTTATATTTAAAATATAAATTAGCAATGATTTAGCCAATCTCAAACTGAATAAGATCATAACATATTGATAGGTATAAAGGCTAAATATATCTTATGCTTTGTGGTTCTTAATAAATATCATCATGCAATATTTTTTTTAATTAAATTATGTTTTTTTTTTAATCCTCATTTTTACCTCTTATTTCAGAAAGTAACAGCAAAATTCTTCTACCTGTTAGTTTCACTTTTATTTATAATTTCATAACTGAAACTTTAAGCAAAAAAAAGTTACTCTTAACAGTCTTAACAAGTTCATACTCAGCACCAGACCATAACATTAATGTTGCTCCCTTTACCAACACACATCAATAATAATAGGTCTGAATACAAACGTATTCAGACCAAAAACCTTATTTGCTAAGAAACATAAGAGGTTGTTAGTAGTTTCGTTGTGACAAGCACAGCCAATCATTGACAAATTCGAATGCTTTTTGAATAAAAGGAGAAGTCTATGGTGTTGGTCTGCCATTAAAGAGGTGGGAAGATGATCTCCGTACAATAGCAGGTCCGTGATGGATACGAGTGGCAAGGGATTGGTCATCTTAGTTCATTGAAGGATGAATAAAGATTGATGATGTTAATTATGATGAACTGGTAATGAAATAATGCAGTCATATCGGCCTTCTTCCCAGAACATTTCAAGATAACAAAATGTAAAATTTGTGATAGGATATTTGAAATGATTTTGATGAGTTCCACTGAGTTTATTTCGCCAGTTCTTCTCAGCGGGCTGGCCTTGGAACCGGTGGTAGATTCAATTGAAGTTCAAAAAACAACTTCATTGAAAACTACTTAAATAAAATTGAATTTTAAAAATCATAGAGCCAGTATAATATTGGTGATGTAATTCTTCTAAAACAGCATCTCAGTGTAAAGTTGTTCTCATGAAGGTCAGTATAGTTGTAAACCATTATTGACCTCACAGGTAGCCTTCCACTGATGTCACCATAGCACACAAACAATAAGGGACCTTGATTTATAAAACCCATGTACATAAACATTTAGAGGTAATGTTCAACAAATATTTGTAAATTTTCTGAATAATGTATTATCTACAGTTATTAGTATTACCCATAAAAGTTAGTTATGGGTAATAGGAATTTTATTTTTCTTACAATAAGTTCTAAGATATTTTGTATAAAACAATATCTGTAATTCTACAGGAATTAACTGGAATCGGACATAGTGGTTGAGTAATTGGAAATATTTCCAGACTACATGGATTGGTATCTAATAATACTAGCATACCATTAGTAATCTTGTCTTGAAGTAAATATAGGCTCATTGGTTTCACATATTAATTGTAAAAGTTATATCAATGGAACAATAAATACTGATAAAACATAGTTTATTCCCGAGTGTCATAAACAATTTGGGAAGGAGGTATTATTAATGAGATGTAAATTAAAACATCCAAGAACCACGATTTGATGATAAATTGCAGACATCTTCGAATATGACGAGTTTAAAATTGTTATAATTTTTTGATAATAAAACTAAAAACAAAAATTGATGAATAAAACATTTAGCATAAGATAATACAAGAGCGAAATAGAGTATCTTACTTGATTGGTGTACTCCTCTTGATAGGTGTTCTTCGTCCTGATTTGGAGTGCGTGTGTTCCTCACCCTCGGTGCAGTTCTCATGGTCACAGCTAGATCGCAAGAAGGGTGTTTTCGAGCGAGACCTTGACCGCAATCCACTAACCGTTGGGTTTTCCATAGTAATGTTTTTTAACTCTCACAGTTCCCAATTAATTTATTTTCTGCACATATTTTGGTTTGTTTATTGCCTTGCTCCACTTCACTAAAAAATGCAAGATAACAATATACTACGCATCCGTACGCACCTAAATATTGCACAAGAAATCTATTTTAGTGAATTTGAGCAATGCCGCCAATTTTAACCTTTAATCTAATCCAATCTTGTTATCAATATGTTCGTAAAAAGAGTCTAATTAGCATATAATGTCTATTCACTAAGACACTTTTAAACACAGTATGTACTTCTATACTTTTGTCTTTTATTAGTATTTAATGCAGTAGATTACCACGAATTCCTGGAGTTTCGTAATAATCTCACTCACCGTTCTGCTGCCAAACATAAACTGTGATGACGTCACTTTCAATTTTCAAAACGACAGACGTTGCAAAATATACCATACGAAAAATAAACAGTAATACCAGACAAATAAAGTTGATCAATGCAAGTATTAAAAAAGTGCGTGCGTACAAAGTAGTGTCAGAAGTGAAACTTATTAGGCAAACTAATTTTTAAATCTCGTTTATATCTTTTATTTATACCTACTAATAGAAAGCTTTAAATTTCCGAGACTTGCGATGCGACGTTCACCCTTTCTCACTCTTTCTCAATCGGTCTCAATCATTCTCTCCCTCTTCTTGAACAAAAACGTTGCACATTTTCGTGACGTTTCATCCATAAAATTTTTACCCTCATACGCGCAAGGAAGTTTCACTTCAACAATTTATTATGCAACTATTTAAGTTTAATTATAAAATGTGATGTAATCTTATGAATATGTTTAATAGGTTTAATTACAAAATATTTTAATACGTTAGAATCAGTTTATCAGTCTTAATAGCTTTATAGTTTAGTAGATGTTCACTTTTATATTTTGCATTTAATCAAAATTAATTATTACTTTTCTTCGAGCTTTTTTTGAGTTTGAGTCCAAAATTGAAAATTTTGGTAAACTGTCATTTTAGATCTTTTGCGAACAAGTATCTTATGGAATTGACATTCGCGTATACCCGAAAGGGACAGGCATATTTTACAGGGATACCACATTCATAATAACAAGTCTACTTATTTTCTTGAAACAAGTGTATTTAAAATAATAAAAAAACTGGAAAAGGTTGATAGATAACTATAATCATTAGCTCTAACCAAACATTTATTGTAATTTTAGACAGCTAATTTAGTCGACAATTTTTTGTTGGGCACATCATGTTGTGCCCAACTGTGGGTTCATGCCTATAGTTATCTATCAATCCTTTCCAGTATATTTATTTTGAATACACTTGTTTCAAGAAAATAAGTGGATACACAATATTCGTCAACTAATCACATTATAATAGGGATGTTGACATTTTTCATAAATGTTTATAGATCATTTATAAATATCTAATAGAGGCGTAAATAGTATTAACTTTTGCTTAAATACGTCTAATGCCTATAAAATCTTGCATTTTATAATGCATTTTAAATTTTGTTCCAAAACGTTAACACTTGTCACGTGACGTCATATGTTGTTAAACATCGTAAAAGTGATAAAATGATTCTAGTTGTCGTTAGTAAAAAATGGTTTCTAAGTTTTATGAGTGTTGTACGGTGCCAATGTGTGTGTACACTGTCAAAAAGCCTGAAAAATATTTTTTACAATATGTACTGCGTACGGAAAATACAGTTTTGGTACTTTAGTTATTTGCAGGGGTCAGATTTAGATTTAATTTATATATTTTATTATATTTATTTTATTTTAATGGCTTAGGTTAAGCGAGAAAAGTATTAGGTTAAATTATGTTAAAAAAATTAGTAGTAAAGTTTCGATGTATTAAGTGCCTAATTTATTTTTAATATAGATACTTGGTTAAACTCATAATAGGTACACAAACATTCTTGAATGATACTATGGTTAATGATAATATATGGATAATGATAATATGGTTGCCATGTGTAATTACCACATTAAAAACTTCATAAAAAGTATAAAGTGGTCACAAGACGAGTACTGAATATTGCAAAATCTTCTACATATGCCTACAGGCATTTATTTTTGTATTTGTCGAAAAATATACTATTCCAAAGATAGTAATACTTCATTGGACGTCTTGGGGTACGTGTACTATAGTAGTGGCTACGGCAGTTAATATTTTAAGTATATTAGTTGGTAAATGGTAGTAGATATCTTCCCGGTGATGAATTTATCACTTATTTTATTATTTTAACTCCAACTCTGAGACATAAGATGTTAAGTATCTGTGCCAGTAATTACACTGCCTGTCTTGCCCTTCTCTCCGAAACACAGCAAAGCTGTTTCACGGGAGAAACAAGCAAGATGGTGGTGGACCCATGCAGCCGGGAGCGGGACACAGCGCTTCCCTCCCACCGGTACTCCTTATGTCAAAATTTTACATCATATTGATGATTTTTAGAAAGGTGAATTGAAGGTTACATAATAGGTGGTAATTATTTTTTTACTGGCCTTACTACTTATCAACATGCATATTTGCAGATAGACGAAAGCTAACCTGCATTAGCGACAACTGCTAAGGAGCAGCCTATTAGAATAAAGAATCTTCAAAAGGAAATAATGAAGTTGAGAAGCACAATTAAGCTTAAAGCTAAGGAAATAAAGGCATTTTGAAAAAGAATTGAAGGTTAATTAAATTATGACATTTGTTTCGCAAAATAAATATCATGATTATAATCACTTGCATTTATCAATGGGTTATTAAGTTTTACGTACAATTAAGGTGTAAAAACGATGCAAAGAAAACTCACCTTACTGAACGATTTTATTAAAAAATATATATATCTTTTAAAAATAAATGATTCGTAAATTATTTTTGGTTGCATTTTATTTTCCAACTCCAATCTACGTACGTACGTACCACTCCGGCCGGCACGACCGGGGTGGTACCTCTTGCTCACATAAAACCCGCGTCAAGTGACAGTTTGTGAGTTACCGGTGGCCCATTGGGGGGATCGGGGAAAGGAGGGCAACGCATTTGCATAACCTCTGGTTGTGCAGATGTCTATGAGCGTCGGTAGTCACCATGGCTCCGACTGCTAGGCTGCCTCCTATGACATTAAAAAAAAAGGTCTTGCTACGTATTTATAAACTAGCTGGTGCCCGCAGCTTCGTCTACGTTAACTTAATTTCACAACCGTATCCCGAACGATTATGATTATTTTTATAGCCTATGTCCTAATTCGGGATATAAGCCACAACCATTTTAACTTCCAGGCAAATCGGTTCAGCCGTTAAAGAGCAACAAACATGCCAAACTTACATAATATTTTCGTCTTTATATTAGTATTATTACTAGCAGTCCCGACAGGTTGTTCTGTCTCAACTATGACTTGGAATAAATAAATAACCACATACCCGCCAGGGCAATCCCCCTCCCCAACGGGATGCCTAAGAGCATCTCCAGGCGAAAAAAAAAAAAAAAATAACTACAACTGAATCTACACCTAGTCCTACATTTACAACCTACACCTACATACACCTTTTCCAATATTTCTCACCTTTTAAGCGCTAACATTTTCCGAAATTTCTCATCGTATATAACTTCCCAGTACTGATACAATTATTCTATGACCAAAATTATCGAAATCCGTCAAGCCGTTCTCGAGTTTTAACAATGGAATTGCAATCCATTTTTCTAAATAAGATAATCCATCTTGTAATTTTATACTTATTAAGTACTAAATACGGCCCATGCCATTGTTTATGTGTGTATAAGTGTGTCTGTGTTGATAGTTGCCTCAGTTTTGAAGCTGTCATGTTCGGTCTGCTTCTCATATATGTCTGTGCATGAACCCTACCAAATATATATTGTAGTTTAAGACAGCTGCATTATTCATGATTATCGAAAATATGTTTATTTTTTATTACAAATAAGCTGCTAAAACATAAATGACAAAACAGAAAGCTAACATCCTCTTATTATATATGATCAATAGTATTTAGGCTTTTATGATAGAAATAAACATATTATTTGTAATTGTTTATTTTAAGATTCCAGTCACTCTTTTATATATGTAATACCATATTCTTGGGTAATCTGCCTATAACAAAAATGGCATCACCATATTTTTATAAACCGACCAAATTAAAAAGTAGTACAAAATGGCGGACATATTTGACAAATTCTTTTGCTAGTGAGAATGTTTGTATGGCATTCAAATTTAGTCGGTTATTTTTTTGTTGTGCACATCATTGTTGTGCCCAACAAACAAAGAGTGATTCTGACAAAGACAAAAGAAAGTGTCTATGTCTCTGTCACTCTTGGATTTTTTTGTATGTTGTTTCTCGTATCTCGTTCCTTGTTTTTTGTATCTCGTTCCAATACGGTATCGTTATTAGCTTATCAAATCTATTTGATGCTTTATCTTAGATTTTGAGTAAGGATCGTCATTGACAATGCATTAGTGCAGTCCATATCATGAAGTTAGGAAATAAGAGGAGATGCCCCTTTCTTTAAACTTCCAGCTGTAAATGAGTGCCTGATCCGCCATCTTGAGTGCCCTTTTCATAGTAGTATTCTCTATGGTTTTGTTGTCAAAACCCTAGCAATGCTAGCCATGTTAAGTGCCGATTTGAGTTGTAGGCTACACCTTTTTTTCATAGGTATGCTATGTTATCTAGGTAGAAGGACTGTTCTATATTGACTATGAGTCCATATAAATAAAAAAAGACAACGGTTTGAGAAATGGCGGGAAGCATCGGGACGCGCGGTTGTGTTTTTTTGGTTTCCCGTTAATTAATTGTTATTTTGTGTTTTGTCCATTCAGGGTGGTTTTCTATAGTGTTTGTTTTAAAAACTTGATCTTTATATATTGTGATTGGTTGGCGAATCTTATGGAGTACCGTTCTGAAGTGGTTTTATTAGTAGGGCTGTTCTGGTGGTTTTCTATAGTGTTTGTTTTAAAAGCTTAATCAGTGTAATATATAATGTGATTGTTTGGCGAATATTGTGGTGGACTGCCTTGTGTGGATGGAATGGGGAATGATAGTTGATTGATGGGGGCTAGAGGGGCTAAGCCGCGCTCCTTGGGGTTTCCCACCATTTCTCCGTATTACAGACCGAATAATTGTATTTTGTATGGCTAATAGCCTAGTAGCTAATGCCTTTAAATGAAAATAATAAATAAAAATACAATGGTTTGACAGATAGGGAATGGCGGGAAACATCGGGACGCGCGGTTGTGTTTTTTTGGTTTCCCGTTAATTAATTGTTATTTTGTGTTTTGTCCATTCAGAGTGGGATTCTATAGTGTTTGTTTTAAAAACTTGATCTTTATATATTGTGATTGGTTGGCGAATATTGTGGTGGACTGCCTTGGGTGGATGGAATGGAGAATGATAGTTGATTGATGGGAGCTAGAGGGGCGAAGCCGCGCTCCTTGGGGTTTCCCGCCATTTCTCCGTATTACAGACCGAATATTGTATTTTGTATGGCTAATAGCGTAGTAGCTAATGCCTTTAAATGAAAATAATAATAATAATAAAAAAATGGTTTGACAGCAGTTGTCATTTTTTGATAATGAAAATTGAAAATATCAACATTGAAAATTGGCGGTTTTCTTTTAAATAAGAAAAATACTTTATAATTTTAATTTGTAAATAAGTATATAAAAAAAGAATAGAAATGGATTACGATTCAATATTCAAAACCATTAAGGATTTGGGCCATACAAATAATAAACGTGAGGAGTTGCGTGAATATTGTAAATCTAAAACTGAACAGGTATACTACATAACTCTTGATCAATTATGATTAATTAATAAAGTAATGTAGAAAATAATTACTATATTAACATTTACTTTATTTATGCACGTTATATTTTCGTAACATAAAAAAATAATTTTTATTCAAATTATTAAAAATAATAAGAAATCTTAATATTTAAGGGAAATGTTCTTTTTCTTGTTTTAAATTATAGGTGATGAAATATTTGCCTCGGCGTATACTAAACAGTGACGGAGCCGATGTACTTAATTGTATTTTAGACGGCTATGCTGATGTTAATTCTAACAGTTGCAGCAAAGTTAAGGTAAACAGTATGATATAATATAAATAATTATGTTCTTCTCCATTTTGACCCTCAACATAAAAGATTTGCTGTGTGTCTATCTGTGGCACTGTATGAATGAACTTATTTAGATACAGTTTCTTTTATTTATAAGCATGATTCCTAGTGGTAGTTCTTATATATATTTTATTAAGACCATTTCAGCCATTTCAAGGTCATCATCTATTTTAATATTGTGTTAGGTATTTTTAGCATAGGCTTTTAGTTATTTCAAATCATAAGTGTCTTTAATGATCTTTTTTAGGTGGTAGATATAGTGTTGACAACCATGAGGAAGGAGACCACATCCATCACACATTCAGGGGATGTCGTCAGCAGGTTGTGTTTGGAACTGCCTAAGTTACCCATCAAAGATTTGATAAGGTGGTGCAATGACAGTGTGCAATCTATAGTAGATGATAGTGATGTTAATATGATGTAAGTACAGAATCCAAATCATCTCTGTTTCATTGGTAACAAAATTTATAGCTTTCAAAAGATGTTGATGTAAAATTGATAAAAGATTTTGAACATTTTATTTATTAAAAGCACTATTAAATTCACACAATAAATACACACATTTGTGATAATATTGTAGATTAAAGGAGTTTTCTTGGTTCAAGCTTTGTCGTGGTGGGGTCTACTAAGCCCCCCCGGCTTAGTAGCCTAAGGTGAAACTTGCACCTTGGGTGAAGCCAAATGGACTGAGTGAGCTGCTCTTGGGACAACTCTTATAAGAAAAAAGAGCAGAGGGGGACACAGGGCGAGGATGGGAACCTCATCCTATTGCACTGTCCCAACATCAATGATAATAATAATAATATATATATGGAACACTTTTACACCACGTCAATCTGGTCCGATTTAATTTAATGTTTTTAATTTTTATTATATGATACACATATTTAATATACATCCATGACCCAGGAACACAGAAAACTTTTTTGTTCCCTGGCGGGATTCAAACCCACAACCTCTGGCTTGAGCGCCAAAGTGCTAACCATTGAGCCACAGAGCTTGTCGTCACTGTGAGCTGTGATGCGGGACAACCACTCTGTGAAGATGGCTTTGGTCCCTTGGGAGACTGCCTAGCTATCGAGGTGCCCTGTTTTAGGGTTTTAGTGGAGCTGAATCTACCTTACCATCTTTCGGGCGTAGGCAGTCCCACATACCCGCCTGGGGAGTCAAACCTCCCTGTGGGATGCCTAAAAGCATTTTACGGCGCTATAAAAAAAAGTTTTAAAAAGTTACACTTTCAGTATCCAATGACTGTATTTGTCCATTATTAGGTAGTATTACGTGTAATTGCATCTGTAACCAAGCTTGGGATAGTATCTGTTAAATGGATAATGTGACTGCTATTTTATCTTTCAGTAGCACATCAATTATTAGATCCTAATACAATATCTATAATGTTTCAAATTGCAGTTGGCGAGATATAATACCAGAGTGTCTGAATGTGATATCAGCTCAAGATCAGATCAAACACTGTGGCACGGACATGTCTGGTGTGGAATATAAAGCACAGTGTGTGCACACATTGTGTCAGTGTCGCTGGCAGGAGAGGCATCTGGTGCAAATGGCAGCTATGTTTAAGTAAGTATGAAGTTCAAAATGACACGGCTTTATATACTAGCCGCACCCTGCGGTTTCACCCGCATCCTTCCCGTTGCGTGGGAATACAGGGATTAATTATAGCCCATCTGTTATTATAATGTATAAGCTACTGTACTGTAAAGTTTCATGAAAATCCATTCAGTAGTTTTTGTGTGAAAGAGTAAAAAACATATACCGGGTGTATTTGGAATGCTTGCGAAGATTAAACCCTAATAATATTATACTATTTATATACTATATAATGCATATAACCATTTATCTAAGACGTTAACGTTTTTTAAAGAAAATTTTAGGACTTGTGTATTTTGCAAACCCGCAATGTTTGTATACACACTATGCACTCATGCTATCCGTGAGACGCGCGACTAGCGGGCGCACTGAAGACGCGAACGCTATCAGCTGATTCAGTCCGCCAGCCGGCGTGAACCATAGACCCATTACATGGCTGTTTTTTTCAAAAAACCATTATTTTAAAGCATTATCATCAAATTCCTGTAACATTATGTTACAGGATTATACAAAAAAAAAAAAGAAAACGCGTTTTTTTCACTTGTATCATGTCAGGCTATGCCAACACTATCATACTTCTTCGTTTTCGCAAGCGTTTCAAATACACCCGGTATACATGCATTCTCACAAACTTTAGTGTTTATAATATGAGTAGGATTTCTGCTTTGTATCTACTATATGGAACCACCTGCAGTTCTTTGGAACCAATACAACTTAGGGACTTTCAAGAAAAGAGTACTCTTATGTTTGAAAGGCAATATTAATAAAAAAAAGGCAATATAATTAATCCTTGGTAATTAAGAGCAATGTTGGCTACTTGTATTTAACTATAAAATGAAATCAACTAGTTTTGTTAATTAGAACGAAGCTACTACAGTTTGTGTATATTATGAACTAGCTGTTGGATGCAGCTTCGCCCGCGTTAACTCACTTAACTCCTATTAGTCACAGCGTAATGTTATATAGCCTATAGCCTTCCTCAATAAATGGGCTATCTAACACTGAAAGAATTTTTCATATTGAACCAGTAGTTCCTGAGATTAGCGAGTTCAAACAAACAAACAAACTCTTCAGCTTTATACTATTAGTATAGATATTGTTTTACTGTTGTTATTTTCTAGAGATATGCAGCTATCACGCAATGATCACAGGCAGGTTGTGAATAAAATGTGTTCCTACATTATTGATGTACATCCTGACACTCTACCACCGCTTGTTCATCAACTTTTGAAGTAAGTTATATTAAAGGTTAATTATAGTTAATATATATTATATTATAGTTTAATATTAATAACACCTGATTAAGGTAAATAAGATATATTAACAAGCCTTATTAGAATTTATTTCGTAATCAAAATGCTCTCATATTTTTTTTTTCCCAACGGACCAAAAGAAGTATAACTTCAATATTGACGAGTAATATTTTTTATGTCATAAGGAGGCAATCTAGCAATCGGAGCCATGGTGACTACTGACCCTATTAGACATCTGCACAACCAGAATTTATGTAGATGCGTTGCCCTCCTTTCCCCCCCAGTGGGCCACCGGAAACTCATAAACCGCACGAAACTCTACAACATAGCTGTCACTTGACGCCGGTGTTATGTGAGTGAGAGGTACCACCCCAGTCGTGCTGGCCCAATTTGGCTGCATGCTTTGCAGCCGAATTGCGCTTGCAGCAAATGCTGCTGCATAGCACTACCTCTTACAATATCCAGTTATAAACGTGTTACAGATTATGCAAACAACACAACTTGGAAGTGGTGTTGTCGCACGTGAGTCACTACTTCAGCGTGCGCATCTACAACAGACTGGAGCCGCCACCGCAGGACTCCGAGTCTACCACCATGGACATAGACGACATAGGTGAGACCATAGATTTAGGATGCACAAGATATACTATGACAGCTCGGAAACGTGACCAAAAAATGTATATACATGTGTGAGTGTAGTGTATCTTTTTGGGTTACTATGAGCGTTATTACGTCTTGTAACGTCACGTTTACTCAACGTGACACCATAGTTGCACATTTAATATTTACAATTTTTACCACACGAATAATAGAAAAAAAAAACACAAAATACACGGCGGTGTAAAACAGACTGGGACGCTATGGCCTCTTATTTACAAAACACGCAGAAACAGTGACATGTTGGTGCTTCATTCGCTGTCTCTTTTTCTCTCGTGTGGTTTGTACTTGATTTGAATTGCTCGCTCCCACGCTTCGTGGCTCTTTTTGCGTTGAAAAAAATTCTAAATCTATGGGTGAGACAATCACATATTCATAGCTAAGCAGTCGGCTCATCTACTCTGCATACTCACCAAGCCACCAGGAAAACAGCATATGCCCATCCGTAAAAAAACGTTCAGCCACTGATAAGGCTCTTAAGTGACGCAGAAGAGAGATGAGTACCATATGATAGACACTTGTTTTTAACATTGAACTAATATGACATTAACACATGATGATTAGATGGTTGTCTTTGTAATACCCGTGAACTTAGCCGATCATTGTCCAGTAGATCACAAATAAATTGGAGTTCTCTTCGCTTGCAGCTGAGTTTTAGGATCAGGAACTATATAACTCAACTACATTCAGACAAAATTCCCATTTTTGTTTCGATTTTCTGCAAAATGATCTGCCAGGTGCATGAAGTTAGCAGATCAGTTTATTAGTTTTTCAATTCTCATTTTCGATGTAATATGCCAGAATTATTCGTAAAATATATCTGGAACTATAGAATTCTGCTGCATGCAAGCAAAAGTCCCGGTTTTTTCTCGATTTTCTGCAAAATGATCTGCCAGGTGCGTGAAGTTAGCAGATCATTTTGTAAATTTTTCAAAGTAAATACGTCAAGCGTTATTTGTAAAAAGTATCAGGAACTACAGAACTCAGCTGTATGCGAAGATAACTCCAATTTATTTGAGATCTGCTGCATAATGATCTGCTAAGTTCATGGCCATTGTGCTTGTATCTATACAGCGATTGACCAGGGAAACAATTCGCAGCAGCTTATACGCCTTTGACGTATGTAAAAAGTCAAGATAGTCAAGAAGAGTCAAAAAAAGATAATACCTAGGCCCCTTATTTTTTTTTATTTTTTTTTTTAATGTTAGTTGGATAGGCAAACTGGCAAACGTACCACCTGATGGTAAGTGGTTGACGTCGCCCATGAACATAAACTAGTTTACCTGAAAGGAGCCCAGGCAACTCATCTATGTGTTGTCTATCCTGAGACATGAGATCTTAAGTCTCGGTGCCAGTAATTACACTGCCTGTCTTGCCCTTCTCTCCGAAACACAGCAAAGCTGTTTCACGGGAGAAACAAGCAAGATGGTGGTACCCATGCAGCCGGGAGCGCGGCACAGCGCTTCCCTCCCACCGGTAATAATTCATATATCAGTCCAGCATATTTCCTACTTGCTACATTGCCCTCCTTTTCCCTATCCCCTCCAAAGGGCCACCGGAAAATCACAAACCGCTCGAAACGAGTCTTACGCTGGTAATATGTGAGCGAGCTGCGAGAGGTACCACCACGGTAGTGCCGGCCCAATTCGGCTGTAAAGCAGCATGGCACTACCTCTTACAACTGGTTTATATTAAATAGGACCAACTCCAACCATGAAGAGACGAAGAAAAATAAACCCTACCTTCATGCCATAAAGTGCTAATGAATATTAATTTTAAGTACGTTATCCAGTTTACGAAGTATATAAATATGATCCAACATGTAAACCACAGTGCAGCACAGCCCGGCGGAGCTGAGCCGCTGCCTGTCGACGGTCGTGTACCACGTGTGCGCGGGCGCGCCCGAGCGGTTGCGACGCCTGCTGCGGGCGTGGCCGCGCTCGCAGTTGCTGCGCGCGCCCGCACTCGTGGACCTGGCGCTCGCGCTCGCCGACAAGGGAACGGACTACCGCACCGTGTGTCTTGATGTACGTACTTTTACACGTGTTCTGTTATATGTACCACTTGCAAGTTATGCGTACAAATTTTCTTTAGTGAACAAACTTACCGTTTTAATTTAATATAGTAAGCTAGGAAAAGTGTTTCTTAGAAGTGAGCTAAGCGTTTGTTGCGAGAGGTAACTAAAAAGTTTAAAAGTTGTAACTAATTACTTTAAAAGTTTTCCTTCCCTCCTAGGCTCTAGGGCATTAATGTCATCTGGGAAATCATATCCTTAATATAAAAATCCTACAAAACCATGATGATCTCCCTATGTACTTCTTATGTACTTCCTCAACAATTTTACCGTATGTTTCTTCTATTTCTCTATGTGTTTCAGACAATAAAGTCAGCCATAGAGCAGCGCGAAATGGACCACATCCGCAGCCAGGAGTGCGCGTGGGTCCGCTCGCTGCTACCGCCCGACGTCGACACAGCCAACTTGCTCAAAGTACTCACCACGGAAAGGTACTTATTTTGTCCGTTAAAAACGTTTTGCTTATCTTTACTTAATCATTGTAGCGTGAATTCGTTTCGGCTACTGTGTATTAGGTCATATTAAACCAACTCATTCCTTAAACATCAAGATGGCGTTATAGCATTAACTAACTGTTGAAAAAATTTTATCGCGGTTTTCCAATATACTTATACCACAGAACTATATCAAGATAGAAGGAAAGAGTTCCGTAATTTGTATGGGGACCGAGCGTGTAACATTTTGCGTAGGTACGATGACGTCATTAGTGTAATTTTGTGATGTGAAACACATAAGCCGCGCGAAAACAATTCAAAAGCATCGATTCACAGATCGATTATAACATGGCACCGATTTTATCAGTAGTATTGTTCAAATAAACTATTTAATGATAGCGTGCTATGGGCCATAAACTATATTTTTATACATTGAGTAGCTATATTATAGACTATAATATAACGTGTAATCATTTAATAGCTTGTTTTTTATTATTATTGATAATTAAAATGTTGATTTGATCAGGTAATATAGATAGGGCGCCGACCGTCCACTGGCGCCCTTATTAGAGGGATTGTAATTACTAATAAACCAATCAATTTCTTTAAAGTCATCAGTGATAATAGTTGTAGTCCTTCTGATTCAACTTTTGGTCTTTGTCACATAGTCATTCATTTTTAGCTTAATCATCTAAACGGCAAACGGTGGCCACTTTTTTATTTAAGTAATGAATCCAAAAATACGGAATATAAAACTGTATCACATAAATCAATAATTGGAGAATGAATAGGCCTACAAATAATCACTGGTGGATTGTAGAAAAATTAACTGGTTTATTAAAAAACACAATCCATTTATTTTTGGAGTTATACTTCTTTTAGTGCGTTAGGGAAAAATGATGAGTTACGAAAAACCGACACCCTGAAGTTAGCTATAGTCAACATTATTTTATATAACAATATTCACATAATGACAGTATAGACGTCAAAAGAAGATATAATTTTTAACTACACAATAAGCAAAAAGGTTACAGTGTAATGAAATTTTACTATGTATTTTTCTTTAAGGAGTATTACTTCTAACGCGTGTACATAAGTACACACACACTTTTTTATATAAGGATCATTCGGAAAACTGAAAAAAACTTGTAATATAGAAGTAGCCATAACCAGTTAGAAAACAATACATAACCAGTTTCTCAATACTATTTGCTTTGCATAAAAAATGCTAAAAATAAAGGTTTATTATTTTTATTTTATATTTTACATACATTACATTATAGCTACAAAATAATATAAAATGAAATTATCATTTCCTCTGCTTTCAAACTAGATTTTAATCGAGTAAGAAAATCGCAGTGTAGGTACAGCACTTTTGACAGAAAAAATGAGAAATCGTCTTCAACGTGACCTGACAGTTTTAATAGCATATTTTTTTTACATCGCTGGTTTTGAACGCCCGCCAAGTCTGGCTTATCAAATAAAAGCCGCATTGGAAAACTAGCGTTAGACACAATCGCCCGCTACTGTTTTGACGAAAATAGTAAAATAAATGGTTTTTTAAATTAATAACAGATTTTTAGGACAAATAGTACTTATTGGTGAAAGGAAATACCTACATTAACAGCTCCAATTTTACTGGTAGTGTTTGAACAATTAATTATTGAACAACGAGTCATTTTGTTTTTAAAACCTTACGTCGCATGCTGACCGCGGTCGGGAGTATACTAAAGTTCGCGGCGAGCAATGGAGCCGTCTTTTTGCCACGCGAGGTACATACACTCTTTACTTCTATCTCGATATATTTCTGTGACTTATACGCATATTTAATAAGACCCACCATATTGGGCGATTAAGCATAGAAATAAGGGTACAATTTTTAACATTTTAACTCGCTTAATTGAAAGTTACTTATAAGTAAGAGCCGAAGATGCCGAACTGGGCTGGCATGACTGGGGTGTTACCTCTCTACGCTAGGGAAAACGAGGGCGGTGCATCTGCGTGGCCTTGGTTATGTGTATGGGCGTCAGCGCCATGAGGCTCCGACTGCTCGTTTGCCTCCTGACGACAAAAAAGTCCCGTTTTCACCAGACAGTTTTTCTAATTATTAACGCTTCGTGCAGCGCTAATCATCGGCTGACGGTGGGCGGTCTGATCGGCTTGTCGTTCGCGCTGCTGGGCGTGTCGCGGTCGGCGGCGGCGCGCGCGTGCTGGACGCTCGCCGAGCTGGTGCTGGCGCGACTGTGCCGCGCGCTGCCCGAGGCCGCGCCCACCGTGCTCGCGGCGCTGGCCGACCGCCTCGCCGGCGACGCGCAGCACCAGTACTCGGGTAAGTACACGATATATATAAGGGGATATAATATAAGGCGAACGCAGCATTAGTACTCAGGTAAGCACATGTTGTATAGTTGACAGAAAGCGCATGCGCAGTAGTAGGTATGTATACTGACACTCTATATAAATAAAAGAATGCTCACGCTGTACCGCGGTGACTGTACTTAGGAGCGTGTACGCAATGTAGATGATAGTATTGGACACGTACACGCTATACCAGAGGGAGGAATAAGTAATAATACACGCAAAAGAAAGAAAAAAGAAGTAATACGCAGCGCTGTCACTATCGACTTTACTGTTGGGTATACATATACGTAATACACACTGATTGCAAGCGGTTTGTAGATTACCCACAATCATGCGAGCAATACCCGCGTAAAAATGTTGAAAGAATTGACAAATCATTTAAAACTTAATAATTCAAATATGTGAGACTGTAAAACTATTTATGCCGATAACTTTTGGCATTTACATCATCAGGGTAATAGATAAAGATAGTGTACGGTGCAACTCGTACATTTCCCTGCATCAGCGTTTCCGCGAGCTGCGCGATTTATTAAACCAGTACGTCCGATGTTATCAAGGTGCTCGGGCATGCTCGCGCCTATCAATCACTTATCAAATATCATATAGCATATTATATCATAATCAGTTAAGTAAATAAATCAGTGAACAGTTGTATACTCGGGTATAATTTCTCAACTATCATATCAAACAGACTATCAGTGAAAAGGTGTTGTAGGGTTTATCAAGTACCCCACATCCCTTTTTTGGTCCTTCGAGCCTTTTATGGTCCTTTGAACCTTTTTTGGTCCTTCGATCTTTCGAAAAAATCACGCTACTTCACAAAATCAAAAGTGCTTCGCGTGTGGACTGAATCAGTGAAGCTTTATACGGTGTATCAAGATTGCAGCGATACTGGATAACCGGGACGTATCAAGGTAGTCTCAGTGAACAATCAGGGCACGCTTCTTCAAATACCTATCAAGAGAATATCAAGTAAGGTTTATAATTTTAATTATTTTATCAAATAAGAATGGAAGATTTATTGGCTACTCAGCAACAGATAATTGAGGCCATCGAGCAGCTTTATGTTAATTTTAAAAAAGATGGTTCGGAGCGCAAAACCGGAGACTATTTCAAGCGTCGACTTGAAACTCTGGAAAAATATTGGCGTGAATTTCAGGATAATCACGTCAGCTTATGTGGGTATGGTATTAGGTCACATGATTATTTTAATCAAAATCAGTATGAGCAGATAAAGGAGCGAATTGGATATATCAGGTCAGCTATACAAAGTTATCAAGTTCGAGAAGCGAAACCTGCGATTCCGCTTCTCAGGGCCGCCACCCCGTTGGGAGGAGTGACTGAGCAGTCCAAATCAGGTACTTCCCTACAAAGCACGTCGAATGAAAATGCTGCTTCACCGCAGACAATTACTTTTAGGGCTCAGGGCGTCCATAGCAGGACAGACGAATTACTTCGAAAGCAAGCTAGTAATTTCCGAGCTTTTCAGAGAAAAGTAACAAGCATTGAATTAGATACGGTAACGGAGAAATGGGAATTTGACGATATATTGCGTACACTTCAATCTCGTTGGTCAGCTATAGATTCGTTGCATTTAGAAATTGATAGTGAACTAGAGGGTAAGAATCAAGAGTACGACAACACCTTTTATCACTACGAGAAAATTTACGAAGATATCAAGAAATCTATCAATAAAAAGATGTGGTCAGTTAGTCACAGAGACAAATCAACTCCTCAAATGGAACTTCCGCTGTTCAGTGGTAATTTTCAAAACTGGACATCATTTAAGGATTTATTTACCGAGACAATCC
This sequence comes from Helleia helle, assembly GCA_963853865.1. NCBI lineage: Eukaryota > Metazoa > Arthropoda > Insecta > Lepidoptera > Lycaenidae > Helleia > Helleia helle. The sequence goes on along the minus strand of OY971426.1, from coordinate 17,027,503 downwards.
ACAATAACTCAGCCTTATCAAGTGCACAGAGAATGCAGTTTCTCAAGAGTAAACTCCGGGGAGAAGCTGAAAGACTAGTACAACATCTTCAAATCAGCTCTGACAACTATATCACATGCTGGGAGATACTCAACAACCGTTATAATAACAAGAAATTAATATTTACATCCCATGTCAACACACTGATGAACATTCCTGTGGCGCAACAATCATCATTCGGCCATATCAAGAGAGTCCATGACACGTCACTGGAGTCACTCAATGCTATCAAGAACTTGGGTGTAGACATCAATACGTGGGATCCATTACTCGTTCATATTCTGAGCCAAAAATTGGATTCTGAAACTTATAACGAGTACGTTTCATCGTTAAAACATCCCAGAGAGCTACCAATACTGAAAGAATTCCTAGATTTCTTAGAAAGTAAATTTACAGCGCTAGAAACTTCACGTAAGAAACAAGAAAATCCGACGGCAAAGTCATATCATCAAAATTATAATAATCAAGTAACATCGAATAATATTAATAACGCTAGGTTCAAAAAACCATCATATTTCAAACAAACATGTACGTCAAGCAAAAAGATTTCGCAACCAACCTACTTACAAAATAACAAGTTCGCAAAATATTGTCATTTGTGTAACAATTACGAACATCGCCTCTTTTATTGCGCAAGATTTCTAGAAATGCCTTCACACCTAAAGCGCAAATTAATTACGGATAAGAATTTATGCCAAAACTGTCTTTATGATCATAAAGGAAAGATATGTTATTCAGAAACCCGATGCCGCGAATGTAATCAAAAACATAATTCTATTTTACATGATGCATTTGTCACCAAAGGTAATGACATGCGTTCTAACAATTATATGAAACCGGAACAGCAAATGCACGGACACACACACGTGTCTCTACAAGGGCAATCATCGGAAATTTTATTAGCGACTGCCGTTATCAAGGTACAGGCGTATGATGGGTCGTATCACAGCCTCCGAGCTCTTTTAGATCAGGGCTCTCAGACGTCATTAATATCCGAAAAAGCAGCGTTAGCTCTAGGATTACCCCAGAAAAGGTGTAACGGCGTTATATCAGGCATAGGAGACAAGGAGAGCAGTTGTAAAGGAATAGTCTCAATCAACTGTCAGTCTTATTACGAAAACTATTCTTTTGTAACAGATGCATTTATTATGAAGACTTTATTGAAAAATTTACCCAGTACTACCCTTTCAAAACCAATAATGCCACTGCTAGAAACAATATCTCTGGCGGACCCTAATTTTAACATCAGTAGCCCCGTAGATATCTTATTCGGTGCAGATATTTATAGTTTAATTTTATTGGAAGGAATATATAAAGCAGGACCGAATTTACCTATCGCACAGAAAACGCGCTTAGGTTGGATTTTGAGCGGAAATGTAGAGCGCACGTTTCAATGTAACGTGATCCTGAATAACATCGAGGAAATACAGCGATTTTGGCAAATAGAAGACATTAATAATGAGTCATCGATATCATCACAAGATCAGCATGTGATAGACTTTTATAAGAACACTACCGTCCGCCGCTCGGATGGTAGGTACGAAGTTCGCTTACCACTGAAATCATACATCAATTTTGGCCTAGGGCAATCAAGAAATAAAGCTATAGCCCAATTTAAACAATTAGAAAGAAAATTTGGAAATCATGAAATTATCGCCACTGAGTACAAAAGGTTTATGAATGAATATTTAACAATGAATCACATGACGTCATCCGTTTGCAATTCTACACCAGAATATTATTTACCGCATCATTGTGTTTTACGCGAGGAATCAACTACTACTAAGTTACGAGTCGTATTTAATGCCTCATCCAAAACGACATCAGGCCAAAGTTTAAACGATTTTATGGAAAGGGGCCCGAATTTACAGCAAGACCTCCAAAGTCTCATTATCAAGTGGAGACAGTACAGGTACGGATTTACTGCCGACATAGAGAAAATGTTTCGGCAGGTTTGGTTGAATCAAGAGGACCAAAAATACCAAAAAATAGTATGGAGAGAGTCACCGTTGGACAAATTACAAGAATATCAGCTTACTACAGTCACGTATGGTACCAAGGCCGCACCGTTTCTTGCCATGATGACACTTCGCCAGTTAGGGAACGATGAGCGGGAGAACTATCAAGGGAGTTCAGCACCAGATATTATTGAAACAGCTTTCTACATGGACGATCTAGTACACGGATGCCATTCTGTACAGACAGCACAAAAACTTCTAAAGGACATTACAAATATTTTAAAGTCGGGCGGTTTTCATTTAAGAAAATGGAAGTGTAACGAAAGAAAAGCCTTATTGACAGTCACTGAAGATCACGAGACAGTTGACTATGATTTTAGGCAGACAGAGTCGACAAAAACGCTAGGACTAAGTTGGAATCCCGTGGAAGATAAATTCACTTTTACATCGAAAATTACATTTTCTCAAAAATATCCAACGAAAAGATCATTTTTATCCGATATATCGAAACTTTTCGACCCTCTTGGCTGGTTGACTCCAATCACAATAAAAATTAAGATATTATTTCAACAAGTTTGGCTGCTAGATATAAAATGGGACGAGCACTTGCCGGACAGTATAGGAAAAGAATGGATCAAGATAAAGACAGATATAATTGAAAAAATCAATCAGTTTAATGTGCCTAGATGGTTAAAAACTACGGAAAATGGTGTTGTTCAACTACATGGATTCTCAGATGCGTCTAACAAAGCATACGCATGCGTCGTGTACTGCAAGACACATTTTCAAGGTCAAACTACAATTACAATGATAGCGGGAAAATCAAGGTTAGTTCCAACAAGCAAAAACATCACATTACCAAAACTGGAACTGTGCGGAGCCTTCCTACTAAGTAAGTTATTATATAAAATCGTGCCGTGCCTCTCAGAGTACAAGATTACCACTCACTGTTGGGTAGATTCAAAGGTAGTGTTAGGGTGGATCAACGGAGCTCCAGAGCGCTGGAAACCCTTTGTAGCCAACAGAGTGAAACAGATTAGAGAAGTCGTTCCACCGGAATGCTGGCATTATATCAAGTCGGATGAAAATCCAGCAGACTGTGCCAGTCGTGGCATGACTCCGTCCGAGCTACAAACCCACGATCTTTGGTGGAATGGACCCTCATGGCTTCCATCCTTTGAAACAACTAAGCAAGAAAACCTTAAAGAGAAAGTTAAATACGTCACAGATCAAGAGGCGAGAAAAACAAAGCAAGTATTAAATATTGTTATGAATCAAGGTAAAGGCATCATCAAGATGTTAATTAATAAGCATAATTCGCTCAGCAAAGCGACAAGAATATTATCATGGATTTTTAGATTTTTATCAAGAAAGAAATATAATAAATCATACCTAACATTAAGTGAACTAGCAAGCAAAAATCAAGATTATCAAGCAAGAGCAAAACGAATATTTTTATCAAGAAATATTAGATTTAAAAAAGGGAAACAAAATAGCAACTAAAAGCAAGATTTGTATGTTAAACCCTTTTCTGGATCAGAATCAAGTTTTAAGGGTGGGCGGACGTCTGAAAAACGCTCAAATAAATACAGACATGAAGCACCCTATCATCGTTCCGAAAAACAGTCGACTAGCGGAATTAATAATTGATCAATGCCACAAACTCACATATCACGGAGGAGCTAAACTTACGTCTACATTTATGAGACAAAAATATTGGCTGATAGGCGGTATCAAAGCCACCAAAAAACGCATTTATCAATGTGTTAAATGCAGAAAGCATCATCCGAGTCGACACTATCAGATGATGGGAGATTTACCTTCCTCAAGGGTAGTCCCATCAAGACCATTCTACCATACAGGGGTAGACTATACTGGTCACATGTTCGTAAAATCTAGTAAAGGACGTGGTATCAAGAGCACAAAGGGATACGTCGCAGTCTTCGTTTGTATGGTGACAAAGGCTGTACATTTAGAAATAGTATCAGATTTGACCTCCGCAGCGTTCTTAGCAGCCCTTCGCAGAATGTCCGCAAGGAGGGGGCTGCCGAGACATATGTACAGCGATCAAGGTACAACCTTTATCGGAGCCAACAAAATTTTACAAAAAGAGTACGAGGAGATTGAAAGTACTTTCAACGATGAGTTACTCTCAGACATTACGGACATGGGCATTGAGTGGCATTTCAATGCCCCTTCATGGCCGTCGGCAGGCGGGCTATGGGAGGCTTCAGTCAAGAGTTTAAAATACCATATGAAGAGAGTCGTGGGTGAGCAAAAACTTACTTTCGAAGAGTACAGCACATTGCTATCACAGTTAGAAGCATGTTTAAATCAAAGACCTTTATGCCAATTGACTGAAGACCCAGACGATTTAGATTGTTTGACTCCCGCACATTTTCTTACAAACGGACCTACATTAGCGTTTTTTGAAATTGAAACAGATTCACGCACACGTTGGCATCTTACTAGAAAGTTGTTTGAAGATATCTGGAAAAGATGGAGGTCTGAATATTTAACACAACTATCCGCACGCAGTAAGTGGCGGCAACGTCAAGAAAATATCAAGATTGATGACCGCCGCCGGGAGGTGGCCACTTGGCCGAGTTATACAGCTGCATCCAGGGAAAGACAGTTACGTGAGAGTCGTAACTTTAAAGACCAAGACAGGTATCATTAAACGCCCAATAATAAAGTTATCAATACTACCTGTTTATCAAGAAAACAGGGAAGCAGTACAACCCGTTGTCCCCGATAACAAATCGGAAAATATAACAAAATCATGTAATATATCGCTATCACGAAAGAAAATTACCTACAGACTCTCAAAATTATGCTACGCTGTATTAATATTTATGTTGACACTTATATCAAGCACCGAAGGGTCTTATAAAATAACACTGCTACAAAACAATCAAAGTTTGTACTTTGACAAAGTTACAAACATGGGTCTGATCAGAGATGAATGGCGCCTGGCTGTCTACTACGATCTAAGTCCATACTGGGAAGGCACACAGGCATTAAACAAGTACATCGGTTATTTACAACACATATGTAATTCATTCAAAGACCTGCCTCAATGTGACGCGGTCACATTACAATTGCAACACGATAATGAACAGCTACGCCACTACAATGACTTACTGATGAACAAGCAGAAATCCCGCACGCGCCGTGGATTGATAAACGGTGTCGGGTACATAGCAAACAGCTTATTTGGAATATTGGATAATACTTTCGCTGAGAAGTATGAAAATGACATTCAACTTATCAAGAAAAATCAGAATCATTTAGCAGTCCTTTGGAAAAACCAAACTTCAGTGGTAGAGTCTGAATTTAATTTACTCAAGAGAATGGAGAATTTGATGACCTCACAACATAAATTAATCAACCAACGTTTAAACAAATTAGTAAATGGCCTAGCATATTGGAAGACTGAAAATTCGGTTGCAAATGAGTTCACTTTCTCAGTAATTATGGCTAACCGTATTCTGACAAATCTTAAGGAAATTCAGAACACGATCTTAGACACATTGACTAACGTCTACAATGGTCAACTTAGTCTGCATCTTCTTACACCCGACCAACTTAGCAACGAGTTGAACATTATCTCAGGGAAAATCTCAAAGGAATTAATTATACCATTCAACAGCGCTAGTTTACCGAAGATATATCATGTATTAAAGGTGAAAGCGCGAATGTCTATGAATTATCTTATCTTTGAAACAATAATACCTCTAGTTCACCGTGATACTTACGAAATCCATAGAGTCATTCCTGTACCCCACCAACGCAACAATAAGATTATTTCCATCAAACCCGTATCAAGTTACCTCGCAATAAACATACAAAGAGACGCTTTGTTACCAATGACTGAAAGCGACCTTAAATCATGTATCTCACAGGACGCAGACACGATTTTATGTTCTATCAGATCACCATCTTTCCATTTCAAGGACGACGAAAGCTTTTGCGAGAAGGATTATATGAGTAGCAAGTGCCAAACTTATCAAGAACAATGTAAACTTAAATGGCTTGAGCTCAATCGAATAAATACATATTTTTATTTTTGTTGTGAACAATGTCAAGTGAAGCTACTATGTGACGATCAGGTTACGTCATTATATCTCACAAACGCTGGCCTACTAACTGTGAGTGAAGGTTGTATTATGAAGTTCAAGGACTTCACGGTGTTTACTTATAAGCAAGATGTGAGTAATTTGCATATCAAGGCAAATATCGAAACACCAACTTTATCACCAATCAATCATCTTATCAATTTATCTATGCCTATACCTCCCACAAAAACCACTGAAGAAGACCTCAGCGACCATACAAACCAGCTGAGTGAGCTCCAAACAAAGATTAAGGAACTGAAAGAAACAGTGCCACTGTATGACAGCATCAACATACATGATATTCATCATTATGCGATAGCGTACAGCATTGTCGGTATCGCCTTAGCAGCAGTTTCTTTCTGGGTGGGGAGAAGCCTACGACGGAGGTGGTTATCTGCCGCAGCGGCCACAACTGCCGCGCGGCTGTTCCAGGGGCCTGCTTGTGGGCCCGCTCCAGCACGTCATGAAAACATTCCGTGTAGTGTTAGTGATGAGTGCAGTGAGCCGCGTTACTTACGTAATCAAATCGTAAAAGATGATCAAGTGCCAAAGCTAGACAATCAATCAGTTTACCGCAGCGGTCCCAGTAAGAGCGTTATACACGTATCAAAGCCTAGTGTCGCAGATAGGCCCCATAAGGGCACGTCACCCGACTTCAGTGCGGTTTACGTTGTCGGTGACCCAAGACTTAATAAGTTTAATTCACTCTAGCACGTTGTAATAATTGTTTTCATCATCAGTAACAACTTAGATAAGAAATATTGTTATCGTCCTTGTATCACCTCATCAATACTAACTCATCATCTTTTCGGCGCGGGAGCATGTACGGTGCAACTCGTACATTTCCCTGCATCAGCGTTTCCGCGAGCTGCGCGATTTATTAAACCAGTACGTCCGATGTTATCAAGGTGCTCGGGCATGCTCGCGCCTATCAATCACTTATCAAATATCATATAGCATATTATATCATAATCAGTTAAGTAAATAAATCAGTGAACAGTTGTATACTCGGGTATAATTTCTCAACTATCATATCAAACAGACTATCAGTGAAAAGGTGTTGTAGGGTTTATCAAGGACCCCACAGATAGAGTAGTAAACCATTACATGTAAAAATTCCCTGATTTTCCCCGCACAGCAGGAGAACAAAATCCTTTATAGAGATTCCGTTAAATTTGTTTCGTTATAATGAGTTAAATTCGCGTAAACATTAAAACAAACAAACCCCCTATGAATGAATACCCGTAATGTTTTCTTGAAAAAAAAGGATATTCTATATAAGACTATATATACTTACTAATATTATAAAGCTAAAGAGTTTGTTTGTTTGAACGCGCTAATCTCTACTGGTCCGATTTGAAAAAATATTTGAGTGTTAGATAGCCCATTTATCTTGAAAGGCTATAGGCTATATAACATCACGTTGTGACTAACAGTAATCAAGTTGAGTTAACGCGGGCGAAGCTGCGGGCAACAGCTAGTATCAAATAAACCGTAATATTTTCTTGAGAAAACAGGATACTCTATAGATGTATAGCCAGTAATTTCCTCCAGACTGCCTGTACGTGCTGTGCAAGCTGGCCCCGGCGGCTGTCGAGCGGTGCGGGCGGCTAGCGGGCGCGCTAGAGGCTTGCGGGCCGGGCGGCGCGCGCACGCTCCGCGCCGTGCGCCCGCTCGTGGCGTACAGCGCGCGCGTGCGCGACACGCTAGTTATGGTGTGCCGCAAGGGGCTCTACTCCAGGTACCGGCGGCAATATATTGATACTTATTGATTTATTTTTAGAAAACTAATATAAAGAAATACAAATTTAACCCGCGTTAAAAAGAGGGGTGTAATAAGTTTCACCGCTGGGTGTGTCTCTTTGTGGCTCTGTAGCTTAACGGGTGAATCGGTTTAGATACGGTTTTTTATTTAATAATAATATCTATGAACGCTTTTACTTTTACTCTTTAGTTGTTTTAAGGTCACCAATTTTTCTTTTTGCGTTGGGTTTATTTGAAAATATTATCTTTTAGAAAATGAAACATTTTTAGCTTCATTGTAAGTTTTAGTATCTTGGGAGAAGATATCCACTTAAGGCTAAGAGGTTTTAACTTTAACCCCGGTATTTGCTGGCCTGATACTATCTACTGTACCAGGGACTCGGGCCACCGTCAGCTGGCGCTATGGGGATTCCTGACGGTGCTGAAACACGTGCGGCTCCCCCGGGGCGGCAGCAGCCAGCCCGAGAGCGACGCGCACTCCTACCTCACGCAGCTCACACTCGACATGCACGCCTCACAGCAGGGCGCCGCGTGTGTACATTTCTCTCTTCATTTAAGTGCTTTGTCCTATCCTTGCTCCTGTCGGTACAGTCATCACCAGTAATCACCGATCCTTCTCTCTGCCAATTCCTCCTGATACGACATGACCTTCTCCTTGATCTGCTCGTATAAGTTCTACCTTTTCTTCTCTTTCCCTCAGTCGTTCCTTGAATGATATTTCGGAACGAGTCATGTCCTATCAGGTGGCCTATTAATTTTTATTAAAAATTAATATTTCGTCTTCGTTCTCTATGATTTGGCTTCTTTTCCAAATATTATAGCACCTCTTAAATATATAAAATAAAACTTTTTCCATATTTTGACTATCAAATGCTAGAAGAATGTATGAAATGTGGATGCTTGTACCGCGCTCTCGTCTGCATGAGTACCACTATCCTGCTTTCTTCTTATTTCTCCCGTGAAATAGTTTATTTAGAGTTTTATTTACAGAAGAAACTCTGTTATGAACAATAAGCCTGATAAATGATAAAGTATAATTTGATCGGTTATGCTTCGGCCGTACCTGCGTGTATCGTCACATAGCTTCGCGCCGTGACACGATCCTCGCAGATGTGACCCGACTATTATCGGCTATCGTCGCGAACATTCGGGTTGCGTGTGCGTTGTCGCGCGGGTGGCGGTACATCAAAGGGTTTTAGCGCGCCAACAAATCGCGCTGCGTGGTCAGACGAGTGTTGTTTATTTTGGCCGTTATTTTCGATCAGTTCAGACGCATGCTGGTGGCTGTGTAAAAATGGAGTGGAGCGATGAAATTGTACTAGAATTCATTCATATTTATGAAGCTGAACCCATCATATGAGATCCAAAAATGTGAATCACAAAAAAAAACATGTGGTGTTGACAAATTGTTAGCACACATGTAGAAGTAAACAAACTCTTCGTTCATAGTCGTTTAAAAATGATTTCGGCCATCTTGGATTATTGTACGATAGTTCATGTAAAATATATGCTAATGTGACCGCAGCTTTTATCGAGCTAACTTTTTAGTGATCAAACGTACGAATCTTCGGCTCGCATTACTACGGGACAATACAAGCAGGTGCGGTGCATTAGTTGTAAAAGTCCGCTCAAACAAACAACCCTTCAAAATGATATCACTATAAATTAGTGTCAAAATTCTTACCAAAGTTAACTTACTTATTGTACAAGTTGTAACGGTTTCCAGCTATCAACATTTATTGTATGTAACATTAGTATAGATGCCGGACGTCTAATAGCTTTATAATGAACCAATTTTACGGATGTTATCGCGGTTTATTACGATTTTGACGTGACAACGCCTTATAATTCGATGGAGCCGGCTGCAAGAACGAAAAAACATGACGCATGCGGCGTTACCTCGCTCTGAGGCGTTCCATTTTCTTATGACGTTGTCACGTTCAACTATCGTCAGTAAACCGACTTTACAGACAACCGATTTTTACAATCATAATAAACCCCGATAAATCTTAATAAAACCCCGGTAAAAGTTGTTTCATTATAAGGAGTGAAATTAGAGCAAACAACATGTCTAATAGCTTGTTACTGTTGTAGAGTGACGTCACGCGTCCGCAACGAGACCATGTGCCTGGAGGTGGTGGCGATCCTGCGGCGCTGCCTCATGCAGGACGCCGCCGTCCGGGGCCTGCTGTACTCAGGTCATATATATTATAATGTGCAGGTTTTGATGTAAAACATGACGTATTGGCGCGCCTAAAATCGACTCAAATGCCGTGACGGCAGGCGGCATAACTGTAAACATATTATATTGACGCGACTTGGTAGTAAAATTGTGATGCGTCACTACGTGAGTCCACTACGGCGTAACTCACGACTTAGTGTGAGTGCATATAGAATAAATACAATATTATAATTTATATCATATTGCACATCTGTCGGGCGTGTCGTGATGGCCAACTATTATTACTATTATATTATATATATTTTTGTTAATGAAGTGTATGTCGTGTTTCCTTTGCTACTAGTTTAGTAAGTTAAGGGTAATCAACATTATGTACTTGTTCACATTACAAGTTTTGCACTACAGTCTAAGTGTCATTACAATCCCTATGCTAAATGCTGTTACCGACATAGGATTACAACATACATTACGGACAGCAGAAGAATGCTTCAACATTACTTTTACTATTACACTTGCAGAGATATACGATTGCACCAAAGAGAAGGTGTCGCTGCATGAGTCGGTGCTGGAGCTGCTGCACGACCAGCTGGTGAAGTACCTGCCCGACGCGGACGGGCCGGCGCTGCTGTGGGACAAGTGCGTGCAGACGTCCGCCACCGGCGCCGTGCTGCTTGTGAGTACTTCTTCAATATTCACCTTTTTTTTGTTGACGCAGTGAAAATGCTTTGCGCATTCACCCGGGGATGAGTCGTCCCCGGGGATATGGGACTCCCGGCGCTCCCCGCTACCCCAGCGCCGGTATACTGCAATAAAACCACTGCGAGTTGCCTTCAGCCGCTTGAAGGGGAGTGTCCCGGATCTGACTAACACAGGACACCCCGGCGACCGGCCGGTTCCCTCGAAAGGGCTAACAAGGCTTCATCCTAGTATGGGATAACTCCGACAATCAGAAACACCCCCGCCGATGCCGGAACTTTTCTATCAGGGCAGGTGACCTGTAGTACTGTCATCTATAACATTATAAAGTAGCACCACTAACTCTCATCCAAAAATCACAGAGTGACTTAGGCTTTAAAATAATTATTGGTCTATATATTATGGCTGAAATTCTAACGCGGACAAGACTGCAGGCAAAAACAAGTAAGAAAATAAAGTTCCATATGTTATACATTTGATAGCAATATGCAGCGAGACTAGTCGTAACGTTAAGTCAATTATAGTACAGGTATTCACCTATCACATAATTTTTTTAAACCATTTTTAGCCATTGGTTTTGAAATTATCATTTTTTTTTTCAATATTTGCCAAAAATCAATAAATACTAAATTTACTAATGTGACTGTAACTTGCTTTTAACAAATCATCCAAATTTAGATATGAGTGGTGTATAAAAATGTACTACGCAGTCGGTGCCCATTATTTTAAAAACTTGTCCATTTACTGTAGTTTAAAAAATAAATAAAATTGTTGCACTTAACATGTTAAAAAACCAAAAAAAAAAATTGTGATAGGTGAATACCTGTACTATAATTGACTTAACGTTGGACCACACCCTGTATAATAGATATCTATCTGTCTATATATAAATACTTTATCCACATTGCATATGCGTGCACTCACATGTAGTCCCACACAACACCTAAACCCGGCGTCGGTTACCATTTATCTTAGGACATAAGTAAGCAAACAAGCAGTTGGAGCCTTGTGACTATCCACGCTCATAGACATCCGCACAAGCACAGGTTATACAGATGCGTTACTCTCCTTTTCCCAATACCCCCCAATGGGCGGAAAAAACTGGAAAAAAACGGAATTATGTGAGCGAGAGGTACCACCACCCCGGTCCTGCCGGCCCAATTCGGTTGCAATGAAGCAAAAAAACCTCTTACAATAACTTTTTTTATATTGTACATGTTTACAAATTTTCACGACCCCAACTTCAATATTATGGCGTGGCAACGTCAAGTTATGTATTTTTATCAAATCTCCCTTTGCCAGGAGCCTATCGGGCGGCTGCTATACGTGGTGGCGCAGTTCCTACAGCCGCTGCAGGACGACGAGTCTGACGACATGTTCTCGAGCCAAGCGGAGGGAGGCAGCGCCTACCTGAGGAACAAACTGCTCCGTATTATGGACAAGCTGTGCAAGAGTACACTGTATGCTACAGGAGAAATGGTAAATACTTTTTTAAGATTCCCAACGTGTTTATTAGAACGGTAATCATTGGACCACTCTGTTGTTTATCTGTCTGTTGTAGCATAGAATTCTTGCCAAACTCATGAAGTTTGGCAAGAAGCTAGATTTATTAGCACAACATAAGTCAAATAAATAATATGAAAATAACAAAATTAATTTGTTATTACAAAAAAAAAAGTTTTTACGGAACTCATCGCGCGAGTGGGACTTTAATTTGACTGCTTTTTGTATAAGGCAAGTGTGGTATAACAAAGGTACTTGAACGCTGGCTCTCTGCCAGCCTGGCAGCGCCAGAAATGGATCAGTGCTTGTAAGCATTTGATGCATGTAAGTAACATGACTGATGCCACTAGTATTGTAAACAATGAAGAATTTTTAATAACGTTTTAGTTATTTTTTTATGTCACAAGGAGGCAACCGAGCAGTCGGAGCCTTATGGTGACTACCGTCGCTCAACCAAAAGTTATGCAGATGCGTTGCCCTCCTTTTCCCTATAGTAGCATATTTAGTAAGTTAGTAAGCATTGGAGGGGGGGGGGGGGGGCAATGGTCCAATGAAATATGCTTAGTGTTTACTTCCATTTATAATATATTTTTATTATTATCAAATAGAAACAGTTTCGGAATAGTATCCCAAAGAATGTAAGGATCTTAATGATCCGCTCATTTCAGGAAGATCTGGGTCTGACCGACCTGACTCCCGAGTCCAAAGCCAAGGCCTTGGTAGTGCAGCAGGTGATGCAGTGTTACGAGGCGCTCATAGCCCATCAGGTGATGCAGTGGAACCTGCAGAACACGGACGCGAACATCCCATACAGATTGTTTAAAGACTGCAATCAGCTGCTGGAAAACACTAAGGTATAATAAACTTTATCTACCGTATTTCTTTATTATTAAACAAGCGGTCCCGACGGACATTGTCCTGTACAAAACGTCTTTGTTCAAATTGTGAATCTAATTCGTGAACACATTCACACAAAAATTCATCAAAATTGGTCCAGCCATTTAGGAGTTCAGTGACATACACACGCACAGAGAATTATATTATATTTAAGTAGTACACTATTTTGTTATTTATATGCTTTAGTAACTATGAAATTGCTCAAAAATATAAAATGTGTCAGATGTATGTATTATTTTAGTCGTAATAACTTTTTATGTACTTAGAGAATAAAAAAAATCACACTAGACAAACTTTTCTTTGCTTGAAAATAGTGATGTATCATACTGAAGAACCTGCCCTAGTTCATAACGAAGCGACAGTGAATACTGTATCAAAATCAGTTGAGTAGTTTAGAAAATATCAATGCACAGACATACAACACAAAAAGCGACTTTTTAATAAAGATTAGGGATCTCTATCATACTAATTAATATTAGACCAGGATTTAAGACTTTATTACCGGTGGGAGGGAAGCGCTGTGCCGCGCTCCCGGCTGCATGGGTACCACCATCTTGCTTGTTTCTCCCGTGAAACAGCTTTGCTGTGTTTCGGAGAGAAGGGCAAGACAGGCAGTGTAATTACTGGCACCGAGACTTTAGATCTCATGTCTCAGGATAGACAACACATAGATGAGTTGCCTGGGCTCGTTCCAGGTAAACTAGTTTATGTTCATGGGCGACGTCGACCACTTCCCTCAGGTGGCACGTTTGCCAGTTTGCCTCCTCTCTGCCTCCAACTAACATAAAAAAAGGAGTCACTATTGTAACAAAGACATACCATAAAGATTTTAATCCCCTTTAAAAATCACTGTGACTACTTCATTGTAAAACCAGAAGGTCTAGAAACTTTGTATGATTTTTATTTTTGACATTGGTGGCCATTCAAACATTTATATCCCAAAGAATGTATATAAGAATGCATATGAAATGTGTATGTATGTAGTTTATTTTTTATGTATTAATAATTCTCACAGTTTGTCTACAATAAACTTCTAAAATATTAAAAGCAAAATTATGCATGGTGCAATTAAGCAAAATTATGCATTTTGGTCTTTTTTATGTTAGTGGCAAGCTGGCAAACCTACCACCTGATGGTAAGTGGTAGACGTCGCCCATGAACATAAACTAGTTTACCTGGAACGAGCCCAGGCAACTCATGGTAAGTTATATTATGTTCATGAAAGGTAGTGCTGTTGTCTATAGCTGGACCTCACCCCAGGACTAAGTAGTGGTGTACATGATTGTGCACGGAATGTAATCAGAGTATGACTAAAATGTGAATCTAACGTGTTGTAGGTCTCACCAAAAAACACTAAAAAAGGCAAACCATTAAACGATACCAAAGAGACGGTGAAGTCACAGAAAAGTCAAAAGTCCCAGAAGGAGAAGGGCAAGGCAAGCAAGCTGACCAACATGGTGAAGGACAGGGCCGGGCCCTTCAAGCCCTTGCCGTGTCTGTGGGACCTGCGGCTGTGTCTGCGGCTCCTGCAACTGCTGTACAGGTGACATTTGAAATTTATCTTGCTTTTACCTTTCTTTATAAATAGGTTTTGTGTGTCCAAAAATAATTTTCCCACGAAATGAATCCTACTTCCTACGTACTAATATTATAAACGCGAAAGTTTGTACCTAGGTAACACTGAAATGTTTAGAAAATGAAAAACGGCTTAATGTAGAAAGTTGCCAATACTTTTATTGTTTTTCGAAGTAATCTCCGTTTCTTTCTACACATCGTCGCATTCGATGGAACCACTGAGAAAAGCAGTGGGCCCATTCTTCCTTAGGAGTCTCTTCTATGGCATTTTCGTACGCTTTCACCGCATCTTCAGGGCTCGTAAAGCGAATACCTCGAATTTTATCTTTAGTTCTTGGGAATAAATGAAAGTCGCAGGGCGCCAGGTCAGGACTGTAAGGCGGATGACTCATTATCTCGACACCTGCCATAGTCAAATATTCAACAGTCCGTTTTGCGGAGTGCGCTGAAGCATTGTCGTGGTGAAGGAGGATCCTGCTTCGAGGCCGCTGCTGTCGAATTTTTTCCAAGACAACAGACAAACAGCGATTGACATACCAGTCTGCAGTAACTGTCCTTCCATTTTCTAGCACAACTGTCGCGAACTGATCTTTCCGACCAAAGAATGAGGCAATCATCTTTTTTCCTTGACTTCTTCCTTTCTTTACCTTAGTTGGCCGATCCTCGAAAGGAAACACCCACTGAGCTGATTGTCTTTTGGTTTCGGGTTCGTAGCAATATATCCAGCTTTCATCACCTGTGATGATGTCAAATACAGCATTTGAGTTACCGCCGTTGAACTTATCTAACATTTGGCGACACCAGTCGTCGTCGTCGTCGGTTAAAGTATGGGGAATCCATCTGGTACAAAGCTTCCTGACGCCTAAATGTTCGTGTAATATTTTTTGAAATTGACTCATACCAATGCCTAGGCTTGCCCGTATCTGCTGATAGGTCACTCTCTTATCTTCCTCTATCGTGCGTCGCACAGCACTGATGTTATCTTCAGTAGTCGCTGTTAAAGGACGTCCCTCACGCGGATCATCACTGAGATTGCTACGTCCACGCTTAAACTCGTTAAACCAATTGTAAATGACGAGATGGGGCTTCATTAAAAAATGCTAATCGCAGCCTATCATAGCTTTGTTGTTGAGTAAGCCCACAACGAAAGTCATAATAAATCATTGACCGAAAATTTTCTCGCGTTATGTTCATTTTCACGTGTAACAAGAGTTAGATTTACCGCCAATTCACAAAAACAAATGACAAATGAATGCAATATACTACATTAGGTTACCAAAGAGTTCTAAAATTGAAATTCAAAAAAGTTTTCATTTTCAATGTTTCTAACTGGCCAGTTCTAAATATTTTCAGTGTTACCCACGTATATATGGATGTTTTTCACTCTTTTACTCATAGATAGGTTTTAATGAAACTTTACAATAATATAGCTTATAGGCTCATATAACAAAATGTGTGATTCTCTACAAAAAACGTGTATTTAAACAAAAAAAAATCTGTATAATTTTATTTATACGGATATATTAATAAAAATCAGAAGTAGCAAAAAAAAAAATACTTCTACATATTATTCCTATGGGAAATAGAAAAATGCAATGTGAACTATCTTATTGAGCTCAAATTTTAACTGGAGTATTTTTACACCAAAACAGAACTTTTAAGACAGTTTGCAAGAAAAAAAACACTTTTTTACTTTTTGAATCATCCTAATATTTGATTAAATCCGTAAAAAGTATTACTATATTCAGTAAAAATCGTATAAACATTATAACACTAGATATAATTATAATATTCCCAGTGAGGAGGTGCCCTGGTCGTCGGTGGAGCAGCGCAACACCGTCCGCAGCCGCAGCGCGTTCCACGTGTGGGCGGTGCGTGGCGTGCGGGCCTGCGTGCGCGCCCCGCCCACTGACCGCTCGCGCGCCGTCGACGTGCTCAGTATCGCGCACCTGATATACAAGAGATGCGTTTGTCGGTAAATTCATTATTATGATCATAACTGGCCTGTTGGTCTAGTGGTTAGTGACCGTGACTGCTAAAACCACAAAGTCGTGGGTTCGATCCCCACCCGGGACAAATGTTTGTGTGATGAGCATGATCATTGGTTCTGTGTCTGGGAGTAATTTATCTATAATATGTATGTCTTTAGAAATATGTAAGTATGTGTCAGTTGTCTGGTTACCATAAGAACAGGCTCTGCCTAGTTTGTAATCAGATGGCCCTGTGTGAGTGGTCCCAACCTATTATTATATTTGTTATATTGTTATATAGTATTTGTAATCATTTGAGGCTCGTTTTGCTCGTGGCTAACAGCCACACCGATTGATCCATCAAGTTAAGCTATACTTGTTTTCTAATGTTTGCGCGAATTTCACTCATTATAATGAAACAATTTTTTACGGATTTTATCGCGGTTTTACAGCAACCATGGTCACGGGAGGACTGTGTCCTCCCGTGACCATGGTTGCTGTAAAGTATCCGAAACGTCGGGCTTGTAAAAATCTTAATAAACCGCGATAAAATCCGTAAAAAATTGTTCCATCAAGTTAAGCTATACGTGGATGGGTGATCATCTTTACATACCGAGACTACAAGTGCAGATAATTTGCATGATGAATATGTAACGGGTCCTGGACTTGTATATTTATATAATTTTATTAAATTCATGTACGTTATTAATTATAATGTCCGTTAATAATTCTTAGGAACATAGCACTGGGCTAGGTTAAAGTGTGATTGTTGGTTAATCTATACAAATAAATAAAATTGAAGTGTCTGTTTTTAATATTAAAAAAACATGCAGACGAATTGATAACCTCCTCTTTTTTTGAAGTCGGTTAATAACCGCTTTTTATTAAATGCATATGGATGAATACAGGGTACATATACAAAAATAGCTTTTTTCCAATTTTTGTCTGTCTGTCCGTCTGTCTGTCTGTCTGTCTGTCTGTTTGTTCCAGCTAATCTCTGAAATGGCCAGGACGATTTTGATGGGAATTTAACTGGCAGATAGCTGATTTTATACTTAGTCTATAAAAATAATCATCATCAATACGCGTACGGCTGTAATTCTAAGTTAACGCGGGCGAAGCTGCGGGCAACAGCTAGTATTTATTATTTATTTTGTTTCCCAAAGGTCGATGTTAGGACGTTATCTGCGAATTGTTCGCGAGACATTATCCTCAGAGCCTCCTGGTTTCTCTTCACACGTGTATTCATTTTTCGTGCTCAGGTTCCAGGACATGTGCGATTTCGACGAGCACACCGCGTTGGGCGCGCTCGAGCTGTTCAAGGACTGTCTCGACGTGCTCGCGGCGCCGGACTACAGGCTCAAGGTGGACAAGATATACACCCACATCAGTACGTACATTTTATATAATACTAACGACCCGACCCGGCTTCGCACGGGTGCAATGCTGATACTAAATATTGTGTTTGTTCAAAAAAATGTGTTGATTTACGACATCACTCTAAAATTATGAGTGTTTATCTAATATAATATATAATAATAATATTATCAACCCTTATATGTCCCACTGCTGGGCACGGGTCTCCTCCTCGAAATCAGTCCAGGAGGGTTTTGGGCCATAGTTCACCGATACACTGGCCCAATGCGGGTTGGTGAACTTCACACACTTTCAAAGACTTCTAATCTCATCGGGCATGCAGGTTTCCTCACGATGTTTCCTTGACCGGTGAGCAAGCGATGGTCTCATGTTCAGATGCACGTAGAAATTTAGAAAAACCCATTTCTAGGCATCACAGGGGGGTCAGGATCGAACCCAGACCTCTCGGGTCTCACTCAAGAGGCCGAGCCCATACCCACTAGGCCATCATCGCTCACCTTTATTTTGTTTATCTAATAATAATCAAACAATTCCAGCGGGCCTCACGGACTCCGCGGTGTCGTTGAGCGTGGCGGAGGTCCTGGGCAACGTCCACGCCGCGCTGCTACAGCTGGAGACTGAGGGCGGCGGGGACGACCTAGCGAAGAAGCTGGCGGGAGCGCTGCTGCAGGTCGCCGCGGGGCTGTTGGAGGCGCCCGTGCTCGCCTGCGACCGACTCAATGCGGTGAGGACTTAGTGACGTCACCACCATCATCATCATTATTGTCATCATCATTGATCCTTCTACTGTCCCACTCCTGGGCACGGGTCTCCTCGAAATCAGGCGAGAAGGGTGTCACACCACAGCTCACCTATGCCTGTCCCATCGTGAGTTGGTGATTTTCACAAACCTTAAAGACTTCATTTCATAAGGCATGCAGGTTTCCGCATGATGTTTTCCTTTAACTTTTGATGTTCTCATGTCAGGTGCGTGGGAAATTTCAAAAACTCCATTTTAGGTGCACCCAGTCAGGATCGAACCTGGAACTCTTATTCAAGAGCCCACATTCGTCGCTCATGTCGACATGACCTGGCTTAGAAAAAATTACCCCTCCATTTTCAACTCGATTAAAGTGTTGAAGACAGCGTGGTTACTGGCAACCAGACATTATTTTACGTCCTAGAATGGAATCGCAAAGCGATTTGCCTCGTAAGCCACGCGGCAAATCTACAGTCTAGTACTAACAGTACAGGTGATCTTTTATTTTTCGGTTCCTGTTCATGTACGACGTTGACCACATACCAGCTTTATGGTTCCTCAGCCAACTTGCCTCTCCTACTAATACTCGGGTGAATTCATTTATACCACCATGAGACCTATCACACGAAGAGGTGGCTCACATGTGATGGTTTGCCTATCTAATGGTATAATTTATAACGTACAGGTGATCATCAAGTTTGAAGACTTCCTCCGCACGAGCAAGCAAGAGTGTATCTCGCTCATACCTCCGCTGCTGACGGCCGCCTTCAGAGAGCACCGGGAGGTCCATCTGTTAGAGGAGCTGCTATTGAAACTAACCTCTGCACTTGGTTTGATCGATGTACGTTTGATACTATTGCTAGATGTATAATTGAAATTTGTCATCCAAATAAGTTATCTAAATCATCATCATCAGCCTCTATCCGTCCACTGCTAACATAGGCCTCCCTCAATGAACGCCAAGACGACCGATCCCTCGCCACTCGCATCCAACACGGACCGGCCACTGTACGGAGATCGTCTTTGTTATCTAAATAACAAACTTTAATTATACGTACGTGTTTATAGATGACACCGGACAAACAAAATAAATACGCATTATATAAATGCCCAAATCTGTGATATCCCGATTTGAAACGTAAAAAAAAACATTTAAAGAGGCCTTTATTAACGCTATCCTCCGTTATGTTTCAAGATAAACTATATAATAAATATGTGATGTTTGTGTTTGGATATAGAGTTATATTAGAAGCTACTCACCCGGTTCAAAATAATTATATCACCACCATAATGCTACGTTATCACTGAGTGACAAAAGTTATATAATTATAACCACCGGACACGGCTGTAAATCTTAATTAACAGTAAATTTCAACAACCATGTTAAAATGAAATGTACGTTGTAAAACGACGCGTTAAAAAACACAAAACTACACTAAGTATTATATGTTTCGACACGTATAATACTGTCCAGTTTTATCAGGGTGGTCTATCTTAGTAACGTTCTAGCAGAACGAGTCGTCAGCCGAGGAGACCAGTGATTTGGCTCATAATAGTATCCTGTTTAATTTACCTGGTCTACTTTCCAGGAGGACGAGACGTCAGCGGAGGAGACCAGCGAGTACCCATGCGTCGACGCGGGGTCGGGGCACGCGGCGCTGGCGCATGTGTGCATGCACGTGGGCGTGCGGGCACGCGCCATCCACCACGTACTGGCCCGCGCGCGCGACCTCAATGCGGCACTCAACTGCGCCACTCATCAACAGGAACACAGGATCAATAAGGGTATCATGATAATTGTGATAGAGATAAGCTGTTACTGATTTGGGACCAAATTATAAATATTATAAAAGTTAGGGGCGTGCGGTGCACGCCTCCCACCCACTAGACACCAGTTAACTAATAACTAGAAATGTCCATTGTCCAAAATTTAATTCCTATAGCGCTTAAAGTGTAATTAGTTAGTTGTAAAAACTTTTTATTTTAAAACACTATTCAAATCTTTGTTTCCGTATTAAATAGGCCTATCGCCTAGTTTGTTAGGTATAGCGTCCATCTCACTTAAGATACCAAACTAATCTTCATTTACTTTTTGACTATGGATTGAAAGTATAAAGGCATTGTTACTAACACCACAGTGTAAATTGCTTATACTGTGCTAACACTATAGACAAAATAGCTGGAAAAAATATTTATTAATTCGACCGAAATTTTCGTTTTCGAAAATCCAAGTATGCAAATATATCCTAATCTTCACATTGCCAGAGTTAAAGGAGCTGTACGAGGACGTGATAATCCACCTGTGCCAGCTGTCGCGCTGCGTGTGCGGCGTGGTGCGGCTGCGGTGGGGCGGGCCCGGGGGCGGCGCGGGGGGCGGTCCCGTAGGCGCGTGCGTGCGTCTGTACCAGTTGTTGGCCGCGCTCGCCCGCCAGCTGCCGCCGCACATGGCGCAGGAGCTGCGGTCAGTTACTTGGTCTGCCACGGTGGTGTGTTTGCAACGTCATCCATGAACATAAAAAATCGGTTCCAATTAAATTCTGTTACACCCAGATGATTGAAAAAAATTGGAACACATTATTGAAAAGAAAATTTGTCTTAAAATATTTTCGAAGACGTGTACCAACGCTGTCAGTAGAAAATTATTAGCTCATAAAAGTACAATGTAAGATATGGAAAATACAAGTCCACTCCGAGGTAGGTTCGAAGTTCTTTTCTGTGGAGCGCAGACAACCACTGATAGGCTTTTTACGTCCAATAAGCTACTTTGTAAGTACTACATTAAATCAATAATTTGATTATTAATTGCAGTCTTGAGCGGTTGCTGAAGGTGTGTGGGAAGCGTTTATCGTCAGCCTGCGACGCGCTTATCACGTACGCGGAGAGCAGTACGGGCGCGCCCCGCCCCGCGCGCCTTGTGCCACGCCTCGTGCTAGAGGCTGAGAACTTCAGCAAGAATATTATATTACTGGAGAAGAAAGCTAAGGTATATATTTGTATCGTATTGAGCTTTGATTTAGCTTGACTGTATTTCGGAAATAGGGTAAGAGGGATACGCTTGTGTTGCGCTGCCATGTATGAGTACACCACGCTGCATATTGCTTACGTCGAACACCTTTGCTGTGTAACATAAGGCAGGGCAGGACACGCAGTGTAATTACTGGCACCGAGATCCGTCCGCTGCTGGAATGGGGCTGGAACAGCAGGACGGCTGATGTAACTAGCAACTAGCAACAAGCGGGTGGTAATTTGTAAAGTATCCGAAACATCAGTAATGTCATCAATTAAAAAAAACCTCGGGCATGTAAAAATCTTAATGAACAGCGATAAAATCCGTAAAAGTTGTTTCATTAGGTATATAGTCTGTTTTTAAAGGTTTTTTTAACAAACGAGTACTGACTATGTCTCTCGCACATTTCCGATATTGGCAGAGTGAGATGGGTCATTGTCAACGCCAATGACGTGATTTACGGTTGATGATTACGGGGGAGTGCCGACCAATAGCAAAAACACAGTCATAATTTTTGGTACTCGTTTTTTTTAAAAACAGACAACCGTTTTTACTGCTCAGTTAAGTAATGTTACATATATTTTTTCCAGATGAACTACCAGCAGTACCTATCGCTGGGCACAGCGCGCGACTTCCGGATCAAGGCGCCCGTGCTGCAGGAGGTGCTGGGGGCCATGGGGCAGGACGACGCGGATGATGGTGAGTGGCCGATGGGCGGCGGGCGTGTGTTCGATGGGCAGTGGGCGTGTGTGGTCGATCGGCAGTGGGCGTGTGTTTTGGATGGACAGTGTGGATGGATAACAATGTTGAATAGTTCTTGAGTTAATTCGTAACAAGCAAACAAACTTTTCTCTAATTTCTGTAATAAAAATGTTGTTTTTTTTATTTTATTTTTTAATTATTATTGTTATTTTCTGATGTTTTCTTTTCATAACGACCCTATATCTACTTTAAATCTCCTTCACCTTAAGGTTGTCTGGTAGAAATCGCTACCTTAGCGATAAGGCCGCCTTTTGTGTACAATTATTTTTCTGTAATCTCCACGATATTGTAAGTTTACCTATTTTATGTACACAATAAAGTATATTTTCTTTCTTTCTTTCTAAAAATTTTAGTGTCTCATACCTGTACCTGTACTAGAACCTGTACTAGTTCATAACGAAGCCGACAGTGAAAACCGTATCAAAATCCGTTAAGTAGCTAAAAAAATATATCGATGCACGAACAGACCAACACAAAAAGCGACTTTAATTTATACTATGTAAATATTGAATATTCACATAGTATAAATTAAAGGCTAACTATGAAATTGTGAAATGGCACATATCGGAATTCACATTCCATTTTCCAGGGATCTTAGATTTATCCTCTATAATATGTATAACTTCCAGTCGAGCAGAACATAACCGACGCGGAGACTGACGCCTCCCCCGCCGCCAGCGACGCCGAGGGCAGCGACCAGGAGAGTACCATTAAGCGAAGGAAATTAAATTAATATTGTATTTATATAATTTTTATTTTTGTATTAATAAAAAATCCTATAATTGTGTTTTTTTGCATACAACTGAAAAGTTGTTAAGCAGAATCCTAACTGCCCTGGTTTAGGCCGGTTTCCTATTACATCCGACCCGGTACGTGAAAACATGTTTCGAAATAGTCATAGTTTGTATGGTAGTTTTCGCACTAGATCTGTTTCCGTCATCGAGCATATAACCAGATACAGTAGTAATGCAAGCCATTAAATTCCGAAACTGGTCAGTGATTTATCACTGACTTAATAGCAATTCGACCAACCATGATCTGTATGTACGTCCCATCAGCTAATCATACACCAATGACCATTAGGCACCCAACCAGAGAGCAGAACTTGCCCAGCGTCGCAGCACAAATTTGGTGGAATTTATTTTTGTACAGAATACATAGCATTACCGCTCTATTTCGGTTATATACTCGATGGTTTCCGTCAAAAGTAAAGTGACACCGCAACCCTCACCAATAACCAAAGCTATATTAAAATTGAAACTATTCTTTTTTTTTCGGAGGGATCTATGCTAATGGCCCAAATGCCCTAATGCTTCATCGGATTAGTGTGAGCCCATTTGGCTCACTATTGGTTTGTTAAAGTGGGGGGTTACCAGCCAACCGTGCAGTGCATCTGCGACCACACGGCCTCCTGGCGTCGGGTTGGAAACTGTTCTTAATATTTATATAGTTATAACTAACTTCAGACCGGCCAAGTTGAATTGCGCACATGGCACATTACCTATTCTGCCTCTGTCTAGAGTCTAAACTCTAGAACAAAGCAATGATGCTTTATTAATTTATATTCTTTACTAAAGGAATTATTATTATGCTTTACAATGCTCATTATCGGATCACTAATTTAATATTAGAAATAAACTGAAAACTCCTGACAAAAGTAAATAGCAACATGTTATAAACAAGAATGAAATGTTTATTACAAATGTGAGGTGCATTCGCATAAAAATCGTGTGTGTATAATGTCCCTTCTCAATATTTTGTAGCCGTTCATCAATTAATATGGCTTTGAAAACACGTTTAAAACCCAGCGAATCCTTGGGCACTTTACATGTCTTCCCTTAGGAATTAGGATACATAATAAAACCATCTTACATCTATTACCATTCCATCGCCTACCTTGGGCCTGGCATCGCCTACACACCTACATATGTGACAATAAAGAGTAAACATTAAGATCTTTATGGGTTTTACAATGTCATCTGATTTCGAACATGCTCCAAATAAGTCGTGGAATTCTAGAAACCTTCACAATAGTTTCCTATTACGTGTACCTACTCGTATATTCTGTGAGCGTACTAACTCATGGTCACAACTCACTAGCTCTATTGTATTTCGAAACTCCATTTTGGATGCGGAAAATGTACCTTCGAATGGATTGGACGTGAAACATATTTATGTTAGTCTTAGGGCCCTTAATTAATGGGAAACTGGGAATAGATACTGAGTCCTGGTTGGTTCGTCCGTCTTTACCTTTAGATATCGATCGGAGGGCACAATGTCCTCATTACGGCAGATAAGGGCGGGGGTACCCCAGGCTCAGTCTTGGCACCCCTGCTCTTTACCCTGTACACTAGCGATATCCCCAGAATGCCTAACATCCATATAGGTCTATTTGCCGACGATACCGTCCTCTATACGACTCATCGCAACCAAAGATTAATAACGATCCGACTACAGAAAGCCGTCGACGCACTAGGCGTCTGGTTTAGGAAATGGCAGATTTCTGCCAACCCCGAAAAAAGCGCCGTGATTCGCTTTCAGAGAGGTAACAGTACCTCACACAGGCCTTGTAGGAATTTAGGTCAAATCTTCCTCTACGGAAACGAGGTGCCCCGAGTCAATCAGATAAAATACCTCGGCGTTACCCTCGATAGTAGAATGACATTTCATGCTCATATAAAAAGAGTTAAAAAGAAGGCACTGTACGTACTACATCGCCTCTACCCAATGATCTGCAAACGGAGTAAACTGCCGCTTAGACATAAGCGGACACTTTACAAAGTTTGCATACTGCCTATATTCGCTTACGCGAGTGAAGTCTTTGCGCACATAGCACCTTCACACATAGAGACGTTACAAAAAATACAGAACCGTTTTCTAAGAACAGCAACTGGATGTCCATGGTACTATCGTAACGTGGACCTTCATAGAGAACTCGAGCTGCCTTCTGTAGCTCAACATTTTAAAGACAAATTAGAAAGGTTCTTTGAAAGAGCCAATAATCACGCAAATCCGCTGGTCGTACAGGCCGCTAGTTATGTACCCGATCAAGACTCACATCGTCTGCGTAGGAGACCGAGAAACGTCCTCCTCGATCCTCCAGATCCTATCACGGTTGCCAATAATCGTTTTCCTCTCCAACCTAGGGCATCCCGCCTTAATACACAGTACACACACAACAGTACACTCATTACACGCACTCAACACCGCCTCCGCCGTAGGTGGCGACGACCTCGTTTCCGACCGTCGGTCCCGTGACCGACAGGAAGGAAATTAGAAGCCCCGCGTTCACATCGATGCCCCGTCTCTTAGATGACGGGACGGGGGCCCCATAAGGGCCTCCAAACACACTAAATCTTAGAAAGGTTTGAGCCTCGTTGCCTCACCTATTAGACAGTGAACAGACCTCAGCTTAGATCATTTCAAAAAAAAAAAAAAAAATCGTCCGTCTGATATAGGTTCTTTGGGACCGTATATGTAATAGATACAATATTGAAATGTTGACAAAGAATTTATATAATAATATTAAGAGGTACTCCGCAGTGCCTCATGGGACCGGGGGTGGTACCTCTCGCTCATATAACCCCAGCGTTAAGTGACAACTACGCTGTCGCGTTTCGTGCGGTTTGTAAGTTGCCGGTGGCCCATTGGGGGGGGGGGGGGGATAGGAAAAAGGAGGGCAACGCATCTGCAGAACTTTTGGTTGTGCGGATGTCTATGGGCGTCGATAGTCACCAGCTCGACCTGCTCGGTTTCCACCATATTATGACATAATATTAAAAAAAATGTTTTACTCGATCAAGACTGGCAGTTACTTTTTAAAATATTTTTGTGCGAGCGGCCATCCACTGTTGGCGGTGGGGCTGTGTAGCCTAAGGTGACCCCAGCACCTTGGGCAAAACAAATTGAGCCGACAAGGGGGAGGGGGACAAGGGGAGAGGATGGGAACCTCACCCCATTGTACTGTCCCGACGTTGGAAGCGGTTGTTCAATGGTGCGGGACAAAAGAAAACGAACCCTCTGTGGAGGTGGCGTCGGTCCCTTGGGGACTGACTAGCCGCCGAAGTACCCTGTTTGCTCAACAGATCCAGAGCACCTCATCAAAGGCGGCATTGGTGGCACTCGCCGGGCTGTAGTGGGTAGAGCTGCTTCCACCTTTCCATCTTTCAGGTTGCAGCGAGTCCTTACTCCCCCGCGGGATGCCTCAGAGCATTTCCCAGCGTTAAACCACTGTTGCAAACCGTCCGCGCTTGCGCACGCACGCACGCACGTTTGCGCACAACCACGGGCGTTGGGGACGAGTTGTAGAGATACCAGCTCACGTTTCGCTCCCGGTACGCATTCCTCCAGGTGGTGTGGTGCCAAACCCTAAACATGACCGGTTTTTGTCGCCAACTCTTACATAACAGAAGTCCAGGTATTTAAAATATTTGCAACATATGTGTTTATTGTATTAAACTCCCACTCATATGACTAAAAGAAAAGAAATGAGTTTTGAGACCCCTATAGAGCAGTCTATATAAAGCAGAAGAATTCGTGTTTTGTACCAGATTTGAACGATCTCTCCACAAAACTTGCCCATCACTAAATGGGTTAATTTTTTGCAGGAACCTTATCAAAAAGTATTTGATTAAACAGATCGTTCCCACGAGTTTTTTTGATCCCAATTTAAAGTTTAGGTATAATATCTGATTCTCATAATAATGATGTTTGATTACATGGAATCAAAACAGATTTTGTTGAAACGTGACTTCTAAGAATCCATAATATTTAATATGACCGGAACATGGGGCGGATTCTTGTCAAAATGACTGCAGATTTCTAATTAAAACGATTCATAAATCAGAGTGGTCGGTGTCATTTCGAAATTAATTCGATTCTCGAGAAAGTTGCCATGACTAAAGACGTTTCCTCGAACACAAAGAACTTAACGTTAAGTATGATGGTTCATAAAACAGAATAAAAATCAAGGGTTCGCAAAACCAATTTATATAGGTAGGTATTTGTGTTGGTAATTCTGCATTTTTTTCATGCTATGAGAATTTATGTTTAATCAACACTCATAATAAGAATAGTGAGAATATAGAGACTCACGAAAATATAGTAAACTAGCTGTTATCCGCAGCTTCGCCTGCGTTTACTTAGATTTACAGCCGTATCCGGAGTGATGATGATTATTTTTGTAGTCTAAGTTACTCCTTATAACATCAGCTATGGCCCAGCCGTTTCAGAGATTAGCTGGAACAAAGAGACAAACTGTGTATACATCCCATTTAATTATTAATTAATTAATAAAAAGCGGTTATTTTAATATTACAAACAGACACTACTTACGTCATTGGCAAAAAATTAAAAAAAAAAAAACTAAAAAGTGATAAAATAATTTCCTTAATCTTTGTGCCTACAATTTATAATCAACTTGTTCTTCTACTAATATACAATCTTTGCATTTACCACGTCATTATTGTTACTTTTGGAGTCGGTGTCAGCCAAGGTAGGTAGGGAGGTAGGTACATCAACGAATACGACACCGGCTTCAAAAGTAACAATAATGACGTGGTAAATGCAAAGATTGTATATTAGTAGAAGAACAAGTTGATTATAAATTGTAGGCACAAAGATTAAGGAAATTATTTTATTACTTTTTAGTTTTTTTTCTTAATTTTGAAGTCGGTTTTAATTTTTGTTTAAATTTTTTTTATTTCTTAATTTTTTGTGATTGCAAAATTCAATAAATGATTTTATTTGTCTGAAATATGGGTAGAACTATTAAACGTTGCTCAGATTAGATAGCGCTGTATTAATGAGATGAACGTAGAAAGTAAAACGTACGAACGTAAAAAACCGAAATGGAATTGCGTAAAACTTTATATACATGTAATTGAAAGCAATCACGGCAGATTTGCTGCTATTCATAAAATAATTCCATTATATATAGGTATAGAACATCACCAATAGAATGGATATTATGATGACCTTGAAAAACTATGATGCGCTTCCAAGCCACAGTTGTTTTTTGTTCATTTAACAACGACAAGTAATAAAATTACATGATTTTGGCATAATATTATTTACCGTATGAAGTAAGCCCAATTAAAGCTGTAAATCGTCGAGGATTCCCCTCGACTGTGTATGGGCTCCATCATCACACCTGTAATGGCGCTTATAACCCATATGGGTACAAAGTTCTCATCAATTTAAATTAATTAAGTCCAAACACAAGGTAGCTACTGTAAACTGTTGAGGAGTTGCCTTAACTGTCCTTTGTCTTCATCATCAGACCCCTAATGACAGTCACAACCCATCTAGGTGTAAAGTTCTCATCATTACAAATTAATCAAGCCCAAACACAAGGTTACTGATGTAAATAGTTGAGGAGTTCCCTCGATTGTCTTTCGGCTCCAGCATCAGATCGACTCCAGACCTTCATTAAATTAAAGTCCTTCAAAACACTTTATAAAAAAAATATCAAACACACTAGTCGCCCCTACGATTTTCGAAAGTTCCCCTCAATTTCTCTGGTATGCCATCATCAGATCCTGGTTTCCTTATCATGGGACCATTTGGGAAGTAAACCCTTTAGAACAAAAAAAGAATTTTTCAAATCGGTCTAGCCATCTTCAAGTAATCAGGTAACATACATTAAAAAAAAAAAGAAAAAAAAAAAAGATTCCGACGAATTGATAACCTCCTCCTTTTTGAAGTCGGTTAAAAAGTAAACGCTATTGCCAAAAGAAGAAGAAAAAAAAACCATACAATTTTATTTATTTGTATAGAAGCTGTTTTCTATAAAATTTTACAACAAAACTGCATGCGAGAAAGGATAAAGTCTATAAATAGTCGTCATCAATTCGATAAAGTTATCGAGAGAAAACCCCCAAAAGCCACTCGTAGAATATAATATAATATAGGTATAATATAACAATATGTTATTGCTAGCTGTTGTTTACAGCTTCGCGTGTGGTAATTTATTTTACCAACATTATCCGGATTTTCCGGATAGCCTTATAGATTTTAGAGGTTTTAGAGTAAATAAAATACTTCATTAACGCAAATGAAAAATATATTCAAGCTTTTACTAGGTATTTGAAAGTTGCGAGGTTAATCAGAATGTCAAAAACATCAAAAGAACAAAAGGTTGTAAAACCTTATTGGACTATTAAGAGAGATGTCGCTTTTTACAATACTGGCGACAATACATTTAAAACTATTTTTAATATAATATCAAGATTTTTTTTTGCTATTTAAACCAAATAAATCAACAAGCCTAACCTCCTTTATGACATAATCTTTTTTTTTTTTTTTTTTCGGAGGGTTCTATGCTAACGGCCCGAAGGCCCTAATGCTACATCGGATTAGTGTGAGCCCATTCGGCTCACTTTTTATTTATAAAGTGGGGGGTTGCCCCCCGCCTACCGTGCAGTCTGCGACCACACGGCCTCCTGGCGTCGGTTGTGTGACATAATCTATCTCCTTTCCAAATTCTATGAAAATCCGATGAAAGCGTAAGCATAAGAGAAGAAAGTAAAGCGTAAGAGAGATAGAGTTAGCTATGTATACGATCCGAAAATCCGTGAAAAAAGTATGCGTAGTAGGTAGGTAGCAGAAAAACCGATAAAGATACTTTCAAATTTGTGTTATTTCTGTGAAATTATTTAAAGCCCTAGTGTAAATGTATAAATCTCTTCGACTCTGTTAAAATGTCCGCTATACCCAGTAGTTAGTTTGTTTGACGTGGGTTTTGTGCGGGGCGTGACAGCTGGTTAGTTTCGTGGAATGGGGGAGGCTGTGGAATGATAAATGTTCGCGGAAATACAAAACGAAATGTCTGCTTCCAGAAATTGGGGTATACAAAATCATTAGTGGTAATTCCACACAATTGAAAGGAGTTTTGTTTCAATCGTTATAAAACCATAGTCGCGGACGAATTAAATATCTCTGGGTAACATTACCCAGTAATTTATTTACAAATACGTATAAACTACATACATCATATTGAAATCTAAGCCAAGATTGCCACAAATTCTGTTCGAGGTGTTGATGACATACTTATAATAGTTATATTTTGGTAAAAAATCAACGTAGGCAATGTTGGCTAGAAGTCCAGATAATTTTGCCCGTCATCAAAATTGAATAAAATTCTTTTTAAATTCTAACTTATTACAAAATTTGCACAACAAGAACGTGCACAAGTTTACAAAGTTGTTGCAAATGACAAAATATACCTACCTTCCTGTACAAAATTTATGATTTTTTTTCATTTTTATAAAAAAAATGGGTAAAGTTGGCTAGTTTCACGGTAGTTTAAAAACGTTATGTAATGTACTTAGGTAAGGTATTCACTGTACGATTTAAATATTTGTTTACTATAACCAATTTTTATTTAGTTGTTAAATTAGCACAGATATTAAAAATAAGTTCTTAATATTTCTATGTATATTAGACTGGCTTTAAATTATAATGAAAAACTTGTTAGGGATTTAATCGCGGTTTATTAACATTTTTAGAAGCTCAAAGTTTCGGCAGCTAACAGCAACCATAGTCACGGGAGGACCACGTTCTTTATTAAATTAGGCAAATTTGGCAGCAGCCTCACAATGTGACAGTAAATACTGAAGGCAGCGTACACAGGACCGCTGCAATCCAGAGACAGGTGAAATCACTTTTCGGCGGCAAACGGACAGTCGGTTCACCTTATGGTAAGCGATATCCACAGACACCCGCTACACCAGAGGATTAGCAGGTGCGGTGCCATGCTCTTTTATTGAAGGGCCCTAAGTCGTATCGGTTCGGATACACCGTAAGTAGCAGCTGATTCCATATATTCGTCGTGCGAGGCAGGAAATGCCGTAAAAATCGAGTTGTTGTGGATTTCCGACAATCGAGATGGTGTGGTGGAAATCTGCTGCAGGTATCAGTCCGAACAATTCCTCAGAACACTAACTGTGGTAGACGCGGTAGAAGATGTAGAGCGGCCCGAGGTGTAAAAGTCAGTCTGGGCGCCAGTAATTCTATCTTTTCTACCCTTTATCAAAACACATATGTTTCAAGGAAGAAATAATGATTTCATTGACACATTGATCTCCTAAAGGATAAGTACCTAATACCTATGATATCATCCCACCTTTAGTAATAACAGCTTAGTTTAAATCAAAAATGACTAATAAGGAAACAGATTCACAGAAATATGATCAGATATGATTTCGTTGTAAAGGATATTGTACATATTATGATGCAATTGTTTCAATATACCACAGATCACTGCATAATTTTAAATATAGGACTACTAAATATTCGCCAGTCTCATATGCCGAAGAACTGATTAATGGCTTGTAAACCTTGACTTCTAAAGTGGATGTCATGGTTTGATGTTGGTGGTTGGGGATGGACTATCTTGATCTTCAGAGTGTCATGAGCCCTGCAGGGCATGGAATAGCGATGATGGCAGTATCTTCGTAAAAATGTCTTTCAAGTTTCAATACAATTTCTAGGTAAAGTATCAACTTGTGTTGAAATCGTTTTCTATAGAATTGATAAGATGTGACAAAAAAGAACGGATATAGAAAATACCTGTCAGTTTAGAAACCTAGGCTTAGTCGCGTGTTCTGCCTAATACAGAGCGGAGGAAATAGCTCTCGTCGCTATGTCGAATTATTTACCACGAAACTTCACATCCTTAGCAAACCTGTCTTCTCTACAGGGCCGTATTATAGATAAGGTAATGGAGGCTTAAGGGCCTCTCATATAGTCTAAGGGCTCGCATAAGCTAGGTGCCCCTCATAATCTATGGGCCCAGAGGTCTGTTTTTTTATTATCACAAACCGTTTCTTAATTTAAACAGGGCAAAAAGGCCTCAAGACGTTGCCCATGGGCCCCGACGTAGTAAATCCGGTCCTGCCCACACGTATGGTAATCTACGCGTAATGAATACGTTTTTTATGATCTTACATAAACGTGCAGTAACGACCACTAAAATAGGCAAATGCCTTTAGATGAAAAATGTTGTTTTTATAAAGTTAGAAAAAAACCGATAAATAGGTATCGATATATAGAGTATAGACCGTATAAATCGCGCAACATAAACAACTTTTTAGTTCTTAGAGGAAACTCTGTGATCTATGTTTTTTTAACAATAAATTAGAAATACGTACTTTGTTCTAATAAGTTCAGTTAATCAAAGTTTATCATTATGTGTATTCCATTTTATTAGTCTTTATTATGTGTATAACAAAATTAACAAACGAACCTATAATGCAATTTATTTATGTATTCACTTACCTTTAAATTATAATGCAATGTAAAAATAAACCTCTCTCAATTTTAAAATTTCATTTAAAAAAGAAAAAATACAAAATATCGTTCCACGAACGTTCTACGACATTTCTTTATCAGTCAATTTTCGAAAACGCTCATTCAAAATCCAAACCTCAAACTAACCCATTCAAGCAATAGAACACAGCGCCAGCAACAAACCAGCAAGATGCAGAGCTACTACCCATGCTGTAACCCCTGTGCTCCATGCTGCGGACCTTCCTATTCATGCTCGCCATGCTGCTCTCCGTGCTATGGATGCTACCGGTGCTAGAGGGCCCCAACATGTCGTGATCTATTAAGACCACGAGGACGGTAGACTACGCGGGTGCAGAAATGACGGGCGTGTATCTCGAGGACATCGAATCGCATCGTCTTCAAGGAGTGGTGTGGAACATCTATCCAAACGCTCTCCAGATTATGGAAGGTTCTGGAGCGAGAACCGCGTCGTCCTTGATTCCAACGGATCAAACACAACACACGGAAACATACGTCTTGTGAGAATGGGTCTCACGGGAAGTACCAGTATTAGAAACCTGGAAGCAATATGAAGGGCAGCTGCAGCGGCTTCTGGATTCAGACTGGTCAAATGTCTACGTGAACAACTTATTCCCATCCTCGC
The DNA here is from genome assembly GCA_963853865.1 of Helleia helle. Classification (NCBI taxonomy): domain Eukaryota; kingdom Metazoa; phylum Arthropoda; class Insecta; order Lepidoptera; family Lycaenidae; genus Helleia; species Helleia helle. Next base: position 16,993,983 of record OY971426.1, on the reverse strand, counting down.
GGGAAGACACCTGGAAACCTGAATATGAAATTGTTATCTGCCGGCAGAAACTTCAACCAGCAAGGGTCAGTAGCTGGTTTTTGAAAGTGACAGTGATAAAAGTGAGACATGTAGAGTACTCTCAATGGATTGTCACCTACACCAGAACAGAAGACCTGGACGTGTAAGACTAGAGGCTAAATATGGTAACTAAAATACTCGTATAACTTCGAACAGTGTTTATTTCTGTACCATCAATAAACTTATTTATTTTGCTATTAGTGTTTTTGATTTGTAGTGTAAATCAACGTTGCCCATTGTTGTCATCCTGGGCATATCTATCTGTAGACTTGTAACGTATCAGGTACATAGAAGTGGTGGTAAATAGACGTGGCAAGAGATGCCATGGGAGGATAGGATAGGGAGTCATAGGCCAGACATAGGAATGACCGGTTAGGGCAGTGACTGCCCACGATACCGTAGGTATCGTGGGCGGCAGTCCCCCGAATCACCCTTACCGCGATGACCCGCTGCGCCGAATCTAATGACAAGAATGGTTTTCCAGCCTCTACACAGTACGCGAAATTGTCGGACTGGTGCGTTTCCACCAGAGATGTGCGAGGATGCGTAGCGAGGGATGTGTTTTTGAAGAACCAATAGAATTGCTTCATTTACCTAGCCTCGCTTAGCACAGCTCTGGTGGAAACGGCTTAGCGGAGCGAGGTTTTTTTACGTACAAGACAAGCGAAAGAGTGTGCGAGAAATGTTTTACGAGGGATGTGTTGCGAGGTTTAAGTCCTGTATCCAGTCCATAGACACATTACACAGTTTCACAACGCATCCTCGCACGGTTCGCACCGCACATTAATAAGCATTTTCACAGTTAAGTTTACGGGGTCTACCCGGAGCGGGTTGCGTGCGCACCAATCCGCGTCACTGAAACGATGTTTTAGCGACTCGTGTGGGTTGTCAGTCGCCAGTCGACCATATAACCGGATAGAGTAGTAATGTATCAACATTCCGAAACTGGTCAGTGATGTTTCACTGACGTTATAGAAATTCAACCAACCAGTGATCTGTATGTACTTCCCACGAGCCGAAATTGTTTCGGCGGCGGTGCTGTAGCTGATGCAGCTGGGCGGTCGGGCTTGGGCAGTTCCTCGGTATGTCGGTTGTACTGTAGCTCGCCGCTCCGCCTGGGACAATCTCCCACTATATTTTGACGTACGTACACCACGCACCCCTGAAGCGGTTTGCAGGTAGCCCCGCATCGTAGTGCATATATATATATATATGCAACGTATTGTTTGAGGTATGTGATGTACGTATGTATGTGCAACGTATTGATAAATTTTCCTCAAACAATACGTTAGGTATATGATATAGTTTGGGACTTTCCTCATAGAATACACATTTCCCCAAACTATACAAAATCTTAACGAAAAAGTCGTCAAACAATACGTTGAATATATATATGTATAATAAATTTGTATAACTGTCTGTAAATTCTTATGAACGTCTTGGCTTAGATGTGAGTACAGAGAATTGTAAAAATTGAAATAAATAAATGAATAGAAATGAATGTTTTATCTATTGTATATATTTGCTTGTGACCACGATAGGACTGTTAGTTAGGAATAAACATATTGTATTTTCAATATGGATGTTTAGAGGTTAGAGCTGAATTAGTAAAAATAAAACTATAATAATTAATTATTGACTTTATTTGGATACATAGTTATACAAAAGTTATATAATTTTTTATTAGCGAAAGCTTGCTGGAAATGATGTCCCTGGAAACAAGAAGGACCAATACATATAGGTATTTGTTTTATAACATTCACACAGTTTTTTAAGATTGATGCAGAGCTATTGCAGTGGAAGGTGACAAATGATAAGAGATCTTGTATATCCATACGTAGCCAGTAAGTTTTCGCAGAAAGTTAGCTGAGGCTATCACGACAAACTGGAGAGTACAGTAGTGACCATCTGGAGAGTACAGAAGTGGCCAACTGGGTTATTTTCCACGTTAATTTTTACTAAAATAATTTTTGAATACCTGATCATGAGCTAACAAGGCCCACAGCTGTAGCATGTGTTGCACGAATACAGACAGTACCCCCCACAATGGGCGCCCCCCACATATCCCCCATAGTACACCTTCATTTTATTTTATTAGTACTGTAAATGTAATTAATATACTAAAATTTCACTCTTAAAAGATCTAAAAAATAATGGAGCTTTTCTTATTGTCAAATTACGAAAATGTCATGTGGATCTCTAAACAAGAAAATTCGTCAGCAGCCTATTTTTAATAGCCTATAACTAAAACAGTATTTATATATACACATATAAATACTGTTTTTAGTTGTAAGAGGTAGTGCCAAGCTGCATTGCAGCCGAACTGGGCCGGCACGACCGGGGTGGTACCTCTCGCTGCTCACATAACACCACAGAAATCTAAATAATAAGACAAATTGTCGTATTATTTAGATTTCTGTGCATAACACCGACGTCAAGTGACAGCTACGCTGTCGCGTTTCATGTGGTTTATGAGTTTCCGGTGGCCCATTGGGGGGATAGGGAAAAGGAGGGCGGCGCATCTGCGTTGTGCGGTGCGTGAGGCTCCGACTGCTCGTTTGCCCCCTGATGACATAAAAAAACATATATTGAGTATATTAAATATTTTATAGACATTTATTTCATTATTAATAATAAAAAATGATTTAATATTTCATCTTTGGTAAACTTCCAATGTTGGTAAAGTTATGTGCTAAGTCATTCAGTTTAAAATCTTTTCTTAAATACGTGGCATGACCCTCCTGAATTATAGGCATTAGACGGGTGTACAGCGATATATACCCAACACGTAGAAATATTGAAATTGTGTTAGAACTCAGACTCACTTCTATTTTTCTATGAATTCCCCCTTTTTAAATCTTTATTTAAATCGGAGTTTTTGTCCAACAAGGCACGTAAACTCCATTGTGTGTACTCTAAAAAATACACAAAAAACTATTTATATCGGCAAACAGAATTTAACACTTATCTCAGATGTAGGTTTTGCTAAAATAGATATAATTAGACCTATTTACTGAAATATATTTAGCTTTAATCCCCCCCCCTCATATAAAAAACTTTGGGTTAGCCAGGTGGTTCACCACCAAACCGATGTAGCATTAGGGCCAGTAAGGCATTAGCTTAGACAATTCGAAAAAAAAAGTTTCAGGCCTTGTTGTGGCGGTGGTGCTCAGTAGCCTAAGGTCGACCCAGCACCTTGGGCGAAGCCAATCGAGCCAAGGGAGCTGTTCTTTGTACCCCTCTTATAAGAAGAGGGGACAAAAGTCCCCCGTCTCCCGCAGGATTTCCCGGCGGAAAAGAAAAAAAATGTCTATGCGTTCTGGCATAATTCAACGTAAGTGGGTTACAACTTACAACTACTCAATTTGAAGTTTCAAATTGGACGATCTACAACTTCTACAAGGCATATTCAGAACGACGACATCAGTTTGATTTTCATTTATTTACTTTAAGGGGGCTTAGGCGGTCAGCGAAAATTCAGATTTCGTACCGTGAGGTGTGGGGAGCGGGGAGGGGAGGGACACGCACGAGCCCCGCGCCAGCCCCGCGCGAGCCCCGCGCGAGGGGTAATCAGTGTACTGTGTAGGTCACCGAACTTGCTACTAGTAACATAATAATATCAAGCGATCCTATTTCGTTGTATTTTGAAAGATAACCATTACATTATGTTTAGCCCTTTCGCTATGTATACCGAAACCTATTTTTTTATTTATTAAAATGTATATTATTATATATAATTATTATTTAAATAGCTATGTTGTTTGTGTAATCTATACAGATAAATAAAATTGGAGTGTCTGTTTGTAATATCAAAATAACCGCTTTTTATTGAATGCATATGGATATTTACACGGGACATATTATACCCAAATAATGTGTTTTACAATTTTTCTTTGTCTGTCCGTCTGTCTGTCTGTCTGTTTGTTCCGGCTAATCTCTGAAACGGCTGGCCCGATTTTGACGGGACTTTCACTGACAGATAGTTGATGTTAGGTATGTTGTTTGATACTAAGATCAAGTATCAATAGATTTGACAAGCTAATAATAATACCGTATTGGAACGAGATAACAACATACGAAAAATCCAAGAGTGACAGAGACATAGACACTTTCTTTTGTCTTTGTCAGAATATCACCCTTTGTTTGTTGGGCACAACAAGGATGTGCCCTTTAAAATAATCGACTTAAAATTATCGACTAAAGAATGCCATACAAACATTCTCACTCGCGAACAGTTTGTCAAATATACCGCCATTTTGTATTACTTTTTAATTTGGTCGGCTTATGTAGGTATGGTGATACCAGTTTTGTTATAGGCAGATTACCCAAGAATGTGGTATTATTTAAAAAGGGTGACTGGAATTTTCGAAATAAACACAATAAAACAAATATGTTTATTGCTATCCTTCAAGGCTATGTACTATAGATCATACATATTAAGACGTATATAGCGTTCTTTTTTATTATTTATGTTTTTAGCGGTTTGTTATTAGTCATTACATAATATTTTTTTTTTATTCGATAATCCGGAAAAATGCAGCTGTCTAAAATTACAATAAATGTTTGGTTAGGGCTAATGCTTATAGTTATCTATCAACCTTTACCAGTTTTTTATTATTTTTAATTCACTTGTTTCAAGAAAATAAGTAGACTTGTTATTATGAATCCCTGTAAAATATGCCTGTCCCTTTCGGGTATACGCGAATGTCAATTCCATATTATACTTGTTCCTAGGTTTGATATATGGAGTAACTTAGGCTAAAAATTGGTGTTCAGTGAGAGAGACCTATCACCAGCCATGGGTGGATCAATTCTGCTACTGATATATATATATATATATATATATATAATATCATCATTATCATGTAATGTAGTAGCATGAGATCGGCCGTCTTGGTGTTCAGTAAGAGAGGCCTATCACCAGCCATGGGTGGATCAATTCTGCTACTGATATATATATATATACATAATATCATCATGTGAATGGAAAAACGCCCAATCTTGCTTGTTTCTCCCGTGAAACAGCTTTGCTGTGATTGTTGTGTTGTGTTGTGTGATGAACATTATGATGATGATGATGATATAATATATCATCATTAGCCTTTATCCGCCCATGGCTGAACATAGGCCTCCCAAAATGAACTTCAATACGGCCGATCCCATATCACGACATTACATGATGATGATGATGATGATAAATATCATCATAATATCTCCTAATATAATATAGATGATATTATACATGATGATGATGATGATGATGATATATCATCGGTAGTCGGTACAGCAGTATTTGAATTGATGATGATTAGTTTTGTAGCCTAAGCTCCTCCTTGTAATATCAGTTATCTGCCAGTGAAAATCCCGTCAAAATCGGTCCAACCGTGTCTGAGATTAGCCAAACTTCCGGCTAAGTAAGATAAACAGACAGGTTTTAAAAATGGTTTTCGATGTAAGTACCGAACAAATAAAATCTATGGACTCTTTTTACACCACGTCAATCTGGTCACGTGGTAAATCCTCGAAGAACTTGTATTACGGATACCAGACAACGGAAATATTATATTTAATACTTTTATACTATACATGTATATATAAGTTTTTTATTATATGTATAATACACATCCATGACCCAGGAACACAGAAAATTTTTTGTTCCCTGGCGGGATTTGAACCCTCGGGCTTGAGCGCCAACGTGCTAACTATTGAGCCACAGAGGTCGTCATATTTAGTGAAAAGTTTGAAATTACTCGTATAATACGATACAGACACTTCAATTTTATTTATAATAAAATAATATATTTGTATAGTTTTAATTTTTTTTTTCAAATTCAAAAAAAACTAGAACTAATCTTTTCAAATAGTATGTATTCTATAACAATTTATAGTATTTACTCCACACACCACTCTTCACGTTCGTATCTAAGTAAATTATGTAAGTATTTCATCATCATCATCAGCCCTTATCCGTCCACCGCTGAATATAGGCCTCCTTCAATGAACGCAAAGACGGCTGATCCATTGCCATACCATAATATATTGTGATATTTAGCTAAACATTATTTTGTAAAGACAGACGAGTAGGTAGTCAATATCTATAGCGACTTTCTTTTATTTCCCAAGGTAATATTAGTTTGTTTACGCTTGCTTTGGACTCGTAACTTTCGCGGGTTCCGCGTGACGAGTGACACAACCCCCACATGCGAATGCCGAAGCGGTACTGGGTCTCACGGGTGATGTGTGGCCCGAGGTCCGTGGTTAGTATGGAAACTTCGAATTTTTATCAAAAAGTTAATATTTTTTTTGTTCTGTAATACATATTAGAAATTTCAGTGCCAGAAATCTTCAAGTTAATTAAATAGCAGCTAATAGAAAACAGCTAATTTTGCCGTTTTCACCTACCAAGGGCCCTTAATGAAAGTAAAACTTAATAGGTATAGACTGAAATAAAAAATAAGTACGGCAGATTGACTCGAATTATTTTTTTAAATATCATTATTAATTAATTATTAGCTCATTCTATGGTAAAGAGTGAGTAAAAGTGATGTCACACTGCAGATCTATTTCATTGATTTGTCAATAAAAAAGGGGCCAAGAAAAATTTGGCTTGAAAAAGTTTTAAAACTACTCATAAGAACTGCCAATTAAAAAGAAGAATTCTTAAGTTTGACATTTCAGAAAATCTATAAAAAAATCAAACCAAAAAATAAAAATCTCAAGTGTGAACCAAGATGCCGTATCAATATGGTTGCTACCGCGACTTCAATATCGGCTCGTTTGCCAGATGCCCTGGGGGTTGTGATCCTCCAGTGCGCAGGTGCAGCATGCCGTGTGTCCAAGGGTGCTGCTGTTCTCCGGTCGGACCGTGCTACTATTTGCACTAATACTTTTGCACGTTATAACTTGTTCCTCATAGATAAAATGATAAAACCTTAATGTTGTTTGATTTACACGAGCATTATCATATTTTGTAGGGTATTTTATGTACCTAATAAACTCTTTGAAGCAAAGATCGATTATTTATCTGCTTTGGGTCAAATCAGTGGGAGGCATGTGCAATCCCGCGCGCCCATCAAAATTGCAAAACGTAAGTTGTAAGTTTGTATGGTTACCACCATCATACTTATTTATCTCTTAGAGGCTTTGCTATCTGGAAGGCCAGGGTAGGCATTGTAATACTGACACCAATACTTTATATTGTAGTACCAGGGTCTATAGCACACGATGCGTTGCGCCGGCGCGACGTCGGAGCGCTGTCGCTCCGTCGCTGGTCCTGCGCCGCTCGTGTGCTCGGCGATACGATAAAATCTTTACGGTGCCGGCATCGTGTGCTCGTACACAAGGCGCTATACAGTGTGACGCGGACATTCGGCATCCGCGTCACACTGTATGGCGCCCTACGTCTTAGGATAGGCAACAAATGATTGAGTTGCCTTTTTTGTTGAATGTATTTCGCACTTAGGTACCTAGGTTACCCAAGTAGACTCTTTAAGACCCTAATTGGGACTCGCACTTAGGCGAAGGTCAGACTACTCCTCGTGAGGAGGGACTGCCTTAGCAATTCCCGCGACGTCGTATCATACTGGGCCCAGTTTCCCATCCGGACCCGGCACGAGTACAGGGGTGTTACTGGTGGCCCATTAGGTTGGGGTCCCACGACCTGTCGAAAGCAAAGGCCGCGCCAAGCCGCGACGCGGGCACCCCTCGCACATACAGCGCGTTCAGTGCTATACCGGGTGTATTTAGAACGCTTGCGAAAACGAAGAGGTATGATAGTGTTGGCATAGCCTGACATAATACAAGTGAAAAAACGCGTTTTCTTTTTTTTTTAGGTTGCCTTTTTTTTTTTTGTATAATCCGGTTTAGTAAACATGTTACAGTAATTTGATGATAATGCTTTAAAATAATGGTTTTTTTAAAAAAAACAGCAATGTAATTGGTTTATGGTTCACGCCGGCTTAGCGTTCGCCGCATGCACGAGGTGAACGAACTCCCGCACCGCGCGCGTCTTCAGTGCGCCCGCTCGTCGCGCGTCTCGCGGTTAGCATGAGTGCATAGTGTATATACATACATTGTGGGTTTGCAAAATACACAAGTCCTAAAATTTTCTTTAATAAACTTTTCTGAGATAAATGGTTATATGCATTATATAGTATATAAATAGTATATTATTATGGTTTAATCTTCGCAAGCGTTCCAAATACACCCGGTATAACATTTGTCGCTGTCGCACTGTATAGCGCTATAGTTTCATACAGCCACGCGATATGTAATAAATAATTACTTATTCAAAGTTGTACCAGAAAACTTTTTATAAAAGATTACATAATGAAGCATAATTAATTTGAAGCGGAATTTATATGTCCATTTTCAGTAAACATAAAAACTAAAAATAACAAAAATAAAAAGATATCAAAGTTTTTATTTCAACAAACAATTTATTAGCAAGGTCGGAAACGCCAACTGTAAGTCCCGAAGGGTCGTCCACAGGGTCCCACACAAACACCGCAACAGGGTCCACAGAATGGGGCAGGATACTGGGCGCCTGCCGCCTGACCGCACCACGGAGTACCACAGGAAGACATTCTGGATTACAGAAAATTTAGATAAAATTCCTTTTTTATAATATTTTTTTTTCGTTTTATATCTACAATGAATATAAGTGACACTTAAAATATTTTTTTCCAAAGACTATGTAAAAACCAGTAAAAACTTAACGCTATATATCAACATAAATACTCTTTAATAATACTAAATATGTACTACATAACATAATAATACTAATATAATTATCCTTTTGATAATTTTAAACTAGTAGTAAATTATTAAACCAAACTGTGTTTTGCAAAAGAATAACAATACAAGATTACAAGAGGTAGTGCCTTCTTGCTTTGCAGCCGAATTGGGGCAACGCGACCGGGGTGGCGACCCGTTCACATAACACCGGCGTCAAGTATGAACTATGAAGTGACAGCAATGCTGTCGCGTTTTGAGCGGTTTGTAATTTTCCGAGTTTCCGGCGGGTCATTGGAGGGGGGGGGGGGGGGGGAAATTGAAAAAGTCGGCAACGCATCTGCATAAGTTCTGGTTGTGAGGATGTGTATGCTGCCCCCGATAGTTGAATAGACGAATCTAACAAAAAGGTAAAACGGAGAAAAAAATTCTTGAATGTCAAAAAAATCAGGATTTTCTTTGCTGTCTTTAAAATAAAATAAAACTGAAAATAAATTATGTACCGAATGATGGCCGAGGTGTTTATCTTTGATTCCTCTTAATTAAAAATAACATTTTACTATTAATTTAATTAGTTTTTTTCAAAAAAACCTTTTCATCTTAGCAAAAAAAAATCGAGTAAAATGTCTTATGCTTAATTGACCGGGCGCAAAGAACCATTTGCGCCCTTTCAATCTCGTACAATTGTTCAAATAGGTACTTTTCCTGCTTCTCTAGTATCAAGTTTATTATCTATAATGGTCGTCGATAGTCTAAAGCTTCGACTGCTTATTTGCCCTTGCTATAAAAAAAAAAAAACATTAAAACTTACCGTTATCTTTTTTTTAAATTTATTTTATAAACTTTCAACATAATTCTAAGTTAACAAATTATCCATGAATTACTTCTCGATTATTTAAGTCTATTTATATACAGACTTCTTTTTGACTATTACACGACTATTCGTTTAATATAGATTCTAAAAAGGATAAGCCAATGAGTCAATGACTGTGTGTCATGATAATTTATTATATGTAATTTTAACGTTAGGTATATATTTTTAGATGATTTATAATTAATTTTATTGGCAAATGGCAAGCGAGCAACGTGATGGCAATTAGTCTGGGACTGGCCCAGGCATGAGGCAACTCATTCATGTTGAATGCATGCAGGCCTATCCTAGAGTGTAAGATGGTAAGTTGGTCTCTTCTTTCTAAAATACAAAAACTGTTGGACCAAAGAGGCAAGCACGACGATATGATATTTCAAGGATATGGACTTGACTCTGTTGAAACCCTATAAAAAGTTCTGGTTACATTAAGAAAATAAAAACTTTTTATAAATTTTATGTTCATATTTTATTTAAAAAATTTAGTAAATACGTCAAAATTATTAATTCCTAAACCTTCATTTACACCGTTCAGGCCTCTTTTAATAAATTAAATAGTGTTACAGGAAAGAAAGACTAAAATTAAAAAATCAATCGTTATTACTAATTTTTAATTTAATACATTTTTACACTTTAAAATAGAAGACACTAGAGCCGAAAATCTAGAACTTAATTTTGTTTCATTAATAGGAAATACTTCAAAGGTAATATTATACATTACCGGTAAGTTATCAATAAAAAGCTTAATTTTACAATTCTGAGCCAAAACACAACTTAAAAGAATAATTATGTTGACTTTGTCAACCCTTTTCCATTTTTGTGTATTTGCATTCAAGGAGTAATTGCTACAGCCAATGTGCATTGGATAAAAATGTAAAAAAAAATCGCAGATAGTAAAATTTTTTTCATTCTTCTAATTCTATTCTGTATGCCTTTTTTCATATTACAGACATGCCAGTAAGGAATTGCTGTGTTGGTTGCCAAGGCTCCATGCCGGGACCATGCGGGTATACCGGCAACCGATGCGACTCGGTGTGCGCGGTGGGTCCCTCATGTGTACATGCCTTCGGTGCTAACTGCCGTTCACCATGCGGAGACGTTGGCTGCCTACATGGGTACGATGACGAATTTAAAACTTTACAAAATTCAGGAACTAGAATAACGTAATAAATTATTACTAAATATTAACTTACAATGTAAATATTTATTTTTATATGATGGATATATATACTTTATTACTTTAAGTATACATAACTTGCATGGATATTTTTTTTCCGGAAGGGCTAGACTTTTCGGCCTGATGGCCTTTAAGCTCAGGTACAGTAAATGAGCAGATGGCTCACTTCGAAAAGGGGACGCCCCCCTCTCGCTGCTCGGGAGAGCAGGATTTGGACTAGTCAAATCCGATACGGTCGACGAATCTTTTACGGTTGAATTTAACCTATCACCATGAGGGCCGGCTCTCATCCCTCCCTCTGGAGAGGGAGGCGGGTCATGCGCGGTGCTCAAGCAATCTAGCGGTAGGGTAGTGCTAGCGCTGTTAGCCGGGTCTGGGTTTGTGTCTACTCGTATCGGATTCGAAAACTTGCATGAATATCGTATAAGGTGTTCGATATAGCCGTCATTTAATGAATGTCTGGAGGTTTTCTGCAACTAGCATCTATATGGCATTGTTGGAGGTGAACCGACCCTCCATCGTAATACATAATATACATAAATATATAAATACATTGTTATTAGGAAGCCAAAGCTAAAAGAATAAGGTTTTTGCTAAAAAATGTTCTTTTGTTTTTGTAAAAATGTAACTTATAAGAATTTTAAGATACAATTTAGGGGAGGACGGAAAATTAATCGACTTTAACTATGTGAAAAGATTCAAAAGTCATCACGTCACAAATGCCACGACGCACCACACATCCTCTTGGCCTATTGTGTGGTCGATGTGTAATAGCCGTAGTAATCTTTTAGTAGCTATCCAAGTTGGATTGAAATGATATGATCGCATTGGCTGAGATTACCATATGAATTGATAATTGGTTATTATAAACCATATTAATGAAAACCTGTGTTAAAGACATGTTGTCATTGTTCTGTAAAGTGGTGGATGTCCTCACAATGATTTAGATTTGGACGGTTTTTACAGGGCGCGCTGTGGCACCGCTGCTTCCTACTTCGGTTGCGGCCAAGGAGGTATCGGCGGGTGTGAAGGTGGTCTTTGTGGTCCTTCCTGTAGTCCGATGTCCTATTAAAGATGAGTGCAGTGTTGTAAACTGCAACATAAGAGCAGTTTTTGGAAAAATGTTTCTGGTTTAATAAATTACTGTCAAACAAAATAAAATATTGTAAAAATACGTCCATATTTTCACTTTTTTACTTAACATGATAATTATTTCTAACGCTTGTGTTGGAAATTGTAATCTAAATTTTCTAAGTAAATATTCGAAACACAGTACCTAGGTATAAACTTTCCAAACATTTTGTTTTATTAACACGCTATTAGCTTCATCTTTGTATTAGATACATACAACGGTGTTGACGGAATCTTATCAGATTAAATGAAAACATTACACAGTTTTCAAGGACCGATGACAATACAATAATTTAATAATTTTATTCCGATATCCTGACTAGGATAATCAGGATAGCACATTCAATGAAAGCATAAGGCTGCGTTTCCACCAGAGATGTGCGAGGGAAATGTGTCGTGCGAGGATGTGTAGCTGTGCTGTGTAAATGTGTTGGCGTTTCCACCAAAGCTGTGCGAGGAAAATGTGTCGTACGAGGATGTGTAGCGGAGGTGTATGAAAATTGGTATTAATGTGCGGTGCGAACCGTGCAAAGATGCGTTGCGAAACTGTGTAATGTGTCTGTGGACTGGCTACAGGACTCAAACCTCGCAACACATCCCTCGTAAAACATTTCTCGCACACTCTTTCGCTTGTCTTGTACGTAAAAAAACCTAGCTCCGCTAAGCCGTTTCCACCAGAGCTGTGCTAAGCGAGGCTAGGTAAATGAAGCAATTCTATTGGTTCTTCAAAAACACATCCCTCGCTACGCATCCTCGCACATCTCTGGTGGAAACGCAGCCTAAGGCGTGCAAGTTACCTACATCACTTGTGTGGTTTTTAGTCTCTCACTCATTCCAAGGTATATATAAGCCATAAGAGTAGTAATTATAAAAAAAAATTAAAAATAAATTATCATCTGCCTACGTGTAAAGGTGCTATTAGAAATATAGGTAGGTATACCTACCGTGAAAATATTTTTAACATTGAATTTCGAACACTATGCTTTTTGCATAAAGTTAATTATAATATCCGCTAGGTATATATTAACTATATGGCTTTTTTACAATCAGTAATATAATTTTTTTTTGTTTTTTATATCAACAATTTTATCCTTGTTTGACATGTTTCAAGTTTTGTTAACTTGTTAGGTACCTACTACCAAATTCGTACCTCTTTACCTACTACCTACCTACGACAAGATTTAAATACGTCTCAGGATAGGCGACGCATCAATGAGTAGCCATCATTGGCCACGTGGACCACCCAATAAACATTTAAGCTGAAAAAAGATCTTTTAACCAGTGCAATAACAGCTAGAAGCTTTATAAACGATGTACAAAAGCGTCAAAATATACTTAAGGCTGTAGTAGAGGGTAAATTGTATTATTTAATACAGTACAGCTGCTTTAAGGCTGTAATAAGCCGAAATTATTACTTTTAGCTTGTAAAGAGCACCGAAAAACTCTAAAATACAGCGTATGGTGTAAAAAACCACTATCAGCAAGTTTATAAGACTAGAGCAGTATATCGGCTGAATAGTGCTCTAGAAATCTACTTTTGTATTGCCTAATGCTGTACAAGAGCATTGAATATTGCTACCTTCTGGATATTGGTGTATAATTACTCTGTAGTACAGTCATCATATAAGGCTGGATAGTAGCTGTTCAATGGTTATCTAGGAAACCCTTAGAAAGCAAATTTCTGTATAAGAGTGTAATAATATGATGTCTGCTGCATAAGAGTTTAGTCTTACTCTATTGTAAAGCTAACGCGATAAGCGTAATTTTTATCTATTGTACAGCCCTCGGTGTTACAGTAGATGACTTTTACGTTAATAGTGTTTAAATAGAGAACTATGCAGCTTATCGAATATTTTAATGACTAAGTCAAACTGAAAATGACATTTTTGCATAGATAATTATATATATTGTGGCCAGTCTTACATAAGTACTGTATAAATAATTAAAAAAATGCGTTATACTTTTAGTTATTTATTTCGATAATGACACGATAAGTCACAAAATTTTGTTTGTACCTAATACTAATTATAAGTTTTTCTCATCTTCTTTTTTTCTCCCTCTTCTTTATCCAGAATTTGTTTTTGGTTTGAAAATAACTTGTCAATATCTAGCTAGGTACCTGAATAATGAAGTACCTGAAATTAATAAACATTATAATTAAACAAAAAAATTCAAACAGCAGTGTGTCGGTATAAAACCTTAAATATTAAATGTGCTTTAAATACACCTACATATTAAACCTAATTAATAAATTAATTATGATTGCGTCATAACGATGGCTGTAAATCTAAAGTGCAAAGTTAATGTAATCTCCAGTGTACATTGGATATACAGAATGGGTTTCTTTGCTTTCAATAGAACCCTGAATTGCTGTAATATTTACTAAACGTACTCTTTTAAGCAGCTAGTATAGCAATTAAACTCTAAGGTACATCCATCATTACTCTTTAGGCTGTTGTATATACTTAAATTACGGCTTTGTTACGCCAAAAGCTTTATAGTGGAGTACTAGAAGGGCAACAGCTGTATAATTGAAGACGCCATTAAACCATAACCTAAAAATTATGGTAACATAATTTATAACATATTTAGGTATATGTATAATTTTGAAAAATTCGGCGATATTTACACATAATTTTACTTGTACACAATACAAAAGTTAATTTATTTACTATTTAAAGCACTGCGGACTAATAAAGCTAGTCTGAATTTGGCTTACATGGTTCTTATTACACTTACACTTTCGTTATTATCTATTATTTCGAGAGCGCATGAGTTTTTGGCTTACTATTAGTATACATATTCACGAAGAAGTAGCAGCCGCAAGCAAAATAACGACCATAACTTAAGAATGGGTACTTACCATACAGCAAAATAATATTTGTTCACTTGACAAATTAAAATATGGCCACAGTGTGTCACTTATTGATCCGATGAATAAATTGTCTTTTAAAAATATGGAAGGAAACTCAACCACAAAGATAATTTTATTCTTATATTCAGACGTTTACAAGCCTGAGGCTATATATAAGAATAAAATAGGTAAGATTTGAGAACAGTAGCTGTATAATGGTATCTAATTATGCTCTAAGTCAGCTATTACGCAGCTATTATACAGCTGTTAGACAGCTAGATCTACACTTAATCTCAATCTACCCTTATCCCAAATTGTTGTTTCTAGATCGAGGTGTTTTCATAGAAGTCGTCATTTTAAAATAATAATAAAAAAATAGGGTATAGATACATCTTTGATCTAGGGATTTTTTTGGATAAAAATACAATATTTAACATTTTACATGATCAAAAAAAATACTAAAGTAACGTCGATTTTAAAAGCAAATTGAGTAGTATGAGACTTCGGGTAACTCAATTTTAATGAAACTTTTACGTTTAAATTGCTAAAGACGTGGAATTGATTGGATAGATCTTTATTATGTCACTTCAAAAATTTTTGAAAAATAAAAAACGATATAAATGGCTCTCGCGCATCGCACCACGTCGCGCCAGTACCCAGCCGGGCATCATCGAAGTAGGACCTGTGCCGCTTTTGCTCGTGGCTACGTTGTTACCGCGCATTTTATATTATTACGTCTAAATAAATAAGACGACACAGTGTAAATAATATAGCTACTTAATACTTACTAACAATTGTGGTTCTTAGTTGTAATTAGTTTGCAATACAAAACCTTTAATTAGTGTAAATAAATAGATACTTAAGTTTGTGTATAGTACCTAGTTATTTAATTGAAATGGCGAATAAAAAAAGTAAAATAAGGAAAAAGAATCTTAATACAGTTTTATCACAAACTAGCTGTTGCCCGCAGCTTCGCCCGCGTTAACTTAGATATACAACCATATACGCATTGATGATAATTATTTATCTATGGACGGGCGTAGGACTTTATTTTATAATATGTAGTGATTAATACCGTATTTTTGTGAATAGCTTTTACATTACCGCTTTATAATTGGCAATTTTTTAAAGTATTAAAATGGATATAGGTAGTATGTAATATTTAACTAATGTAGACATATTATGCCATCGCGGACTTTTCAGTATGCATATTTAGGATACACAATTCTACCATACATTGATACAATAATAATTAATTCGGAACCGGGCCCGGCTAAGGTGTATAATAATGTAGTACATTATTTTGATCTATCTGTTAGGGTTCATCCAGCGTTTGCAATGTAAGTGCAAAAAATGTGCTTATTTATGACATCACATCAGAAACGTCTAAAATTATGAGTGTTTATCTACTATATTATGCATGTACCTATTACCTTCCTCTTGAATCATTCTATCTATTAAAAAAACCGCATCAAAATCCGATGTGTAGTTTTAAAGATGTAAGCATACATACATTCAGACGCGGGAAGCGACTTTGCTTTATAGTTTATACTATATAGTGATGTCTTTTTCCAGAAATTGTTAACACTTGAAGAATTCAAATTGTCCGACAATAAAGAAAATGAGGAACCTTCGTCACAAAATATTTCTGATTTGCAATCATTTCCTATCCCCCTACCCACAGGGCAGTGTCGTGAGGACTATGGCCTTGACCCTCTTCTCAGAGGCGACCCGTGTCTAACATTAATCGATGATGTATAGGTCGATGAAAATGAACCTGGACCTAGCATACGACAACAAAATTTTGTTGAATTTTAAAACAATTAATATAGTATAAAAGAATATGTTTGTCTACAATTTTTTAATCTCCTACAAGCATTCTTAGAATGATTGATTTTTTTATAGCTTAGGCCTTAGGGGGACAAACGAGCATTCGGAGCCTTAGATGACTACCGACTCCCATAATAATAATAATATCTAAGAACGCTTTTTGCACCACGTCAATCTGGTCCCGTGGTAAGTTCTCGAAGAACTTGTGTTACGAGTACCAGACAATGGAAATATATTTAATATTTTATACTATACACATATTTAAGGTTTTTTATTTATAATACGCATATTTAATACACATCCATGAACCAGGAACACAGAAAACTTTTTGTTCCCTGGCGGGATTCGAACCTGCAACCTCCGGCTTGAACGCTAACGCGCTAACCATTGAGCCACAGAGGTCGTCCTCGTAAACATTCACACAAGAGATAATGCAGATGCATTACCCTCCTTTACCCCATCCCCTGCAATGGGACACCGGAAACTCATACACCGCAAGAAACGCGACAGCATAGGTGTCACTTGACGCCATTATCATGTGAACGAGAGGTACCCCTACGGTCGTGCCGGCCCAATTCGGCTGCAAGCAGCATGGCACTACCTTTTAGACCTATGTAGCTAATTCATCCTTCCTAATCCTTACTAATATTATAAATGTGAAAGCTTGTTACGCTTTCACGCGAAAACTACTTACCCGATCATCATGAAACTTTGTACACATATTCTTGGAGGTATTAGAAGTAACATAGGATACTTTTTATAAAAAAAAACTAAAGAGAGGTGTCAAGGGACACCCGGATGGATCGAAATTCCTTTCGATTAATTAGTGAAGAAATAAAACTATCTTATCCTGCGCAGACGAAGTCGCTGGCACCAGCTAGTATTTCTATAAATCCAAAACTAGATAACTATAACAACAACAAGATTTTGTTATGCATAATTATTAATTATCACATCTAAGAATAATTCGAGCATAGTCAATCTACTGCATAGTCGTATACTGTGGCGTGCTTGCCGGCCGTGGTAGGTCACCGGAGTTCATATAAAGACATCTCCCGCGCAACGCAAGTGCAAACCGATTCGGTGCGTTAAATACCTATAGTTTTGGGAGAAGGGGCCCTTAAAGCTGTATAATTTGGGGCCCAAATTGCGGATATAAGTGCTGTATATCCGGATATACAGCCATAATACAGCCAACTTGTACAGCCTAAGACCTTCAAAATTTCCATTGTTCAGCCTTTATACAGCTGTCAAATGCTATCTGGGCATTTACCTAAACGTAGTGATTACTGATTACATTCTCTTGGCATTTGGCTGGTCTGTCAGTTTGCATTTACAATTAATATTTAAAAAAATATTGATTATTATTTTATCAATCACCATCGCAATCGGCAGGTACCTACTAGTACTTACCTAACGTAACCTTCATGTATTGTGTCGATCTTTTTGAACTTTTTGGCCACTACGACGTTCGCACCACAGAATCCTACTAATATTATAAACGCGATTCCTACCTCTTTACGCGAAAGTTTGTTAGGATGTACGTTTGTTGCTATTTCACGCAAAAACGACTAAATGGATTTAAATGAAACTACAATAATTATTATCCCTGTAGCCTGTACTTCCATGGGAATGGGAAGTACGCGGGTGAAAAAAATGGTTGTCTGTAAAGTCATAAAACATTGATGAAATACTTTTATGAATAAAATTGAATCATATCAAGCGTACAATGAGCGTAACGGGACAATGAGTCATCCTTTTTCGTGCATGCAGCCGACGTTCGATTTATTAGAGTTGTCACGTTAAAAGCCGCGGGGCTCTGCTAGTATAAGTACTAGTATTAATATATTCGCACGTAAATTGCACGACTTCAAAACTAACGTTTTAAATAGAGCCAGTCTATATTGGTTCAACGAGTTACTTACCTTCAATTACGCTAACATATTAAACTTCCCCACCAAGGTTCAAACCTTGTCGTGGCGGTGGGGCTCAGTAACCTAGGGTGAGCCGCTGCACCTTGGGTGAAGCGAATTGGGCCGAGGGGGCTCTTTGTACCCCTCTTATAAGAAGAGGAGACAAAAGAGCAGGGGGGCAAGGGGCGAGGATGGGAACCTCACCAATGGGGTGACAACTTTACACCTAGATGGGTTGTGACTGTCATTAGGGGTCTGATGATGAAGACAAAGGACAGTTAAAGGAACTCCTCAACAGTTTACAGTAGCTACCTTGATGAGAAATTTATACCCATATGGGTTATAAGCGCCATTACAGGTGTGATGATGGAGACCATACACAGTCGACGGGAATACTCGACGATTTACAGCTTTTATTGGGCTTACTTCATACGGTAAATAATATTATGCCAAAATCATGTAATTTTATTACTTGTCGTTGTTAAATGAACATCGTCGAAACAACGTCGGGACAGTACAATGGTACTGTCCCGACGTTGGGAGGGGTTGTTCTGTGGTGTGGGACAACCCCTCTGTGGAGGTGGCGTCGGTCCCTTGCGGGACTGACTAGCCGTCGAGGTGCCCTGTTTGTTTACTAGATCCGGGGCACCTCACCAAAGGCGGCATTGGTGGCACTCGCCGGGTTTTAGTGGGTAGAGCTGCGTCCACTTACCAGCTGTCGGGCGCAGCGAATCCCACATACCCGCGTGGGGAGACCCACTCCCCCGCGGGATGCCTCAGAGCATTTGCCGGCGTTAAAGTAAAAAAACATATTAAACTTGAAAACAACAAGTATTCTTATATCATTTATTACATTTTTGACTCTAAACCAAACAAATTCACAAACAAATATCGTTTTTCACTTGGCAACAACAAAACCGACGGTACAAGGTCTGAATTGCAGCTCCCAGGCCTTGGGGTATTATCAGCATGGGCTGGGGCATGGTCCGCAGGGGCTTGAGCATGGGCCACACGGACCTGGTCCACAAGGGCTTGGGCATGGTCCACAGGAAACTGGTCCACAAGGGCTTGAGCATGGTCCACATGGACCTGGTCCACAAGGGCTTGGGCATGGTCCGCAGGGGCTTGGTCCACAAGGGCTTGGTCCACAGGGGCTTGGACATGGTCCGCTAGGACGTGGAAACGGTCCGCAAGGGCCACACGGGCTGAACCCACAGCGGCTGGGGCAAGGACCACACGGTCCTGAGCCCGGACCACAAGGAGCGCATGGTCCAAAGCATCTCTGTGGGCACGGGTGAGCACACGAGGTTGGACTACACGGGCCAAAGCAAGGACCACATTGAGGAAAGCAAGGGCCGCCACAGAAAGCCATTTCTTAGCTTTTATTTCTATGATATATAATCTTCCAGTTTCAATTTATTTTATAACGTATCACTTTATATGTATTGCTCGTATCACTTGAGAATTTTTCAATTTTTAGAAAAAGATTATTTTGTTAATTTTCTTTTTTAAAACATTTGTGTAACTTGTATAAAGGCTTATAAAATACTAAGCTCTGAATGCAGAAAAACAAGAATTTATTATTTTTAAAAGCGTTCTTTCTGACAGATGTTTAAAAAAATGTAAAGAGGTACACATAAAGGTATTCCCTATATATACTTATTTTAAGAATTATATAAGTATAAGAGGAGATTATTATTATAAATTTAAAGTTGATTTTGCTAAGTTTGGAACAATGTTAGTTAACTAACAGATTTCGCCCAAGTAACTTAAAAAATTATAATTATAAATGTAGAATCAGTTGCCAAATGTGCTATTTCTGAACCGACGTCCGACACGACTTAGGGACCTTCGAGAAAAGTGCAGACTCATACATATTTGCAAAGCCGGCACCTGCAAACCTTCTGGTATACCTACGTATCACTTATTAGATGATCCGATTTTTCGTTTGCTCCTTCTATATAACATAACCCACCAACCTTTCCCTGAGAATCGATAATGAAAATCTAGAGGTAGTCAATGAAATAAAATATCTGGGGGTAATCCTAGATAGTAATCTGAACTACAAAGCCCACGTAAAAGAGATCTGCACAAAATCCAAATGTGCCCTTGTGCAATGCAGGAGAGCGGTAGGAAGAACCTGGGGCATGAAACCAAATGTGGTTCATTGGATCTACAAGGCCATCGTACTACCAATAATTCTACATGGAGCCTTAGAGAGGTGGCACAAGGCACAATTAGAAACGAACAGGAAAGAACTTACAAAAGTACAGAGACTAGCCAGCATCATGATATCGAGTGCCATGAAAACAACACCAACGACGGCTCTAGAGATGATACTCGGCCTCAACCCAGTTGATCTACGATCAAGAAGAAAGTGACTGAACAATGGTTCAAGCTTAATAGAAACAAGTTATGGAAGGGAGGGCACTATGACAAAGGTCACGCCGAGATAGCAAAACAGTACGAAGAAAATCTAGCTATGATTATATCAAACAATGATTTGATAAAGAAGGAGAGAATCTTCGACAAGAAATACAGGATAAGCATAGGCTCCAGAGATAACTGGAACATTGACATCGACCACCCCAAAACAACGATGGTCTGCCACACAGTTGGATCTAGGAAGGAATCGACAAAGCTATCAGGGGCTGGCGTATATATCAGTCATCCAACTGAAATGAACCATCGTTTAATCTAGGCAGATACTCCAGCGTATTCTAAGCGGAGATATTCGCAATACGAGAATGTGCCGATATGATTAAAGAAAACATCATTAGCGCACATAGGATTGAGAAGGCAGTCATATACAGTGACAGTCAAGCGGCACTGAAGGCCCTCAGTAAGAGGGAGACTACCTCAGCACTGGTCAAAGAATGCAAAAACAAACAAAAAACTGCAAGATCTAGCAGACCAGACTGAGTTAGAAATTACCTGGGTACCCGCACATGAGGGAAATGCAGGCACTGAAGAAGCAGATAGATTGGCGAGAGAAGGTGCCGATGAGACGTTCATAGACCCTGAGCCGAGACTGCCAATAGCACACAGGATAACAAAAAATGTTATAACCTTGAGGATAAACAAAGAAACAAACCAGAGATGGAATGACATGAAGAGCTGCAGACAGTCGAAGTTCTTCATCTCGACGCTTGACAGCAAGAAGACTACAGAACTCCTTAAACTCAATAGGAACAACATCAGAACAGTTGTAGGAATATTGACGGGACACTGCCAACTCAACAGACACCTGTCAATAATGAAGCTAACAGAGGACCCTCTATGCCCTAAGTGCAAAGAGAAAGAAGAAACCAGTCTGCACTTCATATCGGAATGCCCAGCAATTGCATACGCAAGATGGGAGCTGTTTGGAGCGGACGAGCTGAAGAAGGAAGATTTAGCATACCTTACTATAAGTCAGCTAAGTAGTTTTTGTAGATCAACACGTCGGTTCGAGGGGGTGACACCGGAGGGGCAATTGGTAACCCGTCCTCGCATCTAATCCCAGAGGCAAGCCTGGGGAATTGGGTGAAATGGTCCCGGTAATGAGGATTGATCACTCGTCTGGCCTTGCTGGTGTCCCCACCCTTAAATAATAAATAATAATAAACCTTTCCCTGCTCCAACCCACCTCTCGGTATACCGAGCGAAATGCGGGAGATGAACGGGGTACACAGTCTGCTTAATTCTAATGCCGGACACGCGCAAGAGGGGACTGAGTGTCCTAAGAGGGTTTTTGTTATTTTATTTTGTTAAAAACGATAATCGGAGAAATTCCTTCTACTATTTTAAAGAACATGTATAGACTCATCAACGGAGAAAGTTGAGAGGCCCCGTTTGCCCATAAGATGTAATTCTCTTTTTAAAAAGAGGTATGTTTGATATTTTTTCTCTGTTACAAAAGTTACCTAATCGTGAATTGAAGACTAAAAAAATAAGGTTTTTATTACGAACTATTAGGTCACCAACTTATCTATGTACTATATATACATACTACTACTGTCGTTTTGGAATTACTGAAATAAATTGAAATTATGGACGTATAAATTTCCAATGCGTCCTCTTAATCGTTTTTTCCCTCGTACAATTCTTGACTTCATACGAATCTACTACGAACTCCCCTCCGACATAACAAATGGTTGTATTCAGGCTACACGGTGGACGCGCGGGTAAATTGCAGCGTTTCCGCCCGCTTCATAGAACCCACACCGACGCGCACTCACCGTACTATATGCAGGGGTTAGCAACATTTTAAATTCATAATTATCAACAAAAAAAATGAAACATGTAAATTAATAAAGAAAATTGTATGAGTCGAGAGTGAGGAATAGCTAGGGATGCCACACAGGATGCCTGCGTCATGCCGATTGCCGTCTCGGCATACAAGTTTATTTTACTCCCAAAGCGTTAGATGTTCCATATCAAAACTTTCGACGCAATAACCAATGACATTCAAACCGATTACAATAAAACAGGTCTAAGAACCAACGAATTTTTTTTATAAAACAACCAGTAAAATTAAATTAAATTTCCTTGGTATTTTTCATAGAAAACGTATTAAATTTAATTTTAGATTGCTTAATGGCCGGTTGGAAAACTTGTTTCGAGAAATGTCTTTTAAATTTTATATAACCTACTACTTACATCCTTCGTGTGGAAAGTGTATTTTATTTAAAACGAGTCGAGCCCGTCCGACCTTACAATTTTTTAATGTTGGATGCGACCGGCAAGGGATCGGTCGTCTTGGTGTTCATTGAAGGAGGCCTATGTTCGGCAGTAGACGGATAGAGGCTGATGATGATGATTGAACAAATGACCGATAGACATTCATTCCCGTCATTCAGCAGCAGGGCTGATTCTCAAATCAAACAGCTCAGTATGCATTTTTAAGTAAATGGTCACATGGGTTTTTTTGCTCGGTAAGTGATAAAACAACTAGTACTATTTCCATAAATAATATTATAATCTGTGGCAAAATGGCGGCAACCACAATCATTGATCCACGTCAATATTAAATTAAGACCAATATTTTAATATAATCCTTGTTTTTGTATGCAATTTAATATAATGTAATAGCGAAAAATAATCCACTTTTTCATCTATTTAATAAAAAGAACTACAATTTCATAAATATAACTGTCACATTTTTTTTCCTCCTGTTTCATATACTTGGAAAAATATTTTTCCATCTAACGGTTTTTATATTTCACGAGAATTGAGCACCCCTGGCATGCAACAGTTACATCCGGCGGTCCCTTCCCACGACAAATTATAGGAAGTGCGTTCCAAATAACCTGAGTGTGTGTTTCTACGAATTTTCACCTACACCCGCCGACTGGGACGAATATCACACGATTTACTTTCGAAACACGAAGTTCCCTTAGACATTTGTTTTACCGGTGGGAACGCTGTTAGCGCCCGAATGCCACCGTCCACTTACTATCAGGTGGCACGTCTGTCAGTTTGCCTAGCTAATTATCCTAAAAACATTACTACATTACACATCAAAATAACATATAGGCTATAATTTATCCCTGCACTCCCACGGGATTGGGAAGTACTTTTTTTTTACTTTAACGCCGGGAAATGCTCAGAAGCATCCTGTGGGGGAGTGGGTCTCCCCCGGCGGGTATGTGGGACTCGCTGCGCCCGAAAGCTGGTAAGTGGATGCAGCTCTACCCACTAAAACCCGGCGAGTGCCGCCAATGCCGCCTTTGGTGAGGTGTCCTGGATCTTATGAGCATACAGGGCACCTCAACGGCTAATCAGTCCCCCAAGGGACCGACGCAACCTCCACAGAGGGGTTGTCCCGCACCACAGAACAACCCCTTTCAACGCCGGTACAGTACAATGGGGTGAGGTTCCCGTCCTTACCCCCTGCTCTTTTGTCCCCTCTTATAAGAGGGGCATAAAGAGCCTCCTCGGCTCAATTAGCTTCGCCTAAGTTGCAGCGGCTCACCCTACGCTACTGAGCCTCACCGCCACGTCAAGGCCTGAACCATGGTGAGGAACCATGGACTATAGTACATCAATACTTTATGCAAGTAACAGGAAGTCAAACATTGTAACAAGTGACAATAAATGTGCATTTCGAACATTCATTTCACACTTCTCTAGCACAGACTTGTGAAATTTTTATAGAGACAGGTTTCTATTGAAAAGAAACCGGTATGAGAATGATTTCACAAGACATGTATAAAGGCAAGAGTGAAGACAAACTGATTTTTAATGATTGGTGGATGAATTGATTTGGAAGTAAGTGTACGTGGTAATAACCCATTGTCGTTATCTAATGCCTAACCTGACTCCTGAGTCAATTTATGTACTTCCATCCTTCCTTGTCGTTACTCTCTTGACAGAGCGGTCGTGGTCGTTACTTCAGCAGCATCGATGTTGGTGGCCCGCCTCCCGTTCGTCGCCGACGCCGTACCTCTCTTGAAGCTGCTTTTTTTGAGCACACATGTAGAGGTTCTTTTGTGATGGTTTTATGTACACGAGATCGTTAAAACATCCTGATCGAAGAGACCATTGACCAAACACAGGCCTTTGCAATCGTTATGTAGTCATAGAGTCCCTCTCTCTTGTTTCTCTTTCTTCTCTAATTATTTTTTTCTTTCCTAGTTTTCTCTATTATTTGCTTAACTTTATATCCACTGCTTATCTTTTGCTACGCACTACTCTTGCCCCTTGGCATTTCTAAAGTGAATAATAGCTCGTACAACGCAACATATTGACGTATTCATTGAGTAAACACTCGTCAGACATTTTTTTCCTCAAGAAGACTCACCAGCTCGTGACCAGCTTCCGTTGACCTTCGAGGTTCACTGTGACGCAGGAGCCAACGTCAGAAGTCGGAGCTCCAAAAATAGTCATCGGGCGCTTCAAATAATTCGTCATGTTATTTATACCTACTATGCTAGACTAATTTTAAACTTTTAAGCAGAGCTATCCCAGGCCAGTCATGCGTCCCCACCATGGTTCAAGTTTTGTCGTAGCGGTGGGGCTCAGTAGCTTCTAAGGTGAACCCAGCACCTTGGGCGAAGCCAAATGAACCGAGGGAGCTAGTTCTTTGTACAAAAGAGCAGGGAGAGACGGAGGGGATGGGAAACTCACCCCATTATACTGTCCCGACGTTGGGAGGGGTTGTTCTGTGGTGCGGGACAATCCCTCTGTGGAGGTGGCGTTGGTCTCTCGAGGGGTTGACTAGCCGTCGATGTGCCCTTTTTGCTCATTAGATCCGGGGCACCTCACCAAAGGCGGCATTGATGGCACTCGCCGGGTTTTAGTGGGTAGAGCTGCGTTCACCTTACCATCTTTTCCGTCCCACATACCCGCTGGGATGCCTTTTCCGGGTAAGAGCATTTACCGTTACAAAAGAAAAAAAAGGCGACTCATGCGTAAGATGGCAATGGTGCCACTAATTACACTTCTTTCCGAAAAGGAGCAAAGTTTCTCAGAAGAAATAATCAGGAAGGTGTTATACAAGCTTCCAACTAGTTTAACGCAAAATGAAGTACTCCTGAAAAGATTTACCGGTAGGAGGGAAGCGCTGTGCCGCGCTCCCAGCAGCATGGGTACCACCATCTTGCTTGTTTCTCCCGTGAAACAACTTTGCTGTGTTTCGGAGAGAAGGGCAAGACAGGCAGTGTAATTACTGGCACCGAGACTTAACATCTTATGTCTCAGGATAGGCAACACATAAATTAGTTGCCCGGGCTCGTTCCAGGTAAACTAGTTTATGTTCATGGGCGACGTCGACCACTTACCATCAGGTGGCACGTTTGCCAGTTTGCCTATCCAACTAACATAAAAAAAATTAAACATTAATTATGTTATAGTACAGACCGATGAGTCAATATTTAAACATCAATTAGGTTATAGAAGTACAGACCGATGAGTCAAAATTTAAACATCAATTAGGTTATAGAAGTACAGACCGATGAGTCAATATTTAAACATCAATTAGGTTATAGAAGTACAGACCGATGAGTCAATATTTAAACATCAATTAGGTTATAGAAGTACAGACCGATGAGTCAATATTTAAACATCAATTAGGTTATAGAAGTACAGACCGATGAGTCAATAATTAAACATCAATTAGGTTATAGAAGTACAGACCGATGAGTCAATATTTAAACATCAATTAGGTTATAGAAGTACAGACTGATGAGTCAATATTTAAACATCAATTAGGTTATAGAAGTACAGACCGATGAGTCAATATTTCAAAAGAAGGTCCTAAAGTGGCTAACAAATATATGCGTTGTTGCTTTCGATTTGGTTGACAATACCTACTAGGTATCCGGCAGGTCGGACGTCAATGGAAGGGGTGAGGCGACAGGAGGTGGAATGGAAATACTTCCAATAGGATGAAAAAGATCATTTTTTTCCGTGCTTTTGAGTAACCTTTTATTCGTTTTTGTTTTACCCGGGGTTGCATTAAAATCCGGGTGCAAGACTTGCGGGGTAATTAGGGAGGGGGATACGGATAGGCTTCCTCCTGGTGAATTTAGTTTACGAGATTTTTTACCCAAAGATTTTTTATGTCCGGAGGCAACCGAGCAGTCTGACCTTTATGGTTAGATGCGTTGCCCTCCTTTTCCCTATCCCCCCCCCCTGGGCCACCGGAAACTCGCAAACCGCACGAAACGCGACAGCGTAGCTGTCACTTGAATTCGGTGTTATGTGAGCGAGAGCTGGTACCACAGCGGTCGGGCCCAATTCGGCTGCAAAGCAGTATGGCACTACCTCTTACAATACACATTGTACATTGAGTATCTAAATTACATTGGTAGTATATAGGTAGAAAAGAGGTACATAGAGTAACTAAATACGAGTCAGTGTCCAACACAAGGTAACGACCCCTGTATCAGCCGTATTAATATTTCGGGGTCCTCGAGATATAACATTCTTGAAACTACATATAGAATAGAATAGAAATTTATTAAGGAATAAGCATCTATAGTTTATACACTGTTACACAATACACATACTTAATCTAATATACACTTACATGGCACATATAAAAACTATAATTAGATACAGAAATATTAAGAACAGGTTAGAAACAAAATACATACAATATAGGTATAAAATTGATAACGTAGACATAAATATGCGCCGGAAAACGCACAACAGTGTAACAATACAGACACTATTCCTCAAAAGGCAACCACTCAGTTTTGTGATTGTGGTATCCAGAGAAGCCACAATCCTGATATTATGTGGTCCCTAACTATCTAGAATCCCATTAAAAATCCCGACATATCGACACGGGAGGCCGCTAGGACAAGTGTGTAACTTCCCCACCATGGTTCAGGCCTTGTCGTGGCGGTGGGGCTAGTAACCTAGGGTGCACCTAGCGGTGCACCTTGGGCGATGCTAATTGGGCCGAGGGGGCTCTTTGTACCCCTCTTATAAGAAGAGGAGACAGAAGAGCAGGGGGCAAGGGATGAGGATGGGAACCTCACCCCATTGCACTGTCCCGACGTTGGGAGAGGTTGTTCTGTGGTGCGGGACAACCCCTCTGTGGAGGTCGCGTCGGTCCCTTGCGGGACTGACTAGCCGTCGAGGTGCCCTGTTTGTTTTCTAGATCCGGGGCACCTCACCAAAGGCGGCATTGGTGGCACTCGCCGGGTTTTAGAAAGAAAGAAAGAAGAAAGAAAGAAAAATATTTTATTGTTCACACCAAATATCAAAACTTTTAGTGGGTAGAGCTGCGTCCATTTACCAGCTGTCGGGCGCAGCGAGTCCCACATACCCGCGTGGGGAGACCCAGTCCCCCGCGGGATGCCTCAGAGCTTTTCCCGGCGATAAAGAAAAAAAAAAGTGTGTAACTTGCTCCAACGACGCGTTTGGGAATGGGTCATTTGATGCCCGGAAATTGAGTGAAGCGTACGCCTTGTTACATTAGTTCTATTTTTTCGGGGAATCCCCCGCACGTTCGTCCAGTCCAGTCTCCCGGGCTCCTCAGTAATTTGGGGGCCTTTTGTATAGCGTACTTTTAGTCCTTTGTGTGCTTTATTCGATACAATTTATAAGAGATCTATATCGATGGACAAAAAGGTACCCGGGGGAGAGTATCTATCCTGCGCAGACCTTAAGGGACCGTCCATAAATTACGTCACATATTAAGGGGAGGGGGAGTCTTACAAAACGTGACCAGCTGTGACAAGGACCGAGGAGGGAGCAGGGGTCAAAAATCATGAAATTCGTATGACGATTTATGGATGGCCCCTTATTCCATCTAGCAACAGACAATAAATTATATATAATTAAATGATCTAATTAGTAATCAATCGGTGAGCATGTAAATTTAAGACTAATGACAGTACGCTGGCTACAAGTGTATAATAACAATGCTGCGGTGTTGCCAATATTGTTGAAAGACTATAAAATACTTATGTTAATATTAAACCCACCATTTACAATCGTGGCGCCACCCTAATTTACTTATTTTAAGAGTGTTGCCAGTTATTACCACTATATAACGGACAAACATGTTTTCATACACAGGAATGGTACTTCTTGCTTCTAACCTCCATAATTATAAACAGTAATCGCAATTTAACATGAACTTAGCTTCACGTGGCGTCACTATTAATTTTCACTAAAGTATAATGCTTGACACATTTCACTCATGAACAGAGCCTTACTTCAATATGTCCGAGATAAACTGCGCGTACTGTATACACGAAATATATCAATTTTTTCAAATGATAATCTTCTTAGAGGCGATTGTATATAAAGATAATTTAATGAATTTGCATAAGTGTTACAGTGTTACACACGTTTATTTGTACTTATAGCAAGTAAAAAAGGCCGTACCTTACAGTTAGAGTTTACACGTATGTCAGTAAATGAGTTGAAATAGATAAAGTCTTCTTCTTTTAATACTTCCAATGACTAACTTTGACAGATCTTGAAGATGTCAAAGTCTGAGTCGTTCCTACCTCTTTGGTCGAACTATTGTATAGTAGTAATAACTGGCAACACTCTTAATATATCGATCATCATGGCATACAACATTTGCCAATTAGAATTCTCGTTGCAGGCGAGTGATTCATAGCGGGAGGAATAGTTACGCAAAAGTTCATAATTGCGTCGCGCGAGTCGGCGCCGGCGCACCGTGATCGAAATAAACGACAATTATTTCTGGGAAGTGTTATTTGTAAACTATACGCGTATATGCTGTTCCCGCGGTTACACCCGGCCCGAAATAGATAATTTCAAAATGAGTAGAATTCGATAATAATAATTAGGCTGTCAAATAAACAATAGGTAGTTTCAGCGCGCTAAAAACAAACTCAGCTGTATAAACTATTATATGTTTTTGGTATAAATAGTCTAGTATACGTCATGAGCAAGAAGCTCGCATTATGGATGTTTTTAGGATATTCTTAAGATTGTTATCGGCTCTTTTTACTATTTTGTTTGATTGAGATAAATATGTGTGCGTCGGTTATTTCTTTTTATCCTGTTAGCTTTTAATAACATTACTATCCTGTATCCATAATCCATATGACATAGGCATCTCCTAAAGCCTACCCAGACCAACCTTCGGCTGTCACCCAACCTCTACCAGCCATTGTATGCACGTCATCACTCCATCTTGTCTGGGAGCTTCCTATCCAACGCATAAAGCTTTGTTTTATATCGTTAAGATTTTTACATCGCCCATGATCTAAGTACTTTCTAGAATTGTTTTGGCAGGGCCGATAGTGATCCCCACCATGGATCTGAGCCTTGGCGCGGCGGTGGGGCTTAAGCCTGGGGTGCAATCCAGCACCTTGGGCGACCAATCGGATCCCGGGCGGCAGTTGGTCATGGCCACTGCCGGCCAAGCCGCTCCCCGGTACATAGGGCCGGGGGTGGTGGTTGCCATCCCACGTTGGGATGGGGACCGCGAGGAAGAAAACCTCATCAAAAATCACCCTAATCCTAAGTTTTGGTGCGCGGCGAGAGGACGAATGGCTGGAGGGTCTCCAGTCGTTAGCGCACCCCCAGCCGGGGTACCTGCGGACCCCCCGGTTGGGATACAAATGTACGCCATCCTGGTGCATAGGGCTCTGCCCAGGATGTATCGTCTCCCTAACCCCGACGGTGGAGACACCAGAGGGACAAGTTTTGTCTCAAAATTAGTTCTGTAACGAAAGACACTCTCCGGGCGGGTACTGCGAATCCCGCGGGTCTTCGGACTCAGGCCCCATGTAATACGGAGGGGGCCAAACAAAACTTCGGCGGTTCGGCAACGGACCGACGCGACCTAGGCGAGCACACTGACACTGATAACGTACACGATTCGGAGCAAACAAACTCGGACCACGGCGAGCGATCAATGGACCTGAATGCAAGCGATCTGGTGAAGGAAAAGAGGGAAGGAAAAAATAGAGGTTCCGTAAGAATATGCTCAGAGATTGATGAGATGAGCCAGAGCGACTCAAGCGTGAGATCGAGCGTCAGATCGACGCGCTCATTAATCCTGAGAGGAAAACGGACCCGGCGCTCGTCATCGGAAGATGAGACTGCGACCGAGGGGACTGTGAAAGGAGGAGGACCGGGGGCGTACAGGAAGACGCCACCCACAAAACGAGGTCGTGGAAGGCCACCAAAAATCAGCCATAACACAGGCATGGCTAAAGCCCAAGCAGCGGCAAGGCGAGAGGCGATGGATGCAGAGACAGAGAGCAGCGTTATAATGACTGCGCGAAGCATGTTTGTTCGCTCGTCCTGCCTGTCGGAGTCGTCGGGGTCAGAGACGGCCCCCAATATAACGGAATTAGAGACGGCGAGCGCTCTGGGGTCTAGCATCTCGAAGGCCCTGGAGACGATTGAGGGGGTCCGCAAGAAGAGCCGGAACCTGAAGGGCCAGATGGCAGGCTCCCTCAAGAAGGCGGAGGAAGTCATCAAAGCGGCCACAGCGACGCTCGTTAACCGCACGCCCTTTTCCGAAAAGAGGGCGTTAGAGACGGCCAACAAACGGCTGTCTGCGGAGGTGGCAGAGCTGCGCCTAGAACTAGCGACGCTCCGGAGCGAGCTCGCCTCCTCTCACCAGTTGCCAGCAGTGACGCAAGCGTCACAGGCGCATACTCTCCCCGCAAACCTAGAGGAGATAGTGGGGAAGGCGATGCGAGAGGCGGTGGCGGTTTCAAGCGCCCGCTTAAACGCCCGGCTCGAGGGCCTGGAGTCACGACTTCTACCCGCAACGACGCCCGCCTCTGGCGGCGGATAGAAGAGCGACGGTGGCAGTGTCAGCGCCAACACTGGTGTTTACTCCAGGGCCGTTAGGCGCTGCCAAGAAGACGAAGAAGAGCGCGCCCGCGGCAACTACAACATTGATGCTGCCGGCGAATCCAGGACCTTCAGCTGCCCCTAAGAAGGCGGCAAAAAAGACGAAGAAGGCGACGGCCAAAACTGCTTCGCAGAAAGATGCGGTACAGGAAGGCAATGGTGACGGGTGGACGACCGTCACCAAGAAGAAGAGACAAAAAGCGGCGCCGCCGCCAAAAAAGAAGGGCCCTCCTAAACTGCGGACACCCAATAGTTGTGTCGTGGCGCTGCAGTTGCAGCCGGCGGCGGCTGAACGTGGGGTAACCTATGCTGACGTGCTGGGGAAGGCAAGAGCCGAGATACGCCTCCCCGACCTCGGCATAGAGCCGCCTCGCTGCCGAAAGGCGGCCACAGGTGCCCGCCTCTTAGTATTGTCTGGGGGCACCAACGGTGACAAGGCCGATTCCCTGGCCAAAAGAATCCGAGAGGTGATCGGGGACGACATCGTCAGGGTAACCAGACCCACTAGATGCGTGAGTGCTCGAATCTCGGGTCTGGACGACTCAGTAACTAAAAATGATGTCGTCGAGGCGGTCGCAGAGGCGGGCGGTTGCCCCCCCGAACAAGTGCGATCCGGGGAGATTGGCTGCAGCCCCTCTGGTCTTGGTGCGGTGATCATTCGCTGCCCTTGCGAGGCGGCGAAAGCAATCCTGACGAAGGGCAGGCTGCTGGTGGGCTGGGTATCGGCGCAGTTCCGCCTGCTCGACGCCCGCCCATTGAGGTGCTTCCGCTGCCAGGAGCAGGGGCACGTGGCAGCGGTCTGTTCCTCCGAAGTGGACCGGAGTGGTCTATGCTTTCGCTGTGGAGAAGCGGGACACAAGGCCCGGGACTGCAATGCGGCCGTCCCCAAGTGTGCGCTCTGCTTCGAAAAGAGGCTACCTGCCGCCCACAAAATGGGTGGCGGAGCGTGCGTCGCCCCGCGCCGTGGACGGGCAGGGCGCAAACAGGCCGAAAGGGTTAGCGAGGGCCCTAGTCCCCCCTCGCAGCCCATCATCCCGACCGCCAACAGTTTCGCTGTCCTGGGCGAGGAGGTTCCCATGGCCTTGGAGTGATGGTACTCCCAATCACCCAAGTACTTCAGGGGAACCTTAACCACTGCGCCAGAGCCCAGGATCTGCTCTTTCAGGCTCTGGCGGAGTGGTCAGTGCAGGTGGCAGTATTTGCTGAACCATACCGCGTCCCCAACTCTCCAAGTTGGGTCGGAGACGAGGACGGCGTTGTGGTAGTCGCCAGTCTAAATGGCTCGCCACCATTCGGTGTAGTAGAAAAGGGGCGCGGTTATGTCGCGGCTGAAATAGGACGAGTTCTCGTGGTCGGGGCATACTTCTCGCCCAACCGGAGCGTCGCCGATTTTGAACAATTTCTAGTTCGAGTCGGCTCTCTGGTGAGGCGGGCTCGTCTTGACCACGTGCTTGTCGCCGGGGACCTCAATGCTAAATCTGTGGCGTGGGGTTCTCCCGCGACTGACGTCCGAGGTGCGGTCCTGGAAGACTGGCTAGTCGAGACCGGACTAGAGGTCCTAAACGTGGGGTCCAGGAACACCTGCGTACGGCGGCAGGGCGGCAGCATCGTCGATGTGACTTTCTCCGATGCTGCTCTCGCTCGCCGCGTGCAAGGCTGGGAGGTGTTGGAGTGTGAGACGCTATCGGACCACCGGTATATCCGGTTCCGGTACGGCTGCGCCACTCTCTCCCAAAGACTTGACTCGAATGCGGAGTGTGGCCCACGTTGGGCCCTAAGGAGATTAGATAGGGAAGCCCTCCTTGAGGCGGCCATAGTCCAGGCCTGGGGCATGGATGGTCGCCCGGTCTCGACCGAGGTGGATGAAGAGACCAACCACATGGTCGCTGCAATGTCGGAGGTTTGCGACGTGGCCATGCCGAGGGTCGGTCGGCGGCCACCGCGAAGCAAGAGAGTGTACTGGTGGTCAGGTGAGCTTGACGAGCTGCGCAGGAGGTGCGTTGTGGCGAGACGCCAGTACACCCGGAGTCGCAGGCGAAGGCGCCGTGACGAGGCTGAAGAGGGGCGGCTCTATGACACCTACAGGGCCGCCGCCGGTGAACTGAGGACGGCCATAGGCCGAGCCAAGGAGGCTGCCCACGAGCAGATGCTGGAGTCTCTGGACCGAGACCCGTGGGGGAGGCCGTACAGGATGGTTCGCAACAAAATGCGCCCCTGTGCCCCTCCCCTGACGGAGAGTCTCCAGCCTGACCTCGTGGCCCGGATAGTTCCGGCTCTGTTCCCCGGCCGGGGAGAGCACGCGCCCCCGCCTATGGCTCCATCAGACAGTGAGCCACCGGATGACGAGGCTCCGGAGGTGTCGGAGACAGAGCTGGATGCGGCGTTAGCGCGCATGAGGGCGCACAATACCGCCCCAGGTCTGGATGGTGTTCCCGGGCGGGCCTTGGTTCTGGCCCTTGGCCCGCTCCGTACACAGGCGAAGCGCCTTTTTAGCGCTTGTCTAGCGCAGGGTCAGTTTCCCACGGCGTGGAAGAAGGGAAAGCTGACCCTGATCCGGAAGGAGGGACGACCAGTTGACTCGCCATCGGCGTACCGACCAATCGTGCTGCTCGACGAGGCGGGCAAGCTGCTGGAGCGGATTACAGCTGCCCGGATCGTCGAACACCTAGAGGAGACAGGCCCGAACCTCAGTGCCTACCAGTTTGGCTTTCGGCGGGGCAGGTCCACCCTGGACGCTCTGACTAGGGTGAGAGCCCTTGCCGATGAAGCAGTTGAGGGGGAGGGGTGCTTTTGGCGGTGTCTATTGACATCGCCAACGCCTTCAACACCCTACCCTTCGATACAATCCTGGAGGCGCTGAGGTTCCACGGCGTGCCGACGTATCTGCGCAGACTAGTAGGAAACTACTTGTCTGGTAGGTGCGTCGCGTACCCCACGGCCGCTGGTTGGGTGACGAGGAGAGTGGCGTGCGGTGTTCCTCAGGGCTCTGTATTAGGCCCGCTCCTGTGGAACATCGGCTACGATTGGGTCCTCCGCGGCGCGAACTTGCCGGGCGTCGGCGTTACGTGTTACGCCGACGACACCGTCGTCACCGCGCGCGGTGGCACCTTTTCGGAGGCACGAATCCTGGCGGTAGCTGGAGTTGCCCAGATGGTGGCGAGGATCCGGCGTCTTGGGCTCGAAGTGGCCCTGGAGAAGTGCGAAGCTATATGCTTCCACGGGCCCCGGCGAGCCCCTCCACCCGGATCCCGCCTTATAGTAGGAGGGACTTCCATCGCTGTCGAGCCGACCATGAGGTACTTGGGCCTCGTCCTCGACAGTCGATGGAACTTCCGAGAGCATTTCCGGCGCCTCGTCCCGAGGCTGCTCAAAACTGCACGTGCGCTGAGTCGTCTCCTTCCCAACATGGGTGGACCGAGCGCTGGTTGCCGCCGCCTATATGCGGGCGTCTTGCAGTCCATGGGGCTGTACGGCGCACCGATATGGGCGAGCGCCCTAAAGACGGTGAATGTGGCTCAGTTGCGACGTCCGCAGAGAGTCATGGCCGTCAGGGCCGTCCGTGCGTACTGTACGACCTCATACGAGGCTGCGTGCGTACTGGCGGGCTCAGCGCCGTGGGACCTGATCGCAAGGGGCCTGGCGCAGGCATGGAGGAGACGACGAGGAGAGGAAGAGGAGGAGGAAACCTCCGAAGAAGAAGAGTCCTGGCGGAGCCGCCTGCGAAGGCGAGTGCTCCGTCAGTGGAAGGATAGGCTGGAGGAGCCTAGTGCGGGACACCGCACCGTGTCGGCCGTCGGTCCAATCCTGGAGCAGTGGATTGATCGGCGGCACGGCATCATCACCTTCCACCTTGCGCAGATCCTGACGGGACACGGCTGTTTCGGAAGGTATCTGTGGAAGGTGGCAGGGGCGGAGGACTCGCCAGGGTGTCATCACTGCGGCTGTAGTGAAGACACTGCAGACCACACCCTGGCGGAGTGCCCAGCTTGGGCGGAGGCAAGAGCGCCCCTCATCGCTGAGGTTGGCGCGGACC
The DNA here is from genome assembly GCA_963853865.1 of Helleia helle. NCBI lineage: Eukaryota > Metazoa > Arthropoda > Insecta > Lepidoptera > Lycaenidae > Helleia > Helleia helle. The sequence goes on along the minus strand of OY971426.1, from coordinate 16,958,094 downwards.
TGTCGCTCCCTGCGGTCATCCGAGCGATGACTGTCAGTGAGAGCGCATGGCAGGCGGTCCTCTCCTTTTGCGAGGACGTGATGTCGCAGAAGGAGGAGGCGGAGCGGGAGAGGGAGCGCACTGGCGCCTCTTCCCGCAGGAGAGCACGGCGGCGACAGGCGGTCACACTGCCGTGAGGGACCTGTGCGCGGCCGATCGGGGGATCCGCCGCGCGCGCGCAAGGTCCAAGCTATAAGGCATCCTATGTGTTCAGGGTGCCTTAAGCGGAGAAGGGGGGGGGGTCACTACCCCCACTTTCAGAGAAGAGTGCCGGATTGCACAACGTTGTGGCCGGTGCGGATGTCCACAGCTCTCGCGCCGGGTCACCTAGACGACGAGGAGAACACCGCTGGGGTTTAGTGGGTAGAGTCTGCGCTCACCTTACCATCTTCTCGGGCGCAGAGAGAGAGTCCCACATAACCAACGGGCCCCCCCCCGGACCCGTTGGTATGCCTAAACGCATTCCCCAGCGAGACCAAAAAAAAAAAAAAAAGGGCCGATAGTGATAGCAGGATAGGCATACCTTATTATCTTGCGCCTCAAATAGGCAACGCATAGCCAGCTTGCTTTGGTCTGGCACAAGAACTAAGAACAAAATATTGTCACCGTGAACTGGCATCAAATCAGAATACAGAAAAAAAGTTATTACTAGCCAGCTAAGATAATTTATTTAATTAATTTGAACTCAGTGTAAAGTAATAGTGCGTTCATCACGGATCAACGCAGTTGCTAATCAACTTCAGCTATTGATGAGAATGTTCGATGCCTGTGGGCGTATTGATGGAACATTCTCGATGTTTCCTAGAAAATTCAATTAATGTGAATAATTAGTTATGCTTATAGGGCACAGTTTGATGAAAATAACAAGTTGTGCAAACTAAAATACTTTAATAAAATAAAAAAACCGAATCACCTGAGTAAATTAAAGTAATTGGCTTTTGAATGTGACGTCACAGTTTCATGATACCTATAAATCTACCATCCGAAGAGATTATATTCGGTTTATAGAGGTACTTATACTATAATACAGCTGAAGAGTTCGTTTGTTTGAACACACAAATCACGGGTGTAATTTGACAAACTCCTTTCGCTAGCTCAATCATTCAGGAAGTTTTTTTTTGTCAATTTTTTAATTGTCACGGTCGAGTGAAATAGCAGAGAACAGCTAGTTTACCATAGACAAGCTGTAAGATTATGAATAAATTTTACAATCAATGTTAGACGTAATAAATAATTCAATATCGCATACTGTAATAGTCTGCTAAACAATAATTTGGCGCTCAAAGTGATCTCGTAGTTATTACCACTGAGTGTTCAATAATTTTAGAACCACAAGACTTACTTAAACCATAGACAAATTGTATTATCTGTACTGATATAATAATGTTTTAATACCGGTAGCTGGGGATCCGCTGTGCCGCGCTCTCGTAAGAGTGGGTACCACCAGCCTGCTTGTTTCTTCCATTACAGTGTTTGGGAGAGGAGCTCAGGACAGACAGTGTTATTACTGGCACAGAGACTTAATGTTATGTCTCAGGATAGATAAAATATAAATAGGCTGTCAGGGCTAGATCTAGTAGACTCATTTATGTTGACGGTTAACGACCACTTACCATCAGGTGGCATGTCTGCCGGTTTGGCAATCCAACTAACATACACAATATTAATTTGTGTGACGGGCTGCAGAAATACCACATAGTTGTTTTTGAAAAATCTTCTTACATACAATTGCCAATGGTAAATTATAAATGTGAAAGTAAGTTTGTATGCTACGCTTTCACGCGAAAACTACTTAACCGCTCATCATGAAACTTTGTACACATATTCTTGGAGGTGTTAGAAGTAACATAGGATACTTTTTATGAAAAAAAAACTAAAATGTTATCCTGCGCAGACGAAGTCGCGGGCACCAGCTAGTAAAATATAAGTTAATTAAGTTTGGCGCAGAAAATACTATGGGAAGCAGCTATAGGTAGGTACATAGCGGAAGCATACATTATTATGCAAATGTTATTAAATGAATGAAAAGCAATAATTTGTTTCTGTTAATTAGAGTTACGTTATATAATTGATTTCTTAGAAACATTAACAATTTAAACGATTCATTGCAAATTGTGTAATTTGTTGAAAATGGATTTCGATCTCCTGTTATACGTGTATTAGGCAAATTATTGAGATTTTCGACGTATTAAGTAAACACTTTGAACTTGTTGTATTAGTTTAGTATATTTGACTGGTGAAAGGGTAAATGAGAAAAGGTTTTCTTATTTTATTTTTATCTAAAGTAGATACAAATAGAGACATGTGAATTTTAAGGATGTGGATTTGTAATGATCATTATATTAAAATAATGATTATACCGAAATAACAAACGATTTAAAGAAATCATGATTTGGTTGGAGCGTGTCCAAGCCGGTCAGCGTGTTAAGGTCGCCATCACTATTTACCTTCGGGTTGATTTCGTAACACTGTCACAGCTTAATATTAGCTTTTTACGTCGTTTACTGCAAAAACCAATACCTACATATACACAGATTTCTTGACATGTTCTTTCACGACCCTCCTACTGAACAGATTTTAGTGAAGTTTTCCATACTCTGTGCATTTTGATCTAACTTTAGAGAAGAGAGTTCCCTTCGATCAGACTCGCGTCTAACAGTGGGATTTGCTGGATTTGTCGCTTACACGTGCTACTGTCGCTTACTCGTGCAACTGTCGCTTACACCTGCTGCTGTCGCTTACACGTGCTACTGTCGCTTATAACTAACATCTAACATCATTACCAAGATTTTTCCGTCTAATACCACCACTCGCTCACATCGCTGCATCTCCTTTATAGCCAGGGTCGACAGAGGTAACTAAATGAGCCTTTGATACGATCTCAGGGAGTCTGAGGGATACTTACTGCCTCTGGACCCGCAACGAATTTAATCAAAACGATTCAGGAGGGGGTGACGAGGGATCGCTCGTCTTGGCGTTCATTGAGGGAGGCCTTTGTTTAGAAGTGGACGGATAAAGATGAGAGAGAAGATGATGATGATGATGACGATGATAATGATGTTTTAGGAGGAGTAGGAAATATTTTTTCCGTCATCTGTTGGACACAGGGCCTTTGCAATGAATGCCATGAAGAGGACCAGCACGGAGATCGTCATTACATCAAGCGGGATGTCGATCTTCATCTTTCAGAATGTACCCTTCTTTCCAGAACCTACCACCAGTTCTATGGAATATGTAGGCGTAGTTAAATACATATTTTTGTAATTTGTCGGTAGGTACTCTATTTGGAACTAGTCCAACATGTCCAGTGATCCATTTTGCAGAGAAATTCACGAAAAGTAAAACAAATAGCGCTAATCAAAAGTTTATTACATTTTAAATTTATTACATACAAGTGGATACAATTTAATATCACATTTTCTCGAACTTCAAATGATTTACGTAATAAATGCCAATATAAATAATGTATATGTATAAAAGTAAGAGGTAGTGCCATGGCCCATGCTGCTATGCAGCCGACTTGGGCCGGCACGACCGGGGTGGTATCTCTCGCTCACATAACACAATATGCGTTTCGTGCAGTTTGTGAGTTACGTTGACGTATCGACTTCGAAATCGAGTTTGAGATCGAATGACGAATTTACACAGTTCACCATCAAAATATTGTCAAGAGTGCGAAAAATGTACGAGATTGAGAAATACCAATTTTAATTAGATACATAAAATTCCATTGTTATCGAGTTAAATCGTGCGGTAATGTAGCGTACAAGACTTAAAGTTAATATACCGCTAGGTATATTAACTTTATGGTACAAGAGTACCGATTGACAAGTTCTCGATCCCTATCCAAAATTTCAATAGGATCGAGTGTCAAGACTACAAGAGTAAGCCCGCTGTATGGGCGTTGACAGCACATCGATAGTCACCAAAAGGATTCCGAACGCTATATTATTATGTAGAATTTATTTGCCTACACTACGCTTGATAACCGATAATATCGGTGGCTAAATATAGTGATGATTCCATTTATAGTAAGTATAGGGAATCGTATCGAGTGTCCCATGTATACGGGTGCCTTGATGATCCCCCTCTGGCCGACTTGATCCTGGAAGTAAGCCTCCCATATTTGGAGGTCACATCATAGGGACCATCCATAAAGTACGTCACACGAATTTTAGGACTTTTGAACCCCTCCCCCCGTCCTTGTCACAGGTTGTCACATTTTTCCTCCTAATGTGACGTCACACAATTTTTTAATTTATGTATATTAAAAATAATCGAGAGAAAACAGCTATTTTCTATTTTTACTTATTTTTATTAAATAATAATCTAATAAAATCAACATAAAGTCCATCTTTTCGTAAAACCGAAAAAACAAACGACTAGTTAGAAGATAATAAACGATTAATTATATTAATTAAAGATAAAAAACTTAAATATCGAGTGTCCATGGACTTTGGATCCACCCTTTTATATCAGCTATTACTGGTAAATCAGGCACTTCATTTTCGTTCTGAATTTGAACGTCAGGAACATCCTTAGTGTCGACATCATTCTCATCCATCCATAAAGCATCGTCATCATTAATTAAACAGAGAATTGCTAAATTATTAATAAGTATAGATCAAGTTCGTAAATTTTTAAAATTTTCAATTCACATCCAAACTTTGCGTTTTAGTATTTTAAATTTTAACATGTGACGTCACAAAACTATTGACCCCCCCATGCCCCTTGTCACACGATGTCACACTTCGGTGATACCCTCCCTCCCCATTAACGTGTGACGTACTTTATGGATGGCCCCATACGGGTAAGGGATATTTATTTTGCTCAATGATCTAGTAACAACAGCTTAATTTATTTACAATTAATCAAATAGATCCTTATACTTTTTTAACAAAAAATAGTTAATATTCTTATGTAGCTTATGGGCGGAACTAAAAATATAAAATAAAATATTATGTAAGTAAGTAGAACATCGAAACAAAATAAGATCTTCAGTAATAAAACAATTCTAATTTATCTGATTCAATACTAAAAACACCTTGGGTCAAATTAAATGTAGCTAAGAAAGACTAAAACTAATAATATTTTTAAAAATGAGAAATTTTTTGAACAAATCTATATATATATACATATATATACGACCTCTGTGGCTCAGTGGTAAGCGCGTCGGCGCTCAAGCCCGGAGGTTGCGGGTTCGAATCCCGCCAGGGAACAAAAATATTTTCTGTGTTCCTGGGTCATGGATGTGTATTAAATATGTGTATTATATAATAAAAATCTTAAATATATGTATAGTATAAAAATGTATTAAATATATTTCCGTTGTCTGGTACCCGTAACACAAGTTCTTCGAGAACTTACCACGGGACCAGATTGACGTGGTGTGAAAGCGTCCATAGATATATATATATATATATATATATATATCTATGGACGCTTTCACACCACGTCGATCTGGTCCCGTATATATATATATATATCTATACATATGTATATAAATAAAATTGGAGTGTCTGTTTGTAATATTAAAATAACTGCTTTTATTGAATTTTTATGTTTGTATACACGGTGCATATACCAAAATAACCTTTTGTTAAATTTTTGTCTGTCTGTCCGTCTGTCTGTATGTCTGTCTGTTCCGGCTAATCTCTGAAACGGATGCGTGGATTTTGATGGGACTTTCACTGGCAGATAGCTGACGTTATAAGGAGTAACTTCGGCTATAAAAATAATCATCATCAATCCGCGTACGGCTGTAGTCTTAGTTAACGCGGGCAAAGCTGCGGGTAACAGCTAGTTATAAATAAAATTCAACTTTTTCTTAGCGCGATTTTTCTAATAATAATCTGGTGTACAGTCAATGTTTTTTTCTCTTCCCGTGGGTACCTTTTAACAATATCAAATAATAAAACAATTGAAGAGGAGAAACATTAGTACAATAATAGATAATATAAATTACTGTCAAATTAACTTGACCACATACAGCTGCAATGGTTGCGCAAAAACTCAATCATAAAGAAGTTTTTTACCTTAATCTCACCCCAGATGACCAAGACTTTGTTGACTAACCCACCCGTCACCACGGGGGAAACACGTTTAGACAACCCATGAGATGAATCAAGTATACGGAAAACGTATCTATTTTTCCTTATTGACTACCGGATTTCTTAACAAAATAAATTGTTCCAACCTTCCATAACATCTTTTGTAACCTGCAACTTATCAAAATTGAATAATCGTCATCAAGTTTTTATTGAGCCTTGTCATGGCGGTAGAGCTTAAGCTCAGGGTGCAAGTGAGAATACGTACCGGCAGCGAAACGTGAGCAGGGGGCTCTACACTTCGCTCCCAACGCAGAAGTCTGAGGCTAGAGGCCTCCTAGCGCATCCCTGGAGAAATGCGTACCGGGAGTGAAAACTAAGCAGTTGGCTCTATAACTCGCTCCCAAGGCAGGAGATCGGGGGCGGCTCTGGTTGTGCGCAAACATGTGTCCGACTGCGCGCTGCCGATGAGGGGACCGTAGGTGGTTTGCATGGGGGGATGGCTGCTCACACTAGGGTCCCGAGCTGGATGGCTCCTAGATGTTCCTTGGTGGCGTGACATGTCACACCACCCAGAGGAGAGCCCGCAAGGGCAATCGGGGTTATGGTAGTCTTTTACTGTCTCCCGGTTTAACTGGGGAGGGGTTACCGCTGTCGATCTTCATTTTTTTGACGCAGTGGAAATGTTTTGCGCATTCACCCGGGGATGGGGCGTCCCTGGGGATATGGGACTCCCGGCTTACCGGTCTTGTTCCTAGTATAGGGGAGCTCCGACAACCTGGAGTACCCCTGCCGACGCCGGAACTTTTCTACCGGGGCAGGTACCCCAGGCCTGGTGGTATCGTTATGATTTTCCTATGTAAAAACAATCTCCTGCTTGACAAATCTAAATAAAAGACAAAATATAAAATAGACAGAGAGCAGACGGTCAACGTCGACCATGACCAGTAACGAGTTCACCCGACACTAATATTTACTATACCTGATACAGGAGATCGTAACCTAACACGCGAGGTGGTCTCGGTGATAGTAACTGAACTCTTTTGCTTATACTTTATGATTTTTTTTTTCTTTAACGCCGGGAAATGCTCTGATGTATCCCGCGTGGGAGTGGGTCTCCCGTCTCCCACGGGTATGTGGGACTCGCTGCGTCCGAAAGCTTGTAAGTGGACGTAGCAGACTATCCACTAAAACCCGGCGAGTGCACCAATGCCTCCTTAGGTGAGGTGCCCCGGATCTAATGAGCAAACAGGGCACCTCGACGGCTAGGCAGTCCCTCAGGGGACCGATGCCACCTCCACCGAGGGGTTGCCCCGCACCACAGAACAACCCCTCCCAACGTCGGGACAGTACAATGGGGTGAGGCTCTCATCCTCGCCCCTGTTCTTTTGTCCCCTCTTCTTATAAGTGGGGTACAAAGAACAGCTACCTCGGCTCAATTTGCTTCGCCCAAGGTGCTGGGTTCACCTTAGGATACTGAGCCCCACCGCCTCGACAAGACTTGAATCGTGGTGAGGATTTAGTTCTCCTCTGACATGTTTGCTGTAAAGCATCCGAAACGTCGGGCATGTAAAAATGTAAATAAATGGCGATGAAATTCGTAAAAGTTGTTGCAATATAATAAGTTTTAATAGGAAAAATAATTATATATGTCAGATTAAATTCTCTCTCAACTGGTTGGCTCAAACCACTTTTCTAATACAAACTAAATCGGTTGTTGATTGAGTCATCTTAAATTATGTTACTGATCCGTTGTCTTTTTGTAAAAACCAACCACTGGGTTTATGCTGCTCTCGCATTGTTTTTATTGTGTTTAAAAAACAATGATATCTTTTTACTGTTGAATTTTATTAGTATTTAGTGTGGTATAAATCCTGGAACTAGTGACTATTACCAAATAGTCACTAGTTCCAGGATTTATACACTCTTGGCCATTGTTAAGAAATACTTTGCCAAGCAGGTTTGTCGCCATCTTAAAGTAAATATTATAAAGGCGAAAGTTTGTAAGTTTGGATGTTTGTTGATCTTTCACGGCAAAACGGCTGAACTGATTTGGCTGAAAGTTGAAATAGTGATGGCTTAGACCTTGGATTAGGACATAGGCTTTAAAAATAATCATCATCAATCCGGATACGGTTGTAAATCTAAGTTAACGCAGGCGAAGCTGCGGGCTCCAGCTAAGAAGTAAAATCATAAAGTATAAGCAAAAGAGTTCAGTTACTATCACCGAGACCACCTCGCGTGTTAGGTTACGATCTCCTGTATCAGGTATAGTAAATATTAGTGTCGGGTGAACTCGTTATTGGTCACGGTCGACGTTGACGGTCTGCTCTCTAGTTAATAGAATCAGGTGTTACCTTGCGGAAATCCATTATATAAGATATTGAATTAATTATATTAATTAGCAATTATCCCGCGAAAAACGCAGTCTTTACAGCAAATGTGTGAGTGCACGCATATGCATGCATATAGCACCGCCCTCCTTTCCCACACTGCATATGCGTACACTCGCATGCACCACCACCACACATGTACCACAACCACAGTAAAAGACCTCCACCAAACAATCTACGTCCGTTTCGCCCCGACACCGAGGCATCCTCAGGATGTAGACTATACGATTAGTAATCGTTAAGTGACTTGCAGGCCCAAACACCCGCCTTATATTAGCTGGTTCCCCCACTACCCCCACCGAATAACCGTATTATGGGAGAATTCGTTAAATCGGTTTGGTCATTCAACAATGCAATCGATTTATTATTTTTATGTTTTATTATTTCGAGTTGTTCCAACACACTTAGTCGAAATCCCTTGTCGCATTTATGTAAAACCTGGAACGTATGGCCGCTACTAACGTTATGTCCTGTCTCTAGTAGATGTTTTGCGAAATGGGATTTTTGGGGCTGATCGTTCCTAAACGCTGAGATATGTTCTTTATATCTAGTTTCGAAATTGCGCCCAGTTTGGACTACGTACAAGCCGTTACACTGTGAGCATTTTAATTTGTAAACACCAGATAAATATTTGCAATCTATTTTGTCTTTGTTGTTACAAATATTTCTTAGTGTATTATTAGTCATGTAAGTAACATGGACATCATAATTTCTCAGCGTCTTAGCTATCCGTTCAGATACCGGTCCCATATAGGTCAGGCTGGATTTATAATTATTGACTTCTTTAATTGGCGGTACTGCATATAAATATTTCATTGTAAGTTTATTTTGTGTTTTATTATTTATATTCTTAAGGGCCTGTGAGCTGTATCCATTAGCGTGAGCAATATGGTGAATTATGTCCAGTTCTTTTAGATAGTTTTCTTTCGTAAGTGGTACGGACATTAATCTATGAACGTAACTATGAAAAGCCGCGAGCTTGTGTTGCCAAGGATGACATGAAGATATAGGTATGGTTGTATCGGTATAAGTCGGCTTACGGTAGATGCCAAAAACATGCTTGTTATCATGTTTGGTAATCGATAAATCGAGAAAGTTTAAAGTGTTACCCTCCTCCAATTCTACTTTAAACTTAATTTTCGCATGTTTTTTTTTTGAGATCTCTTACAAATATATCAAACTGTCTTTCCGTACCTGTCCAACATATAATACAATCGTCCACATACCTATAGTAGTATAATAAGTTTTTATTCTTGACAATGTACTTGCGTTCAAAATCGTCCATGAAAATTTCCGCCATCAAGGGACTTAAAGGTGACCCCATTGCTAAGCCATCCTTTTGTATGTAAAATTGGTTATTAAATCTGAAATAATTTTGTTCCATGCATACACTCGTCAGATCTATTAATTCCTTGCATTCATCAGGAGGTAATGATTTAATTTGTTCTAGAGAATGTTTTATAATCTGCAGTGTTTCCTTGCATGTAACATTTGTGAAAAGACTGTCTACATCAAGTGATATTAATTTTGTACGAGATGGCAAATTCAAATCTTTGATTTTATTCACTAAATCAATACTATTTTTAATAGCATATTTTGGCCGAAAATGTATTTTTTCTTTTATAATATTATTCAGTAATTTGGTTAAATAGTACGCGGGTGATCCAATATATGAAACAACGGGGCGAATGGGTATATCTAATTTATGTATTTTTGGTAAACCGTAAAGAGATGGAGCTTTTGGGTTCATAGTGATCAACCTTTTCTTCGATGATTCGGTATTGAATAAATATTTAGTATTATTGATTGCCCTTTTAACTTTAGCCATGAATTGTTTTGTTGGATCAGACTGTACTTGAATGAAATCATCGCCACGGATAACGTTATTTACTTTTTCAATGTAATCTACCCGTTTGATAACTACCACCGCATTGCCCTTGTCTGCTTTAGAAATGACGAGATCGTTATGATTTATAGTTTGTTTCAATGACTTCACAGCTATTATTTCTGGATTAAAAGAGAAAACAGAAGGTGTATTTTTGATATCATGGGCTACCATACTTTTAACCAAATGATCATTTATATTTATAACGGTGGCTATTTCCGCATCAACAGCGAGAGTTTCTATAGATTTTTCATGAAGGTTGGGCGTGATATTGTATTTTAAACCTTTTTCTAGAAGTGCCATCTCTGCAGCTGAAAACTGAACATTTGTTAAATTCTTTACCCGTATATATATATATTTTCATGGACGATTTTGAACGCAAGTACATTGTCAAGAATAAAAACTTATTATACTACTATAGGTATGTGGACGATTGTATTATATGTTGGACAGGTACGGAAAGGATAATTCTGAATATAGCACTTTTAAATGTAGTTTAAGATTGTCAATTGACAATCTTTGACAAACACTTTTCAATCATTGACAATCATTGACAAACACTTTTAAATGTAATGTAACGTTAAAATAAGACCAGAAAACCGACTGAACCCATCCCTTACTCAAGTTTTGATTCAGATAGACATTGTCGAACGTCTCATTCTTTTCATCCACGGGTAAAGAATTTAACAAATGTCCAGTTTTCAGCTGAAGATATGGCACTTCTAGAAAAAGGTTTAAAATACAATATCACGCCCAACCTTCATCAAAAGTCTATAGAAACTCTCGCTGTTGATGCGGAAATGGCCACCGTTATAAATAAAAAGGATCATTTGGTTAAAAGAATGGTAGCCCATGATATCAAAAATACACCTTCTATTTTCTCTTTTAATCCAGAAATAATAGCTTTCAAGTCATTGAAACAAACTATAAATCATAACGATCTCGTCATTTCTAATTTAGACAAGGGCAATGCGGTGGTAGTTATCAAACGGGTAGATAACATTGAAAAAGTGAATAACGTTATCCGTGGCGATGATTTCATTCAAGTACAGTCTGATCCAACAAAACAATTCATGGCTAAAGTTAAAAGGGCAATCAATAATACTAAATATTTATTCAATACCGAATCATCGAAGAAAAGGTTCATCACTATGAACCCAAAAGCTCCATCTCTTTACGGTTTACCAAAAATACATAAATTAGATATACCCATTCGCCCCGTTGTTTCATATATTGGATCACCCGCGTACTATTTAACCAAATTACTGAATAATATTATTAAAGAAAAAATACATTTTCGGCCAAAATATGCTATTAAAAATAGTATTGATTTAGTGAATAAAATCAAAGATTTGAATTTGCCATCTCGTACAAAATTAATATCACTTGATGTAGACAGACTTTTCACAAATGTTCCATGCAAGGAAACACTGCAGATTATAAAACATTCTCTAGAACAAATTAAATCATTACCTCCTGATGAATGCAAGGAATTAATAGATCTGACGAGTGTATGCATGGAACAAAATTATTTCAGATTTAATAACCAATTTTACATACAAAAGGATGGCTTAGCAATGGGGTCACCTTTAAGTCCCTTGATGGCGGAAATTTTCATGGACGATTTTGAACGCAAGTACATTGTCAAGAATAAAAACTTATTATACTACTATAGGTATGTGGACGATTGTATTATATGTTGGACAGGTACGGAAAGACAGTTTGATATATTCATAAGAGATCTCAAAAAAAAACATGCGAAAATTAAGTTTAAAGTAGAATTGGAGGAGGGTAACACTTTAAACTTTCTCGATTTATCGATTACCAAACATGATAACAAGCATGTTTTTGGCATCTACCGTAAGCCGACTTATACCGATACAACCATACCTATATCTTCATGTCATCCTTGGCAACACAAGCTCGCGGCTTTTCATAGTTACGTTCATAGATTAATGTCCGTACCACTTACGAAAGAAAACTATCTAAAAGAACTGGACATAATTCACCATATTGCTCACGCTAATGGATACAGCTCACAGGTCATTAAGAATATAATTAATAAAACACAAAATAAACTTACAATGAAATATTTATATGCAGTACCGCCAATTAAAGAAGTCAATAATTATAAATCCAGCCTGACCTATATGGGACCGGTATCTGAACGGATAGCTAAGACGCTGAGAAATTATGATGTCCATGTTACTTACATGACTAATAATACACTAAGAAATATTTGTAACAACAAAGACAAAATAGATTGCAAATATTTATCTGGTGTTTACAAATTAAAATGCTCACAGTGTAACGGCTTGTACGTAGTCCAAACTGGGCGCAATTTCGAAACTAGATATAAAGAACATATCTCAGCGTTTAGGAACGATCAGCCCCAAAAATCCCATTTCGCAAAACATCTACTAGAGACAGGACATAACGTTAGTAGCGGTCATACGTTCCAGGTTTTACATAAATGCGACAAGGGATTTCGACTAAGTGTGTTGGAACAACACGAAATAATAAAACATAAAAATAATAAATCGATTGCATTTTGAATGACCAAACCGATTTAACGAATTCTCCCATAATACGGTTATTCGGTGGGGGTAGTGGGGGAATCAGCTAATATAAGGCGGGTGTTTGGGCCTGCAAGTCACTTAACGATTACTAATCGTAGATTCTTCATCCTGAGGATGCCTCGGTGTCGGGGCGAAACGGACGTAGATTGTTTGGTGGTGGTCTTTTACTGTGGTTGTGGTACATGTGGGGTGGTGGTGCATGCGAGTGTACGCATATGCAGTGTGGGAAAGGAGGGCGGTGCTATATGCATGCATATGCGTGCACTCACACATTTGCTGCAAAAAACTGCGTTTTTCGCGGGATAATTGCTAATTAATATAATGGTCTGCTCTCTGTCTATTTTATATTTTGTCTTTTATTTAGACTTGTCAAGCAGGAGATTGTTTTAATATGGGGAAATCATAATGATACCACCGAGTCCGGGGAAGCCTGGTGGTTATGTGACTCTAACCAATAAACTAAAACCCCATCGTAATTGATATGATTGAATAATAATATATCTATGGACGCTATTTACACCACGTCAATCTGGGCCCGTGGTAAGTTCACAAAAAACTTGTGTTACCTACAGGTACCTACCAGACAACGGAAATATATTTAATATTTTTATACTATACTAGCTGTTGCCCGCAGCTTCGCCCGCGTTAATTTTTAAAATTTGAGGGGTTGACCACCCTTATCACTTAGGGGTACGAAAAATAGATAGTAGCCGATTCTCAGACCTACTGAATACGCATATAAAATTTGGTAAAAATCGGTAAAGCCGTTTCGGAGGAGTACGGTAACTAACATTGTGACATGGAAATTTTATATATTAGAGATATATATTTAAGATTTTTATAATACACATATTCTATACACATCCAGGACCCAGTAACACAGAAAACTTTTCTGTTCCCTGGCGGGATTCGAACCCGCAACCTCCGGCTTTAGCGCCAACACGCTAACTATTGAGCCACAGAGGTCGTCAATATTATTATTGAAGTAAGATGATCTTACTTCAATAATACAACCATACCTATATTATTATTGAAGTAAGATGATCTTACTTCAATAATAATATTGACGTAAGATGACGTAAGATAATGATTAATTAATATTGTTAAGAATCAACTCTTTTCTATTTGGAGAGGACAAGGGTGAGCTTCAATGAATATTTTATTTGTTCAAAATATAAATGTATATTTTGTTTGTTGAAAATTCGATACTGTTACTATGGTTACAAGACAATATAAAGCCATTCGCCGATAGATGGTATTGGTCTATTATTGAACAAATATAATTAATATTATAAATTAATATTCAAAAAACCTATGTACCCATTTACTTATTACAAAGAAACTTATAACATTTTTGTTATTTTTCGGCAGGAAAAATAAGGGGTAAAAGCCAGTATGACTGTAAATCCAACAATAAAGGTCTTACGTATATTATTATTATTACGTTGGATTACGTATACGGTATTCGTATTATTTCTACGACGTACGTAATCTGTTCTTATTTTCCTCAACAAACTAGTGATGGGAAAACAAATTAGTTCATGGTTGAAATACCTAAATGTGTTTCTGCATAACAATTACTGCATTGATGCCATTTTGTATTTCCCTTTTTTATAGAAAAGCAGGCAAATGGGCCGATGACTAATTGATGGAAGACAAGTGATAAAGGGATAGATCCCTCGCTACTCGCATCCAATAGTGACTCTATTGGGTGCGAGTAGCGAGGGATCGGTCGTCTTGGCGTTCTTTGCGAGAATCCTATGTACAGGAGTGGACGGATAGAGGATGAAGACGATGATGACTCTATGGCCACTCTCCACAAACAACAGTATAATAACCGTCCTCAATGTCGCTGGTGTAGCATGTGGAAGGATTGTTTGTTTATATAAATGTGTGTGTGCGTAATTTCTTGGCCGACCACCTTTTAAAAATGCTTGAATTTTCTACTAGTGGCGCCACCTGTAATTTGTCCATAATATGTCGCGTCAACAGACAACAACACCATAATTTGCCACTTTTCGATACTCTTTTCATACACAGAGATGGTTCTCCTTACTTTTTATACTCTATGCACTAGACGTAGCGGCTGTCAGACAGATTAAAAATATCAAGCTAGGTCTCAATGAATTCCTAGAAGCTAAATCATGCGTTTATTGGAATGTTTACAAACACGTGTACGGTGTAAAGATAATAATAAATATACTGCGTGCCTAACTATTCCAAGATCGTTGAACCAGTATGTATTTAATAGTTTCGGACAGACAGTGTAATTTTTACACTGATACTAGCATAGATAGGTGTCCAAGGAGTATAAAATATCTATGCTACGTCTTAGCATAGATAATAATGCATAAAATAATTGTTCGAGCTTAATGTGATGCTCTGTGGTTCGGGCCGATAGGTTCAAATACCGAATCTTTGTATGATAAAAATAGTCTGCAGTCAGCAGACATGATTTATGGTCATTTCTTCGCAACATAACAGCTTTGATTAAGTTAACGTGGATATCGTATTATCAGTAAATAATTACTCATTATCAGTTTTCTAAATGACATCACCAGCATCTTTTCCGCCCCGTAATTTCTGTCAGACTTCATAATAGTCTTTGGTGATTAGTAATCCCAACCACTATCCTAGTGCCCACATCACGACAAACGTGACTAATCTAGTTAGTATATCTTAAGGAAACCAGTTCCGATAAAACAGGAAACTTGTTTAGCTGAATGAGTGAATGGATTATATGAACGAACGTCGCGGTGAAGTCATTCACAAATTCCACCTTTTGCTCATGACTGATCATAATCTTTACGACAAAGACCATAATATATTTGACGTCAGTTTCTTTTTTTAATATGAATGGTCCTTTTGTATCTTTTTAATTTAAAAACGGCGAGAGTAATTTGTTTGTACAAACTCGTATTTTTATCTGTGGCCATCTTTTCCCCTGGGCACTCTGGGTAGGTGCCTAGGGCCCCGCCATCAGTGGACCCCGTACTTCCCATCAGACTTTTTAACACAATAGTCCTTGGTGATTTGTAATGGTGGCCAGGTAATCTTAGTGCCCAGGGCCCCAAATACGTTAAATCGACGGCATTGCTGTGGTACCGTAGTTCTTACACGGCTGGAACGATTTAAATGCGTTTTTTTCTTTTGACTTATATTTAGTTATTGTATTATATATATTATATACCGGGAGGGAAGCGCTGTGCCGCGCTCCCGGCTGCATGGGTACCACCATCTTGCTTATTTCGCCCGTGAAACAGCTTTGCTGTGTTTCGGAGAGAAGGGCAAGACAGGCAGTGTAATTACTGGCACCGAGACTTAACATCTTATGTCTCAGGATAGGCTGCACATAACTGAGTTGCCTGGGCTCGTTTCAGGTAAACTAGTTTATGTTCATGGGCGACGTCGACCACTTAACATCAGGTGGTACGTTTGCCAGTTTGTCTATCCAAGTAACATAAAAAAAATGTAATTATATTTATTGTATAAGGATTAAGGAATGCCTTAAATCAGTTTGTTTGTAACGCTACCACGATAAAATCTGTAAAGTTACTTGGCAGATTTTATCATCAGGAAGGATATTTGATGTCAAAATAATGATCATCCGGTTCCATTTGTAAAACTAAGAAACGCGGGGAAAGCTGCGGGCAACACCCAGTAAAGAATAAGATAGACGTCATTCTCTTCATAGTTTTCAACACATTTTGATAAGCATTTTAGTTGGAAAAGATTAGTAATCTGTTGCACAGTAACAACCATCTTGCCATTGTATATTTATACGTATAATGTAGTATCTGCTATCTTTTTTTTAATCGGAGGGAAATGCATTAAGGCATGTATCCAGGATCCTACAGTAGGTTGCAGGTGGCACCTGGGAGTGCACCCAAACTAAAAACCACTGCGAGCGCCTTTAGCCGCTTTTTGAGGATCTGCAGGCAACAGGATCATTTCAGCATCATCATCATCAGTTTCTATACGTCCACTGCTGTAGATAAGTGTCCCTCAATGAACGCAAAGACGGCCACTCGCATCCAAAACGTACCAGGCACCGCACGTAGATCGTCTTCACGTGGTTAATGGTCGACCAACACTTCGCCTACCTAAACGTGGCCTCCACTCTAGAACCTTATCGCCCCGTCGGCCATCCGTTCTCCTGAGTGTGTGACCAGCCCACTGCCACTTCAACGAGCTAATTTCTTCTTTCTGCGTTGCCCTCCTTTTCCCTATTCCCCCAATTGACCACCGGAAACAAACAACAGCACGAAACGCGTCAACTGCATAGCTATCACTTGACGCCGGTACGTGTACGTATGTACGCGAGAGGTCGATCCGGCCCAGTTCGGCTGCAATATCTCTTACAACGATTCTTCTTTAGGGGCATCACCGTCGGGCTTATTTCTATCGTAAAATAATTTCCTACTGTTTCGGAGATAAGGGCAGAACAGGTAGTAGGCCCCGAGATCCGTCTTAGGATCATCATGAATGAGTTGCCGAAACTAGGCTCGTGGGAGCTGGTTTTGTTCTGCCATGTCTGCCCGTTTTTATGTTGTTTAAGGCCATTTACTACTCCTCCTGAATTCTTCTGATTAAATTTGTTGCGGGTCCCAAAGCAGTTTTAATGTATCCCTCGGGCTTCCAAGATCATATCAAAGGGTCATTTCATGGTGTTGATCCTGGTGATCCAGGAGTATCAGCGGTGAATCTGGGCCCAATGGAATAGGGCACGACGTCGCCGGAACTGCTTAGTAGCGGCCGGGCAGTCCCTCCTTACGAGGATTAGTCTAGCCCTCACCGGGGCCAGTGTCGTTGAGGTGATCCTGTTGCCGCCGATCCGGGACCCTCAAAAAGCGGCTGAAGGTGCTCGCAGTGGTTTTAGTTTAGGGTAGGGCACTCCCAGGTGCAAGTTCTACATAGGGTCAAGAACTTACCAAATCCTGGCTATTAAAAAAGTAAAAAAAAAAGAGTAGCAGCGGTGGAAACCAGTGGTCGGTATAGCCCGAAAAATAGGCCAGTCCAAAGACCTGTGGACCGACAATATTCAAGCCAAAATCCGTAAAAACTAAACTAAACTGAAACATCGGCTCAATAAGTTCTTACACCTTGAACTTTTTAATTTCTAAAGAACATTATTAACACTTGAGTAAACGAGTTCGCAGAATTTTCATTGGCAACATTAAGATAAAAAGATAGCAATAAATATTTTTATGTTCCCAGCAAAAACACGACTTATAAGGAAAACGTTAATTGTATTTTTTATTCGCTTAATTTGTGTAACTTGAGTGTAAAAGATTAGTGAAAATTGTAAATAAGGAAATAGTTGCTGATTTGGCGACCGCCACATTTTTTTTTCTGTGCGTTTTATGTATGCTTTTATTAACATAATATTATGTAAAATGAATGATATACATAATAATACATAGGCTGCACTAAAAGTATCGGGAATGGAATATTTCCACTGTTCCTGTCATATTAAAATCTTTTTAATTGAAAACTCCTTGGTTTTAAAAATCAAATACCATTTATTTATTTAAAAAAAGATTCTCGGTCTTGTCACAAGGCCTTGTCAAACTTGTGGAATGGATGGAATTGACTCGAGAAAATTCTAGAGCGATGATTTATTATGACGACCTCTGTGGTTCAGTGGTAAGCGCGTTGGCGCTCAAGCCGGAGGTTGCGGGTTCGAATCCCGCCAGGGAACAAAATTATTTTCTGTGTTCCTGGATCATGGATGTGTATTAAATATCTGTATTATATAATAAAAATCTTAAATATATGTATAGTATAAAAAGTATTAAATATATTTCCGTTGTCTGGTACCCGTAACACAAGTTCTTCGAGAACTTATCACGGGACCAGATTGACGTGGTGTGATAGCGTCCATAGATATTATTATTATTATATTATTATTATTATTATTATGACTTTCGAAGTGGTTTAACACAAACACAGTGTGTTGACCGGATGATTTCTGCATTTGGTGATGGAGCCTATCCAAAACCACAATTTATCGCTGGTTTGCTGAATTTCAACGTGGACGTGTCAAGCTCAGTGATGATCCCCGTCAAGGTCGTCCAAAAACTGCAGTCACCCAAGAAAACGTTGATGCTGTGTGTAAGCTGATTGAGCAAGATCGACATGTGACATACCACGAAATTAGGCAACTTTAGACATTGGCATGAGTCAAATACAAATAATCTTGCATGAACAATTAGGTATAAAAAAGTTGTTTTTCCCGATCTCCTGGTATAGCGGGTGTCTGTGGATGTCGCTATTCACTTACCATCAGGTGAACCGACTGTCCGTTTGCCCCCTCTTCTATAAAAAAAAAAAAACTCCCGAAAGATTCCACGCAGTATCCTCAAATGCTGTATACAACATCGTATCAGGTGACGAATCCTGGATATACGCGTACGAACCCGAAACAAAAAACCAGTCACGAGTTTGGGTGTTCGAAAATGAGTTAAAGCCAACAAAAATTGTTCGTCCACGGAGTGTTGCAAAAAAAATGGTGGCCACGTTTGTCTCCAAAACCGGCCATGTTGCGACTATTCCTCTTGCGGGACAAAGAACGGTTCATGCAGAATGGTATGCTAGCATTTGTTTGCCACAGGTCGTTTCTGAACTCCGTAAAGAGAACTGCAACCGCCGCATCATCCTCCATCACGACAATGCGAGTTCTCACACCGCGCACAGAACAAAAGAGTTTTTAGAGCAAGAAAACATAGAATTATTAGACCATCCGCCGTACAGCCCCGACCTAAGCCCTTATGATTTCTATACTTTCCCTAAAATAAAGAATAAATTGCGTGGTCAGAGATTTTCATCGCCTGAAGAAGCTACGTGGACGCCTACAAAACAGCCATTTTGGAGACCCCAACTTCCGAATGGAATGGTTGCTTCAATGATTGGTTCCATCGTATGGAAAAATGTGTCAAATTTCGCGGAGAATACTTCGAAAAGCAATAAATACATTTTTAAATAGTAATGTTGTGTCACTTCCTTGATTCCCCAAATTTTCAGTGCCGCCCTTTTCTTTTGACCACCATAATAGCTGGCACATATTTGTATTTTTTATGGTGAAGGTTTGTAATTTGTATGCTATTTTGTTAGAAGATGAGACAAATGTATAAATAATAATTATCAATAAATAAAAATAATATGTAATTATTATATCTTTGTCTCGGCTTACGAACTGCGAACATATATTATGTATTATGTTCCGCCCGCTTACTTCCCATTCCGGTGGGAGCACGGGGATATTTTTTTTATGTCATGAGGGGGGCAAACGAGCAATCGGAGCCTCACGGCGCCGACGCCCATACACATCCGCATAACCGAGCCCACGCAGATGCGCCGCCCTCCATTTCCCTATCGCCTCCCAATGGGCCACCGGAATCTCACAAACCGCACGAAACGCGACAGCATGACATATAAATGAGCGAGAGGTACCACCCCGGTCATGCCGGCCCAGTTCGGCTCCAATGCAGCATTGCACTACCTCTTACTAATTTAAATTTTAGCCTATGTGAAGATTACTTGAATAAATTGGAGCGGCTCCAAAATCTTTTCATCAGATTTATATTTGGTCTCCGAAAATACGACCATATTTCTGACTTCAGCAAAGAGCTCAAATGGCTCCCAATCCGTTTGCGTCGTGACGCTCATACTTTAAATCTTCTCTATCAATTCCTATTTCATTCTTCCTCTTCGTTTTTCTATCTGATACTCATAATCTATCACTTCGCTCATCACATAATCTCAGACTTCAAACTCCTACTCACACTACTTCTTTCTACGCTAAATCATTCTCTGTCCGTGCTGTTTTACTCTGGAATTCGCTTCCTCTATATATCCGGCAAGCACAATCGCTAAATATTTTCAAAAAACTTGTGAGAGAATTTTTCCCCTTGTTTGTTTTCTTATTACTATCATCGTTCAACAAATCCATCTTATTATAACAAGGTATTTACATTTTACGTTCATTGTTTTATGTATTAATTATTTTATATATTGTATTTATACATTAGGTATATAAAGAATTAAGTATATGTGACATTATATCTGTACATTGAATGAAATATTTGTGTATGTACATATATGTATATAACATGTATATGTGTATATATTTATACATAATATTTATTACATTTATTACACTCCTTTGCTCAAAGGTTGTCTGGAAGATATCGCTTTAGCGATAAGACCGCCTTTTGTACTCTTATTTCTAGGTTTTAATATCATTGTATTATGTTTTTGGTGTGGCAATAAAGTGTCATTTATTTATGTATTTACTTATTCATGTGTTATTCTGATAGCTATATTGTTGTAAAGTTTTAATGAAATCAATTCAATAGTTTTTGGGTGAAAGTGTAACAAATATACATACAAACTTTCATTAGTAGGATGTATCTGTATAGTTAGATATTGTAGGTATTACATGAGAGAATACACGATTGTATAGATAAGGTACGGCGCTTGATATTGGGGTTTACCAGTATTAAGTGGTTTATTAGGTATTTCATTGGTCGTGGATTCGAATTCCGACAAATGAGAGTATCAACGATTTATATTTATTTATTTGAATGATTAGCCGGAACAAACAGACAGGCAGACAAAAAAATAATCTATTTAAATCTGATTTAAATAGTATATAATATTTTACTATTCAAATGTATAATCATGCTTGCATCAAATGTGAACATAGCAACACTGACTCGCTTAACGCTCGCGGTCAGAGGTTTACGCATAGAAAAAACGGAACCCTTATAGATTCGTCATGTCTGTCTGTCTGTCTGTCCGTCCGTATGTCACAGCCACTTTCTTCCGAAACTATAAGAGCTATACCGTTGAAACTTGGTAAGTAGATGTATTCTGTGAACCGCATTAACATATTGACACAAAAGTAGAAAAAAAACAATAAATTTTGGGGGTCCCCATACTTAGAACTAAAACTCAAAAAAAATTTTTTCATCGAACCCATCCGTGTGGATAGGTATGGATAGGTCTTAAAAAATGATATTGAAGTTTTTAATACCATTTTATTCTAAACTGAATAGTTTGCGCGAGAGACACTTCCAAAGTGGAAAAATGTGTGTGTCCCCCCCTGTAACTTCTAAAATAAGAGAATGATAAAACTAAAAAAAAATATGATGTACCATGCAAACTTCCACCGAAAATTGGTTCAAACAAGATCTAGTAGTTAGTTTTTTTTTATACGTCATAAATCGTAAACCACAATTTATCTTTCATGCAATCAACTCAAATATATAAAAAAACATTTAATTCCATAAACATAAACCTTAATTTTTGTTAGTGTCTAATGTTGTATATTATGTAATGGTACGGAACCCTTTGTGCGCGAGTCCGACTAGCGCTTGGCGCTTTTTTACTATTTATTACGCTGTTTACCGGTAGGTTATTAGTGAAATTCTACCCGAGATCCTGGCTACATACGTAAAAAGCATTTCCCTGCGAGAAAAGGATATGAGTGAAATATGCGCATTTACGTCACTCATTTTATTAAAACTTTTGAAGGGTTTTATCGCGGTTTAATATGATTCTACATGTTTGACGTTTTAAATACCATTGTATTGCTGTAAACGATAAAAAAGCTGTAAAAAAAATTATCAGCGGGCGACGCCGCGGGCAACAACTAGTATAGCAACACGATATAATTTTTTTAGTATATTATATTTATTTATTGTAAGAAATGTATTCGGACTTCGGAGCATGGCAACACTCAATCGCGGGAACTGATGTAGTCTATGACAGTTCGAGGAACGCCATGTGGCAAAATATTGATTCTGACGATAACCGATTCTGGTAACGGTAAATAACCTCTTCAATGTCGTCCGAGATATCCTTGTTAACCTCGTTATATTAATGGAAATATGTATGATATCGATTTTTTTTGTATACCTTTTTTATGTTACTTGGATAGGTAAACGAACGAACTGATGGTCATACCCATGATAATCAAGTCCAAGTCTGTACAGGAGAAATAAGCAGAACGCAGTCGGAACGCGGCACAACGCAAGAACCGGCGAATAACACTCTTCGAGCATAAAACCGGATAGAGTAGTAATGTGGGCCATAAAATTCCTAAACTGGTCTGTGATTTGTCACTGACGTAATAGCAATACAACCAACCAGTGATCTGTATATACGTCCCATTGGCCAATCATCCATGAATGGCCATCAGTCGGCAAATCAGAGCGCAGAACCGGTGCAGCGTCGCAGCACAAATGGCGGAATTTGTTTTTATACAAAACACATACCATTACCTGGGTAACTCCTGACCCTATATGGGACTCGCACCTGGAAGTGCCCTGCCCGTAAAATAAAACCACTGCAAGCCTTCAGCCGCTTTTGTGGGTCCCGGATCTGCAGGCAACAAGATCACCTCAGTGACACGCTGGCCCCGGCGAAGGCCAGACTACTCCTCGTAAGGGGAGACTGCCCGACCCATAGAAATATTAAAAACATATATATCACACATATATCTGTGGCCCGACCGTTACTAAGCAGTCCCCGCAACGTCGTGCCATACTAAGCCCAGGTTCCCATCCTGACCCGACACGGGCACAAGGGTCGTTACTGGAGGCGCATTAAGTAGCGCCTCCTACAGACCCCCGTTCGTCGCCCGCGGGGGGAGGCCTCGTTAGCGACCTCCTCTCTCACCCGCTCGTCAGCCTCTTCTGGGACACTACTTTCTTCCAGACGGATACCATCGCCGTCCAGGCCTCGTCGGCAGCCTCTTCTCTCACCCGCTCGTCGGTCTTCTTCTGGAACATTACTGCCGCGCAGAAAGAGTCCATCGCAGCCCAGGACTCGTTGTCACGAAGCATCGCGGCAATGACGCTCGCCAGAAACAAGTCCCCTCCATATCTCGCAACCTAGTAATTCCTTGTGTTAATCTGAATCTAGACATCAAAATGCAATTAATTTAGATTATCAGTATCTAGAACTCCTGTATTGGTAAACTTAAGCTTACCGCCTGCAACAAATACCTTGGTTACCAACCCCTCGCATTCTCGGAAGTGTTCCGATATGAATATCACTTAAGGAAAATTCCTCAAGGATTGTCAAATCCGTGAATAACTTTTCCTAGAATTCATTAAATTATTAATATTCTACGCCATTTATGGATTGCCCAACAAATTACGGATAAACTGTATTTAAATGTAATTCTCATATGTCGGTGAGGAAAAACATTTTTAGGGATCCTACATGCCTGCGTCTTTTGGTGTGTTAAGATTGTTAAATGTTAAGTTCATCAACTCGCATTGGTTCCATGCATATGGTACCATATACCATATAGTATCTGTAGGTACCTAGGACTCATGTTTTTGTCGATTATAAAATTAAAATAGAACAGAAAACTGAAAAGGTATATATATAACAATAGACAAAAGATATATAGGAATTAAACTAGTTACTGACGACCTCTATGGCTTAATGGTTAGCGCATCGGTGCTCAAGCTAGAGGTAGCGGGTTCGATCGGGCCGGGGTTTATTCCCGGCCGGAAAATAAGATTGCTGTTTTTTTTATGTCACAAGGAGGCAACTGAGCAGTTGGAGCCTTATGGTGACTACCGACGCCCATAGACATTCGCATAACCAAAAATTATGCATAATATGTGTTGCCCTCCTTTTCCCTATCCCCCCAATGGGCCATCGGAACTCACAAACCGCACGAAACGCGA
Organism: Helleia helle; assembly: GCA_963853865.1. Lineage (NCBI taxonomy): Eukaryota > Metazoa > Arthropoda > Insecta > Lepidoptera > Lycaenidae > Helleia > Helleia helle. The sequence goes on along the minus strand of OY971426.1, from coordinate 16,933,443 downwards.
CAGCATAACTGTCACTTGACGCCGGTGCTATGTGAGCGAGAGGTACCACCCCGGTCGTGCTGGCCCAATGCGGTTGCAAAGCAAAATGGCACTACCTCTTACTGTGTTCTTCTGTGATCCTGAGTCATGGATGTGTGTATAAAAACCTTATATAGGTATATTATAAAAGTATTTAAATATATATATTTGTTCAAGAACTTACCAAGGGACCAGATTGACGTGGTGTAAAAGCGTCCATAGATATTTTAAAAAAAATCTTTTAATTGATTTCATCGTGGTTTCTTTATTTACTTTCCGATTTAAGAATTTCTAATCTTAACAATATTTTTCCTAGATTATTATTATTGTATTGTATTGTATTGATTTGATAAGTTGCTTGTTATTATGATCGTACGTGTGATCATTTTTACTGACCAATTCAAGTCTTGTATTCTTAACTTAATTTACAGTCACCTAAGAAAAATAGTGATGACTGATAAATAAATAATATGTTGGGACAACTCACACACGACCATCTGATCCTAAACTAGGCAGAGCCAGTTCTTATGGTAACCAGACAACTGATGAATACTTATATATTTCTAAATACATACATATTATAGACAAATTACACCCAGACACAGAACAAAATGGTCATGCTCATCACACAAACATTTGTCCAGGGTGGAGATCGAACCCACGACCTTCTGGTTTAGCAGTCAGGGTCACTAACCACTAGACCAACAGGCCAGTCAGTATTATGTTATGTTACAGAAGACACTGATGAATTTCTGCCAGATGCCATCCTTAACACGTATTAATTATTGAGTTATGCAGTAGTCGTTCCTAGGATGGGGTTTCTTGAAAATAGGCTAAAAATTGATAAGATATAGAAACTCGCAAAATTTACACTCATGACAATAACTAGCCATTCTTTAGCCTACACCCAATCATCATCTTTGCATTATTTGCAACGCAAGATTAACATTCTTGGTGTCAATAATTACACCGCTTATTGTGTCTCTCTTTCCGGAACAAAACTGCTTCAAGTCAGAAATAAGCATGATGAGTGCAGAGCACAGAACTATATCAAGATAGAAGTAAAGAGTTCCGTAATTTGTATGGGGACCGAGCGTGTAACATTTTGCGTAGGTACGATGACGTCACGAGTGTAATTTAGTGATGTGAAGCACATAAGCCGCGCGAAAACAATTCAAAAGTATCGATTCACAGATCGATTATAACATGGCACCGATTTTATGAGTAGTATTGTTCAAATAAACTATTTAATGATAGCGTGCTATGGACGATAAACTATATTTTTATACATTAAGTAGTAGTAATATATGTATATTATTGACCATATTATAACGTGTAATCATTAAAATGCTTGTTTTTTTATTATTGATAATTAAAATGTTGATTTGATCAGATAATATAGATAAGGGCACCGACCGTCCACTGGCGCCCTTATTAGAGGGATTGTAATTTCTAATAAACCAATTTCTTTAAATTCCAATCAATTTCTTTAAAGTCATCAGTGATAATAGTTGTAGTCCTTCTGATTCAACTTTTGGTCTTTGTCACATAGTCATTCATTTTTAGCTTAATCATCTAAACGGCAAACGGTGGCCACTTTTTTATTTAAGTAATGAATCCAAAAATACGGAATATAAAACTATATCACATAAATCAATAATTGGAGAATAAATAGGCCTACAAATAATCACTGGTGGATTGTAGAAAAATTAACTGGTTTATTAAAAAACACAATCCATTTATTTTTGGAGTTATACTTCTTTTAGCGCGTTAGGGAAAAATGATGAGTCACGAAAAACCGACACCCTGAAGTTAGCTATAGTCAACATTATTTTATATAAAAATATTCACATAATGACAGTATAGACGTCAAAAGAAGATATAGTTTTTAACTACACAATAAGCAAAAAGGTTACAGTATAATGAAATTGTACTAAGCATTTTTCTTTAAGGAGTATTACTTCTAACGCGTATACATAAGTACACACACACTTTTTTATATAAGGATCATTCGGAAAACTGAAATATACTTGTAATATAGAAGTAGCCATAACCAGTTAGAAAACAATACATAACCAGTTTCTCAATAATATTTGCTTTGCATTAAAAAATGCTAACAATAAAGGTTTATTATTTTTATTTTATATGTTACTGTATACATTACATTATAGCTACATAATAATATAAAATGAAATTATCATTTCCTCTGCTTTCGAAATAGATTTTAATCGAGTAAGAAAATCGCAGTGTAGGTACAGCACTTTTGACAGAAAAAATGAGAAATCGTCTTCAACGTGACCTGACAGTTTTAATAGCATATTTTTTTTTACATCGCTGGTTTTGAACGCCCGCCAAGTCTGGCTTATCAAATAAAAGCCGCAATGGAAAACTAGCGTTAGACACAATCGCCCGCTACTGTTTTGATAAAAATAGTAAAATAAATGTTTTTTTAAATTAATAACAGATTTTTTAGGACAAATAGTACTTACTGGTGAAAGGAAATACCTCCATTAACAGCTCCAATTTTACTGGTAGTGTTTGGACAATTAATTATTGAACAACGAGTCATTTTGTTTTAAAAACCTTACGTCGCATGCTGACCGCGGTCGGGAGTATACTAAAGTTCGCGGCCAGGAATGGAGACGTCGAGTCGTCTTTTTGCCACGCGAGGCTCATACACTCTTTACTTCTATCTCGATATATTTCTGTGGTGCAGAGCGTAGCTCCCCCCACCATGGTTCAGGCCTTGACGTGGCGGTGGGGCTCAGTAACCTAGGGTGAGCCCAGCACCTTGGGCGAAGCCAATTGAGCCGAGGGGGCTCTTTGTATCCCTCTTATAAGAAGAGAGGACAAAAGAGCAGGGGGCAAGGGTGAGGATGGGATCCTCACCCCATTGTACTGTCCCGACGTTGGGAGGGGTTGTTCTGTGGTGCGCGACAACCCCTCTGTGGAGGTGGCGTCGGTCCCTTGCGGGACTGACTAGTCGTTAGTGCCCTGTTAGCTTAACAGATCCGGGGCGCCTCACCAAGGCGGCACTGGTGGCACTCGCCGGATTTTAGTGGGTAGAGCTGCGTCCATTTACCATCTGTCGGGTGCAGCGAGTCCCACATACCCACCTGGGGAGACCCACTCCCCAGTCGGGATGCCTCAGAGCATTTCCCGGCGTAAAAGAAAAAAAATAAAAAAAAAAGAGCGTAGCTCCCACCCACAGATAATACATAATATAAAAAACATGCACTTACATGCCAATACAGACGTACCCAAATGTACTGTGTCACAGATAATATCAAGGACCGTTACTTCTGACGACAGACATCGCTGGAAACTGATAACAGACATATCTTCCAGCGATCGTGACTTCGCTTTTTAATGACAAGATAACAAGTCTACATTTTCTTTTTATAATTATTTTTAGTCTTAATTTAAAGAAATACTAGAAGATTAGTCACATGTTCAACATCGTACGTGCAATTAAAAAAGATAATAAATTTAAAAAAAGTAATTAAATAAATACTCAATCACATCACATGGTAAGTTAGTAAGAACTGTGGTAAGAAGTTGTGTTAAAGGTCTCGTAACGAAATTTATATTTTTATCTATATATATAAAAATCAATGCCACTTTTCGTTGTAATTTTATAACTCAAGAACGGGCTCACCTATCAATACCAAATGTTTAGGCTTTGTTCGGACTATTTAGTAGATGGTTTGTGCGAAGTTTGCACAAAATCGGTCGAGTGGTTCTTCATTTATCACAGATATAGATATATATATGTATAAAACAAAGTCGGGTTTGTTCGAACACTTATAACTCGAGAACGGCTAAACCGATTTTCATGGTTTTTAATTTACTGTGCTTGTCTCCGTCCAGAATAGCAGAATAACTATAAAAATATTGGAAAATGGACTAGAAAATAAAATAAAAGAAAAAACATTTTCCATACAAAATGTGCACGATTTTCCTAACATTTAATATTTATCCCATCGATACGGTAAGTTCTCCTCTCAAATTAAAGATCGTATTTAAATAAAGGTTTCGAATCAACGAAGTTTAGATTTAAAAAATGTAAATGAAAAAGAATTGACATAATATTATACAATAGCTGTCAAATTTTTATGCGTGTGTCACGGAGCTTATATAGAAAGGAGAGCGATCGACATAGGCGTTATATACTATAAATTGTCTACCGAAAGATCATCACTGGCAACGATGGGTACCTATATGGGTTATATGTTACTATTTGCGGTTGTTGCTGGTAAATGTTCGTGGGTTATTTATAATTATTAATTAATTATAATATAATTATTGCAAACAAAAACGTCTATGAACATAAATTATCAACACTTGGCGGGATTCGAACTAGTGACTAGAGTATTCTTATTTACGACACAAAATAATCAACAAATCATTTTTTTTTTTGAAACGAGAGAGATGCACGCCTCGATTTTTATATCGGCAGTATACACTCTTCTTACATTTCACTAGATTAAGTTGAGTGAAACGACATAATATTATCACTGATTTTATATTAGTATTTTGTCATATAACTAGATTTGTTTAGTAAGAAGACGTTGTTATTATGTATATTCAACATCTACCGGGATTTCGTGGTATCCCTGGGGATTTCGTGAAATCACTGATATCCTCATTTCCCTGCGACATATAGATTAATTCTAACCAAAAAGTTATTGCGATAAGGAAAACCGTGGCACACAACGAGCGATTGTATCCGAACCAATCACTACCAGGAATCCGCACTTCTGATATTTCTTAATAAGATCAATGTAACAGTTAAATGACTGACCATACGCCATAATATCGTTCGCGGAACTCGGCGGAAACGACACATTTAGACTAACACTTTTGCGTAAGTATCTTATGCAATTTTATGTGAATCTTATGACGAAGTAAATAATAAATAAAATGTATTAAAGCATCTTTAGGACGAGTAATTATATTGAAGGACCTAAAATTCTGTCTGTCTGTCAAACTTAATCATATAATATGATACTTTCTTTGGACATAGCTATTCAAAGAAGATAAGTATCACAGCGGAAGAAAGATATAATAAATATTATATTTAAACTAGTGGCCCCGACAGACGTTGTCCTGTACATTTTTTTTTTTTTGTGAATCTAAACCATTCTCGAATCCACTTGAACACACACAAAAATTCATCAAAATCGGTCCAGCCGCTTAGGAGGAGTTCAGTGACATACGTGTGTATGTCACAGCACAGAAGAATTATATATATTATATATATATATATATATATATATATATATATATATATATAAAAAGATAAATAACATATTATTTTTACGGAACCCTCAGCTCACGTCAGGCCCACACTCGAGTTTTTTTGAAGTGAAAGTTCTTTGCGCGCATAAGGATTTTTTTTTTTACAGATGAAACGTCACAAAAATGTGCAACGTTTTTTCCAAGAACAGGGAGAGAGTGATTAAGATCGATTGAGAGTGAGTGAGAAAGGGCGAATGTAGCTTGAAGCACATAGCCATGGAGCGAGAATAGGGAGAAAGCGAGTGAGAAAGATCGAAAGAGAGAGTGAGATAGAGCGAACGTCGCATCGCACGGAAATTTAAAGCTTTAGATATGTGTAAATATAACCGAAATTTAAAAATTTGTTCTCACTCGCCAGAGACAAGTCCCCTCCATATCTCGTAACCTAGTAATTCCTTATTTTAGTCTCTTATATTTTTATTTCCTAAGTAATTCAACATCAACAACGAACCAAAATATTTCGATCAAGATGTCTTAAGCAATTTTCGGGATAGATTACGAAAATTAATGTAAGTTAATCTAGACTACGAGTTGTACTTTCAAAATGCAAATTGAGATTGTCAGTATCTATAACTCGTGTATTGGTATTACCGCCTGCAACAATTACGGTTACCACATGACAGTATATTATAAGTCTATGGTTACCACCCCTCGAATTCTTGGAAGTGTTCTTATATGACTATCACATAACGAAAATTCCCCAATCCGTAAATATTTTTTCCCAAAATTCGTCAACTTATTTATATTCTACACCATTTATGGATTGCCTTTTTTTTTTTTCTTTTACGCCGGGAAATGCTCTGAGGCATCCCGCGGGGTCTCCCCACGCGGGTATGTCTGGTAAATGGACGCAGCTCTACCCACTAAAACCCGGCGAGTGCCACCAATGCCGCCTTTGGTGAGGTGCCCCGGATCTAGAAAACAAACAGGGCACCTCGACGGCTAGTCAGTCCCGCAAAGGACCGACGCCACCTCCACAGAGGGGTTGTCCCACACCACAGAACAACCCCTTCCAACGTCGGGACAGTACAATGGGGTGAGATTCCCATCCTCACCCCTTGCCCCCTGCTCTTCTGTCCCCTCTTCTTATAAGAAAGGTACAAAGAGCCCCCTCGGCCCAATTAGCTTCGCCCAAGGTGCAACGCTCACCCTAGGTTACTGAGCCCCACCGCCACGACAAGGCCTGAACCATGTTGGGGATTTATGGCTTGCCTAACAAATAATACTGGATAAACTGTATTTCAATCATTTAAATGTAACTCATAATATGTCGGCGAGGAAAAACATTTTTAGGAATCCTACTATTTAATGATAATGGTTTCAAACTTTAGGACTAGTAAATAGAGAACAAGTAATTATTAGGGGTTAAAGTATGAAATTGCCGATTTGTACTGATAAATTTAATTAGTTTTTTTTTATTTAACATATTATTTAAGATTGAATTACATAATATTTATTTCATCAAAATAATTACCATTATTATCTATTTATATACATAGCTGCCATCTAATAGAAAGGTCATTTATGCCTTTGCGATAGAACTCTGGTGATCTAGATTCGACAAACTGTGTGAAAGCATTTTGTACTGCCTCCTAAAAAGAAAACTTTTTATCACGTAGGAAATTGTCCAAATCACGAAAAAACGGTAGTCCGTTCGAGCACGGACTTGCGAATACGGAGGGCGATGAATGGTTTTTAATTGGAGTTCCTGTAGAGTTAAAACGGTTTCTGCTGAGTTAAACGTGCTGGTGGAGGTCTCGCGTTATCATGGAGCAGTAGTGGTGAAGATCGATTCACGAGCTGTTTCACTGCTAGTTTTGCTATCATTGTTCGGAGTTCGGCACATTTATAGACATCGGCCGTTATTGCTTGACCAGATCGGAGATAGCTATAGTGAATACAGAATAACACCATACTAAGGCCACCCAACAGTTACCATTACCTTTTTATTGGTAAGCTTTGCTTTAGGACACTGTTGCGGCGTTTGACCTGGGGTCAGCCATTACATTTTTCGCTTACGGGTATCGCAAAGACTCCACTTTTCATCACGTCACAATTCGATCCAATGTTCCTTCATTTCTGTATTCATTCAACAAGGTAACACAAGTTTCACAAGTTCAAGTTTTTCTTTTACGCCGGGAAATGCTCTGAGACACCCCGCTGGGGAGGGGGAGGAGAGGGACTCCCCAGGTGGGTATGTGGGACTCGCTGCGCCTGAAAGATGGCAAGGTGAACGCAGCTCTACCCGCTTAAACTCGGCGAGTGCCACCAATGCCGCCTTTGGTGAGGTGCCCCGGATTTATTGAGCGATAGGGCACCTCGACGGCTAGTCAGTCCCCAAGGAACAGACGCCACCTCCACAGAGGGGCTGTCGTGCACCACAGAACAACCACTCCCAACGTCGGTACAGTGCAATGGGATGAGGTTCCCATCCTCGCCCATTGTCCCCCTGCTCTTTTGTCCCCTGTTCTTATAAGAGGGTTACAAAGAGCAGCTCTCTCGGCTCACCCAAGGTGCTGGATTCATATTAAGCTACTGAGCTCCACCGCCACAACAAGGCTTGAACCATGGCGGAGAAATATGTAACAACCTAACCTTGTCCCGTGCACAAATAAAGTTTATTTACCTTTTTCAATTAAAACAAATTCGCGTTACTGATAATCATTTCGAGTGAACGCTCATTACGTCTTCCATTAACACTATCTGGTTCTGGGAACTGTTCGTACCTAGAAGGCTATAATTATCATGTACAATTACATTATCTTGTATAACGTAAGGACGTTGTGTCATTGACATTCGTGTGATAGTATTTTAGGGTTCTTTTCCACAAAATGACACAAGACACGACTTGGGTGGTAGGTAAAAGGTACCTCTCGCTACCCCAACATGGCTTGACGGTGTAGTAGCCTAAGGTGAACCTTGCACCTTGGGCGAAGCAAATTAAGATAAGGGAGGTGCTCTTTGTACCCCTCTTATAAGAAGAGGGGACAAAAGAGCAAGGGGCGAGGATGGGAACCTCGCCCCATTGTACTATCCCAACGTTGGGAGGGGTTGCTCTGTGGTGCGGTACAACCCCTCTGGTGGTAGAGCTGCGTCCACATTACCACACTTACTATCTTTAGGGCGCAGCTAGTCCCACATACCCGCCTAGGGAGACCCACTTCCGATATAAAATATAAAAAAAAACTTAGGGAGTGTTTCACTGATGCGGAGGTAGACGGTAATGAACGGACCACTTCATCAGTGGAAGGATTAAATTGTGATTGGCCAATTCATGATCCGCCCTTCCCCCTACACCCGTCAGTGGAGATGCACCCTTATAGATTTACTCCGTTGTCCGTCCGTTTGTTTGTCTATCCGGAAACCTATAGCGTAATTCTCTTGACATTGAATCATAGGTAAGAAGCTACGTCTTAGTAAAAGTTCAGTAAAATATCTGAAAAGCAAACTAATTCGTTGTTATATTACTTAACTAGCTGTTGTCCGAAGCTAAGAAGTTAACAAACTTGAATAATTCGGTCTGATGATAATTAATCTTAAAGTCTATGCCTCCTGGACATGGCGTCAACATTCCAAATTTAACCCACACCACCTCGATGTCCGGAAATCTACAACAACTCGATTTGTACGGCATTATCTGCCCCTCACGACGACGACTATATGAAACCAGCTGCCATCTACGGTATTTCTGAACTGATACGACTTAGGGACCTTCAAGTAAAGAGCATACAAATATTTGAAAGGTAACGCACCTGCTATTGATGTAGCGGGTGTCTATGGATGTCACTTATCACTTACCACCAGGTGAAACGATTGTCCGTTTGGCTCCACTTCTATAAAAAAAATGCCATTCGGTAGTATTACGTAGCGTTATACCTAGTATAAAGGTCTCACAAAAAATATCAGAGATACTCTGATATTGACTGAGACCGTTATTTAATAGTCAATATCTCAAAAATTTGATTTGTCACACCATTTTTCCCGTTTCGCCTGCGGTGATTCGCCTTAATATTTTTTATTTAATAATAATAAAAAATAAATATGTTGGGACAACTCACACACGGCCATCTGATCCCAAACTAGGCAGAGCCTGTTCTTATGGCAACCAGACAACTGATACATACTTATATATTTCTAAAGACATACATATTATAGATAAATTACACCCAGACACAAAACAAATGATCATGTTCATCACACAAACATTTGTCCTGGGTGGGGATCGAATCCACGACCTTCGCGTTTAGTATTCAGGCTCACTAACCACTAGACCAGGAGGCCAGTCTTTTCTAATCTTAAACTACGATCAATACCAATGATGATAATTATGGACAGTTTTTTGGTTACTACTCGGTTTTTACGTTCGAAGAACTTATCTACATCAATAAAAAGAAACAGATAATAAGAGGAAAAGCCACATACCGGTGTAGATGAAGTATTAATCTATAAATCCATACACAATGATAAGTCGAATAAATTACACCGTAATGCCTTATTACAGATAATATTATGCTTTCGCTTCCTCATTTAGACTGTTATAAAGCCGGGCGTACACTTTATACAAGCGAACTTAAATGCTTCATCTATACTAATATTATAAAGCTGAAGAGTTTGTTTGTTTGTTTGAACGCGCTAATCTCAGGAACTACTGGTCCGATTTGAAAAATTATTTCAGTGTTAGACAGCCCATTTATCGAGGAAGGCTATAGGCTATATAACATCACGCTGTGACATATAGGAGTTGAGTACTGCGGGCGAAGCTTCAGGCAACAGCTAGTACATTATAAATGTGTTTGTTAGTTCGTTTGTTCAACGTTCGCATATCAGTGCAACCTTTTACATATAGATAGGTGACTTGAATATTTTTCATCCCAGTAACACAGGTTCTCTTAGGATAAATTTATTTGGTTTTTGATTCGCTATTATACCGGGAGTCGGTTTTATTTCGGCTTTGCAAAGACAATGCAAAGTTCGATATATTTTTTTTAAACATTGCCTAGAGACGAAGAAATAAATAGCTACACCATACAATCTCTATGCAGGTTCCCTTACAAAGTTTTCTAAAGCATCACGAGAAAATTAATAAAAAAACACACTATTATGTGCTCGCAAAGGTTATGTTTTTGCTTCGAATTGAAATCTTTTTGTTTCAGAAGGAAATTATACGCCTATCACCCGTACGTGATGGGACTGTTGGAATATAAAATGTTATTTGTGGTGACCCTTAAAATGTCTATAATAAATGTCTATTACCATTCCGCTAGTAATAGCTAATTTTTACTTGTATAACTGTAATGTAATTCAACGAATTCGTTCGTAATTAGTAATTACAGACACAGACGGACCGCGCACTTCTACTGCGAATCGCACCAATTACGGGGCATCGGCGGGTACTCGGAAATGTTATGTTACATTAACCATCTGGTTATTGTTAACCATTTATGAAGTTATTCACCATTAATTGTTGTTTACTAGACATGAAAAAGTTACACGGAAGGTTACCAGAGTAAATAAAACCATTAAAATGGTATCGCGAAATACTGGTTTGAGATTTTTTAATCTGTGGAGTTTTTGTCAATTGTCTGTGGTAATACGTCATGTTGCAAGCGTTCTAATTTAAGTGATTATTTTATGCAAAATTCTTGTGTATATATAATATTATTACAATAGAATAATTTCTTTATTTAGCTTTCGTACAATTCCCTTACATAGAAAAAGGAAACTTTAATTTTGATCAATTTTACCCAGTGGTAAAATTGATCAAAATTAATAAAAAGTAAAATTAGTGTTACCAGTGTAACGCTAATTTCTTACTTATTAAGAACACAAGAGATTTCAAGTTATTCTTCCATGCTATTTTGAAGGCAATGCATGTCTCTTCGAAACCAAAGCATTTCTTCGAATAAATATCGTAGAATCTATATTATAGTGACTTTTGGCTGTAGGGCCCCGTATACATAAAGGGCCCAAGAAAACCCAGGAAAAAAAACCCAGGGCAAAATAATAATAATTCGCCATCCATCCATCCAACCCATCCAACTACTATTTATTACAATTAACTTTCCCTTTACGCAAGAGCCTCATTTCCTGAAATAATTGAGTGACCTAAAAGCATTACATAGAAGCAAGAAATATTATAGAATAATATTATAAGAACTTAAGACATAAGAAGAACTTAACCTAATTGTGGCTTTATGAGTGTTTACAGACATCTCTGATTTCCCTCAAAAGAAATCATTGCTCATTTCCATTACAAAAAATCTACTGGGTAACGGAATGAAATTATTAAAAAGAAGAAGTAGAAAAAGAAGAAGAAGCTTTCTGTAAATTGTAAAATGGCATTCCATTTTCAAATAGGATAAATTGATATAGGCTATGTAATTTGATTCTTTTTATAAAACTACCACAAATACTTTACGATATTATTTTTTTATGCATCGATTAAATTTGCCAAAAAATATTTTTACAAAAATGTCAAACGAAACAAAGTAACACAGGGACATAATACTGTTAAATGTTATTACTTTCGCGGCAAAATTTAGCACTTTAACGTCGCTTTCACCGGACACATTTCCTGATTTTTTATGTTTCATTGTTATCGCAAACATTTTAAAAGATTGTATTCGAAATGCATTTCGTTACGTCGACATAAATCTGTTAGCAGTCTGTAAGTAAAAAGTTTTCGATTTATACTTCAGGAAAAATGACTGATTCGCTTAGCGTGCTGCATGGCACATGTGTCGTTAGAATATGATAGCTTTATTAGCGCTTAAAATAGATAAATAAATAAAATGCTTTTCAGATCTCATGTTTCTTTTTATTTTTATTATATTATTTTATTAAATTTCTCCAAATAAAATTCTTTTTTTTTAAGTTATGGCGCTTTGAGTGTTTTATACTCTTCGAATTTTTTTCGTAAATATTTTATCAGGATTTCAATATAATCCTTCAAATATAGAACTTTAGATCAGAAACATGACTAACTTCGGACGACCTGTCATTAAAGCATAGTGGAGCTGTCTGCTGCATTGTATACTTTGCATAATATACGCAAAACATGTCAATGTATAAAATTACCCCATGTTAATGACGATGTTTCCGCTAAGCATGGCATGTTTTAGCATTAAACCAAATATGCTATGCATAATTAATTGCACACATTTAGCGGACGTTTGGAATTGTTCATAATTATCATTCAACGGCTTTTAGGGGAAAAGCTTGTCGCCGGTTCATAGAAATACGATAATGATACTGCTTTATATCGTAGGGCCGACGCACACTCAAAGTTTTGTGAAATTGAGTCTTATTTAGAGGTAATGCTTCTTTGTTGGGAAAGACGGTTCGGTGTTAACCAGTTATAGGGAGATTTTTCTTTATTGGATCTTTGTCTATTGTTCTCTAATGTTTACCACGGAAAATTGATAATTAAGATGATAAATGCTTCTTTTAGTAATACATTCGTGTGTCTTTATTATGGAGCAAAGAAAACCATGAAATTTTAGTGTACCAATATTTGAGACAGTCAAACAAAGTCATAATTCATAAGAACACAACTGCACTTATATGTATGGATTAAGAAATGAATAATAATAATTCTTTCTTTCTTTTACAAATTCTGTTTTAATTTTAAATGGATATATGTGTTACAAAAAACTTTAGCACTTATCTAGTATGGTAGGAGGAGGTACCTATAGTGTTATATTTGCGACTTTATAGAAAAGGTTTTCAACTTTTGACCCTTCTGAATTATTCTGTTAAATTACTAGATGGCGTTGCGGAGATAACTTTCACATCGCTCTAACGATCGTCATGAAAGGTGGCGTATGTATTTTTGGTACCTACTTAAAATTACGGAACATACGTATGACATTTTATTTATAAACCGAAGATATATAGTCAGCGAGATAAAATCATTTTACAAAAAATTAAAACCGACTTCAAAAATACTAAACTAAAAAGTAATAAAATAACTATGTTTCTTTAATTTTCTGCTTAAAACTTATAATCAACTTAATCTTCTACTAATGTACAAACTTTGTACGCAAATGTAAACGCAAAGTTTGTACATTAGTAGAAGATTAAGTTGATTATAAGTTGTAAACACAAAAATTAAAGAAACATAGTTATTTTATTACTTTTTAGTTTAGTATTTTTGAAGTCGGCTTAATTTTTTTGTAAAATGATTTTATTTCTTAATTTTTAGTGATTCCGAAATTCGGCGTCTTGGCGTTCATTGAAGGAGGCCTATGTTCAGCAGTGGACGGATAAAGGACGATGATGATTATGATGATTACGATGACCACAACATACTATGGTGTGCTACCAAAGCATCCCATACAATTGTTACATCGACAAGTAATAAAATGAGCACATCAGCATAATATCATCGAGGTAAAAGGAACCAACCAAATAGGCATTATTGGGAATAACTAAAAAACGGCTTGTCAGATCTTAATAAAATTAATATGGGACCAAATTGGAAGCACCAGCTTTCAAACAAAAAGATAACCATCGAAATCCATTCACAAACGGCGGAGTAATCGTGTCACATACATACAAAAAAAAAACGTACAGACGAATTGAGAACCTCCTCTTTTTTTGAAGTCGGATAAAAATAGGATAGATATAAAGGTCCTACTTTGAGCTATATGGCGAACGAGACAGTTGAGACCTTCAACAGAGCCTGAGAGAATGGAAAACTCGCCACTCTATCCATGTGTGCCCATTATTTTACTTATTTTGCCTTTAAGATGCCCCGGGTAATGCCCCGGATTGGAGCATTACCCGGGAATACAAGAATATTTAAATAATTTTCTGCCTATAGTATGCGCTTGGTTCAATAAATCGATAGAATTTGTGGAAGCGTTTAGTGGCAAATTATATCAGTTAGACGTAGGAAAAGCCAGCTCGTATCATGTCAGCTTTTTTAATTATTTAAGGTTCCATAAACTAGGGGGAAAACCGCCCTTGGTGTGTATCTGTCGCTATTATTACATTAATTATTTCATAATATGACGCGAAAAAAGCGTAATTAGGGATTTTCAGGATGAAAAAGAATAGTTTAATCTATTACGCTTTTGTAAAAAAAAACTAGTGAAATGTCGAAATACGCTATGTAAATTCAATTTAGAATTCAGCAAATAAATCGATTCTAGCGAATCCGTTTATACATTGGTATATTCATACCAATGCCTATACTTACCTTTTTTTATGAATGTCAAGAAGGCCTCTCTCAGAAATCGCTGAAAATAAATCAAAGTTAAAATAAAATACAACTAGGTCTATATTTTAATTTATTAAGAGCTAGATACATGTCTTTGCCAATACTAGGTCTACGGTTATTTTATTACCATATTTTGATAATAGTGAGTAAATACCGTAAATACAATAATGATAATAAATAAATAATTTATAGGTGCACAACTTGCGCTTTGCCGTTTTTTATCTACACATAAAGCTAATTACAGTGATATTACAACACTGAGCAAAAAACCCGTGTGCACTTTACGGTTGCCAAAATAATAATGCCCTAATTATGATAATTATGGCTAAAAGCCAGACAAAAATGTAATTTCGCGGTAATTTAGGGAAATATTTGTACTTTAGTACGTGTAAATTTTTTAAATGATGTGACGTCATGTGTCACCGTTCCAAAATTAAAATACGGCCTTTATGCCAATAATTACACTGCTTGTCCTGGCCTTCTTTGTAGAACACAACAAGGATTACCGCACAAGAAGGCAGGATAAAATGTCATTTTAATGTTGTTTAAACAAAAAATCCTATATAATATTAAATGCTAATTTCTTTATGTTACTTTTTCACGCCTATACCACTAAACTAATTTTCAAAATTCCTTCACTATTGGAAAGCTACATTGTCAGCGAATAGCATAACTACGCGAGTGAAACCGCGGAACGCTGCTAGTATCATCATATATAGTAAAGATGTAATGTTTGTCAGTTTGGATGTACGAGGCAATACTTTAAACTGCCACGCCATGGTTCAAGCCTTGACGTGGCGGTAGGGCTCAGTAGCCTAGGGTGAGCTCAGCACCTTGGGCGCGAATTGAGCCGAGGGCGCTCTTTGTACCCCCCTTATAAGAAGAGGGGACAAAAGAGCAGAGGGCAAGGCTGGTTTATATTTAATATTTATACTAATCTAAAGCTTTAAATTTTTGAGACCTACAATGCGACGTTTGCTCTATCTCACTCCCTCTCTCTCTCTCGAGTTTTCTCACTCGCTTGCTCCCTACTCTCACTCCATGGCTATGTGCTTTATGCTACGTTCGCCCTTACACTCTCTTTCTTTCGGTCTTAATCACTCTCTATCTCTTCTTGGACAAAAACGTTGCACATTTTTGTGACGTTTCAAGCGTTAAAATTTTACCCTCATGCGCGCAAAGAAGCACTCGATACTCTAACTCTAACATCGATAATCCGAATGACGACGACGATGAACGCTGCGGGCAACAGCTAGTTATATACATACTCGTAGATGTCTTTCATTTATACCATATTCAGCAGTATACATACATAATGTAGATAACATAATCATTAACTTGCATTATCTAATATCTTTACAAGGAAAGATTACGTCGTTTTTATCTCTGGTATCAGATATGAATACGATTGACATTCATAAATGAATATTTAAGACATCACCCAGTCGCGAGCTAGGTTCATGATCTTGTTACTGATGATGAAACTCTGACTGGCCTGTTGGTGCAGTGACCCTGACTGCTAAACCAGAAGGTCGTGGGTTCGATCTCCACCCAGGACAAATGCTTGTGTGATGAGCATGATCATTTGTTCTGTATCTGGGTGTAATTTATCTATAATATTATGTGTATGTATTTAGATATATATAAGTATGTGTCAGTTGTCTGGTTACCATAAGATTAATAGGCTCTGCCTAGTTTGGGATCAGATGGCCGTGTGTGAGTTGTCCCAACATATTATATTATATTATATAATTATAATAGTCAACACCACAGAAATATATCGAGATAGAAGTAAAGAGTGTATGTACGTCGCGTGGCAAAAAGTCGACTCGACGGCTCCATTACTCGCCGCGAACTTTAGTATACTCCCTACCACGGTCAGCATGCGACGTAAGGTTTTAAAAACAAAATGACTCGTTGTTCAATAATTAATTGTTCAAACACTACCTGTAAAATTGGAGCTGTTAATGGAGGTATTTCCTTTCACCAGTAAGTACTATTTGTCCTAAAAAATATGTTATTAATTAAAAAAAAACATTTATTTTACTATTTTCATCAAAACAGTAGCGGGCGATTGTGTCTAACGCCAGTTTTCCATTGCGGCTTTTATTTGACGAGCCAGACTTGGCGGGCGTTCAAAACCAGCGATGTAAAATATGCTATTAAAACTGTCAGGTCACGTTGAAGACGATTTCTCATTTTTTCTGTCAAAAGTGCTGTACCTACACTGCGATTTTCTTACTCGATTAAAATCTATTTCGAAAGCAGAGGAAATGATAATTTCATTTTATATTATTATGTAGCTATAATGTAATGTATACAGTAACATATAAAATAAAAATAATAAACCTTTATTGTTAGCATTTTTTAATGCAAAGCAAATATTATTGAGAAACTGGTTATGTATTGTTTTCTAACTGGTTATGGCTACTTCTATATTACTAGTTTATTTCAGTTTTCCTAATGATCCTTATATAAAAAAGTGTATGTGTACTTATGTATACGCGTTAGAAGTAATACTCCTTAAAGAAAAATACATAGTACAATTTCATTACACTGCAACCTTTTTGCTTGTTGTGTAGTTAAAAATTATATCTTCTTTTGACGTCTATACTGTCATTATGTGAAAATTGTAGAAAAATTGTTATATAAAATAATGTTGACTATAGCTAACTTCAGGGTGACGGTTTTTCGTGACTCATCATTTTTCCCTAACGCGCTAAAAGAAGTATACTTCTTATAACTCCAAAAATAAATGGATTGTGTTTTTTAATAAACCAGTTAATTTTTCTATTCATATATTCAGCCTATTCATTCTCCAATTATTGATTTATGTGATATAGTTTTAGATTCCGTATTTTTGGATTCATTACTTAAATAAAAAAGTGGCCACCGTTTGCCGTTTAGATGATTAAGATAAAAAAATAAGCAAAATGACAATATGTGACAAAGACCAAAAGTTGAATCAGAAGGACTACAACTATTATCACTGATGACTTTAAAGAAATTGATTGGTTTATTAGAAATTACAATCCCTCTAATAAGGGCGCCAGTGGACGGTCGGCGCCCAATTTATATTATCTGATCAAATCAACATTTTAATTGTCAATAATAAAAAAACAAGCTAATAAATGATGACCTGTTATAATATAGTCTATAATATAGCTACTCAATGTATAAAAATATAGTTTATGGTCACACGCTATCATAAAATAGTTTATTTGAACAATACTACTGATAAAATCGGTGCCATGTTGTAATCGATCTGTGAATCGATGCTTTTAAATTGTTTTCTTATTATGTATATATGTGTGTATATATTGGCTTATGTGTTTCACATCACTAAATTACACTCGTGACGTCATCGTACCTACGTCAAATGTTACACGCTCGGTCCCCATACAAATTACGGAACTCTTTACTTCTATCTTGATATAGTTCTGTGGCCAACACACTCTAGCTATTATTACACAAATAATAAAAAGAAACAAGGATACTTGACGTAAGTCCATACCGTGTTTTATAACCGACCTAGAGTCGCACGTGAGGAAATACCTTTTAATAATACCACACAATGACACACAACTACCAAAGAAACAACAGAATAAGATGGGGTCTGCATTAGGCCAGTGGAGATCTTAGGTCGGTCGTAAGACCAACGATAAGAAGATGTCTACGTAATAAGTAAATTTATTTATAGCTAGCTGTTGCCCGCAGCTTCGCCCGCGTTAACTTAGACTTACAGCCGTACGCGGATTGATGATGATTACTTTTATAGCCTAAGTTACTCCTTATAACATCAGCTATCTGCCAGTGAAAGTCCTATCAAAATTGGCCCAGCTGTTTCACAGATTAGCCGGAACAAACAGACAGACAGGCGGACAGACAGACAAAAATTGTAAAAAAGGCTATTTTGTTATAAGTACCGCGCATACATCAATATGCATTTAATAAAAAGCGGTTATTGTAATGTTACAAACAGACACTCCTATTTTGTTTATTTGTATTCTGTACTGTATAGATGATTTATTTATAAATTAAAAAAAGGGCGAAACGGACACTATTTTCTGGTGATGCTAAGTCATCGACATCCTTAGACATCCTACAGAGGATCAGCAGGCGTGTTGCTGGCCTTTCAAATACAAGTATATAGGCATAGGCTCTTCTCACTTTGGTCCAGACACTGAAAAGAGCATACTCGTCATTTTCTCTTTTATTTCGCGATATTATAATATTAGTAATGCCATGTTTGCCATTTAGTAAACCAAGTTAACTTATGATCTAATATATTATATTTATTTACTTTCCTCATTCCGTCTCATCATCATCATCATCATCAGCCCGTTATTGCCCACTACTGTAGGCCTCTCTTTTATTCTGCCAATCTCCATTGTCCCTTGCCTGCCTCATCCATGTTTTGCCCATCAGCCTTACCACGTCATCGGTCCACCGAGCCATAGGATGTCCTGGACTTCGTCCCAGTCTAGGCCACCATTCGGTTATCGCCGTGGCCACCTGCCATCCCCACGTCTAGTCAAGTGCCCAACTCCACTTCAATTCCGCGACCCTATCTCCGACGTCTTTGACCTACATACCTTCAGTCTCATACCCACCTGTTAATAATTAAGATATCTTTTTTTTTTTGGAAATCATATCTATTATGGATTAGAGATTATAGACTACTTCTATGTATAATTATTTAAAACGGGATATTTACTATGTTTTTCATTTTTATTTCGTGGAACTCAATATTTCATAATATATATCTATTGAGTGGTAAGTAAGCAGAAAATATCGAAATAAAAATACTCTCTCGAAATAAACACAAGGAAGGTCATCGGGTTCATGTCTCGGACAGCTGATTCGACTGACGTAACGGGGTTTTAACTATTTCGAACTTAACTTTTTTTCGAATTTCAATTTTTTTTGCCTAAACGTCCTTACACAAGCAGTAGATCACTTGCCCAAAGTTTCCGTAATTGATTTTACCAAACCTTATATGTATATGTAGATTAAACAGAGTTTAATAATTAAATAAATATTTTATACAAGTATATAATAAAAGTAAATATTTGATACAGGAATGATGGGATCACGTCAATTCGATCGTAAAAAACGCGTCCAAACTAAAAATTCCACCCACACAATTTTGAGGTCGTCAAATCCACAACAGCACTCTCGCACGACCTCTATATGGAACCAGCTGTCACCTACGTATTGTATTTCCGAAGTCCGAACCGATACGTCATCCTTCAAGAGCATACTCATATTTGAAAGGTAACGCACCTGAAAATCCTGCGGTGATCACTTGCTAATAAAAAAACCCTATTCATACTAAAAGAGGTTGCGACTATTGAGATAGTCGGCTGACTACCTCCGTCTAGACCCCGGAGCTAATAACCGGAGATCCATAGACCATCAACAACCGGACATTGCGAGAACAATAATTAGACTAAAGCCAGATTAGATAAAACCATATTGTACTACTAATACATGCTAATCATAAAAACTGATAAAAGTAATCACGGTTCTGCGAAATAATCATTAAGTGGGACGTCATAAGTTACGTTTAATGTATTCTACGAATGATCAACGACATGATCAGCTGGGATTAGGACATAGCTCTTTTGAAAGATGAATCTAGGTTTTTGGCAACCTGTTGTGTAAAACTAACCTATTATATTATACTATACCTATTTGATAAATAAATATTTAAAATAATTGTCATTAAGCATCATTCAACAGATTTTAGAAAGATAAGAAGCCATCCACTGGCATGGTTTGTTCTTGTTTGCAGAAGAGAAAGAGATCACGTGACACGCAGGGTTATGGATATGCGGGTGGAAGGGTGGAGGAGCAGGGGAAGACCGAAGAAGCGATGGCTGGATGGGATTAAGAGAGATATCGAGGAGTGTCTAGTACCCGTAACAAAAGTTCTTCGGGAACTTACCACGGAACCAGATTGAGGTGTAAAAATCGTCCATAGATATCATTATTATTATTATTGTATGTAATTCTCAGTGAAATTTAATTACAAACTTCATTTATAAGAGTAATATATCAAACTAGTTGCCATGAACTCGTAAAACTAGGATAGGCCGGCGATTCAAAGAAACTGATATTAACTGTCTAATCCATTAGTCGGGCCGAAGACTGGGTCAAGATAATTTATTATTACTACACTTGCCAACTACTCATAGAATAATAGTGATAATTACATTAGAAACCCCACCAAGTACTGCCTACGTACTTCTGAACAATATGTCTATATTTTTAACCGACTTCAAAATAAAAGGAGGTTCTCAATTCATCTGTATGTTTTTTTTTTTTGTATGTATGTGACACGATATCTCCGCCGTTTGTGAATGGATTTCGATGGTTATTTTTTTGTTTGAAAGCTGGTGTTTCCAATTTGGTCCCTTATTAATTTTATTAAGATCTGACAAGCCGTTTTTCAGTTATTCCCAATAACGCCTATTTGGTTAGTTTTGTTTACTTGATGATATGATTATTTTATTTCGTGTCGGTGTAACAATTGTATAGGATGCTTTGGTAGCACACCATAGTATGTCGCGGTGATCGTAATCATCATCATCATCACCATCATCATCATCATCCTTTATCCATCCACTGCTGAACATGCCTCCTTCAATGGATGCCAAGACGACGAATTTCGGAATCACTAAAAATTAAGAAATAAAAGCATTTTACAAAAAATTAAAACCGACTTCAAAAATACTAAACTAATAAAAAGTAATAAAATAACAGTTTCTTTAATGTTTGTGCTTACCACATATAATCAACTTAATCTTCTACTAATGTACAAAATTTGCGTTTACCACGTCATTATAGTTACTTTTGGAGTCGGTGTCGTATTTGTTGCTGTACATTACCTACCTACCTACCTTGGCTGACACCGACTGCAAAAGCAAAGCACCAAAGCACAAAACCAAAGCACAATAAATAACCTCATGAGGTTATTTATTTATTATTACTTATTTCTTTATTTCATTATTCATTATTTTTTATTACTTATTTCAAATATCTGTGGGTTTAAGTTAGGGTAGGCACTCCCAGGTGCGAGTCCCACATCGGGTCGGGGTCTTTAATTTTACATTAAGATCCCAAAAGACTGGACTAACAGAAAGTAAATCCAAGCTACAATATGTAACTAACCAATATATAAACGACAAAGATTAAGCCTGGAATCTTCTGCATGACCACCACCTGGCACCTTAAAGGCAATAAATTGTATGAAACCAGACTTGGTAAAACTGGCAGTTTAAAAAATTAAACCCGACGAGTTTCTTGAATATTCTTCTCGCTGAGGAGGTACCTACTAACTTAGTCCCTTACGAATGGATGTAAAAGCAGGAGTTTTTGAATTGAATTGCACAACTGCTCTTTTGATTAAATTTATTAAATAATTTTGACTTTAACTAGCTATACTAGCGGACCCAACAGACGATGTCATGTACAAAACGTTTTGTAGTGGACCGAATTATGAATCTAAACCATCTTTGAATTCACTTGATCACACACACATAAATTTCATCAAAATCGGTCCAGCTGTATAGGAATTCCGTGACATAGACCATAGACATCATCATAGACCCTTGTAGTGCTAGGCAGCGAGCACGGTTATTCTCAATAACGCGCGAGGAGGGAGTAGGGCCATAGATCAAGTACGCGCTGGCCCAATGCAGGCCGTATGGATATAATTATTTTAATTACTACATAATATTCGAGGAGTCAATATACAACATTACTCGCCAAAAGCCATTCAACAAAATATAACTCTCGACCTATACATACTTTATCTATTTTTTGTTTTCCCGTATGTCAATATGTCGTATGTCAACGGTCAAACGGTTTCAAAGCCGCTAATAAGCGTGAATAATTTGAAAAAAACTTGATAATTGCTAGATCCGAATTCTCTCTATCTACGTATCTTTGGTCTGGAGTAGAAAGGCTAGTTCCAATTTTTACATCAGTGAGATAAGCAACCAGGCAGACGATAGTAGTGCCCTTCTTTTCGAAACAGCTATTCCAAGGAAGAAATAAGCAGAATGATGGACGGTGGTACCCATGAAGAAGAGCGGTATTCCTCCCACCGACAAAATCCAATGGAATGTGAAGTTGAAGTTCGGCTATGAAGTGGCAAATGACATAGTAAATAATTAATCTATTCAAATAAAGAAAAGAGGACGGTCCAGTAAAAATATATATCACAGACACATAACTATTAACGTTTCCTCGAAATAGAGTCTTCCATACTGTGCAGTTTATTTTACCGAGTATAAGAATGTACAGCGCAAAAGATTTCCCCGAAGAATGCAGATATATTTAAACTTGGGGGAATCAGTCGAGAGTTATTTGAAAATGGAATTTCATGTTCATTTTGTTATATTTTTCCTTGCGTTAAGTGCGTATCATGTATGTGTGTATTTAATATTTATTTATTCCCGTGATTCCAGTAAGACTATGTGCGTAAATTTCGTTATGTGCCCGGAAAATTCTAGAAAGTTGAAGAAGGAATGTTACATGTGATTTCCTTTTTAATTAACGATAACTTTTCCCTTATATTATATAATTTCAATGGAATATCTTTCTATTTTATTATAATTGCTAATTAATTACAACGATATAAATCGTTATATAGGTAAATAATATTTAGAGTCATAGTGTAATATTTAGAGTTTACTAATTATTGTATAAAAGACATTCTATCGAGTTCATCATAAAATGTATAAATGGGGCAGTAACGATGAAAGTGGGATTAATTTCATTTGTAATCGCCTAACAATAAAATATACACACGAACATATTATAACCTCCTTTTTTGCAATCATTGTCTTTAATTTTTTTTTGTCTTATTTTTGTTTGTGCAATCAAAAAAGTTTTTCTGTGTATATCTTTATGTCTCTGTGTGTCTCCTGGTTGTGTCGAATAAATGTTTCTTTCTTTCTTTCTTTTCTTTCTCCTCCTTTTCGAAGTCGTTAAAAAAGTGTTATAACGCAAGAGTGCATATTTTCTACTGCTATCCACATTGCACCCTACACGTTTCAGTAAGTAGTTCAATCCTCTATTGTAGGCATAACGATATCACTGTTATTCCAGAGATCGATCGAGGATCGAGAACATAGATTATACAAGCCGATTTTTAACCATTTATTTACTTTAAATCTGCTCTATAAATATCTGTGGGATAAGGCGCCACTCCAAGCGTGGGCGTTGAGCCAAACTCCCACAAATCAAACGTCTAGAAAAATCTGGCAGACAGTGTTTTTATAAATTGTAAATTACAGCCATGAGATATTTAATTATTTACAAATGTGTCTCTTTCAGAAAGATACATTTTAACAACATATGTACTTGAAAAAAAAACTTTCAATTTCCATTTTTGAAATTGCTCATTTTACATAATGGGTAAGAGTTTGTGCCATACTAGTGAGAGGTAGTGCCATGTGGATTTGCAGCCCAATTGTGCCGGACCGTCCGGGGTGGTACCTCTCGCTCACATAACACCGGCGTCAAGTGACAGCTACGCTGTCGCCTTTCGTGCGGTTTATGAGTTCCCGGTGGCCTATTGGGTGGATAGGGAAAAGGAGGGTAACGCATCTGCATAACTTTTGGTTGTGCGGAAGTCTATGGGCGTCGGTAGTCACCGGCTCCGACTTAGTTGGCTGTCCCCTTATGACAAAAAGAAACATTGATAAAGTTTTGTTGTCTATGGTGTATGAAATCAATAATAACAGCATACTTACAGCAATAAGTTATTAAAGAGCGTTTGTGTGGTAAAGAATATTATAAAGTAAAAGATTTCATGGAAAATACCACACCTTGGGAATAGGGCGTTCCTCCCAAGCATTTCAGAATAAGATGTAAAATTGTTATACAATACATATTATTTGAAAAGATTAGTTCCACTGAGTTTGTTTCGCCGGTTCTTCTCAGTGGGCTTACTATGGAACCGGTGGTAGATTCAATTGAACTTCAAAAAGATACTTACTTTATTGGTACTATTTTGAATAAAAATCGGTTGTCTGTAAAGTCGGTTTACTCACGATAGTTGAACGTGTCAACGTCATAAGAAAATGGAACGCCTCAGAGCGAGGTAACGCCGCATGCGTCATGTTTTTTCGGTTGTGCAGCCGGCTCCATCGAATTATAAGAAGTTGTCACACCAAAAAAAAATGATTTTGATACACATGAGCTTTATTGTTCTACGGTGATGAAAACGGGCTGGTCACGTATAGAGGTGCTAACAGCATCATCGGTCACGCCCACTATATGCTAATCATATTGTGAACTGTACTCATTATCAGGTATAGACTATAGACCAAAATTGACAAATGCCGTTACGTATACGGCTAAATATGGGGAAAGAGTATCTAATTCGGTTTTAAAACCAACTCAGATTTTATATTGATAACGACGATATCTAAACTCTATACAGATAAATAAAATTGAAGTGTCTGTTTGTAATATTAAAATAACCGCTTTTTACTAAATGCATATGGATGTATACATGATACATATACCAAAATAGCATTTTTTTCAATTTTTGTCTGTCTGTTTGTTCCGGCTAATCTTGGAAACGGCTGGGCCGATTTTGACGGGACTTACTGGAAGATAGCTTATATTATAAGGAGTAACTTAGGCTATAAAAATAATCATCATCAATCCGGGTTCGACAATAAATATAAGTTAACACGGGCGAAGCTGCGGGCAACAGCTAGTATTGAATAAGACTGGTGTTATGAGTTTGATCTCTTCAAAGGTTTGATCGCGTGTCTATATATCGGTCTATGGTACCGTGGTCCTCAAGAGGATGAAGCGTTTTGCATGCAGTTTTTAAAAGTGAAACTTTTTTGCGCGCGAGGTTAATTTTTTACGGATGATACGTCACGAAAATGTGAAACGTTTTTGTCCAAGAAGAGGGAGAGAGTGATTGAGACCGATAGAGAGAGAGTGAGAAAAGATGAACGTATCATGAAGCACATAGCCATGGAGTGAGAGTAGGAAGGAGCGAGTGAGAAAGATCGAGAGAGAGAGAGAGAGGGAGATAGAGCGAACGTCGCTTTGCAAGTCTCGGAAATTTAAAGCTTTAGATTAGGTAGTATAAATATAAACGAGATTTAAAATTTAGTTTGCCAAATAAGTTTCACTTCTGACATGTGTACTTTGTACGAACGCACTTTTTTATACCTATTTCCAACTGCTTCTTAGCAGTTGTTAAATATAGAAACTTAGGGTTTCTTTTTAAATATACATTTTTAATATCATAATATCAGCAGATTCCTCGTGTCGTTTTCCACATCTATGGGCATTGGGCATGATGTTGACAGTGATGCGTAGGGAAAATTTTAAAAAGAGTCAAGCTCGTCAAACCACTGACATGATAAAGCAATTAGCACTTTGAAATTAAATAATTATAAAGATCAAATTTAAAAGTAATAGTGGCGTGCCGTCAGATTATTCCTCGGAATCCCGGAATCCAGTGTCAGTGAATGCATCTAAATATTATAAATTTTTGAAATGTGTTTTTGATAATGTTGTAAAAATTGTGCCCTCTTAATTTTTTTATTATTTAATTAGAAATATATTATATAAATAATTATACAGGGTTATTGGCAATTCGACGTATTCGAGGTGATAGGGGTAATTATACAGACCGTAGATTTATCCCGTATAATTATAATACCTATATTCTTCTTCTCTATTCTAATCTTGGAACAGTGGGTTGACCGGCGGCACGACGTTAAGTCCGAGCTATAAAGCACCCTTATGTGGTCAGGCTGCCGGAGTAGGAGGAGAGGGACTCCACCCAAACCTGCCTCCAGGCACGCCGTCGAGGCCCCGCTGCAGTCCACATTTCCCGCAGGGCTGGCCAGGCAACGAGGAGAACACCGTTGGGGTAGAGTCTGCGTCCACCTTACCATCTCTTCGGGTGCAGAGAGTCCCACATAACCCCCAGGCTCTCCCGGGCTCCCCCGGGCCCGATGGTATGCCTAAACGCATTACCCAGCGAGGACAAACAAAAAAAGGCTTATATAGTAGGTAATAATTATGAATTATCATCGTATACGTAATATCATACAACTTTTTTTGTTACTCGAAATCAAGTAAGAAAAAAACAAAAGTTGGCAACATTGTCAAAAATGACATCTTAAATATGTAAAAATAAAATAAAAGGAGTTATTGGCGCCAATTAGGGAATGGCGGGAAGCATCGGGACGCGCGGTTGTGTTTTTTTGGTTTCCCGTTAATTAATTGTTATTTTGTGTTTTGTCCATTCCGAGTGGTTTTCTATAGTGTTTGTTTTAAAAACTTGATCTTTATATATTGTGATTGGTTGGCGAATATTGTGGTGGACTGCCTTGGGTGGATGGAATGGAGAATGATAGTTGATTGATGGGGGCTAGAGGGGCGAAGCCGCGCTCCTTGGGGTTTCCCGCCATTTCTCCGTATTACAGACCGAATATTGTATTTTGTATGGCTAATAGCGTAGTAGCTAATGCCTTTAAATGAAAATAATAATAATAATAAAAAATTGGCGCCAATTATATTTAAATTATTCAATTAATATAGATTTGACAAATGAATAGTTTTCGGAGGGACAAAGATAAGTGTTGTACAATAATAAGTAGTAAGTAATAGCTTATTTACAGTGTGGTCGTTTACATTTTTTCTTCGAAACGACATGGTTTGGTATTTCCTCATTTAAAACAGGATGTTTACCATGTTTTTACATTTTTTCGCGGAGCTCGATATTTCGAAATGTAAAATAGATGGTAAATATCCCGATTTAAATATTTTTAAATTTTTACAACTAGTAGGTATAATGTTTATTTCTAGATAGTTGTTTGTGACATTACATTGCGCGTGACACGTTCCTTTTCTAGCACTCACCGTGACACATAAAAAAACTTCAAGGAAGTCACATCAATGGTTTCAGTAATAACAATAGTAATGACTTGTACCCAGAATCGTATACAATTGTAGTTTTCCAAGCAAACAACCAAATGATTCAACGTTAAAATTAATGTAAGCATTTTTCCGTTATATGTAATCGGATAAAATATGTGCGAGATTAACACGATACGTGGGCTATAGAGATGAAGGGTTCTAGAGTGGGAGATACATCCAGAAATATAGTAGTTGTTTAAACTGGCTTTGAGGTCTAAAGGTTTTTATTTTTGTCTATTCCTCTTGTTACCCCGTTATATCTTTCCATTTTCCTTGTTATATCATTTCTCTCTATTCACACTTCGATGTTTAGAATCGTAATATATGAATATATAATCGTAATAACTTTTTTTATATAGAAGAGGGGGCAAACCGACAGCCGTTTCACGTGGTGTTAAGCGACATCCATAAACTACACCAGAGGATCAGCAGGTCGGTTGCCGGCATTTTAAAAAATGTATGAATATACACTACTCTTTTCTTGAAAGTGCCTAAGGCCTATCGGTTCAGAAACACCGTAGGTGGCAGCTAATTCCATATAGTGAACGTGCGAGACAGAAAATGCAGTAAAAATCGAGTTGTTGTGATTTCCATACATCGACGTTATGTGGGTTTAATTTGGA
This sequence comes from Helleia helle, assembly GCA_963853865.1. Classification (NCBI taxonomy): domain Eukaryota; kingdom Metazoa; phylum Arthropoda; class Insecta; order Lepidoptera; family Lycaenidae; genus Helleia; species Helleia helle. The sequence goes on along the minus strand of OY971426.1, from coordinate 16,905,306 downwards.
ATTTTGACGCGATGTCGTGAGGTGAATTTCTGTAGGTATCAACTTCCGAACAATTCCTCAGAACACTCCCCGTGGTATATGCAGTGGAAGATGCAGAGTGATCCGACATTTCTACGCAGCGCCAAGGAATCAAGCCGATTGGTCATCGACGAGCCGCCCGTGGTTGAACGCGGTCAAATGGAAGGAGCTACTATTAGGGCGCTCTACACCAGAAATACTTGGGAATTAACACATTTTATATATTTGTATTTCCTATACCTTCTACGCTAAGCACGCGCGTCTCGCTTTTCGAAAATGTACATTTTTATTCAAATGTACCTAAATAAAACAATAACTTTGAGATTAAAACCAAGAAAGTGAACTATCAATTCATTATTAACTGAAAAATTAAAGGTCCAGGTCCCTAGATAAAACCGAATAAAACAAAAATAATTATTTTTTATGTAAAATTGACCCTGAGTCTTTAGGGTTCCGTACACAGAATATGCTTAACGTCTGTCTATCTGCCACCAAGCTGTATCTCATGAACCGTAATAGCTAGACAGTTGAAATTATCACACATGGTGTATTTCTATTGCCGCTATAAAAATAATACTAAAAACAAAATAAAATAAATTTTTAAGGGGAGCTCCACAGTACAACTAAGTAATGAGATTATTTTGCCATTTTTATAACTTATTATTATATTATTACTATGTATATTATTGACGTAACAACGTCTTATAATTCCATGGAGCCGGCTGCACGCACGAAAAGACATGACGCATGCGGCGTTACCTCGCTGTGAGGCGTTCCATTTTCTTATGACGTTGTTACGTTCAACTATCGTCAGTAAACCGACTTTACAGACAACCGATTTTTTATTATATTAATATCAGCAACAGTACAGGCATTTGAAATATTCACAGAATATTCTGTTGTATATTCGCTTTAAAAATAAATTATTAAATTAAAATAAAATAAATATATAAGGGTGGCTCCCAGGACGATATTTTAAAGACGGACACCGGGCCAAGTGAAATAAAAAAAAAATAGTGTCTAATGTCGTAAGTATAGGTTATTGTACGGACCCACCATGGTTCAAGCTTCGTCGTGGTGGTGGGGCTCAGTAGCCAGTAAGGTGAACCCAGCACCTTGGGTGAAGCAAATTGAGCCGAGGGAGCTGCTCTTTGTACCCTTCTTATAACAAGAGGAACAAAAGAGCACAGGGACAAGGGGCGAAGATGGGAACCTCACCCCTTTGTACTCTCCTGACGTTGGGAGGGGTTATTCTTGGTGCGGGACAACCCCTCTGTGGATGTGGCGTCGGTCCCTTGAGAGACTGACTAGCCATCAACAGATCTGGGGCACCTCACCAAAGGCGGCATCAGGTGGGTTTTAGTGGGTAGAGCTGCGTCCACTTTACCACCTTTTGGGCGCAGCGAGTCCCACATACCCGCCTGGAGAGACCCACTCCCCCGCGGGATGTCTCAGAGCATTTCCCGGAGTAAAAAAAAGGTAATGGGTACGGAACACTTCGTGCGGGAGTCCGGCTCGCACTTAGTCGATTTTTCGTAATAAAAACTAGACATTGTATTATTCATGATTACTTATAAAAATATAGTTTAAAACCTTTTAAACTATGATTCATTTTTTTAATGTTGCCCAAAAGACGTCGAAAGTCATTTAATTCTAAATAACCAACGCATATACGATGATTAGGTACTCTGCCATCACTTATAATCATTTATGTATGTTTTAAATGTCAACAAGTTAGTCCCTGACTAACTTGACTTGGGTTCCAATTAAAGCTAGATATAAAATTATTATATAGGTCGGTAGCTAGTTTTTTACTTCGCCGACTGATATACTCTTGACTCCTAACCCGACGGACTAATAATCCATTTCTTATCTTTGCCACTAGTATCTGTCTTTTGCCTGACTGTCTTTATTTGGGGACATATTTTTTGCGTAGTTTTGTATCTATTTATATTTTTTCGTAAAAGATATCCAAACTATATATTTTTTTTAATTTCTGGCTGGTTTACAATAAGCAGCGAATATAATGAAACAATTTTTTTTTTTTACGGATTTTATCGCGGTTTATTAAGATTTTTACAAGCCCGACGTTTCGGATACTTTACAGCAACCATGGTCACGGGAGGACTGAGGTGACAGATGTCCTAATGTTACAAAGTTATTCGAAACTACCCTATGATACATCATTATTTTAATAAGTCCTCTCTACGCAGAAAGTGCTAACTGCATCTTTAATCTGTGGCATATTATGCTTGGTTTTTGATTTAATTATTTTAATAATGGGATCCCAAGCAGGTGGTAAGAGCCAGCCATCTTCTCTATTGAAATTTGGATGTTTTTTAATTTCAATAGCCTCGCGGATCATCCTTGGTTGGAATCGGTGTTCTTTTGCGAGTATCTGTGGTTTATCAAATCTAATATAATGGCGAGCTTTGTCTAGACTATGTTCACAGATTGCAGACTTAGTGTAGCGACGGTGTTTTAAGTCAGCTATATGTTCTTTAACGCGAGTTTTAATTGATCTTTTGGTTTGGCCTATATAAGAGAGGCCACAATCACAATCAAGCTTGTATACTCCTGCATCTTGTAAGGGTAAATGACACTTGACAGATGGTAAGAATTGACCTATCTTTTTAGGCGGCTTGAAATAAGTTTTTATAGAAGCTCGCTTTAGGATGAAGCCAATCTTGTCAGTGACGCCTTTCATAAACGGTAGCACAGCAGGTACTCGCTCGACGGTGGCTGGTTTCACACGTTCACTGTGACGGAGACGCGGTACCCGAAGCTTGTTGTCACGCAGTACTTGCTTGACATGTTGAAGTTCGGTCTCCAGGTGCTGCTCATCACAGATCCCTTGTGCTCTCTGTAACAAAGATTTACCCACGGTAGCTAACTGTGTTGGATGGTGGTGTGATTCGCCGTTTAAATACCTATCCGTATGGGTATGTTTCCTATACACTGTGTGGCTTAAGGTGTTATTGGGATTACGGATAACTAATACATCTAAGAAAGCTAAATAATTATTTGCCTCCAATTCCATTGTGAATTGAATTTTAGTATTGATGGAATTGAGATGGTTTAAGAATATGGTTACTTTATCAGATGGCAATATTGTGAAAGTATCATCTACATACCGCTTGTAGAACCTGGGTGTTATTGGTGAGGTATGCAGAGCAGTCTCCTCGAAGTCCTCCATGAATATGTCGGCAACAACGGGGGATACTGGTGAGCCCATAGCTACGCCATCTACTTGCTGGTAGAACTGGTTATTCCACAACATGTAGCCAGATGTCAGGCAATGTTTTAGAAGTTCAGCATATTCTATTGGCATGTCATGTCATTCATGTCAATGATGAGCAGCACCTGGAGACCGAACTTCAACATGTCAAGCAAGTACTGCGTGACAACAAGCTTCGGGTACCGCGTCTCCGTCACAGTGAACGTGTGAAACCAGCCACCGTCGAGCGAGTACCTGCTGTGCTACCGTTTATGAAAGGCGTCACTGACAAGATTGGCTTCATCCTAAAGCGAGCTTCTATAAAAACTTATTTCAAGCCGCCTAAAAAGATAGGTCAATTCTTACCATCTGTCAAGTGTCATATACCCTTACAAGATGCAGGAGTATACAAGCTTGATTGTGATTGTGGCCTCTCTTATATAGGCCAAACCAAAAGATCAATTAAAACTCGCGTTAAAGAACATATAGCTGACTTAAAACACCGTCGCTACACTAAGTCTGCAATCTGTGAACATAGTCTAGACAAAGCTCGCCATTATATTAGATTTGATAAACCACAGATACTCGCAAAAGAACACCGATTCCAACCAAGGATGATCCGCGAGGCTATTGAAATTAAAAAACATCCAAATTTCAATAGAGAAGATGGCTGGCTCTTACCACCTGCTTGGGATCCCATTATTAAAATAATTAAATCAAAAACCAAGCATAATATGCCACAGATTAAAGATGCAGTTAGCACTTTCTGCGTAGAGAGGACTTATTAAAATAATGATGTATCATAGGGTAGTTTCGAATAACTTTGTAACATTAGGACATCTGTCACCTCAGTCCTCCCGTGACCATGGTTGCTGTAAAGTATCCGAAACGTCGGGCTTGTAAAAATCTTAATAAACCGCGATAAAATCCGTAAAAAAAATTGTTTCATTATAATGAGTGAAATTCGCGCAAACATTAGAAAACAATAAGCAGCGAATACTTGTGTATACAGAAATCACTAAAGCTACGTTTGCAAAGTCATTTTTTGCTAACTTCATTCTGGTCAAGTTATGTCGCGCACTATGACATTAATTGACATGAACGCAATTACAAGTCACATAATAATAATAATAAGCCTTTATTGCTGTTACTATGATTTACATTCTTTCATATTTTTGTTACTGACCATCGGTTTTTCCAACAACAGCTTGTCCTTCGACAAAGGCCTCCTCCAAAGACTTCCACCTATCTCTGTCTCTCGCAATTCTAGTCCATTCTGGGCCGGCAACTCTTTTAAAGTCATCTTCCCAACGTTTTATTTGTCGACCTTTACTTCTTACAAGTCACATAAAACACATTTAATGTTAAAACCTATTTGTCAGAAGCGGGGCAGTAGTTTTATGTCTTCTATTGTCGGCCATGACAGTTTATTTTTCCAAGTGAAAGGGGCTTATGAAATCGTCGGCGCCAAATTTAACGAGCATTAGGCAAGAGCTCTCGAGTTCATTGAAGGAATATGGTTGCACGTGTGTGCCATCTGTCGTGGCATATGGAGGAGAAAAGTGCTTTGAATCGCGCTATATATGAAGTAAACAAATTGACGATTTTTTATAAGTTCAATGATAGGAGAGTAAATGCTTTTATTTGACCGACTGAAGTTTGACAGAGTGTTGAAATTTGTGCTTTTTTTCATAGATTTAACAAGGTTATTAAGGTTGAACAAGTTGACGCCGCGAATTCCAACTAAATGAATGCTATCTCACCTGACATAGTGCGCGAACCTGTGTGCCCAGAATGAAATGCACAATGATTCATTCCTAAAATGTCCTTTTAGCATAACAATTATTATAGAAAAACTATTAAGCGTGTCTTTTAAAAAAAAAATTATTTCAACTTTTGAATAACTAAACTATGTCTCTACGGACTTTATTTTTGAGCTTTCGTGTTCCGTAAACTATTTATTTTCGCCCAAGTTGGGTTAAAATCAGTTTTGAAATACGAAAGTTTAGAAGCTTGTATTTTTAAATTTTTTACGATTTGAGGTACATACAGACATAGATAATGACGAGATCAATTTATATTATCCTTAGTTTTTGATGGTCAACGTCAAACATTGTAGTAATTACTGTTCTGCCTTTGTATGGAAAGATGAGCGACTTGTGTAACCTTACAACGTCACTGTAGCTAACATCAGCCTATGCATTTTTTGAGTACCTAGCTTATGTCTTTAAGAATTTCACTTCTATTTCAATGACTTTCTTTTCAATTTTAATCATCGTCAATGCCATTTATAACTGTATGATTTTTTACATCACATTTAAACAGATGTAATTGGCTACTGCCATTCGAGCATATAACCGGAATAGAGTGATAATGTTATGTGTTTTGTATGAAAACAAATTCCTCCAAATTTGTGCTGCGACGCTGTGCCGATTCTGACTAATGGCCATTGATGGATGATTAGCTGTACATACAGATCACTAGTTGGTTGCAATTCTATTACGTCAGTGATAAATCACTGACCAGTTTCGGAATTTTATGGCTCACATTAGTACTGTATCCGGTTATATGTTCGATGGCTACTGCTGACTGCTGAGTAAGTAATTGAATATACCACATTGTAATATTTCATATTTTTCGAGAGAAAAAACAGGACATGTCCATAAATTACAATACGTCTTTAAAAATAGAATAAAAATCATAAATTGTGCTAGATTTAATATTGATTTACAATGGAAACGACAGCACATATTTGAATAAAAATTGCCTATGACTATACCATTGGATTTCCACTTCTGAAAAAATGGAAACTCGTTTGATGGAAAACTGTAAACGAACGCAGATATGGAATATTTCTATTTTCGAGACAAGAGGCTTTTAAGAAGAACTTTTAATTGACGTCTGGTGTTCGGTTTCATTTCGCCATCACTTTTAACTTCTTACGTAAAACCGTTTTTGCTAATAATTAATTTATTTTCATCATCATCATCATCATCATCATCATCATCATCATCAGCCTCTATCCGTCCACTGCTGGATATAGGCCTTTTTTTTCTTTAACGCCGGGAAATGCTCTGAGGCGGGATGCGGGGGAGTGGGTCTCCCCAGGTGGGTATGTGGGACTGGCTGCGCCAGAAAGGTGGTAAGGTGGACGCAGCTCTACCCACTAAAACCTGGCGAGTGCCGCTTATGCCGCCTTTGGTGAGGTGGCCCCGGATCTAATGAGCAAACAGGGCACCTCGACGACTAGTCAGTCCCTAAAGGGACCGACGCCACCTCCACAGAGGGGTTGTCCTGCGCCACAGAACAACCCCTCTAAACGCCGGGACAGTACAGTGAGGTTCCCATCCTCGCCCCTTGTCCCTCTGCTCTTTAATCCCCTCTTCTTCGCGGCTTCTACTCTTGAAACTTGTCGGCCATTAACCAGGTGGGAAGACGATCTCCGTACAGTGGCCGGTCCGTGTTGGATGCGAGTGGCGAGGGATCGATCGTCTTGGCGTTCTTTGAGGGAGGGCTATGTTCAGGATAGAGGCTGATAATGATGATGATAGTGATGACATGGGATCACGTCCAGCACTAGACTCATCATCTTCATTTTTAACTTTTTTCCGTCCACGCACTGGTGGTCAAAGACTCCTTCGGTGAACAAGTCGGTCGTTCAAATTAGTGCCGGCCACTGCACGGAAGTCGTCTTGAGACCTTCATCTTCTCGAATGTAAAAAGGTATTCTATTATCCGCCCTCACAATTACCATGAAACAAAAGTTCTGCGGATCATCAATTCGTGAGGCGCTTGTTGTCACAACAGTACTACAGTATGAAGAAACAGCAGTTCGCGGAAGCCTGGCGCATGTCACACGCGTCGCCCTTCGGGGAACACTCGATTATCTTATATCGATTGTCCTCCCGGGAGAAATCGTCCATTGTTATTGTTATATAATAAAGGGTTACTTATAATAAAGATAATTTGAAAAACTATACGATTCTTTATAGAGTATAATCCGAAACTTAATGTCTTCGAACATCTAATACCTATTGTTTTATGACTTTGTGCGACTAGGACCACCACTCGTTCACTGCTATTTTGCCCCCTTTAACCCGCTGGGGGCCCTGGGCAGTAGGATAATTGGGGCCCCGACGAAAACAACAATTTTAAGATCTGTGAGCCTGATTTTTGGACTAGAGAAGAATAAACCTAGTAATCATTTTTGTAATATCACTCAATCTTATTCTGATGACTGATAGAAATAATGGGGCCCCATGGATCGTGGGGCCCTGGGCACGTACCCAGACTGCCCAGTGAGAAAGACGGCCCTGACTGCTGCCTGTGTAGCTTGAATCGACAACGGTCACCACTAAATTACCCTTTGATACGATCTATACGAGGAGGATTACGAAATATTTCTCTCCTCAGTAAAAGCGCGAGACAGTACATGATTTCATGACTAAAAAAAGTCAAGAAGAGAAGATTACTTTGTGGAAAGTACCGGCTTAGCCGTGGAAGGGATGCGCTGTGCCGCGCTCCCGGCTGCATGGGTTTTGCTTGTTATTAATATTGCTTGTTTCTCCCGTGAAACAGCTTTCCTGTGTTTCGGAGAGAAGGTCAAGACAGGCAGTGTAATTACTGGCACCGAGACTTAACATCTTATGTCTCAGGATAGGCAACACATAGATGAGTTGCCTGGGCTATAAGCTTACCACAAGAATATGCTTAACAGAAGTGTATTGTAATAAATATATAATTTATTTGCACCTTTCCTTTTCACTGTACCAAACAAAAACGGGTAATAAAGTGGCATGTTAAACGGAAAGAATATGACTGCGAACTGCGGTAATAAATACAATTCTCCCGTATTCCTTTGTGTTAAATCCCCGGCTACGTCCACAGACGAGGAGATCATAACAAAAGCTAGTAGCATCGGTTGGTGACGCTTTTAAGCTGGTACGACACGGGTTATGAAAAGTATTGTTACAAATGAACCTGAAAACTACGTCGAGTCTATCAAAGTATGTTTGAGTTGTTTTTAAGCGACTTTAAAAGATGATTCATGTTCGTCTCTGCTTTTGATGTCTTTTCATTCTGCGTTCGCTCTTGTCTCATACCATCCTCACTTCAGGTGGGTTAGCCAAGATGCCATTCTACAATCACAAACGCTAATAGAAAACTAATTAATGTATGGAAGTGACATTTTACATCGATAAATCACGTGGTCTTAAATGTAACTTCCATACATTTATTAGTTTTCTACAAGCGTTTACGAGTGTAGAATGGCATCTTGGCTATCCCCACAGGATATTGTTAGCCAAGGTGCCATTTATTGATTAGTTTTATTTCGTTTTTAGGGTTCCTCGTAATGACAAAACGGAACCATATACGATGACTTTGTAGTCCGTCTGTCAAACCCGAACTTATAGGTTACTTCATGGCGTAGACAGAGAATACTGGTTATAATACTAATATCTCTGTCTACGCTTCATGGTTACTCCCCATTGACATAGATGATAGAACCATCTAAACGTCACAACATAAGTGAAGGAAACAATCTAAAAACCGTCATTATTGAAGTGAAACTTCTTTACGCGCATGAGGGTAAAATGTAATCGGATGAAATGTCACGAAAATGTGCAACGTTTTTGTCCAAGAAGAGGGAGATAGTGACTGAGACCGATAGAGAGAGAGGGTGAAAAAGGGTGAACGTAGCATAAAGCACATAGCCACAGATATTAGATCTTAATATTTCTATGCACATAGCCATGGAGTGAGAGTCCCTACTCTCACTCCATGGCTATGTGTGTCTCTCGAGCTTTCTTACTCGCTTGCTCCCTAGCAAGCGAGTAAGTAAGTAAGTAAGATAGATCGAGAGATAGAGTGAGATAGAGCGAACGTCGCATCTGTGGTCGCATCGCAAGTCTCCGTAATTTAAAGCTTTATATAAGTATAAATATAAACGAGATTTAAAAATAAGTTTGCCAAATAAGTTTCACTTCTGAAATATGTACTTTGTACGCACCCACTTTTTTTATAAATTTTTTACACAAAAACACGTTTTTCGGCCCCAGCGCGCGTGTCGGTCTTGCGCTTTTCTGTGATTTATGAGTTTGTGGAACTGTGAATAAAGTTTTTATCTATTTATCTACCTTTCTTTCTAAATATTTTACTATCTACTTATGCATATCTACAGCTTGGCAAAAAAGAGTATGACGTGGTGACAAGTGGAACTAAATATTTTACTAAATGGAAACCTATGTTATTGACAATACTTAGCCGACAAATACTAGTTTTTGAGTAAAGTTTAGTGTTTCACATTTATTTTTAACGATTTGATTAAATTATCTCACTGATTTTCCATATTATGATGAGACCTAAGTGAAAGTGGCGCCCTCATTTTTTCCATACTCTTTTTTGCCAAGCTGTATATCCCATAGCAAATATCCTATCCACTTTGGACATAGGAATTATATTCCTATGTCCAAAGTGGACAACCTATTAAACCCTATTAAACCTATTAAAGGCAGACTGACGGGCAGACATAGGCTTTAAATCCATTATTAGAATACCGTAAGCAAGACCTGTTACTTATTTTGGTTGAACTGATCTTAGTCACCCGGAAATGTTATTGCCAGAATACGCGTCTCCAACGGAATATTTTAATACGCAGTGGGCGTGGGACGTGTTGACAAAACCGCTTATAGCTTTTATAGCGCTTTATTGCTCATAACCGGCATAACCTATAAAACTTTAATAACTTGGGGTGATGCAAGGGTCAGATATAATAATTATTATCGATAATTATTATACATTTGTCTCGACTTCGAACAAAATAGCACCTTCCCCACCATGGTTCAAGTCTTGTCGTGGCGGTAGGGCCCAGTAGCCTAAGGTGAACCCAGCACCTTGGGCGAAGCAAATTGAGCCGAGGGAGTTGCTCTTTGTACCATTGGTGGCACTCGCCGGGTTTTAGTGGGTAGAGCTGCGTCCACTTACCAGCTTTCGGGCGCAGCGAGTCCCACATACTTGCGTGGGGAGAACTACTCCCCCGTGGGATGCCTCAAAGCATTTCCCGGTTTAAACACTACCTATGAGCCCTACAGGCTACGACCGAAACAGCCGTGTAAAACGTACGTCAGTACGTAGCTATGTGCGTTAGTACTTAGTAGGATGATGTCAGAGCTCATTCATTATCCTTATCCTATAACCTACATCTCGTTCCATCCTTGAATTCCCTTTCCCGGTATATTCATCCTTATCCTATAACATACATCTGGTTCCATCCTTGAATTCCCTTTCCCGGTATATTCTGCAATCTCTATAACGAAAATGGAAACACACTCACAGCTTAAAGTCGTGGGTGTGGGCGATAAGCTCCTTACTATCTCGTGAGCATGACGAATCGACAACTTAGGCATTTTGAAAATACATTTGTATTATACTCGTGAAATATCATCATCATCAGGCTTTATCCGTCCACTGCTGAACATAGGCCTCCTTCAATGAACGCCAAGACGACCGATCCCTTGCCACTCGCAACCAACACGGATCGGCCACCACACAGAGATAGTCTTCCCACCTGGTAAATGGGCGACCAACTTCGTCTACCTAAATGCGGCCTCCATTCTTGAACTTTCGGCCATCGGCCATCAGTTCTCTTGAGTGTGTGACCAGGCCACTGCCACTTCAACAAGCTAATTCTTCGCGATATCTTTAGTTTTTTAATCCTGTCTGTCCAAGAAACACCAAGCATATCACGCCCCGTAGTACGTTAAGCTACGATTATAAAGCTCTATAGCTCGTTAACATATAGGAATGTATGTCGACCAACGATCTATTAGTGGTGATCGGTCTTAGGTGGGTACGACTGGCAGAAAATCAGCCTCCATGGCATTCATTGAAAGATATGTACGGCAGTGGAGGGATACTCCCTCCCCTGCTTTTATTTTCAATCTTTCAAATCTTTCAATATCGGTATAATCGGTTCATAATGATGATGATGATAGTGACCATGAGTGTGATGATAGAAATATTTAGAACGGTGAATAATCTCCAGGCCTGCGTTGTCTTTACCAGGTGGGTTAGCCAAGATGCCATTCTGCAATCGTAAACGCTAGTAGAAAACTAATAAATGTATGATAATGACATTGTACATCGATAAATCACGTGGTCTTAAATGTCATTTCCATACATTTCTTAGTTTTCTACTAGCGTTTATAATTGTAGAATGGCATCTCGGCTAACCCACCAGGACTGTTGAAACTCATGAGTAATTTTATCGTAGTGTGGCTCGTATTTCATTTACAAATAATACTAACAACACCAATTCCCCTTTACGCAAAGAATTCTGCTGTGGCCGATGAAGTCATGTCTTCTTACAGAAGAAAAAGGAAGGAAAATCAGAACGAGGACACAACTAAATAAAGCAACAAAATTTTCAGTGCAATTTCAGTATGAAATTAAATTTTATTTTTTACAAAACGCAGAAGTTTTTGAAATCTCTGTGGTACGACTTTATGGTATTACCTATCAAAGACAATAACCTGACGCCACAATCAGTATTTTGGCGCCTTTTATTTTTTATTTTTTCTATTAAGTTTTGACTTTTATTAGAAGAAATAGAGTATAATCTGATTTCAAAGGAGGTAAATATGCACCGACTTATTTAAAAGAGTATCATTTATATTCCCCTCTTCCCGCCACCTATGACCACGATAATTGGTAGAGCGTATGCATCATAATATATGGGTAACTGGCACTAGTACATATAGTAAACATTTGAGTAAAAAAAGTATTTTAGCGTGCTATATTAGTGTTATAGATTATAGACTCATAGAATATGCACTACGCATACATGATATTCGCAATCCTAATGTTGTACGTATACGAAATAAATAAATAAATAAATAAATACGAAGATAATTTGGTTTCGTTTTTGATTGGTTAAACTAATTTATATTTTTATTTAAATTTATTATTCGGAAAATATAAGCTTTCTTTTTAATTTCAACGATCTTGTATTTTGAGTCCCACTAATACTGTTTTTTTTTTAAGAATGTAATTTAATATTGGCTATTGATTACTTGGTAGAGTAAAGTAGCGCCGTCTACCAGCAGATTGGTCGGCGTTCATTTAGATTTACAGCCGTACGAACCCTCAACTTATTGAAAACAAACAAATTATTGAAATAGCACTCAGTGGTAACGTAAGATTTTATTAGTTTTAAAGGTTCCTCACAAACTTTAAATATAAACCATAAAAATATGTCTATAATAAAACTCTATAATCAAAATTTTTTTTAACGCCAGGGAATGCTCTGAGGTATCCCGCCTGTGGTATGTGGGTCGACTCTCTGTGCCCAAAAGATGGTAAGTGGACGCAGCTCTAAGCACTAAAACCCGGCGAGTGCCATCAGTGCCGCCTTTGGTGAGGTGCCCCAAATAGGGCACCTCGACGGCTAGTCAGTCCCGCAAGGGACTGACGCCACCTCCACAGAGGGGTTGACCCGCTGTCCGCACCACAGAACAACCCCTCCCAACGTCGAGACAGTACAATGGGGTGAGGTTCCCATCTTCACCCCTGCTCTTTTGTCTCTTCTTCTAATAATAGGGGTACAAAGAGCCCCCTCGGCTCACTTAGCTTTGCCCAAGAAGCTGGGCGCACCCCCTAGGCTACTGAGCCCCACACACGTCAAGGCCTGAACCATGGTGGGGTCTATAATCAACATGAATTAACGTGATTAAATATTAGTTCATCGAACAGCACAAAAATACAATACCTACAACTACAAAATCATTCAACTAACATAGTTACTCGTACACTGTATATATTTATAATATAATAAAGATAACATTGTAATTTTGTAGTGAATGAAAATACAACTATATTGTTTCTTTTATTTAATTACATTTCGTGTTATGTTATTTAATATTCTTTACAATCGCAACGTAAAAAGAAATCAGGAACGTTGATTCCCTTATTAGCTAACGCCTTATGGTTCAAGGCACATATTCTAATACATGAAGGTTCATTCACTCGACATTTCGTTACATTGGATGTAAATAAGATTGATAGGTGAGACATATCTAGCCAGTATGTTTTATATGAATTAGTGACAATGGAATTTCTTGGAAGCGCCAAGGTTGGCGGTTCGGGGAAGTGCGGGCGCGAGTACGGCCGCGCGCTGGCGTCTCTCCGCGGGCTTCTGTGTATACTTGTTTAATGTTTACCGAACCAGTCGACTTTCGTACGCGACGGTGGAAGCACGCACCTACGAAACGCCGCCCGAACTTTCACCTCTTGATATCGTTATCTGTGAACACCGGAGTGAAGTTGAATGTGTGCGTTCTTAGAAAACGTTTATGCGGCACGCGAACCCGCCGCGCGTCCAATTCTGCAAATTAATTTCTCCAGTGATCCGCTTCTGCGAAACTGCCTATAAAGAGTTTACCGAGAAGCGAAGAGCCTATAAAGTGGATTTGAGGAAATAAATGTTATAGCTTCAACTGTGTTTCCGTGTTTAAAAGACGATTACATTGGATCCCAACCACCACATCACACCTCCAATGGTGGTCAAACTACCAGGTATGTATTGTTATTGCAATTAATCATCATCAGCTATAAACGGCATCATGAAGAAGATACTTCGAATCGTTATAAAAACCATTTTTTTTGGAATTTCATGTGGTTTATTGGGATTCAACATTTCTGATGTTTTGAATTTACGGAAGTAATAATAGTTTTACTACATTGAACCCGCATAAAGTTCAATGTATTAACTAGTAGGCACAAAGGTTTTCAAATACCTAATAGGTAGGTACCTACTAGATACTTATTGAGACTATCCTATGGTTGAAATCCTATCATAAATACCTTTTAACCTATATGATATTTCTTTCAGTACCTACTTATCAAGTTTTATCTACATTACTATCTTATAAACATCACTTGTTTACACGTGGTAAGAAATAGGTAGTAGTTATGCTTTTGACATATCGTTTTTATTTTGTAAACACTTATTTACACGTGGTAATTAATACTAACGACTAACGAGTTTTTTTTTTTTTTTTTTTTTTTTTCTTCGGATGGATCTATGCTAATGGCCCGAAGGCCCTAATGCTTCAACGGATTAGTGTGAGCCCATTCGGCTCACTTTTGATTGGGGGGTTGCCCCCCGCCTACCGTGCAGTCTGCGACCACACGGCCTCCTGGCGTCGGTTGTGAAGGACTAACGAGTATGTACATATTGTATTTTACTTTACTTATTAATAACTTGTCGATGATCATTGATCACTATGTTATGCACTATGATGATCAAAGAGTATGGAAGTAAGTATATTAAAAAATTGTCTATGATCACTATATTCTTTAAATTATATTATGGTCTTTAATGTCTGTACATATACAGCAATACCACTGTTGACACAAAACAGACAAAGATGAACATTAAACGGCATGAATAAACAGCTGTTGATCTATAATTAATTAGAAAACTGTTTTATTTGAAACTAGTTATTGGAATATCACGTGTCACCATGATGTGGACTATTATATTGGAATATAATAATCCGTGGACGTGAGTTCACAGTTTCTGGAATTGACCCCCTGCATTCATTACATCGCCCCTAATTTTCCACCACTAAAACATCATTATTAGTGAGAAATCGTTTTTTGTATCACCCCTAAAACATCATTATTAGTGAGATATAGTTTTTTGAACCATCCCTAAAACATAATTATTATCTACTAAAGGAAATAGTTTTTGGAAGACTGAATTTGACATTTCTACACATTTACCATTTACCATGGTAGGTACCTACCATTAAGTGACTGGATACTAGATGCAGAAGTGGGTTATTCGCGTTCAATAATTGTCAGAATATTTCACTAGCGAGCCATTAAAGCTGATATTAAATATTAAATTCGTAGAATTATTTTGCAATGTCAAAAAGTTATCTTCAAGGTCTTCGGATCGTCAACTTAACTGTGTTGAATATATTTAATGGTGCGCTCAGACGCTCGCCAACCTAGGAATCAACTGGGAAAGCAGCACGACTCTGATTCGATACAACGTTCGTGGGCTAGCGCAGACGAACAGTCGAGCGGGCTGCTCGCTCGAGCTCATGTTCGTGTTCGCTCGCGTGATATCACGTTGATCGGAAACGTGTGGACGCAGCATAAGGAATTCTCCGAAATACGTCATTTGCATATCTCGATTGTTTTCGTCTTTGTATGAGAACCTTATCTATTATTGATAACGCGAAATAGTAGCGCATAGACGTTGAATGTTCATTGTCGTCAATAATTTTCGTTAGCTACATAATATCATTACTATTATTTTCATATTATAGTGAAACCTGGATAAGTAAGTAACCTCTATTAATTTGAATTTCAATGAGGTTCCGGCAATCTTTCTTCGAATTACGTCTGTTATTGGGCCATGAGATTTAATTCTAGGAAGTTTACCTCTGTGATTGGGACTCTGTAGCTCAATTCCCTGTAAAAGAAAAGAAAAATCAGGTTGCGACTGGTTTCGACACATTTGTTTGCAAACATTTCAATTTGTTTCGCACGCGTGTGCTTTGGTTTAGCCTCTGTAAATGAGAGAAATATAATTTTAAACCTGTCTAATTAGAAAACTTGATCAATAAAAATCTTTTTAAATATTGCAAAATCCTTGGCCCCTTGAGATCCCAATTAAACAGGTCTTACTGTATTATCATCATCACCTCTGTCATCACTTTCAGTACCTACTGGGTAGGTATAATTAATCTTCATAAACGCCAAACAAGTCTTCCACAGATTTACACACACCAATTTATAGTATTATATTCTCTGCTTAAAATACATATTGTATTTTTTAAATAATTACATAAATGATAAAACATAATTATTTATAAGGCGCCAATAACACGTCAACTCTTATAGGTCCCATAAATTGACAATGGCAAATCGTAAACGTCAAAAGTCGAGACGAAGAAGAAAATATGAAATGTCAACTTTTTTTGACTTTTTTATTGTTAACACATCTGAGGCCTGAGACATTCTATTCCTGTCGCAGACAATTACTATTCGGGTGAAAAAAAATCGGCCAAGTGCTAGTCGGACTCACGCACGAAGGGTTCCGTACCATTACATAGTATACGACACTAGACACTTTAACAAAAATGTGGTTTATGTAAAGGTAAATTGCGATTTACGATTTATGACGTATTAAAAGAAAACTACTTACTAGATCTCGCTCAAACCAATTTTCGGTGGAAGTTTTTATGGTAATATACATCATAATATATTTTTTTTAGTTTTATCATTCTCTTATTTTAGAATTTATAGGGGGGACACACATTTTTCCACATTGGAAGTGTCTCTCGTGCAAACTATTCAGTTTAGAAAAAAATGTTACTAGATACCTCAATATCATTAAAGACCTACCCATAGATACCCCACACGTATCGATTTAATGAAAAAAAAATATTTTGAGTTTCAGTTCTAAATATGGGGACCCTCAAATTTTTTTGTTTTTTTTTCTACTTTTGTGTCAAAATCTTAATGCGGTTCACAGAATACATCTACTTACCAAGTTTCAACAGTATAGTTCTTATAGTTTCGGAAAAAGTGGCTGTGACATACGGACGGACAGACAGACAGACAGAGAGACATGACGAATCTATAAGGGTTCCGTTTTTTGCCATTTGGCTACGGAACCCTAAAAATGTAAGATGGATTTATGTTTTGTGATGAGTAAAAAGAAATAATGACGTGGATAAACATAAAATTACAATTCTTTTATATTTGCTCATAACTTTATCAAAATCTGATTTAGTATGCAATAAAACTGTTTGCTTTACTAACGTTACCTATGTACATACATACGTACGTTATAATAAAAACTTGGTTATTACTAAATTAAATGAGTTTGACCACACTATTAAATTCCTTCATGTTTATTTATGCCTCATTCTCGTGTCTAATTTTTATTTAAACATGCATAGACTGACTGTCTAAAGTTAGCTAAAATGACGTTCATTCTATTTTTAAATGTCGTAAATGTAGACCTGAAGCCTATAAACTATAAAAGATATAAAGTTATAAGGATTAAGGACCTAAAGACCATCTTGAAAACGTACATCGCATATGGTCGTATCGTGTTGCGTGCTCAAAACTATTATAAATAATATTTGAAAGCCCTCAGTTCCCTCTCCCTTCAAATAAACAGAGCCTAACACCGAACAATACGTTTCTTGTAAATCCCCCATACCGTAAACAATTATTTCCTAAGCGACAATTTAACGCACTAATTATGAGGCACATAAAAAGTGGTACAGTTGATTCACGGAACGCCGCAAATTACATATTCTATCACCGGCACCAGTAGTGACGCCCACCATAATTGCATAGATCACTTCCTCGGTGTTGCCACTTGGATGGGTTTCAACAAATACTCTTTCGTGTTTCTTTATTTATAATCTGTGTGAGTTCACGCTTCCTACTTTTTCTGAGCTTTTCTGTAATATTTTTGAAAAGTGAAGCACTAGTGATATACCATTAATGCGAGCTGGCTGTATGATACTGGCTGGAAAATGTTCGCCAAATAGAGGAAAATTCACAAATACGTATAGACGCAGGTATTTTTTGCATGCCACTTGCAAACTATGGTTTTTCCAAGGCAAGAGTCCCCGTAAACCAATCACATTTCTTCCAAAATGATTTAAAGTGAAAGAAAGAAAGAAAGTGGTTTTCATTCTATTTGTTAGGCTCTTTATAACTGCACGAAATTCAAAGTTGCCATTATGAAACTTATTTCCAGATTTAGGTACTTGTGTAATCGACGATTGATTTGACACGATAAGGTTAAAAATTGGTCTAACTTATAGCGAGTCCCTATCATCATCATCAGCCTTTATCTGTTCGCCAAGACGAGTCAATGACTAATGAGTCTTTATAAGGAAATCGATTTTATAACGGATATCACCTAAATTGCTTTGATGACTGTTTCTTGGAAATCCAATTTATATATTGTTTTTTAAACTGCCAGTGTGTGTGTGTGTGTGTGTGTGTGTGTGTGTGTGTGTGTGTGTGTGTGTGTGTGTGTGTGTGTGTGTGTGTGTGTGTGTGTGTGTGTGTGTGGACGTGGCGATATATAGGTACATTGCAGTAAAATATCCAAAAGGTCGGGCATAAACCGGATTTATATATTATAGTTTTCGAGTAAATATTTCCTATGCAGTTGTAAAAGTACATATTATGAATAATAATTAAAGATTAGACATATTGTTGTAAACATGATGTAAACGGTCTGTGATTATGTCGAAAGGTCATCCGCGTCATCGATAGGTCGTGAATGACATGTATCGGTCATCGTTCGTTAAATAAAACACTCACACCTCCGTGTCCACGAATTATGCCAATAGCAAAACTAATTTACACCACAAAATAGACACTAATTCGACGCACTTACGTACTTACAGCGAATATTATAGTTTGATGGACGTTGGATCGTTTCGATTGGAAAATAAATTGGAGTAAGGATCGAATTCCACCAAGGTCAGATGTTTTGATGATGAGTATCACTTCCACATCAATGGCTAAGTGGGCAATTTATGAGGGGATCAACCACAAAGGTGTTTTTATTGTTCCTAACCCAAAGTGTGCCATTTGAGACCTGTCCATCTACCACATGGCTACCTCTAACTGAAATATCTAGACACTTGAGATTTATTCTTTCTAATCGAAATCGTTAGACTGATTTTACAGAATGTATTTTACTATGGCTGCTTTGACAACAAATATTAAAATTAATTGAAGTAAAAAAAAACACATGAAACGTGTTATGTTAATAATATCTACTTTTTTTTAACGCCGGGAAATATTCTGAGGCATCCCGCGGGGGAGTGGGTCTCCCCAGGCGGGTATGTGGGACTCGCTGCGCCCGAAAGTTGGTAAGGTGGACGCAGTTCTACCCACTAAAATCCGGCGAGTGCCGCCGATGCCGCCTTTGGTGAGGTGCCCCGGATGTAATGAGCAAACAGGGCACCTCGACGGCTAGTCACTCCCTCAAGGGACCGACGCCATTTTCACAGTGTGATTGTCATCATGATGTGATTCTTGAAACTGATGTAAAATAGCATTACCGCGCTATCCACGATGCACGAAATTATCTTTCATCACAACAGTATCTACGAATTACTTGTGACATGAACATAGATACTGCCCACTGAGCATGACTTCAAACGATTATAGAAACGTCTTTGTTAGACGTCCTCCAAGCCTCTCCCCTAGGCAGGTGTGGTAAGAAGTAACACGGCTTTGTTTTTATATTGTTATTTATCTTTATATATATGATTCTTCTGTGCGTGTGTATGTCTTGTATTCTATTCATATCTACCGAATTACTGAAGCAAAATATTCCACGGCCATAAATACCATAATTATCATCCGCCTTTACCCACAAACGACATAGGCCTCTTTCAGTGAATGCTAAGATGGCCGATCCCCCGCCATCCAATCAGGACCAGCATTGCACGTAGATGGTCGCCCCATCTCCCCATTTCGTGTGAGTTTGACCCTCCATTTACCGGTGGGAGGGAAACGCAGTGCCGCGCTCCCGGCTGCATGGGTACCACATCTTGCTTGTTTCTCCCGTGAAACAGCTTTGCTGTGTTTCGGAGAGAAGGGCAAGACAGGAAGTGTAATTACTGGCACCGAGACTTAACATCTTATGTCTCAGGATAGGCAACACATAGATGAATTGCCTAGGCTCGTTTCAGGTAAACTAGTTTATGTTCATGGGCGACGTCGACCACTTACCATCAAGTGGCACGTTTGCCAGTTTGCCTATCCAACTAACATAAAAAAACATACCCAGCGTGGCCTTCGCTCCAGAACAAGTAGGCCAATAAGTAACCTTTAAATACATTACATTATCACACATAAAGCTGTAACTTCGACCGGCATAGAGAAAAGATCTCAGACTCTCCTTTCATTCCTTTTAAAAGTGTAACTTACTGGCATAAAAGTGAAAAGCTTTTAAAATGTCCGCTCCGTTAATTATAAATAAGAAGGATATCCGGAAACGCTGGTAAACTGTTATTGTTAATATTTTATCTATTGCAAAAACCGTTACCACCAAAGAATAGAGCCAACGGTATTTCAAATGCTTTCTTTTATTCGCAAAATAAGCCTTAATAATATTATCCATAGACAATTTTAAACTATAAGTTGACATACTTTTTTGACTTTAAAATTTACCTGATGGTAAGATATTTAAGGTTGGTCCCTGATCAATTGTTTCTTGAAGACTTTGAAATATTTTGGTGATAAAAATCGTGTAAACAGACAGAAATTTCTGCTCCTAGACACAACAATACGTGTTTTCATACGGTTTTATCTGTGTAAGAACTTTCTGAATTCCATGGAAATAAAACTCGGTGCTGGGTTATTTTGCTAGGTTGTATTGGGTTTCTAAGAGCGCCTATATATCTCCTACGCTCTTATTGATTGCCAGAAAGAGCGCTTATTAAATGGCAATGTAGTATGTAGTAGGTACTTCTTAACTAATGCTTGGTGCTCAATAAAGTGTTTTAGAGGGATCAGCGTTTTCAGCGTTCATTGAAAGAGGCCAGTGTCCAGCACCAGACGGACACGGGCTGATAATGATGGTAAAAGTTTCTATGTATTTATCATAACGTCAATTAGGTAGCAACAGCGGTTTTGTATAATTATTTGTGTTACAAAAGCAAATATTTTAAGGTGAATTTAGCAACACCTGCTGATTGTAAGCACCTAATTAGCATACAAACAGGCCTTGTACATTGTGTTGTGGAAACTATTCACGTTATTGAATATAAATTAACAGATGCTAATATTGTTATTTTGATAACTGTGCTGCGCTACTGTAATTTAGCGTATAAATATAATAATAGTTTTGTGTAAACAACTTCGCAAAATTAAAATTTATAATAGTCATAATTCGAATCAACCCTCTTGCATTACGACAACAAAATATATTAAAAAGTATAAAAGGTGCGCGCGCAAATGCTTTTTTTTATATAATGGCGGCCATTACTTTCGATGGCTACTGCTTCATGCCTGTGCAGCCGGTCACAAACATGTTACAAATCAGACAATCGAACATTGTTAGATTTACCGGGAATCCAAGAGGTAAATTGTGTACCGGGAAATACTATTGTTCAATACCCAGGTAGACAATAGTGTATTTACTAGCTATTTTTAAACTTCTTAGATATAAACGAGTTCTATTGTGTTTTTATCATACTGCAATTACTTTCGTAGAAATATAGAGAAAATCGTATTTCTCTATAAATGTTAACACGTACGTTTAGCGCTTTTACTCGGAGTTGTTTGTGAACTTCGTTCCTTAATATTAATATGAATTTTGAACTATTTTCATTATGATTTGTACTAAGAACTTTAATATGCGCGTTGTAATAGCTTTTGCTTTAATAAGTATTTATACGTACTAACATAATATTTTAGATATATTAACGGTTTAGATATTGTGATTGCTTGGCAACATTCGACCTACCAGAAGGAATGACGATGCAGTAACAGGACCATGTTGGGCGTGAGCGCTAGAAAAACAGTCGTATTAGCTTTCGTTGTAAGAGACCTGTGTCTAACACTAATAGTAAACGAAATGGGCTAGTGATGATCATGAAGTTAGGAAATAAGAGGAGTTGCCCCTTTCTATAAACTGACAGCTGTAAGTGAGTGCTTGATCCGCCATCTTGAGTGCCCTTTTCATAGTAGTATCCTCTATATTGTTTGTGGTTTTGCTGTCAAAACCCTAGCAATGGTAGCCATGTTGAGTGCCAATTTGAGTTGTAGGTATACACCTTTTTTTCGTAGGTATGCCCAGTCCTTCTATATTATGTCTATGGTGATGATAGCAAACTCCATAACCATAAATAATCATAGCAATAACAAAAAAAAACAAACCTTTAGTCTATTATAATATAGTATTTTTTTTTTTATCTATAACGAAAGATTTTATAAACTTTTAATATGCTTACCGTAATATGAAAGCGTGTTTTCCTGGAATATAAAGTTATCGAAGGCACTACGGGCTTATCAAATGCATATTAAATGAATACGCGGGAAAACTGTACCTGTTTCACGAGTACTAGATAACATGTACATACTAATGTATGTTTGAGGGCCGTGGTGGTAGTGAGGCGGAGGTCGCGGGATCGGATCCATTTATGTCTGTATAATAAATAACAAACCAAGGAGGTTTGTTAAAACATTTCAGTTTTCTTATGGCATATGAAATTATGATTATTGCTTTCAAATAAAAAAGAACCGAAATAATCGCGAGTATGACCCGGGCGCCAATGGTTCCGAAAACTTGTTTTTTTATGTAATATTATTATAACCCGACGCCAGGAGGCCGTGTTTGCAGACTGCACGGTTGGCGGGGGGCAACCCCCCAACTTTTACAAACCAAAAGTGAGCCAAATGGGCTCACACTAATCCGATATAGCATTAGGGCCTTCGGGCCGTTAGCATAGATCCATCCGAAAAAAAAAACTGGTAGTAAAGATTAACGGTTTTAAGATTTTGCCCTTACGTTGTGAGACCTAACTTCCTAGCAAATTTCATGATTCTATGTCAACCCCGTAGATTTTGGTTCAATAGTCCAACATACAGACGGACAACGGAGTATTCCTATAGGTTGTCCCAAAAACACGATGAACAAAAGTAATTAATAATTATCATTTTGATAATTTCAACAAAGCGATGTCGATGTCAAAAGCAACAACGTAGGTAATTGGAAATCCACTCAATGATCAATCCGATTTAATTTAAGCGGATTTTCGACGGAAAATTTGTATTCATGCAGAAAACCACTCTTTCCGATTAATTTGTCGCGATTTATACAGATTCATGATAATTAAAATAAGGACAAATAACAAACATAATATTCAATACTTTTTTGAATGATGACAATAACAGCGTTTATTATTGTATATCGTATATTAGCCTGTCCAGAAAAATAAAAACCCTCGGCATATTGCGGAAAATTTCGAAACTAATTTCTGTATTGACGATACTATGTGTCGACGTAAAAAAGATACAGTGGCGACACCACGCTGGGTTTATATATTTCTGGTCAGGCTATAAATAAAAATATATGACTTAAATTATGTACCTTTGGAAAAAATGTATCAGTAAAACTCACATGGCCATAGATATTATGTATGTATTCTAAAATTATTGTAAAAGTAGGTATTTCTATAAGTTTCACGGCCGGTTGGTCGAGTGGTCAGGTTACTGAACAGTTCACACAACGGTTGCATGTTTAAATCCCGCCAAATGCAGGTAATTTGTATTTTGTATGATGAATATAGTTTGCACCGGGTCATGGATGAACCTAAACTCCATTTTTGACCTTCCTAGTACCACAGCACAAGTTCTTATGAACTTACCACGTGGCTAGGTTAACGTGGTGTGATATTATATTATAATTATGAGTATTCAGTCCTTAAAAAAGCTTTTGTATCAAAATCCATACAGTCAGTTTGTTTGTACAAAATCTTTACACTTTCAAATTAATAATAGAAGGATACTTCAATGAATAAGTATTATCTTACTCACGCGGTTCCGAGATCTACCTTCCTCATAATGGATCATTAAGAGTTAAGACCCATTGTAGATTTGTCAAGACAGAACATTATTTAGCTAAACAGCTGTTTGTGTGTCGAAATTACTTGATAAGGAAAAGTTTATTCTTGTCAAGTCTGTAACAAGAAGTTTTCGTATTTTTTACCAAGATGACATTTTACAATATCCTGGATCCGTCCGTATCCGTACATAAATAAACATCGATGTTTAGAAAGAAACATTTTTTCTGTAGAGCACCGTCTCTTTTACTCTGAACGACCTTTTACCTGTAAAAATGTTCGTGCAACAGAGATGATTGTTTATTTTGCCTTAAATCGTCGGTACTATTATTTATTCTGTACGTAAATTAAGTACCTATCTCTTTATAGTCTGTATATGTATTATGTATGTACAATATTCATAGAAGCAGATGTAAAAATGTATGTTTAACTATCCATCGGCCGTCTTTGCGTTCATTGAGGCCTGAAGGAGGCCTGTGTTCAGCAGTGGGCGGATAGATGCTGATGATGATGATGAAATTCAAACACAGGTAGCGTCATATATCCAAACATATTTTTTATCTTTACCGATAAATCGTAAAATCGATAAAACTTTAAATACTAATTCAATTACTCGAAAGTTGAAATAATCGTATCCTTTAATTAATACACCAAGATAAGATCCGATAAATCAAAATCGAGATTCGAATAGGAGAATGTTGGAACGAATCGAAGGATGCGCGGGCGCAGGTAGGTTTCTCGGAACGCGCCGAGTCCGTTTTTGCTCCTTTTTCGATTCGAGTTTACCGGGAATCGAATGGCCCGGTGGCGGTCCTACTCGGAACCCGTAATTAATCCTTGGAAGCCTCCAACCCGAGGGTTGTTATGAGAAATCGTATGAAATCCATTTTTTTTTTTTCATTTTGCGCGGGGTTATTGTTCGCGGAAGTTGCATTCAATTGACAAGTCTTCAAACCTCTGACCCGCGTCTTAGACTCGTTTGCTTATGAGTCTTCTGAGAACCTCATACGTATCCGTTTGTATTGTATCAAGCGTGAAATTGATGATTGGAATTCATGTTTTTTTTAAATTGTTTACGACATGAGATTGGCCGCGTAGAGACTTGTGTTTTTTATTAAAAACATATTTACTAACGGTTTTTGCTAATTACATTTAAGTAATTACATAGGTATTACTTCGATCAGATGAGGCTAAGACAATTTTATTTTTAATTATTTCAAATAAAATAAAGATCATTTACCAATATCGAATTAATAATAGGATATTTTTTTAGTTGTAATATAATATTACCTATCTTTTAGTTTATTGTTAGGCATAAATAATATTCAGCTTATAATATTATGGTTTATAGGTACTTTATCTTGGAATTCGTAAATATGTATGTAGGTATAAAAACTAAAAAGCCTAATTATTACATAGAACTTGACCACATGCTTTAGCGGTGGGTCAAGCATTAGGTCATTACTTCAAGAGCTTTATAGGTAAATGGTGAATGGTGTTCTGAGGTCATACTTTTTATACTCTTTCTTTTTTTTCCTTATATATATTTTTTTATTTCGGTTATTGTAGAACTACAGCAAAACACCATCGTGGTTGTGATCTTTGAAAAGATTTTTAAGAAGACCTTGCATATTTTGTACATTAAAATAAAATATCGAGTAGAAAATATATTATACATTTATTTTTTTCAGTGACAATCACATTTTAAATTTTATGTTAGCATTTCTAATGAAAGAGCCTTGGAACCATAGTATATTCTATGTCTATGCTTGGAACAAACAGGAAAATTTTTGGTGAACGACTTGCAATATAAACTTTAAATATACGGTTATAGGCATCAAATTCGCATAAGAGTGTACATCAAAGAAATATTTGAATCCCTCGTTAGACAAAACTGGCAACTTCGCAGTATTCCGCCATTGAAATTTAAACTAGGCCGTTTTCTCTGAATCGGATATAGGTACACGTTTTGTTCGTCGGTACTGTCCTAGGCCAATGTTCTATACAGCCAAGTTGCGACAGAGAAACTAGTACATATTTGAATTAGGCACAGAACTAGTTTGAGAATACTTTACCACTACTAAAGTAAGATTTAGTAATAGTTCAAGAAAATATATCGTTTATATATAATATACTAATCTACAAATTCAAAACCAATCAATCAAAATCAAATACTTCGCTTAATTTTTATTTTTTACTATTTTACCGACTTAACAATTAATGAGCTACAATTTTTTTTTACTTCGATTATCTCATCTTAACTAAGTTTATCTGAGACCACCATTGAGTTCAATACTGTTCAAAAAAAATCGAAATCAATCCACGTGTCTAGTGTCTACCGCTGAATACATGAAAAAAAGATTCCGAAAATTTGTGAATCCCCGTTTTTGACATGTGTTAAATTATTGCCACAGATAAAAATGCCCATAGATAACGCAAGTCTCATGCATTAGGGCAGCAAAGGTCGCGATGCTTTTGCATAGCGGACGGTAAAATGTTTATTACTCTGCGTTCGCGAGATAGCTGGTTTTCTATATTTAGTCACTAGTTTCTAGAAGCCATTAGCTTTAGAAATTCACAATTCACTTTTATGAATCATATAAATTATATTTACGGGTTTAAAGCTTGTTATAACGCTTGTTCCTATTATGAATGTCCTCATATACATAAATTAATAAATAATGAAATACCGCGAAATTAACAATGACAACATAATATCGAGTGTTTCCTTTTATTTTCCGGAAATATGAATCTAATTTTGGAAGGAAATAAACGATATAAAAGAGTTTGATATAAATTAATAATATAATAAGAGTTTGATATACATAGAGTATATTGTATTAAGTTTTATTAAAATTATTGTAAGTTATTCTACGAAATTGTTTTTCGTATTATTAATTTCGTCCGTCAGAAAACTTTATGTATTTTTCGATATATTATTAGCAACTAGGTAAGTAATGACGATTCAAATGGCAGCGTCTTCATCAAATCTGAATCTTATTTATTGTTACAGCTTGGCAAAAAAAAAAAGAGTATGACGTGGTGACAGGTGGAACTAAATATTTTACTAAATGGAAACCTATGATATTGACAATACTTGGCCGACAAATACTAGATTTTGAGTAAAGCTTAGTGTTTCACATTTATTTTTAACGATTTGATTAAATTATCTTACTGATTTTCCATATTATGATGAGACCTAAGTGAGAGTGGCGCCCTCATTTTTTCCATACTCTTTTTTGGCAAGCTTTACTTAATTTGGAACTGAAATTTATTTATATAACAAAAAAAAATATAAATTGTTTGTAGTACAAGATTTATGATGATTTTTGTAGAAATTTAACTCTGCATTATCTGGTAAGTTACAAAAAAAAATTATGCCAATTTCATAATCATCAACCGGTATGAATTTTTATCTGATAAAGATTAAAAATCTATAAGTGGTATAAACCTTGAGTGTGAGGCAGATAGTATAAAATTCCAATACCAAGAGTAAGTGGCAATTGGTTTTATGGGTTAAGGTCAACGAGTCACCTGCGACAGCCAATAAACAACTTGATAAGCATTGATATAATATATCCGTAAGGTCGGTAGCTTAAAAAATTACCCTATTGACCTTACAAAAGAGGACATCCATTATATATTATAAAAATTCGTGTCAAGTTACTTGACCGCCATGAACTCCTGAATGAAATGATTATATTGAATTCGGCATACTTCGTGCAGATTCGTGTACCCTTGAAAGATATGATAGTTTTGGAAGTAATAGGTGGCGCTTAGATATAACAGGGCGACGTCTGTGGCCAGGCGAAAAACACATTCGAGTCAAAAGTTACTCTCATTGGTTACTTTCGAATGAGTGACGTCATTTTTCATATTTAAAAACTTTGCGATTTACTTTCAATCAATAAATATCTATAAAATATGAAAATAATGCTCGTAGCTCGTATCGGTGGGAGGGAAGCGCTGTGCCGCGTGAGTACCACCATCTTGCTAGTTTCTCCCTTGAAACAGCTTTGCTGTGTTTCGGAGAGAAGGGCAAGACAGGAAGTGTAATTACTGGCACCGAGACTTAACATCTTCTGTCTCTGGATAGGCAACACGTAAATGAGTTGCCTGGGCTCGTTCCAGGTATACTAGTTTATGTTCATGGGCGACGTCGACCACTTACCATCTGGTGGCACGTCTGCCAGTTTGCCTATCCAACTAATATAAAAAAAGCTCAATAATAATGCAAATTATTTATACTTATATATTATTTATTAACACAAGCATATCCAACAAACGTTGTCCTGTACAAAACGTTTAGTAGTGGAACGAATTTGTGAAATTATTCTTGAATCCACTTTAACACACACAAAAAACTTCATCAAAAACGGTTGAGGAGTTCAGTACATATATACTCATATTATAAAAATTATGATTACATCTATGGGTAATATATCTCTGACACTACGAAGGTTAAGTATGTGAGCAATGTATGAGTAAATATTGTAATATGACCACCGGTGAGTGACGTGGGCATAACATATTACACTATCTAGTAAACTAATTAGTATCAAGACATAAAATATCTTAATTCCATAGTAACATCACGTATAGCCTGACCAGAAATATATAAACCCTGCGTGGTGTCGCCACTGTATCATTTTATGTCAACACATAGTATCGTCCATAGACTTAGAATTTATATTATATGTTTATGGTATCGTCCATACAAAAATTTGTTCCGAAACGTTCCGCAATATGGCGAGGGTTTTTAATTTTTAGTTGTGTTGGTCATCGTCAGGGTGGCATGGGCAAGTCAGGACAACATTTGCCGGGTTCAACAACAGAGAGTTTCAATTTTATTTTTCTGGTCAGGCTATAACATAAAGTAAGGTGTCGTCTTAGCGTTAATTGAAAGAGACTTGTGCAGACCCAATTATGATACGAATAGATAATGGATGGTACGTATCAAATTGAAAACATTTTAAATCAATCAAAAATTTTAATAAGTCTGAAATGTACTTATATTTTCTCTTACGGTCACTACTCGATTGCATCTTAGTCATATGTTCAACATATGATACTATGATTTTAATTAAACATGATTATGTTTATTACTAAAATGAACGAATACGATTGTCATTTTGTCTTGTTCACGAGTCTCGTGATTAGTGAACAAGACTTTCTAAATAATGTTGAAATATCGAGCTCCACGAAATAAAAGTGAAAAACATGGTAAAAATCCCGTTTTAAATAATTTTAGTAATAAATTATTATTATTAAATGAATATACTGCATTAAAAAGTCAAATCCAAAGTGTATTGTTAAAAATAGCCCAAAGTACAAATTATAATTAGTCATACTCATGTTCTTATACCATGTTTTTTTTTATTTGTTTTTTTTTTCTTTTACGCCGGGAAATGCTCTGAGGCATCCCGCCTGGGGAGTGGGTCTCCCCAGGTGGGTATGTGGGACTCGCTGCGCCCGAAAGATGGTAAATGGACACCCACTAAAACCCGGCGAGTGCCACCAGTGCCGCCTTGGTGAGGTGCCCCGGATCTGTTAAGCTAACAGGGCACCTCGACGGCTAGTCAGCCCCGCAAGGGACCGACGCCACCTCCACAGAGGGGTTGTCCAGCACCGCAGAACAACCCCTCCCTACGTGGGGGCAGTACAATGGGGTGAGGTTCCCATCCTCACCCCTTGCCCCCTGCTCTTTTGTCCCCTCTTCTTATAAGAGGGGTACAAAGAGCCCCCT
Organism: Helleia helle; assembly: GCA_963853865.1. NCBI lineage: Eukaryota > Metazoa > Arthropoda > Insecta > Lepidoptera > Lycaenidae > Helleia > Helleia helle. The sequence continues at coordinate 16,875,695 of OY971426.1, read as the reverse complement.
CGGCTCAATTGGCTTCGCCCAAGGTGCTGGGCTCACCCTAGGCTACTGAGCCCCACCGCCACGACAAGGCCTGAACCATGGTGGGGCTTATACCATGTACTTATGCCAGTGTATATTTGATATTATATAATTTTATTTACGTTTTCTTACCTTGAAGGATACGCTATATTTTTTGTTTATATACATATAGCTACTATCTTTACACAAAAATCCGACATTTAAATTTAACCAGCGAACGAAAGTTCCAGAAAAGGTTCATTTGAAGAGTAAAAATAGTTCGTGTTTATTGTTAGGATCATTAATCAATTGACTCTAAACGAGTTTTATTTGACTCGAAATTACTTCGTCTTACATAAATAGGATTGCCTCAAAATGGAAAATCATATTGTTTGACGGGAGGAATAAGCAAGATGGTGGTACCGATGCAGACTGAATTAGTATTTTCATATGAAATTAATACTTTATGTTATAGGTTATTGTGAATAAAAAAACTCATTCATCTGAAAAGCTTCAAGTTAGAGAGCGAATCAAGCTTTGATCAAAAAAGTCGATCCGGATCTGATAGCTGAAAGAAAAACATACTAAATCCACAGATCAGATAATGGCGAGTTATAACTTACAAATCGGTTTGAAATATCAATCTTTTTTTTTTTTGTTCCCGCTGGGGAATGCTCTTATGCATACCACCAGGCCCGGGGGAGCCCGGGGGTTATGTGGGACTCTCTGCGCCCGAGGAGATGGTTAAGTGGGCGCAGACTCTACCCACTAAACCCCAGCGGTGTTCTCCTCGTCGTACTGGCCCGGTGCGGGAACTATGTTATGGTCCGCACCGGCAACGTTGTGCCTGGTGGCACTCTCCTCTGAAGGCAGGGGGTGGCGTCCCCTCCTCCTACTCCGCTTAAAGCACCCCGAACACTTAAGGATGCCTTATAGCACGGACCTTACGCGCGCGCGGCAGATCCCCCGATCGGCCACGCACAGGTCCCTCACGGCGGTGCGACCGCCTGTCGCCGCCGCACTCTCCTGCGAGAAGGGGCGCCAGTGCGCTTCCTCACCCGCTCTGCCTCCTCTTTTTGCGGCATCACGACTTCGCAGAAGGAGAGGACCGCCTCCCATGCACTCTCACTGCCGGTCATGCGCGGATGACCGCAGGAAGTGAAAGGTCGGCGCCGACCTCAGCCACGAGGTCCGCCCTTTCTAGCGCCCACGAAGGGCACGCCACCAGGGTGTGATCAGCAGTGTTCTCTTCACTGCTACAGTGATGACACCCTGGCGATTCCTCCGAACCCGCCACCTTGCACAGATAACTCCCGAAGCATCCGTGCCCTGTCAGGATCTGCGCAAGGTGAAAGATAATAACGCCATGCCGCCGGCCAACCCACTGCTCCAGGATTGGACCGACGGCTGACACCGTGCGATGGCCAGCACTCGGCTCCTCTAGCCGTTCCTTCCATTTTCGGAGGATTCGTCGTTTAAGACGCCTCCGCCAGCTCTCCTGAAATATCAATCTTAGGTAAAAAACGGCCTAGTGCATGTCGGACTCGCCTAGGAAGGGGTCCGTATCATTATATACATTAGAGACTTTAATGAAAAATATTTTCTTTTTAACAATAGCACAATTTTATTAGTTTACCTTATGGTTTGAGGTTGAGATTGGTACCAATTAAACTAGATGAGCGCCCACCCAATTCAGAGGACTATCTTAATTGACATCGACTATGTAAGTAGGTATGTGTGGGGACACCCGTTAATTTTAACTTTTTTTATTGTATAGATTTTTTCCTTTATTTCTGCTGTAAAATTGCTTTTTGCCAAATTTGCTGATTTTAGGTCAACGGGAACTACCATATTTAGGTTTTAACTATTTTACCCAAAACCAATAGAGTACTAACGTTTGACCTAGAATTGTGATTAAAAGCAAGGTCTGATCAGGACAGAACAAGTAAAGGTAAAAATCCGAAAAATAAAAAAGTTGTAAATTAAGGTAAAGGTTCCCGTCTCGAAAATCTGCCCATATTTTTTTATCGTGTTGACTCAGGACCTTGATTTTTATACACCTAATAGGAAATATAGACCTCAGTATGTGGTATAAATTTCAACTTGCTGGACCTAGCAACCCGTTCCCGAGAAAATCAGACGGACAGACAGACGGACAAAAGAGTGATCTTATAAGGGATATTTTTTTACCTTTTGAGGTATAGAACCTTAAAATTTCAGGAGAATATTTAGTCAATACTATGGAAAAACGGGAAACCCCAAGGCGCGCGCCTTCGCCCCTCCAATCCCCTATCACTCCTCATTACACCCACCCAGAACAGTCGTCAAAGTATTCGCTAACCAATCACAATATATTACACAGATTAAGTTTTTAAAACAAACACTATAGAAAACCACTCCGAATGAACAAAATACAGAATAATAAATAATTAACAGGAAACCAAAAAAACAACCGCGCGCCCAGAAATTTCCCGCCGAAATGCCTGTCAAATTATAAGATGTGTATAAAGATTTCTTCTTCTTCTTTTTTATGGTTTCCCCAAGGATTTGCCGCTGTATTTAAGATTTCGCAATGCACTACATCGTCTACAACCGTTTGTTATATTCAATACAAATGTACCTGGAACCTACTGTTACACGTTATCAATATTATTTCCAATTAATGCAATTACAGTTGCCGTTTGTCATGATAATACGATGATAAAGCAAATAAGTACATTTAAATAATGCCAGCGATTCTGAGAATAGTAATTTCATAGAATGTACGTGTGTATATGTATTTTTTACATTTCGATAAGCAAGCTGTTTGAAATTTGAATAGCTGCTGGATAAGTGATCAACACCCGAGAAGAACCGGAATAGAGCGGTAATGATATTTTGTGTGAAAACAAATTCCGTCGAAGTGCTGCGATGCGCCCTTTCTGCGCTCAGATTGGCCGACTGATGACCATTGATGGATGATTGGCCAATGGGACGTACACACAGATCACTGGCTGGTTGAATTGCTAATTCGTCAGTGACAAATCACTGACCGGTTTTGGAACTTTATGGCTCACGTTACTACTCTATCCAGTTATATGCTTGATGTCAACACTTCATATAATCTTATTAATCTGGGACTTGCTCATTGCTAGTGGTATCTCAAGATAGACCATGTCCATCTTACGTTATATTATATCACATTATATATCTTCAATCTTGTATATTTTATATGTACATATAATTATTTTAATATTTTATATTTATTGTATATAATGTGTCTCCATCATCATCATCATCATCATCAGCCCCTATCCGCCCACTGCTGAATATAGGCCTCCCTCAAAGACCGCCAAGACGATCCCTCGCCACTCGCATCCAACCAGCATATTATGTGTACCTAGTATCAGTAATTGCACCCTCTTATCTTGCTCTTCTGCCCAGATTGGAATCGTATATAATAATAGAAAGTAGATATTCTTATTATGTAAATGAAGCATTAAGCTAGGTGGTCCTATAAACACGCATAAAAAGCGACTACCGTGTATCTTCTTATATAAGGTTTGGTAAAAACAATTACGGAAACTTTGGGCACGTGATCTACTGCTTGTGTAAAGACGTTTACGCAAAAAAAAATTAAAAATAGAAAAAAAAATTGCAAGAAATGAAATCTATTGCATTAAATTATCCCCCCGCAATACATAGTCACAAGAAAGGTAAGTATACAAAATTAATTAATTAATGAAATCGTTAAAACCCCGTTACGTTAGTCGATCAGCTGTTGAGACGTGAACCCGATGACCTTTCTTGCGCGCTGGTGATTTAATGCAATAGATTTTATTTCTTGCAATATAATTTAATTTTGTATACCTTTCTTGTGACTATGTATTGCGGGAGGACAATTTAATGCGAAAGATTTCATTTCTTGCATTTTTTTTTCTTTTTTTTTTCGAATTTCAATTTTTTTTTGCCTAAACGTCTTTACTCAAGCAGTAGATCACGTGCCCAAAGTTTCCGTAATTGATTTTACCAAACCTTATATAGCCTTGAAATATTTTAGACTTGTACAATTCTTGAATCGATATCCATGAAAAGATCGGGGTTCGCTGACTTGTTGAGTGCAGACACAGTAACCTATATTTGACTGTTTCTAGGCAAACTAGACACGCGAACATAAGCACATAAATACTGGATATTTTTTATTAAATTCAAATAATAACTAATTTTATGAGTAATTATTTTGTTGTTTTCCTTTCTCCTAACTGCAATCAATATATATTTATTATTTTTATATAAACAATTCGACGAAATTGCATAGGCAACTTTAGTTAGGATCAACAGTCAACAATATATAGTCCAGCCCACAATATGATGACGTTTTCGTGTGGTGAGAGTCCCACATATACCGCATACACATGCACATATTCCCCATCTAAAAAAAAGATAGTACTACTAATAAAGTAATAAGTTCTTCTGCTAAATAAAGTACAGCTTGGCCAAAAAGAGTTTGGAAAAATTAGGGCGCCACTCTCGCTTAGGTCTCATCATAATATGTGAAATCAGTAAGAGAATTTAATCAAATCGTTAAAAATAAATCTGAAACAATAAATGTTACTCAAAATCTAGTATTTGTGGGCCAGTATTGTCAACATCTTAAAGTTTCCATTTAGTAAAATATTTAGTTCCACTTATCACCACGTCATACTCTTTTTAGCCAAGTTGTAATTCTACTAAAAATAATGTATCTTCTGCTAAATAAAGTTTATCATACATAACTCCTGCAGATAGTCTCCTAAAATATTGCATTGTTTAGTGGAAAGAAGCTTATGGCAGACATAGTCTGCTAAACTTTACCTGCCGTATATCTTCTGTTGAATTTCTAAACGTGACCTATCTGACATAGCGGAATTGTTTCCGCGAATAGCACTTAAAGAAAGCGAAACCAATATCTGCATAAAATTCCGACGATGATGTAAACTAGCAAACTATAACGGGGTTGGGTTTAAAAATAACGAACTCGGCTCGTCGTTCTGGGAAAAGCGAACGTCCAACCGGTCGACGAAGTTCTCGGAACACGCGAAGGTTGCTCGACTAATATTAAGGTGTACTCACACTCGAAATCGTGAACGTTACCACGTGGCAATGGTATTTGTAGTAACCAAATCGACATACCTTTATTTCGTAGGTAACATATAAACGACATACAGAAGTTTTTGCGTGAAAAAGCGACGAATATATAAAACTTTCGCGTTTATAATATTACTAGGAAGTTCGATTAGTAGGAAGCATAAACATCAGTATATTCTAAGTCTATGGTAGGAAGGATGTTAAAAAGATTAATAATCTGTGATAAGTTTTGACATATTACCAAAGATTACAATTCAATTTTTTTGGGTAATTCATTTTGTCTATGGCTCTAATATTTGAGTCAGGAAGAATAATGAGGCTACCTACTCATTACTTACTTATCATATTATATGGTATACTTTATGGTTTGTGTCTCCAGTCTTATTATAGCTACTGTATTCCTTATCATCCTTATCTAAATTTGCGATAAACACGATTCGAATACGATACGTTTGTATGAAATCACTTATCAATAATAATGAATCATACATACTCGCAGAAATATGTTGCAGTAAAGCTGAATGTAAAAATAGTATTACATATCACATTACCCAAGACTTAAATGTAAAAAACAACATTCGTAATAAATAAAAAATATGTAAGTAATTCAATTAATAAGGTAACATCATAGGTTTTATAAAAAATCATAACACAAAATTCAAAATTTTGGTTGTGCTGGCCTTTATTAAAGTAAGTAACAATATATCAACAATTAATATTAAAATGGGTGATAAGGCCCGAAATCATGACGCCAATCATTATTGGATATTATATTAGGTATTATCATATCGAAACATCAATATTAAGTTAAAAAACTACAAAAAATTAACAATTATCAATAGTAGGTAAGTACATAAATATTAAATATCTTCCTACTTCTAAATTTGAAATAAATGTAAAACATAAAAACTAAGATAAAAAGTCGAAATCCGTATCACCTATGATACTTGTTCCTAGGTATAACCAATTTCCACTAAAAAGATACGTTCTCATTGTTGCAATGTTCAAAAAAACAATACGAACCCAATACCTATTTGAAAAATGCTTGAATTATCGTTGATCAACAAACAATAATCAATTTTAAATGATTTCTTAACGGAAAATTGAAGGGCAATCTTCTCCGTAAATTATTTAAACGACGTCCATTTTATTAAATGTCTAATGTTAAACCTGTTTATTTTGTTTTCGTTTAAAAGGTAAGCATTTTGCAAGGTTGAATGTTTTTAATATCTTGTTGATTAAAACCAATTATTGTAAGCCATGAACGTGCTACAAACTATAAAATTCCATTTTCTTTATAATATAAATGATTAAAAAAGTGTTCAATGCCCTATTTCTCAACCAATTATTTATTTCATATTATATATATTTTATATATGTAGTATCCATAAGAAGAATATAAATAGTTTCGGTCGAGTTTCGAACCTCGCACTGCTAATAACAGCTGTACTACCGACTACCGAGTAAAAGCGTAACTTTCTACTTGTACAGTAAAACTTTCACGAAATCGCAACCTTTATAATCACGAGTCGTGACTTAGTGTCATAGGCCAATGGCCATACAATGGCGAATATAAAATAAATTTTGCATCAAACCAAAAGCACACAACTAATACTCTTATAGACATATCGTTAAAGTTCAGTTTTATATAACGTGGTAATTATATACATTCCTACTCATGGCATTTCAGCAATGATACCAGACAAGGAATGAAATTTCATCTGTGTTTTCGATTTTAAATGCTAAAGGACAATGGACGGGCAGCATCTATAATCCTAAGTAATATCATTACTGTTTAAGTACTTTTATTTATCTTTATTCTATAATGACTCCAAATGATGTCTTCTCATTCAAGAAAAAATGTAAAAAATAAAACATAATAGCAGAATAAAATATAACGGCAAATATATTTCTTATCTAATCGTACTACGGAATTTGTGTCTTTAGCGAAATCTATTATTATATAAACATACTGAGTAAACATATTAAAATATCTTGTATCGCGCCTTTCGCGGTGTGTGGTCGCACTTTTCCGAAACAGCTCGAACGATTTTGATGCTTTTTCAAAATGTAGGTATATTTGGTAGGAATAAGAATAGATGGAAAACGATATTTCATACCACTAGGTTATTAGGTTGTTGAGGGGTGGATGCGCCGTAAGTGCAAACCCCTCACCTTCCGTCTGACACAGGTGCTCACTGGGCATCGTTACTTTAGTGAAAGTATAATATATTAATTCATCTAATGAGTAAAATATCTTCATAATTCATGTGATCTTCATTCATCGTCATTATCAACCACAAACTGGACACGAATAAGTCCTATTTGCAAATGGTCTGTCTTTCGACCCAAAAGCAAAGTAGACTCACACGCTGAGCTCAAGCTGGTTGAAGAACTTTAAATGCTATTTTTTTTCATAATCTAGTAGGCTAAACGCAAGCAAGTTATGATACAATTCCTCCACTAAAGAAGCCTTTTCTGGGAAAACTATTTTTATTCGCCTTTTATACTTAGTAAAGTATAATATCTCACTTTGGCTAACTGTCTGTACCGATCGAGTTCTATACCGATTGAGCTGCCTTGGCAATCAGGCTGAAAAGTATAGCCCTTCCGAAAGAAAAAAAAAACTTGGGCTAACTAGAAGCATGGAAAAGTGATATCAAAATCGATGAAAACACAATCAATATCGTCTGTAAAAAATATGATTTTTTTAATGTGGTAAAACTTGTGTAGTTGCCAATAAAAAAGACGTCAGCATTCTATGTCACTCACTATTCTTAAATCTCGATTCATTTACGTACAATAATTACAACAAATTACAACTTAACCATGCAAATATGTAGATTGAATATAGGTCATATCAAGGTCACCATTTTTAATATTACTAGTCACAAATACGATTACCTGGTTGTAGTTCAAGGAAATATCTAGCTAATATTTAATGCAATTTGAAACCTGTGTCTAGGTTACAGTTATGACGCGTGTCATTTTGCTTAGTAAACTTCTTTACGTGGCAAAACGAGTATGTATAAGTCTAAATGAAAAATAATTTCTGCCACAATTACCATTAAACCAATCAAGGTCATTACCTAAAAGCCTATACACAATGGAAGATTGTATAAGCTTTAGATTTTTTACTAACAAAAAGTAAACCACACTAAGGGAAATTTTGTATTTTCATTCAACTTTAATTGCGTTTTAACAGTTTTAATATCAATTCCTAAAGTGGGTAAACTCGTGGCAACCATAACCAAGCCAAGAGAGTAACGCGAGGGAAGAAGGAAGTTCTTAAATATTCTTCATTCTATGCCAAAGACCTGCCACATGCTAAAGTACGTATATCAGACTTCAGAGGTATTGTCCAAATCCGTAGGATTTGATTGTATAAATTACCAATAATTCATACATTTAGAAAATTTCTTCATTGCTTTTTAAACATAAATAAACAGTAAGCAAAAAAAATGTGTATCTTTAGGCAAAGGAAATCAGTGTTTGTAAAAAGAACGAAGCGTTTCACACAAGGAAGTAGCTGTCCACAGACGAACAATAATTAATGTTCTACAACGTAGCATAGAACATTTGTTTTGGTGGAAATTACCGATCTAAGAAATAAAAACACGGCCACTTTTATACCTTAGATAAATAAAGTAATCACTCAATAATGCATAATGGTTATAAGAAACGATTATCTATTTTTTCATTATATTCATGCAAATACAATTTTCTATCATTTTTAAATAATACGTAGTAAAGCTACAATGTCAAGTTACTTTTTAATAAAAAAAAATTAAAACTTTAACTTTACTTTAACTCGACTAATTAAAACTTTTATAACATCTAATCTCAACCAGTTTAATTCCACGACACAACAAATGCTAATCATTGGTCATTTATTTAAGGAAAATAAGGTAGCCAAAACAACGGATTTAACTTATGAAGCTTAATCAAAAATCCAAGCAATTTTTAACGGGCATCCTTCCAGGAAAACCTTTGCTGCTACAATAAAAAGTTTTTATATTCGCCGTAGTGTTGTAAACACAAATTGCCTTTTAATATCGACATCTGATTATTCTCGGAACATCTGTATTTATTTCGAAAGAGGTTTCATTTCGTTTCGAAACTCAAAGGTAAGTGTTCAAGTCAATGATTCATTCGATTGAGGTTTGGTGCGATGTAAGCTAAATTAACTTACATTTTGTAATTCAAAGTATTAGTAATATAATATATTAGTTGGCATTCTACGCATCGCATATACCTATTATGTTTTATTAGAAATGCTTCCTTTCCTGGATATACCTATATAATAAACTAGGTAATGCCCGCAGTTTCGTCCGCGTGGAGTTCGAAAAAGAAAAATTTAAAAAACCGTAAATTTTGACCTTTAACATTAAATAACTTCTTCTAGGCACGGATCAATAAGGACTTTTAAAATTTTATTTATAATTATGGTTTGAACAATTTTACCGACTTTTAGCTTTTTATGAATTTATGCAACTTCGAATGTCTGAATTGACCGGACTATAATATTTGACCGATAAAATTAATTATTATTACAAAAGTGAAAGGTATATGCTTTCTATAAGAACGTCTGCGTCGCCCACGCCTGCCACTGACACGATCTGAAAATAGAATTACAATAAAATACTGGACTCCCACACATAATCCTACTCAACACTTAATATTTCAAAATAGGAATTTCAGAACAGCTGGATGTTGGAACGAATATAACTTTTTATGATTCGTTCTGAACTCTAGATTAATCTATTTTTTCGCTTTGTTAGTAGGTAGTTGGTATTTTTTTAATATATTATTTTACTCAAACTATTTCTTACGTTTATCATGGGACATAGTTAATATGGTGTGAATGCTTTTCTAAAATTGCTACTTAGATGTACACATTAGGAAACGATTTACAACCGAACTACATAATAATATATTTTTTTATTATTAGTTCGGTTGTAAATCGTTTCTCAATTAATTAAAATAGTTTTCTTCTTACTACATAATATATAAATATGTACATATAATATTAGTGATTACAATTAAAAATGGTCGGTCCGTTATTGGAACATTTTTTATACATGTTGGTCTACTATTGTCTATGACCATAGACGAACAAATGACATATTAAACGTTTGTCATGAGCATCCAATCGCCTTTACAACTGGGAAGATTCCAACCAAGATCCATAGACCACACAGGGAGAATGGCGATGTAATTTAACAATGTTTAGTCTTTTTATATAATACTAGATATTTAGTTGTGTCTAAATACCTATCAGATGATTAAAATAAATAGTGAGAAAACAATTTTTTTAAGTATTGATTAAATGTTGATTTAATTCGTCAATCTCTGGCGGACATAAACTCTCCCTGCTTAAAGCTCAAATCGTCATGTCATCATGGTAATTGTAAAATATCCAAAATGTAGGGAATATGAAAGGAAAGCGTGGTGAAATCGCTAAAAAGTAACTTTATTACAATAGCTAACATTGCTATAAATGCTAATATAGCTTATTTAAAATTACAGTCTTTGTTTAGACAAACTATCTTTAAGTCAGAAATAATACAAAAAAATTAAGTTAAAAAAAATACTAAAAAAAAAACACATTTTAATAGCAAACCAAACTAAAAATTTGAAAATAATTTTTAATAGAAGAATTAAATGGATTAATTAGATTGAGCATACTGGAATAATTTTATCAAATTATTGTATTGTTATTGGTCCTCGATAAATCTACAAAGCTTGAACGAAACTGACAGTTAGAAGTGGGTCAAAATCGCACCCAAATAAGTCGGTTACAAACAAACAAACATACAGGTCAAGCTAATAAAAAACGTGTAAAAATCTATATATATATATATATATATATATATAATGTTTTCATTTTCAATCCGAGAGTTAACAATAAAGACATTTATTAATTATTGATATAAAGCTTTTATCAATTATTATTGGAATAATATTTCTGATAATAAGCCGCAAACAGTTTACAAAAATTATAGTATTTTAAAAAACATATCACAAAAGCATTATAATGTTTTCGGTACACGATAACATTGAAGTTTCATTCTTATTGATAAATAAAATTATTTACTTGTACATGAGTATACCACATTTATACTGTCCTCATTGGAAAGGGTTTCCGCGAACCCGAGTATCTCGGAACATGTCCACAATCCAAGCTATTCGGAAAGCGAGTACCGACTACCGAGAATAAAGCGAGAATCTGCGTCGCAATGGGATTCATTTTAAATACGCTTATAAAACCTCTTTCTTTTCCCTTTATTAGCGTAGAACGAAACGTAAAATCAAAATTGCCGATATTTGTTTGCAACAATTGATAATTCTACACATGAGGAAGGTTGTTTTTTTTTTAAATATTTAACCTTTTTTTAATATTTGTTATTAACAAATAAGAAAATAATAAAGACATGGTAATAATGATATTAAGATGCATTTTAAACTGTGCTGACGGCAATATTGTGTGAGGAGTGACAGACTGAAGGGGGCTCCCTTTCTTGACTAAGTTATATTGCCATAAATAAAAACAAGAAGAATAAGTTATGCCTTAACTTCATCATCGTCATCATCAGCCTCTATATGTCCACTGCTAAACAAAGGCATCGCGATGCATTAACTTATTTACATTACAGATAATTCTATTTGTTTATCGCCTCCAGACTCTATCGATTTGTATTTTGTTTATTTATTTCTCTTTTTTCATTACAGGTAACTGCAACCACAACAATATACAGATAATATGCAACAACGTGGTATGTTTGTAACGTTTTGTTATTTCTTAAAAAAAATCTTAAATAAATAAAAAACAACGGATGTACGTTTTGTTTTCGATGACGCTTTATTTTCAAGATTATTTTGAGACAGTTCCTCTAAATTGTGATTAAAAAACACGCTGAGAACGCTCGTTGCCAATAATAAAACCATTAGCTACTAAAAGAATGTGGATAGTTCCTTATTTTTACGACAAGGCCATTTTACTAAAAATAAAATGTTGCTAACCTTAGCCCTGCAGTGAGTCAGGTTTAAGTATAAACCGAGGACCGGCGGTTCATAAGAAACGATTGTTCGTTGTATGACGCGACTTTTCCTGGTAACGCGCATAACACCAAATATGTAGATAATAATATATTATATTGTTAATTGTTACTTGATTATAATAATTATTCTTTCATTTTAGTAAATACCTTAACTAAAGTAACATATTATTATCACGAAGAATCGTCATAAGTGTCTGTCAATTTTGACAGATTGACACAGATAAAATAATAATTGATACACGCTTCTCGCGACTATCCAAAAATATTATATCAATAGGAGTTTAGCTTACAATATAGCTTATGCATACACAGATGCATGAAGAGTTTGGAGATGCCTAGTGTTTAAAAATCGCGGATTAGATAGGATATCGATCGCCATTCGTTAGCCGGATCGGATTTCTAACGAGTAGCCGGAGACCAGTCGATTTATACGAGGTTTATGTCCTTCACACTACGGCTTATGTCCGACTACAGATAAACGGACTGTTTTTTTTATTTTTTTATTGTATAATTATATTATTTTGGTACCAAAATGTAATTATTTATTTTATAAATGACTCAGATATCAGACAGGATAGGCATTTAGTCAAACCTGAAATATGTCGGACTAAAATACAAAATCCTCTTTTTGGGCATCCTCAGGAATAATGGGGCCCAAGGCAAATTTTAATACCCCACCGGGGTAATCTAAGCCACTGAAATGATTCTTTGTTCCCTTAAAATTGTCTAAGCCATTAACTCAAGTTTGAATATGAGCTTAGAATATTGATTACAATTAGACGACAAGGTGCTCTGCATGACAATGTTTAATAATGAAGTCATGCACTCTCCGACATCGTGACTCTCGTAGTCATGACGACAAAATCGTGTGTGGACCCCTCCTTTATTTCCAATAATTTTTATTTATTTTCTCACGTCAGAATGCATGAATGCTTTTGCGGCTTGCCTTCAATGTAAGTTAATAAATAATCTATGAACAATAGACTTAACCGTAGACAATAAACTTATTTTTAATTAATGTCTAAATTGGAATAACATTTTTTTTTAATTCATAGTGACCAAGATTTAAAGTGATGTAGTATATTACGGAAGAATGTCCAATTAGGTTATTCAATATTCTATTGGAATCAGTTTTTTATGTACTTACATTATTCTGGTCTAGAAACTAAACGTATTGTACCTATATGAAGATAGTGGAACTTAATATTATTTTGATTTGATAAATATAAAATGCATCGTTACTCGGAAGTAAATATCAGTCGTCGTGTGCCTCCCACCATGGTTCAGGTCTTGATGTGGCGGTGGGGCTCAGTAGCCTGGGGTGAGCCCAGCACCTTGGGCGAAGCTAATTGAGCCGAGGAACTCTTTGTACTCCTCTTTATAAGAGGGGACAAAATAGCAGGGGGCAAGGGGTGAGGATGGGAACCTGACCCCATTGTACTGTCCCAACGTTGGGAGGAGTTGTTCTGTGGTGCGGGACAAACCCTCTGTGGAGGTGGCGTCGGTCCCTTGCGGGACTGACTAGCCGTCGAGGTGGCCTGTTAGCTTTACAGATCCGGGGCACCTCACCAAAGGCGGCATTGGTGGCACTCGCCGGGTTTTAGTGGGTATATCTGCGTCCACTTACCAGCTTTCGAGCGCAGCGAGTCCCACATACTCGCATGGGGAGACTCACTCTCCAGCGGGATGCCTCAGAGTATTTCCTCAGCACACAGCCCCTGGACATTTGCCTAGAGTGGCTGTTAAACTGATTAAAGATGGGTCTAATATGAAAAAAAAACCGTTTCAAGGTTTCACGTATGACAAATTTAAGGTTCTTGTTTAGTGCATGTGTCAGGGTTTTCTTGTTATTTATCTGCCAATTCGTGACTAATGTCTCTTGAGTCTTCGTCTGGACGGACTTTGTTTTCTGAAGTAACTACATATTAACAGTATCTAGTTGCGTTGTTGGGATATAAATTAGCAAACATCAAACGTTCCATTGTTTGCGTTATTTTTGGCAACCTGGCATAATTGGACGCGTCCAGTGCCTGTAGGAAATTAAAAATATTTATCGGTTTTTGAAGTGAAACTCTTTTGCGCGCATGAGGGTACAATTTTTACGGATGAAACGTCCCGAAAATGTACAACGTTTTTGTTAAAGAAGAGGGAGAGAGTGATTGAGACCGATTGAAAGAGACTGACTGGCGAACGTAGCATGAAGCACAGCCATGGAGTGAGAGTAGGGAGCAAGCGAGTGAGAAAGATCGAGAGAGAGTGAGATAGAGCGAACGCAATCGCATCGCAAGTCTCGGTTTAAAGGTTTAGTTTTTATACTAATCATTATAATAAATTATGTAAACATATAATATAAATATAAACGAGAGTCGAGAAAAATTAGTTTGTCAAATATGTATCACTTCTGACATGTGTACTTTGTACCTACGGGCTACGCAAGCACTTTTTTACCACGCTTTTATTAGCTTGGGTTGTATGTATGTAATGGAATCTTTGAACATGATTTTGACCCACTTCTAACGACCAGATTTTGTTCAAACTTTGTAGATTTATCGAGGACCGATGACAATACAATAATTTGATAAAATTATTCCAATATCCTGATAAGGATAATCAGGATAGCACATGCTAGGAAGGCGTAAGGCGTGGGGGGAGGACCTGGCGCAGCAACCGTATGGCAAAAACCTGACGGTTGCTTTGCACCCGGTTGCTCCGGATGCTCCGTAAGCGCAAACCCCTCACCTTCCGTCTGACACAAGTGCTCACAGGGCATGGTTGCTTTGGTGAGTACCTGTGCCGGACGGCCTGCAGGGAGCCGTTGACAGTGTGTCACGATTGTGGCGCGGCGGTGGACTCAGCCCAGCACACACTCGAGGTGTGCCCGAGATGGGCGGCGTTGCGTCACAGTCTGACATCAGTCATCGGAGGGGACTTGTCTCTGCCGAGCGTCATCTCCGCGATACTCGGTGACGACGAGTCCTGCACGGCGATGGTCTCCTTCTGCGAGGCAGTAATGTCCCAGAAGGAGGTCGATGAGCGGGTGAGAGAGGAGGCCGCCGACGAGGCCTCCTCCCGCGGGCGACGAACAGGGGTGCGTAGGAGGCGCTATTTAATGCGCCTCCAGTAACGCCCCCGTGTTCGTGTCGGGCTCAGGATGGGAACCTGGGTCTGTATGGCACGACGTCGTGGGGACTGCTTAGTAGCGGCCGGGCAGTCCCTCCCTACGAGGAGTAGTCTGGCCTTCGCCGGGGCCAGCCTGTCGCTGAGGTGATCCTGTCTGTTGCCTGCATATCCGGGACCCTCAAAAAGCAGCTGAAGGCGCTCGCAGTGGTTTTAGTTAGGGTGGGCACTCCCACGTGCGAGTCCCACATTGGGTCAGGATCTACCCGAAGATCCTGGCTGCATCCATAAGGATTTCCCTGCGAAAAAAACAAAAAAAAAAAAAAGAAAAGGAAGGCGTAAGGCGCGCAAGTTACCTACATCACTTGTGTTGTTTTTAGTCTCTCACTCATTTCTAAAGTGATTGTTAATAGTTGAGTACTTTAAGTAAATTAATAAAATCTTTAATTAAAAAAATCGACACTAAATAGTAAAAAATAAATTATAGTTTAAGAAAACTAAAAAAACACGCTTTAATAGCAAACCCAACAAAAAATTTGAAAATAATTTTTAATATATGAATTAAATGGGTTAACAAAATTACTTATTGTAAAAAAGCGTGAGGTGCTCAATATTCATTATTAAAAATATTTCATCGGTATCTATTTCTAAAAAGTTACAAGCACCACGCTTTTTTACAATAAGTAATTTTGTTAACCCATTTAATTCATCTATTAAAAAATATTTTAATTTTTTTTGTTGGGTTTGCTATTAAAGCGTGTTATTTAGTTTTTTTTTAAGAATGACAATGAATATATTATATTGATTCCTTATTATCACTATAAGCCCTTTTTCGTCCACTGTGGTCTGTAGTATATAGGGAGTCTATATATTCAGGAAACGCCAAGATGGCCTAGCCACTCGTACGAAGATTGATTTCTCATAAACGCTTGCATACATATACCTAAATAGTTTTATTGAGATACTAGCTGTTGCCCGCAACTTCGCCCGCGTTACTTACTCAACTTAACTACTGTTAGTCACAGCGTGATGTTATATAGCGCCTTCCTCGATAAATGGGCTATCTAACACTGAAAGAATTTTTCAAATCGGACCAGTGGTTCCTGAGATTAGCGCGTTCAAACAAACAAACTCTTAAGCTTTATATACTAATAAGTATTGATGTTATGATATTAGTAACAGAGATTAAGGTGAAGTTTATTGAGTTTTGAGATTATGATGAATCATTTTGCATAAAAAATCACTTTGCGACCTCGCTCTTAGCTAACTTCAGATCGTCCAAGTTAAATTGCTCGTACCTACACAAATACTGAATTATTGCCGAAGTCTTGAGCAACTGCTAGTACTTTATATAAGTATCGTGCATATAACCATAATGTGATTGACTATGGATATACCTTGAAGTTAGTTTCAAATGTATGATGGGCAAATCGTCTATTTCGTCATTCAATCAAATTTAGCACGCCATCGCTTCTGTGATTGATCGCTTTTGGTCGTCACTCTCGATTCCGATACGATGTGATTTAGTTTTTGTACCCTGTTGTTGTCAAGTGTAATAGGAAACTCCTCAAATCTCTTTCTACATATTTTTTTTTTCAATTTAATCTATACAATATCTATACAGATAAATGAAATTGGAGTGTCTGTTTGTAATATTAAAATAACCGCTTTTTACTCATTGCATATGGATAAAGCCTCGCAGCTTCGCCCTCGTTGACATAGATTTACAACCACCCATGTGATTTGCGGATGGTTATTTTTATAGCCTAAGTTACTTCTTATAACGTCAAATTCTCTGCCAGTGAAATTCCCATCAACATCGACCCAGCCGTTTCAGAGATTAACCGCAAGAAACAGACAGACTGACTGAAATTGTAAAAAACGTATTCATATGCATTTAATAAAAAGTGGTTAAATATTTACAATCAGACACTCCAAATTTTTTTACCTATATAGATTTAACCATATAAGCAATCAAAAAATAGCATCTGAAATGCAGCATAGCAACATTTTTACAAGCATTTATAATTTATCAGTTGGAGAAAAATGCATTACTTATAGGTATTACATGATTCTCGGTTTATTGTTATATTTTTTGTTTCTTACAAAAGTAAGTACCTGTACCACCTGTACTAACCATAGACAGTTCTTTAACTGCCTTAATACAAAGAAGGCTTTTTATCGCTTAAAGCAATGGACATGTCATAATGAACTTAACAATTATTAATCACTTTTCCGAGTAAAGGCGGAGGCGTAGAATTTGCACCTTCACAATTATATCCGTGTGTTAGCTACAGAAATAGCGACAAAGGCTATTCTCAGAAAGATATCGTCATGCTCGGCTTTCGAGAAAATGCTTAAGCGACAATACTTAAACAAAGAGTACAAGGGACCGAGTATACATTAAATACAAATACTTTTTTAATTTAATTGCCAGAACAGGCAAAGGGGTTGGTTTGTATAAGGTTCGTATCGTCTTTGTCTCCCAGGACCTTTATAATACTTTCGCAGAAAGCAGACATATACATACAATAACTAGAGTTTAATCCGAGGTTTTAGATAATGAGTAGGTAATTTCAAGCTAAGAAGATTTAATGAGCGATAAGCAAATTATAATAGTAACGAACTATATCAATGATACATTCTTAAACTATCAAATTAAACAATTTATATTAATAGGCTATAAACCAATAGCAAGCGAAAATGACAGTGTCTCTTTTAAACCGGATTTTACGATTTCGACCATTAATCAGAAAACCGATCTTTAGTTGGGGTTAAACACCACTATAAAGTCAAAGTCATAAATAACACACAATCATATTTAATTGTTGAATTGCCACATTAAATCAAAACCTTCATCAAATGAATATATTTTATGTATGCAAATATATTATTTCCAGTGAAATATTAATTAACAATTGTATTATATTATCTTTTATGTAAGTTTTTTGCATATCTTCAGTGCGGTTCAACCACCTGAGCTGTTTACATTGTAATTCCTAGAAGACCTTAAGCAACAGTTCATAAGAATACCTACAAGTACATTATAATAATGACTTCTTCACAATGAAATTGAATGAATTAACATTTTTTATTCTTACTACTCAATTACGTTTTATATTGCACTATATTAATGAATATTTCAAACGTCAATTTAGAACAATCTGCTTATCAATAATCAGGGGCTGTGACCATAATGCATATGTAATGTCATCTTTTTCTATACAATATGAATGAAAGAGATAGAGAACGTAGATTATTCAGAATAAAGACAATGTAAAATCCACTGGGCTTTTGCACCGTAAACTTTAATTCGCATCAGGCTTTGCGTCTAGGATTACTATTAGTCTGCAGAGAGCTGTGCTCTCTGTCAAAGAGTAGGTATATAAACACTACATTCTATTTAATTGCTATGTGCTCTCTGTAACACAAAGAGACCAAAGCGGATTTGTTTCACTCTTTGGCGAACTTTTCTCACATTATAACGAACTAATCTCATATCGTAACGAACTTATCTCACATTGTATCGTCAGCGCCGATGAACATAAACAAGTTTACCTGAGACTAGACCAGGCAACTCATTTTTCCCCACCGTGGTTCAGGCCTTGACGTGGCGGTGGGGCTCAGTAGCCTAGGATGAGCCCAGCACCTTGGGCGAAGCCAATTGAGTCGAGGGGGCTCTTTGTACCCCTCTTATAAGAAGAGGGGACAAAAGAGCAGGGGGCAAGGGGTGAGGATGGGAACCTCACCCCATTGTACTGTCCTGACGTTGGGAGGAGTTTTTTTTTTTTTTTTTATGTTAGTTGAATAGGCAAACTGGCAAACGTGCCACCTGGTGGTAAGTGGTCGACGTCGCCCATGAACATAAACTAGTTTATCTGGAACGAGCCCAGGCAACTCATCTATGTGTTGCCTATCCTGAGACATAAGATGTTAAGTCTCGGTGCCAATAATTACACTGCCTGTCTTGCCCTTCTCTCCGAAACACAGCGAAGCTGTTTCACGGGAGAAACAAGCAAGATGGTGGTACCCACGCAGCCGGGAGCGCGGCACAGCGCTTCCCTCCCACCGGTTGTTCTGTGGTGCGGGACAACCCCTCTGTGGAGGTGGCGTCGGTCCCTTGCGGGACTGACTAGCCGTCTAGGTGGATAGAGCTGCGCCGGGGTTTAGTGGATAGAGCTGCGTCCATTTACCATCTTTCGGGCGCAGCGAGTCCCACATACCCACCTGGGGAGACCCACTCCCCAGGCGGGATGCCTCAGAGCATTTTCCGGCGTAAAAGGAAAAAAAATGTTTACGTTGCCTATAGGCAGTTTAGACTCTCCTCTCTGTCCGCAAGCAGCTGGACAGATTTGCAAGAAACTTTGCTCATAGATAAACTATGACGGACTAGGATATAAGACATTTTTTATTTCGGTATTTCTTTCCATGTTCATTTACCAATTTTCTTTGATATTCGCACTATAATACTCAATGTCGATATTGTGAATCTAATTCCACGAAGGCCCATGCAATAGCTACTTATAATTTCTTAATCGGCTATTCGCTTGCCTTTTTTGCATATTATAACGAGGTTATCATTACGTCCTACAATTATTTCCACAATCAATAATAATCCTAACACGGCTTCAACAGGATAATTAATTAGCAATCCTTATTTAAAACACGCCATTTCAATAAAACATAGTGCGTTCTCGTAAAAACATTTATATGGATAATGTAACTCGAAGTTTAACGGCCCAGAACCATGCGTCGACCCGCCATTTTGTCTATGAAATAAAAAATTAAATTGTAGGCATAGAACACTGGTCATTTATCCTGGAGGTTAATCTACAGTAATATAAAGAGGAATGATTTGTATGTAACGAATAAACTCAAAAACTACTGGAACGATTTCTAAAATTCTTTTGCCTTTTGAAAGCCACGATCAGTGGGTAACATAAATAGGCTATAAATTATTTACCAGTGCAAAGCCGGAACGGACCGCTAGTGAAATATAAAATCTAATTTACAAGGATTTTGAGACTTGTAAGTGGTAATTGGAAATTTGAATCAAAACCAAATCAAATATGATTTATTGAAAAATCTTCCCAATCAAAATATATAGTAGTCATAATAGTTTTTGAATTTTGCGATTGAAAGAAAAAAAAGACGATAATTTTGCAATAACTTATTTTTACAATATTTTAAATTACAAAGAAAAATATTACAATATACATATAAGATAACTGACCATCAAACTTTACTCCAAAACAGGGTTACTAATTTATAAACAAGTAAATGAAGCCATGGCAGTTATGTTGTGCGAATCCCTAGGCCCTGGCTACCTGGCTAAAATAGCTTTGCATATCCGGTCCCAGGTGAAAAGCGGTCTCGACAAGATGTGTTAAAAATCTTTAAACAGGAAACTGGGGTATTGTAATGATTTACGATGTCGGGACTAGTATCTCATTTTTGCTCTTTCGTATTTGGAACATTGGTTTTTTCGTAATGGTTTTGTTCGTGTGTGATGATTTTGTTCGCACATGATTAGCAAAATCTCGTATTTATAGATATCAATCTAATAAAATCATCTCTAAAAACGTTAATTATGAAAAACCTACCTGTTGTCTGTAAAGTCGGTTTTCGGGCGATAATTTTTCGTGATAACGTCATGCCCTTATTTCAAATATCTGTGGTCATGCCCAACGCTTAGGCCAATCGTGCCCCTCTATCGCGTGTTCAGCGCTCTCGCTTGCACGCTCGTCGTGTCAAAATGAGTCATGTTTTTTCGTGCGTTATCAAGACGTTATCACGTCAAAAATTTAAACTTTTTTTAGCTAGTAGTTACTGTTATTTTTAAAATAAAATATTTTTTTTCTTTCTTTTACGCCGGAAAATGCTCGAAGGCATTCCGCTGGGGAGGGGGGACCATGACGTTGAATACCTAAGACAGTGGAGTAAATCACCCCATCTACACGTCAGTCGATCTGCCGATACATCTGCCTACATGTAGAGGAGCTATTAGGGTTTTATGACATATGCCCGGTATACACGTCAACGATATATCGTAGCGGTTTGACTGCGCATACCGCGAACCAGATAAATCTGAGACAAAAATTCACACAATAATTTTTGGCGCAGTCAAATCTCTACGATATAATATCGTTGACGTGTTACATACCAGAATACGGCTTCGCTAGCCGTGTGTCAGCCTTTCGGACCATAAAATATACCTATCTAGAGTATCTAGTAATTTTTTTGTATGTTTTATTCATTTGATATATTTATAAAGACCATGCTCGCAAAAAGGTACGCATCTCGGGCTCTAATGATGGCCCAAAAGATTAAATAAAATAAAAAAAACTTTTAGCATTATAGTTTGAAATCATAATTTAATTGAAGACGACAAAACTACAAGACACTCGAAAAAGACATCACAGACAAACAATATAGGCTAGCAGTTCTGAGTTCCTAGTATAATAACCACGTATCTGTATGGTAATCAATGGAATAATAAAACTGTTATTGGCCATAAGCTAATTGAAACCATTGATAATCAACTTAACATATTCAGAGAGAGTTCCGGGAATCCTTAAGAGCGTCGAGGCCAATAAAGAAGTACCGAGAACAACGGTATCCGTACAGAATTGAAATTGGTGTCGTGTTCTTCGTAACTGACCTCCTAAATGTTCACATTCGTTTGTATAAGGTGATGTTTACTTTTCACATATGCGTACGCATAGGCCTAAGTTCATGCTATTTCTTCTATCAGGGAGAGGTAAAAAATATACATAGACATGTATAACTATCTCAATTCAATAAGATGTTTTTTTTAAATGTCATAAGGAGTCAACCGAGCAGTCGGAGCCTTATGGTGACTACCGCGCCCATAGACATCCACACAACCAAAAGTTTTTTGCCCTCCTTTTCGCCATCCCCCCAATGGACCACCGGAAACTCACAAACCGCACAAACGCGACAGCATAGCTATCACTTGACGCCGGTGTTATGTATTGTAATACAATTAATTACATTAATTAATAAAATAATTATGTTTTACATCAATATTGTAACTCTGTTGAATGTTGATAGCTTTTATTGCCTTTAAAGTACCTATTACGTATATTGTACCTAGTAGTAGTACCTAGATTGTAGGTATCCAGTATCTGTGAGGTTGATTCGCACTTGATATTTTCTAGTAAATTAAATTAAAAAAATTGAATTCCTTGAGTCTTTATAACATTATATATATATAATGTTATAAAGACTCAAGGAATTCAATTTTATTTTTAATATCTGTAAATTGTATTATTTTACGATAATGAATCATCGAGTAGCGGGGTATTCACCGAAACCATATCGGGTACTTTTTTTATGTCACAGCTGATGATAAAGATTTGAGATTATAGACAGTTTCTAAGAAACGTTTATTGACTATGGCCTCTTATGATATGTAGATATTGAAGAAGATTTTCTTAGAATCTCGTCCTATTTTATTGCATTTACTTGCAAGTCTAATCCATTGAACTATATTTATTACTAGCGTAGTAATTACAACTCACTGGTCTAATCACATTAAGCTCTTATTCTTAACATTTAGAAGAAATAATATAGAAATATATATAGAAATAATAACATTAGTAAACAATAAATAAAGATAAGTTTTTAACTCTGCGAAAGTGTCACAAAGAAAAATCTTATCCTACAAGATTAAAATATATATAAAGAAATTCGACAATTAAGTTCGATAGCATTTTCTTGAATACCACAAGGTATCTTTCTTCATCTTTCTCAATACCTATTTATTACCTTGTAGCTCGTACTGTGCTCGGACTTCGTACTTATTTCGCATATTTAGAAATCTAAGCAATGTCGCAATTGCTATTCTTACGTTTTGGTGGCACGGACAAAACTGACCGCTACTGCTGGTATGTTAACTAATAAAGCTGAAATTCGAGATATTTTACTTGAGGCACACTTCCGTATACTTTATAAACAAGGTATATTTTAAAATGTTCGAAAATACTAATATCGCGATCCCAATAAAAAGAGTGCAAGATAATAAATACAAAACGTTGGCAATCGGTAAGATGTGATTTACGTTTGCGAAAAGAACCATTCATCGTTTTTGAAGGCTAAACAAAATAAACATAATAAATACAACAGAAATAATAATGGTAACACCATATTTCATTGAACAGCTGCTGTTTTGAACGGCCATTTTGAATTCAATGGTACATAATATGGAATAACGATTATGACGATTGTTGTGAAGAATAGGACTTCCCACTCATAATAATATAGAATTAAATAATATAGATCAGATTGAACGAACGACATGCGCAGATGCCACAGCTGCTGTTTTCTACGCATGGGATTTCGGGGTTGCCAAATGTATAATAGGTAGTATACCTAGGTAATATTATAACTTTTTATTGTTAAGTTACAACCTTTTTTATGTTTAGCGAAAAAAATTATCAATTGTTCATTACTTACTTACTGACCTACCATGGTCACGAGTAGATTTCAGAGTTGCTTTTATATTTTTTTTTACTTCTTATTTATCTTTCGAGAAATTTAAGATATTTTTTATGGTAAAATAATTCTGTTCGTGTATGTATACGCAATATTTCGTATGCATTACGATTTACGATTACGCACTAAGTAGGTACCTACCTGTTTTACAAAGCTCACTTTAATGAAGTTTAATGTCCTTATTTTACCTACATGTCTAAATATAACGAAAAAGAACGTAGGTATCATATTATTATAAAAACGAAAACGTATTCTCAGTGGTATTTATATCAAGCGTATCTCAAAACGTCTTATAAGTTTGAAACGGCAGATGTCTGTTGTGAAATGTGAAAGCGCCGCAGGTAGGTGATTCCGAGAACGCCAAATATAAGCCCAACCCAGTACGGAGAATACGCTCTATGGCACGTTTAAATTTCGAATGCGAATCAAACACCTGCGTTTGGCCACTGCCCATAGCCACTCCGTATTGTTATGAAATATTGATTATCATATTTTAAATATTCATATTATGTAAAATATTCAAACAGGTATGTACCTAAATTAAATTATAATATAAATAAAAATAATAAATAATATAATATAATAAAATAAAAATAATAAATAATATAATACATACATATATATAATATAGTTATAAAATTGAAATTGATAAAATTAAATTATGACATACAAACATCAAATAAAAATAAGTACCTAATTGTCTATTTTAACCATTGAGTTATCATGTAGGTACCTACGTTACTACGTACGCTAGTAATATAGTTCAATGATTTTACGAGTATACATATTATATTTCCAAACAAGTCAAAGAAATGTCGGGCATGTAAAAAACTTAATAAATCGCGATAAAATCCGTAAAATTGTATCATTATAATAAAACAAGACAATTCTAGGAATAGAAAATCAAAGCATTCAAATTATTATCATAAAACATACAATACAGTGAATATTTAATATTTATGACTGTACAGTTCTTGCCTAGTGACTGTAGGTACAGGTCAGTGGTCACATAAATACTAGTGTCTAGTACTAGTTAGTGCCTATTGGCTATTTATTACCTATCTATGTTATATTTTATACCTGTAAACGTTTATGACTATGGTTATACTCATTGAACTATATTACTAGCGTAACGTAGTAATTACCACTCACTGGTTATACCTACTACCTATATCTTATATATAATATAAATAAGAAGTAGTAATCTTTTTACAATTAATGTGTACCTATATCTAGATGTAAATACGTAACCAGGGCTCCTAAAAAAATGTGTACCTAGCTAGTATACCAAGTGTGTGCATACCAAGTACGTAGTAAGTAGGTTTAGGTTTTTTTTCTTAGAACTTACCTATATTGTAATCTCGTAATAGCAGTATTTTATAAATCAATCTAATCCACAATTTTGTAAATTTTTTTCGAAAGGGGTTTTTCGGGCTATGCGCCTCTAATCGGAATTCGGAACAGTAGTTGAGCAGATGGCTCCCCTAAGAAACTTTGTAATAATATTATTACATACTAGCTGTTGTCTGCAGCTTCGCCCGCGTTACTCAACTCCTATAAGTCACGGCGTGATGTTATATAAGCCTTCCTCGATAAATGGGCTGTCTAATAGGTACTGAAAGAACTTTTCAAATCGGACCAGTAGTTCCTGAGATTAGTGCGTTCAAACAAACAAACTCTTCAGCTTTATAATATTAGTTTAAACGTTCTATATCATAAATCTTAATCTATGATTTGTATTTTGAAAGTAGGTAAACAAGAAATCTACGGGACCTAGTAGTTTTTCCTGCCAACTGACTACCAATAATAATGACTATATTATAAGTAAAGATAGCAAACAAATGACTAAATACCTAACTGGATAATAATAATTATTGTTGTAAGTTGTTGAATGAATTCTGAGAAGCAATGAATGTGCGAGTTCTATATCACTTTAGTTAGTGTCATTGAGGCCGCCACCATCCATTCCAATCCATACCAAACAGAATCCAAAGAGCAAATCCATTCAATTCCATTCGTCCGGACTGTCTCGCCGAGTGCGCATGCGGCGTTCGAGTAGCTAGCTCTTTTAGTGAATACAACTTTTAATCAAAATTGTTGTACCGTCTAATTAATAGTTAAACATACTGTTGTTAATTAATTTTTATGAGTGAAAAATATAGATAGTTTCTATATGACTTTTTGTGTATTATAAATATATTAAATATCCGTGCTTTGGACAAACAGATGGAATCTACATCGTTTTAAGTTGTGACAGATGTGAAATAAAGTTATTTTTAAAACGATAAAGTGCCTAAACTTATTTGGTGGCATATCTTACAAATAGGAGATTTTTGTATTGTGTAAAAATTTTGTGATCAAATCGTGGCCTCTGGAAACCAGGCAGGCAGGACAAGTAATAGTCCGCCAAAAAGTGAACATTCAGTGTGTCTGTTGGAAAGGCGTCAAAAGCGTCCTTTAACCATGACAATAGCAACGAGGCTACCTTTACAGAGTGAGCAATATTCATTTTTTATATTTAAATAAACTTCGGTCTCCGTCCATCGTAAATAGCATTTTATACTAATACTTGTAGAAAGTGAAATGGGTTCATTTTATTCAATTCGAATGATTATGAACTTATCCCTCAGAAAGTTTTAACTTTTAAAGATCAAGACGATTTAAGTCCAAATAATGTAGGTACGGATATTATATATTCATAATATTATTTAGATTTTTAGTATATGAATGGTAAATTATTCAAGAACACTTAAGTATAATCGCTATCATTAATAACGATGTAGAGATAAGAGATTCTAAGTAACACGATAAAACTAGCTCTGCTCAGTCTCCAGTTTCGGGAAATATCATATATTCGTTAATATGCTATAATAACTAGAAACATTACAAAATTGTGTAGTGCAACAAAAAAAATAATTAGCTATAATTTTGGTATATTCAGTACTTAGGTACATATTGATTGACACTTGATTTAATATGTATGTAATGAAAAAACGTTCTTAACTAAAAAATAATAAAAGAAATACTAGTAATAATATTTTACCTAAGACATTATGAAATATGTTATTAATTTCATTAACTTTATTTCTTACATATTTTATTGTGACTCTTAGAAATACAAGTTAAAAATAGCAAATGCTGTTGATGGAATGTTATTACATTCATCATCATCATCAGCCTCTATCCATCCACTGCTGAACATAGGTCTCCCTCAAAGAACACCAAGACGACCGATCTCTTTGTAACCATTAAATCCCTTTTACATTGATAAAATTGTATTGATTGTAAATAAATACAATGTTACTAGTATCAATACTATTATTTCAAAATAAAATTGTTATATTCCTTATAAATATTTCATGTATGACATTATATTTTGTTGCAATTTTGTCTCGTGTTCCCAGTGTCTTAGGCTCATGTTGCAGTCCAAAAAACTTATTATTTTATACAACAAAATAGGCAAATGCAGCAACAGAGTTTAAAAAAATCCTTGGTGAGACAGAAATGTAAAAAATCATTGTTAGCAACATTAAAGAGTATGAATCTCATGACTTTTTATGACTTTCCCATGTTTCCAATCTCCTATAGTTATGAAAATCCAAAAAAAAAGGACAAAATCTAAATAGTTTTTTAAAATTATTTTCAGATGCATGTGTTGAAGTGGGGATCCCGCTCAACAACTGGTCGACGGGTGTGGCTTGCTGTCCAAACTGCCGACACGAATTACGGGTGTCACTGGCTTGCTCCAAGAACCATGGACAGCCTGTGACACCTTTGACACCACCTTTTACGACCCAGCCAACATACTTGCCACATTCTCCATTGTACACCACTTCAGCATCACCTCTCATACCTTCCCCTTACAATGATGAACTCCGACGGTTAGCGGATACTCTCAGAGCATTAAGACTATCGGGATGGTATTACGGAAATTTAGATTGGCAGGTGTGTATTTTTTATATATAGAGCTAAGTACAATTGTTCATGAAATCACTATGATAAGAAGACATCCTGATATGAGTAGCATAGTATATATTCATATATATTGCCCATATAACTGTACATTTTGCACAAAGAGTATTATTGTGGTTAAATATTCCAAGAAAGCTTCCCTTTCTAGGAGTTTGATGCATTGGTTGTTTTATATAAAACTAAAACAGGATGTTTACCATGTATTCATTCATTACATTCATTTTGATTATGTAGATTTTTATTTTTTATTATGTGTATGAAAAAGATGGTAAATATGCAGCTCTAATTAGTTTTAATAATGAAAAACCATGTATTTTTTTATTTTAAGTTGATGTCACATAAAACTTGTATTCATTTATTGTTTTGTTTTTTTAGGGTGCTCGAAACCTTTTAAAAGATGCAAGCGTAGGGGCATTCCTTGTTAGAGACTCAGGCGATAGGAATTTCATATTCTCACTGTCTACACAAACAGAAAGAGGGCCAACTTCAGTCAGACTTCACTATGAGCAAGGGTTTTTCCGGTAAATATACTCTCAATTAGAATTTCTATATTTTATTTAAGATAAAATTAGTAAAACCTTGATTGGTATGGTTGTTAGTTTAGCAAGGTCAAGATCCCTATATTATAATGAAAAAAACTTTATTTTTATTTTAAAGTATCAGATACTTCGGAAATGTAAAAATCTTATTAAAGTTTGACTAACTCTGTATAAAATTATGTCTATAATGTAAATAGTTGCATAAACATGAACAGAAAACAAGTTCCTTGGAGCTACTTTTAGCATTTCCATAATTGTTACCCCATTCTAGATCCACTTAATGTCTACAACAATCAAGTACCATATATTGCTATGGTATATGCACAAATATTGCTGTATAAATTTTGCATTGTCTAAATTTCCTATTCCAAGTAAGAAGCTTATGCAATATTACATGACTCAACAGTAAATGTAATGCATACTCTGTAGAGGCATTTTTTACCTTAAGTGAACCTTGTTTAATGTTACAAGTTAGATGAAATATTGACTCAATATTCACTATGAAGTAGACGTAGTGGGTGTCTGTGGATATCGCTTTTCACTTACCATCAGGTGAACCGACTGTCCGTTTGCTCCCTCTTCTATGAAGAAAAGGTGTCTATAAGAGCATTGATGAGGTTTTGGCCCATGACAGGATCCAAAACACTTGACAGCTCACAAACAATATGTTCCTAATAAATATTTTTCATTGTCCACAGGTTAGATTGTGACCGCCCATTAGCCAGATATATGCCCCGGTTTCGCTGTGTTGTTGAGCTGGTACAGCACTACACAAGAGTAGGAGAACGAGGGGCAGCGGGAACTGTCTGGGTGGATCGGGAAGGGTGTCCACATTCTCCAGTCTTACTCAAAACACCATTAAAGAAATCCCCACCTTCACTCCTTCATTTATCTCGATTAGCTGTACATAAAACTCTTGATTCCAATCCCTTAACGCCAAAACTGTGGACTGCTCCGAGACACAGGCTCCTACCCTTACCCTCAACATTAATAGACTATCTGGGCGAATATCCATACTCAATCTAATGTTTGGATCTGTATGAATAATATGTAGTTCAATGTGTCAATATGATGCCTAGTGAAGATAATAGGTTACTAGTTAATTGTGTAGGTGTCCTTAAATTATTATTGAGAATGTATAAAATGTTGAGATCTTGGGAATTTGTGAAGATGTATTTATATATAATTATGTACAAATTTTGCATTCTGCATATCTAAATAGTACAGGTAGCTGGAGTATGAGGCAGGTTCCTTATACCATACATATAATAGTTATAAAACCTCTGTATTAATTATAAGTATTGACATGGGACTCAATTATGTTATGTAGCTAAATTTTTATGCAGATGTTTTTATAATTCTGTCTGTATATAAAATGGAATTATTAAAGCAAGACTGATAGCCTGCTTCTATTTAATATACATTATCATTTAAAACTATTCATCGAGGTATATATAGCGCAGTTAAAATCCAATGCCTAATCTTGTCCATTATTATAAGCAATCATCACATTATAGAAGTATAATTTATTTATTTTCAACTAATTGTATATAATAAGTAACAGATACGATAACTTTTGATTGTGTTCCTATATATTAACATACTATTACAGTAAATAGATTATGGATCTACTGAATATATTGCACTTTTCCATGATATTGGTGTGACCAAAAGATGTTGAAGCCTTTTAAAAAAATACCTAAGATGAAAATGAAATTACTAAATCTTAATTATATAAAACATAATATAACACCAATTCTAGTGTATACAGATAAAAAGAGTAGGCTTCCTATTCTCAGTATTGTTATGATATGTGCCATCTAAACATGTCTTCTGTTTTTTTGACAACTATGTTTCTGAATGATACAATATAATTTTCTAAGTGTATTGAAAAACAGTTATCCGTTAGTTTTAGAGGCTGAGTGTATATAGTATTTGTTTTCTTGTTGAACTATTTATTTTGTAATTTTAATTAGTATAGTCAAATCTTGACTCATTGAGTCTAAAACCATTTAATGGTCGTAGTATTTAAGGGTTTGGCTAGTGATGTTACTAATATAGAATAAATTATCTACCTAATATAATCTCAATTAGGTTAATTATAGACGTCAAATGTCAGTAAAGTTTAAAAACCAGTGGAAAAGAATAACCTCATTTGCATTTATTAAATGCTTGAAATTGATGAAAAACTGGAGCAAAAATTTAATAAGTGTGACATAATAGAAAAATATCTTTTATTACGAAATAATTTAGTATGGAGAAATTTCAAATAATTTATATAAAAAAATATACATGAATATACATTTTGTTGTTTTATTTGATGCAACCTGTAGCTTCACATACGTTAAGCTTATCGCCGTATCCGGATTGATGATTGTTACTATTTTAGCATATATTATATACATTATCACAGTACTCAGAAGTGATACAATACATATTTGAAATCTTTAAAAAAAAAAAAAAACATTGGTACTGTGCGTTTCAAATGAGAATAGGACGAACTTAGCGCCATATTGTGAATTTGTGACGTCATAGCTGTCAAAAAAAAGTTTTCTTTTAAAAATTTTTTTACAGAGAATAAGTGAAAAAAAATCAATCAGAATTTAGCTCTTCGATTCCGCTCATCTCTGCATTTAAGTCCGAATGTGCGTCGGATATGTGTTAACCTGTTTTTATTTTTCCCGTGGCCAAATGAACTCCCTTACTCATTTTACTTGCATTTTGCAGTGTTTGCAAAATGGTAGCGTACATTTCACGAGTCAAACTTATATTTCCTTCAGGACTCAGGTCCACACAACGGAATACACTAAAAAACGGCAAGATCGTGACCGGCGTCCTTATTTTATTTAATAATTTTGGCATGGCTCCAGGGCCTTTGCGGCAACTATAAAATAAAAAAAAATTATTGCATGTTTTTAAAAACGAAATATTACTTAAAAAAATGTTATAATTTACGACTATTTAACGTTTTTCTTTAAATTCGATTTAAAACTATTAATTACGCAAATAAGTTTTTTGTAAATAACCAGGCCATAAAATATTAATAAAAAATAAAAGAAAAGTTTTTTGTAAACTGTACTTTTCAAGTGATGTTTGACAGATAGAGGTCATTGACGTTCCTATTCTTATTTGAAACGCATAACAAGTAGTTTTTCAAAAATTACCTACATCTAAGACCTACATTTAAACTCAATTATTATCACTTATTATATTTAAGTATTAGTCAATAATATGATATGATTTAATTCAGAATCAGAAATGCGTAATATTTGTTACTATTAAGTTAGTTTTAATTTTTTGAACATGCTGAGTAAAAAAGAAATATCATCTCATCTAGCATTGGATATTCTCAAACCGCCATAAATAATAACACAGCACAACAAAGGAAGGAACAAAGAAACAATTAGTATCATATGGAATAGGGATGTTGACATTTTTCCTAAATGTTTATCGATCATTTATAAATATCTAATAGAGGCCTAAATATTATTAACCTAAATATTTATATATTAACTTTTGCTTAAATACGTCTAATGCCTATAAAATCTTACATTTTATAATGCATTTTAAATTTCGCTCCAAAACACTTGTCAAGTGACGTCATATGTTGTTAAACATTGTAAAAATGATAAAATGATTCCAGTTGTCGTTAATAAAAAATGGCTTCTAAGTTTTATAATTGTTGTACGGTGCCTATGTGTGTGTGTCAAAACGCCTGAAAATTAGTTTTTACAATATGTACTGCGTACGGAAAATGGTGTATAAAAGTACGTCAATATTCTTCCGCTTCCGCTAAATAGGAACAGGTGTCGTCATTTCCGTTTATTATCACGTGACCTATTTTAAATTTTGTTACATTTTATTTATTAAATATTAATTAAATTAAATAAAAATAAAGGAAAATATTGTATTTTTTCAGAATTCTATCATAGAAACTACCAATTAGCATCAAAATTATATTTTTATATGAATACTGTCAACATCCCTATTTGGAATTGACATTCGCGTATACCCAAAAGGGACAGGCATATTTTAGAGGGATACCACATTCATAATAACAAGTCTACAGCTTGGCAAAAAAGAGTATGGAAAAAATTAGGGCGCCACTTTTACTTAGGTCTCATCGTAATATGGAAAATCAGTAAGATAATTTAATCAAATCGTTAATAATAAATGTGAAACACTTAGCTTTACTCAAAATCTAGTATTTGTCAGCCAAGTATTGTCAACTCATCACAGGTTTTCATTTAGTAAAATATTTAGTTCTACCTGTCACCACGTCATACTCTTTTTTGCCAAGCTGTACTTATTTTCTTGAAACAAGTGTATTTATTATAATAAAAAAACTGGAAGAGGTTGATAGATAACTATAAGCATTAGCCCTACAAAAACATTTATTGTAATTTTAGACAGCTGCATTTTTCCGGATTATCGAAAATATGTAATGACTAATAACAAACCGCCAAAAACATAAATAATAAAAAAGAAGACTTTAAACGTATATGTATATGTATGATCTATAGTATTTAGCCTTTTAGGATAGAAATAAACATATTTGTTTTTATTGTGTTTATTTCGTAGGTTCCAGTCACCCTTTTTATATAATACCACATTCTTGGGTAATCTGCCGTCTTGCAGATATACTATAACTATACAAATTATACTACATATAATTATACAAATAAGTGGTATCACCATATTTTATAAACCGTCCAAATTAAAAAGTAGTACAAAATGGCGGACATATTTGACAAACTGTTCGCGAGTGAGAATGTTTAGTTTGTTGTGTTTTTTAAAAAATATCGACTAAATTTGAATATGGCATTCAAATTTAGTCGATATTTTTTTAAAAATTTTTTTTGTTGGGCACATCATTATTGTGAACGAAGAGTGATATTCTGACAATGACAAAAGATAGTGTCTATGTCTCTGTCACTCTTGGAATTTTTCGTATGTTATCTCGTTCCAATACGGTATTATTATTAGCTTGTCAAATCTTTTGATACTTAATCTTATAAATAACCTGTTTGTTTGAGAGTCACAAAGCTCATAAGTTTTTATGCCTCGATAGACGGTCGACGGATTGATTGATGAATGTAGATTGAAGAGGGTCGAAGTCGTTGCTTCTTGGGTCTTCCCGCCGTTTCTCCATATTACCGACTAAATATTGTCTACGGCAGACTTGGCAGCATGCCCTTTGGTCTCAGTGGATGGAATAGGGAATGATAGTTGATTGATGGCGGCTAGAGGGGCGTAGCCTCCTTGGGGTTTCCCGCCATTTCTCCGTATTACAGACCGAATAATTGTATTTTGTAAGGCTAATAGCCTAGTAGCTAATGCCTCTAAATGAAAATAAATAAATAAATACAAAGCAAAGAGGTAGGAAATATCGGACGAAGAAAGGTTGATGAATATTATGAACTTTGGGGTAGGAAAAATAATATAATATTATTATTAAATTATGTACTATTAATTTTATTTATTTATTATTACTATTGTGGAGGACTGTTTTGGAGCGGTTTTCTATATTAGGACGGTTCTGGCAGTTTTCTATAGTGTTAAAGTCGGTTAACACGGTTACGGTTGTAGGAACGTTACAGTTGTGGAAATAAACACAAAAACACACGACTCGTTGTCACGTATTCAACATTTGTTATAAATAATGATTTCCAAGCCAACGCTTGGGCTTTTATCGTTTAACAGGCTCAGGCGGAACCGGACCAGTTTTCATACGCGTGATGATGATGATGATCATGTCAAAACTTAATTCTGTATAATATAATATGATTGGTTGGTGAATATTGTGGTGGACTGTTCTCTCATGGTGGACTCGTCATTGGCAATGCACTAAGTGCAGTCTATAAAAAAAAGTCACAAGTGGTAGCCACTAACCATGCCTGCATTATATAAATACATAAAAAATACCGTAGTGCAAATTTAAATATGTAATGGAATAAAATAAAATCAGTGAAGTGTAATTGATACATAAAAGGTTAAAGTTTGTGCCTAAAAATCAGACTTGGCTTATAGGTCTCGTAACCAGGCCATAAAATATTAAAAAAAACAAAACAAGTAGCTATGCCCACAAACTTTAAAGAGAATACTGTATTCTACTAGGAACAAGTATAATAAGGAATTGACATTCGCGTATACCCGAAAGGGACAGGCATATTTTACAGGGATACCACATTCATAATTACAAGTCTACTTATTTTCTTGAAACAAGTGAATTAAAAATAATAAAAAACTAGTAAAGGTTGATAGATAACTATAAGCATTAGCCCTAACCAAACATATATTGTAATTTTTGACAGCTGCATTTTTCCGGATTATCGAAAATATTATGTAATGACTAATAACAAACCGCTAAAAACATAAATAATAAAAAAGAAGGCTATATACGTCTTAATATGTATGATCTATAGTACATAGCCTCTACGGATAGCAATAAACATATTTGTTTTTATTGTGTTTATTTCGAAAATTCCAGTCACCCTTTTTATAAAATACCACATTCTTGGGTAATCTGCCAATAAAAAAACTGGTATCACCATACCTACATATGCCGACCAAATTAAAAAGTAGTACAAAATGGCGGTATATTTGACAAACTGTTCGCGATTGAGAATGTTTGTATGGCATTCAAATTTAGTCGATAATTTTTTGTTGTGCCCAACAAACAAAGAGTGATATTCTGACAAAGACAAAAGAAAGTGTCTATGTCTCTGTCACTCTTGGATTTTTCGTATGTTGTTATCTCGTTCCAATACGGTATTATTATTAGCTTGTCAAATCTATTGATACTTGATCTTAGGTATTCTACGTAATGGCTATGCCGGGGGCACAGTTACCTTCAAGCTTCAAAGTTTTTTAGCGCGACATCTATTAATCTTGTTCCTTAAACTACAGGCAAATAATTCACTTATGCCGTAATAGATGTCACTACTAACGACATAAACTAAATAGTGCTGAAAATTGCTATTTTTAATTTCTTATTTATTTTCATTGTTTTAGTTTAATTTTAAGGTCATGAATTACGGACTTAAATAACATCTATTTTTGGAATTTATATTTATTTAATCAATTACGATACAAAATCGTAAATGTCAAAATTCGAAATGGTCACTCAAGAAAAAACCGTCACTAGGTTTTGAACAGTTTTGCAACACGGGCGTTTTCGTGTTGTTTATCTGCTGTTTTTACTTATTTATTAATACTCTTTTCTGCTAAGTGCTATTACGTTGTGTTGCGGTATTGGACGCTATTAGTTAAGTGTTTCAATTCATTCAGACTGCAGTGTTTTTACCATGCCTTCTACGAGACGATGTGTATTTGGATGCAACACTACAGGTAAGATTTCTCACTTCCCTCTTTTGTATAAATGGCCTCCCTAAGACGACCCACTGACCCAAAATTGTTACCAAACAACATAAAACTATGACGGAATGGAGGGATCTAACAAAAGTTAATTATTCCAAGTATGTATTTACTATTATATATATTTAAATACTTATGTGTGTTTGTGTCTTAGGCAAGTTAACTTTACTTTCAGACAAACTTGTGCGGGAATTGGAACCGAACTTGTACTCCCACTATAACTCCAAATAAAGCAAAGTTGAAACAAAAACTCTGATATGGGCAACTCCGCAAGGGAGCCATTTCAAGAACAATAATAATACTATTGTTGTGGTTGAAGTACTGATAGGATTAGACTACGTGCTAATGTTAAATAAATGACCTCACCTTATCATATCAGTTATATGCCGTTCATTCAATGTTTCAGGAGGACACCGCAGTCACCCTCGTCCTCTGTACTCCGCGAGCATAATTATAGTGCAGGTGGCAGAAGTCATCGACTGGTATTGTCTAAGGGACAAGGGTATCATTTTTCGACTAATTCATTTGTCTCCAGCATCCAACTTAAACCATATGGTAAAGAAGTTAAGCAACTTTGCAACGAGATATGCCATTTACGTAATGAAAGAAAATCCTTTATACGGAGTTTAGCTAGCGCTGAAAAGTTTTCAAACAATATTGCATTCCAAGAAATGACAAAATTTATGAATAAGCCGTCACAACTTTTTTTACATATGCAATTGCAATCAATTAAGAAAGCCAAAGGAAGACGCTTTTCTGTGGAGGAGAAAGTGTAATATCAGCTTCTAATATCAGCTTCGTTATATGAAAAAAGTCCGAAATGTTATAGACTCCTTTGTAAATATTTTACACTTCCTTCTCCGAAGACAATGAAATGTCTGCTTAGCCAAATAAAAATAGCCCCCGGTATAAATAAAGTAATATTCAATAAAATTAGAGAAACAATGCGCGTCAAAGATAAGTGTGACCGATTATGCACACTTATCTTTGATGAAATGTCAATTACTCCGCAAATTAATTATAACGCACAACATGACCGTCTGGATGGGTTCTCTCTCGATGGGCAGACATTTGCCGATCACGTGTTAGTTTTCATGGTTAAGGGCGTTAAGGCTAATTTTAAACAACCGATAGCGTAT
Organism: Helleia helle; assembly: GCA_963853865.1. Classification (NCBI taxonomy): domain Eukaryota; kingdom Metazoa; phylum Arthropoda; class Insecta; order Lepidoptera; family Lycaenidae; genus Helleia; species Helleia helle. Next base: position 16,838,870 of record OY971426.1, on the reverse strand, counting down.
TATTTTACAAATAATTTAAAGAAAAATACTTTAATAGATCTAATTAAAACTAATCGAGCACACTATCGAATCGGGCCGTATTGTTGTTAGTACAGTGTGTGACCAAAGCCCAGTCAATGTAGGAGCAATCAATCAATTAGTTAATGAAACTAAAGCTACATATTTGCGGCGCAATAGACGATGGGATCACGACATGTTTTCTGTTAGAAATTATAATATTATACCTTTGTACGACGCGCCCCATTTAGTTGAAGGAATAAGAAACAATTTAATTAAAGATTTAGTTTATACTTCGAACAATAAAATAAAAAAAATCAAATGGGCTTATTTCTCCATGGTTTATCATGCGGATAAATCATTCCGCAATTTAAGTAATCTCGTGTCAATCCCGATAAAATAAATCGCATGCGTGTCAAAACAGCCACCCAACTGTTCAGCCACAGCTTTGCTGTGGCTGACTTTATATATACAATGGCAAAGAATTTAGAGGCCCAGTAAAAAAAAATCTCACCATAAATTGTGGCAAGAAGCCAAAAAAATACTAAAAAGTATGAAATATGTTAAGGAAATACAGATGGGGCAGAGCATTCGATATACTGAAACTGTTGCACCATCCATTACAAATTTGATTAAAACGATTGAGGGCATGGAATCTCTATGGAAAATATTGTCTAATAAATATGGATTAGTTGCAATGTTGACGCGAAACCTAAATCAAGATCCGCTCGAAAACTTTTTTGGGAATATCAGGAGTTACAGTACTAGGAACGTAGCTCCAAACACCGTTTCCTTTGAAGGAGCCTTTAAAGCGCTCCTGATAAATAATTTTACCGCGTCCCACTCAATAAAATCAAATTGTGAGGAAGACACTAACCAGTGTCTTCAAAATTTAGATTTCTTTTTGAAAGCAAAAATTATACTCCTGTTATTTCCTAAAAACCAGAATCGTATCCTGTGATCGGTGACATTTTCAGTAATAGTGATGAAAATGACGCTGGTCAAGGAAATTATGTTTGTGGTTGGGTTGTCAAGAAATGTCTCGAAAGGGTTGTTAAAGGTTGTCAACATTGCAAGCATACGTTATTACAGAGTAAAATGCGTAATGATAATAATGTTTTTATTAAAATGAAAGAAAATAAAAATAAAGATTGGCTGTGCTATCCAAATGAACATGTAGAAATATATTTTAAAGATGTGCAAAAAATTACGAGCGCAGTTCTAAAGAGCCAACGTGCCTAAAGAAGGTTTAAAAAATGTGATTTTACATTATTCTAGTATGTATTGCGAATCTCCATTTGTCAAGAAATGCCTCGAAAGGGTTGTTAAAGGTTGTCAACATTGCAAGCATACGTTATTACAGAGTAAAATGCGTAATGATAATAATGTTTTTATTAAAATGAAAGAATATAAAAATAAAAATAAAGATTGGCTGTGCTATCCAAATGAACAAGTAGAAATATATTTTAAAGATGTGCAAAAAATTACGAGCGCAGTTCTAAAGAGCCAACGTGCCTAAAGAAGGTTTAAAAAATGTGATTTTACATTATTCTAGTATGTATTGCGAATCTCTATTTACGTGTCCTACTCATAAAAAGGAATTAAAGACACACTTTTTGAACCCCACAATCAATGTGTTAGTGCATAGTTGGAAAAGGTTAGTAAATCGAATCCTTTGTGGCCAATTAACATACAGAGACGGTGAGGAGGAGGTGAAAAGTGAAGCCCAGAAGTTTCATTATAAATTTAAAAATTATAAAAATAGAAAGTAAAGCAGTAGTTCCATTTCTTTAGTGTCTGTTTTGGCTTGCTACTATTATATTATATATTACGTATTTTTTTTTAAAGAATTGAAAAATTATAAGTCTTAATAATTAGTCAATGGACTTTCATGATTTTCGTGATATGAAGTATTTATTCTCCTTCTCAATTCCATACCTTAAATAAATATAAGAAAACTTAAAGATTTTCTTTAAAAAAAACTTAAGGGGGTGTTTATTGATTACATTAGGCGTAAATTTATTATTTTGTTTTTTTTTTTAAACTTTTTCCTCATAATATGATGAGATTTTCGACGAGAGAGAAAGATTCGACGTCCCCCTCAACGCGAATTCGCTTCAGGTAACTAATGGACGCCTCCTAACTCAAGGGTGTTCAAATTAGAATCATCAGCGGAGTATGAGAGCTTTCAGAGTCGGTCGCGCAAATTCATTAATAATAATATACATAAAGAACTAGAAGCTCTTAATATTAATGTTTTCCTTTGTCGTTTGTTATACAGCATTCATACAACGCAACAATTTAAATGTATTTCTTCTTAAGTGAGCCATCTGTTCACTTACTGTACCGATTGAGCCAAATCTCTTCGAAGTCTAGCCCTTCCGAAAAAAAAAAAAAAAAAAGTAAATAATATGTGTAGTAATAACATGTTACTTGATATCTAAATATTTTGTAGAAAAACGGTAACTTTGAGCACCCTCGTTGACTTGTAACTTGCATATGTGTGAGCTTTGTGTTTATTTTGTTATATTTTACCTAATGTTGTAGATGTTTACCATGAAATATGATGGAATAATTATGGAATACAATATTCGTTTAATATTTGGTTCAAGATGGATGAAAGTAGTCTGACAATGATTTATAAACTTTTGATTTTGGTATATACCCCAATTTAATTAAAATTACTCTAAAAGTGTCACAAGAAAACATTCGCAGTACCGAATGCCGAACGATGATACGGCGCGGTCAATTAAATGTTTTGCTGTGTTTCAGGTCAAAGCATGGGGCCAGTAATGGTGTCGTCGCAATGGAGAATAATTTTTGGATCTTACACACAAGTGAAACAATGATATCGCTTGTGTGTTAGATTCCACATATAATAATTGGTAAACGTTCGATGCGGGTGGCAAAGGATCTGCCGTCCTGGCGTTCATTGAAAGAGACCTGTGTTCAGCAGTTTAGATAGGTGGGAGTTTTAGTCCGTAGGCTACTGGGTCACCTTCCCAGTAGAGTCGGGCATTTCGTATGCGCCGGCCCTACGGGATCATGAGGGTTTCTTCATGCCTACGCAAAATAAAAACAAAAAAACTTAGGGGTTACATAGTAATTATTCAAATGTCCCTTGTTGTCTGATAACATGTAAAAACATATAAATTTAGTATTATTTGTATTAGATAGGTTATATAGTAAACTGTAATATGTCCGAACCCACTTAGTCTTCATTAATATTGTATAATTTTACAGAAATATATTAATCCATGCTTTCGTTTATTTCAGAAAAATGCAAAAGGGTCGAATCAATATCCCAGAGAAGTCTCTTTTTGGAAACAATAGTGTAGTGATACAAATACTATTTACTAATGATACTGTAACAAGTACTATAAAATAGCTGGTGCTCAAAATATGTCAACGACAGATTTCTTAAAAGGTAAAGTTAAACTACGTTAACATGGCGCGCCCGTCCAGATTACTGACGTTGAATAAGAATTATTGGTTGGGTGGTTTTTTGTTTAATCCATTTTATTAGGTTTAACAGCCGTCTCAGCGCGCACACCTGAGTTGTGTCTTGATGGCGCTTTTTAAATACTTTCAAACAGTTTGAATTTTAGAGAGGCGCGCCAAGTTATCATAGTTTATCTCTAAAACAAATCTATGCCATAATAATTCAAACAATATACAACCCATGATAAAAAACATCATGATATTCTAGCTTTGTCACAAAGAAAATTTAGAATCTGAAACATCACATGTTGTCATCATAGTCAATTTTATACACAAGAATTCATTTATTTCACAAAATAAATAACGATCATTCTTCAATAAAAGGATTTAATACTAGATGCCAAAATAACAGCGCCACCTAGTGAGCCAATATTGATAAAAGCAGCGCTTTCAATATTAGCTCACTAGGTGGCGCTTTTATATATTAGTTACGGAACAAGATTTTCAGAGGGCGCTTCAAATTAAAATGACAGAAATGACGCGAGTGAGTTCTCTATACCTATTTAATATTTATACTCTTTGGGCTATGCCATATGCCGGTGTAAACTGTCAAGCATTATTGATTGTATTTTTAAATTTTACTTTTATTATATATAGTCACATGTGTACGAAATGTGATACTTTAATTTATTAACTAAGCTAAGCCATGACAGCAAACGGAAATGGTGGTAACTATGCACCATTAAAACAGGCACTCACTGATTCTGAATCTGAAGAGGATCAGAAACTGGACAATGTAGTACATGTTCAAGCTTCCGACAGTTGTAATAATTTGGACTTCAACAGTGGTCTTCAATCATCTAAGAATTACAGCATGAGTGATATGGATGATTTCAATACGAATGCTAACACAGTAGAGAGCACGATGGACAACGTGAGTTTCTTACAGTCTGACATCTCCACTAAAATGTCACTTCCCCGGCGCTGCGCATTTATTGCGTCTATCTTACTTTGTTTCTTCACGGTTATTATTTTTCTATGGGGTATTCCATGTTCAAACATAGGAAGTTGTTCAAAAAATGACTGGCAAGAGAAAACAATAAGTTGGGAGTTTCCTTATGACGAAATTGAACTTTCCGGTGCAGTTCAGGTCGTTGACGGCGCCCTACCTCACACTAAAAACTTAATATTCATATACCGGGGGAATCACATGAAAGAGGTAAAAAACAATAACGATAATGTGAATGGTGTTATTTTGATTGTTGGCAATACAGGAAAAGTAGGTTGGTATACTCGGGAGACGAGGATACCAACTGAAATTAATTGCCATTTGATTGACGTGAACAGGGATAAACAGAGAGACTGCATTGTATCTGGATCAGAAGGTTTGCTAGCAGCCCTCAATCCTTTATCGGGGACGTATTATTGGTATATTCATAAACAAGGGAAAATATTTAGCAATATTGTGTCTATAGACTTCCCTGTAGTTATGAAAGATATGGATAAGGACCAAGTAAATGATCTCTTAACAGTAGCTACAGTCTATCCCAACACAAATCATAATTCACTAATTATAATATCGGGGGCAACGGGTAACATTATAGGGGAGCCAATGATACTTGAAGAGTGTGTTACGGTTAAGCTAGTCAGCGATTCAGATCCAATTACATATTTTTGCAAAAACGGAACATCAGAAGACTTTCATAGGATACCATATCCACTTCTGTATAGAAAGTTACTAAAATTAGATCAGCCTTCAAACCACTCATTACCAACAACAGTATCAAAAAGGGTTAATTTAAGTTTAAAGAAAAATATTGGTAACACAAGAGAAATGTTTACAAACGGCCCGGGTAAACTGGTGGTGGAGAATTCTGGAGAATGTCCTAACTCTTGCAGGGTTAATCTTAAACTTATGCTCGAGAAAAACGGCACGACAAATGTCAGTTGGGAATATTCTGCAAATCATATCTATGCCATGAGACCAAGCTCTTTTGCTTTTGCTAACTCTATAAGAGGATTCGTTTTAAAACTATGACAGTGGAATAGTGCACACCTGGCAAAGGGTGCACTTAAAATTGATGAAGTGAGGTACAATGTACAAAATCAAAGCCCCAAAAATCCTTATGATACATTTTACCGACCTACAATGAATGTGGCGTCAATTTCATCATTTATTAAATACACAAATTTTACAGCTCACGATATCTCTGAAAGAATTGTATTAGTGTCATTTGATAAACTACAAACTTATGTTCATGTTAATGTCAGCCAAACAGATGTTGTACAAATTTGCAACCGGGGCTCTATAAACGAAGGATCAACTTCTCCAATATGTCAACCAGATTTGGAATACCAGGAGAAATCCCTAATGATAGCTGATCTAGATGGTGATAAGTCACATGAACTTATTTCCTATTTCAGCACATTTGTCGCTCCAGAGTCCTACACTCCAAAGAAAACCAATTCATATGATAACTGGCGTCTTGTATCTGTTGTCAAGGTGATTCGTTTGGAATCGGAATTACCAAAGTTATTTATTGCCGATAAATGAAATTATTATCAATTATTGTAGGAAATTATGCCAAAATGTAATCATGCTTATGTACAAAAGCTAAAAATATAATTATTAATTGTATTCATCATTCTAGATGGAAAAGTATGGTTTTCCAACTTGTAGCGAAGTTGCGGAATCATACTTGTTCAAATAACTAGATTTATTTGATAAGTGTAACTAGTCATAATAATAGATCTTTTGATAATATCATCATGTATATTCATAGTTCATAAATGTATCTATCTGGTCATATCATTATAATGTAACCTATTTGAATTAACTGAATCTGTATTTAAATTAATATCTTCATAAATAAAATAGTCACCTATGTGTTCATTGTTTATCAAAAATGTATAACTTTGTAATCTCTGTTTTTATTTATTCGTTTTGTTTTTGAATAATATAATAATATTATGAATAAATTAGTTTATTCAATTATTTTAGTTAGACATAGATTGAAGGTAGGACATTAACGTTTGGAGTAATAGGATTTATTTGTTAGAATAAGATAAATGTAGAGAAGTGATGATGTGAAGAGAAGAGAGATCTAAAATTGTTATAGTTTTTAAATAACTGAATATATTTTTTGTATACATATTATATGTTGCGCATTATAAACATTGTAATGAAGGGTCAGAAATAATATTTGATGTTTTCTAAAACCCTCCTGTTGTTTTAACAGGGTAATTAGTATATGTTACTGGCTGATATATTAAATTTATAATATATTACTATTATATTTATAAACTATAATTTTTAAAATATGTAAATGAAAATAATAATTATTTCATTATAACATGATTATTATCAGGTTTATGTAATCTGTACTTTATTAGAAGTATATTAATTTATAGATATTAGTAATTTATTGCCTATTTATTGAGTCTCATGGGAATGTTTTATTGTGCCTTAAGCGAGGCAGAGGAAAGCATATTAGATTAAAATTCATTGTAAATTAAATGTATCCTATGTATTTGAACTTTTTTCAATGATCTGATCACAACAAAATATACAAATAACTCGGCTATATTGAACCAAGCCGAAGTGTGTGTCGTGTCGATGTACTCCCCATCACGGTTCAAGCCTTGTGGCAGTGGGGCTCAGTAGCCTAAGGTGAACCCAGCGCCTTGAAAGAAGCCAAGTAAACCGAGTGGGCTGCTTTCTGTACCCTTCTTATAACAAGGGGCGAGGATGGGAACCTCACCCCATTGCACCAACCCGACGTTGGAAGGGGTTGTTCTGTGATGCGGGGCAACCCCTCTGGAGGTGGAGTGTGGTGTGGTGGTGGTGGATGTACTACAGCTATTAACACAAAAGACTCCATAGGATCGAGGTATGGGGCAGAGTGAACAATAATCAGCCCTCCCACTTAATAATTATTACAACTATTGAAGTTGGATGTTGGTCCCGGTAATGAGGACCCCGTCTGGCCTCGCTGGTGTCCCCACCCTTAAATAATAATAAGGTGGGTGTTGCCTCCCACCCACGGTCTCGTTTGTACAGTCAACAGGTCAAAGGTCAACGCGTTTGAAGTCACGCAAAATGCCGCTTTTGTTTTGACATTCTTTATTCCTCTAGGATTGTCACAATATTGACATCAGTTTTTTTTAAATACTTAGAGCTACTCGTAAGTATTTTTTTCCTTAAAAGGAAAAAAAAGAAAAGAAGGTTTAGCGACTAAAGATAGGAATTCAACCTAAACAACACTTGTAATAAAAATAAATTTATTATAAACAATACATTTATAGAACTTATGCAAAATATTTGGAATAAAATTTAGATTCACCTAAAAAAGTGGTTTAAATGTTTTGACTGCTACAATAGTGAGTAAAAAATGAAAATCGATTGTATCTTAATTTTTATATTTTGCGATTCCCAACAACTTTAGACACGGGTTTTTGAGGCCATATAATTACTTTACAAGTATAAAATAAAGTATAACCTTTAACTTGTACCTTAAAACGGTATTGTACTATAAACGAAAATAAAGGCCGTTTTAACAAACCGATTTTATCAAATATGCAATGTATACATAAAAAAATGTGACTCTCATTTAAATGTTATAATTTCTTTAATATACATTTGTAATAAAAAAATAGTTGAAGACAGAAAATTGGCAATGCATGAATAGTTTTATTCATTTATTGGCTGGTTGGCTATGGAATGCATGCCAACAAATTATAACCATTCTTGTTACCACTTCCAACAGTACCATCAAGTTTCAATGATTATAATGCTTAAGTACTTTTAATATAAAAATAAATCCATATTGCATGGTTACGATTACAAATAGAATCATGAAGCAGATATGAACTGAAATACACAAGGTATAATACGTGTGGGAGCAAAAAAATCTAAGATTTTTCCAAAAGTATACGGTGTTGTGGTGGTCATGCGCTACATACTAAAATAAATTAAAAAAAAAACGCTTTTTTATTAATAAGATGTACATCACTTATTCTTTATTAATAAGATGTATATCACTTATTCTTTATAATTGCAATACTTTAAAAAAAATAATTACCTAGCAAGTTCCAGACATTTGTGGTAGGTAACTTTCTTAGTAGTAGTAATTATCAACATTTTTACAATATTTCTTTTAATATTTCTATGAGAAGTTAAATGTCTAATAATTAGATTATATAGAAATAGGGCTATTTAATTAGAATCTTTATTACAGGAACATCTATTCTCATATAGATATAAGATTATACAAAAAATAATAACATGTATTTATTCTAAACAATTGAATCAATTTTAACAAAAAAATCCAAAACTTTTGTTATATACGATATAACACAAAAAACAATTTACATCTACTAATGTAAAGGTGCGTACAGACTGGTGAAACGTATTATGAATGTATCATGCAATTAATAATTCACCATACACATTGCTGTAATAATAATAAAAAAATAAAAATAAAAATTGTACGCGCAACTAATATGGAGAGACATGGGGGCACTTATTAATAAGGAAGTATCAGTACTTCCATCGTCATAGCAAGAACGTGGTCTTCGAACTCCCATTTTTCGTGTGTTCTATCGGTTTTAAAAGAAGAAAGTATTTAAAAGAACGCGGGAAGTTCGTAGTAAATGTGAGAGCGCGCTATGCGGCCACGCTTGCAGCGAACACATTGTAATGAAAGGTAGAATGATACATTTAATGTTACATTTCACTAGTCTGTACGCAGCATTAGAATAAATAGTAGATCAGTAACAATAAGCGATCACTAACACAATTTTCGACAGCATGTGCTTATAAGTAAATTTAACTTAAATTGGGACTGGTATATTGCATTTAATTTTATAATTATGAAGTTATTAACAGCGCCATCTATCAATTGGAATAATCCAATCAGCACCATCTAGCGAAAGACATACGAAACTATCTTCACGTATACACTATGTACACAGTAAAAGCCCCTATTCGCCTAGGAACAAGTATCATATGGAATTGACATTCGCGTATACCCGAAAGGGACAGGCATATTTTACCACATTCATAATAACAAGTCTACTTATTTTCTTGAAACAAGTGTATTTAAAATAATAAAAAAACTGGAAAAGGTTGATAGATAAGAGATAAGCATTAGCCCTACCCAAACATTTATTGTAATTTTAGAGAGCTACATTTTTCCGGATTATCGAAAATATGTAATGACTAATAAACCGCTAAAAACATAAATAATAAAAAAGAAGGCTATAAACGTCCTCTTTATATGTATGATCTATAGTACTTTGCCTTTTAGGATAGCAATAAACATATTTGTTTTTATTGTGTTTATTTCGAAGATTCCAGTCACCCTTTTATATAATACCACATTCTGGTAATCTGCCTATAAAAAAATGGTATCACCATATTTTTATAAACCGACCAAATTAAAAAGTAGTACAAAATGGCGGACATATTTGACAAACTGTTCGCGAGTGAGAATGTTTGTATGGCATTCAAATTTAGTCGATATTTTTTTGTTGGGCACATCATTGTTGTGCCCAACAAACGAAGAGTGATATTCTGACAAAGACAAAAGAAAGTGTCTATGTCTCTGTCACTTTTGGGGTTTTTCGTATGTTGTTATCTCGTTCCAATACGGTATTATTATTAGCTTGTCAAATCTATTGATACTTGATCTTAGCTATTTGCGTATTACATTTCTTCATTCGCGGATTTAATCGGTACATATTATTTACCTATGTTTATATATCGGTATCCTTTCTAAGCGTGTCGCCACTGTTTTTTTTTTTTTTTTTATTACGATTACGCTTAAAGACGAGCATTTGACAACATATGTCAAATGCTCGTCGGCTTCAACGTCACTATCAGCGAAGATTGGAAAAATGGAAGTGGCGTTGTCATTATACATCGCGGACCGCAACAAAAACGAGTGTCCCTGAGTGGTCCATGGTCCGCGAAAAGGCAGTGTCTTTATACATTTGTGGAGGATTAAAAATGGCAAATGAGTTTTGTGATTTCTTCATGAAACTTGAAAAGTCTATGGAACGGTGACTCCGTGCTGCTCAATATCAGTCTGAATTGCAACTTTTAATAACTGCCAAATATTTACGCATTTAAATATTTGCGGCATATTTACGGAACGTATACCCCGCGAATAAGGAGCTTATAATGTATAAACATAAACTTATATTTACATTACATTTACAGGTCATATACTGTACAACCATAGCTGGGCATAAGACCGTTAATGCGTTAATCTTTAATTAACAAAGTTAACATTTCTATTAACGGATTAACGATTAACTTCCGTGAAATCAGCACATTTAACAAAGTTAGCTCTTCTATTGAAAGTTTAGCGGTTAGCAAAGTTAAGTATGTGGTTTAAGGTGCCCAGCTATGTGAATAAACTACTTAATGAGATCAAGGCACTACAATCTTTTGCTTCACGTAAGGTTCGTCTTCTATCGTGTACTCCTTGGGCTGGAAGAAGGGGTTCGTCAGTAGGTGCTCTGCGATGCTGAAACCCTTCTCGTCGAACAACTCTACTGTTATTTCGTCGTAACCGCGAGAGCTGAAAATACAGCTTTCACTTTAGGTCTAGCCGATATGTCTCAAAACCCAACCTCTATATTCCTAAATCTGCAACGGTTAGTCTATACTAGAAGATAAACAAGTTATTTACCTCTATAATGTACAGGGTACTTACACGACGTGGACCTCGAGCGTGCGGTCAGACGCGAGTGCGGCGAGCGCGTCGCGCGCGGCGGCCAGGCGCGGCGGCGCGGGGGCGGCGACCCGCACGCCCGCCAGCGTCGCGCGCACCGCCTGCGACGCCAGCCCGCACCAGCGCGTCTCCAGCGCCCGCACGCGGTCCTCGCCCACCCACACTATGTTGCCGTAGTCCACATATAGCACCTGTATAATACGAGATAAAATTTAAAGGGTGAAATCAATATGGCCAATATTGATTTCACTCTTTAATTTTTTTTGAAACTTGATATAATAACAAGTATGTACCGTAAAATGAGGGTTAGACAACTCCCTACCATGGTTCAGGCCTTGTCGTGGCGGTGGGGCTCAATAGTCTAGGGTGAGCCGCTGGGCTCACCTTGAGCGAAGCGAATTTAGCCAAAGGAGCTCTTTGTACCCCTCTTATAAGAAGAGGGGACAAAAGAGCAGGCGGAACGGGGTGAGGACGGGAACCTCACCCCATTGTACTGTCCCAACGTTGGGAGGGGTTGTTCTGTGGTGCGGGATAGCCCTTCTGTGGAGGTGGCGTCGTTTCCCTGAGGGATTGACTAGCCGTCGTATTGCCCTGTTGCTCAACAGATCCGGGGCACTAAAGGCGGCATTGGTGGCACTCGCCGGGTTTTAGTGGGTAGAGCTTCGTCTACTTACCATCTTTCAGGCGCAGCGAGTCCCACATACCCACCTGGGGTCCCCCTCGCCAGCCGGATGCCTCAACATTTCCCGGCGTAAAAGAAAAAAAAGGGTTAGACAACTGATATATCCATAGCGGATCACCAAACCGGAATATTATATAACCTGTATCAAATAGGTTATGATTTCATCATTATCATCCTTCGTCGTCTCCTGCTGGATAAAGCTTCTTTCAATTAACGGCAAGATGGCCGAACTTCTGGCACTCGCATTCAACTACTAACCAATTTGTTTGTTTCTTCACATTTTTATCACACATGCCTTTAACTACATAATATGCTACTGATGCGGTATGAGACAGTGACTATAGCCGGGATTTATTGACATTTAAACATTGTTAAACATATTTAAACCATTTACTATGTTATTCAGTTTTATTTCGCGTTCGATATTTCAGCATCGTCTACGAATGCCTTGCTCACGAGCCATATATTTATTTATTTATAACATCATTACGACACGTTACAATGTTAAATAGTTTCAATATTTAACATTGTTTGTTGTACTTTATAATTTTCTTTCCTACAACAGCAGATATAGAGGGAAAATGTTTCTTTCTTTCTTTCTAAAGACAGTCCACGTACCTCGACGTTCTGGTCGGCGCGCGACACGGACAGCACGCGCGCGCGGTACCACTGCTCGTCGGGGGGGTACAGCGCCGCCACCATCTCGCCCGGCGCCGGGATCATCTGGGATTTATTTAAATTATTAACTTATAGGTACACTAGCAGATCCGGCCAGGCGTTGCAGTGACTAAGGTATATAAAGTGTGTAAGGTATTCGGGATTCGAACCCGCAACCTCCGGCTTGAGCGTCAACGCGCTTACCATTGAGCTACAGAGGTCGTCAATTATTAATGAAGGTCTAATACGTCATCTTTCTGTCTAAATGAGTTTGACATCATCTTGAGAATTTGACATCTGCATACAGTAACCAAATATAAAAATTTAATTTGCAATAACAAATATTGAGATCAATAATTGAGATAAAAACTACCCTATCTCCCAAGTTGGACCAAATTACATATGCATACAAAATTTGATAAAAATTAGGTCAGTAGTTTCGGAGTTTATCGTGAACATACATCGTGACACGAAATGTTTAATATATAAAGATTTGTGATAGGAGCCCTATTATCTATGACAAACGGTCCCCGAATAATACATATTACATAACACAGGAATAAGGCTATCGCTATCAATTACAAATTTGTTAGATGAAATCTAATATGCCCTACGTACGTCAGTGGTGAGAAGTACACGCACTTAACCTCATATGTATGAAACGCGTTCACGCAAGTATATAACGCGTTGCCAAAGTTCGTTTTAACATATCTAGTTTAAACTAGCCATCTGCAGAAAAAAAACTGTAAAAAATTTACAAGCATTCTCAATAATTGTGCCTCAAAATAGCAGTACAGATCAGAATGACAATTCCGGTGATGGGTGCGTCCGTAAACTACAGTTTTATATATGTATAATAAATAAATATACTTACTAGGTGCTCGCGCCGGCTTTGTGCGGGTGTAATAAGTTATTATATTTAAACCAATTCATAGAAAACCTTGACAAATTGTCCACAGGTTTTTACCTTCCTGAAGAGTCACTGGATCTATTGATGAAAACCAAATGAAAATTCGTACAGCAGTTTTTAAGTTTATCGCGAACAGACCGACAGACATGGCGGAGGACTTTGTTATGTAATATATATTGATAAATTTATATAAAATTTATTTACGGTGAGCGGTTTGTAGGCGGTGCGCGAGGCGGGGCTGTTCATATCCTGCACGAGCGCTTCCAGCGAAGTGGGCGGTATCACCGCGCCGAAACTGGGCGGGGCCAGCGCTGCAAGTTATTTATGTATGATTAACGACACATCGCGTTGACGTATTAGCTTTGATAGTAGATAGAATTACATGGGATGCGAGTGGCAGGGCTCGGCCGTCTTGGCGTTTATTGAGGGAGGCCTATGTTTAGCAGTGGACGGATAGGGGCTGATGATGATGATGATATATTTTGGGCTTGTGGCGGACCAATTAGCGCCACAGTACTGAATCGCGCTATGGAAGTTCCGCAGGTCAGCACTAAATATACAACGGCTGAAACGATAGCAAGTGGGCTTCGGCCTGACTGAGCATACCATCACGCTCGGTCGGAGATCTCCCTTTTGGGCTTCCACCTCATATCACAGGCTCTAAGAAACCATTATCGTGCTCTAATAACTAATATGGTCATAGCCCATAATGTCTTAACTACTAATATTATGCAGACTTATTTTCGTCATTCCTACAACATTATATCAAGAAACATGCAATGGCCCGGCTACTGTACAGAGATCGTCTTCCCACCTGGTTAATGGCGGACCAACACTTCGTCTACCTAAACATGCGCAGCCCACTGCCACTTACGTACACGTACGTGATATCAGTACGTTTATTCTCTGGCGGAAATATATAGTAATAAACAAATACAAGACTTGTCCCCAGATTCTGTCTAGTGTAATGACGTATGGATGCCATTATTGATTTTACTTGATTTTAGTTTTTAAATTGTAAAATGAAAAATTGTAAAAAATGTTTTGGTATATTATGTACCATGATATACATGTATACATCCATATACATTTAGTGAAAAGCGGTCATTTTAATATTACAAACAGACACTACAATTGTATTTATCTGTATAGATTTTATTTGAGTTATGTGAGTCAGAAAAAATTGATACAGGAAAAGAGTAAAAGAGGAGTGTAGTTTGGACTAGTATAATATAAATTTAAAAATAATAATTGTAACGTGTCAAGGGACACCCGGATGGAACGAAGTTCCTTTCGATTAATTAGTGAAGACCTATTAATAAAACACATTACCAATAATTTTTGCAAGTCAAATTAAGTCAACTATAAGTAGGTGGAATGTGTTATAATGAAAACTACTACATATGAAATTTTTCAAACATGTTTAAATTGTATAATTCTTAAGTAAATCTGCCAATAGATGGCGTGGTACACATGTATAATTATTTAAAGTTTACATAAAACTGCCAATAGATAGCGTGGTACATTTATATGTAATTATTAAACGTTTCCGTGAATTTACCAATAGATGGCGTTGTTTAGTAATAGCATCGCGCTATTGGTGACATGATGTTATTTGATAAGGTTTTAAACTTTTATAATGTGTGTGTGTGTGTGTGTGTGTTTATACACACACACTATAGCAAAAAGTTCGTGCCAACTTTTCGTCTGATTTTATTCCGTCTAGCCCCCTTTCGCAACGCGCGATAAGGAACTACGTTCCAAAATGTTGACTATAGCTAAATACAAAACATCATTATTTTTACCTAACGCGCCAAAAGAATATAACTTTAAAAGTATAATTAATTTGATGCTGATTAGACAGTAGGTATATTTAGCAGTTGTCACCTGGCTGGTTGTCGTGCAGGAACTGCAGATACAGCGTGTCGTGGCTGGCCACATGCGACACGTGCACGCGCGCCCACGTACCGGGTGCGGGCAGCGGGGGGGCGGGCACACGCGCCGTCACGCGCACGCGGTCCAGCGTCCACCCGTCTGCACATGTGACGTCATAGTGTCTTACACATAGAGATAGATACATAATATATAGAGCGCGCGTCAGTAAGTATGAACTGTAAGCACAGGTATGAACATATACCATTGTCTTGGAAATGTTCAATCAGTGTCTAAACAACACGCGTCACATTGGTCCGCGAGCCATGTATATTTGTTTTTATGAAAATGATGAAATGTGAAATGCCAATTTGTAAGAATTATTCCTGGAAGCAAAATAAAAGAAGCAATAAAATTTCTGTCTTGGCATTCATTGTGGGGTGCCTGCGTTCAGCAGTGAATGGATAGAGGCTGATGATGATGATGTTGAATGTCCTAATTTCGAATATCGATTTTTTTTTGATGCATTATCTAAGGCCACTCTCACAGCGCTTTACTATAGATAAATATCTAAAACGAATACAATCTCGGAATCAGACGAGGAGGTTATCAGGACACCTAGCTCAATGCGATCTAATAGAATCAACAATAATATAGAGTAATAACTACATTTTATCAATTATTTTTCAATCAATAAGCAGTACCTGGATGCATCATAACATGTCTCTTCTTGCACCGGGTTCCCTTGAAGCACATTTTGTCCGGTTCTCCCTTGTAGTGCATGCAGATCTCCATCTCGTCTCTATTCCGGTAGCCCTGTCAAATACACGAGACGGAGATGAGACAGGTCAAGATCACTACATGTGTTGCGATTGTGTGAAACAAAATATCTATGTCTATAGAATATTTGAAATGGTTGTCGTGCGTTCCATGTTCGTGTTCTTCCCAATAATTACATAGATTTGCGTAAATACAACTGTTACTTTTTAATGTATTCGAAACATGGACGACGACAGAGCGTTCATTGACTTTAGTTTATTACACCATTTCTATCAATTCAAGATTGTTTTAAGATTTAACTGCGAAAATTAGCTAGATACTGATATTTAATAAAAATAAGTATGTAAAAATAATTGTGCAATTACTACTTTATTATATATTGTGAGTCAAAGCCTGACCAGAACAGAATATAAAACCTTTAAAATTTTCAAAGGCTCTTTCAATGTTGTCAAAAATATTTTTTGTTAGCTGTTGCCTGCAGCTTCGCCCGCGTTACTCAACTCCTATAAGTCACAGGGTGATGTTATATAGCCTATAGCCTTCCTCGATAAATAAGCTGTCTAACACTGAAATAATTTTTTAAATCGGACCAGTAGTTCCTGAGATTAGCGCGTTCAAACAAACTAACAAACTCTTCAGCTTAGTAATATTAGTATAGATATCTGATTGAGCATTATAATACTACAGCGTTAATTAAATTTTTTGGTAATTAAAAAACTCTGAACAAATAAATATTATGACGTACCGTGACAGCTTCCACAGGATCCTCGTACTCCGGGCCCTCGATGTCGAAGGCTCTGTCGTCCAGAGCCGCGCTGTCTGAACCGCCGAGTCCACTGGGACCGCTCACTGGCTCACATTTGTCTACTGAAAAGTCATTGATCATTATATTTTGTTGGAACACATCTATTGGCGCGCCTTTGAAGTAAAGCCAACTTTACCACATTGAAGGCAAACAGCATGTCGTTATCTTTAATTCCATCTTTGTTGTAGATACTTATTATTCATGAATTCTAATTTTAACATAAGACTAGTTGTTGCCGGCAGCTTCGCCCGCGTTAACTTACATTTACAGCCGTATACGCATTGATGATTATTTTTATAGCCTAAGTTACTCCTTAGAACTTTGGCCCAGCGGTTTCAGAGATTAGCCGGAACAAACAGACAGACAGACAAAAATTGTAAAAATGTTATTTTGGTATATTATGTACCGTGTATACATCCATATGCATTTAGTAGAAAGCGGTTTTTTTATTATTACAAACAGACGCTCCAATTTTATTTATCTGTCATAATATGTCATGTCCTATCACGTGACTGTGTGCCAATCGGAAACGAGATATCACTAGATCATTTCTATTTTGTACAATCGTTAACTTCTTGAAACTTACTTGCACGCGCGAATCCCTTCTTCACCAGAATATCGTTGAGAGTATCGCCCGATGGTAGGATTACGTACACGCCTAGGGATTCTGAAGAACTGCAATAGAACAGAAAAGTTATTTGTCGAACAAAGTTTACTAAGTAATCGCTTAGTTCAATTTTGACTGTGCTAGTCTTTTTTTTGTCATAAAGAGGCAGCCGAGCAGTCGGAGCCTTATGGTGACTACCGACGCCTATACACATCCGCACAACCAAAAGTTACGCATACGCGATGCTCTCCTTTTCCCTATCCCTCCCCAGGGCCACCGGAAACTCACAAACCGCACGAAACGCGACAGTATAGCTCACTTGACGCCGGCGTTATGTGAACCAGAGGTATGACCCCCGTCGTGCGGGCCTAATTCGGCTGCAAAGTAGCGTGGCATTTCATAGTCTTGTGTGAGCTCGTTTGTTTAATAGGAAACATTCGCTAACAAGTGCCCACTACACAACCGACGCTAGGAGGCCGTGTGGTCGCTGACCGCACGGTAGGCGGGGGGCAACCCCCCACTTTTTAAATCAAAAGTGAGCCGAATGGGCTCACACTAATCCGATGAAGCATTAGGGTCTTCGGGCCATTAGCATAGATCCCTCCGAAAAAAAAAAAAAAAAAAAGTGCCCACTAGGCACTAACTTATTACCCTCCTCACCATATTTTCAGGTCACCCGTCTCTATACAGCTAATACTCACTTGTCATCGACCTTTATCTTACATCTCGTCCCGATGTAGTGCTCCTTAATAAATATTTCCTGCTCCGCCGCCTCCTTCGACTGGAAGCTTTGATCGATCTGACGACATAAAATACCATACCATAAGTATTGTATCTACTGCCGGTTTCAAGGCCACTAAGAAAAATCTGCTAAACAATCTAAGTTGCGCTAATCATTTATATATACATAATATATACATAATACATATTTTGTACATTCTACAATATGGCAGTATTATACAATACATAGTTCATAGGTCACACAAGAGTTAGTAGTCACAACCGACGCCAGGAGGCCGTGTGGTCACAGACTACACGGTAGGCGGGGGGCAACCCCCCAATCAAAAGTGAGCCGAATGGGCTCACACTAATCCGTTGAAGCATTAGGGCCTTCGGGCCATTAGCATAGATCCATCCGAAAAAAAAAAAAAAAAAAAAGTTAGTAGTTACCCCCGCGAGATGACAGCAGCGCGCGTAGGGCGGCGTGTTACACAAGCGCGGGTGTAGGGGCTGGATGGTGTGCACCGGCGCGACCCGCACCTCGCCCGTGTCCGCCAGGAACACCTCAGCCATGCCCTCCTCCTACAACATCACGACCAGTAAAGAGGACATTGTGAAACATTAATACCGGTAAAATGATAGGCTAGGCAGTGTTATTACTGGCTCTATGACTTACCATTAGTCTGAGTCTTAGGGTAGTCATACGAGTTGGTTGATCCCAGTTGAACTAGTATATATTTATAGATGCTGACCACTTACTTATCTGCCAATTTGGCTATCCTAACTTTTTTTTCGAAAATTCGAACTTTTTTTTAAAATAATATGTTGGAACAACTCACACACGGCCATCTGATCCCAAACTAGGCAGAGCCTGTTCTTATGGTAACCAGACAACTAGTATAATATACTTATATACATATTTCTAAATTCACACAGAACAAATGATCATCCTCATCACACAAACATTTGTCCTGGGTGGGGATTGAACCCACAACCTTCTGGTTTAGGAGTCAGGGTCACTAACCACTAGACCAACAGGCCAGTCAAAAAACTTACCTCAGTCAGTCTAATGATAAGTGCTCTGTAATAGCATTTGCTATCATCATCATAATATGCGCAGTAAGTCAAACCCAACACATCCTCCATTTTAAGTTCCACCGCATTTTCCTTGTAGTAGTTTGTCATGTCTGTTAGGAAACTGAAAGAATTGAGTTACTAATTAAATTAGTTGTGCATATTTTTTATGAAATAAATATTTTTTTAAATAATATTTTTACATGTAATAATGAATAATTTTTTGCACACTTTGCTTAACAAAAGTTAAGTAAAGTGCCATATTTTGCCAGGACTGACAATTTTTGGGTAAGTAGTATATTATATAAATCTTAGTAAGAGGTAGTGCCATTACCGCACTGCAGCTGAATTGGGTCAGCACACCCAAGGTGGTGCCTCTCGCACCATCGAGGGGATGGAGAAAAGGAGGGCAACACATCTTCATAGCCTCTGGATGTCGGTAGTCACCATAATGCTCCGACTGCTCATTTGCCACCTTATGTCACAAAAAAATCTCTAATATATATAAGAACTGATCATTTTAATTTGATATAACTACCAGTTAATATAATTTAAAAACAACTAATTTTTATAAGCATAACATACATCGAACGTAAAATTCTTTGATATACCACTCGAAAGATCTAAAATCTATTTAATTGAATATGAAAAAAAATACACCACTAAATTATTATTTTTTGTTATTTCTATCATTGTTAGATATACCTAGTAACTAAATACCATACCAGACCTTGTTTATTTCTGGATGTTTAAAAAAACCAGTAAGGTAAAACACGTCAGGTAGGTTCAGAGACTAGTACATACAAACAAACTATTTTATAGCTTTAATATATAAGTATAGATTAGTTCACTTACTTAAATATTTCATCATAATCTTCTGTGATCATCCAAAGTGTAAGACCGTCGGTGTGCATGATACACGCAGGGTAAACATGGTCTATTTGCAGTACTGATTGTGCTGGTAGGTTAATTTCATCAGTATAAGCTGAATCTTTAAAAAAAATAAGCATTCATGAATACCAGACATATAATAAACTAAATAAGTGCATAAATGTTAAACATAGCTTATTTAGCAAGCAGAATAGCGAACTGCTGCAATATTTCACACAAGTTTGGTAGATACAATTATGTGTCACACAAGTGTAATAATAATATCAACCCTTATATGTCCCACTGCTGGGCATGGGACTCCTCCTCGAAATCAGGTGAGGAGGGTTTTGGGTCATAGTTCACCAATGCACAGGCCTAATACGGGTTGGTGAACTTCACACACCTTCAGAGACTTTTAATCTCATTGGGTATGCAGGTATCCTCACAATGTTTCCTTCACCGGTGAGCAAGCGATAGTCTCATTTTCAGGTGCACATAGAAATTTAGAAAAACCCATCACAGTGGGAGGGTCAGGATCCAACATCTCGGCTCTCACTCAAGAGGCCAAGCCCATACCCACTAGACCATTGTAGCTTACATAGCACAAGTGTAATAATCAAATATATTAGTAAACTAAACTCATGAATTATTATTATATATCCTTAAAAGTTCAAGTTCAAAAACTTAGAATGTCCATATTTATGAAATAGAATAAATTTTCTTGATAAAGAGCATGTGAGACTATATATTTACCATCCAGGGTCAGATTCCTCATTTCTTTCTCCATTTTACATTGCACCGGCTTTTCTTGTGTTTCATTTAATGGTATAGGAACACTTTCTGAAGAACATGAGGTACTAGAGAATGCTATTAACATTTGCTCCTCCTTGGGTATTCTCTTACGATGCTCTTTTTCAGGAGGACACCTATTTGCACATCTCTTAGATGTAGATGGAATTGGTTCACTTAGAGCATCCATCAGGTTGTAGCTTCCAGACACCATAGGAGTCAGTAGAGGTATGTGTACTTGATCTTGAACTGGTGGGGTATAGTTCATATTACTTGGTAAATCTGTAGGTAAAGAGAGAGGTATGTTATAGACAATTTTAAAAGATTGTCTTTTCATAAAATATATATATGTGCCATGTGTGTGTTTGCATGCAGCCTGCATGCTAGAAACTGTAAAATAATAGGGGTGAAAAAAGTACTGTGCTGGGCAGATGTATCACTATTAATTAAGAAAGGTATACATTGAACCCTCAAAACTTCAATTCAACTGGTATGCTCCAATGATTCTTTATCTATTTCATTTTAATGTCAAAAATTGTATACATACCAAGTTTGCCTACGGAAAGGTTGAAGTCTGTCAATAGGTAAGTATATTCATCCAGTTGCCTCATTGAGTTGAGGAAGTTTTCTTTGAGCTCCGACGGATCACAATTAAGACTATCAACAAATCCACAAGCCTAAAAATTTATTGAAACAATTTTTTTTTTTTTACTTCTAATAGACTCCAGGCAAATTTATTTATTTATTTGGTTCATCAACAATTGTATACACGTTGTACAATTCTATAAAATACATGCACCAGAGAATAAGTCAAACGCACAACAATCACTTATAGATGAAGTTGTTGATTGATGACTCTATAAATTTCATAATGATCATATTTAATCAAATATTAATTCTAAATGTTGATGTTTAAATAAATAGTTTTTCTGATTTGTTGTGTCTGAGTTTGAAGGTGATCCCATTAGCCACTTCTACCATTCAAGAGAAGTCAGCATGCTAAAATTAATTAATAGAAATGATATATGATATAATATTTACTGGTGGGAGGGATGCGCTGTGCCGCGCTCCCGGCTGCATGGCTACCACCATCTTGCTTATTTCTCCCGTGAAACAGCTTTGCTGTGTTTCGGAGAGAAGGGCAAGACAGGCAGTGTAATTACTGGCACCGAGACTTAACATCTTCTGTCTCAGGATAGGCAACACATAACCGAGTTGCCTGGGCTCGTTCCAGGTATACTAGTTTATGTTCATGGGCGACGTCGACCACTTAACATCAGGTGGTACGTTTGCCAGTTTGCCTATACAACTAACATAAAACAAGTACTAATATTGGCGCAAATCGCCATTTGATGTTGAAAGTTTGATGTTGAAACTTTAACTCTCAAATGTAAGTATATGGATTGAAAAAAGAAACAGAAATTGTATGAGAATATAAGAAAATAGATATATTGATAATAAAAGTGCATTTTATTTGGCACACAATAGTCTAGCATGAGGTAACTCGCTTATGTTCATGATGACTATTTAAAATGTGGCTCATTCCCCAGTTACTAAAAAAATAATGGTAGGTATGTTTACATTTTATAAAGATTTCAGTGTTTTTCTTTTTTTTTCTTTTTTATGTTAGTTGGATAGGCAAACTGGCAAACGTACCACCTGATGTTAAGTGGTCGACGTCACCCATGAACATAAACTAGTATACCTGGAACGAGCCCAGGCAACTCGGTTATGTGTTGCCTATCCTGAGACATAAGATATTAAGTCTCGGTGCTAGTAATTACAATGCCTGTCTTGCCCTTCTCTCCGAAATACAGTAAAGCTATTTAACGGGAGAAACAAGCAAGATGGTGGTACCCATGCAGCCGGGAGCGCGGCACAGCGCTTCCCTCCCACCGGTAGATTTTGATGTACATTGTACTTAAATTAACTTGAATTAGTAGAATGTCTTTTCTTTACTAGATTAAATTATGAATAAAATAAGATTCGGAAATGAAATTTGATCATTGATTCTGGCTTATGTATTTTTTCGTGTAATACCATGTGTTTTCGTGGTGGTAATACATGTTCACTCATTATCATGAGAATTTAAAATGATTTCATACGAAATTTTAGTTTTTAGATACAAAATCTGAAAGCAAATTTGAAAGATCCCGAAGCGAGTACACCTTTCTCTAATTAAAATTTTTGAATACCTGCGATTTTAGCTTTTCTATATCTTGGATAGCAATGTCGCATTTTTCCAAGAATGTCTTAATTCTGGCTTCTATTTCGTGACGCCTATGTAAGGCTAATGTAGCAAGATCTACAAAACTCCTAGAAAAAATATGTTAATCGTAAATAAAATAATTATTAGTTTTAGCACCCAAAATAAATAAATTTATGATTTAACGTAAAATACTTTACATTTTAAATTTTATGGTATAAAATGAGTACAATACGTTTCTTCAATCTTCACTAAAATACACTTTTTGTCAGAGAAAGTAAATGTGGTAATAAACTTTTTAAAACTCGTTGTTTTTACTTTTTGAAGTTTTTGACAACATATTTGTTGCATGCCAAACTCCGAAGCCCAAACTTTTGCAATATGAACAAACTTCATACTTGTCGATAGATTGCAGAACTAGTGAGGTGCTATGTTATTAATTTTTCAATAGTCGGTAATATTTTATCTTTATTAATTCTACTGATTCATATGAAATATTATGGTTGTGACGTTTTGATAGTGGTACTTACATATGCACCGCACGACACTTATAAAACTTAGAAACCCTTTTCTTATTTTTTATCAACAAAAACTAGAATCGCCATAACAGTTTTATGGAGATGTTTATCAATTATCAACATGTGACGTAGTAACGTGGTCACGTGATGAAGTTTTGATCGACCATGCAGTGGCCGGTCCGTGTTGGATGCGAGTAGCGAGGAATGATAATGATAAGGAATATAATTAATTTCATTATGAGCGTCAAATCGTTAAAGATTTTACTACAATATATGACAAAATACCTCTTTATTTCATATTTTCACGTGCAGATCCCGTGATCATAGCGATTGAAACATTGCTGAAATATCGGGACCTCAATCAAACCCTAAAGGAGGAATAAAACCACCCGAAACAACATCTATTTAAATACCTCTATAAGCTTTTAAAGTAAAAATAAAAGTTGGTTAAGTGCTATAAAAATATCTTACTTTTCATTTGTACATAAAAAAAAAGTTACAAGATAGACTTATATTCTACCGATAGACACGGCACACGCACGTAACAACGTTCATATAAACTATTTGTTCAATTACTGATAATAGCTAGAATTAAAGTTCGCTGTAGCGCTAAAACGTTAGTTATTTCGTCTAACCAAACTATAAAAACATACAGCGCTAGATTGCTTATTCAATATATTTTTCTCGTGCTTAAAACGTCGTAAGTGCGCGGGAATTTCATAGCACTTACGCGTTTTGTTGACCGTAGCGTAACAACAAGTAGTCTCTATAAATTTTTACGCCGCAGGCAAAAGTGACACAGTTTTTGTAAAACTTAATTAGATTTTATTATCGATTTCGATGTTTATTAATAGTTAAATAAATATAAAATAGTAAAGTAGAAACTAACAGGCGCACACTTGGGCTTAAATTTTTGTATTATTAGCGTTGTTCCGTACGCACTCACGCGTGCTTCAATATGTACTGTCAAAATCACACTAAAGTAAGGTGTACGGACTGACCGACTGAAGTACAGTTCAGATGAACAAAGCGATCAGGCGTTACTTTGCAGAAATCCATTATATAAGATATTAAATTATATTATATTAATTAGCAATTATCCCGCGAAACACGCAGTCTTTACAGCAAATGTGTGAGTGCACGCATATGCATGCATATAGCACCGCCCTCCTTTCCCACACTGCATATGCGTACACTCGCATGCACCACCACCCCACATGCACCACAACCACAGTAAAAGACTATCAACAAACAATCTACGCACGTTTCGCCTCGACACCGAGGCCTCCTCAGCATGTAGACTCTACGATTAGTAATCGTTAAGTCAACGTCAAAAGTCAAGTCAGGAAAGGAGGGCGGTGCTATATGCATGCATATGCGTGCACTCACACATTTGCTGTAAAGACTGCGTGTTTCGCGGGATTATTGCTAATTAATATAATATAATTTATTATCTTAAACAAAGCGAGTGTTCGGAACGCGAATTCTAGTACATTGTACATATTAAATATCATTGGTAAAAATATCTAAAGTTTGTGTGTAAATAATAAAAGGCTATCTTTCGAAAAAATATAAGCCAGAAATTGGATTACATACTTACATTAATAATAATTCTTTTTTTAAATATTTTAATATATCTACTGTCGATATGAGCAAAATACACATCACTGCTGTATAATTTTTGATATGGGTAATTCATTCTTTTATTGAATTTGTATTGTAAAACATAAAGAAATTCATGTAACTTTTAACATTAAATATTATAACCTCATATTATGTCTTTGACCTCATAGCTCATTCTATAAATTAAAACATTGATAGATTATAAAAAAATGTCATTTTAATCTTTTCGTCTATAGATGGTATTTAAACGACCGAATCACGTTCCATGATATTATCCATTCAATAATAGATGGCGCTGTCCCTATGAAAATTGCAATGTTTTTATTGACAAATCAACCCCCAAACAATTTTCACGATGACCGGAAGGTTTTCGGAAGGTTTTCTGCGTCCTATGGCTTCGTGCGGCTTATTCGATAGTCGTGATAGCGTTTTTAAATGACCCTACTTAAAAAAGATTTATATTACCCTAATTAATAATTACAATTTAATTCGCTTACTAACTTTACTTTCCGAGTTTAACTATTTAACGTACATAGTATGAACATACATAATTTTATTATATTTTATTGTCTCATCATCATCATCAGCCCTTTTCCGTCTACTGCCGAACCTAGGCCTACCTCAATGAACGCCAAGACGACCGATCCCTTGACACCGCATCCAACACAGACCGGCCGCCGCACGGAGATCGTCTTTCCAGTTTCCACCTGGTTAATGGCCGACCAACACTTCGTCTACCTATGTAAACTAACCTCAGCTTCCACTATTGAATCTTATTGGCCCATCGGCCATCCGTTCTCTTGTGTGTGTATCCTAATGCCGCTTTAACGAGCTTATTCTCTCTTCTCTCTATTCATTATTAAATATTAGCCCTTTGGAAATGCTCTGAGGCATCCCGCAGGGGAGTGGGTCTCCCCACGCGGGTATGTGGGACTCACTGCGCCCGAAAGCTGGTAAGTGGACGCAGCTCGAGTGCCACCAAAGCGGCTTTTGGTGAGGTGCCCCGGATCTAATAAACAAACAAGGCACCTCGACGGCTAGTCAGTCCACCAAGGGACCGACGCCACCTTCACAGAGGGGTTGTCCTGCACCACAGAACAACCCCTCCCAACGTCGGGACAGTACAATCGGGTGAGGTTCCCGTCCTCACCCCTTTCTCCTGCTCTTTTGTCCCCTCTTCTTATAAGAGGAAAAGCAAAGAGCCTCCTCGGCTCAATTAGCTTCGCCCAAGTTGCAGCGGCTCACCCTAGGCTACTGAGCCCCACCGCAACGTTAAGGCATGGTGGGGATTAAACATGGATTAAATATTAGCCCTTCAGTTACCAAGATATTGGAATATTATTGGAGTAACTGTATCGCTATCTAATATTACATTCGTGCATACATTATAACATCATAAGAATTGATGGCCGACGAAGTGTTTCGCTTCCTGGTTTTTTGTAACACCTGGGAGGGAATTATCTCAACAACAAGGTGGATCTAGGAAACTTCCATATCTCAATGAAGACGTAAAAAACTTTTTTTGAACGCATTATGTACAAGTCTTTCAATAAAAAGGCGGGAACTATATATAAAGTGAATTAACAATTCAGGAAGGCTCGTTCCCTGGACACATTAATTGGATTTTTGGAGCTCGATGAAGCAATTAGGTAGGTGTTCGGCACCGGTAGTGTTCTATAACGACATTTTTGTAATTCAAAATCAAAAGCATTTCATAACACAATTATAATTTTTCTTTATCCAACGTACGTAACAGTTATACGCATCGAGCATATAACCGGATAGAGTAGTAATTTTATTTTGAGCCATAAAATTCCGAAACTGGTCAGTGATCTGTCACTGACGTAATATCAATTCAACCTATCTAGTGATCTGTATGTTTGTCCCATTGGCCAATCATCCATCAATGGTCATCAGTCGGCCAATCAGAGCGCAGAACCGGTGAAGCGGCGCAGCACAAATTTGGCGGAATTAGTTTACATACAATAACATTACCGCTCTATTCCGGTTATATATTCGATGGTAATACGTCATATTAATCTAAAAACCCTTTCTAATAAAAACATCATGATAATTTAATAACTGTTTCCATCAGCCACTTTGGAGTGCCGCGCAAAGCGAGCCGAAGGGACGGACTACAGTGAAATGAAAACTTTACACGTCTTCTCTTATACTACATTATCATAATATATATCAATCAATACAAGCGTAGCAGATCTCTTGATACTCTCCCGCACGGTTCAAGCCTTGTCGTGGCCTAAGGTGAACCCAGAACCTTGGGCGAAGCCAAATGAACCGACGGGGCTGCTCTTTTGCTAAGAGGGGACAAAAGAGTAGGAGGGGACAAGTTGCGAGGATGGGGACCTCACCCCATTGCACTGTCCCGATGCTGAGAGGGGTTGTTCTGTGGTGCGGGACAACCCCTCTGCGGAGGTGGCATCGGTCTCTTGAAGGACTGAATAGCCGTCGAGGTGCCCTGTTTGCTCAACAGATCACCTGGGCACCTCACTAAAGGCGGCATTGGTGGTACTCGCCTGGTTTTAGTGGGTAGAACTACGTCCTTACCATCTTTATGGCGCAGCGAGCCCACATACCTGCCTGGGGAGTTACTCCTCTCCCGCGGGATGCCTAAGAGCATTTTCCGGTGAAAAAGAAAAAAAAGATCTCTTGCTACTCGCAACCAATTGGAACTTCCATATTTTTTAATTTTCTACATCACATCCCGTTTTGAGTTTGCAAACATGGCGTTGCATGATATCACTGACAGTCTATAATGGTACATACAGTAATAAAATTAATTGGCGTTAATTTTAATTAGATTTAACTTTGATATGGCAAACACTCTTTGTTTTGTTTATTTTATCTCTTTGTTTATTTAATGAGGCAGGCCATAACTTGGTTTTTATTCAGTCCGTATAGGATGAGCAGCCCATATCGTTTTCTGGTCTTACTAATCTAAAGGTAATCATTAGACGGCAATTTAAGCAATTTTTAATTCGTTTAAAAGAAGTTTCATTTAATTTAGCTCCTTAAATTAGTGCACTTTCTTCCAAAACTTTTTGCGTGTAAATTTTTTTATATTCCGCTGACTTATAATTAAATGGGCTTACATTTATTAAGTATAATCATTAGATTTTATACAAATTTAAAAAATAATGTCCAATAAAGTAGCAGGAAAGATAACCTGTGTTGCCATATAAAAAAGAAGAAGGAGTAATTTGATTGACGTTTCACATACACGTCCAGCAGCTCTATCATTCCCGCGCGATTGCCCTCGGCGGCCGGCGCGCTCCGAGCTGTTATTTGCCGGGACGGCACGTTTAACTTAATTTGAGATAATACCCGGGACAGATACTTAACTTGATAGATGTTAATAGCCTTTATTGATATAGTCTAGATGTTATAGTTTCCTAGGTTGTTAGGCCTCGTAAATTGCGTTAATATCTCTATTTCACGCGTCCAGAGACCTTCCAATTGCCGGTTGTTGCGTTTTGAGTTATCTGGCGTGTATGTGTGTGTAATGTTTATCACTTTTGACGTGTTAATAGTCCGTTTTTACCTGGATCGTACTTTGAATACAATGCTGATAACTCTCTCTATATGTCCATCGGTTGCATATCGTTATACTAGCTATTTGCTGGTTCTTAACGATAATAACTTCGGGTCGCATTATGAATCTTATTTAAAAATTATGTTTTTTTTTGTTTTTATTTCGAGAAATTCTTTTGGACGTTTATAAAATATCGGTTTAGTAAACTAAGCACGGGTTTTTTTTTCTTTTACGCCGGGAAATGCTTTGAGGCATCCCGCCTGGGAGTGGGTCTCACCAGGCGGGTATGTGGGACTCGCAGCGCCCGAATGGTAACGTGGACGCAGCTCTACCCACTAAAACCCGGCGAGTGCCACCAATGCCGCCTTTGGTGAGTTGCTCCGGATCTGTTGAGCAAACAGGGCACCTCGACGGCTAGTCAGTCCCTTAAGGAACCGACGCCACCTCCACAGAGGGGTTGTCCCGCACCACAGAACATCCCCTCCCAACGTCGGAACAGTACAATGGGGTGAGGTTCCCGTCCTCACCCCTTACTCCTGCTCTTTTGTCCCCTCTTCTTATTAGGGGTACAAACTACAAAGAGCCCCCTCTATTAGCTTCGCCCAAGGTGCTGGGCTCACCCTAGGCGACTGAGCCCCACCGCCACGACAAGGCTTGAACCATGGTGAGGAGAATAAGAGCTTTTACGATATAAAAAAATTTAAACAAAAATTACAACCGACTTCAAATTAAAAAAAAACTAAAAAGTAATAAAATAATTTCCTTATTTTTTGTGCCTACAATTTATAATCAACTTGTTCTTCTACTAATATACAAACTTTGCGTTTACCACGTCATTATTGTTACTTTTGGAGTCGGTGTCAGTCAAGGTAGGTAGGTTAGGAGGTAGGTACATCAACAAATAGGACACCGGCTTCAAAAGTAACAATAATGACGTGGTAAACGCAAAGATTGTATGTTAGTAGAAGAACAAGTTGATTATAATTTGTAGGCACAAAAATTAAGGAAATTATTTTATTACTTTTTAGTTTTTTTTTAATTTGAAGTCTTTTAAATAGTAAAAAAACTAAATGTATAAAATATTCCTTGCCAAATGTTAAGCAACTGCAAACAAATGTACTCTTAGACAGTGAAAACTTGGAATTGGTGGACTCCACAGTTTTCCTAGGAATAACTCTAGATCTTAAGCTGCAGTGGGGTCCCCACATAGCTAAATTGGCGAATAGACTCAGTTCAGCAGCATATGCAGTGAGAAAAATAAGACACTTTACTGATGAAGATACAACGCGAATAGTTATATTTTAGCTACTTTCATAGCATCATGTCTTATGGCATACTTTTATGGGGAAATGCTGCCGATATAAACAAAATTTTTGTGCTGTTAAAGCGGGCTATTCGTGCAATTTACAAGTTGCCAAGATATAGGAATTCTGACTGTCGCCTCTCAATACACCTTAGAAAATTTACGGTATGTCCGGAAAAACATAAATGAATTTTGTAAGAAAAGTGATATTCATAGTAGGAATATACGTAATAGACACAGGTTAGATGTACCATCAGTGATTAGACTTTCAAAAGTAAGCAATTCTTTTAAAGGCAACTGTATACGCTTTTACAATAGAATCCCAGAAAACGTTCAAAAGCTATCCATAAAAAAAATTAAAAAAATTGTAAAAGAGCGTTTATGTGGTAAAGGGTATTATAGAGTAAAAAAATTCATGGAAGATACCACACCCTGGGAATAAGGCGTTCCTCCCAGGCATTTCAGGATAAGATGTTAAAATTGTTATAGAATACATATTATTTGAAAAGATTAGTTCCACTGAGTTGGTTTCGCCGGTTCTTCTCAGTGGGCTTGCCTTGGAACCGGGGGTAGATTCAATTGACGTTCAAAAAAAATACTTTATTGGCACTATTTTGAATAAAAAAATGATTTTGATTATGTAACATCGTAATAACTAAATCTGCTATTCGCTTATCTCGTCAAGTCGAAGTACTGTTATAAATAGGAACAAAATAAGGTTAAAGGTACTACGGGCTTTTTTTTTTCAAAAAATTTAAGCAAACGCTTACGTTTTTAAACGACTTCAAAAAGGAGGAGGTTATCAATTCGTCGGAATCTTTTTTTTTTTTTTAATGTATGTTACCTGATTACTCGAAGATGGCTAGACGGATTTGAAAATAATTTTTTTTGTTCTAAAGGGTATACTTCCCAAATGGGCTTTTTTTTTTTTTAACCTTATTTTGTTCCTATTTATAACAGTACTTCGACTTGACGAGATAAGCGAATAGCAGATTTAGTTATTACGTTGTTACATAATCAAAATCATTTTTTTATTCAAAATAGTGCCAATAAAGTATTTTTTTTGAACGTCAATTGAATCTACCCCCGGTTCCAAGGCAAGCCCACTGAGAAGAACCGGCGAAACCAACTCAGTGGAACTAATCTTTTCAAATAATATGTATTCTATAACAATTTTAACATCTTATCCTGAAATGCCTGGGAGGAACGCCTTATTCCCAGGGTGTGGTATCTTCCATGAATTTTTTTACTCTATAATACCCTTTACCACATAAACGCTCTTTTACAATTTTTTTAATTTTTTTTATGGATAGCTTTTGAACGTTTTCTGGGATTCTATTGTAAAAGCGTATACAGTTGCCTTGAAAAAAAGAATTGCTTACTTTTGAAAGTCTAATCACTGATGGTCATCACATCACATCTAACCTGTGTCTATTACGTATATTCCTACTATGAATATCACTTTTCTTACAAAATTCATTTATGTTTTTCCGGACATACCGTAAATTTTCTAAGGTGTATTGAGAGGCGACAGTCAGAATTCCTATATCTTGGCAACTTGTAAATTGCACGAATAGCCCGCTTTAACAGCACAAAAATTTTGTTTATATCGGCAGCATTTCCCCATAAAAGTATGCCATAAGACATGATGCTATGAAAGTAGCTAAAATATAACTATTCGCGTTGTATCTTCATCAGTAAAGTGTCTTATTTTTCTCACTGCATATGCTGCTGAACTGAGTCTATTCGCCAATTTAGCTATGTGGGGACCCCACTGCAGCTTAAGATCTAGAGTTATTCCTAGGAAAACTGTGGAGTCCACCAATTCCAAGTTTTCACTGTCTAAGAGTACATTTGTTTGCAGTTGCTTAACATTTGGCAAGGAATATTTTATACATTTAGTTTTTTTACTATTTAAAAGGAAGTTATTAACGCTAAATCAATGTACCATCCTCGAATGTGTGTTGTTACACACATATTAAGTCGTTAAAGGAGAACCAATATGAAACGTTTCTCGGTTTAGTTCTTGCTCAGTTTTTGTAATTACACACGAGTGATAATTACACACGTAATTACGATTATGACCAGGAATCGTAAGCTAGTAGTGTCAATCATGGCTCGTGCTGCGTTTACACGGACGAGTTAATGAATACGCGAATATCAGATTTGTATGTAACAACTTTACAGCAGTCATCTCGTGACCATGGTTGGTGATGAAGTTAATTACATTATATTATAGAATATGACTCTTTGAACTGACTGACTGAAATTGAATTTTCAAACCTTTCAGCTATCGGTTTGTTTTGCCACTTGGGTAAAAATCCTACGATCGTTATTTGAAAGATGCTATCCTACTAGGATACTGAACCAAAGCCGAGAAATTGGAAAATCAAAGGAAAGTTCGTATGAAGGAAAAAGTGTACGTTATTACATTTATGTGAGACAAGCAGCGCCCCGCGGTTTGACCCACGTACTTCCCATTCCCGTGGGAATACAGGGATAATTTATAGCGTATATGTTATTTTGATGAATAAGCTATGTTATTGCAAAGTTTCATTAAAATCCATTCAGCAGTTTTAGCGGGAAAGTGTAAAAATATCCATACATTCTTATAAAATTTCCCGATTATAATATTAATAGGCTATCGATACAGATTATCGTAAGTTCTAAATGCATTTAAAATATAAAATTTGATTTATAACTTTTTCCCAATTAGGTTGTTTTTTATTTAGAAAGTTAGTTAACATGCTGTTGTACCCTCTGTTAAATATATATATTTATGCAGGAAATATTTCATATAACTTGCTTATGTTAATATCATTTTTATTATTTATAGTTTTAATAGTTCTTTTTTATATATATTATTTATGTAAAAACATTAGATATATTCCATTATATATTTTTTATGACTATAAATTTTCAAAACAGTAAATATTTTATTGTATATAAATGTTACGGCTGCATTTTCAGGGCCACTAAGTATAGGTATTTTTTTTGCTACAAAATAATATTATCATCATCATCAGCCCCTATCCGTCCACTGCTGAACATAGGCCTCCCTCAATAAACGCCAAGACGACCGATCCCTCGCCACTCGCATCCAACACAGACCGGCCGAATGATATGAATAATTGAATGATATGAATAATGATATAAATAATGATAATGATAAAAATAATAATATAAATAATAATTTGAAAATTAACCTCCCAACAATAACATCGTCATACATTAATTACATTTCCGTAGCAAATTATTTATAACAAATATTTGATAACTAATTTGTATCAAATCAGCTATATTATTATTACAACATAGGATGAAATATCAAGGCGCTGAAGCCCGGAGGTTGCGGTTTCGAATCCCGCCAGGGAACAAAAATATTTTCTGTGTTTATTATATAAATATGTGTATTATATAATAAATTTTTTAAATATATGTATAGTATAAAAGTATTAAATATATTTCCGTTGTCTGGTACCCGTAACACAAGTTCTTCGATGAAGTCCGGGTTTGGTTAGGTTGGTAGGATGGATGGAGGGTCTTTTTTTTCTTTTCCGCCGGGAAATGCTCTAAGGCGTCTAAGGAATCCCGCGGGACTCTCCAGGCGGGTATGTGAGACTCGCTGCGCCCGAAAATGTATGATGGTAAGGTAGATGCAGCTCTACCCACTAAAATTCGGCTAGTGCCACCAATGCCGCCATTGGTGAGGTGCCCCGGATCTGTTGAGCAAGCAGGGCACCTCGAAGGCTAGCCAGTCCCTCAAGGGAACGCCACCTCCACATAAGGGTTGTCCCGCACCATAGAACAACCCCTCCCAACGTCAGGACAGTGTAATGGCGTGAGGTTTCCAACCTCGCCCCTTGTCCCCTCCTACGCTTTTGTCCCCTTTTCTTATAAGAGGGGTACAAAGAGCAGCCCCCTCGGTTCACTTGGCTTCGCTCAAGGATCGCCACGACAAAGCTTAAATCGTGGTGGGGATAAATGGAGAGTTCTGCCTTGGTGTTTAGCGAAGGGATTATTTATTCGGCAGCGGATGAAAACGAGCTATTAATGTTGTTTGCTCTTTGCAAAATGTATTCTACTTATTGAACTAAGAACAACCGGTAAAAAATATCTTTGGCCTTTTACCAGCGAGATACGAGGGAAACATTATAATGATACATTGTTTTATATTTTTTTATAGTCAAATAGTTATAACGTGTAAAGGAAGCACCGGCAGTGCACTATAATTATAAACATTCAGCTGTTTTGCTCGCGGCCCGTAATTAAAACATAGTTAGAGGAACCGACGCCTCCATCCAGATTTATGCCTTAATAGAAATGTAACACTTGATTACCTCAATAAAGAACATCGCATTATCGAGTTTTTACAACGCCCATCTTGATGGATATGCTCATTTGTAACTGGAAATACACGTATTGTTTTTTGAAGGATAATCATAAAGGCTGTATATTGAATGATCTTTCTAATAAAAATAAAAGGAAATCCGAGTTGATTTGACTCGGAAATAAGTTCGTTAACGTAAGCTTTTTAAAAAACGGATTTAAATATATTTTATTGTAGAAAATGCGTTTCATTTTTGGCACCAAAAGATTGGCGAACTTTCTTTTCGAAAATCCCTTTTCAGGCACAAACATTATACGGCATTCAGCCAGTAAACATAGACAACATGTGTTAACAACTTTAAGAGAACAATGGAGGCTTATAGAGGTTTAGTGCATCTCAGAAGCGTCTTGTTTAAACCGGTATAATCCCGTGTCATGTTTATGCGGCTTCGCAGTGACATGTTAATAAACGCCTACGTGCTCCGCCCCGTCTGCACTGTTATGCCCTCTAGATTTGCTTTCTTTTTGCATTCGTTCTTCACACATTTCATTTAATATTTATAGAATTTATATTGAAACAAAATGTCTGTGTTCTTGCCCTTTATTATAAAGAATGGGTTTTATTAGTATAATGTAGGGATTTGTCTTCGAACTAAGAGAACGAGGCTTGATTATTAGGTACATAGTTAGTAGCAAAAGAAATATTAATACAAAGAGAAATACTGAGACTAAGCCCCTTTTCACACGTTCCGGTTGCCGGGTAGCCGGCGCCGGGTAATCGGTAGCGAACTGTATGGGCATGTATGACAGCTTTCACACGTATCTACCGGCATAATTTTCTTACATTTCGCTACCAGATTCCCGGCGCCGTCTACCCGGCAACCGGAACGTGTGAAAAGGGACTAACTCTGAGCCACAGACAGAATTTCTTCGGTTCTAGGACGGTTTCTTTGAAAGGAATTTGCTTATTTTTGTTATTCAACCGCAGATTTAAGTGGACTGCACTGTGTACAAAAGTAGAAGACATGTGTAAAATGGTCGTTTCTATGATGGAATTCTAAAATACACAATATGCTCTCTTATTTTCACTGGATTTAGGTATTTAATATTTAATAAATAAAATGTAACAAAGTTTTAAATAAGTCACGTAACAACTAACAACAAACACCAATCAGGGCGCATTACGTCACTTGTTCATAAGCAAACTATGGAGCACTGTTATGGAGTATAGAAGTACAAACTTCTATATTACGTGAATTAAGTCAATTGTCAAATTTCGAAATGTAAGCATGGCTAGGCTTCCTATTAATTAATAGGACATAATATGTATTTGACATTAATAATAAAACAATTTGTTTATTATTTATTTAAAATAAGATGAACATTATGAAAATCAATTTTAATGGAAAGGGGATTTATAAAGACTGTTTTACAGTGGGAAATTTCTTGCAACAAATAGTAACTTCTGCTCTGCAGAATTTAGAAATGTGAAGACCTGCATGTAATTAATTTAACAATAACTGATATTATACATAAATGGTCTTCACAAAAATAAATTTTAGATTGCGTAGACATAAGTGCCTGGATCCCTGCAGACAAGCTGCAGCCATTTTTCGGACATTTACCGTACGCGGTACGTGTACATAAACAACTTTTCAGGCGTTTTGATAATGGTACTTATTTACACACAGGCACCGCACAACAGAAAATTTAGAAGCTATTTTTTATCAATGAAAACTAGAATCACCATAATAATTCCACGATGTTTACACATTTTACGTAGTAACGTAGTCACGTGACAAGTGTTAGCTTTTTGAAGTGAAATTAAAAATTAATTTTTTAGAGGCCGAACCCAATAAGGTTCAAGAGTAGAGGCCCCATTTAGGTAGACGAAGTATTGGTGGACCGTTAACCAGGTGGGAAGACGATATCTGTGCAGTGGCTAGTCCGTGTTGGTGCAAGTGGCAAGAGACCGGTCGTATTGGCGTTAATTGATTGATTCATCAACAATTTCATTGTCATTTGCTGTCAGTGACCATAT
Organism: Helleia helle; assembly: GCA_963853865.1. Lineage (NCBI taxonomy): Eukaryota > Metazoa > Arthropoda > Insecta > Lepidoptera > Lycaenidae > Helleia > Helleia helle. Next base: position 16,802,357 of record OY971426.1, on the reverse strand, counting down.
ACGGTTGTTCTAAATGTATAATAAGCTGACACAAGGTAAACAAAATGGAAAACAAAAATAAAATCAAAGCCTTTTCCGCTCAAACAATGTTAGATAAGATTTTGAAATATACATAAGCGTAAATAACATTTGAGTAGAACGATGCTACAGCGTGGTTTCTGGAAAATTGTATTTTTATTACGTAGGAAATAAGTATCATAAAAAAGATTATCTAAGCAATGATTATAGTAAATATAAAAGTGCCATAGACTATAGACTGTAGACAAATTGACTGCCATTACGGATTGTCACTGTCACTGTCAGTCTAAATTAATATGGGAACCTTTTAGCATGATGCCAATAAGAAAAGGATATATAGGAAAACCATGATTCTTTGTTAAGTGAGGATTTAAACGAAATTACATTTTATAGGACTGGTTAATTTGTTACAAGGTTATGTTTAAGACTTACTTCTCAAATAAATATCCCAAATTAGTGACCAGTGAATGATGAGATGAAAAATAGATAACCAAGACACCAAAAGATAACCACAACTACATTCAAAGATTATAGGTGTTTAAAAATAAAATTAGTTGGATGAATTTTGATTTGATCTTATGTACAGATTGTGTTATGCTTATCTTTTTTTAATGTTACTTGGATTGGCAAATTGGCAGACGTGCCAGCTGATGGTATGTGGTCGACGTTGCCCATGAACATGAATATTTTTTACCTGGTTTACCTTTTTCTTTTCTTTAACGCCGGGAAATGCTCCGAGGCATCCCGCGGGGGAGTGGGTCCCCAAGGCGGGTATATGGGACTCGCTGCGCCCGAAAGATGGTAAGTGGACGCAGCTCTACCCACTAAAACCCGGCGAGTGCCACCAATGCCACCTTTGGTGAGATGCCCCGGATCTAATGAGCAAACAGGGCACCTCGACGGGTAGTTATTCCCTCAGGGGACAGACGCCACCTCCACAGATGGGTTGTCCCGCACTACAGAACAACCTTTCCCAACGCCAGGACAGTACAATGGGGTGAGGTTCCCATCGTCACCCCTTGCCCTATGCTCATATGTTCCCTCTTCTTATAAGAGGAGTACAAAGAGTCCCCTCGGCTCAAATAGCTTAGCCCAAGGTGCTGGGCACACCTTAGGCTACTGAGCTCCACCGCCACGTCAAGACCTGAACCATGGTGGGGATGTGTTGTCTATCCTGAGACATAAGATGTTAAGTCTCGGTGCCAGTAATGCACCACTGCCTGTCTTGCCCAGCTCTCCGAAACATATTAAAGTTGTGTTTCGCAAAGAAAAAAGCAAGATGGTATGACGGTGTGTTCCGCGCTCCCGGCTGCATGGTACACAGGGAGCGCGGCATAGCGCATCCCATCCACCGGTAAATAATTATATAAACTTCTTTTCTAGAAAAATTTAATTGAATCTTCAATACGTTGAATTTCACAACCTAAAGAGTACCTAATGGTATATGTAATATAGATAATATTCGATGAAACATTTCAGTAATGAAAAAGTGTGACTACGCAAAAACTGCTTCTAATGGATATTAATCCGCACAATGAAAACGACATTCAAATATTTATTATATTTACACAACAAGGTTTATCATCATATTTATGAATTATTAAATTATGCAAATTATGATCTATGGCACCTTATGGCTTATTTTAAGTTCGTGAGCTATGTGTTGCCAGTCGTGCGGTGTTAAACACTCACGACTATGTTTCTGTCGGACAATCATGATGCGATTTATGAGACGGAAGGGCAAGGCAATTGATAAGACTATCCATCAAGACAACAGCCCTCAGACAGGTTTTGTGTAAGCATAAAAACAAAACAACAAATATAGATGTGACATTTGATTTTGTTGCATCATATCGAATGCACTATCTTCAGCAGAGTTACGAAATCAGTCGCTCTTGTATTTTATACTTATTTAATTATCACCTATACAAGTATCTTAATAATTGTTGCATACTGTTAAAATTTTCAGAAATCGTCTTTAAACACTATAGAGAGGACTTATTTTTCATCAAAATTATTGACATAAATCATTTTAAATCAAGTACCTTCCGGAATTATTAGCAACATATACACCCTATTTAGCAGATCGTGAGTGAACGAATGAACGAACGGTATTCTCACGAACCGCTCACAAGCTCTAATTCAACTTTAATGACTCGTTCGCGTGAATGAAATTGATTCAGCTGTTTTGACTCTTAAATAGTGATGATGACATCTCACCTTATTTGCAGTAATGACTTTATTAACAATCATTATGGCGATTTTAATAAATATACTTTGATGGGCGTAGATTGATGATTTGAAGTGTGATTACAATGTTCTTGTGGAACTTTTATTCTTAAGCGATATTTAATGTGAAAGTGTAAATTATCTTGGAGTGATTTCAGTAGGTATCATTCTTTATAAGTAAATGAATTAATAATCCTTCATGTTTAATAGAGTATGAATGGAACGGAAGGAAATGGCAGATAAATAAAAAGGTGTGCAAATAATTCACAAAGTTTATGTGAAGATAAGGAGCATTTATAGAAGCAGAGGAATTAGTAGTTAGTGAAATTAATAACAAAGAAAAAGCCTTATTTTCAGAATAAGCTTTGACTAATGAAAAAAAGCAATGGCAGTTGAGAGAGTCATCTATACTTTAATAATAATATAAAGCTCAAGAGTTTGTTTGTTTGAACGCGCTAATCTCAGGAACCATTGGTCCGATTTGAAAAATTCTTTCAGTATTAAATAGCCCATTTATCGAGGAAGGCTATAGGAGTTAAGTTAAGGCGGTATATTGGCAAATACACAGTGAGAAGCGCTTGGCAAAAAAATCAGGAAAATTATTCCCGCGTAATTTATCGGCCTGGAAAAAAGATATGTTATATTCAAGGATATTACCTAGAACCCTTGTAAGTTCATTACACGATTAGATTAACTTGACTCGATCATAAAAAATTCCAAACATAGCATAAATTTAAGCAAAGCCTGTACACATTCGTAGGAAAAAATATTTCTTTTAAATTTGAAATTTATATCATAATTTTCTTCATTTCAACCTACGTAACCTATGTTTATTCAAATTTAATTTATTTCACTTTTTCGGTACAAAAACTTAAAAAACCATAAAAACAACAACGGTTTCGGGCGGGCCGATGCAATACCGTGCCGCCCGCGTCCCGGCAGTCGCGGTTTGGCCGCTGTCACGGTCGGATTTGTGTCAATTTTTTCTTTACGTGTTTTAAACAAAAATGGCAAACAAAAACAATAAAACGAAGAGTAAGATCTCAATTTCACCATCGAGAAGGAGATCAGTCAAAAAGAGATTTATGAAAAAGTATTTTATTATATATACAATCGTATATTATATTAAAGTTAACTGTTTTTTTATATAACATACCATGACACGGAATCAGGATGTATATGAAGCAGTTAATTTTGATACCAGGAACCGATATTTTTTGAATTTATAGTTTTGCTACTATTAGGTAATCAAACAGATTCCTTTTTAAGCGACTGTGCCAAAAGAAAGGAGGGTAATGTTATTCGGGTGAATTTATGTAGGTAAGTACGTTTATAGCCCCTCCTGCTGACAGAACGGCTTTAATGATTTTCGTAAATGAGGTGTCGTTTATGAGGATTCTATTGAACGGAAACAGACATACAATAAAAATTTTACATTTACAATAAGTGTTGTTGGGAAAATGCTCCCTATATTTTAAAATAAAATTAGCAACTGGCATTCCTATTTCAGCTTGAAGTTTAACACTTCAGATAGAAATACCGCATTCAGAAAATTCACTTTGGTACAATGGAAAACAAACTGAAGTACGCAGAAACCTTGAATTTCGAGACTGCTGACTCTAATTGTAACAGCTTGAAGCTCCTAATCAGTGACACCTTAGTGAATATACAGAAGAATAGGAATGATATACCTGATCTCAGACTAAATCTTGTGGCTGAAGCGTAGACGAAAGGAATTAAAAGTCAAAGGACTAAAAGATTCAGAGGTGGGCAAAGAGTATGAAAAGTGTTATGCCAAACATTGCTAAAATGGTTCAGAATTGATAAAGACATATATACAGTAAGTACTTGCTCAGAAAAATACTTCTTAAAGTACCAAATTGCAGACCTATTTAGGAAAGTTTATTTACTTACTAAAGAATTTAAGCCTGAAACACGGCTAATAACATTAATGGTACATCTCTTCGTCTATAAGAATAAATCGCTGAAAGAAGCTATTGTGAAGAGTTGTACAAAAGCAATACGATGGTTGACGTACCCTATAACGTATGTGATTGGGATAATTTAGAACTGCTGGAGTCTAAAACTCTGCGACCCAATGTATATGCTGCTCTCAACTCCCTTAAAATGAGGAAAACATCAGATTCTGATGCAATAACGGCAAAGTTTTCAAATTTCTAGGTGAATCTGGTATAGATGGGCTCCACGTAATTTGTAGCAAAGATGGCCTGTTAGTCCTGTTAGTGATCCTGACTGCTAAACCAGAAGGTCGTGGATTCGATCCCCACACAGGACAAATGTTTGTGTAATGAACATGATAATATGTTCTGTGTCTGGGTGTAATTTATCTATAATATGTATGTATTTAAAAATATATCAGTATTTATAATTTGTTCATCATTTTTTAATTGTATCATCAAGGCAGACCTAGTTTGGGATCAGATGGGCGTGTGTGAGTTGTCCCAACATATTATTATTATTATTATGGGCTACTGGAAAATGGCAAAAGGACTGGACAGACTCTATTTTACGACATCTACACAAAAAGGGTTTCACAAATCAATGTGTTCCATCGCCACACAGCCACGTTATCCCAGAGTGTGACAATAAAGATGATGATACAAACTTAATAGCATACGTACACGAAGGCGAAACTAAATTATTGACATCAAATAGGTTTTACAAAAACGTTCCACCAACTATTACATATTCATAAGTACCTTGTTTTTTAGTTTCATTTTCGTATCGTTTTCAGGAGCTGCCAATGAAACGAAAACTATTAAGTACTACTAACAAGTAAAAAAAGTGATATTAAAAGCAAATGAGGCTGACGTTACTTTTAATAAATTAATACAAATAACGTTGTGTTTTAACAATAATATACTTTTTAATAGCTTAGAGACTGAGTGGTTTAAGTATGAAAGCTATACACAATTAGAAAGTTCTTAAAATTATGTAATCAAAGCTAACCCTGAATTAATGTCTTGTTTCTACGCCTGTTGTTTTAAGATATTCAACATATTTTTAGTGGTAACAAAAGGGCGTACGGAAATTATATTAGATTTTAATAAAATAATTACAGCTCTGTAGTAAGTATCTTAATGTTTGTAAAATAGTTATAAATTGAATACAGTACTTTATTAAGAAATTACTTATTCATCACAATAAAACAATATTCTCTTTTGTATGCCCCAAAATTAGTATCAATTTTTTTACTATATAGTAGATGTTGCCAAAATTGCGTTGAAAGAAAGAGGCGTACTTACCGTTTATCAAAAACTATGCGTGCTATGATCTGAAAAGTCTTACCAGACGGTAAGTTATGTCGAAAAAGAATGCCAAATATCAGCCTTATACAATCAACTAGTTTTGTTTTATTCATTATTTTGTCTTTCCTGTAAAACTGTACTTTTGTATACGCTCCTTTGTTATGAAGCCCTTGATATCAATCCATTCAATAAAAAGCGGTTATTTTAATATTACAATCAAACTAATAAACAATCAAAATCGGTATAGAATTAAATGATAGTAAGTATGAACAGCTCTGTATAGTTCCGGCGAGTGACATACGTAATAAAATTCAAAATTCCCGCATTGTCATAATGCGTAAAGTCTCGCGTCATCCACATACGCGGCGCCCCACACCTCATCACCCAGAGGGGTAAGTAGTGGTCTGCATCCTCGCCTTAAGTAAATTAACGCGAGCGAAGCTGCGGTCAACAGCTAGTTCTCAAAAATCTAATTCTCAAAAAACTCAAAAAAAATCTCTCTCTCTCTATTTAAGAGACTCGCTCTTGTCGGTAGAGGCTGGATTTTTTTTTCGGAAGGGCTAGACTTTTCGGCCTGATGGCCTTTAAGCTCAATCGGTACAATAGAGGCTGGAGCAGTCTTCCATACTCAATAATTAGGGTGCTTTGGTCGGTGGTTGCCCCACTTGCCTTCCGTTCCGCAGTACAATAACCAAACTCTTGTTTGTTGATCTCTAATCCAGAGCCCTACAGGAATCCATTTCCTCGGCTCTCTAGCCAGTCCTGATACCGCTGCTGCCCGGTATTAGGGGGCGCTTTATAATAGCGGCGCTTGCTCGCTACGTCACATTAGGATCGTCATATGCATGCATTTTATAGGCTGGCCCATCCCACTGGATTACCCTCTACATACTCGTAATCTTGTCGCTACTAGGTCGGGAACTGCTTATTCGTATATTCGCAGCTAACCACCATATGTGATGGCCGTTCCACTACCTGCCACCTTCAAACGAAGGCTTTTTGTTTATCAGACTAAAATACATGAAACCTTCATGAAACGTGATATAAAGACTCTTATTTCTAGAAAATTAATTGATTAAACAGTTTTAATTTCTATAAAACGATTAATTAGTAGGTATATTAATTGAACTCCATTATTCGCTCGAGATAGAGCTAGAAAAAGTATCCATTAAAATCCATTTTCCTGGCAAACATTTCAGTAAATTGCTAACAATTGGATAATAAAATTAGAATAAAGCCATTGATTCGAATGCTAGCTTCGAATTTTCAAATTTGGAACGAGCGCGGCCATCTTCCAAATTGCCGCCATAAACGCGATAATTGGATAATCTCATTGGCCAGTAGCTAACTGAAACCAATTTAACCTAGCTGTTTTAATATTGTGTGTATTATTTTTTGTTCATTTTATTCATGTTTATTGTTTTATTATTTGGGATCTGGTTTTGAATCAGGATTCCTTTATGGAGTTTTTCGTTCCGTTTGATCATTCAATCGTGGCTTAGAATTATATTATAAATATATTATTAATACCTAGTGGATTTCAAAACTTTGTTTCAAAGTCCATTTTAGGATTTCTTTTATGTCTTAGATTTGGACGGAAGTCATAATATGTTTAGAATTTAGATCTAAATTTAAATTATAAATTAACTTTATTATATTTGATTAATATTTTTAAATGTTACTGGTAGCTACTCATTCGATTCCTAGATTTAAAATACATTAATATTAAATTAATATAGAGTATTATACATAATATTATGTCAATATGTACCAAAATTACTTATTAACAAACGTAATAAACATATTATTGGAAACATACAAAACGTTTAGGTAGGTACCTACATTGCAATAAAACTTAGATAGAACTCGATACTAAACTATAAAATCTATTAAGATCTTCAATAGTGTAACAAAAAGCTACTTTAAACATATAAAAAACCAAGGTGTGTATAAATACATTCTCAGTTACAGACTACAGTAATAAATTATAACACTGGCCGCGACAGTGCTCATTCCGAGCCAGAAAGGTTTGGAAAAAATGAAGCGTTCGAAATTTAATTTATTCAAAATTGAAACGTCACGGCGGACAAAGGCGCGCGGCAACAATGGCGGCCGGCGAGTGTTAACACGAAAATTAAATGCTGATATCACAATTAATCAAAGGCCCATATTAATAATTGGCTATTCACTACGCGAGGTGTCAAATTATATGGCTCAATTAAGCGCCCGTAGAATAGAATAGGGCGTGTTTGGCTCTGTTTATAAAATATTATCGTGTTTTTATCATTCCCTAGGGAGTGATCCCTTGATTCCGGGTCGTAAAATGTGTAAATATTTTATGTAGGTCTTAAATTAGGTATCCTTTAGTCGTCCTGAGATTTTTTCCATTTCAGGATTACAAATATGAACTGGTAATATAAATGACCATCATGTTAGAACAAAAAATCATTGAATATTTGCCTGCAGAATATTATTTTCCAAGTAGGTTTACATATAGCATTGATGAAAATAAAAAAAACGAGTTGTATCTTAGAGTTGTATTGACTATTGGATGAATATTGAATATGAGTGAATAATAAATAATAATATTTAATGCAATACTTTATAAGTAAGTAGTAAAACCACAACAATATGTGAAATGGTAAGAATTGTGTCTTTTTAAGAGCGGGCCATAAAAATATGTATGCCGTATTATTAGGATTAAGTTAAATACTCTCTAAATTCTAATCTTCTTTATATCGTAAACATTAAAAAGTAAGTCAAGTGCGAGTATGTTTTGGTCTCGACTAAATAATATTTTTACGTTGTGTCAAAATCATTATTCGTCGTTTGGGATCATAAGTAGGTATGAATTCTTTTCACTTTTGGCTACAGGAAGATACATGACATATTATTGTGTATTGAGTAATTATTAAAATCATCAAGTCTGACTCGTTATATTATTATGATCTTAGCTGCGGCTAGCACCTTCGTCTGCATTACTTCGATTAGCAGTCGTGTATGGACTTACGAAGTTTTATATGCCATTTTTTTAGTTAATTTATACCATGTGTGTGTGTGTGCCATTTATATTGGAGATATTTTTTTATTGAAATAAGTAATTTCGAAGATTACTTCCTACTTTCGAACTTAATATGTCCTTTCCAACTGTGTGTGTAGTGGTGACATTAAGGACGGTTGCGGTTGTTTCGATCAATAAAAATATTTATAAGAATTATTAATAATTTTCGACCATTTTATAAATTATTATAGTCATTTTGAAATAACGTACATTTGTAATATAAAATATGTAAGATGACAAAACTGTCTTCATATTTTTAGTCCTGCTTTTTTCACCTGCTTAAAAATAATAGTTAAATTATGTTGAACTTAGTAAATTGTTAATTTAAATATTTATTTTTATTGCGTGTCAAATTAGGTGTTCGGCATCCCGCCTGCTTTAATTGTCATAGTTATCGTTTAGATGGCATTAGCACAACACTATAATCGATGTTTTACACCCCTAGCAAACGTCATGTTTACGAGTTATGCACAAATGTATGTATCAGTATTTGTAAAAACAACTAGTGAAGTAGACTGGTTATTTTAGAAGAACTCTTGTATCTACTATTATCATTTGTGGGAAACACAATATAAAAAGGAGAACCAGCATTCAATAAAGAATCCAACTCAATTAAATAATTATTCTGTTCGTTATAAAATGTATTGCCTGTACAAATTGACCAATAAAAAATGAATAAAAAAGATTCATAGAATTAAGAAAGTATATCAAACGTGCAACAAACGTAGTTTTATTAACTACGTTATTAACTATAAGTATTTCAATCTACGAGAACGTGTTTCATTTGGTCGTTGAGTATTTTAGGGTAGGGATGTAAATCGACGATTCAATATATCGACATCGATAATGGTGTTTTCCATGTATATATCATCGAAAAGAGAAAGTGTAATTAAAATACATATTTAACAGTTTTTACTACAATACGGATTTAACTCGTGAATGCTGATAGTTTAAATGATTGGTGATGCAGTTTAGTGCCATCAAGGACAACTCTGTTTTGTGATAATATAACCTATGACCTAGTTTTAGCTTTGCATTTAATTAATGTTGTAATGTATAAATGTAGATGATAAAAATCTTTAATAATTCTTAGATTCTTTCTTAGCAGCGAAATTTATTACATTTTAGACGTTTAATGTGCGATTTTGTACCTAAAAAATAAAGATAAAAGTTACCTATGACGAGTCAGAAAACCTAAGCGCATAATATTATATTTCATATTTGGTTATCGACATTCAGGACGTCCCTATCCCACGGACACACGGCAATACAAGTGATTATTTATGGGCGATATATATTTGGGATTAGTGAGGAAATTATTTCACATCGAGATCGCTTTGAGGCACGGCGAGGTGCGACTTGACGAGGGTATAGTTATCTCACTAAACGCTACCGTCTTGTCAGTGACACCGTTTAATTTATTATTAACATGTATGTGCTATGAGTCGCAGTGATGGACCACGCGTGATGTTTATTTGTGGCTGTACCTATTGCTTCCATTTGACATTGGCAAATCTGCTAGAAATCGTTGCAAAAGAAGAAGAGGTTTTTTTAGCTATTCGTATGGATATAATAATATAATTTTTAATCTAGAAAATAGTAGGCACAGAAAAGGAAAAAATATCCCCACCAAGGTTCAAGCCTTGTCGTGGCGGTGGGCGCCCAAGGTGAACCCAGCACCTTGGGCAAAGCAAAGTGAACCGATGGGGCCGCTCTTTGTACCCCTCATATAAAAGAGGGGACAAAAGAGCAGGAAGGACAAAGGGAGAGGATGGGAACCTCACCCCATTGCACTGTCCCGACGGTGAGAGGGGTTGTTCTGTGGCGCGGGACGACCCCTCTGTGGAGGTGGTGTTGGTCCCTTGAGGTACTGACTAGCCGTCGAGGTGCCGTGTTTGCTCAATAGATCCGGGGCACCTTACTAAAGGCAGCATTGGTGTCACTCGCCGGCTCTACCCACTAAGGGTATAGCTGCGTCCACCTTACCATATTTCGGGTGCAGTGAGTCCCACATACCTACCTGGGGAGTCCCCCCCCCTCCACAGCGGGATGCCTCAGAGCATTTCCCGGGGTAAAAGAAAAAAAAAAGGAAAAAAAATGAAAAATATTGTTATATAATATTATACCCTGTGGCGGTAGTACTAAAAAGTACTCTGTGTGGTAGTAGCAAAGAGAATTATAAATATAGGAATATAGTAAGTAAGTATCAAATACTTTATAAGGCCTTTTTCTTATAACCTCATAAATAACGTGAATTTTTGAGTCATTAGAAACTTCTCGGTTTAGCAACAACTCTGCAACTCCATCTAGTTGATGCGTCTTCAGACATAATCTTTAATATTTTAATTTTGACAAAATTGTAGAGGAATCTCGGATAGCCATCCGAGATTCCTCTCAAGGACTTAACCAATAGTCCCAAGATTGCAAATCCGACTTAGACTGGCTACTGCTGTCAGTTAGAGGTTGACCATCTTAATAAAGATAGTTTGACCTTAGACCTTTGAAATATTTCAATTATACGACTTAGGTAATTAATTTACAAATGAGGTTGTGTGAACATACAATAAATAATTCAAGCAGTTTGATGTGATTTATGTTCATAATGTTTCTTAAGATTTCATTAGCTTACGAAATCAATAAAAAATGTTAAGTCTTAATCGTTCATAATATATAATAGATTTGGTTGATTTGGTGATGAAGTCTTATAGCGTTTAATTGAGATAAAAATTTGGCAATTGATGTGATAAACAAAGATAGATATAGGCTGATTAAATTGCTCTGAGACGACGAGTCCTGGACGGCGATGGTCTCCTTCTGCGAAGCAGTAATGTCCCAGAAGGAGGCCAACGAGCGGGTGAGAGAGGAGGCTGCCGACGAGGCCTCCCCCCGCAGGCGATAACGGGAAGACGTAGGAGGCACTACTCAGTAACGCCTCTGTATTCGTGTTAGGTTCAGGATAAGAACCTGGGCCTGTATGGCACGACGTGAAGGGGACTGCTTAGTAGCGGCCGGGCAGTCCCCCCTTATGAGAAGTAGTCTGGCCTTCGCCGGGGCCAGCCTGTCGCTGGGGTAATCCTGTCTATTCGGGACTAATTCGGGACCCTCCAAAAGTGGCTGAAGGCGCTCGCAGTGGGAAATGCCCTGAGGCATCCCGCGAGGGAGTGCCACCAATGTCGCGTTTGGTGAGGTGCCCCGGATTTTAAGCAACAGGGCACCTCGACGGCTAGTCAGTCCCCCAAAGGAACCGCCGCCACCTCCACAAAGGGGTTGTGCCGCACCACAGAACAACCCCTCCCAACGACGGGACATTAAAATGGGGTGAGGTTCCCATCCTCATCCCTTGTCCCCCTGCTCTTTTTTCCCCTCTTATAAGAGGGGTACCAAAAGCAGCACCCTCGGCTCAATTTGCTTCGCCCAAGGTGCTGAGTTCAATTTAGGCTACTGAGCCCCACCACCACGACAAGGCATGAACCATGGTGGGGAGAATAGGTTACCTGGGCCAAACTAGATGAACTTGTTTACGTTCATGGGCGACGTCGACCACTTACCTACCATCTGATGGCACGTCTGCCAGTTTGCCTATCAAATTACATAAAAAACAGAGTTTTACAGAATTATAAAAGTATTTGTTGATGTTGATATTTGAGTTAAATTTATTTGTCATTATGGTTGGCTTTTAGTTTATGTTAGTTGGGTAGGTAAACTGGCAAACGTACCACCTGGTGGTAAGTGGTCGACGTCGCACATGAACGCCCATATACCTGGAACGAGCCCAGGCAACTCATTTATGTGTTGTCTATCCTGAGACATAAGATGTTAAGTCTCGGTGCCAGTAATTACACTTCCTGTCTTGCCCTTCTCTCCAAAACACATCAAAGCTGTTTCACGGGAGAAACAAGCAAGATGGTGGTACCCATGCAGCCGGGAGCGCGGCACAGCGCTTTCCTCCCACCGGTTATATGCGAGAGTGGCTCCTAACACTGTCTGAACTGTGAACATATGAACCTAATAAATGTTGGAATCTACATGTAGTGTGCATTGTGTTGGAAGTCGTAATTTAAACACATCCAGTATGAAACCTAATAGAGCGCTAATATTATGTGTTTTGTATGAAAATAAATTCCGCCCAAATGTGTGCTGCGACGCTGCGTCGGCTCTGCGCTCTGATTGACCGACTGATGGCCATTGACAGATGATTGGCCGATGGGACGTCCATACAGATCACGGATTGACTGAATTGCTAATACGTTAGTGACAAATCACTGACCAGTTTCGGAATTTTATGTCTCACATTACTACTCTATCCGGTTATATCACAGAACAGTAAAAGAGGTTTTACTGTTCTGTGGGTTATATGCTCGATCGTTAAACATATTATTATAATTTACAAGAAAATATATTCAAATATTACAAGTTGTCCTTTTTATATTGGTATAATAACTAATTCCTACGATATGTCACCTCACATGTTAATAGTTATTAAATCAATAAAAATGTCTACTATAGGCTTATGAGCTTATTTACATAGATTCGTAATTTATTAAAAAAAAATACAATAAATAATTCTATCTTCAACTGACACATAGACAAACTAGCGGTCGCCCGTTGCTTTGCGCTAACTTATAAAGCCGTATTTGGATTTTGATTGATGATAAATAATTTCATAAGCCTGTATTACTAAGTGATTGATAGTGATAGCAATAAACAGGTGTGAAGAATTTTAAATTTGGATCATCATCACCATCAGCCTCTATCCGTCCACTGCTGAACATAGGCCTCCCTCAATGAACGCCAAGATTGCCGATCACTTGCCACTCGCATCTAACACGGACTAGCCATCGCACGGAGATGGTCTTCCCACCTGGTCAATGGCCGATCAACACTTCGTCTACATAATAGTCGTAGTCAGTCAATTGCTTTTCAACAAAAACCTTGAACACTCAAAACCATTGCCTTCATGAAACAGGAAAAAAACTGTCAAATGTATAATTAATCATGAAGTTAGGAAATAAGAGGAGATGCCCCTTTCTTTAAACTTACAGCAGTAATTGAGTGCCTGATCCGCCATATTGAGTGCCCTTTTCATAGTAGTATTCTCTATATAGTTTATGGTTTTGCTGTCAAAACCCTAGCAATGGTAGTCATGTTAAGTGCCGATTTGAGTTGTAGGCATACACCGTTTTTTCTTAGGTATGCCCAGTCCTTCTATATTATTATGTCTATGATAATTAATGCACACATTCGCGCCAAAAATGTTAACTTTTTTTAAAAGAAGTTTGCTTTTATATGAAATATGAATTATGAAATTATATTAAAAATATTAGTTTGTTGTTGTGTGACAGTTATAGCACAAAATGTTATAGTTTGATGTTTTTAGATAAATGATGTGTGACATTTTTTAGACAAATGGCATTATGTTAATGGTATGATGATTGTGTTTTTTTCCGCCACAAGGCAGCCTGAGCAGCCTTATGGTGACTACCGGCGCTCATAGACATCCGCACTACCAAAAGTTATGCCAATGCGTTGCCCTCCTTTTCCCTATCCCCCCAATGGGACCATTAACATAATGCTTTAAAAGCCAAGTTACCATCCAGAAGACAAGCCGTAAATGACATAGATCTCTATCAAATAAAATTGTAAATTTACAATTTAGGTAATGATAAATTAAAAATGATAAATTCTATTTAATAAAAAAAGTGACTTAGAAGAAGAACTTTAGATGTGGCGTTTGTTAAATTCTTCTTTTCCTTCTTGTATAAGAAGGCCAACCTACTCCTCGCAACGATTTTCATGAAATTTAGTATATAGGGGGTTTCGGGGGCGATAAATCGATCTAGCTAGGAATCATTTTTAGAAAATGACATTTTATTAAAAAAAAAAAAAACCGTGCAAAGCTCGGTCATCCGGGTACTGTTTTATTTATTTGCTACAAATTGCAAAGTACCCAAATCTAACAGTTAATTGACTTTGACGTGTAAAGAGTTTATACTTATGTGCCAACCGTCTGAAATAAAGCATCTAGAAGCTTCTAGAAGAAACTCGAAGTATCAGATGCAGGGAGACAGGATAGAGTACAATGGTAATTAGATTTGTCGAAGGCCTGAAGGAATAATTTAATGTAATGTAAACTATCGTATATAGTTTACACTGGCATTTATTGTAAGTGCAGTTATTTACAGCGGCTCATACAAATAGCACGTCCGAACCCTTTCTTGTAGCTGTCAATTTTCATGTTGGGGTTAGATCTGTGGTTCTGAAACTTTGAATATTTCATAGGCACATCACGCATTGATACAAAGTAGAAGTGTAAAAATATACTTAATTACCAAAAATCTTAAAAAAGTACATACTTTATCAAGATTTTTACATAACTAACGATTCGGATTATGTACACGTATTAAACTATGATTACGGAATCGTTTTGTCCAGTGAATCGTATTAAATTGTAAGTGATACATACTATTACCTAACGCATGTTTCAGTAACACAAAAAAGAGAAAGCTTAACAAATATTTTCATTATTTATAGTAGATACACATTCTTAATGATTATATTAAAAAAATTGGCAATATTACAAGAAAAATTGAAATACTAGTGTCAGAGTTGTTTTAAAAGTTATGACTACTTAATTCCAAAAAAATGCCTATACAAGTTGAAGAATCACTGGCCAGCGCAGATGTAGGATCGTAACTCAGGAAAAAACGAAGCCGGCGCGAGAGGCTCGCATTAAATTATTATGATTTATGTGTTTTAGGACCGGGCCTTAATTATATATGGGCCTTAACGAACAATGGCCCCGTCTGGCCTGTCCGTGTTCTGTCCTGTCCTCGGCTTCTGACACTAGACTCATTGAATTACAAGCTTTTGTCCGCCATATTTACCATGAGAGATTGTGAATTATCTGTAAGAGGTAGCCATGCTGCTTTGCCAAATTGGGCCGGCACGACCGGGGTGTTTCGCTCACATAACACCGGCGTCAAGTGACTGCTATGTTTCGTGCGGTTTGTGTATTTCCGGTGGCCCATTGGGGGGACTGGGAAAAGGAGGGCAACACATCTGCATAATCTTTGGTTGTGAGGATGTGTATAGGCGTCGATAGTTGCCAAAAGGCTTCGACTGCTCCTTTGCACTCCTATGCAATAAAAAAATATCCAATAGGAATTTATGACCGGGATAAACTATTCTGTGTATAACTAATGGTCTATAAAGCTCCCTGAGATCGAATCAAAGAGTCATTTGGTGGTTACTGCTATAAGCCCTTGCTATACCTGCTCCCGAAAGATGATATGTGGCCGTAGCTCTACCCACTAAAGCAAACAGGGCACCTCGATGGCTAGTCAGTCCTTCAAGGGACCGACACCAACTCCATCCAGGGGTTGTCTCGCACCACAGAACAACCCCTCCCACGTCGGGACAGTGCAATGGGGTGAGGTTCCAATCCTCGCCCCTTGTCCCCCCTGCCCGTTTGTCCCCTATTCTTATAAGAGGGGTAAAAAGAGCAGCTCCTTCGGTTCAATTGGCTTCACCCAAGGTGCTGGGTTCAGGCTACTGAGGCCCACCGCCGCGCGCCGCGACAAGACTTCCGTTCCGGACATCCGTCTCATTGGTTATTCTACTATCCTACTAAAGCGAAAGCTGTGAAGAATGTATGGATGTGTGTTTGTTACTGTTTATGTACATGTACGACTGAATGGATTTTAATGAAACTTTACGAAACTTTACAATATTAGTTTATATACATCAGAATAACATATTTATACTTGTACTCCCACGATAATGGGAAGTACGCGGGTAAAACTGCGGGGCGCTGCTAGTATAAAATAATTCAGTCTTTGTTATCTCAAAACATGTCTATAAGAGATGAAACAAGCTAGATATTAGATTGGTATGTTTTGTTGTTAATATAAATAATATACATCTTATATCTTATTCACAATTTCCCATTATTTCCTTGATTAGTACATTATTATATGTAAATATCTAAAATGTCTTAATAATAACCTTCTTAGCTGTCAAACCGATTCGCCACGCTATCAACGTGACACGAGCACTTGAAATTTCACTTTAAAATATGCTCACTTGAAGTTATTTTTCTATGATATGTATGTTACAAACGCAATTTGTACTGAAATCCCTTTGAATACAGTCTATATTGTGTATTCTGATAGGAATCTCTCCGACGAACGCGGTAATGACGGCAAAGAAGTCATTATTCATTTTTTAATGGTGGTTTGTTGAAACGACATTTTCACTAGTAATCACAGCATAATATATCAGGTGTTATGAAGGTTTATTACGAGCTGATGATTTTCAATTTGATGATGATCGAATTATTAAAAGGCGATCATTGAGGTATTTTAAGTTTTCCTTTTTGTATGTTGTTGATATTCGTTAATGCGGTATTTTGTTATGGTGCGATAGGGGTATGATTCAAATCGAAGTGTAAAAGTTGCTTTTTATAGCATTAGACGGCAAACGAGCAGTCGAAGTGTAAAAGTGGCTTTTTATAGCATTAGACGGCAAACGAGCAGTCGAAGTGTAAAAGTGGCTTTTTATAGCATTAGACGGCAAACGAGCAGTCGAAGTGTAAAAGTTGCTTTTTATAGCATTAGACGGCAAACGAGCAGTCGAAGTGTAAAAGTGGCTTTTTATAGCATTAGACGGCAAACGAGCATTCGAAGTGTAAAAGTGGCTTTTTATAGCATTAGACGGCAAACGAGCAGTCGAAGTGTAAAAGCGGCTTTTTATAACATTAGATGGCAAACGAGCAGTCGAAGCTTTAGCCTACGGACGCCCATACACATCTGCACAACCAGAGATTATGCAGATATGTTGCCCTCCTTTTCTTTATCACCCCCAATGGGCCACTGGAAACTGACAAACCGCACGAAACGAGACAACATAGCTGTCACTTGACGCCGGTGTTATGTGAGCGCGAGGTACCACCCCGGTCGTGCCGGCCCGATTCGGCTGCATAGCATGGCACTACCTCTTAAATATAACATTTTAGAATAGTGACTATTGATTGAAGACAACTTAGTCCTGTGAACAACGCATTAGTAGACAACACTGATATATAGAGCCCAGGGAAATTAAAGTGAAACACTTTTATTAACCATGTTGGTTTAAAAAAAACTTTGGGAGTATAGTCTATTTTTATAGCTGGCTAGCTGTTGCCCGCAACTTTACGCGCGTTACCTTAGACTTACAGCCATATACGGATTGATCATGATTATTTTTATAGCCTAAGTTACTCCTTATAACATCAGCTATCTGTCTGTGAAAATCCCATTAAAATCGGCCCAGCCGTTTCAGAGATAAGCTGGAACAATCAGACAGACAGACATAAACAAAAAAAAATGTTATTATTGTATATGTACCGTGTGTACATCCATGTGCATTTAGTAAAGCCGTTATTTTAATATTACAAACAGACACTCCATTTTTATTTATTTGTATAGATGTATAGATGTATAGATTACATAGATACTATAGTGAAACGTGTCAAATAATAATGAATGTAACTAATTATTATATCGGAGTATGACGAAATCTTTAATTCCATTTACAACGGTTATTTCTAAGTGATGAAAACTTTACGATATCCTTCCAAGAATAGTTTTAGACCTGACATTGACTTACTGGCCCGAGGTCCAAAAAGTCTACGAAAATTAATTATACATATTACCATACATCACATTTTAATGGAGCGGTGGATATTTTCGACTCCTGAGTATTTAAGAATATATTCATTCTGCTGTAAGTACCTTTTTTATAGAAGAGGGGGCAAACGGATAGTCGGTTCACCTGTTGGTAAGTGAAGAGCGACATCCAAAGACCCGCCGTGCGTTGCCGGCCTTTCAGATATGAGTATGCTCTTTTCTTGCAGGTCCCTAAGTCGTATCGGTTCGGAAACACCGTAGGAGGCAGCTGATTCCATATATTAGTCGTGCGAGGCAGGAAATGCCGTAAAAATCTATGGATTTCCGGACATCGAGATGGTGTGGGTGAAATTTGGAGTTTTTCCGCGATGTCCGGTGGTGGAATTATGCTGCAGGTATTAGTCCGAAAAAATCCTCAGAGCACTCACCCTAGTAGATGCGGTAGAAGATGCAGAGCGATCCGACATCTCTATGCAGCGCCAAAGAATCAAGCCGATTGGAGATAACATTGTTGTCGACGAAATGTCAAATGGAAGGAGCTGATATTGGGGCGCTCCAGCCCAGAGGTGGGAGCAGCAGCAGCCGGTTCGAGTACGTAGGATTAAAAAAAACATCTTGAAGTTTCATTATTATGTTTCCCGAATTAATAAGTTCTTTGTGTTATGTAAGCATTTCATAAAACTGTTAACAGTTAAACCTTTCAAAGCAAGGAAGGGATTGAAAAAATTGAATAATATAAAAGAATCGCAGGAACATAAGATGAATGAATGAACTTTAATATACATGTCAATACTGTAGAAAATATTATGAAGTTAATATTATTCAGTAAGCTGTTGCCGGCAGCTTCGCCTGCGTTAACTGATTAACAGATTTACAGCCGTGTCCGGATTGATGATGATTATTTTTGCAGCCTAAGTTACTCTTTGTAACATCAGCTTTTGTCAGTGAAAGTCCCATCAAAATGGGCCCAGCCGTTTTAGAGATTAGACGGAATAAACAGACAGACAGACAGACAAAAATTGTAAAAACGTTATCTTAGTATGTGTACCCTTTACTGTATATCCATATCCATTTAGTACAATGCACTTATTTTAATATTATAAACAAACACTCCAATTTTATTTATCTGTATAGATGTATAGATTATTAGAAATCATTTGAAAAGACAGGAATATTAAAGGAGTGAATGAATGTATACATTAGGCAAACAATGTACTGTAGAAAATAACACCAACATAAAGGTAATTCAAAATAGAAAGAACGGAATGAATGATGAATGAATGTATGATTAGATTTTAAAAGTAAAACTCCATTCTATCACTTTCAACACATCACATACATTTTATATCGATTCGTGAACTTTCATTTACATAAAAACTTAAAGCATTTAACTCACAATACATTGTGCGAACCGCAACAAATAATAGTTGTGACTGTACGCGTGAGTTACGACAACAAAAACCAACTTGCATCGGACTTGGAGAACACAAAACTTATTTAAAATCAACCTTAATGGTTTGTTGCAAAGTTGAAAGTGTTGGTGATTGGTGGTTTTGTTATTGTGGTGATGTGCGTAGAGCAGGAGATGGCAGTGATGTCTCAATCAGCAGGCAGCGGCGGTGGGAGTCGGACATCGGCAATCTCACACAATGTAGCTGCGGTGTGAACAATCTCAGGAACTCGATGACATGAAATATTTGTATATGATATACACCTGAGAATCAGTGCTTTGGTAGGCCTAACGCATATGCTCGACATCAATTTGTCGAACTTGTTGCATGACTGATACGAATTCAGTTCACACATGTATATGGATAAGTGTAAATAAGTGTTTTTTTTCTTTTACGCCGGGAAATGCTCTGAAGCATCTCGCTAAGAAGTGGGTCTCCCCCGGCGGGTATGTGGGACTCGCTGCACCCGAAAGGTGGTAAGGTGGACGCAGCTCTACCCACTAAAACCCGGCGAGTGCCACCAATGCCGCCTTTGGTGAAGTGCCCCGGATCTATTGAGCAAACAGGGCACCTCCACGGCTAGTCCGTTCGTCAAGGCACCGACGCCCCCACCATAGAACAACCCCTCCCAACGTCGGGACAGTGCAATGGGGTGAAGTTCCCATCCTCGCCCCTTCGCATCCTTGACGAAAGCGGGTGAGCCATCCTTGCGTCTGTAAATGTACATGCACATTGTCTTTGCGTGCGTAAGCTCGGGAGCGCTCGGTTCAGTACGCTGATAGGCTCCCTGTAGTTACGCACACAAGAACGCACGTCTGTCGCATCACAACTACAAATATGGTCCACCCGCTTTCGTGAAATAAAACAACTGTACGACCATCTTTATTATTTCTTCCGTCAAACATCTTGGCTATGTTTCGAAGAGTTTATTTCTAGAACTTCTTGTTGGAAGCGTTGTGGAACCACCTGCTCACATTTCACTCCCGGTACGAATTCTTCCAGGGGTGCGCAGCCTGAACAACCCATCGGCCATGCATGCCTTCGCCGCGCAACTACAAGCATGGGATTCGGGGTAATTTTTTCAAGAGGTTTTCCTCCTCATCTCTACTGGTTTTTCTTAAGAGGTTTCCGTCCTCTAGCCCCGGCCTCCTGCGTTGGGAGCGAATTGTAGAGCCACCTGCTAGAATTTCGCTCCCGGTACGCATTCCTCCAGCGGTGCAGATTAGTTCACCCGGGGCTTGTACCCCGGGCTTAAGCCCCACCGACGTGTCAAGGCCCGGATCCTAATGGTGGGGACATGACCTGGTGACGACAAATTATTTAGATTCGAACTCACGGTCCTTGTGCATTTTTCCACCACTATCGTTAAAATAAATAGTCCACCACAGTAAAAAACCACGCGTAAAACTAGTTCGAAAATAAACGAAGAAATGAGGTTTTATTATAGTTTAAACGAGTTCGTACATTAATTACACGTAAGAACTTCGCATCTCAATATAATATCAATCTGTTATAATTCTACCGAGGTAGGAGGTAACCCTATCCTTATACATTGCGTGTTATGTCATGACAATTACATTCGGTCGTGTATCATTACAGGCGAGTAAGGGAGATGTGATTATAGTTAATAGAGCCGTGATGTCTTATTCTGCAGGGTAAACGCACGCATTCCTAACTTTAGAATGTTTAACTTTTTTTCTGATATAGCCTAACTTTAAATATAAATAAATGTACTGAAACACAATTAAAATATTACATTCCGTCAATTAACGAGAAAATCTTTGTTTTATATTTTGGTCTTGATTTTGCGTGTCTTTGATGTTGGATACTCTTTTTTGGAAAACTAAGCGCGATTTAATTAATACCAAGTTAGTCAATCAGTGTACATTTCTCGAGGATTTTTATAATTGCTCAAACAAGTTTCATCAAGTGTTTTGATATCAATATCACTAAAAAGGGGCACAAAGTTGAATTGAAATGAATTCTGTTTTTGAAATATTTAGGGAGCGCACGATATGTAGGCGCAGAGCAGATCGGTCACCTGGAACAGCCTGTCCACTATCAACGTTGGGATGGGATCAGATTCCCAACCCCATCACTTTCAGTGTATCCTCAAATTCCTCATAAACAGGAAAAAAAACCCTCTAGTTTAGTGTCTATGGATATCACTGATCACTTACCACCAGGTAAAACGTCAATGAGTTTGCTGTATAAAAAAAAACATATATTACCCCTTATTAAAAACAGTTTAAGCTCCACCATGAGTATGTGTTGGTACCCCACATTCCGGCGCAGCGGGACGCACGCGGTTGGGCGTCTCTTTATTAGCACCTCGCTCAAAGCGCGCCGCATCCAGCGTGCCCGTACGCAATCTGTCAGTCTGTCAAACCGAATTAAGTGAAATAATTTTAATTATTACCAGTGTTTGTGACTATTGTAATGAAATTCTTGATGAATTTTAACATAAATTAAGAATACCGAAGAAAGTAAAAGAAAAAGAAGTATAATCAAAACCATAGAGTATTGAACAGATAAGAAGGTAGAGATCGTATCGTGTGAGGAGGTGAAGAAATTGGCAGGGAGAAGGAAGGGTTGGCGATTACTGCACCAACTGCAAGGCACTTAAATGAAGAGAGATACCATATTAATGAAACTTACACGGATTTTATCGTTTATTAAGATTTTTATATTTTTGTTTCACATAGATGAAATCCGTAAAAAGTTGTTTTCGCAATCCGTAGAAAGTACAACGTATATTACTTTTTTATTTATAAAATAGGCAAAAGAATGAATACTGCTAATGAGTATTGAAAAACTATCTGTCACACAATGACGGCATATTCATTAGATAATTTATTGATGATAATGCGACAGGCCACTATCAACATATTTTCAAGTGAAAGCTCACATAAACGTAGTGATTACATTCTTTTGGGCTCACATTTCTATTTTCTTCTCAAATAATAACATGATGATAATTTGTATATTGTTTTTTTAAGATACAGACATATGCTCAAAGGTCATTTCATTTAGACAACATTTTGGACCGAAGAAGGCGATCTTGTTTCTGACTTACATCTTACACACTCTATTTGTAACACAGTGAATAAAAAACTACACCTTTTTTATACTGTATTTTATAAATTAGGATTCCTTCAAACTTAATTAACAAATTATTTTGCAAATAAAATCTATAATAAAACAATTTTTACGGATTTTATCGCGGTTTATTAAGATTTTTACAAGCCCGACGTTTCGGATACTTTACAGCAACCATGGTCACGGGAGGACTGAGGTGTCATACGTCCTATCATTACAAAGTTATTCGAAACTACCCTATGATACATCAATATTTTGGTCAGTCCTATCTACGCAGAAAGTGCTAACTGTATCTTTAATCTATGACATATTATGCTTGGATTTTGATTTGATAATTTTAATAATGGGATCCCAAGCAGGTGGTAAAAGCCAGCCATCTTCTCTATTAAAATTAGGATGTTTTTTAATTTCAATAGCCTCACGGATCATCCTTGGTTGGAATCTGTGTTCTTTTGCGAGGACTTGTGGTTTATCAAATCTGATATAATGGCGAGCTTTGTCTAGACTATGTTCACAGATTGCAGACTTAGTGTAGCGACGGTGTTTTAAGTCAGCTATATGTTCTTTCACGCGAGTTTTAATGGATCTTTTAGTTTGGCCTATATAAGAGAGACCACAGTCACAATCAAGCTTGTATACTCCTGCATCTTGTAAGGGTATATGACACTTGACAGATGGTAAGAACTGGCTTATCTTTTTTGGCGGCTTGAAATAAGTTTTTATAGAAGCTCGCTTTAGGATAAAGCCAATCTTGTCAGTGACGCCTTTAATAAATGGTAGAACTGCAGGTACTCGCTCGACGGTGGCTGGTTTCACACGTTCACTGTGATGGAGACGCGGTACCCGAAGCTTGTTGCTAAACAAACCAAACTAAAATTATATAAGTTATTAACTAAAATTCTATACAGCCTCTTTTTAAAACTAATTGACATTACTGTCAATTAGTTTTAAAAAGAGGCTGTATAGAATTAATGTCCCTCATAGTTTTGCGCAACGTTGATTGGCCGACGGCGAGCGGCTACCTCCCTTGGGCGTGCGCGGGCGCAGCAAAACAATGAACAAACACTTTTCAATGTACCGTTAATTAAGATTAATAAGATGATATGTTGATAGAGCCAGCCGTAATTATTTTTGTTATTATCGTTAAATGTAACACCTTGTTAAAAATGCAAATTGGGTAAACGAGAATATTAATTTGAATTAAGTTTAGATAGTTGATAAATATCTCGTTATTTATACAAAAGAACATTTTTTAACAAGCTATGACGTTGACAGTGTCATTATTTTAGTTCCGTTGTAGGTATATGAAAGTGATAACAACTAAAATAGTTACTAACCTTTAACTATTTTTGTTATATATTAAAATATATTCATTAAAAGTTTAATAATTGCAAAAGTAACAATGATTGATGAATATTGGCGACAAGAAATAATCAATCGCATAATAACTAGATTCATAAGAATACTTTTTTATTCTTTTTATTTGTATCGTAGTGTCAAAAAAAAAAATGGCACTACACGGTAGTGATGGACAAATAGCTTTATGAGTGAATATTAAGTTATATACCATCGGAGTTTATTTCAGGCCACACAGCCAAAACTTTGTTAGTAACAATATTCTTATAATCTATACGTTAGTAGTAGGATGACAATACATACAATACATAAAATGAATTAATTTAATTATTAATACTTAGGTACACGTGTTATACGTTTATTAATATAAAATAGTTGCAACTTACTATTATATTAAATTGTGTCGCACCAATGTCACCAAGCACAAACGTTACCCGTTAGACTTAAAAGTTGATGTCGCCGACGAAAAAAATGCATATTGTTAAATGTAAAAAAAAAGTACTAATTTCACTTTTTAAAAGTATAATATGACAGTCCGTGAAGCAGTCTCTAAAATAAAAGTAGTCTTAATGATAGCTGACCTCAGATAGGAGAAGGCACCCCAAGAAAGAGAATATGACGGTCGGCAGGTCGAGTGGTCAGGACTGGTCACTTTACGCAGCGGTCGTGGGTTCGAATCCTACCAAGTCCAGATAATTTGTATGATGAATATAGTCGTCTGCACCGGGTCATGGACGTATATATGTATTTACATACATTTCTTAAATTTATTTCTGTTCCTAGTACCCGTAACACAAGCTGGACGAGTTACCACGAGGCTAGGTTGACGTGGTGTAAAAGTTGAATAATATGTCTTCATTTATTTATTTATTTATAATCATGGTTCATATAATTAATGTCAAATATTTCACCTTTTACAAAAATCATGAAACTACAGCCTTCCTTAAACTAAAAAGCTCATTATAGTTTATATATCATCTCATGTTTTTGCTAGTGTTGTTAATTATTATGAAGTGTATTAAATAATAAAGCCAGTATAACGGGGCCCCTGTGATAAAATGGCTGGTTAATAATGGAGTCATCATCCATGACAGTTTCACAGCTCGAGACAAGACGGACTCCTTTTTTCTCGGCAACGGACTCTCTTTATTACACGACCTGTTTTGTATTCTTTTACTCGGGCAACACCATTGTGAATGTAAAAATGTTTTTATATTTCTCAAACCGTGTGTTATTCTTCATTGGTTTGTGTATGTTGTTCGAAGATTGTTTTTTTGTAATGATCTGGTTTTTCTTGTTGATTATTTTAGAGATTATATTAAACTTATATTCAATTTATTATTTTAGAATAATAAATTGAATATAAGTTTTCCTTAATTAACTATATTTTATAATATACCGCTGTATCATTTGGCAGCTTCTAAGCAGGTATTATTTTATTTTTATAATAGAGGAAAATCGAATTCCCATAAGTTTACAAAGAATACAGTCGCAGTAGCCGAAATAGATATATAATATAATAATATCAACCCTTATATGTCCCGCTGCAGCTGGGCACGGGTCTCTCTTCGAAATTAGGCGAGGAGGATTTTGGGCCATAGTTCACCGATGCACTGGTCCAATGTGAGTTGGTGAACTTCACACACTTTCAAAGACTTTTAATCTCATCAGACATGCAGGTTTCCTCACGATGTTTCCTTCACCGGTGAGCAAGCGATGGGTAGGCGCAGGTAGAAATTTAGAAAAACCCATTTCTAGGAATCGCACTCCTGTGATGCTTAGAAATAGTCTGCCTGTCTAATCTGACCCCTCCGGGTCAGGATCGGAACCGGACCTCTCGGCTCTCACTCTAGAGGCCGAGCCCATACCCACTAGGCCATCGTCGCTCACGAAATAGCTACGGATGACAACATTAACATTTAGAAACCAAAACTGTCATCAATGCTACTTGTTGAACATAGAATTATAATTATAATTACCCTAGTTTTCGCTTATAAAAAAAAATTGGTCTATTAAAAACAGGTATCGTATAATAGATACGTAAATATTCTGTATCAAGGTGTCGTAATACATCACTACATAGTATAAAACAAGGTCGCTTTCTCTGTCCCTATGTCCCTTTGATGCTTAAATCTTTAAAACTACGCAACGGATTTTCATGCGGTTTTTTTAATAGATAGAGTGATTCAAGAGGAAGGTTTATATGTATAATAATATCCATTAAATAGTGGAAAAATACTGTTATTTTTGAGGTTTCTAATGTGATTTCGTAAATAAACACATTTTTTGCACTTACATTGCAAACGCTGGATGAACACTAACAGATAGATCAAAATAATGTACTACATTATTGTACACCTTAGAAAGATCTACAAAAAAGTCCGCGATGGCATATGTGTATCTCTTAAGCATAAAATACTATATCCATTTTAAAACTTAAAAATGGGCAATTATAAAACGGTAGTTGGAAAGATATTTACACAAATGTGGTATTAATCCTTATCATTTAGTTAGCTTGAGCATTTCTTGAACTATGTTTTTCCCGTTTACACCGTGCAAATGAAATGCATATCTTAGAAGATATAGCAAAATCAAAATAATGCGACACCGTGATTTCGACCGAGTCGCGCGAGCCGGGCCCGGCCCCGGTTCCGAAAGTTAGGATAATAATTATTATTGTATCAATGTAATATGGTAGAATTGTGTATCCTAAATATGCCTACTGAAAATTCCGCGATGGCATAATATGTCTGTATTAGTTAAATATAACATTCTACCTATATCCATTTTAATACTTTAAAAATTGGCAATTATAAAGCGGTAATGTAAAAGCTATTTACAAAAATACGGTATTAATCACTTCATATTATAAAATAAAGTCCCCGTCCGTCCATTGATAAATAATCATCATCAATCCGTGTCCGGCTGTACATCTAAGTTAACGCGGGCGAAGCTGCGGGCAACAGCTAGTATTTAATAAAAGAATAAGCAACCTTTCGAATTTTCTGATGTAGTTTCCATGGGCGTACAAAATCACATATCATTCGTAAGCGTCGTCATTTATTATTTCAAGATTTTAAAAAGGTTTTATTAACTGGACAATAATATATTCACTAGCCTGTGGCTACGCTTGGACTGGTTTAAGTTCTAGTAAGTGTGAATCTCGGTAAGCGATGATTAAAAAATGAAATGACATATTTGTTCAGCCTGTTGGTCTAGTGGTTAGTGACCCTGACTGCTAAATCAGAAGGTCGTGGGTTCGATCCCCACCTAGGACAAATGTTTGTGTGATGAATATGATCATTTTGTTCTGTGTCTGGGTGTAATTTATCTATAATATGTATGTATTTAGAAGTATATATCAGTTGTCTACCATAAGAACAGGCTCTGCCTAGTTTGGGATCAGATGGCGGTGTGTGAGTTGTCCCAACATATTATTATTATTTTTCAATCGATTGCTTTCGTATTTTACAACTGATATCTACCTACTAATGTTTTTACAGAATATTCTTAATTATATTTTACGAGTGGCAAGGGATTGGCCGTTTTGGCTTTCATTGAAAGAGGCATATGTTCAGCAGTGGACGAATAAAGGATGATGAGGATTTGAGGATTCTAATCAGCGATCTATGTCTATTATTCCCTATAATATGACCTTTAAACCAATCAATCTTAATGTAAATAAAACTAACATAAGAAATATTTTTTTTAATGCCATAAACAACTGATTATCCAACGATTAATTTTGTTTTAAATTATGAAACTATTAAAACTAGTAAAGTTGATATTGATGGTTCTGCTAAATTACAATGACTTTCATACTTCGAATAAATGCAGGCGTAAAACAAGACAAAAATATAGTTAGGTGTTAATACTGTTAATCAGACGTCCGTACACAGATAACAAAGTCTTTGCGTTCATAAATGGAGGGAACGCAATTAAGATGTGTATCGGCGGCCATGTTGTAAACGTGAACGATGTCGAACCGTTCAGTAATTCAATTTTTCATTTTTAGTGCACAGAGTTTTTATAAAATGCTTTTAGCCGTCAATAAGAATTATGATTTTTCCTAAAGTTAATATCATGTAAATAGCTTAAAGTATGATATCTAAATTACTAACTAGCTATATTAATGTAAACTATCTTTATAACCTACAGACAATTGGAAAATTAAATAAACCTTTTACTTGTGTCCGACATATTTTTTAACATCTTCTTACTTGTGTAATTTCAACGATTGAACAATAAAGAATCTTAAATATCATCAGATAAAGAAATACCAACGTGCAAAATATTACTTTTTTAATAATTCAATTCGTCATGTTTTATCAATAAAGGTTAAACAGCTTGTGTCATTTATATTGTATTGTTTCATTTTTATCAGATACTTTATATTTTAATCAATATCATGTACTTAAGACTTTTATTTGAAAGTTGGTTCAAGTCAAAATATAATAATATATTATATTAGTATATTTTGACTAGTAGGTATATATCTATGGACGCTTTCACACCACGTCAATATGGTCTCGTGGTAAGTTCCCGAAGAACTTGTGTTACGGGTACCAGGCAACGAAATAAATTTAATACTAAATATTTATACTAAACAATTAATTTGGATGTGTAATCCATGACCCAGGAACACAGAAACCTTTTTGTCCCCTGGCGGGATCGTACCCACTATCTCCGGCTCAAGCGTTAATGCGCTTACCATTGAGCTACAGAGGTCTTCATACTTGATCTTACAACAATTTTTGGATAAGTGTCAGGGTTTCTATTTACTCCCCACCATGGTCAAACCTTGTCGTGGCGGTGGTACTCAGTAGCTTTGGGCGAAACGAATTGAGCCGAGGGGGCTCTTCGTACTCCTCTTATCAAAAGAGGAGACAAAACAGCAGGGGGCAAGGGGTGAGGACGGGAACCTCACCCCATTGTACTGTACCGACGTTGGGAGGGGTTGTTCTGTGGTGTGGGACAAGCCTTCTGTGGAGGTGGCGTCGGTTCACTGAGGGACGGACTAGCCGTCGAGGTTGTTTGCTCAACAGATCCAGGGCAACTCACCAAAGGCAGCATTGGCGGCACTCGCCGGGTTTTAGTGGGTAGAGCTGCGTCCACTTACCAGCTTTCGGGCGCAGCGAGTCCCTGGCGTTAAAGAAAAAAAATCGTTTCCACCAAATTTTAATACTATAATACTTTTGCCTGCAGTTTAGCACAAACTAACTCGGATTTTAATCCTATCCGGACAGAAGATTATTATTATATTCTCACAAACCAAACTTACAAACATTACAACTTTTTTTATATTAGTATACATCGGAAAAATAATAACTCTATGCTTGTTGCAAGTCTTTATTTTCACGTATACCTGTTATGTAATTATTTAATAACTAGCTGGTACACACATATTTGTCTACGCAGGATTACATTTTGGACAATCTTCGGATGGATCTATGCTAACGGCCCGAAGGCCCTAATGCTACATCGGATTAGTGTGAGCCCATTCGGCTCACTTATGATTTATAAAGTGGAGGGTTGCCCCCCGGCAACCGTGCCGTCTGCGACCACACGGCCTCCTGGCGTCGGTTGTGGGGTTTTGGACAATTGACACAATATCTTTATAAGTTGTGTAATTATGATGTATAAGCTATAATATTGTAAAGTTTCATTAAATAAATTCAGTAATTTTTGTGTGAAAGGGTGACAAACCACACATACTTTTGTAAGAGGTAGCGCCATGCTGCATTGCAGCCGAACTGGGCTGGAGTGGTACCTCTCACTCACATAACACCGGTGTCAAGTGACATCTATGCTGTCGCGTTTCGTGCGGTTTGTGAGTTTCTGGTGGCCCATTAGGGGGGATAGGGAAAAGGAGGGCGGCGCATCTGCGTGGCTTCTGATTGTGCGGATGTGTATGGGCGTCGGTGCCGTGAGGCTCCGACTGCTCTTTTGCCCCCTGATGACATAAAAAAATACAAGCTTTCGCGTTCATAATATTATTTAATAATTAATTATTTAATTTAATTAATGTTAAAGAATAAACTTAATCCTCTTATCAGTAAAGTACGCTTTTACAATAATCGTCACCCGTTTCTTAATCAAAACATTGTGTCGTAAAGATTTACGATTTAGGTATTATAAAAAATAGATTTAGATATTATAAAATAAAATAAAATATTTCTGGTAGAGAATAAGAAAGAAAGAGAATAAGCCGTGTCGTGGCGGTGGGGCTCAGTAGCCTAAAGTGAATTCAGCTCCTTGGGCGAACGAAGTGAACCGAAGGGCAACTCCTTTGGTTGCCCTTTTAGTTGACTAATTTCACTGAATATTAATAAAATTTTGATTTTTTTGAAGTCTAGTTTAGTTGTGTGGTAAATTTTTCACTTTTAGTGGAGGGTTTCACAAACAATTGTATATATTTATCACTTTAATATACACATTATTTTTCACTTTTTATTAGTTTATTTATAATTTTAATATTTTTAATAATCAAATAATTGAGGAGCCAAACATAAAGATGATTATAACATTGATTAACTTGTATGTCTTTATTGTAAATCAGTAAGTGAAGAGCGACATCCACAGACACCCGCTACACCAGTGGATTAACAGGTGCGTTGCCGGCCTTTCAGGTATGAGTATGCTCTTTTCTTGAAGGTCCCTAAGTCGTATCGGTTCGGAAACACCGTAGGAGGCAGCTGATTCCATATATTAGTCGTGCGAGGCAGGAAATGCCGTAAAAATCGAGTTATAGTGGATTTTCGGACATGGAGATGGTGTGGGTGAAATTTGGAGTTTTTCCGCGATGTCCGGTGGTGGAATTCTGCTGCAGGTAATAGTCCGAACAATTCCTCAGAGCACTCCCTGTGGTAGATGCGGTAGAAGATTCAAGCCAATTGGAGATAACATTGTTGTCGACGATTCGAGCCGCCCGGCGTTGAATGCGGTCAAATGGAAGGAGCTGATATTGGGGCGCTCCAGCCCAAAAGTGAGCGCAGTATTCCATGTGAGGCCGGATCTGCGCCTTGTATAATAGTAGTCGTTGTAAAGGCATGAAATACTGCTTCGCCCTATTGAGCACGCCGAGTTAATAATATATACTATAATGATTTACAATAAATTAAGATATGGTGATTGACACCCAACCTATAAGGGCATTTAGTTCCTTTGGCGTTTGAGTCCTTAAGGCCTTTCAACGAACACCAAAGCGTTGACACCCAACCCATAAGGATGTGTAGTGGATGTGTAGTTGCCGCTACACGTTACGCGTAGCTAACGATAAAGATTTCAACGCGCCAATACTTTGGTCCGACTGTCCTGTTGTGTCATTTGTAACCGGATGGCGCTGATCAAGATTGTAGTAATAAATGTTATTATTACAGAAATATTTACACTTCACGTTTTCCTTAAAACGATATACTAACCACATAGGAACTATATAGAAAGATGAGTGGAGAGATATATTATATATTATGTACAGGACACACATAGGACAGAGAACAAAAAACAGACGACATCATAAAATTAGCAGGCATTAAATGGCCGCGAGCGGAGAATAGAGAGCCCTACAGGCAGGGTTGGATTTAGGTACGTTGAAAACGATAGTACAAAAAATTTAAAAAGATAGTATTTGTAAAAAAATTATAGTACACTTTTAAATTTTGAATTTAACATAGGTATTCAATAAAATCTTTAAAGTACAAAGTCAATAAACTCCTCTTTAAAGTATATATTGCTTATAAGTTATAATATATTAAAAAAAGTGGCAAAATTTCAGTGTCTATTTTGTGGGCAACTAATTAATACAAATGTTGACTTTGGTGAAAACTTTTATTCTAATTTCTTTTTTTTTTACTAATACAATTCAAATTAATTATAACTTTGTTACTAATATATAAATAAGTTTTTTAAGTTACAGTTTTTATCACCACTTATATGATTACTTTATTAGTTCCTTTTCTAAAATATAATTAATCAACCGCAAAATTATAATCGGGGATCTTTGCGACTGCAACGAACTCTTGACCCTCAATAAAACTTTATTTTCTATTTATTCCGTAGACATGAACATTACAATATAAGATCGCTCTCCTTCTATATCCAAGCTCCATGACATTGACAACTATAACATTACTGGTAATATCGATTAATCGACTTCGTATTGTTCGAAAGCATTAAAACATGATTACTGATTACAAAATATTGGTCAAGTTTGTAAAGTAATGAAATTATAGTATTTTTTCGTACTATCCTTAGATATGGATAGTATATAGTAAGAAGCATGAAATTATAGTATAAATACTATAATTATAGTACGAAATCCAACCCTGACTACAGGTTATCACAGGAGGAGGATTTTACCTTTCATTGAGGGGGTTCTTGCTAGCAAAATTATTATTTATTTATTTACACACCCACAACCAACACATACCCACACCCACCCACAGCCACACACACACACATGCGCACACACACAAACCCACCCACTGCCACACACACACGCACACACGCTCACACACACACACACACAAGCGCGCACACAAACTAATCTTTGTGAAACTACTCTGTGATCACGTTTTGATTTTTGTTATAAACAATAAAATGTAAACGTTACCGAGTTGTAAATCCGCGTGACAGAAGTGTATTTCATACTTGATGACAGTGTCTCCCGCTACCTCGGCTTGCGTTTAATCCATAATATTACGAAAAAAATATATGATGATACAAAACGTAAAAATATCTTTTAACTCCTAAATATATTGCGTATCATTTAATAGCAACCTCTATTTTCTATCACTTTTAATAGATTAATTTAAAAAATCTCAAATACTTGTCTCCTACCACCTGACATTTTATTTTGTAAATTCTGTCACGTGGGTTGTCTTCGAAATACGCGTTTGTACCGCTCGTCTTTGTGGCCTACCATTGGCGGTTTGGATCACCTTCCCCCCTTGGTACAATTTCCCCTTTGGGATCAAGAGACAGTGCGTCAGTCACCTGAAAGCTGTGATAGGTCGTGCGTGGGTTAATTCGGCTACCGCTTCGTCACGTAAGTAATTAATTAAAAATATAGTTATTATTCTTACTGTTCGTTATCTACTCCTACGTGATAAAATATATTTTATTGCCAACGTGTAAATTATATATTCTATGTTAAACGTCAAATGTTATCGACTTTGCAACAAATTTTTACACCTCCGTCACACGACAACTCCGTCACATGTCTATTGTGACGGAGTGGTAAAGAACGTGACGGAGAGGTAAAATAAACGATATTCTTGTTCTATTTATGCTGATCTTCTCGTATGTTTTTACTTATTACTTATTTCTATTTCCAAATACCATCATGGCGAAAAAGAAGGCATTAACACTAGCAGAAAGACAACGGCGTTGTCGGGAGAGACGAAAAAATGACCCTGAGAAGGTAGCTGAAATAAAGCGCAAGGATTTAGAAATATTCCATGCTCGAAAGAAGCTAGTGGCTGACATGAGCATGCAAGAACATCGAATCAAAAAGAAAATATGGCAAGAAGGAAATAAAAAAGAAGGGAGAGGAAAAAGATGCTTTTTCCTCTCCTACTTTTTATTTTTTTCCTATCTCCTAACCTATGTGGTTAATACATTACATAAGAATAAAGTAATTGTGTAGATAGACACGAATTAAATCAACGTTTAAAACGAAAGATCCAACTGATAAATCTGCCGTCTGCGGTACTTCTTACCATACACTCCAGCCTGAAGACATTCATGCAATGAATATAAAAGCCGGAGTACACGTATTGGTTAAAGTACGAAGTGAGAGAAAAATCCAATATACTAACGCTGGAGTAGCAACAAGTACCGACGATGAAGAAGGCGATGTTTTGGTAATGCTCCTAAAAACAGTCGATGATAGTGGAAGAAGAAGAATCTTTAAATTGGTGGAGAGTGAGAGATCGGATGTTCCTTTTGATGACTTGATTAAAGTCTTACCGGCTCCAAATATAATTAAAAAGGGAAAGAGACAATATTTCCAGTTCGAAGAGCCGTTGTCAGTATTCGAAAAATAAGACTTTCTATATCTAAGGCTTCCAAATTTAATTATCGTCTTGCTAGACTGTTAATGATGATTATTTTATTTTGTTTTTGGGAATTTTAATTCTGAACTAGATTTTTTATTTACTTAAGACGAATTGAATATAATATAAAAGAAAGAAAGAAAATTTTTATTTGTGAAACTACTTATGCACATAAGACACACAATTAATAATATAACATATATACATTGTAGTTACACAAAACGGCCTCAACTCAGTGTTTGCTGGAATTACCATTCCAGCACTGGTCTTCCGTTGAGGCCGTTTATATCATTAGTAACAGTTTTATTCTAAAACGTATCCTGTTATCCCCTAGAATAACAACTCTGTCACATAGGTTACGACTCTGTCACGATGTTGTCTCCTGGTAGGAAAATTGTTATGGTCGCTTATATATTTTGTTGTGACTAGTGCAATATTAGATTTTTTTCAATTATAATGGTTGATAATATTGCCGTCTGTGATATTCATATTTATTTGTAAATGATAGTAAAAACTGACTTATAGCAAAAACATACATTATGTTTGAAGAAAATGTGACAGAGTGGTGTGTGATCATGAATAAAACATATTTTAAAAATACAAATGTATTATTTTAATAGGTTTTCTAAAAGTTCCTTCAGTTAATTAATGTATTACAAAAGTACAAGTTATTAGAGGAAGAGTATACGATAGAATAAAATAAAACATTTCGTGGCGGAGGTGTAAAATTTTTTGTCGGATCCATCTTTAAGGTTTAAAAAATCTATAAACTTCTTGGCCAAATACTTTATCCGATAGAATAGAAATTCTGCTACCAGAATATATATATATACATACTGACGAGTAAGGTTATTTTTTTTTTCGAAATTGAGCAAATGTTCTATCAAATTGTAGGTTAAAAAGAAGAACGACCCATATAATAATGTATATCATATACTACTTAAACTATAATATAAATACACTGGATATTTGTATATAGATATTATGTTATTCATACACACAGATTCATACATACATACTTATAAGTGTAACATAAATAATAGAGGTTGGTAGGTAGGTGCATTTTCAATTTATTTATTAATGAAATTATTATTAGGTAGGTAGTATTAATATATACATATAGGATACAGGCTTTGGCTTATATTTTGTGTTTAATGTAATAAAAGTATTTAGAACAAATTAAAACTAAATTTAATTTTTTTTTAATTAAATTAAAATTAAAGCTAAAACTATTTTAAACGGGATATTCCCCATGTTTTTCACCATTATTTCGTGGAGCTCGATAACGACATTCATCTAGTCGTCTCATTCACTCGACTCATCATATCGAGTTTCAAATTATTATCCTAAATTGAGGGTAGTTAAATAAAACTTGCGTTGTGCTTGTCACCTGTCAACTTCCCTCCTTTCACACGTGTGTGACACTCCTCTCTTCCGCAGGCCGGCAACTAGGATAGCCGCCTTTTCTCTAACTGTTAAACTGTAAAAGAAGCTATAGGTATATAGAAGCTGCTAGAACGCGATCGCGTGTGTGTGTTGTTCCCGCATATCTACAGACTGTTAGAAGGTTATACGAGGGGGTACGAGAGCTGCTGGCATCCCTGGGAGAAGAACAAGAATACCAGGTTAGTCGCACATGTCCTATGCCTTCCTCCTGTTCATCGACCTTACGTCTGCCCTATATAATATTTTAAGCTAATACAAGTTAATTTTCATATTATATTTCTAGTAACCGCAAAAATACAGTCCATTGTTTTTATTTTCTGTATTCATTCTATATGGATAAAACGAACCGGATTATCTTCTTTATATTTCTGGCCTCACGAGCTAACAGATGATGATATTTCTTCCGGACCCCGCAGATGGAAAAGGTGGATTAGGCACCTCCAGACATTATCTACAAATGTCTTGTTCACGAGACTAAATAGCTTTAGAAAATGGCCATGTTTATTTAAAATCTTATATAATATATATCTGATAACATTATAGTATGGTATAATGTTAAAATGTATATACACTTTAAAAGACAACAAATATTCTGTACTAGATGTTGCCCGCAGCTTCGCCCGCGGTAACTTAGATTTACAGCCGTAATCGGTTTGATGATGATTATTTTTATAGCCTAAGTTACTTTCTATAATATCAGCTATCTGCCAGTGAAAGTCCCATCAAAATCGGACACTGACAGACAAAAATGGTAAAAAAGGCTATTTTGGTATATGTCCCGTGTATACATCCATATGCATTCAATAAAAAGCGGTTATTTTGATATTACAAACAGACACTCCAATTTTATTTATCTGTATAGATGTATAGATTCGTTTTTACTAT
Organism: Helleia helle; assembly: GCA_963853865.1. Lineage (NCBI taxonomy): Eukaryota > Metazoa > Arthropoda > Insecta > Lepidoptera > Lycaenidae > Helleia > Helleia helle. Next base: position 16,765,823 of record OY971426.1, on the reverse strand, counting down.
ACAAAGTATATATTTATTTTTACAGTAACAGCTTGCTAGGGATATATTTTATATTTCACATAACATTAGTAGTGGATTTCAATAATTATAAACATTTTATTGTTATTTACTAGAATGCATAATTAGCAATAAATAAAACATTCAATTACTGGGGTAATTAAGTTATAATTAAGTTGTCGGCGTCTGCAAAGGCTAATTTAATAATGATATCTGTCAGACGCGGTGTAGGCTCGTGGCAATAAAAAAAACAAGATATGTGATGGTTCCGTACACATGTTTAAACATACGGATCTCTGATTGGTCAGTGTTCTAATGAATATAATATGTTAGAAACAAAATTAAAAAATAAAACACTACGTCCAAATTCAAATTCATTTATTTACTTTGCCCAAAAGAATAATTTCAAAACTTGTTCGAAAAGCATTTGTAAAGGAAGCTAAATGATATTTAGGTGAGTGATTCTCTTTTTGAGGTGGGAAATTGGAGTCTCTATTTCAATAGAAATAAAGGGAATTTTATTATAACATCTACGCAGTTTTATGTACATACTTTATACTACACCTTTACATTAAGCCGTCAGTTATTTTGCTTTTTTTATGTTAGTTCGATAGGCAAACTGGCAAACGTACCACCTGATGTTAAGTGGTCGACGTCGCCCATGAACATAAACTAGTATACCTGGAACGAGCCCAGGCAACTCATTTATGTGTTGCCTATCCTGAGACATAAGATGTTAAGTCTCGGTGCCAGTAATTACACTGCCTGTCTTGCCCTTCTCTCCGAAACACAGCAAAGCTGTTTCACGGAAAAATAAGCAAGATGGTGGTACCCATGCAGCCGGGAGCGCGGCACAGCGCTTCCCTCCCACCGGTAAAAGATTTGCTACCTAAGATTTAATCTTAGAATAATGATTTGATATTATTTGAAAAAAATCCGTTACCTTAGGATTCTTAAGATATGAGAGATTTTAATAGTTTGTAGGTACTTGTAACAATGTATTAATTCGCTAAGTGTGAATCAGAGTTACGGATTAAAGTGGTAGTGAATTCATTTCGATTTTTTTACCAGCACTTTGCTGTAGGTATTGAAAAAAAAACGGCAGAACAATTCTGCGTCTTAAACTAGCAACGCACTTATAATTTCACTAACCAATTATTATCATTAGTTCATTTGCCAGTGCCTTAACAATTAACATAAAACAAAGCAATCGTAATTACAATGTTTTTTTTTATTCAATACACTTAAAATGATCGTTTTATTGTGATACTTAAAAGTTTAATAGTTTGTTAACCAGTGTAACGTGAAAATAATAAGCCCGTAATAGCAATAACAGTGAAAAATAATAGCGCGGCCATTTTGATAAACGTCGGCATTTGAAAATGGCGTCGAAATGGCGCGAACTTTGTTCTACCTTAGTCTTAACGCAACACGATTGTTTTGTTGATAAAAACGGTAAATGTTTTGCATTGTTTTGTAATATTTAATTAGGTATGGGTGTGTTTATTGATTTTTTAAAAAATAGCTACCGATATGTTTAAATGAGAAAAAAGAAACAAGGAGATGGCAATGAACAATTAAATCTTCTTTTAAATCTATTTGTCTGACTGCATGGGTAGTACCATCTTTTTCCCTCTGTAAAACAGCTTGCTGTATTTCGGAAAGAAGGGCAGGACAGCAGTATACTGGACCTTGACTTACATCTTACATCAACACATACCAGTTTCCCTATCCTAGTAACAAAATACAATTTACTAAAAGTAGTTTATATCACCCGACTTACAAAGAAGAATGTTATAAGTTTGACCACTATGTGTGTCTGTGCGGTAGCTCTTAAACGGCTAATTAATAAATATATAAATTTCCGGTGAGAGGGAAGCGCTGTGCCGCGCTCCCGGCTACATGGGTACCACCATCTTACTTGTTTCTCCCGTGAAACAGTTTTGCTGTGTTTCGGAGAGAAGGGCAAAACAGGCAGTGTAATTACTGGCACCGAGACTTAACATCTTATGTCTCAGGATAGGCAACACATAGATGAGTGCCTGGGCTCGTTCCAGGTAAACTAGTTTATGTTCATGGGCGACGTCGACCACTTACCATCAGGTGGCACATTTTCCAGTTTGCCTATCCAACTAACATTAAAAAAAAACGATTTGGATGTTGTTTTTTTTTATGTCATCAGGGGGCAAACGAGCAGTCGGAGCCTCACGGCGCCAACGCCCATACACATCCGCACAACCAAGGCCACGCAGATGCGCCGCCCTCCTTTTCTCTATCCCCCCAATGGACCACCGGAAACTCACAAACCGCACGATACGCGATACTTGACGCCAGTGTTATTTGACAACAGATTATCGCCCTGGTTCATAGACATGTCAATATCGGCTCAGCCCTTTAATGTCATCAGGTCTATTGCTATTTCGTATCTAAGTATAACCTTTATTCCTGAGTTATTTGTGTTTTTCACTTTCACTCCAATCTGCTGATAATGATGCTTTGCACTTTAAGTTTTGCATACTATAAATATAACAAAATAAAATCATTTACGGGCCCGATATAGCACGCAGTATAAACGAGCGGGGCGGGCGAGCGTGAGCGATGGTCGATAATGGCTGCGCGGCCGACACGAACTTACTGGTAATAAGGTAACGTTGATAATGAATATTAATTATGGGGTCCCACTGTACGGACCCCGAACGTGATAATGTTTCGGGAGGAATGGGGTTGGGTACCATGCTTTGAACGGCTTGGTTTTGCCGTGAAAGGTTTATTTAGATGGGAGTAGGACCGGGTGGTTCTTTAACTCCCCACCATGGTTCAGGCCTTGTCGTGGCGGTGGGGCTCAGTAGCCTAGGGTGAGCCGCTGCACCTTGGGCGAAGCTAATTGGGCCAAGGGGGCTCTTTGTACCCCTCTTATAAGAAGAGGGGACATAAGAGCAGCGGGCAAGGGTTGAGGATGGGAGCCTCACCCCATTGTACTGTCCCGACGTTGCGAGAGGTTGTTCTGTGGTGCGGGACAACCACTCTGTGGAGGTGGCGTCGGTCCCTTGCGGGACTGACTAGCCGTCGAGGTGCCCTGTTTGTTTACTAGATCCGGGGCACCTCACCAAAAAAACGGCATTGGTGGCACTCGCCGGGTTTTAGTGGGTAGAGCTGCGTCCTCTTACCAGCTGTCGGGCGCAGCGAGTCCCACATACCCACGTGGGGAGACCCACTCCCCCGCGGTATGCCTCAGAGCATTTCCCGGCGTTAAAGAGAAAAAAAGGGTGGTTCTTTAACTGGCATCGATATCTTCTCAGGGTAGGATATGGATATTTTTTATAGCAAAAAAAAGGAAAACGAGCAGTCAAAGCCTTTTGGCGACTATCGACGCCTATACACATCCACACAAGCAGAGATTATGCAGATGTGTTGCCCTCCTTTACCATATTCCCCCCAATGGACCACAGGTAACTCGCAAACTGCACGAAACGCGACAGCATAGCTGTCACTGGACGCCAGTATTATGTGAGCGAAAATATCCCGGCCGTGTCGGCCCAATTTGGCTGCAAAGCAGGATGGCACTACTTCTTACTAAATTAGATGATGATGATGATGATGATTGTTTCTACAGATTTCAGATTGAAACTGTGTTATATAAAATGTATTATAGTCCTGTCCCCACAGATGGTACTGTCTTCGTAGTTTGGAACTTGTATTAGTTCTGTCTGCGGGTTGTAGACGGACTCCCTCCGGAGGGTCGTCTGACATCACGGACCAGTATCATCATTAACACTTGGATATATGTTGATGATAAAAATTAGGTGTCAACAAAATATCATTAATATTATAGCTATTTAAAACGGGCTATTTCCTACGATTTTTATTTTCTACGAATCTAAAAAAAACTTTTCTATTCGTAGAATGCCTCAATATCGAATTCCGTAAAATAAAGTCATTATTGTATCTATGTCATCGTTATCACTACATAGTATAAAACAAAGTCGCTTTCTCTGTACCTATGTCCCTTTGTATGCTTCAATCTTTAAAACTATGCAACGGATTTTGATGCGATTATTTTTAATAGATAGAGTGATTCAAGAGGAAGGTTTATATGTATAATAACATCCATTAAATAGTGGAGAAATACTGTTATTTTTGAGGTTTCTAATGTGATGTCGTAAATAAACACATTTTTTGCACTTACATTGCAAACGCTGGATGAACACTAACAGATAGATCAAAATAATGTACTACATTATTGTACACCTTAGAAAGATATACAACAAAGTCTGCGATGTTTTTCACAACCGACGCCAGGAGGCCGTGTGGTCATAGACTGCACGGTAGGCGGGGGGCAACCCCCCACTTTTTAAATCAAAAAGTGAGCCGAATGGGCTCACACTAATCCGATAAAGCATTAGGGCCTTCGGGCCATTAGCATAGATCCCTCCGAAAAAAAAAAAAACCGCGATGGCATATGTGTATCTCTTAAGGATAACATACTATATCCATTTTAATACTTAAAAAATGGGCAATTATAAAACGTTAGTTGGGCAGAGTGTGAGGAGTTTTCTCCTCACACTCTGCCCAAATCGTCGAGGAACAAGCCAATCAGACACTTCAGATAGTAGCCGAATGGGGCAAAAGCAATAAGCTTAACTTTGCAGCGCATAAGACCAGCGCGATGCTGCTAACAAGGAAGTTAAAGCTCGACCCCATTTGCATACAAATGTCTGGAGTTAGGGTAAACATGGTTGATGAGATCAAGCTCTTGGGACTCACGATAAACAGAACACTGACCTTCACGTCACATGTAGTCGCTATCTGCAAAAAAGCAGCCAACATATATAAACAGCTGGCGCATTCCGCAAAGGTCACGTGGGGCCTAAATGGAGAAATAACCATCTACATCGAGGTAATCGAACCCATCATCCTCTACGCCTCAAGCGTCTGGGCTCCGGCCACAGAACTCGTACAAGTCCAAAAAATGCTGAACTCAATACAGAGAAGCTTTGTCATCAAGATCTGTAAAGCTTACAGGACAGTTTCGCTAACATCCGCCCTAACACTGTCAGGCTTGCTCCCACTAGACTTGAGAATTCAGGAAGCGGCAGCACTCTACCAGATCAAGAAAGGCCACAACAGAGACTACCTACCACCAGGCCTTGATCTCCAAAACCGAGTGGATCCGAGAACACTGCCCCACCCTCCATCACTCACAACACCCGAGTATGACCAGCTAGAGGACATGGATCCACATACGGTAGCATTCCACCAAATAAAAGGCCCCCAAATCTACACCGATGGAAGTAAGATAGATGGGAAAACGGGAGCCGCAGTCACATGGTGGGAGAACGGAGAGGAGATTACCAACACCACCTACAGTCTCCACCACACCTGCTCAGTGTTTCAGTCTGAAATGCTCGCTCTCATGAAAGCAACGGAGATGGGGAGAAGCAGTAAGGAGCCCCAAATCAACATCCTGAGTGACTCCCGTTAGTCACTGGAGATGATTAAGAACCCCAAACCTCCGATCGCTTTAGCGGCGAGTATCAGAGAGAACATCAAAGCGATAGAAGCAGAAGGGAGGAAGATCAGGCTATTCTGGCTGCGGGCCCACGTCGGTACACCCGGCAACGAAAGAGCTGACGAACTTGCAAAAGCAGCGGCACTAACTATAAGCAGACCCGGATGTGAATGCGACGCAAACACCCCAGAGACGGTGTGGCATCTTCTTCTAGACTGCCCTCGTTTCCTTCAACTAAAATTCAACTTAGAAATGCAGCTGAACACCAAGCTGGAGGAAGTGACTCTCTGTGAGCTCCTCGAAAACAAAGACAAGCGAGGAATACTACTGGACTACATTGAGACCATCATGCGTGCGGCGAACAAGAGGCACGCCAATAAAGAGATGGTAGCCAGAACACGAAACACGACAATGACAGCAATCACCGGTGGTACGACACAGCCCCCAATAACACCATCACCCCAGGCCAGCAGCTGCAGCGTAACACCGCTCCAGTGGCTGGAAGAAGGCGAAAAGGGAATCCCAGGGATCAAGACGCGAAACGTAGTTCTATTCATGAACACCAACTACGAGCGTCTGGGTATTAGCTTCTGTAACCAGCAGGGCCCCTCAACCATGGCAATATCACCAGGTCTAGCCCTGTTGCTTAAGGGGAGCATCACAAGAACAACCATGAGAACCAAGAAGTACAACGCCCTAAACAACTGGGAAATACTAGGAATCAAGTGCAAAGTAGTCCGCACCTAGAACAAAATAGTGCTGCTACTGAACAAAAAACCTGAAAGCACACAGTTCTCACTGGCATGCTCCCTCCCAACAAAGATGGCAAACGAGGATACGTCCACACACGGAACACCCAAGATCATTAGCGTGGATACGATGTGGGTGGGATACAAGCAAGGAGAGGTGGCCGACCACCTAGGGTGCATAAAGCTGGTCCAACATCACCAGATTGTGGCCTATGAAAGAAGAGGAGAAGATCTAAGCTTCCTCGAACCGCAGAAGACACCGCCCACCTCCCCGCAGGTAGCAGCATCCCCTACGCAATCACCACTGGATCCTCATAAACCAAGACAGGAGCTCATACCAAAACACCTAAAAAAGACCCTAACACAAAAAATCCTTGGAACTTTAACAACCGCCCGTCGATGGTTGTCGACATCACCACACACGGAAAGGGAAAAACTGACGACCTCACAAATTCCAATACAAACGCAGCAACAGTCATCAAGCGCAGAACAATGGGCTACCAGACAAGCGGAAATCAGAAGGGGAGAAGAAGAGCAAGCCCTCAAACAGCACCAAAGGGCTAAAGATGTCAACCAAACACTGAAGGTGGTCGATAGACAAATACACCTAACCTTGACAAAACGACCACCCAAGAAGAGGGTAGACATCAGTTGCAACGCTGCGGAGGAAACTCCCGAACCAATATCAACGGCGTTCATCCCCCAAGGTTATTCAGAGGCCCAAGCGGCTGCCATAGAAAAATTTGTGAGGAAAAAAGTAACAACAAAACAACAACAGCAACAACAACGAAGTGAGACGAAGACTAAAGCACAAATGGGTATAGTCCAGGAACCTCTTCTAAAGGAAGTAGTCAGGTTAGAGGACCATCTTGCCAATGCCTTCACAGAATATGTGGCTCTAACATCTGCCACCAAAATCGTCAAGATAAGAGAATGCAGACGAATACTAGAGGCCTACCAACGCCAAAAAGAGGGCCTGCTAAACATAAGAATGGAGGAGGCAGAGGCAACGATATACAATAACTTGACCAGGAAAACGATAAAGGGGAAACAGATAAAGCAACACATGGCCGCATACAACGCCACAGCGGGCATCGTTCCCCTAGACGAAGTACAAACTAAGAGGAAAGGTGTTCCAATATTCAAGGCACCGGCAAGCGACCCTATTGTAGTAACCACCAAAGGTACGGAGATCTGGTTGCACGACAGGATCCTAGAACAAGCCAAGATCCTGGAGGAAAATGATCCTCCGCTATTTACACAAATGTGGTATTAATCCTTATCATTTTAAATATGTTAGTTAGCTTGAGCATTTGATGAAGTATGTTTTTCCCGTTTACACCATGCAAATGAAATGCATATCTTAGAAGATATAGCAAAATCAAAATAATGCGATACAGTGATTTCGACCGAGCCGCGCGAGCCGGGCGCTCCGTGATGCCGCGCTTCGCGCCCGAGCCCGGCCCGGCCCCGGTTCCGAAAGTTAGGATAATAATTATCATTGTATCAATGTAATATGGTTTTTTTTTATGTTAGTTGGATAGGCAAACTGGCAAACGTACTACCTGATGTTAAGTGGTCGACATTGCCCATGAAAATAAACTAGTATACCTGGAACGGGCCCAGGCAACTCATTTATGTGTTGCCTATCCTGAGACATAAGATGTTAAGTCTCGGTGCCAGTAATTACACTGCCTGTCTTGCCTTTCTCTCCGAAACACAGCAAAGCTGTTTCACGGGAGAAATATGCAGCCGAGAGCGCGGCACAGCGCTTCCCTCCCACCGGTAGAATTGTGTATCCTAAATATGCCTTTTTTTTCTTGTTCCCGCTGGGGAATGCTCTTAAGCATACCCGGGCCCGGGGGAGCCCGGAGGTTATGTGGGACTCTCTGCGCCCGAAAAGATGTTAAAGTGAGCGCAGACTCTACCCACTAAACCCCAGCGGTGATTAACACCGCTTATATATATAACACTTCATATTATAAAATAAAGTCCTACGCCCGTCCATAGATAAATAATCATCGTCAATCCGTGTATGGCTGTACATCTAAGTTAACGCGGGCGAAGCTGCGGGCAACAGCTAGTTCTATATAATCACACTCGAAACAAATGTCTTCTCCTTCTATATTCTTTGTGGTCTAAGCTTACAAATATAAAAAATAGATAGAAATACAGGATTTCATATTGGTAGCTGTAGGGGAACAGTGTAACTTTTAACAGCTACTTTACTCTCTATACTTTTTACTATCTCCAGACAATGCTGACAATTCCAGGTATGGCATTTAAAACATTTTAATCCTTATGCCCCGTGACCCTAACGCTAAAATCAGGACCAAATAAAAAAAATCAATACAATGCTGTCGAATCACCTGAATATCGCATTAAATTAGCTGTTGGTCCTGTAGGGCCTTGCATGCCTTTTTGTCTAATTTTGTCTATGCCTTTTCTCGTATTATTTCATATTTAAAGTAATACGAGAAAAGGGGTCGACAAAATTTTGTCGTGCGCGCATGCTAGTCCTGGTTTCGCGGTCCTGACCCTGATCAGGACCAAGTAAAAACCTTCAGTACCATGCTGTCGAATCACCTGAATATGATTTAAATTTTAAATTATCTGCTGGTCCTTATGTTTCGTGGTCCTAACGCTGAGGACCAAAAAAACCAAAGCCTATAAGGCGTTTTAAATCCGTTTCGAGCATTATCAGTTAGCATTCCGTTTAAGTCCGATAGGAGGCGAGCGAGGTGTGTGTATGAGAAATGAGTGTTCAGATGTACATTGTTACGGGTTATAAATTACAAGACGGATAAACACCCCCCGGTCGGTGGATTTATTGGGATGCGATTGTGGAAAATATTGCTTCATAAACGCAAGCGAATTAAAGCTTTTGTATTTTTATATTAGTTGAGGCATTTAACAAATGTATAATATGTACAAATGTAAATGTATATATGTACAATCGAGGTTAAGAGTTGTGCATAATATGAAATGGAAAATTAGCATTTGATAAACTGAATTGGAATCAGAATAATAATTACTGGGGAAACTTTTGTCACTTTGTAATTATATGGAAATTCTAGTCTTAGTCTTCGTCTAGATAAACTAACTGACAGAGGCACCGTCTTTAGTGTTCAACGTCGTAGAAAACCCCAATAATCCATTGTATAAGACCTATGTTTTCTTTATCTTCGGTCCTCTCCTATTTGGAAATAAATTATAAAGCGCATCTGACTGGTGTCTGGTACAACACTTGGAGAACTTAAAGTCCAAAAAAAAAAAAGAATAAAGTGCTACAAACCAAAAAAAAAACTTAAACCAATATAAAACACCAAGGCTAATATTCACGTAAATCCTCATAAAAATCTGTTACACAATATAATATTCAACAGATGTTATACAAATTTCACACACATAAAATTTTATATCTTCTAATTCAATTCAAACACAAAAAAGATTTTTTTTTCAAAAAATTTAATCACCATCTGAATCAATTTAAAGCGAGAGAAGTAGACGGATTAATTAACAGAATGTAAAACAAAAAAATAAACAAATGGCAAAGAGGCAAGAAGAAAAAGGACTGTTACCTGCCAGAGCCGCACCTTGTGGCAAATTGAAAAGGACGCGCTTGCTCTCCGGCTAATATAAATTTTCAAATAATAATAATTCATAAATAATAAACGTGGAGAAACAAAATAAAAATATACAGGTCGAAATAATAAAGGATTCGTCCGTTAACACACTACATGGTTTTATGTGTTGGCATCAATTTTGAATTTCGCTAAGGAAAAATAAACAATTCTATTTTTTTATACTTTTCAATTTATTCCGAATTCAGAATATATTTGAATATTGTGCGTGTTTCTAGAATAAAAATATTTTCTTTCAAGTGTTTAGGAGGTGCCGTAGCTGTTCTGATATGAGAATAACAAGAAGGAGAGAATGAAGTGTTAATAAACGTTATAATTTCCACGGACTGAAAAGTCTGCTTGGACATAAATAAATAAAATAAAATAAAAAAGGCTTTTTATTCCATGCATATTTAAATTTCATTAACACAATGTATATACTTTTTAAATATATATACTTATCAATTACATTTTAATCTTAATAAATGTGATTAAGTAATTAAACCATTTTGCATGCATGAACCCCGCATCCAGTGAGGGTGAAGGCCTCCTCCAGAGTTGCCCAACGATCTCTGTCTGAGCTAGTGCCAGCCAATGTCGTCTGCCCACCTGGTTGACGGTCTTCCTCTTTTTTTGGTGCCTGCGGGACCTGGCCATGATGTCATGCGAATTATCCACCGGTCATCCCTCATCCTCGCTACGTGTCCTGCCCATCTCCACCTTTGTTTCATCGCGTATGTGAGAGTATCTGCTGGTCCTTATGTTTCGTGGTCCTAACGCTGAGGACCAAAAAAACCAAAGCCTATAAGGCGTTTTAAATCCGTTTCGAGCATTATCAGTTAGCATTCCGTTTAAGTCCGATAGGAGGCGAGCGAGGTGTGTGTATGAGAAATGAGTGTTCAGATGTACATTGTTACGGGTTATAAATTACAAGACGGATAAACACCCCCGGTCGGTGGATTTATTGGGATGCGATTGTGGAAAATATTGCTTCATAAACGCAAGCGAATTAAAGCTTTTGTATTTTTATATTAGTTGAGGCATTTAACAAATGTATAATATGTACAAATGTAAATGTATATATGTACAATCGAGGTTAAGAGTTGTGCATAATATGAAATGGAAAATTAGCATTTGATAAACTGAATTGGAATCAGAATAATAATTACTGGGGAAACTTTTGTCACTTTGTAATTATATGGAAATTCTAGTCTTAGTCTTCGTCTAGATAAACTAACTGACAGAGGCACCGTCTTTAGTGTTCAACGTCGTAGAAAACCCCAATAATCCATTGTATAAGACCTATGTTTTCTTTATCTTCGGTCCTCTCCTATTTGGAACACGGCAAAGTTTCTTGATAGAATCTTAGCCACTAGTGTCTACATATGCGGATATAAATTATAAAGCGCATCTGACTGGTGTCTGGTACAACACTTGGAGAACTTAAAGTCCAAAAAAAAAGAATAAAGTGCTACAAACCAAAAAAAAAACTTAAACCAATATAAAACACCAAGGCTAATATTCACGTAAATCCTCATAAAAATCTGTTACACAATATAATATTCAACAGATGTTATACAAATTTCACACACATAAAATTTTATATCTTCTAATTCAATTCAAACACAAAAGATTTTTTTTTTCAAAAAATTTAATCACCATCTGAATCAATTTAAAGCGAGAGAAGTAGACGGATTAATTAACAGAATGTAAAACAAAAAAAAAAACAAATGGCAAAGAGGCAAGAAGAAAAAGGACTGTTACCTGCCAGAGCCGCACCTTGTGGCAAATTGAAAAGGACGCGCTTGCTCTCCGGCTAATATAAATTTTCAAATAATAATAATTCATAAATAATAAACGTGGAGAAACAAAATAAAAATATACAGGTCGAAATAATAAAGGATTCGTCCGTTAACACACTACATGGTTTTATGTGTTGGCATCAATTTTGAATTTCGCTAAGGAAAAATAAACAATTCTATTTTTTTATACTTTTCAATTTATTCCGAATTCAGAATATATTTGAATATTGTGCGTGTTTCTAGAATAAAAATATTTTCTTCCAAGTGTTTAGGAGGTGCCGTAGCTGTTCTGATATGAGAATAACAAGAAGGAGAGAATGAAGTGTTAATAAACGTTATAATTTCCACGGACTGAAAAGTCTGCTTAGACATAAATAAATAAAATAAAATAAAAAAGGCTTTTTATTCCATGCATATTTAAATTTCATTAACACAATGTATATACTTTTTAAATATATATACTTATCAATTACATTTTAATCTTAATAAATGTGATTAAGTAATTAAACCATTTTGCATGCATGAACCCCGCATCCAGTGAGGGTGAAGGCCTCCTCCAGAGTTGCCCAACGATCTCTGTCTGAGCTAGTGCCAGCCAATGTCGTCTGCCCACCTGGTTGACGGTCTTCCTCTTTTTTTGGTGCCTGCGGGACCTGGCCATGATGTCATGCGAATTATCCACCGGTCATCCCTCATCCTCGCTACGTGTCCTGCCCATCTCCACCTTTGTTTCATCGCGTATGTGAGAGCATCTGTAACTCCTGTCTTTTTTCTTATAACGGCGTGGCGTATTTTTTGTATTTTTCTAATTTTTGTAATGCTTCTCTCCATGCTTCGTTGGCAAGATGTAATTAGGTTTTTTACTCTTCTTGTAAGCTTCCATGTTTGACATGCATATGTTAAAGAAGGCAGCAGACAAGAATCCATTACTTTAGTCTTGATTTTCATTGGCATCTCGCTATTCGGGATTTCTTTTAGACTCCAAAATTTTCCCCACGTTGAAATTACTCTCCTACTACTTCATGATCGTTATGTTGTTGTTGAAAAGAAATACGTTTTCCCAGGTAGATGTAACTACGACGTACTCTACAAGCATGTTATCTAGATATGTGTCGGTTTTGGTGGCGTTTGTCATGAGTTTTGTCTTGTTTAGATTAATCTCTGCTTTTCTGCTTGTTGTATTTTTTACTTGCGTAAGTAAGTAACTAGAACTAAGTCGTTGTAGAACTTCAATTTTTTTAATGTAAATTTACAAGTGCTTGTGCAACAGGAGACACGTAGTAAAACTAAAATCCACAACAAAAATGTATATTTTAAATATTGTATAAGCAGTTAACAAAAGCGTATAGTGTGCTCCGACATCTAAAATTGTTTTCACGAACATCTATAATTAGACGATACGTTTTTGTTTGCCCCACATTTCTCAATCCTCTAATTTTTCCGTTTTTTGCCGCTCCTTTTGTAGTCGTTAATATGATTACACCGGGATGATGGCTTCATACCAGCTTATAACTTAATTTGTACGTTATTTGTTTTTTATTGTTGTTCGACTTCCTGAGCTCATTTTTTTTGTTGCTCACGTACGTAGTGTTGGTTTAATGAATTAGAATGTAAACTGTATTGTTATTGATTTCATATTGTTGCGAATTTTGCTTGTTGTTAGTCATTTTTTGAATTTATGGCGGTTTTTTATATTTTTAATACTAGGAATATAGACCCTAGGAAAATAATTTTGGTTTTTGCTTAATTATACAGAACAAAACAGTCTATTAAGACCTTACTTCTGCAGTTGCCCGCGACGAAGCTGTATTAGATTTATTTTTATTAATATTGGATCTAAGGATGTTTATTTAGATAGTGTAAGTCCTTTAGGACATATTATATGTCAGTCTGTATCAACAGTTTTCAAGGTTTAGTTTTAATAACAGACTCACATTTACTTTCGCCTATAATATGTTAAGTATGGATGAAATAACTAATAATATCATTAAACTTCTGGAATTTAAACCGCGATAAAATTCAAAAGGTGCCTTGGTGTAAAATGAGATATTTGTAAATTAATTAGTTGTTGGCGCGTTAGGGACGTCTTAATGATGGCGGGTCTGACGAGCAAATTGTGCTGCGACGTGAAAATTGCCGGCACTCCGCCATTCCGCCACTCCGCCACTTCGGGAACACGCGAGCGGTATATCACTCCTTAACTTTTTATGTTTTGAGGATCCCCAAAAAAATGGTTAGAAGATCGTATGTTATATTTTTTTTATTTTATTAAAAGTATAAAACAGAAGAAAAGAAAATTCGAAGATCTAGCACATACATCGAACAAAAATATTTTCATTTATAATAAGTACCAGTTTTGTCTGTACATTATTAGTGCAACAGATTTTTTAAGCGGTGCCTCTACCCATGCCAAGCGTCACATTTAACCGTTCCATAAAACGCGCGGCACGCGCGCCGCATATTTAACGCTTAGTTCATACGCTTTATAGTTTATACTATAAAGCTTTGCTTCTTTCAGGTGTCCCTAGGCGGCACTGTTTTTTTAATTCTTAGATCAGCTCAGATTTGGGGTAATTTAAGTATAAAAAGTAACTGTTTTTGTCCTATAGTTTGGTACTTTAAAAATATCTAATTTATAGCGATTTTTTAGAAATAATTTATAATAAAGATTCGTGTGTTTGATAAAAAAAATTGCTAATCTATACTAATATTATAAAGCTGAAGAGTTTGTTTGTTTGTTTGTTTGAACGCGCTAATCTCAGGAACTACTTGTCCGATTTGAAAAATTCTTTCAGTGTTAAACAGCTTATTTATCGAGGAAGGCTATATAACATCACGCTGTGACTTATAGGAGTTGAGCAACGCGGGCGAAGCTGCGGGCAACAGCTATAATTAACTAAAGTGGCATAAAATCGTGATAAAAATTAATGCTTGATTAGAGAAAACATTACAGATAAATTATTTAAGATGTTACTTTTAAAACTTTATTTTTCAGACAACAAATAAATTTTCTTCACTTTTGCAAAACAATTAAATAATCCTTTAACATTTATGTCTATTAATAAGACATCGATGGTAACCAACATAACACAGGTAATATAGTTACCAGCCCAACCGTCAGTTCTCCTTGAATTTAAATCAATTTTAGTGGCCTTAGATACCCACACTTAATAGATAACCACTTTGGAAGAGCCCGGTGACCGCCCAAAAAACGAGAAAAAGGCGATAACCGTCTCGTACGTACTGGTACGGCAGTTCTTCTTGTACTGGTTGGTGTATGATAATTTTTAAATCGACCGATGAAAAATTGATTTCTGTCTGATATGCTTTTGATTATATGGTTTTGTATGGTACAATTATTGTCTATGGCTGGCACTATTAAGTGTAACATTTGTCCACCCACTCGTGTTTTTATAATCTAGCGGTTTGCCTTGGTTATTTAAAAGGATTTGATATGATTTTTAAAAATAACGACAGTGTATGATTTTTTAAATATGTTTTAGGCTTGAACCATGGTGGGGATCCGCAGTACAAACTAATTTTAGTATCGTTAATATAATACTAAGTATATAAAAAAAACAGTTCATTTGGCATTGAGCTGTACATAAACTAAATATAAACACCAAGACGGATATATGTTTATATCGGCCGTCTTGGTGTTCATTGAAAAAGGTATATTATGTCCGGCAGTGGACTGATAACGATGATCATGATACACATATTAAAGTAAGCACTTGATACAATCAGCAAAAACGCAATAAATGGGAATCTTTAATAAGAGCAACATTAATTTTATTATCGCGCCTAATTGATCGCAATGATAATAAACAGTGATAAATCAGTGTAAACGATAATAAATGAACGTAAATAGTAATAAACGAGAATAAATGGTAATAAATAATAGCGATCACTTACCGTGCCATATCGGTAAGACGCCCACGTTTTACAGCGGCCAATTGTGTCACTGTACCGATGTGTTATAAATAGATCCACAGGATATTAATATTATAATGTTGTTTTGTTTAAGAACACCTTGTTTACGCGAATTTCACTCCATTTACGGATTTTTTCGTGGTTTATTAGGATTTTTAAATGCCAGGTGGGCTAGCCAAGATGCCCTTCTACAATCGTAAATGCTAGTAGAAAACAAATAAATGTATGGAAATGACATTTAAGACCACGTGATTTATCGATGTAAAATGTAATTTCCATACCTTTATTAGTTTTCTACTAGCGTTTACGATTGCCAATATGCCCATATTGGCTAACCCACCTGACGTTTCAGATACTTTACAGCAACCATGGTCACGAGAGGATTGGACGATGATCATAATATCATAATAAATCATAAAAGCCGTAAAAAGTTGTTTAATTATAGTAAGATCATCTTGGTCATAATCAGGTATTAATAATTCTGTGTCAGGAATCAGGATGTATACGTCTTATCAATATATCATAATTCATATTATTGAAGTGAAAACTTCTTTTGGCGCACTGTACACAGATTTTTGTAGGCTGAGAGTGACGCTGAACCGTCACGCTCGGAGGTAAAAGGCTTAATTGGGTGAACTCGGAACTGCCGCGTGTGCCCGAGCGAGAAAGATGGAGTCAGCTGCTCTTCACTGCTAAGTGCTGCTGCTGTGTCGCTGTGTTTTCACTTCTATCGGCAGTCCTTATGACTGGTTGGGTTTTATTTTAAGTTTACCTGCATGATACCAGATGATGCAGACAGTTGCTGGTTCGTAACTGATTTTCTATGACTAATACAAATACAAGGGTCATAGACATTATCATCATTATGCAACTTTTTGCGTCCACTACTGATCAATATTTCAATGGAATCAAAGAAAATAATTGTATTCGTTGAACAACCTATATATTTTTCAGACAACAAATAAATTTTCTTCACTTTTGCAAAACAATTAAATAATCCTTTAACATTTTGTCTATTAATAAGACATCGATGGTAACCAATCATAACAGTCGGTAGTTTTATACAATACGCTAGTTTGTAGCGCTGTTAACTAACTTCATCATATTGACTCCGACAGAGAACTGGCTCAACTACAAATGTATCGAGAGATAAGTGGTGTGAGATGAAGGGGGCATGCAGATGGAGTGGCTGAGTCTATATTAGTATGGTATGTATTATGTACTGAGAGATGGATCGTGTTATAGGAACGATGTTATAGGAGGTTATGGAGTGAACATGTACCAGTATGGCGATATACAGATGTAAAATACCAGTAGGTAACTTTTTTTTTTCTTTAACGCCGGGAAATGCCCTGAGGCATCCCGCGGGGGAGTGTGTCTCCCCAGCCGGGTATGTGGGACACGCTGCGCCCGAAAGTTGGTAAGTGGACGCAGCTCTACCCACTAAAACCCGGCGAGTGCCACCAATGCCACCTTTGGTGAGGTGCCCCGGATCTGTTGGGCTAACAGATCCGGGGCACCTCGTCGGCTAGTTAGTCCCTTAGGGGACCGACGCCACCTCCACAAGAGGGATTGTCCCGCACCACAGAACAACCCTTCCCAACGTCGGGACCACAGATATTAAAAATAAGTATTTCTATGGTCGGGACAGTACAATGGGGTGAGGTTCCCGTCCTCGCCCCTTGCTCCTTGCTCTTTTCTACCCTCTTCTTATAAGAGGAGTACAAAGAGTCCCCTCAGCTCAATTCGCTTCGCCCAAGGGCTCACCCTAGGCTACTGAGCCCCACCGCCACGACGAGGCCTGGACCATTACAAACTTGCCATAACAAAATTCCTTCGGAACCCTTTGGTTATTCAACACACGCTTAGCCGATCCTGGCTTTGCCCTATAATCACATAGAACAATTAAAATTCTGGTGTAAAAGTGTTTTTAAAATAGTCGCGTTTTAAGATCTTTTAAATGATTTCATTTGCATGTATAAACATGTAGTAAATTAAAAGGTACAACTTTTATGCTGAAGGTATTTTAGAAATTATAGGATGAGTTATTGTTTATTTCATAAGGCAAAAATATAAATATGTACCTACTTTGTATAACGTACTTATAATAAATACCATTTTGTTGACGAAGTCCTTTTTTTATAGAAGAGGGGGCAAACGGACAGTCGGTTCACCTGATGGTAAGTGAAAAGCGACTGATTCTAATTTGGTGATGTTCTGATGAAGATCTTTGGAGAATATACAATGGAATTCTTTAATAAATTGCAGCAAATCCATCGTGATTGCTTTCAACTACATATATAATATGTATAGTTTACAAAATTCCGATTTTTTTTCTTATTGGTCGGTCGGTGTCAGCCAAGGTAGGTATAGAAAAAAATACGACACCAACTTCAAAAGTAACACTAATGACGTGATAAACGCAAAGATTGTACATTAGTAGAAGAACAAGTTGATTATAAGTTGGCACAACAATTATTGAGGAAACGCAATTATTTTATTAGTGTTTATTTAATGTAAGTTTTATATATACTTTCATATTATATCATAACACTTTTGTATGTGGTTGTATTTATAATGACGACGTTAAAAAGGCGCGCTGAATTTTACTATAAAATTCAACTTAGCAAATCACACTTGTAATTTCCTGTGCGAGTGTTACCGCCCTAACGCCCTTACTGCCCTTACTGCCATGACTGCCCTTACTGCCATGACTGCCCTTACTGCCATGACTGCCCTTACTGCCATGACTGCCCTTACTGCCATGACTGCCCTTACTGCCATGACTACCCTTATTGCCATGACTGCCCTTACTGCTTTTACTGCCTTTACTGCCCTTACTTATGAGCCATGTTCACTACATTGTATTTTCTTGTACTGATTAGAGTAGAATTAATTTTTATAGGGAAAATTAACACAGTTCTGTTTATTGTTTAGAACTACGTTTTCACCTGTGTACTTACCCTCTTCTACATGTAACTTTTAGGAAGCGCTGTAGTGTTTTGGCGTAACTTCCTGAACTGTACGACGTACTGCTTACTTTCTTTAACCAATTTCACCAAAAAGGATGAGGTTCTTTAACGTAAGTATATCTTAAAATCATTGGTAATCCCCTGTAAATCTACAGGTGGGTGGAATACGCTGAGCCGCTCTCCCGGCTGAAACAAGCAAGATGCATCTTGCTTGTTTCATCACTAGAAAAGAAGTCGCGAAACAACTGGGAACATGCTAAGTGAGCGAAAACTAGTAAAAAAACCAAGTAAAAATCTATGAAACAAATTACATTAATTTCGTTCATTGTTTTCGAACGTTTTGTAAAAAATAGTTCTTATAAGTTACTTGCACGCGACTCGTTTTAGGGTTCTGTGGAATTTCAGAAATTGAATTCGTCATGAGTTTTAATTACTTGCAGATAATTAACATAAGCGACCCCAATATTTAACAGTCAAGTGTTGTCTCGAATTATAGCGAGAAAGGCAATATATAGGTCGCCCTGGGGGACCTATATATTTTATCGCGGTTTATTAAGATTTTTACAAGCCCGACGTTTCGTCAGACGTTCTTTTTTTTTTATCGCAGGGAAATGCTTTTTACGCATGTACCAGGATCTCTGGTAGATCCTGACCCTATGTGCGACTCGCTCCTGGGAGTGCCCTACCCGTAAACTAAAACCACTGCGAGCGCCTTCAGCCGCTTTAATTTGAGGGTCCCGGATAGGCATTCAACAGGATCACCTCAGCGACGAAGGCCAGACTACTCCTCTTAAGGGGCGACTTCCCGGCTGCTTAGGCAGTCCCCGCGACGTCGTGTCATACTGGGCCCAGGTTCCCACCCCGAACCCGACACGAGCACAGGGGCGTTACTGAAGGCGCATCAAGTAGCGCCTCCTACGCACCCCGTTCGTCACCCACGGGGGCAGGCCTCGTCGGCGGCCTCCTCTCTCACCCGCTCGTCGGCCTCCTTCTGGAACATTATTGCCTCGCAGAAGGAGACCATCGCCGTCCAGGACTCGTCGTCACCGAGCATCGCGGTGATGACACTCGGCAGAGACAAGTCCCCTCCGATGACCGATGTCACATCACATGACCATCTCGGGCACAACTCGAGGGTGTGCTGTTCCGAGTCCACCGCCGCGCCACAATCGTGACACACTGTCAACGGCTCCCTGCGGGCCGTCCGGCACAGGTACTCACCAAAGCAACCATGCCCAGTGAGCAGCTGTGTGAGACGGAAGGTCGGCATCCACCGCTCAAGGACCGGACGCAGAGCAACCGTTAGGCGTTTGCCGTACGGTTGCCGCGCCAGGTCCTCTCCCCACCTTCGCATTAACGCCTCTTGCCCTAGTTGGCGAACCCGAAGGATCCCGTCCAGCGTAAGGCTCTCACCAAGAGATCTCCTATCCGAGACATAGGAGTGCGTCGCGGCAAGAACCTCCGCCACGAGTTCCCACGGGGACGTTTCGTCAGTCCTCCCGTGACCATGTTTGCTGTAAAGTATCCGAAACGTCGGGCTTGTAAAAAATAAACCGCGATAAAAATCGTAAAAATTGTTTTATTCATAATGAACTATATATTTGATTACATATTCCTGCGTCTGGTTGGTTCGGTGTTCCATAATTCTGATTGATATGTGTGATAGATGTGGAAAGCCCCAAAGGGAGATCTCCATTATCAGCTGTCGTACATAAAGCGCCGAACTGTGAAAACTTCGCTAGCGCGATTCAGGATTGCGGCTTATATATATTTATAGGATACTATAAACTAAATACTTATATTTTGTATGAGTCTTTTTAAGCCTGATTTATAAATGTGCGTGGTAACAACTGCCAAATGCGGTTTCCCACAAGGCTCTCAAATATTATTTTCATCAGATCATCTTTTGGTTTCAATTTGCTAATTCTTTAGTAGGTTTAATGAGTTGCCTTGACACAGGTGAACTTTTTTTATGCTCCTGGGCGACGCCGATCACTTATTATTCGACTAACAAAAGTTCTTACAATCATCATTATTTCTAATTTTGAAATCAATTTATTTATTTAGAATAAATAATTATCTTTTCCTACTTTTATCAATTCTTATCTAGCGACGGCCCAAGCGATGACACGAGCGTCCCTACCAAGTCCCTTAATCTTCTAAGCATAAAACACAAAAAATGAACACATTATTAGAAGATTAAAAAGTTTTTTCATCAAGATACAGTTGTATTACCCTAATGCTTTCACTATTAATATTGTCGATCAGATATGCCGTAATGTAACCTCAAAGGAGCCTATCCCGCTATTATATATGGATTAGCCCAAAACCTCCAACGCCAATAGGCTCAAATTGATATAATAAAATGTACTCGGCGTTTGAATGTTTAGGGCTGTAGCTGTATCATTTAAGTTTCAATAACTATAAAAAACTGAATAATACTAGGACTTATAAATAAAACAAAAGGTATAAGAAGATTTAATGATATTTTCTAGACATCCCAGGAAATATAATGAAGAAAGTAAACTAATAATAATAATAATTGGAAACGAAATATGTACTAAAATGAGAACAGTCAGGTTGGTAAGAAGTGCTATGCTACTTTGCAGACGAATTGGGTCGGTATGACCGGGGTGGTAGCTCACACTCACATATTACCACCGTAAAGTGACAGCTATGCTGTCGCGTTTCGTGCGGCTTGTGAGTGGCTCCGGTGGCTCATTGGGGTGGATAGGGAAAAAAAAGGCAACGCATCTGCATAATCTCTGGTTGGGCTGTGTATGTGCGTTGATAGTCGCCAAAAGACTTCGTCTGCTCCTTTGCCTTCTTATGCTATAAAAAAATATATTTCTAGTTTAATTACATAGTACATATGTATATTTTATTGCATGCTTTTCCTACGACTAAAATTATTTAGTCACTTGACCAGTCGCATTACTAATTGCTCGAACTCAAACCCAACCCAAACTCGAACCCAAAAAATAGCACCCAACTAGTTGCTCGAAAAGTCACCCAACTAATCGCCCGAATAGTCGCCCAACTAGTCTCCCGACCAAAAACTAGTTACCCTATCAACCGCTCAAATAGTCGCCCAACTAATTACTCTATCAGTCACCCAACTAATCACTCGACCAGTCACCCTATCTCCATCCAACTCTTTGTTCAACTAGTCGCTACATCAGTAGCCCGACCAGTCGCCCAACTAGTCGTACAACTAGTCGCCTTACTAGTCGTTCGACCAGTTGTCCACTTTCCCCACCACGGTTCAAGCCTTGTCGTGGCGGTGGGGCTCAGTAGCCTAGGGTGAGCCCAGCACCTTGGGCGAAGCTAATTGAGCCGAGGGGGCTCTTTGTACCCCTCTTATAGGAAGAGGGGACAAAAGAGCACGGGGCAAGGGGTGAGGATGGGAACCTCACCCCGTTGTACTGTCCCGACGTTGGGAGGGGTTGTTCTGTGGTGCGGGGCAACCCCACCTGCGGAGACCCACTCCCCGGGCGGGATGCCTCAGAGCATTTCCCGGCGTAAAAAAAAAAAATAAAAAAGTTGTTCGCTTGGGCTAGACTAGGTTAGTCTAGTTGCTCAACTAATTATCAGGACTCCCGGCATAAGTGAAAGATCTATAGCGAAAGGTTGAATAAAATTAAGAAAGTACAGCGTCATGCCGTTTGTCGTCACTTCATTCATTAAATTTTATTGGAAAGGCGGGCAAAAAGATGTTTCACATAAAAAGTCTTGTACAACCCTATTCGAAAGGTGTCGCGTAATAATTAAGTGATTACGTTTGTTCGTTTGATTTGTATCAGGGGCGTGTTATGGAGTTACCCCCGTACAGACGGATCAACAACCGCATACGAGTACGATTGGGCGGGGATGGACGGCTAAGGTTCGAAATCCGAAGTTTTGTTTGATGAATATTAAAATACGTGTTTACATAGGCCTTTGGATACTGTGGGTCACCAACGACTGTATGTAGATAGTATGTAATGTATGTAGGTCACCATCGACGACAGTTACGTACTCGAGTTCGAAACTAAGTTGTACTAAATCGAAGGATAAAATTTGTAATTTTTTTAACTTACTTGGTTTCGTAAAAAAAATTAATGGATTTTGACTTCCTAATCACTGTCATGTCCTATTTTTTCCTCGTAATGTGGCGAGGTACCTCCCTATTTGTAATTATTATGTAATTAGTCCCTTAACCCTCTAAACATTCTTCCTTTCTTATTTTTTTTTATCATTATCGACATGATATTCATATAAAGGCTCTTCAAAAACACTTATCTAAGTCTCTATGTATTTTAGTGAGCAGTCTGCATGCACTACATCTTCCCAAACGTGTTTTATTACCATAATAATGAAATTTATAATCAATTAATTACAGAAAAGCACAATTACAAATTATTTGTGTGAAGTAAAAAGATGAATGTGCCGATAACCCGCCCAAATTAAAAGTCGGCCGCGCTGGATTGAATCGTTTGAAAATGAATTACATTTGCATAAACCATCATGAGTTGTTAATTCTTTGTGCTCACAATTATTTTTCTTTTCAACCATTTTTTTATAAAACGACCATTAACCAGGTGGAAAAATGATCTACATGCACTGGCCGGTCCGTGTTGGATGCGAGTGGCGAGGGATCGGCCGTCTTGGCGTTCATTGAGGGAGGCCTATGTTCAGCAGTGGACGGAAAGAGGCTGATGATGATGATGATGATGTTGATTATAGTATAAAAATATATCTTAATATATTATACACATGAATGTATAGAATGTTTGGATATTTTATATTAATCATATTCCACTGCTGAACAGACCTTAATTAAGGCAAGTTATTGTCGTGGCACTTGCAACCAGTCGCCCAACAACTAGAACGCTGCATGAAAATCGTCTTCACTTCTTAAAATTGAATTTAATCTGTCTTCAGAATGTGGCCTACGCAACTAGTTCTTTGTATATGACTGACGACGTGCTTTTCCTTGTCACGATGTTAGTTACGTTCCTTTACTAGGAGCAAACCTATTTGAAGTTTGAACCCTAGCAAGCACGCTTAGTACTCGATCCTACAATCTGCATTGCGATTAATGGATTGGACACATTGGCGCTACTCCCGGGTAGGCATGTCCTTGTGCGACATTGAATACTTACGGTAGGCACATCAACATTTATCATGTGCCTAGGATGAGTAGGTAATGAGCACCGGCTGAACTGTTATGAAGTGATCACCTAATCGAGAGATCTGTATACCTAGAGATGATTACCCTTGAATAAATCCTACGGTTATCAAAACCTTAGATACATAGCCCTATATTACACGGTATCTGTACTTACATCCGAGTGAGGGTAATTCGATGTTATTAATTATGTAAATGTCCCATGAATTATGTATGTAGATCCTGCTACGGTGTAGCGGGATCATAAGATTAGTCGGATGACTTAGGTACATTTAATGCACTAGTTATATTAGAATATTAGATGTATTCGCAAATATCGGCGACAGGTATTCGAATCCATCGGTTGCATCCGAATCTATCAATATTAATTTCAGATATTTTTATCTGTATCCGAATTTATTGATTTCAACGGATTGTAATCGTATCTGAATTTATGAATGTTTAAATATTGTCGTTACGTCACTAATACAAATCCGTGCCAAGAATTCAGGGATGCTTAAATTCAAGTAACTTAGATACAAAGAAAATTGGAAAATATTTGATATTTTTTTATTATTTTGTAACTGATTTATATATAACTAAACTATACTTGTATTTTTCTTAAGTTTCACCACTATGTTTTTGTCAAGCGGACGTAAGAAGAGTGAGAACGGTATGGTTGCGATTTCCACACCGGTGATAACCCACGCCGTTTAAAACATGCTTCACATATTTATTAAATTTTAACATGTTATTTTATTATAAGGCTTTATTTTAATTATATTACAATCTTATAAATAGATAGATTCTTATATTTATTCATAGTTATTAAATACATATTTATAAATAAACTCAGGATTTGAAATCACGACGAATTGGAATAGGAAACCACCACAACCATTTGTTGTGGGCAAATAAAACCTGAAATTATTTTCTTAAATAAAATAGGAATGGTGATGGTAAAACATTATACAAACCTATATAAAAAAAATGTGTTTTTATAAACAAAACAGCAATTTCTCTGGACGGTGCGTTTTTATTAACCTGAATCATAGTTACTCTATTTTTTTAAATAGCATGGTTAGTGTTGGTTGAAGTTTTAAGTTGTAGTCTAGAGAACTTCAACATTGTTCACGACAAGCTGATATATTGTAGTTTATAACAATAAAACATAATAAGCGGTTCCCGCTGACCGCAATTATTTGCACGCGAGTGTATTTTTTGATAGCCGCTAACTAGACAGGATATTTTAGTGGCCGATGTAAGTTAGAAAAATCTTAGTTTTGCCACTCGCGTTTTTGATTCAACAATAAGAAGTAAAATGATGAAGGCCACTTCGATTTCATCATCATCATCAGCCTCTATCCGGCCACTGCTGAACATAGGCCTCCCTCAATGAACGCCAAGACGGCCGATCTTTGCCTACATTTCAATTTATATTTACTTAATTATTAATAAATAAATTCTACTTTGTAGGTACTTTGAATTATCTGTAATAGCATTTTTCTCCTTTGTCTGTTGCAAAATATTCGAAACATCAAAACAACTAAATTCTTAATATTATCTTCATAAAATTCATATTATTCTTTCATTGCGAGTTAAATTCGCTTAAATACAAGAAAACAATAATACGAACTGAAACTCATACTTTACAACGTTAATAATTTTAAATGCGGTCAAATTATCCGGCAAATTACCGCCGGCCAGCTTTGATATTTGACCCCCGTGGCTGTATGGCCACAATGCGCGTGACATTTGTGCATTAAGCGAAAAAAATACGTCATGCAATAACACGGTGTAAGTTTAACGCGCGCCATAATGTGTGAATACGTACACAATGGGTTAGTTATTTATAAACACATCTGCATGAACTTTTTTGCAATAAAAATATGCAACTTTTTGTGATATTATACTGATTTGATTGATTCTAGAATCTAAATTTGGGTATTTCATAGGTGTTGTGCAATAAGTTTATTGCATAGCCATTGAATAATAAGACAAGCATAGTATAAGCGACGCTCATTTGTCTATTTGAGGAATAAAACTCCTTACCGAAATCATGCGGCCATTATTAGGCCATATTTTAAATTTCATTAGACATACAAGTGGAAGTGGAAATTCAGGAACACTATTCCTTCACCGGTACCACAGCAAGCACCTAATTGATCATGGTCAGGGAAAATTATAAACACTCGTTTAAGGGGTAGTCATCATGACTCTAGCTCGAATCCAAATCTCTTTGGTGGCCCAGCTTTTACCACTCGAACCATCCGCGTTTTCCTCCTTTCTCCCATTGAGTTGACATGACTATCTCTATCTATCTATGCATATAATCAAACTGTAGAGGTCGAATTTCTGTACAATTTCTGTTTTGTCTGTCGGATTTAAGAAATGAAATAGAACTAATTTAGTTTTTTTCACATTTTTTGTTTCTCTTTTTGTTTGTAGGGGCTAATCTCCGAAACGACTGGACGATTTAAATGATTTTTTTATGGTGGTAGCTTATATCCCGGGTCAACATATAGGATACTTTTAATCCTGGTAAATTAAAGAGTCCGTTGGATAGTCCTCCCTGCATTCCCAACTAGTAAACAAATAAAGATATTTAAATTTCGTATTGGTTGCAGCGTCGCAGGTGGCAGCGGTGGAAGCGAGTGGTGAGCCTAGCCCATTAAAATTGATGTTACCTACTAGGCGGCGGTAAGCTCAGCGGGGAAATCTGCGGGTAGCTTGATTCGGGCGATGGTACAGCTAATAGTGATATAGTTAAAAAGAATGGCGGTAAATCATAGCTGAAGGTCACAGTGACCTCCGGCATTTCTCTAGAGTAGAGCATACATCGCTGGGGTTCCGTGGAGAAAACCATGGAACTGTCGCAGGAAAATGAGGATATCAGTGATTTCATGAAATCCCCAGGGATACCACGAAATCCCGGTAGATGTTGAATATTCTTATTTACAACGTTTTCTTACTAAACAAATCTAGTGATATGATAAAATACTAATATAAAATCATTGATAATATCTATGCCATTTCACTCAACTAAATCTAGTGAAATGTCAGAAAAGTGTATACTGCCGAATATCTTTCTCACCATCTTGATTGTTTTTCCCGTGAAACAGTATTGCTGTAATTCGAAAAGGCAGGACAATTACATGCACCGAAGCATTACCATTTTTCGTCTCAGGATAGGCAACTCGTGATATGATATATAATATGATATTCATGGTTACCCACTTACTTGTCTGCCGATTATCGTATCCACCTAAAATAAAATAAAAAGCATTGGTGAGGTCTACTAATGTCTTTAGCAATGGACAGATAGAGGCTGATGATGAGAGGAAGCTGCTGACGCCGCGCTACTTAATGCGCCCTCATTAACGCCCCTGTGCTCGTGTCGGGTTCAGGATCGGAACCTGGACCCAGCATGGCATGACGTCGCGAGACTGCTTAGTAGTGGGTAGTAGGTGATCCTGTTGCCTGCAAATCCGGGATCCACAAAAAGCGGCGAAGGCGCTCACAGTGGTTTTAGTTTACGGGTAGGGCACTCCCAGGTGCGAGTCCCACATAGGGTCAGGATCTACCCGAGATCCTGGCTACATGCGTAAAAAGCCTTTTCCTGCGAAAAAAGACCAGATGGGACGATGTTCTCCGTGCCTGTGTCTGTCAGTGGCGCGTCCTGGTCGGAGCGCGTGGCCGGTATCGATCGTCTTGGTGTTTATTGAAAGCTTATGTCCAGCAGTGGGCGGAAAAAGTTCTTTTTGTTGATGTAATTTGTCCACTATTCTTATACGTGGTTTTTTCTAGTTAACAAGTTCATTTTAAAACATGGTAACGTTTATTCTCACACTATTGTGTGTGTGTACTGGGCAAGAAAGAAAACAAAATATTTTTATCATGTTATATTTTGATTCAATAAATTACTCACATAACATACTTTTTACATCTTAAATTAAGTGATAGTTAATTTACAAATATGTATCACGTCTTATTCTCGTCTATAAATATATATTAACTTAATTATTTTGTACCTAATGTAATATTTCCAGCTACAAAACGTACGGGGACCACAAATATGTATTTGCAAATAAATTACATACTTTATTATTTTTACATGATACGTCATTCTTATTAACAAAAAAGTGTTTTCAAATTTGTAATAAATAAAAAAATAAGGAAGTTTATAAATATGACACAATTTACATAATAATTACAATATAATCGAGAAAAACAATTTTTTACTTTTTGTCAGAATTTGTCTAATTAAAGTTATTAAGTATCCAATTTAATAAAAGATATTAAACCTGTGAAGGCAAATCTATCTGTCCATTTGAAAATAACTTACCTTAACATTGAACAAATTCATGATCCCGACTGTATTTTGGATTTGGGCTACTTTTAGTGTTTTATTATACAAAAAACTAATAAATCAAAAACATTAATTACAAATAAATATGTTTGTGTGTGTACTTATTAAAAAAACAGTTCAATCTGTATTTATAATATAATGTAGGTTACTAAGAAATCCAATAAAAATAAGTGTATGTGTAATCTCTACATGCGATTGAAGTAAAACTTCATAAAAATCTGAGTTACCCTCTAGCCGTGCCTAAAGAAGTTTTACTTCAATAAGTATTAAAAGCTTTTATCGATTTTCGAACGAAAATATTTAATGTAATAAAGTCGGCCATATTGTTTTACTAATTGCCTCGCAATTGTTTTGCCTTTCATTAATTGTACCATTTACGATTCAAGATTGCATTTCGCATATTATGGTTAAGTTGATATAGCATTCTTGAAGTAATGCAAGAAATATTAAATAATAAAATAAATACGCAATAAAATATTCCATTTACATTCCAATTAAAAATTAAATAAAGGAAATAAAAATTAAGTACAAGTAGCCGTCCGCTCACCAAATAAAATAATTAAAAGATCAACAAATATATGAATTAAGTTATTGCCCCATATTTTTAATTATTTATTAATATTTACGAAATAAATATATTGATATTTCTATATACAACTACTAACTATATAATACAATTCCTACACGTAGTATTCACAAGAGATATGTTAGCTGGTACCTATAAGTCTTATAAAGAAGCTGGGAGATTACTCCGTAACTTGTAGACGAATGCAGTACAGTTGAAATCTGATAAACGTTAAGGGTCAGTGTGTTTTTAGGAGATAAAAATAAGTTTGTAGGCCTTCAAATTACGGAGTGACCCTTGATTAAAACTAATGATAAGAGTTCGTTAACATTAAAGCAAAGGAACATTTACAAATGTTAAGTTTGTACAAGTGATGTTTAGTCCGGGAGCCTCTGTAGACAAATCTATCGCTAAAAGTTATTTTCACGTATTAAGCAGTGATTCTATACTGAATGGATTATATTTCCTTGATCCCCCATTTTTAGTAAGGTCCTGGTCTGTATTAGAGGTCCCGCTGAGGTCTAAGGAGACCGCTCTACCGGAGTCGAAGTCGAATTTCTCAAAATCACCCGCGGATGTGAATTGTTTGAAGAATGATGGCTGAGGATCAGGCAAAGGGCTAAAATTCCTGGCCGAATGTCCATCTGACGTTGAGCTGTCAGAGTTGTTGATGACGTCATTTCCAGAGGGTGCCCGGAGTCTTCCTGACAGTGAAAAGTCTTCTGGGCCAGAATCATGGCAAGAATCACCTCCTACCACATCTATCATACATTCTTCTCCTTCCACTTCTCCATCTGAGTCGGAATACAATCCACTATTTCTATGCTGTGCCAGATATTCTGTTTTTAGGGCTTCAAGGTCAACAGCGATGCCCTTCGCCCGCAGCTTCCTCGCCTGTCTCTCCAATGCTTTTGCCAACTTCTTTCTTCTTCGCGCCCTGTTAAAATAATAGGGCCTAATTAGCATAGAACCTAATATTAAATTGATTCAGTTATATTGCAACATATTGTATTGCTTGTTTTATTTAAATATGTATCATAGGGTGATGAAAATAAATACCTTCTATCTATATTTATTAAATACATAGGTTGCCTGGTGAATTTCATGGCCGTGAATAAAAAAATAAGCATAGATAATGTTGAAAAGATTTAGTGAAAAGATGACGGATTCCTTTTTCAAATTTCTTACTGCACTGAGTGCATATGAATTCTAAAATTAGCTGTGATCTTGCTGTGATGATTTCTTGGAATAGTGTTAACAGAATCGTCATATTTAATATCAATGATAGTAAACGATCTCAGTAAATGTAATAAATGTTGAATGTTAGAAGATAAGCCTGACTATATTTAAGTTTCATAATATGTCCTAGTAATGTGAAGTATTAGGTCTAGGGGCTGGTTCTGTCTAGTTATGCAAACATCTACTGTGTCTATCATTTATTTATGGAGGCTAGTATCCATCAGACAAATTATAATAAGTTTTTGTCAATGTAGGTTTCGTAACTTCGTATTATATATATATACTTCGTATAGATTCTATAAATCTATACAGATAAATAAAATTGGAGTGTCTGTTTGTAATGTTAAATTAACCGCTTTTTATTGAATGCATATGTATCCATGGATATATGTATACATAGTAAAATAGTAAATATACCAAAATAGCATATTTTACCATTTTTGTCTGTCTGTTCCGGCTAATCTCTGAAACGGCTGAGCCGATTTTGATTGGACTTTCACTGTTAGATAACTGATGTTATAAGGAGTAACTCAGGCTATAAAAATAATCATCATCGGCTGATGATGATTAAACGCGTTAACTTAACTAAGTTAACGCGGGCGAAGCTGCGCGCAACTGCTAGTAATTTGTATATTACTTTAGCTTTCAATCATTATTAATTGCCATATATTCATCAATATTTAGGTTATATTAATAAGATTGAAGATTAAAAAAATTGACACAGCAGCAGGTATATTTTTTCCTTTTTGTAATTTCTTGAATTTTTGGAATTCTAGTCAAAAACCTGTTTTCCAAGCGCATGTTTTTGTATTAAAGACCATGGGTTAGGTTAGGTTAGGTTAGATGATGCCATTCTACAATTGCAAACGCTCGAAGAAAACTAATAAACATATGGAAATGACATATTACATCGATAGATCACGTGGTCTTAAATGTTATTTCCATACTTTACATTTATTAGTTGACTACTAGCGTTTGCGATTGTAGAATGGCATCTTGGCTAACCCACAGTGTTGAGGTGTGTAGTGGACATGGGCACACTATGGCTTGTAATCTGCTCACCTCTCGCGCGCCCTGAGCTCGTGGGGCGGGATGGGCTCCCCGGAGCAGGACTGGGGGTGCGCGTTGTGGGCGGGCCGCCCTGGGCCCTTCTTGGTGTGCTCCTTCTTACGCCATTTCGCCCGACGGTTTTGGAACCATACCTGTTGACAACATGTGAAATTATTTTTTATAATTCGTATAGTAGCGGTTGACCGCGGTTTCATGTCATCATCATCATCATCAGCCTTTATCAGTCCACTGCTGAACGAACGTTACCGATGTCACGCGAAGTATAACCAACCATGTTGAAGTGTTTTTTTATGAATGTCGTAATTGTTAAAAATTCCTAATTATTCTTTTAAGTGTATTATTAAGGATATTCTATACAATTTATAAAGCAGTATTAATATATAAAATTACACAGATATTGCATATTAATAATTATCATTCCGTCAATCAGTTGTCACATATTACCAAACAAAATAATATATTTAAAGGCTGACTAATTGCAAATCTAAGGCTAAATAAATAAGCGTCCATTGCAGGAGTATTTCATATAATTAAGTTATATTTCAACTAACAACTGACAATTATCTCCATTTTTGTGTGACATGTTAATCTCGATGATAATTTTTAACTGGCGTTAACTGTTATCACTGTTATATTGTATTATGACCTCATGTCACATTTTAAGCTGGGTCCACATCTTTATTGTTTTTTTTTTGGTTTTTTTTTCTAATATCCCGTAATCCAGTTCTGATTGCTCTATTGAACACACGAATTTAAAACTGATTTAATCCTTAAAACGCTATATTATTTATTAACATTTTTATCCAATGTTGTAGTTACTAAGTGCTAAAAAGTCAATTGAATCTATCGCCCTTTCCAAGGCGAGCCACTGAGAAAATCAGCGAAATAAAATCAGTGGACCAAATATTTTAAAAACTATCTAATGCCGTAATTGCATTCGGAGACCGTGGAAGTTATTATGACATCGTTTATAAAAAAAACAAATATTAAAATAAAGAAATTTATTTTATGGAAGACAAGTATTATAGAGAAAACCAGAGACAATAATGTTTTTTTTCGCTAACAAATAAATATTCTGTTACAGAGTTAAAACTAGAATGAAGACGCAAAAGAAGAATACGTATTTTGAAACAAAAAAGTTTTCTATCTATGTATATCACCATCATCATGATCACCCCTCTTCTGTCCTTTGTTAGACGTAGACCTCACTCAATAAAAGTCAAGATCTTCGAGAGAGAGTTCCGCCACTCGCATCCAATAGTATTCAATAGAGTATATTGTAGTAGTAAATAAATTATAATTATTAAAGTTGTTTATTAATAATTGTAATAAGATATGATTTACAGTGTACATTAATGTTAATGGCTACGATATAATAATTGTATAAAGCTAATTATAATGGGTTTACCGAGAAACAATAACGTACATGTTTACTTAATTAAATAATACTATTTGTGTATAAAGTGCTAAGGTGACTGATATCAGACGGAGCCATGTACACGCGTTAACTTGGTTTCTTCACTTATTTACTATAGGGCTTTTTGAAGTGAAACTTCTTTGCGCGCATGAGGGTAAAATTTTTACGGATGAAACGTCACGAAAATGTGCAACGTTTTTGTCCAAGAAGAGGGAGAGAGTGATTGAGATCGATTGAGAGAGAGGGAGAAAAGGCGAACGTAGAATGAAGCACATAGTTATGCAAGCGAGTGAGAAAGATGGAGAGAGAGAGTGAGATAAAGCGAACGTCGCATCGCAAGTCTAGGAAATTTAAAGCTTTAGATTAGTATAAATATAGAAATGATTTAAAAATTAGTTTTCCAAATAAGTTTTACTTCTGACATGTGTACTTTGTACGCCCGCACTTTTTTTAACTTTTCAGAGAGCTCGGTATTTCGCCATAGTCTACGAACGCGTTGTCCACGAGACAGCGATGCGTAAAGAAAGTGACAATCCCGTTTTTGGAACGTGACGTGTGGCGCAAATATTCCGTTTTAAAGAATAATAATGATTAAATACTTTGTTACATCTGGTTGTTAGGTCAATATGGTAAACCCCACCATGGTTCAGGCCTTGTCGTGGTCCTTCGGGTTCGCCGACTAGGGCAAGAGGCGTTAATGCGAAGGTGCGGGAAGGACCTGGCGCGACAGCCGTACGGCAAAAGCCTAACGGTTGCTCTGCGTCCGGTCCTTGAGCGGTGGATGCGTCGTAAGCGCAAACCCCTCACCTTCCGTCTGACACAGGTGCTCACTGGGCATGGTTGCTTTGGTGAGTACCTGTGCCGGACGGCCCGCAGAGAGCCGTTGACAGTATATCACGATTGTGGCGCGGCGGTGGACTCGGCCCAGCACACCCTCGAGGTGTGCCTGAGATGGGCGGCGCTGCGTCATGATCTGACATCGGTCATCGGAGGGGACTTGTCTTTGCCGAGTGTCATCACCGCGATGCTCGGTGATGACGAGTCCTGGACGGCGATGGTTTCCTTCTGCGAGGCAGTAATGTCCCAGAAGGAGGCCGACGAGCGGGTGAGAGAGGAGGCCACCGACGTGGCCTCCCCCCGTGGGCGACGAACGGGGGTGCGCAGGAGGCGCTACTTAATGCGCCTCCAGTAACGCCCCTGTGCTCGTGTCGGGTTCAGGATGGGAACCTGGGCCCAGTATGTCACGACGTCGCGGGGACTGCCTAAGCAGCCGGGCAGTCCCCCCTTAAGAGGAGTAGTCTGGCCTTCGCCGGGGCCAGCCTGTCGCTGAGGTGAATGCCTATCCGGGACCCTCAAAACGCGGCTGAAGGCGCTCGCAGTGGTTTTAGTTAACGGGTAGGGCACTCCCAGGTGCGAGTCCCACATAGGGTCAGGATCTACCCGAGATCCTGACTACATGCGTAAAAAGCATTTCCCTGCGATAACAAAAAAAAAAAAAAAAACCTTGTCGTGGCGGTGGGGCTCAGTCGCCTAGGGTGAGCCCAGCACCTTGGGCGAAGCCAATTGAACCGAGGGGGCTCTTTGTACCCCTCTTATAAGAAGAGGGGACAAAAGAGCAGGGGGCAAGGGGTGAGGGTCGGAACCTCACCTCATTGTACTGTCCCGACGTTGGGAGGGGTTGTTCTGTGGTGCGGGAAATAAAGAAAGAAAGAAAGAAAGAAAAAAATATTTGTGAAACTACTTATAAGATGCACAATTAATAATAAAACATTTTTTTTTTATTAATAACAAAACTTGTAGTAACACAAAACGGGACAACCCCTCTGTGGAGGTGGCGTCGGTCCCTTGCGGGGCTGACTAGCCGTCGAGGTGCCCTGTTAGCTTAACAGATCCGGGGCACCTCACCAAGGCGGCACTGGTGGTACTCGCCGGGTTTTAGTGGGTAGAGAGAAAAGAAAAAAAAAAGGTCAATATGGTAAAAAAATAAGAGTGTGATTGTTTGCATGAACGCATCTGCAGATCTTCCGATCGAATTTTTACAACCGACAATATAATAATTATTTGGAAAGGTATAATGGGTATGGCTATTTCTTAAAAATGAAAGTTTTATTTTTATTATGACCGGGTCAAACTGCGGGTTACCACTAGTATGTATAAGGTATCAATGGTAATATATGAAGTTATACGATATCTTTAAAAAACATCCCTATAATATCGAATAATTATTTCGATAAATAAAGCAAAGGATAATCCCTTGGTTATAATCAGGATTATTTTTTATTAGTAACCGGCAGTTAGTTTCAAAAGTGTAATAAGCTTTGGGATTATGACCACAAGATGTGTACATTTTAAGAAGCTGACAAATATTTTAGTGTATCATAATAGTATAAAAAAGTACCTTAATAGTCTAGTGAAGTACTTTGTATCTGTTTATTAGTTGCGGCATCTTTGCTCGTATATTTACAATCCTAGGCATAATATGGTTACCGGTTTTCATGTCTGTCAATGT
Organism: Helleia helle; assembly: GCA_963853865.1. Classification (NCBI taxonomy): domain Eukaryota; kingdom Metazoa; phylum Arthropoda; class Insecta; order Lepidoptera; family Lycaenidae; genus Helleia; species Helleia helle. Next base: position 16,730,919 of record OY971426.1, on the reverse strand, counting down.
TGTTAGGAAGTTCATCTTTGCGAGCTATCTAGTGCCCAAAAATAATAAAATAAAGACCTTCCGTGAGAACTCAAATGGGCCAGTTTTAATGATGACAATTGTAGAGATATTTTTATATACATATTTGTATATTCATGGAAATTCTTGTGCCGCGTTTTAGTCTGCACGGGCCACCGTCCTGCTTTTTTCTTTCGTCAAACAATTTCGCTGTATTTGGAAAGAAGGACAAGATAGGTTGTGTAATTACTGTCACATGTCTCAGGTTAGGCAATACGTGGAAGAGTTCCCGAAGCTAGTTTTAGTATAACTTTATAACATCGTCGGCGGTCTATTTAGTGCCTTACGTTTCTGAAACTTTACAGCAACCATGGTGACGAGTCCACAAGTTCTTGGTTATTTTAAGTTAAATTCGCGTAAACATAAGAAAAAATCTATACAAATAATATAAAACTGAAGAGTTTGTTTGTTTGAACGCGCTAATCTCAGGAACTACAGGTGCGATTTGAAAAAAAAACTTTTAGTGTTAGATAGCCCATTTACCGAGGAAGGCTATAAGGCTATATAACATCACGTTGTCACTAATAGGAGTTAAGTAATTTAACGCAGGCGAAGCTGCGGTCAACAGCTAGTATAGAATATAATATGTTCAAAATAAGATTTTGAATTAACATTATTATTTTCACTTCCCATAACTTCTATACCATGTTCACGAGTTCAAGTGAACAAGACATTCGTAGACAATATCGAAATATCGAGCTCCGCGAAATAAAACTGATAAGCATGGTATCCCGTTTTAAATAGTTTTATATTCCAAATTCCTGTCCTCAATGACCTTAAACTGGCCTGGCTTGCCTCTGACCGTTATTATAAGGCAGAGACAGATGTTGGGTGAGTTTAACGAGCGCTCGTATTTTACGATAACATATTTTACGTCCGACGGATTCATATGGATTAATTTAATAATGTCGTTACGGTATGTCGGCGTTTTAAAACTTAATTAAATTGTACCTTTATATGTTATAATTATAATAAATTTTGATTATTGTTTTTTAAACGATAAAACATTTTATCGATGTTTGCACGTCACTAAGCCGAAATGTTAGAGGGGTTATTATGATATTGGATAATGGTAATTAGACTATTGAAATGTAAGTAGATAGGATGTATATTATATATACATATCCTTTTTTTATCTTAATAGGTAGGTACTAATTGTTATCTTACGAACCAACCACGAGGCTATGTCAAGAAAATTTTATAAGTACATACTTAGACATTATTAATTATATGAGTTCGATAGGCAAACTGGCAGACGTGCCACCTGATGGTAAGTGGTCAGGTATCGACCAAAACATTATAAGTTCACTTGGGACTGACCCAGATAACATGATACGAGGGCGGCACTGAAAATTTCGGGAATCAAGGAAGTGACACAACATTACTATTTAAAAATGTATTTATTGCTTTTCGAAGTATTCTCCGCGAAATTTGACACATTTTTCCATACGGTGGAACCAATCATTGAAGCAACCATTCCATTCGGAAGTTGGGGTCTCCAAAATGGCCGTTTTGTAGGCGTCCACAGCTTCTTCAGGCGATGAAAATCTCTGACCAAGCAATTTATTCTTTATTTTAGGGAAAGTATAGAAATCATTAGGGCTTAGGTTGGGGCTGTACGGCGGATGGTCTAATAATTCTATGTTTTTTGCTCTAAACTAAAAACTCTTTTGTTCTGTGCGCGGTGTGAGAACTCGCATTGTCGTGATGGAGGATGATGCGGCGGTTGCAGTTCTCTTTACGGAGTTCAGAAACGACCTGTGGCAAACAAATGCTAGCATACCATTCTGCATTAACCGTTCTTTGTCCCTCAAGAGGAATAGTCGAACCATGGCTGGTTTTGGAGACGAACGTGGCCACAATTTTTTTTGCAGCACTCCGTGAACGAACAATTTTTGTTGGATTTAACTCATTTTCGAACACCCAAACTCGTGACTGGTTTTTTGTTTCAGGTTCGTATGCGTATATCCAGGATTCGTCACCTGATACGATGTTGTATACAGCATTTGAGGATCCTGCGTGGAATCTTTCGAGAGTTCTGACGCACCAAGTAACGCGAGCCGCGTTTTGCTCTTCACAGAGCAAATGCGGTATCCATCGGGAAAACAACTTTTTTACACCTAATTGTTCATGCAAGATTATTTTCTCAACGACTAAACAAGTTTGACAAGACCTTGTGACAAGACTGAGAATCTTTTTTTAAATAAATAAATGGTATTCGATTTTTAAAACCAAGGAGTTTTCAATTAAAAAGATTTTAATATGACAGAAACAATGGAAATATTCCATTCCCGATACTTTTAGTGCAGCCTATGTATGTTTTGTATATCCCGAAAAGCCTATTTTCCGAAACTCACAACTTTGCATTTACTTTCTACACTAATATTATAAAGAGGAAAGATTTGATTGTTTGTTTGTTTGCATTCAATAGGCTCCGTAACTTGGACCACATTATTGGTAACATAGGTTATAAGACGGGATGACGATTTCCTTGCGGTGGCCGGTCCGTGTTGGATGCGAGTGGCAAGGGATATGCCATCTTGGCGTTCATTGTGTGGCCTATGTTCAGTGGACGGATAGAGGCTGATGATGATGATGGTCATACGCTATAAACTGTTTACCCATGCGAAGCCGGGACGGACCGCTAGTATTATACATATAAAGTCATTAGCTGTGGCCTGCAGCTTTACTCAAATCCTATTAGTCACAGAGTGATGTTACATAGCCTATAGCCTTCCTCGATAAATGGGCTATCTAACACTGAAATAATTTTTCAAATCGGACCAGTAGTTCCTGAGATTAGAGCGTTCAAACAAACAAACTCTTCAGCTTTATAATATTAGTATAGATGAACTGTTTACACTGTGATCATGGTATCATTAAATTTTATTAAAACGCCTAGTTTTAGCACTAAATAAAGCATTTATATTATTTTCTATTCTAGCAGCTTAGTAAACTATAAAACGTGTAACCAGATAATAAAATTACATAAAATCCAACTCAAAAACCATAAAACCTAACACGTATATTTACAAAAACCAAATCGTCTGTAAATTGCAATCGAGACATCACGTGAAGACATTTTTATTTCGCAGCCGCGGGAAGGGAGTTTTCTCTGAGAGGGGAATTCAGGATTTTCCTCTTGAGGGGAATGTTTATATATAAGTAAAAGTCAATGTATTTCCCCTATCTTATTTACAGTCAAGGGGAAGCACAATCTTCACAAATGGCATTCTCATGAATTTCGTTTGCGGTTTTGTTTAAGTATGGGGTGGGGTGTGTTTTAAAGCATGTTCATTATATTATTAGGTGCAGGAATTTCGGTTGTGAGATAATTTAACAAATAAAAAATATGTGCAGATTCATATTTTTTTATCCTTTTACGCCGGAAAACGCTCTTAGACATCCCGAGGGGTAGGGGGGACTCCCCAGGCGGGTATGTGGGACTCGCTGCGCTCGAAAGACGGTAAGGTGGGCAGCTCTACGACTAAAACCCGGCGAGTGCCACTAATGCCGCCTTTGGTGAGGTGCCCCGGATCTATTGAGCAACAGGGCACCTAGACGGCTAGTCAGTCCCCCAAGGGACCGACGCCACTTCCACAGAGGGGTTGTCTCGCATCACAGAACAAACCCTCCCAACGTCGGGACAGTGCAATGGGATGAGGTTCCAATCCTTGTCCCTCCTGCTCTTTTGTTCCCTTTTCTTATAAGGAATACAAAGAGTAGCTACCTCGGTTTAATTGGTTTCGCCCAAGGTGCTGGGTTCACCTTAGGCTACTGAACCCCACCACAACAACAGGCCTTGAACACATTTCAATTTGTTAACACAACAAATAACACACATTAATCTAGGGCCAACTACTGTGACTTCTGTCAAATATAGGAGGGCCAAGCGAAGTCTGCAGGTGGCTGTACTCCGGAGTCTATCGGAGCATGGCTTCGTACGGAGCCCCTTTCTGGGCGGTTTCATTCCACCTTCCTTCCTTTCCCACTCGAAATAAAGCCCTGCTACGGAGAATGCAGCGGAGCTTTGCGGTGAGGGTTACCGCACGGTCTACTGGGTAATAGCCACTGTGTGTTTGTGCTCGCCGAGGTGCATCTCCTCATTTTACAGAGGAAGTTACAACTCGGTGAGTTATCTAGCTGGGAGGAGCTCTCACGAGTGCGGAGGCTGGAGAAACAGTGGCTGTTAAGAAGGTGCGGGGAGGTCCTGGCGCAGTCGCCGTACGGCCAACGTACGGCCGAGGCACTGCGTCCGGTCCGGCGTGGATACGCCGCCGGAAAAAAGCCCTCACCTTCCGCCTGACACAGGTGCTCATCGGACACGAATGTTTCAGTGCGTACCTATTAGGGAGTCCCACATAATCCCGGGGACAACCCATCCCAGGGTGAAAGCATCCCCACTGCGATTTCCATTTCGTTTTGGCGTTCACATTAATGGTCCACGACTAGGATGAGTGGAAACATGCAAGTTATGAGTTTTTTCATGAAAATAAAATAAATAATTATATTAAGATATTATTAAATATTCATAGAACTAACATACAAACTTCATAAAATCTGCATCCACTATGTCCTCTATTCTTCTGTTCTCTATCTATTTTTATGTTCGTTAGCAAAATCATGACCATAACCAACAGACCATGGTTAAGATTGAGACATTTTTCTTTTCAGTGTTCGTTGATAAAAATCACGGTGACCGTTCTTACACTTTTTCCTTTCTTACACTTATAATTAATCAAAATGACGTAGAAACCATTTCATATTACATTAATAAAACCTATTTCCATTTAGGTATTTATCAGAGAATCCATCTTTTACCAAAACGAGGAATAGAGCATCAATACTCCCCCAGGAGTCGTATTAATGATCCTCCCACATAGGGTGGGAGGCGATATACGTGGTTCATTAAGGAGGGAACGACCGAGGCTATTACCGTCGGTACGTTTCTATTCTATTCCGTAATCAATGTATTTCGATTAGAAGCGAACTTGTGGTTTTAATTAAAAACTTCTCTTTATGTAATGAATTTATTTTATTTTGAATAGAGATAAAAACCATTGGTTAGGAAGCCAAATTTGATGGTTTGTTAATATTTATATACTGTTATGTTTATTGTCGTCGTCTTGGCGTTCTTTGAGGGAGTCCTATGTTCAGTAGTGGACGGATAGGAGCTAATGATGATGATGATTTTATTAGCTTATGATTTCGCTAAGTAAGCTTAATTATTTGCTTGGATTTAAATAAAGTAAAATAAAGTAGTTTAGTATCGCAATTTGCGGTCAAATAAGGCTTCTTAAACACAACATACATACATATATAATCTACACTTATATATCCCACTGCTGGGCACGGGTCTCCTCCTCGAAATCAACACGGTTTGGTAAACTTGACACACCTTCAAAGACTTTTAATCTCATAAGGTTTCCTTTACTTGTGAGCAAGCCATGGTATACATACAACAAAATCTGATAATGGATAGATGGCAATAACCTTTTGGATGAAAGAGATCTAAGAGACCATGAAGAAGATGACCTGCAACTAGGAAATAAACAGTCTGAACTACATGTGAGTGGCTAAGGCCTCTTATAAATGTACGATTAATTCGCCGTGTGTAGACACGTTGAGGGTTTTGTATGGATCACTATAGGAGCTTGTTGATGACGCGACGAACACTCGTTGTAACGCTGGTGTTAATGACAGCTATGCTGTCGCGTTTCGTGTGAGTTTCCGGTGCCCCATTGGGGGTATAGGGAAAAGGAGGGCAACGCATCTGCATAACTTTTGTGCGGATCTCTATGGGCGTCGATAGTCACCATAAGACTCCGACAGCTCGGTTGCCTCCTTATGACATAAAAAAACATTGTCAACCGTGTCAACGCACGGTGAAATAACCGTATTTTTTCACGCCGTAAAACGTGTGTGAGATTAAGATCTCGGCCATCTTGACGTAATTTGAAGTTCCTGTACCCAGTTGTATGCCGCAGTCTGATGATCATAGTTGATAATCATAACCAATGAGAAATGAACACTCATAAAATACGTAGTGCATATATAAGCCATTTAAACGTTTATCGCTTATATAACAATTAAATAAATAACAACAATGCATGTAAAATCAATATCAATGATTTGTAATAAAATTGTGTCCGCTATTGTTGATTCGGCCCGGCTATTGTGCGCCTGCGCAGTTGTGGCGGCTCAAATTAAAATTACTCCTAGTTGAACGAGAAAGTCACGTAATTGAACAATATGGAAGTTTATTGTATTTAACAGGCAAAGGTAAGCTATAGAATGTATGCTTATGTTTTCAGGTAAAGGTAAGGAACAGAATGTATGCTTATGTTTTCAGGTAAAGGTAAGGAACAGAATGTATGCTTATGTTTTCAGGTAAAGGTAAGGAACAGAATGTATGCTTATATTTTCAGGTAAATGAAAGGTACAGAAGGTGTGCTTATATAACACATTGTAGAAGGTGAGCTTATATTTGCTGGTAAAGGTAAGTTACAAAAGATGTGCTATGTTTTCAGGTAATGGTAAGGTACATAAGGCACGCTTGCATTTACTGGTAAAAAAGGTATAGAAGGTACACCTGTATTTTCAGGTAAAGGTAAAGGTAAGTAATCTAAGAATGGCCGGGATCATGAAGGTTCTTGAGGCGTAAGGCCTCATGACCCAAGGTGTTATGCCTTAAGCGTTGATATAGTTTTCATTGAAAGTAGTGTTCAACTGTGGAATATTGGAATTGAACCTATTTGCCATTGAAAAAACTTAACAAGCACTCTTTTTTTAATAGATGACTAGCGATCAATAAACTAGTATGGTTATGGAAGAATCTTATATCACTATTGATACACATAAATCAGAATATGTACTTTACATGATATTTTTTAATATTTATTCCTTTTCAAAAAAAAAAAATGGAAATGAATCATTGAAGTGTATGATGTAGACAAATCCAGGAAAAGACTAGTTTATTAAAAACCACACCAGAACATTATATGAACACTCATAATATTGCATGTGCCCAGTATATAAACTACATCTTATAATTCTGTTAGGGTTGTCACCTTACATTATTGCACATTAATCATAAAATTCGTTCTAGCTGTCATAAGTATCATTATGGGTTATGAAAATATATGCAATCTCAATTGTTTTTTTAGGAAAGCCGCAGTCAAATTGATTGACGTTCGACTGAAGGAGCAGTACATAAATGTAACGATGATTTGAATGGAATAGTCAAATATAAAGCTCTCTCTATAAATCTTCCATCGGATACATACCGCTATAAGATAAAGCTAATATGTGTGTTTTGTCACAAGGAGACAACCGAGCTGTCGGAGCCTTATGGTGACTACCGACGCCCATAAGCATCCCCACAACCAAAAGTTGTGCAAATACGTTGCCCTCCTTTTCCCTATCCTCCATTGGGCCACCGAAAACTCATAAACCGCACGAAACGGGACAGCAAAGCTGTCACTTGACGCTGGTGTTATGTGAGCGAGTCGTGCCGGCCCTGGCACGGCTGGGCTGGGTAGTGCCGGCTGCAAAGCAGCAGGCACTACCTCTTACAAAACTCTGTTGTAATATTATATTCACAGAGAAAAAACTAAATTAAAATATTTCATAAGACTAATAGATAGTAATCGATAACCTCAACTTTGTGTTAACTAACTAATCTTTTAAAATAATTATCTGTTAAAGTTTTGTTGTGATTATTGTGTGTGAAGCATTGTACCTACATAATTTACAGACTGTATCCACACACCACAACATTCACAATAGTTTAACTTTAAATCTATTTGTTCTTTATTGATACAAAGTATATAAAAAAGTGCACAGCCCTGATATCGTGTCTATCTTTTACCGCTAAGCCTAGGGCGGTAAAGCGGCTCACGTTAGATAGAGTAGGGCGAGACGGGTATAGTCTAAACACGTAAGCAAGACAAGGATAGATACAACACCTTAAATTTTATATTCTATCCGCATTTTGTCGCCTAAGCGTTCCATTTAGTGCTCCATATTTAAACGCGCTTTTCTTTTTTTCTCAGCGAAGCGAAGAATGTAACGTTTTTTTATATTTTAAGGGTGTAACCAGCCAGTGTGCGGAATACTGATGTGTGCGACGGTGTTGGGGAATCAAATTGGCATATAAATGTAAATTTTATGCCATGAATTTTAAAATGAAGTCGATACTTCCTCGCCGCGGCCGCGTTTTGGGAAGTTTTATGTCTGACAGGGATGAATATTAGATTAGAATTAGCTGTTGTAAAAAATGTATTTTTAACGGATCCCGCCCTTCTTGTTAGAACGTCTGAGAATACAAATTATATACGTTATGAGTTTTCGTAAAACAAATTGTACAAAAAATATCCCATGTTATATATACAGATTGATAAAAAGCTTACCCGAAAAGAAAATGGAGAAATCAAAAGGAGGAAAAAATCCACTTTACAGACGCAAACAAGTCACTTTAACTTTATTGAGTTGTAATCGAATTGTGACGTCCCTGTGAGCCGCTTCGGCCCGGAGCCAAGAGATCTGTAGCCGTCCTTATCTGACCCGGCCATTTAAATCTATGCTTTTCAATCGTGCCGTCTCGCTCGCGTCCCAGGGGTGCCGCAGAGATTGCAATCTTTTGATTTATACCAACTATTAGGAGTGGTGTGGGATAGTCTGTCTCTGGACGAGATGGTCTGATAAAGGGGCACATCGACGTTAGTACCGATCATACAAATATACATCACTGTACATGCCATTACATTATTACGGGTATTAATAGAGTTTCAGAACTATTCAATTATATGTTAAAAATAGGCTTTTACAAATTTTATATCTAATATATATCTATTAGATACACAACATATCCTTAAGAAACTGTAAAAAAATATTAAGAAAAAAGCTAAAAACATGAACCGCCAATGAAATTAGTACTAATAACAATTTTATCATCATCATCATCATCATCTGCCCCTATCCGTCCACTGCTGAACTAAGGTAAAGGTAAGGTAAGGGAAGGGAGAGTGGAGGGACATTGAGGGAGGCTTATGTTTAGTAGACTTATAGTTAGACTGATAACAGTGTATCAATGCGAAGCATTCTGAGTAGATTATAGTAGAATCACGGGCCTACCTTAGAGCGGCGATAAGGAGCAGTGTGGGTACGCTCAGTTGTTGTTACTCAGTGTGACAGATTTTTTTATGTCATAGGGAGGTAATCGAGCAGTTGGAGCCTTATGGTGACTACCGACACCCATACACATCCACACAACCAAAAGTTATGCAGATGTATTGCCTCCTTTTCCCTATCCCCCCCAATGGGCCACCGGGAGCTCACAAACCGCACGAAACGCGACAGCATAGCTGTCACTTGACGCCGGTGTTATGTGAGCAAGAGGTACCACCCCGGTCGTGCCGGCCCGATTCGGCTACAAAGCAGCATGGCACTACCTCTTACAAGTTTTAGATTTCCTTCATAATTTTATAAATAACTAGCTGCCTGCACAGACTTTGTTCTGACAAAGGGGGAGGGGATCCGTTCTTAGCTGACCTCTTCATGGCAAAAGTAATATTCCTACCAAATTTCAAGTCTCTAGGTCTTATAGAGATATCGTGATGAGTCAATCTATAGAACAGCTCCTTGTAAATACCATGAACTCCTGATAGAATTGATTATTTTGAAACTCCTAAAGTGACTTTAACAATAATTATAAACTTGTGGGTATTTCGTAACTCTAGGGGAACAGGAGGAGCCAAAACTACAAAAAAATCGTTCTTAAAACAGATTTCTTAAATCGAAACAATCTTATCGTTTTTTGACAAAACTTAATATTAAAAATATCCGTATCGAAGGTTTTCGAAGGGTCCCTATAAAGCGATGGTGATTTGGCTCGGACCTTAGGTAAGTGCGTGACCGCGCTCCCAAAAGGCCGCTTAGCCCGGAAGGGAAGGGAAGGAGGAAGGGCTGGGTATAAGGGAAAACGGCTCTCATTTATATTGGACCGCCTCCACCCGGGTAGGGTTCCTCTAAACAATCTTTAGACCTTGTGTTATAAAGACCGCTAAATCTGTGGCACCATATTTCTCAATCGAGTTTACCAATTTGGATGCACTTTTTTATTTAAAGCAGGTTTTCTAACAAGGTTTAGAATATGTTTATGAAAATTGGTTCAGCCATTTTAATATCGTAAGTTTTTTGTTATTACGTATTATTTTTTAGTATTCCCTTTTACTATTTTTTTTCTTTACTCATTGCTACGCAATAATAAGGCTTGTCAATGCTATTTGTCGTGGGCAAACTGTCAAATGATTCCCCGGATGTACACCATGAACATAAAATATGCCACATGAGCATTAACCATTATTATTTCGGGACGTAATAATTCGTTCACGTGAGCATTTTTTTTTAAATACTTTATTCTCTTTTAAGATACAATTTTATTTCTTATCATCTAATCGCCAAACTGTTCAAGCAGTTTGTAGGCGTTCCGCTCAAACTTGTAACATACATACATATATTACTAGTATTATTTAAATTCTGTATCTCTCTCTAACCACATAGATATTCCATATAATATACAATATTTATAACAATAAGCAATAAAAAATAATTATTACACATACTTACTTACATTTTTAGTATATCCAAACACTTCTTTCAACTTTTGTTTTAATTTAAATTTACACTTTATTTTCTTTTCCTCTCTTAGTATTTGATATTCATTACATATCTTTGGTACAATATATTTTCTAGTTCTTTCCCCATAGTAGTTATTAACTTTTACTGTCTCTAACTTTCCTTTCTTAATTGATCGAGCGCTGTATTTATATATTTTATTTATTTTAAATTCCTCTCTATAATATGTTTCCATTGCTATCAAATATTTAACTTTTTTCATTTACTGGTATAATTGCACATTCCGAAAAAAGTTTATTATAGTTATCTCTGTGTTTAGTCTTTAGTTGTTTGTCTACCATTATTTTTAAGAATCTTAGCTGTATCTTTTTAACTTCTTCTATATAGGTTTTAAAAGTTAATCCGTAACAACTTAGCCCATAATTAATAACTGACTCCATTAATGCATAGTAGAAGTAGACCATTAGAAGAGTATTTTTATCTATTATTCTTTTGAGGATATAAAACTTACTGAGTACTGACCTTAATCTATTACACACAACTTCTATGTGTGGCCTCCAGCTAAACGTATTATCTATTATCAGGCCTAAGTATTTAATGTTACTTACTAATTCCAGTTCATTACACTGACACCCCTGGATTCCATGTAAACAGTTGTATGTGTGCCCTACAATGCGTATCCTAACCCCTGTCCCCGCCGTTTTATTGTAAGGTGAGCATATATGCATGATTTTAGTTTTGCTGGTGTTAAGTATAATTCCATTATCATGTGCCCATTTCGTTATTTTATCAAAATCATTTTGTATCTGTGCTATCATGTGTTGCAAATTTTTACCTGATATTAATATACATGTATCATCAGCATACATGAATACCCTACAATGTTCAACGACGTTCACCATACTATTCACATGCATTATGTAGCCTATAGGACCATATACAGAGCCGGTGGGCACCCCCATTGTGATGGCCGCATCTGCGCCGGTTTGATAAGTCTTCGTACTAGTATCTACTATCTTCTGTTTGCTAAGTCTTCGTACTAGTATCTACTATCTTCTGTTTGATAAGTCTTCGTACTAGTATCTACTATCTTCTGTTTGATAAGTCTTCGTACTAGTATCTACTATCTTCTGTTTGATAAGTCTTCGTACTAGTATCTACTATCTTCTGTTTGCTAAGTCTTCGTACTAGTATCTACTATCTTCTGTTTGATAAGTCTTCGTACTAGTATCTAATATCTTCTGTTTGATAAGTCTTCGTACTAGTATCTACTATCTTCTGTTTGATAAGTCTTCGTACTAGTATCTACTATCTTCTGTTTGATAAGTCTTCGTACTAGTATCTACTATCTTCTGTTCGGCTCTTTTTTCGAGTCCGGGAGTATACGTAAAACTGTTTGGTCGAAAAAATTGCAGGATGTGCAGCGGCTAAACCACAGATATTTTCTTAATGTTTCTATGGGCTAAACTATGGCTTGATAATATCGTCCCCACCATGGTTCAGGCCTTGTCGTGGCGGTGGGGCTCAGTAACCTAGGGTGAGCGATGCACCTTGGGCGAAGCTAATTGGGCCGAGGGGGCTCTTTGTACCCCTCTTATAAGAAGAGGGGACAGAAGAGCAGGGGGCAAGGGGTGAGGATGGGAACCTCACCCCATTGTACTGTCCCGACGTTGGGAGGGGTTGTTCTGTGATGAGGTACAACCCTTCTGTGGAGGTGACATTGGTTCCCTGAGGGACTGACTAGCCGTCGAGGTGCCCTGTTTGTTCAACAGATTCCTCACCAAAGCACTTCACTTCCCCCACGGGATGCCTCAGAGCATTTCCCGGCGTCAAAGAATAAAACCGGCCAAGTGCTAGTCGGACTGGCGCAATAAGGGTTCCGTACCATTCATTACATAGTATTAGACACTTGAACAAAAAATATGGTTTATGCTTATGAAATTAAATGTTTTTTTTTTTTATATTTGAGTTGAGTGAATGAAAGGTAAATTGCGGTTTACGATTTATGACGTAAAAAAAAACTACTTACTAGATCTCGTTCAAACCAATTTTCGGTGGAAGTTTACATGGTAATGTACATCATATATATTTTTTAGTTTTATCATTCTCTTAATTTAGAAGTTACAGGAGGGGACACACACATTTTACCACTTTCGAAGTATCTCTCGCGCAAACTATTCAGTTTAGAAAAAAATGATAGTACAAACTTCAATATCATTTTTAAAGACCTATCCATAGATACCCCACACGTATGGGTTTGATGAAAAAAAAAATGTGTTTCAGTTCTAAGTATGGGGACCCCCAAAATTTATTATATTCTTTTCTACTTTTATATAAAAATCTTAATGCGGTTCACAGAATACATCTACTTAGATATGACGAATCTATAAGGAAAGAATAATAAACTAATTTTCGGTGAAAGTTTGCATGGTAATGTACATCATATTATATTTTTTTAGTTTTATCATTCTCTTATTTTAGAAGTTACATGAGGGGGGGGGGGGAACACACACATTTTACCACTTTGGAAGTGTGTCTCTCGCGCAAACTATTCAGTTTAGAAAAAAATGATAATACAAACTTCAATATCATTTTTAAAGACCTATATTCATAGATACCCCAAACCCCACCCCCCAAAAAATCCCAATTTTTTTTTTGAGTTTCAGTTCTAAGTATGGGGACCCCCAAGATTTATAGTTTTTTTTCTACTTTTGTGTAAAAATCTTAATGCGATTTACAGAATACATCTACTTACCAAGTTTCAACAGTATAACTCTTATAGTTTCGGAAAAAAGTGGCTGTGACATACGGACGGACAGACACACAGACTGACAGACATGACGAATCTATAAGGGTTCCGTCTTTGCCATTTAGCTACGGAACCCTAAAAAGGACCATAAATTCCATTCCAAGCAAGATATTTTTGTTGAGTTTTTAACCAACTTCAAACAAAAAAGGAGGTTCTCAATTAGTCTGTATGTTTTTTTTTTTTTTTTGTATGTATGTGATCCATGATCGAAATCCATGCACAAACGGCGGAGATATCGTGATCTCCGCCGTTTGTGCATGGATTTCGATGGTTATTTTTTTGTTTAAAAGCTGGTGTTTCCAATTTGGTCCCATATTAATTTTATTAAGATCTGACAAGCCGTTTTTTAGTTATTCCCAATAATGCCTATTTGGTTGGTTTTGTTTACCTTGATGATATGATTATTTTATTACGTGTCGATGTTACAATTGTATAGGATGCTTTGGCAGCACACCATAGTATGTCGCGGTCATCGTAATCATCATCACCATCACTATCATCATCATCATCATCATCATCATCATCATCATCATCATCCTTTATCCATCCACTGCTGAACATGCCTCCTTCAATGAACGCCAAGACGACGAATTTCGGAATCACAAAAAATCTTACTCAACTACTTTTGGAGTCGGTGTCGTATTTGTTGCTGTACATTACCTGCCTACCTAGCTTGGCTGACACCGACTCCAAAAGTAACTATAATGACGTGGTAAACGCAAAGTTTGTACATTAGTAGAAGATTAAGTTGATTATATTATGTTGTAAGCACAAACATTAAAGAAACTGTTATTTTATTACTTTTTCGTTTAGTATTTTTGAAGTCGGTTTTAATTTTTTGTAAAATGTTTTGTTTTAAGTGTATAAACACTACTTTATGAACAAAAAGAGCTATTCAATTTGTGTAGATTTGACTGATAAACACATAGATGACACTTCATGACAATGTGTCATTAAAACAAGACTAAAAACTGAATTCTATTTACATGATCGTAAACCACGTGGCGTTACACCCGGCAGTTTTGTCACACTATTTAAGACTAAAGTAAACTATTTGTGAGCGCAAATAGTCTGTCATGTAAATTTAAGTGCCATGACTAAATTGGCGTTTATTGTACGTTATAAAACTTATGAAATATACCTGAACTAACTAGGTTCTGTTTATATTTATAATATTAGAAATGACTTGCTATTGTATTATTCCAATATGAACTAACTAACTGACGAAAAGGGAAGATACGATGTAAAGTTCAACTTTAGATATTTTTGTTAAATTTTTTTGTTTTTTTTTAAACTAAGTCAAGGAGAAATTCATTTACAGACTAAAAATAATGACTGAATACTGATCGCGACTACAAGCTTTTTAAATAGTCATCCTGAACTTGAGTATAGCAGTAAAACTAAATAAAAGCAAAGCTAAAAGCAAAACGAATACTGACCGCGACCGAAGGTGTATTCAACTGCAGGCTAAAACTATTACTGACCGCGACCGAAGGAGTATTCAACTGCAGACTAAAACTAATACTGACCGCGACCGAAGGAGTATTCAACTGCAGGCTAAAACTATTACTGACCGCGACCGAAGGAGTATTCAACTGCAGACTAAAACTAATACTGACCGCGACCGAAGGAGTATTCAACTGCAGACTAAAACTAATACTGACCGCGACCGAAGGAGTATTCAACTGCAGACTAAAACTAATACTGACCGCGACTCTGCTTTCCTTGAGGTCCAGCCGCATAGCCAGCGCCTCCCTCATGAAGACGTCCGGGTAGTGGGAAGCCAGGAACGCTCGCTCCAACTCCTCCAGCTGCCACGAGTTGAAGTTGGTGCGCGATCGGCGCCGCTTGCCGCTGTCTCCGTCATCGTCTCCGAGGCCACCTGCGACAACGTCAGATTAGTCTTCCGGGATTTTTTTGAATATGAGTTCTATATTCATTATAATGAAACAAATTTTGCTGATTTTGTCACGGGTTATTAACGCCCGAATACTCAAACGAATCTCAAATGTAAGACGTTCTTAAACTCATGCTACGACGTGTCAGATTCAAAGAAAACAAGAGGGACAACACGAGTTTAAGTACGTCTTAAATTTGAGATTCGTTTGAGTATTCGGGCGTAAGACTTATAATATGTCCGACGTTGAAAACACTTTACATCTTACAGGAACCATCGTCACGGGAGAACTGAGGAGTCGTCCTAATGTTGAGTAATATTTTGAGTTATTAATAATTCTTGGTCTTAAATTATTATCAATAATAATATAATAAAATTGAAAAGTTTTTTGTTTATCGAGTATATATTTTTATGTTTTATAGAATTTATATTCTAAGTAGGTAACCACGAAATTCTCCAAGTTGTTAATTTTATATTTATCTATAGGTAGTAATGGAGCGTGCTATGCTGGGTGTTTCTTTGGCAGATAGGATTCGAAACGAAGACATCCGGCAGAGAACTAAAGTTACCGATATCACGTGAAGATGAAGCTCGTTGAAGTGGCAGTGGTGGTTCAAGAGTGGAGGCCGCGTTTGAGTAGAGGTGTTATTCGGCCACTAACCAGGTGGGAAGATTATCTCCGTACAGTGGCCGGTCCGTGTTGGATGGGAGTAGCGAGGGATCGATCGTCTTGGCGTTCTTTGGGGAAGGCCTATGTTCAGCAGTGGACGGATAGAGACTGTTAATGATGATGATCTAATATAGTAGTATTAGTAATATAGTAGAGGTACTAATATATTAATAAAGCTTTAGTATTTGAATGCGCTAATATCCAGAATAAAAAAAATCTGGTAGATTTGAATTCAATATTTTTGATATAAGTAGGTAGGTAAGAAATAAGATTTGAATAATCATTAGGTCTTGATTTTTTTTTTGTATTGTGATAAAAAATTTGAACATCATTAGAAGGGATGTTATGGTTAGCAGAAATATGGTAACATGCCAATTATGAGATTGGGTAATTTTAACTTAACAGAAATCATAAACATAATATTATATAATAACCATCTCCAATAATCTATTATGTAGGTACTTATTTCATAAAACAATTGAAAGGATAACTATTTTCTTTTCTATTATTCGCCACAGAGCTCCCGGCAACAAATTTAATAAAGAAGGAAAATTGAAACATCAATTGCAATAACATAACGACCGTCGCTAAAGAAAAATGTATCCAATCAAGTGGTACGATTGAATTAAGACATAATCGTAAAGACACGGCAGCACATGACCGTTTAGACAATCCTTTGGCCGTTAAAATGAAGCCGCGACTGGGGGCTCGTAAAAAAGAGATAATCTCCGACAAAGCGTCAGAACAAGTTTCTGGAAATAGAATATAATTTCTAATTTTCTCTCGGTGATTTTAATTAAAAATGAGTCCCTAGAGGGAGACGGCAATAACGCCGGACCTGAGGGTTGGAGTAGGACGACTACAAATTAGCCGGTCTGCTTTTAGAGCTAAATAAATTACAAGTGATTAAGAGATGCTCGCTTCTGTGGGACAACATTGTATATAATTTAATACATCGCAAAATAGATTTAAAGCGAGCATATTGATAGGATTAATTGGAAATAATAAATGGAGCATGGCATATCCGCAATAACTCTTTCGACCAATTCTAGTTACTAACTAGATCAATGAGCTATGTCGCCCTAAGAGAAAAGCTAATTTACGCGGGAGCGAGCGGGACGGTCGTATCGGGCTAATGAGTGGAGTGAAAGAGATGACTACGCTTATTGTATTAAAACAAACGACCGCCTTGGGCCCACAGAGAACAGTTTTGGCGCGCTTTAATTTAGTCTGTCTCAATGTTTTAATGTCACTTGGGAGGTGGGGGACTAAGTATCTATTTGAGGGTTGTATAGCGCGGTTAATAAATTCGTACAGTTAATAATTCTACTTTGTTCTGTTGTTTTGGTATGAATAATGATTCTGATAAGCGCGGTGTTGCCAACTTCGGATGATTTTAATTTAATTGATTCAAAACTTTTTGGTGGCGTTTGTTATTGTTCGAGATGTAAATCTGTGGTAAACAATTCGTTCTTTTTTATTGAGGTTTTAAATTAAGAATATCGTTTAATTTTCGATATTTGACATTAGATCTGATTGTTTGATGTTTTTTGCATGCCTGACAAATGCCTGAGAAGAGATTGTTATCTACATATTGATGTAATAATTAATATTATAAATATGAATTAGAATATAGACCGTTTCATGTTTGCTGCCCAAAAACTACAAAACGAATTTTAATAAAACTTCACGCTTTTAAAATAGGTGAAGTTGGAAGTGCTCAAAAATTTATTATTAAAATCCGTTAAAATCAATCTTATTAAATTTCCTTATTTTTCAAACATGGCGATGTAGTTAGGGTTGTCAAATTCAAATCCTAATTTTTAAGAGTTATCTTTCATTAAATCATTATCATAAAAAATAGATAATTGTCAATGCCTATACCTAGTTAATCATACAATCTGTATAGGTTGATAAGTTGTGACAAATAGTTTGATTATTATGCTTTAATCAGAAGAGGGAATGAAACGAGTTCAGTCCAGAAAAATTCCGACGGGAACGTAACCCTAAATACTTTTTGCAATATAATCCATATATATTATGAATGGTAGTATATAACTAATATAGAGTGGATGGATTTAAAAATTGTTACACTTTAATGTTTGTTTGAATGTGCACATCTCCGAAATTGCCAGTCGGATTTCAGAAAATATTTTGGTTATCATCATTATCATTTGGGAAGGTAATTTACTATTTATTTTTATTTCGAGTCAAACCAACGGCAGCAGCTAGTATTGAAATATATCATAATCATCAGCCTCTATCCGTCCACTGCTGAACATAGGCCTCCCTCAATGTATTACGTAAACAGAAAAATAATTCATTTGTCCAATCGGACATTAAGATATTATCTTATCGTAAATATGAAATAGATTTACCGTCGAAAATATCACTGTTCCCCCTTACTACTGTAATAGAATAGAATACATCGCAAATAGAATCACATTTATTGAATACAAACGCTTAATTTGTAGATGTCGTGCACAGATAGCTGTAATAAGAATGCTAGACGAGAATTATTATCGTTACTGAATTCAAAAGATCATAAATCCTAGCAAACCGTTTGGATGCGAAAGTGTGGGTGGATGTTAGTGAAAAAACTACGAAATTGATTTTAATGTAATTATGTAAACCTTATCCGAATAGACATAGATAGAAATAAAATTGAAGATATGGAAAGATGCGAATAATGTCAGCAGTTTGTTTAAATACACAATCGGCTCAATTGGCATAACACGTGTAAGTAATTTGTAAATTAAATAATAAAAATATTGCGCGGTGACAAGGACAAGCGGAAATAAATATATTACAGGCAACACTACATTATTTAGCTGTCAAGTGTTAGTAGCAATTATTATGGTTTCTTTTTAATAAATATTTTAATATATTATCATTAAAAACACATTAACATTTTAATATGACATATTAGATATGATTGATCATTTACAACATAATATTACATAAATATCTACTTCAGGGTTGCCACATCCTTTTTGGCAATTCTGTGAACCCAAACGCAATAACATTTCGTTGTTATTCCTTTGCGTTTACAGATAAAATAAATATGGCGTCATTTGTGAACATCATGTTAAAAGGCGAGTGCGCTCGCTGTAAACTCCAAAAATTACAAGCACTGCAGTTAGGCATTACTGGACGATTACACTATTCTCAGAATCAATCACTCCTCGACCATCGGCGAACGAGGACGCACTCACGCGTAAGGAACAGTAAAATTCGCATAATGCATTCTTGTAATCGCGTAATTACAATGTACGCGAATAAGAATTTAGACTTTAAAGTAAATATAAGTACTTACAAGCAAATAAATAAATGGGTCAAGATTTTTTACTTGTTTTATTATTATGATGGTAAGTGGTCAACGGTAAACATCGGCCATCGTCAAGTCTGCACATATCTGACCTTTTTTGAAACATTTTCTCAGTTTCAATAATTATATATATGAAAGTTTATTATTTTTGAAACTTTAATACTTATCGTAATATTACACCGTACAAGTAAGACAGTGAACATTATAAGTAAGATATTAAAGGTGAGTCAATAAGTAAATTTTCTCGGTACGCGATGTGAGGACATTATACAATTTAAACACCACTTCTCGGAGATACAATATAATTATAAATATGTCGAATTTCCCAAAAACATTGTTAACACTAGTTATCGTTTTTGAGAAACGTATTATGATAAGTAATTTTTGGGGCGTAATGTGTGGTTTAGGTGTACAGTGGGTTATTGTAAGTGGTTGATTGCGTTAAAATCACAGGTTTTATCTCGCAACGTTTTGAATAAGACATTTACGGGGCATTCAAGCGTCTACAATATGGATTCCGGGAACGTGATACATGTAATTTTACTATTTGTACGCATTATTTGGACACACAAACAAACAACACGCGAAGGATAAGTGGCCGTAGACCGGTCTAAGTTTTGGAATAGGACTAAATAGAAATCATTGTCAGATTGAACAGTGGAATCCGTCTTCTTAGCAACTGTGGCTACGAGTGGATGGTTATTTATCTATTTATTCATTTATTTCAAAGATTTTTTCGTAGCATTTAAAGGTTGCAGTGGAAAAATAAGCAGGATGGTATATCCATGCACGGCACCGCTAAAAGCAATAATGTTTTCTTTTATGTAATCAGGGGGCAAACGAACAGTCGGAGCCTCACGGCGCCGACGCCCATAAACATCCGCACAACCAAGGCCACGCAGATGCGCCGCCCTCCTTTTCCCTATCCCCCCAAATGGGCCACCGGAAACTCACAAACCGCACGAAACGCGACAGCATAACTGTCACTTGACGCCGGTGTTATGTGAGCGAGAGGTACCACCCCGGTCGTGCCACCCAGTTCGGCTACAATGCAGCATGGCACTACCTCTTACTATTTTATGGTTTTTTGTTTGGATTCTCGCTTATAATAATGATTTAAAACATTACACTCTTGCAACGCCAATCTTATATTGGTTCGAGGTACAAAGTAAAATGTCTTCACCTCCTTAACATATTAACTGGCAACACAAAATACTTGGAGCGAATGTCCACCTATAATTTCCCTCCGTTCCCGGGAAATTAATTTTCGAAATCACCGCCAATAATAAAGCAATAATTTTAAACCTTAATGTGTACCTTTCTGACTCATGTTTACCGTGCACGTATTTAGGAACAAAAAAAATATTTGGGTAACCACCGATCAATTATTGATCAATTGAAATTGGTACCTTTGGAATTTTATTATCTTTCTGGCACATTGTTTCAACGATTTTTAAATTGTCAATGATTAAAGTTCTTCGGTCAAACTATAGGTTTCGATAACAATTTGGAAGTTTTTGACTGAAGCTTCCATTCTATACCTACTCAAGAAGTCATTTATTAATTAATTTGAATATTGATGTTATTTTTGTAACTGTATAATTAATACTGTAAAAGATTTCTTATGTTTTTTCTAAATATCCTTTTATCTGACCTTTATTCTTCATTCTATGAACAATACAGTTGCTACTAATTTTGTCTAAGCCTATTTTTTTCTTCTATTATGCCAAAAGCCTATTTATTTACGATAACTAAAGTGACATCTTTGTCTATGGTCAAATCTGTCATTAGAATTTCCCGCGCGTATTTCAATTCATTCCGAATCAGTGTTGCAAGTATTGAAAATTGTTTGATTAATATCAGTCGTAGTCCGGACCTGTGTACTGCAATGAAGACATCAGACACGAAAATTTGGGCATTATAGCGGTTCGGCGAAGACAGCGGGTTTGAACACTCAAATTGATTTCGTATAACCTGTCGCATGATAATGCAATAATTTATATTTTATACGAGGCGCGGATTATGGACGTTCCAAATAAATAATCGTTATGGAACGATGATGCCGTTCTTATATTTAATTTAATGCCTAATTTTAGAGTTTCATTAGGGTTTTAGTGAGCGTTTAGTGGAATTCTTGAGTTTTTTATGTTAGTAGCTTACAGATATGAATACATATTGTCTTAGATTCATCATCATCATCATCATCATCAGCCTCTATCCGTCCACTGCTGAACATAGGCCTCCCTCAATGAACGCCAAGATGGCCGATCCCTTGCCACTCGCATCCAACACGGACCGGCCACCGCACGGAGATCGTCTTAGATTACTCATAACATATTACATCTAGGCATTGAACTATATTACTAGTACACTATTATACTAGTAACAAATAACTCAATATATAGGCAAACTGGCAGATGTGCCACCTGATGGTATGTGAGTGGTCGACGTCACCCATGAACATAAACTAGTTTACCTGGAACTAGCTCAGTCAATTCATTTATATGTGTCGCCTCTCCTGACACACGATGTTAAGTCAGTAATTATTCTGTCTGTCTGATCCTTCCCTCCGAAATACAGCAAAGCTGTTTGATGGGAGAAACAAGCAAAATAGTGGTACCCATGCAGCCAGGAGCGCGGCACAGCACATCCCCCCCCCCCCCGGCCATTTTAAAGACACAAAAAGTAAGCTGGATGGTGCATCTGAAATTTTAACGATAATAACTAATTATTGTAAAACATACGAGTAATATGTAATAACAATAATTTCAACCCTTATATGTCCCACTGCTGGGCACGGGTCTCCTCCTCTAAATCAGGTGAGGAGAGTTTTGGTCCATAGTTCACCGATGCGCTGGCTTAACGCGGGTTGGTGAACTTCACACACCTTCAGAGACTTTTACTCTCCTCAGGCATGCAGGTTTCCTCACGGTGTTTCCTTCACCGGTAAGCAAGCGATGGTCTCAAGTTCAGGTCCATGTAGAAATTTAGAAAACATATTTCAAGGCATCATAGGGGTCAGAATCGAACCCGGACATTCCAGTCAAGAAGCCAAGCCCGTACCCACTAGACCATCATCGTTTACGATAACGAGCAACAAAATAAGAGTAAGAAAAACAGTGTTATACAAAACAATAAGTTAATATTCCCTAGAAAGCACAATATAAAAAAACAACAAAAATAGTAGGACCAATAAGTTACAAAAACCAATGTTGCCATTATACTAAGTGTTATATACGAGAAATTACTTATAAGGAGAGGAAATGACACAAAATATTTCTTTTGGCGACCATAAAATTAAAAATCGATATGTCACTATTCGATTATCACAAAACTGCGAGAATCCTCATGATAAACACTTCATAGTCATTTTTCACCGTCAATATTGTTTCCACAAAGTATTAAAATTTTATTATACCCTCTTTAACGTGTGCAATTACAGTACAAAAAGCCGGTGCTGGTTATCACGACTGAATCTTAATACTTGCCTCGGGCTCGCCTCATACATACTTATAGAGTAAGGGAGAGTTTGAATTTTTTTACGTTGATACGTCACATTAAAAAAGAGAGAAAAAACATTTACATTTTGTCTATTTACCAATCACTCTGATATTGGCAAATCCTTGAGGAAGCTAACATTGAATAAGAAGTACTTATTACGAAGTACTATATTTAAAGCTCATTTTCATAAAGAAAAAAAGTGCATTTTGTCTATGGTATTGTATGTAGAAATTGCGAGACAATCGGTGTTCATTGAAAGAGGCATTGAATTAAGCAGTAGACGAATAAAGGCTGATGATGATGATTACGATAACGACTGTATCTTATTGTACTAATATTGCTTCTAACGGCTTCGAAGTTTCAGTTCAAGAATTAGTCAAAAATGCATTTTACAGTATTCTTTAAATAATGTAACTATATTTTGTCAATTGATTATGTTCTAAGCTCAATAGTAATAGAATAACAAACAAAGAGTTAAAAATAATTGGAAGCCGTTCACTGGAAAAACATGTTGTTCCCGTGATACAAATTCTACAAATATTCAGTAATATAATAGTAGTATAGTTTAATATATTATAATGATTCTTTACTCTATGATATTTTTAGCGAGTAGTGTTTATGACTAAGTACATATCCCTTTACTAATGAAAACCAAGGCATGCTTAACAGGTAAAATTTTGGACAATATATCACTTGTAAGTTATGTTGAGCAAATCCAGAATACCCCACGTCCTCAGGGAGCGATATTTCAACCGCGTTCGTTACCAATCTGTGCTGCCAGTGCAACCCCTACGTCATACATTTATGATGTCCCGTTCATAATTCGAAAGCAATGGCGCCATTTTTTTTCAGTGTAAAGAAATTTAAGTTTTTTAAGTTACCACGACGTTTTTCTTGTAGTAAGGAAAGCCGGCGCCATTTGAATAAGAGTGGCGGGAGATCGGCCAATCTTGCAGATCACTGAAAGAAGCCAATATCATAGCTGTGGATGATAAAAGGTAATGATTCAAGAAAGAGATCAGGTCATGATGTTGTTTTGTCATAAACAATTATAGCAGAATAAAAAATCTCAACGGCAAATCAGGATACAATATTAGATTTTTTGGTAAGTTTGCAATAACTTTGAAAAAATCTGCATTAATTAAGAATATTATTTGAGCCAGCGTCCTATCACAGCTAGCCGAGGTTATTAACCTTTAGTCTATATGGTATAACATGGAGTTAGATATGAACATGCGGAGTCTAACTACGGAAGGGCTCTCCGGGGAGACATAGATCACTGTGCTGTACCAATACCTAATATACGGCGGCACTGACATCATCAAACTGATTGTGAGCATTTATTAGCATCGTCATCATCGTCATCATCATCGTCATCATCATCGTCATCATCATCGTCATCATCATCGTCATCATCATCGTCATCATCATCGTCATCATCATCGTCATCATCATCGTCATCATCATCATCATCATCATCAACATAGTCTTTTTTTATGAAACCCAAAATATCCACTGATAGAAATTGGCATAGGTAGAAGATGTTTTTGATGTTGAGACTTTTTCTTATGTTATTGTTGGATGGAGAAATACCGTAGATAACAAATGAATAAAGAAAATATTTTGAACTTATAAAAAAAAATATTCATGTTAACTTATTTATTTATTTATTTAACAATTTATGTACACTGAAAAACATACATGAATTTTAAGTGAAAATCATATTTTGATTTACTAATATAATATAGAAATTTTTCTTTGATCGCGGGAAATTGTATTCTCACAAAACACCACCTTTTAGTTACTCGTACTAAGGTAAATATATTTTCTTGGTACTAACTACAATTTCTACATAAATTGTCAATGTTGCAATTATAGGGCATAATATTAGATAAGAAAACGAAGTGAGGCAACACTGTCGGGTATTGCACAACGTCTTAATATAATTATTTAACGTGTCTCAGAGGGCACTCGATAATAACCCTAATAAATCGACCAATGTCACAGATAATGGAACCCTTGTTGAAGCCGCTCTTATTTGGGCCACCGTAATTAATAGTAATAGAATAGTTGTTTTTAGTGTGATATTTGAATCTGGCAACATTTGATTTGAAAAAATAAGGAAATTTGAAGGATGTTTCAATGAATCCCAAGAAAATTATTGACGTTTTAGTGAGATATTCGAACTTGACAACATTTGATTGGAAGAAAAAGAAAAGGAACGTTCGATGGTCTATTAGGAAAGGTGGATATCGTATTAAAGATCGTATGAAATTAGCAGTATATATTATAATAGTAATATAAATGTTAGGGAAATATTTGTATCTGGTAACACTTTATTGGAGGAAAAAAAGAAAACTCGTAACGAGGTTGAATGTATGGAGCACATGTGCCCTCTATAGTTGAATGGTCTTTTAAAAAAACGCCTATGTGATTTTGTAAGCAATTTGAATAAAATTTAAATAAGAATGATGTGCATCTTAGGTACTTAAAAATATTAAATAATCTCAAGAGAAATGTTTTTTTATAGCATAGGAGGGTTAACAAGCGGTCGAAGCCTTTTGGCGACTATCAACGCCCATAGACATCCGCACAACCAGAGATTATGCAGATGCATTGCCCAACTTCCCCCCCCCCCCCCCAATGGGTCACCGGAAACTCACAAAGCGCACGAAACGTGACAGCATAGCTGTAACTTGACGCCAGTGTTATGTGAGCTAGTATCACCCCGGTCGTACCAGTCCAAGTCGGCTGCAAAGCAGCATGGCACTACCTCTTACCAATGTGTAGGTGTTCCGACATTAATCATAAATTATTATAATATATATATAAAATACAAATCAGAAAGTCATTCTATTAAACTGAACTGAGTTTTTTTCTATAATCTGTAAACTTTCATTCAGATGCATGCAAATATATATTTTTAACCGACTTCAAAAAGGAGGAGGTTATCAATTCGTCGGAATCTTTTTTTTTTTTTTTTTTATGTATGTTACCTGATTACTCAAAGATGGCTAGACCGATTTGAAAAATTATTTTTTTGTTCTAAAGGGTATATATACTTCCCAAATGGTCCCATGATAAGGAAACCAGGATCTGATGATGGCATCCCAGAGAAATCGAGGAGAACTTTCGAAATTCATATGGGCGACTAGTGCGTTTGATATTATTTTATAAAGTGTTTTGAAGGACTACAATTTAACGAAGGTCTAGAGTCGATCTGATGCTGGAGCCGAAAGACAGTCGAGGGAACTCCTCGACGATTTACATCAGTAACCTTGTGTTTGGGCTTGATTAATTTGTAATGATGAGAACTTTACACTTAGATAGGTTGTGACTGTCATTAAGGGTCTGATGATGAAGACAAATGACAGTTAAGGGAACTCCTGAACATTTTACAGTAGCTACCTTGTGTTTGGACTTAATTAATTTAAATTGATGAGAACTTTGCACCCATATGGGGTATAAGCGCCATTACAGGTGTGATGATGGAGATCTTACACAGTCGAGGGGAATCCTCGAAGGTTTACAGCTTTTATTGGGCTTAGTTCAAACGGCTAAATAATATACCAAAATCTTGTAATTTTGTTTAATTAATTTAATTTTACTTGTCGTTGTTAAATGAACAAAAAAACAACTGTGCCTTGGAAGCGCATCATAATATTTCAAGGTCATCATTATATCCATTCTTTACCTATATATTGGTGATGGTGATGTTCTATACCTATATAT
Source organism: Helleia helle (assembly GCA_963853865.1). Taxonomy (NCBI): domain Eukaryota; kingdom Metazoa; phylum Arthropoda; class Insecta; order Lepidoptera; family Lycaenidae; genus Helleia; species Helleia helle. The sequence continues at coordinate 16,704,287 of OY971426.1, read as the reverse complement.
AACTGAATAATTTAATGAATAGCAGCAAATCTGCCGTGATTGCTTTCAATTACATGTATATAAAGTTTTACACAATTCCATTTCGGTTTTTTCATTTGTTATGTAATGATTTAAACCCTTTCTACGTTCATCTCATTAATACAGTGCTATATAATCTGAGCAATGCGTTTAATAGTTCTACCCATATTTCAGACAAATAAAATCAGTTATCGAATTTTGCAATCACTAAATATAGCAATATAATCAGCAATAAAAATTTTTTAAACAAAAATTAAAACCGACTTCAAAATTTAAAAAAAAAACTTAAAAGTGATAAAATAATTTCCGTAATCTTTGTGCCTACAATTTATAATCAACTTTTTCTTCTACTAATATACAATCTTTGCATTTACCACGTCATTATTGTTACTTTTGAAGCCGGTGTCGTATTGGTTGATGTACCTACCTCCTTACTTTACTTAGTCGGTTTTAATTTTTATATATTGACTAACAAATTGTTAAATTAAGGTACGTGTTGTAACAATCGTATAATATTCCAAGTAGTCCTTCTTGTGACCAGGATTGCTATGAATAAAGCTCAATAAAACCAAATTACATAACGAAAAAAAAATGCTGAATGCTTTTGACAAAAAAAAAAACTCGTCATACATATTTATTTTTTAACAGATCTTCATATTCATGAAATCGAGTTAGTAAATATGAAACCTCCATCATTGGTCACAATCTATGGTTGAACCAATACTGATCATATCGGTCCCTGTGAGGGAGGGATCCCTTCAAGTTACCGTTGGTCAACGTAGGTCACCTTGGTGCACCTGTCGAAGTTGTTTTATTCATGTTGAACCGAGAGAAAATGGATAACTAATATCTTTTTTAGAACAATTTTGCTTACTATTTAGCTTTTTTATTATATTAGTCTTTTTGCTATTATTTAAAGAAATCTAGTTTTGCTTTAATGAATTCATTGTTAACAGCAATCTCTTATTTTTTATCTATCTAATCTTGGTATCCTTTAGATGGTGTGTGGACGTGTGCGTAATTTCTTGGCATACACGCGTTTTAAAATCCTTCCGCTTACTACTTGTGGCGCCACCTGTAATTTGTCCATCATTTATCGCGCAACACCTTATATATGTCACTTTTCACACTTCATACACAGAGATGGTTCTCCTTACTTTTTATGCTCCATGCATCAGACTTTTTACTTCTATAAAACCTTTTAAATATTAAAGCATTTTTTAAGTGGCAACAAATATTGTGGGCTATCTTGTGTAACTTTAAACAAGATTTTTAGGAATAGATAAAATATATTTATTTTAAATGTATAAAAGTTTATGTGCATAAGCAATTATGAGTTACAAATTTAATTTTATAATTTGAGTCGTTTAAAATTTTAATGCTTGGCTGCACCTGGAACGCCGTAGCCGCTAAAATATAAAAAAAAGAACAAAATTTCTAATCCTATTAGGTAAAACCAAGCCCAATGGCTCTCTAGACCCGTGTACTTAAAACATACGCACCAAGCGTGTCGTACGGGTTAATTTTATGCTACATTACTACCGGAGGGTGAGCCACTTTTTAATAGGGTTAGTTATGGTGCGAGGTCTCATGGACCCCTTGTTGATGTTCTCAGGGTTAGTGGAATATTAGGCGGGATTAGAGCGGATTATTGGCTTCTGTTTGTATAAGTTTTGATGCGCTAAATGTGATAAGAGGAATGGGATGGCCATCCTGATTATTATGGTATTGTTCAGGACCATTATACCAGTGATTAGACTCACAAAAGTAAGCAATTATTTTAAAGGCAATTGTATACGCTTTTACAATAGGATCCCAGAAAACGATCAAAAGCTATCCATTAAAAAATTTAAAAAAGTTATTAAAGAGCGTTTATGTGGTAAAGGATATTTATATAAAGTAAAAGATTTTATAGAAGATACCACATCTTGGGATTTGGGAATAGGGCGTTCCTCCCAGGCATTTCAGGATAAGATGGGAATACATATTATTTGAAAGTTTAGTTACACTGAGTTTAGTTTTGTTTAGTAGTAGTTTGTCAAGAGGTAGTGCCACAGTATAAGAAGTCATAGAATGCGAATTTCTATGGGCGTCGGTAGTCACCATAAGGATCCTACTGCTCGGTTGCTTCCTTGTGACATTAAAAAAAAAACTGAGTTTGTTTCGCCGGTTCTTCTCAGTGGGCTTGTTTTATGGTGGTAGATCCAATTGACGTTCTAAAAGTTAGTTTATTGGTACTTACTATTTTGAATAAAAAAATTGATTTTCATTTTGATAGGGTAGAACAGTGAAATTACTGGTATCGAGACTTACTAGTAGTCTGAGGTACTAGATACGTAAGATAATTTACGTCTACGTCTATTAATATAAAGAAGGGATACCCAGTAGGGGTATCCTTTTTAACTTTCACAAGAGAACCAATCAAAAGACGGAAGTACTTAACTTGGACAAATACTTTAAATAATTTAGATCCTATTGATTTATATAGATTCCAAAATATGCAGTGGAAGAGTTTACTATAAAGCAGGTTGTAGGTAGGTAAATGTGTAAGTATCTTAAATTATGTACAAAATAATAAAAAATGTATGCCTGAAATAAATTAGTGTATGCGCAAAAGTACCTAGCCTGATAAGTCATACACAATACGATGTTTGTAAAAAAAAATGAACAAAATTTATCGCTAAAAATATTTTTCATTGTTAACAAAATGAATGTTAATTTAAAACATAAAAATGTATGTCGTTTTAATTAATAATGTAATATGTAAATTATTCAACGGCACGAAAGTGTGAAATTAGAATTTCATTTGGCAAAAAAACAAAGATGTGGGTGACTTTTTTTTAACAGTCCCACGAAAAAAACATTACGGCCGACGTATGACTTGCAAAAAAAGTTAATACAATTTGCATTTGTTAGTTTTTTAATAATTACCTCTTGATAGGCGTACAAATTTTGTTTATTTGATTTAGATATTCGAAAAAATACGACGGGGGAAAATTGTCTTCAAAATTACAAAAAAAAAACAAGAAAACAGTAAACGTTTACTGTTTTCTTGTTCTTTTTTTTAGGAAGCAACTGCTAGTTACATTCATATCTGAACATGAGTTATTAGAATCTACATAATTATCTACTAAGTCGAAACCGATAAAAATCACTATTAAGAGTGGTATTGAAATGCTTAGGTACAAGTTACAGATTATTTTTATGATGCCTTCATGATGCCTTATGTCGAAAATACTTCATCATCTATTATGTTGGCTTCTTTAACATTTAAAACGTGCATTGTCTAAATAATAACTGTCGTAAGTCTATTAAAACGCCATCTTGAGTTTGTCATAGTTAATCCCCAGGGCGCCATTTTGTTATTACCTATCCAATAAACCGCTAAACTACATATTGGCGGGAAATCTCGCCTCTCCCGTGACCAATTCCCGTAGTGAGGGGGCAAATAGTGTAAATAGTAAAAAAGCGCATCGAATTTGACAAACGCGTGTTTTGGGGCACGCGACGCCCGATTAGACACGCGCAACACTATTTATTGTGTCAAAGTTGAATTTGAATTGTTAGAGAATATTTAGACAACCGAAGATTTAAAATTTAAGACAAATATAAGATAAACAAAGGGACAAATAATTTAAATTCGAGTTTGAATTGCCCTTGGAGCTGAAAAGTATTTATAGGTTTCTATATAGGTAATTTTGAAAACTTTACTGACGGATTTAGAATTATGGGTAAAGTATCATGAAATATATCACAAGATTTGGTTTAAATTCATACTAGGTACGTAGGTACGTGCGTCCTGCGTACACGTATTATTTTTATAACGTGTAGAACTTCCAGATTAAATATACAGATTACAAATATTTTATTACATAAATTATAAAATAATTACAATTTAATTTGATTTCAATTATTTGATATTCATTGTTTTTAAATATATATAAAATTTGTAAAATATAAAACTCTTATTAATAAAAGAATGTCTTTACTAACCATTCAAATATTACAGACCTTAAAAAGCTTTTTTATTATATTTCAATGTTAAAGTTAATAATAGGTAAGATATAGTCCGTTATTTATACTTGCATACAAAATTAGTTATCAGTTTGAGTTTAGACTTTAGACCAACAAATGGGGTTTTCTTCTTCTAGATTCTAGAACCTATGCTATAATAAATATAAAAAAAAATCTAGTAGGAACTAGAAAAAATATACATTATTAGGTTGAGTGCTCTAGAGAGATCGTGTTTTCATGATAATACTGATGAAGATGGTGTCAATTGTGATGAGGGCGTCGCGCCTATGACGATGGTAAAAACGCCAATAGGATCAAACAATAATTTTCTAACGAAACGCCTATCAAATTTCAAACAGCTGCGATACGTGTTTTTTTGTCGCGAGGCGCCCTCCAGGGTGGGGAAATGGCCCTTGAAATTAGCTGGCACCCGGTTTCGGTTACATTTGCGCACCTTGCTGCCCACTTGACTAATAGATCTTATTAACTTTATAATTGGATTCATTACAGACACTTTTTGTGAGAGCATGATGTGTATAAATGTGTGTGTGGATTATACAAATATATGTTTATGCTTTTGTATGTGTGTGATTGTATTTTTGTTGTTTGTTTTTTTATTGTTCACGTGTATACCTATAGGCTGTATGTTATGTTTGCGCTTTTGATCGTGAGCTGTTGATGAATTTATTTACAGGGTTTTGTGGATGTTATTTTACCTTTGTATGGCAGTGTGTATGTAGGTTTTATATGTCAAGAATTAGATGATCTCTGTCTACAATCAGGATCGGGCAGGCAGTGCCATGCTTTGCATCCGAATTGGGCCGGCACGATCGGGGTGGTATCTCTCACTCACATAAAATCGGCGAAAAGTGACAGCTATGTTGTCGCGTTTCGTGCAGTTTGTGAGTTCCCGGTGGATCATTAGGGTGTATCCCCCCAATGAGAAAAGGAGGGCAACGCATCTGCATAACTTTTGGTTGTGTGGATGTCTATGGGTGTCGGTAGTGACCATAAGGCACCGGCCTCCGACTGCTCGATTGACTCCTTTGAGTTATGACATTAGAAAAACAATCCTGAAGATGAGGGTTATACAAAAATCAAACATTTGTTGTAACACTCAATTTCATACACCCACAGTAATCAATTCAACCATGAAATATTCCTGATAGGGAACATATGTGCATATATTATCGTATAGACTTATTTTATTACCCTTTGGGGGGGGGGGGATGAAGAAGGGGAGGGTTGCGCGTCTGCGTAACTTTTGGTTGTGCGGATGTCTATGGGCGTCGGTAGTCGCTATAGGGCTCCGACTGCTCGGTTGCCTCCTTATGACATAAAAAAATGCACACCCGCATAACCAAAAATTATTCCTTGCCCTCCATTTTATCCAGTGGCGAGGAATCGGCCGTCTTGGTGTTCATTGAGTGAGGCCGATGTTCAGTAGTAGACGGATATAGGCTGATTGATTAGGGCATAGATTGAAGAGGGCAAACTGAGGACAAACGAGCAGTCGGAACCTTATGGTGACTACCGACGCCCACACAATATACACATCCGCACAACCTGAGATTATGCAGATGTGTTGCTGCCCTCCTTTTCCCTATCTCCCCAATGGGCCACCGGAAACTCATCGATAAAAAATTAAGTACATCAAAATAAAAAGTTACGAAATTTTATTGACAACAAAATGACGATGGCAAAAAAAAAATATATAAAATATTATTAATCTATTATGTCAAGGAAGCGACAAATCATACCCACTGTGGTGATATTTAAACAATTTCATAATCGTGATTATAATTCATTTTTAATATATCAAGAAATTTAAAGCGGTGAGTGCAAATGTATTTAATTTTACTGCGCATTTAAATACTCATTTTGTATATTATCATTTATCATCATCATCATAATCCACGCATTGTCCATTGCTGGATAGTACGGTAGTAACATATAATTACATCGTATACATAGTCTTGTTTTTTTTTCACGGTTGGTGGGGGGCAACCCCCATATTTTATAAACCAAAAGTGAGCCAAATGGGCTCCCACTAACCCAATGTAGCATTAGGGCCTTTGGGCCATTAGCGTAGATCATTCCGAAAAAAAAGACTTGATTTTTTAATATTGTAACGCTTTATTAGCTAAGTTAATGCCGGCAAGGCAAGGTATAGTTGATTTTATAATAGTTGGATAGACAAGCTGGTAGATGAGCCACGTGGTGGTAAGTGACATAGACAATTTAACCTGAGACTAGCTCAGGCAACTCGTTCATGTGTTGTCTATCTCGATGTTAAGTGTATGTGCCAGTAAAAACTGAAAAAAAAAAACTGCCTGTCCTTCCCTTCCCTCCGAAACACTGCAAAGCTGTTTGACGGGAGAAACAAGCAAGGTGGTGGTACCCATGCAGCCGGGAGCGCGGCACAGTGCTTCCCTCCCACCGGTATTGGTGATCACTTACAACAAGCTTGACTTATGAAAATGATAAAAAAGCGGAACTTTCTCAAGTGCTACTACAGTAGGATCATGGCTACAAATATAGTTTACAAGTCATTAGTCACTACTGAAATTTCTTTATTTTCTTCATTCTATTCTAGTCCAAATTTCATCTCAACTTTTAATATTTCCGATATTCATTGATTAAAAAATTTACCTAAACCTGTTTAAAAAAAGAACAAGTTAAGTTATTGTGTCTTATAACCTTTGTTTAGTCGAATCAAATATTCCGATTTACAGACTACATTAATTTATTTTAGGAATGTTTTATTACATATTACATTTATTTGCATATTTTGCATATTCTTTTTTTGTTCTTTTACGGTAACGCTTCTACTATTTGCCAGTATCATTTTTTTTTTCTTTTATGGCAATGAGTATTTACTAAATAGATAAAAAAGTCGGACGAGGATGGGATACGAACAAAAATGATAGTTCATCTTCGTCTACATAACTTGTAGTACAAATACTTTTTTATAACGTCTTATAACAAATAGTAAAAACTCTTTGTCATATAGGAAAAAACGTGTTATAATTTTTCCATTCTTCTTCTTCCTCATGACGTTAGATTACTTTTTAAAAAGCGAGGGTGTGTAATTTATTCGTTTGCCTATTCCAGCCGCTCCCCCTCTATGGCTATATTGATGTACTTTTGACGAGTTGTGATTTCTGTTTATTGTGCCATTTAGCTTTGTTACTTAGAGAGGTTTGTTTTCTTGGGGGGCGCCCGGGCGGTTGTTTGGTAAACTTTTATAATATCAACGATTAATAAGTATTGTTTGGGTAAATAAGTATTTGCATTTTATGAATGATAGTTCAAAATAATTAAACTTGAAGTAGGTACAATTGCGCATTATTCGTTGTAATTAAGGTGATGGTGTGTTAAAACATCATCTTCTATATAAGTATGGACAATATTACCACATATTACTAAGAACGCAGTAGTTACGACGCTTTCGTTTTTTTATATTACCCACAAAGAAATATAATTTTATTGCCAATGACGTGGCAACCCTGAAATATAACTAATAGTCGTTATGCTTAAAATAATTAATAATATAACGCTCTATTATAATACAAATATATTTATGGTTATAAATAATTAAAACACATATTACACAATAACAGATAATACTTATTACTATCATTTGACGTTATGTTAATTAATAAAAAAAAACACCTGTCACCGCGCAACTATTATTGGCGCCATAATTAACATGAGCTAAAATATGTCAGGCGCAAGGTCGAATTGGATTAGAGTTCATAGACAGTTAGTTGACATTGAAAGTCTATATGGATTTATTATCTATTTATCTATGAGAGGAGCGGCTTTGTGTGTTTGTGATATGAGATAGATCTCCACTGCTGAACATAGGCTTTTTTTTTACGCCGGGAAATGCTCTGAGGCATCCCGCCTGGGGAGTAGGTCTCCTCAGGTGGGTATGTGGGACTCGCTGCGCCCGCAAGATGGTAAATGGGCGCAGCTCTACCCACTAAAACCCGGCGAGTGTCACCAGTACCGCCTTGGTGAGGTGCCCCGGATCTGTTAAGCTAACAGGGCACCTCGACGGCTAGTCAGCCCCGTAAGGGACCGACGCCACCTCCACAGAGGGGTTGTCCCGCACCACCGAACAACCCCTCCCAACGTCGGGACACAATGGGGTGAGGTCCCTATCCTCACCCCTTGCCCCCTGCTCTTTTGTCCCCTCTTCTTATAAGAGGGGTACAAAGAGCTCAATTGGCTTCGCACAAGGTGCTGGGCACACCCTAGGCTACTGAGCCCCACCGCCACGACAAGGCTTGAACCTTGGTGGGGGCTGAACATAGGCCTCCTTCAATGAACGCCAAGATGACCGATCCCTTGCCACTTATTTAGTCCCCATTTGATGGTTGGATGATTTATAAAAATATTTTTCTGATTGGCCTCAAAATACTTTTTTGCCCTTCAATTATCAAATTATTGCATCATATTTTTTTTAATTTACGTACTTTCGTTAATAATTTTTCGAATCGGACCATTACTTACAGAGCCTATTCAATGCAAACAATCAAATGAATAAAAATAGAATATTAATAGGGATTAAAACAGTTGAGTTAATCGTTTGAGACAAAGTTTTTTTTAGTAGAGCGAATGCCTAGCGGGGTATGAAATTGATTACTTTTTAGTAACGGAAAATACTGTGGCTAAATGACAGGTTATTGCCTTATAGATTTAAGTCATTGCCTTGTATTAAAAAAAAAAAAAAACAACAGTTTCAGGGAAGTTACAAAATGTTCTCTAACATTTCTAGACGAACTTAATTAATTCGTTAGTAAGTATTTATATTTGCTCTAGTGGACTAGTTTTTTGTCTCGGGCTTAACGATTTATTCAGAGCAGTTAAAATGCAATAATATGATGATTAATCGGAGTACACTTAATGGTAAACAGATATAAATTCTGAAATATCTTATTTCAGGCACGTGAGTACGCGAGTTAATTTAAACAACAGATACATTTTTTTTAATTATTGCGATCACTAATACTTATAGTTAGTAATAGTAAGTATAGTTTATTTTTTCCTTTTTTTATAACTTTACTAAGACGTCATTTGTCATCATCAGGCCGTGTCTAATTACAATCTTTCGGATACAATGCATAACATGCGATTCACACAGTTTTTTTTGCCTTCTCATGTCAGTTTCGACAAGATGTCTTGTTTGTTGAGGCTGTCAGAAAAAAAAACTGATTGCCCCAAATTTGCACGATGACAATGTAATTTTTAGCTAACAGCTGGTGATATGTGGGAGTATATCAAGACTTAGTAAACAGGTGGCATTATAATGAGGTTTTATAGCTTCTTTTAAATTGTATTTAAATATAATTACATCATAGTTAAATGTGAAAAGTTATTTATATAACAACCCTATTCATACGCGGAATTTATTATACACGGAATGTAATTTGCAACACGTAATTATTTAAAGTTATATGTATCTAATATTAAATAAATCATCATCATTCCTTCCCCTTTTTTCATGCCTTCCCCTATAACGTTTAACGGAGGTGAAAAAATATTAGAGCTTCTATATTAAATAAATTTAATTGAAGATTTATGTCTGTATAAAACACGACGCAATAAAAACTCCTATTAAGGTAAGAAATATAAAATTTCGCTCTTTAGTAGATATAGCACTAACAAAAACCCGGCTTCAAATTTAAAGAAAAAAAAAACTATTTCTTTTAAAAAATATCCTGAACTGTTTCCGAATAATTGGGCTATCAAACGGAAAATTATTTTTTTTTGCAGCGTCTTATATTAAAATTTCAACATTTAAACTTTCTGTTTTAATAGTAAGGGAATTATTTAAATTTAGCTCATATTTGTTGATGTTTTTTGCGGCTTAGTATTTTATTGGTAAAAGGCGTGAAATTATATCATAGATATATATAGATATACATACATATATCATAGATAAACAAAGCACTTTCAGATTAATACATTTCGGCTCACAAAGATCGAAACTCAATATCACGTTAGCGGTACGTAAAAACCATGATAAACCATTTCGAAGCCTTACAATAAATCATTTAAAAATATTGATATATCTATTATGTACAGATAAAAAAATCGTATTGTTGCCAGACACAAAACGGGGTGGCCATGCGTCATCTACAAAACATTTAACATCCTAATTTCGTGGGTAACACCTCAGAGTTAGTGCCGACAAAAGAATCGATAAAATCTGGCTATCGACATGCCCTGAGCTGGCCCAGCGGGGGGCACCACTCTACAACTAATAACTTACATTTGGATTATACTCGTTAGGCTCTTCGCACCTTGCCGGCGTTTATTTTTTAAATTTATTCAAACGAGGCACGAGAATCTAAAGAATACGTTAATAATATTAAAACGATAACTTATGGCTAGCTAAGTAGAACCAGACGGATATTATTTGTCATTTTAATGCGTCCTGTGAATCAACTGTAAGCGGGTTAAAGCCGAAGTCATTTTTATATCGACTGTTTTGTAAACGATCTTGGGGAAAGGAGGCTTGATCGAAGAATTAGAATCCATTTTGATTGGAAAAATAAGACGAAAACAATTATTTGGACGGAAAATACAATTTTTTTTAATATTAGTTGGATAAGCAAACTGGCAAACGTGCCACCTAATGGTAAGTGGTCGACGTCGCCCATGAACATAAACTAGTTTACCTGGAACGAGCCAGGCAACTCATTTATGTGTTGTCTATCCTGAGACATAAGATGTTAAGTCTCGGTGCCAGTAATTACACTGCTTACACTACTACACGGGAGAAACAAGCAAGATGGTGGTACCCATGCAGCCGGGAGCGCGGCACAGCGCTTCCCTAATACCGGTATTATGGTAGCCTATGAGTTTCGTAAAGCAGGTTCGCGCGTGAATTTTTATAAGTATGTATACAATGATTACTTCTATGTTGCATTGCAAAATAATGTCTGTCGCGATTCTATCGCGTTGAGGTAAAATATTTAATTATCATCAATTTATTTTTAAAAAATCACCAACGGCTGAACGTAGGCCCTTTTTTCCATGAACGGTTGATTTTTGCTCAAAGATTCGTTGTAACGACACTCTCCAGGGATTGTTATATAGTAGGTATCCGAAACGTAATAAAATCCGTAATAGAGAAGATGTTTTATGGAATATGGATTAAGTTAATAAATTAAATCTATGTTATTAGTCTATAAGAAGTAAAAGTATTTTTGTGTTACGGCTATGACTTGTCAAAAATTGGCAAAAAAATATATATTTTGAAATAAAACATGTATATTTTATCTACTAAACCATCGCATGTAATATATTTAAGTTAATATGTTATTTGAATAATAATTTGTACCATGACAGGTAAGTAGGTAATAATTTCAAATTTGAATATAATAATGTAATGTTTAAATAAATATGTTAAATTGTAATGTTTAATAGCGTGGCTAAACGTTATTAAACACAACAATTACATTAATATTATCTGTATAGTAATTTTTGATAATTATTCATTCAACACAAGATGGCCGCGAATCCGGATTTTGTTATATAATTTAAAAACATGGTTTTTATGACTTTTTTACAATTAGGGGCAATTAGTTTTAGTATATTTTAATTCTTAGGTCCTTTTGATTTCATTTTTCTATAAAATATACAAGTGTGACGTAATTTCGTGGTGGGTTATTTAATTTGGCAATCGTGTAAATGTCAAGATTGTAACTATGTTACACAACTTCTTGTTATTCTGTGTTACACGGTACACCGTACACGGTATTTGTATATGGAATCTTTAAATGTATAAGTGTTTATTGTATATATCAAATTTAAACTATAAAATCTATTTAATGTTACATACTTTTTTGTAGTATTGCATAAAAAGTATCATTTATATCTATAATATTTATCTATCCTATACCTACGGCTACCAATTTAGCATGCTGTTATATATTATTGGGTTCCGGACATCATATTATGGAAAATTTGTTAAATTAATTCCGACTTTACTATTATGTACCTACATTGATAAACTAATTATGGCAATAACGGGCAAATATTATAATCAAACATCGTCATAAAAAAGCCTGTATTCATATATAGATATAAAAAACCGAATTCAAAAAATTAAAAAATGTAATGCAACAATTGCGTTTCTTCCATGTGTAGGCACAACCTACAACTTACAAACAATTTATTCATCTTCTAATGTACAATCTATGCATTTACCACACCATTGTTGTTACTTTTAGTAGGCAAGATAGGTTTGTAACTACTTCACGTAATAGATTCATTTTGTATAGAAACAAACACGACACCGACTTCAAAAGCACTGTTAGCCGCTGAGTAGTTCTTTTCTTCGTCTTCATCATCAGATCTCTAATGACAGACACAACCCATCTAGGTGTAAAGTTCTCATCAATACAAAATAATCAAGCCCAAACAAACACAAGGTATCTGCTGTTAATTGTTGAGGAGTTCCCTCGTCTATCGTTCGTCTCCATCATCAAATTGACTCCAGACCTTCGTTTAATTGTAGTGCTTTAAAATAATTATTGAAAAAAAAATAAGTGTAAGACGCCTGTACGATTTTCGAAAGTTCCCCTCGATTTCTTCATCATCCAGTATACGGGATATTCCAACAAAAATCATCAAAATCGCTTCACAATTGACGAAAATATCCATGAACATACACAAAAAAAATATGACGAAAATAGAATCTTCGCCTCTTTGGAAGTCGGTTAAAAATAGTTATTACTTTGCCAAAGGACAAATACATACGAGTATGTAGTGTTTTTTTTTTAAATCAAAATCGGACAATTATTTAATCGATACATTTTTTTAATCGATGCATTTGGAGTATACACTAGTCTAGATACCAATAAACAATGTTTCGGTATATCCTGTGCGGAACACTAAACATGTTTTGTCACAATCTTTACAATTCCCATCGTTAAACTGTTAATCGCCGCAATCGATCATATTTTTAATTTAAATGTGTATTTTTATAACATACGAATATAATATCCTTTAAATAATTATTGTATAATTTAACTTCAGCTGTCATAATTATGATAAATTGTATACTTGACTATTATTATTACAGGTTTGTCTATTTATGGATTATGCAAATTATGTTTAAATTAATTAAAAACGCTTTAAGGAAATGAAACGGTCTTATAATTGTAAACTTAAATAATGTCCAAAATCCTCTATTATTATTTATACAATAAAAGCGGTATTATAAGAGGTAGTGCCATGTTGCTTTGCAGCCGAATTGGGCCGGCACGACCGGGGTGGTACCTCTCGCACCTCGGTCACATGATACCGAGTGACAGCTATGCTGTTCCGTTTCGTGCGGTTTGTGAGTTTCTGGTGGCCCATTGGGGGGAAAGGAAAAAGGATGTCATTGGGCGTCGATAGTCGCCAAAAGGCTTCGACTGCTCGTTTGTCGTCTTATGCAATAAAAAAAATATTAGAAATTATTTGGCACTGTCCGCTTTGAAATAAAAGAAGCACGAGATCATATGATAAAACCTCAGTAAGGTCTACTAACATTAGTTGTAAGTATATTTTTTTGCGACTAACATAATTATATGGATTTAAATCTGAAATAAATGTATTATTATTATTATAAATAATAGAATAGACCACGGATTGATATTATTTTACAATTCTAATTAGACACAGGGAACCTCCGATGGGCAGGTTTGTGCCACATACCAACTAACCAATCAAAATACAATATAATGTCAATTTTATCGATTGTGTCGCGGTTTTTTTTATTTTTACATGCCTGACGTTTCGGATTTTTTTGACAGGACCATAAGCAGATTTTGGTGTGTCCTTGTGCAGGAGATCAGACAAGTTTTGATAATCTTTGCGAGAAACCAAGCGATAGATCTATGCGAGACCTCAGGCTTTGGGACTTAGGGACCCCTGAAAAACACACGAATTTGGGTAAATACCGTCATATCCTACCAGTCTATTAAGTTTTCGATGGTATGTGATCTCACCATGGCTTACAAATATACCTAATTATAGTTATTCTCAATTTATACTGATCTACAATCAAACGAATTATTAATAAACGTTATTTCCTGTTATGCACGTATGATGCATGCTTCATGCATTATTAAAATTCTTTTGCAATTGTTATTAATATTTAAGAAATATAATTAAAAAGTTAATTATTATCTAACATAATAATTACAATAATAGCATAAGTAATCGAAATAATAGGAGTCATTATTTCGCTTAATTATATTATTATTAACTGATTCCATAAAATGGTTTTAATGTAAATGGCGTTTTATAATCGGTTGTATATATTATTTTATGGATACAGAATTACACAGAAAAATTACGAAATAATTAGTATTAATTAATTTAATGATATTCAAAAATAATCAATGCCATTAATGTCCAGTCATCAATGATAAAAATATCTTTTTCCTGTAGGTTATTGAAACACTTATGACAACCAAAAACAAAATAAAAAAAGTAAAAAAAAATGTGTAAACTTTTTCTTGGATCCTTGTGTAAAAACAATATTTTTTAATATGACCTTTTGCTTTTAGGACGTTATATATTTCATGGCATACATATATATTAATGAGTACTGTTTAAACCATCAGCGTCGTCGAATATCTAAAAATGTGTATTGAATCCTGATTGAATCTATTATCGGAATTAACCTTAGTGACAAATAACTTTATATAGGGCACAAGAACTCAAGTTCAAAAAAAGAGAAAGAACCTCAATATAAGTAGAAAAAATACATATTATATTAATATAAAACGAAAAATACAATATAGGGGTAAAAGATAGGGTTATGAATGTTATTTTGTAATTAATTTAAAAATACAAAAAAAATATTAACAACATATATTTCTAATGACTACATATAAAGATATAAAAAACAAATTATAAAGAAGAAATTTATAACAAGGCTCTACTATATTGCGTCAACCAAAGAACATATAACGAAATCTTTAAAAAAACAAAATATATTAAATAGTTCTGGCAGTACCCACGCATCATTATATTAACAGATAAGCAAAATACATGTTAACATTGAGCCTTATTTGGAAAGTCTAAATACTTATAATATTTATAAGCCTTTCTCCGGGGTCCCCGCCGCAATCGCCCGCTCAAAATCAAAATAACCTTTCTTTGAAAACTATAATAATAACACAAGATAGTTTTTTTTTTCATTGCGCGGCTAGTTACGAGGATTAGCTTGTTCAAAAAAACAATGAGTTCATTTTTATTATTTCAGTACAAATAGAGAATAAAATAGGAAAATACCTAAGTAGGTAAGCAGCCGAATGTCTGAAGTTCAGACTCTGAACCCACTGAAAATTGGAAGGTTTGAAAATTTGAAAATTAAAACATATTATAAATCGTCATTAAAAATACATTACTAAAAATAGAAATTATTATTTTAATAGGGAAATCGTAATGGAGTAAATATTATGAGAAACATTTAAGTACCTAAATATATTAATAATTATATATTGTATAATATCAACCCTTATATTATGTCCAAGTGCAGGGCACGAGCCTCCTCCTCGAAATCTGGCGAGGAGGGTTTTGGGTCACAGTTCACCGATGCGCTGGCCCAATGCGAGTTGGTGAACTTCACACATCTTCAAAGACTTTTAATCTCATCAGGCATGCAGGTTTCCTCATGATGTTTTTTTCACTGGTGAGCAAGCGATGGCCCCACGTTCAGATGCACGTAGAAATTTGGGAAAACCCCATTTTTAAGCATCACAGGGCGGTCAGTATCGAACCTTTCAGCTCTCACTCAAGAGGCCGAGCCCATACCCACTAGACCATCGCCACTCACCTTAAGTAAAGAGTCGCGTAAAGCAAAAATAAAATTGCTAAGATTATACCTATTTTGGATAATAGTAAACACAATGTCAAAATATAGAGCTCCGCGAAGATAAAGTGAAAAACATGCTAAATATCCTGTTTGAAATAGCTTTAATACCATTAGTATTAAAACTGTTTAAAACAGTATATTTAGGTACCAGAATGTTCGGGAAAACCGAAAAGAATTATACTCACATTTTGAAGTTAATAATAATTCGATTCAAGAACAACTTGTTGTTCAACGTAGAATGCTACGTTTTTTTTTTAAATCTAATATATTTTTTTCCCTCAAAAAAGGAATAAAGATGTAAAGACTATATTTTTACTCGACATCCAAAAAGAAGGAGATTATATGTTCGTCTGTATTTTTTTTAGTTGAAATTTTAAAGCGAATAAATACCTCTTACTGCTTAGTATAAAGATAAGTAAAATTAGGAATAATTATAAAATATATTTGAAATCATGTATAACGCAGGCGATGGTGAATTATAATAACAAAGGCTATTAGTATACATTGGGTCGCGGGTTTGTATATTAATTATGTACATTACTTATTATTAGAAATTGTATTCTTTTCTTTTTCTTAACTGATACAACCCAAAATTTAAGGGCCGCGTTATTTTACTTTGTATTATTTATTACCTACATTCAATACATAATCAACTAATGACCGTATTTTTTACCTTCTGCACATATTACACTTGATAAAAGTCTATTATGTTATAAATTAACACTTTAAAACTGATAATGCCAATAGGAAACGTCTTATTTTGTTTTTGTTTAGAAAAAAAATCCGACGGCAAACACCAATCGGACATTTTTACGATGTCAAAAGGTACCTATGTTTATGGATAAAAATAATAAAAAATAATAATAATATAAGTTTTTTTTAATTACTATTTAGTGAAATTTAAAAATTACTATTTAGTCAAATAGAAATTATACCTAGCATACTCAAATAGAAAAAGTATATTTTTTTACATGATCTGTAAAAAAATATACTTTTTCTATTTGTATTTTATTAATATTAAATATATTAAAATATATTTTATATTTTATTTTGAATTTTCATTCATTTATAGAATTATAAAACAGTTATAAACAGTATTTAACTAGAACTAATAGAATATAAGATACGGATTTTATAGTAAATTGTCTTCTACTAGGTAATTACAAATAAGTCTTATTGGGATCTGAGTTTTTTTTTTCATGTAAACAATATTGTTTATGAGGAAAATTAATAGCGATCGTTTTGTTTTTAGTAAAACAATTAATTACAATATTATGATTTATGAATATTTTATGCCGAAAATACAAAGTTAATCATTACGAATATTTCTTTAATTATTTATTATTGTTTATGTAATAAATTTTAGTTAGATTATTTCTCCTCCATGTTTGTATTTTTTTTTAATATAGGTGTTTATTGTCTAGGTGTGCCCTTAATGAAAATTTGTTTTTCATTTTTAGTCATAGCTAAGCTATTTTGAATACGACATATAATATAATAAATAGCCTACTAAAAATATAAAATTTTGTACCAATCACATATATATTGATATGAGCATAATCAAAGATGCCTAAATGTGGTGTACGATGACAATAAACTTAAACCTAATAAAAAATGTGTTTTACTAAATATTCACATATATTTTTCAGTAACCATATTTATATACATGATGAAGTTAGAGGTCAGATAGAGAATTTCACTTTGGATGTAGATAAAAAATAACAAATAAAAAAGCCGGCTGACCATAAAATAAAAAACTAACCTTTGCTACTTCCACCGTCTTCATTGGAATCCTCGCTCGGGGGCCCGTGCGGGGCCCTCGTGGGCATGGGATGGGGCAACCGCGGCCGCGTCAAGAACGGCGGGGGCACCCCGAAAAATGGCAGAAACGGTGGCCAGGCCGGCCTCGGCGCCAGGCCCGCCGCCGCCGCCGCGTACAGCTGCAGGGGCGCCGGCAAACCACCCTCCAGCACCATGCTTGATATCTCGATACACTCAACCACGAACTGTCATAATTCACTGTTAGTCCACTGCGCGTCCGTCACTGGCACATGGTGCGTCGCGCCGCTGCCTGGCCCCGGCACTGAGATTGAGATGGCGCACTCCGCGGAGGGCGGAGCGCGAGCCTCCCCGCTCTCCTCCCGCTCGCCCCACTCCCCACCCGAACCTATACAAAATAATTCCCCGCCTCTTTCATATTATAGATTTATTCCTCCGACAGTACAATATATCGTTAAACAATATCGGACCTTATGTCTCGCTCTTACAGCCGGCTATTGAATACAAGGTGATAAATTAAGGCATGCCATACGTGGAATTAACGATATCGTAGACGATGGGGGACTGGTATTGTGAAATCAACTTTGTGGTGCGCAGTTACGGTGTACATTAGTATGTTTGGTTGTGTGTGGTGGATTTATAAGTCGGTCGTATGTTTGCGCGGGCTGTGGGGCTGTCATAATAGTTTTTTGCCGCGGCGCCGCTACAAAACTAAGTATTTTCGGATTATCGGCAAGATGTTATAGATTGTTGGCACATACGTTTGCGTTTTCCTAGCTCGTGTGTCTCGGTAACAATCATGATATTAAATTGTCTAGAATTGTGCCCGCACCGGTAATGTGAAAGGTCAAACGATGTCGTGCCTTTTACTTTGATTATTTTGACATCGTTATTTCCCATGATTTATGTTAGAGCTGCGGTTGAATTACTAATAATTTACTATTTATTGTTATGACGCACAAACATATTTTTATTAAAAAAAATACATATTTTTTTTTATGTTTATCCTACTTATTACTATTTGTTACATAAAATAAAATTTCCATGATATTAGAGTTAAGCTATATTTTTTAAAGTTATTTATATTAATACACATTTGTTTTTTACCTATTATGATCAATTTAGAATATGTGTGTACCTAAGTAAAAAATTTAATATAATGACGTATAAATATCCATTATGCTTACCTGTCAGAAAGATAAAAATCTAACAGATTTTTACCAGATTACCTACCCTGAAGCCTAAAATAATATGCATTGTGATACTTAAGGGACTTAGGGACTTAAGTTAAAGGCCATACCTCCAGGCTTTTAACTTAAGTCTGGTATTTCAGTAACCGAAGCAACCGAAGTAGGTACTTACTTAATAAAATATATTGACAGAAATATAATAAGCTTGAAGAATCGTTTGAATGATAATGATTCTCAAAAGAGTCCACACCCTGAAACCGAGAACCTGTAGTCAACAATTGATACTAGGTATATTTTACTAAAAATAGGTAAAAAACTATAATAAAATTAAGTATCTATATTTTGAGTTTAATTAAAGTACGTACGTACCTAAGTAATTTATATTGATTATAAAAATAAATGACGCTAGAAGTATGTACTCAAATTGAGATTTAATTCTTCGAATAAATCTTAAAAATCGTAATTTAATTAATAACTAAACAATAATAATATTAGACAAGTATTATTGTTACCTGGTTGTAGTAGAACTATAATACTGTTAATAATTTGAGACTGCTTAAGCCTTTCCCTTTTCATTTCTTGTGATAGGCTGAAAAAATCTTAACCCTAGTCACTCATTTCTTTAAACAACTGTTCTAAATGCTGCGAACTTAATTGTTCTCTACTTTTTTATATTGCTAGGGTAGAGAGCGGAATATTCAAAGGCCTCTATCCCGTAGAACTGATAACGCGGTAGGTATATGTAAATGATTGTATTTTGGAGTTATGTTATAATTACGTTTAACTAACATTAGTGTGTTACACTGACTGAAAGTTATGGTCGTCTAGCCAAAGTTTCCCTTCGAAACAATCCAAAAAAGCTACAACTGATATATGTGTTTATTTTATATATGTGAATAAAATATACATAATAAATTAAAAGTACTCCTTTGTGCCCCACCGAAGGCTAGACAAATGAAGATTTATCGCCATATTCATAAACGAGACACGTAATCGAAGTAAATAAGAAAGACGTTCTAATATAAAACTCATCTTTAATGTGGCAGGTAATCATTGACCTATGCGCCGTAGACGAGATGATGTACAATAAAAACCCGCGTAAAACTAGATTGTGGAACATAATGACCGCAGACAATCAATCATACAAAATTAACACATTACAAAATACTTTTTCTGACATTGATGAATAATAACCGAAAGGCAATCAATTTCACAATGCCTTTATCCATTAAACAAAAAAGTAATAACCTAATTGACATAAATAATAATAAAATATGTCAAGACAGCGTAACGACCAGCCCGGACACAACTTGACAGCTCTATCAGAAATCTCACACTGACTGTACACGGCACTCCGCCTCCCGTTCCATTGTAGAAATGCCGCTCCCACCTCCCATTGGTCGGAACCGCGCAGTGGGGGAATGTAGGCGGGGCCTTTACAAAGGGTGTTTGAAAGCTTAGTGTTGCATGAATTTAATTAGTGTGAGGAGCACCTCCGCCGCATTAGGAGTTGCGATGGGCGAAGCAATAAAAGATATAAAGGAATGAG
Source organism: Helleia helle (assembly GCA_963853865.1). Lineage (NCBI taxonomy): Eukaryota > Metazoa > Arthropoda > Insecta > Lepidoptera > Lycaenidae > Helleia > Helleia helle. Next base: position 16,683,847 of record OY971426.1, on the reverse strand, counting down.
TATAAATTAAAAGTTAAATAGAGAGTGCGGTGTGTTAGAGCGAGAGGGCGGTTCGATTGTGTCGCCCTCTCTCTCTCGCCGTAATTGTTTGACGATCTTATTAGTATCGGTTAAATGTCTCGCCCTCTTTTGGACGAAGAATTTAATTAGTGTTTAATTAAATTGAAACTATTCGTTTAATACACGTTTTTAGCTTATTTTAGTGTTTTGTTCGGATTGTGAGGTTCATTTGTCATATGAATAAGGAAACTATAATTAGGTACTTCATAATTACTGTTACGTTATAATATTATATTATTCTATATAGTTATATATTTCGATATAGTATATAGCCTTTCAGCCAGTCATTTTATAAGTAATACTATTTAATTCTTACTTTTTTTTATTTATGTATCAGTTAAATTAAATTTTAGAATATTTTGTCAAATAATTTATTTACCTCTCAAAAAGGTCAACTCAGCAGATCAGATAGATCACTGACCGATGGGAAGGATGTTCTGTGATGAGCTTCCTCCTTTTTTTTGATGACGCAGGGAAACGCTTTAGTTATGCCTGTAGCCAGGACCTGGGGTAGGCTGCTGACCCTATGTGGAACTCACACTTGGGCTGTGTATGCCCAAACTAAAACCACTGCGAGCCCTGAATGGGCTTGCAGTTTTGAGGGTCCCAAATCTGCAGACAACAAGAGCACTTCAGCGACAGGCCGACCCCACTTTGGAGGTGGCGTCGGTCCCCTGAGGGACTGACTAGCCGTCGAGGTGACCTATCTGCTCATTAAGGCACCTCACCAAAGGCGGCATTGGTGGCACTCGCCGGGTTTTATTGGGTAGAGCTGTGTCCATTTACCACCTATCGGGCGCAGCGAGTCCCACATACCCGGTTGGGGAGAACCACTCCCCCGCGGGATTCCTCAGAGAATTTCCTGGCGTTAAAGAAAAATAAAAGATAGACGCATGACTGAAGATTACCTGGGCTAGTCTCAGGTGAACACGGTTGTGTTCATAGGCGACGTTGACCACTTACCATTAGGTGGCTAGTATAGATATACTAGCCAATAGATATTGGGCTACCCAATTAACATGAAAATATCATGATAATCAGCACCTCTTAGACTGTTGGACAAGGATTCCAATCACTTCTATTCACAATCGTTAGGCGAAATTTTCTACTCGCCCGTAGACACCTGGATACCACTAACTTTTTTGAAATACTGTGTTTCAAAAGAGAAATACAGATAGTGTAACTACACAACTATGCTGTCGCGTTTCGTGCGGTTTGTGAGTTTCCGGTGGCCCATTTTGCGGATGTGTATGGGCGTCGGTAGTCTAAAGCTTCGATTGCTCGTCTGCCTTCCTATGATATAAAAAAATCAATCTGTTGACGTTGAATTTGTGTCTCTTTTATGTCAGTTGGACAGGCAAACGCATGTACGAGCCATATGAGTGTAAGTCAGCGTCGCCCATGAGTCAAAGAAGCTACTCCGGCAAGAACAGGCATTTATGTACCAATTGCCTTTCCTGAGACGAATATGGTAAGTCTCGGTGCCAGTAGCGCTGCTGGTCCTACTCTAAATCTTCTGCTAATAAATAAACAAGCCTGAAGAGCCAAAAAAATGGTAGCTGCACGTTAAATAAATAAAAATCGGTAAATAATAGAACAATATAACGTAATGCCGACAAATGTGGATCCTGTGCGAAGCATCCATCTTCAATTCTGTACGGGTACCCTTATTCGCTGTCCCGCTCTGTTGTATGTTGTGTGTACGTGTGTCCCGCTCCCTCGTTAGGCGGGCCGCACACGCGCCCGCCGTAACTTCTCATTACTGCGAGCTTACGAGACGCGGGCGTTATAGTCTGGCGAGAATGGGCGCTTTACTTGTTTTATTGATGTTATATCATTGGACTAAACCTCACAATTACATTGTTTAACGATACAAGTAGCGAGTAAGGCTTGCACCATTTTTAAATGCTTATAAGAAATCATTTTTGTATTTACATGTCGCCAATTGAGTATAAAAATGATAACAGTTTCATCATCATCATTATCAACATCTTTATGCGTTCGTTTTTTACGTCCACTCCTGAACATGGCTTCTTTCAAAGAAAGGTGAATTATCCTCTATTTATTAATACTTAACAATTAACTACTAGCTGGCCGCACAGACTTCGTTCCGTCAAAACAGCTGACTTCTACATGGCAAAAGTAATATTCCTACCAAATTTCAAGTCTCTAGGTCTTATAGTTCCAGAGATATCGTGATGAGTCAATCTATAATAGAACAGCTCCTATATCTATTATTATTATTATTATATACTTAGATTAAGTTCAGTCAATGTTGTTTTATTTAGAACAAATATTTGGTTAAAAGATTTTCGATTTTTTTTATTACATCATCAGCTCACATATATATTTTTTATTTCCTCCACTGCAAGTCCCGAATAGCCAGGCCTATAAGCGGGTCTCACAACAATCAAATGAAGGATATTCCAGTTTGTTATCGAGCAGGAAACAACGCTTACTCAATACAATGGAACAATTTTTTACGGATTTTATCGCGATAAGTTAAGATTTTATGTACATGTTTCTTTGTATAATAATAATATCAACCCTTATATGTCCCACTGCTGGGTACTGATCTCCTCGAAATCAGGCGAGGAGCGTTTTGGGCCACAGTTCACCGATGCGCTGGCCCAAATGGGTTGGTGAACTTCACACACCTTCAAAGACTTTTAATCTCATCGGGCATGGTTTGCTCACGATGTTTCCTGCATAGGTGAGCTCTGTGATGCTCTCATGTTTAGCACGTATAAATTTTGAAAAACCCCTTCTGTCGGCATCACAGGGTGGGGGGATCAGGATCGAACCCGGACCTCTCAACTCTCACTCAAGAGGCCGAGCCCACACCCACTGGACCATCGTCGCTCACTTGAATTAAATTCAACCATTGTCTACTTTTCATCTTGACTATGATTCCGATAAGACCAAGTACAGCGGGAAATCTAGAAGACGTTCATATTATGACGTGGGATCTGTTTTGTGCAGTGTAGTCTGCACAGATATTGTCGTCCTGCTTCCTTCGAACTGTATTTCGGAGGATTATATTGCTGGATAAAATTCGGTTTCTAAACCCGGCTCATCGTCTTTGTAAATTTTTAACCGACTTCAAAAATAGTCCTCCTATTATGTTCTGAATTCGTCGGAATCTTTTTTTATCCATTCGATTTGCGTATGAAAAAGTAACAAACAAACATCGTTTACATGTACAATTTAAGAAGAGCAAGCTATCCTTGTTTGACTCAAATAGAAAACTACTCATTGATTTGTCGTTTAAGAATTTTAATCATGATAAAAGTATACGGATTTTATTACAATTCAATAAAAATTTTACATAGCACATTTCGGATACTTTGCATTATCAAGGTTATGACTACTCACTGTGGCTATTGCTTTCTAATTTCAACAAAAACCCTTTTTCTTATACCCGAGATAATCAGATCATTAATACTAGGCCGTCATTTTTTATTGATAAGCCGAGATGGATGGCGGGCACGCGCGGCTCCAATTGATTCGGAATTAAAATAGCCACGCTGGTGATTGATGAGACGGTGTCACGCCCTGACTTCCTGGGAAACGAAGGGTTGGAATGGGATTTGGGGAAGCAAGGCTGGTGTCGCTAAGACGATTGAGGAATAAATGCTTATTCTTCTTCTCATTTTGAAGGATTTAAGCCCCGGGTTGGTTTCAAGGAATGGGTTGAAATCGGATTTGGGGAAAGTAGGCTGGTGTCTCCATAACGATTACGAAATAGATGTTTATTCATCATCAGATTAAAGAATTGAGGATCCTTGTCGAATTGTCGATTTAATTTTTGTCGTACTATGTCTTTACATGAATTAATTGTAACACGGTATTTAAATAATGTTGTAAATATAAAATCTGTTACCTACTACAAGAATATCGTAAACATCAAATATGTGATCATTCAAAATAGGAAAAAATCTGAAGGAACAACCGAGTATCCGTTGTGTTGTAATGCTGGAGTCTCTTACTCGTTATAAAGATACAAAATTCATTCAGAAGGAACAAATGAGTAGCCGATTTACGTGATGGTAAGGATCATGGAAGTTCATAGAAACGGGAGAATGTAGAGTTCGTAAAGATCGGCAATGGTATACGCTAAGGGCACGTATAAAGCATAGGTAAGCAACACTAGACAATTAGCCCCTAGAAATCGGTTGAAAGAAACTTAAAAACTATTTGGTGGTTTGATCCTTCCGTCAGTGATAAGACATTTCACTGCATTTCACTTCGGAGTGATAAACGAAGGATAAACGCTTCTATCTTATGTCATACAGGCTTCACGATATTTCCTTTTAGGTACTATATAGCAATTAATGTCAATATTAAATCAAGATGTAAAAATCCTCTGAGGTATACAGTATTATTAAATCTCTGTAAAAATCATTTTAACTACTTATATTTAAAAACTTAGTTTCAAGTTCAAGTATTTTGCTAATTAGGAATTTCATTCTAATTTAATATGATTTGTTAAATAAATTTTAACCTGCCAAAAAAATCGTCACAAAACACACACCAAAAACACCTCAGAGGTTCAAATTATTCAAATTTTTATACCCACAATATGCTGATACAACCATTTAAGTTACACACCACTTAAGTGTACGCTCAAAAAGCACGGATTCATAATCTTGTTAGCACTCAAATTTGCATTAATTAAGTCTGAGGCCTCGTGGTTGTCTAAACTCCCGTGGTGGGGTGGGCCTTGGGGGAGGGAGGGGGAGGGTAGTTAGATAATATTCAAATGGTACATATAACGACGGGCCCCTAAGCCAGGCCACGCCGCCCGCAAGCAATATAGGAGCTACGCTCGCGATCACAAGTGTTAAGAAATATTGTTTGAAATTTATATTTTTTTTACTGGCAAAATTTATTATGGTGACAAAACAATAATAATAATAATAATCATATCTATGGACGCTTTCACACCACGTCAATCTGGTCCCGTGGTAAGTTCTCGAGGAACTTGTGTTACGGGTACCAGGCAACGGAAATATATTTAATACTTTTATACTATACATATATTTAAGATTTTTATTATATAATAAACATATTTAATACACATCCATGACCCAGGAACACAGAAAATATTTTTGTTCCCTGGCAGGATTCGAACCCGCAACCTCCGGGCTTGAGCGCCAACGCGCTTACCACTGAGCCACAGATGTCGACAAAAGTTATTTTATTCAATTATAGTCTAATAGTATCATGGTCAGCGGTCAATATTTTTATATAAGATGTTTTATAGCAAATTTTAACCACGTACCTAATGCAAATTTACTTTCGTTGAATCTTATATTACGTAATAAAAATACTTTTTACGCATTTTTCCTTTTCGTTTTTCTATACACCGCATATCACTACACCGCCAGTACTAACTTACCTACCTAGTAATACCTACATACCGAGACATATATAGCGAACAATAAATATAAATATTAAAGAGCTTTATTATACAATTTAGACAATAGTTACAAAAAATATCTTTAGACCGATTGTAATACCTTATGTTCATCAAAGCACGCATACAATACAGAAACACAAAAACGCCTATACAAATGTAACTAATAACTCACACATATTATAGGCACTTTTGTTGCTAACGCTACTTCTCTGAGAGCACCGAGGGTACGCTCGACAATTTCCTCCTCGGGTAATTCACTAGGATTTAATTTAAATTAGTTTTGGCTTGGCTTAATAGCTTCCCCCCGCCGGGAGGGAGAGGATGTGGCTGCGCTCCAGGGCAATTATTCTGGGACTTTTTGACACTAATTATTTACATATTTGACCACTGCGAATCTTTTTTATGGCTTTTAGGTATATTCGACACGAATGCTGTGACGAGAAACTGACAGTCGGTTCATATGTATACATCTATTAACACCTATGACATACCAGGACTTGTAGTTCTTAAAGCGAGTTTGAGTAGGAAGAAGATGAACGATAAACATGGCTTAGGTATGTGTTGGTTGAAATAAATTAAGAAGCTCTTTACGCTTGACACAGGCTTTAAATATACATGTGTTGCCTTATCCTTAGATGCAGTAGTCTAAGAAGCAGTAGAGCACAGGTACTGAAAGTAGAGCTGTATTGTGTTCAATTCTTCTTTCAGGGAAACAGCAAAACTTCTTAGTGGATGAAAGTAGGAGAACAAGAGAGTTTACAGTGAATAAGTTTAAGCATAAATAAGGATCACAAATTTCTGAGAGTAATAAACAATTGTAAACAGGAGCCAAGTTCCAGAATACTCCCGCCCCAGTTATAACGGCGAACAAAATGACGCTCTCTCGTCGAGAACCTAATTATTTGTGTTAGTTTAAACACCGCCAATTATATCTACTCTGTCTAATGTCTACAACGTGCTACAATAATGTACCGCGACTTTGTCCCCGAATTTGTGATGAAAGCTTTGAACGTAGACTTCGGAGGATGGCTTTCGCGGAGGATGTGTAAGGAGGGTTGGTCGACTTGTAACCAGATGGAACATCTTTGTGCAGTCGGTAACCTTGATGAGATGCGAGCGAATTTAGCAATACTAAAAGCAAGAGGTAGTGCCATGCTGCATTGCAGCCGGCACGACCGGGGTGGTACCTCTCGCTCACATAATACCGGCGTCAAGTGACAGCTATGCTGTCGAGTGTCGTGCGGTTTGTGAGTTTCCGGTGTCCCATGGGGGGATAGGGAAAAGGAGAGCAACACGTCTGCATAATCCCTGGCTATGCGGCTGTGTATGGGCGTCGGTACTATAAGACTCTGACTGCTCGTTTGCGCCCTTATGGCATAAAAAACAACTTCAACACTTACTTATTTATTTAGGCAATTTTTTTGTATAGAAGGAACGTTTTAATAGATAGAAAGGGGGTTTTGTTGCCAGCATATGTTTACGGCATATTTATAACGATCTTTCGGCGTTCTACGAATGACTGGTTCACAAATCTGATGAAAAAGTCATAAGTAGATATCCCTTTTCAAACAGTTTTAAAAAGCTGACTCAAGAAATACCGCTCTAAAGCTGCCTACAGTTTTTTGTATCTCTGCTATCTATCCAACATATCTTACACTCAAATCTCGCGATTCCACCACAGTTAATTAAAGACCGCTTGTACAAGTACACTCGATGACAGTGTACGCTCCCCAAGGGCCGGCCCTCCCAAGCGGGTCATAACCCTTAACTAGCGCATCTGCCCACTTGCCAAACTTTTGGAGACTACGATACATTTGTATCAAAATATGGTGTCGCAAAGGTCAATATATCATTTGATTTTTTTATTTGCTTGTCTTTTGTGTGATTTTGTTTTATAAAGTACTAGCTGTTGCCCGCAGCTTCGCCCGCGTTAACTTAGATTTACAGCCGTATACGGAGTGATGATGATTATTTTATAGCCTCAGTTACTCCCTATAACGTCAGCTATACGCCAGTGAAAGTCCCGTCAAAATCGGCCTAGCCGTTTCAGAGATTAGAACAAAAAGACAGACAGACAGACAGACAGACAGACGGACAGACAGACAAAAATTGTAAAAAAATCTTATATTAGTATATGTCCCTTGTATACATCCATAATATTATGCATTCAATAAAAAGCAGTTATTTTAATATTACAGACACTCCAATTTTATTTACCTGTATAGATAAATTAAAATAACCGCTTTTTAGATTAAAAAGTGGTTATTACAGACACTCGAATTTTATTTATCTTATAGATTATAGATGATCTGTATAGATGGATAAAAAATACGGATGATGCACATGTTTCAAGTATCTTAGTATCCATCGTATCTCAGCGAAGCTTTTGTTGTCGTCTTTTGAATGAAACCACTGAGTTATTTCTTATTACTACTATAATCTATAATCATATTAAAAAGTTTAGCTCTTATCGTTATCATTTGTAGGAAATAATTGACATGATGTAGATGGCGACCACCGCTCCTGACCCGGGAGGCGGTTTGCCCGGTGGCTAAAAATTCACCCACCCGTGGATCCGATTAGTCACCCAGAATTTACACCCCAGGCTTAAGCCCCACCACGACACGGCTTTGATCCGATGGTGGGGTCATCGCTCCACCTAGCCTGACATCCTCAAACGTCAAGACTCCTTTTCTCGATCCAAACGATCCAACCTTAAACACCATTCAAGATTAAAATGACATGAATTCAATAAAAACGTACGTTACAACTTACACATGTAGTGATAATCTAACACGTTCAAATCAATAGGGGTAACATTGTAGTGACGTACACTTTATCTCGCACATTGTACCGCAATCGAAACCGACTATTGTGATAGTGGCAGATGCCAAAACACCGGCACCCATTGTCGGGTGTCACCCCGCATGGACCCCTTAAATGTTTCGAAGGAAGAACCCGAGAATAAGAACTTTTTATGTTGGATGGAATTAAAAGTTGTCACAAGTGATTAAATGTTTTAAACAGTATTGCTGTTTCGAATTAATGTAATTCGTGTGTGTCTTTCGTAAAACCTATCAAACTTCATTAAACAAGTATCAAAAGGGATGAAGTGCGAGTCCATCGTAACCACGTTTAAAATATTGTTTTCTAATGTTTACGCGAATTTCACTCTAATGTCACAATTTTTGCGGATTTTTTTCGCGGATTATCAAGATTTTTTACAAGCCCCACGTTTCGGATACTTTACAGCAACCATGGTCACGGGAGGACTTGTAAAAATCTTAATAAACCGCGATAAAATCCGAAAAAATTGTTTCATTATAATACATTTAAAATATTGCATAATAATACTTATGAAGGAAATTTTACTTTTTTTTATTAAAAAAAAAAACATTTTAATAAAGTTTGTTAGTCGTTTGTAACTAAGACTTACACTGGCCTATATTAATCATAAGACAACTTGAACTCACATTAACTTTGACCCTAGTCAAACGAAAGAACTACCTTTCAGAGATAAGTCAGCGAGTAGTCTTCCTTTGATCATGGTTTTTATAAAGTGTCTGAAATGTCGGGAATTTAAAAATCTTAATAAATTGCAACAACACAAAACTTGTATATACAAGTTTTTACGGTGTGGAGTGGAATTCACGTAAATATTAAAAAAAAATGATAAGGCCAATACAGAAAAATATTTTATGGTCATCTGTATATTAGGCACGTCTCAAGTATAAAGCTATAGCAGATAGGCGTAGACTCGTGGAGATATTTCAATATTTTTAATGCTCTACATTAAATAAACCGAGACTAACGGGGTAGCGATCGTCGTGGCGTCTTGTGAAAACGCTAAAGGCATTCAAGTTTTTGGGTTTTGAATAATGAATAAAGGACTTGAAATTAAAAAATAGCATGTTGTTTGTAGTGTTGAAAATTCAATATTTTCATATAAAAATAATGTACAAACTTACATATTTTATTAGTAGGTGAATAATTTTAGTTTTTATTTTAGCATGTTTTCAGGATTTTTATGACCTAGTAAAGTACATCTTTCCCTACGGTGACTCGCCTTAACGCTCTCCCTTTCTTCAGGTTCATTAGGTTTCTTAAAGCAAACTATGTATCTGAAGCAGCCAAAAAATTGATTAAAACATATTAATTTAATAACAACTTTAATACTATTATGCGACTTCCCCACCATGGTTCAAGCCTTATCATGGCGATGGGGTTTCGTAGCCTAAGGTAAACATAGCACCTTGGGCGAAGTAAATTGAACCGAGGGAGCTGCTCTTTGTACCCCTCTTGTAAAAAGAGGGGACAAAAGATCAGGGGTGACAAGGGGTGAGGATGCGAACCTCACCCCACTGTCCCGACTTTGGGAGGGGTTGTTCTGGCGGGACAACCCTTCTGTGGAGGTGGTGTTTGGGGACTTTGAGGGACTGACTAGCCGTCGAGGTGCCCTGTTTTCTCAATAGATCCGGGGTTGAAGGCGGCATTGTTGGCACTCGCCGGGTTTTGGTGGGTAGAGCTGTGTCCACATTACCATCTTTCGGGCGCAGCGAGTCCCACATACACGCCCACTTCCCCGCGGGATGCCTCAGAGCATTTCCCGGCGCAAAAAAAAATGCTATTTAAATACCGTATTTTAAAAAAAAAACGGACAACCAGTCATCTTCGCCAAAGAAAATCCCTCAAAATACTTTATTATTACGTACATTATATTATGTAAGTACCAAATACACATTATTTATATCAAATAAATTGTACAACAGTATTTTAAAGGTATATTAAACAAATTAATAATAAAACCCCTACGAGGGCTACGTTATAAAGTAGGATTTAATTTTTCCCTCCGCTATCATTTGTATTTATATTCCATCTCATTTATATTGCCCCTCTTCACTTTTATGACGTACGTATGAGCCTATTATTTTATATAACACATATAAGAACTGGATATTATAGTATTGCTTTTTTTTTTTTTCTTTTACGCCGGGAAATGCTCTGAGGCATCCCGCCTGGGGAGTGGGTCTCCCCAGGTGGGTATGTGGGACTCGCTGCGCCCGAAAGATTGTAAATGGACGCAGCTCTACCCACTAAAACCCGGCGAGTGCCACCAGTGCCGCCTTGGTGAGGTACCCCGGATCTGTTAAGCTAACAGGGCACCTCGACGGCTTGTCAGCCCCGCAAGGGACCGACGCCACCTCCACAAATGGGTTGTCCCGCACCACAGAACAACCCCTCCCAACGTCGGGACAGTAAAATGAGGTGAGGTTCCCATCCTCACCCCTTGCCCCCTGCTCTTTTGTCCCCTCTTCTTATAAGAGGGGTACAAAGAGCCCCCTTGGCTCAATTGGTTTCGCCAAGGTGCTGGGCTCACCCTAGGCTACTGAGCCCCACCGCCACGACAAGGCCTGAACCATGGTGGGGATTGTATTGCTTGATATAACATTTAAAATCAAACTAAAAATCATTATAATGTAACTTTATTCAGTCTTTGCATGCCATCGAGAATATTACCGGATAGAGTAGTAATGTAAGCCATAAAATTCCGAAACTTATCAGTGATTTGTCACTGATGGAATAACAATTCAACCAACTAGCATACAGATGTATGTACGCCCCATCGGCTAATCATTCATTAATTACCATCAAGCGGCCAATCAGAGCGCAAAACCGGCGCAGCAAAGCTGCAAAAATTTGGTGATATTGATTTTAATACAAAGCACATATCCGCTTATTTCGGTTATATGTTTGATGTTGTTATGCTAACGACGTTTCGGAGTTTAGTATTTTACAAAAAACTAAATAAACCACTACAAAATCCGTAGAGATTAATTAAAATGAGTAAATGAGTAAAACTTGAGTAAATATTTAAAAACAATTATGACTAAAATGATTATTTTGATGCATATAATATGTATAATGATATGGGGGGATAGGGAAAAGAAGGGCAACGCATCTGCATAGTGTCTAGTTGTGCGGATGGGCGTCGATAGTCGCCGAAGGGCTTCGACTGCTCGTTTGCCCTCTTATGGGAATAGGAAGTATTAGTGAAACTGCGGGGCGCTGCTAGTCATTAAATAGTCCTTCTAGTGGTCTACACTCTACACCACCAAAACTTTAGGTTTGTGTCACCAAAACCAGGGCGAAGGGGCCTGAAAATTTCTAAACGTTTGAAGTCTAACCATCGTCCATTTTCATCCATGTTTCATAATAACCAAGCGGGATGGTAAATGGTCAACATCATTTTCTGAATTCGTTTTGTTTCAAGTGCTCATACAATCGGTTGCTTACCTTAAGACCGCGAAGTGGAGGCCGCGTTTAAGTAGACGAAGTGTTGGTCGACCATTAACCGGGTGGAAAGACGATCTCCGTGCGGTGGCCGGTCCGTTTTGGATACGAGTGGTAAGGGATTGGCCGTCTTGGCGTTCATTTAAGGAGGCCAATGTTCAGCAGTGGACGGATAGGGGCTGATAATGATGATGTTGCTGATGATGATGATGCTGCTGCTGCTTCTGCTGATGATGATGATGATAATGATGATGATAATGATGATTATGTTGATGTTGAATATTAGATCTTCAAATCGAAATCCGAATGTGAAATGACAATATTTTTAAAATAAACTATAAGTTATTTAATTTTGTTTAAGAAGTTTTTATTATCACTTCAGGAGCGATATTGTAATTAATCTTCAATCGCACTATTTACTTTTATAAAATGTTCTATGATCATTGATATTATGATGCTAATGTAAGTACTAAGTCTGCAATAGAGGAATCTCATAACGCCAGGATGGCAGGATGACTATTGGTCTGATATTCAGATCACACAGGACGTAAAACAAAATTGAATGGACAGGTTTAGCTGACGCTCCGATGTATACAGTTACCACTCATACCAGAAATTGGTATTGGATAGTTTTATACACTAAATACCAATTTATCTAAATAATTATGAATAAGATAATTCAGGTAATTAGGGAACGAAATAAAATAAAACTAACTTATTGTGTTGCTCTGAAAATACAGAGAAAAGTTTATTCGCAGCTTTGTCGATTCCCTTTTACAAATAACACTGAATTATTTAAAATGACACGATATTAGAAAACAAATAAGATTACAAAAAAGTTTTAACGACTTTAGATAGGTATAATATGTACATATATTATTATAAATTTAGTATAATAAAGCGTGTTTGTTTTTTTGAACACGCTAATCTTGAGCGCGCAATTCTTTTTGAATTCCATTGTCCAATTATCGAAGAAAGCTATATCTTTGAGCAATGTTTTATTATGTGACGCCGCGGGGAATGGCTACTAAAGTACTGGCTCCTAGTTTTAAATTAATTAAATTTACTGTTGTTAAAATGTTATTGACTTTACTATAAAGTGTCTTTAATGTGTCTATTGGAAAAATAGACACATTTCTGAAAATAATTAGTCTCCAAACTGTTAGTTTACAAAAGTCATAAAAAAAATTTGTATCTATACTGACGAAAGTTGGTTGGTCTTTATAAAAGTGCTCATGTATAATAACAATAGTCGTATCATCATCATAATCATAATCATCAACATCATCATCATCATCATCAATATCAACCTTTTCTCTTCCACTGCTGGATATAACGTAGGCCTCTAAACAACGCCAAGATGGCCGATACCAGTCCGGCCTCCACAAGGTTTATTTCCATCAATATATATACAATTATGTTTCCATCTAAACAAAGGAGAACCTTCCGCCATCTTTCGTAGCCATTAGCTGCATACTATCTTGCCAATTTTTTCACAATTGAGGTATTGCTTCACTGTAGCATCTCCCGTCCATGTTGGTTCATTGACTATCAAAGCAAGTTCAATCGGTCTCCACTAGCACGCGGCTAACATTTTACTGCTGTTTTATCCTTTTTCATTTTATTCTCACAATGTAAGCACTTAAATTTCAAACGTGATTGTACGCTTGTAGTGTTTACAAACTGTGTAGGGACTTTCAAAAAGCATGTAATTTTAATCGATGTTGATTTTAAATATATTTGATCTGTTATAAATACGCAACCTATCCGATTCAGACGTGGCCATTGAACTATATTACTAGCGTATTACAATACACTGGACTTGGCTAGTTTTTTTTTTACCATCGTTATTAGGAAATACAGACGTATAGTGAAATAAATAAATATATTAACTTCATCTTTACTGTTGAAATAGAGCTGAAGATTTTGGACGTTAATTTAAATGCGCCAATATTAGAACTTCAGATCGGAATTCGAATGTGAATTTTTTTTTTTCAGCAGCGAATTTATTAAGCATGAGACATGAACTATAACATACGAAGTTTTTATTATCACTTCCGGGGCGAGATTGTAATTGATCTTAAATTGCGCTAGGTACTTACTTTTATAAAATGTTATATTATTGTTGATATAATGATGCTAGTGTAATGTAAACACTAACATTTCAAGCGTACAATTATCGGTTTGTATGTAACCTTATTAGGACATGGATAGTATGGAGATAGAACTGATACTAAGGGCCGTATTAATAGTTCGATCTCAATACTGCTCTCAAGATCGATTTCACCTGAGCTACACTCAAGATTCGGACAGCATCTCAAGGTCGTGGCTAATGATTAGACGGATTTTGAGCGCGTATCACTTGAGATACGCTTGAGATCGGTTTCAAGTTCAGCATCTCAAGATTTTGAGATTCTGCACTCAAGTAAGCGTCATTTTGACGTGATAACGTCTTATAAATTGATCCGCTGTCAAACGTTGGCTTGGAAACCATTATTTATAACAAATATAGAAGTAATTATTGTAGATTAAATAATTTGTAGTCATGTAAAAGAAAAAAAAATCTAAAAACTTACCTGAAATGAATCTGTTACATAAAACCAGAGAGCACATGACTAATTGGTTATATTTATACTCTATAGTCAATTCATAGAACCTTAATGTCAAGAGCACTGCCATTTCTGGTGCTATTGGAAGACCACTGTTGTCGACTTTTTGCAGGTGTCCTCTTATTAAATATGTTATTGACTGGCCTGTTGGTCTAGTCACTAGTGGTTAGTGACCAACCAGAAGGTCGTGGGTTCGATTCCCACCCGGGACAAATGTTTGTGTGATGAGCATGATTATTTGTTCTGTGTCTGGGTGTAATTTTTCTATAATATGTATGTATGTATTTAGAAATATGTAAGTATAAATCATTTATTTTAAGCCATAGTGACCCATAGATATATACCTTACAGACTAACATACATATTATATTATAATATGGCATTTGTGTTAGTATAAAACATTAAAATTATGTTAGTAAACTTCCTAGTGCTAAGTTTTCGTGCGTTCCGGTGGTAGGTACCATAAACGTATGACAGTATATTCTAAGTCTATGGGTGGTACTGTTCCGCAGAAGCGACGTAACACCACATCCTGAGGCTAGAAGTCTTCTTGCAAAACTTCCTAAGTTATCTATGATATATTCGCTATTATCTATAATACATGAGTGTTTATACGTTTGTACGTCATGTATATCATCCGTCACAATAAAATACATGAAATCATAATAACAAATCCAAATAGTTATTTCTAATTTGACTGTATGTAAAAACTATTGTTTCTTGTCTTAATTAGCCTCAATTGAGATTCTCCATTCGATTAATTATCTGGGAACGAACCTGCAATCTATGATGTTGAGGGTATCTATGTGTGGTGGTAATCACCTACCGCCAGATGAAAGTT
This sequence comes from Helleia helle, assembly GCA_963853865.1. Taxonomy (NCBI): domain Eukaryota; kingdom Metazoa; phylum Arthropoda; class Insecta; order Lepidoptera; family Lycaenidae; genus Helleia; species Helleia helle. The sequence goes on along the minus strand of OY971426.1, from coordinate 16,668,624 downwards.
TGCCTCTTTTATTAGCGATAACATTCCTAAAGAGAGAACTCATTACAATAACTAAAATTATCGTAACAAAAGATGAACATGATAATAAAACAATTTTTTTACGGATTTTATCGCGGTTTATTAAGATTTTTACAAGCCCGACGTTTCGGATACTTTACAGCAACCATGGTCATGGGAGGACTGAGGTGTCATACGATATTTCCTAAGCATCGTCAACGCGGTATCAATAACAAAGCATAAATCCCGGATAATTTACGGGCGACAGTACTATCGAGCGGTTCGATCAGTAATTAAAGCCGAAACAAGTACAGGCGCGAGCTAAAGTGCTAATCCCGGTGAATCCCCGGGCACAAACATCGGACGCACGCAGCCACGCGCGCGCCACGCGGCAGAGTATTACATCCACATTAAGATGATATTCCATCTATTACTTACCGGTTATCGCGTTATCTCGTCAAGGATTAGACTGGCTATGGGAACAAATAGGAGCACCCATGGGATTTCTGTTGCTGTTTCAGAAGGGACAGTGTAATAACTGGTACAAACCACCTTGTTTCAATTGGTGACGTATAAATAGCCTGTGCTTGCAATACTGAGTTTTAACTGAACTTATCAATGTTCGGAAACATGCAATAGCTGCTAACTCAGCCATTTTGTTTTTCCAACTAACATTAAAGTGTTTATTTTTTCTCTAATCCCCAAAAAAGGACAAAAAGTAAACCCCTAACTACTACAGTAGGTAAACATAGTTCTGTTACTCAAGAGGAGGTACTTATTCGGAAGTAGGTACCCCTAACAATACTCTAATTATAGACAATCAACGAACTTTTAAAAAGGAAATAACTATATTTACGAGTACTAACTTCCTACGCGATATTCACGTTTACGTCACAAATAAAAAATAAATCACGGAGCATTCCAAATGAATTGAGTCACTTCATCATAAAAATTATTATCCTGTATGTCACAATAAATTAAAAGACAGATGTTTAAAAAGTTAATCATTATAAACTCGCAAATACAAGATTAACACCTGAAAAAGCGGAGCAAAAAATTCACAAAGCAATAAAACAAAGTCATAACACCTTTAATAAGAAACATTGCTTCCGAACCCTGACACCATCAAATTATAAGAGGGAGAACTCACTTAAATATGAATCATTTCATTATAATACGGTATTCAATCCGAGTAAACCTCCATGTTGTTAGGGGAGCGAGTAAACATAAAAATGTATTATAAGCGGCCTAAGCCCCGTGGATATGATAACTGACACTTAATACCATAGAGCGTGACCGCATTACTCTGTGATCTATGGTCCATAGAATATCTGTGCGCAATTTTATCTATGAATCGGTACGTCAAAATTGGAGGGATATATATTTCATGTGACGTATTGAAAATGAAATGTGTTCCTTTATTTTAAAGTTGTTTTCTGTATGTGCTTTTTAAACGATGTTCTTGTGTTATGTTGTTATGTAATTTGATTCATGGCCAATGGATATAAGATTGCGAATTGTTTGTTTTTTTTTGTTCTTTCTTTAATGGCAAAAGCAAATTCAGCACGTGTCAAGTGTTGGAATTAGCTTTAATACTCGCATTAATAAAGTGTGAAATTGCCGGCTCGACGTGTTTGTTATAATTTTGTTATTGGCCTTTTTGTGGTGTGCCGTGCGACAGAAGGGGGCATTAAAAATAAAGTAGTATTTTTAACAGTGTATTATCATTATTTCTGCGTTCAGGTAAAGACAATCGGGCAGATGGCATCTAGTAAGTAATTAACATCACTTGAATGTTTACTCAGTAATAGCCCTAAAATTACGTGTTATTACTTTTTTTTTCTGCCGTCGGGAAATGTTCTGAGGCATCCCTCGGGAGAGTGGGTCTCCCCACGCGGCTATGTGGGACTCGCTACGCCGCCTTTGGTGATGTGCCCTAATGAGCAAACAGGGCACCTCGACGGCTAGTCAGTCCCCCAAGTGACCGACGCTACCTTCACAAAGGGGTTGTCCCACACCACAGAACAACCCCTCCCAACGTCAGGACAGTACAATGGGGTGAGGTTCCCGTCCTCGTCCCTTACCCCTACTCTTTTGTCCCATCTTCTTATAAGAGGGGTACAAAGAGCCCCACCGCCACGTCAAGGCCTGAACCTTGGTGAGGACGTGTAATTATATTATATGTCCCGCGCTTTTGTTGTTTTTAAGAAAAGTTCGTGGCGAATGATGGTACCACCAGCATGTCCCTTCTACAACAGAGGTTGTATATGTAGTCATAGACAAAAAAATAGAAAAAAAAACAACTTTTTACAATGAAGCAGCTAGTGTTGTGGAGCGTAACGTTAGACAGGTACGATAAAGGTAACGCCGCATTTAATTGTGGCGTGGTTTTACGGTCGCAGCGCTTTATTGATTGCTCCAGCTAGTCGCCTCCAGTCAGCCGCGACGCACCAGACTGGATAAACAAGGGATAAAAAATAATAAAAATAAAGATGGCTGACGAAGCACCGCCCCCCGCTGGGAAGCGGCTACCGTTTCTAAATGTCATTCTCCACTGTTTTACATGATGATGTAGTGATGTGATGTATCGATGTCGATAATAGATCTTTAAATAAATTGAAAACAGTGTTCTACAGATGGAGGTTTTGGGTTTACAGTTGTACAACTAAGTACAGTTGACTTTCTGCGACTATTTTGAGAAACAAACTGACTTAAACTACTTTGTTTGAATTTTGGCCGTTCCTTCTTAGCAATAACACATGACCGCTTACAACACTTTATTTAAAAAAAATAGTAAAACGAAATAAAATATAAATAAATAATTACTCAATATAGTTTCTATTCCTATACCTAAATGTATTTTAAGGATATATTTTTAAAGTCTTTATAAAATAAATCATATTTAAATATAATCATTATCGTACAGCACATCACTAGCCACAATTTTTCACAGATGAGATTCAAACTAGCGATGAATCGTCGAAAGTGTTTTTTCAGCAATCGTCTTTCAATTCGAGCTTTGGTGATATCGATTTATTCAATTTCGATTCTCATCGAACCTATCATTTCCGTTCGATTTTTTTATCGATTCTCTCCGATACCGTGACCGATTCGTTACGCGCATTCCGAATGTTTCTTACAAAATAACTTATAGAATTTCGTAACAAAGGAATCACTTGATCAGGTGCATTTGCTAAAGTATATTAAATTTAACGTATTTAATAAAAACACTTAATACAAGGTTAAGCATTTTTAAAATGATGCGGTATATCACATTCTGAATATTGTTTAACTAAGTATATTAAACATGTACTTAAAAGAAATTCTGTTTGAAAGTGTATTTAAAAGAATTAAATTTAAACGCTAAAAAGACGCTTGAAGAAAGTCGGGAAATTTAAAATGTACCTTGGTTTTTGGCTTAGTTCACAAATATGTCACAGATAGCAAAAAAAGAAAAAATATGCGTACACAAATAAAAAAATATTATAACATAAAAAAACCGTTATTTTTAAGTTATTCCAAATTAGTGTTATTTTTTATAATCTATCGAGGCTATTAATCAATATGATAATAATATTATTCTGAGATAATAATTAATAGCAACAATAATTTCACTTATCCGAATCCGCGGGTGTTAATTAACGATGTATTTACTGCGTCACATTTTTTGTGACCCCGGTCTCCTGCTGTGATCCTTGCGCAGCATGAGGTCACCGCGACCTCAACCTGATTATCCTAGAATAATAATAGCTCATAAAAATGATTGAAAGTCCAAATAGGAATAATTTATGTTCTTCCAATAATGGTCATCTAAATTAGAGCCACTAACTACTAAAAGAGAGCTAAAACTTTTAGAAAAAGGTAGTGCTATGCTTTACAGCCGAATTAGGCCAGCACGACCGGAGTGGTATCTCTCGCTCACATAACATCGGCGTAAAGTTACAGCTATGCTGTCGCGTTTCGTGCAGTTTGTGAGTATCTGGTGGCTCTTTGGGGGGATATCGAAAAGGAGGACAGTGCATCTGTAAAACTTTTGGTTGTGCGGATGTCTATGCCCGAAGACCGGAGGTCGAATCTTGAAGTCTTCTGCTTGAGTCGCCAGTGTCAGAGAGTCCCAGTGAGTCGGAACTATACTGCTGCTGCACGGGCTCCAGTGAGTCCAAGTGCTGCCGTGCGGGGCCAATGCTACGTGCTGACCACGAGAGATGTGCTCTGCTTGCTGACCGATCGCGTAGTGAGATTGCCCTTTGAAGCCGACGAGGGTTCGACCAGGGCCGCGGTGCGTTGGGCTGGTTGGTCGTGGTACCCGAAAAGGCAGAAGCTTGGCTGGCGTGGTGTGGAGGGGTAGGGGAGTGATGATAATGTAGTTCAGAAGAAGGCTTGTTCTTGTCGAGGGTCACCAATGTGGGATGTAAGGTGGAAGCCCCAAAGGGAGATCTCCGACCGAGCGAGGTGGAATGCTCGGTCAGGACGAAGCCCACTTGTTATCAATTCAGCTGTTGTATGTATAGCGACGGGCTGTGGAACTTTGATAGCGTGATTCAGTATTGTGGCTTTGATTGGACCGCCACAACATCGTAAAAGCATTTGACGAAAGAACCAAACAGAATGGACTCATGCAAACAGGGGCGAGGCACAGCGCATCCTTCCTACCAAAACCTGGGGCTCAGTGGTAAGTCGGAGGTTGCGGGTTCGAATCCTGCCAGGGAACAAAAATATTTTCTGTGTTTCTGGGTCACGGATGTGTATTAAATATGTGCATTATATAATAAAAATCTTAAATATATGTATAGTATTAAATATATTACCGTAACACAAGTTATTCGAGAATTTACCACAGGACCAGATTGACGTGGTGTGCAAGCGTCCATAGTATTTAAAAAAAAAAACTCTATAAACACGGTATTCTTCTGAACATTTCTCACCTATTACCGCAAATTTTCCATCAATGAAACAAACAATTCGATAATATTGAATGAATCTTCAAAGGGCAGACGTTGAGTCAATAGAACGGAAACAGAGGCAGGTCATGACATATAGGATAAAATAGAGCACGCAGATACCAAGCCAGTTCACCTCTTCCCCACCTTAGGGTGAGGAGATAGGACATAAAATGGATGGTGGAGTGACCAAATAAGTTTGTTCATCGGTCCTTTTGAATAACTTGGTGTTATTTTATGAGTAATAAAATCCACTGATAACATTATAAATATAGTTGTAAGATTGATGTTATAATTTTGATGTATCCTAGTGGTAAGTCTCTTTACGAGTGTTTTGCGGGTTCGAATCCATTAATAGTTCATAAAATATGTTTAAGATGAATATCTGTATGTACAAACATTATAAGTTTATAAAAAAGTCATTGTCATCTTTTTATTACGCCGGGAAATGCTCGGTGCCATCCCGCTGTTGAGGGAGGGACTCCCGAGGCGGGTATGTGGGACTCACTGCGCCCGAAAAATGGTAAGGTGGAGGCAGCTCTACCCACTAAAAAGTAAACCGAGCGAGTGCCACCAATGCTCTCATTGGTGTGGTGCCCTGAATCTATTAAGCAGACGGCTAGTCAGTCCCTCAATGCACCGTCACCAACCCCACACAGGACCCCTCTGTGGGTTTGGTGTCGGTCCTGCACCACAAAGAACCCCTCCCAACGTCGGGACAGTGCAATGAGGTTCCCAACCTCGCAACTTGTCCCTCCTGCTCTTTAGTCCCCTCTTTTTATAAGAGGGGACTAAAGAGTCTTTTTATAACCTACAAAGAGCAGCTCCCTCGGTTGAATTTGCTTTACCCAAGGTGCTGGGTTCACCTTAAGCTACTGAGCCCTACCGCCACGAAAAGGCTTAACCGGAAAAACGTACTCCTCCTGAATCCTTCAGATGAAATTTGTTGCGCTTCTTAGAAGACATTTGGTCGTTACCGTTGTCGATCCTTGCTACACAGGAGTAGGAATGGTAGGAATAGGTAGTCCACTGTTAGATAAAGGTCTCTCTCAATGAACGCTAAAACACCATTTCGTCCAACTACTACTACTACATTTTATATGTATAAACTTCTTTTTTTTTCCTTATCTGATTCCATAGAGATATACTACATACAATATGTATATAATACAAACTTAAGACTTATAATACATATAAAAATATAACAATATACATTTTTTACTGCTTAATTAATGCTTATATTAATTAAGCAGTAATAATAATAAAAATTTAAATGCTTAATTCTTCACTTATGAAGGAAACATCGTGAGAAAACCTGCATACCTGATGAGATTAAAAGTATTTGAAGGTGTGTGAAGTTCACCAACCCGCAATGGGCCAGCGCATCGGTGAACTATGGCCCAAAACCCTCCTCGCCTGATTTCGAGGTGGATACAAAATAATATATGTCCTTCGCTGGGCGACCCGTGCCCAGCAGTGGGACATATATTATTTTTATATTATTTTGTATAATTAATTCTATCAAATAATATACAAGAAAAATCGTTTGTAATAGTGAATGTGTAGTGTACCTGGTAGTGTACCTGTACATGTAATAGCCAATGTGTAGTGTACCTGGTAGTGTACCTGTACATGTAATAGCCAATGTGTAGTGTACCTGGTAGTGTAGCTTGCGAAAGCTAATAAAGTAATTTGCGTAAAGTTTCCTTTAATGAACGGCGACAATGATTTCCTGGCGATATTAACGTCAGCGCCAACAAATGACTTGTCTGTATAATTATCTTACAGAAGCTCAACTATAACGACTTGCCACCATCTGGGTCTGAAGTACTGGTGAAGAGAAAAATTATTTTATGTGAAAATATATTATACGTATTTATTAATAGTAAGTCCCACTGTAGCTGCCGTCACCGATCTCAATACACGAAGTAGCGTTGTGTTCTGAAACGAGTTTAAACTTACAATATCCGAACTGCCTTCTCTTCTTCTTCTCAGGATAGGGCTAGTGTTTGAACTGGTGGTAACATTCTCTAGCTTTTCACCTCAGTGGCTCCTCTTAGGCTCAAAATCATTCATCACCAATGGGACGTACATACAGTCACTGGTTGAATTGCTATTACTTCAGTGTCAAATCACTGACCGGTTTCGGAATTTTATAATTGCCGACAATGAGACACATAATTAGTAGGTATAACTGAGAATATGTCGTAAACATACTCGTCACTATTTGTAGACAAGGCCGAAATATCGAGAACAAATGATAAATATCCCGTGGGGCTAGGTTAATGTGGTGTGATTGTTGGCTAATATTTAATCATTTATGTTTTTTTATATAAAGTTTAAGGATATAGTCAGGTCACTTTATGTATTGCCAGTACTTAACGATTTTATCACTTAAATAACAGTACACGTAGCATATGGTCATCAATCAGCTGCTAATTGATGGAGGTGTCAAAATTCGCTGGACCTCAATTTCAGATCCACAGATTAAGGCCCTGGCACCATTCTAGCTTAAAATTAAAAATACTATTAATAGGTAATGAGTTTAAGATAGTAAACAAGTCTTTAACGATATACCAACTTGTCTTAGGATAAGGTGGACGAATTATCAAGTTATTATTATTTTTCCATACTGTATAATGTTATTAAAGGTAATGCTTTTTATCTTTGAAATTACTCAACTGATTTTTCACTAGAACTATGCCACGCTATATATTATAGAGGTAATAATGGTCGTCAGTATGTACGAGGTAATCTACGAAACCACTCTTCCGATTCAAGAATTTATTTCACCAGTACGTATGATACTATTTTTTTATCGTGTTGATCCTGACCATATGTGGCCTACCCGTAAACTAAAACCACTGCAATTATTGCAGGTAACAGGACCTCTGCGACAGGCTGGCCCCGGCGAAGGCCAAACTACACTTCGTAAGGGCATTAGATCAGCATGATGCAGATGCAGCTCGCATTAGATTCGGGGCACCTCACCAAAGGCGGCATTGGCGGCACTCGCCGAACTTTAGTGGGTAGAGCTGAGTCCAATTTACCACCTTTCTAGCGCAGCGAGTCCTACAGACCCGCCTGGGGAGACCCACTCCCCCGCGGGATGCCTCAGAGCATTTCCCGGCGTTAAAGAAAAAAAAGGCATATGTTCAGCAGTGGACCGATAGGAGCTGATGATGATGATGATACGAACTGAACATCTAGATAGCTGGATGACCAACGCGGCAATCTATATTACCTGTCTTATCTACATAGATAATATGTACACCATATATACCCATAACATTTATAGATAAACTAGCTGTTGCCCGCAGCTTCGCCTGCGTTAACTTTTAAAATTTGAGGGGTTGACCACCCTTATCACTTAGGGGTATGAAAAATAGATAGTAGCCGATTCTCAGACCTACTGAATACGCATGTAAAATTTGGTAAAAATCGGTAAAGCCGTTTCGGAGGAGTACGGTAACTAACATTGTGACATGGAAATTTTATATATAAGATATATAAAGAGCGTCTTAACAATTAACTAATTAAAGTGACTTGATCAAGTAGGTAAAAAGGTTTTTTCTCTACATTGACCAAAATTTCAAAAAAATAGTGAAATAAACTTTTCTAATAAGTACTCTCTTTTCAGAACGTTGCCTTATCAACTGGAAAAAATCCAAGCATAATTCCTTCCCATTCTGATTCTACCATTCTACCATTCTACCATTCTACACTATTATTCAAGCCGCAAAGTAAACACACGGAAGATACAAAGCGTTACATTATAATAATATATCATCTAAATAAATTAACAACTTCAATGCGCCGACCGATAAGGGACATTATTGAATGGACGTCGCCAGCTAATATTTCACCGCTAATTGCACAATACACTATTATTATAAGTACATTGAACTATCAATGAAAAGCTATTTTGAAGATATCTAGTAGACAAAATGGTTTCAAATAATAATAAAATATGATACTTAATTCTAATTTTGAAGTATTTTGAAAAACAGTTGTTTTACTAAAAATATACACATGATATTATTAGAGTTAGGAAGGTTTTAAAAGGTTACATATAAAATCTCTAAATGCAATAGAATATTATCAATAACTTTGGCTCTATGGACGGGAAACATTCGCTTCAATGAATACCAAATAAAGAAATACAATTTTAAATTTAGAACGCCCCGCCAACACTTTGTCTCTTGTCGCTTGCCATTATTATGACAGGATCACGGTATTTAAAATTAGAACATGGATGCAAAACATTTGCGTCAATAAATACGAACAAAAAAATTATAATTTTGGAATGAAACCCGCTTTGGCCATAACGTTTTGTCTCCCATTATTTTTCACTATATCGCACTATCGCAGCGCCCCAATATAAATCGTGTCCGTCCGTCCGCCTCGAGCGCTTTTGATCTGGCGCGTCCGCTTAAGTTATGTGTCCCTGGTGGCTTGCAGCCTTTCAGTGATACATGTCTTGTTTACTTGCGTTGCTCGGCTATCCACGTCAGCATGAAATAATGAGTCGCAAATGTACCAGTGGAAGTACATGGATTTGGTAATACCACAATTCTGCTTGATACTTCTGTGATTCTTGGTTTTAATAAATTACTGACACCGAGACCATCTTGTATCTCAGGGTGTCATGTATACTTAATAAATTTTAATAATAATTTAGAACACCATTACTATAGTGAATGATTTCACCCATGACTGGCCGTGGTGCCCAACAAATCATACTTCTATGGGTAATCCTCAGTGTCACTGATTAAACTATCAGCCTTTCCTTAATTTTTCTTCTGTTTGACTCAATTAATGTGCACGATGGTGGCATCCTTTACAGACGAGGAAGCATACTTGCGAGTCCCACCATCACACCATCATTCTATACCATGCTAACATTTGCAACTGCCGTTTTCTAGGCAACTCCTAGAAAACGGCAGTATAAATTCTTCTTCGTCGTTCCCTTACCGCTGAGGATCGTGACAACATATGATCTTCCACTGGACACGATCATTGGTCAACCGGACAGGCGGTGCAAATTGCCCCCACTTTGATTTTTACAGCATCGGACCATCTCTTTGGTGTTCTTTCTCTTGCACGTTTTCCTTCCATGTATACCAAAATGAACGTCCTCTCCAGATCATGCCTTGGAGAACGCATAATGTGACCGAAGAAGTCCAGAACCCTTTCTTGGCATATTATTGAGCGCCATTTTTATGAAAATTGTAAAATATAAAATAGGCAGTATAAAATAATATTTAAAATCTTTAAAAACAATATCCAAGAAAATCCGTACCAATTACATAAGACGTAATAGTGGAATTGTCTGGAGAGGTCGTATTTCAGGCCCGCCGAAATATACCGTCTGAATGGGCCATAAAGATGACGCACGGCCCAGTAGAATAGTTTTAATGTATTGTTAGGACCGTTTGGTTAATGTTAGTCTACGGTATAGGAATGTGGAAAAGATAGGTAAAGCTTATAGATTTTTATATTCTTCAAGTTAATATTATAAAACTGGGGACTTTGAGTCAGAAAATATCAGTCGCTCTTTGAGTTTATTAAAAGTTATGGATGAAAATTATAGGTTATTTATTATATAGGCAAAGGTTTTTGTTTTTCATGGCTGGTGAAGTCGAATGCAGCAGCTAGTTAAGTTACCTAAAACAGGTGGTAGTATTAATTTATACCGCCCTCGTCTGCATGATACATCGAGTATATAACCGGATGGAGTAGTAATGTGCGCCATAAAACTCCGAAACTGATCAGTGATTTGTCACTGACGTAATACCAATTGATCCAACCAACCAGTGATCTGTATGTACGTATCAGTTGGCCAATCAGAGCGCAGAGCCGACACAGCGTCGCAGCACAAATTTGGCAGCACCTAACATTACCGCTCTATTGTGGTTATATGCTCGATGGCATGATATCACTATCCTGCCTATTTCAAAAAGCTCCGTTTTGTTTCAGATAGAGAGACAGGATACCTAAGCAGGATACTGTCACCGAGCCGCATCTTTCGTCCTACGCCTGGAACTAAATGAATTTGTTCATCGTCGAAGGCGACGTTGCATCAGCCATATTTCTTATCCATACACTTAAAAATAATGTATTACGAACATCTTAATGACACTGTTCTATTTAAATTCTAATCAGTTATTTAAAAATAGCCTCAATTCATCTAATTGGGTGTACTAATATTCAATAAAGACACTTATCGTGCGGTTAGTTAAAACAAAAAACGTCGTAATAATTTAGTGGGTACCGATAACCTCCTATTTGATATAATTGCTGTTTGTCACCCTTCAATGGATGTTTACGTGCCTAAGAAAGTTGACCTAAAATTGGATTTTGTTCGACGTTTATTTTTTTGAAGTGAAAACTTCTTTAGGCGCGGTAGGCTTATTTTAAGATGAGATAAAATCTCTGGATTCGTGACACCGTTACCACCTGTATGAGACGCTATTTGACGTTTATATGACTTTGATTTATTTATATATGATTATGCAATATTTATTTACATATTAAGTATGACATGCGGCTATTTTGTGCGCCGTTAATTGTATAGGCTTTCATAATCTTTTACAGCCTGTATTACTTTTCACTTTAGTTTTCACTTCTATCGGCAGTCCCTGTGACTGGATGGGTTAGTTTTTTTTAACCGACTTCAACAAAAAGGAGGAGGTTCTCAACTCGGCCAGTATTTTTTTAAATGTATGTACACCGATTTCTCCGTCAATTGTGGGCCGATTTTCAAAATTCTTTTTTTGTTTGAAAGGGTATACTTGCCAAATGGTCCCATGATAAGGAAACCAGGATCTAATGATGGCATCTAGAGAAATCGAGGGAAACTTTCGAAAGTCGTAGGAACGACTAGTGTGCTTAATATTTTTTTAAATAAGCCTTTTAAAGCACTACAATGTAATGAAGGTCTAGAGTCGATCTGATGCTGGAGCTGGAAGACAGTCGAGGGAACTCCTCGACGATTTACTTCAGTAACCTTGTGTTTGGGCTTGATTAATTTGTATTGATGAGAACTTTACACCTAGATGGGTTGTGACTGTGATTGGGGGTCTGATGATGGAGACGAAGCTCAGTTAAAGGAACTCCTAAATAGTTTAAAGTAGCTACATTGTGACTGGACTTAATTAATTTATACTGATGAGAACTTTGCACCCTTATGGGTGATACGTGCCATTACCGTTATGATGATGGAGACCATAGACAGTCGAGGAAACTCCTCGACGATTTACAGCTTTTTTTGGGTTTACTTCATACGGTTCAATATGCCAAAATGTCTATCTCTGTATGCCTTTCTTTAATGAATCACAAAAAATTAAGAAAAATTTTTTTTAAAATAAAAATTATAACCGACTTCAAAAAATAAAGTAACTAAAATGTTATAAAATAATCGCGTGTACAATCTTTGCGTTTACCACGTCATTATTGTTACTTTTGGAGTCGGTGTCAGCCAGGGTAGATAGGTAGGTACCTAGAGCAACAAATACGACAACAGTGACCCATGAACTTAATTTACGTTCATATATATAGAGAGAGAGAATTTAAAATTTAAGGTGTTGACTGTTGGTACCCAACAAAATACCTCATTCAATCTAGCACCAAAGCCTTAAAAAGACGAAGAATCGGTTGAAAAAAAATACAAAATTTGTACATTATATCTTCCTGAAGTATCCTGGGGATACCCTTTCTCTATACCATAGATGCAATAGAGAAAGATGGATGCGAGTAGCGGGGGATCGACCGTCTTGGCGTTCGTTGAAGGAGGCCTATGTTCAGCATTGGTGAACTGGTTCAGATGATGATGATTATGAATGCATGTTCTTATAATTGTCATTAAGTCAGAAAGCTTACTTCATACCTTGACTAGTTTGGTCATCTCAATGTTACCCTGGCTTATTCCACCACTTGACAATTGGGCCCGTTACCAATCAGCCACAGATAAGGTCCAGAAAATTAATACAAGTGTTTTATCACTTGACCTCTGACCTCGCGTTGTTTTGGTTACACTCGAACATGATATTATCTCGCCTCTTTTGCGTCGGTAATTATTATAAAAAAGTTATTTGTAACAAGTGATAAATGTAAATTGTTTTATTCGTAAATATGTATATTCATCATCATACTTCTGCCGACGGTTGAATATACTCATGATCATCAAAACGGCCACGTTACTTGGACCTATTTGAATACAACATCGATCATATAACTGGATAGAATAGGTGGTAATGTGAGCCATACAATTCTGAAACTGTTCAGTGATTTATCACTGACGTAATATTAATTTAACCAACCAGTGACCTGTATGTACGTCCCATCGGCCAATTATCCAGCAATGGCCATCAATCGGCCAATCAGAAGACAGAACCGGCGCAGCGTCGCAGCACAAAATTTTGCAGAATTTGTCTTCATACAAAAAACATAACATTACCCCTCTATTCTGGCTATATGCTCGATGGAATGCAACAATCATCAACAGCTTGTGTCAAAGTGGGACGTATGACGTAGATCACGTAGGTCGATTCAGGTCCTGGTAGGGTCGCCCTGTAAGGGCGAAGGTATTTGGGAGAGAAATTATACCACTTGCTGCTCCAATAATACTGTGTTTACGTAAGATACATTTTCATTCTAAGGTACATTTTTATTTTTACATTTTATTTTTTTATTTTTACAATTATTGTAATTTATGTAAGATACATTTTTTATGTCATAAGGAGGAAACCGAGCAGTCGGAGCCTTATGGTGACTACCGCGCGACGCCCATAGACACCCGCACTACCAAAAGTGATGCAGATGCGTTGCACTACTTTTCCCTATCGCCCCCAATCGGCCACCGGAAACTAACAAACCGCACGAAACAAGACAGCATAGCTGTCGCTTGACGCCGGTGTTATGTGAGCGAGAGGTTCCACCCCGGTCGTGCCTGCCGAATTTGGCTGCAAAGCAGCATGACAGTACCTCTTACTAAATAACAGAAACACAAAAATAGTAACAGACTAATATTTTTTTATTTACATAAAGGATAAGTACATAGATTGTCCTAATTAATTTATTTTAGAATTTCGTTCTAGATTTTTTTTTTTCGGAGCCGCGTTACATACTATTTAGTTAAATTTAAGGTCTTTTCTCACTTTTCGAGTATATTGACTTGTGACAGATACAAAAATGAGGTTACGTTGTTATTGGTATTGGTACAAAGGCGCCGAAGCCTATAATTGTCTAATCATAATATGTCATTGGATAACCCCGACGTCCGGATAACCGAAGGTGTTGTTATTGCGGGAAAAAACTGACGCCAGCTTGTGTAAACAATATTGTACTTAACTCGGACGGAGTAAAGTTTTACAGTCTGGGCTGATTGTACCCAGCTGTTATAAGAAGTGGGAATCAAAGACCAGGGGGGACAAGGGGCGAGGATGGGAACCTCACCCCATTGCTCTGTCCCGACGTTGGGAGGAGTTGTTCTGTGGTGCGGGACAACCCCTCTGTGGAAGTAACGTCGGTCCCTTGTGGGACTGACTAGCCGTCAGCCGTCGATCCGGGGCACCTCACAAAAGACGTTGGTGGTACTCGCCGGGTTTTAGTAGGTAGAGCTGCGTTTACCTTACCATCTTTTTGATGCAGCGATTCCCAAATACCCTTCTGGGGAGTCCCCGTCCCCTATGCCCCCTTTAACCAGTTGGGGACCCTGGGCAGTAGGATAATGGGACCCCGACGAAAACAACAATTTTAAGATCTGAGAGCCTGATTTTTGGACTAGAGAAGAATAAACCTAGTTATAAGGGCAGTACAAGGTATTCTAATCAGCAATCATTTTTGTAATATCACTCAATCATATTATGATAGGAATAATGGGGCTTCATGGATTGTGAGGCCCTGGGCACGTGCTTAGAGTGCCCAGTGGAAAAGACGGCCCTGCCCGTCCCCTGCGGGATGCCTGATAGCATTTAACGGCGGAAAAGAAAAAAAAGTTTTACAGTCTAGACGCGCGACTTTGATTATGTAATGTACTCTAGAGCATTATGTTTGGGAAAACCCATGCAGTATATAGAAGTACCATGTGGGAAAAAATTAAGAAGAAAAAAAAAAAAGAAAGTGGCACTCCTAAATTCTATACGGCCCATGCTTTTTGAATATATATTAATAACTATTTAATAAATTTGTCTATTTCGTGATTTTTATTTATATAAACCTGTCTTACAAGGAGAAGCAGTGTATTTTTCTGAAGTTATTCAGAGCTTAGTACATATTATATCATGTGAAAATGATGTTTTATTTTGTGAAATTTGCGGTAACGAAAATAATTTTATGACGTGTTAAATGAATATAACTAAGAACTACTCTTTAAATATTCATTCAAACGAGCAAAAACCATTACCTATAAAGGAACAATTCCATACTATTTTTCAAAAATGTTGTTAACATCTACGGAATCAACTACAAACACGGTCACACGCTGCGGCAAATTAGAGTCGCTAGGCATAACCCCTAATTAGACGTTTTTTCGTTAATAAAGGCTCACATAGGAGCAGAATCTCAATAAATAGGGCTAAACTTACGCTACTTCATCAAAATATAGCAGGGATTCTTAATAAACTAGAAACATTTGAATTATGTACACATGAAATTAATAAGGAGCTTGGCTCGTTGGATGTTATTTGCTTAAGTGAAACCTTTATCAAGCAAGGAAATGAGAAAAATTTATTCACAGAAAACTACTCCCTAGCAACCTGGTTTTCTAGAGTTCATAAAAGTCGTGGAGGTACATGTATTTTACTCAAGAAGGACCTAGAGTATGTACCTTTATCAATCACTCATAAACTATGTACTGAGATCCACTTTGAATGTTGTGGAATTGAACTAGTTAACTTTAATATTTATATCGTCTGTGTTTACAGGACACCGAGTTCTAAATTAGATATATTTCTCGATAGGCTAAATAGGCTACTTTTTGAGCTAACTGGTAAAAAAAATAAAAAAAACATAATCTGCGGGGACTGGAACGTGGATTTTTTAAAGGATAACATGCAAAATAAGAAATTAGTATCTATACTCGCTAATTATGACATGACGCACTATATAAATGTCCCTACCAGAAAATCGGCATGTCTGGATCAAATTGCAACAAATATTAACTCTTTAGAATTAACAAGTAATATTCATTATCTAGGATTGTCTGATCATGACACAGCAAAATCTTTGTCATTTTATGCCCAGATAAACACAAAAAAAGTTGTCAGCCAGCCTTGTAACTGGTTTGAAATAAAAAGAGATTATTGTAGGGAGAATATAAGTAAATTCTTACGATGTCTATCCTCACTAAAATTCTCTGAAGTGTACGATGATTGTAACTGTAATAGTGCATTTAATACCTTCCATGGTTTATTTTCCCTTTTTTACAATCTCTGTTTTCCTAATATCCGGGTAAAATTTACTAATAAATTAAGAAAAACTAAGTGGATTACTAGAGGAATAAAAAAATCTTGTATTAAAAAAAGAATACTCTTCTATCAAAGTCACACCAACACACTAACAAATTCAATGAATAAAAAAAATTATAAAAACTACTCAAAAATATTAAAAAAGTGTATACATAAATCTAAGCAAATAAGTAATAATAACTACATAAATAAATCTAAAAATATAATGTAAAGCGACATGGAATATTATTAACAGCAATATTAACAACAATAATAATAAATTTGACACACATAATACCTTAAACATTGACAATAAAATAATTGACGAACCGAATGACATATGCAATATATTTAATGACTACTTTATTAATACTACATCAAAAAGTAATGACTCCCACTGTTTATCAATAGTAAATATTCCTGACCAATTGAATAGTATATTTTTGACTCCAATTAATGAATTAGATTTACTTAAAATAATAAGATCTTTAAATAATACAAATGCATCTGGTTACGATGATATTACCACAAAAATAATAAAATTAGCTGCAAAAGATATTATATCACCTTTTTGTCACATTATCAATCTTTCTTTCGATCAAGGTATTTTTCCGGATCACTTAAAGCAATTTGTGGTTAAGCCAGTATTCAAAAAAGGAGACAAACATGAAATATCTAATTATAGACCCATTACTCTAATACCGATTTTCTCTAAAATATTTGAACGGGTAATGTATGAAAAACTAAATAGATTTCTCGATAGTCACAAATTACTAAATGAACAGCAGTTTGGATTTCGGAAAAATTATTCTACGACACTTGCAGCTTTCAATCTGATTAAAAAATTGACAGATATGATTCGCAATATGCAATAAATGACAAAAACTTTGTTGTGTCCTTGTTTATCGATATGACTAAAGCATTTGACTTTGTTCCCCATAAGCGTTTACTATTAAAACTAGATAAATATGGTATTAGAGGGGTAGCAAACAAATGGATAGAAAGCTACCTAAACAATCGCCAACAGGCAGTTCAAATCTCTAAAATTGTTAAGGATAATAAGTATAACTTGATTCCACTCTGATTGAAATCAGAGTGGAAAACAAGGGATTGTGGAGTGCCCCAGGGTAGTGTATTAGGCCCCCTACTGTTCCTTTTATATATTAACGATTTACCACGAACATTACAATATGATTGTGTACTTTTCGCCGACGATCTTACTCTTATCATAAAGGATAAGGATAAAAGGAAATTGGAGCTAATAACGAAATTAGAACTAAACAATATAATATAATGGTTAGAGACAAATAGTTTAAAAATTAATATTAGTAAAACAAAACTGATAAACTTTCAACCACATAATAAGAATGACATAAAATATTCCATTGAATGCAGAGGCGAAGTATTACAATATATTAACCATACCAAATTTCTAGGTATTAATTATAGACAAAAACCTAAATTGGAAAGAACATATTAACAATATCTGTCTAAAGCTAAACCGATTTGTGTTTGCATTAAGGAGGCTTAAAAAACAATGCTCAATGCAAGCAGCATTGTCAGCCTACCATGGATATGTTTTATCAGTCCTGCGATACGGCTTGATAATTTGGGGTAATTCTGTAGATATTAAAAATGCATTCATTGTACAGAAAAAATGTATCAGGGCAATTTGCGGTACTCACTTCTTCGATCACTGCAAACCATTATTCAAAAAAGTCCAGATACTGCCTCTGCCTTGCTTGTATATATACGAAATGGTCTCACTAATAAAAAAACATCCACAACTGTTCCCATTATATGACGAAGTACTAGGTAAATCCCACAGCCGCGACCCAAGCAAATTATATGTACCTAATCAGCGACTACAAATTTGCCGAAGAAATGCGTGTTGTATGGCTGTAAAAATATATAATCATTTTCCTACCAGTATAAGAAATCTGCCAGCAAACAAGTTTCGCAATAAAGTATTTCAATTCCTTCTGGACATGTGATTTTACTCGGTTGAGGAATTCTTACAATATAAATTTAAATTAAATAATTGACATTGTGAAAATAATATTGGACGGAATATAAGTCTGAATTCTGACTATTGTTGACATTTATTAATATATTAAACTTTGACTTTCATAACAAATTTAAATGGAAATTTTATTAATTACAACAACCAAACAGTAGGGGATTTACAATAGGGGCAGTCGGGGCTAGTGCCCAGGGCGGCAAGTTTTCTAGGGCGGCAAAATTTAGAAACCGATTTTTTTTCCAGTCTTATCAAGACTGTTCAATATAATTAGTTAATTCTTTGAATACATAATTTTTTATTAAATAGATAATTAAAGAAATTCATTTTTACATAATATAAAGGATCTTTACACTGAGTTTCCAAACGTGGATTTATGATATTAGGTGCAACAAACTGTAGCGCCAGAACGATCGTTTTCATGTTTGAAAAGAGTTAAAAACTTCTTACGTTCTACAATGAGTGCAAATAGGCTCAATAGCTTAGATATTCTATTTTTTTTCGGAATGATCTATGCTAACGGCCCAAATGTCCTAATGCTACATCGGATTAGTGTGAGCCGATTTGGCTTAATTTTGGTTTGTAAAAGTGGGGGGTTGCCCCCCGCCAACCATAAAGTCTGTGACCATACGGCCTCCTGGCGACGGGTTGGTAGATATTCTATGCATCAAATCAGACGTACTGACAACATTTAGATTGGGACCAATTTTTTTTTATGTTTTCGCAATATACAATAGGCAATATTTAATATGCACAGATATTATAATAATGTATAATAAATTAGTTATTTTATTTTTGAAAAATAAGGTAATAAACTATAAGTTTAAGTGAAACTGCAGGGCGGCATTTTTATCGGTGCCCAGGGGCGGCATTACAATACAATACATAACATAATTAACCAAACATATTAATTAAACAAAAAAAAAAAACTAAAATATTTTTGATTACCACTTCATAATCTATTTATAATGTATAAAATTAATAATGTAAAATATATAGGTATTTAATGTAATAAATGTAAGTAGGTAAATATATTTCCACGTCATTTGTAATGGCAAAGCATGCGGCCAACCAGTTAAGATAATCTGTACAATTAACCATGCTTAAGGAAATAAATTATTATTATTATTAATTAATTAAATTTATTTTTCTATTTTATACACTTACTATAACAGCATTTTTCCTATTTATACATATTTTTATTAGATTTTCAAGACCCGTCGTTTATTCATAATTTAACTCAGAAAATCAGTCTTTCAATAAAATCACAAAAACATGATTTTCAAATATGTTTTTATCTTAATCAATAACAACATTTTGCAATTTATATTCACTGCAAATACAATATTAAGATATGTTTAATACATTACTGAAATTAGTTCACAATAAAGTTTACCATTTTCGAGTAATTTAACCTCAAAATACTCCATTTTTTGTCATTATTGTAATTCTTTACTGCCATATCGTAGTTTTTCCGTCATTCGGAACGGGACACTTTTTCTTCTTTTGCCCCTTATGAGATGGTTTTCGTTGTCTCTACCCTCCATAATCCAGCTCCATAATTTTGTGTTAACATCAAAAATGTCAAAATGCTGCTCTTTTTCCACACTTTGCCGCAATGCAAAGATACAAACACAAACAGACGTCAGTACATTCTGTGATTAAATTTAATCTCCATATAACAGTGTTCATAACCATGTAACTTCATAGTATAAGATGGCACTAACATAAATTTGACATACATAATTCCATAGTTTCTCACACAACAAAGTACATAGACAAATCGGTGTCGCATAAACAATACCACAATGGCGAATAACAAAAGACACAAATCACGAAGCGAGGACATGTTGTTTAATATAGCGTATACAAATTCTTTATTGCCTCTTAAAGTCTGCTGTGAAGTCGTTTCAGAACACAGTAAATTTGTTTCTTGCTTCAAATTTTCGTGCGCAAAATGGCTGGCTAAGGAGAGGCTCAGCAGTCGACTGATATGGGTATTGGGTACCTTAGATATACTCCAAGTGTCCAAGGAAAGTAAAGTAAGCATTTAAACATACAACAAACATGTAAGAGGTAGTGCCATGCTACTTTGCAGCCGAATTGGGACGGCACGACCGGGCGCGGGGTGGTACCTCTCGCTCACATAACACAGGCGTCGAGTGACAGCTATGCTGTCGCGTTTCGTGCGGTTTGTGAGTTCCCGGTGGCCCATTGGGGGGATAGGGAAAAGGAGGCAACATATCTGCATAACTTTGGTTGTGCGGATGTCTATGGGTGTCGGTAGTCACCATAAGGCTCCAACTGCTCGATTGCCTCCCTATGACTTAAAAAAAAGAAAAAATACATTTTAAAAATTAGATGCAAAACTGCAAGCGATATAAAAACATTTTATATCGCTTGGGCTGTGGCGGCCGTGTGCCAGTTACTTTAAATCTCAGAGTATAATTTACATACATAATAAATAGAGCGCGCGTCACTTAGTATGAACTGTAAGCACGGGTATGAACATAGACCATTGTCTTGGAAACGTTCAATCACTGTCAAAACAACACGTATCACATTAGGTCCGCGAGCGATGTATATTATGTGTTTTTATGTTAAAATGGTGAAATGCGAAGTGCCAATTTGTAAGAATAATTCCCGGAAGCAAAATAAAAGTAGCAATAACATTTCTGTCTTGGCGTGCATTGATGGGTGCCTATGTTCAGCAGTGGCTGATGATGATGATGATGATGAATGTTTTAATTTCAAATATCGATATTTTTAATGCATTACGCGGCGTGACACTCTTTTATAACCGACTTCAAAAAAAAGAGGAGGTTCTCAATTCGTCTGTAGATATGTTTTTTTTTTATGTATGTGATACGATTACTCCGCCGTTTGTGCATGGATTTCGATGGTTATTTTTTTGTTTAAAAGCTGATGTTTCCAATTTGGTCCCATATTAATTTTATTCAGATCTGACAAGTCGTTTTTTAGTTATTCCCAATAATGCCTATTTGGTTGGTTTCGTTTACCTTGATGATGTGTCATTATAGTTACTTTTGGAGTCGGTGTCGTATTTGTTGCTGTACACTACCTACCTACCTACCTTGGCTGACACCGACTCCAAAAGTAACTATAATGACGTGGTAAACGCAAAGTTTGTACATTATTAGAATATTAAGTTGATTATATATATTGTAACCACAAAAATTAAAGAAACTGTTATTTTATTACTTTTTAGTTTAGTATTTTTGAAGTCGGTTTTAATTTTTTGTAAAAAGTTTTCTTTTCCGGATGGATCTATGCTACATCGGATTAGTGTGAGCCCATTTGGCTCACTTTTGGTTTGTAAAAGTGGGGGGTTGCCCCCCGCCAACCGTGCAGTCTGTGACCACACGGCCTCCTGGCGTCGGGTTGGATGCGTGACACTCGCACTCTATAATATATTATGTATACTCTCAACTTTAAATACATTCCTGGAATCATGGCTGTATTTATATCAATATTTTTTACTTTCAGTCCTTAACTATTACTTTAATTTACTTTATATTCTAATATTACTGTGTAAGAATCAATTTTGATGCAAATGAAATATGTAAGATCAATAATTGATTTTCGAATATTTTATTTAACAAAATAAATAAGCGGCACTGCGTATGCAGACGCTTGCCAACCGAATAAGTAATAAATCAAGTGACACTGCAATGGAGGCGGCGTTACAGAACACTGGAGCGTATTTGACGTGTCTAACTCTCGAACATTCTCGAACAAAAAGAAGACGATTCTAACTTCTAAGAGAGTTTTCAGCCGTTTCATCTATATGTAAAAACTGTTTTTTACGGTCACGAATTTTCGCCTTCCAATAAACCTCAGTAAAATGTGTAAAAAAGAAATTCCATTGACTTAATATCAGAAAATATTATATAGTTTTCAAGTAACTGATAGTAATTATTAAGAGAGTCTTAATATTTTGAAATCTTTATAAAACTAGCGGCGCGAGCAGACTTCGCCCGAACAAAGTCAACAGTGCCACATATTGGTCAAAAACTATCCCTTATTTCAAGTTAAAACAAGCACTTAGTTTATTAAAATCGGTTAAGTAGTTCAGTATTTTAGTAGTTCATCTCGTACAAACATTGTGACCCGAAATTATATTTATAAAGATTAAATTAATGATGCATCATAATAAAAATTCGTTATTTCAACCCATTTAATTAGATTCATTTTAAATAGATTCATTCATTTTGCACCGGTGGCAGGGAAGCGCTGTGCCGCGCTCCCGGCTGCGTGGGTACCACCATCTTGCTTGTTTCTCCCGTGAAACAGCTTTGCTGTGTTTCGGAGAGAAGGGCAAGACAGGCAGTGTAATTACTGGCACCGAGACTTAACATCTTATGTCTCGGGATAGGCAACACATAAAGGAGTTGCCTGGGCTCGTTTCAGGTAAACTAGTTTATGTTCATGGGCGACGTCGACCACTTACCATCAGGTGGTACGTTTGCCAGTTTGCCTATCCAACTAACATAAAAAAAAAACATCTTCGACATTATTTATGAATTTAATATACTTTATGAATATAAATATAAAGTGAAATGGAGATGAATATAAAGTCTTTAATAGATTTGACAAAAAATATGCCGCGCCATATTGTGAATTCTCTGCAATATCGAGAATTGATGATGGAACACCTATCACAAAATTCAAATCACGACCGACCTTTTCTCCCCGGAAATTGAAGTTTGAACCATGTTGCTTGACCCAAACGTCAAACTGACATCTGTCAAAACGACCCGGCGTCCCACCAAAAAACCTATGCTTCATTTTTTTTATCTATACAGATAAATACAATTGGAGTGTCTGTTTGTAACATTAAAATAATCACTTTTTATTAAATGCATATGGATGTATACACGGTACATATACCAAAATAGCCTTTTTTACAATTTTTGTCTGTCTGCCGTCTGTCTGTCCGTCTGTCTGTCTGTTTGTTCCGGCTAATCTCTGGAACGGCTGGGCCGATTTAGACGGGACTTTCACTGGCAGATAGCTGATGTTATAAGGAGTAACTTAGGCTATAAAAATAATCATCATCAATCCGCGTGCGGCTGTAAATCATCTATGTGTTGCCTATCCTGAGACATAAGATGTTAAGTCTCGGTGCCAATAATTACACTGCCTGTCTTGCCCTTCTCTCCGAAACACAGCAAAGCTGTTTCACGGGAGAAACAAGCAAGATGGTGGTACCCATGCAGCCGGGAGCGCGGCACAGCGCTTCCCTCCCACCGGTGCTTTTTTTAAGTTTGCTTTTTTTTATTTTCAGCAACCGTTATACAGGGACTATTGGCCACTAATAACTGAATTCAGCATCAATTTAGTAAAAAATACACGAGATTTTGAAAATACGGATCAATTTTGCGGCCTGGAGCGTTTTCGGGACAACAGGACAAGTTAGCGAAAAACGGGACAGGTGTGTATATTTGTATGTATGGTAATTGCTAAGCTTTGGTTTCGTTTCAAGCATTCCTTACACAAATTCTAAATAACCATAGAACAAAGTATACGTGTATAAAAAATATTTACTTCGTTGAGTTCTAACATCCTCTAGTTGACGATAATAATGTGTTATAGATCATCTAGATATAATAAAATCGTAGATCTTCCCTGTTATTGTGCCATATTTAAAGTTTCTTTCACCAAATTCACAAACTAACTAGGATATTAATTTTGATAACTGACTGATACGCATCTAAGCCGTAATATCTTACAAAGAAACGGTTGAATACGTGTGGCCGAAATAAAAATCAATTGGTGACCCCGGGTCTCAAACATAAAGATCACAGATAGCTCTAGACTATAGTTTTGTAGCCGTAAAGCCCATCACGACTAGAGTCGATCTTACCAATAAATTCTTTGCTATTTCCCAGCACTGATACTATCCTATGATGTACAGCATACGTCTAATAATATGGCGACGGACTTTTATAAAATAACACTTTTGATATGAAACTCTCAGCGTGCCTTGGCAGTAAGATGGTCTCGAATGGCGTAACTATTATTATAATGCCGTGATGCCGTATGGGCGCCCACAACGACGCCGCTCTCGACTCTGTATGTTCGCGCGCGTATCGAATATCAATACTATAAACTTTGTTTTTTTTTATTTTATTAAATTTTTCGATGTTTTCTTGTATTTCTATCGTGATTATCGCATTTTTATCAGCAGTTTAGTAGTAATTTGGAGGATTAGATACATCCTACATCCAAGCTCAAAAACATTACAACAATATTAGTATAGATAATGAAATAAATAATATGCGAAAGTGCCACCTCCACATAGTTTGCCTCAGTAATGAAGACATACTGGCCGGTCCCTCCTCCTCTAAACGGATAATTGAGTCATTACTGCGCGCGCGCACATCGATGGTCGATAGTCGATACTCCATAGTCGATACACCCGCCTCGGGGCTCACGCTTAACTTATAAAACATTTGAACAATCAGATTTTCTAAGATGAACTTGATTGATATCATAATTCCATTAAAAGTATTGGGTTTTGCAAAATCATCTTTATTTCACTATAAAACAGATACATAATAATAATGGTAAAAATATGCTCTTTCGAAATGCAGCTTACAAAAAAAAACTCTTAGGTGTTTTTCTTTAGACAAAATAATTTTATACAAATTTGTCCTCAAAATATATCGCGTAGAGCCTGACCAGAAATATATAAGCCCTGCATTGGTGTCGCCACTCGTGTCGTTTATACGGTAACACAGGGAAACTACATAGTATAGTCCATATTCGTTGATGTACCTACCTCCTTACTTACCTTGGCTGACACCGACTCCAAAAGTAACAATAATGACGTGGTAAATGCAAAGATTCTATATTAGTAGAAGAACAAGTTGATTATAAATTGTAGGCACAAAGATTACGGAAATTATTTTATTACTTTTTAGTTTTTTTTTTTAATTTTGAAGTCGGTTTTAATTTTTGTTTATTATCAAACGTATGAATTTTGAATAGCAAAGTAAATAAAGATTTAAAAAAAAATTGCATAGTAATATTTTTTGAAAATCTCCAGGTGAATTTGTTTATTTATTACTTATGTAATAAATAAATTATTCATAAATTTTCTGACGTTCAGTTCAGTGTTAGTTTTATGAAGTAAAACGTTTTTAAGCGCGACTAGAGGGTAACTTAGATTTCTAAAAAGTTTTACTTCAATCGCTCGTAAAGATTACACGCACCCAATTTTTTCCTATAAAAATTAAGGTTACGACAAATGGGCAGACGTTTCACCTGGTGGTAAGTGATAAGCGCTACATCATTAGCAGGTGCGTTACCTTTCAAATATGAGTATGTTCTTTTCTTGAAGGTCCCTAAGTCGTTGTGGTTTCGAAATACGTGCGTCGTGCGAGGAATCAAATAACGTAAATATTGAGCTGTTGTGGATTTCCGGATATCGAGGTGGTGTAGATGAATTTTTTTCTTTCTTTTTCTCTGTCATCCGTGAGTATCCTCCCAATATACCTAGCTATAGAATTTTTGTTGTACTATTTTTTAGCATAGAGGTTTATATTGAAATAAAAAAGAAAAATTGACAGAATAAGAATAATGTATTCATTAGGCAAATACTTGTATAAAATGTTGACAAAAGAGAAAACTTCGACCAAACCCAGAGACCCGTATGAGGTAATGCTGGCTTTACAAGGTATTTATTTTGTTAACAAAGGATAGGTTGAACAGGAGAGCTATTTTAATACTTTATGTTAACTTCGACCATAAGATCACAAGCTCACCAGGACTATGTGAGATTCGGTTGACTAGTAAGATAGTAGCCATCACATTATTATACTGACTTAAATATCTAGAGACCATCCCATGCTTATCTGTCTGTCCATGTATAAGACGAGGGAAAACCAGCCCCACCATGGTTCAGGCCTTGATGTGGCGGTGGGGCTCAGTAGCCTAGGGTGAGCCCAGCACCTTGGACTGAGCAAATTGAGCCGAGGGGGTTCTTTGTACCCCTCTTGTAAGAAGAGGGTACAAAAGAGCAGGGGGCAACAGGGGAGGACGTGAACCTCGCCCCATTGTACTATCCCGACGTTGGGAGGGGTAGTTCTATGGTGCGGGACACCCCTTCTGTGGAGGTGGCGTCGGTCCTTTGGGGGACTGACTAGCCGTCGAGACGCCTTGTTTGCTAATTAGATCCGGGGCACCTCGCCAAAGGCGGCATTGGTGCCACTCGCTGGGTTTTAGTGGGTAGAGCTGCATCCACTTACCAGCTTTCGGGCGCAGAGAGTCCCACATACCCGCGTGGGGAGACCCACTCACCAACGGGATGCCTCACAGCATTTCTCGGCATTAAAGTAAAAAAAAAGGGAAAACCAGAAGATAATTAATAATGCCTGACTTCTCTCTTGCCAACAACGTATATGTTTTAAAATGTAGTATACCAAAAGGTACCGTGTCATCACCCTAATAATACATATTTTTTCAACAGAGAACAAAGAATATACCATAAAAGATCTGACATTGTTCGATTTGAAGAGTTTAGAGGATGCAGCTATTGAAAGGCTACGCGTCAACCGTGACACTGAAGAAGACGATACGGGTCTCACTCCCTATGAATTCACCGGGACTACTGAACCTTCAGTTGTTGAAAAACCAGCACCGCCAGGGTCGCCACCATCAGAATCGAAAAACATATCGATCGATTCCAAACTACTGCCAATTTTCGTTGTGACTGCATTCTTCGGAGCAGTTTTCATTATAGGACCCTTATTGGTCAGGAAGGGAAAGAATAAAGGGTAATGGTGTTCATTCACTTCATTTTCACTAACATGTTTGTGTTTTGGATTTATGAGGTAATCTTCGAAACTACACATTTTAATCATCTGACCCAATATGACTACAAATCTAAATTAACGCAGGTGAAACTGTAAACAAGCGTTGATAAACATTATTGAGTGATCTGCATCAGCACGATAAGGGAGATTCGATCATTTGACCACGTGGCTCAATGGTTAGCGCGTTGGCGCTCAAGCCGGAGATAGCGGACTCGAATCCCGCCAGGGAGCAAAAAGTTTCCTGTGTTCCTGGGTCATGGTTGTAATTAATATATGTATCATATAATTAAAAAAATAGATGTATAGTATAAAAGTATTAAATATAATAGGTCTTTACCTATCAAATTGCCGTTCTGCAGTACTGGCCATTTCAAATCAAAATAATTTTTGTTTGGCTAAGAAATCTAATTTCTAATTTATTTTATTTTATTTTAAAAACATGGAATTCTTTTTCCAAAAGTAGTCATTTGTTTATTGATTAGTGTTACATTTTCATCGCATTTCAATCTTTTTCGTCAACATCGATACGTTAAAAATTCGAGTAATTATGGAATATAAGTACCGTCGTGGCAGCAACGCGGCACAAGCGGCACGCAACATCAACGACGTTTACGGAGCTAACACTACAAACCAACGCACCACCTGTTATTGGTTTGCTCGCTTCCGTTCTGGAATTTCGACCTGAAAAATTAATCTCGTGGTTGTCCGAAGACTAAGGTCGACAATGACGAATTAAAGGCGATTGTGGTAGCTGATGATACACAATCTACTGAATTAGCAGCAGCTTTCGACGTTAGCGTCAAAACAATATTGGTCCATTTGCGTCAAATTGGCAAGGTAAAAAAGGTTGACAAATGGGTGCCCCACGAACTCAATGATCGCCAGCGCGAAGTACGCGTTGAGACGTGCCTTGCACTGCTCAACAGACACACAAATGAAGGAATTTTGAACCGCATTGTTATCTGCGATGAAAAATGGATTCTGTTTGATAACCGCAAGCGCTCAACAAGTTGGTTGGATCCTGGTTCAGCACCTAAACAATGCCCTAAACGAAAACTGACCCCTAGAAAAGTGATGGTCACTGTTTGGTGATCTGGCGCCGGTGTGATTCATCACAGCTTCTTACCAAACGGGGTGAGCATTACTGCAGATATGTACTGTGAAGAACTGAACACAATGATGTAGAAGCTGGCACATCTCCAACCAGCATTGGTCAATCGCTCGTCTCCGCTGCTCCTGCACGACAACGCGCGACCTCATACTGCACAGCTGACGCTCTCCAAGTTGCACGAACTGGGGTTGGAAGCTCTCCGTCATCTGTCCTACTTACCAGACCTTGCGCCTACAGACTACTACTTTTTCCAGAATTTGGATAACTTCTTGGCGGGAAAAAAAATCAATACCCGAGAGGCAGTACAAAATGCCTTTGAAGAATTTGTTGCCTCCCGTCCAGCTGATTTCTTTAAGAAGGGCATCAATAAACTGCCACTGCGTTGGCAATGATGCATTGATTGCATGAGTGATTACTTCGATTAATACAAATAAAAAAGAGCATACTCATATTTAAAAGGCCGGCAACGCATCTGCTGATCCTCTGGTATAGCTGGTGTCTGTGGATGTCGCTTCTCACTTACCATCAGGTGAACCGACTGTCCGTTTGCCCCCTCTTCTATAAAAAAAACGTTTAAATTTTCTCATACAAAACGGCAATTTCATAGGTAAAGACCTAATATTTCCCTTGTCTGGTACCCGTAACACAAGTTCTTCGAGAACTTACCACGGGACCAAATTGTCGTAGTGTAAAAGCGTCCATAGATATTATTATTGTTATTCTCTATCACTCATATTTACAGAAAATCAACAATATATTACCGGTGGGAGGATTGCGCTTTGCCTTTCTCCCATCTGCATGGGTGCCACCATCATTGGTAGATTCTTGAAATATTCACGGAATATTTAATTATATTATATTTCCTTAAAGATAAATTATTAAAATAAAAAAATATTTATTTCTGTTGTCAGACGAGATTTTTTGTTAGTGTCTAATGTTGTATATAATGTATGGACCCCACCATGGTTCAGGCCTTAACGTGGCGGTGGGGCTCAGTAGCCTAGGGTGAGCCCAACACCTTGGGCGAAGCTAATTGAGCCGAGGGGGCTCTTTGTACTCCTCTTATAAGAAGAGGGGACAAAAGAGCAGGGGGCAAGGGGTGAGGATGGGAACCTCACCCCATTGTACTGTCCCGACGTTGGGAGGGGTTGTTCTGTGGTGCGGGACAACCCCTCTGTGGAGGTGGCGTCGGTCCCTTGCGGGACTGACTAGCCGTCGAGGTGCCCTGTTAGCTTAACAGATCCGGGGCACCTCACCAAGGCGGCATTGGTGGAACTCGCCGGGTTTTAGTGGGTAGAGTTGAGTCCATTTACCACCTTTCGGCGCAGCGAGTCCTATATACCCACCTGGGGAGACCCGCTCCCCAGGCGGGATGTCTCAGAGCATTTCCCGGCGTAAAAGGAAAAAAAAAGTATATATATAATGTATGGAACCTTCGTGCACGAGTCCAACTCGCACTTGGCCGTTTTTATTTCACTGGCCCTTTTCTCTGCCTCTACGGATATAAATAAGACATTTACAGTTCCTACTTCATATTGTTATAACGTTTCAGCCTGGTCCGAGTTTGTATCATGATGACGGCATTCTGTATGTGGATTTTGTAAGTATATGAACAATATACTTCTGTGCTCACTGCTTTGCTTTGTATTCTTCTCGTGTGAGTTTTCAACGGGCAGCATTCTTTTTCTGGTTTCGTTTTGATAGCAGCAACAACAACAAAAACAAAATAAACCATATTTGACCCGCAACAAATTTAATTAAGAACAAGACAGGAATATTCAACAATAATAATTATTCCTAAAGCTTTTGTTTTTTGCAGCTGGTTCATAGTATATGTTGGGCAAATGAACCCATTGGTGGGTCCACGGCTGGAAAACTCTACGGTAGCTTGGATAGCGTATAAATGGGTAAAATTCTTATTCATACTTTAAATAAACAATAATATGATATTCTCTTCAATGTCCATTCTATTAAAAAATATTCCAGTCCAAGAGAAATGTAAGTAATACCTTTCTCTTATATCTGGAATTGAGAGTGTAGAAATAATAATTAGTCAGAATGTAATTAAAGAAAATGTAAAACTAATTTACTGACATCATATTTTATGTTAGTTGGATATGAGAACAGACAGACGAACTA
This sequence comes from Helleia helle, assembly GCA_963853865.1. Lineage (NCBI taxonomy): Eukaryota > Metazoa > Arthropoda > Insecta > Lepidoptera > Lycaenidae > Helleia > Helleia helle. The sequence continues at coordinate 16,638,130 of OY971426.1, read as the reverse complement.
GCTGATGGTAAGTGATCAACGTCGCCCATGGACATAAACAAGGTCCCTGGAAAAAGGCCAGACAACTCATTCATGTCCTATCCTAAGACAAGATGGAGGAGGGGGGCCCACAGGCGGGTATGTGGGACTCGCTGAGCCCGAAAGATGGTAAGGTGGACTCAGCTCTACCCACTAAAATCCGGTGAGTGCCACCAATGCCGCCTTTGGTGAGGTGCCAGTAATTACACTGCCTATGCTGCCTTTCTCTTTGAAATACAACAAAGCTGTTTCAAGGGAGAAAAAAGCAGGATGGTACCGAAGCAGACAGGAACTTGGCACAGCGTATCTCTCCCACCGGCCAAAAACAGGATTTACCATCTTGTGGCAGTCGGGTAAAAATAGAACTTTCATTATACGTTATTAATCCATTAATACCTTTACAGGGCAAGCCAGTCCAAGAATAAACTTTAGCAAGAAAAGAAAACAATTGTTTAAGTTAATTAGTCTATAATAAAATATGTAATATTATTAGAACGTTTTTATTTTAGTATAGTATCAGGTATGGGTATTACACTGCTACCTCTTAGAAGTTACTCCTAGAAGTTGAATGCTGACAGGTCACAGTGAAAAAGATGGCTGATAGACCAGAAAGATATATCCAGAATTACGGGGTCTACCTTCAAATACATAGTTTGCGGCATATAAGTTGAATCAAAATGGCAGCCGTTCGCTCAGGTACACTTATGGACAAAAGTGTAGGACGCAAAAAACTTGCCGTATTTCAATATATTTTTAAGAAGTATTAATGAATTAATGAATGAATATACTTTATTGTGCACACATAAAACATTAATTAAAAAATTTTAAACAAAAATTATGACCAACTTCAAAAAATAAAATAACTTAAAAGTAATAAAATAATAGCGTTTCTTTAATTATTTTGTCTACAACTAAAAATCATCTGGTACTTCTACTAATGCACAATTTTTGCGTTTACCACGTCATTATTGTTACTTTTGGAGTGAAGTAATTTAATTGAAAGCAAGTAGGTATATGAAGTTGGCAGTGGGTGATCCAAATTGCCTTTTCACCATCAGTGGGGGATAGGAACTGAGGATAAAGTTAATGTGGACTTATATAGGGCTAAGTTATTACATCTTAAGGTTACACAAGTCGCTCATCTTTCCATACAAACGTAGAACAGTAATTACTACTATGTTTGACGTTGACCTTGAAAAATAAATATAATATAAATTGATCTCGTCATTATATTACTCAAAATCTTAAAAACAATATATACATTAAAAAATACAAGCTTCTAAGCTTTTGCATTTCAATACTGATTTTACCCTAACTTTGGGCGAAAATAAATAGTACACAGAGCACGAAAGCTCAAAAATAAAGCCCGTACAGACATAGTTTAGTTATTCAAAAGTTGAAATAAATTTATTTTAAAAAGATACACTTAATAGTTTTTCTATAATAAATGTTTTGCTAAAAGGGCATTTTCGGAATGAATTATTGTGCATTTCATTCTAGCACACATGTTCGCGCACTATGTCAGGTGAGATAGCAATAATTTTGTTAAAGTTCGCGCCGTCGACTAGATCAACCTTAATGTAATAGCTCGCAACACTTATTTTTCTTATTCTTAACTTTTTGAACGCCGGCGACCATATTTTTAAATTTCGCCAAAAATCGAAATCAAAACATCACGCGAATTCTACTCGTTATAATAAACAACTTTTTACAAATGTTATTCCTTTCGTGACCATGGTTGCACCAAAAACATTGGAATAGCAAAAAATTAATAAGCCGCGATCAATACGTATTGTTTCGTTATAATACGTGTAAGGGTAACGCATTAAAATATTAACCAATCTTGTATCAAGTACTAGATGTAATTCCCTGTAATTGCTAGTCTCGACACCCCGACACCCCAGCACAATCACAGACGGTACGCGCCCCCAAAACAAATCCGGCGATATCGTAAAAGATCAAAATAACATTTGTACTGAAATCATTTATCAACGCTGATTCTCTTTCCATTTGGCCTCCCCTAACTTACAGCGAATCAGACCAATTCGTAGGGTACGACTATATTACGGATCATAGCGATTTTAATTTTTTAAAGGTTTTAAAGGTTGTTGAGATTTTTGCCTTTTTTTTCTTTTGCACTGGGAAACGCTCTTAGGCATCCCATGGAGGGGGGGGGGGGACCCCACAGGCATGTGGGACTCGCTGAGCCTAAAAGATGGTAAGGTGGACTCAGCTCTACCCACTAAAACCCGGCGAGTACCACCAATGCCGCCTTTGGTGAGGTGCCCCGAATCTGTTGCCACCTTGACGGCTAGTCTGGCCCCCGAGGGACCGACGCCACCTCCACAGAGGGGTTGTCCCGCACCACAACAACCCCTTCCAACGTCGGGACAGTGCAATAGGGTGAGGTTCCCATCTTCGCCCCTTGTCCCCCCTGTTCTTTTGTCTCCTCTTCTTGCCACCGCCACGACAAGGCTTGAAACATGGTAGGGTTGAGATTATTGCCGGGGCTAGTTCTAGGTTAGGTTAGTAGAATTTGTTTTTTTCATGGGTGACGCTGACCACTTACCATCATGTGACTCTCTCCGTTTGCCTTTCCAACTATAACAAAAAGCTATATCATAAAATAATGTTGAAACTATAAAACTATAAAACTATAAAATATGATTGATTATAGTTGGTAAGAGAAACTTGAAATAAGGTTCAATCCCGTGACTTTTTTTTTCTTCTTTAAATTGTAGTTTGCTTGTGTTTTTCATAAGGTTACGTGCAATCAAAAGGATTTCATTATTTTGATTTATTCTTAACCTTTTTATCTTTCCTTTACTACCTTATATTATAGATTACCTTTTTAATAATTAAGATGATTTTAATTATTGAGTAAAGGAGACGGTCCATTTCTGGTCTGATCTTGTACAGTATACCATAAATATAGAAAAAAATACATAGATTCCTTTCGTCGCTTCTCGCTCTGCTTTACAATATGATCGCAGCCGCACCGGACTAATGTGTTTCCAGGGAATAGCGTCTTTGTGGGGAGATGATCATTAATACTGGTTGGTGACGACGTACACATTAAAATTTAATATACGAATTAAATTTTAGCACTTGTAATGAATACGCAACGAGCTTTGAGGCTTTGTTATTGTATATAGTTTTTTTTTGTAATAATGTATATTGGTTCAATTTTTGGTAGTTCGTTTATGCAACCCTCGTTTCACGTTCAAAGTCAAAGCTATCCAAAAACAAATGAGCGATGAACTGTGAACAATATTAATACCGCTAATGATCTTTTTTAACGTTCTTTTCAACGTCAGCCATGAACCAAAGAGTTCAGTCGGAAATTGTGCAAAGATAAGCGATGCCTATCCTCATACAAATAGAGACACGATATACATGCTCTACTGTAGGGTTCACAACGAAGTATCTCAAAGGAATGAGTACAATGTGCAGGGCGCATGGACCACAGCGGATCACAAAGCTCGACTATGGTTGAATACTTTGGACTTATCAGATTGTAAGAGGTAGTGCCATGCTGCTTTACAGCCGAATTGGGCCGGCACGACCGGGGTGGTAACTATCGCGCACATAACACCAGCGTCAAGTGACAGCAATGCTGTCGCATTTCGTGTGGTTTGTCAGTTTGCGGTGACCCATTGGGGTGGATAGAGAAAAGGAGGGCAACGCATTTTTTTTATGTCATCAGGGGGCAAACGAGCAGTCGGAGCCTAACGGAGCCGACGCCCATACACATCAGCACAACCAAGGTCACGCAGATGCGCCGCCCTCCTGCATAACTTTTGGTGGTGCGGATATCTATGGGCGTCGGTAGTCACCATAAGGCTCCGATTGTTCAGTTGTCTCCTTATGACAAAAAACCTCGAATATAGATGATTTATTAGGATTTTCTATTCATTTATATACGATGTTTTTTCAAAATCATGAATGCCAAAATGTCATTTAAATTATCAACTAAAATCACCCCCAATCTCTTGATCCCAGTCATCTATTCTGCCCCTAACGTTTTCGCGCCATATTGCGAGCTGCCCCATCTAAATGATAATTCAAGAGCCCTTACAATAAAAATTATTGCGGTCAGTTTATTTTATTACGATTTTTATTGTATTCAAATAACTACGGACAACATCGAATTTGCCCTCAAAAGGAGGTTTCCGTTCGGAAAATAGACCCAAGGGTGGGGTGTATATGAATCTTGATATATAGGGACTCGTCTTTTTACACAATTTATGTTAGCTTCACCTGTATGTTTGTATGTTTGTAACCGACCTTTTTTGCTTTTGGATTTGGTTATTTGACGTTTTATATATTACTAGCTCGTGCCCGTGACTTCGTCTGTGCAGGATTAGATTTTGACAATTCGCAAAATTTATTCTTTATAAATTGTAGCTTAAGTGTTATTCTGATTTAAAAGCTATATTGTTGTAAAGTTTCATGAAAATCCATTTTTTATAGAAGAAAGGGCAAACGCACAGTCGGTTCACCTGGTGGTAAGTGATAAGCGACATCCACAGACACCCGCTACATCATCATCAGGTGCGTTGATGGCCTTTCAAATGTGAGAATGCTCTTTTCTTGATAGTCCCTTAGTCGTTCATTATTAATTAGTTCATCATTCATTCAGTAGTTTTTGTATGAAAGAGTAACAACCATCCATACATACAAACTTACACGTTTATAATATTTAATAGAATAATAGGATTTGATGATGAATTTCTAATTATATATTAAAAACTCGTCTCTCAACTCGACTCTCTCAACAATGAATAAATGTAATGCCGTAGAGACATTACCTTCTTCTTACATTCAAATCAAAGATCAACGTTTGCCTCCGACTGTTCAATGTGAAAGAGAAGAAATTAATTATATCTCTTTTTTATGTTAGTTGGATAGGCAAATTGGCAAACGTGCCACCTGATGGTAAGTGGTCGACGTCGCCCATGAACATAAACCAGTTTACCTGGAACGAGCCCCGGCAACTCATTTATGTGTTGCCTATCCTGAAACAAGATGTTGAGTCTCGGTGCCAGTAATTACACCGCCTGTCTTGCCCTTCTCTCCGAAACACAGCAAAGCTGTTTCACGGGAGAAATAAGCAAGATGGTGGTACCCATGTAGCCGGGAGCGCGGCACAGCGCTTCCCTCCCACCTAATTTCTTTCTTTTCCTGATTAATCTCTTTGACTAACTTTCGATGAAGTTTTTTTATTTGATTGTGTCCTGATTCAGAGTATGTATTGTCACTATACATTTCAGTAAAAGCTTGGTAGAAAGAGAATGAAAGTTTTTTTTACTTGTATCCTTTTATTTTCACACTCGTTCCCGAACCGTCCATTGCTCCTTGCCCTTGCCAATTCTCTGACAATATCTCTTATTGGTCCCGGAATAGAATTTACATCTCTACGAACCAAATTATACTTGAAACGCGTCACCAATATACTAATAAGAAATTTCCGCAGCGATTGCATTTATATTGGAAATTAATTTTTGAGTTTACTTTATTTTGTTTTGGTTTAATGGCAAATATGCAGAATGGCCTGATGTTAAGAGGTGCTGCGAAAAATTCCTACCACGTAATTATTTGTTTAAAGATATAAAAATCTGTATACATGCCTTGAACATAATGCTAGGCTAACTGAATAGATATTTATTAATAATCAATTTGCTACGAGACGTGTTATCTGCAACGCAAAAACCTTATGAAAATGGCCGATCTTGGTAGAAGTGTCCGGTATAAACTTTTCTTGGGAATATTAAAACTGTTTATAACGGGATGTTTACACGCTTTCACTTATTTAGAACATATTTGGGCATTATTTACGAAAGCCCCGTGAGACATCTATTTTGACACTAATTCCCGAATCTATTCTTATAATCATAGAACCCTTTTTTCCGCCGGGAAATGTTCTTAGGCTCTGAATGTGGGACTCGCTGCGCCCGAAAGATGATAAGGTGGATGCAGCTCTACCTACTAAAACTCGGCGGTGTTCTCTTCATCGTGCTGACCTGGTGCGGAAACTACTCCGTCCGCACTGGCGACAGTGTGACTGGGAGCACTCTCTTCTGGATGCAGAGGTGGTGACATCCTCTCCTACTACTTTGCTTGAGCTTTCTAAACACATAAGGGTGCCTTACAGCCTGGACCTTACCCGTGCATGGTGGATCGCACCTGATCGGCCACGCACAGTGGTGCGACCGCCTGTCGCCGCCACGCTGTCCTGTGGAGCGAGGCGAGGCGCTAGTGCGCTCCTTCTCCCACTCCGCCTCCTCCTTCTGCGACATCATTACCTCGCAAAAGGAGAGAACCGCCTGCCATGCGCTCTCACTAATGATCTGCGCCCACTTCGGCGACAAGTGGCGTCCTTTCCTCTGCCCAAGCTAGGCACTCCACCAAGGTGTGTCCTGCAGTGTCTTCACTGGCTTCACTTCACATGACACCCTGGAGAGTCCTCCGCCCCTGCCACCTTCCACAGATACCTTCCGAAGCAGCCATGTCCTTTCAGGATCTGTGCAAGGTGAAAGGTGATTATGTCGCCGGTCAATTTAAAAATAATTCGTTAGGTATGATAGTGTAGCAGATACGGTCCCTCCAAACAGCAAAGGAGGCTAATATTTGCGAATCGATTGCTTTATTTCAATCTGTCTTCTAAGAGTGAGATAGACTTGATCACTAAGCATCGATCGCACCGAGTGATGGCGGCACCATCAATCGGATCGGCGGTAGGCAGCAGTGCCGCCGATGCGAATCCATCATTCTCTGCAATTGCTAATTCACCTTCTCAGCGTGGCAATTATGAGCATATCCCTTCAATGGATAACAGGCACAAAAAACGCCCCTAGAACTTTAATAGCCTACATTAGTAAATGAAATCTAAACCACCGTAAGCGTTATTTAATAAGTCCTAAGGCACTTTTCGTGTAGGTATTTATTCATCATCAGTCAAAAATACATGATATTTTATTCGATACACTTTCCGCTCTCGAGAAAAATCATTCGCTTTTTTAAATCAATATCCTGCTTTGCACAGAATCTGGCAACACAGTCACAAGTTTTTCCAGAAGAAGTATAAATTAAAATACATGTACGTAATAAGAAAATACGGAACCCTATAAACGCATTACAATTTCAGCAACAATGCAACCACAACATGATGATCAGGCGTGTTTATTTATAATTTAGCAATAGTAATCGTCACCGCAAGACAAAGCTAGCCACCCCATTCTTATCTCCCTGTGAGATCGCAATCAGTGTCGCCATGTTTGGTGCCATTATGAATCGAGTTCCCGCCTTTTTACTTTTTTCCATTCGCTAGGCATTGGCGTCAGATCTCACAGCCGATAAGTTCTTTATTATCCTGGATGATTTTTTAATCTATGCCCCCGCTGTTAATATGCTCACGTTGCACACATTTTCTATTGTGTTTCGTGTCTGGCGGTTTATTACTTTGTGAGAGTAATTATTTCGCTATTTTTCTATGCGGTAGGTATTTGTGCAAGTTGCTGGAAACGCGAACGATTAACATTTTATTTATTTATGTTTTATTTTGTATATAAGAATGCTTAATACAATAACCGTGTGCTTCGATATATTAATTTAATATACACTAAGAAGTGTATATTTCGGCTTTCATCGTTGTTTTGTCTTTCAAGACTTATCTTTGAATGCTATACAGCAACCATAGACATAGAAGATGTAGATCTATCATCTCTTCGTGTTGAGAAAGGAATATACTTTTCAATATTCATCATCTTCCCTACGTGTTTAAAAAAAAACCAGAAATCCGCTCCTAATAAACGCCATAATATGAAATACTCCAATGTCTGCCAACTAACCACGTAAAATATGGTAATTTAAGACTCTATGGTCAAGAGTCTCTTTTTTTGGCCATTTTAAACTGCTTGTCAACCTCAGAACAAAGAATCAGACTAACAGTTAGAACTATTTTTTTCTGTGCTGACCTAATATCATTTATTGATAAAGTATTATTAGAACATTATACATTATAAATAAATAAACTATTTTAAAATAAATAAAGTCCGTTGGATAAAATTAAAGATTCAAATAGAGAATATCGGCTGTTGGTATCGGCATAAAACTTAACGAACGGCCCACTGTTATGTTCGGCTCTTTAGTCTTTGGTTTATTTATACAGATTAATATGTAAGAAGTTAGAAAGACATGGTTGTAAAAAAGAGCAAAGAACAGTAAACTTTGAAAGTTTTCTTTAAGTAGATTTTCCAATTTGAAACTCGTTACAGACAGGAAGAACTTGCTCTTTTTACACAGTGCGATTTTTTATCGAGTTAAAATATATAAATTGAATGTAATAGAGACTCACTCGACTTTACTAACTCGACTGAAACCAGGGCTAAATTGAATGAAGCCTTTGGCTGTGTAATGGCTACGGAAAATCTAAATATAAGGGATATGGAAGGGAAAAGTCATGAATGGAGTCAGTGAAATAAACCAAAAACTCAAGAACAAAATTCTAAAATAAATTAATTAGGACAATCTATGTACTTATCCTTTTTGTAAATAAAAAAAAATGTGTGGCACTCGGGGACTACCGCGGTAAAGCTATTGCATAGCATTTTTTATCAACTTATGCAATTATAATAATTTAATTATTTTTTATTTATGCAGTTTTGTTTTCTTTCTTTTGTTTTATATTTTTATATTTTATATTTAATGGATTATCAACAATTCTATGATTTAATGCGAATGGCCAATAATCAACAAAGAGATAATTTTCTTATGACTAAAATTCATTATTTACAAACTTCAATTCAAGAACCATTTCAAATCTATACATCTCTACAGATAAATAAAATTGGAGTGTCTGTTTGTAATATTAAAATAACCGCTTTTTACTAAATGCATATGGATGTATACCGGGCAACAACTATTTTATATAATACTACAAATTTTATATAATTACAAACAGACACTCCAATTTTATTTCTCTGTATAGATAAGATACAAACAAAATCATATCACTTTCTTCATTAATAAATGCACTTTGTTTATTCATATTTTAAAAAAATACCTAATAATATATTATAATACTAGCTGACCCGGCGAACTTCGTACCGCCTAACAATTAATTAATGTCGTGTTTTAGATTCATCATTAGCATCGTCATCATCATTATCACCAGCCTCTATCCGTCCATACCCACCTGGTTAATGGCCGACCAACACTTTGTCGACCTAAACGTCTTGAACCTTATATAACCTAAGCTTCCGTCAGAGAACTAAGGTTACCGATATCATTCAAATAATAGGCACGTTGCTAAAGTGGACTGCCAATTTGTGCCTTTGCCTGATAAAGTGGGCTGGTCACACACTCAGGAGAACAGATATCCGATGGGCTAATAACGTTACAGATTAGTTGAATGTACTTTATGAGTTTATGAAAGTAAGACAATGATTGCAAAATAAATAAGAAGTTCAGTACTTTATTAAGATAATGACACCAAAAGATTCAGCGATTGTCGTGTCCATGTGAATTTCGTTTTCAAGAAAATTGAGCTCTTAACATGCTACACGAAATGTTGGGCACACTATACCATTAATAGTTCGTAGTGATTCAAATGATGTTGACCCACGAACATTTTCCAGCAACAACCGCAAATCATCCGCAAATAGTAACATCGTTGCCAGTGATGATCTTTCAATGGACAATTTATAGTATATAACGCCTATGTCGATCGCTCTCCTTTCTATTTAAGCTCCGTGACACACGCATAAAAATTTGACAACTATTATACTTATAATATTATGTCAATTCTTTTTCATTATTTACATTTTTTAAATCTAAACTACGCCATTATCCGAATATTGTGGATATATGTTGTCGATTCGAAACATTTATTTAAATGCGTTAATTTGAGAGGAGAACTTACCGTATCCCACACGTATATACTTTCTTGCTTCACAAACTTTCACAAACATCTGCTTACTTATTCGTCCGATTTCGGAGCAGCTCGTCTCTCGCCGGGTGTTAGGTTTTTTTCGTTACGGAATTTCTTGATTCGGTCGCCGCGCTCAAGGCCCGCGATAAAAGCTATGCAATAGCTTAATAATAAATAAGGACGGTGATCTCTCATCGCACGCTAATTATTAAATATGTCATTAGTCTTTATCCGTCCAATGCTGAACGTAGGCCTCCTTCAATGAACGCCAAGATGGCCGATTCCTTGCCACTCGCATCCAACACAGACCGGCATGGACATTGTCTTCCCACCTGGTTAATGGCCGACCACCACTTCGTCTACCTTAACGCGGCCTCCACTCTTGAACCTTATTGGCCCATCGGCCATCCGTTCTTTTGAGTGTGTGATCAGCCCACTGAAAACATCGACGACAGACTTTATGCTTCCCGTGATATCGATAACTTTTGTTCTCTGTTCAAATCCTATCTGCCAAAGAAGCACGCTCCATAGCACTTTTTTATGTTCTATGTAAAGTGAATTTCCATAGGCATCGGTTAGAAGGTAAGCTATGTGGAGTGCCAGTTTTGAAAAAAGGATATATTTTAAGTGACGGTTTGTTATTCAGGCTCCCTTTTTCAATTGCATAATCCTTGTAATATTCTAGAAAGTAAGTAGCCACCGTCCGCGTTGGTGAAAGAGTCTACCCCGGCACTACTCTACTGATCTTGTTAAGCTATTGCATAGCTTTTATCGCGGGCCTTGAGCGCGGCGACCGAATCAAGAAATTCCGTAACGAAAAAAACCTAACACCCGACGAGAGACGAGCTGCTCCGAAATCGGACGAATAAGTAAGCAGCTGTTTGTGAGAAAGTATATAGGTGTGGGATACGGCTTACCGTACTTAACTTAGTACTTATACTAAGTTCTACTCTCAAATTAACGCATTTAAATAAATGTTTCGAATCGACAACATATATCCACAATATTCGGATAATGGCGTAGTTTAGATAAAAAAATGTAAATAATGAAAAAGAATTGACATAATATTATAAGTATAATAGTTGTCAAATTTTTATGCGTGTGTCACGGAGCTTAAATAGAAAGGAGAGCGATCGACATAGGCGTTATATACTATAAAATTATTAAATTATTATAATTGCATAAGTTGATAAAAAATGCTATGCAATAGCTTTACCGCGGCAGTCCGGAGTGCCACACGTTTTTTCTTTACATTGTTTGTCCAGAGACTCAAGATAAGTCGGACGGTTGTATGGTTTTATTGCAAGTAGTATTACTGGCAAATCCTAAGATTCTTTCTGATATATAGCTACGCTACATTACTGAGGAAATTATCAGCATAGGTCCTTGCGCAAATTGTAATTGTGGTCGCCTCGTTTATACCAAAATGAAAAAGTTAAAATTATAAGGGACCATCATCATAATCATAATAATTTGTCCCACTGCTGGGCAAGGGTCTTCTTGAAATAGGGACAGGAGGCTTAGGGCCATATTTTACCTATGTCCTAGACAATGTGCGGTAAACTTCAGGTGAACACCCTCAAATACTGATTAACCTCATCAGACATGCTGATTTCCTCACGATGTTTTCCTTTACCACTATAATGACCACTTATGTAAAATAAGATACCATTATACAACACTTACTTCAACGTCAACTAGTATGACCCGTAGCACACGACAAATCGTATCGCGCCTATAAAGGCGATGTGAGCGTTTTTCACTTGAGCTCAAAGCAGGATTTATTGGTGAACTCCTCTGAACCCTAGGCGGGACGGATGAAAATTGTCAGTTGGAGTTATTTATTGTGAAAGTATATTAAACCATATAAAAATATAAATTATAACATAACCTTGTTATATATTTATACCAAAAGAGAAACAATAGCAGAGTGGTTTCATCAAAAACGTTGTTGCTGTAAAGTATCAAAAACGGCATCGTTTAAATAAACCATCTCAAGGAGTTTTATTACCTAGGTAACACTGAAAATGTTTAGAAAATGAAAAGCGGCTTAATGTAGAAAGTTGCCAATACTTTTATTGTTTTTCGAAGTAATCTCCGTTTCTTTCTACACATCGTCGCATTCGATGGAACTGCAGTGTGAGAAAAGCAGTGGGCCCATTCTTCCTTAGGAGTCTCTTCTATGGCATTTTCGTACGCTTTCACCGCATCTTCAGGGCTCGTAAAGCGAATACCTCGAATTTTATCTTTAGTTCTTGGGAATAAATGAAAGTCGCAGGGCGCCAAGTCAGGACTGTAAGGCGGATGACTCATTATCTCGACACCTGCCATAGTCGAATTTGCGGTCCGTTTTGCGGAGTGCGCTGAAGCATTGTCGTGGTGAAGGAGGATCCTGCTTCGAGGGCGCTGCTGTCGATTTTTTTCCAAGACAACAGACAAACAGCGATTGACATACCAGTCTGCAGTAACTGTCCTTCCATCTTCTAGCACAACTGTCGCGAACTGACCTTTCCGACCAAAGAATTCCTTTCTTTACCTTAGTTGACCGATTCTCGAAAGGAAACACCCACTGAGCTGATTGTCTTTTGGTTTCGGGTTCGTAGCAATATATCCAGCTTTCATCACCAGTGATGATGACAAATACACCATTTGAGTTACCGCCGTTGAACTTATCTAACATTTGGCGACACCAGTCCATGCGGAGGCGTTTCGTTCGTGTAATATTTTTTGAACTTGACTCATACCAATGCCTAGGCTTGCCCGTATCTGCTGATAGGTCACTCTCTTATCTTCCTCTATCATGCATCGCACAGCACTGATGTTATCTTCTGTAGTCTCTGTTAAAGGACGTCCCTCACGCGGATCATCACTGAGATTGCTACGTCCACGCTTAAACTCGTTAAACCAATTGTAAATAGTGGCACGAGATGGGGCTTCATTAAAAAATGCTAATCGCAGCCTATCATAGCTTTGTTGTTGAGTAAGCCCACAACGAAAGTCATAATAAATCATTGACCGAAAATTTTCTCGCGTTATGTTCATTTTCACGTGTAACAAGAGTTTTAGATTTGCCGCTAATTCACAAAAACAAATGACAAATGAATGCAATATACTACATTAGGTTACCAAAGAGATCTAAAATAGAAATTCAAAAAAAGTTTTCATTTTCAATGTTTCTAACTGGCCAGTTCTAAACATTTTCATAAGGAATGAAATTTGCGTATATATTAGAAACTTATTTATGTTGATTTTTAATTGATTTCATTATTCTAGCAGCCTTTGCACGAACTTTCATTTTATTCTAAATTCAAACATTTTATTTTCGTCGATGGTAACCCACTCTTTTACATTAAATCCTTCATAAATTATGACATTATTAAAAGAATGATTGATAACAGCCTTATTGTTACAAAACTCCATGGAGTACGGGGCTGGCGGAAGTCAGGAAATGACCACTAATGGCGGATACGCCGGAAGCGACGCCATTACGCGTTAGTGATGTTCAAATAATTGCCCGGGCAAAATATTTAGTTTTGCATCTTTGATTACGGAGCTTATATTCTTGGGTGTCAGGCACGTGGCACCTCGAAAGATCGAGGGTACGTCACAATTCTTACTATACAGTAGTCCAATAGGTACTTAAATAGTAATTATTATTTTGATGTTTTTTTTTCTTTGTTTTGAGTTATTATAATTGTTTGTTAATTAAATAAGTTAATTGTAAGTTGTAACCTAAATATATTAATTATATATTATGCTCTATCCAGGGTGTCACCGCTTAGGCGTCAGTTGAAAATCAGCGCGTCAGCCATTAGTGCCGTGCATGCTGAACTGATTGCCTTTTTGACCTTAGCCTTTTTTTACATCATTTCAGATATGTACGTGTATTTTTTGTGTCAAATACATCTAATTGTTTCTTTCTTTCTTCTTTCTTTCAATAAGCATAGGCTGTATCCGATCCGATCCGAGTCCGTCAAAATATGTTCCGAAGTACTCGTAGAACTTTTTGTATGGTTTCGCACTAGTCATACGATTTCTCTCAGTTAATCGTGTGTCTCCGTTTTGAAGACACGGTTATTGGATCGAAGTAGCCCGCCCTATGGCTACTTCTTTTCTTTGTATGAGCAGAATAGCAACGGGACAGAATATTCTAGATTGAAACTTTCACAGATAAGGGTACTTATCCTTAAAGGATAAGTATAAGTAAGTTTCCTCACGCTGTTTATTCCTAGTTAACAAAGCGATGTTGGCAAGTTACGGAGAAAAACTAGCTTAACACACTAAAATTATCAAGATGGTCTAATCTTAAATATTCACTAACTACGGTACTTAACAAGAATACCAAGAATTGTAGGCCAACTAAAATAATTAATGTCAAATTATTTTTTTTGTCCACCATTTCCAATTACATTCCTGAACGCTGTTCAACATCTGTCATGAAAAACATTTTTCATTCCATAAACAGGCAACGGTAACAAGAATAAACAGCCACGCCACATCCCTATTGTCTATTAAAATAACTATATTACTGTACAAACTATATTGTGTCTATGCTAACAATGTGCTAAGTGGCGGAAGAAGCCACTTAATATACGAGACACGATCGATTGGCCAGCGATGACTTGCTAAATGCATAATTTCATGAGTCAATATAAAGGTACATTAAGGTATTGTGAAAACCATAGACAATTTGTATTGTAATCTAAAGTAATTTGTCACAACAGAGTGTTTGTAATATTTATAATAATGTTAAGTGCCGTCTGCAATTAAAGATAATCCTTATGTATACTAACATAAATCTTTAGATGTACCTACATGTGCGTTAAAGATATTTGAAATGATATTTTTTTTAAATACATGGATATACTGAGTGGTAACGTAAATTTACATATATTTCTTTTTAACAGGACACCTCTTTAGGACACAATTTTTAGGTAGTTTTACGTAGGTTTAAATAAATTTGTTAAATAATCTTAGTGTACTAAAGTTATGTGAGCACCAGAAGCCATGGTCCATGGCCACAAGGTTCTGATAAGTCTTCTCCTCCAAAAAGAATAAGGCCTAGGTTTTACACGAACTTCGCACACTTTCAAAAACTTTTGATAATATGCCGGTTTTTTCACGACTTTTCCGCCTCACCAAAACCCGTAAAAATATTACAATCAATCTTTCTTTGCCACTAGTATTTTTAATAAATTTTTCAACATTAAAATAGCGTGCGAAATTTCCGATACAATTTTTCAGGCTCGGCATCGCATGGCAGCACATTGGCCGGCGCAATCGCTCGTAGCACCGGCCGGAACCGAACGGAATTTTAAAAAGCCCGCCCTGTTTTATTATATTATCTGTGCGATTTGTGGCGCTTGGAATATTGGCTTTTTATCAAGAGAAATAACTTACGATGTAGGACGAGTAAAAGACAATAGGTCTTGATTATAAAGAGAACTATGAGAACAAGATTACCTGCCAAATAAAGCGGAATTTAGAGTATCATTACACATTTCTTAACTTTTTTCAGATAGTGGAATTGGTAGAGAAAATTTATTAGGAAACCTTTTGTTCGCTTGTTTTCCTGATTAACAATAGTAGTAGTAGATAATTCGTAAAATTCCTAAACTGCTCAAAAAGCTTCTAAAAGCGCCACTTTAAAAAAATAAACAGTTTTTTTATAATACTTGAATAGGCTAAATACTACGTGTTTACGAATTTAATGTGGCCCATGAAGATAAAAGTCACTCCATGGAGCATTTCAGGCAACTCAGTCGTATCATCGTGCCTGTCCCGTTCTTTTCTCTGAACAAAGGGTGCACAGCATATATAACATGACCAGACGTCCCGTTTTCTGATGACTTGTCTCGTTATCCCGAAAGGAAGAAGTTAATTATCAGTTTATTATGAATCAACTAAAAAAACGGTCATCAGAAAAAACCTGATAAATCAAAACAAGAATTGTTCGTGAGGAACTAAGCAAGAGAGTGGTACCCCGTGGTGGTAGCCATGCGGACGGGTGCGCACTATAATAACTCATAAGCCCAGCACTCCTAACGATGTTAGTTGAAAACCGATCGAAAATAATGCTGATTAACCTACCTTAATGAAAGAGTTATATAGCAAGTTGTGAACGACACCCAACAACAGCCTATAATACTTACTGTACTCGCCAGACCCAGGTGACTCGCAAATCGACTTACTTAATACACACAATACCTGCTATGGATACCGTTCTCACCCTTATGTGTTCAAGGTGCCTTAAGCGGAGAAGGAGGAGGTGACGCCATTTCCCACCTCCAGAGAATAGTGCCGGATGGCACATCGTTGTGGTCCGGTGCGGACGTCCACAGCTCTCGCGCCGGGTCACCCAGACGACGAGGAGAACACCGCTGGGGTTTAGTGGGTAGAGTCTGCGTCCACCTTACCAATTTTTTGGGTGGGCATACGCATATGAGCACTTATACGCATTCTCCAGCGGGAACAAAAAAAAGGGATACCGTTCTGTCACCATATGTTTTATACTGACTTTTTTACCGGTGGGAGTGAGTGATGCGCTGTGCCGTGCTCTCGTCAGCTTGGGTACCATCTTGCTTGTTTCTCCTGTGAAACAGCGTTGCTGTATTTCTGGGAGAAGGGCAGAAGAGGCAGTGTAATTACTGGCACAGAGATAATATCGTGTATCAAGATACACAACACGTATGAATGAGTTGTCTGGGCTAGTACCAACGTCGCCCGCAATCAGAAACTAGTTAACCTAGTTAACTAGTTAACTAGTTTGTGTTTGCGGGCGACGTCGACCACTTACCATCACGTGACTCGTCTGCCCGTTTTCTTATCTAACTATCATTAAAAACTGAGATACAGATTATAGCAAAGCTACTGAAAGAAGAACTAAGGAGGATGCGATATCAATACAGTCGGTTGCTCCGCACTAATCACACGACGTAACGATGATGAAGATGGCAAAAACTTCAATTTTATATGTTATATATATACTTTCAAAATACCTACATACAAATTATTTTAAAAGCATATAGCAACAAATGCGTCCAAAAGCTGCACAACTTCACAGCCGAAACTTAAATATCAATTCCCGTAGTAAGGATTGCTATTGAAAATGAATAATGACGTAAAAGTAAACAAGGTAATGACAACATTCATTACCGCTCGGTTTAAATTCGCTCAATGACGTTAAATGAGCAAAACCACAAAATGCTAAAATGGCGCTGGCCGCTTCACCATTATATTGATTTCGACGCCATTAAACCGTACCGGAAATTAAAAAGAAATAAAAACATATTGCTTTCCCGCGCGCTCCGAAGTTCACCCAATTTGTACATGTTCCGTTTTCAAACCTCGCCGATTTTGAATATCGAAAACGGCGAATATGTGCCTTACTCGCAAGCCGAATAACAACCTTTTCATAGACGCGTAATGATGGTTTTCGTTCGGAAACGGGAGCGATTAAATCCGTAATACAATTCGGTGGTTATGGAACAGGGTAGGTAGATTTTATTTGGCATGCCATTATTGTCAGCGTGATACGATTATTATATTATCGGGCGATAAACGGGCATAAAAAAGATATATCGTGGCAAAGCAATCATCTCGGACGGGGATTATGACGTTATTACAGTGTTTCGTGTGGATTTATCGGGAATGTTCGGAGCTAATTAGATTTCTGACGTGTGTAGGGAGACTATAAATCAAGGCTTATTCTGAAGCTAAGGCGATACAGATTATAATAAGCTTTGACTGCTTTGCATGGCTTTATCTGTGTTGTCGTTGTCTATGGTGACTTTTGTTTCTTATTTCATATTATGATTTCATATTATTTATTACCTGTGTTTTGCATACGTGTGAATTTTTAATGAATGAAATGAAGGACGAAAGAAATCAATTTACTAATATTCATAAGGCTAAGGTAATTATAATAAACAGTTAAATAAATTAAAAAACTTTTTAGTTACCTTGGTAGGCAAACTGGCAGACGTGCACTCTGGTGGTAACTGATAAGTGGTTAGTGCCGCTTATGTACATAAAGGATTTTACCTGGGAGTGTCTCAAGCAACTCATTCATTCATTCCCTATCGTAAGAAGTAAGAAATGTCGGTGATAGTAATGTCACTGCCTGTGTTCACAGTGCTTTTTCACGGACAAAATAAGGATAGTGGTACCTACCCATGCAGACTGGAGCGCGGCACAACCGATCCTCATCGGAGCCGATTTCGCCGGATATAATAATAAAAATAATTATAATAATAATAATAAATATACTGGGGACTAGGAACTGCGGAACAACCCCTCTGTGGAGGTGGCGTCGGTCCTTAGCCGGACTGACTAGCCGTCGAGGTGCCCTGTTTGTTTACTAGATCCGGGGCACCTCACCAAAAGCGGCATTGGTGGCACTCGCCGGGTTTTAGTGGGTAGAGCTGCTTCCACTTACCAGCTGTCGGGCGCAGCGAGTCCCACATACCCAGCGTGGGGAGACCCACTCCCCCGCGGGATGCCTCAGAGTATTTCCCTGCGTAAAAAAATGGATAGATAGGTTTTAGGTTTTGTTTTGACGGACAGACGAACCACGGAGTAATCCTATAAGAATTTTTGTCATTTTGAAGAACGGAAACCTGAAAAATACTATCAAAAAGTTTTATTGAAAACCCATCAAAATCATGATTCAGTGAAATGACCAGCAGAAGCAGTCGGAGACATGATAGGATGAATAGAAATAGAATAAATAGATGAATTCCTACGTGGCTTGTTTATTTTCACAGTATTTACTGTTATTTTTTCGTTTAATGCTGTAGTTGTACCGAAAAAGGACATCACAATTTTGATCTTGATTGTTTTTTATATAAGTGAAACTTATTTGCGCGCATAAGTATAATTATTTTACGGATGAAACGCCACGAAAATGTGCAACGTTTTGTCCAAAAAGAGGGAGAGAGTGATAGAGACCGATTGAGAGAGAGTTAGAAAGGGCGAACTTAGCATTGCTAGTCTCGGAAAAAAGCTTTAGATTAGTATAAATATAAACGAGATTTAAAAATTAGTTTGCCAAATAAGTTTCACTTCTGACATATGTACTTTGTACGCACGCACTTTTTACTATTTTTTATAGTTTGTACGTAATAATGTAGTTAATTATACCTAATGAAGATAATAAGACTTAATTTCTCTTAACTGTCATCTATTCGGTTCTGTCTATCTGTTCGGGTTCAGTATGAAGTGTTTCTGACTGCGAAAAAGCAGCCTCAAAGCCGAATCCCACCCCACACACACAAAGATATCTCGGAGACAAAGAGACTTGAGATCTGGTCGTATGAATGAGTAGTATTTATGTGTTTAATACACATAAACATAATGAGACTCGCCTAATACCGGTGGGAGGGAAGCGCTGTGCCACGCTCCCGTCTGCATGGGTACCACCATCTTGCTTGTTTCTCCCGTGAAACAGCTTTGCTGTGTTTCGGAGAGAAGGGCAAGACAGGCAGTGTAATTACTGGGACTTAACTTATGGCTCAGGATAGGCAACACTTAGATGAGTTGCCTGGGCTCGTTCCAGGTAAACTAGTTTATGTTCATGGGCGACGTCGACCACTTACCATCAGGTGGCACGTTTGCCAGTTTGCCTATCCAATTAACATAAAAAAATGGATGATAGATTACTGTTTTAAAATAGAGCAAGAGCGAATATAATTTTCGTTAATCAGCCTGTATCCAGGCAGGTTAACGAAAAATAATACGACTAGCAGATGAATTGCTATAGCCATTGTACAGGTTGACGATGGTGATTGTGGTTCTCGACATTGCCCTTGACAAAAGCAGTCAGCTGCGTTTCCTTATACATATAATCTTAACAGTAACTCACTTTTCCTTGTGTAATCGTAACGTCTTCAAAGACGGTGTGATAAGAAACTTATATTTCTCTCTTCAATGTTATTCGAAAATAAATTATCATTGAATCGAAAATTAATAATTCATCATAAGCTATGATTACATTAATTGTAGTTTTCTATTAAATGATGGCATTTATTTTGGAATCCTGTTTTCAGGATATTCGTCAGGATTTCGTCGTAAATTTTAGGGCTTTTGCCTAACATGGTTTAGAAGACCTTCGTTTGTAAATCTGTAATGATCGGTGGGAATGCTTGTTAAATACTGACATTATTAATTATAAAGTTTTATATTTATCTTCCAGTTCCGTTGATTCCTGGACGGCAATTCCCAGAAGAAGGCCGACGAGCGGGTGAGGGAGGAGGCCACTGACGAGGCCTCCCCCCGCGGGCGACGAACGGGAGTGCGTAGGATTCGCTACTTAATGCGCCTTGAGTAACGCCCTTGTGTTCGTGTCGGGCTCAGGATGGGAACCTGGGTCTGTATGGCACGACGTCGTCGGGACTGCTTAGTAGCGGCCGGGCAGTCCCCCATTATGAGGAGTAGTCTGGTCTTCGCCGGGGCCAGCCTGTCGCTGAGGTGATCCTGTTTGTTGCCTGCATATCCGGGACACTTAAAAAGCGGCTGAAGGCGCTCGCAGTGGTATTAGTTAGGGTGGGCACTCCCAGGTGCGAGTCCCACATTAGGTCAGGATCTACCCGAAGATCCTGGCTGCATCCATAAGGATTTCCCTGCGAAAAAAAAGCTTGCCGTTGATAATGACACATTTTTATGGAATTAATGTGTTTAATAAGAGCTTTGTTATCGCTAAAACTGGTGCCCTAATGTCACCCGTCGAGTGGCACGCGATTGTTTTATAGATTGGCGGCAAAATATATCACTCGAGAGCTACAAGCGAAACACATTAGGCCAGATAATCGGCTAATGGATTCCAAATATTTGTATAAGCTGGATTTGATAGCCACGGTAGGCTATACGTCATATATTGTCGTATCGCACACTTTACAATCCATTTCGCCTAATCCTTTAATAGGCACAGATAAAATGTTCAATTATTTCCTTTATCAGGATTATTGTGCTATTTCAATCGTGGAACAGCGCCTCTAGCGGACTTTTCCGTAAAACTATTGTCGCTTAAATATTACATACACGCTTTGAAATCCTTAACCTCTAAACCGATTTTATTACAATTAGAGCATTATATGCAGTTTGGTGGAACTTTAAAAACACAGAGGTTGACATGTCTACGGATTAATTATGACCATCGAGATCAAAATTGGAGAAAGTCCGGTCATAATTTGGTATTGAGACATGAAGACATGAACAGAAGCACTAGGAGATAGGACAATGGAATTACTTTCTTTTGAGAACCATACCATTAAAGAGTAATGCAGGAGTAAGTAGTAAACTGTGCAGTGGCCTGCCGTGTTGGATGCGAGTGGCGAGAGATCGGCCGTCTTGGCGTTCATTGAAAGAAGCAGCAGTCGACGGATAGGGCTCATGATGATGCTGAAGTAGTAAACATATCAAAGCTGCTTTTAAGGTAGGAATGGGCAGGGTAGTACCTTCCCCACTAAGGTTTAAGCCTTGTGGCGGTGGGGCTTAGTAGCTTAAGGTGAACCCAGCAGGAAGCTGCTCTTTGTACTCCTCTTATAAGAACAGCGACTATTACAAAAGAGCGAGAGGGATAAGGGGTGAGGATGGGAACCTTACCCCGTTGCACTTTACCGACGTTGGGAGGGGTTATTCTGTGGAGGAGGTGTTGGTCCTTTGAGGGACTGAATAGCCGTCAAGGTGCCCTGTTTGCTCAATAGATCCGGGGCACCTCACCAAACGTGGCATTAGTGGCATTCGCCGGGTTTTAGTGGGTAGAGCTACGTCCACCTTACCATCTTTCGGGCGCAGTACATACCCACCTGGAGATTCCCCCCCTCCCCAGCGGGATGTCTCAGACCATTTCTCACCGTAAGAGAAGAAAAAAAAAGGGTAGTGGTACTTTAGGTAAGTCTAAAAAAAGTACCGTACCTATTCAGACGGTATAATAATTAAAGTTAAAAAGTTCTTCTTTAAAATGTTTTTAGAAGGCTTTCTGAATGCTTTCAAACTCAACTGCATCCTTCTAAAGATTTTTCGTTATTAAAGCCTCATCAAACAAAACATTTGTTTATATAGCTGACTACTAGTACTGCCACCTTTTGTTGAATAGTTATAAACAAATTTAAATTTATTGAGTAATAGGGGGCGCTTATACTTAGAGAACTTGTGTCTTTTGTGTTTAAAAGATACGGCAATAGATGTCACTATTAAAAAAATACTACACGAGGTCATTGTTTCATTACGCGACTGACTTCACTGTTGTTCAAACTTCAATGAATATATTCACATTTCACAGTGTCATTCGGGTTTGACGTTTTTGTAATTTACGTGCCTTACAAATTTATACATACAAAACGAAAAAAGTTTTGTGTAATATAGCATTTATTTTATTAAAATAGATTTGTTTTTGTAAATATACTCTTTGTCTTATATAAACATTGTTACGAAAAAGTGGTTTAATTAAATTTTCTTCAACGAATTAAAGTGTAAAGTGTGACAAGTTTGGTAGAAACTTTCTCGCGTTATCAATTTCGCGGTGTTTGGAGGGATCGCTAAAATGAGTTGACTATTATAACAGTTTAAACATCTGAAAACAAACATAAAATGACTACAGACAGATTTCACAAGTGAGTATACGTATTACATTTATTTAATTATTATCTTACAGCTATGTATCGCAAAATAGATAAGATTAATTCCATCGATTGCTAATAGTTAATCTAGTTAATACTGCAAATGTATAATTTATTACCAATAGTTTGTGACTATTTGATATTTTAACATAATAAGTAGATTTTTTTCGAAAGGGCTAATATGCTTTTCGTTTTCCGCCTATCGACTATTGGCATTTGGCCTTTAAATTTTATCGGAACTGTAGGTGAGCAGATATATCCATACTCACCTAAAAAATGCTACTAATCTAGGTATGGACCTAGGCTAATTAATCATATGTAAATATTAGAAAGCTTATGGTAAACCATATGTATATTATACGCCGAAGAATGTTTGGCGGGCTGCTAATGTCTAAGATTTAAGAATTAACTATTAAGGCTGTTTTTAGCCACGTTAATCTTACAAATTACACCGACTGCAAGGCATAATATAAACGAACTGTAACTGCCAAAGTGGCATACTTCGTCGATTTTTTAAAATAATAGGACAATATTATTACGTGTATTAATGTATTCCATTGAACTACCTAAGTAAAACCAATAAACTATCCATAATTTCTTAAAATACCTAATTCTTAATTCTTAAAATATTTTGGCAATACACATTTAGTAGGTTTAGGTTTTAGGGATCCTTCGGGTTCGCCGAATAGGGCAAGAGGCGTTAATGCGAAGATGGGGGGAGGAGTGAGGACCTGGTGCGGCAGCCGTATGGCAAAAACCTAACGGCTGCTCTGCGTCCGGTCCTCGAGCGGTGGATGCGCCGTAAGCGCAAGCTTCTCACCTTCCGTCTCACACAGGTGCTCACCGGGCATGGTTGCTTTGGTGAATAACTGTGTCGGACGGCCCACAGGCAGCCGGTGACAGTGTGTCACGATTGTAGCGCTGCGGTGGACTCGTCCCAGCACACCCTCGAGGTGTGCCCGAGGTGGGCGGTGCTGCGTCGCGATCTGACATCGGTTTATTTATTTATTTATATTGGAGGGGGCTTGTCTCTGCCGGGCATCATCACCGCGATGCTCGGTGACGACTAGTCCTGGACGGCGATGGCCTCGTTCTGCGAGGTAGATATGTCTCAGAAGGAGGTCGACGAGCGGGTGAGAGACGAGGCCTCCCCCCGTGGGCGACGAACGGGGGTGCGTAGGAGGCGCCTCCAGTAACGCCCCTGTGCTCGTGTCGGGCTCAGGATGGGAACCTGGGCCCAGTAAGACACGACGTCGCGGGGACTGCCTAAGCAGCCGGGCCAGACTGTCGCTGAGGTGATCCCTTTGAATGTAGGCATTTTGGCACCCTCAAAACGCGGCTGAAGGCGCTCGCAGTGGTTTTAGTTTACGGATAGGGCGCACCCAGGTGCGAGTCCCACATAGGGTCAGGATCTACCCGAGATCCTAGCTATATGCGTAAAATGCCCTGCGATAACAAAAAAATGGTAGTTTGGTTGTTATGTTAAAACGAAATACAAGTTACAGGCATGTGCATCTCTAACTTCGTTTTATTTTAGTTTGATAGGTACTACTACTACTCACAGACAGACCCAGGAGGCAACTTCCAGTCTCCTCCCTCTCCTTCGTTCAATCGGAAGAGGAGACTTGTTTTGCGGGAGGCGCTGTTATTGTTAAGCCAGGAGCTAAAGCAGTTGAGCCTCGAGAAGCGTTCCTCTCTCTGATTCGGGAATGTCGCGGTTATAGCACAGATATACATATTATCCTGCATATGCCTTCTATCTGCTTCTATTGAGACCAGGACCGGCAGGAACCTGACCTGGGACAGTGCAATGGTGTGAGGTTCCCATCCTCGCCCTTTGTCCACCTCTACTCTTTTGTCCTCCCTTATAAGAGCGGTACAAAAGCAGTACATAGAGAAGCTCCCTCGGTTCAATTGGCTCCCAAGCCCCATCGCCACGACAAGGCTTGAACCATGGTGGAGAAGAACCGGATCTAACCCAATTTCCGATAATGGCGTCATTACTATAGGATCGCAGCCACTATGCGACCGTCTCGGGTACCTACTGATCTGCAGCCGGTCAGTCTCCCTGTTGCCAAGATCCAAGGTACCCACTACAGGCCACGGAAGCCTTACATGCATTTACCACGCGTAACGCGTACGCGAAAAGTCACGTTTTCTGTCGCGAATTTGTTGTTTTGGAACATCGAGAATTAAACCAGATAGAGTAGTAATGTAAACCATAAAATCCGTAACTGGTCAGTTATCTGTCACTGACGTAATAACAATTCAACCAACCAGCGATCTGTATGTACATCCCATCGGCAAACATCCATCAATGGCTATCAATTGGCCAATGAGGGCGCAGAACCGGCAAACAGCGTCGCAGCGCTTTGGCGGAATTTGTTTTCATACAAAACAAAGCATTACCACTCTATTCCTGTTATATGCTAGATGTTTTGGAAGGGCAACTAATTCGCCGCAGAACAACAATACCTATTCGTCTCGTTATATGATGTATTGTACATCTTCGATCTACATATTATTATATAAATTATTATATTAAATATCTCTAAATAGCATAAAGATATTTGCAATTCTTGAACAAAAAGTAAAAAATAAATATTTCAAATAAGGATTATTTATATTTTCTTGCTTGCTTTCCATTTTGCGTTCCATACATAATTAATACCGTAACTCTTAGAATTATTACATAATATGATATCTGCATTTGTGACTTTTGTTATGAAAAACTTTTTAATTATTAGCTGAAATATGAAGATGCAATTTCATTAAAAGTAATTGACTTAACAAAGAAAAGTTAGGAACTATTATAGACAATTAAATGATAATGATTCAGTACAAAAATGAACATACGCTCTATACTAAATACATAAAGTCTATATCTATGATAGATGTATTCGCGTGCGTTAGAAATCTTACCTTCCTATACTGGAAATGATATCTAATGACTATAAATTAACCTGTTCTTCCGGACTAGTTTCCTATTTGCAATTTGTGCGGCTTGTCCGTCCTAAACGGATATGTGTGTCTGTGGACTAGACGAAAAGTACTTTCCCAACACGATACTGTAACAATTATCTAGATTCTAGACAGATCGTTGCCTAGAGTCTGGCAGGAATTAGTACCCAAATGTACCAGTACAGTATTGAGCAAAATATAGACAAAACCAACCGTTGTAGTCTGGGTCCTACTCCTTTCCTTTTACTTGGGGAAATCGTCATTATAATCAGAGCCTGGGGGAGCCTGGTGGTTATGTGTTACTCAAACACTAATTAAAACCTCTGTACCGCATAGACGTACCCATGAGGTACGAAAGACTGCCATAACCCCTCTGCGGATGCCTTTGCGGGCTCTCCTATGGCTGGAGTTACATTTTACGCCACCATTCTCCGCCTTAGGCTCCAAGGAACATTTAGGAGCCGTCCAGCTCGGGAGTCGGGACCCTAGTGCGCGCGGTCATCCCCCGGTGCAAACAGCCCGCGGTCCCTAAGACTTCAAAGGCAATGCGCAGTCGTACGCACGTTAGCGCACAACCACGTCGTCGCTCCCGACCTGCGTTGGGACCGTGCGCTAGACCGAACAACCCATTTGCCATGCATAGTTTCGCCGCGTAACTACAAGGATGGGATTCGGGGTATTTTTTTCAAGAGATTTTCTTCCTAATCTCCTCTAGTTTTTAAATGGGTTTCCGTCGTCTGTTGGTCTTACTTCCTGCTTGGCTCATTACAGTATGACTTTAATTAAAATTTACACATAATCCACCCACGGTCAACTATAATTGGGCAAAAGTCACTCTCAACAAATGCTACACCGATAAATCTCTTCTTCTGAAAAGGAACCAAAACTGCTAGATATACATTGTCATCGTATCCAATGGTGTGTCTTTCAATCGCACATTTTCCCAAACATCAATTCCGATATATATTAAACAAGCCACAGTACAGTTAGTCGCTGTAGGGACACCCGTATGACAATGAACTTGCCGGTGACCTGACCCCTAGAGCGTGTCTCCTACATCCTCGTCCGTGTCAGATGCCCTCAACCAAATATCACACCTGCGTCACCGATAATGACATATTATAAATAAATGTAAATTGTAAACGAACATTGACACGTTAACGTGTCTTTAATTTTCAGAAGTATAGACCAGAACGAAGTTTAAGAAACCCCCTGTTTTTAAGGCTGTTATCGGTAAAAAATTGCAATAATGACAAAAAATGGAGTATATTGAGGTTAAATTACTCAAAAATGGTAATACGTTATTGTGAACTAATTTCAGTACTATATCAAACATATTATTACATAATATGTTGTTTTTGTAGAGAAAATTGCAAAATGTTATTATTCATCAAGATAAAAACATATTTGGAACTCATGTTTTTGAGATTTTATGGAAAGACCAAATTCCTGAGTGAAATTATGAAAAAACGATGGGTCATGGAAATCTAACAAAAATATGTAAATGAATATGAAATATGCTGTTATTGTAAGTTTATAAAATAGAAAAATAAATTTAATTCATTTAACGCTTTAAAAAAATATTTTCGTTTTTATTTCTCAAAATAAAACATCATTTCCACATGATACTAAGCTCGGAATGACTTCAGAAAAATACACTGCTTGTAAGACAAGTTTAGATAAAATCACTAAACAGAAAAATTTATTATATTATCATTTTCAGTCAAAATTAATTTTCCAAGTTACATAGATCACTACCGCGCGACTGGCATGTCTGACAGTTCTACGTTGCGTGTAAGGTTTCACCTCATTCAGTTATCCCCGTCCATTTTGAAAAACATGACTTCTAACTACGGGTCTACTCAAAAATAAAATAGAAGCCCAATGTTGTCTACGAATATAAAAAAAAACTTAACGATCTTCACCACTCATGTCGACATTTTCACTTTGCACCTCGTTCCAACACTACTTTTTATCTAGTTTTACTTTCGGATTTTATTCTTAAGAATATGCCAACCCCTTTGTACCCTTAACTATTAGTCTCAAATAGAGAGAGAGAGAGTGAGAGAGAGAGAGAGAGAGAGAGAGAGAGAGGGTCACCGCGCAGGCTCTCGTATCTAGTAGAGCTAAATATTACTTAAATACAAACATGCCTAAACGTTTTAAATTAACAGCAAACAGCAACATGGTACAAAAACAATACAATCGATACAGAAATTACAATAACTACTTTTTGCAATCGTTTGTTTGTTTGATTGTTTCGATAAGTTTCTTAACCCCATTGTGCAAGTACAACAACAACACTACGATACTTTGACAGATGCTTAACCTTGTGACGTCATATTATTGGGCCCATGTAAACTCATATCCATGAGATAAAACCGAAATTATTTTTATTTTATAATAAAAACTCCCGGCTGCATGGGTACCAACATCTTGCTTGTTTCTCTCGTGAAACAACTTTGTTTTCGGAGAGAAGGGCAAGACAGGCAGTGTAATTACTGGCACCGATACTTAACATCTTATGTCTCAGGATAGACAACACATGCATACCTGGGCTCGTTCCAGGTAAACTAGTTTATGTTCATGGGCGACGTCGACCACTTACCATCAGGTGGTACGTCTGAAAGTTTGCTTATTAAGTAAGATACCGAGAGTCGAGACTAACCACAAAAGAAATTATAAATTTGGACTAATGTTCGACCAGATGAAATGACCACGACCTCCTGACTCCGACGGGTCCTAATTAGTTCTTCAGGTTGACGTTCTTTTAACCCATTGTATATAATATTTAATATTTATCAAGTATCAATCACACCACACGAGTGAGCGACCAGAGTGTGTATGTGCTCAGTGCTGGCCTCTTGAGTGAGAGTCGATAGGTCCGGGTTATATCGATATATAGGTGTGTGAAGTTCACCAACCCGCATTGGGCCAGCGCATCGTTGAACTATGGTCCAAAAGCCTCCTTGTCTGATTTCGAGGAGGAGACCCGTGCCCAGCAGTGGGACATAAAGGTTGATATTATTATATATTATTAATTACACCACATTAACCTAGCCCCGGAACGGAATGAAAATAAATTTAAGAAATTTATATAAATAGATACACAACCACTGTGAGTGTCCTACATATACTAGCCTAACGGCCATCTAATCCCTATACATAATAATAATAATATGCTTTATTTTGTACCCAATTAAATTGTTAACAGGTACATAAACTTAGGACTAGGAGTATGCTCAAAAATGGTCTTACCGCTTTAAGGTCCCTCTACCAGACAGACAACCATGAGTAAAAAATACGAATACTGATTTATAATTATGATAGTAATGGCAAAGTTTGATGATGATGATCATGATGAATATTTTAAAAATGTTCTTTTGATAAAAACCACAACGTACGTATTTGTTTATGCTCCAGCGCTTATACCAGGGGAGTACAGATACTAAGCGACAGTAATTTGAGTCTTATGATGTAGAAATACGCTCTGATGTTCAGTAGCAAGTTGTTATCGATTGTCATTAGCAGGTGTGTTACCTAAGCCTATACTAAACACCTTTTTTCATATTTCAAAAACCACGTATGATGGGACGTTTGATAAATTTCAAATAGAGAACGAAATAAGGATGCATCGATTGCAACCTCCTTTTAATCGGGAAAAGAGAATAATACCTTTTCTCGCTATTTTTACTATAGACGAAAATATGGAGTATTACGTGGTATTACTATACATTCAATTTTTTTACGCAGGGATATGTAGCCATCCGATACCTGGGCAGTGCATAACATAACTAAACCCACTGTGAGCGCCTTCAGACGCTTATTGAGTCCCAGATCTGCAGGCAACAGGAACACTCCGGGTTTTAGTGGGTAGAGCTGCGTCCACTTACCAGCTTTCGGGCGCAGCGAGTCCCAGCGCGGGGAGTGGGTCCCCGTCGCGTATGTGGGACTGCCTCAGAGCATTTCCCGGCGTTAAAGAAAAAAAAAGTATAATTGAACTCAAAATGTATATTTTATATTTAAAAACCTTATCTATATTCTTAAAATATTCTATTTACATTGTTTTCTAATGTTTACGCGAATTTTACTCATTTTACATTCCCGACCATGTGTGACCAAGGTTGCTGTAAAGTATCCGAAACGTCGGGCTTGTAAAAAACTTAATAAACCGCGATGAAATGCGTAAAATTGTTTCATTTTAATGTTCTATTTATTCTAAACATTAAATATCTACTTCTAAGAAACACAATATTAATGACTGATAAACGTTATGTGAAACATAAAAATATATTATGTACCTATGTGTTAAAGAAACGGTTTCACAATCATAGTAGGAGCATTCTGAACGTGCGAGTGTGTTTTTTTATGCATAAAAATATTTCGTGAGAATACATGGTTATCAAAGGTAGCCCTTATCGAAAAAGAACAATGGCAAGATTGTACCTGAGTGTTTCCGGAAGTGTCTAAAAATGTCACATATATACAAAAAATAATCATTTATGTTGCAGCTTTTTTTCACATACTTCTTTTTTATGTAAGAGTCGTAATTATTATTGTAAATAAATGAAAAGCTCAATTGTATTTAAATAAAATGGCCGCATTACAATGAAATACTAAAACAAATGTCACTTTGATTGGGTCCAACGAAGATAGTCCATTTTATATTAAAATCAAAAATTTATATCATTTTATAACGAAAGATGAAATAAAACGCGCGCGTGGCATGTCAGGCGGTGTCAAGGGCAAGGCATTCAAATATATTTGCGATTTCAATATATTTCATTTATTGAAATTCAAATACACTGCGAAGGCGCGCCAATAGATGGTTCACATCAAAACTATGAAAGTTACAACGAAAGTGACACTTATCAAATACAGTTTGAGTGCCAGTGATCGGGTGTAATGCATTATTGAGGCTGATTCACACCAGCCGGTTGCCTCATCGGTGAAAGTATTCCATTGTGACCGCGGCGCTGCTGTTCTCGCCAGAATTATTAATATGTTGACTGCATTCTAATCTCCGTCATATATTAAAAACAATGATATACCTAATAGAAAGTTTGAATTTTATGTTCATTTGTGAGTAATGTTAGATGAACAACCTTTTTTTTTTCTTTAACGCCTGGAAATGCTCTGAGGCATCGCGGGAGTCCCACATACTCGCCTGGGGAGATCCCACCCACATGGTGAGGTGCTCCCGATCTGTTGAGCAAACAGGGCACCTCGACGGCTAGTCAGTCCCTCAACCTCCAGAGAGAGGCTGTCCCGCACCACATAACAACCCCTCCCAACGTCGGGACAGTACAATGGGGTGAGGTTCCCGTCCTCGCCCCTTGCCCCTGCTCTTTTGACCCCTCTTTTTATAAAAGGGGTACAAATAGCCCTCTCGGCTCAATTAGCTTCGCCCAAGGTGCAGCGGCTCACCCTATGCTACTGAGCCGCACCACCACGTCAAGGCATCAACCGTGGTGGGGTAGATGAACAACCTGAGGGCAAGTTTGGGCAATAAATAGAATATAAAATATTTTACCCGGGACTGACACTTGACTAATACTTGTCCATCGGTTGCCTAACTTGAAGTGGAAAATGATTCCCAGACTGAGTAATTATTATCACTGGGAATCCCAATGCCAATTTCATTGCTTGCTTACGCATACACATGCGTAAGCAATAAGCATGCAATGACATTGGCGTGCAATTAATGAAATGCATGAAATCCAGTGCGGGAAAGAATACCTCTTTTATGACATACTTACGCGTTCACTATCATTTTTACTATACAGACAACAGGTACCGCGGAATGTTGCTAACTCATATCATCATGATCGACCCTTATATGTCCCACTCTGCGGGACACGGGTCCTCGATTTTAGGCGAGGAGGGTGTCCCGGATCTGACGAGCAACATGGCACCTCGACGGTCAGTCAGTCCCCCAATGGACCGACTCCACCTCCACAGAGGGGTTCCACCGCACCAACACAACAGTGGACAGTGCAAAGGTTCCCATCCTCGCCCCTTGTACCCCTCTGCTCTTCTTCCCCGTCTTTTTATAAGAGGGGTACAAAGAACAGGTCCCTCGGTTCAATTGGCTTCGCCCAAGGTGCAGGGTTCACCTTAGCCTGCTGAGCCCCACCGCCACGACAAAGCTTGAACCATGGTACCACGTCCGTCTTGCGAGGAGCGCGCGCAAAGGAGGCGCTTTGCGCACCTCCTGCCATGGTTGTCGGAGTTCCCCTATCATAGAAAGAAGTTCTATTAAAGTTAGCCCTTTTGAGGAAACCGGCTGGTCGCGAGGGGTGTCGTGTGTTAGTGAGATCCGGGACACTCCCCTTCAAGCGGCTAAAGGTAGCAGTAGTTTTAGTGCGGTATGCCGGCGCATGGGGTGTAGCGCTGGGAGTCCCACATATACACGGGGACGCCCCATCCCCGCAAAGCATTTCCACTGCGAAAAAAAAGACTTAAGTCTCAGGTTAAGTTGAGACTTTAATTGGCAATTGACCACTTACCATCATGTGGCGCGTCTACTTGTTATTTATTACCTATCCAACATAAAAATAAAGGTTAAACTGCACTAGGAAATATATACATCCTAATTTACCGGTGGGAGGGAAGCGCTGTGCCGCGCTCCCGGCTGCAGGTACCACCATCTTGCTTGTTTCTCCCGTGAAACAGCTTTGCTGTGTTTCGGAGAGAAGGGCAAGACAGGCAGTGTAATTAATTACTGGCACCGAGACTTAACATCTTATGTCTCAGGATAGGCAACACATAAATGAGTTGCCTGGGCTCGTTCCAGGTAAACTAGTTTATGTTCATGGGCGACGTCGACCACTTACCATCAGGTGGTACGTTTGCAAGTTTGCCTATCCAACTAACATAAAAAAAAACTTGTGACTAGACCATCGTCACTCACGCTAAGTAATGTATGTCTACAAATTCCAGAGCCGCGAAGGATGGTCTCCTGGAAGTTCTCCGGGAGGCTACGAGGAAGGAGTGCAACAACAAGGACGAGTCGGGCATGACGCCGACGCTGTGGGCCGCCTTCGAGGGGCACATTGAGGCGCTGCGGCTGCTCTGCGGGAGAGGGTGAAAAAAACCATTGTATTACTTTGTCACTATAAAAATAACAATTATATTTTTAAATTGTTAATATTCCCTTAGAAAAAAATCTAAGAAATAAACAAAAAAATGCGTGTGTGAACGCACGTAAGAACTAAGAAGTTATACTTTTGTGTCGCAACAAAACAAAAATAGCTAAGGATTTCATCCCGTATGCCACAACTCTGCTTGTAAAAGCAATGATAAATTTATTAAAAAAAAATACGTGATGTAGAATTATGAATAATTACTTATGAAAATACTGTCAATATAGTTACTCAATCAGCTAACTTCATCATGTCGTATTTTGACTGTCGGTATGCGCCTTTGTAATTGCTCCGTGGTATGCGCACGCATCTTAAAATGTTTACTCTCATAGTATTTTCCAAACGCGCCAAAAAAGTACCTTCAAAAACTCTTTTAGGCATCAACCAATAAATGAAAAAATATATGTATAATAATATTATAATCTACCGTCTCAAATAAAGTACCTAAGAGACAGTTCGAAAAAAAACAAAAAAACTGGCTGCTGACAAAAAAAATCTACAATGTTAGGGAACTCCTTGACAAAAAAAATTTATAATGATAAATATAATTAATATCATGTGACTATAAAGAAAAATATATGTAATGAATATCTCCAGTAATACATGTAGCCCATTATACGACGGTAAACCATAAATTGCTGTTTATTTCTTTATTATGTCTAATCCGTTTACTGTGCGTCTATCGCGTTTATATTTTTATCATGTTCCAACAGCCGTCATAACTTTTGACGATTCATCATTTTTTGTCATTTGTGGTCTATAGATTGGCATGTATTGACATACATGACAACACAATTCGTAATATATTGCAAGTTTAAAGTTCTACTATTGTGCTCTACTCTCGACATGTCAAGAACAGTTTACTCGAAAATACATACGAAACTACATGCCATATAAATAATTAAAAAAAAACAATTTTGATTTTATAAAATATTAAGATACGACTAAAAATGTGCATTTATAGCTAAGCAACTGACAGCCCATAACAAATAAGTAATCAATTTTATTTTAGAAAATGAGTTAATGAGGCTTGCACTTATGGATTTTTCAAATTTTTTTAATTTTAGTAATTTGTTTTCACTTGATCTTAGCATCACTGTAACTCCGGTAAAGCCAAGTTCATTAAGTTACTAAA
The DNA here is from genome assembly GCA_963853865.1 of Helleia helle. Lineage (NCBI taxonomy): Eukaryota > Metazoa > Arthropoda > Insecta > Lepidoptera > Lycaenidae > Helleia > Helleia helle. The sequence goes on along the minus strand of OY971426.1, from coordinate 16,604,323 downwards.
ATACTAAAGTTGGTCATTGTTATCCATAGCGTCCATATATAATATGATTCAGTAGTTAGCAGGGTAGTGGACTTAAGGTGCCAAATAAAATACCAAATTGTAAATTCTTGCAACGTTTCGGTCCTTTATTGAACCTTCTTCAGGCATACTAACTAAAGTTGGTCTTTGGCAAGAAGTTAGAATGGAATAAATAATAAAAAACTTTTCACTTCAATTCACTTTAGTCCAACGTAAAAAAATTTAAATTTCTAATATTTATTGCTCTGGAGATAAGTAACCTACACAAAAATGTGGCATGCATTACCTATATATATGTAAAATTTAGATGGATTTTTTTTATGTTAGTTTGATAGGCAAACTGGCAAACGTGCCACCCGATTGCAAGTGGTCGACGTCGCCCATGAACATAAACTAGTTTACCTGGAACGAGCCCAGGCAACTCATCTATGTGTTGCCTATCCTGAGACATAAGATGTTAAGTCTCGGTGCCAGTAATTAACTAATTATACTGCCTGTCTTGCCCTTCTCTCCAAAACACAGCAAAGCTGTTTCACGGGAGAAACAAGCAAGATGGTGGTACCCATGTAGCCGGGAGCGCGGCACAGCGCTTCCCTCACACCGGTAAATTAGGATGTATATATTTCTTTGTGCAATTCAGAACACCAAGCGAACTCGAGACGTTTGTTAGTACATATTATTATTATTAGAATATTTTATTTTCTAAGCGAAACAGTTACCAAACCAACGAACATCCTACAATATTGGCACAAACTAAAGAAACCATTGGTACGCTATTGTCTTCGTTTGGAGACTTCTAGAGTGTAATGTATCGATTGTGCGATGGCTTGTACTGATAAGATAACGAAGTTATAAAACTAAACGTCACATAATTACCTCTAATAATAATCAATACACACAAGATATAATATGTTACTGCAAGTCCATACAATTTTATCATAAAAGATAGGTAAAAGATTTTTTATGCAATCCGGACGATATTTTAGAAGAAGCATACGGAAAACAGTAATTGTAAAATGTTACAATGAATAATAATGTTTATGAAATTTTATAATATAAGAAACCAATTTATAATTTCGTATTATTCGAAATCTGAATTCGAAAAGGATGCCCAGTTGCATGCAGCGGTCGCTTATGACCTGCTTTAAATTCTTTTTCGCCATCACTGTATGTTATGTATTTTTATATGTATGTCTTTCTCATCTAATTAATCTGTCAATTCTCGAATCACCTCCTCGTAAAATTCACTAAAATCATCTTAAAAATTCAAAATGGCGCTTACAATGTTCTTCCAGAACGTTCAAATAAGCGTTAGTGTTGTCTTATATGCCTTCCAGTGGTGAGCCCGACAAAGCGGATTACTTCGGGAACACGGCGCTGCACCTCGCGGCCGCCAGGGGTCACCGAGAGTGTGTCACGTTCCTGGTCAACTTCGGAGCCAACGTGTATGCCATGGACGTGGACGGTCACACCGCTCAGGAGTTGGCCGGCATCAACGGCAGGGAGGATATCCTGAGGTTCCTAGACCAGGCTACGGGGAAACTGGAGAATAATGATAAGTATGTTTAACAGCCAGATAGGTTGTCTTTTGAGTTGAAAATTAAAGAAACGAATAGATGAGAATAGAATCGAAGGACTTGGGAGTATTTCTTATATAGTTCGGCAAATAGCGCGAATCATCCGTTGCAAGTTACATTACTCCAACCATACTAGTTTATTATGCACAACTTTTTGTAAGAGGTAGTGCCATGCTGCATTGCAGCCGAATTGGGCCGGCACGACCGGGATGGTACCTCTCGCTCACATAACACCGGCGTCAAGCGACAGCACAGCTGTCGCGTTTCTTGCGGTTCGTGAGTTTCCGGTGGCCCATTGGGGGGGATGGGGAAGAGGAGGGTGGCGCATCTGCGTGGCCTTGGTTGTGCGGATGTGTATGGGCGTCGGCGCCGTGAGGCTCCGACTGCTCGTTTGCCCCCTAATGACATTAAAAAAAACTTATTTATTTTAAGCATTGATTCTAAATATGTAGGTTATTAATCTAAATGTTTTTTATTTGCAGGAAAAAAGCCAAATCATTGAAGGAAAAATCGAAAAAGGATCACGAAAAGTTACAAAAGCAGTACACCAAACGACAGAGCAAGGCGGAGGTGATAGCTGAGAAAGAGCTGAGGAAGTTGGCGAAGGAGTGGGAGACAGAAGTGCCCACCATGCCGCACCGGCCCAGCAACGTGCTCATGGCGCTCAAGCAGCGGATGATACGGTCCTCCAGCTCGGGTGAGTAGCTCTTTTATGGTATTGACATATCCAGTTGACCAATTAGCTCTATGGTAAGCCACTGCAATGTTCATCCATTATTCATCAATCAATAGTGACAGTATTATAGAATATGTCTGGAGTCCGGATGGCCAGTAAAAACTTAGTTTCCATTAGCCAATCTAATGTCCATGGTTCAGGCCTTGTCGTGGTGGTGGGGCTCAGTAGCCTAAGGTGTGCCCAGCACCTTGGGCGGAGCGAATTAAGCCGAGGGGGCTTTTGTACCCCTCTTAAAAGAAGAGGAGACAAAAGAGCAGGCGACAAGGGCCGAGTACGGGAACCTCACCCCATTGTACTGTCCCGACGTTGGGAGGGGTTGTTCTGTGGTGCGGGACTCCTCATCAGGTGCATTGGTGGCACTCGCCGCATTTTAGTGGGTAGAGCTGCGTCCACTTACCAGCTTTCGGGCGCAGTGAGTCCCACATACCCGCCTGGGGAGACCCACTCCCCGGGGGATGCCTCAGAGTATTTCCCGGCGTTAAAGTAAAAAAATGACCAAGATTGGCTCAGTGACAGTGTTTTTAAAAGATCCAAATCTGTTGGTCCAAATTAATTAGACTTACTTCTATATCGGATAATGTGCAAGGAGTACGCACGCTTGTTTTTCGAACGAGTCCTCTACCACATCTTGTCTTAAGCCGGTTTAGATTGTAAAAAACAATCTAACATTTGGAAATGAGAGATACTACCAATATAAGGCCTTATTATACTAGTATGAGACATGGTGCTGGTATGTCCAGGTAACCTGCTGGCGGACGACCAGCCCCGCCCCACCTACTCCGCCCTGGTGGGCACCGTCAACTCGGGCGCGCGCGGCCGCGGGGCGGTCTACAAGAAGGCGCTCGCCAGCAAACTGAGGAACGGAACCCTCACGAGAAACGGACCTACCGATGACTTCAAGGTAATTATTTGGATGGTCATGGAACCGGGCTCGTCTTTCTCACTGGGCATCCTGGGCAGGTGCCCGGGGCCCGCAATCCATGGGGTCCATTATTTATAATATCAATAAATGATTGATTGATAATATCATTTTAAGCAAATTAAACACTGATTGCTGATGAGGATACCAAGTAGTTCCCTAATTGCTAGGTTTCCTCTTCTCTAGTCCAAAAATCGGGCTCACAGATCCCAAAGTTGTTGTTTTCGTCGGGGCCCCATTATCCTAGTGCCCAGGGCCCCCCAATAGGTTAAAGGGGGCATAGCCTGGAACGCATATATATTACACTTCTACACACTACTTAAGGATGAGGGAAAATTTAATGTATGTACTACAAATACAAAAATTTACATTAAATGTGTAGAAGTAATGCGTCTAAAAGTCGTACACTTCGACACGGATATTTTTTTTATGGCAAAAGGATATTTATTGTAATATACAACCAGAGGTTATACAGATTTATATTATTAAGGTTTTTTATATTATTTTCCTTATCCGTCTCCGAAACGCGACAGCATAGCTGTCATTTTACGATAGTATTATGTGAGCGAGAGGTACCCCACCGGTCGTGCTGGCCCAATTCGGCTGCAATGCAGCATGGCACTACCTCTTAAATATACAAGATATGGTACGATTTAAATTTTATGATTTTTGTGGATAACTTCATGATTCTTGAGGAAGAGGATCTGGTAAATTGTAACAAAACATAAATAACTAAGAGTAATAAACGTAAATAAATGTCTGGTACAGGTGGGAGAGGTGGAGACGACCGGTCGGCGCTCCGTCACGTCTCTGAGCGGACTGCGGCGAGATTCAGAGGTATGACTTGTTGAAGAGTTGAGAATACCCCAATACCAATTGGGGTATTCTAAAGCCGCCCCTACACAGCAAAGTGTGGGACTAGTGTGGGCTGGTCACACGCTCAGGAGAACGGATGGTCGATGAGCCAATAAGGTTCAAGAGTGGAGACCACATTTAGGTAGACGAAGTGTTGGTCGGCCATTAACCAGGTGGGAACACGATCTACATGCAGTAACCGGTTCGTGTTGTCCGTTGTTTGATGCGAGTGACAAAGGATCGGTCATCTTAGCGTTCATTGAAGGAGGCCTATGTTCAGCAGCGGAAGGATAAAGACTGATGATGTTGATGTACATACGGTTGGTTGTCAGGTGATGTACGTGGGCACGTTCGGGGCGGGGCCGGCGGCGCGCGGCGCGGTGGCGGACGTGTTCGACTCGCCCGCAGACAAGCCCGCGCGCGCGCCACTCACCAGGTGCGTACATCTTGCGACGCGATGATTGTTACCGTATTACACATGTATCTCTATTACCTCATTACGATAACTTTATAATGATATCCCAGGTCTTTCGTTTGTTCTTAAGGTCGTGAGAACTATTAGTTACCGTATTACAATAAGTAACGAAACATCCTAGGACTTTCGTTTGCTCTGGCTAATTCGCGAATCTTTAAAGTTGAATGTATGCGGGATTTATTTATTCTAGAAGATCAATTTGTACTTTTACTAAATCTTTTTACAAGACCTGCGTTTATCAGTAGCATAAATTTAATTGAAGGGTTGGACTTCGTTATTACTTAATATACCTAATAAACCTATAATTTTGATATACACGCAACCGTTTATATAAGATTTAAAATTAACATGGTTATTTTCACATTAAAAACTATTTAAAATGTTGTCTCGTGAACTAAAGAAATTGTAAAATGTATGGTGAAAGAATTATTTGAATACCTGGAAAAATGAAACAATTTTTAAGGATTTTATCGCGGTTTATTAAGATTTTTACAAGCCCGACGTTTCGGATACTTTACAGCAACCATGGTCACAGGAGGACGGACATAAAATCCGTAAAAATTGTTTCATTATAATGAGTGAAATTCGCGTAAACATTAGAAAACAACTGGAAAAATGACAAAACTAAACAATTTTTACTGAATTCAGAACGCGGTCGGAGCATTTGCTCTGTGACGTCACAAGTCTCGCCGCTCACGGTATGGGTAAGGCGGTACTCGCGGCCCGTGGGTGAGACTTGTGACGTCAGAGGCCGCGCGCCGAGAAGTTTTAAAGCGGACGGGAACAGTATCATAACTTCGTCATTTATGGAGATAATTGAAAAAAATATTAAATGGGCTTTAGTTTATAGCTATTTTTAAAAAGTTAATTTAAAAAAATGGAACCTTCCTTGTTCTGGAGGGCTGTGATTTTTGTCTATTATTTTCTAGTGCTTGCACATGTCCTCTACTTGTTGTTTGATAATCCTAAAATACTAACATTACTTACATTAAACAGTTAAAGCCTGGACCTTTAAACCTCGTCTCTTATCAGGTCCGCCAGCCAGCCCGACTTCTTGGCGGCGCAGAACGAAGACAGCGGCATCGGGCAGGAGGTGTTACTTCAGGAGCCCGCTAGTATATTCGACCGGCCCGGCTTTGGCAGTGTCGCTTTTAGGTGTGTATTGATTACCATTTATATACTCTTGAAAATAGATGAAAGTTTATATTGAACATATATAAACAATAACATTTATAAAATAACTATCATGAGAGCGTTACCTATAATTGTATTATTAGTAAGGGAAGATGGTTTAGTGTGTATGGGCTCGGCCTTGAGGTTTCGTTGGGGTGGGGTGAGGTTTCTCTAAATTTCCCCTTGCACCTGAACATGACAAAAGTAACGGTGACAGAAAATAGCGGCGTAAGGAAACCTCCAAATCTTTGAGGGTGGTCCCTCGCACTGGGCCAGCCCATAGGTAATTTAGGGCCTAATTATTACAACCCAACCCGACGCCAGGAGGCCGTGTGGCCTCCATGGTTCAGGCCTTGACGTGGCGGTGGGGCTCAGTAGCCTAGGGTGAGCCCAGCACCTTGGGCGAAGCCAATTGAATCCGAATGTTGCTCTTTGTACCCCTCTTATAAGAAGAGGGGACAAAAGAGAAAGGGGCAAGGTGTGAGGATGGGAACCTCACCCCATTGTACTGTCCCGACGTTGGGAGGGGTTGTTCTGTGGTGCGGGACAACCCCTCTGTGGAGGTGGCGTCGGTCCTTTGCGGGACTGACTAGCCATCGAGGTGCCCTGTTAGCTTAACAGATCCGGGGCACCTCACCAAGGTGGCACTGGTGGCACTCGCCGGGTTTTAGTGGGTAGAGCTGAGTCCATTTACCATCTTTAGGGCGCAGCGTAGTCCCACATACCCGCCTGGGGAGACCCACTCCCCCACGGGATGCCTCAGAGCATTTCCCGGCGTAAAAGGAAAAAAAAAGCAGGCCGTGTGGCCGCAGACTGCACGGTTGGCGGGGGGCAACCCCTCACTTTTACAAACCAATAGTGAGCCAAATGGGCTCACACTAATCCGACGAAGCATTAGTGCCTTCGGGCCATTAGCATAGATCCATCCGAAAAAAAAAATTACCTGAGAATTTCGAGGATTACCCTCATCATGTCATTTCGTAAGACCCAGACCCAGAAAACCTTGAATCCAATGTCCTTGTGTAGGAGGTCAATCACGGCGACGCTGAGCGCGCTGCCGGCGAGCGAGGAGCTGTCGATCGGCTCGGCGGGCTCGCTGGCGGCGCGACACACGTACCAGCCCGCGGACTGGAACGACCGCAACTCCGGTATGTCACCACCACCGTACACGCCTGATAGTAACATTTATCTGTATTGTATGATAATGGACAGTATCAGTAATATAGTAAAACAGATGAAAAAAGAGAAACTCGTGTTCGGTTTTCAAATACAACCGTTGAGCGGGGCTAACCACAGCTAAACCCAGACCACGGTTTACGGACGAACATTTTACGTGAAACATCATAATGCGTTATTGCCTGAACACTTAGGCCGATCGTGCCTATTTATCGCCTGTTCAGCGCTCTCGCTTGCACGCTCGGTCAAAGTCATAACGTGACTTTTTCTTGCGTGCAGATGGCGTTCATCGATATAAAAGACGTAATGACGTTATAAAAATAACACGTATTAGTAACAAAATCCAACTGGTGCTCAATTCTACAACTTGTGTCTAACTTTTTCCTACCCAAAGGAATCCACAACATAGACTGGCCTCTTGGTCTAGTGCTTAGTGACCCTGACTGCTAAACCAGAAGGTCGTGGGTTCGATTCCCACCCAGGACAAATGTTTGTGTGATGAGCATGATTTGTTCAGTGTCCGGGTGTAGTTTATCTATAATATGTATGTATTTATAAATTATATGTATATAATATCAGTGGTCTGGTTACCATAAGAACAGACTCTGCCTAGTTTGGGATCAGATGGCCGTGTGTAAGTGGTCCCAACATAATATTATTATTATTATATTGAGCAACGGTTCTTTGCCACATTTTATTTTTTTCATTGTATTTTGAAATTTATTACGGTAAGTTAATAAATTTCAAAGTAGGTATTTCTTTATTCTAAATCCTGTAAATCAAATTTATACATATTTCTTCTATCTAGGGAGTTCAACAATAACGTCGGAGGACGATGGTGAAACAGAAGAATCGGCGTACGCCTCGCTCGAGCGGTTTCTCACCGCTTGGGGCCTGTCCCAGTACATACAGAAGTTCAAGGACGAGCAGATAGACCTAGATGCCCTCATGTTGCTGACAGAGAGTGACCTGAAGTCCCTGGGCCTCCCCCTGGGTCCGTACAGGAAGCTAGTGACGGCGGTGCAGGAGAGGAAGCAAGCCCTCTCCCATCCTGGGCCGATGATTGACACTGCCATATAGTTAGATATTCATGGATTTTATACTAAATATTCTTTAATTTTAATAGCGTTGAGAGAAAAAATACCAATTTTTATCCCAGAAAACGGATTGTACTTAAGACTTAATACAAATCTATACGGATTGTACTGTTTAAATATTGTCGTTGGCCAGTTTGAGGTCACTTATATGTAGCGCTGTTTCTACTGTAGGCAGCGTTATATTTTTATTATGGCATTTAGTTGGAGTTATGACAAATGTTAAATGTCATACCAATGATGAGGTTTCAAACTATTAATGTTATATAATTAGATGCATGTAGAGACATGCCCAAAACTCTGCCAGTGTACATTAATAATAATTACTGTTATAAAAAATACCAATTGGATAGACTGAATAATTTATCCTTTTTTTTAACAATGGGGTTGTGTTAATAATTTGAAAAGACCCCTACCTGTTGTCTCTAAAGTCAGTTTACAGTTTACGATAATTTCACGTGATAACGTCATAATTCGTCACAAGCCGAGCTTAGGCCGACCGTGCCTCTATCGCTTGTTCCGCGCTTTCTCTTGCACGCTCGGCTCAGGCGGAACGGGACAATGAGTCATGCTTTTGCGTGCGTGCATACGGCGTTCATCGATTTATAAGACGTTATCACATCAAAATGTATTTTGGAAAATATGTGTGATATATTTTTAGCACGTGTTCCGTGTGCATCACAATTTTATACGTTTTTTTATTTTTCTAAGTGTGTCGTCGGTCAAACGTCGGTTTAGTCATAGCGATGTGTAAGCATTTGTGATGTGATAATACATTCCATCCATGTCGCCATATCTAGAGTATTTTTATATCAATAAATATATATTTTTATGAAATTTGTTTTTCATTTAAAGTTTTAACAATACATTCAGGGCCGGATTTAAATTTGTGCCGCCCTGGGGCACTGAAGAAAATGCCGCCCTATGACTTAAATTTTATTTTAATAGTTTGGATATCTTATTTTTTAAGAATTAGAATAACTAATTGATTGCAGGAAATGTATTATGTATTATATAGCATTTATTATACATTATGTTTTATTTATATTTATTCTTTATTTACTCATATATTATATATTATTTATTATATACTATAGTAATATAAAAAAATATTTGTATTTTTCTTAGAATTATAAGTTTTGCACTAAGAACGACTTATATTAGTATTGCATAATTTTTTTCACAGACACTTTTTGAATTGCAAATTGGTCGATTAAATCTTCACAATCTAAACGTTGAAGCACATCTGATTCTATGCATAGAATAGTTAAGCTATTGAGTCTATTTGCACCCATTGTAGCAATAACATAAATTTCCTATATTATAATATACAAAATTTTAATGTGATACATAATACTTGAATTATATTTCTTGAAAGATAAAATGTTTATTTAAAAGAATTAGTTAATTATATATTGTATAGAAAATTTTATCTCACTTTCCAAATTTTGCCGCCCTGGGCACTAGCCCCGACTGCCCCTAGTATAAATCCACCACTGAATACATTTGACTCAAGACTTCCAAACACGACATACAGAACGGATTTGATCACAACTAAGGGCTCATAAGGTCGTAAGTCCTACTTACATCATAAATTACATCTGATAATGTGAGTGTTTAGGATGTTTAGTGTTTACACATAACTCGATATGACGCCGCGTTGTGCTACGTTGTCCATCGTAGCCAGGGTTGGAAATGTTTTAAATAGATAAAAAAAAATAAGTTTAATTTTACTAAACCCCCCCCCCCCCCATGTTGAAGACATGTATAGGTACAACAAATCAATTTAAACACTTTTGAAAAAATGATTTAAAACATGTTTTTTTGTTTTCTTAATAACACGATGTTTTGTTCTTTTTAAAGAAACTGTTTTTATTTCCAACCCTGATCTCAGCACGTGTCGAAGCTGTGTCGAGAATTTTTATGTTACATATTCTATATATGTCATCGTGTTCAGGTTGCCTTATATTCGTCATATCATATTGCGTAAGAACCCCAAGATTCACTTACATGATACATGTATGGAGTACTTATGAACTTACTGCTTGTTGAACATTAGCAATCGACCCCAGGCATGTGAAAAGTATTTACCCATTCATATAGCAATAAGCAAGTTATCCTAGACCTGTTTGTAGACGAGCCATAACAGTCAATACTAGATGCTGTTCCTTATCATCGTTACCAGCTTTGTTATTCCACTGCTGATGACCCATACAAGAGCTCCTCCCTCTATTCGCATCCAATTTGGACCGGCCATAAAATTGTTTGGAAAATGAAAACCAAATATCAATTTAATAAATTTATTTCCAAAATTTTAAATACGATATCATTTAAAATGGAAAATAATCAAAATAAACCAATAGCTAATAATTACGTACAAATAAATCTAAATTGATTAATTTACAATTTGACTTATTATTACTATGACTAATATACATATTCGTTGTGTACTTAAATAGGACGGATGAAGCTAACAGTCACCAGTAACCACAGTCGCCGGTTATCTTTTGTAAACCGTACCGTATATAATCTATCCTAAGTTCCCGTACAAAATATTTCATATAGGAATACATAATGAACTATCATAGTAAAAAATATAGAGATTATACTTTTGGTGTAAAAGAACCTTCCGTTTGGAAGTGTAACGAAATTCGACAGTAAACTTTTTGAGATAAGTTATACGTTTTTAATAATTTATAATTAAGCAGTGTTTGTTTACTATGATATAAAATCAAGTACATTGAACTACAAGTTTAGACTAAGATATGTTAATTCTAAATACATACGAAACATGAGCATTACATAATCCAAAGGCACTAATTACATCGTTCTAGTCGTACAATATAAGATACTACACTACAAGTTTTGTTCCCTCGATTCACTTATGGCGGAGTCATGTCAACTTACTCCTAAACAAGCTATCTCTCTTACATTACATTATACACTAAATTCGTATGGTTTGTTCAAACTATGGAAATCAACAATGAAATTTTGAGATAACGGTGGTGTTAGAGTTTCGTATAGCCGTGCTCAGAAGCACTCGGGAAAGTTTATCGAAGTAATATTATTAAGGCAAGCGATAGTGCTGCCCTCACCTTGTAAATTCTATGATTTCCAACCATTAAGTTTTTTACTTGTTTAATAATTAATACTACCAATAATTTATATATGTTGCGTTCAAATCTAATTTATGTAATATATTTTTAACAATTTAAAGACTTTAACAATATTAAACTTGTTACTGTAAATTGTACTTCGTATAACATTCCCTCGTGCCGTAATAAAAGGTGCCAATAGTATTTTTCATATCACCAGATTCGGGCCACCCACAGCAGTGTATGTTCGTTTGAGATAAGAATACAGAACGGGCGTGTTCATACACTGTAACGGCATTCGATCGAAACTCCGTAACCATGTTCGATTGGCTCCCGGCACCGCGCTCAATACATGAATGCTAAGAACAAATTGTTCGGCTTGGAAGACTTCCTCTTATTGCACTTCCACCTGAACCGGCTGAGTCGGCTGTTGTCGTCGTGGTAATACGCGTACTCCGGGTAGGGGATGTAGGCGCCTGTGACAGGGTCCAGTGGGACCATGATGGGCAGGTCGGTCATCGACGCCGGTCTCTCGTCGGACGAGCCGGACTCGTAGCCCTTCGGCTCCGCGTACTGGGGACTGGTACTCGGTATATCGATGTCCTGACTCTGATTACACACGGGAACGCTCCGACTCGTGTCCGCGGATATGTTCGAACGGGACCGCAGAATCTGCCTCGTCGACGAAAAGTCCATCGAATGTTGCAGACTTTTGGACCTCGGCCGCAGGGTTTGCGGGGGGGTCTCGTCGATTCGCGACAGAGTGTGACGTCGGACGGGTCGGTAGACTTTCTTGTCGCCGAGTTTGGGGCGTTTAATTCTACGGTGGGAGTTGTACGTTTCTATGGACGATGTCGAGGGTTGTCGGTACGCGTTATGGATCGGGGATGGATTTCGCGCGGGTGCTTGCGGGGCGGGGGGGTTGGCGAAGTGAGCCGCCACAATGTCCCTCATCTGGTCGCATGCTCAGTAGTTGTAGGGTCCGTATTGGGAGCCGTGGTAGTAAGGTCCCGGGTAGGCCTGAGGGGGCGGGTACCCGGCGTAAGCATACTGCTGTTTTTGTGGGTACACTGAAAAGTTATAAACGTTGTATGAGAAAATGTTTGGATGAAAAAATATTAAAGTTTTTATATTATTTGCATTTACTTCTTATATGAATTTAAAACGAAAGTTACATAGACATTTTTGAGACTAGTCTTTGAAAATTGCCAAAAAGAAATAAAAATGTCAATTGAATTCACATTATTATATTATAATTAATTTCGTTAAACAACATGCAGCCCAAGATACCAAACGAAATCGGAAACCTATTTACAAAAGATTAAAGAATGAAATTCACGAAATACCTATATCGAATAATTCGAATGATTTTCATTTACCTAATTTGATTTAGGCGGCTCAGCAAGCTTATGTTATGATAATGAATATAATTCAAGCATTACCCGGCATTAGGTACTGCATATTAAGCGCCTCCTCTCTCTCGCGTTCGCCGCGCAAGCAAATGGCGGCCGACGAAAACAAAATGGCGGACAGCAGAGACAGACCGACGCCGCACCACGCGACCATATAGGACCAGTCGTACCACACGCGAGCGTTATCTCGCAATATCTGGTTTAAACCGATTCAAACCGGATCGTGGGGGTGAGATATTTATGGATTTGTATGGTAATGGGTTATGGTATATACATTCGCATGTTAATAAGTAAGCATGTTAGTGGCATTGGCGTAAACCAGATATTATGATATAGCGCATTTATTATATTGCATTAATCGTTCGGTCGCATATCCGTCGTCCGTTATACGCAGTAGCCACGTTTCAGAGAAACATGAAAAGAAAAAAGAAAGCATTTTGTTAGTATGAAATACTTACTTGTATACACTTACACGCTAGGTTATGTTGTAAGACTCTTTCGGGTTTAATGTTTATGTCATAGATAGTTTGATCATATTGTATAGAATGTATAATAAATATTAAATATAAGTATAGGTAAGTGTGATTTGAGGCAGGTACTTAAGTATAAAATATAAAGATAGTTATAAACATACACTATAGTAGTCATATGTATTACAAATAGGATAAAAAGATAGATAGGTACATAAAAAATGTATAAATAAAATTAATAATGTCGTAATAATATGTAGTCATCGTCCATCCATAACCGCCAAGCTTTAGTCAACCACCGTCTTTACAAAATGGCGGACGCCACAAAATGGCGGCGGTCTAACCTGGCATTATGTACTGCACGTTATTCTGCTGTTCGCGACGTTTCTCTTTGCTGAGACATATGGCGGCTGAGAAGAATAGTATGGAGCTTCCAAAGGATACACCAACGGCCAACCAAGCCATGATGTACGACCAATCGTACCAAATCGACGAGTTGTCTTTTAATACCTGTTTTTTGTTTCATCACAAACATACATTATTTTATACCATTTTTACCATTTATCATCATTGTTGTCAGTCGCTATTCACATATCGCTATTGAATATAGACCCCACTTAATGAGTGCAAAATCGGCTAGTAGATACATATCGAAGTGTTCATCTAATTAGTGATTATCTAGCTTGAACCGATGTCTTTTTAACCGACATTAAGAATGTAGTTTTGTCAATGATCACAAATGACAATGAGAACGTCACTATTAAAATTGAGACCTTTCTATTCAGATTCTCCCTAGATTCCCCATTGATTCTCAAAGATCTGAAATGTTTTGTGAACTAGTAAAGAAAATATAAAATTTTCATACATTTGGCCACTGCTGATAGAACTCCTCTCCGACCACCTTCTCCTTCTCGTAGAACTCGACGCCGTGCCATAACGCCATTGCCCCAGCCGCTAGTAAGCCTGGAAATAGTATAAGAGATAATTAGTTGAATCGAAATAGAAGTAATGATTGTATTTATTTATAGAATAACTAGCTATTGCCTTCAGCTTCGCCTGCGTTAACTTTTTATCCAGATTTACAGCCGTATCCATCTTGATGATGATGATAACTGATCCTATAAGGAGTATATATAATATATTATAAGATCAGTTTTCTGTCAGTGAAAGTCCCCTCAAAATCGGCCCAGCCGTTTGAGAGATTAGCCGGAACAAACAGACAAGACAAATTAATAAAAATATACTTTTATATTCATTTAGTGAAAAGCTGTTAATTTGAAATTACAAACAAACAATTACAGATTCATGTATAAAACAAGAAAAACGTACCAATACCAATTAGGTACATAACTTAACTATTGTCTTTGTAACTATATAATTTCACCCTCAACCAAATAGGTACTCAAATACGTACACGTGACGAGCATGAGTATAGCGGTGGCGGTGATGTTGCCGGGGCTCCTCTTCCAGCAGCCCACCACGCCCGTCCAGAAGGCGATGAACAGCGAGAGGAACGCCACGATGAACAACGCCACCGTCGACCGAGCCATGTGCAGCCTGCAATTTGATAAAAGGACATATTTTACTCATTTAGTATATTATGCTAGCAGGGCCTTGCGGTTTCACCCGTGTACTTCCCGTTGGAATACAGGGATAAATTAATGAAACATGAAAATCCATTCAGTAGTTTTTGAGTGAGAGTAACAAACATTCATCCATACATTTTTACAAACTTTCGCGTTTATAATATGATGAGGGTTGTTTTTATTAGCATTATAATAGAATCAACTGTCGGGACGTGACGCAGTAATGTCCCCCATCATGGTAAAGGCCTTGTCGTGGCGGTGGGGCTCAGTAACCTAGGGTGAGCGGTGCACCTTGGGCGAAGCTAATTGGGCCGAGGGGGCTCTTTGTACCCCTCTTATAAGAAGAGGGGACAGAAAAGCAGGGGGCAAGGGGTGAGGATGGGAACCTCACCCCATTGTACTGTCCCGACGTTGGGAGGGTGTTCTGTGGTGCGGGACAACCCCTCTGTGGAGGTGGCGTCGGTCCCTTGCAGGACTGACTAGCCGTCGAGGTGCCCTGTTTGTTTTCCAGATCCGGGGCACCTCACCAAAGGCGGCATTGGTGGCACTCGCCGGATTTTAGTGGGTAGAGCTGCGTCCATTTACCAGCTGTCGGGCGCAGAGAGTCCCACATACCCGCGTGGGGAGACCCACTCCCCCGCGGGATGCCTCAGAGCATTTCCCGGCGTTAAATAAAAAAAAAAAAAACGCAGTAATGTCACGCGTTCTATTTTTATTCTTCTTCTTAGCGTGTGGAAGGCTCTCTAAATGTTGTCCGCCCAGATCTCAGCTACTAGTATTGCGTTCTCAATAGCGTCCATTAAGTCTCATAAAGTGCAGGTGGGATGGGACGAAGACGACATGAGAATCCATTGTTTGTGGAACGGCGCCGCATCTGCTTTTGAGGGATCTGTGAATCCCCACCGGACACAGTTGTCCTTGCTCCGACCGCCCTGAGTTCTAAATCTATTCAAGCACTTCCAGGTTGGCCACGGCAGCTCGTGTCAAAGTGGGAGATTCTCATATTATGCATACATTTTTTCAATGACATAACTACGTAACTAAAAAAATTAACAGACTGGCGATACACCAGGTGGTAAGAGGCCAATTTTGCCTAGAACCTTGAACTAATTCACCTAGAAAAGTTGAAGATCAGTCTTAGTGGGGTGCTTTGGGATCTCTATGTTCAACAGCCGACTGATAAAGGGACAGTGAAAACTACAGACGTTTTACCAACTTGCTTCGTGTTATAAAGTCTTCTACATTAATATTTATGGCTTAGAAGAAGTATTTATTTTAATAAGTCCTTTTAAAAGAAGAAAACTAGTATCTTACTAACCTACAACTGGACTCGATTTCACATAGAGATAGTTCATATTTTTGTCCAGACGTACGTTTGTTTTCTTATACATTATTTAAGGCATATAGTTCACCTGTTCATCGCATCGTCGGAGAGGCCTCTCGTCTCGTTGTTCTCGTCGGGTATGAAGTAGTCTACATTGCTGCAGTGCGTCTCCACGGGCGACAGGTATATTTCAACTGGAAATAAAGAAACAACTCTTATTAATATAAAACACTTTATAAAACATATAATAATAATATCAACCCTTTTATGCCCCACTGTTGGGCACGGGTCTCCTCCTCGAAATCTGGCGAGGAGGGTTTTGGGACATAGTTCACCGATGCGCTGGCCCAATGCGGGTTGGTGAACTTCACACATCTTCAAAGACTTTAAATCTCATCAGGCATGCAGATTTCCTCACGATGTTACCTTCACCGGTGAGCAAGCGATGGCCTCATGTTCAGATGCACGTAGAAATTAAGTAAGTAAGCACTAGGCGATAAAGTCGCCTTTGTGTGTCTGAATTTATATTTTTAACTTTTAAATTTAGTGTTTCATGTTTGTAATTTTGTGTGTTGTGCACACACAAAATTACATAAATAAAGTATATTCATTCATTCATATTCAAATTATTATATATTTATATATAAATATTCCGTCCAAATATAGATATAAATCTAATCTAGCTGCAGAAAACAGAACAAAAAACAAAAATTTGAGTAGTTATTAAAGTTAACCTACGCCAAAGATTACAGCAGGCTAAATCACTTGCTATAAGGTGAGACAAGACTTCAGATCTTGGTAAAAGGGGATTTATTAGTAGCATAAGTTTCATTATTCTAGCTGACTTATAACAGCCAGTGTGGAAGTAATGATAAAATTCGATCGTCGGGCCTTAAAGTAAGAGAAGAGTAATCGGTGAGAAGCGAACATCTGGCGCATCGGAAGATGATGATAATGACGACGCACAGATTTTTATCACCTCTCATCAAATACTCGTTACCACAGCCAAAGCATCCATTAGCCATATATCTTTGCTCGTCATTCACCTGCACTTATGTCATTGACTTCTTTTTATATTTTATCTTTATTTACAGATAGTTTTTCTTACTAAAGAACTATATCAGCAAAGAATCTCTACTGATATTATACTGTTTGTGATTTTATGTGTACAAAAAATGACCGGTGGGAGGGAAGCGCTGTGCCGCGTTCCCGGCTGCAGGTACCACCATCTTGCTTTTTTCTCCCGTGAAACAGCTTTGCTGTGTTTCGGAGAGAAGGGCAAGACAGGCAGTGTAATTACTGGCACCGAGACTTAACATCTTATGTCTCAGGATAGGCAACACATAGATGAGTTGCTTGGGCTCGTTCCAGGCAAACTAGTTTATGTTCATGGGCGACGACGACCACTTACCATCAGGTGGCACGTTTGCCAGTTTGCCTATCCAAATAACATAAAAAAATACTTCAGTCTACAGTATCAAAGAGGAACATATGCTATAATATAGTTATCGACAATCCAAAGACGCCTGTAAATTTAATTAGTATTTGGTAGGTAACGTTAACGCAAACGAAGCTACTGGTAAGAGCTAGTTGGTAATAAGAAAAAATGCTTAGTTCGGAAGACAAGATTTTACCAGATAACTACAGCATTGGCATCACGCTAGTATGTTTCTAAAACCAGTTGCCTGAACTTGAATGAACAGAAAGAGAACTTTTTTTAATCTTATATAAATTTGGAGATTTTAATTCTACAAGAATATGCCAATCCCAATGTTACCTATTTTAGTACCTAACCATTAACGATTATATTAATAACGACGAGATTACAAAAACTGATTGTCTTTGCAGACACTGGTTCAGAAAGTAACGTCTGAGCCATAGGGCTGGCTCAGACGTTACTTTCTGAACCAGTGTCCATCACAACATCCAATGAATTAAAATTTTGTGCTCTAAACATCGGCTCTCTCTCATTTTGGTTCTCAACACACTCCATCAGATGTTGCACATCTTCTAGAAAAAGAACTTGGTAGTGGTCTCGCAAATACACTGTTTTAACATATATTTACACTTATCAATCCTTTTAATATACTAAAAAAGGCATATTCAAGCGACAAGCTTATATCTACAGGTTTCTTAAATCGTATAAAAATATCCAAAGTTGTTTGTTTTATCAAACTCAAAACACGAATCAAAAACGAGGACACAAAAATTACCGTAAAATTGTATTTGAAAGGAGATTTGATTTAATATTCACACAGACGTAAATGTAGACAACTTAAATGCCGATCGGCTGAATCACCTGTACTTAGTGATATCCGTTTGTATGACTAATTATACTTGATACCTCATCCGCAAAAATGTGATGGAAAAAGTTACGAAACTAGTGAATGATCATCGCCCGAGTCTGAAGCATTGTTCCAATAATCTACTAAATAAAACATTGAGATTGTTTTTCTTCGGATGGGTCTTAAGCTTCATTGGTACAGATGGTAAGCTGATATGATATAAGGCTCACCTAAGAAGCAATGAGTTATTAATAGATATACATACAGCTTACAAACAAACAAACAGGTTTTGTAACATTAAAGAACCGCTCGTAAGACATCTTTTTGATGGAGCAATCCGGGTTACTTTGTGTGTTCTTGTTAGAGAAATATAGCTTTAATGACCACATTCGTGGGTTTAATAGCAGAAACAAGACAGTAGCCGCCCACGAGGGAAGAAACGGTATCATACTTTACATAAACTTCCATAATTAATAAAGCTGAATTTTGTTAGTTTACTAACAAACTACCGCTGTGCCGCGCTACCAATACCAATAATATAAGCTATTTTATATTTCAATTAAATCATAGGTAAAATTGCGGAGCCCAGCAAGTTACACGATAATATAACAGTTTGACAAACTCAACGGACGATCTGCTATAAGTGTATCCGAGACCATAGCACGCTGATGATATAGGAGTACTTATGAAACATTTTGACACAGATCATTCCCGGCTCAAGTGATTTCATCAAACGAACGCAACCCACTATTGTTTCATGTTCACACGACCAGTTCTCACTGTACTTCTATTAATTGAGATTTAAAAAAGTAGATTACGTTGCTCTTTCACTCGGTAAAAAGTGTTTATTGCGGAAGATGCAAGCTAGGAAACAGCTGAATCAGACATGCCAGCTGCGAGTTTAGCTTTTTAAAGTTTAGAAATGGAAGCAATGATTTTTAAACCATCTAAATTCGCAGGAAAGTGGACATAGGATGCTAATCAAAATACCAATCTTCGATTAATGCGATGTTTCGGTCAATTTCGGTCAATAATTTAAAATACAAATAATGGAAGCAATAATGTCTTAGGCCTGGTTCAAGATATTTTAGACTTAACAAATTAATGAATTTTCTTGTGATTGAGGTTCCATCTATTAATTCTGCTTTACTCCCAATTAAGTCCTAAGTATTTGCAGTAGTTTTAATACAATTGTAACATACAACTATGAAGCCTTGATAGTTTTCGTCAATAGGTCTTACTAGATGTTAACCTATTTTAGGCCTTTTTCTCAAAATACTAACTTATCAACTAGTCGAATAAGTCGTAGTACTAGTCACATATCAACGACCAGTTCGCCAATAAGGTGCTCGAACTTTTTATGTGTCTCGAATTATTGTAATTTCGCAAATTGAGGGCACAATTTAAATAGAGAAGTGGTTTAACCGGTGTATTCGGCCTGTTCAGAACGGTAGCAAAAAAGTTATTGTTCTATGACAAGGCATACGGAAACCACCTGCTAAATAGGCAACGTCACCTATAAAAGAAATCATTTCATCCGGAATTTAGTTGCCTGAACCTGAAAATCTTGAATCGTATTGAATTGAATCGAATTGAATCGTATTGAATCGTACGCCATGCAACCGAAGTGGCCCGGCACGACCTTTCGCTCACATAACACCGGCGTCAATTGACAGATATCCTGTTGCGTTTCGTGCGGTTTGTGAGTTTCCGGTGGCCCATTAGGGGGGATAGGGAAAAAGAGGGCAATTCATCTGCATGTGCGGATGTTCATGGGCGTCGATAGTTGCCAAAAGGCTTCGACTGCTCGTTGACCCTCCTATGCTATAAAAACAAATCGTAATTAAATCTCTCTAAAACACAGCAAAATGATAGAATAGCGCTCACAGGAATAAGCTTGCACTGCAACCTCTCATTTGTCTGTGTTTATTAACATAACACATCAAGGTCGTGAGTATTTGACGCATCAGTCGCACAAAATAAATTAAATAAATCGCTTTCAATACACATATTTTGATGACCAGGTGCATGGCTACAATTAACGCCCAACCGTCCATTTCCTGTAAAGGCACTTATATAGGCCCTGCCCTGCCTTTTGAGTTAACCGTCATCAAAATCCAAGAGCTAATTGACGAAAGCTGTTTAGTAATCAAACAGCACCTCATCCCCATCGATCATTACACATAACCTACCACAAGACTGTCAAATTTCTGCCCACATTTTGTCATGACAGCCAACCTCAAGGCTGTACAATTAGCATCAGGTGACGGTATGTGTGAATGAATATGCAATGAGCGCGAAATCAAGCCTCGTACAAGTCCACTTTCATAACTTCAACATATCGCTATATTACTACTGGTTGTTTAAATAACTAGTTACAATTTCTGAAGCATATATATAAGAGAGAGATATAAGAACTATATGATTAACGGACAAGGTTAATATTATTGTGGTTGAGGCCATTCGCTGAGGTGATCCTGTTGCCTGCAGATCCGGGACTCATAAAGCGGCTGAAGGCGCTTGCAGGTGGTTTAGTTAGGTTAGGCCTATGTGGCACTCCCAATTGCGAGTCCCACATAGGCTTAGGAGCCCCGAGTAACCTAGATATAATACATGCAAAATGCATTCTCCACCTAGTCTAATGATTGAACCTTTGGGCTTTGAGGACTTCTTTTTTATATATATTTTTTACAAAAGATTGCAAACGGGTGATTACCGCCGCCCATAGAACGCAACATTAAAGTTGTGAGAGTGACGCTTATCTTTTTTAATGGCAATATTTAGCTAAAAAGATCTATCTTAAGTGTAGATTATTACAATCACGTAAACTAGATCTTCCTATCTTGCCATGCATCTACTTTCATTCAAATGTACGTAACGTGTTTAAATGTAAAATATAAGAGATAGCAAATCTCTTATCACCATAAATATACCGACAGTCATTGAATCGCCAATTTATTTCCACACTCAAATACTAAGTAGTAAGTACGTTTACCAAAAATAATATGGAATAATAAAAAGTAATTATAATAAAAGTAAAATTAAAAATATAAATACAAGAATAAATTATTCATTTTGTATTAAACTACTTATTATCATTAAAAAAATTGCTCACTGAGAAATATATCAATTAAAATATGAAAGTGTATGAAAGTAAAAACTCATAATAATTCGATGGGCGCATTTGAAATCACTTGAAGAGTTGAGCCGAGTCCAAATGTAAGTGGAAATGGGTGACCCGGTCCGGGCGACATTTAGAACTCGTGGGCGTCTAGAGAAAGTTGTCAATCGTACGTCCTTGTTGCCTAATGTGGAGTCTAAATAATGTATTCTGTATTAGAATACATGAACATTAGGGCTTAGCAAAATAAACTCTTGTATATACGGGCTACTCAACCCCGTCACTTGACTAAAGGCCTCCTATATTTAGTAGGGACTAGGCAGCTTAGTATGTAAAGATAAATTATATACTTCATGAGACTTTTTACAAACGTTGTGTAGGTTTTACAAGAAATTCGTCTTCAGAATGATAATGCGTCAAAAGCTAAAAAAATATATTCTTTTATATGTAGTTTATACGTTGTAACGATGTGAAGTTTTATCAAAATCCTATAGGTATTTTTGTGTTATGGAAACATAATAGATGTTAACTTTTGCGTGTATGAGATTGGTAGAATTTAGTTTTTTACAATTTGATATCATATTTTCAGACACGACATCATTCTAATTGTAAATTAAGAGTTATATACAGCTTTGGTGCTATTCTGAACTATAAAATATAAATTTCAACCCATCAAGTAAGAAATAATATTTGAAATTAACGCAGTTACATTCATTACTAAAATTATTTAAAACCGGATATTTCCCATGTTTTTCACTTTTATTTCGCGGAGCTCGATATTTAGACATTATCTACGAATGTCTTGTTCACGAGCTCCGTGAAATGAAAAACATTGTAAATATCCCGTTTTAAATAATTTTATTTCCCACTAGATGGGATGAAATTTATATCTATACTATTATTATAAAGCTGAAGAGTTTGTTTGTTTGAACGCGCTAATCTCAGGAACTACTGGTCCGATTTTAAACATTATTTCAGTGTTAGACCATTTATAGAGGAAGGCTATAGGCTATATACCATCACGCTGTGACTAACAGTAGTTAAGTTGAGTTAACGCGGGCGAAGCTGCGGGCAACAGCTAGTTTCAAATAATTGTAGAAGACATAATATATGGGAATAACAGTGAAATCCGATGCCATGAGAAGTCAAGATCTAAACACATTAAAGTACATTAAATATTTACTAGAGAAAGGCAATCAGAATTAATTTGTTTAATTAGTTAAATGCCTACATTTGTTTAAATACATATAAAATGGAGGCCTAACCTAACGTTACATTCTACTTAAATGAAAATATGAATAAATGAAAAACCAGTACATATAGAATACTAGAATTACGAGAATGATAGTGCATTGTATTACAGGAGAAAATCTATCTCCAAGAGATCATTTACGGCATGACCGCGGACGACGTTGACTGTTTTCGGACGACTAGTCTGCCAGTTTGCTTCCACCTTTTTTTTTCTTTAACGCCGGGAAATGCTCCAAAGTCTAAGGCATCCCGCGGGGGAGCGGGTCCCCCCCCGCGGGTATGTGGGACTCGCTGCGCCCGAGAGCTGGTAAGTGGGTAAGCTCTACTCACTAAAACTCGGCGTGTGCCACCAATGCCGTCTTTGGTAAGGTGCCCGGGATCTAATGAGCAAACAGGGCACCTCGACAGCTAGTCAGCCCTTCAGGGGACCGACGCTACCTCCACATAGGGTTGTCCCGCACCACATAACAACTCCTCCCAACGTCGGGACAGTACAATGGGGTGAGGTTCCCGTCCTCGCCCCTTGTCCCCCTGCTCTATTGTCCCCTTTTCTTATAAAAGGGGTTCAAAGCGCCCCCTCGGCTCAATTAGCTTAACCCAAGATGCTGGGCACACCTTAGGCTACCAAGGCCTGATCAAGACCTGAACCTTGGTGGGCTGTTTGCTTCCACTACTAAAATAGTAAATTACTTATAATCATATTTTATAAGGTCACAGGACCCTACATCTATACAAATAAATAAAACTGTAGGTTTTTCAAGTATGGTTTTCACTAAATACTTATATTTATACTTTCAATATATACTTGCATAAAAAATCTCTCTGTCTGTCCTGTTTGTTTGTTCGGATAATCTTTAAAACCGCTGGCCGATTTTGTCGGGATTTCACTGGCAGATTGCTGATATTATATAACTAAGGCTACAAAAATAATCATCACCACCATAGCCGTATCCACATACGGCTGTAAATCTAAGTTAATGCGGGCGAAGCTGCTGGCAACAGCTAGTTATTAATACATATTTAGCTCTTTTGCTCATTTTTAAATACTTGAGAGCACCTGAGACTGATTATCTCTGTAACTAACAGCGTATAATTCTAATGTAATATTACGATGGCTATACTACCACCCATTGATTGCCATGTTGTATCATATCATACATACTCCACGTTAAAAACAAGTTTTTTAACCAACATAAATGATTATCTTTTATCAAAGCTAAATTAAAATAATAATATTCAACGTGATATCGTGTACAATAATAATAACAGTTACGAAACCAACCTTCATTAAATATTTAGCCATAAGCACTCGAGCGTGGTTATGGACGGACAGACATTTAGATTATTCGTAATGATTAGCATATTTTATTTCGTTTTGGCTCGACAAACAGCTTAATAGATTTATCGCTAAACAGATTTAAAACAATGTTTCTTCTCTCTCAACTTCGATCATAATCATTAGCGCTAAATACGTTTTTATCAAGTTTATGCACGTTAGCTATTAGCATTTAGCACTCGTCAGTTCTAAGTAAACTACGCAAGAGGGTTTATACTTATCTTATTCAAATATTACATTATTACTTTTCATTTTGTTCCGTAATTATTATATTATATTAAAATAAAATCTTTAACAAGTAATTTTTTACTACATTCAACAAATTCAAGAATTTATAACTTTTGTATTTTTCCATTTATACAGTACATTACTGCAAACTAACTACTCTAATTGATGCGAGTGACAAGAGATCGACGTCTTGGCGTTCATTCAGGGAGGCCTTTGTTCAGCAGTGGACGGATAGAGGCTGATGATTAATGAATGAATGAATGAACTTCCTCTAAAATTCAATTCCATCTCTTCTGTAAGATCGGTGATCCGGTATAGACGTCCAGATAGCACAAATATTATAAATTTTCGTTATCACACTCGCATAATATCACGTGATAATTATGTAATCTGCAACTTTGTGATTAATAACTGACTTGTATATTAAACCTTAATTAAAATATTCCTAAAAACTTGCTAAGTGGTTGGAAAATTACAAGAGAATGTGGTATCATATCCGGGGGTACCGTACAGTATCGTGGGCGGCAGCCACTGCCCTGGCCGGTGACCCCCCGTGGGAACTCGTGGCTGAGGTTCTTGCCGAGACGCACTCCTATGTCTCGGATAGGAGGTCTCTTGGCGAGAGCCTTACGCTAGACGGGATCCTTCGGGTTCGCCGACTATGGCAAGAGGCGTTAATGCGAAGGTGGAGGGAGGACCTGGCGCAACAGCCGTACGGCAAAAGCCTAACAGTTGCTCTGCGTCCGGTCCTTGAGCGGTGGATGCGCCGTAAGCGCAAACCCCTCACCTTCCGTCTGACACAGGTGCTCACCGGGCATGGTTGCTTTGGTGAGTACCTGTGCCGGACGGCCCGCAGGGAGCCGTTGACAGTATGTCACGATTGTGGCGCGGCGGTGGACTCGGCCCAGCACACCCTCGAGGTGTGCCCGAGATGGGCGGCGCTGCGTCATGATCTGACATCAGTCATCGGAGGGGACTTGTCTCTGCCGGGTGTCATCATCGCGATGCTCGGTGACGACGAGTCCTGGACGGCGATGGTTTCCTTCTGCGAGGCAGTAATGTCCCAAAAGGAGGCCGACGAGCGGGTGAGAGAGGAGGCCGCCGACGAGGCCTCCCCCCGTGGGCGACGAACGGGGGTGCGCAGGAGGCGCTACTTAATGCGCCTCCAGTAGCGCCCCTGTGCTCGTGTTGGGTTCAGGATGGGAACCTGGGCCCAGTATGTCACGACGTCGCGGGGTCTGCCCAAGCAGCCGGGCAACCCCCTTAAGAGGAGTAGTCTGGCCTTCGCCGGGGCCAGCCTGTCGCTGATCCTGTCGAATGCCTATCCGGGACCCTCAAATTAAAGCGGCTGAAGGCGCTCGCGGTGGTTTTAGTTTACGGGTAGGGCACTCCCAGGTGCGAGTCCCACATAGGGTCAGGATCTACCCGAGATCCTGGCTACATGCGTAAAAAGCATTTCCCTGCGAAAACAAAAAAAAAAAAAAAAAAGTGGTATCATATTAACGATTGTATTTCTAATGAATTAACAGTTAATTTTAACTTTCCGCGTTAACTGTTATATTCATTACACATGGTAACGCGGAAGTTTAGCTTGGGTTATGTAATAATTATATAAACATATATAACAATGGGTCTCACGTGTGGGGATTTTACTTATATACAATATTGCTAGTAGGCCTTCACAAGGCCGACTGAGGACATGTAATGCCTGTAGAAGTAGATCCAAACGTGAGGCCTCATACCATCTCAACGTGGTATCTAATATTATAAATGGTTGCTTGTTTTTTACCGGTGGGAGGGAAGCGCTGTACCGCGTTCCCGGCTGCATGGGTACCACCATCTTGCTTGTTTCTCCCGTGAAACAGCTTTGCTGTGTTTCGGAGAGAAGGGCAAGACAGGCAGTGTAATTACTGGCACCGAGACTTAACATCTTATGTCTCAGGATAGACAACACATGCATACCTGGGCTCGTTCCAGGTAAACTAGTTTATGTTCATGGGCGACGTCGACCACTTACCATCAGGTAGCACGTCTGCCAGTTTGCCTATCCAACTAACATTAAAAAAAAACTTGAGTTCAATCTGTTGTTATTGTTTTAAAGGCACTAAAAAGCATACATTTAGTAAGCAAAAACGTCTAAAAGCCCCTCTACACGTAGACAGATGCATCGGCAGACGCGTCCACTGACGTGTAGATGGGGTGATTTGCTCGTCTGTCGTAGGTATTCAACGTCGGCAGATACATCCGATACAAATCAATTGGTTGTCGGTTTTTGTGGCACAGATCAAAGGATTTCAGCGCGAACGTTTAGCGTCCGATAGACGTGTGGACGCACGACGACATATACATCTGTCCTACGTGTAGAGGAGCCTTTAGTCTTTAATAATGCTCATCTATAAATGTTATTTAATTGCATATTAAATACTCGATACTCGTAACTTCAAAAACCGTCCTGAAAATGGTAAAGATAACATACACGCATCCAGCACTCATCTCACTATCATTATGAAGAAAGTTAAATCTATCGGCTTTTTGTCTAAAACTTTAATAACACGATCTCATTAAGAAGATTGTCGTCTTATCTCAAAAATCTGTTTAATATTTCATTCAAGTCATCATCATCCCATGTAATAATGTCCAATAGGGCACGGGTCTCCTCCTCGAAATTAGGTGAGGAGGATAAGCAAACAAAATATGTCCAACAAAGAATGTCTCATAATACGTCCCACAAACGTTAACATCAACCTAAGCACTAATGTACGGATTACATACATCTTGAGAAACAAACCATACTTACAAATCACTCGAGTCGAACTTACGTTGTGAAACCGTTCATTTAACGTAACTCCACGCGTTTTCTTCACAACGGTCTATATTGATTTAAAACAATTTCATCGCCTTTATTGTGACTACATATAAGGCCTTTCACACATTTAAAGTCAAACTGTCACTACAGCTAGTCGATGGTAAATCAATTTATAGAAATAACTAGAGCAGCACCCCACGGTTTCACCCGCGTGATTCCCTGTGGATTAAATATAGCGTAATATGTTACTCTCTGATAATATAGCTTTACATTAATGAAAGATTTCTTAAAATCGGTTGAATGGTTGATGCGTGAAATAATATTATAGACAAACATTCGCATTTATATATACATATATATTTAGGACGATATACAAAGTACAATAAACATAATTTAGCTTACGCTTACATTGATGTTTCATCGTTTACTTACAATAATATATTTTTGATGTATTAATCAAGTTAGTGTGAAAACAGCATTCGTTGGGTTTGGTTATTTATCCCTATTTAAAGTGACACACCAGATTTTTTTGGTCCTTCGAGCCGGATATATAAAGATAAATATTATTTAAACGATAAAAGTATTATAGAGGTGATTCCTCAATATCCCTTCATATTTTTGTCTAAAGTCAACAAGTTCATATACACATACATATTATATAAAGTCATCAAACCTTCATTTTTTTTATTCTAGAACTCAACTTGATTAGTTATAGGTTTAGGTATAGTATGTTTTGGGAATCAATTGTTCGTTAAAAATATTTTTAAGAAATATTTTATATTTATAAAATAAGCGCTTTCTTGGCTTGTGTACTTAGTAATAATTTTATTCGCATGTAAAGCCTTCACCATCATGAATCATCATCATCATCATCAGCCCCTATCCATCCACTGCTGAACAGATGCCTCCCTCAATGATCGTCGAAACGGCTGATCCCTTGCCACTCGCATCTAACACGGACCGGCCACTTCACAGAAATTGTCTTCCCGTTAATGGCCGACCAATACTTTGTATTCCTAAACACGGCCTCAACTCTTCAACCCTTTTTAGCCAATAAATAGCCACCATCATGAATAGCCTGGACAGAATAAAGGCGTATATCACGTTAATCAAGTTTCTTTCCCCAGGATGTATTGATATAATTTCAATAGTCCAATCGGTGCAAATAAAAACAAGATGGCGGTGTCCACGCCTTGCCAATTACCCGGACTCACTTTCACTGCCTTTCCGATGGTCGTTTATGTCATTTCCGCTAATTACACTACACATTTGGTATGTTGTACTACAGCTTCCAAATATGGCGATACAAAAGTAGAAAGAAGTATTTATTAAACTCTGTCTGATAGAGTAGGACTGATGATAATGTTACATCTGTAGGGCTAGCATGCGCGCACGACAAAATTTTGTCTACTCCTTTTCTCGTATTATTTCATATTATTAATACGAGAAAAGGGGTAGACAAAATTTTGTCGTGCGCGCGTGCTAGTCCTACAGGATACCTTCAACAGGAGAAGGTTCTTTGACGAGTAGGACCCATTTTAAGTTTTTTTTTAAGTTTTTGGCGAGTATTTCACTTGAGTATTTCTTAAATCTTTAAGTACATTCAGTATATGATAAGTATACGTAGAAGTACACAATATAAAGGATTCAATCATGGTATAAGTATGAAGCACCCATCGCATTTAATAGGTATAAGTCACAAGTCACAACATGATTTCGAAATTCCTGGTATAAAAAGTCATAAGTCTTAGTACCAAATAAAACGTGTGTAAACAAATCTGTCGTGATGAAAGATATTACCAGTTGGATGTACGAGTCACGCTAATTTGATGATTTATCGTGTGCCAAACTATCACTGCACGATTAAAATAATATACGGAATGGATATTAATCTTACCGGCAGCCTTTGCTAAACTCCCTATTGTATTACAAACGTTCAAAACCTGTCGAATCGTTTCATAGGAATAACTAACTACCTACAACAGGAATACAAGGATGATCCGTGAGGCTATTGAAATTAAAAAACATCCTAATTTCAATAGAGAAGATGGATGGCTCCCTCCACCTGCTTGGGATCCCATAATTAAAATTATCAAATCAAAATCCAAGCATAATATGTCATAGATTAAAGATACAGTTAGCACTTTCTGCGTAGATAGGACTGACCAAAATATTGATGTATCATAGGGTAGTTTCGAATAACTTTGTAACATTAGGACGTATGACACCTCAGTCCTCCTGTGACCATGGTTGCTGTAAAGTATCCGAAATGTCGGGCTTGTAAAAATCTTAATAAACCGCGATAAAATCCGTAAAAATTGTTTTATTATAAAAAACATTGCATATGGGTAAAATATCTATTCATTGTATAGGAATGTGACCGCGTCCAGATGTAAACAATTTTTTACCGTTGGGAGTAATGCATTGTGATCCACCTGCTTGTACCGCCGAATGAATTCCGAAGCCAGGGCTGTGTAATCTAGCATTAAGACTTACCATTTGTGTTAGGGACTCACCTGGACTTTCACCACATTTTATTTATTTTACGCCGGGAAATACTCTGAGGCATCTCGCGGGGGAGTGGAGACTCCCCAGGCGGGTATGTGGGACTCGCTGCGCCCAAAAGATGCGCACACTAAAACCCGGCGAGTGCCACCAATGCCGCCTTTGGTGAGCTGTCCCGGATTTGTTGAGCAACAGACCACCTCAACAGCTGGTCAGTCTCCTAAGGACCGAAGCCACTTCCACAGATGCGTTGTCCCGCACTTCAGAACAACCCCTCCTAACGTCGGGACAGTACAATGGGGTAAGATTCCCATCCTTGCTCTTTGTCCGTCCCCCCTGCTCTTTTGTCCCCTCTTCTTATAAAAGGGGTACAAAGAGCAGCTCACTCAGCTCAATTTGCTTCGCCCAAGGTGCTGGGTTCATCTTAGTCAACTGAGCCCCACCGTCACGACAAGGCTGGACCATGGTAAGGGGACTTTCACCACTTATGGCGCTTGTGCACTACAAGGAATTTTACTCTCCGGCAGTCCGTTTTTTACGGTCCGATGTGGCATGAAAAAACGGATGGTTGGTTAATGGTTTGTGCACTTGTCCATCTTAATTCGGATCGGCGCGGCACAGTACTTTAGAGTAGGCTCCCCTTGAAACTTCTTGGAACGTCGGCAGTTGCTTGTTTTATGTGCGAAGATGTAGAAGACAAAAAGAATTTTGGGTTCATCCCCTTATAAACAAGCAACACGTTTTACAGTGTTCATCTCGTACCGGAAGAAACGGTCCGCAATGGGGAAAGTAAAATGACTGACGGTAAAATTAGGTATAGTGCACAAACTATACCCCGACATATGGCGTGCCATATCGGGCTGTAAAAATGGGACTGCCGGACAGTAAAATTCTTTGTAATGCACAAGCCCCAATTACAATTACAGGTGGTTTTCAGCATATATCACATTTTTTCAATGTTAGTTGGATAGGGAAACGAGCAGACAAGCCACTTAAAAAAGATAATCTGAAATTAGCCCAGGCTGAGTTGTCAGTTCACGTGTTGCCTATTCTGAGACGTAAGATAGTATGTGTCAGTGTTTGTAATTACTCCGAAACACAGCACAGCTGTTTTACGGAAGAAACAAGCAGGATGGCGGTACCCGTGCAGACGGGAGCGCAGCACATCGCATCCCGGTAAAATCCAACTCAAAAAAATACATTGTACAGCCAAAAAAAAAAAGTTATTACAATCACAGCGTTTGAACATTGTATTTTCTATCAGCTATTAAAGTAATTTTAACGAACATACGCAGTTAACGGTCAAACAACGGGACCCCGTTGATGAGCACGGCGTACAATGCAGGTATGTGGTAATATGCATTTAACGAGATATACGGAAGACCAGGGTCTCCATGATCATCATTCATCTGGACAGTTTGGTGTTTTATTGCACCGGGGTAATACTGTTGTAGACAATAAAGGTCCTTTTGCAAAAAATTAAGCTATTTTCGAACTTCGTATAAATTTTTTTCAAATGTAAGTAGTTCAAGAGAATAATTAATAGATGATTAAGAACTTGACTTCAAAACGTATGTCGTTTCTTCGTGGTGTATCATCGAAAATAGGCAAATATTTTTTACTGTTATGTTAATGCGTCGAGGTGTACAGTTTAAAATCATAACTTTTGTAAACCAACTGGTACGTGCAACTTCGCACGCATTACAGGCGTATTCGGGCTGATGATGATTATTTTTATAGTCCATGTTCCTCGGTAAACATCCAACTTTCTAATGGTGAAGGAATTTTTAAAATCGGTCCAGTAGTTTTTGAGTTTATTCGTTACATACAAAAATACAAATCTTTCCTCTTTATAATATTAGTGTAGATGAAACACCAAGATGTAATGAAATAAATGAATATATTTGATAAGTTCAAGAAAAAACCATTACAATATACTTATATGGTTGTGTCAATGTCTAACAAATCCAACGTTCAGGAAGCCTCTTATCACTTCCGACAGTATTAGGACAGTGTCGGCATTTTTGAACACATTTGGTGAACCTGGTCTTAGCAACTATGGTAGGTTTTAACTTTAACAAGAGATTGGAGATCATTACATAATCCATATTAAGACTTAATCGATGTTTAAAATGTAGGAAATATTAATTTAGACATTCAATAACCTGCAATTGTAATTTATGTAGTTATTATGTTTGAAATTACTTATTGATGAAATAATCACAAGCATTATCTTAACTATGTATATAAGTTAAAAACAGTGGCTCTATTAAAGATTGTAGTAATACATATTTTAAATGATCATAAAAACTAATAATTGAAAATAGTGAAAAATCATGTCACAGTAAATCATGTCTAAATCATAACAGCAACATTTAATACATAATATTTTACCACTAGCCACTAGATACTTTAGTATGCATAAGCCAAACATCTAGGACAACCGGTTATTAGCGAACTATTTAGAATATCTGGACCAGCGCTAAACACCTGATCGACGACGAGTAACAGTTTAAATGCCAACCTTCGTAAAGCAAAAGTTATGGTAACTTAGTACTTCCCGATTAACGTTATATGACATCATCATAATTACATACATTTTCTTTACATGGTTCATTTGCGATCCGATCATTACAATCTTCATGATTCAAGATTGTGATAATAAACCTTTTTCCGTATCGCCTCAATAAATGCCAAAACGATGGTCACACGACACGGCCAGGCTTTCTCATTTTTATGTACATTTTATATAGTGTATTAAAATATTGACGTTTATAATTCATATTATGATAGATTAGCCTTGCGACTCTAAAGACGCTGTTGTCTTGAACTGTTCAAACATGTACTAGACCAGTGTGCCGCAAAGTGTGTGGCGCGACACACTGGTGTACCGGGGTCATTAGTCGGTGTACCTTGAACAATTAGGTTATTTCATAGCTAAACGGCAGAAAAATACTTACACGGATGCGTTTTGTTGGTTCATCCCTACTAAGTCTACCAGGTAGTGCGTTTTGTTGATTGATCACAAAGTTTGGGTAACACTATACTAGACCACAGGGTGCAAAAAGTTATAAGCACAATCATTTTCTATTTTCATCTTATATAAGAACTGATGGCAGGAGGAGTAAAAGTTCAGGAGTGGAGCAGCGGAGTAACTATACCACCTGAGGTCCGTGGCAAATTCTTTGGATAGGGCCTGGGAGTAAAGTTTTGCTGACCTTTTATTCTCTAGAATTTGGAAGTTTGGTGGCAGTGGCGGATTTATACAGTTTCAAGGTGTAAGCTGTAAAGATTTTGCTGATCTTTTTTTTCAACGGTTATTTTTGAGCTTGCTGCCTCTCCGCCGGGGCCCTGTCGGGTCGGAGGTCCATGGCATTTTGCCAGACCTGCCACCCTATAGTTACGCCACTGTGGAGGCCCCGTTTGGTAAGGCGGAGGGTTAGTGTGCAGTAGCTGGTCTCAGTAGATTGTGAGTCGAGGAGATTCTCTTATCTTGGCGTTCATAGATAGGGGAATGTCTATGTCCAGTAGTAGACGGAAAAAGGTTGATGATGATGATGATGATTTTATAAGTACACAATATTAAATAAATTACAAACAAGTGTTACCTGGTTATTTATTTAAGTTTCCAGTCTTCTAGCATCTAAACTAGGCCTGGCGTGTATTTTAGATGATGATGATGAAGTATTTTCGTACTACGTTCATGATTTTCGTTGCATACATTTGTTACTGTCGAGTGTAGTGAATACTTGGTACTCCTCATACAAAGATATAACATTGTATTTATAACAATGACGGTGTGATGACATCAACGGCAATCAACGGCAACATCGTCAGGACGTCTTCGTATATTACTTTGATCGATGTATCATCAGAATTCATTACAATTTTGTATAGGTTAATGATCATCATCATTAGATCAGATCACTTATAAACCCCACCATTCCACACAGGTTCACGCCTTGTCGTGGCGGTGGGGCTCAGTAACCTAGGGTGAGCCCAACACCTTGGGCGAAGCGAATTGAGCCGAGGGGGCTCTTTGTGCCCCTCTTATAAGAAGAGGGACAAAAGAGGAGGGGGCAAGGGGTGAGGGTGGGAACCTCACCCCCATTGTAATGTCCCGACGTTGGGAGGGGTTGTTCTGTGGTGCGGGACGACCCCTCTGTCGAAGTGGCGTCGGTCCCCTGCGGGACTGACTAGCCGTCGAGGTGCCCTTTTAGCTTAACAGATCCGGGGCACCTCACCAAGGCGGCACTGGTGGCACTCGCCGGGTTTTAGTGGGTAGAGCTGCGTCCATTTACCATCTTTCGGGCGCAGCGAGTCCTACATACCCACCTGGGGAGACCCATTCCCCAGGCGGGATGCCTCAGTGCATTTCCCAGCTTAAAACAAAAAAACCCCTTATAAAGAGACAACTTTTAACGAATTTAATCGCAGTTTATTAAGATACATATCGCTCGAGGATGTAAGGTTCTCGACGTTTCCGATACTAACTGCAGCCATGATTAAGATAGTGAAAAAGTAAATGAAAAAGTTGATACATTATAATGTGTGAAATTTGAGTAACGATAAGAAAGCTCTAATCTATTTTAAGCTGCTTACGAATAAGTTTGAGTGTTCTCGTTCGTGATTATGGACAAAGTTGACCACATTTCTTTATTGGTATAGCGACGGCATTTTGAAAATTATTGCAGCTGGATTTGACTGCCATATCCAAAAACATTGGATAATTACTGTTAAAAACGAACACTTTTTTATGTTAGTTGGATAGGCAAACTGGCAAACGTACCACCTGATGGTAAGTGGTCGACGTCGCCCATGAACATAAACTAGTATACCCGGAACGAGCCCAGGCAACTCATTTATGTGTTGCCTATCCTGAGACAAGATGTTAAGTCTCGGTGCCAGTAATTACACTGCTTGTCTTGCCCTTCTCTGCGAAACAGAGCAAAGCTGTTTCACGGGAGAAACAAGCAAGATGGTGGTACCCATGCACCCGGGAACGCGGCACAGCGCTTCCCTCCCACCAGTAGTACACTACTAACATAATTATAAGTTACTATTGTGACAAACACACTAACTATATTATAAGGGCATTTTTTGCTTGAAATAAACATTTTTCTTTGCTATTATATCCAAAACATCGCTTTGATTCTATTCGCCATCCGATACCGACTAAGTATTGTGTGCCATAAACACGATGTATTTGTAAGACAGATACTATGAGCAAGGACATTCCTGTATTATTATAGGCGAGTTGTATCGATAAGCAGTATAACGCTCGCCCACTACCACCATACGTTAGATTCCGATGTTGATAATATTCTAATGCGATGCGATGTTTTAGTTGAGATTACTTATATTATACTGATGAGAGTCTGATAACACTAAAATCTGTATTTATATAATAAATGTGAATAATCGTCGTGGCGTTCATTGAGGGAGGCCTATGTTCAGCAAACGGATAGAGGCCGATGATGGTGAAGTATCGTTACGATTAGTTCAACGTGCCAATATCCAGGAATACTAGTCTGTATTGAAACAATATTATTGCATTTAAAATTTTGGACAGATAAAAACATGGAGACTAGCTAGTACATAAATACATACATATTTATATTTCATCACGATCGTGTCTGGATTTGAACCCTTGACATTCAGATGCATCAATCGCCTATTAGTCAGGTGTCCACATTAGCCAGTTATATTGACAATTGGCTGGTTCGAGTGTTTCTGGAGCATCCTTAAGTGTTCGACATTCCTTCACGGTACGTGCGTCGGTTACAAAACACTAGATACGCGCCAGGGCCGGCTTGCGAAAGGCCTATCTAACACACCTTTGTCTGATCCTTAGAATACAATCAAACGTCCGCTTACGACCTTCTTGGCGTTATGGCATGTCCAGCGTTACACGGATGGGGTGATCGTGATGATGAAAAACGTATTTACGATCCGACTTTAAAGACTTATTATCATTAAAAATATTATATACTAGCTGTTGCCCGCAACTTTGTCCGCGTTAACTTACTCAACTTAGCTACTGTCAGTCAAAGCGTGATGTTATATATTCCTTCCTCGATAAATGGGCTATCTAACACTGAAAGAATTGTTCAAATCGGACCAGAAGTTTCTGAGGTTAGCGCCTTCAAACAAACAAACTCTTAAGCTCTATAATATTAGTATAGATTAGAAGGTTAGTATCTTCTTCTGCGTTACAAGCGTACTCTTCATAGAAATATTAAGAACTTTAGATTTAGACTATTGGAAGAAAGATTTCAAATATCTGTGGTACTCTTGGACCTCAGAGGAATAATCCTTAGATACTTTTGCATTAACATATGCTTCAGCTTCATTCCATTGTACAAGTAAATTCATGTACCGATAACAAAAACACACTAAACGGTAGTGTACTATTATATAAAACCTACCTACCTGTGGTGTATATACTAAAAAAAATTATTGATTAAACTTTTTTTATGTTAGTTGGATAGGCAAACTGGCAAACGTACCACCTGATGGTAAATGGTCGACGTCGCCCATGAACATAAACTAGTATACCCGGCCATATACGACCCCATGCAACTCATTTATGTGTTGCCTATCCTGAGACATAAGATGTTAAGTCTCGGTGTCAGTAATTACACTGCCTGTCCTGCCCTTCTCTCCGAAACACAGCAAAGCTGTTTCACGGGAGAAACAAGCAGGATGGTGGTACCTGCAGCCGGGAGCGCGGCACAGCGCTTCCCTCCCACCGGTTTCTATTACCAATAAACAATTAGTTTTTATTGCATTTACAAATAGATGAATTCACGCATACAAGGATATCACTAATATTATAAGCACATTACTTTGATAACAATCAGATAACACCAACCATGACATCATCTATATAGCTTTACAACTTAATTACATGATCTTAACGGAAACTTCTATCTGATAGCCTTGAGATGTAAGATTAGATGACGATAGCATTCATTAGAAGAAATCTATTATCGTTGGTAAGTACATCAATTGTAGATATATCCTGAATGGAAACGGTGGGGGAGATGGACTTGGTACGTCGCTCTTTATGGCGTTGCTGGCATATACTTTTTGATATATTCTTGCTTATTTCTTACGCCAAGCTGCTCAGCTTGGCGTAAGAATATAAGCAACTAATACAGCATGTATTCCAGTAATTTATTTCATGAGATTAACCGAGAAAGGAGGCAAATTTTACTGTTTTTTTAAACGTGTAGGCAAGCAATGAGGCAACCTCAGTAGAGTTGCTTAGGCAAAGGTAAAGTTGCCACAGTTGACGATATATAGATAATTATAAAATGACAGAGTAAAATAGTCTGTAGTTGGTCAACTACTATTATATTATGACAACTTATAAGGGATATTATAACTGTTAAATAAATATTTATCATCAAGACGACATTATGATGCATAGATAATTTATATTTAATAAATTCTAAGTACCGAAGAGAATACAAATTGTGTAGCGTTTTGTCGTGAGCCTAAAATTGATTGTAATTGAAATGAGTAATTGTATCCCATATTATTTGTATGAAGGTTTATGAGTAAGGTTAAAGTATGACATAACAAACACCTACAGACGAGCAGTTCGTCCGACGGTTATAGACAAGTCCCGGGTACACAAACAGTCATTACTTAAAGTATGACATAACAAACACCTACAGACGAGCAGTTCGTCCGACGGTTATAGACAAGTCCCGGGTACACAAACAGTCATTACTTAAAGTATGACATAACAAACACCTACAGACGAGCAGTTCGTCCGACGGTTATAGACAAGTCCCGGGTACACAAACAGTCATTACTTAAAGTATGACATAACAAACACCTACAGACGAGCAGTTCGTCCGACGGTTATAGACAAGTCCCGGGTACACAAACAGTCATTACTTAAAGTATGACATAACAAACACCTACAGACGAGCAGTTCGTCCGACGGTTATAGACAAGTCCGGTACACAAACAGTCATTACTTAAAGTATGACATAACAAACACCTACAGACGAGCAGTTCGTCCGACGGTTATAGACAAGTCCGGTACACAAACAGTCATTACTTAAAGTATGACATAACAAACACCTACAGACGAGCAGTTCGTCCGACGGTTATAGACAAGTCCGGTACACAAACAGTCATTACTTAAAGTATGACATAACAAACACCTACAGACGAGCAGTTCGTCCGACGGTTATAGACAAGTCCGGGTACACAAACAGTCATTACTTAAAGTATGACATAACAAACACCTACAGACGAGCAGTTCGTGCGAAGCAGTTCGTCCGACGGTTATAGACAAGTCCCGGGTACACAAACAGTCATTACTTAAAGTATGACATAACAAACACCTACAGACGAGCAGTTCGTGCGACGGTTATAGACAAGTCCCGGGCACACAAACAGTCATTACTTAAAGTATGACATAACAAACACCTACAGACGAGCAGTTCGTCCGACGGTTATAGACAAGTCCCGGGTACACAAACAGTCATTACTTAAAGTATGACATAACAAACACCTACAGACGAGCAGTTCGTCCGACGGTTATAGACAAGTCCCGGGTACACAAACAGTCATTACTTAAAGTATGACATAACAAACACCTACAGACGAGCAGTTCGTCCGACGGTTATAGACAAGTCCCGGGTACACAAACAGTCATTACTTAAAGTATGACATAACAAACACCTACAGACGAGCAGTTCGTCCGACGGTTATAGACAAGTCCCGGGTACACAAACAGTCATTACTTAAAGTATGACATAACAAACACCTACAGACGAGCAGTTCGTCCGACGGTTATAGACAAGTCCCGGGTACACAAACAGTCATTACTTAAAGTATGACATAACAAACACCTACAGACGAGCAGTTCGTCCGACGGTTATAGACAAGTCCCGGGTACACAAACAGTCATTACTTAAAGTATGACATAACAAACACCTACAGACGAGCAGTTCGTGCGACGGTTATAGACAAGTCCCGGGCACACAAACAGTCATTACTTAAAGCCACGAGGTTCAATCCTATCCTATATTAAATCCAATATTTGTATCGTTTAATACAACAACAAAAACAAAATTTAAACAAAGGAGAAAGTAACTATAAATAAATCATTGCATTCCATTTTTTTTTTAAAGCTTAAGAGGAAAAAGGAAATCGAAGCCTTTTTTGCGACTATTGACGCCCGTACACATCCGCACAACCAGAGATTATGCAGATGCGTTGCCCTCCTTTTCCCTATCCCCCAATGGACTATCGGAATCTCACAACCCGCACAAAACGCGACAGCATAGCTGTCACTTGACGCCGGTGTTATGTGAGCGAGAAGAACCACCTCAGTCGTGCCGGCCCAATTCGGCTGCCATGCAGCATGGCACTACCACTTACCGATATAATATACTACTACCATATATTTACGAGAGTCTAGAGTCTAGACTCTAGACAAACAAAATGAAAAAAACAATACCGCCTATTACATCTAAAATCTCTTTAGCTGTATCAAACAATATACATACATACTTGTATGATTTCAATACCAACGTTTCAGTAGTATATAAGAATTATAAACGGTCATGTAACACAGGATTATATTAATACATATTATATTTATTATATTAAGAGAGGATTTACTTACAAATATGACACCCGTGCTGGCACACGATGTACACGATGACAGACAAAACTTGCTACATCACTAATATTGGAAACTTTTTCTAAGTGAAATGTAGCACGGTCTCGTGTCGAAGGTCAGTGATTTCCAATTTTTGGGTATGCCATAAATCATAGGATTTTAATTAATACGTCAACACAGATTTATGATTATAAAAGTATGATATAATCCTTTCCTTTCGCATATAGTATAAATTTGATTTTTTGATTGCAATAAAATGCAACGTAAAAGTAATTTAGACACTTCACTAAAGGAATGTTTTTAGATTTTAGGACTTATATGTGACTTCAATTATATTTAATAGAAATATATTTAATAAAACTTTTTAACCGACTTCAAAAAGGAGGAGGTTCTCAATTCGTCGGAATATTTTTTTTTCTTATAAACACGAGTATCGAGAATGAGACATTTGGAGACAATGCCGACATAATCTCCGCAAAATTTAGAAAACGAACACGGTCATATCACATTTTAAATAGTTTTAAATGTTAATTTAAGATCTTTTACTTATTAATAAACATGTATATTTGTGGTTTACATTTCATGTAATTCACCCAACTTAGAATAAGTCACCCAACAACAGTATTCTGTATTCGTTTGTGAACTCACCACAGCTGTGACTCGCTGTTCTGTTGAATCACCTTTCACTTGCGATGACAGTTGTAAAAGTCTCAGATTTTATCAACTGAACTTGAGCAAAACATGTCTTCCACTTGAGGCTGAGATAACTATCTTTGAAATGCTTTAAAAAGTTCCAGGCATGCAAGCACTTGTTGAGCTGTGTTCAATTTCGACGTTACATATACCAGACGCATTTTTTTCGAATCTATGCCGTTGGCCTGATGGCCTTTAAGCTTTATTGGAATAAGTGAGCTAATGGCTCACCTCGGGCACCCGAATGTCGGAATTTTGCAGCACTTGATATTAAGAAAGAATGTTATATCTTTAAAAAAAACAAATTACATTTTGAAGAAGGCATAGCCAAAAAGTAGAGCTACCATTACCGTGTAACGACATTTTTTTTGAGAATTATTTTTTTCTGTCTACGTTAACGTAGTGTATTCATTTATGAATATGGACTATATAAAAAAGACTATTATAAAAATATTCCTCTAGTTTATTTTGGAAAGAACGCCAGATAGAACAAGTTGCAAGTGGGCCAAGTTTAGTAAGAATTCGTGTGTAAACGTTTTACCAAATACCTGATACCGAACTAAAGTATTTAGAACGCGCTAAGCATTAACTGCAAACTATTTACTTAACGCTAACCGAATTTATGTTCGAATAATTTATTTTACAAGTCTACAAGTTTTAGTATAGAGCTAAGGTAATATACTTTAAAGGTAAATTCTAATTTTTTATTCCGTAGAATTCTGACAGCTATCTGACAGCTAATAAACCTGAATTAGCAGGGCGTGATGCCAGCTAAATAATAAAATAAAGTAGGTAATTAAAATTAATTCGATATATTGTTCGTGATATTAAAATATTTGCTATTTTTGTATTAGTTCACTTGAGTAAGTAAATATTTAGATTCATCTTTTTCTAGACAAAAAATAAAAAAATCTAGCATTTTATTTATTAATTGATCATATTTTTCCCTTTTTCGGTGGAGAACTTTTTGTAGCAACACTTATTAATGTCAGAATTCTACGGAAAAAAAAGAGTTTAGATAGTATATTATCGGCCGTTATTAATATACCATACGCAGAGATCGCAGCTTAAAAGAATATAATAATAATATATAATAACATCTATGGACGCTTTCACAACACGTCAATATGGTCCCTTGGTAAGTTCTTGAAGAACTTGTGTTACGGGT
This sequence comes from Helleia helle, assembly GCA_963853865.1. Taxonomy (NCBI): domain Eukaryota; kingdom Metazoa; phylum Arthropoda; class Insecta; order Lepidoptera; family Lycaenidae; genus Helleia; species Helleia helle. Next base: position 16,563,368 of record OY971426.1, on the reverse strand, counting down.
ACCAGTTCCACCGGGTAAATCCTACCAAGGAAACAATTTTCATTTACATTCATTTATTTCTTTGCACAGAATCGACTGCAATGCAGCATGGCAATACCTATGCTGCATTTCAGCCGAACTGGGCCGGCACGACCGGGGTGGTACCGTACCTCTCGCTCACATAACACCGGCGTCAAGTGATAGCTATGCTGTCGCGGTTTGTGCGGTTTGTGAGTTTCCGGTGGCCCTTTGGGGGATAGGGAAAAGGAGGGCAACGCATCTGCATAATATCTGGTTGTTTGGATGTGTATGAGCGTCGATACTATAAGGCTCCGACTGCTCGTTTGCCCCCTTATGACATAAAAAAAATCATTATACATTTTCATTACATTAGGAATATCATTTCTTTATTTTTTTAAGATACTGATATCGATGAATTAAGCTATAGATATTTTGAAGCAAGCGTCTTAATTAAAATTACCAGTGCTATCACATAGATGTTAAGTTTTATGTCATATCTAATCCACCTTACCTTAATATGAATATCGAGCGCTTTATTACATATGGGATGGGTACCTACCGAGATTATAATAACGAGATGTAGAAACGTTAGGACCGGTTGGGCGTTTGTGGAACGAAGATTTCACCCGCCCGGTATAGAGTACAGACGCACGAGAAAGTTGCGTCCTGCCTGGGGTAATGTTAGTTATAACAAATACTTATATTTAAATGTGTATGTCCTTCTTTCATACCAGTGGCACATAAAGTTGGGTTGAACGAAGTAAATGATGACAATTGTTTTTAAGAATTTTCTAATGGGTCATGAAAGCGTGGTGTTGTTTGTGGCTCAATGGTTCCTGGGTCATGGATGTGTATTAAATATGTGTATTAAATAATAAACATCTTAAATATATATATACATACATATATATCTATATATATATAGTATAACAGTATTAAATATATTTCCGTGGTCTGGTACCCGTAACACAAGTTCTTCGTGAACTTACCACGGGACCAGATTGACGTGGTGTAAAAGCATCCAAAGATATTACTATATTATTATTTTAAAAAATGTTGGTATAATGATTATGAAAGTATTATCTTGAAAAATATTCATAGAGATGTCTGCCTGAAACGCACAATGAATCTAGCAGTTGCTAAATACGCCTGTTCGATGAGACAGAAGAGCTACAGCATATCAGCAATTTTTATGATATTTGTTAGGTTAAATAGTAATTCTTATTAATGTTAAATCCATGAAAAAGGAAGGCTACAAAATACTACCGGGTTAAATAAAAATAAATACAAGTTGTTTGACCGGATTTGACAAATGAATGGTTTCCGAAACATATTAAAAACCACGAACATTTGAAAGCGGAGATTGGGCAAAGTTTTAATAGTTCTGACAAGGTCCAGGCCAGTTTAAATATGTAGTGTACAGTTACAGTCAAATTGTTCGACCACAAAACTTAAGATAATTCTTACGAAAGAACTCGGTACTTGGTTGGAGTCCATGTTAACGATATTTTTTTATATCGCAGAGAAATCCTTATGGTTGCAGCCAGGATCTTCGGGTAGATCCTGCCCCAATGTTGGGACTCGCACCTGGGAGTGCCCATCCTAACTAAAATCAATGCGAGCGCCTTCGGCCGCTTTTTGAGGGTCTCGGATATGCAGGCACTGAACCCGACACGAATACGGGCGATACTGGAGGCGCATTAAGTAGCGCCTCCTACGCCCTCCAGGCCAACGTCAACGTCCACCTCTCTCACACGCTCTTTGGCCACCTTCTGTGACATTACTGCCTCGCAGAAGGAAACCATCGCCGTCCAGAATTCGTCGTCACCGAGCATTGCGGTGATGATGCTCGGCAGAGACAAGTCCCCTCCGATGACTGATGTCAAGCCGTGACGCAGCGGCGCCCATCTCGGGCACATCTCGAGGGTTTGCTGGGCAGAATCCGTCGCCACGCCGCAATCGTGACTGTTAACTATTTTATTTTACGTATTTTAACCATACAATTCTCTTAGTTCCCTTAAGTTTCTGCTAGAGGCGCTCGAATGAAATGTGTGGACAATACTTACGTATACAATATGTACGTGTAAACTAAAGCAACTCATACTAAATACGCACTTCTTTCTTATATTTACGCAATTTACAATCGAGTTGCTGTCAAATTAATAAAATAGCAAACTTTTATAATATAGATTATTAATTTTACTTGAAAATTCAAACTTCGAATGAACTAAACGATTGTTGTACGACATATAGACCTTCACTGTACAACCGACTGATGGAATCTAGCAACAACCTGTTAAATGTACAGAGAGAGCAATAACTAAATCGCAACTAAGTGACGTCACACGACCGAAAGCGACCAATCACAGATGCGATAACGCGATAGGGTCGTGTTTTACAGACCTTTGAAGTACCTACAGTTACTGCTATACATACAAATACTCAAATATCCAAAATATCATGATAACATATTACTTAACACTTTTGTGACATTTATACTTTAACACAATATTGCGGAAAAATAAAACAAGTGCGGAAAAATAAATAAAAATAAATTCGATAGGTGTTATGTAACATCGATTCGTGGCATCGGTTAAATTTAAATTGGAAATTTGACCGTGAGAGTGAACGTGATTAACTTGTCTGAGATTTCACTACACTTACCGAAAGGTCGCTACAGATAACAGAAGATAGTTTAAAAGAGAAAATATGTTAATAAATATGGTGACAATATGTATGAAGACCCTTTGAAATGTTTTGAAAGGTTGGTAAAGAAAGTCATATCAAAGAACAATCTTTGATGCCGGCTACTGTAAAATGATCTAATCAGGACCTGTACATCGTGTGTGTATTTCCGTCCATACACAAAAAAAAAGAATGTGGACTACATTTTTTTTTATTTGAAATGACTATGCTACTTCATAGTCATCTCTTTCTTTCAAAGGTTGACTTTTGCATTACACGAGGATATAATGATTAAGCAACGAATAATAACCCTCTAATAAATATTCAGTAACTCTCTACGGCAAATCTCCACAAAAGAAAGAGAGAAAGAAGAAGAAAGAGAAGACACAAGGACGTAGAGAGAGCGAGAAGAAGAGAGAGAAAAGAAATCTTATCTTGCATTGCATTCGCTATTCACTTTTAAGCTTCTCCTCTGACGTGAAGCAGGTACGTCTTTTTGACATCTTATCATTCTGTTACTTTTGATAAAGGTAATGGTTCCAATCTTTCTCGTTCCGCCATAACTTATTAAAGTTTTAAAGCAAATGCTTTTCAAAAGTCATCAAGATTTCATACCCGTGACTATGGATGGAAGTCGATTGCGGCCGAGGGTCAAGGTGCGACCTCCGCTATCGGAAACGCAGGGCCTTAAACATTGTTCGATTACACGACTATTAACTGTTATACAACGCCTTGGCATCAATCGAAATGGACCATTGTTTGACCATAGTATTCATCGCCAGCCATCATCAGCTGGTCAAATAACTAGTTTATGGTTTCATAAGCTACGTCGATTTTATGGATCAGGTTCTTGCAATCCATCAGATCAGACTCAACTTATGTACAAGCATTGAAGTAGACTTGAAATTGGCTTATATCACCGGCGTAAAGTGACAGCTATGCTGTTTCGTTTCGTGCGGTTTGTGAGTTTCCGGTGGCCCATTGGGGGGATAGGGAAAAGAAGGGCAACGCATCTGCAAACTCTGATTGTGCGGATGTGTATGGGCGTCGACATAAAAAATAAATAAAAATAACGATAACTGAATTTTTAACCTTCGAACGTCAGTTGTTATAACACACCATCGAACAATCGGATACAGTAGTCATATTAACCATAAAATACCGAAACTGGTCAGTGATTTGCTACTGTAATAGTAATTTAACTAGTTTGAAATTGAATCTAGATCTGTATGTACGTCCCATCGACTAATCATCCATCAATGGTCATCAGTTGGCCAATGATAGCGCAGAACCGACGCAGCGTCGCAGCACTAATTTGGCGGAATTTGTTTTTATACAAAACACATAACATTACCACTCTATTCCGGTTATATGCTCGACACACAACAGATGTATAATACTTCTGATGTTGAATTTTGTTATTAGTGCGCCGTGATTATCGAGTCGTCGAGATCACGTACGTGTTTAGTGTTAACTGTCAACTAGCGAATTGTACCTTGACGGGTTTATAGTTTTATTTATGTTCATATTTCCTACCTCAAAGATGTTCATTAAATCATTAGTATTACTACTAACCCAACAAAATTGTCATTTATTATCAAAGTTATATATTTGGTGGGTACGAAACACATCTCGTGTTTTAGATTTTTGAAGATTATCCTACTAATGTTATAAACGCGAAAGTTTGTAAGAGTGACATGCTGCATTGCACGACCGGGGTGGTATCTCTCGCTCACATAACACAGGCGTGAGGTGACAGATATGCTGTCGCGTTTCGTGCGGTTTTGAGTTTCCAGTGGCCCATTGGGGAATAGGGAAAAGAAGGGACTCATCTGCATAACTTTTGGTTGTGCGGGGTGCATGGACGTCGGTAGTCACCATAAGGCTCTGCTGCTCATTTGCTCCCTTATGACATAAAAAAAGAATGTATGGATGTATGTTTGTTGCTCTTTCATGTAAAAACGACTAAATGGATTTTAATGAAACTTTACAGTAACATAGCTTATACATCGGAATAACAGGTAGAAAAATATTTGTTTCCCCACATCATTTATTAATTGTACTGATGAGAGGCATAGAGGGAGGGATTTACACGACTCTCCCATTACCACCCAGTCAATTTTTTTTGCATCAAAACGTGTTCCAGATTTAAGCAGAACAGACCATATAATTACTGGCAACGATAACAATGTGTGCCACAATATATTCTAGTCGCGTATTAACTCGTTGGTCATCAAATGCAAAAAAAAAGTAATGCAAGCCTAATCTTCATACAAGGTTTTTTAAGTCGACTTTTTTTCTTTGTTACGAATCCCCCACACAATTACATCCAGAGTTGGCCTCGTATACCATATGTAATCATAAAAACCTTTAAAACAAAATAACGATTACAATAGCTCGGAGCAGACACGAAAAGCCTCAATCTTTTTAATTCACCAATCACGTGCCGGCCTATACCTTCAGAAGACACCCAAAATGTACGGAGCCCGTACATGGGCGAGGTACTCGCGCTGAATATACTAAACATATTATGACGTTACTTTCAAATATTTGGTAGTTAGTACTTAGTAGGGCGGACGGAAGAAATTTCCAAGCGACTTTCGACTTTAACACTCCGTAACATCGTTATTGTTGAAGCCATTTTAGTATCGTATGTATTAGGCAGCAGGAAAGTGGATGGAGAAATCATAATTACATTGTAACAGTCGTTGTTTTCTAGGCTACAAGTTGAATTCTTGCCAAGCCTTTATCGAAGAGAAATGAGCTGTTTCTATCAGGTCATATGTTTTACACCATTCCATCACTTTCATGGACACCAAAAGATTTAGGGTATACTAAAAATATGCACTGTTTAGAAAATAAATAAGCCAAAAAAGCTTACAAATATGCAACTAGCAAGCAATACAAGAAACAATATCATAACCTGCTTTACAACCAGTGAAATCTTTAAGAGAAATGGGTTCTCTAAAATAGCTTAAAACCCATTTAGCAGGCAAGTTCACGTTTATTTAAATACGTTTTAAAAACCCCAACGCAATAACAAATTAGCTAATGGCCGATTTTTATTGAATCATGTTTGTAACAATTGTAACCGCCTCTAGAAAAATTGCTTACAAATAAATAATCAAGCATTTATATCGGTTTATCTGTTGGAGAGCTACGGCGCCGCAGACAGACACACTTAGTGGTCAAACTTACCTATAGTACCCTTCTTAAAGTATGTTATGTAAATATAATGGCTGGACATTATATTGTGTTATAATCGCCAATATGTTTGTAATAGTGCAAATCGTTTGGGCCGGAAATAGAAATTATAACAAATTTATATTAATTAATAATTGCTAGCTGTTCAATTATTAAATAAGTTATTAATTATTATTAATATGTAATGATACTGACGAAATAATAATACAGGTTGTAACGATTTGTAATCGTTCTATTAGTCAATATTATCATTTAATTACATTGTCGGTGCGAACTGCGAAGTTTTATAATTAATATTAACTAACTGTTGCCCGCGGTTTCGTCCGCCCAAAACATTTTTTTTCCACTTGTATAAAATATAAATTCATCAAGCTAAAAAGTCCAATTGCTTGGGTAGTTCCAGAGATAAATTTTCTTTTTAATATTTTATAGTTATTAGCTGAAGTTTGTTAGTTGTTAGAATCCTCCTTCGGGCTTGTTTCTCAAGTCTAAGGGTCATGAGCACCTCGGCCTCCGTTGTTTGAGTGAAGAATTAATCAGTTTTTTTGTTAACTTCTTAAAATACTTCATCATCATCACCATTACCAACCTCTTTCCTCTCGGAGTACTTTAGCGCAAATAATTAGCTCTGAAAGGTCGTTAAAGCGAATTCTACTAAATGCAAAAGCATGTAATGTTCAATGTTAATGGCGTAAAAACGCCATCATTTGTTCACGCAATTTTGTAGTGCCCTAACATGTAATCAGTATAAAAGATAATGTATGTATTAATTAAAGAGGATCATATCGGCAGTCCAGCCATAAAAACACCTCATCCTCACATCGCGACCCCGCCAGGACACTCCTGACATTAAGTCATCCCATGAACATAAAATCAAATAAACGTATTCTACACAATAAGTACCGGTATCAGTAATTATACTGATCACGCTTGATGAATAAGCAAAAGTACCTAAGATAGGCGAAAAAGCGTAACCCTCCCAGCGATATATGTCATTATCATTAAAAAACCTATAACTATGTCTGATAGTAGTAACGTTAGAACGTAATATACGGTATCGAGATGTTCGCCATGTGTATTGTTCAGATCCACCTGCTCTTACACGCAAATACCAGAGGTATGATATAGGTATAATGCCTATAATACCGTGCACCAGCTCTCCGCTCCAATAGACTTGAGAACGAGTAATTAAAATGGTCATTAGACGCATGCTCTTACCGTGGTATTTTGGTCGGATTTACAACTATGTATCTTTTTTTACGCCAGGAAATGCATTAGGCATCCCCCATAGGGTATGTGGCACTCGCTGCGACCAAAAATATAGTAAGATGATGATAAAGGTGCAGCTATACCCACTAAAACCCGGCGGTACTCTTAGTCATAATGCTGAGCTAGGGGAATGCGTCTGCTAGTGTGCAAACCCTTCGTAACTATGTATCTACTATCTACCTGCAGTTTGGAATGAATATGGAAAAGATCTTCTAAAATAAATATAGCAATCTATGTTACACATAACCTTTAAAAAGCTATCAATTTCAAAAAATAATAATCTAACTAGTATTTGTAGAAGTGTGGTAGCGTGTTATGATAAGAGAAGATGACCTTTTTTAAAAAAACTCCAGCTGTCAAAGGCGTTAAAAGAGAGCAACAGTGGAGTATAATTTTTATTTAAAACGCGGACTTTTTAACACTTATTACTTAGACATGACTCATCTTCTTTATCATATATCTAAGTCTATACTAGATCGGTTTCCCGGCTAGTGGATTGTACAAATTGTAAGGCGCGTAGAATTGTGCAATTAATTTAAGTTCAAAGGTGGTGGTGCTTGAGTAGGTCGTTAAGGAATTGGGAAATATCTTTACGTTTATTGAGTCACAAATCACATGAAACGTTTTTTAGTTAATTTCAAATTATTTCCTAATAGTGTTCATATAATTTCATCATCGTCATCTTATCCCTCGCCACTCGCATCCAACGCGCATCATATAATTTACTTTTCGTTAAATAATGAACTAAGCAGTATAATATAGGAATTAATGGCCTTGTGCATTACATCAACGAGATTAACAATTTCACTTTTAGCCCGTACGGGACGACATAACCTATCAATGAACATCAAGACGGCCAATATCCGCCACTCTTCATACCTCGGACCGGCTTCTGTACGGACTTAATCCTCCCATATAATCAGAGGCCATTAGCAGGTACAAATAGTAACAAAAACCATTATAAAGATAAAACATACCAAGGATAAAATTACTCATGTTAATTATATCCGAAAGATAATTTATTAAAGAAAAACGTACTTGAGAGATTAATTTATTCCGAGAATAAAACTTTCGATTTAGGTAAAACCCATTTTCAAGCCTTAATTATATTGAGACCGGCCAGCTTATGATTGCAATTCACAGAATTGTATTACAGTCTATCTCATAAAATATTCAACAGTAATCCTACCTGTTGGAGGTCGTTCTTTGGGATAGCAGATCCTGAACAGTCCCCTTGTCCGTGTGTAGTAGAAGTACTTGCTGTTCAAGCTCTCTAAAATGCCTTGAGAGTTTATATCTGAGTTCTCTGTCACGTAAGTCTGGAAAAAAGGAAACTTTTATTAGAATTCTCGTAGTATTATGAAAGGAAAGAGATCTATCTCATAGATAGGATTATGAGATATTTGTAGAAGTAAACCGGTAATCGAGATATCTAATGGTCAATTTAAAAAATCATGTTTGAAGCAAATAAATACATTATTGTTATTATTAATGACTCATCTGGAACACTCCACCATGGTTCAAGCCTTATCGCATATGTTCACGACGACTTAGGCATAAGATAAAATTATTATATAAGATGATTTGCTTAGGATAACTTATTGTTGACAACAACTTAAGTATATAGGATATAATTATATATAAGATAATCATTATAAGATAAGTTTGCACATGTAGATACCTTGTAAGACGAGATTACATATATGATGTAATTTAACACATAAATATTATTTTATTAAGAGATATAACTTATTCGTAGATTATAAATAGTTGAAATAGTATACAGTGATGCTAATTAGGCTTATTTGAGTTTTTTTTTTTTTTTATGTTAGTTGGGTAGGCAAACTGGCAAACGTACCACCTGATGTTAAGTGGTCGACGTCGCCCATGAACATAAACTAGTATACCTGGAACGAGCCCAGGCAACTCATTTATGTGTTGCCTCTCCTGAGACATAAGATGTTAAGTCTCGGTGCCAGTAATTACTGCCTGTCTTGCCCTTCTCTCCGAAACACAGCAAAGCTGTTTCACGGGAGAAATAAGCAAGATGGTGGTACCCATGCAGCCGGGAGCGCGGCACAGCGCTTCCCTCCCACCGGTAAAATGATATATAAACCGGTGAGATGATATATAAACAGAAAAATGTATATTAGAGATATTATAAATAGTCCAATTGAGATTCTCATTGTTTATAAACACGAGTTAATCCAATAGGAAAAGTGAGATGGCAATATTATAATCAAGCCAAAGAATGTGTGAGGGAGGTTCACTGTGCGGTAAGGACCGGAATACCGGAAGGGATACGGAAGCGGGGGATGAGGAAGTATAAATATCGAATCAGCAGTTTTTTGCTTGCCATTCTCACACGGATGACTGAATCATGAGGTAAATAGTGTCAAAAGATGTAAAAAATGTATAATTGTAAAATAGCATAAGTTTTATGTAAAAATGTTTTGATATAAATAAAGATTTCGACAAAAAGGTGACTGAGGGGGTGAGGCATGGAATGTTCTAGAACATTTGATAGAGATCATATATAAGGAAGTCGAGGCTTCTGGAAATCATTCGCAAATCGTCTCCGAAGTAAGAAACAAGTTAAAAAGTATAAGTTATAAAGTGAAATCCCTGCCTTACCTCTCAAGTTTACTTCTTTTAAGTGTTCAATAGTAATAAACAGTGTTTAATTCAAGACTCCACCCAACTTTCATCATCATCACCCCGAAGACAGTTAGAATCAGTAAAATCACAGTTTTAAAGCCAAATTAATCAGTATCATCACCCAGTTAGCGACATAGTTTGTAGCCGTAGGCAATCTACGCACATACCGTGCACAGCATATAGCTTAGTAGTCTAAGGTGAATCTAGCACCTTGGGCGAAACAAATTGAGCCGAGGGAGCTGCTCTTTGTATCCCTTGACTAGGCGTCGAGGTGCCCTCAGCCCTGTTTGCTCAACAGATCACCAAAGGCGGCATTGGTGGCACTCGCCGCGTTTAGTGGGTAGAGCTGCGTCCACCTTACCACCTTTTGGGGCGCAGCGAGTCCCACATATCCGCCTAAGGAGACCAACTCCCTCGCGGGATGCCGCAGAGCATTTCCCGGCGTAAAAGAAAATAAAATTTGGGACACAAGCAAAATAATTTTGGTTTCGATACCAGTTATCAAACTATCTGTCCTATTACCAGTGCCTCAGCAAACCGCTTGGTGCTAGAATACGTAGATTTGTAATTATATCTCGTGAGTGTAAAGCACATAAAAAGAGGTATTCTATTTCTATCTCACGGAAGTCTGCGGTAGTTGAAGTAATGTTGGTATGATTGCAGGTGTTAGCTGGCGCAATCGAGTAAGACGCGAACATGCAAACAAACAAAAAGTGATTTTCGATATGATATTTTTTTAATATCCTGAACGCAGCATACTCCAAACACAACGACAACGACTCCTCGTGTACGTACATTGCACACAAAGGTCATACATGAATAGCAGAGTAAATCAGGGTTACTGCTTTTGTAAGGGCGCAACTCCACCGCGGCACACGGAGGCTACGCACGTTTTTGTCGAGTATCGCCTTGCAAGAAAATGTATTGTTTCACTGCACTCCATTAATACGCAACGCATTAATTCCCATTTTCTTGCATTGACATTTAAACACAGGTGGATGCGCCGCGGTGTAGCCGCGCCTTAATAATCACGTAATACGATATACATATTATCTTTCACTTATTTCCTCTACTCATTATATTTTCAGACGTCTTAACGTTCATAGAAAGAAGCTTATGTCCAGCAGGGGACAAATAAATATTGTTGAAATAATGAATCATAATAAGCATCATCATCAGCCTCTATGCGTCCACTGCTGTACATAGGCAGTCAAAGAACGCCAAGACGACCGATCCCTCGCAACTCGCATCCTCGAAATAATTAATAGTTTAATAAAACTAATAAATGTGCAATTTCAACTTGTTACTAGTATTTCTTTTAAAACAACTAGTGTAAGCGAAGAGACGAAGCAACTATCGTAAGTCAAGATCCCATTAAAGGGACTTGTTTATGTCCCTCGGGATAGAACCGGTCCCAGCCTCCAAGGGCGTGGATAATTGATAACCAGACCATTACGGAGATGCGCGTCTATTTTAAAATGCTTGTAATAGTAAAGAATCTTTTGAAAAGTAATACAAGATGAAATGGAATGAAAAAACATACCAAAAACACATCGGACGAAAAAACATTTTCTTTGAAATGTGTATTTGTCATTACTTTAGTAGTAGGTATCATTATAATGATATAGTAGATTTATAGGTATTTTAATGATGAGAAAAACATGTCTTAGATAGTCTAAGACAAATCTGAGAATTTGTATCGAAAAACTTTTGTTTTGTTAACAAACATGAAAAACAAATCCAAATCTGTACTTGTAGTGTTGTCACTACAAGTATTCCTTTGTGTGATTAGTTCAATAACGTAAATATGGCTCACAGTTAGGAATGTAGTATTGTACGCGAGTCATAATAACTACACAGATATTTATCAATTTAGACTTTAGAGAATGAGGTAGGCGTAAATACATTCTATTTGTATGACTGGTTCGAAGTATGTATTAAAGCGGAACAAGCTCATAGGAATTTAAAACGTGTGATGACGACTTCTGTGGCTCAATGGTAGCGGGTTCCAATACCGCCAGGGAACCAAAAACTGTCTGTGCTCCTGGGTCCATGGACGTGTACTAAATATATTATGTATAATATAATAAAAATCTTAAATATATGTTATAGTATAAAAGTATTAAATATATTTCCGTTGTCTGGTACCCGTAACACAAGTTCTTCGTGAACTTACCACGGGACCAGATTGACGTGGTGTAAAAGCGTCCGTAGATATTAATATTATGTGTTTACTGTGTAACATCATCATCATTCCTCTAGGCCCGACACACACGCAGCTATAATATATATTAATATATTTAATTATAATATTTCTATGACGTCACTAACCTATACCGTAATCTATATTATTGCATACAACGCTAGGCTGACCATCAAGGAAATAAAGGCAAAATGAATATTTTAGCATCATCGCTGTGTGTGGTAGCTATAATATACTGTAATTCCGTAGACGGAGTAAAAGTAGGATTCTCTGTCTATGTGTAGTACGGTATTATTTAGTATTTTTGTCAGCAATTATCCACTAATGACAGTCATAAACATCTGACATCTTTTACAGAGAGGATTTACAGTTAAAAGTATAAAACCAACATTTAACAAAGATCTTCATCTCAGTTTGCTTCTCGTGCGAAGGCGTAAATACAATATTTTAATCTAATATTTGCATTAAAACAAATCAAACTTGACACAAAAATGTGTTATATTCTTGCCATAGAAAAACGAAAAATCCGTGTTACTAAATTACTATTTTAATTAAACACAAATATCACTAAGGTTTGTTTTTAATTGATTGTTGCATGTTTTACTAATTTTTAATTGGCAAGTATAATGGATTGCCTTATTATACATACGTCTACGATAAAATTTATTTCTTTAGACATATCTAAATGCATTTAAACATAATTTCGAAACATGGAAACTGGATTAAGAGGCATTTACTTTACACGTCGTAACATTATATTCGTCGTAATATTATTATTATTAATTTGCGTGTGGAAATAGTGATTTGAATATACATACTATAACATAAGTCGTGTTTTTATTCTTTCAGGACCTAACTAAGGAGATGATGACTTTTTCTATCTTAATTCTATAATGATCATCGCCTTGGAAAAACGCTTGACCATCAAATTAATTGATTATGGAGTTAAATCAAATCGCATAGCGCACATATAAAAAATTCGCACTATTCCAAAGTTTGAAACGAGAGACATACCTGTCACGAGCAAACACACGAATATGCTTTCACAGCTTTTACACAGAAAAGAAAGTAACGCGTGGTGGTCACTACTGACTAGCTGGATAACACATACTTTTTACGGTTACCGGTTGATGATATAATACATAGTTTGAAAAAAAAGATTGAAAAATAAAATATATACAGGTTCATCAGCTTCTATCCGTCCATTGCTGAACATAGGCCTCCCTCAATGAACGCCAAGATGGTCGATAACTACCATCCTGCTTATATACAGGTTGATTCCATATTATTCAGAATTGTATTTATGTTTAATATTTTTGAAAAGAGAACTATTTCAGTAATAGGAATCATAAGATAGCTATAATAAATTACTTATCTGAGCTTTTCAATATCTTGATAATGAGATTCGCCAAATCGCTTTACTACGTTCAGGATAGAAACAGGCGACAGGCGGTGTAACTGGCATACATGTTATGTTTCAAGGAAGGCAATTTTGTTCATCTGTGTCTCATCGGCCGTTTTGTACGTACTAATAACTATGTTGCAGTATGTAAGTGATTATAATATATTACTGTATTATATTTTGCAGACATTTTTGTTGTAAAGCATGTATTGGCGCTCTTTGGCAGTAAAACCGACATGAATGCCGTGACAGCAAACGGCATTAGTCTGTAATTTCTTCAATTATTTATAATTTCAATATTAAAATATACAATTTACATCTACGGATGCCCCGTAGATGCCCTGTGACTGTGGCTAGCCTTTCATCATCATCATCATCATCACCATCAGCCTCTATTCGTCCACTGCTGAACATAGGCCAGCCTTTAATTATATACAATTTACAATCACTGAAGTACCTTTAAAATATGTATACCTACTACAAAATTCAATTCAATTCTATATACTATAGTACCTACTAGTCTATCTAGTCTAGGTGTAACAATACTATTGTAGTCAGATGTCACTCACACGAGTTGCTTGCGAGTTTTTATCGAGCACCGAGTGATCCAGCATCGAAGCGAGACGTTCTTTCACCTCCAGTTCAATGCACGGTGTTTTTATCAGTAGTAGGGGAGTTTAAAATAAATATTTATCGAGTTTATTGGAATTGTGGTAGGGATTAATAGACATATTATGTATATCGCATTTGCCCACGTTAATTTATATCTATATTCAGATGATGATTATTTTCATAAATGTCTCGCAGTGGTAACGTAGCATTACTCTATTGAAGGAATTTTATGATTCAGATGACTAGAAACTAATTTCCTTTAATCAACATACGTTTTTATGTCACAAGGAGGCAACAGTCGGAGCCTTATGGTGACTACCGACACCTATACACATTAGCACAAACAAAATTTATGCATATGCGTTGCCTTCCCTTTCCCCATCTCCCAATGGGCCACCGGAAACTCACAAACCGCACGAAACGCGACAGCATAGCTGTCACTTGACGCCGGTGTTATGTGAGCGAGAGATATCATCCCCGTCGTGCCGGCCCAAATCGGCTGCAAAGCAGCATGACACTACCACTTTATATACTAGTTACTACCAATAAAGTAGTTTTTACGTCAATTAAAACCACCAGACCAGTTTCCAAGATGACGTCATTCGTCCAGGCTTACGAACATTACCGCCTCATAAAATTAGTATTGATTATCAATATCTGTCGGTAAAACCAGAATACATATTTGTCCCTCATGGACTTTGTCTTTTTATTAGTCTGTATTGTGTTAAGGCGCACCCGCCGTACCACAATACAGACTACACCAGAGTTGGTGTGGAGTCACAGAGTTGTTATGCTTTTTCTATAAATCCTTTTACGATTGAAGCCACTCAAATAGGTGCTAGTTGTGCTCCAAGCTCCCGGCAAAAGATCGTTCGTCGATTAACAAAATATTGCGATTTAATCTTGACAAGACGTGCTTTTCCTTGCTATTCTCTTATAAAATATTATATCTATTATAATATTATTATATGCTAGTCACTGAATTATTTGATTGGCATATCATTAACATATGCATCAGCATTTAGTAATCCGGTGTTATTTTATAAATGTTATACAGATAGCATTATATTATTATATCAATAAGGATATATTCACTGTTTAAATATTTATATTATAGGTTATATGCAAGAATACAACGGACTTCCATTGCTCTCTTCATCATGGGGTGTCATCTTCATATTGAAGTCTGGAGGTCAGCATTTGGTACTCCGTCCGATCAAGCGATATTCTCTTCATCATGGGGTGTCATCTTCATATTGAAGTCTGGAGGTCAGCATTTGGTACTCCGTCCGATCAAGCGATATTCTCTTCATCATGGGGTGTCATCTTCATATTGAAGTCTGGAGGTCAGCATTTGGTACTCCGTCCGATCAAGCGATATTCTCTTTATCTGGTGGTAGCTCAATCCGGTCCAGTCCTTTATATCGTCAAACCACTTTCGCCTTGCTCTCTTAGTAAATTAGAATGTCTAATATATTTTATGAATCGAACTATATTAATGTAGTATCGTGGTAGGATCATGAGAACACCTAATTTACGTAAAAAGGTTGATGATGATGATGATAGTAATGATGATGATGATAGTGATGATGGTGATTGTGATAATGATGATGATACATTATACATATAAATACGAAAAGCTTCCATGACCTCGGAATATACACTTATTCATACAATAGTGGTTAGGTTCAAACTTCAAACCCAACCCTTCATAGAATTCTACAATCACATAATACAACTATAAGAAATGCCGTCTAAAAACATGATAGTTATGAATTTCAATCATGAATCAACTAAACACCTGCGAGATGGACGGTCGACCTCAAAATTAATATACCAACAATCTACATGGTAAAGAGAGAATTACTTCCTCGCATATTAAAACGTATCTTACGGATATACACTTACGGTGTATAACGTATTGACATGATGAGTCCATTGTCTGTTGTGGGGTTGTGGGGGCTAGCTAGTGACTAGTACCCGCGGCTGCGCTCGTTAGATCTTGTAAGCGTATGTAAGCGTGGCTAAAAGATTTGGTCTGCAGTATGTATTTAAATAAATCTATACTAGTCTATACTAATATTATAAAGCTGAAGAGTTTGTTTGTTTGAACGCGCTAATCTCAGGAACTACTAGTCTGATTTGAAAAATTCTTTCAGTGTTAGATAGCCCATTTATCGTGGAAGGCTATAGGCTAACGCTGTGACTTATAGGAGTTGAGTAACGCGGGCGAAGCTGCAGGCAACAGCTAGTAGATATTATATAGAGCACTACCTTGTGGCTTGTACCATCATCTTCGCCCACGTTACGGCGGTATTCCGACTGATTAAAGACTATTTTCAATCGGATAAGTATTTTTTTTAAATTACCGTCTATATTCAAACTCACAAAAATTGCCTTTTCTATATTAGCTTAAACTAAAAGTAGCCTATAACCATAACAAAAGTTTAAAGCGTACATCGGTCTGTCTTCCTCGCATACAAACGAACGAACAAACTCACGAACTTTCACATTTATAATATTAAGTTGTTCTTAAGTTGAGTTCTAAAATCGCACGACCTTGCTTTATGATGAAGATTTCTTAAGTTTTTATATTTAAATAAGACTTTTTATACTTATGGTTTCGACAGTAACCAAAGAACTAGTTAGCAGTAGGTACTTTTTTTTTTTTTTTTCGTAGGGAAATCCTTATGGATGCAGCCAGGATCTTGTGTGACTCGCACCTGGGAGTGCCCACCCTAACTAAAACCACTGCGAGCGCCTTCAGCAGCTTTTTGAGGGTCCCGGATATGCAGGCAACAGACAGGATCACCTCAGCGACAGGCTGGCCCCGGCGAAGGCCAGACTACTCCTCGTAGGGGGGGACTGCCCGACCGCTACTAAGCAGTCCCCACGACGTCGTGCCATACAGATCCAGGTTCCCATCCTGAGTCCGACACGAGCACAGGGGCGTTACTGAAGGCGCATTAAATAGCGCCTCCTACGCACCCCCATTCGTCGCCTGCGGGAGGAGGCCTCGTCGGCGGCCTCCTCTATCACCCGCTCGTCGGCCTCCTTCTGGGACATTACTGCCTCGCAGAAGGAGACCATCGCCGTCCAGGACTCGTCATCACCGAGCATCGCGATGATGACGCTCGGCAGAGACAAGTCCCCTCCGATGACTGATGTCAGATCATGACGCAGCGCCGCCCATCTCGGGCACACCTCGAGGGTGTGCTGGGCCGAGTCCACCGCCGCGCCACAATCGTGACATACTGTCAACGGCTCCCTGCGGGCCGTCCGGCACAGGTACTCACCAAAGCAACCATGCCCGGTGAGCACCTGTGTCAGACGGAAGGTGAGGGGTTTGCGCTTACGGCGCATCTAGCAGTAGGTACTAATAAAGCTGACCCGTTGATATCTTTTGTACGTACTGGGCGACATTAAACGTATATACATAATATTTTGCAGTCTTATAATCTAGTTTACGAAGCACTTGCAGCGCCCCGCGGCTTCACCCGCGTTCTTCCCATCCCCATGGAAGTACAGGGATAAATACATGTTTTTCTGAGGTTATTGTAAAGTTTCATTAGAATCCATTCACTAATTTTTGCGTAAAAGGGTAACAAACATACATCCATACATTCTTATAAACTTTCGCGTTTATAACATTAGTAAGAGTGGTAGCCAGAAGGATGTAGTTTAAGAGTTACAGGATTATGATCAAGACCACAATCGTTGTCCTAAGTATTTAATACTTCTGGTTAGATCACTTTGTTTTTAAAATATCGGCATTATAACATCGTGATTCGTGACATAGAAAATAAGTCCAAATATTGTTACTTTGCGTGTAAAAGTCACTTACGCTACTTATGATTTTTTTTTAAATATCATGATTTCGTCGTTATGAGACTTCTTACGAGGCCAAGATGAATGGTCGACGCCACAAGAAATAACTAACGCTGACGCTACTAATACGTTGCGAGCGTTTGTCAGTCTCTTTGTTACCATTTATCTGTAATATATATGTATTTAGAAATATAGTACCCGGATGACCGAGCTTTGCTCGGTATTTTTTTTTTTTTAAATAAAATGACATTTTCTAAAAATGATTCCTAGCTAGATCGATTTATCGCCCCCGAAACCCCCTATATACTAAATTTCATGAAAATCGTTGGAGCCGATTCCGAGATTCCAATTATATATATACATATATACAAGAATTGCTCATTTAAAGATATAAGATAAGATAAGTACCTGAATGACCGAGCTTTGCTCGGTATTTTTTTTTATAAAATTACATTTTCTAAAAATGATTCCTAAGTAGATCGATTTATCGCCCCCGAAACCCCCTATATACTAAATTTCATGAAAATCGTTGGAGCCGATTCCGAGATTCCAATTATATATATACATATATACAAGAATTGCTCATTTAAAGATATAAGATAAGTATGTATCAGTTGTCTGGTTGCCATAAAAACAGGCTCTGCCTAGTTTGGGATCAGATGGCCCTGTGTGAGTGGTCCCAACATATTATTATTATTATTTCGACCTTTTCGAATGTTTGTTCACGAGAACAAACTATATACAATACTTATATAGTTTTTAACTACACATGCACGCCCTAAAATCAGAAAATTTTCACGTAAGCGAATGCAGCTTAACACGTAATATACTTTCCATTTTTTTATTTCAAGTCGCTTTCGAGTATCTGAACCGTGGCCGGGGAGGTCGTGGACGCGTGCGCAGGACCCGTTCACCTTGCAATGACGTTCTACACACACACATGCGTACACATACACTCACATGCCAACAAGGCACAAACAGGTACGGGATAACATCCGGCCTTTATGGTCAAGGTATGGAGTTCAAAAACCTTCAACGCCTGTCTCATCACTGTACAAGGCTAAATGAACCCTTCATGGGTTTTACACAGGCCCTGTAAGATTAACAAAAGATTCATAGTTTTAGTGTATTTTCTGTTTTTCTTCAGAAATATGTGTTATTTGCATTTAATATGTAGAATCATCGTTACGATGTTTAAACGTATTGTTTAGTTTTACGCGAATTTCTCTTACTTGTATGACACAAGTACTTTTTTCGGATTTTATAGCGGTAACTTACTTTCCAGACATTTTCGATACTTTACACTTTATGGTTATGATCACGGGAAGTAACACTTACTTTTACACCACCAATAACTTTCGTTTCCGAGATCACATAAGTTAATATTATTTCATATTAATTGTATAAGGAAAACTATGTGGAGAATAATGGCATATATTATCAATAATTCTTGGAATTAGTATTATGTTGGGAAAAGTGAATAACACGGAAATTGCCTTACAAATATAATTAATGAACGTACTTAGTACGTACGTAGTTATATTATTACGTTAATAAGACATTTAATCGGTTAAATAATATCTTTTATCCTTACTAGGCCCAGGGGGACTGCCTACCAAACACAACAGCGCCACCTATCATATTCGAACAATCTCATCTCTCAATTAAGACCACTGCGCTAAGTTGTTTTTTTTTAATATTAGTTGGATAGGCAAACTGACAGACGTGCCACCTGATGGTAAGTGATCGACGTCTCCCATGAACATAACCTTTTATTTGTTGCAGTGGGAGCGCCATATGTGGGACCTCCCCCCAACCCCGCGTAAGTCTACGGTAAGATTGAAGTAATTCCAGTTTCTGTAAATCTCACACTTTCATAACCTTATCTCATATAAGTAGGTATATTAGTGTGTTTTAAACCTCAAACACTTCAACATCTCCCACAACAATTTGAAAATCCCAGCTTCAGGGAACCTCATACTTCCCTACCATGGTTCAGGCCTTGTCGTGGCGGTGGGGCTCAGTAACCCAGGGTGAGCGGTGCACATTGGGCGAAGCTAATTGGGCCGAGGGGGCTCTTTGTACCCCTCTTAGAGGGTACAGAAGAGCAGGGGGCAAGGGGTGAGGATGGGAACTTCACCCCATTGTACTGTCCCGACGTTGGGAGGGGTTGTTCTGTGGTGCGGGACAACCCCTCTGTGGAGGTGGCGTCGGTCCCTTGCAGAACTGACTAGCCGTCGAGGTGCCCTGTTAGTTCGGGGCACCTCACCAAAAGCGGCATTGGTGGCACTCGCTAGGTTTTAGTGGGTAGAGCTGCGTTCATTTACCAGCTGTCGGGCGCAGCGAGTCCCACATACCCGCGTGGGGGGACCCACTCCCCCGCGGGATGCCTCAGAGCATTTCAAGGCGTTAAAGAAAAAAAAATATCATACTTAAAGGGCTATCTCTACCGACCAGTGGTTCTGTTGTTGATGAAAGCGATTAACACATATGTATGAACATCTGCTACAGTAAATCAAGTGTAAGTGTTGGTTGCCGTGTCGTAGTGATACTTTTCACTCGTGCGCAGAACCGGCACGCAACCATCACTGAAAGTTACACGTTTACTTCTACCTCCAAACAATGGAAAACATTAAGTAACATTTAAAAGGAGGGATGCGCTGTGCCGCGCTCCCGGCTGCATGGGTACCACCATCTTGCTTGTTGCTCTCGTGAAACAGCTTTGCTGTGTTTCGGAGAGAAGCGCAAAATATGCAGTGTAATTACTGGCACCGAGACTTAACTAACATCTTATGTCTCGGGATAGGCAACACATAAATGAGTTGCCTGGGCTAGTTCCAGATAAACTAGACCACTTTCCATCAGATGGCACGTCTACCAAAACGCCTATTCAAGTGTGTTGTGAATTTTTAATCAAATCTTAAATAGGATCGGAACCGGAGTAGAGGACGTGTCAAAATGTTTGAAAAAGATCTCTCAGAGATAAGCAAAACGGCAGTACAACATTATGGCGGCTTATGGTATCATAGAAAAAAAACCAAGCTTTGCCTATCATATGGAAGATAGGTAGGAAGGTAGGTATAATTATGCCTGGATTACACACTGTATTTATAACCTAACATGTCTGAAGAAAGAATGATAAGATAGATGAAGAAACATGTAACACAACAGGGTCAAACCATCAAAAAAGTCTAAAAAGTATATAAATAAACATAAGATATTAAAATCTTTATTGCGGTTTTACAAAACATTCGAGACTCGCACTTGTCCGGATTTGATAACACATACAAAAACGCCACAATGTAAATTGTCACTTCACTGTTTATAACATGCGATCCGTTGTTTCCCGAGGCCGCGTTTTATTTCCGCAAAGACTATATTTATATTGCTGAATAAGACGGCGTATTTGTTTACATAGTATAAAAAGTTAATGATTTATTACAGTATTGACGTACTTTATTTATAGTCATCGTATAATCAGTATTTCAAAATTAGCAAAATCCTACAAATATTATAAACGCGAAAGTTTGTAAGGATTTATGTTTGTCGCTCTTTCACGCAAAAATGACTGAATGGATTAAGGGCCCCTTATCCCAAATTGTTGTTTCTAGATCGAGGTGTTTTCATAGAAGTCGTCATTTTTAAATAATAATAAAAAATAGGGTATAGATACATCTTTGATCTAGGGATTTTTTTGGATAAAAATACAATATTTAACATTTTACATGATCAAAAAAAAAAATCTAAAGTAACGTCGATTTTAAAAGCAAATTGAGTAGTATGAGACTTCGGGTAACTCAATTTTAATGAAACTTTTACGTTTAAATTGCTAAACGGGGATGACGTGGAAATGATTGGATAGATCTTTATTATGTCACTTCAAAAATTTTTGAAAAATAAAAAACGATAAAAATGGCTCTCGCGCATCGCACCACGTCGCGCCAGTACCCAGCCGGGCGTCATCGAAGTAGGACCTGTGCAGCTTTTGCTCGTGACTACGTTGTTACCGCGCATTTTATATTATTACGTCTAAATAAATAAGACGACACAGTGTAAATAATATAGCTAGGTACTTAATACTTACTAACAATTGTTGTTCTTAGTTGTAATTAGTTTGCAATACAAAACCTTTAATTAGTGTAAATAAATAAATACTTGACTTACCGGTGGGAGGGAAGCGCTGTGCCGCGCTCCCGGCTGCATGGGTACCACCATCTTGCTTATTTCTCCCGTGAAACAGCTTTGCTGTGTTTCGGAGAGAAGGGCAAGACAGGCAGTGTAATTACTGGCACCGAGACTTAACATCTTATGTCCCAGGAGAGGCAACACATAAATGAGTTGCCTGGGCTCGTTCCAGGTATACTAGTTTATGTTCATGGGCGACTTCGACCACTTAACATCAGGTGGTACGTTTGCCAGTTTGCCTACCCAACTAACATAAAAAAAAAAAAAAAAAAACGTGAGTTTGTGTAGTACCTAGTTATTTAATTGAAATGGCGAATAAAAAAAGTAAAATAAGGAAAAAGAATCTTAGTACAGTTTTATCACAAACTAGCTGTTGCCCGCAGCTTCGCCCGCGTTAACTTAGATATACAACCATATACGCATTGATGATAATTATTTATCTATGGATGGGCGTAGGACTTTATTTTATAGTATGTAGTGATTAATACCGTATTTTTGTGAATAGCTTTTACATTACCGCTTTATAATTGGCAATATTTTATATAGGTAGTATGTTATATTTAACTAATGTAGACATATTATGCCATCGCGGACTTTTCAGTATGCATATTTAGGATACACAATTCTACCATACATTGATACAATAATAATTAATTCAGAACCGGGCCCGGCTAAGGTATATAATAATGTAGTACATTATTTTGATCTATCTGTTAGGGTTCATCCAGCGTTTGCAATGTAAGTGCAAAAAATGTGCTATTTATGACATCACATCAGAAACTTCTAAAATTATGAGTGTTTATCTACTATATTATGCATGTACCTATTACCTTCCTCTTGAATCATTCTATCAATTAAAAAAACCGCATCAAAATCCGTTGTGTAGTTTTAAAGATGTAAGCATACATACAGTCAGACGCGGGAAGCGACTTTGCTTTATAGTTTATACTATGTAGTGATGTCTTCTTCCAGAAATTGTTAACACTTGAAGAATTCAAATTGTCCGACAATAAAGAAAATGAGGAACCTTCATCACAAAATATTTCTGATTTGCAATCATTTCCTAGCCCCCTACCCACAGGGCAGTGTCGTGAGGACTATGGCCTTGACCCTCTTCTCAGAGGAGACCCGTGTCTAACATTAATCGATGATGTATGGGTCGATGAAAATGAACCTGGACCTAGCATACGACAACTAAATTTTGTCGAATTTTAAAACAATTAATATAGTATAAAAGAATATGTTTGTCTACAATTTTTTAATCTCCTACAAGCATTCTTAGAATGATTGATTTTTTTTATAGCTTAGGCCTTAGGGGGACAAACGAGCATTCGGAGAATTAGATGACTACCGACTCCCATAATAATAATAATATCTAAGGACGCTTTTTGCACCACATCAATCTGGTCCCGTGGTAAGTTCTCGAAGAACTTGTGTTACGAGTACCAGACAATGGAAATATATTTAAAAGGCTTTTTATTTATAATACACATATTTAATACACATCCATGAACCAGGAACACAGAAAACTTTTTGTTCCCTGGCGGAATTCGAACCCGCAACCTCCGGCTTGAACGCTAACGCGCTAGCCATTGAGCCACAGAGGTCGTCCTCGTAAACATTCACACAAGAGATAATGCTGATGCATTACCCTCCTTTACCCCATCCCCTGCAATGGGAGACACCGGAAACTCATACACCGCAAGAAACGCGACAGCATAGGTGTCACTTGACGCCATTATCATGTGAACGAGAGGTACCCCTACGGTCATGCCGGCCCAATTCGGTTGCAAGCAGCATGGCACTACCTTTTAGACCTATGTAGCTAATTCATCCTTCCTAATCCTTACTAATATTATAAATGTGAAAGCATGGATGTTTGTTACGCTTTCACGCGAAAACTACTTAACCGATCATCATGAAACTTTGTACACATATTCTTGGAGGTATTAGAAGTAACATAGGATACTTTTTATAAAAAAAAAACTAAAGAGAGATGTCAAGGGACACCCGGATGGATCGAAGTTCCTTTCGATTAATTAGTGAAGAAATAAAACTATCTTATCCTGCGCAGACGAAGTCGCTGGCACCAGCTAGTATTTCTATAAATCCAAAACTAGATAACTATAACAACAACAAGATTTTGTTATGCATAATTATTAATTATGACATCTAAGAATAATTCGAGCATAGTCAATCTACTGCATATTCGTATACTGTGGCGCGCTTGCCGGCCGTGGTAGGTCACCGGAGTTCATATAAAGACATCTCCCGCGCAACGCAAGTGCAAAGCGATTCGGTGCGTTAAATACCTATAGTTTTGGGAGAAGGGGCCCTTAATGAAACTTTACAATAACATAGCTTATACATCAGAATAGCATAATTATAGGCTATAATTTATCCCTGTACTCTCACGTGTACGCGAAGTACGCGGGTGCCGTGAAACAGCGGGGCGCTGCTAGTATGAAAATTTTTCGTAGTGCACATAAGTTTTAAAATGCATAATTTGGTAGGTACTTGTCGCATACATATTACAATCATCGTGCTTATTCCTTCTATCATCTATGCTGTGTAACAGCTATCACAAGCTATGGTGTGTTTGTCGGAGAAGGACAGCAGAGGTGTACTGTTTAAGTTCAGGGACAATCACTTATCATACTATTAACATTACAAGAAAAAAGTTGTGCAGGATTGGTATTATTTACTCAATAACACAAGCTGTCTATGTATCGTATTCTGAAACTACAATTAGGTACAAAGAAAAGTTTATTTTAATCTTTAAATACATATTTGCTTTTAGCGGAATTCTCCTCAAATGATTTCGCTACTCCAATTTCCATAGAATCACAGAATAATTAATCGAATAAAAATATTTAAATATTTCTCAATTACAAACACTTATACAGTGTGTTAGGTATCGGATTTCCGAATTTAATTTTAAATGCTAGCAAATATGATAATCTTTCAAACAAGACTATTATAGTGCATGTGAGCGACATGAAAACATGAAAACAATGAGTTTTAATGAACTTGTCAAAATACAAGATATTAAATTTAAAAATGGCTGTAATTCAGAGGGGTGAGGGTTGATTTTGTCGATAAAATTTAACGTACAATACGTGTGTCAATTATCGGAAATCCGATACCTAACACACTGTATAAAATCATAGCTAACAAAAAACGTAATTTCTTTACATTTTTATTGAGCATTCAAGAGTATGTGCATTCCTTTATATTATTAAGCGAAACAATTATATGAATTACGAACTACGCAATAAAGTGGAATAATTACAATAGACATCTAACCCTAAGTATAATATTATACAACTTATAGTTGTTTGTATTTTCTCTATCTCATGGGTTTGACATGAATGCAACGAATGTTTTTCTGTGTCGGAGTTTCTTTTTCTCTCACGGAAATGAATAAAATAGTATAAACATACTAATAAACATCACTAGGACATTTTGAACGATTGAAATTTTAGTTTGACTTATTTTATAATCGTCAAGATTGTTTGATTATTTAGGTTCCACTGATTATGAATTAATCGTTTAGGGTAATGTTCATATCGATGAAATACGTAAATTTTAGTTTGACTTATTTTATAATCGTCAAGATTGTTTGATTATTTAGGTTCCACTGATTATGAATTAATCGTTTAGGGTAATGTTCATACGATGAAATACGTAAATTTTAGTTTGACTTATTTTATAATCGTCAAGATTGTTTGATTATTTAGGTTCCACTGATTATGAATTAATCGTTTAGGGTAATGTTCATATCGATGAAATACGTAAATTTTAGTTTGACTTATTTTATAATCGTCAAGATTGTTTGATTATTTAGGTTCCACTGATTATGAATTAATCGTTTAGGGTAATGTTCATATCGATGAAATACGTAAATTTTAGTTTGACTTATTTTATAATCGTCAAGATTGTTTGATTATTTAGGTTCCACTGATTATGAATTAATCGTTTAGGGTAATGTTCATATCGATGAAATACGTAAATTTTAGTTTGACTTATTTTATAATCGTCAAGATTGTTTGATTATTTAGGTTCCACTGATTATGAATTAATCGTTTAGGGTAATGTTCATATCGATGAAATACGTAAATTTTAGTTTGACTTATTTTATAATCGTCAAGATTGTTTGATTATTTAGGTTCCACTGATTATGAATTAATCGTTTAGGGTAATGTTCATATCGATGAAATACGTAAATTTTTCCGATTTCCCGATAGGAGAAAGGCTGAAGAAAAGAAATGTATTTAGCTGACACCAAGACCATCTTTGGCTTTGGCCAGTAGTACCGTCAGGATCTATCCTGGTAATCCATAAGGATTTCCCAGCGATATGCAGAAAAAAGAGCCAATAAGTAATACTTTTTTTAACGTTGGGAAATGCCTTTTGCCACCACCCGAAGATCCGGTGGCTATGTGGGACTTGCACCCACTAAAACCCAACGATGTTCCTCCTTTCTGCTATTGGACAGGGTCATGGGAACGCCAGGCATACAACCTATGACCCCGTATGAGGCCAGTAGGGCTAACATGCGCGCACGACAAAATTTTGTCTACCCCTTTTCTCGTATTAACTATATGAAATAATACGAGAAAAGGGGTAGACAAAATTTTGCCGTGCGCGCATGCTAGCCCTACAGGGGTACTTACGTTAGTTTCAAATTCGTGTTAATACTCGTGTCTTTGATTCATTACATTCATAAATTAAAGTTTAAACAGTAAAAATAATACCAGTTGTGCCTATGTGTGCATACCTTCCAGTGGAAGGATGTATGTTTGTAAAGCTTGATTGAGTAATCCCAGTTTCCAAGGATTTTCCATTAATTTGAGAAAGCCAGGAAACGACCAAGTCATCGTGAAAGGCGCTAACAGTGGTGGGAAATGTTTGAAAATTAGATACACTTTCCAAGTGTAAGTGTTTGGTTAGTGGTCATTAGAAGTCATGTTAGGCACGCGTTGTATAATGCTTGTGTAACGTGTCGCTGAGAATCATCTCGTCATTATTTACTTCTATTTGATGACTATTCATCGAACCACTCCCACTATCATTTCAACATACCGTAGTATATTTTATGAAAGGTTTCAAGCTTTAACTTTGACAAAAATAATGCGGGCGACTAAAATTCTTGAACAATGCAATTCTTGATTTTCGAATATTTTAAAATAATTTTATGATCAATAGTCAATACTATCAGTATACGATTACTTAAAAAAATATGTTATACAAGAGCACCCTGCGGTTTCACTCACGTAGTTCCCGATCCTAAGAGAATACAGGAATAAAAATATATAATCTATTTTATTGTATAGATTCTACAAAAAAAATTTAAACAAAAATTGAAACCGACTTCAAAAAGTAAAAAATAAACTAAAAAGTAATAAAATAATTGCGTTTCCTTAATTTTTATGCCTAGAACTTATCATCAACTTGTTATTTTACTAATTACAATCTTTGCGTTTACCACGCCATTGTTGTTACTATTGGAGTCGGTGTCAGCTAAGTTAAATAGACCGTACAGCACCAAAACCGTCGTCAGTCACTGGTATTATATTTGTTGCTGTATCTTCCTACCTGTCTTTGCTGACACCGACTCATATACTTAACGTATAGCGTACGCTCTATAAATTCCTATTCGGAGCCAAAACGTAGCGCCTCGCTACATTAGGTATGTAGCTAGCGGCTAGCGTACGTGCAACGTGCTAGATCGTAGACGCTAGACGTTATAATTTATAGTTTATACGTCAGTCAGCGTCGAGCGCGCGCTCGTGCTAGATGTGTCGTGCGCTATCCCGGCCGGCTCACGCGAGTTACGTAATTCTAGTCTTGCGACTACACGTTATAATATAGTCTATAAAATAGCGCGCTAGAAAGATATAGTTTATAGTCCATAGCACGTTATCATAAAATAGTTTATTTGCACACCACTACTCGAAACCT
The DNA here is from genome assembly GCA_963853865.1 of Helleia helle. NCBI lineage: Eukaryota > Metazoa > Arthropoda > Insecta > Lepidoptera > Lycaenidae > Helleia > Helleia helle. The sequence goes on along the minus strand of OY971426.1, from coordinate 16,535,358 downwards.
TCATTAAATTGTAGTCCTTCAAAACACTTTATAAAAAAAATATCAAACGCATTAGTCGCCCCTACGATTTTCGAAAGTTCCCCTCGATTTTTCTGGGATGCCATCATCAGATCCTGGTTTCCTTATCATGGGACCATTTGGGAAGTATATATACTACCCTAGAACAAAAAAAGATTTTTTCAAATCGGTCTAGCCATCTTCGAGTAATCAGGTAACATACATAAAAAAAGATTCCGACGAATTGATAACCTCCTCCTTTTTGAAGTCGGTTAAAAATTGCATAGAAAAAAGTACCCACCATGGTTCAGGCCTTGACGTGGCGGTGGGGCTCAGTAGCCTACGGTGAACGCCCAGCACCTTGGGCGAAGCTTATTGAGCCGAGGGGACTCTTTGTACCCCTCTTATGGGAGAAGAGAGGACAAAAGAGCAGGTAGCAAGAGGCGAGGACGGGAACCTCACCCCATTGTACTGTCCCGACGCTGGGAGGGGTTGTTCTGTGGTGCGGGACAACTCCTCTGTGGACGTGGCGTCGGACCCTTAGGAGACTGACTAGCCGTCGAGGTGCCGTTTGTTTATTAGATCGGGTCACTTTAGTGGGTAGAGCTGCGTCCACATACCAGCTTTCGGGCGCAGCGAGTCCCACATACCCACTCACACCTGCGGGATGCCTCAGAGCATTTCCCGGCGGTGAAAAAAAGCATAGAAAAAAGTGGTAATATTCAATAAGGTTCTAGAGTGGAGGCCACGTTTAGGTAGACGAAGTGTTGGTCGGCCATTAAGGTGGGAAGACGATCCCCGTGCGGTGGCCGGTCGGTGTTGGATGCGAGTGGCAAGGGATCGGCCATCTTGGCGTTCATTGAGGGAGGCCTATGTTCAGCAGTGGACGGATAGAGGTGATGATGATGATTCACAGCATGTTTAGCATGACTAGCGACTACTTCAACTAGTTGCTAGTCCTAAAACCATACAAACATCCGAATTGAGAACCTCCTCCTTTTTTAGAAGTCGGTTAAAAATAGTTCAAGTTACATCAGATGTCATACGGTTGACATCACATGGTTCTGCTTCTATGTTACACGACGGATATTGTAAGCAGATACCCAACATTTGAAACATTACCTATTTTGGAACCACAAAAAATAGAAGGCACTATCAAATTTTCTATATTTTTTTTATCAAATTTTATAGAGAAAATAAATATAATACTGCTAGCGACTTCGTGGGCATGGATAATGGATATCATATTTATAATTAATTTTTTGGAACCTTATTATCTTATATTCTCCTATAACCTAATTTCCAGGCGAAGGAGCCTGCAAATTTTGCATAATTATTTTGTATTTACTAAGTACCTAGCTAGAAAAAATCTTAAGCTATCTATTATATACAACGTTTGAGATTCTTGCGCAAAATATATCTCATTGACTAAAAGTGGGAATATACGATTAACATACCTGGGGATTTCCAACTCATTTCGCAAAGACACCAAATCTATAAAAAGATATCTTTTGACTATGAAGTATGAACCCCGGTGGCGGTGGGGCTCAGAAGCTTAGGGTGAGCCCAGCACTTTGGGTCGAAGCACATTTAGCCGGCTCTTTGTACCCTTCTTATAAGAAGAGGGGACAAAAGAGCTGGGAGCAAGTGGCGAGGACGGGAACCTCATTACCACAGAACAACCTCAACAGTGGTGCGGGACAACCCCTCTGTGGAGGTGGTCCCCTGAGGGTCTGACTAGCCGTCGAGGTGCCCTTTTTTTACCCGAGGGCGGCATTGGTGCACTCGCCAGGTTTAAGTGGGTAGAGCTGCGACCATCTACTAGATTTCGGCGCAGCGAGTCCCACATACCCGTCTGGGATGTCTCAGAGCATTTCCCGGCGTTAAAAAAACTGTTCGTTTAGATAATAATCACAAAATTTTATAAATATTTAATGCTATTCAAAATAGTCGTCACAAAAATATCTTATTAGGTGCGATTGGTTTCGGATATTAATTTGAAGGCCGTAAATCACCGGTTCCGTTATATATCGTAATTGTAAGCTTTCTATAACACAACTCGACTTTCGAGCATCGAAAACTGTCAGTCATAAGATTACCACTGTTGTAAAATTTTAACTTACATATCAACATTTCTATCTATTAGTGATGAATGACCCCTAATCCATAGTTTTCTAAATTATCGTACGTGTCTATTGATGTCAAATTTTACAGTTAAACTAGTTTTATTCCCGCAGCACGTCGTCATTTGAATGCATTTACAATTTGGTACCTAAAAAACTAAGTAAACAATCTCACCACCGTCGGTATTTTTCCTCAGCCTAATCAACTTCTGGCTCTATTCTTGGTCTAAGCCCCATGTTAAATTTTCACAAGTTGTCTGAACATGCATCTTGGTTAGTTTCGAGTGGGTTCGAATAAGATACCTAAAAACTTCCCTTTCTATAACAAACAAAATATGCGCTACACTTGGAGCCGTTAGATGCTATATAAGCCTATCTCTGGCTGTTGTAAGGCTAAGTTGGATGGAAAAACCGGTTCTTGATATTTTTATCGGCATCGACGTGACCGTCTGACTACATTTTCATATTTAAAGTATATATTAAGCATTCAAGGTCCCGTATAATTGTTTACAATGTGCGAATATTGTAAAGGATACAATACTTTAGGAGTCATTTATCTGTATTATTTCTTATATTACCATAACAATGTTATCGCCATCGGCTCATAGAAAGAGAGAGAGAGAGAAAGAAAACACTCTCTTTCTCTCAATCTGTAATCCCTTCCTCCCCCACATACACTTTATCATCCTTCAAGATGTTGCCAGGATAAAGACCCACCTGCCCATTATAATTTGACCTCTTTACCATGAAAGCCCGTACATTCTTATCCTAATGAGGTGTAACATATATAAATGTTGGATAGAAGACAGATATTCATCTGTAAGATGAAGGATAGAAGGATAGAAGCGAAAAGTGTGATAGAAATGTACACGTATTGATAATGATGAAGACGAAGAACACCTTGGATTAACTAAAACAATTTTTACGCCTTTTTTAGACAATAAAGAAAAATCGGACGAATTGAAAGGAGTAGCCTTTTTGAAGTAGGTTAAAAATAACGATTAATTGAAAAGATTGGCAGTATTGTCATTGAAAGATACTAACAAAACAGGTTCGAGCTGTTTTCACATTACCATTTAAAACAGTAAAGGAAGTAGGAAAAGCGTGGTGGGCATCAGCGTACCAAGAAAGCGGAATGATCGGAAGTCGTGAGAACGGTTACATTACTTACATTAGTCATGAAAGCGGGTTACCGCGGTTAAACACTTGACAACTTCATCATTTGAAGTTTCAATTATATACTTATCATCAACTTGGAACCGTTTTCAGAGACAAGCAGACAGAAGTTGTCCTGTACTGTGTAAAGCAATTAGTAGTTGTATTGTGAATCTTTAAACCATTCTCGATTCCACCCGACGGTGACGCGGCACAGTCCCGCCACTGAAACACAACCGAAGCCAGGAGGCCGTGTGGTCGCAGACTGCACGGTAGGCGGGGGGCAACCCCCCACTTTTTAAATCAAAAGTGAGCCGAATGGGCTCACACTAATCCGATGAAGCATTAGGGCCTTCGGGCCATTAGCATAGATCCCTCCGAAAAAAAAAAAAAAAAAAAACATTCTCGAATACACAATAAACTCACACATGAAATCGGTCCAGCTGTTGACTTCAGTGACATACACATGCACATTTATATATGATTATAGCTATAAAAATATAAGATTTTATGGAAGATGCAACACCTTGGAAATAAGACGTTCCTCCCAGGCATTTCAGGATAACATGGGAAATTTGTTATAAAATATTGGAAAAGATTGATCCACTGAGTTTGTTTCGCCGGTTCTTCGCAGTGGGCTTTCCTTGGAATCGGTGGTAGATTCAATTGACGTTCAAAAAGATACACTGTTTGTACTATTTTGAATTAAAAAAAATGATTTGATTTGATATATGAAGATAGAAAAACTGATAAGCTCAGGGGATGAACGTTACCTCTTAGCACAAACGATTTCTCTAGAAGAGAAAATTAATCTCATTATTTGTGTACACCAGTAGGACTAGCATGCTAGCTCTTTTCTCGTATTGTATTACATATAATCTTATATCTTATCTTATCTTATATCTTTAAATGAGCAATTCTTGTATATATATATATATATATATAATTGGAATCTCGGAATCGGCTCCAACGATTTTCATGAAATTTAGTATATAGGGGGTTTCGGGGGCGATAAATCGATCTAGCTAGGAATCATTTTTAGAAAATGTCATTTTTTTTTTTTTAAACCGAGCAAAGCTCGGTAATCCAGGTTTTATAAAATAATACGAGAAAAGGCGTAGGTACACAAAAATTTTTCGTGCGCGCATGCTAGCCCTGGTATTATACATACTGGTATTGTTTTCTAATACCTACACCAATCTATATAACCAAAATGCTTTTGAAATATAAATGTTAGTGAAAAAATATAAAATCTTCATAAACCGGGATAGTATGAATAAAAATTAGTTATATATTAGTATTTGGAATAACAGATATTTTATCAAAACACAAAATTATTAATTCCACAAAAAGTTAATTAATATTGTAATTATAATTACTATTAATCATTAATCCATGTAAACGGAATGATGATTATATAATTACATCTCTAGTCTTTAGAAAGATGAGTAATATTATGTTCGATTGTATGTTTGTTACAACTTAACTTCCTCATTACAATTCTTAGTATGTATAGGTACCCAGTATCTTGTTACATGCACATAAAGTACGATGTATGTTCTTTTAGCTTCATCTTCATTATCAGTTTTTATCCGTCAACTATGGGACTCTTTCAATAAATGCCAAGACGGCTGATCTGTCAGCTGAGTCCGCTTTAAGATTTACGTACTGATCATTATTTTCGCCTCTGTATCTATGATAAGGCAGCATTATACTGGCGCAAGATTTATTTAATTCCAATCAGTACTTTCAAGATTGAATACCTACCTTTTTACATTCAGCGTGATCTAATAGGTATTTTATATTGCTATTTATTAGTATAGATAGGTATACATTCCGAGACACCGTCTTTAAGGTTCAACTAGTCGATGCCGCGAACTCGAACAAAATGATTGCTATCTCACCTGACATAAGGCGCGAACATGCGTGCTAGAATGAAATGCACAATGATTCATTCCGAAAATGTCCTTTTAGTAAAACAGTTATTATAGAAAAACTAATTAGTGTATCTTTTCAAAATAAATTTATTTTATCTTTTGAGTAACTAAACTATATCTGTACGGGCTTTATTTTTGAGCTTTCGTGCTCCGTATACCATTTATTTACACCCAAAGTCGGGCTAAAATCAGTGTCCAAATACGAAAGTTTAGAAGCTTGTATTTTTTAAATGTATAATTTTTTTACGGTTTTGGGTACATACACACATAGATAACGACGAGATCAATTTATATTATACTTAGTTTTTCATGGTCAACGTCAAACATTGTAGTAATTACTGTTCTGCGTTTGTATGGAAAGATGAGCGACTTGTGTAACCTTAAGCCCCAAGAATCCCAAGAATGCTTTGTAGTTTGTATATATAATACACATCACCTAGATCTGGCAGGACTGGATAGCTATTTTTTGTTGAAGGGCGATTATGATCATATCACTTGGTTCCACATACATAATATACCTGACCCTAATATAAAGTAAGCAGTTTAACAATAAGAGAAGCGCGTTGAAAATACAAAATTAATGTGCGTCACGCGCTACAAAGCAGAATATAACATAATATAAGATTATTTATAAAAAAAAAACTATATTAAATTGTAACCACTTAACATGGTAGAAGAAATGAAGATTTTCCTTAAATACTTCTCCATCGTATTGATAATTTATATTTACTTTTTACTATAAAGTCCGTATCTATTCTAGCTGGAGGCAGGACCATCTTTTTTAATAGACGCCATGACGGTCCCCACTTGCATCTAACTTAAATCGTCGACTCACGTCTAACTTAATTTCCTCTAGGGCTTGTCATTCTATTTGAGCCAGTTGGAAAATATATTATATTCTATAGTTTCACTCATTGTAATTAACTACTTTCCACTTATTCAATTTATTGAGATTATTTAACATTCCTAACTCTATGATTGTCATATTTTTTTTATTTATATAACAATACACTACAGGCTTTCGCGACCGTACCCTTTTTTCGTATATCATAGAACTACATACTTGCTACAATTTGAGTCCACCACTTAAGTTTCTTTTGTGTGTATTAGTTACTAGGTTTGGTCCCATTTGATTAAAACTTTTTTTTTTTCGGAGGGATCTATGCATTAGCATAGATGTGAAAGAGAATGGCCCGAAGGCCCTAATGCTTCATCGGATTAGTGTGAGCCCATTCGGCTCACTTTTGGTTTATAAATTGGGGGGTTGCCCCCCGCCTACCGTGCAGTCTGTGACCACACGGCCTCCTGGCATCGGTTGTGGATTAAAACTAGTAACCTTGCTGGTAACCATGGGAGCATAGTTGTCAGACATCATGTCCTGTGGCCTGTAACCACGAAGTTGTCTAATAATTTCGGGGCGGCCATATTAACGAGCACAATCTCATAATTTAGCAAACATTGGACAAGCCTAGTTCGGAAACCTGTTTTAAAACCGGCGGTCGAAGGACAGTCAGAGACATTCTCAGTGACCGACTTTACAGTACTGTTATACTGACGTAATTTACTCTGTGCTTATTGGGAGTGAGAAAATTTCCAGACTAATATCACTTTTAATATATTATCAATATTTTAGTATTTATAAACATTTAATTACCTATCTAACGTCGTTTTATTTTAAAATAGTCTTTTATACTCAAAATTTTTCATTTAATTAAATGAAAACTATGGTTAGTATATTCCATTTAAATAAATACAAAATTGTAAAAACAAATTCACTTAATTAATTAGATATTTTATTGTTGATTGTTGTGTAAATATTCTTATAACACCATTTATTTATACGTGAAAATATCGTGTCAAGTTGTGCATTATAGAAAATAATATAAAAGTATTATATTACGATTAGAATAAAAAATGATATGATGTTTGACTGTTAAAAAACTGGTATATAACTTAATTTACAGTTTGAAAGCATCCCTCACATCACATTAGCTTTTTGTCTATGGATTAGGATGAGTTCCGGTGGCGCAGGTAAAGAAACAAACACCTCAAGGGTACTTCCTGTATCTCGACGGTCGAACTCTTTAGAACACACAACAGCATCTTCCTTCTCAAATGTCGTTATTTCTCTACCCATTTTCGTTTAATGTTGCAACGGTTGGTTTGGACTTTTTTGTAAATCTTTAGTTCCACACGTTCCAATCCCTGGGTTCGGTTCCAATGTTGGTGTTGAATTATTTTAATTTTATTAATTTGTCACTGAGCTTTGGACCGCATAGAACGATCCTTTGGGAAAGCAGCCACGAGTTCCGGAATAAAAAATATCAATAATTGTCATATTCTTCCGACGTGTATGTGACATTTTTGTGTATGTTTGAGCGGGTTTTTGTAAGACTTATGTTGAAAATTGGACCTGCTTTTTTATTTAAATCATATTTTTGCAGTTAATTAAATTACCTACTTATTCAGGCTAAAATATACAAAACGGTTATTGCAAAACTGGCTGGCTATGGCGACTTTCGGTTTGACGGCCTCTGTGGCTCAGTGGTAAGCGTGTTGGCGCTCAAGCCGGAGGTTGCGGGTTCGAATCCCGCCAGGAAACAAAAATATTTTCTGTGTTCCTGGGTCATGGATGTGTATTAAATATGTGTATTATATAATAAAAATCTTAAATATATGTATAGTATAAAAGTATTAAATATATTTCCGTTGTCTGGTACCCGTAACACAAGTTCTTCGAGAACTTACCACGGGACCAGATTGACGTGGTGTGAAAGCGTCCATAGATATTATTATTATTATAGATATTATAAATTGATTAATGCTAACATTTGAACGTAAGCAGAATGCGCAATTGTGTGCGTATTGCAATAAGTTTAACACAATGTATAATAAGCATCTGTAATCGTTTGTACCTCTGCAGCTCTGATGAGACCATCTAGAAATACTTGTGGTCGTTAGTAAGTCGTTCAAAAGTAATAGAAAAGTAACAGTTTATGTGCTTGGGCAACGTTGACCATTTACAATCACGTGCCTCGTCTGCCCTATGGAACTAACTAAAATGTATAATTGATGGGACTGGTGATCAGAAACCCCACCATGGTTCAAGCCTTGTCGTGGCGGTGGGGCTTAGTAGCCTAGGGTGAAGCCCGCACCTTGGGCGAAGCGAATTGAGGGGGCTCTTTGTACCCCTCTTATAAGAAGGGGGGACAAAAGAGCAGGGGGCAAGGGGCGAGGACGGGAACCTCACCCCATTGTACTGTCCCGAAGTTGGGAGGAGTTGTTTTGTGGTGCGGGACAACCCCTCTGTGGAGGTGGCGTCGGTCTCCCGAGGGACAGACTAGCCGTCGAGGTGCCCTGTTTGCTCGACAGATCCGGGACATCTCACCAAAGGCGGCATTGGTGGCACTCGCCGGGTTTTAGTAGAGCTGCTTCCACTTACCAGCTTACGGGCGCAGCGAGTCCCACATACGCGCGTGGGCAGACCCACGCCCCCGCGGGATGCCTCAGAGCATTTCCCGGCGTTAAAGAAAGAAAAGGGGTGATTAGAAAAAACAATGATTGGCGAATATTTAATTACAAGACACATTTGTAACTGGTAACGTAAAATACGAACAATAAGAGAACTTTCCATTAAAAGTGTTACATATAAGTGCACTACATATTATGTTAGTTTCACACGAAATTTACTTTCTACGTCTTCACTAGATTTCCTTTGCTAGACAAAACTTGTTTCTTTAATTACAAAGCGCAATTCTGTTACACGGAATTTCTTATTTCCGCAGATAAATTAAGGGTTACGTTGAAAATGTCATTTACTCTAGCATGTTTTTGATTCAAACTAAAGGGTTCTTATATTTTTTTCTAATGTTTGCGCGAATTTCACACATTACAATGAAACAATTTTTACAGATTTTTACAAGCCTGACGTATCGGATACTTTACTTTACCATGGTTGCTGTAAAGTATGCTGGTAGACGTATTAAAACAACATTATGAAGAAATCGGAAATCTGTAATTTGTGGAAATTAAAGAAACCTTAACAAAACAATGTATTTGTAATATTTAGAGAAAAAAACAGGTACAATCTGCGTTTGAATACAAAAGAGACCATAAATGATTTACTGGAATCGAGCAAAAAATGGGATGCAGTCGGCCGACAGGTAGAGTTTGAGGATTGAACAGAATGGATTATGTGCAAGTCAAATAACTTTTAGGTTATTCTTTCATTAGAAAAATGTACATTTGAGTGCATTATGGTCACCTTATGATGTTTAAAGCCAGATTTTTCTAAATACATATTTTTTTTTCGGATGGATCTATGCTAACGGCCCGAAGGCCCTAATGCTACATCGGATTAGTTTGAGCCCATTTGGCTCACTTTTGGTTTATAAAAGTGGGGGATTGCCCCCCGCCAACCGTGCAGTCTGCGACCACACGGCCTCCTGGCGTCGGGTTGGGGCTAAATACATAAGGATTCAATTAGTGGGGAAATATGCCTGAGAATCATAATCTAAGTGAAATACGCGAACTCCTAAAACTTTTTAGATTTTCTATTATGTCCGAAATGTTTGGATTTATTTATTTTGTAACATAAGTACACCCGCTTCTCCCCATCCAGCTTCTATACCAGTGGATGGCCTCCTCAGAAGTAGGTTTCCACGTTCCGACCAAACGGTTGCGACCAGACAAGAGCTCTTGTTGCTGTCTTTTACAAATGAGGATGGGTTTTACAAAATAACTAATCAATTATTATTATTATCATCAGTCTAATAGAAGCCGAAGATAATGCTTGCTTTAGGTAACTACTAAATATGTCCAGCAATGAACATCAATGTATACAAATTAATAATTTTTAAATAACGAAGGTAAGTACTTATGTTGTAACTTGTAATAAACTTTTTCGTATGTAACCACACTTCGGCATATATTAGGACAGTTTTAATGTACATTTTGCTTGTTAAGCTCAACTTACGTAATTAGAAACGGACTTTCATCATCATCATCATCATCATCATCAGGCTCTGCTCCGTCCACTGCTGAACATATTACGTAGAATTCGAAGATACACCACGAATTTATGTGCCGTATCTTTGATATACTTGAGAGTATCGGCTTACATGAGTGTTCATTTTCATTATATGTACATAGTTATTAGAGGAATAACATTAGACATATCCTACAAATCAATATGAGACATCGTAATATAATAACTTATTACTTATATTTTTTAAGGTTTTTAGTTTTAGGTTCTTTGTACTTTATTATTTATATCTTTATATTAATATAATCTCACTTTAGCTTATAACATTGTCATATAATATAAAGTGATAACTTTGAATAAATATGTATTAATTTAGAGAAGTGATGTTATTTTTGTTATACACATAAATTATAATAGAACGAATCATAGGAAAAATATCAGCACTCTACAAAACCATACATCACAAACTAGCTGTTGTTTTTACTGGTTTGCGTTATCTATGCTCAGTTTTTATTGAAAGTTTTTGTGGAATAATCACAAACTGGTGGCGTGGAAACGTTATTTGCTATAATACGCGGTCGTAGCGATATCTCATGTTTTAAACCTATAGTATTTTATGTCAAATTATAGGCTCTAGACAAATCTAATTATTAGCGATCAACGTCGACCAATTTGTATACCCGAGACCAGTCATTATTGTTCAGACCAGGCATCTTGTCAATGAGTTACATCTTGTGATTTAATAGGGGAAGAAGCAAGCTGGTGATACTCATTAAGATGAACGCCATTTCCAATATAAGCGTATTTTTTTTTACTTTTATAGGCAAACGGATAGACGAACCACGTGATGGTAAGTCTACAGCGTCGTCCATGAACATAAGTTGACCTAGGACTAGCCCAGGCAATTCATCCATGTGTTGCCTATCCTGGGACGTAAGATGGTATGTCTCGCTACCAGTAATTACAGGCCTGCCCGTCTTTCCAAAACAGCAAAGCTGTTTCACGGGAGAAATAAACAGGACCATCCTGCCACGGAGACGGGAGCGCGGCACAAACGCATCCCTCGTATATTTTTTCCAATATTCCGAAAAAAAAAGTAATCGTACGGAATAGTAGGGCAGGTCGTAACTGCTCGAGTGCGCAGGAGTCGCACGGAATAGTACAGTTACACACATGTTCGTGCTAATATACGTGCATATTTATGCGCACCGTGTCTGCGTAACGGTGCTCACTGGCCAGCCAAGGACTCCACTTGCTGTGTCGCTTTACTTTTCGGAACGTTTCACGGGAACTATGAATTCTAAGACGAATTCAAAATATGTACGGCCATTAAAATTATGCTACTTTTCGGAATAACTAAATTTCACAGTAACCGTACTATGAATTCTATGACTTGTATATAAGACCATTATTGTTACCTAGAAGATATTACTGTTTTAAAACTACCTACTAGGTGCACCATTGTCTCACTGTCGCTTTGATTTTTAATAACGAAATTCCTGGGCAACCGTACTATGGATTGCAAGACTTGTATGTACAACAATTATGTTACTGAGACTGAAAATTAAAATATTTATATTTAAAAAATTCTAGTAGATACAGTTTCTAGTATAAATAAACGAATCTGATTGCACAAACGTTACTTGGATGTTCATTGATTTTGTTCAGAAGTATTTTTTTATTATTTCGACATTACAATAACAAATAAAATGTGCAGGCAAGGGTTTTTGTAATAATGTGCACTTTATATGCATAAGTAATTTTAGACGTAGGTAACCAACGTTACAGTCCTTCTTTAAACCTTGACATTTTAATTTAAATCGAAAAAAATAATTTTTCTCTACTTCGTCTACTAACATTTAATCAGTCCTGGTTTTATTCCAATCTAATTTTATAATTTATCATAATCATCATCAGCCTCTATCCTTCCTCTGGTGAACATATGCCTCTCTCAATGAATGCCAAGACGGCCAATCCCGATTCGATTATAATTCATATATTCAATTAATTATTTTATACATGCCAGGTGGAAAAATTGGCGAACGATTGTAACGGGTAACCACTTATTCCGTTTTACCTGCTCTCGTATTCGACTTTTAACATTTTTATCTTTCGTCATTACAACTTATTAACATTTCGAAGGTCATCTAACATATGAACAATTCATCAAAATAATTATAAAACACGGCATAACAAAGTTATGCCTGTCTGTTAGTCTATTAGGAAAACTTGATACGCATGAAAACAATACAACAAAAATATGTAAGGAAATAAAATACAATGATAATTAGCAATAACAATTCACATACAACGCAACAATATGTGCTTTAAACACGTACTGCTGACTATTTACATTTCATCATCATGACCACATACATTCCGACATAATACAGAAATACTGGTTGCCATAGCGCTTGAGACATGTTGTTTTTAATTTGTTCTCTTTTCAAAATAGAAAGCGCGTATTTAAATTCTAGTAATTGGCTATGAATTATGATAAACTAACATAGCCAATTACACACTTACTACATTTTCAAAATGTTGTATGAAGTATATTTATTTTTAAATTGTAATTTATTAGGCAATTCTTAAATACTTTTGTATAAAAACATTAATTTCTTAACTCATAAATATTATATGTTATCAATTCTTTTTTTTTTTTTTTTTGTAAAAAAGGGTAACTATAAACTATATAAAATTTTACCTGTATATTGCTTCGCTTGACTTCGACGTACAGCCAGTTATCTGTTGAAAAGGCTATAGCCATTAAAGCAGCGGCCACGATTGCTGTAATGGTCGCTATAGACAAAGTTACCGCTGAGCAAGGCATTTTTATTATCTTCAAAGTAATAAAATGATAGAAGAAATAAGACTACTTTCGCACAATCACAACACTATGTTTGTTTGAAAAGTTCACCTATACAGCATTTTTGAAACACCGAAACGGAGATCACGACAGCACTCTCACATTAATAAAAACTCATATGAATGCGGTCATCGCCTGCAGCGTACCAACTACCCAGTTCGCGCGCGAGACTTCTTTGCCTACTTCGCCCTGTCTTGCCTTGCCGCTCTCTTGCGGATGTAAAACTTTCGAAAGCGAAGTAGCTCCTCCAAGTGGCAAAAATGTAAATTAAAGAACCTGTTTAATGATACCAGCATTAAAAATTATAAATATTTAGTATAAAATGTTTTTATGCTATAATTTTGTTCTACTACTTATTTAGTACCTACTGGGTTTCATATACTGATACGGATAACATCTTTATGTAACCTAATCAATAACAGTCATTACTAATTTCTAGCATGAATGTAATAAGTCACCTATATTTAATTAATAAAAAAATTAAATTGAAATAATTGTTGATATTACCTATTTATAAAACTATGGAAATTTAATCTTTTAATATTAAGATCATTCAAATTTTACAAAACTATCATGGGTAGGGTAGATCTTGTACTTATACTTTTACTACATAGGCTGCACTAAAAGTATCGGGAATGGAATATTTCCCCTGTTCCTGTCATATTAAAATATTTTTAATTGAAAACTCCTTGATTTTAAAAATCGAATACCATTTATTTATTTAAAAAAAGATTCTCGGTCTTGTCACAAGGTCTTGTTAAACTTGTTTAGTCGTTGAGAAAATGGAATTGACTCGAGAAAATTCTAGAGCGATGATTTATTATGACTTTCGAAGTGGTTTAACACAAAAACAGTGTGTTGACCGGATGATTTGGTGATGAAGGCCCATCCAAAACCACAATTTATCGCTGGTTTGCTGATTTTCAACGTGGACGTGTCAAGCTCAGTGATGATCCCCGTCAAGGTCGTCCAAAAACTGCAGTCACCCAAAGAAAACGTTGATGCTGTGCGTAAGCTGATTGAGAAAGATCGACATGTGAAATACCGAGAAATTCAGGCAACTTTAGACATTGGCATGAGTCAAATACAAATAATCTTGCATGAACAATTAGGTGTAAAAAAGTTGTTTTCCCGATGGATACCGCATTTGCTCTGTGAAGAGCAAAAAGCGGCTCGCGTTAATTGGTGCGTCAGAACTCTTGAAAGATTCCACGCAGGATCCTCAAATGCTGTATACAACATCGTATCAGGTGACGAATCCTGGATATACGCGTAAGAACCCGAAACAAAAAACCAGTCACGAGTTTGGGTGTTCGAAAATGAGTTGAGAAAATGACATGACATGAAAATGAGAAAATGATGACCAACAAAAATTGTTCGTTCACGGAGTGTTGCAAAAAAAATGGTGGCCACGTTTGTCTCCAAAACCGGCCATGTTGCGACTATTCCTCTTGAGGGACAAAGAACGGTTAATGCAGAATGGTATGCTAGCATTTGTTTGCCACAGGTCGTTTCTGAACACCGTAAAGAGAACTGCAACCGCCGCATCATCCTCCATCACGACAATGCGAGTTCTCACACCGCGCACAGAACAAAATAGTTTTTAGAACAAGAAAATATAAAATTATTAGACCATCCGCCGTACAGCCCCGACCTAAGCCCTAATGATTTCTATACTTTCCCTAAAGTAAAGAATAAATTGCTTGGTCAGGTTTTCATCGCCTGAAGAAGCTGTGGACGCCTACAAAACGGCCATTTTGGAGACCCCAACTTCCGAATGGAATGATTGCTTCAATGATTGGTTCCATCGTGTGGAAAAATGTGTCAAATTTCGCGGAGAATACTTCGAAAAGCAATAAATACATGAACACAACCGACGCCAGGAGGCCGTGTGGTCACAGACTGCACGGTAGGCGGGGGGCAACCCCCCAATCTAAAGTGAGCCGAATGGGCTCACACAAATCTGTTGAAGCATTAGGGCCTTCGGGCCATTAGCATAGATCCATCCGAAAAAAAAAAAAAAAAAAAAAAAAAAAAAAACATTTTTAAATAGTAATGTTGTGTCACTTCCTTGATTCCCGTATTTTTCAGTGCCGCCCTCGTAAGTTCAAGCAGAATAATTTTCAATGAGAATTCTTTGCTGTCAAAGCCCTAGCAATGGCTGCAATGGTAGCCATGATACGTGCCGATTTGAGTTGTAGGTTACACCTTTTTATCGTAGGTATGCCCAGTCCTTCTATATTATATGTCTATGGACCTAAAAACGAAAATTGATTGTATGTTAAAAGTAAATATCGGTATATTTAATGAATCGCATATCTTAGGTACTAGATAGTGAATAAAAAAATATATACCAAGAAATTTGACATGTGTCAAAGGGTATTTGCTAATTTGACCCTTTATTTTACCTGATTATAGTTTGGGACTTTTTTGGGCTATACAGTTTTAAAAATAAAAAGTAAAGCGAAATTAGTAGCAACACTGTTGCTTATTTTGTTATTGCTGTCACCCAGTGTGACCACTTTTAGTAGATTTCACCTTTTTAGTAGATTTAAGTCGACGAGACGAGAATGATGATTTTGTAGTAATTTCAGTAGAAAAACGGCATTATAGAACATTCTGAAAAATGGTAATCCAAAACGCGTTGTGTGTGTTCTTCTTGGCCTGCATACTTATCCAGGCTAAAAACACACAACCATACTATACCCAGATCCAGGGAGTTTCCCGTAACGTATTATTTCCCGTTACGTATACGGTGCTACACCGGTCTCTTTTCCGCAAAATCACTAGCTATCTTAATCATTCGGATCAGCATGCCACGTTTATGAAAGGCGTCACTGACAAGATTGGCTTCATCCTAAAGCGAGCTTCTATAAAAACTTATTTCAAGCCGCCTAAAAAGATAGGTCAATTCTTACCATCTGTCAAGTGTCATATACCCTTACAAGATGCAGGAGTATACAAGCTTGATTGTGATTGTGGCCTCTCTTATATAGGCCAAACCAAAAGATCAATTAAAACTCGCGTTAAAGAACATATAGCTGACTTAAAACACCGTCGCTACACTAAGTCTGCAATCTGTGAACATAGTCTAGACAAAGCTCGCCATTATATTAGATTTGATAAACCACAGATACTCGCAAAAGAACACCGATTCCAACCAAGGATGATCCGCGAGGCTATTGAAATTAAAAAACATCTAAATTTCAATAGAGAAGATGGCTGGCTCTTACCACCTGCTTGGGATCCCATTATTAAAATAATTAAATCAAAAACCAAGCATAATATGCCACTGATTAAAGATGCAGTTAGCACTTTCTGCGTAGAGAGGACTTATTAAAATAATTATGTATCATAGGGTAGTTTCGAATAACTTTGTAACATTAGGACATCTGTCACCTCAGTCCTCCCGTGACCATGGTTGCTGTAAAGTATCCGAAACGTCGGGCTTGTAAAAATCTTAATAAACCGCGATAAAATCCGTAAAAAATTGTTTCATTATAATGAGTGAAATTCGCGCAAACATTAGAAAACAATATATAAAAATTGTTCATAAATGTTTTATTTTATATACCAAACACCAAGAAAAAAATATTTTTTTATTTCACACAGGGCTTGGTAGATTCTGGGATATTTTTGAAACATTTTTGGTAGATCGTGTGATGAAAAAGTGGTCACGCTGCTGTCATCTGTCAAACATTTTAAAAATCGATTTATTTGTTATTGTGTTTTGAAAACTAGTTTGAAAACAGATTTAATATAGCGTGTAGATATTATATAAAAAAATATGGCAAAATTTATGGAACCTGGAAAATATGATGAAGCACTTACATCAATTTTGGTGAATGAAAAATCAATAATAGGTTTCCTATCTGTCATATTCAATTTTCTTTCTAGACGGTAATATTTTATGAACATTATAGAAAAAGAGCTAAAAACTTTAAAGAACATATCCTTAGTAATTATTGTAAAATTTTTTACAGGACCGACTTTTATTACATACCTAAAGGTCAATACGAAAATATGGGGTTTCCACCAGGTGTGGCCGAAGAATTAGTACTTAAAGTTTTACACAAATGTGATCCGAAAAACTTCAATACAAATAGTTCACGTAATCCTACCGATATTAATGACGAGATAATGTGTTCAACCGTCGCCCAAGAAGTAGAAATAACTGCAGAGGAAGATAAAGAATCAGCATCATGTGAAGAGGAGGCTAAAGCAGTTGAACCAAGTCCAACTATAACTTCAGAATCATCAGATATACCTGATGATAGACACATTGGAGATGCTAAATCAGTATTACCAGAAGACTATGAACCCCCAATCATACCAACACAGAAAGATAGTGAATCATATAATGGAGCTATCAGAGATAATTACTCCTGGTCACAAACTATTTTGGATTTAGGTATGCTATTTATGTTCTAGCAGCGTGACTTCCAAACTTCTATATGAAGATGGCACCTGATGATGATGGTGATTTATGTTCTGGAGGGAAGTTTGGAAAAACAGGGATCGATCAATCTCCAACTTAAAGGAACAATGATCTTTGACTGGTCTTAGTTGGACACGAGTGAAAGGACTTCAACAGTCTTAGAATTTATTGGTAGAAAATGGATAACAATATGGATTATATATTGTTTTAAAGCAACACAATCACTATTCATATTTAAATAAATATTGTTTCGTGTGCTTACCACGTTTGGTTACTCATGGTTTTGAGGTCCCGATAATTCAGCACTGTTTCAATCACCCTGATCACGGGCATGGGGACATGATCTCTACGAAATATCGGGACTTCAACTTAACTTGGTAAGCACCACCATGTTTATGGTTTCGTTTATTATATATTTCTTAAATGTGAGTGTGTATCATGATCAAGTTGAGCTTAAAAATTATAAAATGTTTTTTAGCCCCACAACAGAGAATAGTGGAAACATCTTGAAATGTTGCTGATTATTTATAATCTTGTAAACATGATAAGTTTTTCAATCTATGTCTGATAGAAGGCATGTGCTTGTGCTGCAACATCAGGCTTTGCTGTGTCTAACTACTGTCTTCTATATTTATAGATATAACTGTCAGGTTACCACCAGATACAACATCAAAAGATCTAAAGGTCGTGATAAACCCTAGTGATATTTCAGTTACTAAATGGAATGGTGAAATTATACTTAAAGATACTCTACCATTCAAGATAAAGACAATAGATTGTTTTTGGAGCATAAGTGAAAAGAAATTGTTAATACATTTAGGTAAGAATAAACCTTTATAAATATTTATAGGCTTGACATATTTTTGCATGTACCTCTAACAATCCACTTGATATGTCCCTCTCTTTATCTCTTGATAAATTCCAGGCTGAAAAATCTCATAATTTGTGACTTAAATATCAGAGATTTAATAAGAGTAACAGTAACGGAACAAATACTGTTAATATAAGTTAATTATCCATAAAAGATATATTAAAAAATCCCTCTCTTCATCTGGTTGTTTCAAATACTAAGCAAATGTTAATATCTAATTTACACAAATCTATAACATAATATACTTACAGAAAAAGTACAGGAGCGATGGTGGAAAAAATTCCTTAATAGTGAAGAGGAAATAGACCTTTCAAAGATAGACTGCTCTCGACCTTTGAATGAGTTACCAGAAGATCATATTGCCAAGGTATGTCAAGAACTATTTCTTTATGATAACAATAGCAGCAGCAGCAGCGTACCTAAGTAACCCCTATATGTCACGCTGCTGACATGACACCTTCCTGATTGAGAGGAGGATATTAGGATATAGGGGTTGGCAAACTACACATACTGAAGACTTAATACTATTAGACATGCAGCATGCTGATTTCTGCATGTTTTCCCCCTTTGGTGAGTGGACAATGTTAACATGTTAAGGTGCAGTGAAATCTAAAAATCCCATCTGGTGCTTTCATCATCATCAGCCTTTTATTGCCCACTGCTGATCATAAGCCTCCCTTTCTGCCAATCCCCTTTGTCCCTTACCTGTCTCATCTTATCTGGTGGTTTGGTCGGGCTGACACCCAGATCTTCATCACTATCAAGGCCAAGCCCTTACTGAATAGCAGTATGTATAAATGTTTTAGTAAGAAAAAATCATCATATTTAATTTGAATTTGGTTAATGCAGTAGCTTTTTGTCACACCATTACTCACATTCTTGCTTTTTTCTGTTAGTGAAAAATTTAAATTCCACAAATTTTCTTAATTCAGTAAATAATAGAATAGACCACATGATAAAACAAGCATACATTTTTCTCATTAAAAACATTTTCAGGTTCATGAACTGCAATGGAACCAAGAGCAAAAGTATAAAGGTTTACCTACAAGTGATAACGTTAGAAATATCAATATTCTTAAAAAGGCATGGAATGCTCCCGGCTCACCATTCCAGGGACAGGAATTTGATCCAAATGTGCTTTATAAAGGATGTAAATAAATATAATGAGACAGATTAAATAATTATTTTAAATATAGCAATGCAATGAGAATTTCATGTTTTTTAGAATTTACTTACAACTAATTTACCTATCATACACTTATCTTCCATTAGTTTGTGGGCTTGTTTTAAAGTATCTGCATTCATTGGTGATAAAACTCTAGTGAGAGTGTGTTTAAGTTGTCCGTTGTCAAGCATTTTTGACACTTGTTCTAAAATCTCATGGTGTCTGTGCTTATCGTCTGTGTTATATTTGATCCTAGTTGCCATCATTTCGTACACCACAGTGAGACTTTTATCCTTCATCATTCTTAAATCAACTAGGCCACTACTGTCAACAATGAGACAGATTTTGCCCAGTGGTTTAATTGCAGTCATTATTGTATTCCAGTAAGGATACGGATCGAAATTGACCAATATGTAATCTACATAAGAGAAGCCTTTCTCATTAAGCTGTGGTATCAAATCTTGTGTGTGGTTCAAAACAATATGAGTTCCGTGGTTGATGGTGAAATCTTGAGTCTCCTTCCGTGACGCGGTACCAATTACTTTGAGACCCAACTTATTGGCCAGTTGAGTTGCGACTGAGCCTACACCTCCCGCGCTGTTTATGATTAGAATAGACTTTCCTTTGTCTGCACTTGAAAGCTGCAGCCTATCGTAAAGAGCTTCATATGCTGTTACAGCCGTTAAGGGCATAGCTGCTGCCTCTTCGAATGAAAGAGTCTTCGGTTTTGGTCCAACTAAAACTTCATTAAGGGATACATATTGTGCATTAGCTCCGTTCTTTCTTATGTCACCTGTGAAGATTACTTCATCGCCTACATTAAATAGCTTGGCTTTTTCTCCCTTTGATATGATAACACCGGAGCCGTCCCAGCCAAGTATTCGCGGTGAGGTTTCGACGTCTGGCTTTAGCGCTCGTACCTTGGTATCGATTGGATTAACACCGACGGCTTTCACTTCTATTAAGACATCAGTTTTGTCCACGTTCGGTATGTTGACTTCCACATCCAGTAAGCTGTTCGGATCTGAGATTGGCAGGTACTTGTAAAGGCCGACCGCCTTCATTGTTTTCGGTAGATCCCTACCCATGGCTGTTGAAAATTTTGCATGATTTATAACACTCCTCGACAGCACAAACGCAGTAGACACGATTAGGGAACGAAACATCTTGTTATCTTATCTATTTACATGTGTTTATATTCTCCAATATTTTAAGCCAAGTCATTTAAGATAAAAATGTTACAAGTCACTATAGTTCTTCATTCCACGAAGAACATTGTTGTAATGAAAAAAAACAAGTTGTTAATGATTATATACATAAAGCGGAATTTTTAATCACATGCACAAGCGTTTGGTTCAAAGGTCTCGTTCGAATACTGACGCAATCCTGTTTTTTGTGTTAGTTGGATAAGCAGATTAAAGGTGAAAAGTGGACCAATATGCCCTTATAACAATAATTTAGTGTAAATAATAAATTAATGGAATTGATTGAATTTACTGTTTATATTAAATTAAGGGATAATTAAACCATCAAGCATAATATAACCAGATAAATGTGTATAGCTGTAGTGATGTAAACCATAAAATTCCGTAACTGGTCAGTGATTTGTCACTGGCGTTATAGCGTTTCAACCAAACAGTGATCTGTATGTACGTCCCATCAGCCAATCATCCATTAATAGCCATCAGTCCGTAGGCCAATCAGTAGCCCGATTCACGTAACTATTACCGATCCAAATGTCGTTGAAGTTCAGAAATCGTCCTATTCAAAAAAAGTCATAAATATGTAACTTCAATAGGACGTAAACTCAATAGGATCGAAACTCAGCGAACCGTCAACGACAAATGAATATTGTGGTAGAATTTATCGCGTAATATTGCCAGCACGATTGTTACAAAAAATTATAAAATAATTTGCATAATTACTCGCGAAAGTATGATGATTTTGGTTCATATTGATATCTTTTCTGCAATTCTATCCCAATCTATGACTAATGCATGAGTTAGATCATAAGAAACATCGCTTTAGTGTTAAAAAAAAATATTGAATCTCAAGTATTGATATTTTGACGTTGACGTATCGACTTCGAAATTGAGTTTGGAATCGAATTTACACAGTTCAACATAAATAAGTTTTTAACCGACTTCAAAAAAAAAGGAGGTTCTCAATTCGTCTGTATGTTTTTTTTTTTTTTTTTTTTTGTATGTATGTTTAGTGTTCGATTGCGTTGCTTAAAGTGTTTTTTATTAAAATTATAGCACGATTGGCACTTATTTTTGGGTAACTCCAATAGGATAGATCTAAGACAAAGGCGAAATCTAAGAAGAATGGCGCGTTATATGCCAATAATGCGTTCACCATGAGTGATGTTGAGTTTAAGAGATATAATCGCCTCAGCAAGTAGCTTTGAAGTTATTTATAGCGATTTGGATTTGTATCTACTATCTTACGAGATAAAAGGTACTTATGTCAATAGAAATATCTATAATCTAACCTCTTCTATAGTTCATCTTTTCTCTTTATTTACGGCCTACCTATGTAATTGTAGGATACATAAAAAATATTATATCTCAAATTATTTTATTATTGATTGGTTCTACATTGTTCTTCATATTATGTGATACCTATCTATTAATATAAATCAAATAAGTGCTAATTATAATAATCTATTTGACTTATTGAGTTACATATTATACATATTTACATTAATTTCAGATTTTATGAAAACTTCCAAATAACATCCGTAGTAAGTGCTATTGATGGTACTCATATGGCTATCATACATCCAGCCCAAAATGAGAGGTTTTATAACAGAAAAGGATTTCACTTAGGAAATGTTTTAATTGTGAGTTGACTCTTAGATTCTGTAATTGTATAATTTAGTTTTAATAATGCCTTTTCTTTTTTTAGTAATACCTTTAAAATGTATATATTATAATATTGATACAATATATTATACAATTTAAACAAATTAATTATATATATATACCTATTAATAGGTATTTCATTTAGTAATACCTTTAAATTGGCAAATAACATAAACATTATATAGGAATCTTAAAATGTGGTCTTTCCTTTTTAAATTTTGGGGAACTTGTTTATTTACTTGTTAAGTCTAAGTTAAAATCATAATAAAGTGATCATTTGTTTCATACATTAATATTATATTGCAATAATTATATGTTTTAGGAGACTCGGGCTATGCCCAAAGATCTATTATGATGACACCTATTTGGATGCTCCGGCTGGCTCACCTGAAAAACACTACACCAAGTTTCATTGCGTGGCACGCAATACAGTAAGCATACTATGGGTGTTCTGAAGAATAGGTGGTGATGTCTCCTAGGCCACAGGGTCCTTCACTATGATCCGGACACAGTTGTTAGAATTATAAACACTTGTTGTGTAAAACACAACATATGTAATGAAGCAAGCTTTAGTCAGAATGACAGTGAGGATACCATACCACCTTATTCAGTAGAGGAAAACAGCACCCAGGAAACAAGTAGGCAGGAGCTTCCAGAGTTAGTGTGTGTGAGCTATGGACTGCGAAGTGTTTTTAATGTTTTCATTAAACTATTGTTAAACTAGTTACGATTGTTGCAGCCGCAGATGCCAAAAAAAAGGCAATTTACTTAACACTTTTTATTAATTAAAATATTACAATTTAAATTATATTAATTAAAATTATACAAACTAAAAAGAGTGATTCCCTACTGATGTTGAGTAAAAGAATAGTTTCCACGGTCGGGGCCAGAGCTGAGGTGGTCGAATTCTGCTAACTCCAATATTTCACCCGAAATGATGTCGAAATGTTGCACCGTGTACGATACAGCGAAATAAGGCTGTGGGCACACCTGGGTTTCTAATATTAAAATATTATAGGGACTTTATTATCGATGTATGAAGTAAAGTTGAGGGCACACCGGTGACGTGGGCTAGGCTAGTGTAACACCTCCACCCGTAGAACAGCGACTGTTGAAGACTGATGTCGTAAACTGAGCTGGAGGATGATCAGGATCCACGGCTTGCATTTCAAACTTATCTTCATTTTTTTTAATAGTCTTTACTAGTGGTCTGGTACGGCGCTTCCAATAGTACACGCTTAGAAGGGCGCATGCACTTAATAGTATTGTTACATACATAGGTATCGTAGTGTGATAGATACCATAGTGTTCTTCAGTTTTTAACTTTATAGGTTGCTGCATGGAGATTCTAGTATTAATTTCTTGAAGGTTTTTCAGGCTTACTGAGTTAAGGGTAAGTGTAGGCTGTAAGCTTTTATCGACTATAGTATAGTTAGGCATATTCAATAATTTAAGCGCCTGTCCTTTTATCCGATCCTTGGAATTGGAAATAGTGAACTGTGGTGTCTCCATATAACACTGTCTAGGAATTATGACAAGATAGCTGCCGTGAAGAGTTTCATAGGAGTGTCGTTCGCAGAACAAGTGAACCTTTGTCGATTCAGGAAAACTGACTGTGTAATGCTTTTCATCCAATTCTTCTTATGCTGCATGTTTCAAAGTTACAGTCATAGGTTTACATAAGGGGCTGCGCTCCTGCGTTGTTATAAGTTGCTGTATGCAGTCCTCTGGTTGAATTAGGGGGTTCGGCTTTTCTATACATAAATGCCACTTGCTGGCCTTCGGGCATTCAGCCTCTATATACCTGAATTCTTTCTCGTGGATAGCTAGGAATGGAAAGGTGGGAGATAGGACCTCATGGTATTTATTGGGAACTATAGATAACTTATATAAATTATAAATGTAAGATACAACTATTGGGAATTTAAAAACTAAAACTATCTCATTACTTATATAAAATGATCCTACTTTAATTATGTCATAATATTCTCTTATGTCTAAATTAAGTATACGCTCGCTGCCGTATAGTGATGACAGCTTACTTATAATAGAGCGTACGGTGGCTTGATCTATAGCCGAATGATGTAAAGTGGAGGATTTAATAAAAGCTAAATTATTCTGTAACTTAATTATTTCCTGCGAAATATAATCAACATTATCGCTCAATATTAATAGTATTTGGGCAAGATGAGCGTATTTCATCAAATCCGAATCATGTTCCGCATCGCTTTGACTAATTTTATTCATTATAGTCGTCATTTTATCCTGATTTCTTATGATAGTATCTATGATTTTAGAATATTGAATAGTCCAATTTTTAGATAAGCTTA
This sequence comes from Helleia helle, assembly GCA_963853865.1. Lineage (NCBI taxonomy): Eukaryota > Metazoa > Arthropoda > Insecta > Lepidoptera > Lycaenidae > Helleia > Helleia helle. The sequence goes on along the minus strand of OY971426.1, from coordinate 16,510,625 downwards.
TGTGACTATTTAATTCCATAACTAAATTATTTTCATTTTCCTGTAGATTTTTAATTACTTCGTTATAATGAATAGCGTCGGTGTAATCTAAATTTCCAGTGACACTTTTGATCACTGAACCAAGACCATTTATAAGACCTCTTTTAGCACGGTTCGACACAAATGTCTCTAATTGATCTAAAACACCAGTAAGCTTATTTCTAAGGTATGTAATATGCGGTTCGAGGAGAGATCTCGTTTTATTGTTTAATTCTGGGCTAATGGTATCTAACTGAATATCGATAGACTTAATTCGATCTTCCAAATCATTAAGGCTAATTTTATGTAAAAAGGTATGGTAATGGGATATTATTCTAGTGGGTCCTAGTTTGAAAGGCAAAATTCCAGGTCCGTCATTTAGACTTTCAAGTATTATGTCTTGTGGTTGGGCGACGCTCAGGAGAAGAAAGAGGATCAGCAGTATCCTGTAACAATTGCGCTGATTTAGGGACTCTCTTGAGTCTATTTTTGGCAATAGGGTTTCGTTTTTTCTTTGTGTATATATGTATAGGTAAATCAGTCATAACTACGTCATGAGAGTATCGTGGGGCTAGTTTTTGTCGGGATGCACACGGATTTTGGATAAAAACTGTCTGTTCAGGTAAGTAATTAATTTCTGGTTCTCTTTCTCTATTTCGGTTTCTAATTATATTTTCACGTGACTCGTCAGATAAATCTTGTATAGTTTTATATGCTAAAGTCATTTTTTCTTTATGATTGACCATATATTGCTGTAGTAATTGAGTGGAAATATCTATGTCAAAAGAGTCTCGAGGGTCAAAATGTCCAGTTATTACTTCAATAGGCTTACACTTAGTTAAACTATGAATACTACTATTATAGGCTAAAATTGCATACATCATTAAATTAACTATTGATTCCGATTTCTGACTTAACTTAAGAATTCGAAGATGCTCGAGTATAGTGGAGTGAAAACGTTCGACTATCCCGTTCTCGTTAGGTGCGTGAGGCGCTACTCTATGGTGTTCTATTTTATGTAATTTTAGGAATTCTGCAAGTAGCTGGTTTGTGAATTCGGTACCATTATCACTGACTATTTTCATCGGTATACCATGGTGAGTACAAAAGCTAAGCAATCCTTGTAAAACGCTGATAGCGGTTGAATCGCGCAGATGGTACGCTTGAGCATATTTAGAGAATGCATCTATAATGGTAAGAAATTTTTCATTCTGAATTGTTAGTAAGTCGACATGTACTAATTCTAACGGTTTGGAGGCGGAAGGGACTAATCTAAACTGCTGTCTTATAGGATTACGGTCATATTTAGCTTGTCCGCATACGATACATAAATTTATAACTTTTGCAATACTTTCTTTCATTTTTGGCCAAAAGTATCTATTTGATAATGCCAAATAGGTTTCGTTAATACCTCGGTGGTTCGTTTTACCCTCGTGGTATTTATTAATTATATCCTGCTGCTTAAGATATTCACGTACATTTTCAACTTCACGTTTAGTAAATGTTAAGAACATGGATGAATTTTTAAAAGTTCTCTGTATTATTGGAATAATTTTGTACATTGCATCACATGGATATACTAATAAGCCGGTTTTAATTTTTGGGTTCACGTACTCTTTTACAGAATTAATAACGTCTTCCTCTATATTAGATTCTGATAATTGTATCGATGTTCGCGTATGGTTTTCAAACGGTTTTGTGATGACGGGGCGGCCTTTAATATCACCGACAACGGTAAAAACGATCTGCCTAGTAAATTTATTTAATGGATCTTCTGAGATAGGGATACTTAATATAGGTTCTTCATCGCTCGTATGTGCAGTAGCAGTCCTTGAAGAGGATTCGCTTGCCGTTATTGTTCTAGAGTCATCTAATGTATTGTGAGAACTTTCTGATACGTTTACAGCTATGGAATTAGTTTCATCATTATGGAGTTCGATTCTAGAAAGAGCATCGGCATTAGTATTACTTTTTCCTTGTTTATAGATAACGGTGAAATCGTATTCAGAAAGCTTAAGACGCCATCTCGTAAGACGCGAGCTGGGTTCTTTTAGGTTCATAACCCACTGTAAGGGCTTATGATCTGTGATAATCTTAAATTTTCTACCAAAGAGATATGGTCGGAAGTATTTTGTGGCCCAAACTATTGCAAGCAACTCTTTTTCTATCGTACTATAATTACATTCACTTGAATTAAGGGTTCTTGAGGCATAGGCTATTGGTTTATCGGAACCTATTGTTCCTTGAGACAAAATTGCGCCTATGGCAACATTGGACGCGTCTGTTGTGAGTATAAATTCTTTCGAAAAATCTGGATACTGCAAAATCGGATCGTTCGTCAAAAGAGTTTTACAATGTTCAAAGCAATCCGTATATTTTTTATCTAAATTAAATTTTGAACCTTTTTTCAGACATTGAGTTAGCGGTTTTGTAATACGTGCGAAATCGGGGATGAATTTTCTGTAATACCCGAGTAATCCAAGGAATCGCTTAATTTGAGTTGTAGTTTTTGGCAACGGGTAATTTTGAATAGCGTGAATTTTATTAGGGTTAGGTTTAACACCCTCGTTACTTATTACATGACCTAAAAATTCGGTTTCAAGTTTTAGAAATTCTGATTTATCCATTTGGATTTTGAAATTCGATTCACGTAATTTTTTGAAAACTTTTTCTAAATTTACTATATGCTCCTGAAGGGAGGTGCTAAAAACTATAATGTCGTCCAAATATACGAGGCAAACTTGGTTCTGTAGGTCTCTTAGAACATTGTCCATGACACGCTGAAAAGTTGAAGGTGAGTTCTTTAAGCCCATAGGCATACGCAAAAATTCGTAATGCCCGTTCTCTACATTAAAAGCAGTTTTATGAATATCCTGGGGATCCATTTCCACTTGATAAAAGCCACTAGCTAAATCGAGAGTTGTGAAGTATTGACATTTCCCAAGTTTGTCTAGTACGTCAGTTATATTTGGTATGGGGTATTTATCATCTATGGTTTTCTCATTAACTTTCCTGAAATCTACGACCAAACGCCACTTAACTTTACCTGAGGCATCCGCCTTCTTAGGTACTACCCAGATTGGCGAGCTCCAAGCTGAATCAGAAGGCCTAATTATATTTTGTTCGAGCATTTTCTGAATTTGTTCTCTTACCTCTTGCCGATGGACATAGGGATATCTATAAGTTTTTGTGTGTACCGGAATTTCATCTGTAGTTCTAATTTTGTGTTTTATCTTGTTGGTGAATGTTAATGGTTCACCTTCGAGGTAGAATATGTCGGCATAATTAGCACATAAATTAATTAAGTTAGCACGTTCTTCCGGATTTAAATGCTGGGTTCTTAAACGAGAAATTACTTCTTTCGTGCGCTCAGATAAATTTTCAAAATGGTCGCTTTCAATATTAAATAGTTCTGCTTGTACTGGTCTATCCATGGAGAATATAATATCGTTACACGTGGGATTGGATATTTCGACCCATCCACGATTATTAATTACTTTAGTAAAACATTCAGAAATATGACAATTACAAATAACCTGATTTTCAATTAAAACATCGCCATTTAAAGCATTAATTGGAAGTCTAACTAATTTTGATGAGTTAGCCGGAATAATTTCTTCATATAAATTCGCGTTACGTGAGTCATACATATGAATAGGTATTTTAGCATTGCGAGTAATTAAATTTTTATTTCTAAGGTCAATATTCGATCCGTAAGTGTCTAATAAGTCAAATCCTAATAATCCGTCAAAGTAGTTGTGAAATTTGTAAATGAATAAAGTCATGTCACCTTTTTCACATAATTCCGGAAAGCAGGGTAAGGTAATAGAGTAGTCGTTTTTTCTAGTAGCATGTACGTTTGTAACCTCAAAAGGGTCGTAGTTTAATGGCATATGGCTAAAATATTTTTGTACAGCCTCGGGGCTAATGAAAGACTGATTAGCGCCCGTATCTATCAGAAATTTAAGGGGTGGATTGGATATTTGGATATAACCTAACTGTCTTTGAATATGAAAGTTGACTTCTATCTTGGCTTTTGTGATTTCGAGTCTTTCTGAAAATTTACGTCATCAGTGCTTTGCGGGTCAATTTCCTCTACGGATACTGACTCTGGACAGGGTTCACAATTGTCATAAGGTGAGTAGTCGGCTTGTTCGGACATGAAACAGTTTTGCTCATAATTTAAATAGTCGTTATAATCATAGTCGTATAACTCGTTACTGTCATAGTCAAGTTCATTGTAATTCATCTCGCGTGCTTTTAAATAATTTGTCGGTGGTGGGTTACCTGATTTACGCCAGTCATGCCCACTAAGGGTTGGTGGTAATACCTTTGGCATGAAATGGCTAACGCCGCTCATTGGACGTGGCTGGTTATTAAAATTATTAGAATGCTGGTAAGGCCTATTTAATTTAAACATGTTATTTTGTGGGCTATAGTTCGGAGGCATGGCGCGCATAATTTGTTGGGTGCGCGTGGGACCACGTTGTTGCTGCATATGGGGTGGTACATTTGGTTTCCAACCTTGCGAACTATAGTTATTAAATGGTCGTGATGGACCGGGCATGTTTAAATTATATGGTTTAATCGGAAAATTGAATGGCTTAGGTACAAAATTGTTAAGTGGTAGATGATGATGATTATTCTGATTAGAAATTTCCTTTTTACTTAAATGTCCACTATCATTTCTTTGTTGCATGTATAAAGTATTTAACTCCTCCTGTACATACTCTAGAGCCTTTTCCATTGACTCCGGTCGCATGCATCTAATTCTATAACCTAGGGGGTCTTTTAGGCCTCGCAAATAAGCTTGTAGTGTTAGCTTTTGATATAGCGTTCGCTTAGCTATAACAGTTGTAAGGACAGTTTCATGTAACGATATGTATGTCATAATCGTGCTAAAAAGATTCTGACACCTCTCATAAAATTCTTGTGGTGTGCTGGAACCTTGGGTCTGCATCGAAAGGTCACTATAAAGTGCTGTCTCATCCCGGTGATCAGCGAAGTTATTTATGAGTGCATTTTTTATGTCCTGCCAATTTTCTGGTATGCCACTGGCATTTATTAACCTAGCAGCGGGACCCGTAATTTTATTCAAAATGCCGTTAATTAACGCTAAATTCCCTAATTGGTGTCCCGGATCAGTACCTATGTGCGTTAAAACTATCTGATCACAAAGATTTATAAATCGAGTCAAAACGTGAGGGTTCCCATCAAATTCGGGTAACATCCTCAATGACTTATAAATCGCATCTAATTCATATTGCGCCATATTTTCAGAAAAATCCCTGTTTTCGTCAAATAAATTATTTCTATTTGAATTTAATCTAATATTACCTAACCTAGTATTCCTAATTTCTCGCGGATGAAAAATTTTGAAATCTATTAATTAACATACAATTTAATTATATAAAATTACACAGCTAAAATTCACACATAAAATTATGCAATATAATTTTTATGGAGTAAGTACTTAAATATAATAAGAAAATTATAGGATAAGTTTGGGTAAGGAACTTGAAAGATTCAAGGTACTTACAATCGCATTTTTCTTAGCCGGATCTATTTCTTGATTCCCTCTTTGGCTGCAACTTCTGTAGATTCTTAGTCTAGTACTCGATCGTAGTTCGAAAACCACACGGGTGGCACGCGGCGTGATGATTGTTAATCCCGAATCTCGCGAACCGGCCCGCGAGTACTATCCTACCGACTGCGCCAGTTACGATTGTTGCAGCCGCAGATGCCAAAAAAAAGGCAATTTACTTAACACTTTTTATTAATTAAAATATTACAATTTAAATTATATTAATTAAAATTATACAAACTAAAAAGAGTGATTCCCTACTGATGTTGAGTAAAAGAATAGTTTCCACGGTCGGGGCCAGAGCTGAGGTGGTCGAATTCTGCTAACTCCAATATTTCACCCGAAATGATGTCGAAATGTTGCACCGTGTACGATACAGCGAAATAAGGCTGTGGGCACACCTGGGTTTCTAATATTAAAATATTATAGGGACTTTATTATCGATGTATGAAGTAAAGTTGAGGGCACACCGGTGACGTGGGCTAGGCTAGTGTAACAAACTATTATTTGTTTTTATTTGCCTATCTATATCTTTGGCCATTGATTGATATAATAAATATTACAATCACAGTATTTATAAAAATAAGTACTAAAATACTTAACAATAAGCCTTTTGTTCTCTTTTAACCTAAGGTAGCAATATTTAAATAAATCACAATATGTATTTAGCTTCTAATATTTAAATGTAACACAGTTTATATTTCCCTGTCTATATTTTTCGTCATTGATTGATATAATCTATATTACAATCACAGTATTTATAAAAAAAAGTACTAAAATACTTAACAATAATTCTTTTATTATCTTTTAACCCAAGGTAGCAATATTTAAATAAATCACAGTATTTTGTAAACAAATTAAGCCTATCTTTATGAGTAAAATATGCACTTAATTTTCAATAAACACCAAGATGACCAATCCCCTCTTCCTATAAGAGCAGCCCCTTCGGTTCACTTGGCTTTGCCCAAGGTTCACTGCTACTGGGCCTCACCGCAACGACAAGGCTTGAACCATAGTGGGGACCTATAGGTATCTTAAACAAGTTAAAACTTTAACGAAGAAAGCTCTATCTGTTCAAGATAAGGTAGACCTTATCTTGAACAGATAGAGCATCTCTCCTTTGCTGTCTTGGTATCAATGGAACAAGATCCTCAATAAGGCTATACACCAATTACTTGGTAAGTCTGTAACTTTTAATGAACTGCGTGTACCTACGTCATGGTCACAAAGGCATTATATTCATGTTATTTCGGCATAATCAAAGCTATCAGCATCATCTAAAAGAAGCCAGTAGCCCGATTTAAGTACGTAACTGTTACCGATCCAAATGTCGTTGAAGTTCAGAAATCGTCCTATTGAAAACAAGTCATAAATTCGTATTCACGTGTTACTTTAATAGGACGTAAACTCAATAGTATCGAAACTCAGCGAAACGTCAACGACAAATGAATATTGTGGTAGAATTTATCGCGTAATATTGCCAGCAAGATTGTTATAAAAAATTATAAAATAATTTGCATAAGTACTCACGAAAGTATTATGATTTTGGTTCATACTGATATCTTTTCTGCAATTCTAGCCCAATCTATGACTAATACATGAGTTAGATTATAAGAAACATCGCTTTTGTGATAAAAAAATATTGAAAATATTGATATTCTGACGTTGACGTATTGACTTCGAAATTGAGTTCGGGATCGAATTTACACAGTTCAACAAAACACACACTTTATACTTAAAAAAGTTTTTACTTTTTAGTGTTACATTGCTTTCCTTAAAGTGTTTTTATTAAAATTATGGCACGATTGGCACTTCTTTTTAGGTATAATAAAGAACTCCAATAGGATAGATCTAAGACAAAGGCGAAATCTAAGAAGAATGGCGCGTTATATGCAAATAATGCGTTCACCATGAGTGATGATTAGTTTAAGAGATATTATCGCCTCAGCAAGGAGCTTTGAAGTTATTCATAGCGATTTGGATTTGTATAGTATCTACGCGTTATAAGGTACTATGTCAATAGAAATATCTATATTCTAACCTCTTCTATAGTTCATCTCTTCTCTTTATTTACGGCCTATGTAATTGTAGGATACATAAAAAATATTATATCTCAAATTATTTTATTATTGATTGGTTCTACATTGTTCTTCATATTATGTGATACCTATCTATTAATATAAATCAAATAAGTGCTAATTATAATATGTAATCTATTTGACTTATTGAGTTACATATGTACATATTTACATTAATTTCAGATTTTATGAAAACTTCCAAATAACATCCGTAGTAAGTGCTATTGATGGTACTCATATGGCTATCATAAGTCCAGCCCAAAATGAGAGGTTTTATAATAGAAAAGGATTTTACTTAGGAAATGTTTTAATTGTGAGTTGACTCTTGGATTCTGTAATTGTATAATTTAGTTTTAATAATGCCTTTTCTTATATTAGTAATACCTTTAAATTGTATATATGTAAACAAAGTGCGTAACACTTCATTTAGTTTCTACAGTTTGAATTTGCCGCGTAATAACTTAGATGTATAATTTATCTGTGAACTTGTTTAATTCTATGGAGCTGTCAGCCATATTAAATTATTAACACGATAAGTTAAAGATAGAGGTTAAACTATGGAAGAATTATATTGTAATTAGAATATTTAAATAATAGTGATTAATAAGAACTGGTGAAACAATAGCTTGAAATGTTGTTTCTCTTTTCAGGTGAGTTTGCGATTAATTAATGTTAACACAATGTTTTGTAAAACTAGTTTGTAATAAATTAAATAACTCTTTTCAGAGCAACTCAATTTTAGTTTTACTGTTCACCATAATATCCAAGGATAATAATAAATTAACACATTATATATATTATAATATTGATATATTATACAATTTAAACAAATTAATTATAATATATATTAATAGGTATATTCTTTTAGTAATACCTTTAAATTAGCAAATAACATAAACATTATAAAGGAATCTTAAAATGTGTTCTTTCCTTTTTAAATTTTGGGGAACTTGTTTATTTACTTGTTAAGTCTAATTTAAAATCATAAGAAAGTGATCATTTGTTTCATACATTAATATTATATTGCAATAATTATATGTTTTAGGAGACTCGGGCTATGCCCAAAGATCTATTATGATGACACCTATTTGGATGCTCTCACTGGCTCACCTGAAGAACACTACACCAAGTTTCATTGCGTGGCACGCAATACAGTAAAGCATACAATGGGTGTTTTGAAGAATAGGTGGCGATGTCTCCTAGGCCACAGGGTCCTTCACTATGATCCGGACACAGTTGTTAGAATTATAAACGCTTGTTGTGTTTTACACAACATTTGTAATGAAGCAAGCTTTAGTCATCTACAGAATACCATACCACCTACTTCAGTAGAGGAAAACAGCACCCAGGAAACAAGTAGGCAGGAGCTTCCAAAGTTAGTGTGCGTGAGCTATGGGCTGCGAAGTGTTTTTAATGTTTTTATTAAACTATTGTTAAACTATTATTTGTTTTTATTTGCCTATCTATATTTTTGGTCATTAATTGATATATTATAATCAATATTACAATCACAGTATTTATAAAAATAAGTACTAAAATACTTAACAATAAGCCTTTTATTCTCTTTCAACCTAAGGTAGCAATATTTAAATATATCACAGTATTTAGCTTCTAATATTTAAATGTAACAGTTTTTTTCCCTGTCTATATTTTTGGTCATTGATTGATATAATCTATATTACAATCAAAGTATTTATAAAAAAAAGTACTAAAATACTTAACAATAATTAGTCTTTTATTATCTACAAAAACCTGGCGAGTGCCACCAATGCCGCCTTTGGTGAGGTGCCCCATATATAATGAGCAAACTGGGCACCTCGACGGCTAGTCAGTCCCTCAAGGGACCCACGCCACCTCCACAAAGGGGTTATCCCGTACCAAAGAACAACCCCTCACAATATCAGGACAGTACAATGGGGTGAAGTTCCCATCCTCGCCCCTTGTCCACCTGCTCTTTTGTTCCATCTTCCTATAAGAGCAGCCCCTTCGGTTCACTTGGCTTCGCCCAAGGTGCTAGGTTCACCTTAGGCTACTGGGCCCCACCGCAACAACAAGGCTTGAACCATAGTAAGGACCTATAGGTATCTTAAACAAGTTTAAACTTTAATGAAGAAAGCTATCTGTTCAAGATAAGGTAGACCTTATCTTGAACAGATAGAGCATCTCTCCTTTGCTGTCTTGGTATCAATGGAACAAGATCCACAATAAGGCTATACACCAATTACTTGGTAAGTCTGTAACTTTTAATGAACTGCGTGTGTGTCATGGTCACAAAAGCATTATATTCATGTTATTTCGGCGTTGACGCTCTTTTAATCGGTCTTCCCTATCAGCAGCATCTAAAAGAAGCCAGGCTAAGCCGAGACTCATTGTAAAAATACGGGAACACGGTCTATCAACCTCCGAGTCAAGGGTCATTCACAGGGTATCACACAAATCTTCAAAGTTTAAGAAAGTCGAGAAAAAGTTAAACAACAACTCCAAATAATTAACTTTACTTCAACTGCTTGTTAACCGTGAATGTTTGACGTTTAATCGTTGACAGCCAATCGAAAAAAAGAGGTGAATACCGCGCAAGCCACGGTTAACGTCCGTCTAACGTACGTGAATACCCCCTAACGATTCGTCGATAGAACTATAATAGGATCGTTTCTCGATCGTCATATTATATTTGTTACGTACATACGAAACGCTGTCAAACCGTGGATGTCGCTACGATATCGTTGAAGTTTTGTTACGTGAATCGGGCTACAGGCTAAGCCGAGACTCATTGTAAAAATACGGGAACACGGTCTATCGACCTCCGAGTCAAGGGTCATTCACAGGGCATCACACAAATCTTCAAAGTTTAAGAAAGCCGAGAAAAAGTTAAACAACTACTCCAAATAACTAACTTTTCTTCAACTGCTTGTCAACCGTGAATGTTTGACGTTTTATCGTTGACAGCCAATCGAAAAATAAAGGTGATTAACGCGCAAGCCACGGTTGACGTCCGTCTGACGTACGTGAATACACCCTAACGATTCGTCGATAGAACTACAATAGGATCGTTTCTCGATCGTCTTTTAATTGTTACGTGCATACGAAACGCTGTCAAACCGTGGATGTCGCTACGATATCGTTGAAGTTTTGTTACGTGAATCGGGCCACAGAGCGCAGAATCGGCGCAGCGTCGTAAATTAGAATTTGTGCTGCTTTTTGCTTGCTTTCGTACAAAACTGTTCTATTCCGATTCTCTGCTCGATAAATTAAACGCACTATCTATGATATACTATATTATTATAAAAAATTATCATCATCATTCATCATCATTAGGTTACCGTCTCTGTCCACTTTTCAGATGCTGCATGTTACATGTAGGAACGTCCGAGTATATTCAAGTTAAAAGGACGCCTATATTCCTTCATCATCCACCCTTTTATTGTACTCCTTCTTCGAAATCAAGCGAGGAGAATGTTGGGCCATAGTTCACTTGTGTCCTCTCCTCACCATGGTTCAGGCCTTGTCATGGTGGTGGGGCTCAGTAGCCTAGGGTGAGCCCAGCACCTTGGGCGAAGTGAATTGAGCCAAGGGGACTCTTAGTATCCCTCTTATAAGAAGAGGGGAAGCAGGGGGCAAGGGGCGAGGACGGTAACCTCATCCCATTGTACTGTCCCGACGTTGGGAGGTGCTGTTCTGTGGTGCGGGACAACCCCTCTGTGGAGGTGGCGTCGGTTTTCTCAACAGATCCCGGACACCTCACCAAAGACGGCATTGGTGGCACTCGCCGGGTTTTACGGGGTAGAGCTGCGTCCACTTACCAGCTTTCGAGCGCAGCGAGACCCACATACCCGCCTGGGGAGGGCGGAATAACCCCTTTGTGGAAGTGGCATCGGTCTTCTGAGGGACTGACTAGCCGTCGAGGTGATCTGTTTACTCAACAGGTCCGGGGCACCTCACCAAAGGCGGCAAGTTCAACCCCACTCCGACGCCAGGAGGCTGTGTGGTCGATGAATACACGGTTGGGTTGGACAACCACCCACTAATAATAAACCATAAGTGAGCCAAATCGACTCACTCTAATCCGATGAAACATTAGGGCCTTTGAGCCATTAGCATAGATCATTCCGAAAATAAAAGTCTCATGTTGAACCCAAAAAAAATTGTGAAATGTAACAGAATAATGAAAGAATCTTACCAAGGGACTGTTTATTCAAAGAAATATTTGCAAGCTTATCTTGCCAAGAAAAATTTGGAAGCTCACCATGCATCAAATTTCCCACTTCACTCTGTAGAACAGGCGGTTTGACTTCACACACCTGATTGGCTGGCTGTTAAGTAGGTGTATATAACTATTTGTTTTCTTTTGAACTACCTTAGTTCATGATCACTGTGACTGATGCCGCTAGGTATAATAACTTTTTGGACTGATGTTTGTCATGACATAAATTTAATTTAATCTACTTACCAAGATTCAAAGTTGGAACTGCATTTCGCGTGAGTTTTCTGCTAGGTAGCACCACTTAAAATGCGCATCACATAATCTTAAATTATTGTAAATATATTGTCCATCGCATTTTTGCATTTTGGAGTCTAAAACCCTTGTCCACATAGTAAATTTCTCTTCGTTATGACGAGGATTAGGAAAACGATGTAAAACTCCTGAAATCAATGATATAGAAATACCTATATGATACAATGATATTTTTGTTTAATTCCAGTAACTAAGATACTATGTAGTTAATGTGGGGGAGAAGTTGTGAGCTGCAATTACTTACCATCTGTTTTACATCCAAAATAACACTTCAAATATTTATTTAACGTCATGTTTATTTTACAAAACAGCCGTTTTGTTACAGTCCAGTTACGGATCTTTGAGGTAGGAATATAAAGTGGGGTCGAGTAGGGTACCTACTACCTACAGCGAAAGAGGTAAGAATATTATGTATAACTTGGGTAAAGCCAAGCCAAACGTGAATTCTATATCAAGGTCCAGTAAAGAGAAGCCGGGATCAGACAAAGAAGATATCGAACAAATCCACAAAAAAGCCAGTCGCAAATTCTAATGAAAATTGAAATACGTTGTACTGTAGGTAGTTTGTAAATTGTGTGATTGTCACGTGATTGTGATGATTGAATACACAGAGCAAGTAAATGTATAACGTAGTGTTTTTATACTCTTTGACTGAATACCAAAGAGTATAAATATTAAATAGGTATACTGATGAAAACTAAGATCAAGTATCAATAGATTTGACAAGCTAATAATAATACCGTATTGGAACGAGATAACAACATACGAAAAATCCAAGAGTGACAGAGACATAGACACTTTCTTTTGTCTTTGTCAGAATATCAGCCTTTGTTTGTTGGGCACAACAAGGATGTGCCCAACAAAAAATTATCGACTAAATTTGAATGCCATACAAACATTCTCACTCGCGAACAGTTTGTCAAATATGCCGCCATTTTGTACTACTTTTTAATTTGGTCGGCTTATGTAGGTATGGTGATACCAGTTTTGTTATATGCAGATTACCCAAGAATGTGGTATTATTTAAAAAGGGTGACTGGAATTTTCGAAATAAACACAATAAAAACAAATATATTTATTGCTATCCTAAAAGGCTATGTACTATAGATCATACATATTAAGACGTATATAGCCTTCTTTTTTATTATTTATGTTTTTAGCGGTTTGTTATTAGTAATTACATAATATTTTCGATAATCCGGAAAAATGCAGCTGTCTAAAATTACAATAAATGTTTGGTTAGGGCTAATGCTTATAGTTATCTATCAACCTTTACCAGTTTTTTATTATTTTTAATTCACTTGTTTCAAGAAAATAAGTAGACTTGTTGTTATGAATGTGGTATCCCTGTAAAATATGTCTGTCCCTTTCGGGTATACGCGAATGTCAATTACATATTATACTTGTTCCTAGGATGAAAACGGACTTGTCTGAATTTGGCACCAAAAAATAATTTTTTTAAACTTTTATTTAAACAATCCGATTGTCCGTCGTTTGTCCGTCAATGTCCGATGTAATTGTTTATTTGTCCGATAATTGTTTATTTATAAACAATTAAACAAATTTTTACTTGGAAGATAGCGCTTTCTTTATCAAATCGATTTTTTTTTTCATTTGATCGGTAATTATTTTTTATTGATTGTCCGCTCAATATTTTTATTTGTCCGATTGTTTTTCTATTTTTAATTAATTTTTTTGTGAAATTAATTTTGAATACGTAATTGTTATTGCGCATGCGCGAAAGTATGTGACGTCACAGCAGGGACCGCCATATTTATTTATATCTATTGTGGGGAGCGTTCTATCTGATTATTATTATTATTACTGTTATTATTATTATAATTATTTTTATTATTATTATTATCGTTGTTGTCGTTGTTATTATTACTTTTAGTTTCAAATAGTTTTGCATACTAACTTACGCACAAATCGTAAGATCTGTAATTACTTATGACTTTCCAGGAAACTAACTACGCACAGGTCAATAGAAACTCCAAGTTTCATATTTTTTTGTATTAATTATTCCTAGTGATTATTAATTATTTTATTATTATCATAAAATATTATTATTTTTGTGTCATTGAAATCTGGTCTGTTTCTTTCTTGTGGGTTCTATTTCTTTCAGAACACATCTCATAGCTTCCTTATTGACTGTCCCATAAAAACATGGCGGTCCCTGCTGTGACGTCATATACTTTCGCGCATGCGCTATATCAATTACGTATTCAAAATTAATTTCACAAAAAATTTTATTAAAAATAGAAAAACAATCGGACAAATAAAAATATTGATCGGACAATCAATAAAAAATAATTACCGATCAAATGAAAAAAAAATCGATTTGATAAAGAAAGTGGGTGCTATCTTAGAAGTAAAAATTTGTTTAATTGTTTATAATTAAACAATTATCGGACAAATAAACAATTACATCGGACACTGACGGACAAACGACGGACAATCGGATTGTTTAAATAAAAGTTTAAAAAAAATATTTTTTGGTGCCAAATTCAGACAAGTTGAAAACGGAATTTTTTAAAACTTTGATTTTTTTTTCATTTAAAGGTATTAGCTACTAAGCTATTAGCCATACAAAATACAATATTTATTTTATTATTTTATTTTATTTTACAATTTTTGGGAAACTTACAGCTAACATTATCAATAATATACATAATAACTATAGAAGGCCATTGACAAGTTTCCACGTGTAACAATAACTTAACAATAGTATTGTGTTGAACAAGTAGAAAACGAAAAGATTAAACAATGTTAATAAAATAAGCTATAAAGAAAAAAAAATGTGAGAATACAAAGCCTTGTGACAACAGGTTTTAGACTTTCAATTTAGTCTGTAATATGGAGAAACTCTAGTCCCCATCAATAAACTATCACTTCCCACTTCACCCACCCAGCACAGTCCACCACAATATTCGTCAATCATCAACCAATGGGCGTTTTTCCACTTACCGGCACGGCCACGGTAACGGCGACGGCGACGGCACCGTGCCGTTGCTGTGGAAGCAAAAATGTATGAAAACATATGGCTCGTTTTTCCACTCACCGGCGACGGCACGGCGACGGCAACGGCACGGCGTTGCCTCCCAACGGTACCGTGCCGTTGCCGTAGTTAGCAAGCTTCCCTTCCCACACGGTGCCGTCCCGGTAAAACTGCATGTGTATTGTATATGAATTGTAGCCGTGTGCGTGTGTGAGTGCGCGGGGCGTGTAGAAGGACGCGGAGCGGTCAGCTGAGAGACTCGTAGTTAATATCATCTATATATTATGATATATTATTATGATGATAATATATATCATCATCATCACTGACTGGAATGTTGGTCTAGTGGTTAGTGACCCTGGCTGCTAATCCAGAAGGTCGTTGGTTTGATTCCCACCCAGGACAAATGTTTGTGTGATGAGCATGATCATTTATTCTGTGTCCGGGTGTAATTTATCAATAATATGTATGTATTTAGAAATATATAATCTGTATGTATCAGATGGCCGTATGTAAACTCACATTCCTAACATATTATAAATTATTATTATTACCTATATAATTATTATTATCATCATCAAGAATATATCGTCATCTATATCGTGGCAAAAATTTGGCCGTCCTGGTGTTCAGTGAGAGAGGCCTATCACCAGCCATGGGTGGATCAATTCTGCTACTGATATATATAATATCATCATTATCATGTAATGTAGTGGCATGAGATCGGCCGTCTTGGTGTTCAGTGAGAGAGGCCTATTACCAGCCATGGGTGGATCAATTCTGCTATTGATATATATAATATCATCATTATCATGTAATGTAGTGCCATGAGATCGGCCGTCTTGGTGTTCAGTGAGAGAGGCCTATCACCAGCCATGGGTGGATCAATTCTGCTACTGATATATATATAATATCATCATTATCATGTAATGTAGTGGCATGAGATCGGCCGTCTTGGTGTTCAGTGAGAGAGGCCTATCACCAGCCACGGGTGGATCAATTCTGCTACTGATATATATAATATCATCATTATCATGTAATGTAGTGGCATGAGATCGGCCGTCTTGGTGTTCAGTGAGGGAGACCTTTCACCAGCCATGGGTGGATCAATTCTGATGCTGATTTATATAATATCATCATTATCATGTAATGTAGTGGCATGAGATCGGCCGTCTTGGTGTTCAGTGAGGGGGACCTATCACCAGCCATGGGTGGATCAATTCCGATGCTGATTTATATAATATCATCATTATCATGTAATGTCGTGGCATGGGATCGGTCTTGGCGTTAATTAAGGGAGACCTATGTTCAGCTGTGGACGGATAGAGGCCGATGATGATACATGTCATCATTATCATCATCATCATGTATAAATTATAATAATATTATGATCTACGTGTCGTCTTGCTTAAGTCCGTTTCAGTACTGAACTCCGAAAACGTGCGTAAACCGTCATCGACAACGGCACAGTGGAAAAACGAAGCCAAGGCGCCGGTGCCGGGTCGTGACCGTGCCACCGCCGTGCCGTGACCGTGCCGTGGCCGTGCCGGTGAGTGGAAAAACGCCCAATCTCACTATATTATATTACACAGATTATGTTTTTAAAACAAATACTATAGAAAACAACCAGCACAGTCCTTCTATAGAAAGCCGCTCCAGGACAGTCCTCCACAATATTCGTCAACCAATCACAATAATAGGGATGTTGACATTTTTCGGAAATGTTTTTAAATCATTTATAAATATCTAACGGAGGCCTAAATATTATCAACTTTTGCTAAAATACGTCTAATGCCTATAAAATCTTGCATTTTATAATGCATTTTAAATTTCGTTCCAAAACGCTAACACTTGTCACGTGACGTCATATGTTGTTAAACATCGTAAAAGTGATAAAATGATTCTAATTGTCGTTGATAAAAAATTGCCTTCAAAGTTTTATAAGTGTTGTACGGTGCCTATATGTGTGTACACTGTCAAAACGCCTGAAAAATAGTTTTTACAACTGCTACTGCGTACGGAAAATGGTGTATAAAAGTACGTCAACATTCTTCCGCTTCCGCTAAATAGGAACTGGTGACGTCATTTCCGTTTTTTATCACCAAAACGCTAACACTTGTCACGTGACGTCATATGTTGTTAAACGTCGTAAAAGTGATAAAATGATTCTAGTTGTCGTTAATAAAAAAATGGCTTCTAAGTTTTATAAGTGTTGTACGGTGCCTATGTGAGTGTACACTGTCAAAACGCCTGAAAAATAGTTTTTACAATTGCTACTGCGTACGGAAAATGGTGTATAAAAGTACGTCAACATTCTTCCGCTTCCGCTAAGTAGGGACTGGTGACGTCATTTCCGTTTATTATCACGTGATCTATTTTAAATTTTGTTACATTTTATTTATAAAATATTAATTTAATCATATAAAAATAAGGGAAAATATTGTATTTTTTCAGAATTCTATCATATAAACTACCAATTAACATCAAAATTATATTTTGATATGAATACTGTCAAAATCCCTGTTGTGTATACACATTTATGTTTTTAAAACAAACACTATAGAAAACTGCTCCGAATGAACAAAACACAAAATAACAATTAATGATTAACGGAAAACACAACCGCACGAGATGATAGTTAATAATAAATAAGGGATATAATAAATAAATAGAATTAAGGGAAGATAATTAAGGGATATAATAAATAATAATAATAAATCAATAAGGGAAGTATTATGCCTTGACAACTTTAGCACAATTTAGTTTTGACATCTACTGATCAATTTAGTCAATATCTCTTTTTCGTCCTCTTTTAATTTGCAATAACTGTCATAGAGGGCGTTAACTTCATCCTAAATTAAGAACCCCTTAGTTCTTACGCCGAGCCGTCCTCTGAGAAAATAAAGACGGCTCTCCTAACTCCTAACCACAAACTATATAGAGATATTAGGAGCAATACTACGTATTGCTCCTAACTTTCGTGCCCGAGTCATGACTGCTGCTGCATATTTTAAAATTTATTTATTTAAAAACTTTTTCTCACGTTAGTAAGTAATTAGTAGTTAATTCTTTGTGTTTGCGACTTGGAAGTTGGATGTTGTTTTTAATAGTGTTAGTGCAGTTAAATTGTATCACAACACATCTGAAAAACAAAATAAATGTAATAACATCACTTTTCACAAAAAAACTTTCAACACGGGCAAAAGATGTTGTGCCCAACATAAAATAATCGACTAAATTTGAATGCCTAATGAACATTCTCTCGCAAAATATTTTTTTAAATATGTCCGCCATTTTGTATTACTTTTTAATTTGGTCGGCTTATAAAATCTGGTGATACCAGTTTTGTTATTGGCAGATTACCCAAGAATGTGGTATTATATAAAATGGTGACTGGAATCTTCAAAATAAACAATAAAAACAAATATGTTTATTTCCATCCTAAAAGGTTAAATAGTAAATACTATATATGATACATATTAGGAGGAAGTTTATAGCCTTCTTTTTTATCATTAATGTTTTTACTTTTTAGCGGTTTGTTATTGATCTACATAAATATGTATAACTCAAAGGTGACTGACTGACTGACATAGTGATCTATCAACGCACAGCCCAAACCACTGGACGAATCGGGCTGAAATTTGGCATGCAGGTAGATGTTATGACGTAGGCATCCGTTAAGAAAGGATTTTGATTAATTCTACCCCAAAGGGGATAAAATAGGGGATGAAACTTTGTCAATTTATACCGATCGGGCTTAGACTTTGCATGCATGAAACTACTATGACGTAGGCATCCCCTAAGAAAGGATTTTGAGATGCAGCCTATATAAGACTAGCTGTTGCCCGCAGCTTCGCCCGCGTTAACTTAGATTTACAGCCGTGTTAGGAGTGATGCTGATTATTTTTGTAGCCTAAGTTACTCCCTATAACATCAGCTATCTGTCAGTGAAAGTCCCGTCAAAATAGGTCTACCGTTTCAGAGATTAGCCGGAACAAACAGACAGACAGACATGCATTCAATAGAAAACGGTTATTTTAATATTACAAACAGACACTCCAATTTTATTTATACGTATAGATAGCATTTTTTACAATTTTTGTCTGTCTGTTTGTTCCGGCTAATCTCTGAAACGACTGGGCCAATTTTGACGTGACTTTCACTGACATATAGCTGATGTTATAAGGAGTAACTTAGGCTATAAAAATAATCATCATCAATCCGTATACGGCTGTAAACCTAAGATAACGCGGGCGAAGCTGCGGGGAACAGCTAGTCATTACATATTTTCGATAATCCGGAACAATCCAGCTGTCTAAAGTTACAATAAATGTTTGAGTAGGGCTTATACCTATAGTGTCCTGTATTTATCTATCAACAATTTCCAGTTTTTATTATTATTTTAAATACACTTGTTTCAAGAAAATAAGTGGACTTCTTATCATTAATGTGGTATCCCTGCAAAAATATGTATGTCCCTTTCGGGTATACGCGAATGTCAATTCCATTTGATACTTGTTCCTAGGATTTTTAAGCTAATAAATTAGCTTGTCAAATCCATTTGATGCTTGATCCTAGTCTGTGGGTAATTGATTCATAAAAACTATCAGGAATATTTTCCAGTGTAATATATTATATTTTGTTAAATTCATACTTCAGGTATTTTAGCGCCTTAGCCTCAACTAAGGGTAGATGAAAAGAGGGTAATAAAAAACATTAATTAACATGCCTTTATAATACATTTATTATTATAAGATATGATTTCTATTTGAAATCGCTATTTCTCGTTCCAAGCAGATCATTATAATTACATTTATCACAGAAAACGCGCACAAGAAAATCTATGCAAAACCTATCATAGAAACACATTAATTAACGGCAACACAAAAAACAGTATAAATGTTACATATTTTGTATGTACATACATGTACAAAATTGTTAATACTATATTTTTTATTTCAATTAGTAAAAAAAGAAAATTTCTAAGTTTAAGTTTTTCTATAGGTAGGGATTATGTGTTGCTATCCATAATTTCTTACAAAATCATACACCACTGTTTTCTATCCGTTATGCAGTAATTGTTCTGGCGTATACTAATAAGTCTTATACATAAACAATGACAGAACACATTTTGAATATATCTCATATCTGCAGATGATGAACAGATAATTTTTTCACAGGATTGCAATTTCTCCAATGCAACTATCAAAAAATTACATTCGTCCATACAGACTCATCAGTGGACTTACAGAAATTTACTAATTATCAGTTTACACTCGTGAAAAAGAATTTGTATGCTCACAAGTCACAGTTCATATATAAGAATACCGTGCAAGCATTGCAATAACATTAGATATTTTTATAATTATTGCGAGAATCACAACTTAAAAATGTATATGTTATGTCAAATTGTATTAATGTCACAGACTAACTAGAGTCCCTACACTCCATACTGATAGATATAATACTTTTACGTTGAGGTGGAAAATATAGGTTTACTATATCATTAAGATATTATACTGCAAACTTTATGATGTCACAGCTCTGCACATACGTCCAATGCATCGAGCATATAACCGAATAGAGTAGTAATGTGAGCAATAAAATTCCGAAACTGGTCAGTGATTTGTTACTAACGATTCAACCAACCAGTGATCTTTATGTATCGGCCAAACATAAATCAATGACCATCAGTCGACCAATCAGAGCGCGGAACCGGCGCAGCGTCGCAGCTCGAATTTGGCGGAATTTGTTTTCATACAAAACACATAACATTACTGGTCTATTAAAGTTATATGCTTTATGGTCCAATGATATAATAATATGTAACTTCTCGCCTCAAAACATGCGTCTTACTTTCACATACTTGATGTGAAACATCTATTGGCGTGCTTTGGCAGTAGTCACGGGTTGTATTTTTATGTACTTATTATGAATTCTAGCATAACAAAGATGATTCACATTCGCCAGGTGTCCCATGATGCCCACTATGGTTCAAGCATTGTAGTGGCAGTGGGGCTCAGTAGCCTAGGGTGAGTCCAGAACCTTGGGCGAAGTAAATTGAGCCGAGGAGCTCTTTGTAAGCCTCTTATAAGAAGAGGGGACAAAAGAGTAGGGGCCAAGGGGCGAGGACGTGAACCTCACCCCATTGTACTGTCCCGACGTTGAGAGGGGTTGTTTTGTGGTGCGGAACAACCCCTCTGTGGAGGTGGCGTCGGTTTTCTCAACAGATCCGGGACACCTCACCAAAGACGGCATTGGTGGCACTCGCCGGGTTTTACGCGGTTGAGCTGCGTCCACTTACCAGCTTTCCAGCGCAGCGAGACCCACATACTCGCCTGGGGAGACCCACTCCCTGCAGGATGCCTCACAGCATTTCATGGTCAATTTTTTTATGTGGGTGTGTTGGATTTTTCCAACGCTATTAATATTGTAATCTGACTATAATACATATAAAATTGTACTGGTATAACTTCTTTATCCAAATTAGAATTTGATGAAATGAAAAAAAAAACTTTTTTGTGCAACACTAAGAGCTATTCCTAAAATTAAACTTATTTGAATTAGTGATTTTAACACGAAAAAGCTCTTTATGTTTAAACAACATGGCACTTTTATAAATTGTTTGTAATATTTCATAAAATAGTATATCTAGTTTATAAATAGATTGACGACGCCATACGAAATATATAGGATATAAAATAGTTACGTGGCAAGGCAACTTAAACGTTTCGAGCGTATAAGCTGAGAAGCGTTTATTTAAACACACATACAGTATCACGTTCATAATAATTTTCGTACATACTTGACAGGCGTGAAGTTAGTTCAGAGTGACGTCGCAATTTTTGTTTACAACTGTAACTCTGGACTAAATTCAACCCAGTCCATTTCAATGCTAGAAATGTAAATTATTGTAATTAATACTTATGGTAACATAACATTGTCATTTACTATACAATTTGACAACATCCAACAGTGATATGACTAACTTTGACCAGGTACAAATATAATTCAATCCTAGCAGGTACATCGCGATTAACTTGTAACATGTAAAGTTTTGTATGAATGTGTAAAAAGATTTTATATAATCCAGATAATATGTCCAGAACACAACATTACGATGATATGTGTGTACTATAATTATGGTGCTGCTACACTGCTGTTTAAAAATGTTTACAAACGTTACTAAACATTTTGTTAACATCCATTACGGATAGTAATGGTGCTGCCACATTGCTTGTTATGTTATGTTACGTTTGACAGCACTATATTACAATTGCTAAAATAAATTTTAATTATAATTTGAATAACATATCATCATCAACAACAACAACAACATCGGACCACTGTCTGATCCGGAGTTCTGTACCTGTCGCAAGCCCATCATGGCCTCGTTTTGCTGGCTGCCGCCGCGTTTGGCACTATAGGTCAGCTGATTGGGACGGGATGCGGTCCTTCTTTGCATCCTACCCATGGGGGCAAATTTGCTTCTCGCTGGATGATCCAGACATCGTTGCCGATTCTGTTGCCGATGTGGTGCTGCAAGCCATGGAGCTTTTCATTCCAAGCTCTGCAGTGCCTATAGGCGGCAAATCCAAGCCCTGGTTTGGTGAAACCTGTAAGATGGCTGCACGCCATAAACGGTTAAGCTACCGAGCCTGGGCCAAAGCATTGATGTCCTAGGATGAAAAGACCAGCGCATTGAAGAAGGAGTATAACTTTGCCTCCAGGTCCTTCAAAAGAGCTATTGCTGAGGCAAAATCGGAGTATGTGAACAGAATTGGCGAGAGATTGGTTCGACTTCCTTCGGGGACTCGTGCATTCTGGTCTCTTGCCAAGGCTGTTCAAGGAAATTTTTGTAAGCCATCCCTACCATCTCTGCACATGAGGAATGACTCGTTGGCCCACACCGCGAAGGAGAAGGCCGATCTTCTAGGCACTCTTTTTGCTTCCAACTCGACTTTGGATGACCAGGGAAAAATACCACCGACGATCCCTCGGTTGATACTTCAATGCCGGAAATAATTTTCCGACAGAGCTCCGTACGCAAAGCACTCTTTTCGCTGGACATCCATAAGTCGAGTGGGCCTGACGGCATCCCTCCGTTAGTGAACTTGTGCTCCTGAGTTGACACCCGTCCTTACGCGTCTTTTCCGGCACTTTTACTCATTAGGCGTCGTCCCATGCTCGTGGAAGACAGCTTTGGTACACCCGATCCCTAAGAAAGGGGACCGCTCAGACCCGTCCAACTACAGACCAATAGCTATAACTACCTTGTTCTCAAAGATTATGGAATCCATAATCAACTGCCAGCTCCGGCGATATTTGGAGGAGCACCAGCTGATTAGCGATCGCCAATATGGCTTTCAACGGAATCGCTCAGCTGGTGATCTTCTAATATTCCTAACGCAACGATGGGCGGAGGCAATTGAGAGCAAGGGGGAGGCACTGGCAGTTAGTTTGGACATAGCGAAGGCCTTTGATCGGGTGTGGCATAAAGCACTTCATGCAAAGTTACCATCTTATGGGCTTCCCGAGAAATTATGTAGGTGGATCACCAGTTTTTTGACAGACAGGAGCATTAAGGTCGTTGTCGACGGTGCATGCTCGGACCTCAAGTCTGTAAATGCTGGTGTTCCCCAAGGTTGTGTACTATCTCCAACCCTGTTTCTTCTGCATATCAATGATATGCTGAAAACCAGCGGCATTCATTGCTATGCGGATGACAGAACTGGAGATGCTTTATACACTGGCCGCCCTAATATTTCTCGGGAACAAGTCGATGAGTGGCGGAACAAACTTGTGTCTGAAATCGAGTCTCTGCTGGCCAGAGTCTCAGAATGGGGGCTACTTAACCTAGTCCAATTTAACCCCAACAAGACACAAGTTTGCGCGTTTACCGCTAAAAAATCACCCTTCGTCGTTCCTCTACAATTCTAAGGCACTTCCCTAAGCGCCTCAGCCAGCATTGGGATACTTGGCGTCGATATATCGAGAGATGTGCAGTTTCGTGGTCATTTGGAAGGAAAGGCTAAACTAGCCTCGAAGAAATTCAGCGTGCTCAATAGGGCGAAGCAGTATTTCATGCCTTCACACCGCCTTCAATTATACAAGGCGCAGATCCGGCCTCACATGGAATAATAAGAGAGAGCACCTCTGGGCTGGAGCGCCCCAGTATCAGCTCCTTCCATTTGACCGCATTCAACACCGGGCGGCTCGAATCGTCGACGACAACGTTATCTCCAATAGGCTTGATTCTTTGGCGCTGCGTAGAGATGTCGGATCGCTCTGCATCTTCTACCGCATCTACCACGGGGAGTGCTCTGAGGAATTGTTCGGACTAATACATGCAGCAGAATTCCACCACCGGACATCGCGGAAAAACTCCAAATTTCACCCACACCATCTCGATGTCCGGAAATCCACAACAACTCGATTTTTACGGCATTTCCTGACTCGCACGACTAATATATGGAATCAGCTGCCTCCTATGGTGTTTCCGAACCGATACGACTTAGGGACCTTCAAGAAAAGAGCATACTCATACCTGAAAGGCCGGCAACGCACCTGCTAATCCACTGGTGTAGCGGGTGTCTGTGGATGTCGCTCTTCACTTACCATCAGGTGAACCGACTATCCGTTTGCCCCCTCTTCTATAAAAAAATAATAATTGAATAACAATATTTTTTTATTTATTTTCGTAATTGGTGGGATTTTTTCGATATTTTCCGTCTCATTTTAATTTATATAAACTAAGCCGGTACTGTTAGATTCATTATTAGAATTTAGATATAGAAACACACAGTTTTCAAAGGCTTTTTGAACGGGCAACCAAAATACCGATTTACAAGAATAACGATAGTGAAAAAAGCATTCAAATGAAAACAATGATACATTAATTATATTAAATTGTCCACCTACCAACGTTTCCAATAAACATCTCGCTATAAGTGCTACGTTCTTCTACCGGCTCTAAACGTGAAAAACCGTTTACAATATCTTATACAATATAAATTATTTACGTACGTACAATGTACCTACGTACGTACGTATTTGATGAATTTGATTTTAGAATAAGCGTAGAAACTAGGACAAAAAAGCGGCGAATATAACAATTTGGAATTCTCCTAAAAAAATCTTAAGTGACTGGGTTAACGAGGTGAAATGTTTCATGATTTTAAATAATGAATATATATTATGAACAATCACACCACGTTACCTGGTCAACCAGTTATAATAGGTTAAGAATTCTTGTTTCAATTCATAACAGAACTAGTGTTACCTATAAGAAAAAAATAATTTGGCCTTACGTTACAGTTTTATCGGAAAGTATACGTATAATTATACACATTTACAATAGGTACCTGTACAAACATATCCGCATTCTTGTGTCAAGTGAAAAAAGGAGATAAATAAATAAATCCTACTGAAAAAAAATGAAGTGAACATAAATTGCGGTTACGTAAATTGCCGCTAATCCTCCTGTCTGCGCTGACCCTAATAATATAATACTGGTATAGCATGACCACAAATATGTAAACCCTGCATTAGTGTCGCGCCGTCGCCACTGTATCTTTTATACTAAGGATAAGCATCAATAGATTTGACAAGCTAATAATAATACCGTATTGAAACGAGATACCAACATACGAAAAACTCCAAGAGTGAAAGAGACATAGACACCTTCTTTTGTCTTTGTCAGAATATCACTTTTTGTATGTTGGGCACAACAAAGATGTGCCCAACAATAAATAATCGACTAAATTTGAATGTCATACAAACATTCTCACTCGCGAAACAATTTGTCAAATATGTCCGCCATTTTGTTCTAGGTACTTTTTAATTTGGTCGGTTTATAAAATATAGTGATGCCAGTTTTGTTATAAGGCAGATTACCCGAGAAAAAAGGTGACTGGAATCTTTGAAATAAACCATTACAAATGTGTTTATTTCTATCATAAAAGGCTAAATATTATAGATCATACATATTAGGAGGATGTTGGCTTTCTTTTTTGTCATTTATGTTTTAGCGGTTTATTTGTTATTACACATTTTAGATAATCATGAACAATGCAGCTGTCTTAAATTACAATGAATGTTTGGTAGGGCTCATGCCTATAGTTCTCTATCAATCCTTTCCATTATTTTTATTTGGAATACACTTGTTTTAAGAAAAAAAGTGGACTTATTGTCATGAATGTGACAGTATCCCTGCAAAATAATGCCTGTCCCTTTCGGGTATACGCGATTGTCAATTCTATTTGATACTTGTTCTTAGCTTTTATACGGTAACACATAGACCATAGTCTAGTCCATACAAAAATTTGTTCCGATATTTTCCGCAATATGGCGAGGGTTTTTATTTGTCTGGTCAGCCTTTAATAAAAAAATACTCTATTTTGTCGCAGGTACTTATGACCTAGGTCTAAAATTTGCGCTCGATCTTACAATGACTATTGTTTACATAAATACGTATGGCAATATTTTTTTAAGTATGAGAGTAGATATATTTTTTTAATCAGGCGTTATGGAGCCTAGCTTCATTGAATGATAAAATTTCGAATATTTCAAATATTATTTTCTCTTTATGTAGCCCACATATCAAGTATTAAAACGACTTTTTCCTGGTTTTATTACGATCTCTTAGGATTTCCGACATCAGTGTTACTAGTTAGTCTTGATTTTTCAAAGTTATTTCTAATACTAATACACGAGTCCAATACGCTAAAAAATTGCGCAGTTCATGAAGCGACATTTTAGTATATTTGTCATTAGATCCCAAGCAAGATATGTAGGTATTAGTTTTTAATTTTTAATTAAGATATTTAGTCGTCGGTTTAAGTGTATTTTTTTTTAAAATAAATAGCAATAAAATCCGTGACCAGTATTTTTATTGCAATATCCATAGAGTATACGAAATAAATTGAGGGTCCTACGTACCTGGTACCCTGTCTACACCGGGTACCTAAATGTATGTTAACTTTTAAGTTTGCAATTTTATAGCAATCCTGTATGTTTATTGAAACCTGCATTTCCTAAAAATTTGAGCACATAAACATTCAACTTTGGCAAACATATAAACAATACATAAATAACACATTAGTACAATCGTTTCTTTAAATATAATATTTGCAAAATTGTAACAAAAATATTTTTACCTTTATCGTGGTTTGTTAAGATTCGACAGATACAATATTTTACGTTTACCAATTTTATTTCGACATTATCTATGAGTAAGACATTCAAGAAGAGTTGTGTTAAAACTATAATAAATAAAAAAAAATAAGAATGTACCTATCCGCCAAAAAATCAAAGCTCCTCACAAACAAATCACGATAAAATCCGTAAAAACAGTTCAATTACAATGACATTCATAAGTCATAACATTTGTTACTATTGCACAGCATACTCGCAGAAGTCGTGCGCGCCGGTGCACTCGACGCTGGGCCGGTGGGTGGAGTCCCATATGCCGGGCCCGCAGCGCTGGCACATGCCCGCCAGCGTGCAGGGGATCCGCACCAGCTGCCGGAACTGGTGCACCAGCCCGCGCGCCTTGCGCAGGATCAGCCGACCGTCCATGTACATCGCTGGGGGAATGCTTCATGTCTCAAAAGTATACGTGTATTTAATACTTTCTTGATTAAACATTATGATATAGTGCAGTGTAATTAAGCTATTATTTTTAATGTGAATCATCTATTGGCGCGCCTTGGCAGAAAACATGACGTGGTCATGTCGTGACCCCCCCACGTGTCATTATATGCATATTATACATAGGTCTAGATTGTTATTAATTACGAATTCTTGCCCCGATGTTTCACATATGCAATTAAAAAATCTTTCACCAGTATAATGTATGTTTGTTACTCTTTTACGCTAAAACTACTGAATAAATTTTAATGAAACTTTACAGTAACATAGCATCAAAATGCTATAATTATCCCTTACTCTCACGGGAATGGGAAGTACGCGGGTGAAACCGCGGGTAACCGTTAGTAGGCTATAAAAATAATCATCAGTCGTGATACGGCTGTCACGTTGAAGCGTGATCCCAGCGTGATCTACCTTTGGTCCCTGTATCAACTGATCAACAGATGCAACATCGACACACTTGGACTGCCGTGTCGTCACCGTCGTGATGTGAAGTCTTCAGCCCCAGAAAGGGGAGAGTGACGCTAGGGACGTAATAAAGCACTCTCGCAAGAGGGTGCTTTGGATTTGTAGGGAGTGAAGAATGTACGGGGAAATGAGCGTCTCAGCAGGTGTACCCTCATCTCTTGCGTTTCGCTCCGTATACCAAGAGTTGGGTAGGAGCATGGGAAGGTTTGGTGGGTTATGGTGCCAGTATTAACTCTTCCCGTTGGAACAGTACAACAGTAACAACGGCTAGTACATACCTAGCGAGCTAAAATGGAGCAGCATCTCATCGGTGTTGAGGTCCTGCGCGATGACGTCATCCGCGTACACGGCCACGATGGCCAGGCACAGGAACAGGTGGAAGTAATCCGTCTGGTAGGTCGCCCAGCACGCCTCCCACATGCGCAGCGCCACCGGCTCGGTGAACTCGCGCTTGAAACACCTGGGGGGAGTACCGTAGATATTATAGGACATGTCTCCTTTTGACCGCCGACGCAAAAGAGGAATGTTATACGTTTGACTATGTGTCTGTCTGTGGTACTGTAGGTCTTTCTTAAATTTACTTCGAGAGGAAAACGGACAGGTACAAACCTGAAACTAGCCCAGTAGGGCTAGCATGCGCGCACGACAAAATTTTGTTGACCCCTTTTCACGTATGACTTATATGAAATAATACGAGAAAAGGCGTAGACAAAATTTTGTCGTGCGCGCACGCTAGCCCTACTGGCAACTTATTCACTTGTTATCTATCCTTAGACATAAGATGGTATTGGATGGATGGATGCAAGTCTCGCTGGCCGCTGCCAGTCTGGCCCTTCTTTCCTAAACACAGCAAAGCTGTCACGGAAGAAACAAGTAGAATGGTGGTATCCACCTAGAAGTGAGCGCGGCACAGCGCACGACTCTCACCGATGAAAACCTGTTTTTTCTATCTCTTTGGGATCTTCCCTATCGTATCGTATAGGTATACGATACGATAGGGAAGATACGCTTTTTGTTCAGACGTTGCGACATTCTCGACGTCGAAAGCGAAAAGAACGAAAAAAACAAAAAGGGTATGAACATAGAAAAAACCATTTAACGTTTACAAAAACGTTTAATCAGTGTCAAAACAACAAGCGCTTTTCATCATATTTGTTTTATCTTAAAATGGTGAAATATCAAGTGCCAATTTGGAAGAATGATTCCTGGAAGCAAAATAAAAGAAAGCAATAATATTTCTGTATTGGCATTTATTGAGGGGTGCCTGTGTTTAGCAGTGGATGGATAGAGACTGATGGTGATGTTGATAATGATGAATGTCCTAATTTAAATTATAGACATTTTTTAATGCATTACGCATGGAACGTCACTCTCACAGCGCTTTACTATAGATAAATATCTATATAACGCATTTGCTTACGATCGGCACAATGAAGCGGCGTGACAGTAGCACTCTATATAGTATAGGATACTTTATTTTTATTTTATTTTAGTTTATTTAGGAAACAAACATTTATTCGTAGAACAAACATTACAATTATTCTTAAAACATGACAATATTAATCAATACACATTGCAATCATACCAATAAAGTTTTCAAAGATAGGTATATCATAAAAAACGAGCAGACACAATCTAATACAAGATAAATGAGTAAAAAAAAAACAGAAATACATAATATATAAAATGATATTGTAAGCTGGCTAACAAAATAAAAAATAAAACAATCAAAAAGAACTAAAGTTATACAGTTATTAACGAAAAGTCAAACTAACATAATCAAATTTAAAGGTTTATAATAACATAATAAACAAACTAATGCTAAAAACAAAAAAATAAAGAAAAAGTAAATAACATTTGAGAACATTCATAATTATTATCTACTCCTTAAAACTATTGCGCAATAACTTTTTAAGTTTGTTAATTTCACACACATTAAAATCTATACCTATTAACAAAATGTTTATTATAATTATCACACGATCGAAATAAAAATGTATCATGAGTATATTTGGTATTTGTTGAAGGAACAAAATATAATGACTTATTTCGCGTTAATATTTTGGGTCATCTAAAGTTAATTTGATTTAAAAGATATGGGGAATCAATTTTTAACCGACTGCAAAAAGAAGGAGGTTATCAATTCGTCGGTTTTTTTTTTTTTAATGTATGTTACCTGATTACTCGAAGATGGCTGGACCGATTTGAAAAAATATTTTTTTGTTCTAAAGGGTATACTTCCCAAATGGTCCCATGATAAGGAAACCAGGATCTGATGATGGCATCCCAGAGAAATCGAGGGGAACTTTTGAAAATCATAGGGGTGACTAGTGCGTTTGATATTTTTTTTATAAAGTGTTTTGAAGGACTACAATTTAATGAAGGTCTAAAGTCGATCTGATGCTGGAGCCGAAAGAAAGTCGAGGGAACTCCTCGACGATTTATATCAGTAACCTTTTGTTTGGGCTTGATTAATTTGTAATGATGAGAACTTTACACTTAGATGGGTTATGACTGTCATTAAGGGTCTGATGATGAAGACAAATGACAGTTAAGGGAACTCCTCAACAGTTTACAGTAGCTACCTTGTGTTTGGACTTAATTTAAATTAATGAGAACTTTGCACCCATATGGGGTATAAGCGCCATTATAGATGTGATGATGGAGACCTTACACAGTCGAGGGGAATCCTCGACGATTTACAGCTTTTATTGGGCTTAGTTCATACGGCTAAATAATATACCAAAATCATGTAATTTTGTTTAATTAATTTAATTTTACTTGTCGTTGTTAAATGAACAAAAAACAACTGTGCTTTGGAAGCGCATCATAGTTTTTCTAGGTCATCATAATATCCATTCTATACCTATATATTGGTGATGGTGATGTTCTATACCTATATATAACTGAATTATTTAATGAATAGCAGCAAATCTGCCGTGATTGTTTTCAATTACATGTATATAAAGTTTTACACAATTCCATTTCGGTTTTTTCATTTGTTATGTAATGATTTAAACCCTTTCTACGTTCATCTCATTAATACAGCGCTATCTAATCTGAGCAACGCGTTTAATAGTTCTACCCATATTTCAGACAAATAAAATCAGTTATCGAATTTTGCAATCACTAAAAATTAAGAAATAAAAAAAATTTAAACAAAAATTAAAACCGACTTCAAAATTTAAAAAAAAACTAAGATGTAATAAAATAATGTCCGTAATCTTTGTGCCTACAATTTATAATCAACTTGTTCTTCTACTAATATACAATCTTTGCATTTACCACGTCATTATTGTTACTTTTGAAGCCGGTGTCGTATTCGTTGATGTACCTACCTCCCTATCTACCTTGGCTGACACCGACTCCAAAAGTAACAATAATGACGTGGTAAATGCAAAGATTGTATATTAGTAGAAGAACAAGTTGATTATAAATTGTAGGCACAAAGATTATGGACATTATTTTATTACTTTTTAGTTTTTTTTTTATTTTGAAGTCGGTTTTAATTTTATAAGTTAATAATTTAAACAAATAAGTTATTTCTCTCCCTACTCTTCTATTGACTAAGGAAATCATTGGAGAAAATTGTTGGTGGAGTTGGTTACTTTTAAATCGTAAATATTTACAAAACTTACGCTGAATTCTTTCTATAGTATCTACAGCCTGATTTTTTGAAGAACGGAAATAATCATGGACGTGATAGAACTTGGTTTTACCAATCAAAGAAAATTATATTCACCAAAAAAAACCACATAAATAACAAAATATAGACAAATGTAAATAATGCATTATTGGCCTCAGAATATGGTCACCCTATTGTATTATCACGTGCATTTTACGCGCTAAATTTAGACAGACTGTCAAGTGCTGTTGGATTTTCGACCTTAAGTGTTTGGCGTTAATTCGAATTGAGCATACCAAACTCCAAAGTCGGCTTTTACCGCGACACTTTTAAAACGCTCGTGCGAACGGGGCCTTAGGTATGGCTCGCGGTAGAACGTTCGGCCACTTTATTTTGTGGTTCGGCGTATTTGATGCATCGTATCTTACCTATTTCATAATACTGTGTTTACTTTAATTCAAGTGTGAAGGATAATTTTGAAAAAAAATAAGACCCCCACTTGTGATATATTTTTGGAATGAGGATCTTTAGCTCTATACGCTACTTGAATATGTCCGTTCTTCAAAAAATCAGCCTGTATATGCACATTGTACATAGGATTCCAGACGGTGGAGCCATATTCCATACGCATATAAAGCGACCTTCACCGAGATGTTTATTTGATGAAACGTATTTTATATTTAATTTAATATATCAATAAATATATTGCATATGGGTTGCCTAACAAATTTTAGTCCAGGGTATGTTTAATTAATAATTTAAAAAAAAATTAAACATTAAATTAAACATTTCTTAAACATCCGATCAAGTGAAACAAGTTGTTAACATCCCGCATGTTCAAATACTCACAATAAGATCCACCTATGGCAGAACAGCAGCTCCATGGCGTCGATGTGTTTCTCCAGATGCTTGTAGAAGTTGGGTAGCATTATCCTAATCAATTCACGGAGGTAGCACTGAAACAGAACAGACGCTGGGTCACTTCACTGCTTCACTTTATCACCTTATTATCCTTTAGCTATACATATTGAGTATAATATAGTAAGAGGTAGTGCCATGCTACTTTGCAGCCAAATTGGGCAGGAACGACCGGGGTACCTCTCGCTCACATAACACCGGCGTCAAGTGACAGCTACGCTGTCGCGTTCCGTGCAGTTTGTGAGTTTCCGGTAGCCCAGTGGGGGGGATAGGGAAAAGGAGTTGGTTGTACGGATGTGTAAAAAAGAAGAAATTCGACCCTATACAGGAGTAGCAGGGTGGGTGCGAGTGGTGGGGGTGAGTGGTGGGGATGAGTTGTGGGGGTGAGTGGTGGGGCTGGTTCGACTTACCAAGTTATTGTCCATGTCGTTGTCGGTAGGCGTGCACACGAAGATGGCCCGCTGCATGAGCCCCACGAAGCACCAGAACGCCTCCGCCTCGCACTTGATCTCGCACAGCACCGGCGCCAGCAGGTCGCTCATGCCCTGAGTATACCTGCGAGTTGATACAATTATATAGAACCGAGGAATCCTCTTACGTCTCAGGGTAGGCAACACATGAATGAATCTCCTTGGCTAATTCCATGTGAACCTTGTGTAGTGCCTATCCAACTAATATAAAATAACATATGGAAGAAAGAATTGCATGATATTCAGTTATCAATTAATCATCTCTAAACGCAAGATAAACAATTTTCTAATGTTTACGCGAATTTCACTCATTATAATGAAACAATTTTTACAGATTTTAACACGGTTTATTAAGTTTCTTACAAGCCAACGTTTCGGATACTTTACAGCAACCATGGTCACGGGAGGACTGAGGTGTCATACGGCTTAATGTTACAAGGTATTCAAAACTAGCCTGTGATATATCAATAGTCAATACTTTAATTAGTCATATCTACACAGAAAGCGCTAACTGAGTCTTTAATCGGTGACATATTATATGCTTGATTTAATAATTTTAATAATAGGACTCCAAGCAGGTGGTAAGAGCCAGCCATCTCCTCTATTGGAATTAGGATGTTTTTTTTTTAATTTCAGTTGCCTCACGGATCATCCTTGGTTAGAGTCAGTGTTCTTTTGTGAGGACTTGTGGTTTATCAAATCTAATATAGCTGATTTAAAACACCGTCGCTACACTAAGTCTGCCATCTGTGAACATAGTCTTGACAAAGCTCGCCATTATATCAGATTTGATAAACCACAAGTCCTCGCAAAAGAACACCGACATGCACAATAGATGGCAATGCGGTCTTTTCTGTATTTATGGAATGCACATCTCACTTCTGCATATAAAAGTCACTTTGCGACGTCATACTTCATTCCGGCAAAATTTAATTGTGTACTGTAACATATTAAACTTATATAAAATCAAATAATTTTTTATTCAAAATAGTACAAACAGAGTTTCTTTTTGAACGTCAATTGAATCTATCACCCTTTCCTCTCAGTGGAACTAATATTTTCAAATATTTTGTAACCACATGCTGTTATTATGAAATGCCGGGGAGGTACTAATGATTGATAATTATACTTTTGTTTTATTTTTTTTTATTTCATGGCAGGACAGAAAATTTAAATTAGGGCTCTTCGACTAAAACCGAAGTGCCGGACTAAATATATCTCGCAATAACTTACCCTAAAACTGGATTATAAACAGCATAATTAAGTAGAATATTTTTCATTATTTCTATATTGTAATTATTCTCCCCAGCGAAGAACGGGTTCCCTCTATCAGTCCTTATAACGTCTTTCTCTATGACACTCTGAACGTTCTTCCAGAACATCGCATGCTGCTCTGGCGTCATACTCTCCAATCTCCTTCTAGTGATCTCATCGTACTCTCGCGTCCTGATTTGGAGGATG
The DNA here is from genome assembly GCA_963853865.1 of Helleia helle. NCBI lineage: Eukaryota > Metazoa > Arthropoda > Insecta > Lepidoptera > Lycaenidae > Helleia > Helleia helle. The sequence goes on along the minus strand of OY971426.1, from coordinate 16,475,841 downwards.
ATTTCCCGTTCATCGTAAGTGGAGTTGTAGGGGTAGCAGTGTAGGAGGAACGGCCACACTTCTCTCCTCAACTCCCTGTCTAAGCCCCCGAAGAAGATGCACTTCCTCAAGAAGAGGTCATCTTCTATAACACCCTTGCTGGTCATGATCTTCCCGTAGAAGAGCTCTGGAGTTATTTTAGGAACTTTGCCCTCCTCTGGGTGCTGTTCAGATTTTTGAACTTCAGGACGACAGACCATGAAATGTCGGTAGGGAAGATTTGGTTCTTCTGAGCCTAGAACAATGAACATGAACGATTTGACTATGGTCAATGGATACATTTATTGTATTTATTGAGTAGGTTTACTATAATCATACCATCGAGCATATAACCGGATAGTGTGAGCCATAAAATCCCGAAACTGGTCAGTGATTTGACACTGACGTAATAGCAATTCATTCAGTGATTTGTGTGAACGTCCCATCGGCCAATTATCCATAAATAACCATCAGTCGGCCAATCAGCACAAAGGCGGAATTTGTTTTCATACAAAACACATAACATTACCGTTCTATTCCGGTTATATGCTCGATAAATCATACATACCAATATGTTATAAATGTGTTATATTTTACATCTATTTAACCCTGTGGGAGGGAAGGGAGGCCTGCATAGGTACCACCATCTTGCTTGTTTCTCCCGTGAAACAGCTTTGCTGTGTTTCGGAGAGAAGGGCAAGACAGGCAGTGTAACTGGCACCGAGACTTGACATTTTATGTCTCAGGATAGGCAACACATAAATGAGTTACCTGGGCTCGTTCCAGGTATACTAGTTTATGTTCATGGACGACGTCGACCACTTACCATCAGGTGGCACGTTAGCCAGTTTGCCTATCCGACTAAAATAAAAAATAAATAAAAAAATAAACTGTTCACCCCATTGCCATTAAAGATTGCTCCAGGATACAACACGAGCAGTTGTAGAGAAAGCGCGTAGGCTACCTTTTGCAAATGTTCCACGTATAGCAATTGATATTGTTAAAAAATACAAGAGCTTATTTATAAAATTCTACGCCACTCCAAAATTAACATATATTATTGTTATTAGTGATGTGCTATTGTTAATAATAGTAATTTTAATGATACTTGTCACAATTGCGCCCAAAAGCTTGATTCGAACTTAAAAACATGGATCTAGTTAGGTAATAAGAAAATGTACGTAAAACAGCAGATTAAAGTTACAAATAGTTTCCTGTTGTTCTAGAGCTGTGAGGTCTAGAAAATTGATAGCGTCAACAGCTTATAGAATCTTTTTTTTTCATGAAACCTGAAGCTCTGTGACACCACTATTTTGAACCGCTGGGAGTTAGTGTCATAGACTTAAAGCTTCCTGGGACTCATATCGAGTTTCGAGAGGAAGGAATTCAAAGCAGATGTTTAGTAAAGCACTTACCTGGTGTTAGTTTAATGTTATGTAACAGGGAGTGCCACCTATGTAACACCTGCGCCAAGTGGTCCAGTCCGCCATGATGGAAGTGCAGGATCTTGTACTGCGACTCCCGGGAGGCTACCACCAGCTGCCCGCACGTGCAATCGTCGTCGTTGAAGAACAGCCGCAGGGAACGCATTTGACTCAAATCCACGGAAAACCTAGGGAAATCAATCAACAAATATATTTTTTATACAAATTATAGTCGAGCAGTCATCTTGCCCTGTTTGCTCACTAGATCCGGGGCACCTCGCCAAAGGCGGCACTGGTGGCACTCGCCGGGTTTTAGTGGGTAGAGCTGCGTCCACTTACAAGCTTTCGCACGCAGCGAGTCCCACATATCTACCCGGCTGGGGAGACCCACTCACCCCCGCGAGATGCCTCAGAGCATTTCCCGGCGTTAAAGAAAAAAAGGCGAGCAGTCATATGAATAATACATATCGTTATGTATTATATAACGATCGACTATAAAGTAGGCTGATTGATTGAGCGCGATGTTTGAAGCCTACTTAAGATTTGCGCATTTTTAAGAAATCTAAGATTCTACATTAATTTCAGCGGTGTAATGTATTTTACTTTGAACCGATGAAATTATTTCCAAGTAAATAAATAAATAAATATCACAATCACACCAACTTAACCTGGCCCCATTATTATTATTTTTTTCGCAGGGAAATCCTTATGGATGCAGCCAGTATCTTCGGGTAGATCCTGACCCAATGTGGGACTCGCACCTGGGAATGCCCACCCTAACTAAAACCACTACGAGCGCCTTCAGCCGCTTATTGAGGGTCCCGGATATGCAGGCAACAGACAGGATCACCTCAGCGACAGGCTGGCCCCGGCGAAGACCAGACTACTCCTCGTAGGGGGGACTGCCCGGCTGCTACTAAGCAGTCTCCACGACGTCGTGCCATACAGACCCAGGTTCCCATCCTGGGCCCGACACGAACACAGGGGCGTTACTGGAGGCGCATTAAGGTCCCATGCGAAGGTCGTAAGACTTGTGTTAGTACAGTATATTTCGAGTTCTATAGAATATACTTGTATAGACTGTAATGTTCATAACGGAATATATAAACCTCTTTATGTAGATAATAGTTGGTCACTAATAAGAAGTGCTTCGCTCATCGTTCTCATGGAACTTGTTTGTTCGGTTTTTATATCTTCTGCTAGACTCAAAAATAAATAAAAATGCTAATAACTACACTGCCAGTTTAGCCCTCCTTTCCCAAATTCAACAATCTTAAATCCCATTTTTAAAAGATTAATTCTACGCCACTGAATCTGATATTATGTCTACGAAGTGTATCGTTTTAGTCAAACGTGGTATTACAATCGATACATACATACATAATTTATAGTTTGGTTTCGTTTACTCGGCTCCGTACGACGTAGCTAAAATAAGGCATTTCAAAAAGTTTGTAAATAAAAAATGAAGTGAAAACAAAATGAAAATAATAATTATCGAGAAACATTTTTATATAAAACGCTTTATAATATTCCTACCTACTCCTTATCTAGAGTACAACTATTTTTATCGATTTCATTGCGATATATTGATGGTGAAGACTGCTCTCGACGGTCCTCTCCATGAGTGTATCAGTAGGACTAGCATGCGCGCAAGACAAAATTTTGTCTAACCCTTTTCTCGTATTACCTATATGAAATAATACGAGAAAAGGGGTAGACAAAATTTTGTCGTGCGTGCATGCTAGCCCTACTGGAAGACAGTTGTTCGCGAGGATTGGGGACGGGTACTAAATCGCCGCCACCAACCGGTGATGACCACGACCACTCTGTCAAGAGTGTAACGATCAAGAAGATATTGAAATCATTACATATTCCAGACCGATTTTGGGTTCTGATACTTTACAGCAACATGACAAGTGGAGGACAAGAGATCTTTCATAAAAAATCATTTTAAATTCAAACCAAACAAATTCTTAAAACCCTAGGTCATATTCCCAATATGTGATGTTGATATTAAACGTTTCAATAAAGCACTCTATTCCTCCCTATACAATCTATGGTATCCAACTGATATCCGTAGGAATATAAAATGAACAATATAAACCACAAAGATGAGCAAAATATGTATAAATTGTTCATTATATTTACCTACATAACCTTTTTTCATAAATAAAAGTTGCCATAACAATTCTCTGTCCTGATGAAATATATTTGTCCGGGCTAAGTGCCCGGGGAATTACCCTGAACTTGACGTAGGTATATGAGTAAGGTTTATATGAAATGACTTTATAAACCACATGCTACCCGCGAAACTTTGATTTGTGGATTAAAATATCAAATTAATTCACAAACAAATGTTCTTGAACTGTGGTGAAAGTACGAAAAAAAATATCTAATAATATCAACCCTTATATGTCCCACTGCTGGACTCGGGGGTCTGGGGGGAGGGATAGTTCACCGATGCGCTGGACCAATGCGAGTTAGTGTACTTCACACACTTCAATGACTTTTAATCTCATCGGGCACGCAGATTTTCTCGCTATATTTCCTACACCGGTGAGTAAGTGATAGTCTCATGTTCAGGTGCCCGTTGAAATGTAGAAAAACCCATTTCTAGGCACCACAGGGGTCAGGATCGGACCCGGACCTCTCGGCTCTCACTCAAGAGGCCGAGCCCATACCCTTATAGGCCATCGTCGCTCAAATTATCTAGGCAAATACTATATTTTTTCTCATTAAAAATTTATGATTTTTTAGGGGTCAATGGACCTTTAAAATTCAAATAAATGGGAATACGTTCTCCGTGCACTGACCAGTCACCAGGATGGCGCGATGCGCGTGGTGGGGGCTCGGTAGTCGCCGTCTTAGCGTCCATTGAAGGACGTTCAGCTGTGGGCGCATCAAGGCTGATGATGATGATGACATTTATATACTGTACTTTTCTCAAATACTATGCGTGAGAGATTTTCAGTCACCATAATTTCACGGACGTGTTTCTTTTAATTTGCCTCATTTGTGAAAAACGAACGTAGCCGACATTTGTGAACCACGTGGTGTTAAAATTTCAATGATCGGATGCAATTACTGACAAAACCACCATTACCAGCCCGAGCGAGACTCATTCACAATTCGATTATCTTTTTTTTTCTTTTGCGCCGCGAAATGCTCTTAGGCATCCCACGGGGGGGATTCCTAACCAGGCGGGTATGTGGGACTCGCTGCGCCCGAAAGATGGTACAGTGGACGCAGCTCTACGCACTAAAACCCGGCGAGTGGCACCAATGCCGCATTTTGTGAGGTGCCGGGATCTGTTAAGCAACAAGGCACCTCAACCGCTAGTCAGTCCCCCAAGGGACCGATACCACCTCCACAGAAGGGCTGCCGCACCATAGAAGTACCCCTCCCAACGTCGGGGCAGTGCCATGGGGTGAGGCTCCCATCCTGGCCCCTTGTCCCCTCTTCTTATAAGAGTACCCCTCTTATAAGAAGTCCCTTCCCCAAAGTGCAGCTCCCTCGGTTCAATTGGCTTTGCCCAAGGTGCTGGGTTCACCATATGCTACTGAACCCACGCGCGACGACAAGGCGTGATGGTGTGGACAGCATCTTAGCTCCCTTATCGATGACCGAGAGATTAAAATTTAAGTTTGTCTATAAGTTTCTACTACATACAAACACTCTCAATAACTTAGCGAGTAGAACAACTTAGCTGTACCTACCGACTAAGCAAGGTTAGTTATTATCTACTTAGCTAATCAAGGGTGATTGTGCAGTTCAACGCACAGTTTCGTGTTATCTTTGCATATATATTCAAATATTACCATTTACCATATAAGTTCAGTAAAAGTAAATAAGTGAGTAGAACTATTAGCTATATTGACTAGCTACTAAGCATAGTTTTTTATATATCCTATCACACAAACTGGCAGTCGAAGCCTTTTGGCGACTATCGACGCCCATACACACAGAGATTATGCAGATGCGTTGCCCTTCTGTTCCCTATCCCCCAATGGGCCACCGGAAACTCAAAACCGCACGAAAAACTGTCACTTGCCGCCGTGTTATGTGAGCGAGAGGTACCACCCAATTCGGCTGCACTACCTGGTAACCTCATTTATCATCTACTTAGCTAATCTTAGATATTCAACCATAATTTGTATTATGATTGCTGGTTGGCACGTAATTGCCACTTTTTAAAAATCCTTTATTGTATGCCCGTAAAAATAGGTCAGTGTTTGTAATACACGATATTTACCGAGAACTAGTTACAGATAAGAGGACAATGTCATAATTTACGTAATATTAGAAATTCTACTTTGGGACCCAAATGATACTTTTTTTTTTTTGTTCCCGCTGGGGAATGCTCTTAAGCATACCACCGGGCCCGGGGGAGCCTGGGGGTTATGTGGGACTCTCTGCGCCCGAAAAGATGGTAAAGTGAGCGCAGACTCTACCCACTAAACCCCAGCGGTGTTCTCCTCTTCGTCTGGGTGACCCGGCGAGGGAGCTGTGGACGTCCTCACCGGGCCACAACGGTGTGCCATCTGGCACTCTTCTCTGGAGGTGGGAGATGGCGTCCCCTCCTCCTTCTCCGCTTAAGGCACCCCGAACACATAAGGGTGCCTTATAGCTCGGGCCTTACACGCGCGCGGCAAATCCCCCGATCGGCCGCGCACAGGTCCCTCACGGCGGTGCGACCACCTGTCGCCGCCGCGCCCTCCTGCGGGTAGGGGCAGCAGTGCGCTCCCTCTCCCGCTCTGTCTCCTCCTTCTGCGACATCATATCCTCGCAGAAGTAGAGGACCACCTGCCACATGCTCTCACTGGCAGTCATCGCTCGGATGACCGCAGGGAGCGACAGGTCCGCGCCAACCTCAGCGATGAGGGGCGCCCTTTCATCCGTCCAAGCAGGACACTCCGCCAGGGTGTGGTCTGCAGTGTCTTCCCTGCTGTCACAGTGATGACACCCTGGCGAGTCCTCCGCCCCTGCCACCTTCCACAGATACCTTCCGAAGCAGCCGTGCCCGGTCAGGATCTGCGCAAGGTGGAAGGTTATTATCCCGTGCCGCCGGTTAACCCACTGCTCTAGTATTGGACCGACGGCCGACACCGTGCGATGACCTGCACTGGCTCCTCTAGCCGTTTCTTCCACTCGCGGAGCATTCGGCGTCTCAGTCGCCTCCGCCAGCTCTCCTCCTCTCCTTCGGCCTCGTCATCATCCGAGACCTCCTCCTCCGCGTCTCCCCTCCTCCTCCGCCAGGTACGCGCCAGGGCATCTGCCACCAGATCCCACGGCGCAGTGCCCGCCAGTACGCACGCCGCCTCGTATGAGGTCGTGCGGTACGCACGGACGGCCCTGACGGCTATGACCCGTTGCGGACGTCGCAACAGGGACACGTTCTCCGACGTCAGAGCGGCCGCCCATATCGGTGCGCCGTACAGTGCCATCGACTGCAAGCATATAAGCGGCGGCAGTCAGCGCTCGGTCCACCCACGTTGGGGAGGAGGCGACTTAGCGCCCGCGCAGCTCCGAGCAACTTCGGCACTAGACGCCGGAAATGCTCCTTGAAGTTCCATCTGCTGTCGAGGATGAGGCCCAAGTACCTCATATTCGCCTCGACAGAGATGGAAATTCCTCCCACCATTAAGCTAGATCCGGGTGGAGGGGCTCGCCGTGGCCCGTGAAAGCATATAGCCTCACTCTTCTCCAGGGCCACATCGAGCCCTAGACGTCGGATCCTGGGCGACTCCTGCTACCGCACGTGTGCGGGCCTCCGAGAAGGTTTCTCCGCGCGTGGTGACCACGGTGTCGTCGGCGTAGCACGTAATGCTAACACCCGGCAAGTTCGCGCCGCGGAGGACCCAGTCATACCCGATGTTCCACAGGAGCGGGCCCAAGACAGAGCCCTGTGGAACACCATACTCCACTCTCCGCGTCGCCCAGCCGTTGACCGTCGGGTACACGACGCACCTACCAGACAGGTAATCTCCTACCAGCCTGCGCAGATACGCCGGCACTCCGTGGAATCTCAGCGCCTCCAAGATTGTGTTAACGGGTAAGGTGTTGAAGGCGTTGGCGATGTCAATAGACACCGCCAAGAGCACCTCTACCCCTTCGACCGCCTCATCAGCGAGGGCCCTCACCCTGGCCAGAGCGTCCAGGGTGGATCTGCCCCGCCGGAAGCCAAACTGGTAGGCGCTGAGACTCGGGCCTGTCTCCTCCAGGTGGTCGATGATACGGGCAGCTGCGATCCGCTCCAGCAGCTTACCAGCATCATCGAGCAGTACAATCGGTCGATACGCCGACGGTGATTCGACCGGTCGTCCGTCTTTCCGGATTAGGATCAATTTCCCCTTCTTCCACGCCGTGGGAAACCGACCTTGCACCAGACATGCGCTCATTAGGCGCTTGGCGTGCGACCGGAGCGGGCCTAGGGCCTGAACCAAGGCCCGCCCGGGGACGCCATCCGGACCGGGAGCTGTATTCCGCGCCTTCAACCGCGCCAGCGCCATGTCTAGCTCTCCTTCTGTCACCTCCGGGATTTCTGCCTCGACGCTCAACGGCCCACTGTTCGGTGGAGCCATCGGTGGAGGCGCGTGATCTCTTTGACTTGGGAACAAGGCCGGGACTATCCTGGCTACGAGCTCGGGCTGGAGACTCTCCGTCAGGGGAGGGGCACAGGGGCGCAGTTTGTTGCGAACCATCCTATACGGCCTCCCCCACGGGTCTCGGTCCAGAGTCTCCAGCATCTCCCCATAGGCAGCCTCCTTCGCACGACCAATGGCATTGCGTAACTCCTCGGCAGCGGCTCTGTAGGTGTTATAGAGCCGCCCCTCCTCCTCCTCATCCCGACGTCGCCGTCTGCGACTCCGGGTGTACCGACATCTCGCCGTAACGCACTCTCGGCGCAGTTCGGTGAGCTCTTCTGACCACCAGTACACCTCTTTACGTCGCGGGGGCCCGCGGCCGATTCGCGGTATGGCCGCGTCGCACGACTGCGACAGAGCATCAACAAGTCGGTCGGTCTCATTCTCGATCTCCACCTCTGCCCCGTCCGCCAGTGAGTCCAGGTTCCAGGCCTGGACTATTGCAGCCTCGAGGAGGGTCTCCTTGTCCAGCCTCCTCAGCGCCCAACGTGGGCCGCACTCTGCACCAGAGCTGTGACTTGGGGAGGGGGTGGAGACGCTGTATCGGAACCGAATATATCGGTGGTCCGATAGCGTCTCGGTCTCAAGCACCTCCCAGCCCTGCACGCAGCGAGCTAGGGCGACATTGGCAAATGAGACGTCGACGATGCTGCCACCCCGCTGTCTTACGCAGGTGTATCTGGAGCCCACGTTGAGCACCTCTAGCCCAACTTCGACCAACCAGTCCCCCAAAACTGCGCCACGCGCATTAGACACGGGGGAACCCCACGCCGCTGATTTGGCGTTGAGATCCCCGGCGACCAGCACATGATCGAGGCGAACTCTCCTCACCAGAGAGCCGACCCGAACCAGAAACTGTTCAAATTCAGCAACGCTCCGGTTGGGCGAGAAGTAGGCCCCGATCACTAGGACGCGACCGATCTCGGCAGCAACGAAGCCACGCCCCCTCTCCACAACGCCGAACGGTGGCGAGCCGTTTAGGCTGGCGATGGCCACCACGCCATCCTCGTCCCCGATCCAACTTGGCGAGTCAGGGACGCGATAGGGCTCTGCCATTACCGCAACCTGCACCGACCACTCCGCCAGTGCCTGAAAGAGTAGATCCTGGGCTCTGGCGCAGTGGTTGAGGTTCCCCTGTAGCACTTGGGTGAATGGGCGTGCCATCACTCCAAGGCCATGGGGACCTCCTCATCCAGAACTGCGAAGCTATTCGCAGTCGGGCAGATGGGTTGTGAGGGGGGATTAGGGTCCTCACGAGTCTTTTCACCTTCTTGTGGCTCACGGCGCTGACTACGGCGCGGGGCGATGCATGCTGCGCTGCCCATTTTGTGGGCGGCTGGACTTCCCTCTGTGGAGCAGACCGCGCACTTTGGTATCACAACCGTGCACGTTCTGGCTATGTGCCCCGCTTCGCCACAGCGGAAGCACAGGCTGCTCCGGTCCACTGGAGAGGAACATACCGCCGCCATGTGGCCCATCTCTAGGCAGCGGAAGCATCGAAGGGGGCGGGCATCCAGCAACTTAAATTGTGCGGACACCCAGCCCACCAGCAGTCTGCCCTTTTCGACGATCTTCTTTGCCGCCTCGCAGGGGCAACGCACAATCGCTGCACCTAGGCCAGAGGGGCTGCGGCCGATCTCCCCTGATTGAACCTGCTCTAATGGGCAGCCTCCCGCCTCCGCCACAGCCGCAGCTACTTCGGCCTTCGTGACCGAGTCATCCAACCCCGAAATGCGAGCGCTGACGCTCTTCGTGGGTCTGGAGACCCGGACCACGTCTTCCCCGACCACTTCTCTTATCCTCTGCGCCAGGGAGTCGGCTTTGTCACCACAGTCTGCTCCAGGCAACACGAGCAGGCGGGCACCCGTGGCCGCCTTTCGGCAGCGAAGGGGCTCTATGTGTAGGTCCGGAAGGCGGATTTCATCCTTCGCCTTTCGCAGAACATTTGCATAAGTCACCCCTCTTTCTGCGGCCGCCGGCTGCAACTGTAGCACAACAACTGCGGACTTTGGTGTCCGCAGTTTTGGCGGGCCTCGCTTCTTTGGCGCCGCCTTTGGTGCCATAGTCTTCGGAGCCTTCTTCCGTCCGACCGTCGCCCACCCGTTACCGTCGGCTGCCTTTGTGGCCTCCTTTGAAGCCGCCTTCTTCTTCTTGGAACCGGCCGGCCCAGGGTTTGCCGGCGGCATGAGTGTCGTCAGCACTGTCTCCACTAAGGGAACCTTTCTCTTTGGCCCCTTCTTGGAGGCGTCTGATGGCCCCGGTTTCGCCGCTGAAGAAAGCGACTCCACTGTCGCCGTCCTTCTATCCGCCGCGAGAGGCGGGCGCCGCCGCGGCTCTGGCAAAAGTCGTGATTCTAAGCCCTCGAGCCGGGCATTTAAGCGAGCGCTTGAAAGCGCCACTGCCTCTTGTATCGCCTTTCCCACGATCTCTTCCATATTTGTGGGGGAGAGAAGGCGCCGGTACCATCTGACTCGCGGCCGGCTGCTGGCGGGAGGAAGTGAGCTCATTTCTGAGCGTCGCCAACTCCTGGCGCAGTTCCGCCACCTCTCTGGTCAACCTGATGTTGGCTGCCTCCAGGGCCCTCGTTTCCATCGTGGAAGTGCGGTCCAGGAGCGTCACCGTCACTCCCTGGATCACGTCTGTGGCTTTTTTGAGAGCATGCACCATTGGGCCCTTCAGGTTCTTCGATTTATTTCCGACCCCCTTGATGGTCTCGAGGGCCTTTGAAATCGAGTCACTCAGTGTACTCGCCGTCTCTATGTCCTTCATGTTGGGGGCCGCCTCTGACCCCGACGATTCCGACAGGCATGGCGGGACCAGGCGGCGGGAGACCGCAATGACGCTGCGCTCAGCCTCCACTTCCATGGCTTCCCGTTCCGCCGCTGCCAGTTCGCGCTTCGCCCGCGCCAAACCGACGTACTTGCCCGTTGTAGGCGGCCGCCCTCTTCCACGCTTGGTGGGTGGAGATTTCCTGAACGAGGCCGCTATCCCTTTCGCCGTCGTCTCCTCCTCCGACGACGAGGGACGCGTCCTCTTTACCTTCAAGGTTGAACCAGAGGACCTCGCGCTCTCCGCGGAGTCACTCTGACTCATCTCCTCAACATCCGAGACAGCTACGTGTCTCTTCTCCAAATCGCATGCATATCGTTTGTCATTTTTCTCGCCTGAGTCGTTGTTTTTACTGGAACGAGCAGAGTGCTCGCCCCTGAAACAGGTTGTGCCCCCCCCCGTAGTACGTGGGGCAGACCTCCGCCGATTCCGGCGTGGTGCGGGATTCCCCCTTTCGGGGACCCGCCCGGGGACCATATTCCAAGCTGTTTGCTTCCATATTTTCTGATCTGCTCATTGGGGTTGAGCGAACCCGTAATCTTCTCAAAACAATGATGCGCTTGGGACTGGAGACCCTCCAGCCATTCATCCCCTCGCCGCGCACCTGAGCTTATGTTGGGATTGGGGTAATTTTTTATAGAGGTTTTCTTCCTCGTAGTCCCCACCCCGACGTGGGATGGCGACCACCACCCCCAGCCCTATGGACCGGGGACCTTGACCTGATTGGTCACCCAAGGTGCTGTGATTGCACCCCAGGCTTAAGCCCCACCGCCGCGACAAGGCTCAGATCTGTGGTGGGGACCCAAATGATACTGATTTTGTTGCATTTTAACCGATTTAAAAAGAGGAGGTTCTCAATTCGTCTGTATGCTTTTTTTGATGTGACACTATTAATTCGCCGATCGTGAATGGATTTCGACGATTCATTTTTTGTTTGAAAGCTGGTGTTTCCAATTTGGTCCCATATTCATTTGATCAAAATCTAACAAGCCTCTTTTTGAGTTATTCTCAATAATGCTTATATATAGGTGACTTAGTTTACCTAGATGATGAGCTGATTTTCTTACTTGTCGATGTAAAAGGAACAAAAAAAACGACTATATGGGATTCTTTGGAAGCGCATCATAATATTTCGAGATCATCGTAATCATCATCAGGCTCTATCCGTCCACTGCTGAACATTATTTTATAAATTGCAGCAAAGCCGCCGTGATTGCTTTCAATTACATGTATAATTACGTATTGTTTATACAATTCCAAATTGGTTTTGCTTATTGGCTTAAACCCTTTCTTTGTTTATTTCGCTAAGACGGCGCTATCTAATCTGAACAACGCGTATATTTCAGACAAATAAAATCAGTTACCGAATTTCGGAATACACCTAGTCAATATACTACCTAGTCGTAAAAAATAGTAGTCGTAAAGAATACACAAATTAGCAATTACATTACTTACTTACAATATCAATAACAAAATATATTCAAGGAATAAATAAATAACATTACTGTACAAATCTTTGTATTTCGGGGTCATGTGAGGCCCGTCACGTGTGCCCATGAGGGCCCCGTGGTACCATAAGGTAAAGACAGTACTGCCATTCCCCGCCATTCGTATCCAACTATAATAAGCTACTAAGCGAAAATCATTGTCTCATCTAGTAGATCTACCATCTCTAATTGCTTACTAGTTCTGTTCTCGACTGAATTAGCATTTCGAAATATAGTTGATTTTTATGTCATAGGGAGGCAACCGAACAGTCGGAGCCTTATGGTGACTACCGACGCCTATAGACATCCGCACAACCAAAAGTTATGCAGAGGCGTTGCCCTCCTTTTCCCTATCCCCCCCAATGGGCCACCGGAAACTCACAAACTGCACTAAACTAGCTGTCACTTGACGCCGGTGCTATGTGAGCGAGAGTTACCACCCCGGTCGTGCCGGTCCAATTCGCCTACAAAGCAGCATGGCACTACCTCTTACTAAAAATACAACTAATATATTAGTGCTTAGCATAATATTCAAATTAAAAACGCTTAAAGACTACTTTTAGAAACTCACCTTCGACATTTTAAGGGTACTCGTCTTTGAGGCACGGGAGAACTTTGAGCGCTATCCGGAAAAACTAAATTATGTTTCAGCGCGAGAAATTCTGGAGTGCTCATCCAGTTTGGATTGCCCTCGTCACAGGAGCTCATGGACAGGGACCTCATAAAGCTGCCAGACACGGAGTCAGGGGTCAGATCGACATTTTCGATGTTTGGGTTTGCGATCGTTATATTGACTGAGGTCATAGATTGGGATCGAGCGTGATTGAACTCGTAATTCTCCTTCGATTCCTCATTTTCATTCACGTAATCATTCTTAGTATTATCCGCAGACCTCACCGTCGGCTTGGAGCTCGACGTGTCGTGTGTCGTGTCATTTTGTGTACACCTTGTATCGTTGGACTTTACGCTTTGTTTATCCGAATTCGAGTTCAGGCTTGTCGTCTCTGATGAATCGGAGAATGCGTTCTCATACTTCCTCGCAGTATCCGCTGGCTTGTGTGGGATATCTCGGGGGTGCGTCTTTTTGTTCTCAAACCCGTATTCGTCGCTTGGGCTGGTTTCGACAGCTGAGGGGCATCGTTTGAGCGTGGAATTGGGTATCCAGTTCAAGAAGAGCGTGGGTCGTTTGGCGTTGTTGTGCTGGTCGGTGAACACCTTCGTTGTGACCGTCAAATAGCCTGGGTGATGGACGATGTCCAACTCGTGCCTCGCTATCGTCGGCGGATGGACGCATACGTTGTTCTTGCAAAACAATATTTCATTGTCCACGTAATCCGGAGGCTCCTCGTTGTCGTCGAACTCGAGGCCGAGGAAATAGCTCGACGCGCGTTTTATGAGCTCCGGCAATGGCATACTCACATTGCTTTTAAAAAAACACGGAATATGCAAGGAACGAATTCATTGAAGTCTCATGTACTACGCGCAAGTAAACACCCACACGCTGAGCGGTATTGATCCGTGTTCGACACAGGACGCCCAAGTATATGTATACGTCAGCGCTCAGCTGTGCGGTGTGCCACTATATTTCCATTTCAAAAAGTCGCCCCCCTAAAGTTGACGTCTGTTAAAATAAATTAAGATATCAATTACATATAAAAAATACAATATAATATAATTTATTTATATGGGTATAATTTATTTATACTGTATAAATACAACATTATATTGAAATTAGTTTATGCAAAAACATATTTATGTTTGTATATTATATTTTAATACAATCGAGTTACATACGACAAAGGTTGTTTAAAAATTAAAATTCTCTGGTGTCCAGACTCAAGTCATTTAAATAACCTTGAAAAATTAACACTAACATAGTCGCGGGTTCGCGATATTATTGTAAATTATGTAGGTACATCTGTTCCATTTAATAAAATATATGTATTATTAATTACATATAGTTATATATTCTAGCCTCACCGTTTATAGTTGTTGTGAAGTCTGACGTTTCTTTATGACTGAGGATTTGTGACTTGTGACTTGTTACTTGTGAGCAGTGGGAAATATTTGAAACAAGTTTGAAACTATAAAAATTTTCGCTTGGGTTATTTAGTATGTACGTAAAATAATTTAAAGGGATTTAAAGCTTTGTTATTATTATGTACTTGTCAAAAAGTTTGTTTGAAATGACATCAATTTATCAATCAATTTTCATTGATCAATAATCCTATCAGATGTCAAATGTCACAAAAATTCTTATTGATCATTGCCATTCAAAATCGATTAAATATACTATTAATGCCCACGGCTGTAGAGATTCAATACAAATTAAAAATAGATTAACATTTAAGCAAATAAAAGTTTATACGTCAAAAACACTAACTTTATTGATGCGAAACATCTAATATACCTAAGATAAAGCATCAAATAGATTTGACAAGCTAATAATAAATAATATTATCGTATTGGAACGAGATAAGTACCAACTGAAATACTCCAAGAGTGACAAACACATAGACACTTTCTTTTGTCTTTGTCAGAATATCACTCTTTATTTGTTGGGCACAACAATGACGTGCCCAACAAAAAAAATAATCGACAAAATTTGAATGGCATACAAACATTCTCTCTCAATGGCGGACTTATTTGACAAATTATAATGAAACAATTTTTATGGATTTTATCGCGGTTTATTAAGATTTTTACATGATTGCTGTAAAGTATCCGAAACGTCGAGCTTGTAAAAATCTTAATAAACCGCAATAAAATCCGTAAAAATTGTTTCATTATAATGAGTGAAATTCGCGCAAACATTAGAAAACAATATTATTTGACAAAATAATTTGTCAAATATGTCCGCCATTTTGTACTAGTTTTTAATTTGGTCGGCTTATAAAATATGGTGATGCCAGGTTTGTTATAGGCAGATTACCCAAGAACATAGTATAGGGATGTTGTCATTTTTCATAAATGTTTCTAGATCATTTATAAATATCTAATAGAGGCGTAAATATTATTAACTTTTGCTTAAATACGTCTAATGCCTATAAAATCTTGCATTTTAAATTTCGCTCCAAAACGCTAACACTTGTCACATGACATCATATGTTGTTAAACATCGTAAAAATGATAAAATGATTCTAGTTGTCGTTTATAAAAAATGTCTTCTAAGTTTTATAATTGTTGTACAGTAATGTAATGTGTGTGTACACTGTCAAAACGCCTGAAAATTAGTTTTTACAATATGTCCTGCGTACGGAAAATGGTGTATAAAAGTACGTCAATATTTTTCCGCTTCCGCTAAATAGGAACAGGTGACGTCATTTCCGTTTATTATCACGTGACCTATTTTAAATTTTGTTACATTTTATTTATTAAATATTAATTTAATCAAATAAAAATAAGGGAAAATATTGTATTTTTTCAGAATTCTATCATAGAAACTACCAATTAACATCAAAATTATATTTTATATGAATACTGTCAACATCCCTATTATGTGACTGTATAATCTTCGAAATAAACGATTACAAATATGTTTATTTCTATCTTAAAAGGCTAAATACTATAGAATATAGATCATACATATTAAGAGGATGTTGGCTTTCTTTTTTGTCATTTATGTTTTAGCGGTTTATTTGTTATTACACATTTTAGATAATCATGAACAATGCAGCTGTCTTAAATTACAATGAATGTTTGGTAGGGCTCATGCCTATAGTTCTCTATCAATCCTTTCCAGTATTTTTATTTTGAATACACTTGATTCAAGAAAATAAGTGGATTTATTATCATGAATGTGGTATCCCTGCAAAAATATGCCTGTCCCTTTCGGGTATACGCGAATGTCAATTCCATTTGATACTTGTTCCTAGTATTAGACCGACTTGGCACTTGGCAGTAAAATTGACTCAGATAATGTGGCCCAAGAGCATGTACTTAATCACTACGTTTAAATTATTTAAATGTGGCTATAACGCCTAACTAGTTACTAACTAGGTATATAGGTTCGCGCCACAGAACTATATCAAGTTCGCGCACTGTATTTTCTTATGAATAGAATTTACATCTTTCGTTACAGGTTTTTTGACGTGACAACGTCTTATAATTCGATGGAGCCGGCTGCACGAACGAAAAAACATGACGCATGCGGCGTTACCTCGCTCTGAGGCGTTCCATTTTCTTATGACGTTGTCACGTTCAACTATCGTCAGTAAACCGACTTTACAGACAACCGATTTTTTATTAATATTCTTCATGTTGATTATTTTAAATGAAATGCATTTGCTGGGCGCCTCGTGGTGGCAATTTTATCAGTATTATTAAAAATAAAGTTATCTAGGCTCACCAGAAAAACAAAATCCCTCCTAATCCCTCACCATATTGCGGAAAATTTCGGAACTATTTTCTTTAAACACTTATACAACTTGATTAAAATCAGTAATGAATTGTTCGATTATAATATTATATCGATTATAATATTATAGTTTATACAATCTTTTGTGTAAGATTGAAATGAAACAATTTTCATTTTGGCCATTAACGAAGAAGTTTAAAAAAATGTATAGATGAGAATTCGAGATTTTAAACACACAAAACACAGTTCTTCATAGAATAAGAAGTACAAAATATATTAATATAATATTGCCTTTTTATTTTTAGTATGAAAGGCCGTATATTATCATTTCCGTTGCATAATTAATTGACGCATGCGCCACACATTGCAATCAGCTGTCAGAAAGAACATATTCTCGTAAAAACAAAATTATTTGTGTCTTTAATTATTTCCCGTCAATATGGCGGGGCAAAATCCAGGATCACCAACTGACTTTCAGTATTTTTACGAAGATGAAGTTTATAAAATCAACAATCACGGTCAAGTTGTTTTCGGCCTGGTGCTGGAGAATTACGAAGCCAATTCGAGTGACCAGGAAAGCGACATAGAAACACCTATACAGAAGGGCGAAATTCGCGTTGTCTGGCATCCATCAGGCACAGAAAGGGTCATATCCGAAAAGTCGGTTAGTAAAAATGTAATAAACGAACAAAAACAATTGCTATCTTTTTTTTTTATGTTAAAAAGGTGCGCATCATATTTATAAAACTTTGGAAAAGAGAAGAGCAGAAGTTCTATAGTTTTACCCTCAGTGAAACTACAAGTAGCAAAATTATTAATATACCCACATGGAATGCACCTTATTGATTATTATAATAATTTTCTTTGGTTACTTTTAACTTCTATTACTTTTAAGATCTTTTTTTATTACTAAATATAAATTAAACACAATCCAAACAAATTGTGATTCAAGAAGACTTAGCTTTTAATTGATTCGCATTCTTCTACTAAGGCTTTATATGATTTTTATTACTATAATTATGTTTGATTGATTGTTCAACAGCACTTTTGATATTTCTTATTAGTCAATATTTGTAAGCAATATCATCTTTTACGGTGGGAGGGAAATGCGAGAGTGGCACATCCCACATAAGTACTTCAATCCTGCATATTATGTGAAGCAGTTTTACTATCTTTTGGACAAAATGAGTTGGAGAGGCACTGTAATAACTGGCACTAAGACCTATCATATATCTTAGGTATAAGATAGCTTGTCTGCCACCTGGAATAAAAAATTCTGACATTTTTGCTTTTCTAATACTGATGATATAATGTTTGATGTTTCAAAATTTTTAATATCAGTCTGTTAGAAAAATCCCTGAAAATTCACCATCATAAATTCACCATCTATTCTCGGGTGACACATTTGCTATTTTAAAAAACTTCATTGATTTATATTTTTAATATTTTCCTTGTAATGTTATTTAACACTAAAAAATGTTATTTAACACTCCTTCATTATAATATTTCGGTCGTTTGATATACAATTACTTATATTTTGCTGCATTAAAAAAAATTGCAAAAATAGGTCAAAATTGAGATGAAAAAACCATTTTATTTGAGTAATATCAGGTTCTGTACATTAAAACTTATAGAAACCATAATAAACCTTGTAGAAAATGTGGTTTAAAATGGTCATCATAATATTTTTTTTATAAATCCCTCCCTTCAATTAAATAAATAAGTGGTTTCACTCACTGCCAAAGCACTCGACGAGTGTTCGAGCTCCATACTAAATTCAGTTCTTGGACAGCCCCTCCTTAAATCGATAATATGGTCAGATTTTTTAATATTGATTCAAGCTTGTGAATTTCCAGTTTGCTTAAATATGTATTTACTACAGTTACAGTTGACTTAAAATATGTATTGTACAATTAAGGACTATTCTAATGCAGGTTGGCTTGGCAGATCGGTCTCTTATGCCAGGAGATGTAGTTCGCCGTCTTATTGCTGGCAAAGATACACAGAGAGGATACTGCAGAGATATTGTAATGACTGCCGCCTTGCAAATTGTAGGCACCAAGCATGTCATTCCCAATGTTGCCAGTGAGAGACTGCAGCCGCTAGAGGAATTCACACCCGATCTCGCCGTGTGCTTAGATTCCTGGGTGGGAACATCAAGAGTAAGTATGGAATTTATTTTACTTGTGGTCTAGATATTAGATATCTTTGAAGCAAGTGTTTTGCTTATTTTTTTAGTAGTGTAATAGTGTTGTGTAGTGGATATGGGATACAGGCAGTTGGAAGTTGTCCTAAAACCGTTTATTTTTTTTATGTTAGTGGGATAGGCATAACTGGCAAACATGCCACCTGATGGTAAGTAATCGACGTCGCCCATGAACATAAACCAGTTTGCCTGGAACGAGCCCAGGCAACTCATTTATGTGTTGCCTATCCCGAGACATAAGATGTTAAGTCTTGGTGCCAGTAATTACAGTGCCTGTCTTGCCCTTCTCTCAGAAACACAGCAAAGCTGTTTCACGGGAGAGACGAGCAAGATGGTGGTACCCATGCAGCCGAGAGTGTGGCACAGCGCTTCCCTCCCACCGTTACCACTATTATTCTTATGGTATTTCTGAACCAATACGACTTTTGAAAGGCCGGCGGCAGACCTGCTAATCCTCTGGTCTCGTGGGTGTCTACAGATATCACTTATCACTTACCACCAGTTGGAGACTGACTGTTTGCTCCCTCTCACTCTCTCTTCATTGTTAAGAATTGTGACTCTCATCTTGCACATCTGTGTGTGTTGTTAATGTCTTTTATCCACCGGTTTCAATCTTTGTCTTCATGGCCCCCTTTTCTATAAAAAAAATATATAAAACAATACTAATTTATAAGGCTATTGTATACATTATTGAAAATGTTATATACATTGGATATGTTGTATGTGAATAATTATTATTCTGGTTTGAACAATGGTGCAACAAAAAATGTGTGACAGCATAACAGCGTTACGCTGTTGTCAGAAAATGTCAATTAATGCGTAGCATATTCGTAATTTGCAGTGGAAGCAATCACATACATTTTCTTGCAAAGCGAAACTTGATAAACGTAGCCTCTCAGTGCCCCGCAGTACAGCCGCGCCCTTACATAATCAATTATCTCCATTTTTAGAAATGAAGTATAATGTTTATGTTCAAGATTATTTTAATATTTGACTAAAACACACATACAAACACATATTTATAGTACTCAAAATTTAGCAATTAATTCTTTCATTTGATTTATGGCTGTAATCATAATTGTATAGTAAACATTATTGTATTACTGATTTTCACCTTAAAATATGAATGGAAATAGAGTTAAATATGTATTTATAAGTATACATACTAATAAAAGCATAAATACAAAATTTGGGTTATTTTTAAGAGCTCCATTCTCAAAATGACAAAACAACCCAAATATTCACTGTTGTGTGTCAAAAAATATGATTCTCTGTTTCAAACCAAACCTATAAATTTATTAACATGGAATTATAAGATTTGACAAGAAGCTACATTATACTTAAACAATTTTTACGGATTTTATCGCGGTTTATTACAAGCCAAATCCAAGCATAATATGTCACAGGTTAAAGATACAGTTAGCACATTCTATGTAGACAGGACTAACCAAAATATTGAGGTATCTTTAGGTTTGAGGGTAGTTTTGAGTAACTTTGTAACATTAGGACATCTGTCACCTCAGTCCTCACGTGACCATGGTTGCTGTAAAGTATCCGAAACGTCAGGCTTATAAAAATCTTAATAAACCGCGTTAAAATCTGTAAAAATTGTTTCATTATAATGAGTGAAATTCGCGTAAACATTAGATAATAAAGCTTTCTATTCTAAAACATGAGAGATTCAAATATACATTTAGATTATTTTGTGTAGTTAAATCATTTTTGTTGGTTAGAATTTTTTTTGTTTTGTTTGTTGATTTTTGTTACTAATAATTTAATAAATCATGTTAGATGAAAGTCTAATTGTTGATACTCATTAGTTTAGAATAAGGGATGGCTGATGGGCTAATAAAGTTTTGGAATGAAGGCCACATTAGGAAAGACGGAGGGCAGGTCAACCTCTAAGATGGGATGACCCATGCAGCCTGGTCCTAGTTTGATGGCATAGCTGGGCACGAGACAGTGAATCCGTTAATCTATAATTAAGTTGATAATTTTAAAACGGATTTACCTTTAAGTTAACTTTAAAAATGGTTAACACAATCATTAATGCAGAGAATGAAATTGTTTTGTTTTGTTTAGTATTTATTAATTGTGCCCAGTTTTTGATGACATGCGATTGACCGTCTAGGCATTTATATAATGCTGATGAATAAGAAATGATGAATGACATCTCTCAGTAGGTCATGTATTCCTTGCAGGCCGTCCACAGCAAACTCCGTTTAGTGTCATCTGACGGTTCTCGTCTCGAGTACCCAGACTTGGACACGTGCCCGCTCGAGGACTACTCGATGCGTCGTCGTCGCGCGACCACGTATTCGTCGTCTGAGTTCTACCCAGGACAAGTGGTCTATGGACCCCTCGGCTCGTTGGATAACGCCAATTGGTTGCACATGACCAAGGAAATGAAGGCTGCGAGAAAACACAAAATGCATGACCAGAAAGTAAGTGTTAAATATTTTATGGTTAAACTGTACATTATCAATGCAATGTTGATTTGCTCAACAAAGTTATTAGAAACTGCCCTATGATAGATACATCAATATTTTAATGAGCCTTTAATCTGTGGTATATGCTTTGTTTTTGATTTAATTATTTTAATAATGAGATACCAAGCATGTGGTAAGGGCCAGCCATCTTCCCTATTGAAATTTAGATGTTTTTTAATTTCGATAACTTTGTAATATAGTCGAGTAGCTTGTAACGTTAGGACATCTGTTACTTTAGTTCTCCCGTGACCATGGTTGCTGTAAAGCATCCTAAACGTCGGGCATGTAAAATCCTAATAAACCGCGTTAAAATCAAAAAAATTGTTTCATTATAGTAAAAAAACCTAAACTAATGGTATATTGTGACAGTGACAGACATCCTATATCCGATGGTCATGTGTGGTACTGACGGTTCACAGTGAAGGAATCATGTATGGCAGTGTGGCAAGTAAATTATACAGAGCTTGGCTCCCATCCTTTTTGGTACTCATACAAGTGGCAGACAGTCAATGGTAACTTGTGGTGTGTACAGTTCACAGTGGAGGCGGTGGTGACGGAGAGCGTGAGCGTCCACTGGCAGTGCCGTGCGCTGTGCACGCACCCAACGGACGCCGCCGCGCCGCAGCAGCCCAAGTTCCTGGTCGAAGGTAGGAGCATACTGGAGCCAAATTGGTCCGGAACGTACACAAAGACTGTATTAGGGCATCGCGTGAAAATTCACCCACACAACTTCCATGACCGAAAATCCACACTAGCCTGACTTTTAGGACACTTCCTGCCTCGCCCTACCACTATTTGGGGCCAGTTGCCATCTTGGATATTTTCGAAATTTATTTAAGGAAAATAATCTGTTTTCTAGGGTTTAGTCAACGTTAGCTTAGATTTATAGTTGTATCTGGACTTCTAACGATTATCTACATGCCTCCCTTTCCTTCAGATATAATAATATCTGATCGGCGGTTTTGCAGTATAAAAGTTTCTTTAGTGGAAATTAAGCAATATTAACTAATGTTACCGATATCACGCGAAGAATGCGATCACGTTATATGACGTTGAAGTGACAGTGGGCAGGTCACACTCAGGGGAACGGATGGTCGATGGGGCAATAAGGTCCAAGAGTGGAGGCTGTGTTTAGGTAGACGAAGTGTTGGTCGACCATTAACCAGGTGGGAAGACGATGCGTATTGGATGCGAGTGGCAAGGGAAGGGAGTCTGGAGGGACATTGAGAGAGACCTATTTTCAGCTGCGGATGGAAAGAGGATGATGATGATGAAGTAGAAACAAGATATTAGTATTAGGATATCATGCGGGTACAATGTATAGCGTGACTTACGGCATTAAACTATAATATTTGACCATTAACGTACTAATTAGTGGTGGAATGTTGAAGCCGGTATTGTGCGAGCCTGGCTTTTCCCTGCACTGTATTTTTGGTTGTAATTATGTAAAAGGATTGGTATTTTATGTAGTTGTCCATATACATACATATGGTGGTTCTGATATAGGGACCAATTAGTAATACTTACTAAATCCAATACCAATCGTCTAAAACCCATCAAAATTATTCTTTTCATTATAATCAGACATTATAATGAAACAACTTTTATATATTATTTTATCGCGGTTTATTAAGATTTATACATGAAATTCGCGTAAACCTTAGAAAATAATGATCAGACAATCAATAATAGGTATAAGTTATTTAACTAACATGGTTATTTTCACTATTTTATATTTCGTCTTCGTCTACGTATTCCTTGGTCACGAGCTAGGCGAAATAAATATGAAAGACATTGTAAATGTCCCTTTTGAAATATTTTAATATCCGACAAATATTCTTACTTTTGAAGTTATTTCTATCACGCGTAAAATGCGTAGTTGATTTGTTTTAAAAACGCTCTAATACACGAAACCGTATACTTGTACTTACGGAGTTGTTTATGTAATAACCACGCTGACATTGATTGTGCATCTGAGACCACCCACCACATTCCGAACACAATGGCTACAATTTGAATGATTACGTAACGTCTGATCCATATTGTTGAATCAGGAATTTACTCACACCTGCCGCGCAAGATATTGATTACTGTTACATTAAACATTACTACAAATTGTTGGTAATACGGTTTGAGTTAATGTCGGTCTATCATCAATTAATCTCCACAATGACGGACGGTAAAGTGATTTTCTATCTAGTTTAGTTTCGATAGAAAATTTTAAAACAAATGTTTTTCTATCCCAGGTGAAGACTTAAAGAAGTTGAAACTGCTGAACGTGTTCGAGCCGTGCACGCTGCAGGTGGGCGACAGGAACTTCCTCACCATCGGGCCCGAGGACACCTTCGTCAGCAAGAAGCAGTGGCGGAAGCAACAGAGTGAGACACGTTGCATATAACAGTATTAATACCTAGTAGTGGATGATATGCCGTTGATTTTCACAAAAATATGAGCTTTTGGTATCCATAGCAAATTCTTAAGAACTTCGCATGTAATTGGGTAAATGTAGTAAATCTCATTAAAACTAGCTGTTTGCTAAGTAGACATTAAATAAAAAAAACTCCCCTCTTCTTTCCTTATTCCTCTAGCTTAATTAATTTATTAATGCAAACACATTTATTCAAATCTGACTTGTAGTTTCTGAGTTTAACACACTCTAACAAACAAATAGACAACTCTTCAGTTTTATAATATTAGAATAGATACATAATTATTGATTAAATTACTGACTTAAATTATATTTTTATGCTGTACTGAATAAGCATTAAATGTATGATTATGTGATCGCAGGCAAATACTACAGGAATCTCCGTAAACAAACACGTCCAATAAAGAAATCCTCAAAGACTGAAATTAACTCATCGGAACACTTGCCTTCTAGACCTAAGAAGAGGGCTTCGTCCCACAGAAAACTCAAGTCTGTAGATGTAAGTTATATTTAATAGGTACCATGTAATTTACTACGATCCTGCTTGTTTTATCGCTGTGGTCAGGGTACAAGAACGGGACAGGCAGTATAATTAGTGACACTGAAAATTCTGTCTCAAATAGGCTAGACAAAGGCTTAACCTAGCATATAAGAATAACCCAGGTCTTAATATCGTTTATGTCCATGGGTGGATATGTCAGGTTGCTTGTTTATAAGTCAAACTTTGTTAGATTAATTTTTATATACATTTTACGGCATTTAGACGATGTCCTAGTCACTAGTGGGCATGGGCTCGGCCTCTTGAGTGAGAGCCGAAGAGTCAGAGTTTGATCCTGACATTCTGATGCCTAGAAATAGGTTTTTCTAAATTCATACATGCATCTGAACATGAGACCATCACTTGCTCTGGTCACTGGTGAAGGAAACATCGTGAAGAAACCTACATGCCTGATGAGATTAAAAGTCTTTGAAGGTGTGTGAAGTTCACCCAATGCGGGTTGCATTGGGTCAGCGCATCGGTGAACTATGGCCCAAAAAACCTTCTCGCCTGATTTCAAGGAGAAGACCCGTGCCCAGCAGTGGGACATATAAATTGATATTATTATTATATATATATATATATTATATAGGCAAATTTTTTTTATGTTACTTGGATAGGCAAACTGGCAAACGTACCACCTGATGTTAAGTGGTCGACGTCGCCCATGAACATAAACTAGTATACCTGGAACGAGCCCAGACAACTCATTTATGTGTTGCCTATCCCGAGACATAAGATGTTAAGTCTCGGTGCCAGAAATTACACTGCCTGTCTTGTCCTTCTCTCCGAAACACAGCAAAGCTGTTTCACACGAGAAACAAGCAAGCAAGATGGTGGTGGCAAGGCATATCACTGATTTCATATTCAAATATGGATTTAATAATTGATTTAAATATAAATTTACGCACGAATTTACGCACTTAAAATCTTGATAATCTAAGTTCGTGTGGGTTATATCACGTAAAAAAGGCTAAAATACTGGTATGTATAAATAATCTGTACATTTTTATAGCACGAAATGGACGTGGATGGTCCTGATGACAAACTGGAATCTCTCGATGAAGCTCTCAAGACGCTCACGAGCTGCCCCAGCATCAAGGTGGAGCCCAGCGGCGACGGCGCACCCGTCTCCAGCAGCCAGGAGGACACCGCTACTGAAGAGAAGAACGACTCGGGGATAAGGTGAGATAGAGATGCAATAACGTGATTCATGAAAAGGTGCGCATTACAGTGCACCCCTTTTTTTTATTAAAACCTATTTAAAACTAGCTGTTGCCCGCTGCTTCGCTCTCATTACTTAGGTTTACAGCCGGCTAATTTTAAGTTATATCCTTCCTTCTGACATGTATAATCCTTACTCATAATATAAATGTAGCTAAATTGTTGTTATAATGTGAAATATCTTAGGCATATACCATTTATCGTGTGTAAGCAATTAAGTAAATGTTACCCCCAGCCCTGAGCCGGCGCGGGAGGGTGCGCTGGTAAACGGGTCGCGTGCGCCTGACCCCGCCGACGACGACTCCGACAACTGGGAGAACACCAGCAGCGACGGCAGCGACACCGACAGGTGACCACCATCATATGTTGAACTGCTACTGTAAACAAGTTACAGGAATGCCCGGTAGTTTACAATCTGCTGAAGATACCGAATCCATCCCTTTTGAAACTGTCTTATTATGTGTTTTAAACATCATCAGCAATTAAACTTTGCAGGGCTGAAGTTATTTTAGATAACTTTGGTGGCCAAGTGTACGTAAAATGGTCATGCCTAATTTCACTCTGTTTCTATCTCTCCGAATTGAGAAACCGATGGAGAAAAACCTTCAAAGAGAAGTTGATGCAGAAGGGAGGTTACCTTCAGTACCTTATGTTATATTTTTTCTATTGCTAAGTCGTCACAACCTATATTCATTTATCTGCGTGTGTTTAGTGGCGCCACGTGGTCGTCCCGCTGTTCGTCGGGCGTGTCGGGGGCGGGGTCGGGGTCGGGGCGGGGCGCGCGCTCGCCGCAGCTGGCTGTGCGGCTGTTGCGGGGCAAGCGACTGAAGAGGGCTGCCCGCCGCGCGCCGCCCGCTCCGCCGCCGCGCCGCACCGACCGCGTCGTCGTCGAGACGCTGCACACCACCAGCCGCGCCAACGTCGTGTGGCAGGTATGTGCCGCCTCATACTGTACCAATCAAAATCATTTTTAATAATAATAATATCTATGGACGCTTTTACACCACGTCAATCTGGTCCCGTTTTAAGGTCTGGAAGAACTTGTGTTACGGGTACCAGACAACGGAAATATATTTAATACTTTTATACTATACATATATTTAAGATTTTTATTATATCATACACATATTTAATACACATCCATGACCCAGGAACACAGAAAACGTTTTTGTTCCCTGGCGTTTTTGTTCTAACGCGTATACATTAGTACACACACACTTTTTATTTTTTATTCAAAATAGTACTAACAAAGAATTTTTTTGAACGTCGACTAGATCTATCACCGGTTCCAAGGCGAGCCCACTACTATGATGAACCGGAGAAAGAGGAACTAATCTTTTCAAATATTCTATATTGTATCACTTGTAACAGATAATATAGACTTCATAGGAAAGGCCTCTTGGGCTGTCATGTCAAAAGATGAGAAGGTTCCT
The DNA here is from genome assembly GCA_963853865.1 of Helleia helle. Lineage (NCBI taxonomy): Eukaryota > Metazoa > Arthropoda > Insecta > Lepidoptera > Lycaenidae > Helleia > Helleia helle. The sequence continues at coordinate 16,448,764 of OY971426.1, read as the reverse complement.
TAATCGGGGGTTTCTTCAACAACCTAATACAAGTGGACCTGCCATAACTATACAAATACCGTGCCTACTATTATGACGTCATTAAGGACTAAAAATGGCCGCCTCTTTAGTGATATACCATTTAAGATTTTCTTTAATCAATATTATTGATTAATGAAAACTTGTTGAAAGACTAGCACAATTTAAAAAATATTTTAGGGTAACTAGGCTTTTTGTATGTTAAATCGTTACAATTCACGACTCGTTGTAAGTCTTTTAGAAATATGTATAATAATCGAGCTAAAATCAATTAAAAAGTAGAAAAAAATTACAAAAAAAGAATAAACTAACGAACAAAAAATTGTTTGTATGTAAAAAGCGTGGTAGTAGCCGTCACTGTTCGCTGGTTTTATGCGAACGCATACTGTGACGGGTGGGTTTTATTGCTCACTGCTGAGTTTACCTTTTTCTGCCAATCTTATTCATGTTTTGCCGTCCAGCCTTCGTACGTCATCGGTCCATTCCAAGTGTTGAAATCACCTAGAGATGAGATTGGCTGTTACAACAGAGTTACCCATTTCCAACATTCTAAAACTTGTATGACCAAATTAGATGTACGTTGTAAGACAACTTATATTCATAGTTAATCGGACATGGAAAAAGAAAAACATTGATTGTTTTATTACTCCTTATTCATTTCTATACATAATTAAAATAGTATAAAAGTTCCTATATGCTATTTTATCTTTTTTGCATAATATTTACCTTATATTATCAATGACACATTTTATAAGTACCAATCTTGCATTGTGATCTGCCCTGTCTGGCACATATTAAATACTAGCTGTTGCCTGCAGCTTCGCCCGCGTTACTCACCTCCTATTAGTCACAGCGTGATGTTTTATAGCCTATAGCCTTCCTCGATAAATAAGCTGTCTAACACTGAAATAATTTTTCAAATCGGACCATTAGTTCCTGAGATTAGCGCGTTCAAACAAACAAACAAACTCTTCAGCTTTATAATATTAGTATAGATTGCTAGTTTCGTAATATGTATTCCGTTATAAACCTTAAAATGTACAAGTAATATTTTTGTAAGGTTACAGTTGGTTTTTCAGATTTCGCTTGATTAATTTTTCAAAGTTAGCTCCAAAATAGTTATATTGGCTCACTTGTAACAAGATAGTTAAATTAAGGTTATTCAGGATTAATATAATGCATTATAGTAGTACATACATAGCATTACATAGCTTTATAGTATTTTTAAGTCTAAAGAAAGGTGTATTTTTGCCATGTAAAACATTACAATGTACAATGTTTATTGTTCAATCGTTAATATGAAAATATTGTTATCAGTTTTATCTTGTTTATACATCACTATTCAATTTGTAAACAAAGATTCGATGTATAAAATTATAATTTTACAGCTACAAACTTAATGCAAACCATTAGCAAAAGCTTTTAATGTCTTCGAAAATGTTATTTTGTAACCAAACACTGCTTAATAACAAACAAAAATGAAGAAATTTGTTACTAACCTGATTGAAGCCAATCTCGGCTTGTTGCACTGTTTTATACAACACGAAGTCATAACAATAGTTTAATGCAAAGCTGTAACACCAAATGAAATCTTCCTTCTATGCGTATTTTTCGAAAATACTTAAAAAGTCACAAGCGAAAACCAACTAAAAGCACATCTATCACGTAATCAAGATTTACAACATGGCGGAATCGGCCGCATTCAAGCATAATGCCACGACGTGACAGAAAAATGTTGTCAAAATTCGAAAAGACAAAATATTATCTATCTCTTATGACTCATTCAGTAATTGCATCGTTAGAACGACACAAGATGATATTTCACGTATAAATGTCGATTTTATATATATAAATGCATTGACGATGTATCTATAGTACAATAGGGCTACTCCTTATATATACCTCTATTTTTCATGCTATAAATTGTACTTTGTTCTTATAATACTTTAAAATTATAATGTAAATAATTGGAAAATATGGAAGAGCGGGACCACCTGCTACAAGTATGCTTTCATACTTACTAGGTGGCTTCCTATCTCAGTGTATGCTTATATTGTAACGATTTTGTATGTTTCTTGAAATAAATAAAATTATTACTAGTATTATTTATGTATGAAAAAAAGAATCTAACCAATCGTCATACGAATAATCGAAGTTATGAAACAAACATTGTCGTTTATGATGTATTACAATAACTCTATATAGCGTATCTTATCATTGTACACTTAGGATCCGTACAGGCAGAGAGTTTCTGCGTTCAATCGCTTAGCTTAGTAAATTAATGTAAATTTAGTAACAGGATAAAATCATTACAGGATGGAACAATTGAAATGGGCATACCTTCGACCCAACTGTATCCTATCCATCATTTGGATGGACAAGAATGCTTTCCTGGAGACTTCGTTATCAACGGTGCTGCAAATATTGAAGAGAATCAGCAGGTAAATTAATAATTTAGGATGCTCTTGAATTATTTTTATTCTTTCTTTTTTTCATTTAAATTTTGATTGACAATATCAAACTTCTAGATATCTCTGAACATAAAGCAATTTTATTATTATACATGTATGGTGCAACTCGTACATTTCGCTGCGTCAGCGTTTCCGCGAGCTGCGCGATTTTTTAACACCAGTACGTCCGATGTTATCAAGGTGCTCGGGTTCGCTCGCCCCTATCAATCATTTATCAAATATCATATTATATCATAATCAAATATATAAATCAGTGAACAGTTGTATACTCGGCTATAATTTCTTAACTATCATATCAAACAGACTATCAGTGAAAAGGTGTAGGGTTTATCAAGGACCCCACAATACATTATAATAAACTGAACACACATAGTTGCTCTGGATTTGCGTTATGTTAATTACAACTTCCAGAATTATGTAGAATTTTATATAGCTTAAATGTCCATATTATATTTAATTTCATATGTCATATTTGATGGTGATGATGTGTTGCAGTTAAAGCACAGGGAGTATGGAGTGGTGCAGCGTGTGGACCATCACGGGCGGACAGCCATCGTGCACTGGTATCGCACCTACACCAGCGCTGATGAACCTGTGTATGTACTTCTTTATTGTAACAATTAGGTACCGCCAATCATGATTGTAAGTGGTCAATACTGTCTTTGAACGTAGCAAAACCATTTTCAATTCTAATTGCAACGTTTTATGTAAAAGTAAGAGGGCTACTCTTACTTTTACGTGTTGTTTACCTTGAGATAAATATAAAACAATAAAATACGAATGTGGTTTTTGTTTGGAGCAAAAATGGAACCCTTTTTTAAATTAGTTGGTACAGCAAACTGGCACACCAGTTACACCTATTAGTACATGCTCAATTGTTCATGAACACAAATAAGTTCACCCGTGCCGAGCATCTTAATCAGGCATTGTCTATTCGGAGGCGTAAGATGGATCTGGGTGCCAGTCTGCCTGGCCTTTTTTTCGGAAGGGCTAGTCTTTTCGGCCTTTAAGGCCTTTAAGCTCAATCGGTACAGGCGTCTGCCTGTCCTGCCTTTTCCGAAACTCAGCACAGCAATTTCACAGAAAAATAATACAGGCGCGCGGCATAGCGCATCTACCATATCGCCTATCTGTCTGAATCTTTTCATTTATTTAGCAAATTGGATGTATGTTGATGGGACATGTTTGTGATCAGTCCACAGATGCTGTACGAGAGCGAGATGAGTGTGTACGACTTGAAGGACCACCCCGACTTCCAGTACCGGCCGGGCACCGTGGTCATCAGGGTTGCCAACTTCACCGGCGAGGACGCCAATTGCACCGCCGGTCAGGTGAGTGGCAAACCCTACCTTGAGTTTAATCCTACTCATGTACCTTAATTACTTAGCTGATATAATGTTTGTTACTGAAAGGAGACGGGCGAATCTGGGCCTAAACGTTACACAAATAAAAAATAAATGTTTGTTACTGAAAGGAGACGGGCGAATCTGGGCCTAAACGTTACACAAATAAAAAATATATCAATATTTTTTATCTTTTTTTTTTAAATTAAACAGTGAAATATAAAGCAGTTTTATCATGGGGTAACAAATTTAAAAAATATTCATAAGATGACTGATTTCCTTCATGTTTATTTTGGTGATATTCTATGTTGCCAGAGTAAGAAAAAGGTAATCGATTTATCAAATTCATATTAATACACTTTATCGATACAACATTTTTTTTAGAAATATTTTAAAATTAAAAAAAATTGTAAATATTTCTTTTTTTTAAGTTTCTTCAAAAAGTAGTATTATCGACGTGCCGTGCCTACTTTGAACACTATTGTGATGTTTATTCTAAAGACAAGTTTTTGACAAAACTTCTTTTATGAAATATTTACTTCCCAAAATACATACTTAAAATATTCCTAAAAAAATTGTATATTGATCATAAATATATTAATTTATAAATACAATTTTAGATATATCGTATACTGTATCTGAAATTGATGATAAAATCGATTTCACAATCAATAGTATTTTTACAGGCAATAACTGTGAACTGTCAAACGTTTAAAACAAACAACAACCGTGATATGTAAGCTCAAAAGACAAAAACCTATTTTAGCTATATTTTAATTGACTGTTCTCTTGATAGTAGAGGGGACATAAAACAATATTATTGTAATTGTCTAGTAGGGAAAAGAACAGTGGCTTGCTGTTTGTCATGTAATATCAATAATATGGTACCTAAGCTGGGTAAGACATCAAGAGACTTTGATACCACCTGCACAGTATTTAGATGATATTTAAATTGTTTACGATGAAGTTGATAATAAATCAATAAAAATTAAAATGCTTTTAATTCAAACTCGTCTTCTTGAATAATCACCGTATGAAACATCTTGGATCTAGTTGGATGTTGGTTGGATGGCGTAATTAATAGTTTCCCTACAATAATATCTGGTATATTCTTTGGTAAATCTAATCTACAACTAGTTCTTATAATTATTTTCCTAAAGTAACAGTAGAATATGGACTAAGAATAATTTATAAACAAGATAGAATATCATTTTTTGTTCAATCAAAAACACCCTACAACTTTTTTCTCCCATGGATCAGTCATGAAAATTTTAGTTTTTTCGAACAAGTATGAACATATAAATAAAATAATGAAGTAATTGTTACTGTAACGTCGGGCCCAGCTTTCTATGAACTTTCGCCCGTCTCATTTAACACATATTAGTGTAAAATAAAAAAAAGAGGGGAGTGGTCTCCCCAGGCGGGTATGTGGGACTCGCTGCGCCCGTAATATGGTAAGTGGACGCAGCTCTACCCACTAAAACCCGGCGAGTGCCACCAGTGCCGCCTTGGTGAGGTGCCCCGGACTTGTTAAGCTAACAGGGCAAGTCGATGGCTAGTCAGTCCCTCAAGGGACCGACGCCACCTCCACAGAGAGGTTGTCCCGCACCACAGAACAACCCCTCCCAACGTCGTGACAGTACAATGGGGTGAGATTCTCATCCTCGCCCCTTGCCCCTTTGTTCCTTCTTCTTATAAGAGGGGTATAAAGAGCCCCCTCGGCTCAATTAGCTTCGCCCAAGGTGCTGGGCTCACCCTAAGCTACTGAGCCCCACCGCCACGTCAAGGTCTGAACCATGGTGGGGGAGTCTTTTTTAATCCTATTTTATAAAAAAAAACTTTTTATTTTTAAATATTTTGTTATTTCAAAGCGCCCCTATAATGTGTGTATAAAATATTGTTGTCAGGTTATAGACAACTTCCCCTCGGGCCGCGTCAAGGTGTGGTGGGTGGATGGACACACGAGCATGTGCTGGCCACAGGATCTCTACAAGGTGAGTACTCTACGGTGGACAGACTAGTTTAGTGATCAAGTGACTCGAAACTGCGCGCACTGTTGTTATTGATTTCTTAAAAATGGTCCATCCACATATTGCTAAACTTATCACCCATTATTAGGTAAAATACATACATAGTTGCGTGTAAGTGTTCAACCATACACATTTCAACGCCGCGCCTGTGTGCACTCTGCATGCCATTATCCTGCTTATTTCTTCTGTAAAACTTGCTGTTTCGGAGATGAGGGCAGGACAGGCAGTGTAATTAAAAACCCAGAATTAAAATGTTATGTTTCAGGGTAGGCAATGTATGAATGAGTTGCCTGGACTAAGCCCTGTTGAATTCGAATGTTTATGTGCAACGCTAACTACTCACCATAAGGTGGCTCGTCTGCCAAGTATATTGTCCTGATATGAACATATAAAAGAAACATAAACAATCTAACAGTTAACTAAGTATCCGTCTACTAGGTGGGTGAATACGACTCCGAGGATGGTGAGCTGTGGGGCTCGGAGGGGTCAGCGTCGGACGACTCGTGGGAGACGCAAAGCTCCGCCCACGACGCCGAGCCGCGCACGCCCGACGCGCCGCTAGCGAGCGTCGAACAACCCGCCCTGAATGGTGCGTACCATTTATATAGGTCGATATAATATAGATAACTATTACAACTTTATAAAACTGAAAAATATAACCGTTCTCAATACAATTTCTGTTATAGTATTTCCTTTTATATGTACATACTTCTGGTGTTCATGCGTGCACGCCTCCGATAAACCGATACTCTACTCATTGTTGACCACTAGCTCGAGTCTTGTTTGATATATATATTTCTTATATATGTATTAACATTGTGGTCGAACGACCTCCTACAAGATCGGAGAACGAATGTTAAAAGAGGACCAGTAATGAATAGGTTTGTTTTGCTAATCACAATGAAGTCTTGAATTAAAAAAATCGTAGCATCAGCGGCAGCCGCGGCTGCGACGACAGAAGCCGCGGGCGCGGGGACGGATGGAGCGGCGCTGCCCCGCCTACTGGAGCCGCGCGTGGCGGCGCACATCGAGCGCGGGCGGATCGCCATGCGCCGCCTCGAGGAGATGTTCGCCAAACATCCCACGCTGCAGAGTCAAGAGGTGCGTAAATACGTACACAACACATACCGTGACTATAGTTGCAGAAAGTTAAGGAAAATTTACATAATTAACATTTTCATTTTCTTAGATAATGCGTAAACTGCTGTATCTCTACAAAGATTGTCGGTTCCTGGATCGACTTATGGGTACGACATTCTTCCATGAAGACCACTTTTTGGTGAGTAAAAGTGTGGTATTTTATTGTTGATCTAATATTATATAGCATTAAAACAACGAAGTAATGCTGTAACGAAAATGTTAGTAATGGCGTTATATCACGTCTAGTATGTTTGTCGTTACTCAACTAGTCGTATATAATTATTGTGTATTATAAGGGTCTGTTGGAGCGTGTGCGCGAGCGCGGAGCGAGTACACCACGTGCGGGTGAACGGCGCGTGCACGAGCAATTGGCGCGGCTGTTCGCGCCTAACGACCCCGCCCACTTGTTTGACCCCGCCCACCCCGGTGACGACGCAGCGGACGCCGTCGACCCGCTAGAGGTGGAGCCCATGTCTAACGCGATCATCGCTTCCAACGTCACCGTTGAACCTATGGAGGTAACCACCCTGTCACTTACTACCAGTTTTATTATTATTATTTAAGGGGTGGGGACACCAGCAAGGCCAGACGGGTGATCAGTCCTCATTAACGGGACCATTTCACCCAATACTACCAGTTACACTCGACTCAACTGCGGGAATCTAATTTAAGCAGTTTTTGGCTTTTTGCACGCTTCTCCATTTGTCGTTCTCACGATTGTCCAGTGTACTAAAACGGGCTACCTGACAATAAAAAAAATATTAAAGCTATAATCGCTGACTTTCGTAACTTTTATTTCCATACCATATTCAGGTAGAGACTAGTTCGCCATTAGTAAAGAAGCCGCTCGGCCTGAACACCGAGCAGGCCGCGCACGCATCTGGCTCCGATACAAACGCTGCAAAGGAAAACAATGCCGGGGAAAATCGTAAGTGAAATTTAAAATAGTGATTAAATAGTAATAACAATATTTAGCTGTATTTATCTTCACAATAAATTGCCCTTTTGAATTAATATTTATTTAATACAACAGGAACTACAACAAACGGTTGTAGCTATCCCATATTTGACTACAAATATTTTAAGTTATTGACACATTAATAATGATCCCATATTCTAGCGACAGACAGCGACGCGGAAGGCAACGCTCGCAACGTGTGCTACAAGCTGTGCTCGCTCATACACGCGCAGCTGGTCAAGGCGCACGCCGAGGTCAGCCGGTATGGACCCAATACCACTACCACTAGCACTATTACTATTGTAATAATCCAATGGATAGACCGATCCATCGATCGATTGGTCGAGCCATTGACGGACTAACCACGGGTTTGTTAGACCGATCGATCGTCCGACTGATAGACCGATCGACTGATCGAACAATTGATGCACCAATCGAACGATCGATCGATGGATCAGTTGGACGACCGACTGACGGCTCGATTAACCGACAGTAAAATAACAGTCGTGTATATAAAGTGCATCTTGAGTAACAATTACTGATGTAAGAAAGATTAACCGAAATGGTATATAAAAGACATTAGACATTTTTAAACTGATATTCAAAATAGACAGGAACCATAGAATCTTTGCTAAATTAAATCTCAAGTTGCAGTCATTATTATTTTCTTTTTTTTTAAATAGTCACAATTTTAATATTAACTTAATTACATAGGTCATAATAAATTTAATGCTTACCTATAATACTTTAACAAAACACAGAAACCATTTTCATACATAAAAGAATTTATTTTCCGCAGGAGAAGGCCGCTAGAGCTGGCCGAATTCCTTAACGACTTAATGAAAAAGCAAAACGCGACTGAGGAGAAGTTACCCTACCACTTTTCAGTGTGAGCCTCACTTTACTTGGTTTTCCCCTATTCCTAACATATATTTTCACTCACAGTATAATGTATGTATTTATTTATTTTAATGTCACCTGTATTGTATGAAAGATCCGATGTATATGCTGCTTTTTTATAATATTTTCGATTTATTTTATGACATTGTGAGCTATCTCATAATTAGTCTTGTTAATTTTACGTTAATTTGTATGTATTCAGTATTCGCAAGTAAGTCACGAGAGAGTCGTAATGGAAATAGCTCATGGAAAGCCCCCGTAAAATTTGAACAAGTGCAAGTTTCTTTCTTGACACTACTCAATTGCCTATGTTGTGATGTATTTTGTATAAAGCTAGTCTTACCTCTCGCTCAATAGATGGCGTTGTTAATATATCACAGGCATGTAACTGGACTGCACATGAATATACCCCGGCTTGCTCTGATTATGTTGTAGACAAAACAATTGACTCGCACTACTTATATTAAACAAAATGTTTTGTTCAAAGTCGTTGTATTGTATACGAAAGAACATTCTAGAGTACATTTATTTTGATGTGAAAATAGAATGCCGGCAAACAAATTAGCGCTGCCATTTTCTTGTTTTATTTCTTTTTCACTATAGATTATTATTGTTCATTTTTAATTCTAATATATATTAGATATTCCACATGTGCCGGGCGTCCGTGAGGGCCCTTTTTGTTATTTTGACGTAGACTTTATTTATTTTGATACGTAGGTTGATTTTTATTTCACACCAGTAGATAGTACCCGTAGACGTAGATGACTCCGTAAAAGTGGTAACTTAATTTCTCTCATAACGTAACTAACCCGTTAGCGAGCGCGTAGACGTTGTTTAATGTAAGTTTTGCGTATCACCCGACATTCCACACTCCATGTAACTGCATGATGAAGTCTTTGGTGTGAGGATCTATGTTGTTCTCAATGTCGATACTGTTGTGATGTCACTTATGTTTTGGGACAGTTGAATAGTTTTAGAATATACCCTTGTGTGAGTAAATCGTGTTCTAAACTGAACGCGATTGAGAAATTTAGTGTCGAGTTATAGTTTTTTGTATCAAGTACTAGATGGCGCTGTTCTTAAAAATATTAATGTGTAATAATTATTTATTAGTAAGATGTAACTTACATTTTTTATGCACTACACTGTTCTTTATCCCTGTTTTAAATCCAAGTAGTATTCAGTATGATGAATAGTAACTATAAAAAAATATAATTCCGGTCTTTTTATTCTATATATTAATTATGATAAAACATTTTATTTTATTTTAAATTTTTACTGAATACAAATTTTCTTCAATTGTTCAATTCTAAGTTCAAGGTCTTTTGCAGTTTGTGTTAAAAAAAGACGTATTTTATTTTGTAGACAAACAGTTTCACCTGTCTGATACTAGATGACGCTGTTCACTATTCTTACTCCATGATAGTATATTAACGTCAAACGCATAAACAGTATGATGATGACATTTATAGGCAGAAAACTTACTATTATTTTACGCCTGGATGTCCATTTGATTGTTAATTATAGCCGTGTTAAATTCGTTAATCTTTTCGTGGGAATTTAAGTTAAAATTGCTTGATTGCAATGATTTTTAAAGAAATTTAAAACATCTTATACATATAATATTTCGTATTCAATCAGATGTTAAGATATTTTTTGTTCAGATTTTTCTAATACAATCCGAGTGACAAATTAACATTATACATTTAAGGCTTATTTCTAATATCGCTTTTAATATTTGTAAAATATGTATAGCAGGAGGGAGAAATGAGTATGAAGGATTCTAAGCAACATTTGTTGATGGTTTAGTTGTATTGCAGCAACACCGAATCATGATGTAAGATGCTAAGAACATGCTTTGACAGCGTGTTTTTTACCTGAATATGCTTTGTACATATTTAAATGTGTTTTATCCTAATATACTCCCATATGGTATGGTGGTGGATAGAACTTGATGATCATAACATATATTTTATGTAATATATGTATATTATTACCAATATTTTTTTCGATATTAGCTGGCTTCATACGTACCATATAGCTTTACCTTATGAAAAGCATTTTTGCCCTAGTCCAAGCTCTTTCGCAGCTATAGATGGGTTTGTGATTTATGTAACATTATTATTAAAAATATTAACCCTCAACTGTTATTCGTTGAAACTGGCGTTTTTTTCGTACTTGTATGCGTTTCATAGCACCTCATATATGACGTGTGAAGGCAGCTTTTAAAAAGCATTATTGTGAATTTTCCGAAAATGATAATCAAAGTAAAATATTTAAATATTCCTATCCTAATTCCCTTTTTGTTAAATTATTAGTATATGGTGATTTTTGTAAGTATCTAAATCGTTGTCTTATTGTATCGTGGTTATTTTCAGTCAATACGGAGCGCTAGTGGTCTGCATCGCCGATGAAATGGAGAAGGGGGAGAACAAGCTGAAGGAAGTTCCCAGCACGGCCGCCCCTCCACCGGTCACCACGGATGGGAACGGTGAGATATTTTATGTTAGTTGGACAGTAAGGATGGGAGTTGTAGCTACTTTTATATCACTATGACTTCGTGAAGTTATTTATTCTGTCACTATTATATCACGACCGTTATATTTTATTAGTGACGATTATTGTCACAGCGGGTGCATATTATTCCGTCTGTTACATGTCGCAGTCGCAGATAGTGACTTGATTCAGAGTTTAGCGCTTAGCTTACCGGATTTATTAACTAGCTCTTGCCCGCAGCTTCGCCCGCGTTAACCTAGATTTACAACCGTATCCGGAGTGATGGTGATTATTTTTATAGCCTAAGATACTCCTTATAACATTAGCTATCTGCCAGTGAAGGTCCCGTGAAAATCGGCCCAGCCGTTCCAGAGATTAGCCGGAACAAACAGACAGACAGACAAACAAAAATTGTAAAAAAAAATATTTTGGTATATGTACCGTGTATACATTCATATGAATTTAATAAATAACGTTTATTTTAATATTACAAACAGACACTCCAATTTTATTTATCTGTATAGATTAGACGTGTTTTCATTTTTTAATGTACTTTCCCTCATACTTCGACAGGCTTCACTGAAGTACACTATTAATTTACACTATATTTTTTAGAGCGAATGTATTTACAAAAGTATCATTTACACACTATACTAATTAAATTAGCTAAACAAGAACCAAAGTAGTTATGAATTACTAGGTAACCTTTTTTTAAATAAAAACGAAACCGTTCGAAAGACGGGCGCGCAGTGACAAGTGAAGTGAAATAACATGAGAAGAGTGAACCGTCTCACGACGTGATTTTAGCATTATGAACGATTTCAAGTAGGTATCTAGTTAAATCAAAACCTTACTCTGTTTAAAATAAGATTTATTTTCATTTGAAGTTCTTATAATGCAGCGTTATTTACCTAAGCAAGTAAAAAAATCAGACAAACTGAAGCCCAATAACGTTAAATATGAGATGCTATTTCTCTTAAACATATTCTCTCCTCTAGCTGGTGAATAGTGACACGGTCTCACTCAAATGTTGCTTGTCTCTTTCGCACGATGGAATTCCGCGAATTATAATGTAGCTTGGCCCGCGTGAAGTTAAATGATACATCACGCTCGCGTTATATGTAACAGGCTCGTGAATGATGTCATGTGCCATTTCTATTGGATACGTACGGACAGACAAGATGGTTAGTGGTCAGCGTCGCCCATGTGTATGTTAGCTTTATTATATATATAAATATATATAAAAGGAAGTTTACTAACATAATTTTAAGGTTTTATACTAACCCTTGTGTAATATAATATATATTAGTGTGTAAGGTATCTATGGGCCATATAGTGCCTGAGAATAAATGATTTATTATTATTATTATTTGCCTATGTAGTTCACGCGAGACTATCATATACAAGCGGGATGGTGGTCCCATGCAGGCTGTAGTGTCTACAATGAATCAATGGCTTGAACTTCATTTGTTTGTCTGTTCGTCAGGTTCAGTGAAAGACGCGCCGCTGGCGATGGCGGAGGGCGACGCGGAGCCCGAGGCGGTGCCCGGGCCGGCAGTGGAGCTCGAGGAGGGCGTGGGGGCCGAGGGCTTCTGCGTGCTGGAGTCTGCGCCCGCTGCGCACCGCTTTCGCCTCTCCATGCTGCAGCCGTCCGAGCCGCGCAGCTTCTACTCGGCGGTGAAGCGAGAGATCAAACTTCTCAAGAGCGACCTTCCACCTGGGGTCAGTTCACTTTCAATTTTAACCCAATAGGTAAAAAGACGCGTCATGAGCTTGACCATTCGAGCGTATTATAACCGAATAGAGTAATGTGAGCCATACAATTCCGAAACTGGTCACTCATTTTTTCATGGACGTAATAGCAATTCAACCAACTGGTGATCTGTGTGTACGTCTCATCAGCCAATCCTCCATCAATGGTCATCAGTAGGCTAATTAGAGTTATTAATATCTCTGGCTTAGCTTTTCAACTGTCGTCAACTCACTAACAACAGTAATTACACTGCGCGTAAGAAAAACTTACGAGTATACATATGTATATAGAGTGCGAGTGTCACGCCGCTCCATTGTGTCGTAAAGTGTGTAATCTGTAGTAAAGTGCTGTGAGAGTGACTTTCCATGCGTAATGCATAAAAAAAAATCCATATTTTAAATTAGGACATTCATCATCATCAACATCACCATCAGTATCTATCCATCCATTGCTGAACACAGGCACCCCTCATTGAAAGCCAGAACAGAAATGTTATTGCTTTTTTATTTTGCTTCCGGGAATAATTCTTATAAATTGGCACTTCACATTTCACCATTTTAACATAAAAACAAATATAACATCGCTCGCGGACCTAATGTGATGCGTGTTGTTTTGATACTGATTGAACGTTTTCAAGACAATGGTCTATGTTCATACCTGTGCTTACAGTTTATACTTAGTATCGCGCGCTCTATATATTATGTATACTCTATGAGTGAAAAGAAATAAGTTACATGTAGTATCCGACAGCTGGCTTATATAACCTGTAAGTTACAAATACGGGACTCACTCGTGTCGTGGTGTGCAGGTGTGGGTGCGCGGCTACGAGGACCGCATCGACCTGCTGTCGGTGATGATCGCCGGGCCCAGCCGCACGCCCTACGAGGGCGGGCTGTTCGTGTTCGACGTGCAGCTGGGCGGGGAGTACCCGCGCGCGCCGCCGCTCTGCCACTACCACTCGTACTGCTCCGACCGCCTCAACCCCAACCTGTACGAGGACGGCAAGGTACTGTTTGCCGACCCTGTTTGTCTTTAAAAATGTTATAGATGTTTTATTTCACGAAAGCGGGTGAGCCATCCTTGCGTCTGAAAATGTACATGCACATTGTCTGTCGCATCACAACTACAAATAGGGCCATAATATTCCTTAGGCCTTTCGTGAAATAAATCAACTGTACACTACAGCATTCATGAGGACGAAAAGTACGCGTTTTGGTACTTTAGCCTACTTTTTATGGAAGGTTATTTCAGGGTTTTAGGTCATAATTATTTTACACTAACGAAGGTGCGTGCCTTGATAACATATACAATGGTACTTAGGTGTGCGTGTCGCTGCTGGGCACGTGGTCGGGGCGCGGCGTCGAGGTGTGGGGCAAAGACAGCTCGCTGCTGCAGGTCATCGTGTCGCTACAGGGACTCATACTCAACGCCGAGCCCTACTTCAACGAGGCCGGATACGAGAAGCAGAAGGGTGAGTCGAGCAGATAGAGAGTGAGAAGTTGACAGGGAAGTTATTGTTCTATATGATATACTCTATCTTGTGGCGAGCTTAAATATTCCGTTAAATAATACAAAACGTGATAACAATGTGATGTGACCTTGTGTCGTGTGCTGCGGGCTCGCACAACTAAGGGTACATCAAGTGGAATGTTGTATTTCACATGAGTAAATCAATGACTATGTAAAACATGTGGAGAAAGATGGAAGTAACAATGTTATTTTTTAACAATTCTGGAGTTATTGAATAAAGTGATTAATTTCTTCGATATTGACGACAAACCAATTCATGGCCTATTTCAGGCACGCAACAAGGCAGGGAGAACTCGCGCATGTACAACGAGATGGTGCTGCTGAAGCTGGTACAGTCGATGACGCGCATGCTCAGCAACCCGCCCGAGCCGTTCCGCGAGGAGGTGCTGCGGCACATGCGCGGCGCGGCGGAGGCGCTGTGCCGGCGGCTGGAGGGGCTGGCGGCGCTGTCGGCGGGCGCGCGCACGGACGAGCCGCCGCCCGACTACCCGCTCGTGCCCGCCTCCCGCGGCTTCTGCCTCACCCTGCGCTCCTCGCTCGACTCGTTCCGCGCGGCCCTGCGGCGGAACGACATCCTCGTGCCGCCCTCCACCTTATAGCCCATCGCGGCGCTAGGTAGTAATCAATTATAGGATCGAGGGGGGCTAGAATAATGTCAGGAATATTCGTTGGTGGAAATCCGGGGGGGTGTGAGAATAATGTCAGGAATATTTGTTGGGGGGAAATCCGGGAGGGGGGGCTAGAATAATGACAGGAATATTCGTTACAGGAACTCCGCCCGGATCCACCCCCGCCGCAGTCGAGCTAGTTTGGTCCCTCCACCGGACACTGCAGACGTAGCTTTAGTATTTATTGTGATCCACGGGGCGGTAGGGCTAGTTTCACATGTTTTGTTTCTCTCAGCGACACCACACTCGAGTCTTGCATGATATTTTTATTCGTTGTTCATATTGGTCGATATGAAGTATTCATTGAATAAATTTCTAATGGAATGTTTGATATTATTCGAATTAATTTAGAATATGTTGTAAGTATCTATTATTTATTTTGTTACAAAGTAGCGCCTACTTTTTATTGAACGATTCGCTCTAGGTTTATTGTACTTATTGAAATTGATTCTAATGTGAATGTTAATATTTTTAGACCGCGTCGGAGATATTTTGGTATTTATAAATCCTGCGGGCGCTGCCGTCGCTTCTGTCGCAGCAGATTACTATCAAATATCTCCTCATATACCCTCCTTTATAAAATGTACTCTTAAATTGTAAGAAGCTTGTAGGTTATCCAATGAAATTTATGTAATTAATAAATAGTTAATTGAATATTTTGTCCCTCTTTATAAGTAATACTTAGAAAGAGATGAGTAAAATTATTGTGGCGACAGAACCGATGGCCCGGACTCGTAATGATATCAGTTATTTTTTTGTTTCGTTGTAGACGTCATTGATGTATGTATGGCGAAAGTATTCTCAATATTCACGCGTACAATCGTGCGTACTGAGTATTCGGTGAAACTAATAGATCTCTGCACCTCTCTAGTACTGAGTACGCGATCGTATTGCGAGACACTCGTTTGTATTTAATTTATAGTATTTTTGTACAATAATAATTTATGTATTATCGTTTCGTATTCGATAAATTTTAGATTGTGTATAATTTTTTTAAAGACATTTGTTCCTTTTCGTTACCATTCGAAAATCCTTCGCACAGACCAAACTAGATATAGAATGCCTCCAAAATATATCCCAGTTAGCATTACAGTGTCAGGCCGAGTTTGGTCTAGAAGTTTCGTGCCCTAGTGCTTTAGGAACCACCGCAGGGCGAGGGCCGGCGGCTTGCACAAATACGATGTAACTCCATGCCAAAGTCAATTGAGCTATGAAAGGCTTTTGTCGCTTGTGTACGCGATAAGTGACAACTATGTGTAATGATTATAAATAAATAATTCTTGAACCTCGGCATTGGTTTTATTTTTATTATTCAAGTGATATATTAGCAATACAAGCAGAGCTTCGCGTGTTCCATTTAGTAGATATTAACCAAGAATGTCCATAGTCACTTTGTGAAATAGACTTGAGTACTGAGAATAGTACCAAGTTTAAGAATTCCAATTCTTTTTTATGTTAGTTGGATAGGCAAACTGGCAGACGTGCCACCTGATGGTAAGTGGTCGAAGTCGCCTTGAACACAAACTAGTTTACCTGGAACTAGCCCAAGCAACTCGCTTATATGCTGTCTATCCTAAGACATAAGATGTTAAGTCTCGGTGCTAGTAATTTCACTGCCTGTCTTGCCCTTCTCTCCGAAACAGCAAATCTGTATCACGGATAAAACAAGTAAGAATCATTAACATTCAAGCTTTGGAGACAAGTATTGAAAAAACGTATTGAACACAAAATAAAAAATTTATTACTTTTATAAAAATACACTCATAAAAAATCATAATATATCAGTCGTTTTAGTTTCGATTACTTATTATTTAAAATGGTTGCCTATCACAGCGTGTAGGATATTGTACAAAAGATTCACTAGACGTACATAAAACGTTATTCTCAAGTTAAATAGACAAATTGTACGAGACAATTATTACATTTGTTACATCACTTTGATCGTAGTGAAATAAAATTGTTGCGCGTTTCCTAACATGACAAACAGCTGGAATAATATACAGATTGAATATAATGACAGTATTTAATAAATAATTCTGTAGTGTGGTAACATGGACTATAAATCGACCTTAATATCAGCTGGAAGAAAGATCTATGGTGTTTATATTAAGGCTAAACAAACTAAATCGTTCTATATTCTTAAGAGACGGCAGTTGAGTCACTTGAAACGACTATTTAGTATTACTACGACTATTAGACAGTGAATAAATAATATTTAATAAAAAATCATGATGTCATTCATGCATTATTAAAAGACATAAAAAATTGAAACTTTTGATCATTTTGCTTGGTATTAATAACTGATTGCATGGATGCAAAACAACCATTGTGTATAGGGTAACAAATATAAACTAACACCTTTGACTAAAATAATTCTAATATAGCTTTGGTTCGTGGCAGTAATTATTTGTAGCTAGGAAGACAGGCGTAGCGGGCTCAACCTCAACTAAATGTGCACTTTTAAATTAATATTAGTGTTACATTACTATTATATAACTACCTGCTTTCTATATTTCGAAATTATTTTAGAGATCTATGGTTAATTGTACTTATGGTAATCTATGAATGGTATTACATTTTACAATTTACACTGTAAATATATAATTTATCATGTAAATAATAATAAAATAGACAAAATTATGATTAAACATAAACCGCTATGTATTATATATATATATATATATATATATATGCAACGTATTGTTTGACGTATGTATGTGCAACGTATTGATAAATTTTCCTCAAACAATACGTTAGGTATATGATATAGTTTGGGACTTTCCTCATAGAATACACATTTCCCCAAACTATACAAAATCGTCGTCAAACAATACGTTGCACATATATATATATATATATATATATATATATATATTCATTTCACGTATAATTTTACAAAATAATTTTGATAACATCAGCCACTACAATAATAAGAATAAGGCAAGAATATAGTTATCATAACAATTTTTAAATACAAATTAGTTGCCTCAATTTGTTAATACAAAAATTTCTTCGCATATATCATATAATGGCATGGATTTCTGAATTTTAAAATGGAGTTTTATAATCTAATTTATATTTCGAACATCTAATAGTAAAAAAGTAACCTTAATAATCTATATTCATGCTTGATGCTTTATAGTTTAAATTTTTATCATAACATTTAAACACTTTTAAATTTAGCTATAGACTATGGTCTTGCAAACCATAGAGTAAATTAAATAATATATTAATTACATTTTATTCGACAAAATGATGAAATGTATGTCTAATATTGTATTGTTCATGAATATAAAAAGTACCACAGCAAATAATTCATTATACTCACAAGTAATACTGGATTTAAAAAGTTAAAATGTTATTCATGATTCGACTAATACTATTACAAATACAATAATACTAAATATGGCGAATAAGAACCAATAAACAATGGGATTGAAAATGATTAATCACATCAATTTCTAATTAATAACACACAAATCTAATCTTATTTAACGGCGGATCTTTAAAAGTATAAATAAACGAATTCATCACGTTTGTCATGGAATTCATTTTAAAAATACATGGGACAATAATTTAAAATAATTCTTATAAACCATAGACAATATGCTAAGACTATAAATTTAAACATAGGTACATATGCACGATTAGTTTGACTAATCATACGAATTAATTATTGTCTTCTCAGTTCTTCTCGTATATTCTGCAGACTATCAGTGTCATGATCTCTCAAACATGTTCACCGACACCAAAATGATACAAACGAAGGACCATATGAGTACAAACCCCGCCCACGTGATATTCGAGAATGGGCTCTTATATTTATTGACCACTCCTAAACCAAGCAGAGTGTTACAGTGCCGCCTGGCTGACAATACTAAAAACGTTGGAATTATGTACTGAATGCCTGTGCCCGCATACGATCCGGTAAATTTTATTAAAACGCTGATGTCTTCTAAAAAGTACGTTAACAATAATGGCGGCACCACCGCTACTACGGGGAACAACAACTTTCTTAATATGAAATTATACGACTCCAACCGGCTTGTGTCCAAAAATATACCTTGCAAATTATTTCTAAGCGTAATAGCTATTATAGGAAAACTGGTGGATAAGGTAAACACTGGAAAGAGAGCGAGAAAATATTCTATGATTTCTAGAAAGATGTTCTCATTGTCGGTTGGTATAAAGTTTAATGTGTACAGATCGCTTAGATGAGCAAATGCGAACGCACCCGTAAACGCTAGAAGGAGATAGAAGATACTGATTAGCAAGTAGTCTAGAGAGAGATGGATACCTAGATGGCTCTTCCCCCTGATGGGGCTGATGAGTGCTGGGAGGGAGTGGTGGCACATGAAGGAGTAGACACAGGCGCCGAACAGAGTGGGTACGCCGGTGAAGTCGAAGGCCGGGGGCTTGCCTTGGGGCCCGTTCTTTATCAGGAGAAATATGGCTATTGAGATCATTATGGCGAATGCTGAAACATAAAAAGCATTCATTATTAAGTGTATAAATGTTTTATTCATAAGAAACAACAAAAAATAAGATTCTCGATTGTGATTCTAAAACCAAATTCATTTCTGCTTCGTAAGGCAAGAAAAGCTTTGTTTCATCCTTGCTTCTTGCTCGAAAACGTCCATCATTTTAGCTAGGTTCAGATGAAAAATCAGGATCAATAAATGTTTGAAAATGTGACAAAATGTCTCTCGTGTGGACGTTTCTTGGTAGTAGACGAACAAATCTTTATAGCAAACTGCGGAGTGTCGAAATTTTTGAAGTGCGTTAAGAGACACCAAATAAACAGTGACCACCTGTGCTTAGACTGTGCGCGACGGGG
Source organism: Helleia helle (assembly GCA_963853865.1). Classification (NCBI taxonomy): domain Eukaryota; kingdom Metazoa; phylum Arthropoda; class Insecta; order Lepidoptera; family Lycaenidae; genus Helleia; species Helleia helle. The sequence goes on along the minus strand of OY971426.1, from coordinate 16,428,620 downwards.
AATAGAGAACCTAAGAAGTAGGCGGAGCTTCGCATTCGGATGGGAATTCATTGGATAATTGTCGATAAACTGTTAATTATTTATTATTGTTCTCCGTTATAAATTATTATTATACACAGTATTTAATTAAAAAATATTTGGGACACATGCGCTCTGTATTTTGACAAGTCGCGTACTAATGGCGAATGATAAAAAGTATCCATCGAAAGCATGCGATGCGTTCTCTATTCCCCGCCGCGCACATTCTAAGCTCGGTGGTGACCATTAATAATTATAATGAGTTCCCATTTTTTTTTCTAGGGACTGAGCTAGTTAATCACTCGTACTTTTGAGCTTCTATCGTAGTAACTAAACTTTAAATATTTTTAAATCTTTAGTCAAAAGTTATTACCTAAATATCTCCTAATTTATTACTAGATATATTATATTTGTCTGTTTATTTTTATAACTTCCTCTGAAATATATATATAAAGAAAGTTCTATATAAAATATGTGTTTTAGTACATAATATGTATGTATTAAATCATTAATAAGATATAATAATAGTAATAATAATAATATCTATGGACGCTTTTACACCACGTCAATCTGGTCCCGTCGTAAGTTCTTGAAGAACTTGTGTTACGGGTACCAGACAACGGAAATATATTTAATATTTTTATACTATACATATATTTAAGATTTTTATTATATGATACACATATTTAATACATATCCATGACCCACGAACACAGAAAATAGTTTTGTTCCCTGGCGGGATTCGAACCCGCAACCTCCGGCTTGAGCGCCAACGTGCTTACCACTGAGCCACAGAGGTAGTTGCACCTGCCTCATCATTTTTATAAAACATTTCCATTACCCAAAGGTTACTTGGGAAATTTTATTATATTATAGTAATGTGTGTGTGAATGAATATTCTGTATTATGCATAAAGAATATTCATTCATTCATTCATTCATAGTATTGACTAAGTTTGACATTCCGTGACTCACCGAGCCATCGCATGCCCGAAGTTAACAGCTGAAGGTACTTAGTCTTCTGAACGTTGAAGAACACGAACGGGCCCATGGCTCCGAAGAACGTCAGCAGTGCCACGCGGTAGCAGTCGAACCGCGTGAACAAATGCTCGGACGTCGAGGCGTTGAAACACGGTAAGACATCCCAATCACTGGTGTTGGTTAGGTTCGATGGTACTGTTGAGCTGAAATTATAGTTTGGTTGACAAACAGACAAAATTTAAGTTAATTATTAATGTGGTGTAAATAATAAATATTTAACCTTATAATTACAATTGTAACGTTATACGTACATAATTCATATTACTATCCTAAAATACACTTAAATTTAATATTTACAATACCTAAAACTAATTAAAATCACTACTAAATTAAATCTTACATTAAAATCTACGTCTAAATATAAAATACAATTTTATTATAACTTATTTTACACAACACAAATATAAAACATAATAATATTGTTATATTGTATATATGTGTATATATATTGTATACATAATAATATGATTAAAATTGGCTATTTACATTAATAAAACTATAAACAGTTCCTATAATGCAACAGGAATTCATCAAGCGGCATTTTAGTACTCGCGCGATGCAACATTTTAGCGCTCCAAGTAGATCTTTTGTTTAGGACAAGTTAAAACTGTGGTACCGGTCGCCGCGTCATTCATTTTTTCTCGATCTAGTTTGCGGGAACGCACGTCACATTAAATATTGCTACTTATGGTCTCTAATACGGAGAAGAATAATTTAATTTAACCCGTAACCGTAAATAATATTAATCTTCGTCGTCGCTAGGCGTTCCTCGAACTATATATTAAATAATTCAAGTGTTGATCGCCCCAAACTGGGGATCGACGCTTGGCTTCACCGCTCGGGTTGCCGTTTCGGGCGGTTTTCTTCACACCTTCACCACAACCACAAAATTACTCTCCGCCGGATTCCCGCCTTCGGTCGTCAGCGGATTCCACAACGCGACTCCCGGGATCACCAACTTACGGCATGACACAGGAGAGTACCTGAACCGACGAGGTATAGGAACTTGTGTTAAGTGCTCAACCCCGGCCTGTATCAATTTTAATCACACCACCGGGGCGAGTAAATTTAAATAAATCAATTTAATTGCATGGTACTCTGATTCTCATTTATCACCTTAGTAGATGAGGGTAACCCGTGACACAATAAACAGTTACCTTAATGTAATAGGCATGTATGTATTTATTATTATTATAAAACGGATATGTATTAAATTATGTAGGTTCCTCTTTGTTTTAATTTATATTTTGTTTTGCTTTTTGATGACCTACTCTACTATTATTTTAAATTCTCCTCTACCCTAAGGTTGTCTGGGAGAAATCGCTTCCTTAGCGATAAGACCGCCTTTGTGCTTAATATTATTTTGTATGTTTTTATTTAAGATGTAATTGTTGTTTTTATGCACAATAAAATAAGTTTCTTCTTCTTCTAGCTTACTAGCTATGACAGCATGTTTAAGGGATCAAAGAACGTCTCCAGTAAGGTGCAGTAAGACTTGTTACCAGTTGAAAGGGAGCGCTGTGTCGCGCTACCGACGCTACCGTCTGCATGGTTGCCATCATCCTGCTTAATTCCTTCGTCAAACCACTTTGCTGTGTTTAAGAAAGTAAAGGACAGACAGTTTAATTACTGGCCCTGATACCTTGTCTCAGCAACGCACGAAGTTGCCTGGGCAGTCCCAAGTGAACATGGCTATACTCATGACGTCAGCGTCTGCCTATTCAAGAAACATAAAAAAGTTAACTTCAATCCAATCATGATAAATTGCGCCTTTAAACCAGAATGAATCAGATTTTTTTATGTTCATAGATATTTTGTCTTTCTCATATGGAGAATCTTCACCAACTAACATTTTCATTAACTTTAAAACTTACCACACAACATCCATCAACGACTTAGCGACAGCCGCCGAATATATCGACAAGTCTCCATACAGATATATACAGAGCGTGCAATAAAACACCATTCTCCCCGTTTTGTTCAGGAACAGGTTGGCCATTTCCCCGAGCTCGATGCGCTTGTCCAGACTGTAGTACCGGGAGGGTATCGTGTCTCCGCACACCAGAGGATCCTCCAAATCCCCGTACCCTGGATTGGAAGTGGTTGGTTCTTCCTCCGATTCATTCTCTTGAACCTATTATAAGTATATATAATATTGAATAAACGCTCGCTGCGATTATACTTTACCGCGTTATATTAAAAAAGAACTTTTTCTGTAATAATTATATATATATATACACAAGAATTGCTCATTTAAAGATATAAGATAATATCTATGGACGCTTTTACACCACGTCAAGATCTGGTCCCGTGGTAAGTTCTCGAAGAACTTGTGCTACGGGTACCAGACAACGGAAATATATTTTTATTACTTTTGTACTATACACAATACACATATTTAAGATTTTTTTATATGATACACATCCATGACCCAGGAACACAGAAAACTTTTTGTTCCCTGGCGGGATTTGACTCCGCCTTGAGCGCCAACGCGCTTAACATTGAGCCACTGAGGTCGTCAATGGTAACTTTGATCTCTATTGTCTACTCTACTTTTTCATAACACATCAAAACTGCGGATGAAATAAGTATCATACATACAGTATATTCTATAGGCCTCTACAGGTCATTATTTAAATCACGGTCTACATATCACGATTTCCTAACGCAATATAAGGTGCTACCTGAATGCGTGAGGAGTGAGGACCTTATGTGTCACGATATTCCTGTTACAGTTGAATAAACATTCAATAACACTTCTCAGTAACTTTAAATAATAGATATTAATGAAGCAGAATGTAGACAAACAATGGTCAATTCTCTCGTCGGCCAGTTGGTGTTTTTACTAAGTTATAAAAAAAAATGCGTGCGTACACATGTCAGAAGTGAGACTTATTTAATATATAATATATATTATAATATCAACTCTTATATGTCACGGGTCTCCTCCTCGAAATCAGGCGAGGAGGGTTTTGGGCCATAGTCCACCGATGCACTGGCCCAATGCGGGTTGGTGAACTTCACACACCTTCAAAGACTTTTAATCTCATAAGGCATGCAGGTTTCCTCACGATGTTTCCTTGACCGGTGAGCAAGCGATGGTCTCATGTTCAGATGCACGTAGAAATGTAGAAAAACCTATTTCTAGGCATCGCAGGGTCAGGATCGAACCCGGACTTCTCGGGTCTCACTCAAGAGGCCGAGCCCATACCCACTAGGCCATCGTCCCTGACACTTATTTGGCAACCTAATTTTATCTAAAGCTTTAAATTTCCGAGACTTGCGGTGCGACGTTCGCCCTTTCTCACTCTCTCTATCACTATCTCCCTCTTCTTGGACAAAAACGTTGAACATTTTCGTGACGTTTCATCCGTAAAAATTTACCCTCATGCGCGCAAAGCAGGTTTACTTCAAAAACGCCGATGGTTTACTTATTTCAGTTGCGATCTAACCTAAGTAATGCATCTTACTTAATTTCAATGTACACCTGTCCACGTCCACATCTCTTGCTCACCAGCTAAGAATGTCGTAAGGAAACCAGCATGCCCGACGAGTTTAAGTCTTTGAACGTGTGTGAAAATCGCCATGCCTTGAGCCAAGGAACAGCCAAACTACTTCGATCAACAATAACACTAGATAACGCCTTACGTACTAAAACAGATCTCAATCTTGATCATCAATAATGTGGCACCGACTGAGTATACCGTCAAAACAAAAAACGATGGACAGTTTCAATATTTTCAACCTAAACTATGGCTTGTTCGGAACTAATAAAGCGCGATTTAGACTGCATTAATTAGAATGACAGAAAGAGACCGCAAAAGAATATTGTAAAAATATGTGTAAAGCCACACTATGATACCCTTCTCATTTGATATGGATTTATTTCATTTGCTGCGTTTCGACACGTAAATCCTCTTGTAATACTAATAAAATAAAATACTTTGCTTTTTTAAATGCACTTGTTTTCTAACCTACAATTTAGATTTTTAAAAATGTAGCTGATGTAACTACTCAGCTACTAATACATAAAATAAATCATATAATAAACACAAATGATATGATACTTACACTGTTTCTTTTGATAAATTGCAGTCTTTTCCATTTAAATACTGCATTCGCACATGCCATTGTTTCTATGACATATGTTGCAGTCAAGAAACTCATGAAGGCCAGGAACACAAGTGATATAGTGCTGAGACCCCATCCTGCTCGGGCGAAAGCCGCTGGGAGTGTCAACGCACCAGTGCCAACAATAAGATTGAAAATGTATATCAAACCAACCTATAACAAAAATGTTTTTTAAATAACTGGTGAGCTGGTGTTGGCCTGCCACAAACACCAGTCCTCCCTTTATTGATCCAAACTATCCTATCTCTCAAGTTGGACCATACTCCATAGTGTGCAAAGCAGTGGAGCTGCATTCAAGGGGGTCGATCAGTGTGAGCACCGCCCTTCAGAAGGAGCTTCTTGAAGACATCTACTGGTGTGCGAGTCTTGCGGGGACCGTGCGACAAAATCTCGTTTACGTATATGGATAAGCATACGGTGCAGGAGCATATGCGGTGAAGATATTGAATGCAACGTATCGAGGAGCAAATATATCAGCTCGCTGGGCCTATTTCTCCTCTTTACATATGGCGTCAGGGTTTGACGAAATTTTCTAAAAAAATATCAAAACTGTTTGAGACCGAAAGCTACAAAAATAAATTATAAATTCAATTTCGTGCACCTCACCTTTCGATAGTGGCAGATTTTTTAACCGACTTCAAAAAGGAGGAGGTTATCAATTCGTCGGTATCTTTTTATCACAAACACACAATATTATTTATACTCAATATTTTTTATATCTTTACACTTTTTATTATTTTATGACTGTCGCTGTGGGAGGAAATCCCTAAAATAAAGTCCTCGACCCCTTGCGTACCATGCGAAGTACTTGGCAAAGGTTGATCATCATAATCGCCGCTCTCGCTTGCAGAATCCGAATGATGAATTATTCCGTCATTTCGCCAATAATAAGGTCGCTTTTTTGCATAATGCACTCGATTCATCCTGGCCCATAAAATTTACCTTTTCCCGTATAAGCTCCATTGTCCGGGTTATGTTCCAGTCCTCGTTTTTAGCGGATACGTGGCAGCCCACGCCATCTCGATGGGGATATACCCGGATATATCGGGATGGTATGGGGTAAACGAAGGACATAGTGGTGGTTTTTTTTTTACATTTCGTCTATTTCGTATCCTTTATGAACGTCTTTGATTTTGATTATTAGATCGTAAAGTTGTGGTTTACGCATGTTCTTTTCATAAGGTTTTTTCTTTTCTAATAACCACGATCCCATTTCTGCCTTGTTGTCACTGGATAAAGGGGAAGAATTCAATAGTTTTATTGTGGCACAGAGCATTATTGATGACAGCCACCAAGTTAGGGCTCAAATTTGGAACCAGTTGGGTCCGTAACCATTTCTTATAGTTGGGAAATTCATGTCATCATGATAGTCTCTGGTTTTGCTTCCAGATTTGAAAATTAGTAGCGCGTTTGGAACAAATGCTACTTCTGACCCAGCGTGTACCATAACTATTGGCTAACCTTTAGATATCGGGCGCTTTAGCCTTGGAGGAGAACCATCTGACCACACATTACCTTTTGTATGTGATGAGTGGGTTTGCGACTCATCAGTAATACAATTGATTGCCCTTCATCCCTGTAATTTTTCATTGCTTTCAAATACAAAATCCTTTTCAGGCGAATGTCGATATTCTCTATAAGAACCATACCATTGGCTTAGATCTATCGCCACTTAAAACCCAATTTCCTAATTTCAATTTTCAGTTACAAAACCCAAGTTTCAGTCTTTAATTTATTGTTTTCTAATGTTTGCGCGAATTTCACTCATTATAATGAAACAATTTTTTACGGATTTTATCGCGGTTTATTAAGATTTTTACAAGCCCGACGTTTCGGATACTTTACAGCAACCATGGTCACGGGAGGACTGAGGTGACAGATGTCCTAATGTTACAAAGTTATTCGAAACTACCCTATGATACATCATTATTTTAATAAGTCCTCTCTACGCAGAAAGTGCTAACTGCATCTTTAATCTGTGGCATATTATGCTTGGTTTTTGATTTAATTATTTTAATAATGGGATCCCAAGCAGGTGGTAAGAGCCAGCCATCTTCTCTATTGAAATTTGGATGTTTTTTAATTTCAATAGCCTCGCGGATCATCCTTGGTTGGAATCGGTGTTCTTTTGCGAGTATCTGTGGTTTATCAAATCTAATATAATGGCGAGCTTTGTCTAGACTATGTTCACAGATTGCAGACTTAGTGTAGCGACGGTGTTTTAAGTCAGCTATATGTTCTTTAACGCGAGTTTTAATTGATCTTTTGGTTTGGCCTATATAAGAGAGGCCACAATCACAATCAAGCTTGTATACTCCTGCATCTTGTAAGGGTATATGATACTTGACAGATGGTAAGAATTGACCTATCTTTTTAGGCGGCTTGAAATAAGTTTTTATAGAAGCTCGCTTTAGGATGAAGCCAATCTTGTCAGTGACGCCTTTCATAAACGGTAGCACAGCAGGTACTCGCTCGACGGTGGCTGGTTTCACACGTTCACTGTGACGGAGACGCGGTACCCGAAGCTTGTTGTCACGCAGTACTTGCTTGACATGTTGAAGTTCGGTCTCCAGGTGCTGCTCATCACAGATCCCTTGTGCTCTCTGTAACAAAGATTTACCCACGGTAGCTAACTGTGTTGGATGGTGGTGTGATTCGCCGTTTAAATACCTATCCGTATGGGTATGTTTCCTATACACTGTGTGGCTTAAGGTGTTATTGGGATTACGGGCTTGTAAAAATCTTAATAAACCGCGATAAAATCCGTAAAAAATTGTTTCATTATAATTTCAGTCTTTAAGCTAGTTTTAGCACCTTGAAAATTTATATCCCGTTTGAGTTTCGCTAGTAATTTGTTTATGGTCTGCATTTCTTTTTCAGTTTAATGGAAGTTCTGTAGGTATGGATTTTTTTATCACACCTTGGTTTTGATTTAGACTTTTTTTACTAGGCATGCGGAATACCGAAATAATGCCTTCATTTGGGATCCGCTGTATTGTGAGTTGGGACACACCACATGCATTAGCAACACTTATATAAACTTTGTCTACATCTTTCACACCTTTTTCTTTTTCTTTTTTCATGTACTGCATAATAAATCATAAATCATTTTTGTCACCTGGCAATTTAAGACACAATTATGCTTTGGTGGTATACTTGGCGAATAATATAAGTGCGAAGTGCCAACTGACAGTTGCAAACAACAAAATAACACAAATAAAACAAACTTAACTGACTAGAGCGTTGTGGAAGAATTTAGCGAATTCGCGGTTTTTGTTTACCCAAAAAGTGCTCAAAAATGTTTTGACTTCTAAAAACAGGAGGAATCAAAATTCAAAGATTACTTTTACTTAATAGTCATATTAGATAATTAATTATTTGTACAATTTTTTTTAGTCATTTATTTATTCAGGCAATAATAAATTTAAAAAAACCGGTCAAGTGCGAGTCAGATTCGCCTACAAAGGGTTCCGTACCATTATATGTGCAACATTAGACACTTTAAAAAAATCACATTTGTTGTATTGTAGTCCCCTTAAATATTTGTTTTATTCTGTTTTTAGTATATGTTGTTATAGCGGCAACAGAAATACATCATCTGTGAAAATTATAACTGTCTAACTATCGCAGTTCATGAGATAAATCCTGGTGACAGACAGACAGACAAAAAGTCTTAGTAATAGGTCCCTGTTTCAGCCTTTGAGTGCGAAACTATAATATAATATATAATGATCCCTGGTTAATGGCTGACCGAAACTTTGCCTATCTGCACGCAGCCTCCACTCTTGTACCTTATTGAGACATCAGCCATTCATTCTCCTGAGTGTGTGACCAGCCCACTGTCACTTCCACGGGCTTAATCTTTGTGTGATATCGGTAACTTTAGTTGTCTAGCAGATGTCTTCGTTTCGAATTCTATCTGCCAAAGAAACATCCAGCATAGCATGCTCCAATGTTAAGCTACATCAAACTTTCGGACCAGTCGTAAATTTAGGGGCCACGTTTCAGCCCCGTAGGTCATCACAAGGAGAATGCATTAGTTGGTCATACAATAATAATTTTGTTAACTCAAAGCGCAACTTTCAAATAAATAACGACAAAAGTTAGAAACATATGGTTACCTCAATTTATGTGTTTAGGGGTCTTAGATTAAATAATTAGCATTACTAATTATTATAAATAATAATATTTATTTACGCTTTAAACAAATATTATGTTTTATTAAATTATAAGTTTTAATTTTAATAGTGCACAGAGCAAGTGTGAAGTATGGGTCCAGCAGGTAACATTTTCTAATAAAATAATTCTTACCCAAACGGAGTATTGATCACCAGTATCAGATAAAGGCATCCTAAATATTTTTTTTACAATCCACGGACGTCGAGGCATCTCACACTACACGACATAATCTGTAATATTTTCTAGAGTTATAGTTGAAGTGTGTGACTGATCACTGATGTTTTGATAAGTTCAAGAACAAAAGAAATCAGCATATTTAATGTTATCGCATATTGAATATCGATTTCGTCACGAACAACTAATAAAATATACAAATTAAGATCTTACGCTTATTTTAATAAGTCTTATTTTAATTTTAAACTACTGTGAGGCAAAATAATGATCTGAGATCTCCATTTTTGAGATTTGACATGGTTTTGTTTTTCTACTACTTCTTCTTTAATTTTTAGTATTTTATGTGTCAATCATAAATAAGGGTAGAACAATAGGGATGTTGACATTTTTCAGAAATTTAGAAATCATTTATAAACATTATTAACCTTTGCTTAAATACGTCTAATGCCCATAAAATCTTGCATTTTAAATTTCGTTCCAAAATGCTAACACTTGTCACGTGACGTCATATGTTGTTAAACATCGTAAAAGTGATAAAATAATTCTAGTTGTCGTTAAAAAAAAATGGCTTCTAAGTTTTTTATGTGTTGTACGGTGCGTATGTGTGGGTACACTGTCAAAACGCCTGAAAATTTGTTTTTACTATATTTACAGCGTACGGAAAATGGTGTATAAAAGTACCTCAATATTCTTCCGCTTCCGCTAAATAAGAACAAGTGACGTCATCTCCGTTTGTTATCATGTTACCTATTTTAAAATTTGTTTCATTTTATTTATAAAATATTAATTTAATCAAATAAAAATAAGGAAAATTTTTGTATTTTTTCAGAATTCTCTCATATAAACTACCAATTAACATCAAAATCTTATATCTTTAAATGAGCAATTCTTGTATATATATATATATAATTGGAATCTCGGAATCGGCTCCATCGATTTTCATGAAATTTAGTATATAGGGAGTTTCGGGGGCGATAAATCGATCTAGCTAGGATTCATTTTTAGAAAATGTCATTTTATTAAAAAAAAAAAAAAAAATACCGAGCAAAGCTCGGTCATCCAGGTACTTATATTTTTATATGAATACTGTCAACATCCCTATATTTGAGTTTAGCCATGTTGGCATAAAAAAAATGTCTGTTTATAATATGTCCATACATACTATATTATGTATGTTTACTATATAATCAATAATGTAGAATTTGTTTTGACGTGACAACGTCTTATAATTCGATGGAGCCGGCTGCAAGAACGAAAAAACATGACGCATGCGGCGTTACGTGCTGTGAGGCGTTCCATTATCTTATGACGTTGTCACGTTCAACTATCGTCAGTAAACCGACTTTTTGTTTGGTACACTATCTAAGTATGTTAACAGAACGTTGCTGAAGCTCGCATTATAGATTTTATGACAACACAATAGGCTGGCTTGTAGGAATGATTACCGGAGAAGCTATTGCAGGCGCTAACCCTCTACCAAAGGTACAAGCATTCAAGTCTTCTTTACTTGAGCTGAAATTTCTCCGACATAAAATTCTAGACGTCGTCACTATAATTATGTCTATGGTCATGACGTCTAAAATCATCAAAATCAGAGCTCCTACAAAATTTCTCGCCTGTGCTGTTTTCTTCTGTAAAAATATATCTAAAACAGCGCCTCTAGATAGCGCCTCTTCCTCTTCACCATTTCAAAACCATTTTCCTTCTGACGTGCCGCCTGTGCTGCAGACGTAAATAACTACCAGTAATAAAGTACAGAAAACTCAGTCTGCAACATGATTTAAATCGATAACGACTCCCGTTACGATGCAATATAAGGTTCAATTCTGGCCTCGCGGTGGATACTTACCTGCTGAGATAGTCACCTACAGATCTCTTTATATCGCGTATATCTTTTTCTAACCAAGCTAGGGCTGCCTTTGTTCAACATCGCCATCATATAACGCTTGTTTGGTAAAATATTTTTTACCAGGCAAGCGTTATTTATGTTAAAAAAATATTTTCTTTACTTACAAGTTTTATGACCGAGCTGCGAACGATTCCCACGGGTGTAGATAATAATAATATTTTGTAAACATTATTCTACCATTTTGTTTAGTTAGGCAAGCTTCGCGTCCCCACCAAGGTTCAAGCCTTGTCGTGGCGGTGGGGCTCAGTAACCTAGGGTGAGCCGCTGCACCTTGGGTGAATGCGGGACAACCCCTCTGTAGAGGTGGCGTCGGTCCCTTGCGGGACTGACTAGCCATCGAGGTGCCCTGTTTGTTTACTAGATCCGGGGCACCTCATCTGGCACTCGCCGGATTTTAGTGGGTAGAGCTGCGTCTACTTACCGGCTGTCGGGTGCAGCGAGTCATTTCCCGGCGTTAAAGAAAGAAAAAGGCAAGCTTCGCGTGTGAAGAGTGCGGGAGAGGGTGCAATGAAGCTAGGTGGACAAGCCCTGGCCAGGCCAACAGCCGCTGCGTCAGCATAAAGGCGTCTAGGTGTCAACACGTTTACACTCGTAGGAACAGCCGCGCCTGGGGCATCGTGCTCGATGGCATGCGGTGACGCATGAGACATTTTGCGACCCGCACTTTCGATGTCTTCAGGTGACCAACATTTACCGAGATATTAATATAACGTAATATCACCACTAGAGCACGTAGTTCTTAAATGGTCCTGTCTAAAACCTCTAACTTGGACTGCATTTCTGTTAGGCTTGACTTCAGGAAGATGATATTTTTAAGAAGCCTGGTGACATCGACGTGGTCAAATGTGGCGGAGGCAAAAATTCACGATTGTAGTATGTGAGACATCCTTAAATATTTAATTTATTTTCATTTATTATTTCTTAAATAAAAAATGAAATTTCCAATATTTTTGAAGTCATAGTTCTTTTGGTGCGTTAGGGAAAAATGATGAGGGTAAATTTTTACGATGCGCACATTGTCATGAAAAAACCGCCACCATGAAGTTAGCTATAGGCGAAGCCTTCCTTGAGATTTCCCGCCGTTTCTCCGAGGCACAGACAAAATATTGTTAACGCAACAGACTTGGCTTCTAGTCTTATATAGCCGGTTCCAACAGGAACAAAATTAACAAAAAAATATAGTTTGTACCAAAGACTACATACCTACTATTGTACCAGAGATAGACTGGAAACTCGAATCAAATATACAGGGTCTACTACATACCCTGTATATTTGATTCGAGTTTCCAGTTTATGGCCACCACGATCGCCAGACCTAAACCCATTGGACTTCTTTTACTGCGGTTGTATGGAAGAGAAAGTATACAGCCGAGAAATAAATACAATAGAAGAGTTGCGAGCGCGTATTCAAGAAGCAGCTCGTAAAATTGAAGAAGCTGACCATGGACGCCGGATTAAAAGATCCTTCATTAGGAGATGTAGAGCGTGCATTGCTGCACGCGGAGGACATTTTGAACATTTAGTGTAATCGAAGCAATAAATGTTTTGACCAGAAATAACCTTGTTTTTTATTGTAATGCTTCTCTTACTAACAATAAATATCAATGTCCTTCTCACACGCAAGGAGGCCTTTGTATAACCGTCTTTGTTGTTTTTTTTACCTGAAGATCCCTTTGAATTTGGAATAAACTTGTAGTAACTGGTTACACATAGTCGCATGTATTTTTTACGAATGCAAATTAACAGATGATTAGATACTATTTAGATTAAAATTGCATTCTTAATGGAATAAAATCATGTCTTGGTGTGTTATAGCTCGAATCACGAAAATTATGACATTACTTGAGAAATTGAAATCCCGACCTAGCTTAGTTCTTTTGCTCCTGGAGCTAATATTATTTGCTAAGGTACCCACTATCATACCTTTTTAGAATCTACACATACTAGCCATGTTTTTAAGATAATGGGAAGTTATAGCACCATACTTTTTTTTTTCACAATCAAGGGTCAAATTACAAGTAATTACAAAAAAACGGAAAAAAAATACTTAAAATGTTAGTTTTAATAATATTTTACGATAACAACGGCTATAAATGTAATTAAATTTAATAAAACAAGTCTTTAGGAGTACGATGCCAAAAAAAATACACAAAAATATCTAATTTTAAAGAAATGGCAACCGATTGAATGATCAAAGGAGCAAAAATTTAGAAAAAAACTAAAAGTATGCATCATTTTTACACTGTTGGTAAAACTGACGTAAAAACTAGATTTTATTGTAGCCTGACATCGGGGTTACCTCCACTTATCGGATTATCCATTATTTACGACAGACCCTGTATGTAAGCCGTACTTTGCGCCATCTAGTTGTTGGATATGGAACTAAAATCTATACCTATATATACGTATTCCTATTTGTTGATGTCGGTGTCCTATTTGTTGATGTACCTACCTCCTAACCTACCTACCTTGGCTGACACCGACTCCAAAAGTAACAATAATGACGTGGTAAACGCAAAGATTGTATATTAGTAGAACAAGTTGATTATAAATTGTAGGCACAAAAAATAAGGAAATTATTTTATTACTTTTTAGTTTTTTTTTTAATTTGAAGCCGGTTTTAATTTTTGTTTAATTTTTTTTTTACAAATACACACTGTCGTTGCGAGTAGTAAATAGACATAACTCTCTTACGGTCCAGTTTATAATTTTTATATAGGTACCTATTGTAAAATTTTGATACGCGTACAAGAACATCCAAGCAAAATCTCATGTACAGCTTAGCAAAAAGAGTATGACGTGGTGACAGGAGGAACTAAATAGTTTGCTAAATGGAAACCTATGATGTTGACAATACTTGGCCGACAAATACTAGATTTTGAGTAAAGCTTAGTGTTTCACATTTATTTTTAGCGATTTGATTAAATTATCTTGCTGGTTTTCCATATTATGATGAGACCTAAGTGAAAGTGGCGCCCTCATTTTTTCCATACTCTTTTTTGCCAAGCTGTATGACTATTTTTTTTTAAATATTGTATTACATTTAATCTTCGTCATAATTACCTCCATCATCCACTTTTGGAAATCGCCAAATTATTCACGCGATAATACAGAAAATGTTTGATGTAGTAACTAGTAAGAGGAAGTGCAGCCATGCTGCTTTGTAGCCGAATTGGGCCGGCACTCCGGGGTGGTGTCTCTCGCTTACATAACACCGGCGTCAAGTGACAGCTATGCTGTCGCGTTTCATGTGGTTTGTGACTTTCCGGTGGCCCGTAGGGGCAGGGGGATGGGAAAAGGAGGGCTACGCATCTGCGTAACTTTTGGTTGTGCGGATGTCTATGGGCGTTGGTAGCATCATAAGACCCCGAATCTCCTACCTTGTTTCTTCTGCATATCAATGATATGCTGCAAACTAGGGACCGCGGCATTCATTGTTATGCAGACGACATCTCCGGAGATGCCCTATACCTACTGTATACCTACACTGGCCGCCCTAATATTTCTCGGGAACAAGGCGATGAGTGTTGGAACAAACTTGTGTATGAAATCGAGTCTCTGTTGGCCAAAGTCTCGGAATGGGGGCGACTTTTTTTTTCTTTAACGCCAGGAAATGCTCTGAGGCAGTGTAATTACTGGCACCGAGACTTAACATCTTATGTCTCAGGATAGGCAACACATAAATGAGTTGCCTGGGTTCGTTCCAGGTATATTATTTTATGTTCATGGGCGACGTCGACCACTTACCACCAGGTGGTACGTTTGCCAGTTTGCCTATCCAACTAACATAAAATAAAAAAAGGGATGTTCACAGTATTCATATAAAAATATAATTTTGATGTTAATTGGTAGTTTATATGATAGAATTCTGAAAAAATACAATATTTTCCCTTATTTTTATATGATTAAATTAATATTTTATAAATAAAATGTAACAAAATTTAAAATAGGACACGTGATAATAAACGGAAATGACGTCACCAGTTCCTATTTAGCGGAAGCGAAAGAATGTTGACGTACTTTTATACACCATTTTCCGTACGCAGTACATATTGTAAAAACTATTTTTCAGGCGTTTTGACAGTGTACATATTCACATAGGCACCGTACACAACTTATAAAACTTAGAAGCCATTTTTTATTAACGACAACTAGAATCATTTTATCACTTTTACGATGTTTAACAACATATGACGTTACGTGACAAGTGTTAGCTTTTTGGAACGAAATTTAAAATGCATTATAAAATGCATGATTTTATAGGCATTAGACGTATTTAAGCAAAAGTTGATAATATTTAGGCCTCCGTTAGATATTTATAAATGATTTAAAAACATTTCTGAAAAATGTCAACATTCCTATTACTGGCACCGAGACTTAACATCATAAGTCTCAGGATAGGCAACACATAGATGAGTTGCCTGGGCTCGTTCAAGGTCAACTAGTTTATGTTCATGGGCGACGTCGACCACTTACCATCAGGTGGCACGTTTGCCTATCCAACTAACATAAAAAAAACTATGGAACCAGCTACTACCTACGGTATTTCTGAACCGATAGACCTTCAAGAAAAGATCATAGTATTCTTATCAGAAAGGCCGGCAACGCACCTGCTAACACTGTAGCGGATGTCTATGGATGTAGCTTATCATTTACCGCCAGATGAAACGACTGTCCGTTTGCCCCCTCTTCTATAAAAATAAATAAATAACAGTCATAGGGACTGCCGATAGAAGTGAATACTTATATAAAATTAGAATTTTACTTTATCAGTAGAACGTACTAGGTATTATGTATATATATATATATGTCGCAATCGAACCATCTCTGGGACGCCAGCGTCTCGAGAGGCGCTTGACGGAGTCAATACTGAGTCAATCATTCGTCGGCTGGGCGACGTGCTCCACACTCCACAGTCCACACAACTCGGGCAGCGGTCAACCAGTCCGGTCGAGTATTGAAACTGTCGCGCGTTCCAATAGAAAAGAGTTACTGTTATTGCGATCCCTTGTAATCCGTATTGTTAAGACATTGGACATTATAATTTGATTAAATGAACTAATGTGTTTCGTTGCTCCAACATTACCCATCGAGTATCGACGCCCGCAGCTAAGAGACAATTAATGATGGACCCTACTGATGACGGCGACGGCCTTCCTCCGTCATATAATATATATATATATATATATATATATATATATATATATATATATATATATATATATATATATTTTTTTTTTTTTTTTTTTTTTTTAACGCCGGGAAATGAGGCATCCCGCGGGGGAGTGGGTCTCGACCCCACGCGGATATGTGGGACTCGCTGCGCCCGACAGCTGGTAAATGGACGCAGCTCTACCCACTAAAACCCGGCGAGTGCCACCAATGCCGCCTTTGGTGAGGTGCCCCGGATCTAGAAAACAAACAGGGCACCTCGACGGCTAGTCAGTCCCGCAAGGGACCGACGCCACCTGCACAGAGGGGTTGTCCCGCACCACAGAACAACCCCTCCCAACGTCGGGACAGTACAATGGGGTGAGGTTCCCATTCTCATCCCTTGCCCCCTGCTCTTCTGTCCCCTCTTCTTATAAGAGGGGTACTAAGAGCCCCTTCGGCCCAATTAGCTTCGCCCAAGGTGCACCGCTCACCCTAGGTTACTGAGCCCTACCGCCACGACAAGGCCTGAACCATGGTGGGGAATTATTACATATTATGCCAACACCTATTTCTATTACTCCAACTCTTTCTACCCCATAGATTAATGAAAAAGGTTAGGTTGCCTGGTTTCGGGGAGGTAGGATTCTTACAGCCCTAGTAAATGAAGTATATCAATATTTGAGTAAGTACATACCTACTTTATTACATATTATTTATGAACTCATTGAAATATAATATGAAGAGGCATTATAACTTCTCAATATTCAGCCGACCACGTTCATACGGAACATCACCATACGGTTGAAATTGAAATTCATTTGTATGCCATTGATGAGTAAGGTGGTCGCCGGCATAAAATGTGCTTAACCAATAACAGGCTCAATATCAGTTTGTATATTATATTTTCTAATGCGTAATTTAATGACATATACTTTTACATAACAAAACCGCGTGCGATCTAAATAAAGTTGAGACACCTTTTTATTACCTACATATTTTAATATACTCTTTGGTTTAGACTTACAACCTACCAAAGATTTAAATCTTTGCAACCTGTGCTACACCTAGATATGGCTTAGGTACCTTGGTAGAAGCTAGAAAGTAGAAGTTGATAGGTTACAGATATTTCGATTAAAAGTATGTTGTACATAGGTATATTGTATAAGCTAGGCGTCGGTCCTAAAACTTAGAAGCAATATATTATAAGTATATAACTCTTTGCCTAGAAGCTAATAGCTATTGATACTGAGTAGTGAATACTGGCTGGCTAGTTGTCATCGTCATTCGTCATATCGATATCAGTCGAGAGTCGAGAGTCGAGACTCGAGTGTTTGTTTATAAGCCAGGTATAGCTATCGTTCAGTCTAATACAGTCTAATAACTCGCAGTCACAAAGTAAATATTAGAATTACTTTAATACAATACATATTTTAACCTTAATAATACTCTCTGTATTAAAATATATCACAAAAAATAAAACGTAACAGTGTATTACGGTATTTATGTATGGCATCGTGAAGATATATATATATATATATATACGTACAATATTATAAATTGCTATAACCCGACTGTGATAAAATAGCGTCGCTACTATGGATTTGCAATGGGTCAGCGTACATTTTCAATAAGATCGGTTTCGTAACTCTTCGTGAGAACCCCGACCGACTACGAAATCATTCCATCCAGCCGTCGAAGCTGTGTTCTCGGGGGTTTGGTAATGTGATTTTATTAAATACACGCAGTTATTGTGCCAACAACATTAAAAAACAAAGGTAAGATTAGTTTTTCAAAATAAATATCATTAAAATTGTAATAAAATGCTTTTTACATTTATGGCATCGCTTTCTCAAGCGCATTGTTTGTCTCACTCTAATAAATAGAATGTCAGTATTATTAAGTTTGCCATCTCATTCTATCTAGTAATATAACACCGTTGCGCTCGTTCGTGTCACGTAAGAATTTTTTATATTTTCTCGTGCAAAAGTGTATTATTTGTCAATAATTTGTCTAAATCGTAAAATTTACGAGTTACACTATACTAAAAAGATAGCTATTTACCTATCACATTTAATTTATTCGGTGTAGGCCATGATAAACTTTCACTCTATGTGTAGATAGGTGTTGTAGATAAATATATAAATATACATAGATGTATTCGACTCTGGTAGATATTCAACATCGAGTCTCAAGGCCGAAATATAAAGTATCTACATATTATAACCTGGTGCGAAAAGAATTATTTTGCTCGTTTTATACAAATGTAGGAAATCAAGGGTGAATATCGACTTTTTGTGTAGTGAATTTACTCGTGCAGTACTTACATCTATATAATGTACTTAGATCGTAGTTGCGATTCCCTTGGATTGGTGCGAATACCGACTACGATTACCGCGACGCAATATCTTATATCATGTTAGACGCTAAGCGGATGGTGTACCTGGACATTTTCTAATTATACAATTATGATTCCGCGACTGTCCTTGAGTTAACCTCAAACAATAGCCGTTTCGATGTCCCTGTATTGATTTACGGCTATGCTACCGATTAAGATGTCTATTGTACTAAAAAGTGATTATTTTGGTGCAGAAAAGTGAAACGTTACGGGCCGACTGCCAAGCTGCTCGAAAGGATCTGCCAAGCCCGCATTATCTGTGATATACAGCTCAGCCTGTCGTCCGTCCTATAAGGTAAATAAAAACCACCTAAGCAAGCTAAATTTTAATAATTTCTGTGATAATTATTATCATTTATTTTGCTATATTATGTGTCTTTGTATTGCTTGCTTATTTTTGATGATATATTAATTTATCATGGACATGGTCATCGGGCTTACATTAAGGTTTTCTTTTAAGGGCTGGGCCAAACAGGGCTAGAGGCGTATCCGCAGCAGCTTCAAGTGGTGATCTCACCCTGCCCTCTGCCACAGAGGCACTAAACACTGCTACCTGCTTTATTGACTGCATCACTACGAACCATTGTTACTTAGTCTTTAATGAAACAATATGCAATCTGTGAAAATAAACATAATACTAGGTGGATATTGTAGAAAATTATTCTATTTATAATATAATTGTCTGATGTCTAATGTTTCTGTAATAATATGTGTTCCATGTCTAATTAAGGATAATTGTTACTCCAATATTAATACTGTTACCGAACCAATGCAATGTAATTATTTCACCTCTATGTTGGTGAACACAAATAAATTTGGTGCTTTTGAGCGAGTCGAAGAGAAGAATGAAAGTCAGCAAGTTAGTGTAAAAATGGTAGAAAATAATATTTATAATGTAGAATTTGTTGATAGTATCCAACAAAACCAAATGATTGGCGATATGCCTAACTACAGCATTCCTTTAACTATTAACGCCATAACAGTCCAGGGTATCTCATACAGTGACCCATATTTCTGTAGCTTTAACTTAAACTATAAGATGGTGTCTGAAGCGCCGGAGTATATGAACAAGTCTGATTACGCTTTTAAATCCTCAGTTTGTATTATACGAGATGAGCCTTGCACAGAAAAGACACAATTACTAAACGAAAAGTCTGCTCATAATATGATATGTAAAACGAAAACTCGAATGATAACTTATGACGACAAGTATTTAAGAACTTACCATGACAATAAAGTATTGGAAGTTGGTAAGGAAACAAGTGAACCAGTATTGAAAATCTTTGCCAATGGCGATCTTACCTATGATGGTATGTTAGAACTGATACAAAACGAGGATAGAATCATCAAGGAGATGGCAAAATGCTCTGATTTGGACTCCTGGGGTGTACCACACCGGATGCGTCTTTGCGGAGGTGGAGAAAGCTCTCTTAATGCTGCAAGCGGCTGGGGCAGCCCACCTGCTTCTAATAATGGTAAATATACTTTTGTTATTATTACAATAATGTTAATCTTTGTTTATGTCGTTTTGTGCTTTTGGTGAGGCTATTTTATATGTTGTTGTCTACAGGTGAATTCTTATAAGATAATAGAATTTACAATCTTTGTATGTTCTTTCTATGTTTTGTATTTACATATTCCAAATTTCTTTATTCATATAGACAGTTAAACTGTCAAAGTAGTTGATTTTTTTTTATCTTTTGAAATATCCAATAAATTTCATATTTGTAGCAGGCAACTGGGGTGGCAATTCCAGTTCCCAAACAAATAGTACAAACAATACTCAACAATGGAATAACACTCAAAGGCCACCTACGTCCCAAGCCGACAGTAAGTTCCTTTATCATTATACAAATCTATATACAATTTAGTATTATAGTACTCTATATGATAATAATAAAAGAACTTAGTATATTTCTAATTTGTCCATTTTGAATGCGAAATAGAGATATTTTTCACTATTTTAAAATTAATGTTACATTGCTTTAGGTGCATTGCAGTGCATTTATGACTGCAGCTTTGCCTGTTTAAACTAAAATTTGGTTCAGTAAGTTCTTTAGTAAAATTCTTTATTTTTTTAAAGAACTTCTATAACAGTGTCACACACATGTCTACTACCTAATTCTGAACCCTCCGATTCAGGAAATCAGGACATTTATAATATATGCATATTTCGGCAATTTATTTATAAATACAATACACATTATAAAAGTTAATAAAAATATTGATTTGAAACAAGAAAGTTATATTGCTAAGGCAATGTTTTCTAAACACACAAATATTATTCAATAATTAAATCATGTATAACAGTCACACCATGTTAACCTACTAGGAACGGAAATAAATTTATGAAATGGCCCAGTGCAGACATCTATATTCGTCATACAAATTATCTGCACTTGGTGGGATATGAAAAGACTACACTTTGACATTTAATGTATATTATCCTGTCCCTTACTCCCCACTGTTGGATGTAGCTCTCATGAACACCAAAAATATTCAAGTCACCCAGTCAAGGATGTTTATGTAGTGCTGTCAATACATAAACTTTGTTCACTATGTTTGTGTGATACATTTTGATGTTTTAAATTCCTACTTGTTTGCAGTGAACAGCAATAAGGGCAGTAGCAATACAATACCACCAACGAGTGGAGCTTCCCAAAGTTGGCAGGCCAATGCGCAGAACATGCCAAATGCACAATCCAATAATAATGCACCTCCAAGCAATGGTAAATAATATACTTCACTAGGTTTTAATATATTTTTATGTCTCTAAAAGGAATGTCTTTTGGTATATATGTTTGTCTATGTTCCTCAATCCATTTGAGTTGCGAGTTGGAGGTCATTTTTAGGAGTTATGTTTAACTTACAATGTTTTTACAATATTATTTCAGGGTGTCTACATTCCCCACCATTGTTCAGGCCTTGACGTGGCGGTGGGGCTCAGTAGCATAGGGTGAGCCCAGTACCTTGGGCGAAGCTAATTGAGCCGAGGGGGCTCTTTGTACCCCTCTTATAAAAAGAGGGGATAAAAGAGCAGAGGGCAAGGGGCGAGGACGGGAACCTCACCCCATTGTACTGTCCCGACGTTGGGAGGGGTTGTTCTGTGGTGCGGGACAACCCCTCTGGAGGTGGCGTAGGTCCCTTGGGGGACTGAGTAGACGTCAAGGTGCCCTGTTTGCTTATTAGATCCGGGGCACCTCACCAAAGGCGGCATTGGTGGCACTCGCCGGGTTTTAGTAGGTAGAGCTGCGTCCATTTACCAACTTTCGGGCGCACATACCCGCCTGGGGAGACCCACTCCCCCGCGGGATGTTTTCCCGGCGTTAAAAAAACATTATTTCTCCGCGTTTTAAAATTTCGTCTATTAAATTTATTTTATAAATTTACTAAGTTACATCACAAGGAAATAAACAATATTCTGATATAACATTTTAAATATAACATCCATATCATTGAGGATATTAATTAATTTATTGTTAAATGATATAACCATCCTCATAGTCTTTGGACAGTTTATTTACAACCAAGGTTTTTAACCTTTCTGAAACAAATAAACAAAACAGTACAAACAAAAATAAAAACAAGTAAAATTTTGGTTTTTCTTGAGCAAATGTATTCAAAACAAGACATTATGAAGATAATCTCAATTGAATTAAACTAGTTTATTATAATTAGATTAGAGAAACAGTGGTTTCTGCTATAAGTAACAATAAGGATATATCATATAATGTAAATAAATGCTACTTTCTAATACTAATATAAACAGTAAAACAAAATAAAATAAGAATAACTACTTATTGGCATAGTGGTGAGTGTAGCCCGCCTGATCATACATTATTAATAAGTTATTAAACTATATTATTGATGTAATGAAGTGAACAAAATGTTTAAATTTATATAACATAAAAATAGTCAAATAAAAATTAGTTTATTCTTAAATTTGTTTGCCAAATTATTAAAATAGTCTACTATTTATATTGCAACTTAGATATAAATTTTACTAGTGATTACAATCAGAATAAAAAAACACTCTTTATATTTTGTATTTGGCATTTGGAAAATAATGATACAAAACTAGGAATGATATTTTGTTATAAGTTATTCTTACATCTTACTTATCATAACTATAAATAAAGCTTATACTATTAAAAAGAAGATAGAAAAAATTATTAAATACTATGAAATATTCAGGAAGTCAAAAAATATATATTGTACATTTTGTAACTATGATATCATATGGCTGTAGTAGAATAGCATCCAACAAAAGTACATAACCCCAAAACAAATAAAAAACTTCATATTTTTTAAAAAGATGAAAATAAAAGATGGCGTGATAACCTAGACTCATACCAGGCTGGCTGGCCGGCGGTGGCGAAAGATCACGATATATGGAAGAGCTTTAAATAACAAAGTGCATAATTATAATATAATCATTTGAAAGGTCAATAGGCTAAACAAAAATGAATAATTTTTTTCACATTTAACAATTAAAAACTTATTCCTTTCGTTGGAGGAGGCCTATGTCCAGCAGTGGCTGATGATGATGAATTTTATAATTCACGTTTTTTAACACCCAACAAAAGAAGTTTGGTTTTAGTCTGATAACAGTTGTAAAAAAACAATTTTTCAAACATAAAAAACACAAAAACCTGAATTGTGAACCTCCTTTTTAGAAGTCGGTTAAAAAGCTTACTTGTAATTTGACATTATTAGTTGTTCTTCTATAAATAATATAAACTGTCCCCAGTTTATATTGATTATAGAAGCTATGCTGTTGCGTTTCGCGGTTTATGAGTTTCAAGTGGCCGATTGGGGGGATAAGGAAAATTGAGGCGATGCATCTGCGTGGCCTCTGGTTGTGTGGATGTGTATGGGCGTCGACGCTGTGAGGCTCCGATTGCTCGTTTGTCCCCTGATCACATAAAAAAAAGATTTGATATACTTTGTACTTTTGTAAAGTGTACAAAAGGATTACTTGAACATCCTTTATAAATCAATGAATAACCCGAAGTGTTAAAGCTATTTTATTACTGTAAAAATTAAAAGTACTTGAGTCTCGTGTATATAAACATAAGATAATAAATAGAACCAATCTTATCAAATGATAGTGAACTCTTCCAAATTTATAGCACTGATATCACAGCACAAGTGTAATAATGTTTCATTAAATTGTAATAATGTAACAACGTTTTTATAAAATCCTCAAATATTTTGGTTTAAAAATGACATTCCTTTTAGAATATAGACAGTTGAGTCAAGTCAAGTCTTATCTCGGCTAATTAAGACAATATAATATAGAATAGCTACTTTTATATCCGGAGAAGATATAATTTTGTTTTTAGATGATAGGAACAATTTAAATTTCATTGTTTTCAAAGTCGAACGTGTTATTTTACCATACCTCAATTTTTTTAGGATCCAACAGCACTGCAAATGGAAATGGTGGAGGGAGCAATCCTTTGAATGCAGTTGTCACTCCAAATGGACCAACTGCCGCTAATGGGAATGGGTCTGTCAACAATACATCGTCAGCCAAGATTGAGCAGTTGAGTTCTATGAGGGAGGCCCTGTTCAGTCAAGATGGTTGGGGTGGTGTAAGTATTTTACTGACTATATTTATAACTATCTATTTCCCGCAGCTACGCCCGCGTTAACTTATATTTACAGCCGTGTCCGGATTGATGATGATTATTTTTGTAGCTTAAGTTACTCCTATAACATCAGCTATGTGCCAGTGAAAGTCCCGTCAAAATTGGCTCAGCCGTTTTAGAGATTAGTTGGAACAAAGAGACTGACATACAGACAGATAAAAATTGTAAAAAATGTTATTTTGGTATAATTACCGTGTATACATCCATATGCATTTACTAAAAAGCATTTATTTTAATATTACAAAAAGACACTCCAATTGTATATGTTACCGGGCAACAAGTTCAACCTAGGTTGAATCAGTTTCTCCTATCGGCCATAGGATGAACCAGTTAAGTCTAGGAAAGACTAGTTTCTCCTAAAATCGGGTATGGCCATATATCGGGTCGGGTATTCAAACAGACCTCTAACTAGATAGGACAACGATCATAGTGCAGTGGCCAGTTCTAGACAGTTGCGAATGGCAGGGGATTGGTTGTCTGGGCGTACATTAAAAGAGACCCTTTGGGGCATCCCGCAGGGGAGTGGGTCTCCCTAGGCAGGTATGTGCGCCCGAAAGGTGGTAAGGTGGAGGACGCAACTCTACCCACTAAAAGGCGGCGAGTGCCACCAATGCCGCCTTTGGTGAAATGCCCCGGATCTGTTGAGCTTACAGGGCACCTCGACGGCTAGTCAGTCCCTCAAGGGACCGACGCCACCGTCACAGATGGGTTGCCCCGCAGCACAGAACAACCCCTCCCAACGTCGAGACAATACAGTGGGATGAGGTTCATCCTCGCCCCTTGTCCACCTGCTCTTTTGTCCCCTCTTATAAGAGGGGTACAAAGAGCAGCTCCGTCGGCTCAATTTGCTTCGCCAAAGGTGCTGGCTTCACCCTAGTCTACTGAGACCCACCGCCACGACAAGGCTTGAACCATGGTGGGGAAGGTTATTTTTTTTTTTTAATTTTAACACTCCCAACACCCTTGTCCAACAAAAGATGGAATAAAGTTGATAAAGATGTTGATTATAATATACATGGTACCTAGAACTAATTATCAAAATGGCATAACTACTATATCCATAGTACAAACATTGAGAGTATGGTCATGTTGCTAAAATTGTTCTTTCACTGTTCCTGCCAGTTAAGTTAATGCCACATGCTTACTTCTGCCATTGAAATGATTTATTAACCCCATGTGTTCATAAATATATTTCTATTTCGGCAATAATAATTAATTGATACAGCAAGAAAAATTTAGAAATACAATATTTTTGCTGATCTATATGAAAACATAAGATTCAAAATCTTTAGTTTGCATAAATAGAATCGACAAGTCATGACAATGTTACCAAAGTAATAATAATTATAAATGTGATAGTGGTTACTTGCTTATCAACATTGTTTTATTTTTCACTTTCAAGTATATGATTTTTACATGCTGTTGCCCGCAACTTCTCCCTCTTTAACTTATATTTGCAACCGCATGCGGCCTGATGATGATTTATTTTATAGACCATGTCACTCAGTAATAACGTAGCATTCGAATGGTGAATGAATTTTGTGAATGGGATGAAGCGTTTCATGCCTTCACACCGTCTTCAATTATACAAGGCGCAGATCTGGCCTCACATGGAATACTGCTTTCACCTCTGGGCTGGAGCGCCCCAATATCAGCTCCTTCCATTTGACCGCGTCCAACGCCGGGCGGCTGGAATCGTCGATGACAATGTTATCTCCAATCGGCTTGATTCCTTGGCGCTGCGTAGAGATGTCGGATCGCTCTGCATCTTCTACCGCATCTATCACGGGAAGTGTTCTGAGGAATTGTTCGGATTACCTGACCTGCGGCAGAAATCCACCACCGGACATCGCGTAAGAATTCCAAATTTCACCCACACCATCTTGATGTCCGGAAATCTACAACATCTCTATTTTTACGGCATTTCCTGCCTCGCACCACAAATATATGGGACTTACGGACCTTCAAGAATAAAGCATACTCACATCTAAAAGGCCGGCAACGCACCTGTTAATCCTCTGGTATAGCGGGTGTCTGTGGATGTTGCTATTCACTTACCATCAGGTGAACCGACTGTCCGTTTGCCACATCTTCTATAAAAATAAAAAATAAAAATTACCCTCCTACAAACAAACTCCATAATATTAACTCCGTATTAAATTAATATAAATTAAGTATTTTAATGAATACATAATAAAATCATTAGAATCCCCCTTTATTTTAAATACTCTTATTACTTTATCTATAAATCCAATTAAAACTTGTTCGCGCGTTATTTTGTTAACTTCTAAGTATTGTAAACAAACAATATAATAACGGAACAAATGATCAAACAGTTTGTTACTACTTTTTTTTTCTTTAACGCCGGGAAATGCTCTGAGGCATCTCGCGGGGGAGTGGGTCTCCCCACGCGGGTATGTGGGACTCGCTGCGCCAGAAAGCTGGTAAGTGGACGCAGCTCTACCCACTAAAACCCGGCGATTGCCACCAATGCCGCCTTTGGTGAGGTGCCCCGGATCTAATAAACAAACAGGGCACCTCGACGGTTAGTCTATCCCGCAAGTCTGGACCGACGCCCTTCACCGAGGGGTTGTCCCGCACCACAGAACAACCCCTCCCAACGTCGGGACAGTACAATGGGTTCCGTCCTCGCCCCTTGCCCCCTGCTCTTTTGTCCCCTATTGTTATAAGAGGGGTAAAAAGAGCTCCGTCGGCTCAATTAGCTTCGCTCATGGTGCAGCGGCTCACCCTAGGCTACTGAGCCCCACCGCCACGTCAAGGCCTGAACCATGGTCGGGTTTTTTATTACTACTATAATATTAATGAGATATGAAAAGGACTTAACACAATGTTGAAAATGGACATTCAAAATAGCTGACAAAGAAAAAAGGGGTTTAGTACTGAGAACTCTTTATATTCGGTGTAGTTCTAAAAAGAACTGTTATTTAGCTATGAAAAGAACTGTTGTTTACTCCTGAAAATAACTTTTTGGTTTTAAACAATGTATTTGAATATTCCGAATGAAAATTATTCGACATTAGAGACTGAATTTTATAACATTACTTTGAGAATTCCTTCATCGCCGTTTCACTCGTGTAGTTCCCGTGGCATTTTTTTCAGGATGAAACTATACTATCACACTTTCTGGAGCTTCAAACTATATCCATACCCAATTTCATTTGGATCGGTTTGGTGGTTAGACTATACGTAGAACAGTTTGTTCAAATCGTGACATTTTTCTTACTTAGATAATTTTATACCCGTCATAACTTCGTAACAAAGTCCGATCCGAATAATGAAAATCAAAATTCATTTTAGAATTTAATGTTTGTTGAATTTACTTCTATCGAAGTTAATGGCTACATAGCTTTTAAATAAATAATGATTTATTTTAGCTTTTACTGTTAGGTATAATAATTGTCATCATCATCAATGTATTTTTCCACCCACTTTTAGGTACACCACTGTATGCTATTTTGACATGTAAGTAAACAATGTCGTCATAATTACACTTTACGATAACTTTCTTGATTTTTTAGCAACACGTGAATCAAGACACCAACTGGGATGTACCTGGATCACCAGAGCCTGGATCCAAGGTGGAGCCAACAGCCGGAGGTCCTCCAGCTTGGAAGCCAAACGTTAACAATGGAGCCTTCCTGGGAACTGATTTATGGGAAGCGAATTTGAGAAACGGTGGACAACCACCGCCGCAACCCGCCGCCAAGACTCCGTGGGGCCACACGCCCACCACAAACATCGGAGGTACTTGGGGCGAAGACGACGATGCGGCTGATTCCGCCAACGTATGGAACGGTCCCCCGCCTCCGCAACAATGGCCGGCCGGACCACCTCAACACACCCAGCAATGGGGCGTGCCCAAGAAGGATGACTGGAACGCGTGGGGTGAGCCGCACCGCCCGGCTGACCCCCGACTGGACCCGCACCGCGCGCCAGACCCGCGCCAGCAGCCCGCCGACCCGCGCCACGACCTGCGCGGCGGCATCTCGGGCCGCCTCAACGGAGACATGTGGAGCCAGCACCAGCACGCCGGCGCGCCCAACAAGATGATGCCCACCGGAGCTGTCAACCAGTGGGGCTCGCAGGTATGTACTCACTGCACATACACTACAAAGTACAAACCATAATAACAAGTTCTTCAATTTTACCAAATAAAGCTTTATTAATTATTTTAATGTTCAAATATAATTAACCACAAACCCATATCAGTATATTTAATGCATATATTGTGAATCATGCTATTTGTGCTTTAAATTAAAATTGGATATTCTAATAATATCAGCTAATAGTGGGCACATCAATGTGCTTACAATTATTTTTTAAATTTTAGTAACATTTTTTTTGCTCTTCTAATATTCTGAACACTATGCAGGGACCGAAGGACGCCATTAAAGCTTCCGGATGGGAGGAGCCATCCCCACCGACCGCTCGGCGCGCAGGCGGCGGCTTCGACGACGGCACGTCACTGTGGGCGCAGCGCGGCATGGGTGGGATGCGGGCTCCGCAGGGCCCACCCGCGCCGCAGCGCATGCCGCCCACGCCCACTAAGCCTGACGCCGTGTGGGGCGCGCACTCGCAGCGCAACGGCTCGTGGGAGGAGCCACACACGCCCGGCTGGCCTGAACGCGACGTGCCCGCCTGGCCCGACGCGGCTGGCCCTGGCATGTGGCCCATGCAGAAGCCGAAGCCATCTGGACCCGCCGGCGGCTGGCCCGATGACATCGGTGAGTGGGGCGGACCCAAACCGCCGCAGCTCGGTTCGCTCGGCAAGCAGTGGACCAAGGAGATGGTGTGGAACAGCAAGCAATTCAGGTGAGCTTCTTGGATTTAACAATTTAACTTTTCATTAATAGATAGGTGTGCTATAAAATTTTATTATATATGTATCTATTCGAAAAGTTCTAATAAAATATTTATTACGTGTTTTAACAGATATCTCGTTGAATTGGGATATAAGAAGGAGGAAGTTGAGGCGGCTCTCCGCAGCCGCGATATGAACGCCGAGGAAGCGCTGGAGATGCTAGCTGCGGCACGCGGCGACGGCTGGCGGCGTGACGAGCACTTCCATCACGGGCCCTTCCAGCAGCAGCCCGCAGTGCCCTCTGTGTCACCCGCCGTCGTGCAGAAGCTACTGAACCCACCGCCACCACCGTCGGTCCAACACCACCCCTCGTACAACCCCAATAGGTAAAATTCATGAATTTTATACTTAATTTATTCATTAATTTTATACTTACACATAAAGAATCCGGTATACACGTCCTGTTATAAATGACATAAAAAATATTGTATCTCTCTCTAGCTGGACCGAATTGCACATAGTGCAAAATTTGGTTCAGTGGAGGAGTTTATAGAAGAAAAGTGAAATTTTTATATAGATTATTAGTACAGGTCAATGTTGAAATATTAACATTAATATTTTTATAATTTTGTAGCGGAACTGGCAACAGTGGCCAGCCCAGCACAGCGCAGCTGCGTATGCTGGTACAACAGATACAGATGGCAGTGTCGGCTGGATACCTCAACCATCAAATACTCAACCAGCCCCTAGCACCACAGACTCTAGTTCTACTCAACCAACTACTTCAACAGGTGAGTTATACTACCTCTAGTATCTTACTTACTACAAATATCTATATTGACATAATAAAGAATAAAATAATTGTATAAACATCATCAGCCCAGATATAGCTGTAAATTTAAGTTAATGCGAGAGAAACTGCAGACAACACATAGTAGTATGTGTAACTCTAGCCGGTATCCGTGACTTCGTCTGCGCATGATTACATTTTTGTCAATTCACACTAATTTATTTATTCATACATTCTAACATTCTAAATCATAGCATTTGTATTATTCTCATGTAGAAGCTATATTTTTGTAAAGTTTCATTAAAATCCATTCAGTAGTTTTGTGTGAAGGATTAACAAGCATCCATACAAACTTTCGCGTTTTTGATATTAGTAGGATATTGTTTGTTTGTCTGTTTGTTTGAACACACTAATTACCAGTGGGATAAAAAGGAAAGAAGTGGATAGCAAACAATTCTGATTATAGATTATAATGCCTATCTATATAATCAGAATTGATTTTAACGTGATATTTAAAAAAGCATGTATTAATAAATATTCTTGCTTTGACCCCAATTTAATAAAATTAAAAGTAACTTATTTTACAATTAAATAATTTGCATTGATGGTTTGATTCCTTTGTGGTTAATGAAATTAAAATGATTACATTGTAAAATACAAATTATTGTGTCTATAAAATAAAAATGTAAAGCATCTAAATGAAACATGAGTCATTTAGATGTTTATTGCAATGAATCGATTAACCAATTAACAAAGGTATGTAAACAGGAGGTTAGCTTGATCGCATCATCTATTGTTTGTAAATGAATGGCATCTGAGTATTATTTTCATCTAATTCTAGTACTATTCAGTTTGTATTGATATTTAATAATAACAGTAGATTTGTGTAAAAAGTATATGATTAAAAATTATACTACTTGATTTTATTGTTTTGATGAAAGTGAAAGAACTGAGTAGGAAAGTTAAGAATTATTAATGAACCAACTCAAGTTGGGGACGATTATTAAAATAATATATACATTCCTTAAAGATAAGTTGTCCTTTAGTCTGTTAGCCTTATAGTGTTGTCTGTCATGGGTGTTTGTAATGACCTATGTGAAATATAAAATGCCTCTTTATTATTATTGTTCACAGATTAAAGTTCTTCAGCAACTGGTTCAACAACACACCATTGCCATATCGAAAGCTAATTCTTCACTTGCACTGCAGTGCTCCGTGCAGATATCTAAAGCTAAACAACAAATTACGGGTTTACAGGTAATATATCTTTATTTTTAGGTTTCCTTTCCCGACTATAAAAATATTGAATTCTTATAATGTAACATTCTAGGGGTAATATTATGCATTGATTATATTAAAAATTATGTTTAAGTGTATCAAAACACTAACGAAAAAGTGCTATTTATATTTAACTTCTTATTTTGTTAACAGAGCCAAATAGCGACCCAGCAGGCACTATACATGAAACAGCAAGCTGGAGGTAGTGACTTGTTCAAACAAAGCCACGATCCTCTGCACACACTACAGACCAACTTTGGTGATATGGGAATATCCAAAGACCCGCAATCTGTAAGTATTATTTCTGTCAGTCTGGAATAATAATAGAATGTTATTATTTTTGTTTATTTATTTGCAAAACAAATAATTACATACAGCTTATAACGGAAAAAAACATACAATAATTTTTTGTTAATGTAACATGTATATATGATTATAAGATGAATTAATTTTTATATAATGTGTAGGCATATGGTGCTGGTAACCAGCAATCTAGACTGAATCAATGGAAGTTGCCATCTTTGGACAAGGATGGTGATGGAACTGATTTTAGCAGAGCTCCTGGAACTGCCAAGTCGACTACAAGTCCTCCACTGAATCAAATTGGACTACAACCTGACTCGTAAGTTACATGTTCTGTAATACACATTACATATTGAGCTATATTATAGCTAAATCACATAATCAGGAAATATTTTTTGACTTTAATAACTTTTCCATATTTTTACTAATTTTTATCATTTGTTTTAATGAAACATATTATGTTCATTGAAACTACAGTAAGGCCACTTACAATATAGGCATATATTAAAACTTTGTTCAAGAAAAGAGCCATATGCTGATGGACTTTTAGTTTCTTTTTGTTTATTGTTATCCATGATTTTATTCAACTTTTTTATACCTTAAATACATACATAAGCTTTATATTACAACTATTTATATGGCTAAACTTTATTAATTTATTTCATTGACGTTTAAATAACGAATGTCCTGCTATGCAGCACTTGGGGCGTTGGGCGTGGCGCTGAGGGGTGGGGCGAGAGCGGCGCGGACGTCGCCGACGGCAAGGACGCGTGGCCCTCGCATCCATCGCACCAGCAGGTGTACGACCTCGTGCCTGAGTTCGAGCCTGGCAAACCGTGGAAGGTACGGTATACTTTATATTATATCATCTTGAAAATCCTGCAAAGCACATGTAAACCCTACTCCAACTACTTACTTACCACCAAGTCAACCTATTTTCCATTTGCTGATTTCTCATGCTCGGCAGCTTTGCTTTTAGAAATGACAGGACGGATGGACGGACAGTTTTATTATTGGTACTATTTATCTATCCATTAAAGATTTGGCATAACATGCGTTAGGCCCCGCTTAATGTTGCGCCAAAAATATAATGATACATTGTAAAACAGGGTAATCAAATGAAGAATGTCGAAGATGATCCAGCTATGACTCCTGGTTCTGTTGGCCGCTCACCCCTCTCTCTGACGGCCATCAAAGACTCTGATATGCTCGGGGGTAAGACATCCCCTCCTGGTGGTGAACGGAGCTTGTCTTCCTCGACCTGGAGCTACGCCCCGCCGGCCACTAGTGCAAGTGGCCTGAAGCCGGTGGATGCGTGGGGGGCGAAGCCCCGCCCAGCGCCCCCTGGCCTCAACAAATGGCCCCAGCACCACTCTAATGCGCGTGCCGTTCCGTCTTGGCAAGCCTCTACTTGGCTCTTACTGAAGAATCTTACTGCTCAGGTATTTATTTACAGTATGTCTTATGATGCAAAAATAAAATAGTTTTCAATCATACATGTTTGTTATTGTTTGATTTGAACCTTAATATTTAAAAATATTTGAGAAAATAATTGTTTTTAGCTATTTGAAATTTGGTTGATATTCTTTAACATATTTTATGTTTGTTCTAGATTGACGGGTCGACATTGAAGACGCTCTGTTTACAACACGGCCCTCTACAGAACTTCCATCTCTACTTAAACCAGGGCCTGGCTCTGGCTCGTTATTCTACACGAGAGGAAGCCGCTAAGGTATAAACTTCTTTCATAATTTTGTGTATGTTATAGAGAGGTAATAAAAAAAATGCTTTGATGTAAATAAGTTGTATAACATACTTGGAATGTAATCTGAATGAAGAATATTTACATAATAATTCTTATCAAAAAATAATATCTTATCATAGAAAAACTATTTTAGGTGTATAAACGGTTTTAGGAAGACGTTGTTTGAAGTAGTTTGTACAATGAATATGAACTAATATGTATACCTAGTTAATTATCTCTAAAATTTTACTGAAAAATTTACATATTCCACGTGCGAAATGAAATGTTTATGTTATAACAGGCTCAAATGGCTTTGAACAATTGCGTGTTGAGTAACACGACGATCTTTGCCGAGTCGCCGGCCGAGTCCGAGGTGCAGATGATACTGCAGCACCTGGGCTCTGGCGGCGGCGGCGCCTGGAGGAGCAGCGGCGCCAAGGTATGTATAACTAATACAATCAGAATTAATGATGCCATACATTGAGCTTCAATTTAAAATAGATGTCTTCCATGCTGACTTTGACCACAACAACCATTCTTTATTTCATTACAAGTTACTAATGCAATGATATCGATAAGGATTAGTCAATCAAAAATCAAAATCAATTTTTTTTATTCAAAATAGTACTAATACAGTATCTTTTTGAACGTCAATTGAATCTACCACCGGTTCCAAGGTAAGCCCACTGAGAAGAACCGGCGAAACAAACTCAGTGGAACTAATCTTTTCAAATAATATATTATATTAATAACAATTTTAACATCTTATCTTGAAATGCCCGGGAGGAACGCCTTATTCCCAGGGTGTGGTATCTTCCATGAAATCTTTTACTTTATAATATGCTTTACCACACAAACGTTCTTTAACAACTTTTTTGAATTTTTTTATGGAGAGCTTTTGAACGTTTTCTGGGATCCTATTGTAAAAGCGTATACAGTTGCCTTTAAAAGAATTGCTTACTTTCGAAAGTCTAATCATTGGTGCATGTAACCTGTGTCTATTACGTGTATTCCTACTATGAATATCACTTTTATTACAAAATTCATTTATGTTTTTTCGAACATACAGTAAATTTTCTAAGATGTATTGAGAGGTGACAGTCAGAATTCCTATTTCTTTAAATTTTTCTCTCAAAGATGAATAGGGAGGCAACTTGTAAATTGCACGAATAGCCCGCTTCTGCAGCACAAAAATGTTGTTTATGTCGGCCGCATTTCCCCATAAAAGTATGCCATAAGACAAAATGCTATGAAAGTAGCTAAAATATACTATTCGCGCTGTATCTACATCAGTAAACTGTCTTATTTTTCTCACTGCATATGCTGCTGAACTGAGTCTATTCGCCAATTTAGCTATGTGGGGACCCCACTGCAGCTTAAGATCTAGAGTTATTCCTAGGAAAACTGTGGAGTCCACCAATTCCAAGTTTTCACTGTCTAAGAGTACATTTGTTTGCAGTTGCTTAACATTTGGCAAGGAAAATTTTATGCATTTAGTTTTTTTACTATTTAAAAGCAAGTTATTAACGCTAAACCAATGTACCATTCTCGAAAGTGTGTTGTTTACCTCGTCATAATTAGTTTCTTGTCGTTTGATTTTAAAAATAAGTGAAGTATCATCAGCAAACAACACTACCTCTTGACTATCTTTAACTAGGTAAGGTAAATCGTTTACATAAATTAGAAAAAGAAAAGGACCTAGAATGGACCCCTGTGGGACCCCCATCTCTATTTTAGTCCCGGATGATCTTTTACCATTTATCTCGACCTTTTGAGTCCTGTTTTTAAGATAGGAATTCAAAAGATCCAGTGCCGTACCGTCTATCCCATAGTGGCGTAATTTCCTGATCAAGGTCTCATGCTGTAAACAATCAAACGCCTTGGATAAGTCACAGAAAACTCCCAAAGCATCACGTGACTCCTCCCAGGCCCCATAAATGTGGTCAATTAAGTTAACGCCAGCGTCTGTTGTGGAGAGACCCTTTCTAAATCCGAATTGTTTTTTGTGCAGTAACATATTGGTTTCAAAGTAATATAGTAACTGATTTAACATAATTTTTTCAAAAATTTTACTAAATGAGGGGAGTATTGATATTGGTCGAAAATTTGTAACATCTGATGTACTGCCAGATTTAAAAAGAGGCAAGACTCGACTATGTTTCATTAAGTCAGGAAAAACGCCACTATCAATTCATTTATTAAAAATTGTTGCTAGATGGGGTGCAATTACATAAACTATGAGCTTAGTGACTTTTACAGATATTCCCCATAAATCTGGGGTATTTTTATTGTTTAATAAGTTAAATGCATTTAAAATATCTTTGGGTCCTATCTCTTTAAACTTAAAGTTAGCTTCACATTGTTTGACATTGGTTTTAAGCAATGATTCGGCAATTGCAGGACATGAGATTAAATTTTTTGTAGTCGAAATCGGGATGTCAGAAAAGTATTTTTCAAATACTGTCGCAACTTCCTCGTCGGACTTAATTATTCTATTTTCAATATTTAAATTAAATTCAGAGCTACGACTACCGACTCACCCAGTTTCATCCTTTATTATGTTCCAAGTAGTTTTTATTTTATTTTTTGCGTTTTTAATTTTTTCCTTAATATAAAGCGATTTAGCCGCGATACAAACTTGTTTGAATGTTTTTGAATATATTTTGACATACTGCTTAAATGATTGATTTTGATTGTATGTGCCGTCTTGGTAAAGGTCATATAATTTGCGTCTACTATTGTGGATTCCTGCTGTTGCCCAATCATTAAAGCCCTTTTTATTTGTGGAACTGACTGTTTTAGAAGTAAAAATGGCTTTAAAATGTGTATTAATTAATTTAAACAATTCACCAAAAGCGAAATCTGGACTTCTGTTATCTTTCAAATATGTAATATTGGCCATTATACTACTCCTAAATTTCTCAATACGTCTTACATTCACAGGAACAAACACATTATTTTTGTTACAATTTTTACTATTAGAACTTATAAGGAATTCAGCTAATTGACCACAGTGATCAGAATTCAACTTGTTGATAATTTCTTTGTGGACAGGAGTTAAATTACTAAAAATATTGATAATATTTTTAGTAATTTAACTCCTGTAGAACTACAAATTCTTGTTGGTTCTGAAAATAGATTAGTCAGAATATATGATTTTAACAATGATGTGAATCTAACTGTGGTGGAATTATTTTCTAGTAAATTAATATTAAAGTCACCACAAATTAGTATGGGCTTGTTAGACCCACATATTTTAATTAATAATTCTTCCATGATTTTCTCAAAAGAATCATATAATCCATTTGGAGGTCTGTATACACTTACAATAATAAGGCGCTCCATCTCTATACAGGCTATTTCAGTAGTACGCTCAGCAGAGAGGCCCACAATATCCGTACGTTCCTTAAATTTTATTTCATTTTTAATAATTATTAGTGAGCCACCTCTTATGGCTTTTTCTCTACTGAACGAACTTGCCACCTGGTGCTCACTGAAGCTGAACATAATTTCATTTTTTTTAACCAATGTTCGGTAATACTGTGTATGTCTATATTGTAGTTTTTTAAGAACAATTCAATTTCCAAGTCTTTGCCTAACATTCCTTGTAAGTTTTGATGCACCAGGTTAAATGAGTACAATTTTTTATTTAATTTCTTTACATTGATATGTTCAATATTTTCATTTAATATATTATTATTATTATTACTAATTAATGGGCTAGAGATTTCCTCTATTGTCTTATACTCTAGTTTAAACTATTTGGAATGTATTCCAAATTTGTAAAATTGTATGTTTTATTATCACACTGTTCAAATAAAACAGTGGTCGGATTAGCCAAATACTTGGCTGGACTTAAAGATAAAAAATATAATAGCGAGGCTGCTATTTGTTGCTTATAAAATTTTGATAGGTAATACCTATCAGATGTCAGATTGTTACAATTATTATAATTTAAAATGTTGTTAATGTCAATTATATTTATTATGTTACTTTTATTTTCATTAAGTAAAATACAGTTATTGTTACATGCACAGTGTAACAGGCTATTTAATTTTAGTCTAATTTTATTCTCCTGTGGCAACTTGTCTGATTTAATGTAGGGAAATGTGAATAGAAACAACCTCTCAACATTGGGTAAACCTGAAAGATTTTCTATATATTTAGCAAGTTGTTTCCCGTTCACACCTCCCCTTCTCCCAACTATAATTACAATGGTTGTATTTGGACAATGGGTGGCATTTAAAATCTTATTTACAACTTGATCAAAGGATGCCCCCGGCATACAAGTATTAGTCAATTTTTGTCCTTCGTACAACCTGTGTAACAACACACCAACCTCTTGGCCTATCTCATCACTATATAAACTAATAAACTTATTTGTAGAGGCTGGTGGTACAGTTTTTATAAATGATTTGTTTAAGGGGTCAGCATGCACCTCCAAGCTTGGACCCGTGTAAGTTTGACCTATACTTTGCGCTGAGCTATACTTTGCGCTGAGCGTTGTTGTTTTATAATTACAGTATCTAACAAATTTTATATATTTTTAGGATGGATGGGGCGGCGGTTTCCCCAGCCTGTGGCCGGAGCAGCACGAGCAGCGCGGCACGCCTTCGTCCCTGAACTCGTTCCTGCCGCCGGACCTGCTCGGCGGAGAGGCCATCTAAGCCCACCCAACCGACCGGTTCGAATCGTCGCGCCTCTACAGCCTGTGGCAGAGCGACCGGCACGCGCCTGACGCTGTGCAGTGATCGGAAGATCTAGAACGATCGTGCCCGGCCGCTGAGTCTCGCCGACGATACGACCGCGCGGTACAACCGAAGCCTTAGGTGTCTAGTTGTAATTACGCTTTACCGCCCCCCATACGGGGTCGAACTAATTTTATTCGCCTAGTCACGTGGTACCGGCCGCGCCTCGTCGCCGTGCGACGCGCCGCGGCCGCGCTAGCCAACTGTCCACAATACTATTATCTACTGTGTCGTAAGTGTTCATGTAGATTACTTAGTGTAAATAAGAATTATATACAACGGCAGACATATAATGTATGGAGGTTATCGCTGTAGAGAGCAGGCGGGCGGAACGCGCGGGTGAGACGCGCGCGGGCGGCCCGCTCGGTCTGTATCTTACCAAATAACGTAAGCTAACGGATGTAGAGTAGTTGCGTCGCGGGCTACCTCAGTCACTCGTCCCGTGGCCTTATTTTAGTCTGTATTTATTTTGTTGCGCCCGACGGCTGTTGATGTTTCGCGTCGGGCGATTGCGTTCCAAGTTTCTTTCGTGTTTTTTTTTATTTGTGGTTTTATCGTACCGTCTCGTATTTTAATTATTTATTCTGTTTTAAAATTCTCATACGCGATTAGCTTTCTTTTTTCCAGTAGTGATATTTTATTCAGCAATAAACGTATAAGTGCATTTCGCCCTACTAACAAAGATTTAATTAGTTTGTAATTTTTTATAAAAATAAACAAAAAAAATTAATTGTAATCGATGAGATTCGAAGTGCATTCTTGTAGAGATAAATTCCTTTAAGCCGCATAGTCTGAGATGGGAACGTGTGTCGGGGGCGGGGGCGCCGCCAGTGGTACCCTGTGATGTAAAGTATCTTGCCTAATGTAAGGATATAATCTATTTTATTGGAGGCGTCGTGACGCGGCCGCCCTCCGCCGAAGCAAATGTTTCCCCAAATTTTTTCCAGTATTTGTGATTCAAGTGCCACTTTATGTTTAATATATGAAACGATTATTAACTAGATTATACGAGTAATATAAGGGTAATCTAATATATTAAATTGAAAATTGTTTTATCATTTTATATTACATACATTTGTGAGAAGTGTTATAAAGTACTATAATTGACGGTAATTTAAATATTACACTTTTGTGTATAGTTAAGGATAAAGTTCTAACTTAAATTTAGCCATATCAATATCTATTTAATAAAAGATTTGTGGTATTTTCTATAGGCTCAATTTGAACGTTATTCAAAGTGACATATGCTTTAGATATTCTGTTAATAATATACTTGTAGTCTTAGGTCTCTCGGTATTACATCAACGTAGAATAAGCGTACACCTAAGTCCTATGCTAGTTTCTTAAGCGTACTACTGATATTTTACGGCAACGATCGCACTTGTAAATGTTCGTTATGATGAAAAAATTTATTTACACTTTTATTTACTCTTTAATTTATTGATGGTGTGCCACAGAGATACTCTGCCAAAATATATCATTACCATACATAACGGGACCGCCGAGGCGAGTCGCCACCACGCTTGCGATCCGCGCGATCGACCACGTAAGCGAACGACTATATATTGTGTACTTGTGGTTTCGAGCATCTTCCAGTGATCTTAATAACGATTATAGTGCTAAGTTAGGTGTAAGACATTGCTGTACCTTATCGGGTCTCGCGCTCGAGGACTCTTCACAAATTTATCGAATAAGTTAGATGATTGCGAGGTTGGAATATTCGTGCGTTTGGACTCTTCGACCGCTTCGGACCTGTAGTTGTAGCCTTAAATGTTTCTCTGTATGATGTGTTCAATTAGAAAAGATTTAGCATTTGTATTAATATTTTATCACCACCATCGTGACTAACCGACGGTTAAGTGTCATCTCATCGTTTGCATATTCTGTGTTGCCTTTATCGACGATGTAAATGTGTTTCTCTTTATATTTACCCGATCGACTATCGAAGGTACCCCTAAATAATAGTATACTTATTGCCTAGACGAGAACCCACGTGTCGACGTACGCGACGTAAACGTTAGGTGCCAAAGAATGTGTATCAAAGATATTATGTTTGAAATGTAACCGATCGCATCTCTACTGAGACATATCTTCCAAATTGATTTGAAATTAGATTTCGGTACGGGTTATTGATCTGATGTTCCTATAACATTCGTGTTACATCTATGCAACAGCGCACGCGTTACTACATGCCTATGTCAATTCTATTGTTGTCGAGCTCAATTTATGTGAGGGTCTTTGATTTATATCGTTTTGATATAGTGAAATTTATAAAGTATAATTTGTGATACAAAGTGTTTAGTCCAAATTAAAGATGCAAGATGCCTCATGCCGTATGTCCGGTCGTAACGTGAATTTAGTACAGCAATAAAATAGATAAATAAAAAGTTAATTTTTATAAAAATTTTCGATTTTCAAAGAAAAAAAATAAAGACATGAGTAACGAAAGTATAAGTATCCAGTGCCCCGTAGAATATGTTGTCCATAGATTAAAGACGAAAGAAGTCATGCCTTGAAGTTAGTCAGTAAATGTAATCAGTACTTAATGAGTATAATAAAGAGACATAATATAAGCGTTGTGGTGTAGTGGTGTTTAGGTGTCGGTAGCGGCAAGCGGGGCCCATATTTTCGGTCGCGCGGTCTCGTTCGGCTCTCGCCATGTCACGTCACGGTGCATCCACTACTGTTGTGTGTGACGGTACAGAACTGTCGTCGTGTGAAGTTGTGGTTGTAATAGCCGGACAGTGTTAAAGGTGTGTGCCGTCACACGGAAGCTTGTCCACGTGACGCGGTGTGGCGGGCGATGGGCGTGGCCGGCCCGTAGCCGATTAGGTTGTGAGAGTGGCGCTAGCGCCGCGCAAACGGAATCTCCTCTCGGTTCAAGGACTGCATTATTTCCTGCACACAATTGCGCCACGTGCAATTTAGTCTGTGTTATTATTATGTTGTTGTATATTTATATCGTACACCTAAATGTAATATGTATATAATGTGAAATTATATTCTTAAAAGATTTTAATACGCTTTTCGCTTTCACTTTCTAACATTTTCGTGACTTGTTTCTGTTATTTAGAATAAATTTACGTACCTAAAAGTAATTATATATAACGATTATCATAGATGTAAATTTAAGAATATAATTAATAAAAAAATAAAAATAAAAAAAAATCAAAAAAAAAATAAAATAAAAAAAACGAAAAAATAGAAAAGCAATTAATAAAAACCAATGATTGTGCCTCAATGAACTGTGGTACGGTTACCCTAATGAATGGCAGGTTTAGACGTTTCCTCGGGAGTTGTAACTTGTAATGAACTGTGCGCTAGGCACCGCTCGGGCGAGCCGTAGACAATATAAGGCTGCGAACGGCGCCCACGCCTTGTGTAATCATAAATGAGCTTAGCTATTTTACTTTTTATTATAAGTGTTATGACATCAATCGACATTTTATATATATACTGTGTAAATATTTTTATCTATTTATTTTGGTTTATTTTTCATGAAGTTTTACGCGTATTGAAAGTAATATTTATCGAGTCGGACCCGTCGGGAACCTATTCCGTTACACTCATGCCAAAGCCGATGTCTAGTGCGACGGGCGACGGGCGCTCCGCACGCACGCTCGCCGCGGACGCTCGCCGCCTGCCGCGCGTACCACGCGTGGATCTCTGACATCACAAAAATATTTTTGATCGTACAAATGGAGCCATTTATTTGAACCGCCGACGTCGGCCTTCTATCCAAGCTGCTTCGGTATTATTTTTAGCTCAAGTATTCAAGTAGTTTGCTCATAATCTTGTTGTTAATTTTTGTTTATTTAATCTTTAATTAATGATCTTCCTTGGCGCGGGGATATTATTTTTGAACTCCTACGCTAATGTTATATGGACCACTGTCAGTACGCATCGAGTAGCACACATCTCAGAACCACCCAGCACAAAACCTAATCGATATCACAACGTCCATGTTCTTTTGAGCTAAATGTCAAATTTTATGTGATACATAGTTTAATTTTATAAAAAAAAAACGAATTTTTGACAACGGACGTTGATGTGGTATCAGATATTGGCATTTTAATGCGATCTCAGTTTAATTCAGTACACTCGTAGAGGGACCAATATGTACGAACAATTATGTTTTTAATACGAACCGATGCATACTAAAGTACTCGGCCGCCGGCTCGCACGCTCGGCCGCCGGCGTTAGTGATGTTTCGTCAGGGCCTTTTAATTTGATAAGGTTAAATTTGCTCGTTGTCTTTGTTTATATTATATATTTTTGTACGTTAACGTTGACGTCCTAATAACAATAGAAGCACATTAGGTGATATCTACAATGTAACTAGTCTTCCTTATGACGGGGTCGCGGAGGCGCGAGAGGCAATCATTCCTCTAGTCTTGTTTCGTGGTGCGATTAGTGAATACCAAATATAAAGTATCGAAGGCTTCGACGTAGTGTGTAGGGTTCGTTAGGCGTTAGACGTGCCGAGCAGCTTGGAACCTAGAACCTGTGAGAACCTGTGAAATATTAAAAGGGAATGGTTGGGTAGTATTATAATATTGCATTTATTTCTCTTTTGTCATAGTCACTCAAGAATATATTTAATTAATTGAGCTAATGCCTAAAAATTGGAATATCAGAGTTTATTTAGGATGTTTCATATTATACATTTTAGTGTTTAAATATCTAAAATTTACCTTAATTATAGCGAATGGATTTTTGTATTATTGGTATATAATAGCTGTAAGACAAAGGGTGTTCTCGCAAACACAAAACAACTTATTGATAAAAATAATAAATTGTACTGAGTGACTTTACGTGTAAACAGAGGGCCATTGGTTAATATGTTGTAGTAAGCTAAATTCTCTATTTGGTAATATAAATGTGATCACTGAGAATATTTTAGCTGCTATATGTAATGTTATCGTAGGTCAATAAGGACACTCCGCTCGGCGACGCCGGCCGCCCGCTACCTCTGTAGTAGTCGGTTGACATTTGTGTGTGGAGCCCCACCCAGCGACAGTAATTGATGCAGTAGACTCCAGTTGCTGCGCTATCACAAGACACTGCTTCTCTAGTCTCTCTCGCATTCGAACATCGCTTTAAACGAGCTTTTGTTATCGAGCATAATTTTATCATATCCTAATATTGATGTACTAGTTTGTATTCGTATTATCCTTTCATTAGATCTCTTTTGTACCTGTGGAGTTATATTTACCGTTCACGCGAATGGACCGCGAGTCCGCGAGGCGGCGTCTCGCCTGTTATACGTAAACGCACCAACGACCAATTCTTCGC
This sequence comes from Helleia helle, assembly GCA_963853865.1. Taxonomy (NCBI): domain Eukaryota; kingdom Metazoa; phylum Arthropoda; class Insecta; order Lepidoptera; family Lycaenidae; genus Helleia; species Helleia helle. The sequence continues at coordinate 16,384,986 of OY971426.1, read as the reverse complement.
ACGTTCGCACGAGCACAGAGTGACTTGGCGTCTGAACAATACTCTGCGGTCTTACATTAGTCACTTTTGTACCTTTATCGTACTTGAATATTTAAAAAAAAACCTATATAAGTGAGGTAGCGTTTGATCCAATTCTGAAAATATACTTAATTTAAATTTTAACAGACTGATAGCTGTGATTAAGAAAATATTTTTAATATTATCCAGGGAGTCAGATGAGAAAAATATTTATTTTATTAGATGTTTCCTACTGCCGTGGACGCGCACGTAACCGCTTCGCATGTTTACTTGGCGTGTAGGCGTCACGCCGCACACGCCAAACATTGTTCGCTCAAACTCTTGTGATTTTTAAACGGTTTCGTTTTTGAACAAGCTTAATTTATTCGTGTCGACAAGTGTACGTCTGTACATGATGTGAGACGATGCCACTATACAACCAACGTGTTTAGAACAATATTTTTCTTATAAACTAATTCGTCATTTGAACATCAGGCCTAATCGTCTTTGGAATTGCCAGCAGCATTAATGTCATAAGACCGAATTATGATAATTTTTTCAAAAAAGCTTTCGTGTGTGGAGCAAGCGAGCATACGTTAGTGTATAGTGGCAACGCCTCCAGCAATGACATCGCCACCCAAACGTACTAGACTGAGCGTTCACCGAATACCACCGATGTCATTTGAATTTCGTTTGTAATATTGATCTTAAACGTTGCATATCGACTAACATTTCTTATTCGTATCGTTTCGTTGTATTTTCATATCCGTAATCCCTTGAATTAGGTTTTTGTAAAGTCCTAAGTTATCATAATAATGGAAATTACTTAATCACCTAGTATTCGTAGTTTGTATGACATCTCTCTAAAGTAATGAACGATTGGCGTTGTTTTTATAATAAAATATATTTTTGGTACCACCTTTGAGTTAAAGTACAAGGTAGTTTATAAATGTTTCAGCGACGTAATACTATCGATAAAAGAGTAAAGTGTAATCAATAGTTTTATATGTCGATAAGTTGATAGGTGTTAACTGTTAAGCTGTTTCGTCTCCTAAATGATATCGTAAATTCTCAATGTTCGTGTAACCGAGTAAATCGTAATATCAATAGACTAAAGTTGTCAAATCTCTATGATGGGATTTATTTCTAAATGTTGTAGTATTAAATATTGAAACAGGTAATTTACAATGTATGATAGTTACGTTATATGCTATATGACGATTTGAAGAGAATCTTAATGGCGTTCTCTGTAATACCTGTTTTGGTCTTACTTCATTTCGCGTAAACGGTTGTGTATTAATTTTTATGTAGTACAAATGTATTCGCAATATGATTGCTGTCGTGTTCCTTTTTCCTGTGTGTGTGTAATTTATTTTTAATTATTATTATTTCTTTCGAAACTTCATAATCTCTATTATTGTCGTCAGTTGCGTCTCATTTTACTTTGGGAACGTAACGAGTCGCTTCCTTGTATTATAATAGTTTTAAGGATTGGCATTGTTCTGTAAATTAACACCGAAGCGATTGTACCGTTATCTAATTCTTTAAAATTTGTAACAAGTTGATGTAATCAAATGTACAACGTTTCCCAGTTTTGTGGAGATAGTCGCATTTAAATTGTTAGCCAAAAGCCACGTTGAGTGGCAGTGACCAAAGCGAATCGTTTACGGAATACAAAGTGTGCGAATCGACTCGTCGCCCCAACTTCCTGGTACCAAATAAGAGAAGCAGGTATCGACCACCGCCGAAGTGGTCGTCGACAGTTTCACTTTATCTATATACCTCGACCAGTAACCTCACGACTCCAGACTATATATATCGCCTCCTTGTACTTACGCGCACTGCACTGTTATTTGGTACACTACACTGTATTAACTTTCTTTAAGTTATTTTTAGCTATTAAGTGTATGTGTCAGCGTATAATAGTTCATATATTTTTATTGTTATTTTTTTCTTAATCAACATGAAAGCAATGTATTTTACAAACAAAACAGAACAATAATTATTATGTAAGTGTAACAGTTAGTGAATTTAAGTGTGCTATTTTCCATTCCAGAACTCAGCGATATCAATGTTCTTATAACACTTATGTTCGGGTTTTAAAAAGATGTTATTATTGTATAATTATACTAAACCTTATGTGATTGAAATGCAATGTTTAGAAGTATTTTATTCTTTATTTTTTACCATTAATAAATAGTTAGTAGAGATCTATTTGAGAGTCTAATGTATCAATTATTTGTAAAGTTGGCTGTAACTAATTAGAAGTTACAATAAGTAGATATTTTAATATAAAAACATTTGGAGAAAGTTTTATGTAGATGACATATAGTTGTTTTGATCATTATGTGAAGTGTTGTATGGTAAGGTGGGTAGGTGTCGTAGGGCGGTCCAGCGCCGCACGGCACAGCGCAAGTGCACGCAAACTTGTACGCAACGTGTACGCACAACGGTGGGGCGCGCGCCGCCCGTGCACCTCGCTACTGCACACCACTGCTAGGCTAATTCAGTTATCGAGTAAGGATATTTTTCTTACATTTCATAAGAGTAATGTTTATAGAATAGGCAATAACATTTAACAAAAGTCCCTATGTAATCGAACTGACGACAGAAACGTATGTTATATTTGTGGCCTCTTTATGAATAAGATCTAAGTTACATGTTAAAGAAAATTAATTTTGCTATGCACAGAAATGATACTCAATTAATTGCCAAAAAGTTATATGTATATTCATAGTTCAACAATATTTCTTTTGGGCATATTTACTTTGAATTTATGCAAAACTTAGATTATGGATAAGTAGCTTGTAGATTATATGTAGAGTGGATGCATATATAATATATCTATAAATTTAACGTAAGGCGAATTTGAGATGTATCAATTTCTTGTATTGTTCGTAAGTTTAGATAATAAATGGGTTTAGCCATACTTCGGCTGGTTTGATATGTATGTTATCTGATTAATTGTAAAAAAAGTAATAAAAAATATAAAAAAATTGCGCGTTTTATTTAATCCCTGTTTGTGTCCTAAAATACTTAAGGAAATTGTATCTATTCTAAGTACAGACATGGCAAGTTCGGCAACAGACGCGGACCGTCCGATAAGCATCAGTGTGCAAACTCGCTGCGTCGCCGTGAGTCACAATTGACCAACTGGATTAGTATGAAATCGAATGCAGCAATAAATAACGCGACTCACAGTTAAAAAAAAAGGCCAACCAGTCGGGGACTGGCGATAGAAGTGAAACCAAAACAATTAAGTCCTGGTTCAGACACGGCGGGAACCGCGCGGGTCTTATTTATATGTAGATATTTATTTACGGCTCGTTCAGACACGCGGGAACCGCACAATTGCAACTCGCACGGTTCTGAAACCGCGCGGTTCCGCCGTGTCTGAACTAGGGCTTAATTCAAATACCTATATATAATACAGGCTGTAAAAGATTGACAACATATACAATAAAATACAAATAAATACAGCGCACAAAATGGCCGCATGACATAATTTAGAAGCAACACAATTTGCAAAACAAAATATATTGCATAATCTTATATAAATAAATCAAATGTCCAGCGGCTCGCGTGTGGTGTCGCGAGTTCACGTCATATAAACCTCAAACTGCGTTTCCAGCGTTTCGTGTGCGGTGTCGCGAGTTCAGAGTTTTTATCTCATCTAAAATATGCGTACCGCCTCAGATGAAGTAAAAAAAGGTAGATGACGCACGGCCTTTGCTAATACTGAAGCCACAAAACTAAGCTCCTTCATGTAAATACACGCGCTCACGCACACAGATACACCAAAACTAAGCTCATTTTTGTTAGTATCTTACGAGTCGTCGTGCAGTAAGTTTGCCAAAAAAATACCGTTCTGTGTAATTAAATGGTGTAAAAACAATACAAAAGTGACCAAAGAGTCTAAAGAAATATCGTTTCACAAATAAATAAACACAAGACTATATTCTTTTAAGATATTTTAACACTATTTTGAGGTTAAATAATATTATTGCCCCGAAATGACGTATCGGAAGAGTGTTGCCAGAAGTTAGTATTTCTAATAGCCCAATAGTGGGTAAGTCAATTGCAGGCAAAGCCATAGCAAAATAATTAAGTACAGAGGTGACATAATTATTATTTTATTATTTGATCGCTAAATGACTGAATCGAAATGACCTCGTATAACCTATGTTGTATCTTTTTTGGGACTCACGTACCCACAGCAGGACTATGTATTTAATTATTTATAAATTCAAAGATTTACCATTTAATAAATTAAAAAAAATGTAACAGTGTGGCTTGCAGAGAAATGTTTTTATAATTTAAATGTTTTTGATGTGAAACATCTATAGCCGCACGTAAAACCGATTTCTGGCGTGGCGACGCATGCCGTGGCGACGCGTCGCCACGCTATACGATATTACATATTATATGCATATTACTTTTACAAAATAATGTCGATGTTTCACATCTGCCAGGCGTCCCGTGACGGCTCACACGGTTTTTTTTTAAATGGAAAACGACATAATATTATGTATTTAATTTAAATTGTGTATTGATAAAATGTGACTTTCTAATTACTATTATAATCAATTATTTTGAAACTGTTATTCTCTGACAATGGACAATTTTAAGGACATGTTGTATTTATCAAGTTTATTTAATTGTAACTATTTATTCCTGTTAATTTATATTAATTGTTTATTTATGTAAAGTTTTATTTTCACACACCATGTTATGGTAGAATGTTTAGAACTTGTTTATTTTTTTTAAATATCACCTATGTATTTACTACATTCATGGGAATAAATAAATAAATAAAACAATTGTGTCAATAAGATATCTATTGAGACAGTTTATAAAGTGATCCTACACGCCTCCTACATATTCGTAATAATATTGTATTTTATAAAAATATTCACTGTCGCATTCACTTATTACCTATTTTTATTAATATACAATTTTAAGGGATATTTTAAAAAATGGCAACCCTTCATTCACTCACACATACTTAAAAAAGTGGCTTCACTTTCTTGTTCCAAGTGCGCTATCTACCTTTTTTTACTTCATCTGAGCGTACCGCGCTAAAAGAAGTTCACACTTCAATTACGCTCGTTGGCCTCGCCTTAAAGGCTTGTTCGTATCCAGCAAGTATAACTGACCCAGAGCAAATGTCACATTTTTATGATTTATCGTAGAAATAAAAGAAGATAATATGAACTACGTAGTTATACATTTTATTTACAATAATGTCCAAACATTGCGAAAGCAATCTATCTAAAATAATGTCACTATTTACAGTTGTATAGAGTTATAAACATTTTTATTAGGTATGTAACAAAAATAAAATTGACAATGTTATACAAAGAAATCATAAAAATACATACATCTTTGGAATTATTTAAACTCGTTATTTACAAAATGAATACAAAAAGTATACGAAACAACATATAAACTAGAAATAATATATTATGTCTTTTTCACTCTAAGACTCTGTTCCCATGATAAGCGTTTAACGCGCGTCTACAACTATTATATTCAATTAATTTTATTCAAGCCGTTCACATGCTAACGCGCGTATGTAGTTTTAAGCGCGCGTTATCAAAACCGCGTTAAACGCTTGTCATGGGAACCGGGTCTTATTCTCTGATATAGTATACTTAATTAGCCCAAGCATATATCAGATTAAGTAAAAAAATGTCTTTCGATCTAAAATACAAATTGTAATAAAATGGTTCTTATTTGGTATGTCATGTAACATGTTACTAGTTTAACTTATACGTTATCTCGCCTCTTCGCATAACGTTTCAAATATGTGTTTGTACCAAAAGTCGACGGTTTTCCCCCAAGCACCGAGTGTAGTGTCGTCGAGATGTAGAACTTCGATGAACATTTTCACGATCACATTCTTCAAGTCCTGTGAAGAAACGTATTAATATAACTAAAATGACCTTTTTTGTTTATTATTATTATACCGGTAGGACGCTGACCGGACCGGTAGGGCGGTACCCTCTTTTTTTAATCCGCCAAACAGTTTCACTGTAGTCTGGTTTTAAGGCAGATATGCAGTGTAATTACTACATTAAATAATAGCCTTTTACTGCTAAAAGACTCCTCAAAAGTCAAGATAGTCAATAGCCTGCCGCATACAGTTACGGTTTTTTAAATGTATGAGGAGGCAACCGAGCAGTCGGGGCCTTATGGCACAAATAAATAAAAAAAACCTATCCCTCCAATGGGCCACTGGAAACCCACAAACCGTACAAAACGCGACAGCATAGCTGTCACTTGACGCCGGTATTATGTGAGCGAGAGGTACCACCCCGGTCGTCAGCACTCCGGTCGTCAACCTAAAGCCGCGTTTCCACTAGGCAACATTTGGCGCGCGACATGTTGCACAACATGTTGCCCAACATGTTTAGCGCGGAACTTTTTGATGCATTTTTCGAAAAAAATTATAACCACGCCACTGAAATCAATACTAGTTCTTATGGCGACATTTTATGACGACTGACATAGTATAGTAGTAGATGCGTAGACTGACAACATATTTGTTAAACAAAAGTTCTGCGCTAACTTTCAACATGTTGGGCAACATGTTGCGCGTTAAATGTTGCCTAGTGGAAACGCGGCTTAATTCGGCTGCAAAGCAGCATGAAACTACCTCTTGCTACTCTACGTACGGTGTTAATAATTAAGGATTGATTACAAGTCACTGCAAAGAAATCTGTTATAAATTCATATTTTTTATTTTATAAAAATCCGTCCGATACTTTTTATAGTCGTCAAAATCATCCATATTATGTAAGTACGGACGATTACTAAAATCTAAAAAGACTAAGGTACTACTTTTTCTTTGCGTTCCTCTAAATTTGTCCATGAGTGAAGTATTAGTACCGTACTAAAAATATTTTTTGTTATTTCGTACAAGCTCTTCTACTAGCTACCTATTTTTTTTTCGGAATGATCTATGCTAACGGCCCAAAGGCCCTAATGCTACATCGGATTAGCGTGAACCCATTTGGCTCACTTTTGGTTTGTATTTGTTTGTTTGCCCCCCGCCAACCGTGAAGTCTGCGAACGTACGGCCTCCTGGCGTCGGGTTGGGCTAGCTACCTAATTAGTATGAAAGTTACAATTAAATATATAAGCCATTGTGACTCACAAAAAAGTGTTCCTTTTTAATTTTTCTCCGTCCGTGCGATTCGCCAAGTTTGTTCATCATAGCCGCAACCACTTCCGGCTGGTGGAGGTTGTTTACAGCCAGGTTAAGAGACGTCATGAGGTTGATCACGTGTGCCCGAAACTGAGGATTATTCACGTACTCTTCTTCAGGTAACTTTCTAACCATTTTGAAGAACTCTTTTGTTTCTGGATACGCAACGAAAAACCTAAAATGAAAACATATTTTACAGCAACTGCCTTTCTGGTGAAGCGCTATGTATCTATATGGTATAATGTCAGTGCATACATTGATCTGGTTGGCTCCATGGACTTGAATTCAAAGTGAGAACCCTGGGTTGTAACCGGGGAACCCTGGGCTAAGGAACCCAGTTTTCAATGCGGTTCTATTAATTTTCCCCTGTATCTAATTTTGTCCTAAATCGCTTGCTCTCCGTTGAAGGTGAGGGAGTGTAAAGTTTGTCAACATACATTCGCGAACTATGCAGCATACATGCATGCGTGTGCATGGCATATGCATATGTTATATAATGTGATTCTCGACTACATTCGAGAATATCCGATAGTAGGACATATGTATAAGGTTTGGATTACTCTACCGTAAAAGATATTCTCGTCTCGTTGGTCAACACCACGTTTTCCTGATTCATAATCATTTGATCGTCAGTGTTCATTTAACCTCCTTGACTCTATCAATGATATTGATTGCAAATGGCGAAAGGTCGCACTTTATCGGAACACAAACGTCGATGCAATATAAATTATATGCGTACTAACTATAGATAAATGTTATTATTATTTAGATATTCTGCATCATATTGTTGCGGAACCTTTTTTATGTTTATTTCGTATATATTATTTGCCAAGGGAACTTTACATATGGCTTCTGAGTTTCAAATATATAAAGGATATCCCATGAATATGTGAATTGTCTGCTCTTCATAATTTTCGAGATAAATTATTTTTACAATAGGTACATTTATTAAATCTTGTCTAATCGATTTCTATGTATGAATCTTTTTATCAAACTATCTCAAAAGTATGAGTACCTACAGCACGTTTTCATGCTTACTTCTCTTGTAAATTCATCAAATTATATTATTATGTTTAATTACTTTACTGTACATGTCTTATTATAGATGTTAACGGTAATACGTTATTATTCACATTTCAGTCAATAAAAATAATAAATTACATTATGTAATTTCGCTTCATGATATTTAATGAGATATTTGTCATTTATGAGCGGGTCTGGTATGCAATTTTAGTACATTTTTCTGGTTCGAATCAGAAAAATCTGAGAAAATTTTGTACACACCATCGATAAAACTGCACAAACCACAATATTTCTATGGCACAAACGGTCTGCGCTACGATATATCGTTGACGTGTAATACTGGGCGTTACACTTTTTTGTATTTAATTTCACTAAGTGTCCTTCATAATCATCATTATCAGCCCATTACTGCCCACTGCTCAAGGTCTCTCTTTTTCTGTCAATCTCCTCTGTCCCTTGCCTGTCTCATCCATGTTTTACCCACCACCCTTCCTACGTCCATTTCGCCATAGGACGTTCTGGACTTCTCCGACCCAGTCTAGGCCACACGGTTACCGCCGTGAACCACCTTTTTTTTCTTTAACGCCGGGAAATGCTCTGAGGCATCCTGCGGGGGTGTGGGTCTCCCCAGCCGGGTATGTGGGACTCGCTGCGCCCGAAAGCTCGTAAGTGGACGCTGCTCTACCCACTAAAACCCGGCGAGTGCCACCAATGCCGCCATTGGTGAGGTGCCTCTATCTCTAATCTAGGAAGTGATCTAATGAGTAAACAGGGCACCTCGACGGCTAGACAGTCCCTCAAGGGACCGACGCCACCTCCACAGAGGGGCTGTCCCGCACCACAGAACAACCCCTCCCAACGGATAGTACAATGGGGTGAGGTTCCCGTCCTCCCCTTTTCCCTTTTGTTCCCTATTTTTATAAGAGGGGTACGAAGAGCCTCCTCGGCTCAATTCGCTTCGCCCAAGGTGCTGGGCTACCTGGGCACCCTTGGCTACTGAGTCCCACAGCCACGACAAGACCTGAACCATGGTGGGGCCGTGGACCACCTGCTATCATATCATATCATATATATATATACGTCACTATATATATTATAGATAAATTACACCCAGACAGAACAAATGATCATGCTCATCACACAAACATTTGTCCTGGGTGGGGATCGAACCCACGACCTTCTGGTTTAGAAGACAAGCTCACTAACCACTAGACCAACAGGCCAGTCAAGTGCTAAGGAATATAATTAATATCGTACTATTATTTTACCAATAAGTATATTCTAGAATTTGAGTTATTAGCTTGTATAAAGGAACAGCAAGCATCTAAAATGTATTTTACCAAAGTTGTAACTTTTAAATATTGGAGTTTTATTATTAGGTATGTATTTTATTTTATAGTTTACGTTAGCCATTTTATGTTCCGTAATGTTCCATACAAAGCACTCTGTGTGTTAAAAACCGTTTAAACCTTATTTGCTTATTCATTCCCATTTTAATATAACAGTAGGTTGAATTTTACCTTCTCAACAATTCTGTGCCATTAGCGAGGTGGTTGGCGAATACCGGTGACCAGGATTTCTGTACAGCATATATGTCTCGCTTCGTCAGACCTGACACAAGGTTGACGGCATCAGGATCGCCTCCCCACCACAGGTAGCTCAGCCAGCTGCCCATTGTAGCCTGGGGACAATTTTTACGATTAATTTTATCCTTAAACAATATTTAAAGGTCATCAGTCAGTTGACTAGAATTTTGTTCAAACGTGGAAAATATTGATCTATAGCTAAACTACATCGAACATACAACCTGAATATAGCGGTAACGTTGTGTTTTCAGTTTTGTATGAAAACAAATTTCGCCAAATTTGTGCTGCCGCCGGTTCTGCGCTCTGATTGGCCGACTGATGGCCATTGATGGATGATTCGCTGATGGGACGTACATACAGATCACTGGTTGGTTGAATTGCTATTACGTCACTGTCCAGTTTCGGAATTTTATGGCTCATATTACGTCTCTCTCTATCTGGTTATATGCTCGATGCTCAGATGAAGTAAAAAAAGGTAGATAGCGCACTTGGAACAAGAAAGTGAAGCCACTTTTTTAAGTATGTGTGAGTGAATGAAGGGTTGCCATTTTTTAAAATATCCCTTAAAATTGTATATTAATAAAAATAGGTAATAAGTGAATGCGACAGTGAATATTTTTATAAAATACAATATTATTACGAATATGTAGGAAGCGTGTAGGATCACTTTATAAACTGTCTCAATAGATATCTTATTGACACAATTGTTTTATTTATTTATTTATTCCCATGAATGTAGTAAATACATAGGTGATATTAAAAAAAAAATAAACAAGTTCTAAACATTCTACCATAACATGGTGTGTGAAAATAAAACTTTACATAAATAAACAATTAATATAAATTAACAGGAATAAATAGTTACAATTAAATAAACTTGATAAATACAACATGTCCTTAAAATCATTGTCAGAGAATAACAGTTTCAAAATAATTGATTATAATAGTAATTAGAAAGTCACATTTTATCAATACACAATTTAAATTAAATACATAATATGTCGTTTTCCATTTAAAAAAACATTTAAATTATAAAAACATTTCTCTGCAAGCCACACTGTTACATTTATTTTAATTTATTAAATGGTAAATCTTTGAATTTATAAATAATTAAATACATAGTCCTGCTGTGGGTACGTGAGTCCCAAAAAAGATACAACATAGGTTATACGAGGTCATTTCGATTCAGTCATTTAGCGATCAAATAATAAAATAATAATTATGTCACCTCTGTACTTAATTATTTTGCTATGGCTTTGCCTGCAATTGACTTACCCACTATTGGGCTATTAGAAATACTAACTTCTGGCAACACTCTTCCGATACGTCATTTCGGGGCAATAATATTATTTATGTTGATTAACCTCAAAATAGTGTTAAAATATCTTAAAAGAATATAGTCTTGTGTTTATTTATTTGTGAAACGATATTTCTTTAGACTCTTTGGTCACTTTTGTATTGTTTTTACACCATTTAATTACACAGAACGGTATTTTTTTGGCAAACTTACTGCACGACGAGTCTTAAGATACTAACAAAAATGAGCTTAGTTTTGGTGTATCTGTGTGCGTGAGCGCGTGTATTTACATGAAGGAGCTTAGTTTTGTGGCTTCAGTATTAGCAAAGGCCGTGCGTCATCTACCTTTTTTTACTTCATCTGAGGCTCGATGCTAAACTATTGAATCTTTGTTTGACGCGACGATATTTAGTAAAAAAAAATATTTATTGATGTAGCAATAGAAGAAACCGGTAAAGAAAACAAGAAGGCTTATTCCTCAAATATGAAAAAAAATAACTAGATATAAAGTTGAATCCAAAGATTCAAATACATTATACAAGCTGGTACCTACGTAACCATTGCTGCGCGAACCAATTTGAACCTGGCTTTTTATTATTGTGCGTGCGTATATAAGCGTGGATGTAGCAAATTTCTTACAAGACTCCAATTTATAATACTTATCAGTATTTTATTTATTTTGCTGTCTGATGCAATCATTCTATAAGTAATGAATTTAGTATTTTGCTTTATTATTTATTAAAATTTTAAGTTAAATTTTTATTACAAAAACTTTACTGGTGGGAGGGAAGCGCTGTGCCGCGCTCCCGGCTGCAGGTACCACCATCTTGCTTGTTTCTCCCGTGAAACAGCTTTGCTGTGTTTCGGAGAGAAGGGCAAGACAGGTAGTGTAATTACTGGCACCGAGACTTAACATCTTATGTCTCAGGATAGGCAATACATAAATGAGTTGCCTGGGATCGTTCCAGGTAAACTAGTTTATGTTCATGGGCGACGTCGACCACTTACCATCAGGTGGCACGTTTGCTAGTTTGCCTATCCAACTAACATAAAAAAACTAACTTTTTTTTTTTTCGGAGGGATCTTTGATAATTGCCCTAAGGCCCTAATGCTTCGTCGGATTTGTGTGAGCCCATTTGGCTCACTATTAGTTTGTTAAAGGGTTAAAGGGTTGCCCTCCGCCAACCGTGCAGTCTGCCCACACGGCCCCCTGGCGTCGGGTTGAAAAAACTAACCATGTTTTTCATTTTTATTTCGCGGATCTCGATATTTCGACATTATCTACGTATGTCTTGTTCACGAAACTATTTGGTACCTACGTCCTACACGTATTTATTAAATTGCTCGTATTCATTGTTTTCCTTTACGTGGTTTTTAGAGAATACGATAATTATAATATATCTGTTGCGGTCATATAAATATTAAGAACAAATATTCAAATATCTGTGGTTGCGGTGCATTTTATCCGTCTGTGTGGTCTACGCTTTGGTTATTAAATAAATACACAATAGGTGACTTATAGTTTAGAAAACGTATATAACAAGCAACAACTAAAAGAGCAATACTCATATTTGAAAGGCCGGCAACGCACCTTTACATCCTTCAGTGTAGTGTCTATGGATGTCGCTATCACTTACCATCAGGTGAACGGACTAGTCGCTGCCTCCTCTTCTATAAAAAATCAATAAAAAACCTTTTTTTCTAATGTTTCGCGAAATCAATTTTAATGAACGCAAATTTCACTCATAATGTTAAAGAACTTTTACGGATTTTATCGCAGTTCATTAAGATATTTACAAGCCCGACGTTTCGGATACTTTACAGTACATAGGCTGCTCTAAAAGTATCGGGAATGGAATATTTCCACTGTTGCTGTCATATTAAAATCTTTTTAATTGAAAACTCCTTGGTTTTAAAAATCGAATACCATTTATTTATTTAAAAAAAGATTCTCGGTCTTGTCACAAGGTCTGGTCAAACTTGTTTAGTCGTTGAGAAAATGGAATTGACTCGGGAAAATTCTAGAGCGATGATTTATTATAACTTTCGAAGTGGTTTAACACAAAAACAGTGTGTTGACCGTATGATTTCTGTATTTGGTGATGAATCCCCATTCAAAACCACAATTTATCGCTGGTTTGCTGAATTTCAACGTGGACGTGTCAAGCTCAGTGATGATCCCCGTCAAGGTCGTCCAAAAACTGCAGTCACCCAAGAAAACGTTGATGCTGTGCGTAAGCTGATTGAGGGAGATCGACATGTGATATACCGCGAAATTCAGGCAACTTTAGACATTGGCATGAGTCAAATACAAATAATCTTGCATGAACAATTAGGTGTAAAAAAGTTGTTTTCCCGATGGATACCGCATTTGCTCTGTGAAGAGCAAAAAGCGGCTCGCTTTACTTGGTGCGTCAGAACTCTCGAAAGATTCCACGCAGGATCCTCAAATGCTGTATACAACATCGTATCAGGTGACGAATCCTGGATATACGCGTACGAACCCGAAACAAAAAACCAGTCACGAGTTTGGGTATTCGAAAATGAGTTAAAGCCAACAAAAATTGTTCGTTCAAGGCTCAGATGAAGTAAAAAAAGGTAGATGACGCACGGCCTTTGCTAATACTGAAGCCACAAAACTAAGCTCCTTCATGTAAATACACGCGCTCACGCACACAGATACACCAAAACTAAGCTCATTTTTGTTAGTATCTTACGAGTCGTCGTGCAGTAAGTTTACCAAAAAAATACCGTTCTGTGTAATTAAATGGTGTAAAAACAATACAAAAGTGACCAAAGAGTCTAAAGAAATATCGTTTCACACATAAATAAACACAAGACTATATTCTTATAAGATATTTTAACACTATTTTGAGGTTAATCAACATAAATAATATTATTGCCCCGAAATGACGTATCGGAAGAGTGTTGCCAGAAGTTAGTATTTCTAATAGCCCAATAGTGGGTAAGTCAATTGCAGGCAAAGCCATAGCAAAATAATTAAGTACAGAGGTGACATAATTATTATTTTATTATTTGATCGCTAAATGACTGAATCGAAATGACCTCGTATAACCTATGTTGTATCTTTTTTGGGACTCACGTACCCACAGCAGGACTATGTATTTAATTATTTATAAATTCAAAGATTTACCACTTAATGAATTAAAAAAATGTAACAGTGTGGCTTGCAGAGAAATGTTTTTATAATTTAAATGTTTTTTTTTAATGGAAAACTATTATTATGTATTTAATTTAAATTGTGTATTGATAAAATGTGACTTTCTAATTACTATTATAATCAATTATTTTGAAACTGTTATTCTCTGACAATGATTTTAAGGACATGTTGTATTTATCAAGTTTATTTAATTGTTACTATTTTTTCCTGTTAATTTATATTAATTGTTTATTTATGTAAAGTTTTATTTTCACACACCATGTTATGGTAGAATGTATAGAACTTGTTTATTTTTTTTTAATATCACCTATGTATTTACTACATTCATGGGAATAAATAAATAAATAAAACAATTCAGACAGTTTATAAAGTGATCCTACACGCCTCCTACATATTCGTAATATTATTGTATTTTATAAAAATATTCACTGTCGCATTCACTTATTACCTATTTTTATTAATATACAATTTTAAGGGATATTTAAAAAAATGGCAACCCTTCATTCACTCACACATACTTAAAAAAGTGGCTTCACTTTCTTGTTCCAAGTGCGCTATCTACCTTTTTTTACTTCATCTGAGGTTCAAGGAGTGTTGCAAAAAAAAAATAGTAATGCTGTGTCACTTCCTAGATTCCCGAAATTTTCAGTGCCGCCCTCGTAACCATAGTCATGGGAGAATTGATCATAGGCCGATAAAAATTGTTTCAATAAAAAAAATGATTCCGACTAATTGAGAACCTCCTCCTTTTTGAAGTCGGTTAAAAATAAACAAAAATACGTCGCCGATCATCCACTAAAAGTTATTAGCTACAAAATCTCGAGATTTTAATAATTTAAGCTAACATTTGTGCTTTAACTTATTTCTTCGAGAATTGACTTGACACATTCTGATTTATTATTCAAACTAGCTGGTGCCCGCGACTTCGTCTGCGCAGGATAAGATTTTAGTTTTTTTTTTATAAAAAGTATCCTATGTTACTTCTAATATCTCCAAGAATATGTGTACAAAGTTTCATGATAATCGGTTAAGTAGTTTTCGCGTAAAAGCGTAACAAACATCCACACTTTCACAGTAAGGATTATTCAAGTGAAAAAAGGTGAATATTTTTAATTTATTGATTTTTTTTTACAAAAATCAAATAAAACTGAAAGAAGACTGAACAGCTTACAATATTCTATTTAATATTTACACACACAGAACCCTAAAACTACATATCCTATCCGGGCTCTTTGCAAAATTAAAAACCTACCTTGTGTCTCGATTTTATTCTCTTCAGAACTATAAAAGCGGAGAGCATAACGAATGTGGAGCAAAGATAGAAGAATAACATGGTCCCCGAGATACTGCGGGCTCCCCTCGCTACTCTTACATTGTCGTTCCCTTATCTTGTCGCCAGTGCAAATATATTCAATGACATGTGATTGTGTGTCTGTTGATTTGGTTTGATGATAATTTGGTAATCACTTGCCTCAGTGATCACGAGACTGCTCGTTTCTTCCTGCAGATTATTGGCACCGAGATCATCTTTCGCGATAGATAGGCACGTAAATCACGGGCTATCAGGTAAATCACGGCACGTAAATCACGTAAATCATGGGCTGTGCTAGTATCAGGTAAACTTGTTTATGTTTATGGGCGACGTTGACCACTTACCATCAGGTGGCTATGCAACTAAAATAAAAGAGACTGGTATTATTCAAGATTAGTCAAGACGTGGACGCGATCCCCATCATGGTTCAGGTCTTGTCGTGGCGGTGGGGCTCAGTATCCTAGAGTGAGCCCAGCACCCCCACCACGGTTCAGGCCTTGTCGTGGCGGTGGGGTTCGGTAACCTAGGGTGAGCCGCTGCACCTTGGGCGAAGCT
This sequence comes from Helleia helle, assembly GCA_963853865.1. NCBI lineage: Eukaryota > Metazoa > Arthropoda > Insecta > Lepidoptera > Lycaenidae > Helleia > Helleia helle. The sequence continues at coordinate 16,368,825 of OY971426.1, read as the reverse complement.
AATTGGGTCGAGGGGGCTCTTTGTACCCCTCTTATAAGAAGAGGGGACAGAAGAGCAGGGGACAAGGGGTGAGGATGGGAACTTCACCCCATTGTACTGTCCCGACGTTGGGAGGGGTTGTTCTGTGGTGCGGTACAACCCCTCTGTGGAGGTGGCGTCGGTCCCTTGAGGGACGGACTAGCTGTCGAGGTGCCCTATTTGTTCAACAGATCCGGGGCAGCTCACCAAAGGCGGCATTGGTGGCACTCGGGTTTTAGTGGGTAGAGCTGCGTACACCTTACCACCTTTCCGGCGCAGCTAGTCCCACATACCCGCTTGGGGAGACCCACTCCCCGCGGGATGCCTCAGAGCATTTCCCGGCGTTAAAGAAAAAAAAGACGTAGGTGCGATGGCAGTATTGAAGGTATCGTAAGAAACTTCTTCCTTTCTAAACTTCGGTCCAAGTTGGACGAAATAAGCGGCGGGAGAGTTTATTGATTGGGTCTTTGTTCAACTTGACGGATAGGGTCTGATGATGATGAAGATATCAAATCTGTACGATGTACCATTGGCCGGCTGTTCAGTTCATTCTGTTCAGTTCATGAGGAATGACATATACTGCATGCTATTTACTAGATGTGGCGCGATTTTCGTGCATTCATAATCATGTAGTTGACAGAGATTTTTAACTGTACAACAGACGTTTTATTTTATAGCGTTTGTTTCGATTAGGATTTTCGCAATCTTGACGTTATGGATACATATGCATGGTCACGGGACGACTTATAATTAGTATATAGTAATACAGTTATTTTATGAGTGAAATTCGCGTAAACATTAGAAAACAATATATAAACCATTTTTTAAAACGCATTTTATCAATACGTTTCGATAAGCACAATTTTAATGTTTTTGCATCAATAATGCAAGCCGTGTTAGCTGATGGAGAAACGTCTCATTAGAACGAATTGATTTATCGATTGGACCCACCTCACATACTCCAGTGAAGGCTAAATTATACTCAAGATTATACTATTGTCATAATAATATATACTCATGTTAGTTACTAGTTGTATGTAAGCTCTGGCGCGGATGTGTATAATATCTATGGACGCTTTCACACCACGTCAATCTGGTCCCGTGGTAAGTTCTCGAAGAACTTGTGTTAGGTACGGGTGCCAGACAGCGGAAATATATTTAATACTTTTATACTATACATATATTTAAGATTTTTATTATATTATACACATATTTAATACACATCCATGACCCAGGAACACAGAAAATATTTTTGTTCCCTGGCAGAATTCGAACCAGCAACCTCCGGCTTGAGCGCCAACGCGCTTACCACTGAGCCACAGAGGTCGTCAAGTAAGTCAAGTGTATGGGCGTCAACAGTCGCCAAAAGGCTTCGACTGCTCCTTTGCGCTTCTATGCTATTAAAAAAATTATAAATAGGTAATGTTGTAAGTTTGTATGTAGAAGGTTATATTCAAAACTACTCCGATTTAAATAATTATTTTTATAAATAATAATAATATCTAGGGACGCTTTTTACACCACGTCAATCTGGTCCCGTGGTAAGTTCTCAAAGAACTTGTGTTACGGGTACCAGACAACGGAAATAAATTTAATACTTGTATACTCTACTTATATTTAAGATTTTTTTATTATAGTACCTATACACATATATTTAATACACATCCAGGCACCCAGGCGGGAACACAAAACTGGCGGGATTCGAACCCGCTACTAACCATTGAGCCACAGAGGTCATCATAATTAATTTATATTTTAAGTGGGGGATAGAAAAAGATTTCTACAGTTATTATTGAAAATTATAAGTATGAACCTCTTTTCCGCCGCTGGATATAGGCCTTTTTAATAAATGCCAAGACGTACGATCCGTCGAGACTTCCATACAACTAGAACACGAAGATTATGTGTTATTCTGATGTATAAGCTACATTATTGTAAAGTTTTATTAAAATCCATTCAGTAGTTTTTGTGTGAAAGAGTAACAAACATCCATACATACAAACTTTCGCGTTTATAAGGGCTTGATGATGATGATTGTGATAATAACGACTCACACAATATTGACATTACAAGCAGGTGATATTTACATTATTAATGTTTGTCCAATAGAATCACATGAGAATATTATTGTGATATGATTTTATCCTGGGACTAGCTGTTGCCCGCAGCTACGTCCGTGTTAGCACTGACTTACAGCTGATGACGATAATTATTCCTGTTTTGACGGTTGAGTGGTCAGACTATTGGACACTTTACGCAGCAGTCGCGGATTCGAATCCCGCCAAATGCAAATAATTTGTATGATGAATATAGATGTCCGCACCGGGTCATGGACGTGTGTATGTATACACGTCCACTACACTACTACTACACTACTACACCACTACACGTACACTCGTACCTACACACGTCCATGTATTATATATATTTATATACAATACATTATATGTATTTATATAAATTTCTTTTTATTTCCGTTATTAGTAACCGTACCACATGTTTTAATGAACATATTAGGGGGCTAGGACCTAGGTTAACGTGGTGTGATTGTTGGATAATATTTTTTTCTTGTAGTCCTATCACTCGATGATAATGTATATATGTTTATTTGGAAAATTCCTCCATTAGTACCTATAGCTTTATACTAATGGAGGAATTTTCCAAATCAGATATATACCTGAAACTCCCCCGGCGGGTAAACATGGTAAGTGGACGCAGCTCTACTCACTAAAACCCGGGGAGTGCCACCAATGCTGCCTTTGGTGAGGTGCCCCGGATCTGTTGTTGTCAGTCTCCCAGGGGACCGACGCCACCTCCACAGAGGGGTCATTCCGCACCACGAAACAAACTCTCCCAACGTCGGGACAGTACAATGGGGTGAGGCTATCTTCACCCCTTGTCCCCCTGCTCTTTTGTCCCCTCATCTTATAAAAGGGGTACAAGGTGCTGGGTTCACCTTAGGCTACTGAACCCCACCGTCACGACAAGGCTTTGAAAATCAGATCAGATGTTCACAGGTCTAGTAATGATTATTTTTAAACGACTTCGAAAAGGAGGAGGTTATATGTTCGTGTGTATATATATTTTTTTTTTTAAATTTCAAAAAAAGAATTTTTAAAATTCTTTTTTTATTTAAAAGAGTGCACTTCCGAGGTGGTCCCATGATAAGGAAACCAGGATCTGATGATGGCATCCCAGATAAATCGAGGGGAACTTTCGAAAATCGTAAAGGAGTAACTAGTGCGTTTAATACTTTTTTAATTAAGTATTTTAAAGTACTACAATTTCATGAAGGTCTAGAGTTGATCCGATGATGGAGCTGAAAGACAGTTGAGGGAACTCCTCAACGATTTACAGCAGTAACTTTGTATTTGGGCTTGATTAATTTGTATTGATGAGAACTTTACACCTAGATAAATTGTGACTATCATTAGGGGTCTGATGATGAAGACGAAGGACAGTTAAAGGAACTTCTCAGCTACCTTGTGTTTGGACCTAATTCATTTATATTGACGAGAGCTTTGCACCCATATGGGTTATAAGTGTCATTACAGGTCTGATGATGAAGACCATAGACAGTCGAGGGAACTCCTCAACAGTTTACAGTAGCTACCTTGTGTTTGGACTTAATTCATTTATATTGACGAGTACCTTGCACACATATGGGTTAATAGTCTCATTAAAGGTCTGATGATGGAGTATAGACAGGAGTATAGACAGTGGAAATACGTTTAACAGATATAACCATATTTCAGACAAATAAAATCGGTTATCGAATTTCGGAATCACTAAAAATTAAGAAATAAAATTTTTTTAAACAAAAATTGAAACGACTTCAAAAAGTAAAAAATAAACTAAAAAGTAATAAAATAATTGCGTTTCCTTAATTTTTGTGCCTAGAACTTATAATCAACTTGCTATATTACTAATTACAATCTTTGCGTTTACCATGTCATTGTTGTTACTTTTGGAGTCGGTGTCAGCTAAGTTAAATAGACCGTACAGCACCAAAACCGTCGTCAGTCACCTACCTACCTGTCTTCGCTGACACCGGCTCCAATAGTAAGAACAATGACGTGGTAAACGCAAAGATTGTAATTAGTAAAATAACAAGTTGATTATAAGTTCTAGGCACAAAAATTAAGGAAACGCAATTATTTTATTACTTCTTAGTTTATTTTTTACTTTTTGAAGTCGTTTCAATTTTTAAAAGCTTATTTTTTATTTTAATTTATATTGCAACTGAATTGGGCCAGTACGACCGGGGTGGTACCTCTCGCTCACATAACATTGGCGTCAAGTGACAGCTATGCTGTCGCGTTTCGTGCGGTTTGTGAGTTTCCGGTGGCCCATTGGGGGGTTAGGGAAAAGGAGGGCAACGCACCTGCATAATCTTTGGTTGTGCGGATGTATTTGGGCGTCGGTAGTCACGAAACGGCTTCGACTGCTCATTGCCATACTATGGCCATAAAAAAAATAAAAAAACTATAGGACTATTAAATGGAGAGAAATTTAATATTTATTTATTATATTAGGCATTTTAAATTTCATATGAATATTGACCTGTGCCTAAAAAAAGTCATTCATTAATTGTTAAGGCAATGTTTATTACAGATTGCTTATTCTTAGCAAAGTATTCTTATCAATTGAATTGGAGAGTAGATAAGAAGTGAACGACTTTGATCAGATGATGTAATGACGCTTCCTCCCCATCATTGATAACCTTGTTAGTATTGAATAAGCAATTGACTGTGGGCGTGTGGGCAGCTCGTTGAGAGCAAGATCTATTGAATCTCTCAATGGATGTTTGATAAGGTTATTGACGAAATACAACGACAGTGTTAAGTAATGTAGGCTCACACAATAGAGCCGAAATCTTTTTATGATATTGACGCTAAAGTAAAAATCTTTTATTAATATATAGGAAATTAATATATAGGAGCTGTTCTATGGATTGACTCATCTTACTCATCACGATATCTCTGGAACTAAAGGACCTAGAGACTTGAAATTTGTTAGGAATATTACTTTTACCATGTAGAGGTCGGTTAAGAACGGATTTTAAGAAATTCCTCCCCCTCCCCCTTTGACAGAACGAAGTCTGTGCGGGCAGCTAGTCTATACAGATAAATAAAATTGTAGTGTCTGTTTGTAATATTAAAATAACCGCTTTTTATTGAATGCATATAGATGTGTACACGGGACATATACCAAAATAGGCTTTTTTACAATTTTTGTCTGTCTGTCTGTCTGTTTGTTCCGGCTAATTTCTGAAACGGCTGGGCCGATTTTGGTCGGACTTTCACTGGCAGATAGCTGATGTTATAAGGAGTAACTTAGGCTATAAAAATAATCATCATCAATCCGGGTACGGCTGTAAATCTAAGTTAACGCGGGCGAAGCTGCGGGCAACAGCTAGTAAATAATAAAAATACTTTTACGATAAATGACATTATTTACCGTTTGGAGTAAAAGTATCCGAAACCACGGGAATGACACCGACTCCAATAGTAACAACAATGACGTGGTAAACGCAAAGATTGTAATTAGTAAAAAAACAAGTTGATTATAAGTTGTAGGCACAAAAATTAAGGAAACGCAAAATTATTTTATTACTTTTTAGTTTACTTTTTGAAGTCGGTTTCATTAGAAGAAATATACAAAGATAATGTAACCGGTGTTATTTTTATTTTTAAATGACTTCGAAAAGGAGGAGGTTATAATATTATGTTCGTGTGTATATATTTTTTTATGTATGTTTCGATTTCTCCGTCAATTGTGAACCGATTTTCAAAATTCTTTTTTTATTCAAACTTCAAACTCGTGCACTTCCGAGGTGGTCCCATGAGTAGGAAACCAGGATCTGATGATGGCATCCCACAGGAATCGAGGGGAACTTTCGAAAATCGTAGGAGTAACTAGTGCATTTAATTTGTTTTTTTTTCTTATTTTTATAAGCCATACAATCATATGATTAAGCCGGCTTAATATTAACAATTATGATGAAATCTAATCTTACAGCTAGATAGTGTATGACAAAACTCAGTAATCTGTCGCTGTGTTCTTCTGTAAAGTTGGAAGCCAGTATCCTGTAAAAACGACAATCGCATTGTCTCGTTTATTTGGCATTCCAGAATCAAATGCAGTAAATCCTCCTCGCGCTGGCATACTACACAGTTAGGGCTATCTGTTTTACGCATCAAGAAGTTAAATTTATTAAGAGGCATATGGTATGATCGCATCCTAAAGCAGAGCACTAGCTCTCTTCTATTTAATTTGAGAGGGTTGAACCATGGAACACGTGGGGGTTCATTCACAAGAGTTTTATACCATATGCCTTTTGTTAATGAGATATTATTAAAGAAAGTTTTCCATTTAAAATAAATATTGCTTTTAACAGTGGGTATGTAGTCTGAAAAGGTGGGATCTACGTTAAGAATGATTCCGCTATGCCGAGCTTCTGATGCTAGTGCGTCTGCCATTTTATTACCAAATATGCCAACGTGAGAAGGTATATGCGCACTTCAACCTCATTACGTATCAACCTAAAGATACATTTAATAATTAGGTAAGCTACATTTCTACCCAGATTACCCGAAACACAGCTTAAAAGGTGCATTAAAGAGCTTCTGGAGTCAGTGAATATTACAACTTTTTTAAAATGTGTTGATTCTATATAATGAAGTGCTTCGGAAATAGCAATCAATTCTAGTCCCATAATTGGAATAGACGAGTTTTGGATTTGAAACTTAGCCTCAACTTTGGATTCAACGTCAAAGAAGGCACAACTTGAAGAGTCTAAAATTTTTGATCCATCTGTATAAATATGTTTAAAGTCCGAGTACTTTTGATATAACATGCAATCACTCGCGCTCTTGAGTTCATCTATGGATAGTTGATGTTTAGATTTTTGAATGGTTTCAACATTTGTGAATATTATTGAATCCCAATTTACCGCTGTAATGAGGAAGGGTAATTCAAATTGTGGCCAAATTTCAAACCTGTCCATGGGTAGTTTTACATATTTCCTGAAACTTTCAATCAGCAAGGGTATTTGGTTTTTCCGCCAATAGTTGTTATTGATTATTTAGCTATTAAGTAATTTTATTTTAGTCGATAGACAATCAAGTGCTCTGGCCGAAAGCTTCAAAAAAAATTTGTCACTTAAAAACATTCTTCTAAGGTATAAGGGTGGAATACAAAGTTCGCTTTCCAATACATAGGTAGGGGTGGTACGCATGAATCCCCCGCACAGACGAAGGATTCGATTTTGAAGAATATCCAATTTAGTTATTAGGTTCGAGCTTGCATTACCATACAGTACACTTCCATAATCTAGTCTAGACCTAATTAAAGCTCAGCCGTCTCAAATGAAGAGGATGGACACCCCATTTACCAGCACTGATTACACTGAGTACATTGGTAAAAGAAGTACACTTTTGAGCGATTTCTGTAATGTGTCTATACCATTTAAGACGACTGTCCACCCAGACCCCCAAAAATTTTATACAATTAACGCATTCAATAGGTGTATCGTCAATTATAATATCTATAGGCGGGGTTCGGTATTTTCGTGTAAACATGCAAATTTTTGTTTTGGTAAGCGAAATTTCTAAACCTATATTTTCTAACATCGACTTAAAAGTAATAAGGGCCTGTTGAATTGATGTTACACATTTATCGATATGTTTACCAATACAGTATATTGCAAAATCATCTGCGTATTGCGAAATTTTAACGTAATTTCTAAGATTTTTGCAGAGATTGATGGTTACTACATTAAATAACAATGGGGACATGGGATCGCCTTGTGCTAAGCCCTGTCTACAAACTCTGACGAGTTTTTCACCGTTCTGTAGCCTATATACCAAAAACCTTTCTGCTAAAAATTCTCTTATATATCTACACAGAAACAAATCTACTCCAAACTTAACTAAACACAATATCAAGGCATTTATGTCTACATTATTGTATGCACTGTTGATATCGCAAAAGGCACCTAAAGCGACTTCTTTATTTATAAACGCTGTCTCTGTATCAATAATAAAGCGAGATAAATTGTCCTGACAAGAGTATCCCCGACGAAAACCTAAAGTACAATCATTGAAAAGTTTATTATTTTCAAAATAATATAATCAAGCCGCTTCGCAATCATTAAATGAAATATTTTGCAAAGACAGTTAATTAATGAGATGGGTCGATATTTTAATAAATTATTACCACCTCTTTTTGGAATAGCTATCTATTGAATTTTACGCCATTGTTCTGGAATATTACTTGTAGTGTAAATCTTATTGTAAATTGTTACCAGGATCTCTTTTGTTTGTTTTTAGGTAAATTAAAAATCATTGAGTAAGTAATTTTATCAAGACCGGCCGAAGTATCTGTTCTTTTAAGAACAGCATTAAGTTCAGATAGTGTAAAAGGAGACAGCGGATTGTTAGAATTAAAATTAAATGCGTAAGGTTTATGGCTAACACTATCGGGAGTGAGTTCCGATAAAAAAGGAAAAGCAGTGTCATCTGGCAGGTATTCTTTAGAACTCCGACTGCCTTTTAACCACCTGAGACTTTTCCAAACCTCGGCACTAGACTTGGTGGAATTTAAATTATCACAAAAGGATTCCCACGACTGTTTTTTTTCCAGTTTGATTAATTTTCGGGCAGTTTTAACTTTATTATTAAACACTTCATAATTTTCAATAGTACGCAATTTTCTGAAGTTCTTAAGTGCAAGTCTCCGTTCTGCTATTGCCTTAGATATGTTTGGATTCCACCATGGCTTAGGTCTGAAATTGTAAAACTCGTTGATTGGTTTTGTGAAAGGTATATTCGGATTCGCGGACTTTTCAATGATATCAATAAATGTATTATAACATCTTTGAACATCTTCTTCCAAATTTAGACCTAAACACAAAGATTGAATGTCATCAGTGTAACTTGGCCAATTCGCCATTTTAATGTTTCTTTTTTTGTCATGAGTTATTGAGTGAGAGAATGACATATTGATCGATATGAGAAGGTGGTCGCTGCCGAAAGATTCATTTGTGGTGGACCATTCGAAATCTAAAGCAATATCTGAACTACAGAATGTGACATCAGGGGCTGAACAGACAATTCTATCATTTACTTTTGCGCAGCGAGTAAAATCACCGTTATTAAGAAATGTATAATTGAGATCTGTACTAACTTCAGACAGCAATCTACCACGAGTATCAGTTAAATAGGACCAAGCAGTATGGTGTGCGTTAAAGTCACCTGCTATTACGGTATTTTATGTGAATAAGCTAAAAATTTCTTCGTAATCTTGTTTTTGTATTTGTGAATTTGGTGGAAAGTAAACACCTATTATATACTTGATTTTGCAATTATAAAAAATCTCTATACATAAATTGTCAATTTTGTTACTTGTAGTTTGAATAACTTTTGGTCTACAAGCCACAGAACGATGCACTAACATAGCCAGGCCCCCATAGCCATCATACCTATCTTTTCGAAAAATCTGGTATCCCGATATGTTTAATTTTTTCTCGCAAGATAGTCATGTTTCCGACAAAATACATATGTGAACTTTTTCTCTATTTATATATGTAATCAAATCATCTAACCTTAATAAAATACTTCTGCAGTTCCATTGTATAACCTTGAGTTTGATATCTAAATTTTTCATAGTATGTATTGGTAGGTAATAATTAATGTTTAGTTTACTTATATATTTTGTAAAAGTTTTAGTTTAGCTATAACCCTAGTAATTCTATTTTTAACACTCATTTGAGAAATATTTGGTATTATATCTTTAAAAAGATCAATTAGAGAAGTAAAGTCAGTAGTATACCTGAGTGTTATCATTAATATCTTTGACACCATATGTTTGAACTAAATATTCTTTTACCTGAGACCCGGTCAGTGGGTATATTTTATCAGAGCTAGCAATAAAATCGTTAATGAATGTTAGGTCTAGTAAGTCGGTGTAATTTTGGGGAGTTTTCTTTAGTTTTTTCATGTAATTAGTTTCTTGTATTTCATCTGTACTTGATTGGGACAAATTGTCACTGTAGTAGTTAGTTTCTTTGTCTTCCGTTACTTTCAAGTAGTCTATGTTTTTCTCAGACTCTATTTGTCGTTCTAGGCTCGCCGATGACTCCGTGAGCGGATGTGGTCTTTTGAAGGGCAGTCCTGGAGAAGTTGGATGTCTTGAATGTTGAACCGATTCTTCACTGTCGTTATTTGCAGGCGTAGTTACTTGCAGGGTTTCTGTACATTTGGAGGCAACGTGACCTACTTTTTTACATAAGAAACAGGTAAGTTCGTCCGAGGATAGGTAAATCCAGTAATTCGTATCATCGTATTCCATGGAAATCTTATCTGGTTGTCAGTTGAAATCTTCTGGTGATATGTATACTTGTCTTCTGAAGCTAAGGATGTGGCTGTAGCCTACTTCGTTAAGGCCAGCACGTAGGAATGATATTGGTGACATAGGTTTTATTCCAATTTCTATTAGTTTTTTTTCTATTTCACTGTGAGAAATTATTGGGCAAACATTCGACAAAATTATACGCGTGTTGCGGGTGATCAGCGGTCGAATAATAAGGTTTTGATTTTGGATGGTTATACTGCTTTTTTTATCTACTAATTCGTCGACGAGCAACTTGGAGGCTAAATAAATACAAATTCGGTTATTTGAAATTCTTGATAAAAATCGAATCTGCGACGGTTCTATTACTTGTCCCAATGCCTTGGCATAATCTTTAATCTGAACGTTATCAACCGCGTCAATAATAATTGCTTGATCTTTTTTCGGGAATATTGTTGTCTGAGTAACAGTGGCGTAACTGATGGTATTATTAATCGTTTGGGCACTCATTTTGTTTCTGTAGTCAGAAACAACTAACTGTAATAAACTATAATATGTATCAGGAATAAGGAGAAACACTCACTATTCTTTTCATAATAAATATAAAGACGGTTCTTATAGTTTGCGAAATTACCGCGTGAAACACTTCGACGCGTGCGGTCGCTGTGATAACTTACGACTCACTGCATTTAATATTTTTTAAATTAAGTAATTTAGAGAATACAATTTCATGAAAGTCTAAAGTCGATCTGATGATGGAGCTGAAAGACAGTTGAGGAAACTCCTCGACGATTTACTTCAGTAGTCTTGTGTTTGGGCTTGATTAATTTGTATTGATGAGAACTTTACACCTAGATGGGTTGTGACTGTCATTAGGGGTCTGATGATGAAGACCATAGACAGTCGAGGGAACTCCTCAACAGTTTACAGTAGCTACCTTGTGTATAGACACAATTCATTTATGTTGACCAGAACTTTGCACCCATATGCCGACTGCAATAGTAACAACAATGACGTGGTAAACGCAAAGATTGTAATTAGTAAAATAACAAGTTGATTATTAATTGTAGGCACAAAAATTAAGGAAGCGCAATTATTTTATTACTTTTTAGTTTATTTTTTGAAGTCGGTTTTATTTGTAAAAAATATACATTTTATGTGGCGACTGTATATAAGTGTAATAAAAAGTTGTGTTAAATGGAAATTCATTTCGTGACTGGTTTGGAATGTTCTAGATCTAATAGCTAACAAAAACGAACATAAAAGTCACCATATTATCTTAGTGACGCGTGGGTTTAAAGGCTGTTTATGGCTAATTGGCCTGTCAAATTATGTTGCCGGATCTGGTGTATAAGGGCATCATTACCACTTCATCGTAAATAATCGCTAAAACACATCCGTTTCAAATGCAAAGTATATCTATGTGTACTAAAATAATATAATTTGATCTGCGTTTTCAACCACGTAGACGTAGATTAATACTTTATAGCCATATATATATATATATATATATATATATATATATATATATATTTATACGAGCTGTTGCCCGCAGCTTCGCCCGCGTTAACTTTTAACATTTGAGAGGTTGACAACCCTTATTACTTAGGGGTATGAAAAATAGATAGTAGCCGATTCTCAGACCTACTGAATACGCATATATTTGGTAAAAATCGGTAAAGCCGTTTCGGAGGAGTACGGTAACTAACATTGTGACATGAAAATTTTATATAATAGAAGATTTTTATATGTTATAGAAGTGATGATAATTATTTTCATAGCCTTCAATCTTTCTTGTGATAAAATGTATAATATAATAATGGTGTTATTTTCATCCCCACCAAGCCTTGTCGTGGCGGTGGGATTAAGTAGCCTAAGGTGGACCTAGCATCTTGGGCTAGGCAAATGGAAGGAGCTGCTCTTTGTATCCCTCTTATAAGAAGAGGGGACAAAAGAGCAGGGGGACAAGAGGTGAGGTTGCGAACCTCAACCCATTGTACTCTCCCGACGCTGGGAGGTGTTCTTCTACGGTGCGGGATAACCCCTCTGTGTAGGTGGCGTCGGTCGCTTGAGTGACTGACTAGCCGTCGAGATGCCCTGTTTGCTCAATGGATCCGGGGCACCTTACCGAAGGTGAAATTGGTGGATCTCGCTGGGTTTTAGTGGGTAGAGCTGCATCCACCATCTTTCGGGCGCAGCGAGTCCCACATACCCGCCAGGGGTGTCCTCACTCCCCCGCGGGATGCCTTAGAACATTTCCTGGCCTAAAATAAAAAAGTGTCATACTTGTAAAAAGTATGTATGTTTTTACTGGACAATACATTGGATGATTGAATTAATAAGTGTAGTAACAGTGATAATTTATAATTATATCTATTAATTTCTCTGTTAAAACGGCCGAAGCCGCGAGATACAGCTAGTTCGTGTTATTACTTCATTAAACACTCAGCTCGCAAGTCGTCAGCTTTTATTATAGCTAGTTAAATTAAATCGTTAACAATCAATTGAAATAATTGCATCTCGCGATAATATTACAAATGGATTTTCTGTAATTAACTTTTTAATTAATTCAATTATAAAGAGGTATATTAAAACGAGTGACCGTAGGCTTCGTCCTGCCAGATATCAGCGCCATCTATTGAGTCTAGTTTTGTCTCAAGTTTGAGTAAACACTATGTGCAAAATTGCATTCTTATCGGCTTATTAGTTTAGGCGTTCATCGCGGATAATTAATAACCTTGTGAGTTTTTTTACAGTAAATATAGTATGTACTAATAGTGTCCATGAGTGAGTGACAGCTGAGTGGTTACGGATCCAAGAATCGATGGGTACGTACGGGTTCTATCGTAATTTTTTCTTAAGTTGGAGACGAACTAGTGGCCTGCCCTTATCTCCGAAACACAGCAAAGCTGTTTGACGAAATAAATAGGTAGAGGTAGATGAAATCACGTGACACACGTAAGATATTGGTGAACTCACAACCACGCCTTACACGCTCTTTGCCTGGTTCGACGAGGTAATAGTTCCACTGAGATTGTTTCACCGGTTCTTGGAACCGGTAGTAGATTCAATTGATATACTGTATTGGTATTTTGAATAAAAACATTTTTTTTTATCTATAGAAGGCAAGAAAAGAGTGAAATTACACAGCTATGGAATTCGTAGCATTTTTATTTGCATGGACATACGTTGCATTTGCAAAATTACTACTCACTGCATTTGAATGAAACGTTTATTTCTGACAATGTGATGCTATTTCTTTTGTTTTTGTTTTGCTATATATTTGAACAACTTAAGTGTTGCTATAATAGGAATATTATTTAGGGCAGAATATTATTTCCATAGGGCAAGGGTCTTTGAAAGAAAGAAAACATCGTGAGGAAACCTGCCTGATGAGATTAAAAGTCTTTGAAGGTGTGTGAAATTCACCAACCCGCATTGGGCCAGCGCATTAGTAAACTACGGCCCAACACCCTTCTCGTCTGATTTCGGAAAGGAAACCCATGTCCAATGAATATAAAAGGATTAATATTATTATTATATTTGTGGGGCTCCGAGCTACTAAGAGGTCCAAATAACTAACTGATTTGAAAAAATATCTATAGTAATTAGTAACAAAATAAGTGGATGTTAATCTCAAAAATTTGATTTTTTAATCTCACTATTTCCTATTGCTTTCAAGAGAGGATGGAGCCCTTTACATTCACGGAGCCCTGGACTTGAGCCCGAAACTCCCTTATGTAGATCCGCCCCTGCCAGCAATTATCAATTGGAATCGATATATAGGATTTAAATCCCATAATCATTCATTATTATCTAGTGCTGATTACGCTTGCTATAGCAAAATATGGATATAAGTATATGATATTCGCTTGCCATTGTTACCTGTAATGTTCAAACCAGAACTATAATACAATACCGATATCCATACATATATGTAGGTCTGTGGTTTCTGAACGATAAAGAATGTTAGATGAACATGAACGAGTGATTTGATAGAAAGAGATGGATGTATGAGAGGGAAAGGGAGGAATGAGTCGAGTCAAAATACGGCAAGACAAGACTGTGGACGCGTGCAAGTAATATTTAAAACTAATCAGTGAATAAATCAGTGAGTTGCAAAAGCGGGCGAAGCTGCGGTCAACAGCTAGTTATGATATATACATGATACATGAAAATACAAACAAGCACGGTGTTAATAATGATGATGCATTTAAAATATTTCAGTTCAAATGAAGTTTATATCGGTAGTTTATTGTTTCTGATCGTTACGAGCGGCGGCCAAAACAAACACATCAACGTTAATGTCGCCCGCTGTAAGTGACGAGCGGCGATGTATTATAAAATATAGATATTACACAAACCAAATAAAATATAACCAAGTGATATATACCAGAATGACCAATTTAACGCCCTAGCGTTAAATTGGTCATTCTGGTACGTCTGACACCTCCTCATGAGACCATAGCTGCTGCAAAGTATCAGAGGCCTCGGACATCTAAAAAAGCTTTTACGGATTTATAATTTAACTTGGCAACATTACAATTTTGAGTACGCATAATGAATTTTGTATACAAAAATAATTTTGTTACGCTTAGAATTTCAGTCCGGACAAATTAAACAGTTTATTAAACACTCTCCCTACCATGGTTCAAGCCTTGTCGTGGCGATGGGGCTCAGTATCCTAAGGTGAACCCAGCACGTTGGGCGAAACCAGCTTAACCGAGGGAGCTGCTCTTTGTACCCCTCTTATAAGAAGATGGGACAAACGAGCAGGTAGGGCAGGGATGGCGGGAACCTCACGCCATTGCATTGTCCTGACGTTGGGAGGGGTCGTTCTGTGGTGCGGGACAACCCCTCTGTGGAGGTGGCGTCAGTCCCTTGCCCCCAAGGGACTGACGCCACCTCGACGGCTAGTCCCTACTAGCCGTAGAGGTGCGCTGTCTTTCAACAGATCTTGGTTGGTGGCACTCGCCGGGTATAAGTGGGTAGAGCTGCGTTCACCTTGCTACTTTTCGGGCGCAGCGAATCCCACATACCCGCCTCCCCCGCGGGATGTTCAAAGCATTTCCCAGCGCAAAATAAAAAAAAGTTAATGTGGTGTCGTTGTCTTATATATTTATTTATCAATCTTCTATGAGGTATTATGTTACATTTGTAATTACAATAGACAATATGTGGTTTGTAATATGATAGCTGTGTATACTCTGCTAATAAGTAAATACCTAGACAAATAAATAATATCTGTTGATACATACATAACTGTCATATTTGTGCATACTGACTAAAGTATATTTATATGTCATTGGTTTTATAATTAGATACGAAAATAGCAGTTGAGTGTTGTGGTCATCTTCCATCTTTCTTGGTAGAGCTTACAAATTACAATATTTAGTATCTTATCTATATCCCTTATATTATATTATATCCCTGTGCATTCATTCCATCCATTCGTTGCCTAATCTGCTTCATTTATATTTTATTATATTATCTTTAGTCGTTCCTTTTAATCACATTCACAAAAAAATGTGTAAGAAGAATAGTGGTACCTTAGTACTGAGTGACTTTGGAAGTTGTATTTAATTGTGAAATTGTTTCTATGTTAGGGAGCTGTCACCCGGCGGCCACCGCGAAGCAAGAGAGTGTAGTGGTGGTCAGGTGAGTTTGACGAGCTGCGCAGGAGGTGCGTTGTGGCGAGACGCCAGTACACCCGGAGTCGCAGGCGAAGGCGGCGTGACGAGGCTGAAGAGGAGCGGCTCTACAGGGCCGCCGCCGGTGAACTGAGGACGGCCATAGGCCGAGCCAAGGAGGCTGCCCACGAGCAGATGCTGGAGTCTCTGGACCGAGACCCGTGGGGGAGGCCGTACAGGATGGTTCGCAACAAAATGCGCCCCTGTGCCCCTCCCCTGACGGAGAGTCTCCAGCCTGACCTCGTGGCCCGGATAGTTCCGGCTCTGTTCCCCGGCCGGGGAGAGCACGCGCCCCCGCCTATGGCTCCATCAGACAGTGAGCCACCGGACGACGAGGCTCCGGAGGTGTCGGAGACAGAGCTGGATGGGGCGTTAGCGCGCATGAGGGCGCGCAATACCGCCTCAGGTCTGGATGGTGTTCTCGGGCGGGCCTTGGTTCTGGCCCTTGGCCCGCTCCGTACACAGGCGAAGCGCCTTTTTAGCGCTTGTCTGGCGCAGGGTCAGTTTCCCACGGCGTGGAAGAAGGGAAAGCTGACCCTGATCCGGAAGGAGGGACGACCAGTTGACTCGCCATCGGCGTACCGACCAATCGTGCTGCTCGACGAGGCGGGCAAGCTGCTGGAGCGGATTGCAGTTGCCCGGATCGTCGAACACCTAGAGGAGACAGGCCTGAACCTCAGTGCCTACCAGTTTGGCTTTCGGCGGGGCAGGTCCACCCTGGACGCTCTGACTAGGGTGAGAGCCCTTGCCGATGAAGCAGTTGAGGGGGAGGGGTGCTTTTGGCGGTGTCTATTGACATCGCCAACGCCTTCAACACCCCACCCTTCGATACAATCCTGGAGGCGCTGAGGTTCCACGGTGTGCCGACGTATCTGCGCAGACTAGTCGGAACTACTTGTCTGGTAGGTGCGTCGCGTACCCCAGGGCCGCTGGCTGGGTGACGAGGAGAGTGGCGTGCGGTGTTCCTCAGGGCTCTGTATTAGGCCCGCTCCTGTGAAACATCGGATACGATTGGGTCCTCCGCGGCGTGAACTTGCCGGGCGTCGGCGTTACGTGTTACGCCGACGACACCGTCGTCACCGCGCGCGGTGGCACCTTTTCGGAGGCACGAATCCTGGCGGTAGCTGGAGTTGCCCAGATGGTGGCGAGGATCCGGCGTCTTGGGCTCGAAGTGGCCCTGGAGAAGTGCGAAGCTATATGCTTCCACGGGCCCCGGCGAGCCCCTCCACCCGCGGATCCCACCTTATAGTAGGAGGGATTTCCATCGCTGTCGAGCCGACCATGAGGTACTTGGGCCTCGTCCTCGACAGTCGATGGAACTTCCGAGAGCATTTCCGGCGCCTCGTCCCGAGGTTGCTCGGAACTGCACGTGCGCTGAGTCGTCTCCTCCCCAACATGGGTCGACCGAGCGCTGGTTGCCGCCGCCTATATGCGGGCGTCTTGTAGTCCATGGGGCTGTACGGCGCACCGATATGGGCGAGCGCCCTAAAGACGGTGAACGTGGCTCAGTTGCGACGTCCGCAGAGAGTCGTGGCCGTCAGGGCCGTCCGTGCGTACTGTACGACCTCATACGAGGCTGCGTGCGTACTGGCGGGTTCAGCGCCGTGGGACCTGATCGCAAGGGGCCTGGCGCAGGCATGGAGGAGACGACGAGGAGAGGAAGAGGGGGAGGAAACCTCCGAAGAAGAAGAGTCCTGGCGGAGCCACCTGCGAAGGCGAGTGCTCCGTCAGTGGAAGGATAGGCTGGAGGAGCCTAGTGCGGGACACCGCACCGTGTCGGCCGTCGGTCCAATCCTGGAGCAGTGGATTGATCGGCGGCACGGCATCATCACCTTCCACCTTGCGCAGATCCTGACGGGACACGGCTGTTTCGGAAGGTATCTGTGGAAGGTGGCAGGGGTGGAGGACTCGCCAGGGTGTCATCACTGCGGCTGTAGTGAAGACACTGCAGACCACACCCTGGCGGAGTGCCCAGCTTGGGCGGAGGCAAGAGCGCCCCTCATCGCTAAGGTTGGCGCGGACCTGCCGCTCCCTGCGGTCATCCGAGCGATGACTATCATTGAGAGCGCATGGCACGCGGTCCTCTCCTTTTGCGAGGACGTGATGTCGCAGAAGGAGGAGGCGGAGCGGGAGAGGGAGCGCACTGGCGCCTCGGAGGAGAGCACGGCGGCGACAGGCGGTCACACTGCCGTGAGGGACCTGTGCGCGGCCGATCGGGGGATCCGCCGCGCGCGCGCAAGGTCCAAGCTATAAGGCATTCTATGTGTTCAGGGTGCCTTAAGCGGAGAAGGGGGGGGGGTCACTACCCCCACTTTCAGAGAAGAGTGCCGGATTGCACAACGTGGATGTCCACAGCTCTCGCGCCGGGTCACCTAGACGACGAGGAGAACACCGCTGGGGTTTAGTGGGTAGAGTCTGCGCTCACCTTACCATCATCTCGGGCGCAGAGTGAGAGTCCCACATAACCAACGGGCCTCCCCGGACCCGTTGGTATGCCTAAACGCATTCCCCAGCGAGACCAAAAAAAAAAAAGGGAGCTTAGATTTACAGCAGTCGGAGCCTTATGATACCGACGCCCATACACATCCGCACAACCAGAAGCTCGTTGCCCTCCTTTTCCCTATCCCCCCAATGGGCCACCAGAAACTCACAAACCGCACGAAACGCGACAGCATAGCTGTCACTTGTGTGAGCGAGATGTACCACCCCGATCGTGCCGGCCCAGTTAGGCTGTAATGCAGCTTGCCACCTATTGGAAAATTTCGAAGAGTACCTTAAATCCTTACAAAAGCTACTTCTTAACTCATACTCATGATTATGTAAAGAAACGGTTTCTTTATATTCATATCAATAAATAATACGTTCGACTATAATCTTTTATTGAAAAAATAACGGTTCCTGTAAAAACTCGTCAAAATTAATCTAGAATTTTAGATCGCTGTGCACGCTATATCTTCCTACTTGATATAGCTCCGTTGGAAGGTATCCAAGCCAATCAGCTCCGGGCGCCTGAAACTGTTCATTACCGGCCAGGCTTAACCTCCCAAATTGAACCAAACTCAGAATTACTTTGTACGAAGTATCAAATGTATTACTGGCTCCGCCGGCTTTGTCTTCGAGTTATTCTAATATATTTAGCTACTTTCAAGCTGATAACATTTTTCTTAGGTGACTTAGGTAAATAGGAAGTATAAAGGCCATCATGCCCTTTAGAAAGAAAACCTTTATTTTGAAAAAAAAAAAAAAAACTTTTACGCCGGAAATTGCACTGAGGAATCCCGCAGGGGAGTGGGTCTGCCCAGGCGAGTATGTAGGACTCGCTGTGTCCAAAAGATGGTAGGGTGGACGCAGCTCTACCCACTAAAACCTTCGTGCGGAGTAAAGCCGCCAATGCTACGGTAGTTATGGTGACGTGCCCCAGATTATAATGAGTAAAATTCAGGACACCTATTATCGGCTATGAAAGTACTTATGAAAACGTTCAAAACCGATCGCAACTAACAAGGTTTTGAAAACTACTAGTAATAAGAGGGTACAAAGAGCAGCTCCCTCAGTTCAATTTGCTTCGTCCAAGGTGCTGGGCTAAGCAACCCTAGTCTACTGAGCCCCGCCGCCACGACAAGGCTTGAACCACGGTGGGGTGATTTTGAGAAACTACTAGTTCTCTAAGGAAGATTCGGAGGCCATCAGACAAGATATATCGTCAGCCTTGCGACGAAGTTCTGTGCCCAAACTAAATCTTCCTCGCGAACAATATAAGGCGTTATTAAACCTACGTAACAGACGAGAACTAACAATTCTTCGTGCGGATAAAGGCAATGCTACGGTAGTTATGGATACGTCAGTTACCTGCCTACCTGTGGAAGATTGCATAACAATAGTAAGAAGAAAGCTAAGAGAAAATGACATGCCAATGGAATATGCTGACCTTTTGGAACATTGCCTTACATCTGGCTATATGTTGTAGAATAATTATTTCTACAAGCAAGTAGATGGAGTGGCCATGGGCTCACCAGTATCCCCTGTTGTTGCCGACATATTTATGGAGGACTTCGAGGAGACTGCTCTGCAGACTTCGCCCATAACACCCAGGTTCTACAAGCGGTAGGTAGATGATACTTTCACAATATTACCATCTAATAAAGTAACCATATTCTTAGACCATCTTAATTCCATTAATTCCAAAATTCAATTCACAATGGAATTAGAAGAAAATAATTCTCTAGCCTTCTTAGATGTATTAGTTATCCGTAATCCCAACAATACCTTAAGCCACACAGTGTATAGGAAGCATACCCATACGGATAAGTACCTAAACGGCGAATCTCACCACCATCCAACACAGTTAGCTACCGTGGGTAAATCTTTGTTTCAGAGAGCACAAGGGATCTGTGATGAGCAACACCTGGAGACCGAACTTCAACATGTCAAGCAAGTACTGCGTGACAACAAGCTTCGGGTACCGCGTCTCCGTCACAGTGAACGTGTGAAACCAGCCACCGTCGAGCGAGTACCTGCAGTTCTCCCGTTTATTAAAGGCGTCACTGACAAGATTGGCTTCATCCTAAAGCGAGCTTCTATAAAAACTTATTTCAAGCCGCCAAAAAAGATAAGTCAATTCTTACCATCTGTCAAGTGTCATATTATACCCTTACAAGATGCAGGAGTATACAAGCTTGATTGTGACTGTGGTCTCTCCTATATAGGCCAAACTAAAAGATCCATTAAAACTCGCGTGAAAGAACATATAGCTGATTTAAAACACCGTCGCTACACTAAGTCTGCCATCTGTGAACATAGTCTTGACAAAGCTCGCCATTATATCAGATTTGATAAACCACAAGTCCTCGCAAAAGAACACAGATTCCAACCAAGGATGATCCGTGAGGCTATTGAAATTAAAAAACATCCTAATTTCAATAGAGAAGATGGCTGGCTTCTACCACCTGCTTGGGATCCCATTATTAAAATTATCAAATCAAAATCCAAGCATAATATGTCACAGATTAAAGATACAGTTAGCACTTTCTGCGTAGATAGGACTGACCAAAATATTGATGTATCATAGGGTAGTTTCGAATAACTTTGTAATGATAGGACGTATGACACCTCAGTCCTCCCGTGACCATGGTTGCTGTAAAGTATCCGAAACGTCGGGCTTGTTAAAATCTTAATAAACCGCGATAAAATCCGTAAAAAATTGTTTTATTATAATGAGTGAAATTCGCGCAAACATTAGAAAACAATATAACTACTAGTTCACCAATAAATATAATATATTCTATTTACATTACATTGTATAATATATAATACTACACGTACATATATACCGCTGTAGCGGTTTGGGATTTCGATTATCATAAAAATAAAAATATTTCATACGGCACTTGAATCGTAGGTTTGAATTCATTCTGTACTATCTCCCCACATATGTACTGCAAAGTTGATCGGAATTCTTTTCTTATTCAGGATTATTGATGTTATTTCTATATCTTCTATACATCTATAAAGATAAATAAAATTGGAGTGTCTGTTTGTAATATTAAAATAACAGCTTTTTATTGAATGCGTATGGATGTATACACGGTACATATACCAAAATAGCCTTTTTTACCATTTTTGTCTGTCTGTCTGTCTGTTTGTTCCGGCTAATCTCTGAAACAGCTGGGATGACTTTGATGGGACTTTCACTGGCAAAAATAATCATCATCAATCCGGGTACGGCTTAACGGTTAAATCTAAGTTAGCTGCGTGCAACAGCTAGTTGTAAAGAAATTGTTGAGACAGATGTAACATTCAATAGCCTTTGTAAGAGCTCAATGAACGCAAAGACCGCAGAACCCTGGTACGGACATGTACAAATTCTTAAATTTAGTATTCCTGGCAAGACTTTCGTAAGCTTAATGCCCTTTGGCTTTGGAGTTGAGTGCAATGCCCTTAATATGAACTATATTCACATTCATATACGTATGTTTTGATACGCGAGTGCGATTATTTCAGTAGAGAACTTAATGAAAATTTTGGCTATTTTCTAAAAAAGATACGTTCGAGAATGTGTTAATTTAGTTGAATTTCCTAGAATGGGTCAACACGGGTCATGGCTCTAGGATGTTTATTTTGGATTTTATTTTTTATGGACAAACTTAACGACCTTCCTGTCTGATTTTTATTAATATAATTAAGATGAGTCATTTATATCTATAACCTCAAGACGATCCACCGGATGGATGCCTTTGCCACGACCCTTGTCACTCGCATTCAACACGGATATATACTATATACTAAATCGATTGGTCTGTGCATCGATATTTTCATCTAATTTTGAGATATAATTGTTATATGATGCGCTGCTTCACAGTCAATTTTTTCATTTTTGTCTGTGTGTCTGTCTGTCTTTTTTTAAATTAAGAATGGCTTGACAAATCTTGATAAAATTAGTTTATAATAAGAACATATGAGGGACCGAGGGAGAAACCGGTGGAATCGCTGTGCCGCGCTCCCGGCTGCATGGATACCACCATCTTGATTGTTTCGGAGAGAAGGGCGAGACAGGCAGTGTAATTACTGGCACCGAGACTTAACATCTTATGTCTCAGGATAGGCAACACATAGATGAGTTGCCTGGGCTCGTTCCAGGTAAACTAGTTTATGTTCATGGGCGACGTCGACCACTTAACATCAGGTGGCACGTTTGCCAGTTTGCCTATCCAACTAACATAAAAAAATTGTACTTCTACGAAGGTCGTACATTTCATATGATGTCAGTAAACCCAGTGGTTATTATTTACATTTGAATAAATTTTACGCGGGCTGGGGACAACTATATCTAAGAACTTAGATTTACGGCCGTATCCGGTGGTAGTGATGATGATTATTTTTGTAGCCTTACTATATTAGACATACATGCTAGTGAAAGTCCGGTCAAAATCGACCCAGGACAGACATACAGACAAACATTTAAAAAAAAAATGGTTTATGTACCGTGTGCTTTTAGTTAAAAGCGGTTATTTTAATATTACAAACAGACACTCCAATTTTATTTATCTGTATGGATAAGCAAAAAGGATGAGTCTGAACGATTAAAACGTATTAAATATAATTTAAATGCTAATAACCCCGAGTCAAATTAGGCCCATCCTGTATAATTGTGAGTCTAGACGTAACCGGAGAATAACAAAATACTACTATTCCGTATTAATTCCGGTGGAAACTTGACATCGAAAAATAAAATATGATCTTATCTTACTAATATTATAAACTAGTTGTTGCCCGCAGCTTCGCCCGCGTTAACTTACTCAACTTAATTAATGTTAGTCACAGCGTGGTGTTATATAGCCTTCCTCGATTAATGGGCTATCTAACACTGAAAGAATTTTTCAAATCGGACCAGTAGTTCTTGATATTAGCGCGTTCAAAAAAACAAACTCTTCAGATTTATATTATTAGTATAGATTTGAAAGTTTGGATGTTTGTTGGTCAATCACGGAAACTACTGAACGGATTTTGATGAAACTTGGCAGTGTTGTAGCTTACATACCAGAATAGTATAATAGTAAAATGTAGTCTATGTGAGACTACATTTTTACCGAAAAATTCAAAGTTCCAAAGGAATTACATTTGCCTTATCATTAGTAGTGATTATAGTTATTAGTTATGTCAATTGAAATGTCAAAAACGACGTAATTGTTGACATAATCGTGATAAAATAATGTCACGTTTGACTACATTAAAGCTTTTCCCATCCCTACTACGAAATAGGACGAGTGCGACAGGAGATTGGGCACAAACACTTGTTTTATTTCCCCCGCACTCGGCCCAGATGCGGATTCATAAATATTTATTGTCCAATCCGATCGTAAACTTCAAAAGCCTCGCATTTTAGGGTTAATGTTGTACAAACACTCGCCGTGAAACTCGTGAAACCTGCGAACGAGTTTTTTTAACAAAAGTCAGGAATTTTAAGTCTTTATAAATCACGATAACATCTTAACAAAGTAGTTTATCACAATATTTTTTCATTAACTGTTGTTTTTTTTATCGTATCGTATCGTATAATAATATATTATATTATGTATGTTAATCGAGAGGTCCGGTTCAAACCCGACCCTCCCCCCTGTGATGCCTAGAAATGAGTTTTTCTTAATTTCTATGTGCACCTAACCTTAACACCATCGCTTGCCCACCGGCGAAGGAAACATCGTGAGGAAACCTGCATGCCTGATGAGGTGTGTGAAGTTTACCAACCCGCATTGGGCCAGCGCATCGGTGAACTATGGCCCAAAATTCTCCCCGCCTGATTTCGAGGAGGAGACCCGTGCCCAGCAGTGGGACATATAAGGGTTGATATTATTATTATTTGTTTTCAGTTCCTTTCTTCTGATTGACCCTAACTGTTAGTGAAAACTCTATGGAGATCCATACAGTATCTAATTTACCTGAACACTTGCCTCAACTATTGGTGAAAACCTTATCAAAATCTATACAGTCGATTTTACGATTAGCTTGAACGTAAGCACGGTTTTAGTGAAAATCGTATCAAAAGTACTGTAGCTTCTGATATGTGTATAGTTTTCTATTTGTGTTACGTTTTTACGTTAACTACTATAGTTATGTCATGTGCGCTTGTAACAAAAACTCATGGTAGAGGTACACAGAACACAAAATCGCTCTCAATTGTTGATGTGTTTGGAACGTGTCATCGTTTTGCGCACCGAGTGTCCAAGTTAATTGTCCCGTGGGGTTAGCTAACAGGTAATTAACTCACCCGCCCGCCCTAATGACATATCTGGCAGTGGACAGTAGCGTATCCACGGCAACCGACCACTGACAGTTTACATAGTGTCCCTTCGTATAGCAATTCATTAAATGTGTGTTATGAAAACTCTTTCATTATTTCTTTAATATTGTCCATATAAAAAATAAAAAAGTACGTGTGTACAAAGTACACATGTCAGAAGTAAAACTTATTGGAAAACAAATTTTTTAAACTCGTTTATAATTATACTAAAATTCCGTTCTTGCGATTAAACGTTCGCTCTATCTCACTCTCTCTCTCTCTCGATTTTTCTCACTCCCTACTCTACATGGCTATGTGCTTCATGCTTCGTTCGCCGTTTCACACTCTCTCTCAATCAGTCTCAATCACTCTCTCCCTATTCTTGGACAAAAACGTTTTCGTGACGTTTCATCCGTAAAAAATTTACCCTCTCGCGCGCAAAGAAGTTTAACTTCAAAAAAGGATATTATATTAATTAGGTGGACATATTTTTTATTTATTATATATTATCAAAAAATACACGTTTTTGCACTTCTCTATAATTCTATAATAAATCTTACTCCTTTGTGCGTGATAAAAAAGTGGCACAAATATGTATTAGTGTATAATAATGGAGAAATTCTGACTTTTTTATGTAGTAGATAGTCCCGGCCAAGGTATTGTTATGAACAATTATTGTTCCTGGAATATGCTATGCTTAGCATTATTTATTTTATACAAAAGTGATTCTGTAATAATTATAGACAGTCAAACCCTAACTTTGTCCGGTCAACACATGTAATTTCCCTATGTAATTTTCATTTTTGTAAAAGTAAATGCAGTGTGATTAAATTAGTTTTCAGCTGTAATATAGTGTTTTTTTAAAAAGGACCTACAGCGTGCCATCCTAACAGTGCGAATAAATGGTACGTGTTCAGCATCGTCCACGTATACATATGAACAAGTTTTATGGCACTAGCCGGAGCAACTCATTCCTGCCTATCCTGAAGTGACACTGTCTGTCCTGCCCTTCTCTCCAAAACACAGCAAGACTGTTTCACGGAAAAAATATGGACGCTGGTGGTTCTCATGCAGACGGACCCATAGGGTTGACACTTGACACGAGCGCACTCCATTGTTAAGCTGTATATCTGAATGTGTGTAGGAATATATATTTTTACGATGTAGTGACTCTATGTAGTCGCCGTTCCAAGTTGGATGCAAATGCCGAAGAATAAGTTGTCTTTGCGTTGATTAAATTAGTCCCAGTTAGATGGGTACAGTCTGTTAATGATTTCGAATTTATACTAATAATAGTCATCATTATTATTTAAAGCCGGCAGCTCATCTACGATATAAAATAATAATAATTATTAAGATTATTATCAGCTGATAGTAGCTGAGCAACTACTGATAATAAATACGATTACGATTCACGATAAATTATCTATTTCAATAAATTTAATGAAATAAGATTCATGATAATCTTGATCGTTTATTTTTAAATTTTTTTTTGTATATTTTTTTTATTTTAATGTTATTATAACAGTTTTTTACATACAAAATAAAACTTATAATATGAGCAGTTTATTATCCATTTTTTTAATTTCTACTATAAAATGGATGAGTTTTGTCTTTATACTTATTAATATTCTTCTATATTAAGGCGGGGCTTTCCACCAAGTGGATTTAATATGGAGCTCGAAACCGCGTCGAGCGCTTCGCAGCGAGTGAAAACACATATTTGTTTAATAGAAGGGAGGGATTTATAAAAAAAAAATACTTTATGACGACTATTTTAAATCACATTTTCTACAAGGTTTTTTATAGTATAAGTTTTATTTTATAAAATCTGATATTATTCAAATAAAATGGTTTTTTCATCTCAATTTTGACCTATCTTTGCAATGTTTTTTTTCAATACAGCAAAATATAAGAAATCGTGTATCGAACATCTGAAATATTATGATGAAGGAGTAGGAATAACACATATGTTTTTCAAAACTTAAATCGGCTTAGTTTCTAAATAAAACTAAATTCAAAATGCCGTTTATCAGGAAAGGGTAAATTATAGTATACTAGCTGTTGCCTGCAGCTTCGCCCGCGTTACTCAACTCCTGTAAGTCACAGCATGATGTTATATAGCCTATAGCCTTCCTCGATAAATGGGCTATCTAATACTGAAATATTTTTTCAAATCGGACCAGTAGTTCCTGAGATTAGCGCGTTCAAACAAACAAACAAACTCTTCAGCTTTATAATATATGTATATAGATTATTACATAGTTAATAATCATTATATAATTTAAAGTATTTATTAATCGTTGTATTATTTGAGTATTTTAAAAAATTAACTCGAACCCCTTTCCTGCAAAACTTATGACATGTCGCCTCTTAAAAGTTCGGCATTTGATCACTATTCTATCTTGATTCTTGACATGTGCTCAATAAAATTTAGCATTTCATTATGAATGGGTGACGTCAGAGTTTTCCACAGGCTAGGCACGGGTAGGGCCGCCGTTGTCCCGCCATGACTTTCAAATGTCAACTTTTTGTTATGTGACCTAAATCGAGTACAGGTATGTATGTATTCACGTGTAGCGAACTATGAACTATATGAAGAGTGTTCTTATTAAACAGAACTTTTTAGATGTTATCTCGTTGTATTAAGATCAGATTTTTTGTGGGACTGACTAGTCGTCGAGGTGCCCTGTTTGCTCATTAGATCCGGGGCACCTCACCAAAGGTGGCATTGGTGGCACTCGCCGGGTTTTAGTGAGTAGAGCTGCGTCCACTTACCAGCTTTCGGGCGCAGCGAGTCCCACATACCCGCGTGAAGAGACCCACTCCCCCGCGTTATGCCTCAGGGCATTTCCCGGCGTTAAAGAAAAAAAAAGGGCAAACGAGCAGTCAAAGCTGTTTGGCGACTATAGACGCCCATACACATCCGCACAATTTTTAGCACAATTATGCAGATACGTTGCCTTCCTTTTCTCTGTCCCCCCCAATGGGCCCGCAGAAACTCACAAACCGCACGAAACGCAACAGCATAGCTGTCACTTGACGCCGGTGCTATGTGAGCGAGAGGCACCACCCCAGTCGTGCCGGCCCAATTCGGCTTTGCAAGCATGGCACTAGCTCTTACTAACTCCCGTTTTTAATAATTTTAGTAAGGATGTATGTTTGTTACTTTTTCACGTAAAATCTACTGAATGGACTTTAAAGAAACTTTACAATAATATAGCTTATACATCAGAATAACATGTAGGCTATAATTTAGCCCTATACTTCTAAGGGAATACAAAGTACGCTGGTGAAACCCCGGGGTTCTAGTTAATATGTAAATGTAAGAATTAACGATAGATTGGATAGCCAATGGAGCAATAAGGTTCGAGAGCAGAGGCCACGTTTAGGTAGACGAAGTGTTGGTCGGCCATTGACCAGGTGAGAAGACGATCTCCGTGCGGTAGCCGGTCCGTGTTGGATGCGAGTGGCGAATGATCGGCCGTTTTGGCGTTCATTGAGGGAGGCCTATGTTCAGCAGTGGACGGATAGAGGATGATGATGACGATTAAATGTAAAAAAAATGCCATATTAAAGTTATCGTTATTTAAACTTGTATTAAATATTAGAGCATTATTTTACTATGTAGGTATAATGAATTAATTTCAGAACCAAAATGGAATAAATCCAGAAATACATCCTTACTAGTAATAATAATAATAATTAATAATAATAAATTATAAATGTGAAAGTGTGGATGTTTGTTACGCTTTCACGCGAAAACTACTTAACCGATCATCATGAAACTTTGTAAACATATTCTTGGAGGTATTAGAAGTAACATAGGATACTTTTTATAAAAAAAACTAAAATCTTATCCTGCGCAGACGAAGTTGCGGGCACCAGCTAGTATATAATAAATAGATTTTAGTACCAACTAATATAATGAATGATATAAAATGTTATTTCAAATTAAACTGAACAATTTAATTTTGAAATTACTTTTTAAGGGAATTCCCAATAAAAATGCATTAAGCATGTTTTATAGTATTCATACTACTGTAGCTACTATTTAATAAATACATCTTTATTATACTCAGGCAAAATGAATGCCTATAACAATGAAAACAAACATACAGCCTGTTATTGAACAATCATGAAGCAAAAAAAACCTACCTCTACATACGCACACAAATCCAGACGACAGCACTTACACAAATACCTTTGTTTAATATAAATACACATATAGTTTGCGATTAGTATAATGAAATACCGCGTGTTTGTGAGGATGTTTATCTGACACGTCCAGTGTCCTCAGAGTCGGAAACCATACTGGTTTTCAGTTGTTTACGATACCCCGCCCGCCTATAGCGTAGGGCTTGTATGTGTTGGTCTGCAATATGGGCAATAGTATCGCTGGTATTATTTTAGTACGCTTTCATGTACTGTCATAAAGAACTGTGTGCTTAGAGAAACATATTTCATAAATATCTTAATATATAAAAATTACGTGTCACGTTGTTTGTCCGCGACGAACTACTTAACTACTGAACCGATTTTAACCAAATTTGGTAACTTTTGTGACAATTTTTTAGGGTTCCGTACCCAAAGAGTAAGACGCCGACGTCTGTCCGTCTGTCACCAGGCTGTATATCATGTTTTTTTCTTTTACGCCGGGAAACGGGGAGAGGGGACTGCCCAGAACGAAGCTCTACCCACTAAAACCCGACGAGTGCCAGCAATGCCATCTTTGGTTAGGTGCCCCGGATTTAGCAAACAGGGCACCTCGACCGCTAGTCAGTCCCTCAACGGACCGACACCACCTCCACAAAAGGGTCGTCTCGCACCACAGAACAACCCCTCCCAACGTTAGGACATTGCAATAAGGTGTTCCCATCATCGCCCCTTGTCCCCTCTGCTCTTTTTTCCCCTTATCTAAAAAAGGGGTACAAAGAGCAGCTCCCTCGGTTCAATTTGCTTCGCCCAAGGCTTGATGGGGTATCTCATGATCCGTGATAGTAAAAATTTCGACTGTGTAAGTCGAAATTTTCACAGGTGATGGTATTTCTGTTGCCTCTATTACAACAAATACAGAAAATACATATTAAAGGAGGCACACAGCAAATGTGATTGTCTTGCTCGTTTTTGCTCGATATTAATAATGGCAATAGGTGAACTCTTGAAATATTCACAGAATATTTGCATAGTTGTATATTCACTTTAAAAATAAATAATTAAATTAAAATAAAATTAAAATTTAAGGGGCGTCCCATACAACAAACTTATATAGATTTACTGGAATCGAATCTGAATGCACCCTTAAAATATTTTGACCATATTATAGTCAAAACTTTCTCGTGTTGTCAACGGATCTGTCGACACTCAAATAGATAATGTGCTTAGCAATATTGAATTGAATACTGGCACATACTGTACACTCTTTACCCACCATGGTTCAGGCCTTGGCGTGGCGGTGGGGCTTAGTAGCCTAGGGTGTGCCCAGCACCTTGGGCGAAGCTAACTGAGCCGAGGGAGCTCTTTGTACCCCAACGGTACAAGTACAACTTTGCAAGGGATAGGGTAGGATTGCAATAGATAAGGATAGGAACCTCATCCTATTGTACTGTCCCGACGTTGGGAGGGGTTGTTCTTTGGTGCGGTAAAACCCCTCTGTGGAGGTGGCCTCGGTCCCTTGGGGGACTGACTAGCCGTCGAGGTGCCCTGTTTGTTTTTTAGATCCGAGGCACCTCACCAAAGGCGGTATTGGTGGCACTCGCCGGGTTTTAGAGACCCACTCCCCCGCGGGATGCCTC
This sequence comes from Helleia helle, assembly GCA_963853865.1. Classification (NCBI taxonomy): domain Eukaryota; kingdom Metazoa; phylum Arthropoda; class Insecta; order Lepidoptera; family Lycaenidae; genus Helleia; species Helleia helle. Next base: position 16,338,193 of record OY971426.1, on the reverse strand, counting down.
AAAGCATTTCCCGGCGTTAAAGAAAAAAAAATACTGTACACTCTCTAGCGTAGTAGTAGTAGTCTTTACTGTAGTACAACCCTTTATGGATACGATTTCGAAATGAGCAATAGATTTTATCAAAACTATTCGTAAAGTGAGAATAAAATTTCACAGTTGATGTACTTCTGTTGCCGCTATAACAAAAGTTTTAAAACGGAATAAAATAAATATTTTAGTGAGGCTCCCATACAACAGACAAGTTTTTTTTACTGGTTTTATTAATAATAATCTTTCATAATAATAATAATAATCTTTATTTCATAATCAGTATTCAATATATTATATAGCAGTGACAGGAGAATAATGGTACGGACTCAGATTAATAAACAAAATCCTTTTGTTTATTAATCTGAGGGTACGGAACCCTTTCGTGTGAGAGTCCGACTCGCACTTGGCCGGTTTTTTTGGCCCTTTAAATAAGGTATTTTAATAACAAACAAAATATTAAACAGGGAAATATATTTAATGGACCGGACGGCATCAAAAAAGTGATGGAAAACATAAGAGATAGGTACATTATTTATTAAAAAAATGTCGTACATATTTTAACTCTTGAGTAATTATTTTATATTACAACATTAATTGTCCTTCTTCTTAGTCACTCTGTGGCCTTATTTTGTTGTGGTCTTTCTGTGTATTCCATACCACATGATGTTTCTATACTCAGTCAATCTATACGAGTTATTTATATAATATGTATTGGAGAAACCAGAACGCGAGGTTAGGGGTTTTTGCCCCAATATTTTCGTTTATTGAGAATAAAAAAAAAATAACAAAAATTAAAACCGACTTCAAAAAATAAGAGAGTATTTTAATGTTCATAATAAAACTTCGCTGCTGATAGCAAAGAAAATTCAGTTAGGTAATGTTTAATTTTTTAAACGACTTCAAAAAGGAGGAGGTTATATGTGCGTGTGTATATATTTTTTTAAAATATGTTCACCGATTTCTCCGTCAATTGTATTTGCACTTTTTATTGATGTGTACAATTACTCATCGGTACTCATAAGTCGTAGAGATAATGTATTTTTTTTTGCAGGGAAATCCTCATGGATGCAGCCAGGATCTTTGGGTAGATCCTGTCCCAATGTGGGACTCGCACCTGGGAGTGTCCACCCTAACTAAAAACACTGCGAGCGCCTTCAGCTGCTTCTTGAGGGCCCCGGATATGGCAGGCAACAGACAGGAGCACCTCAGCGACGGGCTGGCCACGGCGAAAGCCAGACTACTCATCGTAAGGGGGGAAAGTAATATAGAGACATGCACTGCTGAACACATGGCTCTCTCAATAAGGTCCATATTGCAAGTAGGATTTAAAAGGAAAAACAAATTGTTCATATTTTAGTTTCTACGTTCATATAATATAGTTAAAATCGATCTCTATGTATTTTGTGTATTGCATTTAAAATACTCACTTAACCGGTTTATAAATTTGTACAATATTCTATGAGGAATAGATGTGTACCATACATCTTTATTGAAATTTAGTTTTGTTTTTTTTCTATTGAACTAATAAACACTACACACAAACTACACACAGACTCAAGAGCGTGCTAAAGCTACCATGTGCCACTTGACAGTGCACTATCTGTTGAAATTATCGCAAAGTCCCATCTAAGGTCAAATGTTCATAATATTTATAATTATAATATTAATTGACCCCACAGACGTTGACCTGAACAAAATATTTTGCTGTCCAAATTGTAAACCATTCTCGAATTCATTTGCGATCGAGCGTTCCCGTTCCCGCTCCCGCTCCCGCTTCCCCAACTATCATATAGTTGGGGAAGCGGGCAGACGAACTACATGATGGTAAGTGGCAGCGTCACCCCTGCTCTAAGGCATCCCGCTGGGGAGTGGGTCTCCCCAGGCAGGTATGTGGGACTCGCTGAGCCCGGGAGCTGGTAAGTAACCAGTAGTACCCACTAAAACCTACTGGTGGGAGGGAAGCGCTGTGCCGCGCTCCCGGCTGCATGGGTACCACCATCTTGCTTGTTTCTCCCGTGAAATAGCTTTGTTGTGTTTCGGAGAGAAGGGCAAGACAGGCAGTGTAATTACTGGCACCGAGACTTAACATCTTATGTCACAGGATAGGCAACACATAAATAAGTTGCCTGGGCTCGTTCCAGGTATACTAGTTTATGTTCATGGGCGACGTCGACCACTTACCAGCAGGTGGCACGTTTGCTTATCCAAGTAACATAAAAAAAACCCGGCGAGTGCCACCAATGCCGCCTTTGGCGAGGTGCCCGTATCTATTGAGCAAATAGGGCACCTCGACGGCAAGTCACTCCCTAAAGGGACCGACACCACCTCCACAGAGGGGTCGTTCCGCACCACAGAACAACCCTCCAAACGTCGGGACAGTACAATGGTTTGAGGTTCCCGTCCTCACCCCTTTTTAGTCCCCTCTTCTTATAAGAGGGGTACAAAGAGCAGCTCCTTCGGTTTAAATTGCTTCGTCCAAGGTGGTCTGGGTCCACCTTAGGCTACTGAGCCCCACCACCACGACAAGACTTAAACCTTGGCGGAGATGTGTTGCCTACCCTGAGACATAAGAGAGGGTCTCAAAAAAGAGGAGATTGGTAAAAAAAGAAAATAATAAAAATTCTTTTAAGTACGTGATATTATGTTGAAGTTTTGTGATTGTGAAATATTCTAACGGTTCTTCAATATGTCTAAAGATTCTGAATGATCGGAAATCAAATAGAAATCATCTAAAATATCGTGTTTTGTAAATTGGTACTTATATAGCTAATCATCGTCAGTCCCCATCCGTCCACTGCTGAACATACTTAACTCCCTCAAAGAACGCCAAGACGACATATTTCACACATTAACTTCATAATAATTAAATACATAATTTGGTTTCCTATTAATATGTTCTTCCGAATAATTAATTAAGTCATGATAAAAATAATGTCATAGTTATTTTAATTATTTATTTATAGTATATCTTTGCATGCCATGATGACCTTTTTATCATAACTTTTACGTCATTTACGTTGTTTATATGATTTCTATTTACTTCTCCATTATTGATTGATTACAATTGATATGATGAAATACTATATTCATTTATGAAAGGGCACTTAAAAGTCACCCACATGATCATATTTGAAGTGAAATACGCATCCCTTTATATAGTTTTTTGAACGTAATTATCAACACATGTCCCTATAGCTTTTTAGAATTGATTAAATTGAATCTTAAATATCAACACTTTACACTTCTTCTCCACATTAGCATTAACGCATATTCTCACTCCTCTGTATGGCCACTGGTCAATGATAAACTTAAGAAAAGGTATATAGATAAGTTTAAGGTCAGTGGGTATTGTTTTCTAATATCTACGCGAATTTCATTCATTATATTGAAGAAAAAAAACCGTTTTAATCGAGATTTCACGCCTGACGTATTGGATACTTTACAACAACTATCAACTATGGTCAGATATGTATCTGTATGTGTATCAGATGTGTATAATGCACAGTTATGTATCTGTATGTGTATCAGATGTGTACAATGCACAGATTTGTATCTGTATGTGTATCAGATGAGTGTAATGCACAGATGTGTATTTACTAATTAGTATGACACATTGTAATGCACCACACGAGGTATTTCTGCGGTGGATTCGCTCGTAATCGGTTAATAGACGATAAGAATCTACAACGATCCATTGTCTGCGAAACGACATTGTGTGTTAAATACTATGAAGCCTGAATATACGATGAGTTTGAACGTAAATCTCATAATGCTGTATATCTTTATATATAAAAATTACGTGTCACGTTGTTTATCCGCGATGAACTCCTCAACTACTGAGCCGATTTTAACCAAATTTGGCACACAGTGAGCATTTTGGTCCAACTTGAGAGATAGGATAGTTTATACATCTTTTTTTTAATTGCAATTTTTTATTCATAAATAATTATTTTATTTTAATGAATAGTTTACTACAATATATTATTTTAACGTACCTATATCTTAGCCACTGCAACGCGTGGCCGGGTCTGGTAGTAATGTATTTACTTAATATGCATGTAGGACCGAATTGTGATGAAAATCAATCATTCAGTAAACGCTTATACACGTGGAAGGGATGCTTTGTGTGCGCCAGTCTATCTTCTGCATAGCCTTTTCCCAATTATGTTGGCGTCGGCCAAGAACTAAGTCCAGTCTAACCAGCAGAATACCAGTATTTTAAATGGAGCGACTGCCTATCTGACCTCCACAACCCAGTAACTGGGTAATACGATACCCTGTGGTAAGACTAGTTGTCAGACTTTCGGGCTTCTGACAACCCGTAAAGACTATCAACGATCCACGAATGACAGCAGGGACCAACAGCTAATCGTGCTTTCCGAGGCACGGAGTAGACACCCATCGACGGACCGACCCCGGCAAGCGTAGCTTATCCTAATTGATCCGCGCGGCTAATATCACTTAGCCACGCCCTGTGTGTCTGTGTGCGTCCATCTGTATGGATACCAAAATTTAGTATACTTACACCGCCTAGTAATTTTATTTTGCTCATTGGTGTGCGAGACAAAGGGACATTAAGAATTACTGACATCAAAATCTTCTATCTTTCATCTCAGCGGTCCGAGGTATAAATGGGTCCTTGGTGACGTGGGGACTGGTTGTTAATTCTGCCTATGAAATACATAATAGTCCAGGACTTGCCTTTGCTGCTAGGTCCAGCCAAAGCACCCATGTCTATCACGAGACGTATATGGCAGTAGATCAGTATATTTATGGCTCTCCACCATGGTTCAAGCCTTGTCGTGGCGGTTGTACTCAGTAGCCTAAGGTGAACCCAGCACCTTGGGCGAAGAAAATTGAGTCGAGGGTGCTGCTCTTTATACAAGTTATAAGAAGAGGGGACAAGAACAAGGATGGGATCCTCACCCCATTGTACTGTCTCGACGTTAGGAGGGATTGTTCTGTGGTGCGGCCCAACTCCTCTGTAGAGGTGGCGTCGGTCCCTAGAGGGACTGACTAGCCATCGAGGTGCCCAGGGCACCTCACCAAATGCAACATTGGTGGCACTCGCCGGGTTTTAGTGGGTAGAGCTGCGTTCACCTGACCACCTTTCTGGCGCAGCGAGTGACGAGTCCCACATACCCGCCTGGGGAGACCAACTGCCCCACGGGATGCCTCAGAGCATTATTAGCAGTCCAGCGTAAAAGAAAAAAAAGTATAGTTATGTTTTTTTTTTTTTTTTTTCGGATGGATCTATGCTAATGGCCCGAAGGCCCTAATGCTTCAACGGATTAGTGTGAGCCCATTCGGCTCACTTTTGATTGGGGGGTTGCCCCCCGCCTACCGTGCAGTCTGCGACCACACGGCCTCCTGGCGTCGGTTGTGTATAGTTATGTTTGGTAAGGTAAGTGGTTACGGCTGAGTACTCATTATTTCTCTTCATATATAAGAGCCTTGCTGTTGTCGGAGTTATAGCCAATCCTTCGAATCAATGAGAGAAACTCATTATGGCAGGTCTGCCAGGATTGCCAGGACACATTTGTATGGAACTTTTTTTCTTTTGCACCGCCCACGGGGGAATGGGGACTCCCCAGGCAGGTATACGGGAGTCGCCGAAAGATGTTAAGCTCTACCCACTTTAGTGAGGTGCCCCGGAGGGGTTTAATCCGTTTCTAGTTTATAACTAACTAAATGTTTATAACTGTGAATCGGGAACGTGTTTCGTTAATTTCTCCGTTCCTGACCTTTTGATATTATCGGTACAATTAAATTAAGGGCGGTCTATGAAGGGTGTGCCGTCACGCGAGGTCACCAATCTACCGGAATACTGTGAACGGAGTCTGTTGTTTTTTGTTTACTATCTAATAATTTGTTAAATTCACCATTAAAAAATAAGCAGCAAAAGTGCCTCAATTTTTTATAAAAGAGGGGGAAAACGGACAGTCGTTTCACCTGGTGGTAAGTGATAAGCGACATCCACAGACACCCGCTACATCATCATCAGGTGCGTTGATGGCCTTTCAGTTGTCATGTATGTTCTTTTCTTGAAGGTCCAAAAATCAAAATCAATTTTTTTTATTCAAAATAGTACTAATACAGTATCTTTTTGAACGTCAATTGAATCTACCACCGGTTCCAAGGTAAGCCCACTGAGAAGAACCGGCGAAACAAACTCAGTGGAACTAATCTTTTCAAATAATATATATTTTAAAACAATTTTAACATCTTATCCTGAAATGCCCGGGATACCACACCCTGGGAATAAGGCGTTCCGCCTTATTCCCAGGGTGTGGTATCTTCCATCAGGTGTGGTATAAGGGTGTGATCCCTAAGTCGTATCGGATCGGAAATACCGTAGATGGCAGCTGGTTCCATATATTTGTCGTGCGAGGCAGGAAATGTCGTAAAAGTTGAGCTGTTGTGGATTTCCAGACATCGAGATAGTGTGGGTGAAATTTAGAATTTTAATTTTTTTTTTATTTATTTATTTTAACTAAACTATTTATTTATTTTTTTCTCTCTTACTCATACAAGGATTTCTGTCTTATAAACGTGGAACAATAACTACTATAATGTTTGACGTTGACCATCAAAAGCGAAGGATAACATCAATAGATCTCGTCATTATTAATGTCTATGTGCACCCAAAACTGCAAAAAGGATACATTTAAAAAATAAAAGCTTCTAAGCTTTCGTATTTCAACACTGAGTTTAGCCCAACTTTGTATACGGAGAAAGAAAGCTCTGAAATAAAGCCCCTACGGATAGTTCAGTTATTCAAAAGTTAAAATAAATTTATTTTGAAAAGACACACTTAATAGTTTTTCTATAATAACTGTTTTGCTAAAAGGAGATTTTATGAATGAATCATTGTGCATTTCATTCTAACATGTTCGCACACTATGTTAGGTGAGATAGCATTCACTTGCTCAACCTTAAAAGCCTCTATTAGAAGAGAACATAGTCAATATTAATTTATTAATAACTTTTACATATTATAATTAAGACGTCATTAGACTGATTAGTGATTTGTCACTTATGTAATAGCAATACAACCAATCAGATATGGATGTACGTCCCATGGACCAATCATCCACCAATGGCCATCATTAGGTCAATCAGAGCGCAGAACCGGCGCAGCGTCAAACTTTGGCACATAACATTACTCCATCCCGATTAACAAGCGATAGAGAGGCACGATCAGCCTAAGCACTCGGCTTGTTTGACACATTATAACGTTATCACGTAAAATTATCGTCTGTAAACCGACTTTACAGACAACAAGTAGGTTTTTTAAAACAAATGATGAGCGACCAGTAAACTTAACACATAAATCAACCACTCGACCTACAATAATTTGGGTGTACAATTATTTGTACCGTTATTGACCTCTCCACTAGAACAGACTTACTCTAGGTGAAAATTTTAGTGACAAACAATTTGAACAAATTTTAAGCTAGGAGATAGAGGTAGGTCGATTTTTATCGGAAGATCCCTAAAAAGGTCTTAAACTAAAATTTGTGTTACAATATCTTATATCTTTAAATGAGCAATTCTTGTATATATATATATATATATAATTGGAATCTCGGAATCGGCTCCAACGATTTTCATGAAATTTAGTATATAGGGGTTTTCGGGGGCGATAAATCGATCTAGCTAGCAATCATTTTTAGAAAATGTCATTTTATTTTTAAAAAAAAAAACCGAGCAAAGCTCGGTCATCCAGGTACTTATTATATAAAAAGTTAACTTGGGTTACGATATATACCGAATCCTTTCCCACCATGGTTCAGGCCTTGTCGTGGCGGTGGGGCTCAGTAACCTAGGGTGAGCCGCTGCACCTTGGGCGAAGCTAATTGGGCCGGGGGGGCTCTTTGTACTCCTCTTATAAGAAGAGGGGACAAAAGAGCAGGGGGCAAGGGGTGGGAACCTCACCCCATTGTACTGTCCCGACGTTGGTAGGGGTTGTTCTGTGGTGCGGGACAACCTGTCTGTGGAGGTGGCGTCGGTCCCTTGCGCCATGTCTTGTCTGCATGTGGGATGAAGTCGTTTAAAAAGCGAAACACTAGCGAAGCTGCCTGTTCTAACGCATAGCTTTGACTCTACTTCTGACCTCTTTCCCCGCGCGGTTTCGTGGATTTTTTCTGACGCCGGCCTCACATCCGATAACATGGAAGTCGATAAAATGCTTTTTTTTTCATAAATTGGACGTTGATTTTACAGAAAAAATAATTCAAGAGGTCTGAAATATGTATAGAAATAGTCTTCATGTGACTCTAGTTCCTTACTATAATCGGTTTTGTCCTAATATATTCTTCTTTTTCATCATTCTCGTGCATCCAAATTCTTCTCTTCCTTCTCTGACTCTGATAACGACACCATTTCTCTTCGATTTCTCAACTCAACTAACTCGCCTATGGCCTGACGTTTCGACGCCTACTTCCGTTACTTAAACTAAATTTGATTACTGAATTGAATACATACATATGCATTTAGTAAAAAGCGGTTATTTTAATATTACAAACAGACACTTCAATTTTATTTATCTTTATCTAGATAGTCGAAATAGTTTTAAGCTTACGTATAACCTAGATTTAGCCCCTGATATGATGAGTCCCATTATGAACCTCACCCCACATACCTACAGGGAAATACCACAAACATGACATTAAATCCTAAGTCAGAGCATCAATTTTGTCACGCGTAGAGCGTGTTTAGAGGAAATTGGACGTGACAGGGCGGCGACGTGTTAAATATGCATAGCGTGAATTATGCACGAGGTGCCTTGTCACGCGCCGTGCCTATTCCGCTGCCTTCATCCTAATTTTATTACGCGGTACACTCTGAATACGATATAATTTTTGGAGTTTTTTGGGGTCTTGCTTTAGCGAAAGTTTATCTTTGACTTTCGTTTGAAATTTTTGCTAAAAAGAATTTTTGCTCCGATATATTTGATGTAATGTTACTATGTATAATATTTTGTAGAGTTCCTTGGTTTTGGAGAAACCGGCCCTAAAGTAATCAACTACAATAATTTAACATGTTTCTTCCCCACCATGGTTCAGGCCTTGTCGTGTCGGTGGGGCGCAGTAACCTAGGGTGTGCCGCTGCACCTTGGGCGAAGCTAATTGGGCCAAGGGGGCTCTTTGTACCCCTCATATAAGAAGAGGGGACATAAGAGCAGGGGGCGAGGGGTGAAGATGGGAACCTCACCCCATTGTACTGTTCCGACGTTGGGAAGGGTTGTTCTGTGGTGCGGGACAACCTGTCTGTGGAGGTGGCGTCGGTCCCTTGCGGGATTGACTAGCCGTCGAGGTGCCCTGTTTGTTTACTAGATCCGGGGCACCTCACCAAAGGCGGCATTGGTGGCACTCGCCGGGTTTTAGTGGGTAGAGCTGCGTTCACTTACCAGCTGTCGGGCGCAGCGAGTCCCACATACCCGCGTGGGGAGACCCACTCCCCCGCGAGATGCCTCAAAGCATTTCCCGGCGTTAAAGAAAAAAAAAACATGTTTCTTGCCTTTTTTATCCGAGGGTAGGCCGCCAGTTCGACAAGTGTTCAGCGATCAGTGACATGGAGATCCGTAGACGCCTGCTATACCGGACGATTTGCATGTGAATTACCTGCCCTTCAAAATATAAGTATGCTCTTTTCTGAAAGATTCCTAAGCCGCATATAAAGCAGGCTGGATGCGATTGAAGATCCACAGTCATGTTAACTCTCTACCTAACGCTAGAGAATCAAGCCGATTGAAGAGAAACTCATGGGCATAGACGATTCGAGCCGCCAGGGCCGCCATTACTAGTAAGAAGTGAGAGCAGTATAAGAGGTAATGCCATGCTGCATTGCAGCCGAACTAGGCCGGCATGACCGGGGTGGTACCTCTCGCTCACATAACACCGGCACATAACCCGGGGATAGGGAAAAGGAGGGCGGCGCATCTGCGTGGCCTTGTTTGTGCGGATGTGTAGAGGTGTCGGCGCCGTGAAGCTCCGACTGCTCGTTTGCCCCCTGATGACATAAAAAAAAGTATTCCGACAATAGAGCCCTATCCCAAGGGCTTTCATTTCCATTGATTATTCAATACTTTTTTTGTTTTTTTTTTCAGTTTACCTCCATTCTTTTTTTTGTAGGCATATTACTTCTTTATTTCTTTTTTATGGGTATTATTAGTATACCTGCTATATTTGCGTATTTATAATAACAAAAACATCAATGAAGCATGTCAATTCGACCGTGACATCACGAGGAAGCTCGTTATAACCTAAATGGTATATTGTTTATCTATGCTAATTTTGTTAGCTCACTCTCAATGTACGTGCTAATTTGTGGTATCACGCATATACTTACTGCGAAAATGGTAACGGATTAGTTCATATGATGTAGTGATTTTGTAGTAGGATTTTTTTTAGCTACGCTAATTGCCGATTGGCCCCCGAAATCAGACAGGCCATAGATCGATGCGGTGGCCCAATGTTTACGATTAGTAAACTACACACACCTTCATCTTTTAATCTCATCGGGTATGCAGGTTTCCTCACGATGTTTCCTTCACCGGTGAGCAAGCGCTGGTCTCATGTTCGGATGCTCATAGAAATTTAGAAAAACCCATTTCAAAGCATCACAGGGGGGTACGGATCGAACACGGGAGACGTCACCCTCAAGAGACCGAGCCCATACCCACTAGACCACCGTCGCTCACTCGGTCGTCGTACCGGGTCGTAGTATACGTATTTTATTTTTTCCTCTTATATTCTCAATACCATTAGCATGAAGTACCTTTTTTTCCTTTAACACCGGGAAATGCTCTGAGGCATCCCGCGTGGGGGAGTGGGTCTCCCCACGCGGGTATGTGGGACTCGCTGCGCCCGACAGCTGCTAAGTGGACGCAGCTCTACCCACTTAAACCCGGCGAGTGCCACCAATGCCGCCTTTGGTGATATGCCCCGGATCTAGTAAACAAACAGAGAATCTCGACAGCTAGTCAGTCCCGCAAGGGACCGACGCCACCTCCACAGAGGGGTTGTCCCGCACCACAGAACAACCCCTCCCAACGTCGGGAAAGTACAATGGGGTGAGGTTCCCATCCTCGCCCCTTGTCCCCTGCTCTTTTGTCCCCTCTTCTTATAACAGGGGTACAAAGAGCCCCCTCGGCTCAATTAGCTTCGCCCTAAGTGCTGGGCTCACCCTAGGCTACTGAGCCCCACCGCCACGTCAAGGCCTGAACCATGGTGGGGAGCATGAAGTACCTTACCACGGGACCAGGTAAACGTGGCGTGATTATTAGTTATGTATTAATTTACTATTTGTTATGAGCGGTTGCCTGTAATTGTCAGCGAGTAAACTCGTTAACTTTTATGGGCGAAGTAGACCACTGACCATACGGCCCCGTCGCTAGTTTATCTAGGTCCACGAAATATATAAAAGATAAAGAAAATAAATATCCTATTGTATCCTAAAACTTTCATTACTATTTTGCATGGAGACTATGAAGAATTTTTGAGTTTGAAAATTGAATATGATAGTTTTGGTCCAGGATACAGGGTCCATTTTTGCACTTGATTACTATCGAGCTAATTTTTCGTGAGTAGCTTCATTTTTATTACACGCCCAACAATTTCCTGTGTGAAAATTCTCGATTGTGGTACAGAGGTAGCAAATATAAAATCTGTCCATTTGTTGATTCTCAAAAATTTATAACTAACTGGGTTTTATTGCACGTCGGTTAAGTGCGCCCGTGTATATTACAAAATACGCGTTTTATATACCGACGAGCCTGGCTCGCGGCTTTGTTTAAATTTTTACTCGGCTCGTCCCACAATACTGCGTGTCGATCAGCACCATCAAGCCACATATAAAACCGTCGTTCTAAAACCGAAGTATTACGGTCTGTAAGTCGATCACCTACATTACTTTCACTTATAATATCAAAGTCTTTAATTAAAGCATTAAGGACATGTACAAATTATTAATTCTGTGGTAAAAGGAAAATATTCGTTCTTTAATTAAATAACGAATGAGTTGAATATAATATCATTGCATGAATGATGAACGATGACTTTATTGCGTATTACAAATGTTGCATTCACATGGCATTATTATAATACTTGTAAACACCAATGGCATTGTTTTATATAGTAATTTCTGCCAGATAATCTCGGGGTATTTGTATTTTGCAACTTATTTCTGTTCTATTGCTTTCTTGTTCAATGTTCTGAATATGAGCTTGTTCATAAAATCAATTGTTTTATTCCAAGCAGCTGTCGTTGGTTCGTCCAATTTGAAATCTTCTTGAAGAATCTTTCTTAGGACAGTTTTGAAGTCCTTGAAATAAATAAGTTAAAATTATTAATACTAGAAAACTTCATAAATAACATTAATCTATTTCTAATCATTATTGACTTACTTTTTTCACTACAACCAAAGATTAATTAACCAACACAAAACTAAAATAGCGTTTGTAAAGTAAATGATACTTTAAAAACATTTATAGATGACTAGCTGTTGCCCGCAGCTTCGCCCGCGTTTACTTAGATTTACAGCCGTTCGGATTGATGATGATTATTTTTATAGCCAAAGCTACGCCTTATAACATCAGCTATCTGCCAGTGAAAGCCTCATCAAAATCGGCTTAGCCGTTTCAGAGATTAACTGGAACAAACAGACAGACAAATTTTTTTGACGTGACAACGTCTTATAATTAGACGGAGCCGGCTGCAAGAACGAAAAAACATGACGCATGCGGCGTTACCTCGTTCTGAGGCGTTCCATTTTCTTATGACGTTGTCACGTTCAGCTATCGTCAGTAAACCGACTTTACAGACAACCGATTTTTTTAAATGTAAGTACCGTATATTATTTCATAGCTTTGACCCGCGACTTCGTCCGCATGTAAGAAGTAATTTTTAAAACCTTATTTTTCAAATAATATGTTCCAATTTACAACCTATTATAATTTAAAGAATACTATTAACTTACACTGTCAGTCCCGATAGTACGTTTTTATCCTTACTAATATTATAAATGCGAAAGTAACTCTGTCCTGTCTGTCTGTCTGTCTGTCTGTCTCTTCTTCACGCCTAAACCGCTGAACAGATTTGGATGAAATTTGGCACAAAGAAAGTTTGAAACCTGAGAAAGGACGTAGGATAGTTTTTATCCCGAATATCCCACGGGAACGGGATTTATGCCGGTAAAACCCCGGGACTGTCTATCTTCTGAACCACGTAACAGAATTGGTTGAAATTTGATATGTAGATACTTTGGAACTTAACGTAGGACTTAAAATAGTTTTTATTCCGAAAATCCCACGGGATCGGGACCTATGTGGGTAAAACCCCAGGACTGTCTATCTTCTAAACCACGGAACAGATTTGTGTGAAATTTGATATGATATTTTGGAACTTAACTTCGGACTTAAAATAGTTGTTATCCTGAAAATCCCACGGGAACGGGAACTATGTGGGTAAAACTCCAGGACTGTATATATTCTGAACCACGGAACAGATTTGGGTAAAATTTCATACGAAGATACTTTGAAACTTAACATCCTTACTTCCTTACTAATCCTTACTTATATTATAAATGCGAAAGTAACTCTGTCTAGCTGTCTGTCGGTCTGTCTCTTCTTCATGCGTAAACCGCTGAACAGATTTGGATGAAATTTGGCACAAAGAAAGTTTGAAACCTGAGAAAGGACATAGGATAGTTTTTATCCCGAAAATCCCACGGGATCGAGACCTATGCGGGTAAAACCCCTGGACTGTCTATCTTCTAAACCACGGAACAGATTTGGGTAAAATTTAATATGAAGATACTTTGAAACTTAACATCCTTACTTCCTTACTAATCCTTACTTAAATTATAAATGCAAAAGTAAGTCTGTCTAGCTGTCTGTCTGTCTGTCTGTCTCTTCTTCACGCCTAAACCACTGAACAGATTTGGATGAAATTTGGTACAAAGAAAGTTTGAAACCCGAGAAAGGACATAGGATAGTTTTTATCCCGAATATCCCACGGGAACGGGATTTAAGCGGATAAAACCCCGGGACTGTCTATATTTTGAACCACATAACAGATTTGGGTGAAATTTGATATGAAGATACTTTGAAACTTAAAATAGGACATAAAATAGTTTCTATCCTAAAAATCCCACGGGAACGGGATCTATGCGGGTAATACCCCAGGACTGTCTATCATATGAACCACGCAACAGATTTGAGTGAAATTTGATATGAAGATACTTTGGAACTTAACTTTGGACTTAAAATAGTTCTTATCCTGAAAATCCCACGGGAACGGGAACTATGTAGGTAAAACCCCAGGACTCTCTATCTTCTCAACTACAGAACAGATTTGGGTGAAATTTGATATGAAGATACTTTGTAATTTAACTTCGGACTTCAAATAGTTGTTATCCTGAAAATTCCACGGGAACAGGAACAATGTGGGTTAAGCCCCAGGACTTTTTATCTTCTAAATCAATAAACAGATTTAGGCGAAATTTGATATGTAGATACTTTGGAACTTAACGTAGGACTTAAAATAGTTTTTATCCCGAAAATCCCAAGGGAACGGGACCTATGCGGGTAAAACCCCAGGACTGTCTATCTTCTAAACCACGGAACAGATTTGGGTGAAATTTGATATGAAAATACTTTGGAACTTAGCTTCGGACTTAAAATAGTTGTTATTCTGAAAATCCTACGGGAACGGGAATTATGTGGGTAAAGCTCCAGGACTGTATATCTTCTAAACCACGGAACAGATTTGGGTGAAATTTAATATGAAGATAATGTGAAACTCAACGTAGGGTATAAAATAGTTATTATCCTGAAAATCCAACGGGAATGGGAACTATGCAGGTAAAACTACGGGACTGTCTATCTTCTAAGGCACGAAACAGATTTGGGTGAAATTTATATGAAGATACTTTGGAACTTAACGTAGGACGTTGTTATCCTGAAAATCCCACTGAAACGAGAGTTGTGCAGCTAAAACGCCGAGACTGTATATTTGTTAAACCACTGAACCGATTTGAGTGAAATTTGATATGGTGTTAGTTTGAGACCCATAAGAAGACCCAAAAGATGTATAAGTGTAACAAGAAGGTTTTTAGATGTGTCAATAGATGGCGTTAACACAAAATGTAGATCACGCTATCTATTACAAGATGCGAATCCTTATGAAGATCGCACCTTTGTATTGCACGCGTTTTTAATGAATACTGTTTCCATATATGTATTACTAATTTATCCAAAATTATTTATTTATAGTATTCATGATATTATAAAAAAGGAATACTTATATATGATAATAAAATATATAAATAACAAAAAATGTAACATTTCTTTTTCGTAGTTTTTTTTGTTGCTGGTCGTAGGTACTAATTTGAATTAAAATATTGATGTATCATAGGGTAGTTTCGAATTACTTTGTAACGTTAGGACGTCTGACACCTCAATCCTTCCATGACCATAGTTGTTGTAGGGTATATATATATATGCGTTGGGCATGTAAATAATATGTATACGGTACTTACATTAAAAAAAATATTGTCCGTCTGTTTGTTCCGGTTAATGTCTGAAACGGCTATGTCGATTTTGACGAGGCTTTTACTGGCAGATAGCTGATGTTATAAGGCGTAACTTTGGCTATATAAATAATTATCATCAATCCGAACGGCTGTAAATCTATGTAAACGCGGGCGAAGCTGCGGGCAACAGCTAGTAAAATATATTTATTTAATTTAGAAGCACATTTTTGTTATATGTATTTATCGGTTCAGTGGTTTAACAAATACACAGTATCGGCGTTTTAGCTGCACAACTCCCGTTCCCGTGGGATTTTCAGGATAACAACTATTTTAAGTCCTACGTTAAGTCCCTAAGTATCTTCACATCAAATTTCACCCAAATCTGTTCCGTGGTTCAGAAGATAGACAGTCTTGGGGTTTTAACCGCATAGTTCCCGTTCCCGTAGGATTTTCAGGGTAAGAACTATTTTAAGTCCTAAGTTAAGTTCCAAAGTATCTTCATATCAAATTTCACAAAAATCTGTTCCATAGTTTAGGATATAGTCAGTCCCGGGGTTTTACCCGCATAGGTACCGTTTCCGTGGGATTTTCAGGATTAAAACTATTTTAAGTCCTACGTTAAGTTCCAAAGTATCTTCATATCAAATTTCACCCAAATCTGTTGCGTGGTTCATATGATAGACAGTCCTGGGGTATTACCCGCATAGATCCCGTTCCCGTGGGATTTTTAGGATAGAAACTATTTTATGTCCTATGTTAAGTTTCAAAGTATCTTCATATCAAATTTCACCCAAATCTGTTATGTGGTTCAAAATATAGACAGTCCCGGGGTTTTATCCGCTTAAATCCCGTTCCCGTGGGATATTCGGGATAAAAACTATCCTATGTCCTTTCTCGGGTTTCAAACTTTTTTTGTACCAAATTTCATCCAAATCTGTTCAGCGGTTTAGGCGTGAAGAAGAGACAGACAGACAGACAGACAGACAGACAGAGTTACTTTCGCATTTATAATATTAGTAAGGATACCACAGATATCGAGTAGGCGTTCTCAATATATATGCATGATACCAAATCTTGTGAATAGAGTATATATACGAGTACCTCAGAAGTCATTCCAGTGAAATCCAAACGTACAAGATGTTGTAAAAATATTGAGAAGGTTTGTACCACTCAGCTTACAGTCGGTCCCAATCATGGTTCAAGCCTTGTCGTAGCGGTGGGGCTCAGCCTAAGGTGAACCCGGCACTTTGGGCGAGGCAAATTGAACCGAGGAAGCTGCTATTTGTATCCCATTTATAAGAAGAGGAGACAAAAGGGGCGAGGATGCGAACCTCGCCCCATTGTCCTGACCCGACGTTGGGGCCGGTTTAAGTGGGTAGAGCTTATGATCAATAAGTACTTGCCTTAAACTGCTGTTCCTCCACGTGTTGCCTTGCATGAGATTCTCCTAACTTCCCCATCAACGCTGCCGCTATTTCTGGCTGGTTCAAGTTCATTATCATCAAATTGAACGCGGACATAAATCCAAGGACATGGGCTTTGAACTGGGTGTTCCTTAGAAGATCGTTCTCATCCTCGTTTTTCATCATCTGGAATAAGTTCTTTGTGTCCGGGAATTCTTGGAATAGCCTGGAATTTATGTTACGATTATGATTAGTTTGGCTACATTTGGCGATAAGCAGATGGTTGGTTGGATGGCTAAACAGTTCTATGACAACAGGTTATTGTGAATAGTCTAGTCAGTAAAAGCTTTATCTAGACAGGTAAGGATTTAGTTTAAAGGCGCGACTCCACCGTGGCGAACGCAGTGGCTACTAGTGACTGCGCACGTTTGTCAAGTTTCGCTTTGCCCGAAAATGTATAAAGTCGTTTCTACTGCAACCCACGGACACGCTACGCATTAATTGCAATTTCCTTGCAATTGACATTTTACTACAGCCTCTGCGTGCGCTGCAATGGAGCCGCGCCTTTAACCACTAAATTTCTAAGACGGTTTTTAGGGGCAATTAGCATTACTTAGAGTTTGCTGCCTGATAAGATTGAAAGTCTTTAATGATGTGGAGCTTGACATTCCTAATAGGCAAAGTCATTTTATTTCGCCTGATTTCAAGAGATCAGCAATTTGATATAGGATCCCTTATACGTACGTAATCCAGTGGTAAACTCGTAAAGGACAAGCAAAGATTATGGAATATATTTTAAATTACATTGATATCAAACAAACGAACAAGTCTCTTATCATTCTCTATCATAATAACATTGAAATTTAAATGAGATCTGTAACAAACATCTACACAAACAATTGCATATCAGTGAGATTATGTTGCGAGTTTTGATATCGTAAACAACCTAATTTCACAGATCGTGTCGTGTGAATGTGGTGTAAGAGCGAATTGTGATATTGTATGGATTGGTTTACTGGAATTGAATTACAATAATATAGGATTAAACTGGATTGCAGCATTTTGAATGTGTCATCATCAGCCCGGTATCATCGTGGAATCATTATATTAATAAATAAATATTAACGAACAGTTATACCACGGTAATGTCACCATTGTGTGAAGTTATGCATATAGATGTTTCCCGATACAGACATGTACATTCATTATATAAATGAGAAATAACTTAAGGACAGATTTAAGTACGTATATTTAAACGATATAATATGTATATATTTTTAAGAATTTTTTTAACAAGATCAGTGGTTATATCCTTGTGGTATTGGGTGGGGTTGTTCTGTTATGCAGGACAACTCTCAGTGGAGGTGGCGTCGGTCACTTGGGGTACTGATTGATCTCAACACATCCGGGGCACCTTACCAAAGGCGGTATTGGTGGCACTCGCCGGCTTTTAGTGGGTAGAGCTGCGTCCACCTTACCATCTTTCGGGCGCTCTCTGCGCACATACCGCCTGGGGAGTCTCCCCCCGCCTAGGATTACTATTGGGCCAGCACGACGGGGGTGATACCCTCGCTCACATATCACCGGCGTCAAGTGACAGCTATGTTGTCGCATTTCGTACGGTTTGTGAGTTTCCAGTGGCCTATTGGGAGGGATAGGGAAAAGGAGGGCAACGCATCTGCATAACTTTTGGTTGTGCGGATGTTTATGGGCGTCGGTAGTCACTATAAGGCTCCGACTGCTCGATTGCCTCCATAGGGCATTTTTTTTAAATCCAATATACTTCACATACAGTTATACCGACGATTTTCAAGCAGTAACCGGTCCGTGTTGGATGCGAGTGACAAGGAATCGGTCGTCTTGGCGTTCATTGAAGGAGGCCTATGTTCAGCAGTAGACGGATAAACCCTGATTATGATAGTTAAACAAAAATAAAAGTGTAATACCTACTTTCTAAATATAATCACTCCCTTGTTTATCGGGTCTGCATTCACTAGGTTCCAGGTCTTCTGCACGAGGGAGACCTCGTGTCTTGAGAGTCCAGTCATGGGGTTCTTCTGGTGAGGGTCTTCGCCCGACCAGTAACTTAACAAGTTACCCATTTGGCGTCTATTAAAAAAAATGTGGAATTATTAGTTAGCAGTTGTGGAGTCTATTGGGATAGTAATTTCATTATGAGAGAATACAGTCGTTCGCTAAATGCCGCGCCCACACTGAGATGATTTTTTATGTTATTTGCACAGGCAAACGAACATCTGATAAGTGGTCAACGTCGCCCATGTACAAATAATTTTACTTCGGACTAGCCTAGACGATTCTTTTATGTGTTGCCTGTCCTGCCCTTCTTTCGAAATCACGGTAAAGCTGTTTGTAGGGAGAAATTCGCCATACACATCCTCATCCCAAACGTATATTATCCGTACCGTCTCCGTACCGGGTAAAAATACAAGTATAAATTAGGAAAAAAAATGTGTGTATGTAATGTTTACGCGCGATTGAAGTAAAACTTCATAAAAATCTGAGTTACCCTCTAGTCGCGCCTAAAGAAGTTGTACTCCAAAAACTTATATTTGTAAATTATTTAATTAATTAATTAACTGATTTGGCTGAATTATTTGGCTTAATTGATTTTTGCCAAAACATACTTCGCAGATACACTTGTAATGCCCAGCGATCGCGTTTCGTATGTGTTTGAATGGGGGGTGAGAGAGTTGTTGGCCGCATATGCTGAAGACCAAAATAGTTGACAAAAATATCAGCGATTTAGGTCTCGGAGCTAGCACTACCTTAGTCTAAAACATTTGTGCAGGGATAGATGAGTTTTGCTCTATTCTTTTACTAATCTCCAAAAATCTTTGCTCTAGTTTTTAATTATAGGTACTGTGATACTTGTAGAGATGTTCTTGACAGCGGCTACACACAGTATGATATTCTTATCTATCGGAATTTTGTATTTAACATACTTATGCCTTAATTTCTCCTGCTCCGATCTTAATCTAATCAGAGACTTTGTACCAAGGGAGATGCAGTGATTGCCTATTTTTGCGTTTGGGAACAAGAGCCTCAACGCCATTGAGTTAACCGCTTTGACCAAGACATCTCTGCAGTGCGAAAACTTTTAAATCCAGTTAAAAGCCTCTAATGCAGAATTGATTTAAGCATAATCCACTTTTAAAAAGTTGAAGTCCGATTGATATTTAAGTTGTAAATATTAAATTTTAACGAATGGTATGCTAGACCAAATGTTTTGGATCTAGTTTGCTAATAAGGCTCATCATCATCATAGGTCTTGAAGTGCTGAACACAGGCCTTCAATGAACTCTAAGACGGCCGATCCCTTGCCACTCGAATCCAACATAGACTGCTCAAAAGTACTAAATATTAAATGAAGCAATTTGTTATCAGAGTGGGGGATGTGGTCGAACTGCTACAAATTATTCGCGCTAATGAAATCAATTAACGTACTACTCAAAGCATTGTCACTAATAACATGTAATTACATTAGCTATGGTTAGTCCAGTCAATCCAACATAGATTAAAATCTCCCATCACAAACTGTTATCTATAATTAACTCTTAATCGTTGAAAAAGCTGTTATATTCATAATGTAAACTATAAAATGTTTACGAGTTCGTCGTAAACGCTTTACGGTGATAATCCACTTTGTTATACCTTTATTACATTCTTAATAGTTGATATTTTTGGATATTTCAGTAACAGCAGACATCACACACGCACACATTCGCTTACATACACACGCACATACACATACAACTGGGCTGGAGCACCCCAATATCAGCTCCTTCCATTTCACCGCATTCAACGCCGGGCGGCTCGAATCGTCGATGACAAGGTTCTCTCTGATCGGCTCGATTCTTTGGCGCAGCGTAGAGATATCGGATTACTCTGCATCTTCTACCGAATCTACTATGAGGAGTGTTCTGACGAATTGTTCGGACTAATACCTGCACGGGCTGCAAAATTCCACCGCCGGACTTCGCGTAAAAAATCCAAATTTCTCCCACACTACCTCAATGCCGGACATCCACAACAACTCAATACGGCCTTTCCTGCGTCACACGACAACTATATGTAACGAGCTGCTACCTACGGTATTTCTGAACTGATACGACTTAGAGACCTTCACGAATGTTTAGGGATGTCGCTTATGACTTACCAGCAGGTGAACCGACTGTCTGTTTGCCCCCTCTTCTATAAAAAAAACATAGTACACACTTTTTATATATAAGAAGGGGCAAACGGACAGTCGGTTCACCTGATGATAAGTAAAAGCGACATCCACTGACACCTACCGGCCTTTCAAATATGAGTATGCTCTTTTCTTGAAGGTCCTTAAGTCTTATCGGTTCGGAAATACCACAAGTGGCAGCTGATTCCGTATTTTCGTCGCGAGAGGCAGGAAATGCCGTAAAAATCGAGTTGTTGTGGATTTTCGAACATCGAGATGGATGGGATGGCCTACTGAGCACGCCGAGTTTTTTAGAGGCTAGTTTGGCCTTTCCTTCCAAATGACCACGAAATTTTACATCTCTCGATATGTCGACGCCAGGTATCCCAATGCTGGCTGAGGTGGTTAGGGATGTGCCTTCAAATTGTAGAGGAACGACGAAGGGTGATTTTTTAGGGGTATACGCGCAAACTGGTGTCTTTTTGGGGCTAAATAGGACTAGGTTAAGTCGCCCCCATTCCGAGACTTTGGCCAACAGAGACTCGATTTCAGACACAAGTTTGTTCCGACACTCATCGACTTGTTCCCGAGAAATATTAGAGCGGCCAGTGTATAAGGCATCTCCAGTGCTGTCATCTGCATAACAATGAATGCCACTGGTTTGCAGCATATCATTGATATGCAAAAGAAACAAGGTTGGAGATAGTACACAGCCTTGCGGAACACCAGCATTAACAAACTTGAGGTCTGAGCATGCACCGTCGACAACGACCTTGATGTTCCTGTCTGCCAAAAAACTGGGGATCCACTTACATAATTTCTCGGGAAGCCCATAAGATGGTAGCTTTACTAGAAGTGCTTTATGCCACACCCGATCAAAGGCCTTCGCCATATCCAAACTAACCGCCAGCGCTTCCCCCTTGCTCTCAACAGCCTCCGCCTATCGCTGCGTTAGGAATATTAGAAGATCACCAGCTGAACGATTCCGTTAAAAGGAATATTGGGGATCGCTAATCAGCCGGTGCTCCTCCAAATATCGCCGGAGCTGGCAGTTAATTATGGATTCCATAATCTTTGAGAACAAGGAAGTCTGTAGTTGGACGGATCTGAGCGGTCCCCTTTCTTAGGGATCGGGTGTACCAAAGCTGTCTTCCACGAGCATGGGACGACGTCTAATGAAAAAGAGTGCCGGAAAAGATGCGTAAGGACGGGTGCCAACTCAGGACTCAGGAGTACAAGTTCGTAGCACTAACGGAGGGATGCCGTCAGGCCCATTCGACTTAGGGATGTCCAGTGAAAAGAGTGCTTTGCATACGGAGCTCTGTCGGAAAATTATTTTCGGCATTGAAGTATCACATCGAGGGGTCGTTGGTGGTATTTTTCCCTGGTCATCCAAAGTCGAGTTGGAAGGAAAAGAGAGCCTAGAAGATCGGTCTTCTAATGTTGTGTGGGCTAACGAGTCGTTCCTCATGTGCAGAGATGGTAGTGCTGGCTTACAAAAATTCCCTTGAACAGCCTTGGCGAGCGATAAGAATGCAAGAGTTCCCGAAGGAAGTCGAACCAATCTCTCGCCAATTCTGTTCACATACTCCGCTTTTGCCTCAGCTCTTTTGAATTAAGGACCTAGAGGCAAAGCTATACTACTTTTTGAATGCGATAATATTTTCATCCCAGGCTCGGTAGCTTAACCGCGTATGGCGTGCAGCCATCTTACAGGTTCGTCATTACCGCTGTGGGACCTATATAGGCAGGCATAGACGCGGGGATGGTTGTCGCTGTCTATGCGAAACCAGAGGATGGAGAGGAGGAGACAGACCCTACCTTCAAGACGAACATAGAACACTTCACAGACAAACATAGGAGACTTTTTTTCGGTAAAGGTTATAGAACTAAGTAATTTCACCAGGTTCACCACCTACCACATAGGAGCCACATAGGTTCCGTAAATCAATCCGTAACATAGAAATACGATATAATAATCGACCACCACAATTAGGCGCATGACAGGCGACGCCCGAACGCCACTTTCGTCCCGCGTTTTTCCTAATTAGGGTAACGGCGGGACAAAGGCGGGGTTTGGGCGTCACCTGTCATGCGCCTAATTGTTATGGTCGACTAGTATGTTTAATGTAACCGATTAAAATGTTGATGTAATTTGATAGGCAAACTGGCAGAAGTGAAATTTTATCATAAGAAGTGGTTAATGCCATTACTCTATCAGCCTCAGGGGACCATCCATGACTTATGTCACACGAATTTAATAATATTTCGACCCTTCCCCCATCATTGTCACATTTGTGAGACTTCCCTAGTGTGACATATTTTGCATTTTTTTTTGAAATTAGTTTTAAAATTTACATTTTTTTTCTCTCTCCCTCCCTCTCCCACCCCTTGTCACATGATATCACACTTGGTCGACACTCGACCCCCTCCCTCCGCCTTAAAGTGTGACGTAATTTATGAATGGTCTCCAAGCAAAATAGGTCTCGGTTCCGGTAATAACATTGGTTAGGATACTCCTTCTGGTAAAGCAGCGTTGTAAGGGTCCCCACCATGGTTCAGGCCTTGACGTGGCGGTGGGGCTCAGTAGCCTAGGGTGAGCCCAACACCTTGGGTGAAGCTAATTGAGCCGAGGGGGCTCTTTGTACCCCTCTTATAAGAAGAGGGGACGAAAGAGCAGGGGGCAAGGGGCGAGGATAGGAGCCTCACTCCATAGTACTGTCCCGACGTTGGTCGGATTCGTTCTGTGTTGCGGGACAACCCCTCTGTGGAGGTGGCGTCGGTCCCTTGCGGGACTGACTAGCCGTCGAGGTGCCCTGTTTGTTTACTAGATCCGGGGCACCTCACCAAAGGCGGCATTGGTGGCACTCGCCGGGTCTTAGTGGGTAGAGCTGCGTCCATTTACCAGCTGTCGGGCGCAGCGAGTCCCACATACCCGCGTGGGAAGACCCACTCCCCTGCAGGATGCCTCAGAGCATTTCCCCGCGTTAAAGAAAAAAAAAGCGTT
Source organism: Helleia helle (assembly GCA_963853865.1). Classification (NCBI taxonomy): domain Eukaryota; kingdom Metazoa; phylum Arthropoda; class Insecta; order Lepidoptera; family Lycaenidae; genus Helleia; species Helleia helle. The sequence goes on along the minus strand of OY971426.1, from coordinate 16,314,027 downwards.
CTAAGGGTGAGGCCAAACGAGCGTAATTTTTTGAGCTGTGAGTCGCGTAAAATGAGTCGCGGAATTTACGCTGCATGCGGTTGCATACTAAAGTCCTGTTTGTGCCACACGGCGACGCAAACTCACTGTGCGCATTAGTATGAAACCGAATGAAGCGACTCATTTTACGCGACTCACAGCTCACAAAATTACGCTCGTTTGGCCTCGCCCTAAGGCAAAACGAGAAAACAGAATGATGAAGGTGTGCATCTTCTATCTCTACTAAAATTAAAAACTAATCTTCTTAAAACTAGACTTTACTTACTCAGCAATTTTTTAATATGGGAAACCACTATATAGTATGCAAATACACAGGTGTTCCACAGCTAAAGGTAATCACACCACTGATTTTTATTTACTTATTGTTTGTATAAAACCACAGACGCAAAAAGTGAAAATTATTTTTTTATGGCCTTATGATTTACAATCACATTATAGATTTGAATAGGTTAATCAGCAGTTTGATTTAATATTGACTAAAGAAAAGGTAATAAAGTTGATATACATACTTGACACTGGCAGAATGTCGCGATCGTAAGCCATAAATAAAAGAAGAAGAAGAAGAACACTATTGAGAAGACTAAAATAGTGGGGCCTAGTCTTAACTTTTAAGTCTGATTGCTAGCACAAAAAAAAATGAATTTGACCATGTCTATCATTGGCTTACCACCAAAACCCGGCGAGTGCCACCAATGCCGCCCCTGGTGAGGTGCCCCGGATCTATTGAGCAAACAGGGCAGCTCGATGGTTAGTCAGTCCCTCAGGGGACCGACGCCACCTCCACAAAGTGGTTGTCCCGCACCACAGAACAACTCCTCCCAACGTCGGCTCAGTACAATGGGTTGAGGTTTCCGTCCTCGCCCCTTGCCCTCTACTCTTTTGTCCCCTCTTCTTAAAATAGGGGTACAAAAAGCCCCCCCTGAATTCGCTTTGCCCAAGGTGCTGGGCTCACCCTAGGCTACTGAGCCCCACCGCCACGACAAGGCTTAAACCATGCCGATGCCTCAGAGCATTTCCCGGCGTTAAAGAAAAAAAAGGGAGAAGCTCTGTGGGACGTATAAAGGTCGCTCCAGAGGATACCTAAGGTCCATCTTTCACGTCAGCGGCGATAACAATGATTAACAGATATATGATTATCTTTTTATCAACTTATCAATCAATTACTGATAAATGATAATACTTAATAACAATGACCTTATCTATAACTCGATAATAGGCTGGTCCCATTGTGATACTGAGATAAACGACATGACTAGGTGGTGACCGCGGCTCTTAGCTGACATTACACTTTACGATGACAATGGTGATAACAGCCTAACTATCTATACATACAAATAAATAAAATTGAAGTGTCTGTTTTATATACTATTATATGTATACTTTTTTCTTTTTCTTTAAGGCCGGGAAATGCTTTGACGCATCCCGCGGGGGAGTGGATCTCCCCACGCGGGTATGTGGGACTCGCTGCGCCCAACAGCTGGTAAGTGGACGCAGCTCTACCCACTAAAACCCGGCGAGTGGCACCAATGCCGCCTTTGGTGAGGTGCCCTGCATCTAGTAAACAAACATCCCCTTGCCCCCTGCTCTTTTGTCCCCTCTTCTTATAAGAGGGGTACAAAGAGCCCCCTCGGCCCAATTCGCTTCACCCAAGGTGCAGTGGCTCACCCTAGGTTACTGATCCCCACCGCCACGAGACAGCAAATTTAAATCAATTTCAATGTTGTCTTCTATTCAATGATGAATAGGGATGGTGCCACAATGTTACAAATTCATTCCCACCATGGTTGGCCTGAGGCCTTGACGTGGCGGTGGGGCTCAGTAGCCTAGGGTGAGTCCAACACCTTGAGCGAAGCTAATTGAGCCGAGGGGGCTCTTTGTACTCCTCTTATAAGAAGAGGGGACAAAAGAGCAGGGGGGCAAGGGGTGAGGATGGGAACCTCACCCCATTGTTCTGTCCCGACGTTGGGAGGGGTTGTTCTGTGGTGCGGGACAACCCCTCTGTGGTGGTGGCGTCGGTGCCTTGCGGGACTGAATAGCCGTCGAGGTGCCCTGTCTGTTTTCTAGATCCGGGGCTCCTCACCAAAGGCGGCATTGGTGGCACTCGCCGGGTTTTAGTAGGTAGAGCTGCGTCCATTTACCAGCTGTCGGGCGCAGCGAGTCCCACATACCCGCGTTAGGAGACCCACTCCCCCGCGGGATGCCTCATAGCATTTCCCGGCGTTAAAGAAAAAAAAGAAAGGTTAAAGATTTCTCACAAAAGAAAAAAAAATATTTGCATAAAAATGTTGTTGTAAGATGAGACAAAAGACAAGGGGCGAGGACGGGAACCTCACCCCATTGTACTGTCCCGACGTTGGGAGGGGTTGTTCTATGGTGCGGGACAAACCCTCTGTGGAAGTAGCGTCGGTCCCTTGAAGGACTGACTAGCCGTCGATGTGCCCTGTTTGTTCAACAGATCCGGGGCACCTCACCAAAGGCGGTATTGGTGGCACTCGCCGGGTTTTAGCGGGTAGAGCTGCGTCCACCTTACCAGTTACCACCTTTCGCGAGTCCCACATACCCGCCTGGGGAGACCCAGTCTCCTGACATAGATCATATCCCAGCGTAAAAGAAAAAAGGCATCAATTTATGTATGGAATATCACATTGACTTGTTTATGGATCTTTATAAGTGTCAAGTAAAGGTGTTAACACTTTCATTAGCGTGGTTAGATCGTGTTGGGTGCTGTGGTTATATTGTGAACTGCCCACGCATAAAATATATTATTAAGTTATTAAACAGTTTGGTTAAGAAAATCATGTAAACCTCGCTAAAGTCTATACATATTTTTTTTTGCTATGAGTTCTACTTTAAGATCAGACACTATATAATATTAGTTATTGGAAATATATAGAAAATTAAAAGATTATGATAAGCTAAGAATCAGGAAAAACCACCAATAAATATATTATGCCTTTTTTAAATCCAATACTAATTCTTTATCTCTTCGTCGTAGTCTACGTCGAAGAATTTATCTATACAACATCAAAGATGGTGAGTACATGGACCAACCCGACGCCAGGAGGCCGTGTGGTCGCAGACTGCACGGTTGTCGGGCGGCAACCCCCCACTTTTACAAACCAAAAGTGAGCCAAATGGGCTCACACTAATCCGATGTAGCATTAGGGCCTTCGGGCCGTTAGCATAGATCCATCCGAAAAAAAAGAGTGCATGGAATAACAATTTATATTAGTTCATCACGAAAAGAAAATAAAGAACATACCATTATACCATCACCTCTTTTTTTTAAATTTCCAAGTAGTCAATTAACATTTTTATTTTATTACTTTTATTATTAGATATAAATAATAATGATTACTATATCTTATATCTTTAAATGAGCAATTCTTGTATATATATATATATATATATAATTGGAATCTTGGAATCGGCTCCAACGATTTTCATGAAATTTAGTATATAGGGGGTTTCGGGGGCGATAAATCGATCTAGCTAGGAATCATTTTTAGAAAATGTTTCCCGGTCATCCGGGCACTTAGATCATAAATAGCATTTTCATCTGGTATTCGGATAGTTAAATTAAAAAAAAAACGACTCAGAGACATCATTGGCCTTAGTCCGTCTGTTGTATACTAGGTCAAGTATCAAATAGACTTGACATTCGCGTATACCCGAAACAGGGACAACCCGGGACAGTCATATTTTTGCAGGGATACAACATTCATGATAACAAGTCCGCTTATTTTCTTGAAACAAGTGTACTGTGAGTGACGATGGCCTAGTGGATACGAGCTCGGCCTCTTGAGTGAGAGCCGAGAGGTCCAGGTTCAATACTGACCCGCCCCCCTGTAATGCATAGAAATGATTTTTTCATAATTTCTACGTGCATCTGAACATCCATCCATCGCTTGCTCACCGGTCAAGGAAACATCGTGAAGAAACCTGCATGCCTGATGAGATTAAAAGTCTTTGAAGGTATGTAAAGTTCACCAACCCGTATTGGGCCAGCGCATCGGTGAACTATGGCCCAAAACCCTCCTCGCCCGATTTCGAGGAGGAGACCCGTGCCCAGCTGTAAAAGGGTTAAAGGGACATAAAAGGGTTGATATTATTATATTATGTGTATTTAAAATAAAAAAAAATACTGTAAAAGGTTGATAGATAACTATAGGCATAAGCCCTAGCCCCTACCCAAACATTTATTGTAGGTAATTTTAGACAGCTGCGTTGTTCCGGATTATCGAAAATATGTAATGACTAATAACAAACCGCTAAAACAAATAATAAAAAGAAGGCCAACATCCTCGATCTATAATATTTAGCCTTTTAGCATAGAAATAAACATACTATATTTTGTAATGGTTTATTTCGAAGATTCCAGACTCCCTTTTAAACAAGGCTGATAAAAGCGAGAAGCATTAAATGAAACCACATATCGTCGCAGTCGTAGAACAAAGTCGGATTTGACATTTTTACGAAATTACGTTTATGACGTAAATTTACTTGAAATATGTTGTTCTATATACTGTATAAATTATATTAATTAATTACTGAAAATGGCCGAGATACACAGTTGGAACAACGGCGGTTTTGATTTTTGAGCGTAGTAAAATGACGAGTGATACATTTCGTCGCTGTACGCCGTTGACCCCTGCCCCCCGCTACCCGTTTCCTCAAGACGGATTGTTATAGCCGGCTGTGTTCTTCGGACTTCTTCGTGCAATACGGAAAGGTGAATTGAAATAGACGTTTGTTATGATTTTTTTTGTTTGTAAGTTTAATTTTTAAATTATAAGTGGTGGTTTTTACAAAAAAATCTTTAAGTTTATAGTCGATTAGTTAATTATGGCTTAAAATAGATTTCAAACAAATATTAGCTTTAATACAAAACAGTGAACAACATAACAACAATGCAGATGAAGAGAAAATTATTAGGTTTTACAATTAGGAATCAATTAATATATCTGGAGAATATCATTAAATAAAATCTGTCAAGTATTAATTGCATAATTACTTCAAATAAGCTTTAGTTTTCATGAGATATACTATTTTAGTAGGATCCCCGAGGAACAGTGGCGGTTGTGTTACATCCGTCGTTGTACTTGTGACATATAGTAATGTTCATATTTTGGATTAACAAAAGACATAATTATTATTGATTTTAACATTTCCCATCTAAATACAAATTCACTTTTATTAGTGACGGATACTAATATGCGACGTTGTTCTATGTAAGAGTAATAGGCGTTTGATAAAATCCGTCATTATTTTACGGATAAAATTCAGTTGGATATACATAACCGACGTTGTTCATCGGAGTTAGGGTTGTCAGATTTACACAACCGTCCTTGTTCTTTGAGTAAGTGTAATAAATACGTCGTTATTTTCATACAACATTTTACAGTTAGAAAAAAACAAAAGATGAAATTTTTGATGAAGTGCTTTAAAGATTTTTTACTATTTAGTTATTTATTTGTCTATTATTTTTTTATTGCTTAGTACTTAGTATTTTATTTTTTAGATGAAAAACAATCATCACCTGTACCATCTGGAGTAGATGCAATATGCGAGCAAATGCTGAAAGAGGTAGTGCCATGCTGCTTTGCAGTCGAATGGGTCCGGCACGACCGGGGTGGTCCCTCTCGCTCACATAACACCGATGTCACAGCTATGCTCTTGCATATCATGTGGTTTGTGAGTTTTCGGTGGCCCATTGGGGGATAGGGAAGTGGAGAACACATCCGCATAATATCTGGTTGTGCGGATGTGTATGAGCGTAGATAGTCGCCAAAAGGCTTTAACTGCTCGTTTGCCCTCCTATGCTATAAAAAGTGCACGAAGTATTAGATGACGTATTTATATAAAGGAAGTGTTATAATTTCTAGCCATCGAGATTAGTCAGATTATCACTTCAGCAAATCTTATGACTTTTCCTGCTCATCAGTAGGTAGATACCGTGACTACTATTTCGAATCAACCGTCTCTAATACCTATTACCTTAATGATAATTACTGGTGTACAAAGTAAAAACCGTAAGAACCTTAGTTGGTAAGAAGTTATTGCTCAAAAAGAAGGCGAACTGAATATGAGAAGACAATGGCCATCACGCGAATGCTGACTTAAATGTTATAATAAAAAAAATATCTATTGAAAAATGAATTACGAAGGTATATTTTTCAAAATTTTGGAGTTAAGGGTTAAGTTAGACAGAAACAGAAACAAAAAAAACTAAAACAAAAAAGAGTTAAAACAGAACAGGCGATATACTTATAAATATTTTTTACAGCATTTCGTTATTCCGTCCTCCGGGAAAAGCTTCTCCTACGACTCACTTGACACGCCGATTGCAGTCGGGTGACTTTTCATGACATCCCTGTAGCGTAGATACTGTCCTCCTGATTTGCGTTTTCCTGAGACAAGTTCCAAGTAAATTACATTTTTAGGCAATCTGGAGGACTTCATGCGCGCAAGAAGTCCACACAGCGCAACTAGGAACCTCCGTCCCCATCAGATTAGTCCGACATAGAATCTAAGAGTTTGGTACACCATTCTGCCATCTCACCCGAAGAATTGTTCGAAGACATTTCAGGTGAAAGGCGTCAAGGTACCTCATATAGTCTTATAAAGGCACCAGGTATCCGAAGCGTAGCGCATTAATGGCAAAAATATTTTCTCTGTAAACATTGAGCTTTGTATGGAGCTTCAGGTCGTTTAATTTCGAAACTTTCTGATTTACTCCACCAAAGGCTGCGGCGGCTTATGTCATCTTGATGATATCTCAGACTCGAGACGATTATTGTCGCATACTAAAGATCCAAGAAACCTAAATGTAACATCATCCAGTGGATTTCCGTTTAGGTATATAGCGCCGTCGCGTGCAGATTTCTCCCTCGCGATTGCTTAAAATCTGGGTTTTTGAAGCAGTAATTACCAAGCCGAATCTGTAATAATATTATTTAAATTGTCAAGATAGGTCTGCAAGCGATGTAAGCCGTCAGCAATGAGGCAAACATCATCGCGATCGGCATATTTTCAACTTCTGTCACTGGGACAGAGTGCACTTTACGTTTGGCTCTAAATCGTGTGTGATCGATAACGCTTTTGTCCATACAGACATTTATGAGAACCTGGTTCTTACATTATTATTGTTGGCATCGTTCATAACCGCAGCAAAGTAGATCTCAAAAAGGGTGGGAGCCATAACACAACCGTGTTTATCTTCCCTAGTAACTGGGAACTCTACGAATTTGTTCTCGTGACGAGCACGAGCTTTTATACCCTCTTGGAATTGGCGTTCCGAATTAACAAACTTTACAGAGCTTTTAAACTGCCCAAGCAATTTTATGTGTGCAGGCAAATGCCGATCCTAAGTCCATAAAAAATAGATAGAGGTCACTATGTTGTTTAAGACTCTTTACTTGTGACTGTTTAACAACGGAAATGGCAACAACCGTGCCTCTATTAGGTTGAAAACTACATTGGGTCTCAGGACTTAGGTTGATTTTAGGCCTTATGCGCCAGTATGTTTTCGTGTTTTAAATTTTTATTTTTTCTCGTTACTAAAATATAAAATAAAAAGGTTTAATAAGTATCAAATTATTATTTAAAAACAATAATTCTTGTACATAATAAAGTCGTAATAGTATTCTATTACGTCTTTATTATGAGACTGGCATTTGGTACCTACTTGCAGAATATATGTCATACCTAATGTTACAACTATGCATTTATGGATGAAAATATGTTTTATGATTTTAATAATAATATGATGCGACAACTCATACACGGCCATCTGATCCCAAACTAGGCAGAGCCTGTTCTTATGGTAACCACTGATATTTACTTTTATATAATTTATAAATACATACATAATATTATAGATAAATTACACCCAGACACAGAAAAATTAATGATCATGCTCAATCACATAAACATTTGTCCAGGGTGGGTATCGAACCAACGACCTTCTGGCTTAGCACTTAGGGTCACTAACCGCAGACCAACAGGCTAGTCAATATTTTTCCAAATAAGCTTAATTTAAAAATAATATTATACGTAGATATATATTTTATGTAATAAAAATTTCAAAACCGACGCTGATTTTAAGAAGATGCTCCAAAGAAAAACGTCGGAATTCACTATGCGTCATTTTATGCATAAACTTAGTCCGCAAAATAATGTCGTATTTAATTATACGCCATATTAAAGTCCACAAAACAAAGACGCATGTGATTTTTTGAAAAATCTAACCATATTTAGAAATAACTTTGCAAGTGATATTATAATAGGTCTTACACACAGTCAAATGCCCAAATTTGAAGGAGATTGAATAAGGCATATTAAAAATATCATACAAAATGTCGTTTCAAAACTTCTAAGTGCTCTGGTGTAAAGTTACAGATTTGCAAATCCGTCTTTGTTCTACGATTACGACGATATACTACACATGCGGTTAATCCGAAACTATTAAAAAATAGTTTATGAGAGAAATAAAAAATTTTTTTTTAAAGAACCTAAATACGTGAATAGTCAAAGTAAAACGTAAACACCCTTTGTAAAATATCCACTGACCTTCGAATCTAAAAGGCAACGTCGCACAGCACGTTGCGTCGGTGTGGCACAGGGTGCGTCTCGCCATAAAATAAAAAATAAAAAAATTAAACCACATAGTATATGTGGTTTAATTTAATGCCTCTCGCTTTTATCAACCTTGTATAGTACCATATTCTTGGGTAATCTGCCAATAACAAAACTGGTATTACAAGATTTTATAAACCGACCAAATTAAAAAGCAGTACAAAATGGAGGACATATTTGACAAATGGTTTTGCAAGTGATAATGTTTCTAAGGCATTCAAATTTAGTCGATTATTTTTTGTTGGGCACAACCGAAGTTGTATTTTTTGTTGGGCACAACCGAAGTTGAAAAAAATTACTGACGCGGGACGCCCATACACATCTGCACAACCAGAGATTATGCAGATTTGTTGCCCTCCTTTTCCCTATAACCCAACTCCGAAAAACCACGGACGGGCTACCGGAAACTCATAAACCGCACGAAACTCGAACAAAACCGATTTTATAATGAATTTCGTATAAAAGAAAATAATATAATAGGTCTACCTATGAAATTGCCATTTTGTATGAAAAATTTTAAAAATGGGTAGCCTAAAAAAATTCTGGACAGAATATTTTTAATTATTTAAAAAAAATATTTTTCATAAAATTTTACAACATCAGGATAGAAAATGTTATATTGGGGTTAAAGCTTTTTATTAGGCCCTATCCAAAAACATTGGGTAAGGGTAGTCAACGGAATGGTATAAAAAAATATAAAAAATATATATTATTGTCAAAAACTAACACTACTAACCTAGGAACAAGTATAATATGGAATTGACATTCGCGTATACCCGAAAGGGACAGGCATATTTTACAGGGATACCACATTCATAATAACAAGTCTACTTATTTCCTTGAAACAAGTGAATTAAAAATAATAAAAAACTGGTAAAGGTTGATAGATAACTATAAGCATTAGCCCTAACCAAACATTTATTGTAATTTTAGACAGCTGCATTTTTCCGTATTATCGAAAATATTATGTAATGATTAATAACAAACCGCTAAAAACATAAATAATAAAAAAGAAGGCTATATACGTCTTAATATGTATGATCTATAGTACATAGCCTTTAAGGATAGCAATAAACATATTTGTTTTTATTGTATTTATTTCGAAAATTCCAGTCACCCTTTTTAAATAATACCACATTCTTGGGTAATCTGCTTATAACAAAACTGGTATCGCCATACCTACATGAGCCGACCAAATTAAAAAGTAGTACAAAATGGCGGCATATTTGACAAACTGTTCGCGAGTGAGAATGTTTGTATGGCATTCAAATTTAGTCGATAATTTTTTGTTGGGCACATCCTTGTTGTGCCCAACAAACAAAGGGTGATATTCTGACAAAGACAAAAGAAAGTGTCTATGTCTCTGTCACTCTTGGATTTTTCGTATGTTGTTATCTCGTTCCAATACGGTATTATTATTAGCTTGTCAAATCTATTGATACTTGATCTTAGCTACTAACATACTTATAAGTTCATAAGTTCATTTTGTAACTAACACACTAACTATATTATATGGGCACTTCTTTTGCCTGAAATAAACATATTCTATTCTATTCTATTCTAAAGTATGAAACGTGTAGAATGTACAGACATAGGGTTGTCTATTATTTACCTGGACGTACTACTGGGTTGCCAGGTATAAACAGGTATATCGATACCAGTTAAGTACTTTCACTTGATGTGATGATAAAAAAAAATTACATCAGCATAAGCGCTGTTTTATTGTGAACACGTTGATATAGGGTTGTCTGCAAAAAATTTGGTCCTAATAGAGTTTGGCGAATTTTAAAGATTTAAATTTATATAATATAATAAGTTAAACATATAAAATAAGTTTTATTCTATTATCAGCTCGGTAAAGGTTGCTTTAGGTTTGTATCTTAGATTAAGAGGGGCGAAGCCACGCACCTAAGGGTTTCCCACCGTTTCTCCGTATTACAGACTAAATATTGTATTTTGAATAAGGATCGTCATTGGCACTAAGTGCAGTCCATATATTATATTTCTTCTTCTTTGTTCTAAAAAGAAGTATATGACAGCTGTCACTTTTTGATAGATGTCAGTTGTTTATTTATTATTATTTTCATTTAAAGGCATTAGCTACTAGGCTATTAGCCATACAAAATACAATTATTCAGTCTGTAATACGGAGAAATGGCGGGAAACCCCAAAGAGCGCGGCTTCGCCCCTCTAGCCCCCATCAATCAACTATCATTCCCCATTCCATCCACACAAGGCAGTCCACCACAATATTCGCCAAACAATCACATTATATATTACACAGATTAAGTTTTTAAAACAAACTCTATAGAAAACCGCCAGAACAGCCCTACTAAGAAAACCACTCCAGAACGGTATTCCATAAGATTCGCCAACCAATCACAATATATAAAGATCAAGTTTTTAAAACAAACACTATAGAAAACCACTCCGAATGGACAAAACACAAAATAACAATTAATTAACGGGAAACCAAAAAAACACAACCGCGCGTCCCGATGCTTCCCGCCATTCCCGATGTCAGTTGTCATACAAGTTTTTTTTTTTTTTATTAATATTTTATGGCCTGGTTACGAGATGTCATACAAGTAAATATTGTGCACGTTGTGAAATCCATATTCTTTGTAAATAGTTGAAAACAGGAATAAATAACAAAAAAATAAAATGAGTATAAGCGATAGTGCAGTGGAAAATATTGGTAAAGTGCTTAATGACCCACAGAGGCCTATGAAGGAACGTTTTCGGGCGCTTTTCACTCTTCGAAACCTCGGCGGTGGGATTGCAATTAAATGTATTAGCGAATGCTTTAAAGATGAGTCAGTTCTTTTGAAACACGAGTTAGCTTATTGCTTGGGACAGATGCAAGATGAAAGGGCTATTCCCATTCTACGAAATATTCTGGAAGATAAAAACGAGGACCCAATAGTACGCCATGAAGCCGGTAAGTACCTCACGTACTTGATAAGGATAGATAAGTGATTAGATATTTAAAGCTCTTCATGAAGTTGTTTACAGTTTATTAATAAATAAATAGCATGACAAATTAGAAAAAGCTAATGTTGTATGGGTAAATGACTATACCTATCCTAATCAGGTAGTTAAGTATAGAAAGCACACTACATACTTAATAACCAAAGACATTGTCGAGTGTCGGGTTTCGTCTGGTTTGTGAGTTTCCGGTGGCCCATCGGGGGCTAGGAAAAAGGAGGGCAACACATCTGCATAATCTCTGGTTGTGCATATGTGTATGGGTGTCTGTAGTCTAAAGCTTCAACTGCTCGTTTGCCCTCCTATTATGCTATATGAAAAAATTGTATTGATGCCCAGGTGATAGGCATTTGAAGATGCTTCTGTCTTAAAACTGTCGTAGATTTTAATTAGGAGTAATGCTTGGAAATGGCACAAAGGATCTTATGGGATCAAAATAAAAAAATATTTATATAATTTCCAGGTGAGGCTCTTGGAGCAATCGGTGTACCAAACCTTAGAGAATTACTGGAGAAATACCAACATGACCCTGCAATTGAAGTAGCCGAGACATGTCAAATTGCTTTGGAAAGGCTCAACTGGGTGGCCACTGATTGTACGAAAGATAAAGTATCTAGTAGATATGCATCTATAGACCCTGCTCCGCCAAGCACCGAAGATGACGTAGAATATTTGAAACAGGTCCTGATGGATGAGAACAAGCCACTATTTGAAAGATACAGGGCAATGTTTAGTTTACGAAACTTAGGTACAATGGAAAGCATAAATGCTTTGGGTGAAGGTAATTTATTTTTCATATTTTATTTGGATTATATTTCATTCGGTCTTCTATTTTAAAATTATTGTCTAGTTTGTTTGAATGTGTTACCACCCTATATCTCAAGAACATCAGTTTTATATAAATATTTATGCAATCAAAAATGCAAAGTAAAGAAATATAGTATAAGTTAATTTAGTCTAATATTAGATTAGTCCAGTAAAGTTGGTTAAATAATGTTTTATCATAATAATAGCCTTTATTTACAATCTTTACATACATTTGACTTGACCTAATACAATATGTTTATTTTTTGTTTATTTGACACCGGTACGTGAAGATTGTCTTGCTTGTCCAGCATAGGCCTCCCCTAGAGTTTGCCACAAAGTGTGGTTTTGAGCTAATCTGGTCCAGGTGGTCCCCGCTATTTTCCTAATATCGTTTTCCCATCTGCGACATCATCATCATCAATCATCATAAAATATATTAATTGATTACAAATATTGTTCAGGCAAAGGCACCAGAGTGTTTCAACAGCAAACAAGATATCTAATTTGGTGTATAAAGCACCATCAATAATTAACGCAAATAATTATCTATGCTGTCACGTTTCGTACGGTTTGTAAGTTTGCGGTGGCCCATTGGGGGGATTGGGAAAAGGAGGGTGGCGCATCTGCGTGGCCTTGGATGTGTGGATATACATGGGCGTCGGTGCCGTGAGGCTCCGACTGCTCGTTTGCCCTCTGATCACATAACAAAAATGAAGTTCTTTTTTTCATATTCAAAACATCATTAATTTGTAAAAGTGTCATAATATATTTTTTTGTGGCATCCTACCACCATTATTGTAATACGGAAAATGTGCAGAAAGAACTGTACAAATACATTGTATTCATATCCAATTTGGAAGCACTTGATAAACACTTTTTAAAGTAAAGCCAATCAAATAATATATTAACATATTCTCTTTTTGATTTTCAGGTTTCAAAGCTAGCAGTGCTTTATTCCGTCATGAAGTAGCTTTCATATTTGGACAGATGCAAGATGAGCGGAGTGTACCCTTCCTTAAGAAGACTCTGGAAGATACAAACGAACATGAGATGGTACGACACGAGGCAGCGGAGGCTTTGGGCTCTATTGCTACTGATGAATGTACTGAAGTATTGAAAAGGTAAAAATAAAGTTTCTCGATTTTTTAAATTCATGTTAGATTTGCATCTTACGCATATAATCCTGTGTCATTTACATGAAACGCGGGTGCAAGGTACAAATTTCTCACTAGAACTAAATATTTAGGGAACAAATATAAAATTATATAGCGAAAATATCACCCACAAAGCCCGAAAAAGCACTTGTAATATTAATGTTGTGGATGTGGATACCAATCATTGACCACTGAACAATATAATGCAAGGCAAATACTAAAAATATTAAAATTGTTAATAAGATTGGACATCAAAGTTTTACATATTCTAATTTGTTAAAGTCACGTTTAGATATTAGGTTTTATAATCATCGTCATCATCAGACTTTATCAGTCCACTGCTGAACATAGGCATCCTTCAATGAACGCCAGGACGACTGATCCCTCACCACTCCCATCCAAAACGGACTAGCCATTGCATGGAAATTGTCTTCTCACCTGGTTAATGGTTGACCAACATTATATAAGGCTTATGTAGATATCCCCACCATGGTTCAGGCCTTGTCGTGGCGGTGGGGCTCAGTAACCTAGGGTGAGCGGTGCACCTTGGGCGAAGCTAATTGGGCCGAGGAGGCTCTTTGTACCCCTCTTATAAGAAGAGGGGACAGAATAGCAGGGGGCAAGGGGTGAGGATGGGAACCTCACCCCATTGTACTGTCCCGACGTTGGGTCACCAAAGGCGGCATTGGTGGCACTCGCCGGGTTTTAGTGGGTAGAGCTGCGTCCATTTACCAGCTGTCGGGCGCAGCGAGTCCCACATACTCCCCACACGTCCCGCGTGGGGAGACCCACTCTCCCGCGGGATGCCTCAGAGCATTTCCCGGCGTTAAAAAAAAAAAAGGCTTATGTAGATATTATTTTTGCAACACTGTCAATTAGTTCTATGATTATTATAGAAAGATTTGGTGCTGAATATTAGTATGTAGATGATAATTCAGATTAAATGGTGGTTGTTGCAGTATCTCTTGTAGCTTTTCCTTCTAACTAGACCTTGCATGTTGCTGATAGTATTACCCCAAATATGCAATATGGGAAAAACAGTACTCAAGTTTTCTTTCCAGAACTTTTGAACTGACAGACCACAGTGTTGACTAGTAATGTGTACATAAAAAATAATGTAAAGCTAAAGTAACCTTTATTAAATGCAGATTAGGGTGGAATTTAAGTACATATAATTGGGTGAAATGGTCCCGTTAATGAGGACTGATCGCCCGTCTGGCCTCGCTGGTGTCCCCACCCTTAAATAATAAGTACATATAAGACCAATACATATTTTGGTCAACAACTATGCGTGACAATTTCATGATATGCTATTATTAAGGTTACACAAGTCTTCAATCAAAATCTTTCCATACAAACGCAGAACAGTAATTACTACAATGTTTGATGTTGACCATCAAAAACTAAGGATAATATAAATTGATCTTGTCATTATCTATGTCTGTATGCACCCAAAATCGTAAAAAAAATATACATTAAAAAAATATAAGCTTCTAAACTTTCGTATTTCAACACTGATTGTAGCCCAACTTTGGGCGTAAATAAATAGTATACCGAGCACGAAAGCTCAAAAATTAAGCCCAAATATAGTTTAGTTATTCAAAAGATAAAAGAAATTTATTTTGAAAAGATACACTTATTCGTTTTTCTATAATAATTGTTTTGCTAAAAGGATATTTTCGGAATGAATCATTGTGCATTTCATTCTAGCACACATGTTCGTGCACTATGTCAGGTGAGATAGCAATCATTTTGTTAGAGTTCGCGCCGTCGACTAGTTCAACCTTAAAGCTATTCTTACTGGACTCCTAGAACTCTTTAATATTTAGAATTAGATTTATCTTTTCGATAAGTAGACTAATCTTTTAAAATAGTTTATACTTACACCTGACTATAAGTCCATTTAAGTAACAGATTTATATATCTATAACTAGCTGGTGCCCGAGACTTCGCCTGCGCAGGATAAGATTTTAGTTTTTTTTTAATAAAAAGTATCCTATGTTATTATTTAAGTGTTGGACACCAGCGAGGCCAGACGGGTGATCAGTCCTCATTACCGGGACCATTTCACCCAAAAGTATCCTATGTTACTTCTAATACCTCCAAGAATATGTGTACTAAGTTTAATGATGATCGGTTAAGTAGTTTTCGCGTGAAAGCGTAACAAACATCCACACTTTCACATTTATAATATTAGTAAGGATATGCTTTTGAAATCCATAAATCTTGTTTCAGGTATTTGAACGATCCCCGTCGAGTTGTTCGCGAGAGTTGCGAAGTGGCCTTAGACATGTCAGAGTATGAGAACAGTCCAGAATTCCAATACGCGAACACCTTGCTTACAGTTCAAAGTTGATTTTGAATGTTATTCAAGTATACATACAAAGTATTAAAATTGATTATGATTTTAGTTACGTCACTGGAGTATCCAAACGTTTAAATAAATATTTTTTTTTATGTTGTGTTTGTTGTTTTTATTTTGGTGTATTGTTATGTAAGTATCACAAGTTAAATTGTCTTTTGGTTGACTGTTTTGATGTTCAGTTAAATTTCATTGGACATATAATATTTGATTAGAAGAATCATTAAATATTTATAAACATTCATGACCACGGTACACAAATTAAGTACTGAATGTCTTAGCGCAATTCGAACCACTATGTGCGTGTTGAAAGCATTAAAATCCCCAATTCAGTGGTATTTTGTCTGAACTGAACATGGGTCACCGAACATTATAACATCCACTCTGACACTGGCAATTCCATTTGGCAGCTATGGCCTAAAAAGAAGAAGAAGTGGTATTTTGCAAGTTGTGTAATAAAATACAAATTAGCCAGTTTGACTTAATAACAAATTCCGCTTATGGAGCATTTCGCACATTTGTTGAGCTACCAATAGTGGTAGCGACGGTTTTGATACGGGAACCGTGCCGAGAGCTTAAGAGGATAAGGATCCTCATGGAGCATCTGAACATGTACCTACCTATGCGTACTGCTCCAGTAGTATATTTTATACAGAATACTTATCTTATATATAATTTATAATAATATTTATAATATCTTTATATGTCCCATTGCTGGATACAGGTTTCCTCCTCAAAATTAGGTGAGGAGGGTGTTAGGCCATAGGTCACCGATGCGCGGGCACAATGCGGTGAACTTCACACACCTTCAAAGACTTCGTCTCATTCGGCATGAAGGTTACTTCACAATGTTTCCTTCACCGGTGAGCAAGCGATGGTCTCATGTTAATAGAATGAAATTTAGAAAAACCCATTTCAAGGCACCATAGGGGTCAGGTTCGAACCCGGACTTCTTACTCAAAATGTAACGATTAACTGTAGGTAATATCACATCATCATTTTCTTTTTAAAGGTGCCCAAGCTTATGTGTGTTTAAACCAAAAATAGCTCTGGCTACCAAGGCCAAGGCCTTTATTACAAAAAAAGTGCGTGCGTACAAAGTACACATATCAGAAGTGAAACTTATTTGGCAAACGAATTTTTAAATCTTGTTTATACTTATACCAATCTAAAGCTTTAAATTTCCGAGACTTACGATGCGACGTTC
This sequence comes from Helleia helle, assembly GCA_963853865.1. Taxonomy (NCBI): domain Eukaryota; kingdom Metazoa; phylum Arthropoda; class Insecta; order Lepidoptera; family Lycaenidae; genus Helleia; species Helleia helle. The sequence goes on along the minus strand of OY971426.1, from coordinate 16,296,833 downwards.
GCTCTATCTAACTCTCTCTCGATCTTTCTCACTCGCTTGCTCCCTACTCTCACTCCATGGCACATGAACATAGCATGCTTCATGCTACGTTCGCCCTTTCTAAATTTCTTTCAATCGGTCTCAATCACTCTCTCCCTCTTCTTAGACAAAAAGGTTCTTCTTAGACATTTTCGTAACGTTTCATCCGTAAAAAATTACCCTCATGCGCGCAAAGAAGTTTCACTTCAAAAAACTATGTTTAAAAAAGAAACGAAAAATTGTAAATATTACACTTAATAACAACAGTTTGCCAAAGGAATTCTAACCGAGCATTATATAATTTATAAGTTACATAAATTTATTATTGTTTTAATAATTATCGTAGTTCATCCTTCGTCCGTGCCCCATGAACGGAGTGTCGTAGCTATCGTAATACCTCTTCACCTTCCTGTCTCCGTGTCTTCTCATCGAGATCTCTTTCTCCAACCGTTCTACGTGTTCTAATGTGCTCGTACTGATGCTGATTTCATGAGTGAAGCCGAAGAAAGTCGCTTGCTCGCTCTCAAGAATGTCGATCGCCTGTAACATTTTCTTTTAATAGGTCTTCAAAATTTGTGTAGAGTATTTTTAGTTCTGCGCTATTCTAGATTTTAAGTTGTATAATAAATGGCCCGCCTATTTGTAGTTGGAAAATCACATGCATGGCTATACCCAGGCGCAATACTGGCTAGTGTTACATCTGATTTCTTGAATAATTAGAAATAACTAATTTTCCTTTCAAGTTACAGTATATTATTAATATCTTTCTACTTTATTATAATTGATACAATAGGTAATATAAGTTGTTATATATAAATAATATTTAGAGTCCTATTGTAATATGTATTTAGAATTTACTACCTAATTGTGTAAAGACATTCAATTGAGTTAGCCATAAAATTTATAAATAGGGTAGGGACTATTGACGTAGGGGCCATTTCGTTTGTAATCGTTCACAGTAAAAGTGTTTTTAAATACAAGAGTACATATTTTCTGTTGCTGTGCCCTGTGCTGTGCTGTGCTTGTTTTACTAGACCCTTTTCGATTTGTTTGTATTCATTTGTGTGACCTGTTGTCCAGTTAGCTAGGTTCCAAACGGCAGTGTGACTCACAGAGTCATGTCGCAAGGTAAGACACATTTCTGGACTATTTGCACGTTTTTATCGGGTCTGGCGGAGGAACTAGTTCTATATGGATCTCGTGTTTTCGGGTGATGTTGAAGTGTTACCAACAGGTCTGTCTGTTCTATCATTACTAACAAACGGCCTTTGAGGACCATACGACTCAGATTATTTTTAAGATTTATTTCAATCAAGTAGTCGACCGTATAGGTTCATACCTTATTAACTGTATATACCTTATGAATATTCTAGATTATGAATGTCATCATTATCGGCAGCCCGTATTGTCCACCGCTATAGCCTTATTTCAATAAACCTAATAAGGTATATTATCCTACTAATATTTTAAGCGGGAAAGTTTGTAAGAATATGTGGATGTATATTTGTTACTGTTTCACGCAAAAACTACTGAATGGATTTTAATGAAACTTTAAATTACATGACTCATACATCAGAATGACATATTATAGGCAATAATTTATTCCTGTAGATACTCCAATGGTAATGGGAAGTAGGTACGCGTGAAACCACGGGGCGCTGCTTGTATCAAAATATTTTGAGTTAGTGCTCGCAGAGTAATGTGTTAAATGAAAACTATGTCCAACTGAGATCATCATTGTCAATATTGATTACTGGTAGGTATAGGTCTCTTTCAATGTACGCGAAGACGGTTAATTTCTCGCCACACTCGGCTAGAGCCGCATGTATGCCTTAGACTTTAAATATTAACTCACCATTGTATAATACGCAAAAACGATAAAAATTAATACACACTGCATAGAAAACAGATCCATTATAAATTCATGATATCAGAAAATATGAAATGTGTCGAAACATACATTTTACATTTTATTGTACGGCTTCGTATGGTTTATGTAAAAAGTGTTATCACAACTCATAAAACGTTTCAAATATCAAAAATAGTAAAAACAGGCTATATTCATTATATTGAACGTCTAGAAAATGATTTAAAAGTATATATTTTTTTTTTAATTGAGTAGAGGCGTTCAGGACGTTAATCATACTAATATTATAAACGCAAAAGTTTGTAAAAATGTATGTAAGTATGGATGTATGTTTGTAACTCTTTCACGCAAAAACTACTGAGTGGTTTTTAATGCAACTTTACTATAACATAGCTTATACACTAGAACAACATAAAGGCTATAATTTATACCTGTGCTCCCACGATAATGGCAAGTACGCGGGAGAAACCACAGGGCGCTGCTAGATTTCTAATATATTTGGACTGACATGACGTTCTCCTTGCAAGCTTTTTTTAATGTGATCAGGGGGCAAACGAGCAGTCGGAGCCTCACGTCGCCACTACCAAGGCCACGTGCCGTCCAGGTGCCCTGTTAGCTCAACACATCCGGGGCACCTCACTAAAGGCGGCATTAGTGGCACTCGCCGGGTTTTAGTGGGTAGAGCTGCGTCCACTTACCAGCTTTCGGGCGCAACGGGTCCCACATACCCGCCTGAGGAGACCCCCTCCCCCGTGGGATGCCTCAGAGCATTTCCCGGCGTTATAGAAAAAAGAAAAAAAAAAACGTCCGGTAATAGTCTACTTATTTATATTTGTGGGTGACGTCGTCCTAACCTGCCTAACTCTACTTAATACTTATCCTTACTAATATTACAAATGCGAAAGTAACTCTGTCTGTCTGTCTATTTCTTCTTCACGCCTAAACCGCTGAACAGATTTAGATGAAATTTGGCTCAAAGATAGCTTGAAACCCGAGAAAGGACATAGGATAGTTTTTATCCCGGAAATCTTACGGGAACGGGATTTATGCGGGTAAAACCCCGGGACTATCTATCTTCTGAACCACGGAACAGATTTGGGTGAAATTTGACATGAAGATACTTTGAAAATTAACAAAGGACATTAAATAGTTTTTATCCTGAAAATCCCAAGGGAACGGGACCTTTGCGGGTAATACCCCGAGACAGACTATCTTCTAAACCACGGAACAGATTTGGGTGAAATTTAATATGAAGGTACTTCGAAACTTAACGTAGGACTTAAAATAAATCTTATCCTGAAAATCCCACGGGAATAGAAACAATGCGCGTAAGACCCCGGGACTGTCTATCTTCTAAACCACGGCACAGATTTATGTGAAATTTGATATGAAGATACTTTGGAACTTAACGTAGGATTTAAAATAGTTTTTATCCTTGAAATCCCACGGGAACGGGACCTATGTGGGTAAAACCCGGGACTGTCTATCTTCTAAACTACGGAACAGATTTTGGGTGAGATTTGGTATGAAGATACTTTGGAACTTAACGTAGGACTTAAAATAGTTGCTATCCTGAAAATCCCACGGGAACGGGAGTTGTGCAGCTAAAACGCCGGGACTGTGTATTTGTTACCACTTAACCGATTTGAGTGAAATTTGATATGGAGATAGTTTGAGACCCATGAGGTAAGATATAAGATGTATAATTAGTGTAATAAGAAGTTTTTTAGATGTGTCAATAGATGGCGTTAACACAAAATGTAGATCACGCTATCCATTACAAGATGCGAATCCTTATGAGGATCGCACTTTTGTATTGCACGCGTTTTTAATGAAGTATTCATATATTAGTAATTTATCCAAAAAATTTTTATTAATAGAATTCATTATATTATGAAAAAGGAATACTTATATATAAATAAATATAATAATGAAGCGGCTGAAAAAGCTAAAATATGCAAATACAGGGGTCTAGGCTCCGAATATGATTTTGTCCCATTCGGTGTCGAGACCCTTGGTCCGTGGGGTCCTAGCGCTTTAAGGCTCTTTAAGGAAATAACAAAAAGGTTAGTCGACATCACAGGAGACCGAAGAGCTGGCAGCTACCTCGTACAAAGAATTAGTCTAGCAATTCAAAGGGGGAACGCTGTGAAAATCTTCGGAACCTTGCCTAAAGGGACTCCTTTTTATTAATATACTTAAGTTATTATATTATATTTTTTAAGGTTTTTAGTTTTAGGTTCTTTGTAATTTATATCCTTTTTAGTTTAATTTCGTTTTTATATAATTATTTAATAATTTAAAATTGCAATAAATGACAAAGTACTATTTATAAACAATGCTAGGAACAATAATAAAATATATGAATAAAAAATATAACTTTTTCGTAGTTTTTTTGCTGGTAGTAAGTACTAATTTGAATTAAAATATTGATGTATCATAGGGTAGTTACGAATAATTTTGTATCGTTAGGACACAAAATAAATACTATACGGACGTCTGACACCTCAATCCTTCCCATGAACATGGTTGCTGGAAAGTATCCGAAACGTCAGGTATTTAAAAATCTTAATAAACCGCGATAAAATCCGTAAAAGTTATTTAAATATAATAAAAATGTACTACTAAATTAAATAAATATATTTTATAAAAACGTACTATCGGGACTTACAGTGGAAGTAAATAGTATTCTTTAAATTATTATAGTTTGTAAATTGGAACCATTTTTTTATGTCACATGGAGGCAACCGAGCAGTCGGAGCCGGAGGTGACTACCGAAGCCCATAGACATCGGCACAGCCAAAAGTTATGCAGATGCGTTGCCCTCCTTTTTCCTATTATACCTCCCAATGGGCCACCAGAAACTCAAAAACCGCACGAAACGCGACAGCATAGCTATCACTTGACGCCGGTGTTATGTGAGCGAGAGGTACCACCACTGTTGTGCCGGCCCAATTCGGTTGCAAAGCAGCATGGCTACTACTACTTTATTTGAAAAATAAGATTTAAAACAATACTTCTTATACGCGGACGAAGTCGCGGTTAAAATCTATGAAATAATATACTGCACTTACATTAAGAAAAACCATTTTTGTCCGTCTGTTTGTTCCGGTTAATCTCTGAAACGGCTTAGCCGATTTTCACGAGGCTTTTACTGGCAGATAGCTGACGTTATAAGGCGTAAAAATAATCATCATCAATCCGAACGGCTGTAAATCTAAGTAAACGCGGGCGAAGCTGCGGGCAACAGCTAGTAACCAATAAAGATAATTTGGATCGTTAGAGTCCTATTATTCATATTTCATGAGACAACAAGAAGTGTTGAATAACATTATAGGCTATGGTTACATCCATATTACTTACTCAGATAAGTTATTTAAGGTATGTCATTAAAATAATGGAGAGTGGAGATGGAGAAGATCTTTTGGGAATACTCTATTTCAATATCGTCGATGCTGTAATCAAATATCGGTAATGCGTTTGTTAATTTTTGTTTCAGCTTTTTTTTTTCGTTAGTATATTATATAGTATGTATAGTTAGCGGAACGTGACCCTTTAGCGTGCGTGCAGACGGAGTTCATTGATTTATAAGGCGTTATCACGTCAAAAGTAGGCTTTTATAATGACCTAGTATTTGCCTTCTTAACGTTGTTTGTTTAATTGTGAAGGAAAATCTAGTGCGAAGGTGGGACGGGACTACTATAGACATTTTTTTTATAGAAACGGACAGTCATTTAACCTTTTTTTTCTTTTACGCCAGGAAATGCTCTGCCGGTATCCCGCTGGGAAGGGGGGGAGACTCCCCAGGTGGGTATGTGGGACTCGCTGCGCCCGAAAGATGGTAAAGCTGACGCAGGTCTATGCACTAAAACCCGGCGAGTGCCACCAAAGCCGCCTTTGGCGAAGTGCCCCGGATCTATTTAGCAACTTCGATGGCTAGTCAGTCCCGCAACCCTCGCACCACAGAATAACCCCTCCCAACATCGGGGCAGTGCAGTGGCGTGAGGTTCCCATCCTCGCCTTTATGTTTTTTTAATGTTGGTAAGTGGTCGACGTCGCCCATGAACATAACATAAACTAGTTTACCTGGAACGAGCCCAGGCAACTCATCTATGTGTTGCCTATCCTGAGACATAAGATGTTAAGTCTCGGTGCCAGTAATTACACTGCCTGTCTTACCTTTCTCTCCGAAACACTGCAAAGCTGTTTCACGGGAGAAACAAGCCTCTTGTCCCCTTCTCTATTGTCCCCTTTACTTATAAGAGGGGTACAAAGAGCAGCTCCCTCAGTTCAATATGCTTCGCCCAAGGTGCCGGGTTCACCTTAAGCTACTGAGCCCCACCGCCACGACAAGACTCGAACCTTGATGGGGAGAGTAATTTAACCTGATGTTAAGTGATAAGTGACATCCATAGACATTATGCAGGTATTATTATATGAAGGTATCCGGTTGATGTACCGTTTACTGTAAACTATCGAGCATATAACCGTAGACCGGTATCTGTTTGTATGAAAACAAATTTCGCCAAAGTGCTGCGACGCTGCACTGGTTCTGCGCTTTTGATGGATGAATGGCTGATCGGACGTACATACAGATCACTGGTTGGTTGAATTGCTATTACGTCAGTGACAAATCACTGACCAGTTTCGGAGATTTATGGCTAACATTCCTTCTCTATCCGGTTATATTATGCTCGATGATAAACTAATACCTTCGTTTAATATCGAAGAGACTAATATAAAGTACTTAGTACGAGTATTTCTTTATTCGAGTTATCAAATTAGGTACAGCTTGGCAAAAAAGTGTATGACGTGGTGACAGGTGGAACTAAATATTTTACTTAATGGAAATGATGTTGACAATACTTGGCCAACAAAATATACTAGATTTTGTGTAAAGCTTAGTCTTTCACATTTATTTTCAACGATTTTATTAAATTATCTTACTGATTTTCCATATTATGATGAGACCTTACACTTAGTAAGTGGCGCCCTCATTTTTTCCATACTTTTTTTTGCCAAGCTGTACTAGTTACTAAACTTGGACAGATCATCATTTTTTAGCTCATGTCACTTAGCACTTCTTCTTCTTTTATTTTTGACATGTCGTGTCACTTAGTTTTTTTTTTAATTTATTAAGAGCTGGATACAAGTCATTTGCCCATTGTCACTTAGTAATAACAGTATAATTGCCATAAAAGAAGAAAAAAAAAACTTATAATACTGATGACATAATTTTTAAATGAAATTGGTAGTTTCGAAGATTAACCCCAACATTGAAACTCAAAACATTACCTCCATAATATTCGTATAGACAATGTCAGATTGCTCTTCCGTGTCCGTATAAATGGCAACTCCGAAACAGAGATTATTTATGTCTGCCACAATTTATTGGTGCAATTATTCGCAAGCAACGCCTGTAATTTTAGTTTCAGCGTAATTAAGCAATTTCATAGATTAGATAAACGCGAAGGGTACTGTTTATTTAATATAATGTATGAAACGAAATCTAAATTTTAATTCCGGACTTCGATGTTGATTTTTTTTAAAGATTTAGGGATTTTCTTAAATTTTTTAGATTAAAACATTAAAATAATATAAGTTTATAAAGATATTTTAATCTAATTGAACATTTGAAATATTTTGAATAATAGGGAATGTAAAATCTATCACGTGGCGTCTGCTCTGTACATTATTTTATGACAAGTTTTGAGTTTTGAGGTTACAGCATTCAATTCAGTTTTACTGCTAAGTTTTTAACCGACTTCAAAAAAAAGGAGGTTCTCAATTCGTCTGTATGTTTTTTTTTTTTTTTTTTTTTTTTTGTATGTATGTGACACGATATCTCCGCCGTTTGTGAATGGATTTCGATGGTTATTTTTTTGTTTGAAAGCTGGTGTTTCCAATTTGGTCCCATATTAATTTTATTAAGACCTGACAAGCCGTTTTTTAGTTATTCCCAATAATGCCTATTTGGTTGGTTTTGTTTACCTTGATGATATGATTTTTTTATTACGTGTCGATGTAACAATTGTATAGGATGCTTTGGTAGCACACCATAGTATGTCGCGGTCATCGTAATCATCATCATCATCACCATCACCATCATCATCATCATCATCATCATCATCCTATATCCATCCACTGCTGAACATGCCTCCTTCAATGAACGCCAAGACGACGAATTTCGGAATCACTAAAAACTAAGAAATAAAAACATTTTACAAAAAATTAAAACCGACTTCAAAAATACTAAACTAAAAAGTAATAAAATAACAGTTTCTTTAATGTTTGTGCTTACAACATATAATCAATTTAATCTTCTACTAATGTACAAACTTTGCGTTTACCACGTCATTATAGTTACTTTTGGAGTCGGTGTCGTATTTGTTGCTGTACATTACCTACCTACCTACCTTGGCTGACACCGACTCCAAAAGTAACTATAATGACGTGGTAAACGCAAAGTTTGTACATTAGTAGAAGATTAAATTGATTATATGTTGTAAGCACAAACATTAAAGAAACTGTTATTTTATTACTTTTTAGTTTAGTATTTTTGAAGTCGGTTTTAATTTTTTGTAAAATGTTTTTATAGTTTTACGTCTGACATCTCAATCCTCCCATGAACATGGTTGCTGGAGAGTATCCGAAACGTCAGGCATTTAAAAATCTTAATAAACCGCGATAAAATCCGTAAAAGTTATTTAAATATAATAAAAATGTACTACTAAATTAAATAAATATATTTTATAAAAACGTACTATCGGGACTTACAGTGGAAGTAAATAGTATTCTTTAAATTATTATAGTTTGTAAATTGGAACCATTTTTTTTATGTCACATGGAGGCAACCGAGCAGTCGGAGCCGGAGGTGACTACCGAAGCCCATAGACATCGGCACAGCCAAAAGTTATGCAGATGCGTTGCCCTCCTTTTTCCTATTATACCTCCCAATGGGCCACCAGAAACTCAAAAACCGCACGAAACGCGACAGCATAGCTATCACTTGACGCCGGTGTTATGTGAGCGAGAGGTACCACCACTGTTGTGCCGGCCCAATTCGGTTGCAAAGCAGCATGGCTACTACTACTTTATTTGAAAAATAAGATTTAAAACAATACTTCTTATACGCGGACGAAGTCGCGGTTAAAATCTATGAAATAATATACTGCACTTACATTAAGAAAAACCATTTTTGTCCGTCTGTTTGTTCCGGTTAATCTCTGAAACGGCTTAGCCGATTTTCACGAGGCTTTTACTGGAAGGTAAAATCTATCACGTGGCGTCTGCTCTGTACATTATTTTATGACAAGTTTTGAGTTTTGAGGTTACAGCATTCAATTCAGTTTTACTGCTAAGGCACGCCATTAGGTCAATAACTTCTCTTACTTTATCTTATAGTACATAGATTAATATTCAAAATTCAAGAAATATATAATTAAGCTTTCTCAAAAAAAAAAACGTTCAGAATAACAAAAAACTCTTACATCATAACATGAGCATAGATCCTATTCGTCCTACAATATTATGAACCCGAAAGTTTGTATGGTGGTTTGCTACTTATTCACACAAAAACTACTGAATGGATTTTAATGAAACTTTAAAATAATGAAGCTTATCATCAGAATAACAGATAGGCTATAATTAAAAAAAAACATTGTGTATACTCATTATAATGAAACACTTTTTTACGGATTTTATCGCGGTTTATTAAGATTTTTACAAGTGAGGAGTCCTCCCGTGACCATGGTTGCTGTAAAGTATCCGAAACGTCGGGCTTGTAAAAATCTTAATAAACCGCGATAAAATCCGTAAAAAAGTGTTTCATTATAATGAGTGAAATTCGCGTAAACATTAGAAAACAATATTTTGTATACTGTCCAAAATCTAAGCATGCGCAGACGAAGTCGCGATCACCAGCTAGCACACATAACACTTGTAGGGTGATCTAGTTTATGTAACAGTATTTCCAGTAGCTGATAGGTGTTAACGTAGTATATTTTTTATACTTTCGCACTTGTGTTAACATATTTGCATCTTTTACCGTCTCACTGCAGTAAACGACTAGAGTATTCACGGGAGTAAAGTTGATTTAAAAATGGACGCTTTTTCCGGGTATCAGCTACTAGTTTAATAGTCAGAGTAGAAAAACTCGTCGACAAATTCGCAAAATGTTGGTACTCTACTCTCGTACTCTACTTATATAATCTACTCTTAAAAAGCAACACCCTTGTTTCCGCAGCACGTTCCTGTGTCTGACTGGCTTTATGCCACCTCAAAAACATCTAAAAAAATGGCCGTTTACTCCGACATGCTTAAATTAAGTCTCATTTATATTTGAGTAGATAAAATATTTTTACATAAGATTTTGTGCGAGGTAGGCGGGTGAACTCAAATATGTTTTTACCACAGGTTTTAATAGAAGATTAAGCTAAGTAGTAAAAAGTGCTTATTGTTTTTTAAACTATTTGTTTTAAATTTTAATTCGATTGATCGTTACGGTGTTAAAATTCTCAGTTTTTTTTCTATAGATACTCGATTAATTATAATAAAAAATATTGTTTCCTATCATCTATTATTTTATTTTCCTATTTAACTTTTTTCAAATTATTTTTTAGATCATTGTCCTCGGTCCTTGCTAAGCGTTCAAAATTTCAAATCGATCAAATGTTTTGTAATGTTAAATAATCGAGTTCAAAAATTTCGCGATATTTACGCAAGACCAATTAAAGCGCATTAAAAGATATGGCGTCAGGGGTTAAGGCGTTTCTTTACCAAATATTTAATCGTGTGTGTTGAGTACTACGTCTGTTGTTCCAAGTCAGTGCACAACGGCAAGTGAGCACGTAATATGTATTAGACTGGAATACGGTGCCATATTTCACATTATTATTTCCACACTTATACAGTGGAGGCATGAAGTTGGTATAATTGGCGGAAAATTGGAACCCCGTCATACGCATTATGAGAGTAAACATATGTGGCGTTCATAGAAATTACGTTGCGATTGAAAAATTGAATATCGGATATATTTAAGAACGTCTAAAAAACGCGCCGGTGTACATGGATGCCACCATCCTGATTATTTCTTCCGTAAAGCAGCTCTGTGGTATTTCGGATGGAAGGACAGGACAGGCAGCGTAATTATTAAGCTGCGTGACTTATCATTTTATGTTTCAAGATAGGGCGTTGACCACTTAATATGACCCCTTATGACACTCTGCCAGTTTGACTATTCAACTTCATTCAAAATAATGAATGTTTGAAAATTTCCAATCAATGGAAATTAGGTAAAATTAGGTTTCAAGTAGAATTGTCATTTGAAAAGATCGATCATTTTATGATCGTATAATATGATCATTTATTTTAATTTGGGTGTCAGTTGCTTGCCAGTTTGGAGATCAGTCTTGATCTAAGAGATCTTCGTCTTAAAAGCGGGTCGCTGATACGAAGTTTGGAAAATCGTAGTGAGATCAGGTTAAAGAAAAAAATAAATAAAAAAAAACCGACGAATTGAGAACCTACTCCTTTTTGAAGTTGGTTAAAAATTTCAATAAAATCACAATGATGTGATGGAACTATCGAACATTGTATGAAAACAAATTTCGCCAAATTTGTGCTGCGACGCTGCGCCGGTTCTGCGCACTGATTGGCCGACTGATGGCCATTGGATGATTGGGCGAAAGGAGTGACAAATCACTGACCAGTTTTGGCTCACAATACTACTCTATCCGGTTATACGCTCGATGGACGTAACGAACGACGGATGGTAGAGGTTGGTAATGATGATGATGCAGCTAATAATAATGAATCATTTAATCCTTATTGATATAAGAAATTACGAAAAAGGTTCTAGTGCCTAGTTAATTTCCATTCGTTCCATCCCATCCTAAAATAATGAACTTAGAAATTAATCTAGCCGGGAAAATTTAATACAAACAATTAATTGTACTATATTAAAATCGTACCATGAACGCGGGGTATTTCATTGAAACCCTTTGTTGCTTAGTTTAAATTAAAAACATCATTTTACCACGATTCTGAATTGTGTTGATGTTATTTTTCGATGTGAAACATCATGGTTGGAAGTATAACCGACTGGAATGCCGTGACACGACATGACGCTGTCTTATACAGAGCGGTGACGACATAACGTTATTAAAACATTAGCATTACTAGTTAATCAAAATACTTCGTAATAATTAATCGGGTGTTACATCAACAAACAAAAAACGGAATTTTCGAACAAACTAATTCTGAAAATAATCATAACGAAACAGAACACCCGCTCCACCGCAATGAAAAGATGTCAACGTTAGGTGTAAACGAAACTAAATAAATTTACAGCATGTGTTAAAATTATAAACATGAAAATAATTCACTGTGGTTATACCGTTCAATGTAATTTGATGAAAGTTGGTGTACGAACTACTAACTCGATACCCAATATTATGTGGTTGAAATTAATGTCGTTATGCCGTTATGTGTGTTTGAGTAGACGAAGTGTTGGTCGGCCATATAGGTGGGAAGACAATCTTAGTGCGGTGGCCGGTCCGTGTTGGATGCGAGTTGCAAGGTATCGGCCGTTTTGGCATTCATTGATCCCTCAATGAATGCCAAAACCTGGCCTGTTTATCAGTGGACGGATAGAGGCTGAAGATAATGTCGTCACTACTCGGTATTTTATTCCATCCTTTGTTACATACTTTTATTGATCGATTTCTATAAAATAATGTAACAATTAATGATTCACAAATGATACAGATGATTCACAACTGCTGTGCGTCAGGACGCGTCACAGTTGACAGCCATTTTTATATTAGTTAAGATAGTAAAACTTGACCTACGATCAGATGGGATCTGATCCGAAAGTCACCTAAATCCACCTTCCCGGAGTAGCCCTTACTTCTAAAGGCTTTTGGAGCAAAGCGATTCGACAAAAGGAATAATAACAATGCTGAAACAAAAAAAAACGTCATACCTAATTTTCTTTTGATTTTCAATGACAGTACTTTTTTACGTTCCCACACAAATATTTAAATCATTGCAATAAATTACACGAAACCAGAAGTCATTAATTAAGATATAATGCCAGTCGCATTCAACTTTACAGAAGGAAATATAAAGAGAAGAAAAATATACATAAATATTACTTCAAACAGGCAGTATTCTGGAATCTGAATAGCGAGTAGCGACCCACATCGACGTCAAGGAAATCCGCTCCTCCGTCTTGTTTTGTCAGTGGCAAAATATGCAATACCAATTCCCACTGAATTAAAATCGATTATTTCTATTATAATAAAACAATTTTTACGGATTTTATCAAGCTTGATTTTGGCTGTGGTCTCTCTTATATAGGCCAAACTAAAGGATCCATTAAAACTCGCGTGAAAGAACATATAGCTGATTTAAAACACCGTCGCTACACTAAGTCTGCCGTGAACATAGTCTTGACAAAGCTCGCCATTATATTAGATTTGATATACCACAAGTCCTCGCAAAGGAACACCGATTCCAACCAAGGATGATCCGTGAGGCTATTGAAATTAAAAAAAAAACATCCTAATTTCAAAAGAGAAGATGGCTGGCTCTAACCACCTGCTTGGGATCCCATTATTAAAATTATCAAATCAAAATCCAAGCATAATATGTCACAGATTAAAGATACAGTTAGCACTTTCTGCGTAGATAGGACTGACCAAAATATTGATGTATCATAGGGTAGTTTCGATTAACTTTGTAATGATAGGACGTATGACACCTCAGTCCTCCCGTGACCATGGTTGCTGAAAGTATCCGAATAGTCGGGCTTGTAAAAATCTTAATAATCCGCGATAAAATCCGTAAAATTTGTTTTATTATAATGAGTGAAATTCGCGTAAACATTAGAAAACAATAATCGATTATTTCTATAAACGAGTGATACCCAAAATATCGATGTTTCGCAACCCTAGGCTGGTTGGGAAAATTCAGCTTGAATCTGAGAAATCTGAGAGGTTTAATATCTTATACACAATATCAATTTAGAGGTGGCAGAAGAATATTCGGTTTTTATGGACACTTACCGTATCGAAAATCGTTTGCGCGATTTTAGAATAACATATTTTATTCATATTCCCCTACTCTAGCCGACATCGTGGGTGTATCTTACACCGTTAAAAGGAGATATTGTTTTTCGATATTAATTCAATGAAACTTGTCTTCGGGATTCAAGGTGACTGGGGTTACCTGTAATACTTTTCAGGATAATTATTCCTTATTCTACCTCATATTTTATTTATAATTTTCGATTAGGTAAGTCAAAAAGTACTCTATAAAGAGTTCTATATAAAGATCTAAAGAAGAATTTGGTCTATTTAAGCTTGCATGCGAAGAATTAACTGGATTTTGAAAATCCAAGCTTTGTTTCACAATTTCGTTCTTGTCATTTTTTATGTCATTTCATGACATATCCCCTTAAGGTTCAACTAGTATACGGTTCAACTAGTCGACGCCGCGAACTCTAACAAAATGGTTGCTATCTCACCTGACATAGTGCGCGAACATGCGTGCAAGAATGAAATGCACAATGATTCATTCCGAAAATCTCCTTTTAGCAAAACAGTTATTATAGAAAAACTAATAAGTGTATCTTTTCAAAATAAATCTGTACGGGCTTTATTTTTGAGCTTTCGTGCTCGGTATACTATTTATTTACGCCCAAAGTTGGGCTAAAATCATTGTTGAAATACGAAAGTTTAGAAGCTTGTATTTTTTAATTGTGTAATTTTTTTACGATTTTGGGTACATACACACATAGATAACGACGAGATCAATTTATATTATACTTAGTTTTTCATGGTCAACGTCAAACATTGTAGTAATTACTGTTCTGCGTTTGTATGGAAAGATGAGCGACTTGTGTAACCTTAAGAACTCACCGCCTAAGATTTATTAATCTTGCCTTTACGATTTATTAGGTCATATTAATTTTCGGCAGTTCAGAAGTGGACAAGAAAAATCCTTATAATAGTAATAATGATTTTAATGATTTCTATTATAGAAATCTCACAGTTCACAGTTCAGAAACGAGAATTTAAATTGTCGTTTCTGAACGGATTTAGTATTTGAATATGGTTGACTAATTCTATTAAGTTCACTTCACTCGACTGAATTCTTGTAACTCGCCGCAGACAGATTGATCCTCTCTTGAAGCAATGAGCAGCAACTTCTTTGCTGACGTCATAGTTGTAGTGTAAGAGAGAGATTACCGATTGCATCTCTCTTTCCCTCGTAACACAGTATTCTCAACGAAGATGAGCTGACAAGAACATTCAAACTATTTTCACTGGAACATGCCAAGATTAGAGCTCGACTTCATAATTCAATTTTCTGCCGATATAATGGCAGCTTATTATGAATCTCACGTATGTACCTACCTAATGTAAGAGTATATAATTAATACAATATTACTTATGTAATATATTTCTAATGTGGTTTTAAACATTGAAATTTAATCAATTTTGATATTATTGATACATTTATGAAACAGCTTTTAACGGATTTAGTCGCGGGTTTGTTGAGTTTTTTGCATTCTCGACGTTTCGAATTGCAGCAACCACGGAACTAGTGTCAGACGTCCTAATGTCCCAAATTGGCAAAAAACATAGAATTCACCTGAATAAATAGAACAATTTATTTGAAACTGGATTTATCAACTATTTTAGCTATACGGTATCACAATAATTATATTTGCTTTAAGCCAACATGCTACGTTTATGCATAATATTATGTCAGATCGCGCGTGACTTGAATTAAGAACTATTAAACTACATTACAAGAGTTATTTAATTTGATAGGATATAAAATGTCCTGCCATAATTTACCAGGAAAATATGCTTGAGTTGCGCTCCCGTATGCCTTCTCCACCCTGCTTATGGCTTCCTTCATGTTGTGTTTCCAAAAGAAGGGCAACACATTTTGTAAGAGCAGCCGAATTGGGCCGGCACGATCGGGGTGGTACCTCTCGCTCACATAATATCGGCGTCAAGTGACAGTTGTGCTGTCGCGTTTCGTGTGATTTGTGGGTTTCCGGTGGCCCGGCCGGACCAGGGGGGACAGGGAAAAGGGAAAACGCATCTGCATAAGCTCCGGCGAATGTCTATGGACGTCGGTAGTCACCATAAGGGTCTGACTGCTCGATTGCATCCATATGCTGAATGAGTTGCCTTAGCTAGTCGCAAGTGAAGTTATTAATGTTCATGGGCGACGCTGATCAATTATCATGAGATGGCCCGTTTCCATCTAACATATAAGATAAGAAAACGGTAACAATACATACATACCTACTAGTTGCCCCTTTAGCCCGTTAACTTCGATTTACACTATCCGGGATGGTGATGATTATTTAGCCTATACTATAGTTATATATTTGCCTAGCGAAAGATTTTTTTCATATCGTCTCAAACAATGATCTTTCATCATCATCATCATCATCATCAAAATCATTATCATCATCATCAGCCTCTATCCATCCACTGCTGAACATAGGCCTCCCTCAATGAACGCCAAGATCATTATTTAAGTAAAATTAATTTGTTTAATTTTCATTCTCTTCATTCATTCAGTTATTCATTCATTATTAAAATTATACACCTAATATTTTTACACGCTTTATATTATTAGCTTCGCCTGTATGTTTTTCTGTAACCGACTCTTACTCCTACTTACTTATTGTAAAAAAAACGTGTGGTGCTTAATGCTTTTTACTAAGTTTTTATACTAACTTCACTTTTAGAAATAGACATTGATGAAATATTTTTAACAATGAATATCGAGCACCTCACGCTTTTTTACAATAAGTAATTTACTTTTTTTCTTAAACCATTTAAAGATTCCTCCACCTGTCTTTTTATTTTTCACACTTAGTCCTAAATTTTTCTTGTACATAAATTGTTAAACTAATTCTTGTATTAAAAATTATTTTCAAATTTCTAGTTCGGTTTGCTATTAAAGCGTGTTTTTAGTTTTTATTAAACTATAATTTATTAATTCGTATGTCGGTGTGAAAGATTTTCATCAAAGCCTGCATGTTCAGCTACATAAGGACAGATTCAATTGGTACATAATAAATGATAAGAACCTTAAAGGACCTTGATAACGCTAAACCGTAAAACGAATCTAAGTACTTGAAACTGATATTCATAAAACTGAAAAATGTTGAATCGGATCGAAGAAAAATGTTCATGTTCGAATGGGGCGCTTTCAAGTAAAATCGTATCGAATGCCGTGACAGCGGTGACGCTGTCATTTCACGCGTTGCGTTATTACTATTTTGAAAGATGTTTCACTTTTTTTAAAAATAATTTGTTGTCATTATAAAATTCCTTGGTCTGTTATATTCGACTACTGATATTGTTTTCTAATGTTTACGCGAATTTCACTCATTATAAGGAAACAACTTTTACGGATTTTATAGCGATTTTTTAAGATTATTACATTCCCGACGTTTTAGATACTTTACACCAATCATGGTTACGGGACGACTAGATAATATGGTCCTCCCGTCACCATAAAGTCATCAGTAGTCACAACTGATAATCACTAATTTGCACCAACTCGTCTACTCTCCATCCCACATAGAATAGGTAAGAAAGAACCCTTCCGTCCTTCCCACCCTTCGTTTATCCGCATCGGATTTTCTATTTTTTATCAGTCTTAGGCATTTAGCAATCCCAGTGTATAGCAATGGTTCAGACCTTGTCGTGGCGGTGGGGCTCAGTAGCCTAGGGTGAGCCCAGCACCTTAGATTGGACGAAGCGAATTGAGCGGAGGTAGCTCTTTGTACCCCTCTCATAAGAAGAGAGGACAAAAGAGCAGGGGGGCAGGGGGTGAGGACGGGAATCTCATCCCATTGTTCTGTCTCGGGACGTTGGGAGGGGTTATTCTATGGTGCGGGGCAACCCCTCTATGGAGGTGGCGTCGATCCCCTGAGGGACTGACTAGTCGTCAAGGTTTGCTTTTGTTTTGCTGTTTGCTCAACAGATCCGGCGCACCTTCCCAAAGGCGGCATTGGTAGCACTCGCCGGGTTTTTAGTGGGTAGAGCTGCCTCCACTTACCAGCTTTCGGGCGCAGCGAGTCCCACATACCCGCCTGGAGAGACCAACTCTCTCGCGGGATGCCTCAGAGCATATCCCGACGTTAAAGAAAAAAAAGCATTTAGCAAATAAGATATTTTAATGTAGACGTTCGACTCGTGCAATACTTGAATGAAATTAGAGTAATTAGGTCAAATTTCCCTCAAGTCTGTCTGTTATTCCACTAACATAATACAGCCTTAAGACTTCCCGAAACTGCTAGTTATCAATGCGCAAAACTATACCGCAAAAGATAACCCAATCTGGACGTAAGGAAAGCTTCCTTACGTCCAGATTGGGTTATCTTTTGTGTGTTTTGGGTATAAGTTTCTCCAGAGATATTCACTGTTATATAACTAGACTGCCATTAATCTAACCGTGTCCTCACAAAGCCGTTTTCTGTTAATTGTCGCATAACTCCATGCGAGGAAGTCCTAAGTTGTTAAGTTACTTTAATATCCTGTTAAAATTCAATTTAAGCGTTCTTAAAACTGACATTTATAGCTCGTTAAAAGGTCACAAATTATGACAATGGGTGCCTTATTAATTTTATGTCTTGAGTTAGAATTTATAGTGTAGAAAGTAGTTTGGTAGATTGAGATACAACATTGACGAATACGTATGAATGTAAACTCAGCGGTCATTAAAAACCAGCCAAGTTCGAGTCGGACTCACGCACGAAGGGTCCCGTAGCATTCATTATATATTATACAACAAAATACGGCAATAAATCACGTTTGTTGTATGGAAACCCCCCTTAAATATTGATTTTATTATTTTTAGTATTTATTATAGCATCAACCGAAATACAATACATCATCATCTGTGAAATTTTATTCTCGCTTTTCGGATAGTTTTGATAAAATCTATTGTTCAATTCGAAATCGTATCCATAAAGGTTTATGGTAACTAAAGAGTGTACAAGTATGTGTGTATCATTTTATATGAAAATTTCAACTTTCTAACTGTCACGATTCATGAGATACAGCCTGGTGACAGACGGACGGACAGTGGAGTTTTAGTAATAGGGTTATCGTTTTATCCTTCGGCTACGACACCCTAAAAATGTCTAACAGTGGACGGTCTGTCAAATTCAAATATATTTTTTAACAAAATAGTACCAACAAGGTATCTTTTTGAACGTTAATTGAATCTATCTCCGGTTCTAAGGAGCCCACTGAGAAGAACCGGTGAAACAAACTCAGTGGTTCTTCAGTTGAATTTTTTGAATATTTTATGACAAATTTTACATTTTGTTACTCTCAAATGTCATGGGAAGACTCTATTCTTAAGGTCTGGTATCTTCCATAAAATTTTTAACGTTATAGTATCCCTTACAACACAAACGCGTTTTCATAACCTTGTTTTAATTTTGCAATAGAGGTTTTGAACATTTTCTGAGATCCTATTTTAAAAAACTAATTTCTTTTTAAATAATTTGTTAGTACCTGGATGACCGAGCTTTGCTCGGTTTTTTTTTATAAATTGTGTTTTTTGGAAAATGATTCCTAGCTAGATCGATTTATCGCCCCCGAAACCGCCTATATACTAAATTTCATGAAAATCGTTGGAGCCGATTCCGAGATTCCAATTATATATATATATATATATATATATATATATATATATATATATATATATATATATATATATATATATATATATATATATATATATATATATATATATATATACAAGAATTGCTCATTTAAAGATATAAGATTAAAGACATATTGTACAGATGTAGATATTGTAAATATAATAAACCATTGATGCATAACGTTCTTGGTTCAATGGGTGCAAGCTAAAGTGAGACAACTGATATATTCTGCACTACGATTTATATATGAAGCGGCGTCTCCGGTTTGATCTTTGAAGTAAACTATTGTAGGTGTAGTATGTCAAAGAGATCGTAAATAGACTGATGAAGCCTACTAACACTGTCTCAATAATATTTTACTAATAATAATCTATACTACAGACCCACCCGCTGTGCCGCGCTCCCGGCTGACCGGGATGGGTACCACCATCTTGCTTGTTTCTCCCGTGAAACAGCTTTGCTGTGTTTCAGAGAGAAGGGCAAGATAGGCAGTGTAATTACTGGCACCGAGACTTAACATCTTATGTCTCAGGATAGGCAACACATTATAGATGAGTTGCCTGGACTCGTTCCAGGTAAACTAGTAAATGTAGCAATATCCGCCATTATTTGCCACGTAAATTTCATAGAATTTTTTTTTGTTCCCGAGTTGCGCTAGGCTGATGGGGACTACGGTCGCCATGTTGAAATGTCATTCTCTTTTTTAAGAGCTGGATACAAGTCCTTTGCCCAATATCGTTCTCTACAGGTTAGTGTTGTCAACATTCTTTTTGTAAATTACCCGATATTTATGATCACTTTTGTTTAACGTATCGGTAATTTTAATCTATTTAAAGTGTGACTGAGCTAACGTACATTATTTTAGTTTTGAAGGCTGTAGCTAGTAGGTAAGTTTATAAACAATGTTTTGTGTAATGTGAAATCTACGTTTATTTGACCACACACTAGAGACAACAAAATAGTTCAAGATATACAATTGAAATATACAAGGTTGATAAAAGCGAGAGGCATTAAATTAAACCACATATACTACACATGCTTACGGTTAATCCGAAACGATTAAAAACAGTTTATGAGAGAAATAAAAAAAAACTTTTTCAAGGAACTTAAATACGAGAATAGCCAAAGTAAAGCGTTAAACATCCTTTGTAAAATGTCCACTGACCTCCGAATCTAAAAGGCAGTGCGACGCACAGCACGTTGCGTCTCACCGGGTCGAATAAAGCGGAGCGGTTGATAAAAGCGAGAGGCATTAAATTAAACCACGTATACTATGTACCATTTTCAGGCTACACGCCAAAACTTAAACCAATAGAATCAATCGTTTAGTCACAGGATATTTTTAAAGTTTTAAAGTCGCTCTGCTTTGTTCGACCCGGTGAGACGCAACCTGTGCCCCACCGACGCAACGTGCTGTGCGATGTTGCCTTTTAGATTCGAAGGACATTTTACAAAGGTTGTTTACGTTTTGTTTTTGTTTTACTTTGACAGTTGACTATTCACGTATTTAAGTTCTTTGAAAAACTTGTTTTTATTGCTCTCAAACTATTTTTTTATAGTTTCGGATTAACTGTAAGCATGTGCAGTATATGTGGTTTAATTTAATGCCTCACACTTTTATCAACCTTGTATAATTAATTCAGAAATATATAATATATAATAGCATACTCATATCTGAAAGGCCGGCAACGCACCTGCTAATCCACTGGTGTAGCGGGTGTCTGTGTATGTCGCTCTTCACTTACCATCAGGTGAACCGACTTTCCGTTTGCCCCCTCTCCTATAAAAAAAAGTGTGTGTGTACTAGCGTACACTCGTAAGAAGTGAAACTTCTTTATGACGTTATTTTTCAAATCACGCGTGGTAGGGATAAGAAAAAGATGGCGCGTAACGGAAGAATGTGACGCGTAACGAAAAAATGTTACACTAAATTTTTTTCCAACCCCGATAAATAAGTTTCACTTCAAAAAAAAAAAAAATTGTTATACATGTACATTACTTGTATATTCATCATACAAATTACCTTCACTTAGCGGGGTTCAAACAAGCGTCCGCTGCCTGTAGTGTCCAGTCAATCGAACCTCAACAGTTCGGTCGCCATCTAGAATCTACAGTAAATCATTAACCAAAATAGACAGTTTTCAGCATTTTTGTATTTCATTGAGATGTTGCTTGCGAACGGGCTGATGATGGCGAGGCAGTTAAGCGATACAAGTTAGTAACAGTCGTGCAACAAGTAACACAATTAGAGTCTTACGGGAAGTGTCCAAGTTGAGGCAAGTTGGCTGACACCGCTCCGAGTTCTGAGCTCGGTATCGAGTATTATGTCGAGTATATAGTGGTATGTTAGAACTACAGGGAATGTCTTCACCTTGTCTTGTGATCTTTTTGTTGTGCCAATTATATATATTTAACCTTCGTTTAATTGTCATTTTAATTATGTATATTTAATCTTCGTTTAGTTGTCACTTTAATTGTGTATATTTAATCTTCGTTTAGTTGTCACTTTAATTGTGTATATTTAATCTTCGTTTAATTGTCATTTTAATTATGTATATTTAATTTTCGTTTAGTTGTCACTTTAATTGTGTATATTTAATCTTCGTTTAGTTGTCACTTTAATATTATACCAGTAACATACATAGGATGTTTCCATTTTTTTTAATGACACTTGGATAGGCAAGTGGAGACGAGTAACATGATGTACCATTGTAAGTGGTTAGCGTCGCCCATGAACATAAACGAGTTAATCTGTGACTAGCGCCTCTCACCTTCCGTCTAACACAGGTGCTCACCGGGCATGGGTGCTTCGGTGAGTATCTGTGCAGGACGGCCCAAAGGGAGCCGGTAACTGTGTGTCACGATTGTGGCGCGGCGGTGGACTCGGCCCAGCACACCCTCGAGGTGTGCCCGAGATGGGCGGCGCTGCGTCATGATCTGACATCGGTCATCGGAGGGGACTTGTCTCTGCCGAGTGTCATCGCCACGATGCTCGATGACGACGAGTCCTGGACGGCGATGGCCTCCTTCTGCGAGGCAGTAATGTCCCAGAAGGAGGCCGATGAGCGGGTGAGAGAGGAGGCCGCCAAAGAGGCCTCCCACCGCGGGCGACGAACGGGGGTGCGTAGGAGGCGCTACCTAATGCGCCTCCAGTAACGCCCCTGTGCTCGTGTCGGGCCCAGGATGGGGTTTTAACTTGGTTCCAGCTAGACACGATGTCGTCGGGGACTGCTAAAAGTATCGTGCAAACGAACAGCCGAGCAGTCCCCCTTTAGAGGAGTCTGGCCTCTTCGCCGGGGCCAGCCTGTCGCCGAGGGTCCTGCGTTGCCTGCATGATCCGGGACTCTCATAAAAGGCGGCTGAGGGCACTTGCAGCGGTTTTATTGGGTAACGCATTTAAAAAAAAATCAAAATCAATTTTTTTTATTCAAAATAGTACTAATACAGTATCTTTTTGAACGTCAATTGAATCTACCACCGGTTCCAAGGTAAGTCCACTGAGAAGAACCGGCGAAACAAACTCAGTGGAACTAATCTTTTCAAATAATATATATTAATAACAATTTTAACATCTTATCTTGAAATGCCCGGGAGGAACGCCTTATTCCCAGGGTGTGGTATCTTCCATGAAATCTTTTACTTTATAATATGCTTTACCACACAAACGTTCTTTAACAACTTTTTTGAATTTTTTTATGGAGAGCTTTTGTGCGTTTTCTGGGATCCTATTGTAAAAGTGTATACAGTTGCCTTTAAAAGAATTGCTTACATTCGAAAGTCTAATCATTGGTGCATGTAACCTGTGTCTATTACGTGTATTCCTACTATGAATATCACTTTTCTTACAAAATTCATTTACGTTTTTTCGAACATACAGTAAATTTTCTAAGATGTATTGAGAGGTGACAGTCAGAATTCCTATTTCTTTAAATTTTTCTCTCAAAGATGAATAGGGAGGCAACTTGTAAATTGCACGAATAGCCCGCTTCTGCAGCACAAAAATGGTGTTTATGTCGGCCGCATTTCCCCATAAAAGTATGCTATAAGACATAATGCTATGAAAGTAGCTAAAATATACTATTCGCGCTGTATCTTCATCAGTAAACTGTGGGGACCCCACTGCAGCTTAAGATTTAGAGTTATTCCTAGGAAAACTGTGGAGTCCACCAATTCCAAGTTTTCACTGTCTAAGAGTACATTTGTTTGCAGTTGCTTAACATTTGGCAAGGAAAATTTTATGCATTTAGTTTTTTTACTATTTAAAAGCAAGTTATTAGTTATTAACGCTAAACCAATGTACCATTCTCGAAAGTGTGTTGTTTACCTCGTCATAATTAGTTTCTTGTCGTTTGATTTAAAAAATAAGTGAAGTATCATCAGCAAACAACACTACCTCTTGACTATCTTTAACTAGGTAAGGTAAATCGTTTACATAAATTAGAAAAAGAAAAGGACCTAGAATGGACCCCTGTTTAATTTCCAAGTGCGAACCCCACACACGGCTAGGTTTAAAACCCACCCCGGTCCTAGTTACGGTTTGGTCTGCAAATTTCCGCTGCAAAACAAAAAAAAACAAAAAGGCAACTCATTCATCCCCACCAGGTTCAGGCCTTGATATTTATATTAAGTTTTTTACAAGAACGACGTTTCGAATACTTTACAGCGACCATGGTCACGGGAGGAATTACGCCCGAATACTCAAACGAATCTCAAATTTAAGACGTACTTAAACTCGTGTTGTCCCTCTTTTTTCTTTGAATCTGATATGTCGTAGCATGAGATCGTGTAAAAAACTTAATAAACCGCGATAAAGTCCGCTAAAATTGTTTCATTATATTTTGTTTAATCTTATTTTGATATTCGACTGATAAAGACGTATTTTCATAGCTGTTTTGGAATCCATGGAAGACGCAGCAAAATCTCAAACACCAATAATTTTATTACTAAAACTATTTAAAACGGCATGTTTGCCCTATGTATTCTTTAGACACTAAATAAGGAATATTTGGTAAAGAGTGAGAAATACAGACGATTATTAATTTCTCATGTTTTCACACCTTTCCACATTTTTTTTTAAAGATTTTGCTGCGCCTTCCTTCACCAGTGAGATGATTACAATAAAAGTTCTACTGTACTACATATTCTATTAGCTTTAATCATTATCAGAAGCTTGTACATGTCTATTACTCCGGTCAAAATCTTTAAACGAATACCAATACTAACCACGACCGGGGACTAGAAGACTTTATTCTATCATTGGAGGTCAACCGAGACTCAGGAAATGCTTGATAAAATTATTCACTACATAATTACATCAATATTTGCAGATTATCACAAAAGCCCTTGTTCAGGATGGATGGTAGAGGATTGTTGATGATGACACGGAGACTGATGAGTAGGTGTAGTTGACGTCAAACAAGGACATCGAGGTCGGAGCGACATCGTAACGAGGTCGCTGCCACGGCTTACTAAGGGAAATATTATGAAAATGAAAAACTTACTTGTTAATTAAGTCAAGACGGGTCGATATCAAATACTAGACACACAACGGAGAAAACATTTCTTTAAGTTATTGAGGGTCCACTGAAGTTAACATTAATGCCAGTAATTAAGGATTTGGTGTAGTGTGTCTAGCTTAATATCAGCTCATCATCATTATCACCGTTTTACGTTCCGTTAGACATAGGCCACTTTCAATAAATGTCAAGACGGTCGATCTCTCGAATCTCTCTGCTAATTTTGTGAAAAATTAATCGGTTGTCTGTAAAGTCGGTTTACTGACGATAGTTGAACGTAACAACGTCACAAAAAAACGCCTCAGAGCGAGGTAACGCCGCATGCGACATGTTTTTTCGTGCTTGCAGCCGGCTCCATCAAATTATAAGACGTTGTCACTTCAAAAAACCATTAACTGCTATTTAGTAATTATTGATATTTCGCTTTAGGTGTCGTTGTTATTCGACGTCGGCTTAGGCTAGATAAAATAAATACTTATTAGTAACTTTAAATATAAAGAGATCTGGATCTCGTATTTATATTACATCTAGTACGTCAGCTTATAAGCAGGGAGTAAATATAAATGGAGGACCTAATGGCTTCGTGGGCGAGTGATTACACGGATGCAAGAGGACCCTATTTCCTCCCAAACTCCCAGCCCTCGGGAAAGGAAATACTCGTCACTTTGTATGGTTAGCAAAAAACGTTAGAGTAAGTAATGTTATAGGAATAATGTATGTTCACTTAACGTGTAATCTTTATAACCTTTTTTTACATTGTGGATAAATATCCATGTCGTCATTGCGACAGCAATGCTTTTTATGTAAGTTGCTGACACAGGAGACAACTGATGAAATAAACTTTACAAGTATTTCACGTCTACAAGTAGGTCGCAGTATTGGTAACTGGTAATGTCTTGCCACTTTTTCACAACACGAAAGAAAATAGCAAAGTGGAGAAACCTTTTTTTTCTTTTGCGCCGGGAAATGCTCTGAGGCATCCTGCGGGGGAGTGGGTCTCCCCCGGCGGATACGCGGGACTCGCTGCGCCCGAAAGGCGGTAAGGAGGACGCAGCTCTACCCATTAACTGCCTCTTTCCCGGAGTTAAAGAACAAAAAGGTAGCAGGGGTGAAATATCTCGATTCCTACTCCTTCTGATTTAACTCGTTGTGTATACAGGAGTAGTAACGGTGGGAGCGAGTGGTGGGCATAGTCCGATAAAAAAACATATTTCCGCACTGGCCTCTGATAAAGTACAATTATTGAGTAATCTGCGGGTGCGGTCTCTTGTATAAACCAGTACAATGCAGTTCTAGGTCACTGTATTATTCTATTGTTAGCACGAAGCCTTCATTAGCTCTCTTCACGTATTATTATAATAAAACAATTTTTACGGATTTTATCGCGGTTTATTAAGATTTTTACAAGCCCGACGTTTCGGATACTTTACAGCAACCATGGTCACGGGAGGACTGAGGTGTCATATGTCCTAATGTTACAAAGTTATTCGAAACTACCCTATGATACATCAATATTTTGGTCAGTCCTATCTACGCAGAAAGTGCTAACTGTATCTTTAATCTGTGACATATTATTATGCTTGGATTTTGATTTGATAATTTTAATAATGGGATCCCAAGCAGGTGGTAAAAGCCAGCCATCTTCTCTATTGAAATTAGGATGTTTTTTAATTTCAATAGCCTCACGGATCATCCTTGGTTGGAATCTGTGTTCTTTTGCGAGGACTTGTGGTTTATCAAATCTGATATAATGGCGAGCTTTATCAAGACTATGTTCACAGATGGCAGACTTAGTGTAGCGACGGTGTTTTAAATCAGCTATATGTTCTTTCACGCGAGTTTTAATAGATCTTTTAGTTTGGCCTATATAAGAGAGACCACAGTCACAATCAAGCTTGTATACTCCTGCATCTTGTAAGGGTATATGACACTTGACAGATGGTAAGAATTGACTTATCTTTTTTGGCGGCTTGAAATAAGTTTTTATAGAAGCTCGCTTTAGGATGAAGCCAATCTTGTCAGTGACGCCTTTCATAAACGGTAAAACTGCAGGTACTCGCTCGACGGTGGCTGGTTTCACACGTTCACTGTGACGGAGACGCGGTACCCGAAGCTTGTTGTCACGCAGTACTTGCTTGACATGTTGAAGTTCGGTCTCCAGGTGTTGCTCATCACAGATCCCTTGTGCTCTCTGAAACAAAGATTTACCCACGGTAGCTAACTGTGTTGGATGGTGGTGAGATTCGCCGTTTAGGTACTTATCCGTAAGGGTATGCTTCCTATACACTGTGTGGCTTAAGGTATTCTCTTCACGTATTTTAACTCGCAATATCTATAAATACATATAGTATCGAAAAAAATATAAAAACGTCTTGTGCCTTTAAATGTTATACATAATCAATATATAGCTTTCCACTACAATTATATGTAAAAAGATTTTTCAAATCCGACTAGCGAAGATAGCGAAATGTCGTATACGAAACAGATACATGAAATACACAACAACTCGATTTTTAATGCATTTCCTGCCTCGTACGACCAATATGGAACCAGCTACCACCTACGGTATTTCTGAACCAATACAACTTAGGGACCTTCAAGTAAAGAGCATACTCATGTTTGAAAGGTAACGCACCTGCTAATGATGCAGCGGGTGTCCTGAGATGTAAGATTGCAAGTTTCGGTGTCAGTGATTACACTGCTTGTGTGGCTCGTGTACGAAACACGAAACTATTTTATGAAAGAACTAGCAAGATGGCGGTACCCATGCAAGCGGGCGTACGGCACAGCGTATCTCTTCTGCCGATGAATCTTAATTTATTCATTGAATTAAGCAACAACTCCCAGGTGTGAAACATCTATGTTAATAATAAAACTTATAATTAATAAAAATCTATAACGAAAGATGGAATAAAATTAATAATCAAATCTGTGGATTGTTCGAAATATTTATTTTTATACATTTCGAAATGCTTTTCAGTCACATCTCTATACTACCACAGACCATCTTAAGCAAACCCTTCATTACGTTCAAGGTAAAATAAAAACAAGCATACGCTATTGATTTGCAAATACACCGTCGATCAACTAAATAGGGACGCGACCTCCATAAATGAGGACCTCTCGGATGGGCCCGTAAAAACGATATGTATGATAATAGGGATCGGTTAACGGCATACGCAAATTGATCCTCAACCAACAGGATAATGAATTAAAGGCCGGGCCTGTTTTGCCCTTGTTGGTTGTTGGACTAGGACCTACAGTGTACACTGCTGGGTACACTGATTAGATGGTGCAAAAGTTTGTGGTGTGAAAAATCTGTTATTGAGATTACACGGGTTGATTTTAGTGCGGCAAAATCTCATATGTAAATCCGCAAGTGTTACCTGTGGGAGGTATGCGCTTGGGCTGCGCTCCCGTCTGCATGGGTACCACCATCCCACTTGTTTGTTCCGTAAAACAGCTTTGCTTTGGAAAGAGGGTAAGACAGGCAGTGTAATTACTAGCACAGAGACTTACCAACATAAGTTTCAGGATATGCAACACGTGACTGAGTTGCCTTTATCTTTTTTTCTTTAACACCGGGAAATGCTCTGAGGTATCCCGCGTGAGCAAACAGGGCACCTCGACGGCTAGTCAGTCCCTCAGGGGATCGACGCCACCTCCACAGAGGGGCTGTCCCGCACCACAGTACACTGCTCTTCTGTCTCCTCTTCTTATAAGACCTTGAATTGAGCCGAGGGGGCTCTTTGTACCCCAAAGAGCCCCCTCCGCTTAATTCACATCGCCCAAGGTGCTGGGCTTACCCTAGACTACTGAGCCCCACCGCCACGACAAGGCCTAAATCACGGTGGGGCTCATGATATAACCTATGTCAAACTGTCGAACATTATACATGAAATACTAGAAGCAAGCAACCATTTGTCTGCGTTTCAATTATACAATAACTTATTTTGAAATATCATTCACTAGCTACTATACTCCGCAATTTCTTGACTTTTTTTTTTACTTTTCCGCAGGGAAATCCTTATGGATGCAGCCAGGATCTTCGGGTAGATCCTGACCCAATGTGGGCCTCGCACCTGGGAGAGTGCCCACCCTAACTAAAACTACTGCGAGCGCCTTCAGACGCTTCAGGGTCCCGGATCTGCGGGCAACAGACCTCCTCAGTGATAGGCTGGCCCCGGTGAAGACCAGACCTCATAATGGGTGACTGCCCGGCCGCTACTAAGCAGTCCCGACGACGTCGTGCCATACAGACCCAGATTCCTAACCTGAGCCCGACACGAACACAGGGGCGTTACTGGAGGTGCATTAAGTAGCGACTCCTACGCACCCCCATTCGTCGCCCGCGGGAGCAGGCCTCGTCGGCAGCTTCCTCTCTCACCCTCTCGTTGACCTTCTTCTGGGACATTACTGCCTCGCAGAAGGAGACTATCGCCGACCAGGACTCGTCGTCACCGAGCATCGCGGTGATGATGCTCGGCAGAGACAAAGTCTCCTCCGATGACCGATGTCAGATCATGACGCAGCGCCGCCCATCTCGGGCACACCTCAAGAGTGTGCTGGGTCGAGTCCAACGCCGCGCCACAATCGTGACACACTGTCAACGGCTCCCTGCGGGCCGTCCGGCACAGGTACTCACCAAAGCAACCACGCCCGGTGAGCATTTGTGTCAGACAGAAGATGAGGGGTTGCGCTCCACCGCTCGAGGACCGGACGCTGAGCAGCCGTTAGGCTTTGGCCATACGGCCTTCCCCCACCTTCGCATTAACGCCTCTTGAATTTCTTGACTCTCTTATTCATGATTCATCCTATATTTACTAGAATTCTTCTCGAGATGAAGAGAAGAGGTTGACTTTATCCTACATCGACCTACTAATATTATAAACGCGAAATTTGTAAAATGTATGGATGTATGTGTAACTCTTTCACGCAAAAACTACTGAATGGATTTTAATGAAACTTTAAAATAATATTGCATATACATAAGAATAACATATAGGGTATAATTTTTCCCAGTCCCACGGGAATGGGAAGTACGCGTGGCGCTGCTAGTATGTTATATATATTATTTAAAATAACATGTACTTAAGTATTTTGTGTAAAATATGAAAATGAGTATTGAACTAATGACTACTTACAAGGTACGTGTGTGGTAAGTTGGATGCGTCTGTTGAGCAGTCATGGCGTTCATTGAGAGAGGCCTATTTTTAGTACCTAGTAGACGGATACGGGCTGAAGATGATCATAATGATAGTGATGATGCTCGGTACTCGGCAATTAATATAACGTTTAGTAAGAAAATGGCCGTATTTAACTAGCCTCAATAAGTTTTAATAAGCTACTGATTGAAAACTTAAGACTGAAGCAATATAAAACAGTATAGTATTTTGTATTTAATTAATTAAAATTGTAATAAATCTATACAGATAAATAATATTGGAGTGTCTGTTTGTAATATAAAAATAACCGCTCTTTATTAAATACATATGGATGTATACACGGTACATATACCAAAATATCATTTTTTACTATTGTCTATTTATTCCGACTAAATCTCTGAAACGGCTGAATTGATTTTGATGGGACTTTCACTGACAGATAGCTAATGTTATAAGGAGTGACTTAGGCTATAAAAATAATTATCATCAATCCGGGTACGGCTGTACATCTTAGTTAACGCGGGCTAAGCTACGGGCAACAGCCAGTTTAAAATATAAAGAGAAAACAGCTATAGACAGTTCGATGCTTTTAGGGATACCAACGGTGGGCTGATAAAAAAAGGTCATTCGACATAGGAAAGTGAAATAACAAACTACGTGCATTGGCTGGTTCATAGTGTATTGGAATAGAGATCGACTCTTGACGTTCATGAAATGAGGCCAATGTGGATAATATACGAAATGTGTATGTGATGAGTGATCCTCGTGTAGTTGACGATCTAAATGGTGAATGGATCAATTTCCTGACCAATGACCAATGTCCTGTATGAGATCTAAAGCAACTGATGATGAGATTTTAATATATATAGCTGTTGCCCGCAGCTTCTCCGCAGCTTAGATTAACAGCCGTATGCGGATTGATGATGATTATCCGCCACTGAAAGTCCCATCATAATCGGCCCAGCCCTTTCACAGATTAGCCAGAGCAGACAGACAGACAATAATTGTAAAAATTGTTATTTTGGTATACTATGTACCGTGTGGCCTCCACTCTTGAACTTTGTTGGCCCATGACCAGCCCACTGCCACTTCAACGAAGAGGCCACGCTTAGGTAGACGAAGTGTTAGTCGGCCATTAACCAGGTGGGAAGACTATCATGGCGTTCATGCCATGCCATGACGGATGCCTATGTTCAGCAGTGGACGGATAGAGGCTGATGATGATGATGATGATGTACCGTGTAAACATCCATAATATAAGTACATTGAATAAAAAGCGGTCTTTTAATAATCCAATTTTATTTATCTGTATAGATATGTACGTTTTACTAATTGATTACATTTAAAGCTTACTTTTAACTATCATGGTGTGTAAATATTAATTATTACGAATTGCAAATGAAAATTCAGGTCGTCCGAAGTGGAGATAAAGTAATTATGTAGCGGTCGGGCTAGAAACATAATTATTTGTTCAATAAAATTAATTTTGATCGTAACTATAATTATAATTATTATTATCATTATCATTATATATCAATAATTATTATTATCATCATCATGTGTTTTCCGGTGCTAAATGTTTTTCGGTAAAACGCCTGTGTCTTTATATTGTTGGCGTTAGGCGTTCATTGATGGAGGCCGATATTCAGCAGTGGATGATGATGATGATGATTGGTGCCTTTATCAGTATCATCATTATCGTTTTTAAACGCACTTGTCTTCGCAACAACCAGATTTTAATATTCTTTTGCATTTGACAGCCTAATTAATAAGGTAGGTTAAGTTATTTTATTTATTTATTTACTATAAGACAACTTGTTACAAAGACAAATACATTTTTCATCTGAAAACCTAAAAAGACTGGGAAGCAGTCTGTACATCAAGCATCAGCGTTCCTCGTTCGAAAGTGTATCTAAGTATACAAATGTTAGTATCCGTATAGTTTTTTTTTATTTCGAGTAATAACTAAAGGAACTTAGTTTTCAACCTCCGACTCAAAAGAGTTTTAGTTTTAGTTGAAAACAGGATTCTTAGTGGTTCTTAGACAAATTTTATCAAAATTGTTTCAATCGATTCAAACTTGGTGGTGTTTTATTTTGATGACAAAAGAGCAACCCCGTAAGTTATTTTCTTGTTCTTCTTGGGGGAGTCTGCTTTCCAAATGAGTTTTTTTTACTACACCTTTTTACTGACTTCTTTTTTTGACGTATATCAAGTGTACAAGTTGTTACGAAGAAAGATATTTTGATTTGATTCGATTAGCTTATTATTTACTTACGACTTATTAGCTTATTACTTACGACGACCTCTGTGGCTCAGTGGTAAGCGCGTTGGCGCTCAAGCCGGAGATTGCGGGTTCGAATCCCGCCTGGGAACAACTTTCTGTGTTCCTGGGTGATGGATGTGTATTAAATATGTGTATTATATAATAAAAATCTTAAATATATGTATAGTATAAAAGTATTAAATATATTTTTCCGTTGTCTGGTACCCGTAACACAAGTTCTTCGAGAACTTACCACGGGACCAGATTGACGTGGTGTGAAAGCGTCCATAGATATAATTATTATTTACCTATTTTATTTTGTTGCGATTTTGTGTACATATGCCTTTTAATTTAAATTTAACTATGTAAAGCATACAAGAGAGAGAGTGTTACGAAGATATCCATTCCAGCCACAGGCTAGAATGGATAATAGTTATCCTATAACTATTTACAATTCTAGTACGTTCTATAGCCACAAGTTTTGGATTACGTTCGTTACATGTATGGAAATATGAAATTTATATATTTGTATGCAATATTTGATTTATATGTACGTTCATATAGGATATACAACTAATTTTCATATAGTTTAGCATACCACAATCTTTGAAAGACAATAATAATATGTTCTTTACCAAGTACACATACAATTTTACACAAAACATTTTTCTTTATTTATTACGGTATAGTTTACAATTAAATTTTAATCCATAAATCGACAATGTTAAATTTTTTACATTTGGAAATTATTAAAAAATACTTTTATTTTATTAAAGCAAAGGTGCATACGAGTTTTCGCGTTTTCTCCTTGTTTGCCTTCACTTACATAATTTTAATAGGATATCTATAAAAAGATCATACATAATATGCAGATGAAAATATTTAAATACTCATTCCATTTGTTGGTTCATATGAATTTAATATACAAAATTAGCTCCTTAATAAAATAGTTGTGATTATGACTATTTGGGAATTCTGTGTATTTTTGATATATATATATATATTTTTATGTTAGTTGGATAGGCAAACTGGCAAACGTACCACCGGATGGTAAGTGGTCAACGTCGCCCATGAACATAAACTAGTATACCTGGGACTAGCCCAGGCAACTTATTTATGTGTTGCCTATCCTGAGATGTTTGATGTATGATTTACATAAGATGTTAAGTCTCGGTGACAGTAATTACACTGCCTGTCTTGCCCTTCTCTCCGAAACACAGCAAAGCTGTTTCACGGGAGAAACAAGCAAGATGGTGGTACCCATGCAGCCGGGAGCGTGGCACAGCGCTTCCCTCCCACCGGTATATATATTTGTTCAATTTATAATTAAACTATGTCTCAAAGTGTTAACATTATATTTTGTAACTTCCTAGTATGCATTTGAATAAAAATATTTAAAAGTGAAGTGTAAATTAATAAGCCCAACACCATCAATCATCATTTATTTTTGCGTTCACTATCGGAATTAGGCATGATTCAACGAACGCCACGACGGACATTCCGTTGGTACTTGCAACCAACCAGGATCGACACGGAAATCATCGTTCCATCGAGTTGAAAATTCACATTATTTTGTCATAATTTTTTTATACAAATTTAAATTTTCAGATATTCAAGATACAAAGATAGCGTTTAATAAAGTTTAAATCATTGTAGCAATATAAGACTTAAATCCAGTGTTAGAGAGCTATAACTTGACTCGCCTCGCCAAGTAACAGAAAGTTACGGCAGTATTAAATAAAATATTTCAAAGAGCCTGGCGTCTCTAGTAGTTATACACTAGGAGATACGGGCGATTTGTTTGATAATAGCAATGTTTCGTAGTTCAAGTTTTGTTTTAAATGTATTTGTGCATACACGTATATCTGTATTATGCTGTGGTGTGTGTAGGGAGAGTCGGCGGACTTAGCGTTTATTAAATGCCTACATCCAAACAGTGAAGGGTTGATAATAAAAATGATGATGATGTTTTTTATTTGTCTTTCAACACTTACTAGTAAATTCAGAGAATATTACCAAACTTTCCAGACTTTCCCTTTATGTTTCGCGTCATAAAGATGGAGAGTCTTAAAAACGCTCCATGTGTTTTTTTATGTTAGTTAGATAGGAAAATTGGCTACGTGCCACCTGATTGTAAGTGGTCGACGTCGCCTAGGAACATAAACTAGTTTACCTGGAACTATGTTAAGTCTCGGTGCTAATAATTAGACTGCCTGTATTGCCCTTCTTTCAGAAACTCAGCAAAACTGTTTTACGGATGCCAAAGCTGTTTTACCCATGCTACCAGGAGCGCGGCAGAGCGCATCCCTCCCAAAATCCCCTGCCCTTGCAAAAATAAACTAAAATTTTAGAATGAGATGAAATATGAAAGAAAAATATAAGTTATAAAATAGTCATTATCAACCCGGATACGTCTGCGTGGACTAAGGAACCTCAATCCATCTATATGTTTTTTATATTTTTCTAGATGTTTACGTTCCAGATTTTTATATTCAGTTCGTTCGCTCTTTGAGTATAATATTAAAGAGCAGGTGGTTGTGGCTGAGTGACAATCCCAAGTCGCTAGCTGTTGATAAAACAAGGATTTTCCTTTCATAAATTGAAATTGTTAACAAGCTTATTTCATTCAACGTCTCGCGGGTAATTGTTGTGTAACTTTATTTATGAATACAAACAAAACGCCTTTATTAATTAAAATGGATTTTCAAGGGAATATAAGTTGAGAAGTTTCTATTTTTGTTTTTTTTTTCAACTTGGCGTACTCATAGAATTATATATAAAATTCACATCACAAATAATTTGTGTTCTGTCATAAAATAAAAACCCTCGCCATATTGCGGAATATTTCGGAACTAATTTCTGTATGAATGATACTATGTGTTGACGTAAAAATGATACAGTGGCGACACCACGCAGATACACATATTTCTGGTCAGGCACCTTAGGCAGTTCACCTTAGGCTACTGAGCCCCACAGCCACGACAAGGCTTGAACCATGGTGGGGGGATCAGGAGCCTATACCGGTCCTGGATAAATGTATAAATATCTCTGCGTCAACAAAAAAGGCTTGGTAAGTTGGTAGTAAGCAGGGTGAACACCATTTCATTCTGCCATTATACGGTTATAAAACCGTAAAAAGTAACGCGTTCATTGAATATCGTCTCTTTAATATTTAAGAGGCCCTTCGGATTCATGTCGGTGCTTAAAAGTATGTAAAAATATAATATAACAACGCTTTTATCTTAAAATTTATGCGAGTTCCAAATTATCGAGAAAATTCATCCGCCAAATAATACAGAGTCAAAAAATCGTTGAATGTAGGAATTAGTTCTGAGACCAATTTCTGCTTGGTTTGTTTAGTTTTAGCGTTCCGTACCTCAAAATGACAAAACGGAACCCTTATAGGATTATGATCTGTCTGTCTGTCTGACACATTGACGTATAATCATGTTTGTAAAGATAGGTCTTACAATATAAGTAAATTGGAAAACCGTTAATTTCTTGTTAGTTTTTTTTTATGTCATAGGGAGGCAACCTAGCAGTCGGAGCCATGGTGACTACTGACGCTCATAGACATCTGCACAACCAGAGGTTATGCAGATGGGTTGCCCTTTTTTCCCCTATCCCCCCAATGGGCCACCGGAAGGAAACTCACAAACCGCACGAAACGCGACAGCACAGCTGTTTTGTGAATTATGTGAGCGAGAGGTACTACCCCGGTCGTGACGGCCCAATTCGGAGCAGCATGGCACTACCTCTTACTGATTATAAAAATAAACACATTTTTTGGAACCCTTAGAGCGAGTCATAGCTGGGTTTTATACCTATTATAATACTAATTAATCTAAACTCGGCCACAAGAGTGTTTATTATTAATTTTTCAACCTTTTTCGTGTACAGTTTGACATAGGTCATATCATTACGTAAGGCCGTCTCTAGCTTATACCATGATAGGCACATAGCACCTGATTATTTTTTTACTTGTGTACGAAAACAACCATTTAGTCAGATATTCCTTTGTATAACACTAATTTTTATCATGTTTATGGTTCTTGTTTGCTGGTCTCGTAAAGTTGTTGAATAATAATAAATTAAATATTAGACTTGGAGTATTCCATCATTCAAGACTTCTAGGAAAATATTGGGGGAGTTATCTTTATTAATTTCGATTTTATCAAAGAAAATATTTGATTTTGTTGTAAAGCTTGTAATTATTTTATGTAATACTGGTAGGGGTGATCTTGAGATTGTAGATTTAATTGTAGATCTGATTCAAAACATTTATTTTATTATTCTTAGTTATTAGTGGGTCTCCCAGACGAGTATGTGGGACTCGCTGCGCCCGAAAGTTGATAAGTGGACGCAGCTCTACCCACTAAAACTCGGTGAGTGCCACCAATGCCGCCTTTGGTGAGGTGTCCCGGATCTGTTGAGAAAACAGGGCACCCCGACGGCTAGTCAGTCCGTCAGGGGAATCACGCTACCTCCGCAGAGGGGTTGTCCGGTACCCCAAAACAACCCCCACCCAAACGTCCCCCAAAATGGGGTGAGGTTCCCGTCCTTGCCCCTTGCCCCCTGCTCTTCTGTCCCCTATTCTTATAAGAGGGGTACAAAAAGCCTCCTCGGCTCAATTCGCTTCGCCCAAGGCTCACCCTAGGCTACTGAGCCCCACCGCGGCGACAAGGCCTGAACTGAAGGTGGGGATTATTAAGGTTGCCTTGTTTTTCATTGGCAATTTGATGTCTGTTGATTTAGTGAATGTTTAGCATAATGTGATATGCAGGTCCAATAAAACATCCGTTTGCATGCTACGCCAGCTTCTATAAGATGATCTATGTGATTCATGATATCTTTTTCGAGTCCCTTATAACGTCACAAATATGATCTCGTAATTCTCATGCAAGCTTCGCAATTGCTCAATATAACATGTAGTATATGAAGCAGCAAAATATTCAAACTAAAGAAAAACGTGCGACGAGTTTAAAACTCAAGTCCACATGATGTCATTAGGTTTTTGCTGCCATACTTGCCATACTTGTTCCACATACTCATAATCATAATCATAATCATAATCATTTATTTCATCACAAGAATGTAGTACAATGGTGGTGTCTTAAATTAGTGCCCTAGTACATTCTACCATAAATATGGTGTGTGACAGAAAATGTATATACCTAATATATAAAACTACTAAAATTTAATTCATTAAATATCATTTTATGTTAATATTATACTTAATTAATAAGATAAATTCATTATAATTATTGTCAATAAATAATAAAATAAAGAATGTCATAAAAATAAAAAATAACAATTGTCATGTATAGTGATAAAAAAATTGTAACAATGTCATTTAAACTTAGAAATAACATTACATTCTTAATAACAACAATAAAAATGTCACAATATATAATTAAAAAATACAATTCCAATATTATTTGTAATCCCAAAGGTCATATATTTTGCAACATAAATTCATTTAATTCATAAAAACAATTTTCTTTAAGCCATGTCGTAAGTTGATTTTTAAATTTATTAAAAGGTAATTCCTTAAATTTGTCTGGCAAATGATTAAATATTTGTATGGCCTGTATATATACATTATTTTTATAGATATTTAGATTACACCAAGGTCTATAAAGTTTCCATTTATATCTTTCATTTTTCCGTCTTACGTCTGAACTTAATGTAAAATACTCTGGGTGTTATTTCACGAAAATGCAAATTTCTCTTATATACATACATGTAAGTGGTAATAAATTTAGTTTTTTAAATAATGGTTTACAACTATCTAAATACCAGGCGCCACAAATTGCTCTCACACATTTTTTCTGAACACGGAATGCCTTTACTACTTCAACTGAGTTACCCCACAACAACAGACCATACGAGAGGACAGAAGACACGTATCCGTGGTAGGCTTTAAGTGCTGCCCACGGTTTGACGTAACCGTTTTATAGCATAAACGAACCGGTCAAGTTTACTACACACATACTCTACATGAGTCTTCCAGCTACAGTTCTTATCAAGCATAAGACTCAAGAACTTAACTGAGTCCGCTTCTATTATATTTGTGTTTTTATAATTTATATTTAAATTAATTTTCTGACTTTTATAATTTTGAAATTGTAATAATTGAGTTTTTTTAAGTTAATTTTTAAATTATTATTGTTCATCCAATTAATAATTTTATGTAATGTTAAGTTCATTTCGTGTTCTAGTGTGTTTTTATATTTACATTTAACAATAAGTGTGGTGTCATCTGCGAATAATATTGTTGGGTGGTCAGTTATTTTAGGCAGGTCATTTATATATAATAAGAATAGAAAAGGACCGAGTACGCTGCCTTGAGGAACACCAAATCTATTAATACGGTAACTCGATCTAACATTTATTTTATTATTATTGACTATCTTATTTATTTCGACAAATTGGCACCGATTAGTCACATAGGATTTTATCCACTTGTTGGCAATTCCTCTTATTCCATATTTTTCTAATTTGTATAAAAGTAACGTATGATCAACATAATCAAATGCTTTGCTGGTGTCTAGAAATATAGCAGAAACCGGTATTTTGTCATTTAGAGCTTCAGTGACGGTTTTAATTAGATTAAAGCAAGCTAAGATAGTGTTACAATTTTTCTGAAAACCATATTGATTACGCGTTAAGATATTTTGATTGAACACGAAATTATTAAGCCTCGTCAACATGACCTTTTCGAAAATTTTAGAAATAATTGGAATTAATGTAATTGGTCGATAGTTGTTTAGGTCTGTCTTGTCTCCCTTTTTAAATAATGGTTTAATAACAGAAATTTTGAGACTGTCAGGAAAAGATCCTTCTTGAAGTGACATATTAATAATGTAGCTCAAAGGTTCCGATATATATTTAGAAGTTAATTTTAATATCCTAGTACTTATATTACCTACTCCCACAGATCTGGTATTGTTTTGACTTTTTATCAACTTATCTATTTCTAAAGGATCGGTCGGGCTTAAAAATATTGATTTGGAATAGTTTAAATTCATTGTATCGGTAATATCATTAACATTAAACTTAAAATTATTTGTATTAGTCATATTAATAAAATATATAAATAAATTTGTATATAATTCATTATTATGTGCTATTTTCACTATGTCTGTGCTATCATTTATGTCATTAATGTTTTCGTTTATTTTTTGCCAAACGGCTTTACATTTGTTTTTCTTTTTTTCAATATTTTTTTTACTTTCTAACTGCTTAGATTTAAGTATGCACTGTTTGAGTATCTTTGAGTATTTTTTGTAGTTTTTATTTTATTTATTTTTATCCCTACCTACTTGTTTATGTCTCAAGTACATTATCCTTTTTTTAATACAACACTTCTTTAAGCCCTTCATCAACCATGATCCAATTGCATTTTTTTTTATTATTTACTTTTACCTTGAAGATAGGGAAACACAAATTAAAAAACAATTTAAATAAACTGTTGAACTCTTGAAAAGCTTCTTTTAAATTAGGTTTTTTATATACCTCGGAAAATGTTAGAGATGATATACAACTATAAAATTTATTAATATTTTGTAGACTAAAATCTCTGACTTGTACATACCAACTACGAGACTTATATTTTTTGTCAACTTTGAATGTTAAAATTTGGCTAGTCTCGTGATCTGAAAGATTTGAGTAATGAATATCGGCTTGAACTTCTTTAATGTTGCTCGCAATTTGATCAAGACACGCATCATGACGAGTAGGTGCCTTAATATGCATCTCTATATTAAAATTTTGTAAAATGCTTATAAGGTTAAAGCAAAACTTATTAGGTTTTAAAGAATTACAATTCCAGTCCCCGCATATGACAATTTTTTTTGATCGACCTGTAATACCGAATAATAACTGTTCGATTTTTTCCAAAAAAAAATTGGGGTTACTGTTCGGTGTTCTGTAGATACATATTATTATTAACTTTTGTGCTACCATCTCTATACCGCAACATTCAAAATCAACATCACAAGAGAGCCCCGTAGACCATGCTTTACAACAGATTTCATTCCTAACTAAAATACAAGAGCCCCCTCTACTGGAATTACGACAATAAGACGAAACTAATCTATACCCCGGTATTTTCAGTAAATTTTCCGTGCCTTTTTTTATAAACGTTTCCGTCAAACATATGACATCAATTTCATTCATTTCTTTGGAGAGATCTGTTAGTGTGAAATATATATTCTCACTTTTATTGATCGCCCCTGCTATGTTCTGATGGAATATAGTTATATAATTTTCACTATGAACGAAAAAGCTTCTTATTACTATTGTTACTTAACTGTTTCTGTTGAAAGTAATATGGTATTGTGCCTTTTTTAGGACCAACAAGAACACAGTTTTCACCAATGGATAGAGAATTATTATTATTTAAACTTTTTATTGTCTATGTGTTTAAAGTGGAAGTAGGCGTGGTCGATTGTAATTGAAAGTAGAACGGGATAGTACCCTTTTTTTGTGCGTACGATATACTATTTTTGGCAGACGGTATATGGTCCTGTTGATTGTAATAACTGCAAAGCGGTTTAATTTTTTTTGTAACTTTTAAATTTAGTAATTCTAATTCCACTATGACCTTTGTGCTTAAATTATTAATAAATTTATAGTGATTTGTTTTAGAATTTTCTTTAGAAAACATTTCAATAAAATGGCAATTCGGATAGTTTTTTAATAATAATTTTATATTTTTATTTATCATATGTTCATTAATATAGTGATTGTATTGAATATTAGTAAGAAAAACTTGGTTGTTTCTTAGTATATAAAGCATATTACTTAAATTAAATAATAATCAAGATGGATTCGTATCGTATGAACCAGTTGTCAAAATGATTATATCATTGGGTTTTAAATAACGTCTTACATGTTCACATGTCTTAAGTATCTCACAACTGTCCGCGAACCGTTTAACATTACCAAAAACATCATATATTTTACATTTGCTTTTGTTGCGTTCAAAGTCGTAGTATAATTGAGAAGCCAGTCCACGCGCAGGTCCATCGCTGATTATATGTATTTTATTCCTGGAACACTTCGTGTGGTCATCTATGTTATAACAATCCTTACCAGTTTCAACATTCTTTGAGGTATAGGACATCGTCAAATTTTTATTTTCTTGTTGAGGTTTAGAAATAATATCATTGGAATTGTAAGATCGTCTTCGTAGTGAGGGAATAAAATCATTTGTCGTCATCTTATTAAAATGAAGTTTCATGTAGTTACTATTTATTGGTGAAGTTCTCATTCTTATATTTACCAATTTATTTATATTACAAGATAGTGAGCGTCGACTGGATTGGGAGGATACCGATGAACAAGGGCTATTATGAACCGATTTTGAACAGATATTTTTAAGGTACTCTATTTGTCTAATCTTATCTGATAGTTCTTTCCTAAGTTGCATACATTCACTTCGGAGACTGCATATGTATTTTTGTGAACTTAGATTTTCGCTTTCTAAGGCTTCTGGTCGTTGTTGTAATGATTGAAACCAATCAGATGGCACTGAAGGATTTTCTGATGAGTGGTCATCGGAATGGATCGGACTGAGATATATATTCTCTAAGATCAAGTCTGAATTATTATCGTCCGGTTTGTTTCCAAGTCGTGGCTTTCTTTTAGTTACAAAGCTGTCGTCGTATTCCATATTAAAAAGAAATATTGTTGTCAATGCCCTCTAGCGTAATTTGCAGGTACTATATCGTTATTAATTATGATATTGTTTTGCTGTTTCGCTAGATGGCAGTACTTTCTTCGTGATGTTCAAATAAAACGGACAACTATTTAAATTTTTTATACAAATTTTGAAAATCCAGATTTAACAAAGCAATAACATCTTAGTTTACTCACAGGTTATATGTTCCATCTTCATTCACAATTTTTTTAGGTTCTATTCTGTTTTCAAAGTTTTTTTTTTCCAAAAAAGATATGTGTTCAGGCTCAATTTGTTAAATGTAAATAACTTAATACTGCTAACTGTTTTCCACGAGATAACATTTGTACTATAGAATCATCTAGTTAATGTTATTTTTATTCAGAATTTAATCTATAAAATGCACTTTCTAAATTATTATTTAAAATTAATATAGGAGCACTTCTGAATGTGTCACTAGTAGCGCCACCTGTACCAGGACTCTCTCACTCGTAAAAATCACACAACCTCAACTTACATCTGTAGTTTAAAGAATAAAGGAATGTTTTAATTTGAATATCATGATGCATTCTGAAATGTTCTGGAATTTTTAGGTAAGTGCAAGGACGGATAGAAGACTTTAATGATATTAATATCTACTTAATGACGCTTTTGTAAAAGAGACCTTCGCTTGGTCACCGGTGAAGGAAACATCGTGAGCAAACATGTCCATGAGATTAAAAGTTTTGGAAGGTGCGTGAAGTTCACCAACCCACATTAGGGCAGCGCGTCGTTGAACTATGGCCAAATACCCTCCTTGCCTGGTTTCGAGGAGGAGGCCCGTGCCCAGCAGTAGGACATAAAAGGGTTGATACTATTATTATTGAATGATGTCTATAATGAGTACCAACATCCTGCCAATTTGCTGGGTTCCCGTGTTCTACAAATAAAGCCAGTTTAGGCAACACATGGTGTCTTGCTTAATATGAGTGAACTTGTTTGAATTTATGGTTAACATTTACCATCTGATAAACCGGTGGGAGGGATGCGCTGTGTCACGCTCCCGGCTGCATGGGTACCACCATCTTGCTTGTTTTTCCCGTGAAACAGCTTTCCTGTGTTTCGGAGAGAAGGGCAAGACAGGCAGTGTAATAACTGGCACAGAGACTTAAAGTTGAACTAGTCGACGGCGTGAACTCTAATAAAATGATTGCTATCTCACCTGACATAGTGCGCGAATATGTGTGCTAGAATGAAAAGCACGATGATTCATTACAAAAATTTCCTTTTAGCAAAACAGTTATTATAGAAAAACTAATAAGTGTATCTTTCTAAAAAAAAAATTTCAACTTTTAATAATTTTTTTTAGTTATTGTTTAATTTTAATAAAATTAATCAATAACTAAAATATGTCTGTACATATTTTTATTACACGTACGTACACATTGGCTTTATTTTTGAGCTTTCGTGCTCGGTATACTATTTGTTTTCACCCAAAGTTGAGCTAAAATCAGTGTTTAAATAAGAAAGTTTAGAAGCTTGTATTTTTAAATGTTTTTAGTTTTTTACGATTTCGGGTACATGCAGACACAGATAACGACGAGATCACTTTATATTATACTTAGTTTTTTATGGTCAACGTCATACATTGTAGTAATTACTGTTCTATTACTGTTCTGCGTTTGTACGGACAGATGAGCGACTAGTGTAACCTTAACATCTTATGTCTCAGGATAGGCAACACATAGTAGAGTGGTGGCGAGTCGGGTGCGGTGTCCCACAGGGATCAGTTCTAGGTCCGATCCTGTGGGACATCGGCTACGACTGGGTCCTGCGAGGCCGCCTCCTCCCCGGGACGGGTGTCATCTGCTACGCGGATGACACCCTCCTGTACGCCCGGGGACGAGGCTATAAGGAGGCGGCGCGGCTGGCCGAGATCGGGCTCGAACTCGTGATCAGCCGCATAGAGAGGTTAGGGCTTCGGGTCAGACCTGAGAAGACCGAAGCCCTTCTCTTCCGCGGGACGGGGCGGAAAGGACCCCCACCGGGGGCTGCCCTCCAGATCGGAGGGGTGAGGGTCAGGATGAGCCCCCATATCAAATATCTGGGGCTCATCCTTGACGGAGGGTGGACCTTCGGCCCACATTTCTCAATGTTGGGACCGAAGGTCGTGAAGGCGGCAAGTGCGCTGGGCTGACTCCTCCCGAACCTCGGAGGACCCAGTGCCGCCT
This sequence comes from Helleia helle, assembly GCA_963853865.1. Taxonomy (NCBI): domain Eukaryota; kingdom Metazoa; phylum Arthropoda; class Insecta; order Lepidoptera; family Lycaenidae; genus Helleia; species Helleia helle. The sequence goes on along the minus strand of OY971426.1, from coordinate 16,252,387 downwards.
GCAGGCAGCTATACTCCGGAGTCTGCCGGAGTATGGCAACTTACGGTGCACCCATCTGGGCGGGTCACCTTACCGCGAGGAATAAGGCCCAGCTGCGCCGAGCGCAGCGGGTCATCGCGGTAAGAGTGATTCGGGGGTACCGTACGGTATCGTGGGCGGCAGCCACTGCCCTGGCCGGCGAACCCCGTGGGAACTCGTGGCGGAGGTTCTTGCCGAGACGCACTCCTATGTCTCGGATAGGAGGTCTCTCGGTGAGAGCCTTACGCTGGACGGGATCCTTCGGGTTCTCATCTGACATCAACTTCTTACTATCTGGTGGCACGTCTGTCAGTTCGGCTGTCCAACTAGCATTGATCTCTCATGGCTTATCTGCTAGTATATCTATCTCAGTAACAACACATTCAAAAGACCAGCACGCACCTGCAAGCGGGTGTTTATTGGTTTCAGGGATCACTTACCATCAGGGGAGCCGACTGTCTGCTTGTCCCGTCTTATATAAAACCGTGCTTATTGTGACTACAATAAAGATAGTAAAAGATATACTGTCTAAGCTCTGGAATGCACGTTAGCTGCTTAGTACTCGAGACATAATATGTATATGGAAACGATGTATAAAATATATCGAATTCCCTCAAGAGAACCCTAAAATGAGATCCGACATTGACCTTGATTCACCCCATCCAGGAACAACCATAAAATAGAAGTACACGAGAACTTGGCTCCATAATAATGAGTCAATGGCGCCAACCTCTGCTTTTATTTATTTTTATTGTTATTGAGGTACCTTGAAGAGGAAATCATAAAAAGTATATTTTATCGATGTGATTATTTTTGATAATAAACCTTTATCCATAATTTAATCTATTGTATATTGGATATAATCTCAATAAACGCCAAATCGAATTAAGACCTGTTAAACAATAATTCTAATACCTGACACGCGCTAGAGGGGACTGAGCGTCCTGAGCGGTACGAGGTTCTCCATACGCGCGCGAACTACTAAAGGACGTAAACAACAAAATTGTTTTTGTGCGTTAAGAACGATAATTGGAGACATTCCTTCTGTTATTTTAAAGAACATATTGTAATATTGTATAGACTCATCTACGTAAAAATTAAGAGGCTTAAACCGTTCCCGTTTGCCCATAAGATGTGAATCTCTTTTTAAAAAGTGGTATGTTTGATATTTTTTTTTCTGTTACTAAAATTATTATTTAATCATGTATTGAAAACTAACAAAATCAGGTTTTTATCATCAACTATTAGGTCACTAAATTATATTTTCATTGTTTTTTAATGTTAGTTGGATAGGCAAAATGGCATACGTACCACCTGATGTTGAGTGGTCGACGTCGCCCATGAAACTAGTTTACCTGGAACGAGCCCAGGCAACTCATTTATATGTTGCCTTTCCTGAGACATAAGACGTTAAGTCTCGGTGCCAGTAATTACACTGCCTGTCTTGCCCTTCTCTCCGAAACACAGCAAAGCTGTTTCACGGGAGAAACAAGCCAGATGGTCGTACCCATGCAACCGGGAGCGCGGCACAACGCTTCCCTCCCACCGGTCGTTTTGGAATTACTGAAATAAATTGAAATTATTGACGTCAAAAAAAACCAAGTGATATTCTGACCTACTTACCTTTATTCTAAATCTAGCCTTATCACCAGATATTTCCTGGCCTTTTCTGCATATGAGGCGAAATATTTTAATGAGACTATTTTACGCTCTCCTGGCAATTACTTGAATAATAATTTTTAATGATTTGTAAATGTTCCTAGCAAAGAATACGTTGACGCGTTGTTGCCAGTTTCATTGTGAAAATAATTTTGAACAAAAATCATGAAATTATTTTGACAAGAATATGTCTAAAATAAACCGGTCTCAACTCTCAAGTCGATTATGTCTTCAAGATCAAAAGTTATGCAAATAAGTTATGTTAAACTCCCCCGACTTTCATCACACGGGTGAGAGTACAGCTACGTTCATTGTTGGGAATAATCAGGCAATCAAAATATATCCTTTGTTGTTTGTTCCCAAAAAGGTATATATTCAAAATTGAGGTCGAGTTTTGGATGAGATAAGCAAAATATAAAAATAATGCTTGTGATAAATTTCGGAAACGTGTTTATTTTAATAACAAAATTGGAGGATCTTAATTTGACTTTTTAATGTATATTACAGCTTGGCAAAAAAGAGTATGACGTGGTGACAGGTGGAACTAAATATTTTACTAAATGGAAACCTGTGATGTTGACAATACTTGGCCGACATATGCTAGATTTTGAGTAAAGCTTAGTGTTTCACATTTATTTTTAATGATTTGATTAAATTATCTTGCTGATTTTCCATATTATGATGAGACCTATGTGAAAGTGGCGCCCTCAATTTTTCCATACTCTTTTTGGCCAAGCTGTACGTTAGAAGTGTTTTTTAGGTGAACCGATTTTTGACCGACTTCAAAAAAGGGTTTCTTTGTTCGACTGTATATTTTTTGATGATTTTAGTTTACTTTAAAAATTTTGCCTCTCATGCGGTCATAAAATTTGATCAACTAGTAGTTTTTGAGTTATTTATAATAATGCGTATTGCGACTACATTAAAGTTCTATATAATTTTTTACTTGTAGATTTATTTTGAAGTCGGTTATATTTTATTATTTTACTAAATAGTAATATTAATGTCAACTAATATTGACAATTGACATTAATATTATGAGGATGCTTATCCTGTCTTTTCAAAGCAAACAACGCATTTTAAATTCAGAAAAAAATCATTAAAGTAATTACTTACTCAAACAAAATAAATTAGTATCTTTGGTAAGTTGTATAATAATTCATTTTTATTCTCAGATAAAAATAAGGTTGTAAGTATCTCAACTAATGTAAGTATCTCAAGTTGAAGAAATAGACATTTTCATTATAAGACTAGCTGCTTCCTCCCCAAGCTACGCCGGCGTTAACTTAAATTTACAGCCGTGCCCGGGGATTGATGGTTATTTTTATAGCCTAAGATACTCCTTATAAGATCGGCTATCTGCCTGTGAAAGTCCCATCAAAATTGGGTCAAAGGATTAGCTGGAACAAACAAACAGACAGATGTCAGTATATTGACTGACAGGCAGACAAAAATTGTAAAAATAATAGTAAAAATTCAACATAAAGGATTAAACTAGCTATATTAATAAAAAATATTCGTATAAAATTAATATTTTTAAAATTATGAGGCTAATTCAAAAAGTGGGGCATCTATCCCGGTTTTACCCTATTTACCGTGTATACATCCATATCCATTCAATAAAAAGCGGTTACTTTAATATTACAAACAGACACTCCAATTTTATTTATCTGTTTCTATAGATATAGATGTTGAAGAAATAGCCATTTTTATTCTAAGGCAAAAAGAAGGCTAGGGTCGCGTCCAACATCTCTGGGGTCATCAATTTCATTAATTAAAAGCCACAAAGTATCCCTTATTCGTTCACTCAAAAGGAGTTTCTAGTTCTTAAACAGTTCCCGAGGGTATTTGATACATTGTTCACATTTACGATGTACATTTTAAAGTAAGTGGAAAAAGCAAGTTGTAGCTACGTTTCAACTCTTGTCATTGTTTCGTTATATTACAGAGCGGTTTCAGTTTTAAATGTTATGAATGTTATAGCATGTTAAAATGTGCCCCTACCACGGTTCAAGCCTGTGGCGGCCTCAGTAGCCTAGGGTGAGCCCAGCACCTTGAGCGAAGCGAATTGTACTGTCCCCCCGTTGGGAGGGGATGTTCTGTGGTGCGGGACAACCCCTCTGTGGAGGTGGCGTCGGTCCCCTGAGAGACTGACTAGCCGTCGAGGTGCCCTGTTTGCTCAACAAATCCGGGGCACCTCACCAAAGGCGGCATTGGTGGCACTCGCTGGGTTTTAGTGAGTAGAGCTGCGTCCACTTACCAGCATTCGGGCGCAGCGAGTCCCACTTCCCGCGGGATGCCTCAGAGCATTTCTCGGCGGAAAAGAATAAAATTCAAACCATGATGTGTACATGAAACACAAAAATATACTATAAACCACAACATGACAAACGTTCAAATAAAAAAGGCAGTCTCGGCGATCAGTTCAATCAGGGCGTATGTTTCCCCAGCGGGCCCTAACACCTGCGCCACGGTTTCGTTTATTTTATACATTCCTTTAATGAAATCGCTGGAAGAATCAACTTTTACAGCACGGTGATTTATTTCGGTGAAATGGCGTGTACACGTTTAGGCATATTGGCTGTTTTGTAACATTGCGTTATGACAAAGTTGGGCAAATAATTAATTGTTTCAAGTATTGTGTTATGTTATGAACAGAATCATTATATCAAGTTGCTGACTATCTCTTGACTGTCTGCCAGTTCTTCTATCCAACTAACATAAAAAATACGCTGTGTGACTGAAATATTATCCGGTGTAACTTAATGCGCGTTTTAAAGTATTTCTACAAAGAAATATGAGTTTATAATATTAGCTAGTGCTTTTAAATGTCAGATTATGTCAAGAAAAGAAAAGCTAAAGTGTAGGTCAGCTAAGAAAACGAAGTGCCTTAACAGTCAGCTACTGACCATAACGTGCTGACAGCTTCAGAATCCTGACAGATAGTTTAGAATTTACCTGTGTGGTAATGACCTGGTTTAATGACCTATTAGGTCACCAACTAGTAGTTGGTGACCTAATAGGTCATGATAAAAACCTTATTTTATTAGTTTTCAATACATGATTAGGTAACTTTTGTAATAGAGAAAAAATATCAAACGTACGTCTTTCTAAAAAGAAATTCATATCTTATGGGCAAACGGGAACGGTTTAAGACTCTTAACTTTCTTCGTAGTTGAGTCTATACATGTTCTTTAAAATATTAGAAGAAATTTATACAATTATCAATTTTCACGCAATAAAATAACAAAAACCATTTTGTCGTTTACGTCCTTTAGTTATAAGCTCGCGCGCGTAAGGAGAACCTCGCCCCGCTCAGGGCGCTCAGTCCCCTTTTGGTGCGTGTCTGATATTAGAATTATTGTTTAACAATGTGTCGCCTTAAACATACAGTTTAATAAAATATTAAGCCAAGTGAGGAAAAGCGGGCATTGTGACATAAATATATATTAATATCCTAACCGAATCTGACGTATGTCAAAGATGACGCTTAACTTCAATATGGCGGCGAACGTACGTTCCGCAAAATGTTCGTCTTGAAACTGATTTCCTCTGTGGATTCATGCGAAATCACACGAGCTCATGCCAGGCCTATGAATATAAATGGGATTAAAAACTTTTTGCACAGCATAATACGTTAATGTTATGAGGATGCCTGGACGATGTAAGTTGGATTTTTTCAAGCAGAATATGTGGGTACTCGCTCGCTTTATACAAGATAAGTGATTAAATATGTTGGTTTTATAAATATAGTGATTGCGTGTAAATAAGCTTTTTCATGGTATTTCATGATGTCTGGATCATTGCTTGATATAATTAAGGTGACAGATGAACAATTGGCTAGCGAGATGGTGAGTGTCGAGTGATTACCACAGCTTGAAATGTTGAAAACCTGAAGGAAGATGGATGTAGTGGTAGTAGACTACGGGAGAAGGAATTTACGATTAGATAGGAAATTAGCTCTAGTGTAAGCCTACAACGTTCTAAAACAATTTTTAAGACGGAGTTATCGGATCAGCTGCTCACTCCTAGACGGGATCCGGGCTGAGGAGCTGTGTCCTTATGGAGAAGAGATGCAAAAGATTAAGATGGGAAGAAACTATAGGCAGTCCAGCATCTCAGATTAGTCAGTGAGCTGCTTGTATATCATGTAGGACATAACAGTAGATACGTATTTATCGAATAGTAGGACCATTCGTCTATGTTTGTGTCATGAAGTTGTAATGTGAGAGTCGTGATATATTATTTACCACATTTTGTAATTTCATTACTGAACGTTTTCAGAATATTTCAAATTTAAAATGATGTGCCAGTATTAAATTACATAATCTTGTGTTTATTCGTACTTTAACATGTATGTAGCATGTATGTATAATTTTTGCTACTTGCCTTACATATTAAGCGAAGATCTAACTAGAGGGTATGGGCTCGGCCTGTTGAGTGAGAGGTTTGAGGTCGATCCTTACCAGGTGTTCTGAAATGGGTTATTCTAAATTTCTCTGTACACAACGTGATAACATCGCTTGTTCACCGGAAGAAAAACATCGTGAGGAAACCTGCATGCCCGATGAGATTAAAAGTCTTTGAAGGGGTGTGAAGTTCACCAGCCCGCACTGGGCCAGCGCATCGGTGAACTATGGCCCAATACCCTCCTCGCCTGAGGAGCCCCTACCCCAACAGTGGGAGGATATTATTATATTTATTATTTTAACAATTATAAAATTGCTATAGTGAAAAATGTAATAATTGTTACGGACGGCCGTAGTCCGCCATTTTATCCTAGCTAAGCCCAGATTATACGTATAGCGATGGTATTTAGCCTAGCCTTTCTGAATGGGCTAACATTTTTTCAAATCCAATTGCTATTTCCTGAGATAAGCGCATGGAAACTATTCCTAATATTAATGGGTTTTTCACGGCTAGTGTAAGCTCGACGGTAGGCGAACTTTGTAGGTTCAAACCCGACGAAAACAGACATGTTTAAAATGTCTTAGGACTTACAGTATCATCATTATTTTACCGGTGACCAAGTGATGTTCTCATGTTTAGGTGTACGGGGAAATTTTGAAAAATTTTGAAGTCAAGATAGAACCCTCTCGAACACGCCTCACTTAGAGGCCGAGCACCCACTAGACCCGTCGTCACTTAGGGTATTATCATCATCATCATCGTCGTCATCATCATCACCATCATCATCATCAGCCATTATCCGTCCACTGCTAAAAATAGGCTTAGGATATAATATAAAAATATATGCATTCATTATAGAGCCCGGTCAATTGTGAGTATTACAGTATATAAGATCTATAGTATCTACGTTTCCCTGCAAAAAAAATCATAAAGTTAATTATGTCGTCCACGATGAATACGCCTGGCCCGTTATGTATAGTTCTAAATGTACTGTGAAATTTGTAACTCTAGATAAGTTAAGGAAACTCGGTAGACGCTCGTAAAATAACGTTATTACGTTACGAAAAAATATTTTGTGTTGTATTATCTGTATACTCTGGACAGTGTAGGGGTGAGATATAGTAATTGGCTAGGCGATTTAAGTGATTTCTGTAGGTATGTATATCAATTTTTTTTTATTATTATTTTATTATATTATCCTCGAATCCCCTTGAAATCACACAAAAAATTTCATCAAAATCGGTCCAGCCGTCTAGGAGGAGTTCAGTGACGTACACACGCACACAAGAAATATATATATATAAAGATTGGTATGTATTTCTGTAGGGTATGTAATAATCCCCACCATGGTTCAGGCCGTGTCTTGGCGGTGGGGCTCAGTAACCTAGGGTGAGCCGCTGCACCTTGGGCGAAGCGAATTGGGCCGAGGGGGCTCTTTGTACCCCTCTTATAAGAAGAGGGGACAGAAGAGCAGGGGGCAAGGGGTGAGGATGGGAACCTCACCTGATTGTACTGTCCCGGTACTGCGGGACAACCCCTCTGTCCCTTGCGGGACTGACTAGCCGTCGAGGTGCCCTGTTTGTTTATTAGATCCGGGGCACCTCACCAATGGCGGCATTGGTGGCACTCGCCGGGTTTTAGTGGATAGAGCTGCATCCATTTACCAGCTTTCGGGCGCAGCGAGTCCCACATACCCGTGTGGGGAGACCCACTCCCCCGCGGGATGCCTCAGAGCATTTCGCGGCGTTAAAGAAAAAAAAAGGATGGTGGTACCATACAGACTACAGCGCGGCACAATCGCATTCACCGGTATAAGATACATGCCTCATCGCATTTCACTCCCACACTGCACTGGACATGTGCCGCCCCGTGATATGTATTGTTACCAATTTGATACAAATATGGTTGGTGCTCACAATAAATTATTCACTACCGCTTGAACAACATTTCCTTCAACACCTTCACTGAGAAGCCACTACAACATATATTGAAATGTGTTTTGACGCATCACGGTTATAGCTGACAACACTGGAATGTGGGATTGTTTCAGCACAAAGTTCGTATTCACTTAATTGGATTTCGGTTGAATCATACGACTGTAATTACTGATGCCATACAAACATATTATAATATACTATCTATACAAACAAACAAAATTGGAGTGTCTGTTTGTAATATTAAAATAACCGCTTTTTATTGAATGCATATGGATAATATATAAGAATGGATATACACGGTACATATACCAAAATAGCCTTTTTTACAATTTTCGTCCGTCTGTCTGTTTGTTCCGCCTAATATCTGAAACGCCTAGGCCGATTTTGATGGGACTTTCACTGGCAGATAGCAGATGTTATAAGGAGTAACTGAGGCTATAAAAATAATCATCGTCAATCCGGGTACGGCTGTAAATCTAAGTTAACGCGGGCGAAGCTGTGGACAACAGCTAGTTCATAATAAAGTTTCAATTCAGTAATTTTCAAAATTTCAAATTTCACGGATTTTATCGCGTTTTAAAAGGACTTTTAAATATCACACGTCTCGGATACTTTGCAGCAACCATGGTCACAGGAGGAGGCATCTAAAGTCTTTTTAAACCGCGATAAAATCCATACAAGTTGCTTCATTATAACGAGAAAAATTCGAGTGAAGATTATAAAACAGAAAGTAAGTGTACATTCAAAGTAGGTAGGTATATGTAACATTAGTTGCCGACAGCTTCAATCGTATTATCTTACATTTACAGCAATATCTTTTTTTTTTCCTTTAACGCCGGGAAATGCTTTGAGGCATCCCGCGGAGGAGTGGGTCTCCCTACGCGGGAGGTGGGACTCGCTGCGCCCAACAGCTGGTAAGTGGATGCAGCTCTACTCACTAAAACCCGGCGAGTGCCACCAATGCCGCCTTTGGTGAGGTGCCCCGGATCTAGAAAACAAACAGGGCACCTCGACGGCTAGTCAGTCCCACAAGGGACCGACGCCACCTCCACAGAGAGGTTGTAACCCCTCCCAACGTCGGGACAGTACAATGGGTTGAGGTTCCCATCCCCGCCCCTTGCCCGCTGCTTTTTGCCCCCTCTTTTTATAAGAGGAGTACAAAGAGCCCCCTCCGCTCAATTAGCTTCGCCCAAGGTGCTCGGCTCACCCTAGGTTACTGAGCCCCACCGCCATGACAAGGTCTGAACCATGGTGGGGTTACAGCAATAACTGGACTAATGCTGATCATTTTAAATTTTAATAGCTTTTGTCGTTGAGTAATGAGTAAGGCGCGGTTCCACCGCGGCGCACGCAATTGCTACGCAAGTGTGTTAAAACGTCAATTGCAAGAAATGCGTAGCGTGTCCGTGGGTTGCAGTGGAAACAATCACATACATTTTATTTCAAAGTGAAACTTGACAAACCTTGCGTAGCCTCTCCGTGCTTATACAAAAAAATATATAAGCGAGATACTTCGGGAAAACATTAGAAAACAATAAGAGATAAGTAGTTGAAGTCACAAACAATCCTCTTTAAATTATTATAAAAAATATTAAATTCTACATTATCAATACCAATGTTTTTTGTAGTACTTATAATCGTAACAAGCAGTACCTACTTATGATTCTCTGCTTCTTCTCTTTGAACTCAAGAGGCATTGATTTCACGCAGCTCTCGAATTCCACTAGGTGTCTTAAAATTATGAACGTCATCATCATCAGACTTTTCATGCCAACTGCTTGTTGAATGTTGAATGTTTTTGAGAAGTGTCCTTGGGCACGGGACGACATAACTTATAACCATGGTTGCTGCACACTACAGAAATGGATAATATAATATAATACCACGATACAATCCATAAAATGTTCTTTCACTATATTTGTCTAATCCACCAGGGTCGTAGGGTCGAAATAGTTAAAGGCCCGTGATATTCTCTCCCCTCCTCTAAGCTTACTCTGAATTTACCTCTAATAAGACAGAACACATATATCTTTAATAGAGGAATGGCGGGAAGCATCGGGACGCGCGGTTGTGTTTTTTTGGTTTTGTTACTTTTTTTTATTTTTATTAATTGTAATAACAATTAATTAATGGGAAAATGGACAAAACACAAAATATTGTGTTTTGTCCATTCAGAGTGGTTTTCTATAGTGTTTGTTTTAAAACCTTGATCTTTATATATTGTGATTGGTTGGCGAATCTTATGGAGTACCGTTTTGGAGTGGTTTTCTTAGTAGGGCTGTTCTGGCGGTTTTCTATAGTGTTTGTTTTAAAAACTTAATTTGTGTAATATATAATGTGATTGTTTAGCGAATATTGTGGTGGACTGCCTTGTGTGGATGGAATGGGGAATGATAGTTGATTGATGGGGACTAGAGGGGTGAAGCCGCGCTCCTTGGGGTTTCCCGCCATTTCTCCGTATTACAGACCGAATAATTGTATTTTGTATGGCTAATAGCCTAGTAGCTAATGCCTTTAAATGAAAATAATAATAAATATCTTTAATAAATTAATTAGCATCATGTTTATGTTTGATAAGTTGTGCTATATCCGGTATACTTTATCCTATAAGGTTTTTTAATGTGAAAGAAAGCGAATGAGACTGATTGAGAGAGAGTGAGAAAGGGCGAACGTAGCATGAAGCACATAGCCATGGAGTGAGATTAGGGAGTGAGAAAGATCGAGAGAGAGAGTGAGATAGAGCGAACGTCGCATCGCAAGTCTCGGAAATTTAAAGCTTTAGATTAGTATAAATATAAAAGAGATTAAAAAAATAGTAGTATAAATATAAAAGAGATTTAAAAATTAGTTTGCTAAATAAGTTTCACTTCTTAGTTCTGACATGTGTACTTTGTACGCACTTTTTATGTTATGAGGCGGCAATCGAGCATTCGTAGCCTTATGGTGACTACCGACGCCCATAGACATCCGCACGCGTCATCCGTTGCTCTCCCGGCTCCCCTATCCCCCCCATGGGCCACCAGGAACTCACAAACCGCACGAAACGCGACTTGACTTAATACCTTAATACACGTACTTAATACACTTAATACACGTATATATATAATACACGTACTTAATACACTTAATACACGTAACACCGGCGTCAAGTCCATCACGAGAGCGAGAAGTACCACCGTCGTGCCGGCTCCATTCGGCTAAAAACCAACATGGCACTACCTCTTACTATTATTTATATACGGTGTCCTGTGACTAGATTTTCTCAAAATGAGACGTGAATTTCTTAAATTCAGTATATAGACACTAACACCCGACAGACGTCCTGTACAAACCATGTTGGAGACTGAATTGTGAATCTATATTACCGGTGGGAGGGAAGCGCTGTGCCGCGCTCCCGGCTGCATGGGTACCACCATCTTGCTTATTTCTCCCGTGAAACAGCTTTGCTGTGTTTCGGAGAGAAGGGCAAGACAGGCAGTGTAATTACTGGCACCGAGACTTAACATCTTATGTCTCAGGATAGGCAACACATAAATGAGTTGCCTGGGCTCGTTCCAGGTATACTTATTTATGTTCATGGGCGACGTCGACCACTTAACATCAGGTGGTACGTTTGCCAGTTTGCCTATCCAACTAACATTAAAAAAAAAAAAAAAAAAAAAAAAAAAACTAAACCATTCTCGAATTCATTTGAAGCCGCCATTTGAAGATTCAGTCGTTAAGGAGGAGTCCAGTGACATATCATCATCATCATCATCAGCCTCTATCCATCCACTGCTGAACATAGGCCTCTCTCAAAGAACGCCAAGACGCCCGATCCCTCGCTATTCGCATCCAACACGGACCGGCGACTACGGAAATCGTCTGGCAGTGACATATACACGAACATAATTATTATATACTAATAGCGCCCGCGGGTTTGCCCGCGTACTTCCCATTCCCGTGAGAGTACGGGGATAATATATAACCTATGTGTTATTCTGATATATACGCTATATTATTGTAAAGTTTCATTAAAATCTAGTAAGAATGACAAACATTCACACAAACTTTCGCGTTTATAGTATTAGTGTCTACTAATATAAGATGTGTATTATACTGGATGATCATTATCATCATCCTACGATGATGATGATGATGATGATGATTGAACGTAGCGGCATTTTGAAGTTTATTTATAGTTCCATTCGAGTTGTGAAGCTGCGATATTACGTCGGATAATTGGATGCCTGGTGGAGTGTGTGCCGAGTATTAATTTAGGTTTTGATTTGCGTATACTAGAGTGATGCTCGGTAATTAATGATATGGGGTTTGACGTCGTTTGGGGAGATCGGAGATATGACCTATTGCTAGGTCACCCAGCAAAAGGGGTTTATGGTTGACCTTCGTTTCTCCTGAGGCATCCCTCGGGGGAGTGGGCCTTCCCAGGCGGGTATGTGGGATTAGCTGTGCCCGAAAGCTGGTAAGTGGACGCAGCTCTACCCACTAAAACCCGGCGAGTGCCACCAATGCCGCCTTTGGTGAGGTGCCCCGGATCTTTTGAGCAAACAGGGCACCTCGACGGCTAGTCAGTCCCTCAGGAGACCGACGCCACCTCCGCAGAGGGGCTGCCCCGCACCACAGATAAACTTTGCCCAACGTAGGAACAGTATAATGGGGTGAGGTTCCCATCTTCGCCCCTTGCCCCATTCTTTTGCTCTTTTGGCCCCTCATCTCATAAGAGAGGTACAAAGAACCCCCTCGGCTCAATTCACTTCGCCCAAGGTGCTGGGTTCACCCTAGGCTACTGAGCCCCACTGCCACGACAAGGCTTAAACCATGGTGGGGAGTAATACTATACTACCAAAGGAACATTTAATATGAATTTTTCACTTACAAAAGTATTTAAAACGGCACCACGTTTTGCACTTTTGCCTTGTTCAAGAAAAAGATTCGTAGGTAATGTTAAAATATCGTTACACGAAACAATAGAGAAAATCATGTTAATTATCCCATTTTAATTAGTAATATTCCTTGATACCTACCTGGAAGGACTACTAATTACTAGAACTAATACAACCTGTTGGAAACTTCCCAACACCTTTCCAAGGATGACATTGTTCTCATACTACCGTAAGAGGTCAGCGTCACACGTTATTAGCGGTCGGAGGGATGCGCTGTGCCGCGCTCCCGGCTGCATGGATACCACCATCTTCCTTGTTTCTTCCATGAAACAGCTTTGCTGTGTTTTGGAGACAAGGGCAAGAAATGCACTAGCGCAGAGACTTCTTATGTCTCAGGCAACACATAAATAGCCTGGGCTCGTTCCTAGTAAACTAGTTTATGTTCATGGGAGACGTCGATCACTTACCATCAGGTGGCATGTCTGCCAGTTTGCCTATCCAACTAACATAAAGTAACCCATGAACACAAGTTGAGGTCCCACTATTTTGTGTCAGACTCGTAAATATAATTTCAGAACATTATACATTAATATCAATCCGTAAATCAAACAGATCAAAATAAAACAAATAAAATAAACGCATTAACTTCAGCAAACGCCAGTATGATTCTAAAAGACACCCTGGTCGCCTGTGAGAAGGTTTATATTGGGTTATTTCTGATGTCCAGTAAATAACAGTCACATGTAGCGCGATTTACTTAATGTAGTCATAAATACCCATTATTGGGTGAAATGGCTTCTGGTCATTTTAAAGTTGAACCCGAGCCAACTGCCAATACTCCAAACATCTCAGCAATTTAATATTTTTTATTCAATATCAAACAGCAAGAGCGGGTTTGACTAGTACACAAATCCGTATTAGTCGTATCTATTAATGTGATGGACGGACGAACCAACAGACAACCTTACCTTTTTTTTCGTTTACGCCGGGATTTACCTCCTAAAACCCGGCGAGTGCCACCAATGCCGCCTTTGGTGAGGTGCCCCTGATCTATTGAGCAAACAGGGCACCTCAACGGCTAGTCAGTCCCTCAAAGGACCGATGCTACCACTACAGAGGCGTTGTCCCGCAACGCAGAACAACCCCTCCCAACGTCGGGACAGAACAATGGGGTGAGGTTCCTATCCTCGCCCCTTGTCCCCCTGCTCTTTTGATCCCTCTTCTTATAAAATTGTATATTTTTCAAACCTTCGTCAATTTTTTTTTCAAATTTCAACACCTACAAGCCTCTAATATTAAAACGACAAAAATTTCAATCGAATAACTGACTGAAAAATCTACTGTCTGTGTCTGTGAAATCACTTTATTCTAATGCAAGATGCGGGAATAGAGAGCAAAAGTATTTGTGACTTCGCGAAGCCTTAGTCTAAAATCTAATTTAAGTCTCTTTGCATTTAAGTCTCGGATTTCATGACCGCGGGGTCCTCTGGAAGCCTTGTTCCTGAATTTAACGTTTTATTCACAAAGGGTTGTTCTGACATAGTCAAGACTGAATTATATTGAATGCACTTAAATGGTGTGCATGTATTAGATCCCCTTAGTTAGGAATAAAGGAGATATCTCAATATGGGACGTGCTTTTGCTAGTTTTTAAGAGCCATTCAAACATAGGACTTCTTTTTTATGCTGTGATATATATTTTGATGTTATATTTTGATAGGCAAATAGCTACCTGAGTAGTGGTTAGCATTACTCATAAATATAAACAACTCCACCCACCTCAACAGAATTATATTATGTTGCCTATCCGCCTTCTTCTTTTCCGCCGGGAAATGCTCTTAGGCATCCCTCGGGGAGGGGGGACTCCCCAGGTGGATATGTGGGACTCGCTGCGTCCGAAAAATTGTAGGTGTACGCAGCTTTACCCACAAAAACCCGACGAGTGCCACCAATGCCGCCTTTGGGAGTGCCCAGGATCTGTTGAGCAACGGGGCACTTCGATGGCTAGTCAGTCCTCTAAGGGACCGAATTAATCCACAGAGGCGTTGTCCCGTACCACAGAACAACCCCTCCCAACGTTAGGACATTGAAATGGGATGAAGTTCCCATCCACACGATGGGCTCGTTCCAGGTAAACTGGTGTATGTTCATGGGCGACGTCGACCACTTACCATCAGGTGACACGTTTGCCAGTTTGCCTATCCAACTAACATAAAAAAAAAGAAAAAAACAATAACAGAAAATATATAATAAAAAAAAAGAATAATAACAAACTATAACTTAAGCAACATTTTCACAGTAATCACGACTTTGTGATATTTTAAACAAATATTCACCTAATATACTTTTCTATTTTAATGCCTGTATTTGCTTTAAACCCTTGTGCCATCTTGAACGAGAATATTCAAACATTTTAGTATAAAAATATACGATTATAATAATATCCAAATCCGGTGTTCCAAAATCGACTTGAATGGAAAAATACAACCCAATTTAACATAATTCTTAACTTCCCACATAAATTATTTATAGGCTATAAATGTAACCATTCTTATCAGAAAACATGTGTGGGTAGTATCAAAAATCAAATAGATATAAACTGCATTATTATTCTGATCAAGACCGCCTTTTCCTCTTAACGTGGATCTATTCGAGTCCGCTAAATTGCCTCCGAGGATCCCGCCCGTTTGAGGTTTGGTATATTTTTTACCGGTCCCAATAAAAAGAATCAAAGTCATTATGGAATGGGTTTTTAAAAAGTTACCTTCGATGAATGATCAAATTTAGAAATGGACGTTCGAAATTCGTTCATTCGTTCTTAATTTAAAATGGAATATAGCGGCTTTCGACAATTACTCGCGAGACACGAGTCGTGCCGTTTTGTGCCGGGTATGTGGACTGGCTGCGCCCGAAAGAAGGTAAGGTGGACGCAGCTCTACCCACTAAAACCCGGCGAGTGCCACCAATGCCGCCTTTGGTGAGGTGCTCCGGATCTGCTGAGCAAAAGGGCACGTCGACGGCTAGTCAGTCCCTCAGGAGACCGACGCCACCTCCGCAGAGGGGCTGCCCCGCACCACAGAACAACTCCCAACGTAGGAACAGTATAATGGGGTGAGGTTCCCATCTTCGCCCCTTGCCCCATTCTTTTGCTCTTTTGGCCCCTCATCTCATCCTCGGCCGGTCCCGCACAACAGAGGGGTTGTCCCGCACCACAGAACAGTACAGTGGGGTGAGATTCCCTTCCTCGCCCCTTGTCCTCTTCTTATAAGAGGGGTACAAAAAGCAGCTCCCTCGGTTCAATTGGCTTCGCCCAAGGTCCTGGTTTCACCTTAAACTACTGAACCCCACCGTTACGGCTAGGCTTGAACCATGGTGGGGAAACCTCTCACTGTAACAAGATCGGATATTAATTTGTTTATTTAATACTTGTTTGGAGAAACAATGATCTCATGATTAATTTAACGTTAATTGTCATTTTGGCTTTCCCTTCAATTTACAGTACTGTAAATTGAATTTCAACAAGAATTTTATAGACGACGAACGTTTGAAGTAATAATTGCGGTATTGGTTTCAATTACTTAACGCGCTGTTTCCCTGAGGGACTGAATAGCCGTTGAGGTGCCCTGTTTGCTCATTAGATCCGGGGCATCTTACCAAAGGCGGCATTGGTGGCACTCGCCGGGTTTTAGTGGGTAGAGCTGCGTCCACTTACCAGCTTTCGGGCGCAGCGAATCCGGATCTAATAAATAATCAGGACACCTCGACGGCTAGTCGGTCGGCCGACGCCACCTGCACAGAGGGGTTGTCCCGCACTACAGAACAAACCCTCCCAACGTCGGGACAGTACAATGGGTAGAGGTTCCCGTCCTCGCCCCTTGTCCCCTGCTCTTTTATCCCCTCTTCTTATAATAGGGGTACAACGAGCCCCCTCGGTTCAATTCGCTTCGCCCGAGATGCTGGGCTCACTTTAGGCTACTGAGCCCCACCGCCACATCAAGGCATGAATCATGGTGGGGAGATCGGCTATCCTGGCGTTCATTGGGGGAGGCTTATGTTCAGCAGTGGATGGATATATGATGATGATAATGGAAGAAAGGATGAAGAAGCAGAAAGCCCATTTACTGCAAAAATCTAAACATACTAAATGTATGTTTAGTCCTTGATGTTTAGAATCTTGTCTCTTGAATCTTTATATATATATATATATATATATATATATATATATATATATATATATATATATATATATATATATATATATATATATATATATATATATATATATATATATATATAAATATAAGATTTATATATATATATATATATATATAAGATTTATATATATATATATATATATATATATATATATATATATAGTGCCACGTATTGTTTGACGACTTTTTCGTTAAGATTTTGTAAGTCCCAAACTATATCATATACCTAACGTATTGTTTGAGGAAAATTTATCAATACGTTGCACATACATACGTACGTCACATCGTCAAACAATACGTTGCATATATATATATATATATATATATATATAGAAAAATATATATTTCTTGTGTGCGTGTGTATGTCACTGAACTCCTCCTAGACGGTTGGACCGATTTTGATGAAATTTTTTGTATGAGTTCAAGGGGATTCGAGGATGGTTTAGATTCACAAAAAAAAAATTGTACTGGACAACGTCTGTCGGTGCTACTAGTATAATATAATAATGAAACTGATTAAACACTGTCAGTTTATCACAGTTAAAAGCGTAAATCATGTTATTCGTAAACAAAAACTAGAGTACGTCAAAATAAATCAGTTTGCTATTGTTGGTGTAAATCAGTTGGATGTTCACATAACTAAAATATTGATGGTAAATCAATAGCAGAATAGAACAAAGGCATGTGCTTTTCAATTTTTAATATTCGATATATGTCTAGCAATTTTACACACTTTATTGCTAAAAGATTTGTGGAATGTTCTAAAAATTTTGCAAAAATTTAACATGCTGTTGACAACGCCTTTAAGCGTTGAAAATGATGTGTTAAATTTAAGGTCAGATCTATCTATCTATCTATATAGTCGGCGTCTTATTTGTTCTGTACCCTACCTACCTACCTTGGCTGACACCGACTCCAAAAGTAACTATAATGACGTGGTAAACGCAAAGTTTGTACATTAGTAGAAGATTAAGTTGATTATAATATGTTGTAAGCACAAACATTAAAGAAACTGTTATTTTATTACTTTTTACTTTAGTATTTTTGAAGTCGGTTTTAATTTTTTGTAAAATGTTTTTATTTTTAGTGATTCCGAAATTCATCATTGAAGGAGGCATGTTCAGCAGTGGATGGATAAAGGATGATGATGATAATAATAATAATAATATCTTTATTTGCTAGAATATAATTAGTAATAAGATGTTAACATAATATATGTGGCCTCATATTCTGCGTGCGCGTGGCGTGCAAATCTTATAATTTAATTTTGGGTTAGTTTGAATAATAATAATAAACATTATAAATCAATAGAATCACAGTCAATTTCGGTATCATTTGCAACATGTCAAGGAGAAATACAATAATAATTAAAACAATTGTCAATAAAAATTATCAATTAAATCACAATACATACATATTTATAGACTGTGTATACAATTAAATTTAATTCATCAATATACTAAATAATCATTATAGGCTTGTCCGAGGTAGTATAATTGAATAATGATAAATGACGTAAATATAGTATTATAATAATTCACCGCCATTGCATTCAAGTAGGTACCTTCACAGATCGAAACTTTAAAGTAGTACCTACATGATAGTAATAATTATGATGTTTATGTTTTATCCTCTAAGTAATCCCTAATATTATAGTACATTTTTGAAGGTAGCCATTCGGATAGTACAGTTCTGAATTTTTGCCCTGTTGATTCCTTAATATGCTTTGGTAGTTTGTTAAAAATTGATACAGCCATGCAATATGCATTGTTGCTGCAAATTTTTAATCTTTGAGAGGGGATTTGTAATTTGTGGGGATATCTACAGCTTTTGGTAGCTACATTAATTTTCTTGTCAAAATACATATGTTGGTATTTATAGACAAAAACACACATCTCAAAAATGTACAGGCTTGGAAACGGAAGAATTTTATATTTTTCAAATAAAGGTTTGCAGCTTTGTAGGTAACTGGCTCCACATATTGCTCTAATACATTTTTTTGTGCACGAAAGACACGGATTGAATCAGTGGAATTACCCCATATTATTATTCCATATCTTAGTATAGAGGCAACGTAGCCGTGGTTGGTATGCTAATAGAGCTGTCTTTATACATGCTGAATTTTTCAATTTTCTTAGGACATAAATAATTTTTTCCATTTTAAGAGTAACACTATTCACATGTTATTTCCAAGTACAAAGACAATCTACGGTTATCCCTAAAAACTTGGTTGATGATACTTCTTCTATCCTATTTCTTTCATAGCAGACATTTAATATATCACGTGAACTATTTTGTACTTTGAATTGAATCATTTTTGTTTTGTTTGTATTTACCGCTAAGTTTTTCCATTGTAGCCAGTTTACTGTTCTTTCTAAAGTTGTGTTTAATTCGCATTCGTAGTGTAGTAGTTTTCATTTTTTATAAGTATAGTTGTGTCATCCGCGAAAAGTATACATTTATGTTTTATTATTTCAGGTAAATCATTTATGTAGCATACAAATAGTAAAGGGCCGAGTATGGATCCTTGAGGGACACCGTAAGCATTTAGGAGATAGAAAGACCTATATTTTTTTTAAATTTGTCTCTTGATGATAGTTATGGTGATGATGATGATGATTACGATGACCGCGACATACTATGGTGTGCTACCAAAGCATCCTATACAATTATTGTTACATCGACACGTAATAAAATGATCATATCATCAAGGTAAACAAAACCAACCAAATAGGCATTATTAGGAATAACTAAAAAACGGCTTCTCAGATCTTAATAAAATTAATATGGGACTAAATTGGAAACATGAACTTTCAAACAAAAAAGAACCATCGAAATCCATTCACAAACGGCAGAGTAATCGTGTCACATACATACAAAAAAAAAACATACAGACGAATTGAAAACTTCATCTCTTTTTGAAGTAGGTTAAAAATTAAACAATAGGTATATTCATTCCTTTAAACAAATAAAGATACTGTTATCTGAAAGTTTATTAAGTAAATCATTACCTACGTCGAAACTGAATTTCACAGGTTTGTTTTTAAAGGCAGAAGGCTGAGCATAGCAGATAATATATGATATGATATTAATGTTTTATCAATTCAAGTTCTAATTTAGGGACAGTTGTAAAATATGGCTATAGAGTATAAGACTGTCGGGTATCGACAAGAACAATACAATAATCTTAATTAATGCTAATGAAAAATTACAATTTCAAGTAAAACCTTATTTTTACCCGTAATGTAGAATGTTTATTACAATCGTTATTCATCGAATGCTTCTGCTCCACTGGATACATATAAAACTGAAACTTTCAAACAGTGTTACAAAGGAAATGCTAAGTTTCATAGAACATTGGGCCGTTCGTTAAAACGAAATGCTTCAGTTTATTGCAATATAACTACATCATATAAAATAAAGTCGCTTCCAGTCTGTCTGTCCCTATATATGCTTAGATCTTTAAAACTACGCAACGGATTTTGACGTGGTTTTTTAATAGATAGAGTGATTCAATATGAAGGTTTATGTGTATAATACACGCATAGTAGATAAACACTGACAATTTTAGAGGTTTGTAATGTGATACACACATTGCAAACGCTGGTTGAACCCTATCAGATAGATCAAAATAATGTACTACAGCACACATTGTACTGTGTTTATTGTACACCTTGAAAAGGTCTACAAAAAAGCGATGGTATATCGCTTAGGGATAATCCACAATAACCATTTTTTAACCTTTACTTTTTACGAGAATTAATGGCTTATTTACGATGGGATTTTAAGCAATACAGTATTAATCCTTATCCAATTAAGTACATTAAATACATTGTGCATGTTCCTGTTCCATTGATCCTGGCTGCATCCATAAGGATTTCCCTGAGAAAAAAAAAACCCGATGTCACTATCAATATGTAAGTTACATTTTTGTCTGTTATAAAAAAAAACGGATTAAATCAAGCCATTTATTAGCGATAATCTATTATTGTTCGTTTATAGTGAAATATCCGATGAATTTTACACCGACATTATTTTCATTAAGATTTATCCAAAGAGGAAGTTATGTTATATTGATAAAATGTCCAACACACACCACACATTGTTGTTCTAAAATTAAAACTGTGCTCATTATAATGAAACACTTTTTTACGGATTTTATCGCGGTTTATTAAGATTTTTACAAGCCCGACGTTTCGGATACTTTACAGCAACCATGGTCACGGGAGGACCATAAAACTGTGCTGTTGCACATTTCAGTATTTTAACCCACTAATAGTAGTATATACTAGGTATTTCTCTTGGGAAAATCAATGATTTTTGAAGTGAAAACTTCTTTAGGTGCGGGACGCATATTTTTTGATGAGATAACATCTCTGGATTCGTGACACCGTTACCACCGTTATGAGACACTATTTGACGTTTATATGACGTTTGATTTATTTATATAAGATTATGCAATATTTGTTTACTTAACCAATCGTCAAACACACTGAAATGTCAATGTCATGCGGCCACTATGTGCGCCGTTTAAATTGTATAGGTTATCGTAATCTTTTACAGCCTGTATTATAGGTATTTGAATTTAATTGTATTGTTTTTACTTCTATCGTCAGTCCATGTGATTGGTTGGGTTAGTTTTTAGCATTTACTTGTTTCCTTTCTTTTACAAGAAATGTGTCATTAAATACAGACATGTTATCATAATAATAATGACGTGTTAAGTTATTAGGAAGCGTCCTCCAGGCGAACGTCAACCACTGCGCCGGGGCTCAGGACCTTTTCCTGCAGTCCATGGCGGAGTGGTGCGTTGACGTCGCGATCGTCGCCGAGCCATATGCTGTGCCTTCCAGCTCACACTGGGCGGGGGACACCGATGACTCGGTAGCGATCGTGGTGAGGCCTGGAGCTGCCCCCCCCCTCGCGGTCAAAGCGAGGGGCCGCGGGTACGTGGCGGTGGTTCGGGGAGAAGTGGCTTTCGTCGGAGTCTACTTCTCACCGAACCGCGATTTGGCGGCCCTGGAACGGTATCTCGACGTTCTGGGGCCGCTGGTGGGGCAGCTAGCTCCTCTACAGGTGTTCGTGGCTGGGGACCTCAATGCCAAGTCCACGGCGGGGGGCAACCCGGTCACGAACCCAAAAGGGAGGGAAGTGGAGGAGTGGGCGCTAGCTGCCGGACTGTCCCTGCTCAATACAGGGACAGTCCAGACGTGCGTGCGTTGGTCGGTAGGTTCCGTGGTGGACGTCACGTTCGCCACGCCGGCCATCGCGCGCAGAGTGGAGGGGTGGAGGGTGAAGACTCTCTCGGACCATCGCTATATAAGGTTCGAGGTGTCTCCAGTCCCCGTCAGTCCGGCGTCTACATCGTCGTCGTCGTCCAGGGGGAGAAGCCGGTTTCCGCGTTGGGCACTCACTAAGCTCGACCGGGAACTGGCAGAAGAGGCCGCTATCGTCTGCCAGTGGAGCCTCCCACAGCTGTCGGAGCTGGGGGTGGATGAGGTGGCTGACCGACTCTGCGACGCGTTCACCGCGGTGTGCAGAGCAGCCATGCCGCCCGCAAGACGTCCACCCCAGCGGCGGGCGCTCTACTGGTGGTCGGCCGAGATAGCCGGTCTCCCAGCCGCCTGCAATGGGGCAAGGAGGCTGTACACCCGGAGCAGGCGTAGACTCGCCCAGGACGTCGACAGGCACGACAGGCTGCGCAGGGTCTACGTGGAGATGCGTAAGATCCTGCAGCAGGCCATTTGCCGAGCCAAGGAGGAGGCCTGGCTGGAGCTAGTGGAGGGTCTCAACGGAGACCCCTGGGGCCGACCGTATAAATGGGCGCGGGACAAGCTCCGCGTCCAGTCGGCCCCAATCACCGAGAAGCTCCAGCCGGGCCAACTGGGGAGGATCGTCGGGGAACTCTTCCCCGACACACCCGTGGGCTTCGTGCCCCCCAGGATGGCTCGGCAGACCCCGGACGAGGAGGGTGTTCCGCCACCCGTCACGGAGGCTGAAATGGAGGCGATTCTGTCCCGCCTCCAGAGTAGGAAGAGGGCGCCGGGTCCAGATGGGGTGCACGGAAGGGTCCTCGCAATCTCTCTCGTGCACCTCGGAGATAGCCTTCGGGAGCTGTTCGACCGCTGCCTGCGGTCCGGACACTTCCCGAGGGCCTGGAAGGAGGGTCGGCTCTGTCTGCTTCCAAAGGCAGGGCGGACCTCGGACTCGGCTTCGGCGGTGCGACCGGTAGTGTTGCTGAGCGAAGCTGGGAAGGCCTTGGAGAGGATAGTGGCTTCCCGGCTTGTTCAGCACATGGAGGTGGGCCCGGGACCGGGACTCTCAGAGTCCCAATTTGGGTTCCGGGCACGCCGGTCGACCGTCTCTAACGCCTTCAGGCGGTGACGGGTGAGGCGGAACACAGTGGGAAGGTGGTGGTCGCGCTGTCTTTGGACATCGCGAACGCCTTCAACAGCCTCCCTCACAGTGTCATACGGGAGGCACTGAAATTCTTCGGGGTGCCCCCGTATCTGAGGAGGTTGTTGGAGGCGTACCTCTCCGAGAGGAGGGTAGCCTGCGAGAACCGGTGTGGGTCCATAGAGTGGTGGCGAGTCGGGTGCGGTGTGCCACAGGGATCGCTTCTGGGTCCGATTCTGTGGGAAATCGGCTACGACTGAGTCCTGCGAGGCCGCCTCCTCCCCGGGATGGGTGTCATCTGTTACGCGGATGACACCCTCGTGTATGCCCGGGGACGAGGCTATAAAGAGGCGGCGCGGCTGGCCGAGGTAGGGCTCGACCTCGTGATCAGCCGCATAGAGAGGTTAGGGCTTCGGGTCAGACCTGAGAAGACCGAAGCCCTTCTCTTCCGCGGGACCGGGTGGAAAGGACGCCCATCGGGGGTTGCCCTCCAGATCGGAGGGGTGAGGGTCAGGATGAGCCCCCATATCAAATATCTGGGGCTCATCCTTGACGGAGGGTGGACCTTCGGTCCACATTTCTCAATGTTGGGACCGAGGGTCGTGAAGGCGGCAAGTGCGCTGGCCAGACTCCTCCCGAACCTCGGAGGACCCAGTGCCGCCTGCAGGCAGCTATACTCCGGAGTCTGCCGGAGTATGGCGACGTACGGTGCACCCATCTGGGCGGGTCACCTTACCGCGAGGAATAAGGCCCAGCTGCGCCGAGCGCAGCGGGTCATCGCGGTAAGAGTGATTCGGGGGTACCGTACGGTATCGTGGGCGGCAGCCACTGCCCTGGCCGGTGACCCCCCGTGGGAGCTCGTGGCGGAGGTTCTTGCCGAGACGCACTCCTTTGTCTCGGATAGGAGGTCGCTTGGTGAGAGCCTTACGCTGGACGGGTTCCTGCGGTTCGCCGAACAGGGCAAGAGGCGTTAATGCGGAGGTCGGGGGGAGGACCTGGCGCGGCAGCCGTATGGCAAAAACCTGACCGCTGCTCTGCGTCCGGTCCTTGAGCGGTGGATGCGCCGTAAGCGCAAACCCCTCACCTTCCGTCTGACACAGGTGCTCACCGGGCATGGTTGCTTTGGTGAGTACCTGTGCCGGACGGCCCGCAGGGAGCCGTTGACAGTGTGTCACGATTGTGGCGCGGCGGTGGACTCGGCCCAGCACACCCTCGAGGTGTGCCCGAGATGGGCGGCGCTGCGTCATGATCTGACATCGGTCATCGGGGGGGACTTGTCTCTGCCGAGTGTCATCACCGCGATGCTTGGTGACGACGAGTCCTGGACGGTGATGGTCTCCTTCTGCGAGGCAGTAATGTCCCGGAAGGAGGCCGACGAGCGGGTGAGAGAGGAGGAGGCCGCCGACGTGGCCTCCCCCCGCAGGCGACGAACGGGGGTGCGTAGGAGGCGCTATTTAATGCGCCTCCAGTAACGCCCCTGTGTTCGTGTCGGGCCCAGGATGGGAACCTGGGTCTGTATGGCACGACGTCGTGGGGACTGCTTAGTAGCGGCTGGGCAGTCCCCCCCTACGAGGAGTAGTCTGGCCTTCGCCGGGGCCAGCCTGTCGCTGAGGTGATCCTGTCTGTTGCCTGCATATCCGGGACCTTCAAAAAGCGGCTGAAGGCGCTCGCAGTGCTTTTAGTTAGGGTGGGCACTCCCAGGTGCGAGTCCCACATTGGTTCAGGATCTACCCGAAGGTCCTGGCTGCATCCATAAGGATTTCCCTGCGAAAAAAAAAAGGCAACATGTATCCCCTAGAGAAGGGTAGACCGGGTAGTCGCTGAGGTGCCCTGTTGCTGATAGATCCGGGGCACATCAGTATGGCGGCCTTTACTGCCTCGCAGTAATGTCCCAGAAGGAGACCATCTGCAGACTGGGACTGCAGAAGGAGACCATCGCGTCCAGTACTTGTCATCACAGAGCATCGCGGCGATGAATCTCGGCAGAGACATTACTCCTCCGATGACTGATGTCAGATCATGACGCAGTGCCGCCCATCTCGGGCACACCTCGAGGTAGTGCTGGGTCGACACCACCACAGCATTAATGTGTAGCTTATTCTTAGACATAATAGTAGTGTGGTAAGTCTCTATGCCAGTTATAACACAGCCTGTCCTACCCTTTTTGCCGAGAGTCAGCAACGCTGTATGACGAAAGAAATGAACATACCGGTAGAAGGGCGCTGTGCCGCGCTCCCGGCTGCATGGGTACCACCATCTTGCTTGTTTCTCATGTGAACCAACCGTGAAACAGCTTTGCTATGTTTCGGAGAGAAGGGCAAGACAGGCAGTGTAATTACTGGCACCGAGACTTAACATATTATGTCTCAGGATAAGCAATACATAGATGAGTTGCCTGGACTCGTTCCAGGTAAACTAGTTTATGTTCATGGGCGACGTCGACCACTTACCATCAGGTGGCACGTTTGCCAGTTTGCCTATCCAACTAACATAAAAAAACATGTATTGGTACCCATTCAAGCGAGAGTACAGAACAGGGATACCCTCCTATCGGTAAGTGTAAAGTTTTAGACTCTACCACTCTGTAAGAGGTAGTGCCATGCTGCTTTCCAGCCGAATTGGGCCGGCATGACCAGGGTGGTAACTTTCATACTATCATAACACCGGCGTCAAGTGACAGATATGCTGTCGCGTTTCGTGCGGTTTGTGAGTTTCCGGTAGTCCATGTGGGGTATAGGGGAAAGAAGGGCAACGCATTTACGCAACCGCCGCGCTGGTTGTGCAGATGTCTATGAGCCGACTGCTCGGTTGCCTCTACAAAAAAACTCTACCTCTCTCTACCACTACAACGATTAGCCTATTTAGAAAGTTATTTTAAAGGAAGTTAATAGAATCAGGCGTTACTTTGCGGAAATACATTATATATATATAATCGTTAAGTCACTTAACGATTGCTAATCGTAGAGTCTACATCCTGAGGATGCCTCGGTGTCGGGGCGAAACGTGCGTGGATTGTGTGGTGGTGGTCTTTTACTGTGGTTGTGGTGCATGTGGGGTGGTGGTGCATGCGAGTGTACGCATATGCAGTGTGGGAAAGGAGGGCGGTGCTATATGCATGCATATGCGTGCACTCACACATTTGCAGTAAAGACTGCGTGTTTTGCGGGATTATTGCTAATTAAATTATAATTTAATCTTATATTTTAAAGGTATTTTTAGTTTTGGAGTAAATTAAACCAGAGACCATTTTACATTTTTTTTATTTTGTAAAGTACTAGTAGTTTACAAATACATATAAACATAATACGAGTAATATAATATGAAAAACGACAATACGCATTAAAAAGTCGATTAAGTCCGTCCACGTTCCACAATGTCCGTATTCCGCAAACAAAAGTCATAAAAAGATACGAATTCCGTAATAGCTTGTATTTATTCGTGTTATTCCGTAAGATATAAGAGAATATTTATCGCGGGCCTAATGTTTGACCTGCCCGATAGCTGCGGTAAATCAAAACGCTCGTTTTTGCTCCAACTCCAAAGAAAATTGTAATTGAATGTAAATTTGTGTACATGTGTTTTTTTTTGTATGATAAAGGATGAGTTATTTACTATATATATTTGTGATGAAGAACACGGGGGAGGTAAGTTTATCATCATTATCATCATAATCAGCCTTTTCCGACAGTTGGACATAAGGCTCGCGTCTCTTTCTTTCTTTAATTATATATATAGTTAGACACATGAATTAAGCAAATACAAGAATATGTATTCAATCTAGCACAAAAATAGCGAGTCGCAAAATCGTTTTATCGTTAATCGTTTAAATATTGTTATGTTAAACTGCTTTGACGGTAGGGATGGGCGCGATTTTGCGACTCATTATTTTTGTGCTATATTGAATACATATTCTTGTATTTGCTTAATTCATGTGTCTAAGTGTGTCTGTCAGTTTGTGCTTTGTTGCTATGTGAATTAACGATGCTTCTTTTTTTGTTTTTCAGATGTACTGTGATACAATTTAACTGCACAAATCATCATAATTATTATTTTTGACGTGACAACGTCTTATATTTATATACAATAAGAAAAATATAGACGATGAACTAACAATCTAGATTATGTGAGCGAACGTAGTGGAGGCCGCGTTTAGGTTACGAAGTGTTATTCGTCCATTAACTAGATGGGAAGACGATATCCGTGCAATGGCCGGTCCGTGTTGGATGACTGGTGATTGTTTACGTAGCCAGAAATAGAACCTAAGTCCTAAAAGACAAAATTAACGTTTGATCGTATATTTATGCAAAATATGAGAAGATATATTCGAAATAAAATCTTTTGTCTATGGTTGGAAACTTTTGCACCAAAGAGTTGGCATTTGAAGGAGGTTATTTTCAATTCCAATAAACATTTATGTATTGTAATGGTGACTTGCATAAAATGGCGTCAGTGATATTGGAACGTTGAGTTTGTATAAACGGGCTAGTAGTCTTGTATGTATGTATTTATATATTATGAAAAAACAAACATACAGTCAAATTAATAACTCCTCCTTTTTAGAAGTCAGCTAAAAGCTGCTAGAACGTCACAAGAATACGAAGGTAATTTCGCTGTTGTTTTCTATGTTATAGCTCACGTAGGAAATTGGGCGGTTCCGAAACTGAAGAGCACAGTTCGAGTCTTCTTTTATATTTTTTCTTTTTTTTTTTCAAATTTCTTATTTTGTGTGAAAAACTATTATTGGTATATTTTCTAAAAAAACACGAAATTAGTGTTTAGTATGAAATCTTCTCGATTTTTTTAAAAGAAGCCATGTTCAGCCAATACTGAAATGTACTGAAGTTGTTGAACATGATAATCCTTACTAATATCACAGTCTAATATTATAAATGTGAAAGCGTGGATGTTTGTTACGCTTTCACGCGAAAACTACTTAACCGATCATCGTGAAACTTTGTACACATATTCTTTGAGGTATTAGAAGTAACATAGGATACTTTTTATATAAAAACTAAAATCTTATCCTGCGCAGACGAAGTCGCGGGCACCAGCTAGTAATTAATAAGTCTACTGTAGAGTCTGTAGAGGTAACGTGTTACTTGTTCCATTTCAAGGAATCGCTTCTTATCAATACTCAATTGTAAAGGAAAATATCTTTGTTTCATTTATATTTTCCAATGAAATACAATTTCCAAGAAGGTTTCATTTGTTAGTTCACTTTCCCATGACAAGTTACACACGGGCATCGAGAGTATAACCGGCATAGAGCGGTAATGTAAGGGTTATGAAAACAAATTCCACCAAATTTATGCTGCGACGCTGCGCCGGTTCTGCGCTCTGATTGGCCGACTGATGGCCATTGATGATTGGCCGATGGGGCGTACATACAGATTAACGGTTGGTTGAATTGCTACCTCAGTGACAAATCATTGACCAGTTTCAGAATTTTATGGCGCACATTACTACTCTATCGGGTTATATGTTGGTAGCACACGGGGTCTCGAGCGCAAGTGCTGTAAAGGGTTTTAGCGTAAAACACTAGAGCGCTGGTGAAGGGAAGTTATCAAGTCTTATCTGCTAACATAGTGTAGAGCAAGATTGTGGGATAAAATTTATACTTGATTCAAATGTTTTTAATAAATTAATATTAAACAATCGTACCAGGATAGCTTAACGTGGCGAGCTCGTATTTTCTTTTTTATGTCATAAGGAGGCAACCGGCGCCTTATAGTGACTACCGACGCCCATAGACATCCGCAGAACCAAAAGTTATGAAGATAATTTTCTCTCTTTCTAGAAACTCACAAACCATGAGGGTAAAATTTTACGGATGAAACGTCACGAAAATTGCAACGTTTTTGTCCATGAAGAGGGAGAGAGTGATTGAGACCGATTGAGAGAGAGTGAGATACAGCGAACGTCACATCGTAAGTCTCGGAAATTTAAAGCTTTAGATTAGTATAAATATAAACGAGATTTAAAAAATAGTTTGCCAAATAAGTTTCACTTCGGACATGACGTGTACTTTGCACGTACGCACTTTTTACTATTTCTAAATATTAACTGTAATATAGAGCTCCCTTAAATCTTAACGAACTCTATCCACAGTTTACTTGAAAGTCAGGATTCCGCCAAAAACAGGAATCTGCCATAAAACAAGACTATTCACTCATTTTATGTTCAAGGTTTAATCGTTAAAATCTCGAACTCATTTTGGACTGTTTTCCGCGACTTTCAAGTTTTATTCGAGAAAAGTCTCGGATAAATGCTCATAACAAATAAAACAGAAATGTTATCAAAGATTTCTTTTACAATCGACATAAGTTTTTATATGCTCGTAATAATAAAGGTATGAGATTAAGTTTGGAAATTCAAAGGAATGTGGGTCGCACAAATAGTTTACGCGGATGTTATTATCTTTTATTTTTGGGGGTTTATGAAACTAATAGGGTTGTCGTTTTTGAAAAACAATAAAATTTGTTTATGTAACATTTTAAATTAACATGGTTATGGTTATTTTCGAATATGCGAGTGGCAATGGATCGGCCGTCTTGGTGTTGATTGATTGAGGCCTATGTTCAGCAGTGGAAGGATAAACTGATGACGGTTATTGGTAGTGGGTTGGATGACTGATGGTTATTTTGCACTTATGAAATTACTTCATACTAGTTAACAAGACAATCGTAAATACTGTCGAATTAACAAAAGTGAAAATCATAGTAAATATCGTTACGTTAGATAGTTTTAGAGGTATAATTGTATTATGCTATACATATCCAACACAAGCGTAAATCCTCTTTGAATAACTCGCCTGTAAATCAATGCGGCTGATCTATCTTTTCATTTCATAAACGGTTCTCGTATCACTCTGAAGTTATAAAAGTGAAGCCTAATAATTTGGGGGATCCACTCGGCGTTCACTGAAAGATACTATGTACAGGAATATGGCTGATAATTATTAAGATGTTTGCTTTCACAAAATATAAAGGCATCGGTTACAAGACGAGGCTTGGGTAGGAAAAGTTAGGGTCTGATGGTCGTGCGGGAGGGTGTCCTGTGTTAGTCAGATCCGAAACTTTTTTTTTCTTTTTCGGAACGGCTAGACTTTTCGGCCTGATGGCCTTTAAGCTCAATCGGTACAGTAAGTGAACAGATGGCTCACTTAAGAAATATTCGAAAGGGGGACGCGCCCCTACGCGCACCGCAGGGGGCGCGGTTCATCCCGCGTGCTGCTCGGGAGAGCAGGATTTGGACTAGTCAAATCCGATATGGTTGACGAATCTTTTATGGTTGAATTTAACCTATCATCATGAGGGCCGGCCCTCATCCCTCTGTAGAGGCAGGCGGGCCACGCGCGGTGCCCAAGCAATCTAGCGGTAGCGTAGGGCTACCGCTGTTAGCGCTATCTGGGTTTGTGTCTACTCGTATCGGATTCGAACCTAAGCTTTCGCGATCGGTCCGGATCCGGGACATTCCCCTTCAAGCGGCTGAAGGCAACTCGTAGTGGTGTTAATGCAATATACTGGTGCCAGGGGTAGAGCGGGGGCGCCGGGAGTCCCATATATCTTCGGGTGAATGCGCGCAGCATTTCCACTGCAACAAAAAAAATGGGTTTGTGGTCGTAAGTGGCAATCGTTAATTTTTAGTCATACATCCCAAGATATTATAAGGTTTGAACTGTTTAATATACTAATACGGTTAAGCGATACACAAGTATGGGCGTAAGTAAACGAACGAAATTATTATGTTAAAAGATCATTAATTACCGGTTCAGATTACAAGAAAATTGATAAACTGATATACGAAACAAAAAAATTTTGATTAAAAAAATTACTTGTTTTCTTACAAGTGCCAACCCTAATTACAGTGGACAATAAACAGTTTATCGGCAATAAGAAGTCCACTTCTTAGATTGTTCTTTTATGTCCAGAAGATTGGTTATTTATTCATACGACACGCGACAAGAATAACACAATTTAATGGGATTTCATTTGATGGATTTTGATTTGATCATACGATATGATATTTTAAAACTTCATTAAAATTTTTAGCATCGACATTTTGGTGGATATCTGTACAATGCTTATTGATTTGATATTTATGTCTAAACATATCTTCACAGTTTTATAAAATGTAAGATCAGATTCAAGTCCTCGAGGGATATTTTTATACAATACGAGTAATTTACATGCTTTCGTTTTATTTTTCATAATTTATTTTTCTCTGATATTCTTATATTATGACTCTTTGTGAAATACAAACACATACATTTTGCATCAGAAATTGTGTTATTTTTAAATAATATACATAATTTACTTTAAAATAAGGTTAAATTTAAATTTGTTACGCTAATGTCTGGCTGGTCATAATTTGTTAAGTATATTTTTTCTTGTCGAATAAAATTTCTGTGCCTCACTCCCGCGCGCAAAGCTCTAAGAACAAAAGTTGCACATTCAAAAAAGTGCGCGACAAATAACATTCTACTTCTTCTTTTTTATTTGGCAACGGTCACCTGTTGCTGCATTCTGCCAGTGTCAAGTATTTACAGATAGTAATTGTTATCATTGTGCCAGTGTTTTAATTTCAAATTATTGTTTTTTTTTGTTAAAGATCATGTGAAAGATAGATATATTATTTATAGATATATTAAGATATAGAATATCTTAAATATTATTATTACTTGTATTAGTTTAAAAATAATAAATTTTAAACTGAACTAACACTTAAAGCAGTGAACTCAGTTAGTGACAGCTACATTTAGCTCCAATACGTGTGAAGGGTATTGATATCGTCATGATAAATTGCTTATAAGTCTGTCTATAAATCTCCACTTCTACGTGAGTTGTATCCGTAATAAAACCTATCATAACTTTGAGAATTATTTCAACTATCTTAAACTCACCCCAATTCCTCTAAATAGGTGAGTTTATAGTATTCCATAAAATAGTTCTATCGGAGACTTTCTATTGGGACTTTACTATCTGTCAGACTTACAGATGCTGTATATAAAAAGATACGGATTGAAATCCTTAATAAGTAAATATTTCAGTGTGTATATTACTATAGCCCCATTATAGTAAAAAACTAGAAACGAAATGCAAAACGTTGTTTCGGCATTTTTGCACGATCAAATAGTAATACATATTTCTTTAAAAATAATTGTAATTTGTAGTGTTCAATATTCGTCGTTCCCGCACTGCTGAAGATCATGACTACATAATATGGTCTTTCACTGAACACGGTCATAGGTCAATTGGACTGCCCGGTGGAAATTGCCCCCCACTTTGATCTTCACAGCATGGGACCATCACATTGGTGTTCTTAGCTCACTTTCTTACGTTAGAGGTACGAAACATTTAATTCTTGCTAGTTAGCAAGAATTAAATGATTAATTAGAATTAATTAATTAATTAACTTCTTCTTCTTCTTCATAATCATCATCAGCCTATTATTTCCCACTGTTGAGCATAGGCCTCCCTCTTCTCTGCCAATCTCCTCTGTCCCTTGCCTGTGTCTTTCATGTTTTGCCCTTCCTACGTCATCGGTCCATCGAGCCATAGGACGACCTGGACTTCATAAATATAATAATAAGTAATTATTAATAAATAATAATAATAATAACACATTAACTGCGTCTCTTGAAACGATCATAAAAACTACATATTAGGGGCCAGATGACGAAAATACTGATATTATTAATGATAATGTTTGTTTGTTTAATTGTTACGCTTTCACGTTTAATTAACTAAACCGATTTCAATTAAGTCAATTTTAACGTATTTTTCAGGTTTTCTTTCCTTTCCTTTCTTTCTTTCATTTCCCACCGTTATCCTAGCTAAACAGGAACAGGTGGGAACGAGTGGTAACCCACCCGCAAATCTCAGTGGCAGGTATACAAGATGGATTTTTGAGACGGGTTTTTATTTTTTTCGGTGACCGTAAATTTTCTCAAAAATCTTTGAATGCAGTTCAGAATATTTTGAAAAGTTATGGAAGATTATTTTTATAGAAGTGGGGGAAAACAGACAGTCGGTTCACCTGATGGTAAGTTAGAAGCAATATCCACAGACACACGCTACACCAGAGGATTAGCAAGTGCATTGCCGGCATTCCAAATATAAGCTTTTCTTGAAAGTCAAGAGTCTAAAATGATTTACTCATAGGAGATACTTTTGAATTTTGAAGGATTTCCGATTCATATTACAACTTTCTGGAAATGGAGCGAAGTAAATCAAAAAGGAGCAGAGAAGTCGAAACAATATACAATATCCGTTCTCGGAATACGAGGTATAAGGGACAGTGCGGGATCTGTACTAAAAATATCTTTATTTGTTTTGTCTTAAAAATATTAAAATACATACTTTATACACGAGTTATTTGGTAAAAATTCGTAACTAGTAAATAATAATAAATAAATATATAAAAATAGGTAATATTATAAAGAGTTTATTGTTTGTTTGTTTGCATTGAATGGTCTCCGAAACTACTGGATGGACTAGAAAAATTCTTTCCACAATAGAAAGTCACATTATCAGCGAATAACATAGGCTGTAAAATTATGGTTCAGGCCTGGGGCTCAGTAGCCTTGGGCGAAGCTAATTTAGCCGAGGGGGCTCTTTGTGCCACTCTTATAAGAAGAGGGGACAAAAGAGCAGCGGCAAGGGTCGAGGACGGGAACCTCACCCCATTGTACTGTCCCGACGTTGGGAGGGGTTGTTGTTGAGGCGGGAGAACCCCTTTGTGGAGGCGGCGTCGGTCCCTTGGGAAACTAACTAGCTCTCGAGGTGCCCTGTTTGCTCATTAGATCCGGGGCACCTCACCAAAGGCGGCATTGGTGGCCCTCGCCGGGTTTTAGTGGGTACCCGAGTGGGGTGACCTCCTCCCCCGTGGGATGCCTCAGAGCATTTCCCGGCGTTAAAGAAAAAAAGGCAGTAAAATATTACCCGTGTGAAGCCGGGATGGACTGCTAGTTATAAATAAACTTGTTAAAATCTGTCCCTTAGTCTATCTAGGTTACTTGAATAAAGAGGTCTTTATGTTCCATAACCTTTTTTGAAAAAAAGTTTTTCATAAATCTTTCAAATCGCTTAGTACCTAATAAATCTGAAGTGGCTAATCTGAAGGATTCCATCTTGCTCTGATGTAAATTATTAAATTTTATTATGAATAATATGAAGATATGAATAAATTTCGGACATCTGAAATGGCTAAAATCTGCGTTAAAATCTCATTTATCTTTAAGGTTATCCCAAAATGAATCTTATATACTCATAAAATATATATTATTTTAAGAAAAATATATCGATATAGGTTCTGCGATCAAAATGTTTTTCTCTGTGTATCTCTTTTTATGTATCCTGTTTCTCCTACTAATATTATAAACGCGAAAGTTTGTAAGAATGTATGTATGTTTGTTACTTTTTCACGCAAAAACTACTGAATGGATTTTAATGAAACTTTACAATACACACACTTTACAACATAGCTTATACATCAGAATAATATTTATTTCTGTACTCCCACGGGAACGGTAAGTACGCGGGTGAAACTGCGGGGCGCTGCTAGTGTCGAATAAATGTTTCTTTCTTTCTTTCTATTGTCAATATCTTTCATCATATTTATCTAATTATTTCCATTCACATGTACATCAAAATCATATGATGCTGCTGTATATTTAAAGAATACGATAAGGCAAATGATAAATCACATAATAGAATACGGATATTTTTTTTGACGCAGGGAAATGCTATACGCATGTAGCCAGGACCTGGGTACGCTCCTGACCCTATGTGAGACTCACACTTGGGCTATGTATACCCAAACTAAAACCACTGCGAGCGCCTTCAGTCGCTTTCTGAGGGTGCCGGATCTGCAGGCAACACGAGCACCTCAGCGACACGGATACTTAACTAATTCTAGGTTAATAAAAACTTAGAGTACTAGCTGATCCTATTAGTAGACGTTGCACATCATTATAAAGATTGAATGATTATAATGCTATAATCGTTAAATCTTTATTTAATTAAATATGTCGTACACATTAAATCCGATATGTACGACATATTTAATTTAATTAGGGACAATATATTATGTAGTTGGTTTTAATTTTCCAATTGCATCTTCTTAAAGTAATCTTTAATTTATTTCTAATAGTCATCAAGCTAAAGTACACTTAAAGTATAGGTTTTTTTAATTTCGTGTGTACGGCCCTAATATCAAAACTCATATTAAACACGATTATAAAAGAATAAAGAGTATTAAAACAGATACGTTAAAATGACAAGTAAACTTTAAGCACCTGCACAAAATACAGCACAATATAAAGAGCAGCGCTGACGCTCGAGTTGGATTACTGATTTAAATTTGTATTAAACTTGTATGTAAGCATTAAAGTTTTGCTCAACTCACTTGCGAATAAAGCCATCCACATACAATACATATTTTAAATGTTACAAAAATTGTAAGACAATATTGATATTGAATAGTTAAGCTTTAAATGGAAATATTAGAATTTTTTTACTGATATAAGATATAAACTAGAAAGTTAAAGAGCAACCTGAAACTGAATCAACGTCAAGAACATGATCATATCGGAATATACCTAAAATTAGTCTTTTACGCCTTTTCGTAAGGTGATATGCATTAATTACACTGTCGTTCTTTCGAAAAACACTGCTAAGCTGCTTTCAGGAAGAAAAAAGCTGAATGTACAGGCGAATACTCTTTCCATTGATAAACCAGTATGTTTTAATTTTAAACATTTTCGACCTTTTAATTTCTTCCAAAAATTGTGTATCAAAAACGTTGGTGTACAAATAAAAATGATCAAAACTTATAGCCGTGCTACAGTGTCGTAGCAGCGCTACAATTTTGACGCTATGTTAGAAATTGGGCGAGGAAAAAGGGATGCAGACATTTTTCCGAGATATATTAATTTCTAGCTTTTGTAGGTGACTTTTAAAGGTACCCTTTGCGTTATGACATTTTTATAAAAAATATATTTGTATATTATGTTTAAATTTAATTGATTTCTATTAGCTTTATATTTTGAGAGTAACATGAAAGGTTAAAGTTATGTGATTTATATATTTTTTATTCATAAATATTTTGCCACATTTACACTACTATTTTTTCCATTTAAAATGACATAATAAGATATATGTGCCCAGCCTTACACTCAGTCCGCTTAGCTTTAAGAAGTATCCAGTCGACAGTCGTCGCTTTTAAAATACTTTTTAGAGACAGCTTTGGTTGAGAAAGAAAACGAGGACATCTGAAAGTTTTCGATTTGAAACATCTTAGAAAAAGTGGTTTGTTACTATTTTTTCTTCTGACAATTTTTTCATATCTAGTGAAAACTTTAAATAGTATCCCACAGACGTTGTCCTGCCTTATTTCATATATGTATATATATCTAAAAGGTTTGCGAGCGATAATACAACCATTTATCTGGCTAAAAAATATCTTATCTTTCAAATCGAAGAAATAACAAAATGGCCGGTTTTGGAGATCAGCAAAAAATATTATCTTGGCAGGAAATTTCTATATATA
Source organism: Helleia helle (assembly GCA_963853865.1). NCBI lineage: Eukaryota > Metazoa > Arthropoda > Insecta > Lepidoptera > Lycaenidae > Helleia > Helleia helle. The sequence continues at coordinate 16,215,320 of OY971426.1, read as the reverse complement.
AATGTAATGTCTAAATGAATAAAGATTCAACTTCAGTAAAGTCTCCGGGCTAATCGCGGCTCACTATGGTTTTGAGATTCCCAACATTTCGGAAACTTTATAGCTACTATGGTCAAGGAAATACTGAGATGTCAGACGCCATAATGTTAGAACGTTTAATTTACGTATAATTGGATCCTTTTTTTTTTTATCGCAGGGAAATGCTTTTTACGCATGTAGCCAGGATCTCGGGTAGATCTTGACCCTATGTGGGACTCGCACCTGGGAGTGCCCTACCCGTAAACTAAAACCACTGCGAGCGCCTTCAGCCGCTTTAATTTGAGGGTCCCGGATAGGCATTCAACAGGATCACCTCAGCGACAGGCTGGCCCCGGCGAGGGCCAGACTACTCCTCTTAAGGGGGGACTGCCCGGCTGCTTAGGCAGTCCCCGCGACGTCGTGTCATACTGGGCCCAGGTTCCCATCCTGAACCCGACACGAGCACAGGGGTGTTACTGAAGGCGCATTAAGTATACTTACTCCTATACGCACCCCCGTTCGTCGCCCACGGGGGGAGGCCTCGTCGGCGGCCTCCTCTCTCACCCGCTCGTCAGCCTCCTTCTGGGACATTACTGCCTCGCAGAAGGAGACCATCGCCGTCCAGGACTCGTCGTCACCGAGCATCACGGTGATGACACTCGGCAGAGACAAGTCCCCTCCGATGACCGATGTCAGATCATGACGCAGCGCCGCCCATCTCGGGCATACCTCGAGGGTGTGCTGGGCCGAGTCCACCACCGCGCCACAATCGTGACACACCGTCAACGGCTCCCTGCGGGCCGTCTGGCACAGGCACCAAAGCAACCATGCCCAGTGAGCACCTGTGTCAGACGGAAACGTATAATTGGATCCTAGGCAGTAGTGATAGCTAGTGGTAGTTTGTTTCATTAAGAAAATGAAAATATTTTAATAATAATGAGCATATTGTAGGCGACTGTATAAAAAAGTACACTCATTACTATCAGAAATCTTAAGTACAAACATCAAACAATAATTTGAGAAATACTTTGAGACTTAAGTGACCTTTTGCTGTGCAAATATCGGGTAGGTCATGTTTATGTGGATAAATAAATATAGTAAAGGCAGTTTAAATGTGAGCACAATGTTCAAAAGTTTATCTTTTGTTTTAACTATTACTTACTTGCTATTTTTATAAACATCTCTTGAGGTCAACTTGTCTTTTTTTATGTTAGTTGGATAGGCAAACTGGCAAACGTACCGCCTGATGGTAAGTGGTCGACGTCGCCCATGAACATAAACTAGTATACCTGGAACGAGCCCAGGCAACTCATTTATGTGTTGCCTGTCCTGAGACATAAGATGTTAAGTCTCGGTGCCAGTAATTACACTGCCTGTCTTGCCCTTCTGTCCGAAACACAGCAAAGCTGTTTCACGGGAGAAATAAGCAAGATGGTGGTACCCATGCAGCCGGGAGCACAGCACAATGCATCCCTCCCACCGGTAAATAAAAGTTCTTGCTCAAAGTGACTTCCCCTATTGTGTACGCAAAATCGCATTTTTTTTGGAGTCCACCGAAGCAGTCAAATTTGCTGAGTTTAAAATTCTTGTTTTCAGTTCTGCTGCGGATGGCACAGGCGAGGCGGATTTCTGCCACGGAATGGGTGTTCCTCGCCCTATCCAACGATTAGGAAAATGACTATCGAGCCATCATATCAGACCCAGAGTCACAACTCAGAAAAAGTACAGTATTAGGCTACATTACAACATATTTTAATTGTTACTTATTATTAATTTTTAGTTCTTATTCTAGATCGGTTTTTTTATTTTAATTTTTTTTGTTTGAATTTTATTTTAAATTTGTATTTTTTGTTATATGAGTATTGTTTTTAATTAATTTTATGGAAATTTTAAAGAACGACCTTAAGTTTAGTTCGTATACGAATTTCCACCTACTTCCTTTGTGTTTTTTTTTTTCAGTTTCTTTGGAATAAATTCTTAGTTGTTATGCATTTTTGGAGAGCTAAGAAAACGCTTATGTTTTCTTAGTTTCAATGTTAATAATCTACAAGCCAAGTTTGTTTTTAAGGTATTTTAGAGGAAAAATTATCTTGAAAAAAATTGCTGCGGTGCTGGATTGACTTTGGGCTACTGAGACTCACCGCCACGACAAGGTTATTACCGGATGAACTCGTTAATGTGTAGAGCAACATTGCCACCTTCATAGCGATACTCTTCTGGCAGTATCCAAGCAACATAAAATGTATAAGGGCATCTTCATTCATCGGCGACGTCGACCACTGACCATCAGGTGGCACGTTTGCCAGTTTACCTATCCAACTAACATAAAAAAACGGTCATAGAGAGTTTTGGCAAGAATTTATCCTGCTGTTTAAGGAGAAAACTTGCTTGTGGGAAGTAAAAAGTAAAGGGTACCACAATAAGTCAATAAGCAGCTTAAACAAGCGGCGTACGAATGGCCTTGTACAAAAATGAAGGAAATATTTCCACAAGCCAACAAAGAATTTGTTGTTAAAAAGATTAGCTCTTTGAGAGCTTCCTTTCGGCGACAGAGAAAGAAAATCGAAGATGCAAGAAGGAGTGGGGCCGGATCGGAAGACCTACCAGAGATAACTCTATGGTACTACGACCTATTGGAGTTACTGTAACGGCATCTCTCATCAAAGTGTTTTCTCTTTCTATATAAGGCCTTACTAATTTTTAAAATTTCACGAAGGTTTGGTAATTCATTCTTAAATAATTAACAAAATCAGGTGGTTCACAGGACTGAATGTATTGCAGCAATTTTAAATGTGAATATTTTGCTCGTTTTTTCAGCCATTCCTTTGCCCAAACGCACTTTAAAAGTATTGCACCAACTAGGTACTAAAGCGACTTTTGTGCGTTTTGAAAGCGCCGGTGCCATGGTAACAACGATGCAAGGCTCACCAAAGTACACAACCGACTGGACTGCAGCTCGGTGCTTGTGTAGTGTGTGGACAATGACGGATTTGTCCACGAATGGGTACGCCTTGCGGCTCGGCTCGCGGTGCGTATAGTGAATGGTGGGCTTAAATTATAACGTCTAGCGTCTACGATCTAGCACGCTGGCGTAGTTCGAATGTTATAAAGTTATAACTACGGCCTGCGCTAGCCGCCTCGCTACATACCTAATGTAGCGAGGAGCTACGTTATAGCGCCGACTAGGAATTTATATAGCGTACGCTATACGTTGAGTATGAATAGCGCGCTACGTTATGGCGCTATGCGTTATATTAACCACCACTACTCGTAATACAGGTAGAGTATTATATAATTTAGTTTCATTAATATGTACTTATATAAGTTCATTTATTGTGCAGTACTAATTGCATAATATCTTATTCTCGGTGGGATGGAACTTCGTGGAACACTGGACAAGACCACAACTTGTGTACAATACACAATGGCGTGTTAATAAAATATATTCGTATTAAATTTATTTGTATTAAAATTGTTTAAAAATTTATTAATCGTGTTTTTCGCTTTTATTTTCGCGTTACATATTTCAGCATAGTCATCATCACATTAGTAACAAGTAGTCAATGTCGAAATGTGATCCGCGAAATAAAAGTTACCAATTTTCGAAGTAAAAATAATAATTTTAAATTTTAAGTTTAGTCTATCAAGTGTCAGATAACTGGATCAAAGGTCATAGGTTCGAATCCTGCTGGTACGAAAAAATCTCTAACACTGCTAAAAGTGCTAACAGAATTACATTCTCTTGAAAACCCACTGTTATGCAGGTTATCTTATGATATTCTTCACCGGTGTATACAATGTTGATAAGGCCAGGCTAGCTATGTCCAGATAGCTCAAATCTAAATCTATGCCAATTAATTTTATTATTTATATATTATTTCACCAATGGACTGGATGCGCTATGCCGTGGTCCCAGCTGCATGGGTACCACCATGCTTGCTTTTCCCCTTAAACAGCTTTGCTGTGTTTCGGAGAGAAGGGCAAGACAGGCAGTGTAATGTCTAAGGATAGCAGTCAGGATAGGCAACACATAAATAAGGCTGGGCTAGTTCCAGATACATTAGCTTATGTTCATGGGCGACGTCGGCCACTTACCGCGGCAGGTGGCAGACGTGCCTATGTAACATAAAATATGTTTGTAACATAAATTATGTTTCGGGTGCTTACCGCGTTTATTTATAGGTATATTGAGTACACCGGGGAACAAAAAGTTTTCTATGTTCCTGGGTCATGGATGTGTATTAAATATGTGTATTATATAATAAAAATCTTAAATAAATGTATAGTATAAAAGTATTAAATATATTTCCGTTGTCTGGTACCCGTAACACAAGCTTACCACGGGACCAGATTGACGTGGTGTAAAAGTGTCCATAGATTATTATTATTATTGAGGTCCCGATAAACCTACTTACTTACTTAACGCGGTAAGCACCTGAAAAAATACTTATTTAAATATAAACAGTGATCGCGTTAGTTTAATACCAAAATAAAATAATTAATAATAATATAATATACCTAATAAAAAATCATTTACAAACAAAAAATACTCGTAGGGGTTTGAAACCCCTAACCCCCCCCTCCCCCACTAACCACTGTATAAATATTTGATAACAAAGCCCAGTCCCGTTGATTAGGTTTCCTTGAATTCCCAGTGAAGGCGATTTTATTTATGCTTCCGTTAGTTTACTATGTAAAGAATTTTTAATTAATGTCCTACAACACTTCCTTTATAACGAGATTCATGTTACTCCTCGGTGTATTAAATTAAAAGTTTTGTTTTAAAAATTTCGAGTCTTTGTTTTAATTTGCTTAGAAATTTTAAAGCGTTCTTGTGTTTAGCGTTTAATGTATTTGTTAAATTAAAACATTGATTTTTCTTCCACCATCTTCTGTGGCTCAATGGTCAGCGCATTGGCGGTCGAGTACACAAGTCCTTAGAAAACATACCACGGGACCAGATTGACGTGGTGTAAAAGCGTCTATATATATTATTATTATTATTATATGCGTATTATTCTTTGCACTTCAAATGGCTTCGATTTTGACGAAATATACACCCAAAATTCAGAATAGTGGCGATGATGTCGGAGGAAGACTATTTCGTGGGTTTTTTTGGGAACTACTGGTCCAATTTGGAAAGTTCTTTCAGAGTTAGATATCCCATTTATCGAGGAAGGCTATATGCTATAATATAACATCGCACTGTGACTAATAGGAGTTAAGTAAGTTAATGCGTGCAAAGCTGCGGGCAACAGCTAGTGATTAAGTATAGGATCTATCGAAATTACCTCCGAAATAAGTAATGTCAAGTTTTAATGGGGCCAACGCTAATTCGAGGCTAGAATTTAAATCAGTCGATAAGTTCCCCACTTTCACAGGACCAATTAATCTTATTTATCCTAATTTAAATGTGAAGCGCTTTCACTTAATATTTACTAACTTTGGGACTTAGAGCCAGCGCACACTTAAAACAGATTAAAAGTACATTTTGGGCGCGTTTCGTCTTTGCTATTTCTTTAGTAGAAAAGTAAATATATTCACATAAGTTTGATATGAAAGAGTAAATCATATAAATAAAATCTATAGAAGTAAAAAATATGCAATTCAACATAGAACTTTTTTGATTATAAAATAATAAAGTAGAAAGGGGAGTAACACCTTGGGCGAAGCTAATTGAGCCGAGGGGGCTCTTTGTGCCCCTCTTATAAAAAGAGGGGACAAAAGAGCAGGGGGCAAGGGGCGAGGATGGGAACCTCACCCCATTGTACTGTCCCGACGTTGGGAGGGGTTGTTCTGTGGTGCGGGACAACCCCTCTGTTGAGGTGGCGTTGGTCCCTTGAGAGACTGACTAGCCATCGAGTTGCCCTGTTTACTCAACAGATCCGGGGCACCTCATCAAAGGCGGCATTGGTGGCACTCGCCGGGTTTAATTGGGTAGAGCTGCGTCCGCCTTTACTACCTTTTGGGTGCAGCGATTCCCACATACCCGCCTGGGGAGACCCGCTCCCCGGCGGGATGCCTTTCCCTTAGCAAATATATTCATAGCAAGACATGTTGAACTTATAGAAAAAGTTACGTTTAATCGGATTTCTATTATATGGTGAATAGTATATAGTGTGCGCTGCACGCGATAAGAACCATTTTAAACGAAATATCAATATTGAATTGTTTGGAAGTTTCCAAGTTTAAGACAAAAGCCGCTTTATATAATTAGCGGAGACATTAGCCCACTCATATTTTTTATTCAAACAGATTCAAAGTGACAATTCATAAGCACTTGTCGGAGTTTCTAATTCTAAGGAGTTTTAGTTGATAATTAATGGTCATATATATTTTTTAATTAAATTTAAAGAAAGATTATGATATGGTGGTAATAATTTCTGAAGCTAATTAAGTAAATTTAAGATAGATTAATATCTTTCAATTTCCACCAAGTACATATACCTAATTGACTTGTAGACTAAATGTATATATGCCAGACCATAAGATGTGTTACTATGTACATAATACATATATTATTTACATCATATTTAGACAAGACTAATATTTTTATGAGAAATAGATTTCCAATTGATAAGCGAATTTCAATTACTGCCATGAAACATTTTTTTACATTCTCGACATTTCGGATACTTTACAGCAGAAGTCATGGCAGGATTTCACTTATTAAGTTATTCATGATCATCAACATCAGCCTCTATCAGTCCACTCCTGAACATGGCCTCCCTCAATGAACGCCAAGACGGCCGATCTCTTGCCACCCGCATCCAATACAGACCGGCGACCGCACGGAGATCGTCTTCCCACCTTTTTTTTTTTTTTTTTTTTTTTTTTTCGCAGGGAAATCCTTATGGATGCAGCCAGGATCTTCGGGTAGATCCTGACCCAATGTGGGACTCGCACCTGGGAGTGCCCACCCTAACTAAAACCACTGCGAGCGCCTTCAGCCGCTTTTTGAGGGTCCCGGATATGCAGGCAACGGACAGGATCACCTCAGCGACAGGCTGGCCCCGGCAAAGGCCAGACTACTTCTCGAAGGGGGGGACTGCCCGGCCGCTACTAAGCAGTCCTACCACGACGTCGTGCCATACAGACCCAGGTTCCCATCCTGAGCCCGATACGAACACAGGGGCGTTACTGAAGGCGCATTAAATAGCGCCTCCTACGCACCCCCGTTCGTCGCCCGCGGGAGGAGGCCTCGTCGGCGGCCTCCTCTCTCACCCGCTCGTCGACCTCCTTCTGGGACATTACTGCCTCGCAGAAGGAGACCATCGCCGTCCAGGACTCGTCGTCACCGAGTATCGCGGAGATGACGCTCGGCAGAGACAAGTCCCCTCCGATGACTGATGTCAGACTGTGACGCAACGCCGCCCATCTCGGGCACACCTCGAGTGTGTGCTGGGCTGAGTCCACCGCCGCGCCACAATCGTGACACACTGTCAACGGCTCCCTGCGGGCCATCCGGCACAGGTACTCACCAAAGCAACCATGCCCTGTGAGCACCTGTGTCAGACTTAAGGTGAGGGGTTTGCGCTTACGGCGCATCCACCGCTCAAGGACCGGGCGCAAAGCAACCGTCAGGTTTTTGCCATACGGTTGCTGCGCCAGGTCCTCCCCCCACCTCCGCATTAACGCCTCTTGCCCTAGTCGGCGAACCCGCAGGATCCCGTCCAGCGTAAGGGTCTCACCGAGACACCTCCTATCCGAGACATAGGAGTGCATCTCGGCAAGAACCTCCGCCACGAGCTCCCACGGGGGGTCACCGGCTAGGGCAGTGGCTGCTGCCCATGAAACCGTACGGTACCCCCGGATCACTCTTACCGCGATGACCTGCTGCGCCGACCGCAGCCTGGCCTTATTCCTCCCGGTAAGGTGATCCGCCCAGATGGGTGCACCGTACGTCGCCATACTACGGCAGACTCCGGAGTATAGCTGCCTGCAGGCGGCGCTGGGTCCTCCGAGGTTCGGGAGGAGTCTGCCCAGTGCACTTGCCGCCTTCACGACCTTCGGTCCCAACATGGAGAAATGTGGGCCGAAGGTCCACCCTCCGTCAAGGATGAGTCCCAGATATTTGATATGGGGGCTCATCCTGACCCTCACCCCTCCGACCTGGAGGGCAGCCCCCGGTGGGGGTCCTTTCCACCCGGTCCCGCGGAAGAGAAGGGCTTCGGTCTTCTCAGGTCTGACCCGAAGCCCTAACCTCTCTATGCGGCTGATGACGAGGTCGATCCCGACCTCGGCCAGCTGCGCCGCCTCCTTATAGCCTCGTCCCCGGGCATACACGAGGGTGTCATCCGCGTAGCATATGACACCCATCCTGGGGAGGAGGCGGCCTCGCAGGACCCAGTCGTAGCCGATGTCCCACAGGATTGGACCAAGAACCGACCCCTGTGGAACACCGCACCCAACTCGCCACCACTCTACGGACCCACATCGGTTCTCGCAGGCTACCCTCCTCTCGGAGAGGTACGCCTCCAACAGCCTCCTTAGATACGGGCACTCCGAAGAAATTCAGTGCCTCCCGTATCAAACTGTGAGGGCGGCTGTTGAAGGCGTTCGCGATGTCCAGGGACACCGCGACCACCACCTCCCCTCTGTGTTCCGCCTCAACCGTCACCGCCCGAAGGCGTTTGAGGGCGTCGACGGTCGACCGTCGTGCCCGGAACCCAAATTGGGACTCTGAGAGTCCCGGTCCCGGGCCCTCCTCCAGATGCTGAACGAGCCGGGAGGCCACTATTTTCTCCAAGGCCTTCCCAGCTTCGCTCAGCAACACCAACGGTCGCACCGCCGAAGCCGAGTCCGGGGTCCGCCCTGCCTTTGGTAGCAGGCAGAGCCGACCCTCCTTCCAGGCCTTCGGGAACTGTCCGGACCGCAGGCAGCGATCGAACAGCTCCCGAAGGCTATCGCCGAGGTACGCGAGAGAGATCGCGAGGACCCTCCCATGCACCCCGTCTGGACCCGGCGCCCTCTTCTTACTCTGGAGGCGGGACAGAACCACCTCCATTTCAGCCTCCGTGACATCGTCTTCCCACCTGGTATGGCAAACCAAAACTCAATCTACCTAAACGTGGCCTCCACTCTAGAACCTTATTGTCCTATCGGCCATCCGTTCTCCTGAGTGTGTGACCAACCCACTGCCACTTCAATGAGCTGATTCTTAGTATGATATCGGCAACCTTAGTTCTCTGGCGGATTTCTTCGTTCCGAATCCTATCTGTCAAAGAAACACCCAGCATAGCACGCTCCATAGTACGTTGACCTACAAACTTACGGACCAGTCGTAAATTTAGAGGCCACGTTTCAGCCCCGTAGGTTTAAGGATTAAGTTATTAGACGTCTTGTATTTAAGTAATTATTAATTATTTTTATCGCTGAACTAAGATGCATAATTATTATATTTTTTTTCTATTAACTTTTATAGAGCACTTAATCTGGGACAAGTGAAGGGAATATCTGCTTGAGCAGACATAATGCAATTATACGTCATTTAGTTCTTTCCCGTTTATCTTTCAATAGTTTTTAAACTACAATTAACTTCAAAACTTGGAATAATAAGGAGAGAAGTCTGAGAATTTCTTCTCTATCATTATAAAATATATGGAATCGCGGATAGAAGTTTTAACGATGCCTTTAACGATCGGAGGACGGAAAGGCGAACTGTTACAATAAAATTAAGAGTCACCCCATAAGAATCCGGGCCTATCTTTGTAATTTATGTGTTTTTTTCCAATAGTTGATTGATTTCATTTGTTTCCAAGTTTTTTGTGTGATTATGTGACTTTTACTGGTATTTTTTTGGATTAGTTATGAAGGAGAATAGAATAGAATAATTATTTATTTGCCAGAATATGGTATACATAGGTTTTCATATTTCACAAGTTCTCATATTCACATGTCAGTGTGCAAACAATATTTGATAAGTCATTTTTTTTAAATAATAATAATAAATTAAAATATAATAACATACAAAGTCAATAATTCATTGGTAACATCAACAGAAAAGAACATAAAGTTAAATATCATCATCATCATCATACAATTTTATATTACAGTTAGATATTCTCTTATTAATTTTATTATCTAGTAAATATTCAATTATTGAATAGTACATTTTGGTCAAAAGTAATTTAAATAAGTCATTTTGAAACTTTTTCCCACAAAGATTCTTTAAATTTAATGGTAAAATTTATTGTATTATGGAAATGGCCATACAATAAGCAATGGAAGGAAGGAGCTTGAATGTCTAGGTTAATATACCTATCAAATTTTTTATATACCGGCAGTCAACTTGAATAATGTGCTTCAAGGTTTGATTATTTTATACGTGTTAATTTTTATTACCTATCTTGAGTCTAAATGGTAAGTCTCTGTACCAGTCATTACACTGCCTCTCCTGCCAGTATTCAGTTATTGACATTGACAGACACTGCCTGTCCTTCTGTACTTTCCGACAAAAGAGCTGAAGAAACAAGCAGTTGTGGTACCCATGCAGACGGGAACGCGGCACAGCACATACCTCCCACTGGTAAAAACTGCGCCTGGACTGAATAAGTTATTGGTCTAATCACTCTCACTTTTATTTAAAAGTTTAAGTAAGTACTAAAACTTTTAAATAAAACTTTTTTTTTGTTAGTTGGATAGGCAAACTGGTAGACCTTCCACTTATTTGTGTCCCCACCATGGTTCAAGCCTTGACGCGGCGGTGTGGCTCAGTAGCACCTTGGGCGAAGCTAATTGAGCCGAGGGGGCTCTTTGTAACCTCACCCCATTGTACTGTCCCGACGTTGGGAGGGGTTGTTCTGTGGTGCGGGACAACCCCTCTGTGGAGGTGGTGTCGGTCCCTTGCAGGACTGAATATCCGTCGAGGTGCCCTGTTTGTTTACTAGATCCGGGGCACCTCAGCAAAGGCGGCATTAGTGGCACTCGCCGGGTTTTAGTGGGTACAGCTGTCGAGCGCAGCGAGTCTCACATACCCCCGTGGGGAGACCCACTCCCCCGCGGGATGCCTCAGAGCATTTCCCAGCGTTAAAGGTAAAAAAGGACTCGATTGTGTTCCCCACCATGGTTCAGGCCTTGACGTGGCGGTGGGGCTCAGTAGCCTAGGGTGAGCCCAGCACCTTGGGCGAAGCTAATTGAGCCGAGGGGGCTCTTTGTATCCCTCTTATAAGAAAAGGGGACAAAAGAGCAGGTGGGCAAGGAGCGACGACGAGAACCTGGGGTCGACGGGAGTTTTTTGATTTTTTCTGATTTTTCCGAGCTATAAAAATCGATTTACAATCCTGAAATCAATTTTAACAAAATCGAATCGTAATCGATATTTCGACTGCAATGTACTTTGTGAATCGGTGCTTCACTACATCAACGTTAATGTCTATACATTTCACACAAAATAGCGGTTGAACATAAATATATGTTTAGTGTACCAGTACACTGTAATCACATTAACTATGTGTATAATGTTTTAAACTGACTAATATTATGTTTAAGCTCAGAAAGCGAGCTGCTTATCTCATTTTGTACAATTTGGAGTAGTTAATTTGTGTATGCAAAATATTAGGTTACGGTCGTAAGAAAATAGGTTCACATGCGTAGACTTATTTTTTAAATTTATATGCTTTCGAACTTATGATACGACGATATACGATATACGATAACATACATTTGCGACAAAATTTTATATATTTTTAGGTCCACTGCTTTATAATAGAGTAAATGCAATAACTAGTATATATGCACTTAACTATTTTAACTGTAAAAGAACCCTTAAAAACTGTCTACAAAAATTGTCCTACGAGGAGACAGAGAAATTACTTATAGTGTTACAATAGGAAGTACCTAATATTTTATTAGATTTATTTTTTTAAACTAGTCTCAAAATCTGAATAATATTGTGCTACAATAATGTTTATGTAATTTATTGATCCAGTTTGTATAGCTAATAATGTAAGCTCTAGTTGTCGCCTGAAACACAGGATATCCTAGTTCAGGCACTACCGTTAGTTTTATACAATAAATGTAAATTTTACCTTATGTTTCCATGTAATTTACCATGTATGTACATATCTTCAATAAATTATTATTATTATTATGACGTAACCATAATTAGTATTGCCGAGCCGTAGTACTACATCGTCCCGAATGCCATGATGGCAATTAGTAAGCCGATGTCATTAATACGCTTTTATTAGCTTCAGACATATGTATGTTAGTATTTTAGTATGTAACGGAATCTTTGAACATGATTTTGACCCACTTCTAACGGCCAGATTTCGTTCAAACTTTGTAGATTTATCGAGGACCGATGAAAATACAATAATTTGATAAAATTATTCCAATATCCTGATCATCCTGATCAGCGTGGTGCTTGTAACTAAGTTTACTTACATACTAACTTCACTTTTTAGAAATAGATACCGATGAAATATTTTTAACAATGAATATCAAGTACCTCACGCTTTTTTACAATAAGTAATATCATTTATATATTTTGTTAACCCATTTAATTTTTCTATTAAAAAATATTTTAAAATTTATAGTTCGGTTTGCTATTAAAGCGTGTTTTTTAGTTATTTTTAAACTATAATTTATTTTTTATTTTATTCTATCCTCCGATCCGATCAGGGGATCCGACACGCGCGCGTAAGGTCCAAGCTATAAGGCACTCAGATGTTCAGGGTGTCCGAACCGAAAAAGGAGGAGGGGACGCCACCACCCTGTCTCCAGAGGAAGTGCCGGATGGCACGATGTCGAAGCCCCGCGTCGGACCAGACGGACGTCTGCGGGGCTTCGACATCTCCCAACATTCTTGAATATTGATCATCAGTGAGCGATGACTATGTTTTATGGTCTAGTGGGTATGGGCTCGGCCTCGTGAGAGGTTTGGGTTCGATCCTAGCCTAGTTCACGTGCATTAGATAGGTTTTTCTAAACTTCCCCGTGCATCTGAATATTAGAACATCGTTTGCTCGCTGCTAGTAGGTTTTTTTTTTTTTTTTTTTTTTGTTATCGCTTTTTACGCATGTAGCCAGGATCTCGGGTAGATCCTGACCCTATGTGGAACTCGCACCTGGGAGTGCCCTACCCGTAAACTAAAACCACTGCGAGCGCCTTCAGTCGCTTTAGAGGGTCCCGGATAGGCATTCAACAGGATCACCTCAGCGACAGGCTGGCCCCGGCGAAGGCCAGACTACTCCTCTTAAGGGGGACTGTCCGGCTGGCACGAGCACAGGGGCGTAACTGGAGGCGCATTAAGTAGCGCCTCCTGCGCACCCCCGTTCGTCACCCACGGGGGGAGGCCACGTCGGCGGCCTCCTCTCTCACCCGCTCGTCGGCCTCCTTCTGGGACATTACTGCCTCGCAGAAGGAAACCATCGCCGTCTAGGACTCGTCATCACCGAGCATCGCGGTGATGGCACTCGGCAGAGACAAGTCCCTTCCGATGACCGATGTCAGATCATGGCCGAGTCCACCGCCACGCCACAATCGTGACACACTGTCAACGGCTCCCTGCGGGCCGTCCGGCACAGGTACTCACCAAAGCATCCATGCCCAGTGAGCACCTGTGTCAGACGGAACATGAGGGGTTTGCACTTACGACGCATCCATTGCTCAAGGACCGGACGCGGAGCAACCGTTAGGTTTTTGCCGTACGGCTGTCGCGCCAGGTCCTCCCCCTACCTTCGCATTAACGCCTCTTGCCCTAGTCGGCGAACCCGAAGGATCCCGTCCAGCGTAAGGCTCTCACCAAGAGATCTCCTATCCGAGACATAGGAGTGCGTCTCGGCAAGAACTTCCGCCACGAGTTCCTACGGGAGGTCACCGGCCAGGACAGTGGCTGCCGCCCACGATACTGTAAGGTACCCCCTGATCACTCTTACCGCGATAACCCGCTGCGCCGAGCGCAGCTGGGCCATATTCCTCATGGTAAGGTGACCCGCCCAGATTGGTGCACCGTAAGTTGCCATACTCCGGCAGACTCCGGAGTATAACTGCCTGCAAGCGGCACTGGGTCCTCCGAGGTTCGAGAGGAGTCTGCCCAGCGCACTTGCCGCCTTCACGACTTTCGGTCCCAACATTGAGAAATGTGGGCCGAAGGTCCACCCTCCTTCAAGGATGAGCCCCAGATATATATGATATGGGGGATCACCCCTCCGATCTGGAGGCCAGCCCCCGGTGGGGGTCCTTTCCGCCTCGTCCCGCGGAAGAGAAGGGCTTCGGTCTTCTCAGGTCTGATACGAAGCCCTAACCTCTCTATGCGGCTGATCACGAGGTCGAGCCCGATCTCGGCCAGCCGCGCCGCCTCCTTATAGCCTCGTCCCTGGGCGTACACGAGTGTGTCATCCGCGTAGCAGGTGACACCCATCGCAGGGCCCAGTCGTAGCCGATGTCCCACAGGATCGGACCTAGAACCGATCCCTGTGGGACACCGCACCCGACTCGCCACCACTCTACGGACCCACACCGGTTGCAGAAGGCGATCTTACCACTGCCTTGCCGAGAATAAAATAATAAAATATACATATTGAGGAAGGTTATATTATGTGTTTATGTTATAGGAAAGTTTTCTGAGGGACGGATGAAAATAGCAGCTAGTTAGTAGGACATCAGACTACAGCCTTACAATTTGTACAATTTTCTACGAACTATGAAACTCCGCACCTGTCCTGACTGATAGCGACTGAAATTATCAAAGTGAATTTATTTCATAACGCCAAGTACTTAAGCTTAATGAAGCCATTGTTGCGACAGCCTGAATATTCGGTGAGACGGTCTCATTACCTTGGTATTTCTCATCACTATGAGATCGTGTGAGACTTGAGATTTAATAAAAACAATTAATTATATAATACATTTGATCAATTTCTCAATATTGGAATTGCTCGGAAGCTATTAATTTTGATATAATTGAAAGTTATTCGATATTTTTGACGAATATATTAAGAGTAAATAAAATATTTAAAAAATAACCTTTCACTTTAAGGCTCCGCAAAGAATAAAATAATTTTTACTTTATATTACGTTCTGTTTTATATTGTGTAGACATAAAAACTTACTGCGGTAAAATTTTGAAAAACCGGGAAAAATCTAGTAAATGTTGTCCCTAAATATATCAATTACCCTGATTGCTAAACTAGACTGTCTAGTTTGGGATCAGATAGCCGTGTGTGAGTTGTCCCAACATATTAATTATTTCTTTATTATTAATATTGTAGTTTATATACGTAATAAAAAATAATATCCATCAGCAAGTGTAGTGTAGAAAGCTTTATTTTGAATAAATATGAAAAGAAAATGGAAGAGTTTTACACAAAGGTCTTTATACCTTCAAATTAGTTAGTGTTAGATTTAAGCGCCCATCAGTCTCTTTGTGAAACAAAATATCTTAAACTTTCGCAAGTTGATTAGAAACTATTGATAATTGTCTTAATTATTAATAATTTAAGTCTTCAGCAATTATTCTGATCTTTAGCCGTGTCCCGTGGATTTAAATGTGCTTTTAGATAAATTAAGAAATATATCATTTTTTTGTTTCTGAATATTCCCAATAAAACATTATAAAATATTTCGGTTTATCGAGCGTAACTCAAAAATGTACATATATTCATTGATTCATTTAGTTTCCCGTCGTTGTACAACGTCCACTCAGTTCGTATAATATATTATCATGCAAAAAAAAAATTGTTGTAACAGAAATCTGTTGTCCATGAATTCCGTTTACTGATGATAATTTTACGTGATAACGTAATCATGCGTCGCAAGCCGGCTAAGGCCGATCTTGCCTCTCTATTGCTTGTTCCGCGGTCTCGCTTGCACGCTTGTCTCACGGAAAATGTGACACTGTCGTGCGTGCGACTTCAATTTTTAAAACGTTAAAAGATTTGACATGATTCAATATGTACACTGTATGCTATATCACAAGGCCTTTTAGGTAAATTATCACTAGCATAATATATTTAATCCGAATATATACGTAAGAACAGGTATAGTTTCACCCAAACCTGCATTAATCGGAGCATATTTAAATACTTCAGGACAAATGCAAATGAAAGCTCGCAAAAGCTTGTTCATGTCTATTAAGATTAGTAGTTTAATTTGCTTTGCAAATTGAGATGCTTTTGGAAGATAGTGAACATTTATAGACTAATATTTAATTTTCTTTCGTGCATCTGTTTAAAAATCATTAAAATTACCATCAACATGCTTTAAACATTAGTAAGAGGTGTGCCATGCTGCTTTGCAGCCGAATTGGGTCGGCACGAGTGGGGTGGTCCCTCTCGCTCGCATAACACGTGGTGTCAAGACGTGATAGCTATGCTGTCGCATTTCGTGCTGTTTGTGCGTTTCCAGTGGCCATTGGGGAGATGGGGAAAAGGAGGGTAACGCATCTGCATAACTTTTGGATGTCTATGGGCGTCGGTAGTCACCATAAGGCTCCGACTGCTCGTTTTTTTTTTTTTTACATAAGATGTTAAGTCTCGGTGCCAGTAATTACACTGCCTGTCTTGCCCTTCTCTCCGAAACACAGCAAAGCTGTTTCACGGGAGAAATAAGCAAGATGGTTTGCCTCCTTATGACATAAAAAGACATCAAAACATGTGACGGATTGAACTTGTGGTGGGTTTGAACCGTAATGTGAATATGTAAGTAATATTGTTCATAATTTTTAAGAATTTCAATAATTATAATATAGCTAACGCATCTTTGACCTCCAAACTAGTAGTCCAATTCCTAGTGCAGAAGTCCTCCCGTTTCCAATTAAATTTCAATTATACACAAATTTAAGACACAGACATAGCTAATAAAAGCATGTAGAAAACAAGACACCCAATCTAAAGTGTCTCAAAGAAATGAACAGCATTTAGAACACTTTCAAAACATTCTAGACAAAACAAGGATTTTCCGATACAAAAATGGATACACTTTATTGAGTTGAGGAAAAACGAGTGTTCCCTTATTCCACGTCAAAACCGCATCTTCGAGTCCGCTTCAAGTTTCCAATTTTATTAAACCCGATTCGTCAACCTGTTCGGAGTGACAGCGAATTCATTCTGTATTCCTTACGAAAAATAAAACACAATATAGTTTTTGTATTTTCATTGAAGATGTATATATTTGGATGACATATAAAATATTCTTATTTGTATACTGGAGCACAACAATGAAATAAGCTGGACTTTTTTACAAGTTCAAATTCAAATTCAAAATTCAAAATTACACCATCTGGTGGTCAAAAGTGATGAACGCATGGTGGCTATACACTATGTATAGCCACTATGTACGGTTTTTTTAATGTTTTTGTTTTTTTTTTCTTATATTACTTCGGGAAATGCTCTGATTTTAAGGGATAAAATAATCATAATAAAAAATGTATACCCGAATTATTATTTTAATTATATCTCGAATAGAACTTGAAATTAATATTTTTATAATAAGGAACTAAGTTCCTTTCTGGTGTCCCACTACACCACACGGTATTTTCTCTTTTACGCCGGGAAATGGCATCCCGCTGGGGGGACTCCCCAGGCGGATATGTGAGACTCGCTGCGACCGAAAGTTTATAAGGTGGGCGCAGCTCTACCCACTAAAACCCGGCGATTGCCATCAAAGCCGCGTGGTGAGGTGCCCAGGATCTGTTGAGGAACAGGGCATCTCGACGGCTAGTCAGTCCCCCAAAGAGAGACCGACGCCACCTCTACAGAGAGGTTGTCTCGCCCCACAGAACAACCCCTCCCAACGGCGGGACAGTACAACGAGGTGAGGTTACCATCCTCACTCCTTGTCCCCCTGCTCTTTTGTCCCCTCTTCTACAAGAGGGGTGCAAAGAGCAGCTACCTCGTTTCAATTTGCTTCACCAGCACCTTGGGCGAAATGAGAATGTTAAGTCTCTGTGTCAATAATTACACAACCTGTCTTGCTCTTCTCTCCGAATAACAGCCCTTTTTTTTTCTTTAACGCCGGGAAATGCTCTGAGGCATCCCGCGGGGGAGTGGGTCTCCCCACGCGGGTATGTGGAATTCGCTGCGCCCGACAGCTGGTAGGTGGACGCAGCTCTACCCACTAAAACCCGGCGAGCGCCCCCGATCTAGTAAGCAAACAGGGCACCTCGACGGCTAGTCAGTCCCACAAGGAACCGACGCCACCTCCACAGAGGGGTTGTCCCGCACCACAGAACAACCCCTCCCAACGTCGGGACAGTACAATGGGGTGAAGTTCCCATCCTCGCCCCTTGCCCCCTGGTCTTTTGTCCTCTCTTCTTATAAGAGGGGTACAAAGAGCCCCCTCGGCTCAGTTAGCTTCGCCCAGGGTGCTGGGCTCACCCTAGGCTACTAAGCCCCACCGCCACGTCAAGGCCTGAACCATGGTGGGGTCCGAATAACTGCAGCCCTACCTACTGGTTGACAACCAATATTAATATTATAAAATAATATTTTGACCGATGAGAGGGTTGAGCTGTGCCGCACGCCCGGTTGCACAAGTACACCATCTTGCTTGTTTCTCCCGCCAAACAGCCGTGCTGTGTTTCGGGCTTCCATTCAATCAGCTCCCAGAATATTAATTATTAGCCTAGACACGGCTGTAAGCCAAAGTTATTGGAGCCAATGAAAAAAAAACAATTGTGTTCTACAATTGTGCATAGCTTCAAAAAAAAAAGCTGTTACCTTTTTTTTGAAGCTATGCACAATTGTAGAACATAATATTATGTATCTGTTTTATATTTTACTCATTATTATCAAATAACATGCTTAAAATATAATTAGGATTCATACGATAGATAGTCGTTTATTTAGGATACTTAAATAATAATGTTAATATTATATTATACGTTTATAATAATTTATACATTATACATAATATTATCCTACTGATACCGTCAGAGAACTAAGGTAAGGCCACGTTTAGGTAGACGAAGTGTTGGTCGGCCATTGACCAGGTGGGAAGACGATCTCCGTGCGGTGGCCGGTCCGTATTGGATGCAAGTGGCAAGGGATCGGCCAGCTTGGCGTTCATCGAGGGAGGCCTATGTTCAGCAGTGGACGGATAGAGGCTGATGATGATGATGATGATGATGATGATACCTATTATAAATGTGATAGTAAGTTTGTTTGTTACGCTTTTACGTGAAAACTACTTAACCGGTGAAACTTTGTACACATATTCTTGGTACATATACAACTTGGTACAGAAGTAATATAGGATACTTTTCATGAAAAAAAAACTATAATCTTATCCTGCGCAGACGAAGTCGCGGGCACCAGCTAGTATTATATAATAAATTAAACATTGTACTAATGTTTTCATGTATACTTTTTACGCATTGCATCAAGTTTGTTTTAATTTTTACATTCGATGTTTTTGGGTTCCTTTTTTTTATATCTTTATTTAAATAGTAGTTTTTGTCCCACAAGGCTTTTTGGTTTCGTTTTACTATAAGTCAAAGTCCCGTAAACATTAGAATCTATTTTTCTCGTTATGCTAATAATAATAATAATAATAGATATTTATTTGTAACACATAGGTTGTTTCACCGGTGGGAGGGAATCGCTGTGCCGCGCTCCCGGCTGCATGGGTACCACCATCTTGCTTGTTTCTCCCGTGAAACAGCTTTGCTGTATTTCGGAGAGAAGGGCAAGACAGGCAGAGTAATTACTGGCACCGAGACTTAACATCTTATGTCACAGGATAGGCAACACATAAATAAGTTGCCTGGGCTCGTTCCAGGTATACTAGGTTATGTTCATGGGCGACGTCGACCACTTACCATCAGGTGGTACGTTTGCCAGTTTGCCTATCCAACTAACATAGAAAAAACATAGGTAAAGTTTAAATATATATAAGTATAAATATATCAACCATTTCTATTTGATGGTCCTTTGACGCAGAGGT
The DNA here is from genome assembly GCA_963853865.1 of Helleia helle. Classification (NCBI taxonomy): domain Eukaryota; kingdom Metazoa; phylum Arthropoda; class Insecta; order Lepidoptera; family Lycaenidae; genus Helleia; species Helleia helle. The sequence continues at coordinate 16,195,415 of OY971426.1, read as the reverse complement.
ATCTACCACTCCGTAAACCATAGCCACGTTAAGGGTTCTTGCGGTTACCATTTGACTACCCACATTCCATTGATTAGATGCACAGTGGCCAAAGTTGACTGCGGTCTTTGTGGCGGGAGATGTATCACATGATGCAGGACCAGAAAGGACCTAGGATAGTTATGTGGGCGTTGAATTACTTAAGGAGCGAAGGTATGTAGATAACGTAAGTGATTGCTTTGAGATGACTAAGACTAGGTTTTGTCTAAGTGTGTGTGTGTGTGTGTGTGCTAAGTTTGTCTAAGTGTGTGTGCTAAGTTTGTTGTGTGTGGCAGGTTTTAGGAACGAAAGTTAATTGATAACACCATTAAATGTGACAAGATAAAAAAATATCCATCATACCTGTTGTGATCAATACTTACATTCTATTTTCTCAAACTATGAACATTAATAATTTAGAAAGTATTAAAGTATGGTGAAAAAATTATGAATTAAAAAATACCATCAATATTTATATTCTTAATAATTCTAAAAATCTTTTTTTCACTTTTCCACTTTTATTTTATTGTCTTTTTATCTTAGTTAGTACTTTTATTTTAGTGTCTTTTTATTTTAATTTGTATACGTTACAAATTAAGATAAAATGACACAACTGGTTTCGACAAATACACCTGACGATGACTTTGTCAAAACTGGTCGTGTTATTTAATCTTATAAAAATATATAAAATAAAAGTGGAAAAGTGAAAAAAATATTTTTAGAATTACTATAAAAATGAATTTCTATCAAGAGCCATCAGTACATTTAAACATTTATATTCTCTACCTGACACCTGTAGCAATAATATATTGGGAAGGAGGGTGGTATAGCCTGACCAGAAATATATAAACCCTGCGTGGTGTCGCCACTGTATCATTTTTACGTCAACAAGTAGTATCGTCCATACAGGAATTAGTTCGAAAATATTCCGCAATTTGGTGAGGGTTTTTATTTTTCTGATCAGGCTTATACCTCTCGCTCACGTAAAGTGACAGCTAAGCTTTCGCGTTTAGAACGGTTTGTGAGTTTCCGGTACCCCTTTGGGAGGCAACGCATCCGCATAATCTCTAGTTGTGCGGATGTGTATGGGCGTTGATAGTAGCCACAGGGTTCGATTGCTCGTATATGCTATAAAAAATCATTTGCTATGCAATAGAAGTACAGGGCAAGTGTCATAGCTGGTTTACTAGCCAACATAGCATAAGAAACTTTGTATCATGAACCAAACATATTTTTTTATAAAGAATTCCATAAGCTAGTCCCTAATTAGAAAGATACGTTTACTGGGCTTAGGAATAAAAATAATTTCAACCAATTTAATATCCACATATATAAACATACGCATTCAAGGTATTTATGTATATTTCATATTTGAATTTATGTGAATGGTAACTTATGTTATCAACATACATGATTAATATTTTCTTCTGGGTAGCCCAGCCGTATGTCATGTATATGCATATATTAATTGAACTGAGAAATTCTATCGATTACTTGGTCGGGGGTAGATTGAGCGGGTGTCTTAGTGAATAATGCCGAGCTGAGAGACAATGTATGTTGGTATGGATATCTTGGTATAATGATTGTTAATAACTAGTTCCTTGAGTTTCATTATTATAATCAGCTTTTATTTGTCCAATGTGCTTCTTTAAATGATCGCTAAGATAAAGAGAAAGCACCTACACGCGCATCAAAATTGTTAAAGAAACTTCACCACAATTAAATAGCCTTCAAACTTTCTTTTAAAAAACAATGCCGTCTTGGGTGCCTTGGATCTATTGAGCAAACAGAGCACTTCGACGGCTTGTCAGTCCCTCAAGGGTCGACGCCATCTCCCGCACGTTGTCCCGCACCACAGAATAACCCTCACAATGTCAGAACAGTACAATGGGACGAGGTCCCACTCTCACCCTTGTCCCCTTGCTCTTTTGTCCCCTTCTTATAATAGGGATACAAAAAGCAGCTCCCTTGGTTCCATTTGCTTCGCCAAGGTGCCGGATGCACCTTAGGCTACTGAGCCCCACCGCCCAAGAAACAAACTCTTCAACTGTATTATATATACACATAATAATTCTACGTAAGACTTGAATTAACCAAGGAAGACGATCTCCTTGCGATAGCCGGTCCGTTTTGGATGGGAGAGGCAAGGCATCGGCCGTCTTGGCATTCATTGAGGGAGGATTATGTTTAGCAATGGACGGATAGAGGCTGATAATGATAATGAAGACTTGAAGACGGTTTGTATCCCCAAAGACATTGTTTTGCAATCGAGCTAAGCACATTACACTTTCCCACCGCTATTACTCCTGAGGATCGATAAAAAGAAACCAAACTACTTACTATTTTGCTCTACAAAGTAAACAGTAAATATGTATGTGTTTATTCTTGGATATAGGAAAAAATACCATAGTCAGTGACCTACTAGTTAGTGTTACCCATGTCAATGTCAGGAAAAATGTTCCCCCATACAAAAAGATAATATTTGTTGCGGAGAGGCCATATTAGGTATTTTTTGTTAGCCGATGGACAGCAGCTATGGTTATTCATTATTTAGAAGGACAGAAAGCAGTGTGATTGCTGGCATCGAGACTTGCTATCACACGTCTCAAGATAGTTTGATGGATTCATTATATTTTTATCATCATCATCAGCCCCTACCCGTCCATTGCTGAACATAGCCTCCCTCAACGAACGCCATCGCGAGGATCTCCGTGCAGTCGCCGGTCCGTGTTGTCGCGTGGCGAGGATTGGTTATCTTGGCGTTCATTGAGGGAGGCCTATATTTTTAACCAACTCTAAAAACGAGGGGGTTCTTAATTCGTCGGAATCTTTCATTATTTGTAAAATAACGCAAGCTTTTATGAATATCATACTAATATTTTTACTTTAAAATTATAAACGAGAAAGTATACAAGGTTGATAAAAGAGAGAGGCATTAAATTAAATCACATATACTATGTACCATTTTCAGGCTACACACCAAAACTTAGACCAATAGAATCAATAGTTTAGTCACAGGATATTTTTAAAGTTTTAAGGCCGCTCCACATTGTTCGACCCGGTGAGACGCACCCTGTGCTGTGCCTTTGAGATTTGAAGGTCAGTGGACATTTTACAAAGGATATTTACGTTTTACTTTGACTATTCACGTATTTACGTTCTTTGAATTTTTTTTTTTATTTCTCTCAAACTATTTTTTAATAGTTTCGGATTAACCGCAAGCATGTGTAGTATATGTGGTTTAATTTAATGCCTCTCGCTTTTATCAACCTTGTATGTTTGTTATTCTTTCACGCAAAAAAACTTAATGGATTGTAATGAAACTTTACAATAACATAGCTTATACATCAGAATAGCATATAGAATATAATTTATCCCTATACTCCCACGGGAATGAGGACCCCGGGAGCTGCTTGTAACGGAATAAAGCCGAAATAGTGTCATTCTGTCTAAATTATATAGCGAATATCCTATTATACGTCAGAAGAAAAATTGGTGGTGGTATTTGTTAAGAATTTTTCGTTGCAACATTCAGCTTACCTGTTGACTACACTGAACTTAAAAGAAGCATCAAAATATTTTCAGTACCATTACATTTCCATCTGTACCTTCTTGACATTATAAAAAGCTTATAATTGTCAGTATGGATATAGGAGAAAATTACCCGAACGACATTAATAAATCTTTAACTAGTAATACTACGATATCTCTGAGTGGCACAGACTATGAAAAATATTAGCAGTACGGAATCCCTCTAAATCTAAGTTAGCTCAGGCGAAGCTTTTTTTTTAATGTTAGTTGGATAGGCAAACTGGTAAATGTGCCACCTGATGGTAAGTGGTCGACGTCGCCCATGAACATAAACTAGTTTACCTGGAACGAGCCCAGGCAACTCGTCTATGTATTGCCTATCCTGAGACATAAGATGTCAAGTCTCGGTGCCAGTAAATACACTGCCTGTCTTGCCCTTCTCTCCGAAACACAGTAAAGCTGTTTCACGGGAGAAACAAGCAAGATCCTTCCCTTCTTCCCTCCCACCGGTAATATTATATAGGTAATAGGTATATTATATGTTAAGGAAAAACATGGTAAGAGGTATTGCCATGCTACTTTGCAGAATTGTGCCAGCACGACCGGGGTGGTACCTCTCCCTTATATAACACCGGCGTCAAGTGACGGCTATGCTGTCGCGTTTCGTGTGGCTTGTGAGTTTCCGGTGGCTCATTACTATATACCCCCCGTATAGGGAAAAGTAGGAAAACCCATCTGTATAACTTTTGGTTTTGAGAATGTCTATGGGCGTTGGTAGTTACCAAGGCTCCGACTGCTCGGATGCCTTCAAATGACATTAAAAAATGGAGCAAATAACCGTATAGACTTGTAAAGTGAGGCATACAATTCCGAAACTGGTCAGTGATATGTCACTGACGTAATAGCAATTCAACCAACCAGTGATATATGTGTACTTCCCATCGGCCAATCATTAATCAGTTATCTCAGCATTCTGAGTGCAGAATCGGCGCAGCGTCGCAGCACAAATATAGCGGTTTTTTTCTTCATAAAACACTTAATTACCGGCCTATTCGGGTTTTATGCTCGATAAGGAAAAATAACACGATTAATTCACCCATAATTATTTTTTCCCTAATCATCGACGTGACAAGCTAATTATATAAAATTAGGTCACAAAACTTCTTGTGTCGTCAAAATCCACTACGTAAGGTTAGCATTTTCCTAGATTATTAGAGGAGGCAAATTATGCTTTTGCCCTCCAGTTATAAATTATTCATTATTTATTCCTAATTAAATGTGGGGATAATATAAATTTGCAATTGGAAATTTGTAGGGAAATATTATTTAAGGTTTATTACAAATCTTTTTGATTTTAAATTCTTTAGTTTTGATTACAAATATCAGATTAATACTATTATTACGTCTACTGTGCTGATAAGACTATTTAAATATCATGTTAATTTTATTAACTTTGATAGTCATTATATTGGATTCTGATATTTGGATATGTTTGGATAATCAGCTGTTTTGTTAATCGTGCATGCGTACACGAGTATAGTATACTATATTATATGAATTAGTTATACTCTAAACATGTAGACAAGTTCATAGATTAAAAATTTTGTAACAAAAATACGAAAACTGTAAAAGCATTTTGAAAATTAAATTTTTGCAAGTGACTGTACCAACTTCGTATTAGTTTCTTATAACAGCTTTTATGTGATAAAAGGTCGGGACTCCGATTACTGAAATTATCCACTGAAATAGGTAAGCCACAATTTGAAACTATTTTCTGGCTAAACTGTTACTGTTAGCAGAACAACCAAGGAAAGCAGATTTACACTGTAAACAATATTTATAGGAATATTAAATAATTACGGGTAATTTTAAATCATTGAAGTATATGCTCGTTTATGAGCAGTAAGCTACTAAGCTGCCAGTCAGATTTAAAAATATATTTTTGCATTTGATAGCCGATTTATTAAAAAAGGTTTTCGAGTATTTATTTTAGAAAAATAAGTTTTTATTTGCAATTAGCGCGTAGCAGTGCGGGAACCGCTATAAAGATATAACCTTTTTTTTCATCAAGATGGCGGCTGTAAATTTGATATGCGTGTGAATAATTGTGCGAAAAAACTACAGCTGTGCTACTGTTATTAAGAACACACAACTCTGTCCATAGCTTACAGATTAGGCATGTATTAAAACTAATAGAATTTGCAATGTTTTACTTAAATACAAGTCTGTCAATTATAGCCCTGGGTAGTTAATAACAGGTTTAAGTTCGTAAATATGATGACCTCTGTGGCTTAGTGGTAAGCACGTTGGCGCTCAAGCCGGAGGTTGCGGGTTCGAATCCCGCCAGGGAACAAAAATATTTTCTGTGTTCCTGGGTCATGGATGTGTATTAAATATGTGTATCATATAATAAAAATCTTAAATATATGTATAGTATAAAAATATTAAATATATTTCCGTTGTCTGGTACCCGTAACACAAGTTCTTCAATAACTTACCACGGGACCAGATTGACGTGGTGTAAAAGCGTCCATAGATATTATTATATTATGTAGTCCAAGCAGACAAAAACCACGGGATTGAGCTAGTACTTAAGTAGTTCGTAGGTTCCGTACTGGCCCCATTGTGCCCCCTCAGCGACGCGTATAAGCATCGTTAAGAACGTGACTGAAAATATTCAACGGGCTCCAAAGTTTTGCAACTATTGGGACCCTTGGCTTTTTGTGCTCAATGTGAGAGGTGCTAAGTTTTAAAGAGGTGCTGGGCCTTTTATGTATTTTTGTTGTAGGAGTAAGTTCTGGAGTGGAGGCCACGTTGAGGGAGACGGAGATGTGGACGTCCTAGATATGATCACGAACACTGCGAAGTTGGTCCGTGTTGGAATCAGCCGCTTTGGCGTTCATTGATAGACTATGTTCAGTAGTGTAAAGAGTTTAGACCTTGAGTTTTGAAATATGTACTCGATTATACACTTTGTATTTCTTTTCCAATTTTTAATCGGAACATCCAAATAATTACAGAAACGTGTTTATGACGAATATCCCAAAGATTCTGCTAAAAGTAATTTAGTCTGTATGCAATTACTGCAGTTGCTTGCATTACACCAACATGTTTAAGTTATTAATTCATCAGAAGCTTTTTGCCGTAGCCGAAATTGGCATAGAAGGCATCATAATCATCATCATCATCATCATCATTATCATCATCATTATCATCATCATCATCATAATCATCATCATCATCATCATCATCATCATCATCATCATCATCATCATCATCTTCATCATCATCATCACCAACATATTTACTCGGTTTTGTTAAGCATTTGAAGTGACGAGACCGACGATAAGAGAATGTATTGAATTACTATTTTGTTTCTTTACATATTAGGTATTGTAAATTGACAGGAATTGGAAATTAAATTTTCCAGGAATCGTAAGTGATAACCAAAACTTAATATGACTGTTAAAAACGGGATTGTGAATTAGGCATTCACTGAAAATGTCGAAGTCAGCTTAAATAAAAGTAAAAAGAGGGCAAACACTTTCTAAACAGTTTTATTAGTAATAATAATAATAATATGTTGGGACAACTCACACACGGCCATCTGATCCCAAACTAAGCAGAGCCTGTAATATGGCAATCAGACAACTGATACATACTTATATATTCCTAAATACATACATATTATAGATAAATTACACCCAGACATAGAACAAATGATCATGCTCATCACACAAACATTTGTCCTGGGTGGGGATCGAACCCACGACCTTCTGGTTCAGTAGTCAGGCTCACTAACCACTAGACCAACAGACCGGTCAGTAGAAACAAGTATGTCATAAATATAAAGTTACAATTACGAAACAAATTACAAAATAAACACGGAAATGTATGAGACTTTTAAAATGAGTAAATTCGTGCCAATAAGAAATTGAAGTGGAGCAAATTGTAATTATGTCTCGCTGTGACTGCATCTAGTGACGCGCCGCGAATAGTGATGTACTTAAAAAAATATTTTATATGTTCCTTTTAAATGGTAGGCACCCCACCATGGTTCAGGCCTTGTCGTGGCGGTGGGGCTCAGTAGCCTAGGGTGAGCCCAGCACCTTGGGCGAAGCCAATTGAGACGAGGGGGCTCTTTGTACCCTTCTTATAAGAAGAGGGGACAAAAGAGCAGGGGGCAAGGGGTGAGGATGGGAACCTCACCCCATTGTACTGTCCTGACGTAGGGAGGGGTTGTTCTGTGGTGCTGGACAACCCCTCTGTGGAGGTGGCGTCGGTCCCTTGCGGGGCTGACTAGCCGAGGTGCCCTGTTAGCTTAATAGATCCGGGGCACCTCACCAAGGCGGCACTGGTGGCACTCGCCGAGTTTTAGTGGGTAGAGCTGCGTTCACTTACCATCTTTCGGGCGCAGCGAGTCTCACATACCCACCTGGGGAGACCCACTCCCCAGGCGGGATGCCTCAGAGTATTTCCCGGCGTAAAAGAAAAAAAAATGGTAGGCACTGGTCGACAGCTGTATCGTAGCGTTACTGAAACGATTTAAAACGGGATATTTACTATTTTTTCACTTTCATTTCGCATAGAGGAGAAATATGGTAAATATCTCGTTTAAATGAATTCTAGTGATGAATCAATTTAATTAATTTTAACCGTGTTATCTTAAGATCTCATGTGGCGTTCACTGAGCGAACCCGTGTAGAGGATTAGTATCTATAATTAGTAAGTGTAGTCTTCTCAACTTTATTACAGCTGGTTCTACTTAGCACTGCAGCAAAAAAAAAATTGAACGATCACATAATCACTTATCATCATGGAACCAGCTGCCATCTACGGAATTTCCGAACCGATAATCTCATATTTGAAAGGCAATGCACCTGCTAGTGATGTAGCGGGTGTCTATGGATGTCGCTTATCACTTGCCACCAGGTGAAACGACTGTCCGTTTGTCTTCTATAAAAAAAATTGGTTGTCTGTAAAGTCGGTTTACTGACGATAGTTGAACGTGAAAACGTCATAAGAAAATGGAACGCCTCAGAGCGAGCTAACGCCGCATGAGTCATATTTTTTCGTCCGTGCAGCCGGCTCCATCGAATTATAAGACTTTGTCAAGTCAATATGTAAACGTCCGGGGAAAGTTCCTAAAAACTTGTATTATGATTATTTGGAAACGGATACAATTCAGACATTTATAAAAAGTCGCACTCGCGCACGTAGGGTTCCGTACCGAACAAAAGAGTGCAAAAAAATCACATTCGTTGTGTGGGATGGCCGTGGGGCTTTTATTTATAACATTTACTTTATTTTGTTTTGACGTGACAACGTTTTATAATTCGATGGAGCCGGCTGCAAGAACGAAAAAACATGACATGTGCGATGACGTATGCGGCGTTACCTCGCTCTGAGGCGTTCCATTTTCTTTTGACGTTGTCACGTCCAACTGTCGTCAGTAAACCGACTTTACAGACAACCGATTTTTAGTGAAAATTTCAACCATAGATTATAATATACACTTATACTGGTAATTTCAACTGTCTAGCTATCGCGGTTCATGAGATACATCCTGGTGATAGACAGACACTGAAGTCTTAGTAATAAAGTCACGTACCCTTCGGGTACGTAACTCTAAACATGGTCATATATTCTAAAAAGTTATAGAAATCGTCTGTTCTTAGTGGGATTTGAACCTGCATTTAGTACCCAATATTTATGACCGGCTGTTGGTGATAGTTGATTATTGTTATGAATAAATATAGCAGTGATATAAATAATCTATAAGACTCCTAAAATAAATCTTACAAACACTACTTCATCCTTATGTTATAAAACGCGATACACATTTCAATTTACATTCCTGGCTATATTTTGTCCTGTATCGATATTGATTAAAGACATCACCAAACACATGAATGTGGGTGAGTCACTATGAAATTTGGTACCGGTGAGAGATATTCTGAACAATAGATTCTGATACAGTAATGGAGGCACGAGACAAAGTTTCCATTGAATCATATGAGTCACTCGTTGCGATGTTCGTTTGTTGTGATATTTTCGAAATGCAAATTGGTCAAAGCGAAAATATCCTTGACACACCAAAGTTCTATAATGAATAGTTAGGGACTCATTTTAAATATTATTGTAGATTATTTATTTTTGTTTGTGAATGATTAGAAAGACAAGCAATCTGTTAATAGTTTGTAAGTGGTCTGTTTATTTCATCCACGAAAAAGAATTGCTGTGTTTGGAAATGACAAGACAGGCGGTTTAATTATTGTCTCCGAGACCTATCATCTAATGTCTTAGAAAAGGCAATGCAAGAATGAGTACCATTAAGTAACATAGGAGATGATAGACTAAGAAATAAGGAGGCTACTGAAAAGAAGAAAGAAAGCCTTCCTTCTGCACTGACCCCAAAATATAAAAAATACCAGATAAAATGAGAATAAGTATAGAAGAAAGAGGGTAGACAGTTTTTTTTATGTTAGTTGGATAGGCAAACTGGCAAAAGTACCACCTGATGTTAAGTGGTCGACGTCGCCCATGAACATAAACTAGTATACCTGGAACGAGCCCAGGCAACTCATTTATATGTTGCCTATCCTGAGACAAGATGTTAAGTCTCGGTGCCAGTAATTACACTGCCTGTCTTGCCCTTCTCTCCGAAACACAGCAAAGCTGTTTCACGGGAGAAATAAGCAAGATGGTGGTACCTGCAGCGGTAAATTTTATAATCAGTCGCCATCTACCAGCACCGTATATAGGTCTCCCCGTAATTATGGCGATTGAAACATTGCTGAAATATCGGGACCTCAATAAAACTTTAAACGCGGTAAGCACCCGAAACTATATTTATTTAAATAAGAATACGTTATGGTAGGTTTTTTTATGTTAGTTGGATAGGCAAAAAACGTACCACCCGATGGTAAGTGGTCGACGTCACCCATGAACATAAACTAGTTTACCTGGAACGAGCCCTGGCAACTTATCTATGTGTTGCCTATCCTGAGACATAAGACGTTAAGTCTCGGTGCCAGTCACTGCCTGTCTTGCCCTTCTCTCCGAAACACAGCAAAGCTGTTTTGATTTGAAAGATATTCCATCCGAAGCGCTCAAAACAAAACAAACGCAGATCGCGGTTAGAAATGTTCACATACGTTCCTTGTACATCCCAAATGATATTTTCAGATACATTTTTAATATAGTGCAGCACGGCTTATTCAGATGTATGTCCCATGCGGCCGAATCCGTATGACTCTGTGAAGCTTTTAATCTACCCCGATATTAAAAGGGGAAAAGGAATAGGAAGCAGATTTGCTATTTTCAGCAAGACTCGCGTATTTTGATGGAGACGCACTCAAAAATTTATCGCGCACTAGATTTAGTCCCAAGTTAGCGCATTTGCTTGGGAATTCGTGATATTGGCGAAGTCAGAAGTAAGTTAACTTATTGAGAAAAGAGTGCACGATAAGCCTTTCATAAAAAAAACAATTTTAATATAATATATACAAAAAAAATAAATGATATGCGGATTTATTTCAAAATGAAAATGTGAAATATATAGAAGAGAATGTTCCTATAACAATTCCATTTGTCACTTTGTGGTCCCTAAAACATGTTAACCGTTAAAACAAGAGATAAAACTAGTTCACCACAAAGGCTGGATGCGTTCATCTGCATGAGTATGGTCATAGATTTAGCATACTATAGATTGGGCAATGCAAGTGAAAAGGAGTACCCATATAATACAGGGTAAGTTATGAGTGAGATAGATGTACATGTTACTGTAAGTTATGAGTGAGATAGATATATATGTTACTACATGTTATTGGCCCATAACGTTACACACATACAGCTTAAAAACATGCAAAATTAGGTTCTGTGTAATTTGCAGCTATGATTTTATGTAAAGTACGTTGTAAAAGGTAGTGCCATGCTGCTATGTAGCTAACTTGGGCCGACACGGGGTGGTACCTCTCGCTCACATAACACCGGCGCACAAAAAATTATACATAGACCTTAAAAAACTGTTTTTCATTACGTTTTTAACAGCCTATCCAAAAGAGGGGTGCTATAAGTTTGACTAATCTGTGTGTCCATGGCACCGTAGCTATGAAGGGTAAACCAATTTGGATGCGGTTTTTTATTTGAAAACAGGTTTTATAGGCATTTTTTGTTGTTTTTTTTATAGAATAGAGGGTAAATGAACAGTCGTTTCACCTGGTCGTAAGTGATAAGCGACATCCATAGACACCCGCTACATCATTAGCAGCTTTGCCATGTTTCTTAGATATGTTTCATCAACAGCCTATGCCATGTTTCTTAGATATGTTTTATCAAAATTGGTTCAGCCCTTTCATATTATCGGTTCTTTTGGTAGCTGCGGTAGGAATCTCAGACGCATAATGGATACTTAATTTACTTGCAAACAAACGTGTGACCTAAAATTTGAAACAAATTTGGTATGAACGCTAGGATTTACTTATTACGAAAAATAAGCTTATTTATTAGGGCGTGGCTTCACCGCGACACACGGAGAGGCTACGCACGTTTGTTAAGTTTCACTTTGCAAAAAAATGTATGTGATTACTTCCACTGCAACACACGGACACACTACGAATTAATTTACATTTTCTTTCAATTGACATTTTAACACACTTGCTGAGCCTCTGCGTGCGTCGCGATGGAGCCGCGCCTTTACGCAAAACAGCTCTAGAATATACCGAAAAAAATTGTAGAGACACACACATACTTTCTATAACTTATTCTTTAACATGTAGAAAATCGGTCTCCATTTTAATGTAACATTTAATCGTTCTTTCATACATTTGTAATTGTTATTATACAGAATAGAGATAGCCGACATCCTCGCTTGTCAGTATAAAGCTGAATTCATATTGCAGATATCTCCAGAGAGCATGTTCGTTATACCCGCACCAGTTACTAAGTTTTTAACCCCATAATGAAAGTGGAAAGTCATTTTGCCGGCCACAATTTTCACAGAGACCTAGTTCGTAGTAGTTAAAGTAAGTCCAACTTGAAGTTTAATTTGTAGTATTAATTAAAATTATAACTAAGTGAAATAATCATTGAAGAGGATTTGACTAAGTGATTGTGTATATTATATTCTTGGCAAACAAAGAGGGTATTCCTGGCTGTATTATGACTGTATTAATTCATGAGTACAGATTTTTTAGAAAATGATTATCATCATCCTCTATCCATCCACTGCTGATCATAGGCCTCCTTCAATGAACGCCAAGACGACCGATCCCTTGCCAATCACATGCAACACGGACCGGTTACTGCACGGAGATCGTCTTCCCACCTGTGGCATACCAACGTGGCCTCCACTATACAATACAATATAATCATCAAAATGACCGAATAAAAAGCAAGTAATTAAAATTACAATCCAGTTTGATTTTTAAGTGTTCTTTAATAAACTAGCATTAGAATAAGTAAACATAACATAACCATACAAAAAAAGAATATATTATATAAAAAAACTAAATGTTAAAAATTAATGCAAGAAATAAAAGGCTTTTTTTTATTATTTAATTAAAATTACTTGCTTTTTTATTTTCGACTTGCGAAAAATTTACAATAGAATTATTAATTAATAGAGCAAATGCGCATTTATTTGCTAGTGAATCAATCCATAATAATTTGTATGGCCAGTATATTCTTATTTTTATAGAAGAACATACATTGACAGCATTGAGTACATACTAAAAATATTTAGAGATTTACTTTAAAACGACAATATAAAACTTTACAAAAGTTAAACGCTTTGCCCAAGGAGCGGTACTGTAACGACTCTCCGTGCACTTCGAGAACCCTCCAAATATCTCCAAAGAACCGTCCAAGCCTCTATCAGATAATTACGTGCCAGGTCATCGTTAATAAACTCGCAAACTTTGGAAATTCAACTTCGGAATTTATCTTTTTGAGTTGAATTTCGTTTTACAAGAGCGGTAGAGTTATTAGATGGCTGATTGTTTTGTCTTTGCCATTATCATCAACATTTGTAATTGAATCAATTTGTTAGAATATATCTAAGCCTTAAACAAATACGTGCAACGTAACACGTTATTGTTTGTAAATTTACAAACAATAAGAATATAAAAAAAGAAAATCGGGATTGACAATTATTAATACCCATTGAGTGTTAGTAACAATATAATCTTAAAAACTATGTTAAAATTATGAGAAGATCTGGTGTCTTTGACCAAATGTACACGAGTCCAGTGCTGCATTAGAACACTGTCCACGTCCGATCTGGCCGTCACTGTCTTCACCAGACTGTTGGAGTTGCACCGCACTCGGTGAATCAGGGATGCTGTAATATAATAACCGATAGAGTGTCGACGTCAGCTTCGGCCAGCATCCCCGACGCATTGCAAGGGCGACGCAGCCCCATCAACACTCAAAAAGGGTTGTTATATTGAGTGCGCAGGGCTATGTATGTAGCTTAAGTGAAAAGCATCCAAAGACTGCACGTGCCAGAGAATTATAGCCTAAGAGCTAGTGAACCATCTGACTAACCCATTTTTTTTTACACTTAAACATATGTAAATTATAACGTCATATTAAAATTGTAGCCTTGTGCGAGTAGATTATAACAAAATATTTTTTCTCATTTTCAAAAATTTAAGGGATGATGACGCAACCGCGAGATGCCTGCCAGACCGGCTCTTTCGTAATTGGCTGATAATAAAACATCATTTAGAATGTTTCTAGCTTTGTGGAAAACGGGCTAGTCAGATGGTTCACTAGCTCTCCCACTATGGTTGGGCGGCGCTGCGTCACAGTCTGACATCAGTCATCGGAGGGGACTTGTCTCTGCCGAGTGTCATCACCGCGATGCTCGGTGACGACGAGTCCTGCACGGCGATGGTCTCCTTCTGCGAGGCAGTAATGTCTCAGAAGGAGGCCGACGAGCGGGTGAGAGAGGAGGCCTCCTCCCGCAGGCGATGAACGGGGGTGCGTAGGAGGCGCTACTTAATGCGCCTTCAGTAACGCCCCTGTGTTCGTGTCGAGCCCATGATGGGAACCTGGGTCTGTATGGCACGACGTCGTGGGGACTGCTTAGTAGCGGCCGGGCAGTACGAGGAGTAGTCTGGCCTTTGCCGGGGCCAGCCTGTCGCTGAGGTGATCCTGTCTGTTGCCTGCATATCCGGGACCCTCAAAAAGCGGCTGAAGACGCTCGCTGTGGTTTTAGTTAGGGTGGGCACTCTCAGGTGCGAGTCCCACATCAGGATCTACCCGAAGGTCCTGGCTGCATGCATAAGGAATTCTCTGCGAAAAAAAAGGCCCTGCACGTTATTAAATTTTGGAACGTATCTTTTTGAGTTGATTTTCGTTTTACAAGAGAGGTCGAGTTATTACATCGTCATGGCCAACGTGATATAGATTTAGATTTTTACTATCATCATCATCACCCTTACTCACTGCTATCAGGAAGTCTTTTGATTAATATGAAATAGTTCATCCAAGCTTATTAGCAACAATGTTCTTGAAAAATTGACAAACTTCGGGAGTTCAATTTTTGAATGTATTTATTTTTGAATAGATTTTTGTTAAAACTGGTACCTACTTCTAAGTTAAAGTTGTATTTAATAAAAGTTGGCGAAATGTGATTATGAAATATAATTTTCTTTTTAGAAAAGAAAAATTAATAATTTAATAATTTTAATTTTTCTACACGGAACCATCAACAGAGCTGGTGCGGCTTGTGAAGCGGCTGAAAAAGCTAAAATATGCAAATACAGGGGTCTAGGCTCCGAATATGATTTTGTCCCATTCGGTGTCGAGACCCTTGGTCCGTGGGGTCCTAGCGCTTTAAGCCTCTTTAAGGAAATAACAAAAAGGTTAGTCGACATCACACACACCTCGGACAAAGAATTAGTCTAGCAATTCAAAGGGGGAACGCTACCAGTATCCTCGGAACCTTGCCTAAAGGGACTCCTTTATATTAATATAATTAAGTTATTATATTATATTTTTTAAGGTTTTTTAGTTTTAGTTTCTTTGTAATCTTTAAAAAAAATTCTTTTTAGAAATTTCCCTGTTCCTACATTTTTTTTATGTGGTTTTATTTTTTCTTTACAACCAATCAAAATGAAAACTGGCGACAGATAGAAACGTATTCATAATTTTGCATGTTTAAGTGATATTCTGTAGTCAATCCGGATTCATGCATTTTAAAAGTACTTAAAGAACAAGGCATTATGTAAGATGGAATGGGAATGCATTATGCAAAAGCACGCAAATTTCACGGCAATTTTCTTTAGAGCTCCCGTTTGCTAGCACACTAAGAAATGTCGTGGGTTTACTTAAAATATGTAATATGGCAGAACCTCCAACATTCTATTTGTCCCAATTCTTTCAAAGGTTTTTCTTTGGAACGAGTATTTTTTCAGGGCACTATTGTTTGTATAAAGTTGCTCGAGAACTGGTGAGTTTAGTGATTCGATCGCAGGTGAAAGAAGGATTACAGGAATTTAAAAGGAAAGTTGGTCTTGACAATTCCTAATTGCAGTATTGCGATCCGTGCATTTTTACTTATATTAGATTTATGTTCTACTATTTATGCATTATATTAGCAACACCTACGTATATAATGAATTTTTTACTCTAAACACTTATTTAAGACAATTTTCGTTGACAGCAATTTAAAAAAAAACAATTTTCAACGCGTGTTTTTCTAGTTTTTGAACTATAATTATTATTCCCCACTTTTTTTCTAAGCTTGGCATATTTTGCAACAACTATGTTGTTGTTTCGTATTTGTAAATTACTTTAAAATTGCTCCTCCTTCAGTCGTGTTCCTCAAGTCTGAAGGTCGTGACCACCTCCGTCCATGACTTCGGTTCTCACGATGTTTTTCGAGGTTGTCCCCGCCTTTTTTGGAAATTAGTCCGGAGTAATTTAGGATTCGCTTTAGACACTAGGCAGATTGTATAGCCTGGTTTTAACTTTTAGTTTGCGAGTTGCGTTAGAGTCTTAAATGCAGTCCACGGGATTCGGAGTATTTTTCTCCAACACATCTCGAAGGCGTACGTTTGTGATCTCCAGATCCAAGAGTCCAAGTCCCAGCCAAAGATGGAGAAGACAAGTGTGCGCAAAAGATTTGTTTTAGTCTTGCGATATGTTCCTGTCTCTCCATGTTTTATGTAGACCATCCCAATTCTCTTTCTCTTTTCGCCGGAGCCTTTGTTCGTGATGCTAGAGCTGAGGTAAACAAATTGTTCGACAGTTTGCAGGTTAAGTGCTCCTTTAGAATTAGCTGCAATGTTTTTTGTTACTTATTTTTTCTAGTTTACGTTTAAATTAAATGACAAAATGTTTTTGGACCTGCAAATCTCTTCTACTTTAAAAAACCCTCGATCATCATCAGTGGATATCTCCCGTGAAATCTCTTCCCGGTAAACCATTTTAAAACTTACTTTACCGTATTATGCGCCCGTTTCGAGTGAGTCTAATGTGAATTTGATATTGGGGGTGAGGCTGATGTTATTTTGACTCGGGTACCGGATTTCCGGGAGCTCGAGTTACTGCAGCCTCTATCAGTAATACCCTTACCAAAACTGAGCAACTGAGGGCATTATTTGAATTGTAAAAATTATTACATAATGTAAATAATTTTATTTAAAATAAAACTATTAGCCAGTCATATTTTGCTTTGTTTGAGATGACACGCTAAGTTTATATGCTTAGTTGGCTACTGACATTGATTTCAATGAACGCTAAGACGGCTAATTCCCATCCTAGGGTAATATATATTAGTCGTTTCTAGAAAATGTTATTTTTCTCGCTTTCATAATAAATTCATTTTTAAGTGTTTTATGACAATAGTGATTAACACATATCCCTTTTATTATTACGTTTAATGGATAAGATTCATCATCATCTTTATTGGCCTTGTCCACTGCTGGGTTTCAATAAAATGAATATATAGTTACGTATTAACACTAGTGTAACCGCTAGTAAACCCTTGCTTAAGTGAAGAATTCATAAACATTAGATACACATTATAAATCTTTAAGGAATAATACAATCTCAACGTTAAAATATATCGAGAAACTCTAACTAACAGACGAGTCTTATGGTAAGTTAATATCGATACGAATTCGGTTGGTTCTGTATCGAATATAATATTATATTCTGTATAGAATCGCGTATGAAGTATACAGACCAAAATCATCATGGTCAGTCTTTATCCGTCCACTGCTGAACATAGGCCAATTTTTTTTTTTTTTTTTTTTTTTTTTTTTAAGTTAGTTGGTTAGGCAAACTGGCAAACGTACCACCTGATGTTAAGTGGTCGACGTCGCCCATGAACATAAACTAGTAGACCTGGAACGAGCCCAGGCAACTTATTTATGTGTTGCCTATCCTGAGACATAAGATGTTAAGTCTCGGTGCCAGTAATTACACTGCCTGTCTTGCCATTCTCTCCGAAACACAGCAAAGCTGTTTCACGAGAGAAATAAGCAAGATGGTGGTACCCATGCAGCCGGGAGCGCGGCACAGCGCTTCCCTCCCACCGGTAAATTAATTCTAAAAATAGATTAATTATCAATAGTATCCTCTTTTTTTCGTTCCAAAAATCTAAATATCCCATTTGTATTGATTTTATAAAGACATTTTACTTTGAACATCCAAATTGAGACCTCTTAAACTTTATTCTTTCAACCCTCCTCAAAAACTACACAATTCACGCAAACTTTTAGAATATATTTATCAAAGTCAACAGATATATTTTCAATATCCACAATCCGTCTTCGAAGTTGAATAAAACGACAAATCTTCCTAAGCTTGCCAAATCCTTTAATTCCTTGAAAAGTGGAGTGCATGGGACTGACGTATTGGGATTAGCGACTTATATTCAAAGAAAATTCAGCTTTCAGCAAAAGTCAAAGATCGTACTGAATTCGACGATGTTACATTTACATAAGATCGCATGTTGTGTGCCACGGATTATAATGATAAACCCAGATCTAGGTTTTATCATTGATGTCACATGTACACATAATATGTGTCAAGATATCACGAAATAAGTTTCTTGTAAGGCTCGGTATTAAATATATTCTTTTGTATTATTGTATGTGTTATATAATTCTCTATCAATGCAATATTTTCTCAATATTTATCGTTATTATTATTATTTATATTAGGTTAGTTATATTTTCATATGATTTTCTAAAACATTATATGTATCCAAAACTCAAATTCTTATGAAGTTATCACTTTTTTTTTTCTTTAACGCCGGGAAATGCTCTGAGGCATCCCGCGGGGGAGTGGGTCTCCCCACGCGGGTATGTGGGACTCGCTGCGCCCGACAGCTGGTAAATGGACGCAGCTCTACCCACCAAAACCAGGCGAGTGCCACCAATGCCGCCTTTGGTGAGGTGCCCCGGAACTAGAAAACAAACAGGGCACCTCGATGGCTAGTCAGTCCCGCAAGGGACCGACGCCACCTCCACAGAGGGGTTGTCCCGCACCACAGAACAACCCCTCCCAACGTCGCGACAGTACAATGGGGTGAGGTTCCCATCCTCACCCCTTGCCCCCTGCTCTTCTCTCCTCTCTTCTTATAAGAGGGGTACAAAGAGCCCCCTCGGCCCAATTCGCTTCGCCCAAGGCGCACCGCTCACCCTAGGTTATTGAGCCCCACCGCCACGACAAGGCCTGAACCATGGTGGGGATGAAGTTATCACTGACCTAATCTTCTTCATCCTATAAATGCCTGAAAGATTCGAATCCGCGACCACTGTTATTTAAAATCAAAACCAGAATGTCGTCCAATACTTTCTAATTATTTATGAATATAGACAAGGGTCTTAATCTGGTCAAGCTTATACTTTTCATGATCATTTTAATATACACGGAGCTCAAATTATGTTGGTCATGTGGTGAGCACCTCCATTAATCGTTGATAATTTTCCTCCGTATATCTACATTACTTTTAATGATAATTATTTTACCTTTT
Organism: Helleia helle; assembly: GCA_963853865.1. Lineage (NCBI taxonomy): Eukaryota > Metazoa > Arthropoda > Insecta > Lepidoptera > Lycaenidae > Helleia > Helleia helle. The sequence continues at coordinate 16,175,869 of OY971426.1, read as the reverse complement.
GATATTTTCCGGTCAAGGGAATGACAATTTTCGGCAAAAAAAAACGGCAAAGGTAAAAAAATAACGTTTTATTCTTCCACGTGCGTTTTGTAACATGTGGCAAAAGCGAACGCTTTTTGTCTAAAACATTTTTTGTTGAATTTAAAATGAATGCTAGTATGTATATGCTTTTGTCGAAGCGACCTTTGCTATGGAAAATTCTTTCATCACCATCAGGATATGATCGTCCACTGCTACAAATATGGCTCTCTCAATGAAGGCCAAGAATTTCCTTTTAATTTTAATTTTAGTAACAAACTAGCAATTTTTAACGTTTGTCCGAAAAAAGGATAAAATGATGTCTTACCAGGTAACCTGTCCTTCCCCACCATCGTTCAGGCCTTGTCGTGGCGGTGGGGCTCAGTAACCTAGGGTGAGCGGTGCACCTTGGGCGAAGCTAATTGGGCCGAGGGGGCTCTTTGTACCCCTCTTATAAGAAGAGGGGACAGAAGAGCACGGGGCAAGGGGTGAGGATGGGAACCTCACCCCATTGTACTGTCCCGACGTCGGGATGGGTTGTTCTGTGGTGCGGGACAACCCCTCTGTGCAGGTGGCGTCGGTACCTTGCGGGACTGACTAGCCGTCGAGATGCCATGTTTGTTTTCTAGATCCGGGGCACCTCACCAAAGGCGGCATTGGTGGCACTCGCCGGGTTTTAGTGGGTAGAGCTGCGTCCACTTACCAGCTGTCGGGCGCAGCGAGTCCCACATACCCGCGTGGGGAGACCCACTCCCCCGCGGGATGCCTCAGAGTTCCCGGCGTTAAAGAAAAAAAAAAGAAAGGTAACCTGTCCTTTTTATATTATGATTAAAATGTGACAATAAATAATAACGATCTATAATATAAAAAAATATCCAGGTTAACGTGGCGATGATGGACTGGTGGGTATGGGCTCGGCCTCTTGAGTGAGAGCCGAGAGGTCCGAGTTCGATCCTGACGCTGTGAAGCCTAGAAATGGGATTTTCTAAATTTCTATGTGCACCTGAACATGAGACCATCGCTTGCTCACCGGTGAAGGAAACATCGTGAGGAAACCTGCATGCCTGATGAGATTAAAAGTCTTTGAAGGTGTGTGTAGTTCACCAACCCGCATTGGGCCAGCGCATCGGTGAACTATGGCCCAAAACCCTCCTCGCCTGATTTGGAGGACCCGTGCCCAGCAGTGGGACATATAAGGGTTGATATATTTAACACATTAATACTTTAAAATTTTGGTCTTGTGGAGAAATGTTATGTGATCTATGAATGAAATAACCTCTATAGAATAAAGATTGTTACAAGCCCGACGTTTCGGATACTTTACAGCAACATGGTCACGGGAGGACTGGGATGAAATCCTTATACGTTTATTGTTTTCTAATGTTTGCGCGAATTTCACTCATTATAATGAAACAATTTTTTACGGATTTTATCGCGGTTTATTAAGATTTTTACAAGCCCGACGTTTCGGATACTTTACAGCAGCCATGGTCACGGGAGGACTGAGGTGACAGATGTCCTAATGTTACAAAGTTATTCGAATATTCGTTATTCTTAAACCATCTCAATTCCATCAATACTAAAATTCAATTCACAATGGAATTGGAGGCAAATAATTCTTTAGCTTTCTTAGATGTATTAGTTATCCGTAATCCCAATAACACCTTAAGCCACACAGTGTATAGGAAACATACCCATACGGATAGGTATTTAAACGGCGAATCACACCACCATCCAACACAGTTAGCTACCGTGGGTAAATCTTTGTTACAGAGAGCACAAGGGATCTGTGATGAGCAGCACCTGGAGACCGAACTTCAACATGTCAAGCAAGTACTGCGTGACAACAAGCTTCGGGTACCGCGTCTCCGTCACAGAGAACGTGTGAAACCAGCCACCGTCGAGCGAGTACCTGCTGTGCTACCGTTTATGAAAGGCGTCACTGACAAGATTGGCTTCATCCTAAAGCGAGCTTCTATAAAAACTTATTTCAAGCCGCCTAAAAAGATAGGTCAATTCTTACCATCTGTCAAGTGTCATATACCCTTACAAGATGCAGGAGTATACAAGCTTGATTGTGATTGTGGCCTCTCTTATATAGGCCAAACCAAAAGATCAATTAAAACTCGCGTTAAAGAACATATAGCTGACTTAAAACACCGTCGCTACACTAAGTCTGCAATCTGTGAACATAGTCTAGACAAAGCTCGCCATTATATTAGATTTGATAAACCACAGATACTCGCAAAAGAACACCGATTCCAACCAAGGATGATCCGCGAGGCTATTGAAATTAAAAAACATCCAAATTTCAATAGAGAAGATGGCTGGCTCTTACCACCTGCTTGGGATCCCATTATTAAAATAATTAAATCAAAAACCAAGCATAATATGCCACAGATTAAAGATGCAGTTAGCACTTTCTGCGTAGAGAGGACTTATTAAAATAATGATGTATCATAGGGTAGTTTCGAATAACTTTGTAACATTAGGACATCTGTCACCTCAGTCCTCCCGTGACCATGGTTGCTGTAAACATGTTGCCCAAACTTTCGCCGCTTGTAAAAATCTTAATAAACCGCGATAAAATCCTTATACGTTGTTTTATTATAATGTGTAAAATTCGCGTGAAAATTAGCAAAAAAACCGTGTAGTGTCCTACGACACCACCATCGACCAATCATCCATCGATGGCTATCAGTCGCCAATTAGGGTGGAACAGAATTTTTGTTTCATACAAAAGTTAAAACACATAACATTACCGCTCTATTCCAGTTATAAGCTCGATGGTTTCAACTAATAATTTCTAGAAACATCATACGCTACAGTGTTTTATAAATTGTAATACTTATGAATACCTCACTTAAATGCTAGTGGCGGTTGGGCAAGGCGCAGCTGTGATCTATGTCACTACCCTCCAGGATTTACGGCTAGCCGCTTATGGCATACCATTTTGTACAAAAACCCAGGTTCTACAAGCGGTATGTAGATGATACTTTCACAATATTGCCATCTGATAAAGTAACCATATTCTTAAACCATCTCAATTCCATCAATACTAAAATTCAATTCACAATGGAATTGGAGGCAAATAATTCTTTAGCTTTCTTAGATGTATTAGTTATCCGTAATCCCAATAACACCTTAAGCCACACAGTGTATAGGAAACATACCCATACGGATAGGTATTTAAACGGCGAATCACACCACCATCCAACACAGTTAGCTACCGTGGGTAAATCTTTGTTACAGAGAGCACAAGGGATCTGTGATGAGCAGCACCTGGAGACCGAACTTCAACATGTCAAGCAAGTACTGCGTGACAACAAGCTTCGGGTACCGCGTCTCCGTCACAGAGAACGTGTGAAACCAGCCACCGTCGAGCGAGTACCTGCTGTGCTACCGTTTATGAAAGGCGTCACTGACAAGATTGGCTTCATCCTAAAGCGAGCTTCTATAAAAACTTATTTCAAGCCGCCTAAAAAGATAGGTCAATTCTTACCATCTGTCAAGTGTCATATACCCTTACAAGATGCAGGAGTATACAAGCTTGATTGTGATTGTGGCCTCTCTTATATAGGCCAAACCAAAAGATCAATTAAAACTCGCGTTAAAGAACATATAGCTGACTTAAAACACCGTCGCTACACTAAGTCTGCAATCTGTGAACATAGTCTAGACAAAGCTCGCCATTATATTAGATTTGATAAACCACAGATACTCGCAAAAGAACACCGATTCCAACCAAGGATGATCCGCGAGGCTATTGAAATTAAAAAACATCCAAATTTCAATAGAGAAGATGGCTGGCTCTTACCACCTGCTTGGGATCCCATTATTAAAATAATTAAATCAAAAACCAAGCATAATATGCCACAGATTAAAGATGCAGTTAGCACTTTCTGCGTAGAGAGGACTTATTAAAATAATGATGTATCATAGGGTAGTTTCGAATAACTTTGTAACATTAGGACATCTGTCACCTCAGTCCTCCCGTGACCATGGTTGCTGTAAAGTATCCGAAACGTCGGGCTTGTAAAAATCTTAATAAACCGCGATAAAATCCTTATACGTTGTTTTATTATAATGTGTAAAATTCGCGTGAAAATTAGAAAAAAAACCGTGTAGTGTCCTACGACACCACCATCGACCAATCATCCATCGATGGCTATCAGTCGGCCAATTAGGGTGCAGAACAGAATTTTGTTTCATACAAAAGTTAAAACACATAACATTACCGCTCTATTCCAGTTATAAGCTCGATGGTTTCAACTAATAATTTCTAGAAACATCATACGCCCGAGTGTTTTATAAATTGTAATACTTATGAATACCTCACTTAAATGCTAGTGGCGGTTGGGCAAGGCGCAGCTGTGATCTATGTCACTACCCTCCAGGATTTACGGCTAGCCGCTTATGGCAGCCATTTTGTACAAAAAATAAACGAAATTACAGTACAGTTACATAAATATATGTGTACATTATTGTTTGTTAATATAAAGAGGTATAATAAAAGAACTTTCCAATTTTAAAATCTTTAAGCAGTATAGCCTCTGTAACTGAGTTATCACTTCCCCACCATGGTTCAGGCCTTGACGTGGTGGTGGGGTTCAGTAGCCTAGAGTGAGCCCAGCGCCTGGGGCGAAGCTATTGAGCCGAGGGGGCTCTTTGTACCCCCCCCCCCCCTTATAAGAAGAGGGGAAAGGGGCGAGGGTGGAAACCTCACCCCATTGTACTGTCCCGAAGTTGGGAGGGGTTGTTATGTGGTGCGGGACAACCCCTCGTTGGAGGTGGCGTCGGTCCTTTGGGGGCTGACTAGTCGTCGAGATGCCCTGATAGTATAGATTTTGTTGGTAAAAGATTTTTTTTAATCCATTCATGGGCTATATTCCCATATTTAACGGACTAGGCTATATAACAATTATTATTATCAGTTAACTATATGTATAATATTTAGACGAAGCGGCGGGCAACAGCTCAATACAAATTGGTCAACCCCCGAAATCTATGGGATTATCCCATAAAAGAAAAAAGCTTTTTGGTTTCGCTCGTTACCTTGTTTTTTACTGACTGCTTAGTCCTTCAAAAAGTTTCAAAGAGGTCCCCTTTTTAGAGTAACTCCGTGGCTTGTTCATATAATTCAAAGACATATTAACAAATAAAGCATTAAATTGTTTCATGCCTCATATTTAGAAGCTCGCGTCTGATTTGTTATCGACCATCATAATAATATGTTGCTCTGCTGACCCCGGTCTCCTCCTAGAAATCAGACAAAAGGGATGTTGGGCCATAGTTACCAATGCGCTGTCCCACAGTCGGGTAATGAACTTCACACACACTCATTAACTCTTAAACACAACCATGGGTACTGTAGTACCCCACACGATGTTTAAGTTCCAATATTTCCAAAAATATTGCAACCACTCTTTTGCCGTTCAAGCTAATCTCTATTAGATAGTTCTTGCTTAATTAGGTTAGTATTGTGTTTGAGTCGCGCACAGTCGCGCACAGTCGCTAGTACGGGTCTTCCGGGGTACTGCAGAACCCCATGGTAGTATTCCCCAAAGGATTTTCACATTTGAGTGTTATATGATACTTGATTTACTAGTAAGTTTTATTAGTTTATTACATACAATTTACCTAATTTAGTATCTATGACTTGTATTTACTCATTTAAAAATACAAAATGTGTTTATATTACATATTTTTATGATTCTTATTCAAGTTTATTATTTTGTATTTTAGGTAAATCATTTTATTCAGTTGTCATGTCCACTCGGAGATGTAATCAACCTTTAAGGAGTGATGATGAAATAGCCGTGTTCTTAGAGAACGTAGACGATGACGAGCTGAACATGTGATGCTTCAAACGATGAACCTGATGGAGTCATTCAGGATTTTCGCCTTTTAGAAGAAACTAGCGTTAGTTTTCAAAACTACCATTCTGTTATTGATACCTTCAACAATACTGTGACGATGGCTGTGACAATGATAGTGACGAAGATAATGCTGAAGAGTATTCAGAGGTTTCCGATCAGTCAAAATCAAGTAGCAGGATTCCAATAAAGGTAATAGATTCGCCTTTGGAATGTGTATGGTAAAGGAAAGAACAATAAGTTTAAGGTTGCATGCGACTGGCGATGAGGTGTTCATTCAATTTGTCCAGCAGTAGATGGATAAAGGCTGATAGTGATGATGAAGGACAATGTGTAAATTATGGAAGATATTTTATAAATAAAACAGAAATAATAAAACCTAAACGAATTAGGGTCGGATTTCGACCCCCTCAGGAGTTCTAGTTATTTAAAATATATTTTATCTGCCCCTCTTATTTCACTTCAAATGGAATGATACAATTTGCGAAATTAATAATTTTTGCTTCCCCGTCTAAAGTCAGTTTTGTTCTTGAAATATTTTTCAACAGAAAAATCTAAGTAAGCATTGTTTCCTTAAAAATATTAAAGAAATACTCAAGTTAAAAGTATAGCGTCGCAATAAATGCCGTCCCTGAATTTGAACTCTATCACACTAGGACAAGGATATTTTTCGTTCGAGTTCCATTACTAAGTCTGAATATTTGCACTATTTAAAGTTATTGGACGTTTCTTCTAGTGCAGATATTTAACATCCTACATTTTATAATTAGAGTGGTAAGTGATAATTTCACAGTTTCATAGTCATAAAATAGGTAATCATTGGTTTCCTCACGATGTTTTCCATTTCCATTACCGATGAACGAGCGATGTTCTCATGTTCCCCACCATGTTTCAGGCTTTGACGTGGCGATGGCTGCACCTTGGGTAAAGCTAATTGAGCCGAGGGTCTCTTTATACTCTTCTTATAAGAAGAGGGAACAAAAGAGCAAGCGGCAAGGGCTGAGGGGAACCTCACGCCATTGCACTGTTTCGACGTTGGAAGGGGTTGTTTTGCGGTACGGGATAACCCCTCTGTGGAGAAGGCGTCGTTCCCCTTGGGGGAACTAGCCGTCGAGCTGCTCTGTTTGCTCATTAGAACCGGGGCACCTCACCAAAGGTGGCATTGGTGGTATTGGTGGCACTCGACGGGTTTTAGTGCGTAGAGCTGCGTCCACCCAGCTTTCGGGCGCAGCGAGTCCCACATACCCGCGTGGGAAGACCCACTCCCCCGCGCGATGCCTTTGAGCATTTGCCGGCGTTAAAGAAAAAGAAATGATCATGTTCAGGTGTACCGGAAAATTTACAAAACCCATTTTAGGTGCACCCGGCTGGGTTAAAACCAGGACCTCCCAGTTTGAGGCCGAGCCCATATCCACTACACCATTACAACATTACTTTTTTAATATATCTTACACTGTGAAGGCGCCTATTGATAGAATTAAAAAGCTTTTGGGGGTGTGTAAATATTTCTTGCTTGCAAACTATCGCCTGTTTTCTAGGACCCCGTGCCCGTCGCTAGCTAACTATGTAATGGCTTACGAATTCATTACTTAAAAAGGATATATAAAAGAATAAATCAAACACATAATAGAAAATTTCTTTATTTCATAACAGGCCAGGACAACGCAAGGCAGTAAGTTTAAGGTTGCATGCGACTGGCGATGAGGTGTTCATTCAATTTGTCCAGCAGTAGATGGATAAAGGCTGATAGTGATGATGAAGGACAATGTGTAAATTATGGAAGATATTTTATAAACCGCAAAACAAAATTAATTCTAGAATTTTCTTCAAATCGCCCACCGTCACGTTAATTCCCCAATTTCAACTTCAAATGGAATGATACAATTTGCGAAATTAATAATTTTTGCTTCCCCGTCTAAAGTCAGTTTTGTTCTTGAAATATTTTTCAACAGAAAAATCTAAGTAAGCATTGTTTCCTTAAAAATATTAAAGAAATACTCAAGTTAAAAGTATAGCGTCGCAATAAATGCCGTCCCTGAATTTGAACTCTATCACACTAGGACAAGGATATTTTTCGTTCGAGTTCCATTACTAAGTCTGAATATTCTGCTACTGTTTGTTTGGATTCTTAAATGTTCGATTATAATGTTCATTGTATAAACTAGCTGCCCGCACAGACTTCGTTCTGTCAAAGGCTGGTTCCTTCGTATAACTATAACCATAATTCAAGCCTTGCCATAGCTGTGGGGCTCAATAGCCTAAGCACCTATCACCTTGGGTGATAGGTGAATATCATCAAGAACCGAGTGAGCTGCTGTTGATACCCCTCTTATGTAAAGAGGTGACAAAAGAGCAAGGGGGACAAGGGGTGAGATTGGGAACCTCACGCCATTGCACTGTTTCGACGTTGGAAGGGGTTGTTTTGCGGTAACGGGATAACCCCTCTGTGGAGAAGGCGTCGTTCCCCTTGGGGGAACTAGCCGTCGAGCTGCTCTGTAGCTCAACAGAAAGACAGAAAGGCGGCATTAGTGGCACTCGCCGGGTTTTAGTGGGTAGAGCTACCTTATCATATTTCGGGCGCAGCGTGTCCCAGATACCCGCTTGAGAAGTCTCCCCTCCCTGACAGGATGCCTAAGATTTCATGACATTTCCCGGCGCAAAAGAAAAAGAAGAAAGATGCAATGGTGATAGGCAGATACAGATGGGTGGTTGCGGGTTCACAGCCTGCTTAAGGCCACACATGAGATGAATACATACATAATATAAATAAGCAAAGTCACATGTCTCAAAAACTTTTATGAATATTATCATTTATCATACTGAAAAATTTCCGTCCGTCTTTGATAAAAGTCGAGACTGCCGATCCTCCACATATTAGCAAAAAAAAAATGTAGTTTTTAACCCTTAAACGCAAATTGATATCTTTAATTTATTCCCGCCATCTAACAATATAATATAATTTTACGATTTTACCAAGGAACTAATTTCACAAAATTTTCAACCGCAAAACAAAATTAATTCTAGAATTTTCTTCAAATCGCCCACCGTCACGTTAATTCCCCAATTTCAACACAATCCCAATCAGGCCAAACTTAATTTGCTCAAGTTTAAGGAATAATGCGAGCGCTTTCCATTCGTTTTTGTTTATCAAATTGTCTTCTAAATTAACAAAAGACTTTCAAAACTCAAAATAGCGAAAATAATTTCTTTTTTGGAGTACTATAATTCGTTTTTCTGCTACTGTTTGTTTGGATTCTTAAATGTTCGATTATAATGTTCATGTATAAACTAGCTGCCCGCACAGACTTCGTTCTGTCAAAGGCGTTTCGTATAACTCAAAATCTTTTGAACGCCGGGAAATGCTCTGAGGCATCCCGCCTGGGGAGTGGGTATTCCCAGGTGGGTATGTGAGACTCGCTGCGCCCGAAAGATGGTAAATGAATGCAGCTCTACCCACTAAAACCCGGCGAGTGCCACCAATGCCGCCTTGGTGAGGTGCCCCGGATCTGTTAAGCTAACAGGGCACCTCGACGGCTAGTCAGTCCCGTAAGGGACCGACGCCACCTCCAAAGAGGGGTTGTCCCGCACCACAGAACCACCCCTCCCAACGTCGGGACAGTACAATGGGGTGAGGTTCCCATCCTCATCCCTTGTCCCCTGCTCTTTTGTCCCCTCTTCTTATAAGAGGGACACAAAGAGCCCCCTCGGCTCAATTAGCTTCACCCAAGGTGCTGGGCTCACCCTAGGCTACTGAGCCCCACCGCCACGTCAAGGCCTGAACCATGGTGGGGATAACTCAAGATCTAGTACAAACAATTTTAAAACTAAATTTTGAACTATCAGTTTTTTTTTTCCTAAAGCCGGATAAAGAATGCGTTATGGATCAAGTACTGAATGGGCCAGTATACATAATACTCAGGCATTATAAATAATAATTGACATTAGGAGATGAAAATTTCATAATAACTATTCAAATTATTAAATTGTTCGGGCATTATAAGTAATGTCCATTACCTAGGGTAATAAAAATGTATTTTATTACTACTATTTTTAACCGACTTCAAAAAATAGGAGGTTCTCAATTCGTCTGTATGTTTTTTTTTTTTTGTATGTATGTGACACGATTACTCCGCCGTTTGTGGATGGATTTCGATGGTTATTTTTTTGTTTGAAAGCTGGTGTTTCCAATTAATTTTATTTTATTAAGATATATACAAAAAACTAAACTAAAAAGTAATAAAATAACAGTTTCTTTAATTTTTGTGCTTACAACTTATAATCAACTTAATATTCTACTAATGTACAAACTTTGCGTTTACCACGTCATTATAGTTACTTTTGGAGTCGGTGTCGTATTTTTGCTGTACATTACCTACCTACCTTGGCTGACACCGACTCCAAAAGAATCTATAATGACGTGGTAAACGCAAAGTTTGTACATTAGCAGAAGATTAAGTTGATTATAAGTTGTAAGCACAAAAATTAAAGAAACACAGTTATTTTATTACTTTTTATTAGTTTAGTATTTTGAAGTCGGAAGTTATTTTATTACTTTTTAGTTTAGTTTTTTGTAAAATTATTTTATTATTATTGACAGTAAAAGTAAATTAAAAATGTAAATAACATAATTAAAGGACACGTTAACCACTTACCGTCTTATCTATCAACTTGCCGTGAGAGGGTTCCCTTTTCCATCTTTTCCTCATACATTTAATAGCACATAAAGTCCCATTCTATTATTTTATTGCCCCCAAAACTCATGTTATTATAACATGAACGGAAGAGCGGTTGAATGGTTGATACGTCACGAAAAATCTTTTATTATTGTATTTCGACGACCTCTGTGGCTCAGTGGTAAGCGCGTTGGCGCTCAAGCCGGAGGTTGCGGGTTTGAATCCCGCCAGGGAACAAAAATATTTTCTGTGTTTCTGGGTCATGGATGTGTATTAAATATGTGTATTATATAATAAAAATCTTAAATATATGTATAGTATAAAAGTATTAAATATATTTCCGTTGTCTGGTACCCGTAACACAAGTTCTTTGAGAACTTACCACGGGACCAGATTGACGTGGTGTGAAAGCGTCCATAGATATTATTATTATATTATTTTACATAACATTTTCGAGTTGTTCTTTAATAGTTCTTTTTGAAGCGAAACTTCTTTTTTCAATTAATTTTTTTCGGATGAAACGCCACGAAAATTTGCAACGTTTTTGTCCAAGAAGAGGGTGAGAGTGATTGAGACAGAGTGAGAAAGGGCGAACGCAGCGTGAAGCACACAGCCATGGAGGGAGAGTAGGGAACAAACGAGTGAGAAAGATCGAGAGAGAGTTGAGATAGAGCGAACGTCGCATCGCAAGTCTCGAAAATTAAAGCTCTAGATCAGTATAAATATGAATGAGATTTAAAAATTAGTTTGCCAAATAAGTTTCACTTCAGACATGTGTACTTTGTACGCACGCACTTTTTTATAATCCCAGGTCTAATGTACAGAATTGTAATGTAAATGTTGTCCCTTACGCGTTGGGGATTCGTCAGTAAAATGGAGGATTTTATTTGGATAGGTAACCTATATTTCGGTCAGTTTATTTAAACAATGTAGTTCTTTGTAGCTGTCAAATAATTTACTACAATACTGCTTTATTTAGAATGGCTGAAATTGCAAAAATAAATATTACAGTTAAGTTATTATCTATACAGATAGATAAAATTGTAGTGTCTGGTTTATAATATTAAAATAACCGCTTTTTACTATGCATATTGATGTATACACGGAACATTTATATACTAAAATAGCATATTTTTTTTACAATTTTTGTCTGTATGTCTGTTTGTTCCGGCTAATCTCTGAAACGGCAGGGCCGATTTTGATGAGACTTTCACTGACAGATAGCTGATGTTATAAGTAACTTAGGCGATAAAAATAATCATCGTCAATCCGTATACGGCTGTAAATCTAAGTTATTGCGGGCGAAGCTGCGAGCAACAGCTAGTATTATATGTATTTTAAATATTCCTTAATATATTAAATGCGAAAATGAGTTTGTTTGTTGTTTGTGACCTTTGCAGTAATCGAATCTTGAGATAATTTGGCAAGGTGATAAATTATTTTATGAGTAAGGATGAAGGTTATCAAAATATCATCAACCCAGAGCTCGATATTTCGACATTATCTACGATGTTTTTATGTTAGTTGGATAGGTAAACTGGCAGACGTGCCACCTGATGGTAAGTGGTCGACGTCGCCTATGAACATTTTTTTTTCTTTAACGCTGGGTAATGTCCTGAAGCATCCCGCTGGGGAGTGGGTCTCCCCAGGTATGTAGGACTCGCTGCGCCCAAGACCTGTAAGTGGACGCTGCTCTACCTACTAAAACCCGGCGAGTTCTACCGATGCCGCCTTTGTTGAGGTGCCCCTGATCTATATATTATAATATATTATAATGAGCAAACAGGGCACCTCGACGGCTAGTCAGCAACTCAGGGGACCGACGCCACCTTCCCAGAGGGACTGTCCCGCACCACACAACAATCCCTCCCAACATCGGGACAGTATACGTCCCGTCCTCGCCCCTTGCCCCTTGCTATTTTGTCTCCTCTTCTTATAAAAGGGGTACATCTCTATGTACCACCAACTTGACCAACGATAAGGGAGCCTCCGGTTCCTTCAAACTAGAATCTAAATCGTCATCCGCGAAGAAACCGAGCGCCGGATCAGCAGCCCCCGGTGCCAAATCCTCCGCAAAGGGTGTCTCTTCAGCTTCCGCCGCCAAGAGCAAGAAATCCGCTTCCGCCAAGGGTGGCAGGAAGAGCGGCGGCGGTGCGTCCTCCGCGTCACCATCGAAAGACGGCAAATCGGCTCCGGCCACCGCCAGGGACAAGAAAGCCGCCACCGCCGCCAAGAAGAAGCCGAGGGTCTCTACCCTCTGCTCAATCCGCTTCGCCCAAGGTGCTGGGCTCACTCTAGGCACCAGAGCACCATCGCCACGACAAGGCCTGAACCCAAGCAATTTATAAACTTAAACACTGCCTGTCTTGCCCTTCTCTCCGAAACACAGAAAAGCTGTTTCACGGGAGAAACAAGCAAGATTGTGGTACCCCTTGTAGCTGCGAGCAGCGAGATCGGCAAAGCATATCCCTCCTACCAGTGTCACGAATGTCTGTATACGAGCTTAATGTTTGAAATAGTTTAAGAAGTGAAAATCATCATGTTAATGAAATTTTCTATTTTATCCTATAATTGAATAGATAATAGATGTTTACCTATAAAATTGCCGTTCTGCAGTACTGGCCATTTCAAATCAAAATAATTTTTGTTTGGCTAAGAATTTTAATTTCAAATTATTATTTTTAAAAAACATGGAATTCTTTTTCTAATAGTAATCAATTGATTAGTGTTACATTTTCATCGCATTTCAATGTTTTTCGTTATCATGGATACGTAAAAAATTCGAGTAATTATGGAATATGAGTACCGTCGTGGCAACAACGCGGCACAAGCAACACGCAACATCAACGACGTTTACGGAGCTAACACTACAAACCAACGCACCACCTGTTATTGGTTTGCTCGCTTCCGTTCTGGAAATTTCGACCTGAAAAATAAACCTTGCGGTCGTCCGAAGACTTTGGTCGACAATGACGAATTAAAGGCGATTGTGGAAGCTGATGATACACAATCTACTGCTGAATTAGCAGCAGCTTTCGACGTTAGCGTCAAAACAATATTGGTCCATTTGCGTCAAATTGGCAAGGTAAAAAAGCTTGACAAACGGGTGCCCCACGAACTCAATGATCGCCAGCGCGAAGTACGCGTCGAGACGTGCCTTGCACTGTTCAACAAACACACAAATGAAGGAATTTTGAACCGAATTGTTACCTGCGATGAAAAATGGATTCTGTTTGATAACCGCAAGCTCTCAGCAAGTTGGTTGGATCCTGGTACAGCACGTAAATAATGCCCTAAACGAAAACTTACCCCTAGAAAAGTGATGGTCACTGTTTGGTGGTCTAGCGCCGGTGTGATTCCTCACAGCTTCTTACCGAACGGGGTGAGCATTACTGCAGATGTGTACTGTGAAGAACTGAACACAATAATGGAGAAGCTGGCACATCTCTAACCAGCATTGGTCAATCGCTCGTCTCCGCTGCTCCTATTTTTTTTCTTTAACGCCGGGAGGCATCCCGCGGGGGAGTGGGTCTCCCCACGCGGGTATGTGGGACTCTGCGCCCAACAGCTGGTAAATGGACGCAGCTCTACCCACTAAAACCCGGCGAGTGCCACCAATGCCGCCTTTGGTGAGGTGCCCCGGATCTAGAAAACAAACAGGGCACGGCGACG